>OX327700.1:20000000-22867533 GCA_946807835.1 Ailanthus altissimus
TAGAATTAAAATAAATTTTAAAAAATTTATATAAAGATTAAATTATTATTATTAAAAAATATATAATTCAATTCAATAATACAATAATTATAATTTCCTCTCAATTTATCTTTTTCTCATTTTAACTTTTAATTCATGATTTTTTATTTTTATTCGTTGATTTTTATAACTCAATTACTGGAGTTTTGCTTGTTCTTTTTTACAAAGTCCTCAAACTTTACAATTTACTTGTTATCGCCCAACTTAAGTTTATCCCACACCTTGCATGTTGTAAAACAAATTCATCTTTACTTTATTTGATAGAACCTTAACTTTAGTTTTTTTCACGAATTTGAGTTAGTTCATCATTTTAACAGGACATTAGATATACATAAATCCAACCATTTAATTTTTATCGCGAACATCTTTTTGGCATGCTCAATGGAACCTCTACTTTTGTATGCCAGTAATAACTAAATCAATGACCAAAAATCCCAAGACTAGTATTAATACTGGAAAGGTTATCGCTAAACCATCTAGCGCATCCAAAAGGAGAGAGAAGCCAACCATGACCCTTGTCATAGATCTTGTGAATATGGCACATAATACGAAAATAAGTGGTTATAATCTTGAAGAAGAGTTATTTAGTCGACAATCAAACGACAATCCACCGGTACCATGCCACAACCAAGGTTGTTCACTACGGCTGACATTCAAGAGTTGGTTTCTCAAATTTCTTTGGAGAACTAACAACTTGACACGATGCTCACAATCAGATAGTCATAGTATTTCGATTGCTGATAGAAGATAATTAAAATATTAGCAGAAAAATTATAAAAAAAATCTAGAATCTATGAGACAGAACTAGCCCGAGCTCGCAACCTTTTTTTAAGGGTGACCTAACCTTGAACTTCAAGAATCTCACAGATGTCAAAACTATGGACAAGCTGACCTGCAACATAGTTCGATTAATATCCTAAGGTGATCGAAGAGGATTGAGTCTACAAACTCTCAAGTCCAATAAGGCCAACCTGAATAAATTTTCAACTATAATTCTACAGGGAATATGATTAACTTGGAGAGATTACACCAGCCAGCTCCACAAATGCACGACTAAGTCGGCCAGTGTTAATTAAGACCGATTCTATTTGGTTCCATAGAGCCACAATGACTAACCAACTATCAAAGTAACATAATGGTTGAATCTCTACAGAACACAGGGGTGGAACTAAAGCTAATGACAAAGCCATCTTATAAGAAACCATACCCCTATAGCATATATTCCTTTTTCCCTTTTCCTTTTTTCGAAAGGGTATAAAATCTCAGAATTCTTTTTATTTTTAAGAAAGAAAAATATCACTACCTTTAAATATATATTAAGCTTCACATTATAATATAAAAAAGCCAGCTCCTCTCCCTTCTCAAAGTTAAGATTATTCAGCAACTCTTTAACAAAAACTATCTTTATACCAGAGCTTTACTTAGGCGAGTTCGTGTTCACTGGTTTTTCTTTTGTAATGCAGAGGCAAATGCGAGTGCTAGATTCGAACTAATGGATAAGTGCCTACCTTGTAGAGTCATGCTTTACCTGGTATACAAATTTGATGCTAGAATCGATTGCCAATTGAGAGCAGATGGAAGACAGATTCCATGCCAAATTCTATAGATCACCTCCAAAAGTTACCAGTGGCCGATCTAGTTATAGTAATGTAGATACTAGGTGAATCAATGTCGACATTGCCTAATTCAGAAATCTTAGGACATGGTGCCAAACCTAAATCACTGAAGCCGACTACGTACCAATAGTGGTAAAAGGTATACCTTCATAATAAGGGAACACTTTGAAAGGCACTGATTCAAGGATTTATATAAATAACTACTCAAACAGTTAGTTATGAAAGGCTTTTAATGGAAAAAGATCAAAAGATGGCGTCCTTCAAAAAACTTACTACAAGGATCAACTTGACATAGTTGCTATCCAGATCTTCAAGGGGTCAGACTCGAATAAAGAAGTTTACCTTATTGAAGTAGTTAAGGGAGCTTCATATGAATCTCCAATCCTTAAAAAGGCCGACTTCTTAAAAAAAAAAGAACAAGTTTAACAAGAACTTAGATAATCAAGGAGTATTCTTTTTACTTGAGGAAAGTCGATGAAATATTCGATTGAATTTTAAAAGACAAACAAATAAAGCTCTCTAATGGGCATATTATTCTGCCTTTTAAACAAAAAACCAATAAGGACTATTGCAAATGGCAAAACTCTTAAAGGCACAGTAAGAATAACTATATTGTGTTTAGGAACAAGATTCAACGGCTTATTATTGAAGGCCGACGTTTGTTTAATTTCAAAAGGATCATCGAAATTGATCCTTTTCCCACTGCTGGTATAAATATAGTTATTGTAGGGGATCAACTGTGTATAGGTGTATGCATGTGCTAGTGTGTTTATTGCAAAATACGCATCTAAAACATATTTTAACACAGCGGACTTATAAAACATACAATTAACACACTTATCATATATTAATCAAATTAATATATAAATGATAAAATTGAGAAATTACCAATACGTATAACATTTTACACGTATTCTTTCGGAGTCCGCCTGGAGTTATACTCGTTCTCAGTTCTAATTATCAACTTGGTAAACTTGATAATCTAGAATAGTAGCTCTTGAACCCAACGTAGGATTAATTCTTAACCCCTTTTATGGTCGGTTCTAAACTTGCTCTATCTTTCTCACGGTGCAAAATAAGAAGAAAATAAAATCAACAATTGCTTCTTCTTTCCCGAGAGCAAGAAACAGAAATGATAAAGGAAAAAATAACCCTTTAAATTTTCCTTTCTTTTTTCAATTCTTATTCCCATTTCCTTTTGTTTCACAAATATATATCTCTTTCGCATTTAAAAATATAATTTTAATATAATAGCCATAGGTGGCAAAAATTAATAATACATAAAAATAAAAATAATATTATATATATAATGCATTACAACTATCATGCATTATATATATTATATTATTATAAATAAAATATTATAAAATAATATATTTTATTAGAGATATTTTGATTATTTAATATTTAAATAATTAAAGTGTAAAATAATCATTTTACCCCTTATAAATAGTTACTAAGTATACCCCTTAGCGAGTCCCACCAAATCTCACACTTGAGTAAACTCAACCAATGGTCCACAATGCGTCACGTGTCACTTTACCATTAGTGAATAAAAATTATTGACTAATCGTTATATTTAACACTTAAATACACGCATTTTCGTGGTTATATTGGATATTACTAGATTAAACAATTTAATTCAGTACTCTGCCCCAGTGCACAACGAGTGTACTCCATATCGCAGGACTCTTTAGGTTCACGTCTGATTCGTCAAATGGAACTATTCCATAAGTCCGTGAGTCATACCCCACACACACGTCACGAATATTACAAATCAGCGCGTAGAACCATACAAGTTAAGGTTACAATGCATACATGTAGTCCTTCCATCATATATATCTTGGATGTATAGGGACATAGATCCACACCGTCAAATTCTCATATGCTCATCCATAAACTTATCTCCAAAATAATATCTCAATTGAACAATATGAGCAAAACTCTTTGCCATATTGTTTAACCACATAGAAACATCTTTCTGGGTTAACTGCTTACGGCCATAAGACTTTCTTGAGATACTATCTTAGAGCATCTAGATATATCACTCCCTATGAGAGCTGATGGATCCTATATCTACACGCACCGGACTCTATGAGCATCGGACCATACCCAGCAACACATAGCAGTCAGACCATGAAAGGTCTCTGACATGTGTGGAACCAAAGCATGGTGGATCATTCATAAGCCTACTGTGGTGGTCAGGTCAGAGGACCACATATACTACTCAACTCGAGAGAACCTTTCATTGGCGGCAACATAGGATGGTTATTGGGGTCCTCATGAGTCTGTTCAGTATTCAGTCCTAACTGAATACTTATATGCCTATACAATCTTCAAGATCCTGGTCAGCTAAGAACAACCAACTGTACCCTATAGATATAGGCATACACTGATCTATGTAAATTAATAGGATCTATTAACATACCTATGTTGGTAGAAATGGATCAGGAACTATGTATTTAAAAATATGCCTGCATAATGACACATCCTAGCAACCTATTGCAACTCTTGAAACTAGATCATTATTAGCATATCCTGAGGTCTTTATCCCGTTACAGACAATGTTCCAACTCTTGGAATATTTGCTATTTCTTAGCACCAGTCTAAACTCCTTTAGACAGTATCCAAACTTTTTCAGATAGTACAGAGTTTATAGCGTAACAAGCATTAAACTATATAATTAAAAGGTAATTAGCGATATAACAAAATATACTCTGCATAGATATCAAATATTCATACAAAACTGGGATGGCATGTAGGCACAACCCTAACAATCTCTCACTTGCCCTAGTGCCAATCACAGTGGTATCTAATACCCATAGACTTCATGTGTTTTTCAAACACTTTTGGAGTTAAGGCTTTGGTAAGTGGGTCCGTTATATTATTTACAGAATCTATTCTACAAATAACTACATCTCCTCTAGCCAAGATCTCTCTAATGATGTGGTATTTTCGCTCCACATGCTTAGACTTCTGGTGTGCTCTTGGCTCCTTTGCTTATGTTATGGCCTCATTGTTATCACAAAATAATGGGATAGGATCCGATGAACTTGAAACTATTTCAAGCTCAGCGACAAACTTGCAAATTTAAACAGCTTCCTTTGCAGCTTTAGAAGCTGCAATGTGCTCTGCCTCTGTGGTAGAGTCAGCTGTAGACCCCTGCTTAGTACTCTTCCAGCTCATTACGCCTCCATTGAGAGTAAACACATATCCAGATGTAGATTTTCTATCATCTAGATCAGACTGAAAGTCTGAATCCGTGCATTCTCTCACTTGAATATTATTATCTCCATAAAAGAGAAACTTATCCTTCGTACCCTTGAGGTATTTTAGGATATGTTTGACTGTCATCCTATGGCTATTACCTGGATCAGATTGATACCGGCTTGTAACACTTACAGCCATACTAATATCAGGTCTTGTACACATCATAGCATACATCAGGCTGCCAACAGCTGATGCATATGATATGTTAAACATTCTAACTCTTTCATCTTCTATCTGAGGAGACATTCTCCTAGAAAGATGAACATCATGTCTAAAAAGTACATTTATTGTCTTACAGATAGTAAAACTGTACCTTTCTAAGACGTTATCAATATACGATGACTGAGAGAGTCTTATTAGCTTCCTAGTTTTATCTCTATAGAGCTTTGTACCCAGTATATAGGAAGCTTCTCCCAAGTCTTTTATAGAGAAATTCTTACTCATATAGCTTTTCGTGAATTGCAACATACCAATATCATTTCCAATGATCAATATGTCATATACATAGAGAACTAGGAAGACGATCATATTCCCACTGACCCTTTTATACACACAAGCTTCTTCCTCATTTTTTATGAAACCAGAATTTTTGATTAAGTCCATAAATAAACTTCTTAGCCTGCATACCAGACCAAAAGTTTGGCTAGATGTAAAACTTTTAGGCTGTTCCATAAATATCTCCTCCCCAAGGTATCCATTCAGGAACGCCATCTTTACATCCATCTGCCAAATCTCAAAGTCATAGTATACAGCAAATGCCAACAAAATCTTGATTGACTTAAGCATCGTAACTGGTGTAAAGGTCTTGTCATAATCGATCTCAGATCGCTGAGAATAACCTTTTACCACCAGTCGAGCCTTAAAGGTCTCTACCTTTCCATCAGCCTCACTTCCGTTTGTAAATCCATTTATAACCGATAAGAACAATTCCTTTAGGAAGCGGAACAAAGTCCCAGACTTGATTCTGATGCATAGAGTCAATTTTGAATTCTATGGCTTCTTGTCATTTACCCAAAGGATCATTTCCTTCTATCAAGAAAACCTCAAGTGCATCTTCAGGCATCTGACCATACCTAAGAGGTATCCTGGACATCCTTTCAAACCTACGTAGAGGGCGTGTTAAAGGTACACTGCTTACTTGAACTTGAGGATCCATCTGTAGCTTATCAGGTTCTAGATTGAAGTCATCAAGTACAATTTTTTTACAATCCACACGATCCTCTAGAAACCGTTATTAAAGAAAGTGCATTCCGAACAACGAACACATTTCGTTCATCTGGATCATAGAATTGGTATCCCATTGAATTCTTGGGATACCTAATGAACCTGTACTTGTACCCCTTGGGTATAAGTTTATCCTATTGTGTAACTCTTATGTAAGCAGGACAACCCCAAATTTTAAGATACTTAAGACTCGATTTCCTACCCTTTATCATCTAATGTAGAGTGGTAGGAACAACTTTAGATGAAACTTTATTCAAGATATGAGCAGCAATGTCGAGAGCATAACCCCACAGGTATTCTGAAAGATCGGTAAAATTCATCATCAATCGGACCACATCTAATAAAGTCTAATTCCTCCTCTCTGAAACATCATTGTGTTGCGAAGTACCTGAAGGACTATATTGAGCGAGAATCTCATTCTCCTTTAAATAGTTTGAAAAATCACTGCCCATGTACTCATCGCCTCGATCTGATCGGAGACACTTAATGTACATGTCGGTTTGTTTCTCTACTTCAAGTCAGAATTCTTTAAACTTTTCAAAGGTTTCTGACTTATGTTTCAACAGAAACACATAACCATATCGTGACCAATCATCAATAAAGGTTACAAAGTATCGAAACCCACCTATTGGAGTGTGATTCATTGGATCGCATACATCAGTATATATTAGCTCCAATAAACCAGCGGCACGGTGTCCAACACCGGTAAATAAAAATTTGGTCATCTTTCATTGAATACAATATTCACAATATATACCAGCTGCTAATACACCAGCCCGGGTGATTGTTCCTGTAAAATAATCTAATCAAATAGCAACAAATGAATCACCCGTAGCATGCCAGAAGCGTGGTAGACCAATTATTTTAAAGGATACTGTTCTGCGAAAAAGAAAAATAAAAATACAGGATCTTATTGAAAATGATGCTCGAGCAAATGAATCCATATTCTCTAAAACAACAGAAGGATTAATAGTCCCTGAAGAGATACAAGTCCCTGAAGTGACACATTTCCCTGAAGAGACAAAAGTTTTAGAAGAAATATTAGTCCTAGAAGAGACATAAGAGTTTCAAAATGAAAAAAAAAAATAGTATAAATTATGCTTATACAGGAGAAATGTGACAACAAGATAAAACAATCGTTGACAATGTATTCTCATTTGTAGTAGTTACTGAAATTATGAATGATGATTTTGAGCCACAATCTGTTAATGAATGTAGAGAAAAACATTATTGGTTTCAATAAAAAGAAGCAATACAAATATAATTGACTTCACTAACTAAACGAGAAGTATTTGGACCTGTAGTCCGGATACCTGAAGATGTCAAACCCATAGGACATAAATAGGTTTTTGTACGAAACGTAATGAAAACAATGAAGTCATCAGATACAAAACAAGACTTATTGCTCAAGGTTTCTTGTAAAGACCTGGTATTGATTATGATGAAACTTATTCCCCCGTGATGGACACAATTACATTTAGATTTCTGATAAGTTTAGACAGTCTCAGAAAATCTTGGTATGCATCTTATGGATGTAGTAACGGCATATTTATATTGATCACTTGACACAGATATTTATATGAAAATCCATGAAGGATTTAAAATGCTTGAAGCATGTAATCGAAATTTGTACTCAATCAAGCTACAGAAATCTTTGTATGGATTAAAATAATTTGGGCGTATGTTTTTAAGTAAATATTTGATAAAAGAAGGTTATATTAACAACCCAATATGTCCATGTGTATTCATAAAGAAGTCAAACACTAGATTTGCTATTGTAGCTGTATATATAGATGACATTAATTTGATCGGGACTCCTGAAGAGCTCTTGAAAACTACAGAATACTTAAAGAAGGAATTTAAAATGAAAGACCTAGGAAAGACCAAATACTATTTCGGCTTGCAGATCGAGTATAAACCAAATGGAATCTTTATCCATCAATCTACCTATATTGAAAAGATTTTGAAAAGATTCAACATGGATAAAGTCCATCTATTAAGTACCCCTATGGTTGTTCAGTCTCTTGATTTTAAAAAGGATCCATTCCGTCCCAAAAAAGATGATGAGAAAATATTTGATTTAGAAGTACCATATCTAAATGCAATTGGTGCTTTATTGTATTTAACCCAATGTACTAGATCGAACATAGCTTTTGCAGTAAATTTATTGTCAAGACTTAGCTTTGCACCAACTTGACGTCATTGGAATGGTGTCAAACATATATTTCGTTATCTATGTGGAACAATAAATTTGGGACTATTTTATTCTAATGAACTAACAGAAAATTCAGGTCTAGTTGGATATGCAGATGCTGGGTACTTATCTGATCCCCATAAGGCTTGCTCACAAACAGGTCATGTTTTTACCTACAACAATACAACAATCTCATGACGATCCACAAATCAAACTTTTGTTGCCACCTCATCAAATCACTCTGAGATTCTTGCACTCCACGAAGCAAGTAGGGAATGCATATGGCTACGACCCGTCATTCATCACATTTAGAGTACATGTAGCCTACCTTCTGCAACAGATATTCCAACAATAATATATGAAGATAATGCAGCTTGTATTGCTCAAGTTAGAGGCAGATATATCAAAGGAGATAGAACCAAACATATTTCTCTAAAAAATTTTTACACCCATGAATTGCAATAAAACAAGAAGATTGATGTGAAACAAATATGTTCTACTGATAACTTTGCAGATTTATTCACTAAATCTCTACCAACTTCAACTTTTGAGAAATTGGTTTACAAGATTAGCATGTGTTGGCTCAACAAGTTGGCAAACTGATTGGATGTTACTTTGAAGGGGAGCATTTTATCAGGGGGAGCATATTCTTTTAGAAGAAGAAAAGTGTTAGTTACAAACGTGTACTACACTCTTTTTTTCTTCGACCAGGTTTTATCCCACTGGGGTTTTACTGGCAAGATTTTTAATGAGGCAGTATTAAACACGTTAGACACCATTGTACAAAATAGAGTTGTATTTTCTTAGCAATGTAAAATACAATTAAAAATGATGTAGCTTAAAGGGCAAGTTGGGATTATGGTGGAGTCCAAGAAAGAGTGTTATAAATATAATAGTAAACAGTGTTGTACAAGTGAACAGTATCGTACAAATAAATAGTACCGTATAGATGAACAATACCATGAACAGTGTCCTTCACCAAAATCTCACATTAAAAATATTTTATTTCTTTCTCATTCCCTCACTCTATAAATATAAGTGAGTGCTTTCATTTATGTACAAGTGAGAAGTAAGTATAAATATTAATATATTTACAAAAGTGTTTATTTATACACTTTGCATTTTAGTTCAAAATTTTTATTTTTTTATCCTATTATTAACAACACGTAGGTTTTTATAATAAGATAATAAAATGCATTTTTTTATATTTAAATTGTAGAAGTTTGAGTCTCCTTTATTTTATAGGATTAGAAGCGAGCTTATGTAAATAAATCTCAATAAATTATTAATCATATAATGTGTGTATATATATATATATATTAAAAAAAATGAAAGGCACACATTTATATATATCAGGGAGTCTTATGATTTACATTATACAAACAAAATAAAAGTATCAATTTAAAAGAGTTATGTTATCTCATATGGAGGTTTAAAAATAATAATTTTCTTTCCTGAGATTATAATCTAAGTTCACCTCTCAAAAAGCCTACTATAGTCTACAAGAAGGCCTATTATAATTTATAAAGGAGGCTTATCATACGGGCATCCAGATTTTGTCTATGAGAGAATATCCTTGATCCAAGGTTCTCGCTCGAATAAGCCATCTGAGGACCGATTATATAACCCCCTAAAGGTTGATTATATAAACCTTTAATCAGCAACATAAAAGATACATACTAACCGAAAACTCAAATGGGCTTTGTCCTCAAGAATCTTGAAGTCTCAAAATTTTTAACATAAATCACACTCCTATAATTTGAGGATGAATCATAAACAAGAAAGTAAAGACATATTTTATTTCTAAAAGAACTCTATAATTTAATACATAAAAGCCTATAAAAAGAAGGGTAAACGATCAAGTAAAAAGGAAAAAACAAATGTAACTCTTGGGAGGGACCTTTATAACAAGTTATAACCTTATAAGCCGCACTTACGCACCAAAATATAGAAATGCAAAGTCTCTTATAACTGTTTTCTTTTATTTTGTAGCTGTTTCGATTACTTATATTTTTGCTATAAAAACACTTTTTATTAGAGCACTTGAGAGAGTTGATTAAATTCAAAAAAGTGATATAAATTTACATTGAATTAAACCACATAAATTTGTTCTTATTTTATTTATTTTGTTGATTGATTTTAATTGAATTTATAGTATTGGGTTAAAAACTTTTAAAACCCAATACGCATCAAGGGATTGTCTTAGCCAACTAACTTAATCTTTTAAAGTGATCTAGCCGCTATTTTCAAAAAATAGAAATTCAACTTGTGGGTTTGACATCTCCCAAACTCTAAAATCAATAAATATAAAATATAAAAAAAAACAAGGCACAATTATTTGAACCCTAAAAAGTATTTTGAACATTATTTTTTTAATAAAAATTTAATATTGATAAAATACTTCAAATGTAATTTATTATTAAAGATAATTTAATATGATTAAATTAAATAGGATTACTTTTCACCCGCATGCTTCAATTTTAGTGATTCTTTTTGTCAAAAATAATTTATCAACTACTTAAAAATAACTTTATATTATCATTGGCGTGTAGATAAAATAGTTGGGATGTTGCAAGAAATTTAAAAAAAAATTTATTAGTTAGAAAAAAAAGAAGTTATAGAAGATTAAAAAAAAAAGAGAAAGTTGAAGATGTTTTACCGGAAATTAAGTTATCGTTAGTGAAAATAAAAATTTAAGTACGAATAAAAAAATTATATGCTTATTATTTTAGTACGTAAAAAATAAAAAATTGAAATATATGAGTAAGGATAGTAAAATTTTTTGCAGGGATGACGACCCGTGGAGCCTCACCCCGAATGAGATGAGAATTGGTAACTTTTGTAAAAATAGGGTGGAGTATAAAAAAAAAAATTAATTTTCGAATTATTAATGGGATAGGAATGAGATTAAGCCTTTTCGCTCCGTCTCCATCCCACTCCCATTTTTTGTAAATATATTAAATATAATTTTTTGTAACATTTATTATATATATTAAATATTTAATAATTTTTATATTATAATTTATATTAACTAAGACATGTTTTAATAATATATTTTTATTAATAAAAATAAAATATATAGTAAAAAATTCTTAAATTCTACTTTTGTTTCTTTCTTACAAATGACAAAAAGACTTTTGTTTTTGAATTGGATGTTTATTAATTTTAATGAGATTATGAAGCAATTAACAGAAAAATTATTAATACTAAACACTAAAACATTACTAAAATGATTATTTTTTTTATTTTTTATTTGTTATTTATCCAAAAATTTATTTATTAGTTACTATTTATATTATTAAAACATATTTTTATATTATTTTAATTTGTGAGTTTGATTTTTTTTAATCGTTATATAGATTAAATTTTATATCATTAAATTTATGAATATAAATTATTATTTAATATTAAAAAATAAAAAATTGAGAAATAGGGTAGAGATGAGAATGACATTTCCCCTATGAGAATTTTTTATCCCTGCCCCCTTAAATTTTTAGAGAATGAGTTAAAAAATGGGACTTAAAATAACAAATAGAACAAGGCATGAGAAAGGGCTCCTTGCCCTTGCGCTCGCCCCATTGCCATCTTATATATGAAATGAGATATTTTTGGAATTATAGTAGGTTTACAAAGCAAAGAAATTTTTTTTTCAAATTTCCTTAATGACAGATATTTTAATATGTAATATTTTTCTTTGGCAAAAAATTATATATGTTAATTTTTTTGTAATAAAAAAATTAAAAAATTTACAATTATGCTTTTAAGCATGGCAGAATTATAATTTATGATAATAAAAATTAAATATTAAAATTAAAAATTATATTAGAGTTTTAATATAAATTTAAAATTTTGAAAAGACATACTACAAAAATTTTGTTAAATTTTAAAAAAACTTAAAAACTTGAAAGGATCATGACTGTTAAAGAAGTCTGCCAATACTTTTAAGTTATTTTTTTTATCAAATATTTGAATTAGTTTTCTCAAAAGATTAAAAAAAATTTGTACTTATTTTATAAATATACAACATCAAATTGTAATATTTGAATCAATTCTCTCAAAAAATTAAAAAAAATTTGTACTTATTTTATAAATATACGAACATTAAATTGTAATATAATAAAGTAAAAAAAAAAATATTAAATTGAGGAGAAAATATCGCATATCCAAAAGGGGAGTAATGTAAATATTTCCGCTCAAAACTAAAATTGAACACATACAATTAAAAAACGTAGCACCCCGGCGCACGTTAGTCTAGAGGAATCAAAACCCTAGCAGCTAATCCCTATATTTGTTTGTTTCACTTGATTTTTCATCAGCGCTGCCGCATCTCCTCTTCCTCCTCCTTCCAGAAACCTCTCAGCAGCTCCATCAAGCGCAATGGTAAGCCACTAGTGTAGCGCTTCTTCACTTTGCATTTAGTTGATAGCAAAATCATAGACAGCTAAGGAAAATAACGTAAGCAAAAACTGATGTTCTTTTGTGGATGCGTTCAAACAGGGAATAATCTGAGCTTCAAAAGTTTTAATTTTTACACTTTCTTTATCAATTTCAAATAGCGGAACTTTAACCAAATGCAAATGGCACATATACTCTTGTATCGGGAACTTTAACTTTTTTAATGCGTGTTTTATGAATAATAGCTGCAATTTGAACCACATGTTTCATTTGTTTGGTCTGCAGTTTATTGACCATTTTAATATATAAATTATGAATTTTTTGAAGTCAAATTATGATTTTAATTTTGTGACAATGTTTTAAGATGTTTATATTGTTCTTATTTTATAAAGGCACCGAAGAAGGATAAGGCCCCGCCTCCGTCGTCAAAGCCAGCAAAGTCCGGAGGCAAGCAGAAGAAGAAGGTAAATAGAGATTTTGATTTATGGGGTTGTTCAGTTTGCAGTCCTGCGGGAACTTGGTCTGTGGTTTTATGGTTCATAAAAGAATCTTAAGTATTAATTTCATTTTTTTTTTATGTTATATGCAGAAGTGGAGCAAGGGGAAGCAAAAGGAGAAGGTGAACAACATGGTTTTGTTCGATCAGGCAACCTATGACAAGCTCCTTTCTGAGGTTCCCAAGTACAAGCTTATTACGCCTTCAATCCTCTCCGACAGATTGAGGGTACACTCTTAGCTTGTTGCTTTTACTATCTGGGTTAATTTTATGGTTATCATTTGATTTGTTAATATAGATCATTTGTGCCTTGATTTTATAACCAGCAACTTTGTTATTATTTTCTTTAAGAAAGATAGCCATAGATGTAATATTATAGTTTAGGATCCTCTACATGTTTGTTTGATTATAGATTATTAGATTATACTAGTAAGTAAAAGTGTGCTTCTAAAATTGATCTACTTGTTAATGTTTTCGTTTATAATCCTCTTGAATTGTTACCATGACTTTGCACATGGGGCAATGATCATATTGGGTCTTTATTTTCTTTTGTTGGTTGCTCAGTTCTCTACATGTGACTAATTGAAGTAAACCTTATTTGCCCAATGATGGAAAAATCAAGGTATTGAATGGCTGCGTGGTTTATATTCATCACTATTCTTTACATACCACCACTCTCTCTCTCTCTCTCTCTTTCTGTGTGTGTGTGTATGTGTTTGTGTGTTTGTGTGTGTATGTGTTGGTGGTGTGTAAAGGTGTTGATGAATGCCACTAGCATTATGCCATATATGATGCATTATAAGCTATGAGATCTGAGGGCAATTTTTTGAAAGAGTGTTTGTTTTTTCTTTCGTCTGCTTTTCCAGTTCTAGTTACCACATTTAAGTCTTTTCTAAAAGAAATCTATTGCAGGTCTAGGGTACATGTAATTACATCATTTTCTTGTTTGTACAATAATCATCCATGTGAGTGTTGTCAAATCCTATTTTGACTAATCAAGGGGTTTCTTTGATTTGATTTCCTACTCATTGCCATCAGCATGTCACCCATGTAATTGTTTGAATTTCTTCTGTACTATCAGGTTAGTGGATCATTGGCACGCCGAGCGATTGGGGATTTGATGGCAAGAGGTTCTATTCGGATGATATCCGCTCATGCTAGCCAGCAGATTTATACCAGAGCCACCAATACCTAGACCAAGACAACCCATTACTCTATCATGATAGATAGCTTATTACTGCTTTCATGTCAAGCATCTAGTGGTTAGAACCTTTATTGGCGATTACTGTGCTCAGTGCCTGAATTTTGTTTCTCATGCTTTTGATATTGTTTTATGGCGGATAGAATATGTTTGCGCAGTCAATTAAATCGTTTTAACGAGTTATTCTTCCAACGCATTAAATATGACACTGTTTTATTGGTGAGTTTAGAAATCTATTGTGGAATTGGCGTTATTTTTTCATGCAATTTCTGGATATTTATTTTGCTAAGGTTATAACCCTCTTGTGAAAAAAATGAGATACAGGTGAGATTTTGGTTTTGATCGTTTCATGAGCTCACATGAACTTATGTGAAAATCATCGAAGCTTTAAACAGTTTTTTTGGCTCCAAATTACACTTGTATAAATCGTTAAAAGGTTCAACCAGTTTTTTTGGCTCCAAATTACACTTGTATAAATCGTTAAAAGGTTCAACCCAAATCAAATCAATTAGGTTTTGCTTGATTGAGCTCAGTGGTAATGAGTTTATGCAATCCGTTATGGGCCTTTTCTAATCAAATCAATTTAATTGCAATTTTGATACGTTAAAGATTTTGTTGTATTTTAGCGAAATAACAGATGGAAGGTTCAATTGTTAATAATAATAGAGAACAGATGGAAGGTTCAATTGTTAATAATAATAGAGAACAGATGGAAGGTTCAATTGTTAATAATAATAGAGAGGAATATTAAAGGAAAAAAACAAAGTAATACAGATGGGTTAAAACTCTTCCATTATATGCGTGATACTAAATAATTGTTTCAAATTTAGTTTTTAATATGTTATATGATTTGTATCACGAAAATGATCTTCATATTGTTGTAGTATCGCACCATGCGGATGGTTACAAGACTTGTGCAAAATCTGCTAATTTGGATATTATATGAACGAGGGTAGTACATTTTTTGAAAACTTTTTTTTTTTCATTTTTAAATATTTACTTGTATGCATTGAATAATGAATATACGAAATCAACTCGTAAAAATTTTAGAGTCTCTTGCTCTTCCATTTTTTTCTTTTAAATTTTTTTTAAATATTTATAGGTAAATTAATTCTTTTTGTTAAAATAAATGTTTTCAAATATGTTCTTGATGAAACAAAAGATTTGGGTAGTGATATGATGGTCTCCGCAATATTTTTGAAACAAAAAAAATAAAAAAAGGCTTGAAATCAAGAAGTTATAGAATAACGGAGATCTTGTTTTTGCAAATGGTTGCATATGAGTTATGTGTTAGAAAAAAGTTTTTAAAATATTTTAAATAGTTTATAAGTTATAATTTTAATATTGTAAGTTGTAAGTTGTAAATTATAAATTATTATTATTCTATAGTTAATTATAATATATTTAAATTATTTGTTAAATTTAAGTTAAATGTGTGAGTATAATATTTATTTATTATTATTATATGAGAGTTATAATGTATTAAATTATTTTTATTAATATTGATATTAATACTTAAACTATCTACTACTAGGATGCTTATCTTTTGTTGATCAGAAAAAATAGTTTTTTATGTTAACGAGTTTTAAATTTACTTGTTAGTGGGAATCAATACTTGTGCTTCATTTTGGTTAAACTTGCTTGCGGAAACTTGGGTATTTTCCTCTTTGTCGGCTACGGCAAAACCTGCAAAGCACAAGCACAAGCACAACATTTTTTTTCGTTTTTTCTCTGGTTCAGGTGTCTTTTAGGCATCATATAAGGTATTGACTGGGCATTTTTTTTATCATCATTTTCTTATGTCATTCTCTCTTTTTTATAATACTAGTTTTTAGAGGGCTTTCTGGGTATCCTCATTTTACTGTGCTTCTGTCATACGTCAAATATTCTTCTGACCTATTTTTGACTCTGCTTCTGTTGTGCTTCTGGCATACACTGAATATTCTTCTGCAGATCTTCCTCTAACATGATTCTGACTCTACTTCTGCTATGCTTATGTTACATACCAAGTATCTTTCTGACATATTTTTGGCATATTCCTTATGCTCGTCTTCACTAGTGGATTTGGTTAAGTGTAAAGCTAAACTTGATCTGCTCGAGTCAGTCCTCTAGTAGTCTCTTCTTGTTTGGCTTGGCCATGATCCAAGGTCTTCCTAAGAGCTGGTCTTCTAGTAACTTCATTGGCTGTACCTGGTCGGCCTATTCAGACAACCGACCTGATGTCTGTTCTAACCCAGTTTCTTCTCGATCACGTACACTGAGATAACCCAATTTGGTTAGTGTGTGAGGGCAATTTTGGCCGTATCCTGATCTGTCATGTTGAGCAAATGCTTTATTTTGCTGATCAGGTCCTTTGAATTCGGGTAGGCTCTTCGTTGTCTAGCCTTACCAGAGCCTGACCCGATAACCATTACCGTGGGTTGTCTTCAGGGTGGGCTGTCCTACAAGGAATGGTGGGTTCTGAGAAAGGTTGACCCATAGAAAGACATCTGGCTGGGCACTTGGAGTTTGGCTTATTCTTGGGTTTGGAGGCCTTGGGCCCAGAGGTGATTTTAGGGGGGGAATAGTGGTCCGCCAGTTTTTAGTTTTTAATTTATTTAAAAATAAAAACTCTATTCTATCTTGGTTGGTTCGGATTGTCTCTTTAACCCCTGTTTACTTTCTTCACTTCTATCAATTTTTTATCTGTCTGAGCTGGTTCGAATGGGTTTCTGGGAGGTGTTATGCTATTATAAATGGTTACCTGTGATTTTTTGAGGATGTTAAAGCTAGTCGGCTTAGTGTGGTGACATTATGGCTACTCGTTCTGTTACTGCCACATAGTGGCAGCTTCTCTTACACTTTCTCCTAGTAATAATGATGAATCTTCTCAATAATAAATGCCACATAATAACTGGATCGGTGAAGGGATAAAAATATGCATCAGAGTCTAAGTTTATGTGACAATAATTGGCTCGGCGCAGAAGGATGACTTGTTAAGGGAAATCAAGATAATAACTGGTCTGTCGTTGTGATGAAAATCATCTTTGTAAAGACTAGGGAGTTACATAAAAATAATACCCCGCTTGATAGAGGTGCGGCCATCTCAGAGATTATTGGAAAACAAAGGCTAGCGGGAGGTGATACTGCCGACCAAGCAGCTTATAACATAAATTGTTGAAAAGGGATTGTCCGTTTATAGTAGCAATGTTGACAGAGCAACTTGTAGATATTTAGAAAATTAGCTCAGTGTAATAATGTTAAACAGCGTGCCACAGGTGCTGTGAAAATACCACAATGATGCCATGGAAAGGCCATGGTCAAACCCTCTTCAATGGGCGCTGTGAAAAAGGTTACGGTGATGCTGTGAAAATGCCACAGCGATATCGTGGAAAGGCCACGATTAAACCCTCTTCAATAGATGTAGTGGAAAAGGCTATAATAATGCTTTGAAAATGCCACATTCCTCAACTTATCGAGTCGTCTTAATTATCCTTATGTCGAACCAGTAGTGGTGATATGCCTCGTAGGTTTCGAACTACATGTGGTGAAATGCCCTGTAGGCGTCAAACTATATAGTGGTTACAGATCTCGTAGGTGTCGAACCACATGGTGGTGATATACCTCGTAGGCGTTGAACCACATAGTAGTGATTCCGATGATGATGATGTCATGACGATGTAATGACTAAGGTAACAACATGATGCAATGTTGATGTCATGATGATGATGATGATGAAATAATGGGATGACACGATATGATGATGAATGGTCTAGAAAAACCTATCCGGACTAGCAGACAAAGGTAAAATAATGACACATCGGTTTAAAAAACTTTTCCTGGACCTATGGTTCATAAGGGCGTACCTTTAGAAGACGTTGGTTCGCTTAGGTCGACTTGGGTGATTTTTTCGTGGTAATTCTCATAGGGCTTTTGTCAGATAGCCAAGGGCAACCTTCGTGAGTATTCCATCCCATATTCCTAACTGTTATTTTCCACGGAGATACTTGTAAGCACATGAACGATTTTATTAATAACAGTATTTGTACATGGTAAATAATCGTTATATAAAGAGGAAAATAGAGGATTCAGAGTAGTATTTCTTTAGTAGTTTGATGTTCTGCGATTTTCTTACGACCCGTCCATCTATTCTTTTGAGCTCATAGGCTCTTTTTATGCATTTAAGGACTTTATATGGTCCTTCCCAAGTCAGGTTGAGGACTCCTTTCATCGAATTTCTTGTGTCGAGCACTACTATTCTCAATACCAACTCTCCCTCTCTGAATTCTCTAGCCTTGACCCTCTTGTTGTAATATCTGGCTGTCCTCTGCTGGTAAGCCGTTGCTCAAATCTAGGCCTGGTCTCTGAACTGCTCAATTGAATCTAACCATCCCTACATTAGCTTGTTGTTGACAACTCCAAAAAATTTTAGCACCTGGTGGGTTGAGGTTTCCATCTCTGTAGAAATTACTGCTTCACTTCTGAAAGCCAATGAGAATGGTGTCTTGCTTGTAACTATCTTGTTAGTCGTTTAAAGTGTCCACAATACTTCTGGCAGTTCTTCTACCTATACTTCATTTCTCTCTGTTAATTTCTTCTTGAGAAGCTTCTTGACCAACTTATTGGAAGATTTAACTTGTCCGTTGATCTTGGGATGTGCGAGGGAGGCAAATGACAGTAGTACTCTGAGCTGGTCACAGAATTTTTTGAAGTTGTTGTTGTCGAACTGATTCTTATGGTCAGTTATGATAGTGTAAGAGATTCCGTACTGGCATATCATGTTCTTCCAAACGAAATTATGAATAATTTTCTCCGTTATTTTTTATAGCAGCTTGGCTTCGATCCATTTGGTGAAATAGTCAACTGCCATAACTATATATTTATAAGACCCTTTGCCTTGGGTTAAAGGTTCGATTAAGTCAAGCCCATACTGGGCGAATGGCCAAGGCCTGCTCATTATGGTTAGCTCTTTTGTAGGTGCCTGGATTTTATCAGCAAATCTTTTGCAGGTGCTTGAGTGATTACCGCAAACTCCTTTGTGGATTTTTCTCAAGACTCGGTGGGCCTCCAAGGGGTCTAGGCACCTTACGTAGGGGTGTGAGAAGCCTCTCCGATACAACAACCTGCCTATTATCGAGTATTTGGCGGCTCGATATTTAATTCTATAAGCTTCCTTTTTATTGGTTGGAATTGCCTCGTTCAAAATATAGTCCTTGATAGAGCCCATCCAGCTTGGTCCAAACTCGATTTGCATGATCTGTTCTTCCTCTCGGATGTTGGGCTTCAATATGAGTTCCACAGGGACTATTCAGGGTAGCTGAGCATCTTCTACTGATGCCATTCGGGCAATGATATCTACCCGGTGATTCTCATTCTTTGAAATTAGTTCCACTTGCATTTCTTTGAGTTGGCTGGTCAGACTCCTTACTTTCACTAGATATGCAGCCATTCTTTCTTCATTAGCCTCAAAATTGCCATTGATCTGGTTCACCACTAACTAAGAGTCGCTTTTGACCAGTACTTCCCTTGTAGCCAAGGTCTGAGTTACTCTTAATCCGACTAAGAGAGCTTTATATTCTGCCTTATTATTCGAGATTTTGAACCTGAAACATATTACGTAACTGACTTCATCTCCCTCGGGGCTCATGAGGATGATCCTTGCTCCACTTTCTTGCAAGTTGGATACCCTGTCAATGTAGAGTAACCACTTTTTGGAAACTTGATCAGGGTTTTAAGCACTCGGATCCTCGATCTTCATTAACTTACGGGTGTATTCGACTACAAAATCAGCAAGATCTGCCCCCTGATAGTCGTTCGGGGCTTATAGTGAATGTTGAACACGTTCAGCTCCATGGATCATTTAACCAATTGATCGAATAAGTCTAACTTGTGTAGGATCTACCTTAATGGTAAGTTAGTTTGCATAACGATAGTGTGCTTGAAGGTAGGGCCACAATTTCCTTCCTAACATGATCAGGGCCAAAGCTAACTTTTCAAAGGGAGGATACCAAGTCTCTGGGCTAGTGTAAGCTTTACTTACGTGATATACCGGCTGTTGAGCCCTTTCTAATTCTTCTTTGACCAATATTGAGCTCACAGCCCATTCTAAGACTCCTAGGTATAGCACCAATGCTTCTTCTTACATAAGGACGGCTAAGTGTACTAGCTTAGAAATGTAAGTCTTTAATTGCTAGAAGGCTTGTTCTCATTCCTCTGTCTACTTGTTCTTTTTTTTCTTCTTTATTGCTTGAAAAAAAGTGAAGCACTTATCAGTAGCCTTAGAGATGAACCTGTTTAAGGTTGCGATCTCTCATATGAGTAACTAGATCTCCTTCATTGTGCTTGGGGATCTCATTTCTAGAATGGGTCGAACTTTATTTGGGTTGACTTCTATCTCTCTCTGACTCACTATGAAGCCCAAACATTTTCCAAACTTCACCTAGAAAGAAAACTTTTTCGGGTACAGCTTCATCTCGTTCTCCCTTAATATTATAAAGACTTCCCTTAGGTCAGCTACGTGGTCCTCCATCTTCTTCGACTTGGCTATTATATCATCCACATAGACTTTTATATTCCTATCGATAAGGTTTTTAAAGATTTGTTTACCAGTCTTTAATAGGTAGCTCCAGCGTTCTTTAATTCGATGGTATTAGTTGATAGTAGTATGTCCTTTGGTGGGTGATAAACGACTTTTTTTCTTAGTCGAAGAGAAACATTAGAATCTGATTATAGCCAGAGAGAGAGTCCATGAAGCCCAATAGCTTGTGCCCAGCTATAGCATCTACAAGCTGGTCAATCTTTGGGAGGGAAAAGCTATCATTTAGACATACCTTATTTAGGTCGGTGAAGTGTATACACATCCTTTATTTTTCGTTGGCCTTCTACGTTATGACTACGTTGGCCAACTATTCAAGGTAATGGACTTCCCTGATAAAACCCAATGTCGATAGTTTCTCCATCTCTGCTGCTACAGCCTCATTTCGCTTCCGGTTAAAGATTCTTCTTTTCTTCTTAATCGGTCAGGATATGAGGTTGATGGTTAGCCTGTGAAAAGCCAGTTTTGAATCGATTCCAGGCATATCTTTGTAAGACTAAGCGAAGACGTCTGAGAATTTGCGAATTAGCTGGGTCAATTCCTTCCTGACCTCTTGCTCTAATTGGAATCCTATTCTAACCACTTTCTCAAGCTTCTCAATTTTGACATGTACATCTTACAATTCCTTTGCTGGCTCGCGTGATCTATTAACTTCTTCCCTTAGGTTAACAACAGAAATACAAAATGCCCTCCTCGCTGTCACTGCGTACCAACTTTTGGCTATTTTTTGATCTCTCGAAACTACTCCGATTCCCTCCCCTGTCAGGAATTTTATCTTTAAATAATGGGATGGATAGAGCATCATTCGTACTTATTATAATTGTAGTAACCAGTATCTACAACCGGTAAGAATATGTATATATATATATATATATAAATATACATATTTTATTTATATGTGGGTGATACTTGATTTATATATTATTATTAGTAGTGTTTGTATAGGTTAAGGACATACTATTAGTATTGGATTTATTTGCAAGACTTTAGATTTATTTTAGGGACCAACTTATAATACTTTAAAAGTTTTGGGGGCAAATTCATAAATACTAAAAATTAGCCTCTTAGAATAAAAATACACTTTTGAAACTCTAATTCACTCATTTTGGTCGAGCTACCTCTTTTAGAGTGAGAAAAGAGAGAAAGAGAAGAAGAAGAAGAACAAGAAAAATAAGAAGAAAGTTAGAATTTAAGTTTAAGAGGTATATTATAACCCTTTATTAGTTTCTTAGTGTTAAATTAGTTAATTCCTTTAAGTTTTAATTTCTGGAAATATGTATAATTGAGGATTTGATGTGTATTTCGTAAGATATTGTGAGAATTGATTATGATCTATGTAGATAGCTTGATAAATCATGATGAATTGCAGAATTTCTATTTAATAGTCTCTTGATCCAAGAATTTTATAAATTGTTGTGATTCGATTCTAATTTTTAATTTTGAGTATATGCAATTAGATATGTTTAGAATCATTTGAGACTTTGAATCGATTTAATATTCCAGGAATTGAATTTGTAGTGAATTTACCAAAATGACCCTGAAATTCTGGAAATTTCCTATGTGAACAGTATGATACAGTGACAAATAATTTTTACTCTGTTGAATGATCTTAAAAAATAACGAATTTATGGAATATGATAAGTATATATGTCTAATATGATATATATATATAATTGAAAATTTAGATCAATGTGGTTAAATTGCTATAAGTTTTTAAAGAGTGTCAACTCATTGCAGTATTTGATTAACAGATATTTAAAGCTATAGAATAAAATAGTTTTAAAATACTTTTGGCAGTGCTTTTGAAGTGAAATATTTATCATGGATTGAGATATGTGTCAAGAGTATTTCTGTGATAGTTTTATAATTTTTGAGTTAGTATATAATTTTATAAAATTAGGAGATTGAATACTGTTCAGTAAGTATCGTGATCATGTCAGGTTAGTAGTTTGGATTCGATGGTGTTTATGGAATGGATTGTGTTGGAATTATGATATAATATTCATACATAAGAATGATATATTCTGATTTTGGATTAATTAGACATCATTTGATGTATTAAATTTTTTTGTTAAGTGTAAGTGGTTAGAATGACAGGTTTTGAGAAACCAAGTAATTAGATTAATTCGATGTGATAAGTGCAATGTGTTATTTGGTAAGATATTTAAAGTGTTTTTATGAATGTTGAGGCTCATGAAAGGATTAATCTCCATTGATAGGTTAAGGAGATTTAAGCCTTGTAGCTGAAAGTGCTAAGAGGTAAGTATACTAGACATTTTACTGAAATCACAATAAACATAGTAATTGTTATGTATGATTTTGTAAATGTGATTAGGAATATGTTTATGTTATGTCAAAGTATGTTTTGATATGAAATGGGAAGACATGTGTTTATAAATGTGAGCATGGACATACATGACATATATGTATTTTTGAAAATGAGCTTTCAAAGTGAAATGTGTTTAACAAAGAGAGCTTTTGAAGTGTAATATGTCCATGAGAAATATTTTATGTTTTGAAGATGCTTGAACTCATTGTTAACTTAGTAGGCATTTTATGTGATTTGTAGAGCCTTTATGTGTGGCATTTCCTTCGGTATTGGTATATGTTATATGTTCCGTATATAGGGAGGATCCTATTAGTACCTAAAGGAAGAGTGAGTCATCACATTTGTGTGGTGGCGTATTGATGCATGTGAGAGGACTTACCGATGATCAAGGTGAGGGTTTGGTTTTTACCTTCAGGCATGAGCATTATATATGTGTAATTTAAAAACCTCACTTGTACTATTCCTCTCATACGGTATGTCACATACGAGTGACATTTGGCTCATTATGTAATATGTGATATGTATGTCCTACTAAGTAGTAGTTGACTGATAGTATTCTTATTATATGTTTTGAAAGAATGTGTAAACGCTTACATGACATGTGATTTGATAAGATTATGATTTTGATTTATCATAGCATATCATACATACGCATTGTCTACATATATGTATTTGTATTTGATATATGAAAAACTAGTATGCATACTGAGTTTTATACTCATTATAGTTTATGGTGATTTTAGGTAAATAAGGTACATGTGTGCTTAGCGGATTTGGCAAGGCTTCTGCTGTTCCTTGGGTTCCCTAAGTTGCTAGGTTGCTGAGTGTTTCATTTGGGGACACGTGGGATAAGATATTTGATTTGTCCCTATTGAATAAATACTTATGTATTATTTTATTATGTGTGGTTGGATTTGACTTAAGTTTCACCAAGTGTGGTTATTGGTTGATTTTAAGTAAGAATTTGCAATGAATATATTCTAGGCTTCCAGTAACAAAGTTGCTACTGGTGATGTAGTAGAGTGTTAATCTTTGAGAAAACTCTGCATATCTTCGGTTTATTAATTGTCTTAGTCATAATTCAATTGTTATAATTCTGAAAGAAATTGAAATGAATGTATAAATATTGTCAATAGAAGTTTATATTTATATGTTAGGTTATGATTTGATTTTAGTGTTGAACTTACTAGCAACTTGCTAAGGATTCCTATGTTGAATTAAAGTTTAAATTTTTGTGTAATATTATTTATGAGTGCACATACATTGAATGAATGTAAGTGATGTCGTGTGTCAGATCTTTTGGGTCTAGGGCATGACAATAAATGACTGCCCGAGGAGGATTCTGTACTATAAGGGCTGATCAACCCCTACAAACTTGGTTATCACGATTCTCTCGCGTGGCCTTTGTCCTATGGTGAGGGGCAGAGCCACTACCTTGATCAACATCATACAACTATCACCAAACCTCTGCAGCAATGTCTAGGTCCCCTCCATGTGCTGGTTCTTGATTTTTAGCTCATTCAGGGTTTCTTTGAAGATTATGTCGATCGAGCTATCTGGATCGACGAACACCTTATTTATCTTTTTACCCACCATAACACTTTTATCACAAGTGCGTCCTTATGGGGGTTGCTGATTCCTTACGCATTTTCCTCAGTGAACATGATCGGTACTTCATACTGCAACCTGGGTTTCTTTGCCAAATGAGTGTTGCACATGACTTGGTGTGTCATCATTAAGTACTTAGAGTAATTCTTATGCTATTTATTTGAATTGTCTGTCATTGTGGGTCACCGAAAATAATTACGATGAGGTTAGGTTCAACCCACCAGGCTAGTTAATGGATGTGAGGAGCTGTTTGTCAGCTCAAAAATCTCCCAGGTACCCATTTCGCATTAGCGCATCTATCTGTTTTCTCAATTCTGAGCATTCGCCCATGGTTATCCCAGTCCTCTATGCATGTCGCACTACGTTTTCAGATCTGCTCATTACTCTACTCTATTCTTTAGAAATTTCTTCTGAGCAGACCTCTGTTATAAATTGCTTCATAAATATCTTTAAGTCATATGGCTACGGGAAGAAATTTTTTAACACGAGCTACCCTTATCTCTCTAATCGGGCCTTTATCATGGTCTCTAGGGCTTTGAGGCTTCCCGAGAGGGTTGTTCGGATGAAATCTGTTCGGCCTATGATCCCTTCGATTTTTGGGCCCATTGTTCAGCCCAGTATTCCTCTAGCTATTCGGCGTATTGTGCCAGTTTGTAAAGTTTTTCCTTAATGGGGGTCGGTATTCATCATTCGGCCTCTGGTTTTTCTGAGGAGGGGGTGGTAGTCCTTCTCTCCCCCTGTCTTTGATATCTTCTCAAGGCCTAACATGCCTTTTAAGTGGCTCGGCAAGGGATCTCTTTGCCTCTTCCCCTTTTTCTATTGATATATAGTTCAACGCCTTGTTAAACACCGTCACATAATTAACAACATCACTTTTTGCCAAATAATACCAAAAGCTATTCAGCCTTAGCGTTAACTTGGGGGCGCTAGGGTAATGGGCTGGTCAAAAGCTCACAGGACAATTACCTTCCTGTGAAACCTCTGGATGAAACTTCTGAGGCTCTTACATTTGCCTTACCTAACGTGCTTTAGTTGCTTTAGGTCTTTAGCTGCCTCACACAAACCTCGAAAGTGTTGTATGAACTTCTTCGTTAGCTCGTGGTAGAAGGTGACATTATGTTGCTTTAGGCCTCTATACCAGAGCAGAGCGGGTCCTTCTAGGTTCATGTAAACGTGTCTGCACAATTGGTTCTTCCTTAACCCCATAATTGATAATAGATCGGTAATCTGGTTGACGTAGTGGTTGAGGTTAGTAACCTCTTTGTAAGTGGGCATATTTGGGAGTAAAACTCACTTACAAGCTCCGTATCTCTCAGTTCATCCATCAACGAGGATCTCTTCTCCCTCTTTGTCTTATTCGTGGGAGGTTGATCTTTGTTCCCCTTCTCTGCCAAGAGGCTCTCCAACTTTTCCTCCAAGTCGCGGACCTTTTCCTCCAGGCCTAGTTCGCCTTGTAGGTGTGGCCATTGTTCAGTAGATGACCTTCTCCTCGCCACTTTGTCGGAATCTCCAATTTGGGTCCCCTCTCTTTCAAGTGGTGCCTAACTTGGCCTGGTTGCTCTGGCTTAGTTGTGCAAGGTCCCTAATCTATTTCCTCGGTCTATTTGCTCCCAAATCTGTACTTGAGATTCCTTTCTGCCGTCGTTCTCCACCTTCCTCTTTTCACTTCTGATCAACTCAGTCATGAGCTATCTCAGTTTTTCTCTTTCTTCTCTTAGGATCCTTAGCTTTGCCCGGATCTCGGGTGATAGCGAGCTTTCTAATTAATAAAGAGGCCTATTTTCGTGGCCTCTATTCCCGTTTAGGTTCAGACCTCGCTCTCTGGTGAAAGGGTTTCTATTGGTGGATGACTGTTCCACCATAGCTACCAGTTGTCTTCTTGGACTAAGCTTTTTAGTCTACTCCACACAGACAGTGCAAAACATTATTAACAGAAAAAATTGGTTCTTTGGGCCAACGAGCTTCGAATTTTTTTGTTAACGAAACTCAGCACTTAGGCCTCATTTTGGTTGGGCTTATTGCAAAAGCTTAGGTATTCTATTCCTTATCAACTACGGCAAAACTTGCAAAGCACAAGCACAACTCTTTTCTTCATTTTTTTCTCTGGTTCTTATGTCTTTTAGGCACCATATAAGGTATTGACTGGGCATTTTTCATCATCATTTTCTTCTGTGTTGTTCCCTTCTTTTTATAATATTAGCTTTTAGAGGGTTTTCTATGTATCCTCATTTTGCTGTGCTTTTGTCACATAGCAAATATTCTTTTGTAGATCTTCTTCTGACATGTTTTTAACTCTGCTTTTACTGTATTTATGGCATATGCCAAATATTTTTCTGCAGATCTTCATCTGATATGCTTCTGAATCTAATTCTGTTTTGATTTTGTTACACGCTAGGTATTTTTCTGATATATTTTAAGCATATTCCTTTTGCCCGTCTTCACTGAGGGATTTTGTTTAAGTGTGAGGCTAAACTTAATCTGCTCAGGTCGATCCTCTGGTAGTCTCTTCTTATTTGGCTTAGCCATGATCCATCTTCCTAAGAGCCGGTCTTCTATTAACTTTACTGGTTGTACCTGGTCAGCCTATCTAGACAACTGACCTAATATCTATTCTGACCTGGTTTCGTCTTTGATCACACTCACTGAGATGAGCAGATCTAGTTAGTGTATGAAGGGTAGTTTTGGCCATATCTTAGCCTGTCCTATCGTGCAAATACTTCAGGTTACTGATCAAGTCCTTTAAATCTGGACAAGCTCTCCGTTGTCTAGCCCTGCTAGGGCTTAGCACCATAGCCATTGCCGCGGGCCTATCTTCAAGGTGGGCTGTCATACAAGGACTGATGGGTTCTGAGAAGGACTGACACATAAGAAGACATCTAGTTAAGCTCTTGGAGTTTGGCTTCTTCTTAGGCCCAGAAGTGATTTTTTTTGGGGGGGAGGGAATCTTTATTAAAGATGTAGAGTGAAAAAGAGAAAAAAAAATTAAAATATACATGAAAATAAAATAAATAAAGCATTTTATATATTGTATTTTTAAGCAATTATTACTAAGGGTGGGCAGGGCAGCGGTGGCAATAATATATTGTCGTCGTTTGATTACATGAAGCAATTAGAGAGCGTATATGGCTACGATCAATCATCCATTATATTTATAAAATATGTGAATATTCTTCTACTAGAGATGCCCCAATAACCGCATATGAAGATAGTGCTACTTGCATTACTAAAATAAGATGATGATACATCAAAAGGGATAGGACCAAGAATGTGTCATTAAAATTTTCTATACTCATGAGCTCTAAGAGAACAAGAAAATTAATGTTTGGCAGATACACTTCATTAATAATCTTATAGATTTATTTACCAAAAATTTACCTACATGTATTTTTAAATAGATGGTTGATGTATGCTTTGTAGCTAAGCGCAAGTGCACGCTATTGTATTGAGTAATATAGGATTTTAAGTCCAGATATCATTACCACATAGACTATTCGATCTATTTCTATCAGCCAATTACTAAAATTATATCTATTTTATTTTTATCCAGAAAACTATAATATGAAAATTAAGTAATTAACCTAAAACTAAACCTAGATAGCAAATAAACAGGAGATAAATTCACCAATTAATAATAATCTAAGGTATAAACTCACCCCATAATATTTCTTTGGACTCATTAGTATATTAGTTAATCACTTAATACAAATTGTTAGCTTAGACACTAATCTCATCACAAGCCTCTGTCGATAGTCGAGTGATTATATTATGCATTCTAACTGTTTGGATTTGTGCTTACGTGCTATTCCACTTTGTATGAATATTTTATTTTATGATATTTAAACACTACATTTTATTAAATTGCTAATTTTATTAATTAAATGGCACAGTACTTGTTACGCTATAAATATTGTATGATCTGAAGGAGTTCAGACCTTGCCTATAACAGTTTAGACCAGTGCTAAAGGTTAGCAAAGCTGAGAATTATAATTGCTAATAGTTAGCACTACTAAGAGTTAACAGGTTATAAAATTCAGTAAAATCTAAGACTTAATACCTTGTCTGTAATGGGACATAGATTTGAGAGTACATCAGTAATAATATAGTTACAAGAAGTTGAAATAGGTGCTAAGAAATGTTATTATGCACATGTATTCTCAAATATGGTATTCCTGATCTAATTCAACGATGCGTGTCTGTCGGTGAAACCTTTTATTATAGATTAATGTATGACCATATCTAGATGGTCTAGATAGTTGTTCTTAATTGATAATGAGCTTACCAGAAGCTCGCATGGCATATGGGTATTCAGCGAGAATTAAATACTGAACAGGCTCAATGAGGACCCTAATAGACATCTTAGAAGCTATCAATGGTTGGTCCTCTTGAGTTGAGTAGTATATGTGGTCTTTTGACCTGAGCGCCAATGTGGGTTGTTAGTGATCCACTATGCTTTTATTCTGCATATGTTAGAGACCTTTCATGGTCTGATCGCTATGTGTTGCTGGGTATGGTCTGATGCTCATAGAGTCTAGTGTGCGCAAATGTGGGATTTGTCAGCTCATATGAGTGAGTTGTATATCCGGATGCCTCGATATTGTATCTTAAAAAGACTTCTGGCCATAAGCAATAAATCCAGAAAAAGTGTTCCCCATAATTTCGTGACATGTGTGTGGAGCATTGATCACGGACTAACGAAATAGTTTCGTTTGATAAATCAGGCATGGACCTAGGGAGTTCTGCAATATGAAGTGTACTCATTTTGCACTGGGGTAGCATACTGAACTGAATAGTTCAATCTAGTAAGTTTCAGCAGACCAGACATTTGCTTCAGTATCCTTCGTGATATGTGCGTGTCAAGATTTAAGTGTTAAATATATCAATTAGTTAACAATAGTTGTTGATCAATAGTATGATGACACGTGACACATTGTAGGCAAATTATTATTTGACTTAAAAATTACTAAAATGACTTTACTTGTTGAACAAGTAAGATCATTATTTTATTCATTAAATTATTTGTTGAATATAATAATTATAATAATATTTGATATTATAATTTTAATCAAGTCAAACAAATATTCTTTATAACATTATGCATGTGTTTCATTTATTTTAATATGATTAAAATAAAGAGATGAAACATGAATGCATGGCTAATATAAGTGGTGGGGCCAAAGAGTGAAATACAAGAAATAGAAAATTGTTTCTTTAACTTGTGAAATTCGGCCAACACACTAACATTATTAGTGTTTTTCAATTGTTTAATGTAAACAATTGTTACATATGCAAAATCATTTGAGACCATGCATGGTGGGACCTTATGACTTGTAAAACTGATGAAATTATTTAATCAACTTAGTCACAAAATTCGGCCAAGTGCATCCCATTTGCTTTTGTTTTCATTTTTTTTAGTGTAAACAATTATAAACAAAAACAAATAGCAAGTGTTACTATACTTGTGGGCCATTACTTGCTTGTTAAAGGGAAAATAAAATGAAGCAAAATAAAAAAGCAAAAAGTTGCTCATTTGTGTGTATGTGTTTTTCGCCTAAGTGAAGGAAAGAGTGTTAAGTTCCTTTTTCAAGTGTTGAAAAAGGTTCAAGAAAAAGATCATCTACTTCTTTTTTCTCTCTAAGTGATCTGACCATATAACCTGTAAAGGATATAATTATTTTTTTATGTTTTAAGCATTGAAACAAAATAAACAACATTGAGAGCTTTGTAGTAACCACAACAAGCTTAAGAGTTAAGCATTTTGGTTTAAGAGTTAAACTCCTTACTGGAATCAAGTTGTTATTCTAGGCTTCCCAAGCCCACCAAGTTGAGAGCTAAAATTCACAACAAGCATATTTCAAGGTGGGACTCTGGCAATACAAAGACTAAGGCTTGCCAATTTAATTTTCATTAATCCCTTGTAATTTCAATTACGAGATAATATGAAAAACTTATATGTTTATCATTTAGGACATTAGATTTCTGGATTTTCACTACGTACAAATATATATATGATGCATGTTTTGTAATGATAAACACAATCCCATATGTATGCACCCTAAGATAATCAACACTCACAAAATTGTATCAGAGCATATTTGAGTGAATTTGCGTGTAAATGAGGGTTGAAATTATTTTTGGTGAAGTTTCGGTGCTCAAATAGTGCATTTCAAAGTGTTGAAATGGGTATACCAAGATGGGGAGCATTGGAATACCGCGGCACAAAGTGCTTGGCACCGTGGCGCTGGGGATTTTATCCTCAGTGCCGCAGTCCTAAAAAGTTTATGTTATGGCGCTGGGTCCTCTAGGCCTTGGCGCTGAGGCACTACCTCTAGCGCTGTAATGCTAGGTATTGGGAGCCGTGGTACTTAAGGTATGATCTTCAGTGTCGCAGCTCTAGAAATGTAAGCATTATGGTGCTAGGGGCTATGCCTCTAATGCTGCAGTACCGTGAACCTAGCATTGCAGCACCGACTACACACACTCAATATTAATTTTAAAATTTTAAAATATTAATTTTGAACATGTGAGGGTTTATGTGATATAATAATAAGAGTTATTAGTTTGTATTATAAACTAGGATAATTCTTCTGTGTTGGTAACCACAATGGGAGCCCTACTGGTGGGGGTTAGTTGTGCTTGCAGAGTAATTAATGTTTGGATGAGAATTACATTCTCATGAAATAGGGATTAAGTCTTTAAATTAAAAATATCTCTTAATCAGATTAAATAGTATAACATTATGAGATAATATTGTATCCATTTTGTTAGTACGGTGTTAGCTGGATCATGTCTGTCTTTTTCTAAGTTCACTATAGTGTGAGAGATTTGATCGGTATGATTTGGACTATGCCGGTTGAACATGAGATGAGACAAACATATATGAAAGTATTACCCTAGATTGCTACAATATGTGGGTAGTACCAGTATCATATATTTGATTATTGGCAAGTTAATCTGGAATATACTTACCTTATATCGCTACAGTGTGCAAAAATGTGTATTTCAAATCATGAGTAAGAGTTGTATGAGATGTAATTGACAAAGGTTGATACCCGTTGGGTTTACAAAGGCGAGTATTATACCAATGGGGTCTACTTCCCACTATATAGTTTAAATGAGTTTGAACTATTATTATCCTATTTGAGAGATTAAAAGGACTATGTAAAAGCAGTGGATGAGCGTTTTAAATTTTAAAAAAATGTATATATATATATTGTATACCAATGTTTTAAAATGTTTATTAGCGATTTATATCTATTAACATCTTCTATTTCTTTATTTGTCTTGTAAAGTAATAATGGCCTCCAGTAATCTCTTGGGACGCATATTAGATACACACCAACTCAAGGGTGCTAATAACTTTTTTGATTCTACATGAATCTCAGAAACATTTTGAATTTAAAAAAGCTAGGATATTCGGGAACAAGTTCGAATTTATTTATAATCACCATTTTTTTAGCACTTATTAAAGTTTAAATAGTTATAACTATTACTTAGAGATACTTATGCTTTAGAGAGTACACTCAAGTCTCGAAGACCGATACTCTAGAACTTGTCTTTAATTACTACTTGAGGCGAAATCCTAAAAAACACATGAATAGGAAAATGACATTAGGCCATCTTTGGACCGATTGAGCCTTTCTAGCCTACCTTTTTATTTTATTTTATATATTTATCCATAGTACCCTATTTTGAGCTTAATTATCCATTCTTTAGTTTAACCACATTACAGGCCCAAGACTTAAAGTTTACTTATCCAAAAATTTACCCGTAACACTATAAACCCTACATTTGTTTAGAAATAATCTTGAGAGGAAAATGTTGTGGTGATATGAGAAAAATAAGTTTGGGTGATATTTTACAAATCTAAGTTTGGGAGTATTCAGAAAAAAAAAGAACAAAATTTAAAAAAAAAAAAAAGAAAACATAGAGAAAAAATACCCCGAGCTTAAGAAAAAGAAGAAATTCTTTGAAAAAGTAAAGGTTGAAAAGAAATATGGGAAATACAATAAGTTTAGGGGAAGAGATAATACAAGAAAAAGCAATATCAAGAGGTTTTTAGGCAAGGTCTAAGTGTTCATAGAGTGACTTGAACCTAAATTGTTTATCCTTTTATCTCACATTGACTTTACTCTTACGTTTCAAGCTAAAAAAAGTCCTACTTAGGTCCCTAGACATGTGATTTTCTACATTAGTGAAGAATGGTAGTAAAGACAAGCTTATGGAAGTATCATTATACAAATTAAATATTGAGACATCATCTTTTATGTGCGAATTAAAGTGTAAAGTAAATCAAAGTATGATTTAGCTATTTGCTTGTTGCTTGTACACACACATGGTGATTGTCTCTGAGAAAGAATGAGGGACTAAATGAAGATAATTAGAATTGTTAATAACAATTTATCTACCTTAAGGACTTGTACCATTTCATCAGCCTTTGAGACAATGATTTTGATCATCTTACTAGTTTAGTATATTTTGTTTTGTTTTCTTTATTTATTAAATGAGTCAAGTATAACCCTTGTTTCTCTCTTGGTTTTATTTTATTCCTGGAGGACAAGCAAGTGTTTAAGTTTGGGGGAATTTGATAAGGGCAAATTTGTCATATATTTTCTCATGTTTTTATTTTGATATTTTATTATTTTATGAGAATAGATGGCTATTTATGTGTATTATTATTATTTATAAGGACTTGAACAAAATTTAAAGAAATTTAAAAATAGGGAGTAAAATGCAAAATTTTCAAAGTATGTGTCCAGCGCCCTAGCGCTACGAGGATTATCGCCCCAGCTCTGAAACAATGATCGAAATAAGAAAAATGACTTGTTTAAGTCGCATCTGGTGCCCCAGCGCTGAATAGTCACCTGTCAGCGATAGGCCAGCGCCTCAGCGCTAAAATCCCACCGCTCCAGCGGTGAAGCCTTTTTCATGTGTTGCCCCAGTGACAACTGCATAGCGCCCTAGCGGTAGCGCGAGTCCTAGTCTGACGAGAATTGAGATTTTTAAGCTCATATCAATCCCTATAAAAAGTCACTCGTTCTCAGCCTTTAAGAAGCAACCTAGAGAACTTAAGACACATTCAAGAACACCAAAAATACAGAGCACGAGTCTTGGAGCGTAATAGGAGTTTAATTGAAGCAACTTTAGAGAGAGATTCAAGACGTTCTTCGGTATCAAGAGTATCTTAGGTAGCGCAATCAAGATAAATTTTACGTTTATATCAGTTTGCTATAGATTGTGTCATGATTTATTATTATTTTTACTGCCGTTCTCTTGTAGCCATGAACTAAATTTATTTGTTAGGGTTAATACTTGAACTAAATATGTATGCTTAATTGCCATATCTTTTGAATATTTAATAAAATTAGTTCTTTTATATTTAAATTACTTTATCTTAATGCTTCAATATATCTGGCCAATATATGGTGAATGAGTTGGTAATAGTATTGATAAACTCGAAAAAGGAATCATAATATTTAGACCTAGGTAATTTGATGCATGATTGTAGAGTAACATTCAATGTTGCATATGCTAATTTCAATTTAGGATAGGAGTATACCTAATTGGCATGTATGATCAATAAGACCTAATCTTAATGAATCTTAATTTATTACAAGTACTATAGAAATATAGGTATTTGATAAATTAAGGTATACTTGCATGACCTTGGAAGAGACTTGTGAATACATTAGTGTCTTGATCAATAACAAAGACTAAGAGAGTTAAATATTAGAAGATTGAAAGCATATTGAGGGATAGTATTAATCCTACGTTTTCTCTACATTGTTATCATCTAATTTTCTTTATATTGTGTCATTGATTTTATATTTTCAACATTTATTCTTAGAATTTTTATTTTTCTGAATAATTATTAGAAATACATAATTCTAGTATTTGGTTAAAAAGAAGAAATTATCCCTGTGGGTTTGACATCCGACTTATTAAGTTCCTTTATTACTTGTTACAATAATATATATATATGCGCGTAATTTTAAGTTATAGAAATATCGCATCAGTCTTCATCGGTGACAGATATCCAAGCCATAAGAGAAGCCAAAGGCAAAAACAAAATGTTTCTACTGCAACGAGGATGGACACTAGAAAAAGAATTGCCCAAATTACCTTACCACCCTGAAGAAGACTCCCACAGATATATGCTTACCCATTATTGACATTTATTTAGCATTTGATGTTAGTACAGGTTGGGTATTAGATATTGCATCTCCTTCTTACATCTGCAATGTGTTGCAAGGTCTGAAGAAAATTAGATGGTTATAGCCACATGAGGTATAGCTTCGAGTATGAAATAATGATCTCTTGCGGATTGAGGCTGTTGAAATTTTAACTTGATTCTCTTTTGGAATAAAATTATTGTATTGCATAACTGTTATTTTGTACCCTCTTATTTTAGACAGATTATCTCATTTTCTGTACTTGACATTAAGGGTATCATGTTTATATCAGGAACTGTTCCTTATATTTATGTGACATGTTTGATATTTTATTAGCTAAAGTCAGTTAATTAATAGGCATTATATTTTGGATACAACTGGAAATGTCAAGAATGTACAAGGTAACACTAGTAGTAGTTCAAAAACTTTAAATGATACAGAATTATGACATATGAGATTAGATCACATAGGCATGAGACGTCTAAATCTGGTTAAGGATGGTCGGATACTTGATTTGACCATAGAACCTTACCTTGTTTGTAAATCTTACATTCAAGAAAAAATGAGTAAATATCTATTTACTGGTGTTGGACACAGTGCCACTGACTTATTGAAACTGGTGCATAGTGATGTATGCAGTCTAGTAAATCACGCTGTAATTGGTGGATTTCAATACTTTGTAACATTTATCGATGATTTGTCATGATACGGGTACGTGTTTTTAATGAAGCACAAGTCAGAAACCTTTGAAAAGTTCAAAGAGTTTAGACTTGAAGTAGAGAAACAAACCGGTATGTATGTTACATGCCTTCGATCAGATTGAGGTGTCGAGTACATTAGCAGTGAATTTTTTTATTATTTAAAAGAAATGGGATTCTTGCTCAATATAGTCCTTCGGGTACTCCGTAACACAATAGTGTTTCAAAAAGGAGGAATTGAACTTTATTAGATACAGTCTGATAGATGATGAGTTTCACAGATCTCACAGAATATTTGTGGGGTTATGCTCTTGATACTTCTATTAATATATTGAACAGAGTTCTATTTAAAACTATTGCAACCACTCTGCATGAGATAATGAGAGGAAAGAAACCAAGCCTTAAATACTTTAAGATTTGGGGCTATCTTGTTTACGTAAAAGTTACAATAGGATAAACTTGCACCTATAGGGTACAAGTGTGGTTCGTCAAGTATCCTAAGAATTTAATGGGATACTAATTTTGTGATCCCGAGGAATGAAATGTGTTTATTTTTTTATATGCCACTGAGAAAGAGTTTCTAATGAATCATGGGGTTGTAGAAAGATTGAGCTTGATGAAGCCAATCAAAACCAGAATGAACTAGAGATGGAACCTCAAGCTCAATCTAGTGGAATACTTTTAACACATCATTTACATAGGTCAAAGAGGATGTCTAGACCATATACTAAGTATGGTCAGATGTCTGAAGGTGCGCTTAGAGTTTTTTTAGTTAAAGAAACCGATTCTTTAACCTATAGAAAGTCGATGTTGGATATCGACTCAGAAAAATGACAAGAAGTCATAAAATCTAAAATTAACTCAATACATCAAAATCAAGTCTAGGACTTGGTTGAGCTTCTTGAAAGAATAATTCCTATTAGTTGTAAATGGATTTACAAGCGAAAACGTGGGCCCGATCAAAAGGCAGAGACCTTCAAAGCTCGATTTGTTGTAAAAGGTTATATTCAACGATCTGGGATCAATTATAAAGAAACCTTTGCACCAGTAGCGATGTTGAAATTAATATAAATTTTATAGGCAATTGATGCGTATTATGACTTTGAGATATGAAGATGGATGTAAAGACGTCATTCTTGAATGGATATCTCGAGGAAGAGATATACATAGAATAACCTGAAGGTTTTGTATCTAGCTTAACTGTGGTTCTAGTATGCAGGCTGAAGAAGTCTATTTATGGACTTAAGCAGGTTCTTAAAGGCGGAATCTTTATTTTGATTAGGTAATCAGAAGGTCTGGTTTCATAAAAAATAAAAAGGAACCTTGTGTATATAAAAAGGACAGTGGGAGCATGATAGTCTTCTTAGTTCTCAATATGGATGACATACTAATCATTGGGAATGACAAGCATGTTACAATCAGTTAAGATTTATCTATATAAAAACTTCTCTATGAAGGATTTAGGAGAGGCTTTCTATATATTAGGTATAAAGCGTTATAGAGATAGAACTAGGAAGCTAATAGGACTCTCCCAATTATTGTACATTAATAGTGTCTTAGAAAGGTATAATTTTACTAACTATAAGACAACTAATGTACTTTTTAGACATGACATTCATCTTTCGAGGAGAATATCTCTTCAAACGAAAGATGAAAAAGTTAGAATATCTAAGATGCCATATATATCAGCTATTGGTAGCCTGATGTATGCTATAATGTGCACTAGACCTGACATCAACATAGCTGTAAGTGTTACTAGATGGTATCAATCTGATCCAGGTGATAGTCAAACACATCCTTAAATATTTTTAGGGTACAAGGGGCAAGTTTCTAATTTATGGAGATAGTGACTTGCAAGTCAGATGATACACAGATTCAGACTTTCAGTCTAATCAGGATGATAGAAAGTCTACATCCAGATATGTGTTTATCCTTAACGGTGCCACAGTGAGTTAAAAAGGCACCAAACAGGGATCCACAATTGATTCAACAACGAAAGCAAAATATATTGTAGCCTTTGAGGAAGCAAAGGAAGCAGTATGAATATACAAGTGTGTCGCTGAACTAGGAATTGTCCTTACCTCAATGGATCATATCTCATTATTCTACAACAACAAGGGGGCCATAGCACAAGTCAAAGAGCCAAAACACACTAGAGACCTAAACATGTGGAGAGAAAATACCAAATAATTAGAGAGATTTTGGCTAGGGGAGATGTAATAATTTATAGAGTTGACTTTGTAAGTAATGTAGTGGACCTACTGATTAAAGTCTTAACTCCAAAAGTGTTTGCGAAACACATAGAGTCTATGAGTATAAAATACCACTATGAATGGCACTAGAGCAAGTGAGAGTTTGTTGGGATTTGTGCTTACATACCATCCCACTTTGTATGAATATTTTATTTTATGATATTTATACAATATATTTTATTAAATCGCTATTTTTATTAATTAAATGGTACAATGCTTGTTACGCTACAAACATTGTATGATCTGAAGGAGTTCAGATCTGGCCTAAAGGAGTTTAGACTAGTGCTAAAGGTTAGCAAAGCTGAAAATTAGAGTTAGCAAGTTATAAAATTCAGCAAAATCTAAGAGTTAGGACCTTGTCTGTAACGGGGCATAGACCCAAGAGTACATTAGTAATAACATAATTACAAGAAGTTGCAATATGTGCTAAGAAATGTTATTATACACGTGTATTCTCAAACACAGTGTTCCTGATCTAATTCAACGATACGTGTCTATCAGTGAAACCTTTTATTATAGATCAATGTATGACTATATCTAGATAGTCTAGATGGTTGTTCTTAGCTGATAATGGGCTTACCAGAAGCTCGTATGACATACGGGTATTCAGTGAGGATTAAATACTGAATAGGCTCAATAAGAACCTCAATAGACATCCCATGAAGCCGTCAATAGTTGGTCCACTCAAGTTGAGTAGTGTACATAGTCCTTTGACTTGAGCGCCACAGTGGACTTGTGAATGATCAACAATGCTTTGATTCCACATATGTTAGAGACCTTTTATAATCTGGCCATTATGTGTTGCTGCTGGGTATGGTTCAATATTCATGGAGTCTGGTGTGCATAGATATGGGATTCGTCAGCTCACATGGGTGAGTTGTATATTCGGATGCTCTGAGACTATATCATAGAAAGACTTATGACCATAAGCAATAAACCCAGAAAAAGAGTTTCCCACAGGGTTAAATAATATCAATAAGATGTTTACGTATATTATTTATCGAGATACGTGTCTGGAGATAAGTTCACGGATAAGCGTATGGAATTTAACGGTAGTAATCTATATCACTACTCCTCTAGGATAAATATGGCAGAAGGATTATACGTATACTCTATGACCTCAACTTGTATGTTTTACTGTGCTGATTTGTAATATCTGTGATGTGTACGTAGAGCATTGATCATGGAATCACAGAACAATTTCGTTTGAAAAATCGGGTGTGGACCTAAGTAGTCCCACTATATAAAATGTACTTGTTGCTTACTAGGGCAATATAAACGGATTGAATAGTTCAATCCAGTAAATTTCAACAGACCAGACATTTGCTTCAGTATCCCTTGGGATGTGCACACGTCAAGACTTAAGTTTTAAGTACATCAATTAGTTAATAATAATTGTTAACTAATAGTATGATAACACTTGGCACATTGTAGGCCAATTATTGTTTGACTTAAAAATTACCAAAATGACCTTACTTGTTGGATAAGCAAGATCATTATTTTATTTATTAAATTTTTATTGAATAAAATAATTATAATAATATTTAATATTATTATTTTAATCAAGTCAAACAAATATTGTTTATAACATTATGTATGTGTTTAATTTATTTTAATATGATTAAAATAAAGAGAAAAAACATGAATGCATGGCTAATGTAAATGGTGGGGCCAAAGAGTGAAATATAAGAAAAAGGAAATTGTTTCCTTAGCTTGTGAAATTCGGCCAACGCAATAACATTGCCAGAGTTTTTCAATTGTTTAATGTAAACAATTGTTACATATGCAAAACCATTTGAGACCATGCATGATGGGACCTTATGACTTGTAAAACGGATAAAATTATTTAATCAACTTAGTCACAAAATCCAGCCAAGTGCATCCCATTTGCTTTTGTCTTCATTTGTTTTAGTATAAACAATTATAAACAAGAACAAATGGCAAGTGTTACTTGTGGGCCATTACTTGCTTGTTAGAGGGAAAATGAAATAAATCACAATAAAAGAGCAAAAAGTTACTCATTTGTGCGTGTGTTTTTCGCCCAAGTGAAGGACAAAGAGTGAAGTTCCTTTTTCAAGTGTTGAAAAAGGTTCAAGAAAAAGATCATCTACTTTATTTTTCTCTCTAAGTGATCCGACCATATAACATGCAAAGGTTATAATTGTTTTTTTTTTATGTTTTGAGTGTTGAAACAAAATAAACAACATTGAGAGCTTTGTAGTAACAATAAGCTTAAGAGTTAAGCATTTTAATTTAAGAGTTAAACTCCTTATTAGAATTAAGTTGTCATTCTAGACTTTTAAAGCTCACCAAGGTGGGAGCTAGAATTCACTACAACATTTTAAGGCGGGACTCCGACAACATAAATATGTATATGATGAACACAATCCCACATATATGCACCCTAGGATAATCAACACTCACACTAATAACTACCTATATGTCTATGGTAATAAAAAAGAATGTAATTCATTAAAAACAGGCTTAAATCATACATGCCATCTAAGTATATATCTATCCTACATCGAACTCATAGTTGTTACCCTATGATCATGCATCAAACTATCTTAGGTTAAACACATAAATCCCTTTGTTAAGTTCATCATGGTTCCTAAATCAATCATAATATTGATTAGGTATAATAAAAGCATTAAACACGAGATAAAATGACTTAATTATATTGTATTAAGATCATAAACTAAGAATCCATAAAATTCAACTACATACTAGGTTCAATAGTCTAACTCTAGATAAATAATGTTTAGCTAATCACAAAATCAAGAGTATCAAAGCAATAATACAAAGATATTATAATCAAGAATATAATGATATAAATAGAGAAGAAAAACTAATCAAGGTGAGTAATTGGGTTGATTCTCTGTTAATCTTGACTTAAAACTTGATTCTTGATCTTAAATCTTGATTCTTGATCTTAAATCTTGATTCTTGGCTTTGATATTTAATTTTGTATTGTGAAACTTTATCTAAGTTTGACCTCTCTAAAGTCTGTATTTTGGCTCATAAAAGAGTACTTTTATCGGTATAAGAAACTCTAAGGTCAAGGGTCTTCGAATTTAAGTCAAAATAGGGCTAAGATGAGGTGTTATATATTGCATAGGCACTACAACATTGGGGTTGGGCGTTGCAGCGCCCAGCCCTGGGTTCAGACTCTTGGGTATTTTGAGTGCAACTTCTTCATTTCTTATCTATTTTGCCTCTTGTTACTTTCTATGCATCACATTTTCTATCGTGAATCTATTTATGATCAGAAACACAATTAAATAGCTAAATATTTATAATTTAGAGCATAATATGAAAGTTGGGGACTAAATATACCAGTGCATGTATGTCTTTATCAAATACCCTCAAACTTAAGACTTTGCTCATGCTTGAGTAAAATAAAGACAAACAATCACAACTTATTCTTGATTCTATAAAAACTAAAACTAAAATAAGCCTTGGTTAATTTAGATGATCATATTCAAAGTCTCAAAGGTTGTTAATTGGCACAAATCTTTTTAAAATGCAATAGACAACTTCAATAAATCATCATACCATTTATCAAGTCTTTCATTCTTCCCTATAAATGATCACTTGTTTGTGTGTGCAATAAGCAAATATTTAGTTAAATGAAACTCAAATTTACTCAATACTTAAGATAGCACATAAAGATGATGTCTCAGCATAATTTCAATAATAACACTGCCATAAGCTTGCTTTTCATACTACTCTCTATTAATGTAAAAATACACATGTCTAGAGATCTATTTAGGACTTTAATTAACTTGTAAGATAAGGTTAAGGTCAAGGTGGGATATAAAGATATATAAATGTAGTGCAAATCACACCATGAACACTTAACTTTACTTAGAAACCTCTTGAATTCTTCTTCTCATTGATTTATCTCCTCCTATAAACTTATTATATTCCCATATTTCTTTTAATAATTCTTTTGTAAAGAATTTTTTCTTTTTCTTAAACTGGGGGTATTATATATTTAAACACTTTTATTTTATTTTCATCTTGTTTATTATTATTTTATGTATATATCCAAAAACTTAGATTGATATACACCTTCAAGACTTATTGGTTTTCATTTCAGTACCCTTTTTTTCACACCACTACAATATTTTTTCTTTTTAAGAATATTTTTAAGTAAACTCAAGGTTTATGGTGCTATCGGTAGATTTTAGGATAAATAAACTTAAAGTTTTGTGTCTTGTAATGTGGTTAAATAGAAAATGGGTATTTAGGCTCAAATAGGGTAACTAAGGATAAATATCATCTAAGGTAGGCTAGAAAGGCTCAGTGGTCCAAAGATAGCCCAATGTCATTTTCATATTCATGTAATTCTTAGGATTTCGCCTCAAATAGTAATTAAGCTAGTTCTAGAGTATTAGCCTTTGAGACTGTAATGTACTACTTAAGCATCAAGTATTTTTTAATACATGCTTAATTTAATGTGTTCAAGAGTAAGTGATCAAAAAATAAGGTTGAAATTCATAATATATGAATTATCTAACATTTATTATTTTCTAGAAACTTGTGAAAATAAATTCATCCAATATTCTATTGCTTATCATAGACTAGTGATCATCATATCAACCAAAACTTAACAACTAATAAATAAAAAAAATTAACCCCACAAGATTATTAAGTGAGTGTGTAATTAATTGAATGTACATGTAATTTTAAATTTTATTACATGCAGTGAAAGTATCGTATACATATTACACTCAATCAAGCATGATTATATACATATATCTCATATATGATCGTATGTATAAATTAAATAAATTACAAGTGAGAAAACTTATCCTAATTAAAGGTAGCTTTTAATTCTTCAAGAACTCCAATATCCAAGTCTTAAGCTCACTTTGAATTATGTTGTTGCACAATTCTAGTTCATAACTAAAATCGGTGGGATTATGAAGCTAGAATAGCAGCTACAAAGATGTTCCAGCAACAAGTGTTTATGTTTAGAATGAGATGTTATGAATAATTTGTGTTTTTGGTTTTGTTCTTCACAACTCTTTACTTAGAACACTTGCCAACACAATTAAAAAAATTCTCTCTCAATTGTCACTTACGTATGGTTCACTTACACCTTGAATGAATGAGAGACTCTTTTGATTTTTATCCAAATAATGGCTCATCAAAGTGCTATTCCTACAAATATAATTGTTGGCCATGCCACTTAATTATGTTTGTTAAAACACTTGAAAATGACCAGCAAGATATTCCCTTTACCTAATATTAGAATATCTTTAATTATTTTAAGTAATCAATGGCCAATATAAAGGCCCCTCATTAGGTAAAGGGAATAATTGATGTTTATCCTTTTGTAATAATGATAATAAATGGATTTTTCATTAATTATTCAAAAATTATTTTTAAATAATTATTCTTACCTCGCTTATTTTTACTAGTAAGGTAAATCGATAATTTAAGGTAAAAATAATTTATGGATAATATTGTGTCACTTGTCAATATCCTATTGGTTAACAACTCTTGTCAACTAATTATGTGATGTACTTAACATTTAAGTCTGGAAAAATACACATCCTAAAGAACTCTTGAAATATATTTTCTGTTTGTTAGAATTTTTTAGACTGAACTGTTTAATCTAATATGCTACTTCGGTGCAAAATGAGTACACTTTATATTATGAGACTTTCTAGGTCCATACCTGGTTTGTCATATGGAACTTGTCTATACGTCTCTGAACAATATCCCATCCCACACATGTTACATATATCACAAATCGGCGCATTAGACCATATAAGTTGAGGTTATAACATATTCGTATAATCCTTCCATTATTTATATCCTGGAAGAGCAGAGACATAAATCAACATCATCAAATCTTCATATGCTCGACCGTGAACTTATCTCCAGATTCATATTTCAATAAATAATATCTGCAAACACTTTTGTGATATTATTTATCCGTAGGGTAAAACTATTTCCCTGGGTATTACTGTTTATGGCCATGAGAATTTTTGAAAACACAATCTTGGAGTATCAGGATATATTACTCATCCAAATAAGTTGATGGATCCCATATCCATACACACCGAACTCCATAAGCATTGGACTATACCCAGTGGTCAGATCATAAAAAGTTTTTGACATGTATAGAACCAAAGTATGGTAAATCACTCACAAGTCCATCGTGGTGCTTAGGTCAAAGGATTATGAATACTACTTAACTCGAGAAGATCCTCAATTGATAGATTTATAGGTTGACTATTGGAGATTCTTATGAGTCTATTCAATACCTAGTCCTCACCGAATACATGTATCTCTATATGAGCTTCTACTAAACTCATAGTCTGCTAAGACTAACCATATAGACCATCCAGATATGGACATACACTAATATATATATATATATATATTAAGGTCTTTACTAACAGACCCGCATTAGTAAAGATAGATCAGGAACATAATTTTTGAGAACATATTTGCATAATGATATTTCCTAACACCATTTGCAACTCTCTTACAACTATATCATTACTAACATATTCTTTGGTCTTTGTTCCATTTCTGATAAGGCTCTAACTCCTTAGATATCAATGACTCTTATAACCTTCTAACTCTTAGCAATGTTAACTTTTAACATTTATAACTCTTAGTGTTGCTAACTCTTAACACCAACCTAAACTCTTTTAAACCAGATCCAAACTCTTTTAGATTATACAATGACTGAAACATTACAAGAATCTTACCATAAATAAAATATAATTAGTGATTTAATGAAATGATAATAGTATAAATATAAAATAAATATTAATACATAAAAAGGATAGCATATAAACACAAATCCCAACAATGACAACCACTCAAATAATGCAGCAAAATATACATAGGTTATGTGTATTCGACCCCCAAACTTAAATTAGACATTGTCTCCAATATTTAAAATAAATTTAAAAATAAGAAAAACTCTCGTAATAATTGAAGTAATGCAGCATTATTGTCTGTTAATAGGATAGTGGTGTCTTTTGCTTCCAATGCTTGCAAATACTTTCAAATGCTCGTGTTGCTTCTTTAAATGCTTGACTTACTAATTTTATTCCTAAAAATTAAAGAAACTAACATAAATAAAATTGAAAATAAGAAAATAAAAATAAAAAATACTTGGGTTCCCTCTCAAGAAGTGCTTGATTTAATGCCATCAACTTGGTGGGCTTTTTTATACTCTTATGGAAGATAAAAGTCAATGGTGGAAGCATTCTTGTATATAAGCTTGCTAGGCTTCCTTTCTTTTGGCTTTTACATCCTTTTAATTAAGCTAAAGGCAGTAGTTTATGCCTTATTCTCTTCGTACTTCTCCGGAAAGACTTGAATCTTAAACCAGTAAAGTGTCTCTCATTTGCCCTTATATTTGATCCTCTTATCATACGACTCATCCTCCTTCTTCTTTCTTCTCTTTCTATACCTTAAAGCCTATTTTTTGATGTGAGGATTCAATATCTCAATGTATTTGAGCTCTTTAGTGTTTAGGTGCATCTTGTTAATGCTGTAGCAGTCTTCACTTTTAAATGATAACTTGATTTCCTTGAAGACTTTAAAGGTTGCAATGTCATCTTGTACCCTTATAGTCATCTCCCATTTTTGAACATCAATAACCACATGTCCTGTGGCTAGAAAGGGTTTTCCAAGGATGATAGAGATCTCATTGTCTTTTTCCATATCCAGAATAGTAAAATCAGTGGGAATGATGAATTGATCCACCTTTACTAGCATGTCCTCTATAATTCCTTTCGAGTAAGCGAGAAAGCGATTAGCAAGTTGAAATGTGATATTGATCGATTTCGCTTCTCTCAAACCTAACTTGTTGTAGATGGAGAGGGGCAAGAGATTGATACTCGATTCTAGATAGCAAAGAGCTTTACCAAGGTCTTTATTACCAATTGAGCACGGTATGGTAAATATCCAACATAATTCACTGCTTCTATGCACTGTCCATTCATGTAGTTATCACTATAAAAGTTGCATGTCATTTGTTGGATTTTGACAGTGTTTAATGCATCAAACTTCTTGGATAATGAGTTAATTTGCACTGTCAATGCATTGAATGCACCAATCTCATATACACTAACGACTATTTTAGGTATAACTTTCTTAGTTGGGCATTAGTAACTATTTGACGCCATTTCTTCCATCATATCATAAGCATTATCTGCAGACTTATTCATTAATACTTCTCTAGCAGTGACATCTACAATAATCCTTAAATGCCTTATTAGTCTATTGTAGAACGTTTAAATTAACAGTCATTTAGGAACTCCATGGTGAGGACATTTCTTCAACATGTCCTTGAAGTACTCCTATGCCTCATATAATGACTCGCCATCAATTTAATTAAATGAGGTGATGTCATTCTTCATATTTATTATTTTTGCTGGTAGGCAGAACTTGGATAAGAACTTCTGCGCTAGATCATCCCATGTCGATATGAATCTGGATGACAATGACATCAACCAACTCTTGACTTTGTCTCTTAAGGAGAAAGGAATAACCTTAGTTGGATGGCTCTGTTGTATTTAAAAGCATCATATATCTCTAAAAAATTTATGATATGCATGTTCGGATCGTCATTGATAGCTCCGCTGAACTATATAGACTCTTTCAACATTTGAATCATACTCGGCTTGATCTCAAAGTTATTCGTATTGATGGTTGGTCGTCGAATACTTGACTGAATACCATCCATAGTAGGAATAACATAATTCTTTAAGGATTTCTACGGTATCATGGGCTCAAAGATAGAATTAATAATGTTATCGTTGGTTTCTCCATAGTATGAACTGTCAAAGTAAAATAAAAAGAAAAAATAAAAATTTGAATTGAAATTAAATAGTTTGATATTAGTATTGATTTAAGAATAGAAAGAAATAGTCCCCGGCAATGGCACCAAAAATTTGATATATGCTTTAGTAGTTAAGCACAAGCGTATGCTATCGTATCAAGTAATATAGGTTTTGAAGTCTAGATATTGTTACTACAAGGACTATTCAATCTATTTTTATCAACAAATTACTAAAATTATACATACTTTACTTTTATCCAGAAAACTATAACCTAAAAATTAAGTAATTAACCTAAAACTAAACCTAGTTAACAAATAAACAAAGAGATAAATTTACCAATTGATAATAATCTATGGTATAGACTCACCCCCTAATATTTCATTAGACTCATTATTATATTAGTTAATAACGTAATACCAATTGTTGGCTTAGACACTAATCTCATCACAAGCCTTTATCGATGGTTGAGTGACTATATTTCACATTCTAATAATTACCTATATGTTTATAATAATCAGAATAGAATATAATTCATTAAGAACAAGCATAAGTCATATCATACATATTATCTAGGTATATGTTTATTCTACTTGAAACTCATAGTTGTTACCCTATAATCATACATCAAAATATCATAGGCTAAACACATAAATCCCTTTATTAAGTTTATCATGGTTCATCAATCATTCATAATATTGATAAGATATAATGAAAACATTAAACACAAAATAAAATGGATCAATTATATTGTATTAAGATCATAAACTAAGAATTCATAAAATTCAACTATATACTAAGTTCAATAGTCTAATCCTAGATAAACAATGTTTAGCTAATCACAAAACCAAGAGTATCAAAGTAATAATACAAAGATATTATAATCAAGAATATAATGATATGAATAAAGAAGAAAAACTAATCAAGGGGACTCTTTGGGTTGCTTCTCTCTTAATCTTGACTTAAAACTTGATTTTTGATCTTAAATCTTGATTTCTTGGCTTTGATATTTGATTTTGTGTTGTGAAATCTTTATCTAACTTTTGCCTCTCTAAAGTCTGTATTTTGGCTCATAAAAGAGTGCTTTTATCAGTATAAGAAACCTTAGGGTCGAAGGTCTTTAAATACAAGTCGAAATAAAACTTTAAGAGGGGATGTTATATGTTGCATGGGAGCCGCGGTGTCCAACTCTGCCTTGGGCGCTGTAGTGCCCAGCCATAGGTTAGGGCACTCAGGTATTTTAAGTGCAACTTTTTTATTTCTTGTCTGTTTTGTCTCATGTTTATTCCTATACGTCACATTTTCTACCATGCATCTATTTATGATTAGAAAAATAATTAAATAGTCAAATATTTATGATTTGGAGTAAAATATAAAAGTTGAGGACTAAATATGTTAGTGCATGTATGCCATTATCAATGGCACATGGCATTGGTATGTATTGTTTTAACAAATTATCAAGTTGATACATGTCATTTTGAGGGGAGCTTTAAGTCAAAGGGAGTATTATGAAGGAAGAACTTCTATAATTATTTTAGACATATATGCACTATACTCGTTTTTCTCTTTAATCAAGAATTATCCTATTAAGTTTTACTAGTTATAATTTTTAACAAGTTAGTTATGCATTCAACACTATTTTATAATTCACTAAAGATTATATTTATTTTACTTTAGTTTTTATTCTTTTGAGTATTTTTTTTAACAAATTCAAATTTAACTATTATGAATTTCCTTAAACAAATTCAAATACAACTTTCATGAAGTGATGGATATCCAAATGGAGTGTTATAGGCTTATAACATTTGTCTTCCTACCATTCTGCCACATACACCAACACATGGCCAACAATACTTCTCTTGTAAATAGGCCATTATACTTATACTTCATAGATACAGATTCAAATGGAATAAAAAGAATGAAATTCTTTTTTTTATATATAAATATCTCATATTACATCTATCAATTATAAAGTGTATATTTCAAATTACAACTGCCAGTACATTTTAAATTACAATTGTCAAATTATAACTACCTTTAATAATTGAAGAAAATGAAATTCCCTAGACCCTCTAAAGACTTGAACCTCTTACCTTAGGTTAGGAGGTGCATAGAAATTGTCACTCGGGCAATGCAATGGGAATAAAGATTCGTTCTTTGTTACTCAATTTTGTTTTTGTTTTCTTGCCTTTTTATTCATTTTAGTTTATATAACAACAATTTATTTTTTCTCTTTGAGAAAAATATGCATGCTTTATAGATTTTACATCAAATTTTAAGTGACAAAATTACGCTAATAAGAAAATAACACATTTAGAAAGATCTAAGTAGAGCTCATATTTTTCTTTTATTTTATAAAAATAAATCTCTATATTTAATTCAGGAATTATTTTGTTTTTGTCTTTTATTTTTAAATTGTTTTTATTTAAACTTTAAAATATTTGATCGGGACAATTATTCTCCTTCGTTTGTAATAAAAAAATATATATAATATTTTATTAACCTCAGTCAAACATTCAATACTATATTAACCAAAAAGGCAAAGTTTTTCCCATTTTGCTCTTTAAACAAAAAATGCACTCATCCCAAAACTCTCTCATCTCCTCTCATTCTCTCTTTAGACCATAGCATCCAATTTGTCCCAAAATCTATAAATTAGCTTCAAATTAATAATATTTTAAAATTTAAAGTAAATCAAACTATTGTAGAGTTGAAAAAAAAATTAAAAATAGGCAAAAATTAGTGAGTTTTTTTTCTCCAAATTTGGTTTTGTTGTGTTTTTAAAAATGGGTGTAAATGACCGAAAATGGCCAAAAAGGCCAGAAATAATAGATTTCGACCATTTTTTGTAGTCTAGCTTGGACGCACGCACCAGCACATGCTTCATGCTCATGCTTTAGTAGTGTTCCTTATACGTCATGCCCAAATAAGTTGGCTGACGCATATGCATTAGTCCATTAACACGCGCGCGTCAACCCACTAGCACGCGTCTGAGCCCCTACGAGCGCGCTGAGGCTGTCGCGTAAGGGCGTCAAGTGGCCAATTTTTTCAAAATTTTTAAATTTACTTAATTTATTTTTTAATTAAAAATATTAAAAATATGCATAAATTATTTAATTTTAGTCATTATTTAAAATTTTTTTGTCATTATTATATTTTTTTCATTAGTTAAAAAAGTTTTAATAATTTCTTTTACTAATAATTGTTTTAAAATTTAGTAATTATTTGAATTATGTAATTAGTTATATACTAAAAATTATTTTTTACGGAAAAAGGACGTCTTGAAAGAATATATAATTGCAGAAAATAAATTTTATTGGTCCACTATAGCTACTTACTTGAAGTTGTGGGTTATTGATAGAATAAAAATAAAATTGACTTCAAGTCAGATCCAAATATTTAGAACCACATATTTTTTACATTTTTTGGATGTACTGGATATTGCATTCTCAAGTATTTTAGTACATCAGGTTTATTAAAATGAATACATACTAAAAATTTACATGAAGAATTGTAGTTCTATATAGACAACATGCGTATTAGATGTATTTGATTACTAGTTTGAGGACGAAAAATTATCACTTAGTAAGGTAGTTGGATGATAGATTGTGCATAAATACTTAGGAGTAGAAATGAGTTGACCTACAAGGATTTAGATCCGTGGTTCAACAACATTACATTTGATGATGATATAGATGCAGTGAAAATGTGTCTATTTTATGTATTTTATAAATTGTTGATGTCACGTGATCATCATAGAGCCATATAATATTTTGTGCTTCATCTCGTAGATGATTTAGATAAGTTTAATGCCTATCTTTGGGGCACGATTGCATGAACTATACTCTACTATAACTTAAGCATAACGCTAATTAAAAAGTTGATTAGAAAAAGAGGCGCTCTGAAGAGGGAAGTATACAACCTATACGCATTTGGTCAGTAATTCTTTTTGTTTCGATTCATTATCATATTGAGATGCAGAAAAAATTAGTATTTTAATTTTGTATTAAAGATGATAAGAGAATAATGTTGTTATTTATTTGAGATTATTATTTTTTATATTATCTCAGATGTGGATCTAAGAGGCGATCCTGAGAAGTGACTAAGTGTTTATGCACAATAATGGTGATAATTTTCCACATCTTCTAAATTGGTATAATACGAGCCTCATATTATATGAAGACATCGCAAACGTTCTCTTTAACAGTATGTTTTTACATTCAACAAAAAGTAAATATAATTTCTCTATAAATTTTATTGTTTTTCCTATTAATGATTAATCCAAAATTTTGTGTAGGTTTTAGAAATATATAGGAAGTTGGTGCCTCATAAACATGAGAAGAATACGGACTGTCACATGGAGGAAAAAAGCACATTCTATCAAAAAAATAAAGAAGGACTCTAAAGTTGGAGAAAGTTGAGATTTCAAACACTCAATTCACCGATTATTAGGTTGATATGGATGTTCAGTATGGGTATGAATTCCAAGCCCCGACAAGCAAATAAAGATACGATATAATAATTTAATCTTTTTCCTTGAATTCACTACTATATGCTATTAATGAGTATTACATTGTAAAGACTAATTATAATTACTTATGTATAGTTTGAGTCAAGCACGTCATCACAGTATCATGTCTTGGAGAAGAGGATTGATGATCTTCAAGTAGAGCTATTTAACAGGATTGATATGGTTAGTTTAGAGCTTTCCACAAGGATTGATATGGTTAGCTTAAAGCTTAAAGCATAGTTAATTAGTAGGACGAATAAGGACAAAGAAGACATCTTGCATCGGATGTCTCTTATGATGCAGCACTTGAAGTCATCCAAGATCTTTAAGGATATAGGTCAGACTATGGTAGTTTTGAACTTAAATTTTATTGGATATAAATTTAACAAGTTAATATATTGATTGGTATTGTTTTTTTTAGGGCACCGAATTCATGGCCGCTAACTTTCAAGCTTATACTCTTGTGAGCGAGTCTCAACATTAGTTTATGCCAATGAAAATACAACATGTACCTGATAGTCCTACAAGTATAAAAATTATACCCACTGCGTTAGCTCAAAAGATAAGTAGGTATGGGTGCCACTACAGGAAGGCACAAGCTCAAAGTAGTCCTGTTAAAAAGTCTGTGAAAAAAAAACTAGTGAAATTAGAAGCAGAAGCTATAGTTGACATAAACGGACAACTGTTTCCTATTTATAAAGTAAAACTTAGAACAATTATGGATTAAATAAATAAAAATGACATAGCACAGCATGTTGCTTTACACCGGGTTAATGCTAACAACATATAGTTTAATGACCTATTGTTTTACTGGCTTGATGATATAGTGAGAACTTTTTATTTTTATATTTTTTTGTTGTGAGTTTTTTAACAGTATCAAAACTTATATACATTTTATCGCAGTTTTGCAACATATAAATGAGTATTTAAAGGTTTGGTGTATACGACAGAAGATGTTTTTCGACATGTACTCATACGAATGCATAACTATAGATGCATATTTTTATGTGAGTATTTTTTACCCGCCTATTGTGCACATTACATTATAATACTATTGGTTAACTATTAATGAGTATTTAATGTCATATATATATATATTTATCTTTAGGAGTACATTAGATAAATATGACAAACCTTCAAACCTAGTTTGAGCTCTGTCACTGAATGGATCGGAGCGTTGTTGACATATGCACAAGGAACAAAGAATGAATTAGTTGGTGCTAAACCGGGAGCATCGGTCAATAAGGTAGTGAAAGTACAGTAATAATTTTTTTTTTATTAAATATAATAAGTTCAAAATAATACAACAATTTTTTTTATCGGTATATATTCCGTTGAATATCAATCAGGAACATTGGTTTACAGCAGAGGTCGACCTTGTTTAAAAGAGGATTACGTTGTATAAATCCAGCGTGAATAGAAACTCCGATGCAACCATTCAAAATTTAATAAAACCTTTGAGTGTTTTCATGCCATTTTATCTTTGTAGATGTAGATTTTATAGTTTAACGGGAGGACAGAATGCATATATGTCACTTTGGCCAATCATTCATTTAAAAGATAACGTACCTCAACAGGCGATCGGGAATGAAGATTGTGATACATTTGTCTATATGTTTATTGAATATCTTATGTTAGATCGATCATTTGATTTCTTTTCGGAGATTGGTGCTTTTTATAAATAAAAAATAGTGGTTAATTTGTGGACCACCACAAATAATGCTTTATAAATGTTTAATATATTTTTCATATGTGCATTTGTGTCATATTGTTATTTTGATATCTGCGTGTTAGGTGGATGTGTGTAGAGATGAGTTATAATTGTATATAAATGTGTTTTGTAGGTTTGGGAACGTCCATATAATATGGGAGATTCTATTGAAATTTTATTAAAATTTCAAACATCCTATACCTACAACTTATAATTTTGACACCTATACAAATATTTTTATAATTTATCCACAACTAAAAATTATCAATATCAACATTAAATGAAAAATACATCTATTAGTAACAAGTTAAGTGCATAATAAAAAATTATAATTGTATAATAAAATAAGTGTATAACAAAAGTTACGAAACTCAACACTCTAACACAAAGTAGCATAATTAAAAAATGGTTCCGCTTATTAAGATCCAAGTCGTTTCCTTCATCTCATACCCGTCTGAAACTAAAAAATATTAACTTTATATTATAGTAAAATTAAAAATTAAGTATCAATTTTTTAGTTTATAAACAAACATACATCACTTGCTATGTAAAGTGATAGGGTTTCAACATGTCTATCGGTTATGTCTATATTGTCTATAACGACTATAAATATTCTTCGATGGTTCTTTTCCTTGAGATGAAATCTGATTCGTCCGACGCCTGCCTACCTGACAACGTGCTATTGGAGGTTGAATGTCTATATTTTTCAAATTTTCTAGGACTATCTAATTCGACGAATAGCCAACCGAAAGTACTGACTTGCTATAGGCACGAAATAAAGTCTCAGATATATAATAAGTTAAACAAAGACTCTTGTGTGGTAATCTTATGTATCTATATACGACAAGTGCATAAGGATAAGCCAGTTGTCGATAGTCAAAATTCTGACAGCTATATGTTTTATTAAAAATGTTCACTATCTCGTCTCTACCACCGTCCTTGACTTAAAATCATGAAATATTTCTAAGGTAAACTGTTATTCGACTTACGTTATCATTATGTTTCATTACTTTGTGATTTTTTCAAGTCGTCAACACAGTCGTCATATTTTGTGCCACCAACAGTCTATGATAAAAATCACAATTGTGTTAGCTCTCGTATCCACTCCACCAAACTGGTCATAGGAAGCTTTCTTGCTTCTTTTACAACTGCATTAATGCTCTTTGTAATATTAGTGGTCATACTGTCGTACCTTCTGAAAGCACCAGTTGATCGAGCATATCTTACCGTATCAACATCCTCATTTTAATACTTAGTTATATTAGGTCCCATTTCTCACATATTGTTTAGTTGGTGTTGAAAATCAGATACAAGATTTGCCTTGGCAAAATGAAAATAGATAGACAAGTATACCCATTTTTTAGACTTATCTGTTGGTACTTGTATTTTGTCACTAAATATTCCTTCAAGTGAAAGATACAGAACCTATGATATACATTAGGAAACACACCCCGTATAGCCCTCTTAATACTAGCATATCGATTAGATATAAAAATAAGATTCTGATGGTCACTAATTACTCGTTGCAGTTTGATCATAAACCACTTTGAAGAAGTATTATTTTCTGAGTCAACAATCCCTTATTCCAATGAAAATATCTATTTGTTTCCATATTTACAAACGGCCATAAACATTGTATCAAGATAAAGACCTTACAAAAATATTCCATCCACTACAATCACTGGTCAGATAGATGAATTAAAGCCTCTGATGTAGGGTCTCAACACCAAAAAGGAATACTTGAAGTGATTATCCGTATTAGTTTTCAAGTGAGTAACCATACCTAGGTTCATTTGTTGCAACATATAGCTATATGAAAGAAGCAATCTGAACGAATCCTCTAGAGTACCTCTTATCAATCTTAATGTAGACTCTTGAGCTCACCAAGCTATAGTATACGTTATCTGAACACTGAATTCTTCATGTATGTTTGCTTGAATGTCTTTTGGCTTATAATTTCTATTGACCGATGCAAACTTATTTTTAATTACTTTACTAATAATACGACTTTTAGCTTGCCAGTGACCATCCCGCAATTACCCCAAAATATAAGTGTGCTCTGCATCTACTCGCCTCACAATGAAGAAATGTCGTCTTTTCGTCGACATTACCCGTAATCTTTATTTACATCTTTCATCATCGCATTTTAACTCAAAACGATCTTTGGTGGACTTATTAATTCTAAAGCTTTATTTTTCCTTAAGTGCAACTATGTTAAAGCCTCTTAAATTTCATCTTTGTTGTTATACAACTTTCCTATAAACACATCTCTAATTTTAATACCAAATACCTTTTTTGATATGTTAAAGTCAAATGGTGATATTTTAGGCTAGAACTGAAATGCGTTTTCTACTTTAACCATTTTTTCTCTAGCACAATCATTATCATCATCATTTTCATTTACAATCGTTTCTCCATAATCATCATCATCATTACCAACCTCATAAGCACGATCACCATTCTCACAACTTTCGTCATTTTTACCATCATTACCGACATTATAACCAACATTATGACCAATATCAATGCCAACATTTCTACAGATCTGACTATTATAATATATGTAGGCTGGTTGTTCATTGAACATTGGAAGAGAATAATGATAATCCTCTGGGAAATTTGGAACATACACAGAGGTTGCGGACATGAATTAATTAATGTAATCTTTTTTCTGCTCCATGGGTGCTTCTGCATTATTTTCATATTCGAGAGCTCGAACATCCACTGTTACATATAGAGGTGTAACACTTTTCTTCTGTAGACTAAACCAAAATATCACATCGTCATCATTTCAAGTGGAATAAGTCTCAACTTTTCATGTTTAATATTTTTTGGAACTATCATGTACATATTTTGATATCTAATATATCTTTTAAAATTATCACTTGAACTCTCCCATCTTCCCTCGAAGTATACAATGGTCGAAATTTGTATCATGATAATATCAACAACACCTGAAAAAAAAATATCAAAATAATTATTAGTTTAGTATAATTATATTTATATACTAATTAAAAATAATACAAAATATTGAATATAAATACATAAAAATAAAAAATAATATAAATAAATTAATGACAAAAAATATTAATTTTATAAAAAAATAAATTTTTTTAAAATGTCATATGGAACCATGTGAAGCTAAGCTGATGCGCTCGCATCCTATTTTGTTTCGCGCCGTCAGATTGGCTTATGCAACCATGCGTCGGCGCGTGGTGCTCCACGCCCGGCGCATAGAACAACCATTGACGCATGCATCACGAAATGCATACAGGTTTAGCCTTGAATCTACCATTTTTGATAATTTTATTATATTTTTTAATTTTTACACTTATTTTTAACTCTATTTTTATATTCTTAACACGTCTTAACACTAAATTTACATATTTTAACTTTACATTTAAAAACTAACAATAAAAATATAACAACGAACAAATAATTCAAACTTATCAATTTTTGGTATATTTTTAATTTTTTAATTTCACAATCTTTATTTCACTTTTATTATTTAAAATATCATGAATTTTAAGTTGATAATACAAATTGTGTGACAAATTTGCACAATTTTTATTTCACTTCTATTTTATAAAATGTTAATATGAGAGAGAACGATGTTTATTTAAATTTAACAAAATTTAATTTTTTTATTAAATAAATAAATAATAAAAAATTAAAATTTTAATATAAAAAAATACTTAGACATCTCAAGATGACGCCACGTTGAATAATAATAAACATTAAAGCCGGTTTAGGTGTGTTTCGTGTTTAGGGATAAAATAATCTGCTGCTTATATATGTGGTTAAAGTTTGACCCGAGTCAAAATTTATTACAGACCTACTCTTTGGGTCAATTTGGGCGTTTTCCCTATGTTTCAAGGGAAAAAAAGTCACCGATTGATGATGTAAAAGTAATTACCCAGGTCAGCAATTCGTTACCTGATTTGTCCATCCTACGTGGCGCTGCACACCAAAATTTTGCAAATCTCTTACCCTCAATCCCCTTCCTCGGTCCTGTTTGTTTCCCGAGAAACCAAACGCTCACCCAAAAAAAAAAAAAAGAAAGAAAAGAAGCCAAAACCTACCAGAGTCATGGCGGTTCGAACCACGATGTCGCGCTTTCCATCGGACGCGGACGCACAAGAAGCGTCAGGTCTGCCATGGGGCGTGACGGTGACGCCGTTCGCGTCGAGGGACGAGAACGGCGGAAGCCCGGTATACGGATCCGACGGAAACTTGCTGCCTCGATGCGAGAATTGCTACGCTTACTTCAACACGTACTGTGAGTTGGAGCAATGGGCGTGGACCTGCTCACTCTGTGGAACGCTCAACGGCCTCTCCTCTCAGGCCATTGCCAGATACTCCCATCCTCAGTCCTGTGCAGAGATGGTTTCCTCTTTCATCGATCTCGAGTTGCCACGTAATTATTCTTTTCTTTTCTTCCTGGAAAATTGAATCTTTATATTATAAAATTCAGTTCTAGATTTTCTTTTGTTGCTTCTTGTTATTTGATCGTGTACATAATGAAGTAATGATGTGGATTTCTTTTTTATCTTTTCAATAGAGAGATAGTGGAGTAATTTGTATTTTTGTGAGTGTTTAAGATAGTTTATATGTTGTTTGCATTGCAGTGGAGGGATCAGAGGAAGAAATGACGCAAGCATGTCCAGTTTATGTTGCAGCTGTTGATTTATCGTGTAAGATTTTGTTGATTGCTTACTCAAATTGTATACTGTTTTGTTGTTATTATTATTACCATTATAGTTTTGCTCATGTAGTTACTTGAGTTGATTGGAAGAATATTATGATGCCAATTGTTTAAACTGAAAATAGTTTTGACTAACCTGAATCTTGGATCTTCTGGTTCTTGTCAGGCTACTTTAATGGTATTATGGCTACTTAGATTTGTTTTTACTATTTCAGTGGGGTTACTTAAAATGAGATTATCGAGCTAGTACATATTCAATTGAAAAATATTGTTAGGTTCTGTTATTGCACAAACATGGTGGTATTTGAAGTTCATGCTTTAACAAGCATGTTAGATGAGTGTTGTAACTTGTAAGTTGGTTGAGTCCAAGATACTGTAAGTTGCACTGATTGCATTGACTAGGCACATTTTTACTTTTTCAAAGATTAGATCATTGTGAGATTGCATTAATCGTTTGCAGCTAAAGTGGAATTCAATATGATTAGGCTCTGCTCCCTGTTTATATGTCCTTTTCAGTTAATTTTATGTTGATGTGGCTACTAATCCTTGTCTGTCCTTTTGTGCTTAATTATTTGTAACCAAGCTTCACATTATTGTACATGTAATAATGGCTAGTTACTCTGAATATGAATCATTGTGATTCTTGGAATGTAGAGGGGAAAATAATATGCCAAGTACCGTAGAATGAATACCAATGTTGGTCTCTTTCACATAAGAATGTACAATAAACATAATAAAAAGTAACAGTATTGATCTTTTTAATTAATCAGTCAGTTATTTTAATGTAATTTTTAAGTAAACATTTTCGTGATTCATTCTCATTGTACATCCTCTACTTTGAGCCTATATCTCATTCTATGATATGATTATTCTTTTTCTATGAGAGCTGAAACATATATGTACATACATATTATTTTTTCTGCACGTGTAGTATTATGTATGAATATCTTATTTTAACTTTGTTGTATTTATTTGCAGCTTCAGAAGAATTTTTGGAACTTACTAGAAGTGCCCTGCAGGCAGCTTTAGAAGGTTTACAATTGCCAATTCAAAATGATATTCTGAACTTTCTTCTGCATGAGCTTTTCCTCAGAAGGTTGGACTTCTCTTTCATTTTGCAGCCGTTCCGCCTGGTGCACTGTTTGGGCTTGTGACCTTCAGTCATAAAATGGGGCTGTATGATGTTCAAGGGGCTATACCAGTCGTAAAGAATGTCTTTATTCCCCAAGATACAGAGGGCACCCTACCAGTTGAGCTTGAAGATGTCATGCCCTTGTCACAATTTTTGGCTCCAGTATGTTAGTTAAAGAGTTCTCTCTTCCCTCCTCTGTGTGTCTGTTTCACATTTTCATGACTATTGCTCAATGTAGAGCTACATGGCTAAAAGATCTTGTAGCTGACCCCATGTATTCGAGATGACAAATAGTTGACTAATCTTCTTTATTATTCAGTGTTTGATTGTTCTTGATCCTCATTATTAACTGGAGTTCATGCTACGTAATTTAATATCAACACTGTCCAAAATCTCGTAACTTTGCTCTAGGTGGAAACTTTTAAGGAAAATATCACATCTGCACTGGAAACACTCAGACCAACAACTTCATGGGAGAGAAACGCAGCAGCAGCTCAAGGACTAGATGGCGTCTTGATGGGTGGGCGAGGTTTTGGTGTGGCAATGGAAGCCCTTTTCAATTACCTTGGATCAGAATATGGAAACACATTTGCATTAGGTATGTAATAAAGTTTGAAGCTCATGTCACTCATTATCTAGCTTAGCTTATGTGACTGAAGACCCTGAATTAAACACACTATTTTGCTGTGCTCCTTCTGATCTTGTTCTGTCTGCCACATGATAAATATTTGTCATCTGTTGAACATATATGCAGCTAGAGTATTTGCTTTTCTATCTGGTCCTCCTGATCATGGAGCTGGGCAACTGGATACAAGAAGGTATGGTGAACAGTATGCTAGCAAAGGAGAGGACGCAGACCGTGCTTTACTTCCTGAACAGACACCATTTTACAAAGATCTGGTAAGTTTGATCTGTATTTCTGTTTATTTGACAATACCCACGTGATTCTGGAATTGTAGCATTAACATATATTTTGCAGGCTGCCATTGCCGTTCAAGCAGGTGTTTGTGTGGACATATTTGCAATTACGAATGAATACACTGATTTGGCATCCCTGAAGTTTCTTAGTATTGAAAGTGGAGGCTCATTGTTTTTGTATTCAAGTACTGATGATTCAACTTTACCTCAGGACATGTAAGTATCAGAATGTTGTTTCGAAACATTGTGGGAGGCTTATGACTTTAAAATGCATAATAGGATTAAAGTTATCAGAAAAGAATGTTATTAAGGTTTAAAACTGTATAATGGCAAATATAATAGGCTTACATTTATTAATGGTCTAAAATACAGATATGTATGTGTCATATCCCTAGTAGATTCAATGGCTTCATTCCATGGTCAAAAATAAATGTATTGCACTCGTTTGTTTTGGTGCTTAAGAAATGACCAGATGATGTCCATCTTAAGATAATCTATATCTTTTAAATATTGTTATTTTTGTAGCTACCGAATGCTGAGTCGACCATATGCTTTTAATTGCATTCTGCGACTGAGGACATCTTCAGAATTCAAACCTGGCCATTCTGTAAGTAATAGTGTCTATATGTCATCTTTTTTTGTCTTTGTGGTGTAATAGTGATACCCGTTCTTATGATATCTGCATCTTGCAGTATGGCCATTTCTTCCCAGATCCACAATATGAAAATGTTCAACATATTATTTGTTGTGATTCTTATGCAACATATGCTTATGACTTCGATTTTTCCAATGCTGCTGGATTTTCCAGGTACAAATATATCATGGCTGTTATTTTTGGTTGACCAAATGCGTTTGACACGTCAGGACAATCTATTCTTTTTAATGGTTTGTTTAGGTTGGAAAAATTGTGATATTAATGGTCATCTTATGATGCAGACATGCATCAGAACAACCCATGCTACAAATTGCATTTCAATACACAGTTGTCGTGCTCCCTGAGGAACTTTCTAGTGGAGGATTGGGTTCTGCAAGTAGGTATGATTAATCTAATAGAAAACTTTGAATCGATTGGTAAACTTGCTGCTCATCTTGTTTCCAATATGATTTCTTTTTATTTTTTTATTCTTTTTTGAAGTTAATGTCACTTTGTTATTCATTGCTTTGGTATGTTTGTGGAGGTGTACCTCTGTTCAAACCTTAGTATTTAACTGATGACCATTTGCTATATTGAACTTTATGATATTTCCTTTAATCATGGTAATGAACGTTAAGGCTGGAACTTCTGGTCCAATCATTAACTCTGTGATGCCCTCACAGACTTGGAATTAGAAAACTCTAATATGGCCTAGAATTTTCTCAATTGTCTTAAGTAATTCCTGACCGATTATTAATATTTTTTTACGGATGAGAGCTATTATGTTGATTGAGGCTTGGATCTTGTATCTAAGTTTTTTACAGCACTCTTTGTCACACTGATCAAGTTTTGTGGCATCTGTAACATATTCTTGAAATTGATCATTTAAGAGTTTTCTTCCCAATTACTAGAGAGACAGAAAAAACTATGGTGTCCTTGGCAATTTGAAATTTAAGGCCTTACTTGATCCTTCTTAATCTAAAAACCTTCTTGAAGGTTAATTGATTTGATGTTTTGCACAATCCCAAATTTTACATGGAACAAATATTGCCAAGTGAGTTGGATGGAAGGGTTTGTTCACTTTTACTATTGGTCAAAAGCTCTAATAGAATGTCACTTCCCAACTTAGGAAGTTCCAACATAGACAGAAGACCAATTGACCAAAATTATACTATGTGCCTCTATCAAACTATGAACTGTAAATTTTAAGTTAAGATATTTCTTTAATTTCCAAACTGCAAATTATATGCCATTTTGGAAGTGACATTGATGAATGAATTAACCCTATGGATCTATTGTTTTTCTGAAGAAAGGAAAAACTCGTGTGTATATAAGTAGGCAGGATCTATGGCACCGCAGAAAAGTAAAGCAAAGCACTCCTGAACCATGATATATGCAGTATTTGAACCTCTTGTGCCATCCAAAAAGACATCAGTTAAATCAACTAGTACCTACCTTGAAAATATACAGCATATAGAATATTTCTTCAAAAGTTTAGGGAATAAAAGCTTGTTGATCAATGATTTTGTCTTTGTTAGAACTAGTATATGTAGTGTACAAGGAGAAGAAAAAGAGGGATTAGATGTGGGGAAATTTGTGATTGAAAATGAGTTGAAGGGTGTTGCTTATGTTACATTTTATATTTCCAGGGGATATATCAAATATTTTGACGGCATTCTGCTGCAGTACGAGTTTGTGCAGAACATAATATGTATTTAAGATACTGACTTTTGTGCTCATTTTCATGTTTAGGATCTTGTAATATCAACTTTTGATTCTTTGCAGTTTTACTGGTGGTCTCGTTTTGTTTGCATAAATATGTTTCACTGATTGTTTAATGTCTTTGAGATAAGGCCTCAAGTAGCCCCCACATTTTGATTTATGAAAATTTTCATTTGGCCACGTCTTGCTTGCAGCTATTTAGTATCCCTTTTGGAGTGTTTGCTCTTGGCTTGACATGATATTTATGCAGAGGCAAGCATTCCCTAAAACGACGACTAAGGATTCGGACTTTGCAATTTGCAGCTGCTCAAAACATTAATGAAATTTATGACAGTGCTGACCCTGAAGCAGTTTTGTCAGTACTTGTGCACAAGGTATTTTTCTCCCTCCCACCAAACTCAAACAACAATCAAAAGGAGAAAAGAAGAGTACAAAGCTTAATCAGTCTCATTTCCTTTTATCGCTCTTATTGTGCTCTGTTATTGTTCTTGTAAATTAAGGTTATTGATTAAATCTACTTGTAGAAATGAGTGGAAAAATATTTATGGGGAGGTTTTGGTGTGAATAGAAATCCGGCCATCCTTGCACAATGGCATAGCAATGGTGACAAATATCTTTCCTTAGATTGGGCTCTAATATTTCTTCAGGAATATTAAATATGCTCCCTGAAATAATCATAAAAATTTCCTTTTGTTTTTTCTATCAATGTTGCAAATGGTTTACTTATCAGATGGAATTTCTGCCAGTGCTTTTACTACAAGCATAAATTTTATTTAGCCAAGTAGCAAGATAGTTTACTTCTTTCTTAATATTGAACATCTTGCTTACTGACTGTCAGTAAATATATTGTTAATCGAATAGGTTATACTAGCCTCGCTTGAGCAAGGAGTTCGGGAAGGCAGGATGTTGCTTCATGATTGGCTAGTAATCCTTACAGCTCAGTATAATAATGCTGTTAAGCTTCTTCGGTACAAGAGTGGAAATTCACTAACTTCTCAGGTTGATGTTGAATTCCTACAATGCCCACAACTGCAGCGTTTACCTCGTTTAGTTTTTGCTTTGCTTAGAAATCCTCTTCTCCGACTCCATGAAGAAGGTGTTCACCCTGATTATCGGATCTATCTGCAATGTCTTTTCAGGTATTTCATGTTGTCATTTTGGTGCTAAGGTTTTCTGAGCAGTTGACAGAGTATTTTAATTTTATCAGATAAGAGTTTAGTTGTTCGTGTGAAATGTTGGTTCAGGATATGAAAATTTATCTAGTGATTTTAAGAGTACAACAAGGAAGTTTGTAAACATAATGTCCTTGTAAACACAGCTGGTCATGACCCTTATGTCATTCTTATGCTGCCAACCATTTAAAAGATGTAGCCATGAAAATTTATTGAATCTTTTGAGATCTTACATCAGGAATCAATAGATTGTGCTTTACTTATGACATTATTTATGAATCATTTGCCTAAAATTTGTGGTGCAGTGCCCTGGAGCCAAGTTCCCTTCATCGTGCTGTATATCCACTGTTGACCTCATATTCTACACCAGATAAACAAGCATATCCTCGCCACTCTTTGAGTCGTGCTGCGCTGATTACTAGCGGCAGTCCAATATTTTTGCTTGATGCTTTTACAACTATAATTGTGTTTTATTCTTCTACAGCTGATCCCACACTTTCTTTTCCTCCACCCCAGGATTGTAAGTTGTCCATTTCTTTGCAGATTCCTATAAATGTACTCTTACCCTCTTTTACTTCATTTTCTACAATATGAATGACATTTTTCAGGTTTGTTGCGGACAACAATTAACAAAATGAAGCAAGACAGGAGCATTACTCCCAAACTCTTATTCATCCGGGGAGGGCAGGATGATGCCACTATATTTGAGAACTACCTTATTGAGGAACAGTTTGTAGATGGAAGTGGCCTCACCAGCGTCATGGGCTTTGTTTCCTTCCTTGAAGATATAACTCAGAGTGTGTTGGAATACATGAAGTAGCAAGTCCCGTACCAGAGACTTACGGTAAAACCTGCACATTCATTGGACATGCTTATACCGGACAAGCAATGGGCTAAATATTTATACGAATGAACATGATTGAACAATGTTTGGTCGATTAAGAAGGGGAAGGTCACTATTTGTGATATGAAGTTAGCAAAAACAACAGTTGTTTAGTGTACTATGCTTTTAAGTTTGTAAGCTCCTTCATGGGCGCACAAATTTTACAAGACAACACAATTAGGAACACACTCTTTTATCATTTTGTAAAAGAAACAGGAATTAAAGAGAGTGTTTTTGTTTCCCTCTCTGTGGTTCAAAAAAATCAATACAGGCGAAAATAACTGTAGCAATAAGAGTTATTCTAAGGTTTATTGTTTTGTCTCGTTGAATCAATCTGTGGTAGCTACTAAACGCCTTAATTTTCTTTTCTGGTTAGTTTTATTGCTAATGAACTTATTTCTTTTTGCCTGATATGTTCGCATTTTCATTTCTCTTGGATGTGTAGCATTCATTACTCATAACAAAATGATCCAATATTGCAATTTAGCTTCTCGTCAGCTCGTCAAGTTCATTCTTATTTAAATGACTTATTTCAAGCATACCTATTATTTAAGGGTATTAATCCAAATTAATTATTTCTGGGGGTCTTCATATTTTAGTCAACGTTTTTATTTTATCATTATTTTATCCAAATAAGGAGTTGTGAGGACAAAAAGTACTCCCATAGTTACAACATTAAATTAATTTAGGTTATGTTTGCCTTACCTTAGCACCAAACTCTGCCAATTTCTAAAAAAAATCTGGATGTATTGACGTTGTATTTTGTAGTTAGTATTTACTTGGTAATGTTAAATGATTAGGTAATTTATTTACCATCCAAATCTCATTTTTCTTATATTTTTGGAAATAAAGTCGCATTTTTTTAACACGCGTCCTCAATCATTTAATTAACATGTGGCTGATAGTACTATTAATGTTAATATTAATATTAATTTCCACGCATACAACTCCTTGGCTTTTAAAGTCATTATTTATTTTATTTTTCTATCGTTTCCACCTTCTTTTAGGGTTCTTTCCTTTTTGTAATTGGGAAAGTCTCGGCTCTCCAACAACTAGTTCTATTATTTGCTTTACAATCACATGCGGCAACAATAAATTCCCTTCGACTCTCTCTCTCTCGTTTGCTGGTCAACTTTCTCCGCAAATCCTCCCTTCTGAGCTTCTCCGGTACTTTCTCTTTCTAGAATACCACTATAACTTTACCTTTGTTTATTTGACGAAATGTTGTAGTTCCTATTCCTTTTTGTATGTAAAATATGGTTCCTTTGCTTGAATTTGAGCTGTGTCTTTTGAAAATACAAGTGGGGTTTTTAAGAAATTTGGTTCTCGTTTGCTGTTTTCATGTGGGCGTTCCGCGCAACTTAGATTTACCAGTAGGAATTTCTTGATGAATGAGTCTTTCATTCTGTTAATTTGGAGAAAATTGTAAAAATTTGAAGTGGGTAATGTGAAATATTTTCCATTTTCGGGCACTATATGTGGAGTCAAGTCATTGAAAATGTGGAAGTTAGACTTTTTAGCTAGAAAATTGCACCAGGTTCAAAACCTAGGGAGAGCACTTTAAATTTCTTAACGAGAGGATGGGTTATTATAGTATCATTGCTACGAAATTTGTGGAGGTGTCCTCTTCAACAAGTCATGTTAATTGTGAATGGCATTTAATATTTTCTCTGCAACTGATCACTGATTATCTGTATATAAGTGTGAATGGCTGCCTTAGGCCACCCAAGTAGATTTCATGTAAAAAGACAGTCGATGAGCTCGCTTCTGCTGAAGTGCTCACACAGGTGCACTAGGGAAGCACCTCCCCAAAGTGGCCTTGCCTAGTAGGTGTATTTTTTCCAGCACATGCCCCAGCACTGGGCTTCTGTTTTGATAACACTGATGGGGATACTTTCACTTATTTTCAAATGATAAAATTGTTAGGAAAGAAAAGCTTAAGCTAAGCATTATACAGGAGATGAGCTACAAGGTGTTGATAGCATGTAACTTTTGCTAATCAAATCATTGTTTCAAGTTTATGTATATCGAGCTTGATTCTACCAAAATTATGTATTGCAGTTCCTTCTCTGTTTCATGATACCTGTCTCTAATATGAATATTTAGCGCCTTCTTCATTCAATACATTGTTAATAGGGGTTTTGATGTATTAACAATCTTGTCTTCGTTGAATCTCTTATTTTTCCAAAGTCCAAATATCTAGATTATTGATAACTACCATTTGTCTTTGTAGAACTAGCAATTAGGGTTTTCTGAATTATGAAATTTTCTACTGCTTATAAAAGCTTTCCTATAATGTCCATTATAGAATTCCAATCTCAGCTATTATGTATTAATCTGTTGCAGGTAGGTGCGCAGATTGGTACGTTTAGTTTGAAACTGGTATACTTTTTTGTGAGATTGGGCAATGTTGTGGCTTGGTTCTCCTTTTTGTTACATCAGTCTTAATCCTTTTCATTTATAAATGAATAATAGAATCATGGACACTTCTTTGTTGTTTCACCTTTGCATTACGTTGAAGCATGATAGTGGTCCCTGGACTTCATTTATTATCTCTGAATTTGCCTCTTAATTCTTACATGCCACTTCTTTGTTATTTGCACTTATTGTTAAGGGGTTATATTTTACCCCTTTGGAATGAAGCTGATTAAAGCTTAACTTGTCAATATCTCTTGCTTGTGGCAGCACTCTTGTTCTGTTTTCAACAAATTGATTTCTTGATATTTTGCACCACCCTCATAAGCCTCATATTGTCACTCGGAAATCTCTTTTGCCGGTCTCATTTACAACTGCTACTAATATTATCATTATTCCTTTAGTAAAGAAAATCATTCACATTGCAACTCCCTTGGACTTATCTTATGATACAGTTTCAGTTGAGATTCATGCTCTGCAACTCCTTTTGCCCATTCATATTGTTACCTCCTTCCATTATGTGTATACTTCTTCCCATGAATTCTTCTGGCCTCTGTACCTTCTTCACAGTTGCCTTGCAAGCTTGTATAGTTAGATACATAAGATGCCAAGGTCAAATGCATCGGCTGCTGCTGAGCCAGTGGAATCTGAGAAGCCAGTTGGTTCTGATGAGAAGGTTGATTTTGACGAGGAAAATGATCCCGAAGAGGCAATGGAAGAAGAATATGAGTATGAAGAGGTAGAGGAAGAAGAGGAAGAGGAAGTAATAGAAGAGGAGGTGGAAGAAGTGGTTGAAGAAGAAGTGGAAGATGATACTGAAAATGGCAACGATGCTGTTGCCTGGAGAAGTGCTAATAATGATGATATGAAAATTGAAGATGAGGATGAGAAGAAAAAACATGCTGAGCTTCTTGCTCTTCCTCCACATGGTTCTGAAGTATACATTGGTGGTATTCCTCATGATGCTTCTGAAGATGATTTGAGGAATTTTTGTGAGTCAATTGGAGAAGTTACTGAGGTGCTGTCTATTTTTATACGTGCAGTACCCCATTTTCTGCTAGTTGTCAACAGATACTAATTCTTTTTTATCTGTGAAACAGGTTCGAATTATGAAAGGTAAAGATTCGGGAGAGAACAAGGGCTTTGCATTTGCGACCTTTAGAAATGTAGAATTGGCCTCTAAAGCTATTGATGAGCTAAATAATTCTGAATTTCAGGTGAAATAACATTCTTCTGCATCATAACTATGTTACAAGTCTCCACCTGAGCTAATTACATTATGCGATGATTTGTCTCATAAGGAAAGGTTGTGAATTGTTTTCTTCAATATATAACCAAATAATTGTTAAAAGATAAAAGTTTAGGATTTGTTTCCCTCATGGCCTTTTACTTTTATTTCTCTTCTTCTCTCCTCAATAGTTATGTTCTTAAGTCAAGTTCTAATATTGTGTTCTAGTTTCTAAATTCCTTCCTGTATTCTCTCTCTCTTTCAGGGTAAAAAAGTAAGATGTTCTACAGCTCAAGCAAAGCATAGGTTGTTCATTGGTAATATTCCTAGAAACTGGGGATTACAAGATCTGCAAAAGGTTGTGTCAGAAGTTGGGCCTGGAGTTACTGGTGTGGAACTTGTGAAGGTTGGTATGATATTGTATGTTTTTCAATTATCATTGTTTTATGTGTTTGAGATTGTTATCATCTTTTCTCTATTATGATCTGCAGATTACTGATTCTCTCAACAGATTACAATTTTGTCACTGCTAAAGTTTTTTAGTAATTTTTTTTTAGAATGCAAGTCTGTTTGGCTCATTGTCTCTATTTTTGACTGGTAACAGGATATGAAGAATGCAAGCAACAATAGGGGTTTTGCCTTCATTGAGTACCATAACCATGCCTGTGCAGAATATTCAAGGCAGAAGATGATAAACCCAAAGTTCAAATTAGGTGATAATGCTCCGACTGTGAGCTGGGCTGACCCTAGGAATGCTGAATCTTCTGGTGCTTCTCAGGTTTTGTTTAATTGTTTTAGTTTCACTGTGGTGTCAGCATTTTTTCCAGATTACTACCTGTCTTATGTTACATGAGCTGTGGTTTATTTGTTAAATTTTGTGAGTATATTGTGTTAGTGAAGTATCACCTCTACTTGTCGATCTTTCTGAAAACATTCTGGGACATGAGAGTACTCTCTTTATGTTGCATCTTCTTTTGAGGCTCCTTGCTTTTTGAAATACGAATTTGGTCAAACTTTAACTTCAAGCTGTCTTATACAGGTGAAGGCTGTCTATGTGAAGCATTTACCAAAGAATGTAACCCAAGACCAGTTAAAGAAGCTCTTTGAGCATCATGGGAAAATCACGAAAGTGGTTATCCCACCAGCAAAGCCTGGACAAGAAAAGAATAGGATCGGTTTTGTACATTTTGCAGAAAGATCTAGTGCCATGAAGGCACTGAAGAACACAGAGAAATATGAACTTGATGGTGATTGACACATAAAGTTATTATCATCATTTGTATTCTGAAAGCAAATGAACTAGTAAGTAATGTTCTTCAGTTTGCTCTGATGATCAGGCCAAGTTTTGGAGTGTTCTCTTGCAAAGCCACAGGCAGATCAGAAGTCTGCCGGAGGGTCAGCTCCCCCGAAGCCCAGTTTACTCCAAAGTTATCCACCTCATATTGGTTATGGCTTAGCTGGAGGTGCCTATGGTGCTCTGGGTGCAGGATTTGGTGCTGCAGCCTTTGCGCAGGTGAGAAGATATGTGTGAATTTGTTCATGTGCATCTCCTGTTTTGAGGCGATACTTTGCTTAGAAAAATCATGCATCTGCTGTAATATTTTTCTTTGGCCTTTGACTGCATGAAGATTAACTGATGTTTCTAGCTATTTTCTTTTGCAATTGGGGCTTGGCTTTATTAAATTAGTAAATACAGCATGGTTTTCCATTGAAAAGAGTAACCATAATTGTAAGATATATGTTATGGCTTGCCGAGTTTGATTTTCTCTTGATTAAAATTTAGTCCATTGATGACTTTAGTAGTAAACTTTGTAAAAATTGACTGCTTGCATATTGAAGTACTTATTTATTTTTCTTTTACTCATTTTATTCAAGTTTGGTTAAATTTCTTATAATAAACTCCTGTTATGGTCTTTTTAGAATGGTAGGATGACAAACTGCCCCCTGTTCTATTTATCGGTCTCCAGTTGAAGGCTGTACAGCGCTAGCTTGACAAATTTTCTTATTTCCATTTCTTCTTTTTGTTGAATTTCCTCTTGTAACTTGAAGTTTCTAGATTTTAGTTGATGTCAATATGTTTATTTCTTGCAGCCCTTGATCTATGGAAGGGGAGCAGCTCCAGCTGGCATGGCAATGATGCCAATGCTTCTGCCTGATGGGCGTATTGGATATGTCTTGTAAGCATGATGCTTCATTTTGGCTACTATGCCTCAGTTTAAGCAAATAAATTAACTCCATTGGGAAAATTGAATTTGATATATTAAAGGAAATAGATGTAACATATGCACATGTAGCATGAAGTTATACAGAGGAAGAAAATCATAGCTTGATGTGACACACTTGTTTATATGTGCCATTTTAATTGAAAGCTCTTAAACTTTTCCTCATTGCAGGCAACAACCGGGAGGTCAGCCACACAGCTTGGCCACACATCATAAGAATACTACTGGTAAGAGTGGTAGTGGGAGTGGCAGCAAGGGTGGCAGTTCAAGCAGGGGGAGGAACAACAATGATGGTGGTGGCAGAGGGCAAAGATATCGTCCTTATTAAGCAACCTCTGTTAAATGCTTATAATTATAAATAGGGAACGCGTCTTCATTCCTTTCTTGTTCTCTTATCATTGGAAAACCCTAAGATTGTTCAGTATTTGAGAATAACATCCGTCGTGTTATTTAAATGAGCATTTTAGCTCACTGACTAATTTATGGTATTAGTCTTTTAGTTCCATTTCCACCCAGCCCTTTAAATCTTTAATATTGTGCAGTCACTTGGTTTTTTAAATAGGGCCTTACAAGATTTCTGAGCAAAAAATGGAAAGCTTAAAGAAGACTCCAGTCTTCTGTTTTGAATACAAACGAACACATCTGAAATGGACTCAATATGTTGCAACCAGACCATGGAAACCTGCTGTACCTAAAGGAGCAAACTTGTTAAACATTTGGAAGAGGAGCAAAATATTATGCAATGCCAAAGAAAGCTTTAAATTTGAGAGGCACGATTCAACAGCTAATACAAATGCACAATCGTTATACATCTTTGCAGCAGATGGAACTCTTAATGCTGTAACTCTTAGCTATCAATCTATAGTAGAGATGACATGTTGATTAGTATGCTCAATTTTCCACTTTTCTTGGCAGGTAGATAACAATGTTCTTGCTCCCTCAACTCACTGGTATCATCCTACTCTTCATTCCTTTTATCTTTTTCTGTTTTACCACCACTTTTCTTTGATGGTTCACCTTCTACTTTCTGCTTCTTTTTCTCTTCTTTTGACTTTGACGCTCCCACTCTTTTTCTGGCATTCTTCTGCTAAATTCTGAATGTGGACAAACCATTAGTCATTCAAATGATAAATAAAATATCCAGACAACAGTTACACTTACAAATAAATTGTTGATTTCAAGCACATTTACACCTGAGTTCTGAGCATGCATCTTCCGACCATTAAGAAGATTAAAACAGTCAAGAAAATGGCTCCATTAGATGGCATTTAAGATCATTATAGGTTATGACAAAGCATCAGCTACAAACAATAAATGTTTGCATACTATAAACAGAGATTCCAAGTTTGGTTTGGGCAAAAGGAAAATGTTGACAAGATAATTAGGCTTGCTAAGCAAACACAGACAGGTACCTTTCCTTTAAAAAAAGACTGAATGCAGGAATAGAGGGAAAAAAATTCAAGATATATGGCCCTTATAATGAGCAACATGTAATAGTTAGCTTATATGCAACGACCAACTGGATCTAATGAATGAGCACAAAATAAGATACTCCACCTTAGAATCACAATCCTTGCACCTATTAGAAATTATTTGTATTCAAGAAACAATGTGCTTAACCGATAAGTATCTTAAGCAATATGGGTATAGTGTCCTATCCAAAACCACTGTGGCTAATTTGGAAACAAATAAATAAGAGGGGCATGGGGGTCCCATTGATGGTTTGCTTTACTTATTTATGATATTGATAAAATGTCAACAGTGACTTCTTGCTTTCTAATATGAATGACACCTTAAATTCCTCAAAGAATCATTATAAACAGAATTTCACAGCTTAAGTTTTTGGACATAGAAATTATAGTAGCAGTAAATCTTAATGTGGAAAAAGAGAGGTTAAAAGATCAGTCAGTGTCGGTGCATATGTTGATGTGTCCAACCTGATTTGGCAAAGTGGGGTCCATAGGCTGTTAAGATATAACAACCTGATAACTTCCCAGCTACTGTGAGTTACAAAAGGCTGATGATCAACCATTCTTTGGGATAATGATTTCTCGACCAAATTAACATCTGTAAAATGCTATGTGCTCTTTGTTATTTGATCTCCACTAATGAAAATCCTTCTAGCTGACTGTTTTGACCATGGATGTAGGCTTCAAAGCTGAGCCATGTAAGTGTGCTTCCCCTACATTTTTTCTGTACTTGTTACTGCTCCATTGATTTTGTTCTTGTTTGCTACTTCTTCTAAGATTAGGGACAATTAGCTTTACCAACTGGTATCAGAGCTTCTTAATCTTTGGTTATGGCAAACACAAAGACAGAGGTTGAAAAGTAAATGGTCATAATGACTTCATAGTGTGGAAAACAAATATGAGGGCTGTTCTTGTTTCACAAGGCTTCGAATCAGCACTTGATGAAGTGGATGACACTGATAAAGATGCTGGGTGATGATCAGAAGCCTGGATCATCTACTGACAAGTTAATAAGAGGATAAAGAAAGGAAAGATATTGACAAAAAGGCTTACAATGCCATAGTCTTATGTCTAGGTGACAAAGTCCTAAGAGAAGGGCTTAAAGAAACCACTGCCAGAGGGATCTGGAATGAGCTTGATGTTCTCTTTATGACCAGATCTCTTGCCAATAGACTCTATATGAAGAAGAGGCTATATGCTCTAAGCATGAGTGAAAGTATTTCAGTTAAAGAGCACCTTGATCTGTTTAATAGGATTATTCTTGATCTTGAAAACATTGGTGTTAAGATTGAAAATGAAGAAAAAGTTATAATCTTGCTTAGTTCTTTGCCTGATTCCTATGAAATTTTGTTGACACCTTACTCCATGGAAAAGAAACCTTAATCATGGAGGATGTAAAGGCTGCCTTGAAATCAAAGCAACTTCAGAAAAGAAATAGGGATAGAAAGCCTAGTTCTAGTGATGTTTTGAGGCAGGACAGAGAAAAGGAATGATAAGGGCATGAGGACCGTGGAAGATCTAAATCAAAGGGGAAAAATAGAAAATGCTACAAATGCCATAAAGAAGAGCATTTTATCTTTGATTGTCTAGAAATTAAAAAGAAGGCCAAGGACAAAGAGAAGGAATAAAGAGAAGAGAGGAATGGAGATGCAGCATTAGACTCAGATGATGATGGATATGAATCAACAAACTTGCAACTTGCAAAAAATAACAGATCAGAAGGGGAATGTGTACTGAATTCTGGTTGCTCATTCCATTTGAGTCCAAATAAAGGTTTGTTGTCAAACCTTAGCTATGTAGAAAGAGGAAGGGTCCTGTTGGGGAACAATTGGCCTGTATAATTGCTGGAATAGGTACTATCAAAATTCTGATGCATGATAGTGTTGTAAGAGAACTTCAACAGGTGAGGTTTGTTCCAGACCTTAAGATAAAATTTAATTTCCCTTGGAGTCCTAGATCAGTCAGGGTGTTGTTTGAAGGCTGAAAAAGATGTGTTAAAGGTAATGAGAGGGTCTTCGGTTTTAATGAAGGGTGAAATTAGAAATGGCTTATATGTGCTGCAGGGCACAACTCTCACTGGTAAAACTGGTATTTCAGATTTGGTTGTAAATGAGAAGACCAAGCTTTGGGATTTAAGAATGGCTCACATGAGTGAGAGAGGACTTAAGAGAGTTAACCTCACAAGGCCTGCTGGGGAAAGGCAAAGTCAATTCATTGGAATTTTGTGAGCAATGTGTTTTAGGCACGGCTTGTAAGCTAAAGTTCTCAAAGGCTGTCCATAGAACAAACGTAATCTTGGATTACATCCATTTAGACTTATGGAGGCCAACAGAGGTTCCATCTCCAGGTGGAGCAAAGCACTTTCTGACTTTTATAGATGATTTCTCAAGAAAAGTTTGGCTTTATGTGCTGAAGTCCAAAGACCAGGTGTTTGAAAAGTTCGGTTAATATTCCATTGGGCAGTAGAGGCAGCAGAAAAGGTGTTCATTCTGCTCCCACGGTTATTAGTTAGGAACCCTTTTATAAGTCCTGGATTACCCTCATTGAAACACAAACAGGTTAGATGATCAAAAGTCTGAGAACTGATAATGGCCTGAAGTATTGTAGTGGTGAATTTGACAGGTTCTGCACTGACAATGAAATTTTAAGGCACTAGTCAGTAAGAAGTACTCCTCTGCAAAATGGATTAGCTGAGAAGATGAATAGAACCTTAATGAAAAAGGTGAGATGTATGTTGTTCTTGTAAAACTTCCTAAGCAGTTTTGGGTTGAGGCAGTTACTGCAGCTGCTTATCTGGTGAATAGAAGCCCCTCCACAACCATTGAGAATAGAACTCCTGAGAAAGTTTAGTAAGGAAATGCACCAGACTTAAATCACCTCAAAATGTTTGGTTGTCCAGCCTATGCACACATAAACCAAAGGAAACTTGAACCAAGAGCTTTGAGGGGTACTTTTATTGGATATCTTGAAAGGTCAAAGTCGGAAGTACAAAACAATGACTCAAGCATTCCAAGTGATAAGATGAGCTTTGAGTTGAAACCCTTGACTCCTGATGATTCTATGGTTCAGAATGAAGGAAAAGACAAAGTTGAGACTTACTCAGAATTGGATGATTGCATCTAGCTAGAAATAGAGAAAGAAGACATATCAAACCATTACTAGGTATGGTTATACTGGTTATACTGACCTGATTGACTATGCTCTAGTTGTTTCTAATTCTGTTATCGGGGAAGAACCAGCAGTTTACAAACAGGAAATGGAGATTATCACAGTCTTGATTAGTTTCAAGCTGAAGGAAGAAATATCTTCATTAAGAAAGAATCAAACCTGGACTTTAGTTCAAAGACCAATGAATAAAAGAATTGTTGGTTGCAAATGGATATGAAAACTGAAACAAGGAATCCAAGATGGGGAACCAACAAGATTTAAAGCTAGATTGGTGGCACAAGGGTTTACATAAAAGGAAGGGGTAGATTTCTATGAAGTGTTTTCACTAGTTGTGAAACACAACTCCATAAAGGTCCTTTTTGTCAATAGTTACTATCAAGGACCCAGAATCAGACCAAATGGATGTTAAAACAACTTTTTTACATGGTGATCTAGACGAAGAGATTCTAATGCATCAACCAGAAGGCTTTGAGATTCCTGGAAAAGAGGATTATGTGTGTTTGCTTCAAAAGAGTTTGTATGGGCTCAAGCAATTACGAAGGCAATGGTACATGAAGTTTGATGATTTTAGAATCAGGCATGGATATTACAAGAGCAACTTTGACAACTGTGTGTACTTTAAAGAGTATTTAGGACATTTCTATACCTACTACTATATGTTGATGATATGTTGTTGGCAAGCAATGATAAGGCTGAATTAGTTAGGTTAAAGGGTCAGTTAATATTTACCTCTAAAATGAAGGACTTGGGCAGTGCTAAGAAGATATTAGGAATGCAAATGACCAGAAATAGGGGTATTGGCAGCCTATTCCTTAATTCGTAAGAGTATATCAAAAAAGTTGTTGAAAGGTTTGGCATGAGTAAGTCCAAATCTGTGTCTACTCCTTTAAGTGCACAGTTCAAGTTATCCAAGGTTCAGGCACCAAAATTTGATCAAGAGCACAAATTAATGGCTAAGGTTCCATATGCAAATGCAGTAGGCAGATTAGTGTAAGCATGGTCTGCACTAGACCTGACATTGCACATGCAATTAGTATAGTGAGTAGGTTTATGGGAAATCCTGGATGGGAACACATGAAAGCTATCAAATAGATCCTGAGATATCTAAATGGGACTTCTAATCATGGCTTCATGTTCAAAAAGCATGACCAGAAGTCTGACATGTTAACTGGCTTTATTACAGCTAATTATGCAAGCGATCTTGACAGGAGAGATCAACAAGAAGATATGTGTTTAAGCTGTTTGGTATATCTGTCAATTGGAAGGCTACATTGCAGCTTGTAGTTGCTTTGTCTACTACTAAATCAGAATATATTGCCATAACTGAAGCTGTGAAAGAAGCGATATGGCTCAAAGGTCTCATTGCAGAGTTTGGTTTGCTGCAAGGCTATTAGTGAGCATAATGGCAGTCAAAATGCTCTATATTTGTGCAAAAATCAAATGTTTCATGAGTGAACCAAACACATTGATGTTAGGTTCCATTTTGTGAGTGATGGGATAGCTAATGGCACTGTTATTGTTGAAAAGATCCATACTGAAGATAATCCTGTTGATTTGCTTATAAAGCCTCTTCCTGCCACTAAGTTCAAGTTGTGTTTGGACTTGGTGGGAATTGATGATTCTTAGCATTGTTCTATGTTGAGACAGTCAGCTGTGGAGTGATTTGTGAACCAGGTGAGGATTTATGGAAAAAGCGAGGTTAAAAAATCAGTTAGAGTCGGCTGGTACATATGTTGACGTGTCCAAGCTTATGTGGCAAAGTGGGTTCAGAGGCTATTAAGGAATAACAATCGGATAACTGCCAGCTACTGTGAATTATAAAGGCTGATGATGGACCATTCTTTGGTATAATGACCAAATTAAGATCTCTAAAATGCTATGTGCTCTTTGTAATTTGATCTTTTGATCTACATTAATGAAAATCCTTGCTGGCTGTTTTGACTGTGGATGTAGGCTTCATAACTGAACCATGTAAATGTGCTTCCCCTGCATTTTACCTGTACTTGTTACTGCTTCATTGATTTGGTTCTTTTTTGCTACTTCTTCTAAGATTAGGGTTTGTTAATTGGATTTAATCGTGTGTTATGGGACTCAATCCATTGGAAATGACCACAATAGGGTGTCAGTAAATTAGCCAAGGAAGATTATATCCATCAGACAAAATTAAACTGGTTCAAGCTGTTGGCACCCACTGGAAAGGCTTTGCTTGAACAAGCAGGACATGGCAAAACTAAGTTCATCTAAATAAAATTGCACCTACTAGAAAGATACTATTGTTCAAAAGGGATGCAGTGAACAATAATTTTTTAACAGGTTTTTCTCTTTAAAGGAGGAAAAGAAGATTTTGCAGCAATCACAGCTTGAAATACAATTGGTTTATAGGGTAACGAGAAAAGGGGAATTTCTTATTTCCATATTCCTTACCACGCAATGCCCATCAGGTTTCTTTTGATAGACAGACATGATAGCAAAACTATTTGCCCCTCAGACTAAAAACTATATTGCTCCTGATATAAGTTATTCCACAACAGATGATAATCACTGTCAATACTTCATAACATAAATTTTAAAAAGCTATCACGAGATTAAATCACATCAAATACCCATCCTAATCTACCAAGTTTTATATTTAACTAACTCAAATATAGTCTTGGAATCTGCCCAGTCGTAAATCCCTAGAGGCTAGACTTCTATTTCATATTAAGTATATTCAATCATAACCATGCAATGAACTAACCATAATAACCTACTTGTGCAACTAACATTTATTAAAATTTGATTGTAACTCATTGCAATTATATAGTTCTAATATATTCTCGGGTTTATGTTTTATTATAGATAAGGTTTCAACTCTTGGATCTTTACTGAGTTTTATAATTAGTTAACTCTTAATTGTGTTAACTCTTAACATTTATATCTCTCAGTATGACCATTCACTAGGCCCTGATCTAAACTCCATTAAATTATACAATGTCTGTAACGTTGCATGATATCATAAATATAAAACAATAAGTGATTTAATTAAATTGTACAATTTTATTAATAACAATAAAATATTTGTACAGGAATAGATGGCACGTAAGCACCAATGATAACAGTAAAGACTTTAGTTTTTGTAGGATAAAGGAAATTCGCCTTTTAAACCTTATATCAATTCGTCGAGAATTATTTTTTGAATATTTTAAGCTTCGGAATAGACACAGAGCTACTATTTTTTGCTTAGTTTTTGATGAAGGACGTGAGAGAAAAATGAGTAGTAGGATGTTGTGTTTGCTATAAAAGAGCTAGCGCAAAAAACATGGTAAAAAATTTATATTTTATGTATGAAAGGAAGTTTTTATAGGGTTGGAGTTTTGTTTTATGAAAACTCCTTATTCTCTTAAATTAAACTTATTTAACGAGTTTAATCCTTCTAAAAGAAAAAAAATAAATTTACTAAAGAAAAGAGATAAAATATTGATTTTATTCTAAATAAAAGACTATCATGTTAACTAGTTATTATATTAAATAAAGAACTTACCTATTCTTATTTTAGAAGGATCTTAAGATTCAAAAATATCTTATTGAGTTTGTGTTTCTCTATAAGTCTTATAACATGGGTTTTACTTTACTTTAGGCTAAGTTCCAAGGCTGTAAAGTCTTCCTTTAAATAGCGAATCCTTGATGGAGTCCATGATTACTTGTTTGATGTGAGTAATGATTTCATGTTTAAGTTAAAATCTCGGGTAGAACCTTTGAATGTTAGGGATCTCCCCAAAGAAGAATTGACCACGACTCTTATAATTTATCATGAGATTGTTTCCTATTTGTGCCTAACCAAAGGTGATTATAGACTTGTGCCCATTCACTTTTGTGCTCTCTCAAAACCTATTTATAAATGGGTTGATTTGGTAGTTTATAAGTTAAAGAAGGTTGGATTACGTGAACGAGTTACTTGTAATGGATTGTATGTTGCAATCTTCACCTTTTGAAGATAAAAGATTATGCAATATTGGTTATCATTGAGACAATTAGTTCATAAATAGACTATGATTTGCCACACCTTTATTATTGTGTGGGGTAAGTTTGCTCTCACTTTGAAAGATGTGGTAATGATTACTAGCTTACCAATTTTAGGTAATAAGGTATATTTGATCTCTTCTGAGAAGTAAACCTTAAACGACTTGGAGTTTTATTTAAAGAGAAATGGTGTTGAGTTTTAACCCATTTTTCAAAAACTATAGCTTTGTTCAAAATGGCCAGTTTGTGCAAGAAGAAGCCTGTGATGTGGGCTACAAAGTTAAGGCCATAATAGCCTTACCTAAATAAGTTTGTGTTTTACAATCAAATTACTGATCATATATAGATGAGGTTGTTTCTTTTTGCTATACTAATTGTCGAAGTACTTCTTTCTCTCTTGCTCTATACTTTTTAGCCATATTGTAATTAACAGTTAGATAATATCTTTTATATTGAGGTCCATGGCTCTAGCAAATATATTGTGGATATTTTTGTTTTTATAAATTTTCTGTAGATCTTCATGTTTGAACACTTTAATGTTTATATCAAGACCTCATTGACTTTTATATGCATAAGCCAAATTATGGAATCTGGTATGGAACCATTAGAGGAAGCTCTTAATCCCAACCTATTACTTATTGACGTGTGTTGGCTGCCCAACTTGTTCTATTCTAAAGGAGTTCATTGTGTTTTTGATGAGATTTCTAAGTTTATTTTTGGTAGTATGCTTTTCTTATCTAATACTCTTAAGGTTTTAAATTTTTATTCATTTATTAACAATAATGCTCACTTTCTTATCATTTATTTATTAAGGATGGCTTGTTTCCACTTTCTGAATATTAAATAATTTTCAAGTCAAGTTCGTTTTACTTGAATAAGGACATGGAGTTCATTCTTATGGTGTACTAACTTGAGAACGTTTTGAGACAATTTAAGCTTAACTATGGTTACCTTTTTTTTAGTAAAGCTTTTATAAGTTTTTAAAAATTGTTTAGTAAGTTATGCCTTCCCAAGCTTAAGGAGTTTAAGATTTTAAAAGGAAAAACTTTAGAAGTAATTGACCTTACTTGTATAAAGGATGTTTTTCTTAATCATGAAGCTTATTGGAAGGTTTCTATAGTTGCTCTTGTTAAAGGGCCCATTAAAGGCTTAGATGTGTCTCTTGAGTTTGACATTATTGGTATGTTAAGTAGAGCTCAAATTAAAATGTTAGTATGGTCAACAAAGCTCACATGCCTTACACTATGATTGTGAATAACATTAGTAAAGTTGTTAGTTCGGGGTAGCCAGCAACTCCAAACAATATTAAAGAGCCAATTTAAAAGGTTCTCATTAATAAATATGCCTATACTTACAGTACTTCTGTTATTTGATCTCTTTCTTTTAAATCTCCTATGAAACAGTGTATCCTTTCTTCTTTTAGGCTAAAGAGGAGCCATAAGTTGTTAAAAGAACCTCAAATAAGGACCCTTACTTATTAAGAAAATTTATCTTTTGAGGAAAAGATATTGAAGTTGGTGCTCATGTGCCATTTTATCTTTGTATAAATTTTTGTTAATATTTATACAATACACATTTTCGTTAATCGTTATTTATAATATGGTATTAATCTTGTTCTTTTATTTTGATATATTATAGATCTAAAATATTTTAGATTGAAACTAAAAGTTAGTATTTCTAAAAGCTTAGAACTTTGTCTAAATTAGAACAAAACCCAAGAATATTTATTACACTGACATAGTTGAAAGAAGTTACAAATGGTACTAAGAGATGTCACTATATAGTATATTCTAAAAAATGGTTCCTAGTTAAAGGGTTTACTAACACGTGTTAATTCGTAAACTATAAAAATCGACGTATGTCCATATCTAAATTGTCTAAACGGTTAGTCTTAGTGAACCGTGAGCTTAGAGAAAACTCATATAGGCATACAGGTGTTAAGTAAGGACTAAATATTGAATAAACTTACGAAGACATTCTATAAAACTGCTAATGGATAGTTTTCTTGAGTTGAGTAATATTTGTGGTCCTTAAACCTGAGTCTCATGATAGACTTGTGAATGATCCACCATTTAGATTCTACACATGTCAAAGACCTATAATCTGACCTTTGATTGTCATTGGGTATGGTCTAATGCTCATGGAGCCCAGTATGCATAGGTATAGAATTCATCATCTTATATGGTTGGGTTGTATATTCTGATGCTTCAAGATTGTATTTTAAAATTTTTTTTGCCAAAAGCATCGGCCGAAAATAGTTTTCGTAAGGTAAAATAATATTTAAAAATAGTTTCTAAATGTTATTTGTTAAGATACAAATTTGGAGATAAATTCATGGTCGAGTGGATAAAGACTTTATGGTATATATCTATGTCTCTGCTATTTTGGGGTAGAAGTGATGGAGGGATTATACAAATACGTATTACCTCAACTTATATGGTTCAATGCATCATCTTGTAATAATTGTGATATGTAGGTGGGTAGAGTTCTCGAACTTATAGAAATGTTCTATATGACAAGCAAGTGTGAAACTAGAGAGTCTTATAATATGAAATGTACTAATTGAAAATAAGGTAATAATTAGTTAATCAATGACTAGTTGGATATGTGTAAATAATAATTATGAGATAATTATAACTTTGATTAAAAGGGTTTAGGGTTGAAGAGTTCGATTCGAGATATTTCTAAATAAATGGGATTCGATTTTACCAAGTATTAGGAAGGACACATTGAATTTTAAGCATTAAAACTCAATACGTGTCATGGCCAAGTAAAGCACTCGGTTTAGTGCTTTATTTAATGACCATTTTATGTTGATTTTTTTGCATGATTAATTGTTAAGCATTATATTGTGTAAAAGACAACTAAAAGAATGAAAGTTGATGGATTAAGCAAATAAGCACACTTGTCCCACTAACTTAGCCAAAATATTGATATGGTTGCATGATTAATTGTTAAGCATTTCATAATGCAAAGATAACACAAAAGTTTTTAATAAGTGGCTTAATAATATAAGCACACATGCCCAACTAACTTGGTCAACTCTTGCATGCTTAAGGCTTATGTTTCTTACTTGGCAATGACTAATAAAATGAGAGATGAAAACTTAAAGAATTATCATATCTTTGATGAAATAAAATACGATTGTGTGAGTGCTTAAGGGTTAAGCAAGGAAAAAAAATAGAATTTTGAATTGCTACGAATTTTATTCTATAGCCGAACTTCCACCTTCACTTTTGGCTTAGAATTGTTCATGTGATACACTCATTTGTGAGCTCCATACTTTAAGGATTAAATACATTCAACTGAAACATTTGCTAAGGGTATAACTTTAATACATTAATTTTATATTTGATTGTACATTATATTTGATGTAATGTATGTTAGAGGGAAATGGTTGAAAGCCAAATGCCCAACCTTTGAGTGGGGTTTGAACTAGTAATTTACATAATTAGAAGTAACCAATTAGATTTATGACGAAACTTAGAAATCAATCACTGATCCAATTTAAGTATCTCAACAGGATAGACCTCAATAGAAAACTCGTGTGATTGGATTTGCAAGTGTTTGGTAAAAATAAAAATCTTCTCATTTGAGAATAATAAAAAATGGAAAATGTCTTGGGCTGTACTATACAGAAATTCTAAATATGTTTAGCTTCTGTTATGCGTTTTTTATTTCAATGACTTCTATTGAGAAGTTAAACTCTTCTACTTTTTAGCTTATTAATGCTAGTATGATGTTTCTTCTTCTCTGTCTTGTATGAGATATTATGCATACGTGATCTGATCTTTTTCTTATCTCTTTTTGAAGGGGCTATTACTCTTACTCCCTTAGCCTTTTCTCAAACTGTTGTTGTAGCTCATGAGGCAACCTAGGATAACTTTTGGGCTACTTTCAATAATCTAACCTTTATTAGAGATCTTTAGCCTTTTGCACTAATTTAGTGGTGAAATGGGTTGTATTGAGGGGTACTTAATGTTGCATGATTATAGGTACATGTATGTAATAATGTTCATTAAATATTCAATATGCATGTCATACATACAATTACGCAGCATAATAGAAATCTAATTTTCTATTTAATAAACACATACTGAATGTAAGTCTTGTTATACTAACAAGTTCAAAAGCTTACCCTTAAAGATGATTCAGTGTAGAATCAATTTTTGGGTCTCACACAAAAGCGTAATCGCAAATAATTCTAGTCCAAAATGCCAAAGGGATTGTAGGGGCTAGAATAATAGCCTAATTTCTAGTAGGAATGGTTCATTGAGTCTTAACTCTTAAGCTCACTCTCAGTTTTCTAAAGGCCTTGAAGACTTTAATTTTTAGTTCATCTCATGAACATGATTTAGCCTAATAATCTCTCACAGTTTGGTGACCAAAAGCTTGAAGAACATTTCTTCCTTAAGCTTTCTTGTTACCGAGTTCATCTCATGTCATGGATGAAACAATTCTTCAACTTTCAAAGATGAATAGTTGAAGTGAATAAGAAGACAACTCTTGTCTCACTTCCTCAAAAAAATGGCAAAATCATGCAACATGCAAAATATTTTTGCATGTTAAATTGGCTTTCTAGAAATTTGACAATTATCTACTTGATTTAGCCACTTGTCACCCATTTTGTAATTAACCAACAAGTGTCTGATTATATTGCCATATATCATCCATTTGCTAGTTAACAACATTTTGTTAACTTTAATTAAATATGTTTAACACTTAAGTTTTGACATGTGTATTTATCGAGAGATCCTGAAACAAATCCTGCTTTTCAAAATTTTTTTAGATTAAACTGTTCGACTCAGTCCCCTATCGTAGTATTTTATGAGTACACTTCATATTGTGAGATTCTCTAGGTTCACATCCATTTTTCTTAAGAAACTCTTTCGTAAGTCCCTAAACGATGCCTTACATACATATTACAGATATTATAAAATGGTACATTGAATCATACAAGCTGCGATAAATCATATCCATATAATCTCTTTGTCACCTATATCCTAAAAGAGTAGAGATATAAATTATCATCGTCAAATTTCTATGCACTCGACGAAAAACTTATCTTCAAATTTTTATTTTTGTAAACAATATTTGCAAACTCTTTTGCTATATTGTGTTTACGAATATTATTTAACCCTACAAAAAAATTCTTTTTAAGAGTTTAATACTTGTGGCTATAAGACTTCCTAAAATACAATTTTAGAGTAATAAGATATACAATCTATGTACACTAGACTTCATGACATTGGACCATACCCAACGACACCTAGAGGTCAAACTATGAAAGGTCTCTGTTATGTATAGAATCAACATATGATGGGTCACTCACAAGCCCACTATGGCTCTCAGGTCAAAGGACCATTTACTCAACTCGAGAAGACCTTCCATTAATAACTCTGTGGGATGTCTATTGGAGGTTCTAATGAGTTTGTTCAATACCCAGTCCTCACTGAATACCTGCATGGCTATACAAACTTCTGCTAAACCTACAGTCTGCTAAGACTAACTGTCTGGATAATTTAGATATAGACACGCACTAATCCAGAAAGAATACCATCGCCCCGTGTCGGCAACCATGGATCAGGAACATGTTTTCAAGAATATACTACATAATGACATTTCTTAGCATCATCTGCAACTCCTTACAACTATATCATTACTAATATATTACCAAGTATTTGTCTTTATTTCAGACAAGGTTTCAAATCTTATAATTGTTAATTCTTAGCACTGAGCTAAACTCCTTTAGATCAAATTTAAACTCTTTTAGATTTATAATATCTGAAAAGTAACAAGCTTGGTATCATATAAATAATATTAATAATTTTATACGAAATTTTTATTATATAAATATTATATAATTAATATTCATACAAAATTGGAATAGCGCATAAGCACTAACTCTAACATTTAGTTTCTTGTTAATGTTATTCTATTACTAAAGAAGTTGGTGGAGAATGTTCCCAACTTTATTACTGGCTATTCTATTATGCCAGCTTTCAAATGTATGTTTATAAATCAATTACGTATGATGTTGCATGGTGTGAGCTTACAAAGATGGCGTAGTTATTTGTGAAGGTTGGGAAATGTGTGTGTTAGAATGCTAACAAGGTTAGTTTTGTTTTGGAAATGCTAGCTAAGTATGTGGATAGGTTAGCTTTGATAACTTATGGCTTTATATAGATGAAGAATGACCTTTTCCAAGATTTGGAAGTGGGTATAGCTAAATCTTAAGTTAAATTGACTGCAATTCAAGCCAGACTTAAGGATTTGAAGCAGTCCAAGGTAGATTTACTTCATGCTGGTTATCATGTCGATAGGGAAAATGTTAAGGTCGCTAGTAAGGCTAAAGGCCATACTGCTGACCACGACCTATTTTCTGATAACTAGTTTCTTCGTTTAATTATATGGCATATAATGTGATGTTCTTTTTTTTTCAAGACTTTCTTTTATAAAGTTGTTGTAATGCTTCATATCTTTTGAATCTTTCTGCATTTATTAATATCTTGCAATATGATGTGTATTAAACACACACAATAAAGTAAATTTGTGCACATATTGTGTGTTTAAGCACTTGTGAAAGATAGTGAGATAGAAAGAGTTTTATGAGAGTCATCTAACCTCTTATCATTTTTAGGGCTTTGCCTAGCCCAAGTTCTAATTTTATACCTTTGTTATTTGGATGTGTGTGTATGATCTTTTGTCTGTTTTCTGCCTCTTGTTTATTTTTGCTAAGGCTTGATTGAGCCTATATTTATTATTTATGTACCTCATGCTTTAAGGGATTCTTTCATACCAATCTGTACTATTATTTGGCTATAGTAAAATTATGGCCAAATGGTTGTATGTGTCTTGATGGCATATGTACAATATTTTTTAACATTTTAATTGAATGTAATTCTCTAAGTTATGCTTCTTTTGTTACTTAGAATGATCTTGTCTAGGATTCTTTTGAGCTTGTTAAGGCATTAAATGGCCAAATTTTTTATAACTGTATTTTAGCTATGACTAATATTGTTACACTTGGCTATCTGAGCCTTTTGAGTTGGGTAAGTTTTATCATAGGTCTTCTCAAATTGTTTTTGTCTGACTATAAGCCAATTATGGCTAAGATAGGTAGACATATCTTACTGGCTTATCAACAATTCCTATATTTTATTTGTACTATAAGCACGTAAAACATGTATGAATGCTAAAAATATGCACTCATTTATACTTGTTTGTCCACCTTAAAGCATATATATGTATGCCAAGAGTATCTATAGATGTACTTGACATTTGTATGACATATTTTGATGCCTTTGCTGAGAGTATTCATTTTCTTCATAACTGTGAGTATAATGACTCTTTTATGTAAGAAGAGTTTGAGATATAAAGGATATTATGTGGTTCTACTATCTTAATGGAATGGCTACATCCTTTACAACTTAGATTTTTTCTATTAATGGTTTTGATGTGCTTTTGTAGCACGTGCCACCAAGTCCTCACAGTTGTATAATAATTATGACCAATTTTAATATTTATGGCTTTCTTTCATTTGTATACTTCTTGTGTTAAGGGCTTTTCTCTCTCTTAGCTTAGGTTGTTGTCTAGTTGTAAACAAATTATGACAAAATAAATGTATATAATATGTTGACTTCTTAGTCCTTTCTATACTTTTGTTAGCACTATGGATAAGCAAGTTATATATATATATATATATATATATATATATTGAAAGCGTGCATTTGATTGCGTTTAACACTTTTGTATCTCCATATGTAAAAGGATATTTTAAAGAGATATATAAACTTTGTATGACATGGTCAAAAGCCTTTATTGTGTGTACTCCTCTGAGTACGGTCAATACTTTTGTAGCTTACTGAAAGATATATTAAAGTATGAGGGATAATACATTTTCTTTTATGTTTTGGGGATGTCATTGCTCTTTATGACTTGGATTATGCTATCCAAAGGTTTTCTTTAGCTACTTCTAGTAGCTATAGTCGAATCCTTGTGGCCATAAGTTGGCTTTGAGAGACATTCCATGAGGGTAAGTTTTTTTTTTAATGGCGACTTTTGCCTTAATAGTCATCTTGCATGGGGTTGTGCTATAAAGATTTCTTTATAAGAATAATGCTATGAAAAAATCTTATATGGGAATAACACCAGAAAGGCATCTTATACAGGAACTACGCTATGAAGTCTTCTTGCATTAGAGCATCATTATGAAGGCTTTTGTAAATATTAGAGCATCCATAGGATAACATGGACATCTTTTATGGGTTTCATGCCATGAAGGTAACTATGCTCCTTTTCCACAAGCTTTCGCATGCCTATGTGATAAGGGCATATTTGTCATATATTTTTTCATATTATTTTGATATTTTATTATTTTATGAGAATAAATGGCTATTTATGTGCATTATTGTTATTTATAGGGACTTGAACAAAATTTAAAGTAAGGACGCTAAAGTGTAAAGTTTTTAAAATATGGACTTGTCGCCCTATTGCCACAAGAATTTTCGCCCCAGCACTAGAATAGTGATCAAAATAAGAAAATAGAAAAAACGACATGTTTGAGTCACAGTTTATCGCCCCAACGCCAGCTCCCCATCGCGCCAGCGACGGCCTAGTGCTCTAGCACCAGACCTTCACCGCTCCAGCAATACGGCCTTTTACACGCAGGACCCCAGCGACAGCACATACGACAGCACATACAACAGCCATAGAGAGCATTGGAGATTTCAAGCTCATATCAATCCCTATAAAAGGCCACTCGTACCCAACCTTTAGAGAGCATTCAAGAACTTCAAGAACATACAACACAAGTCTTAGAGAGCAATTGAAGCTTAATTGAAGTAGCCATAGAAAGAGATTCAAGGTGTTCTTTTGCATTAAGAGTTTTTTAGGCAACACAATCAATAGCAATTTGATGTCTATATCAGTTTGGTATTGATTGTATTATAATTTCTTATTATTTTTGCCGATGTTCTCTTGTAGCTATGAATTAAATTTTCTAGGGTTAATACTTGAACTCAATATGTGCGCTTAATTGCCTTATCTTTTTAATACTTAATTAACTTAGTTCTTTGTTATTCAATTTACTTGTTCTTAATACTTTAATATATCTGACCAATATATGGTGAATAAATTGGCAATATTTTGATAAACTCGAAAGAGAAATCATTAGATTTAGACCTAAGTAATTTGATGTATGATTGTAGAGTAATATTCAATGTTGCATCTGCAAGTTTCAAATTAGGATAGGAGTATACCTAATTGGCATGTATGATTAATAAGACTTAATCTTAATGAATCTTAATTTATTACAAGTACCATAGGAATATAGGTATTTGGTTAAAAAGTAGAAATTATCCATGTGGGTTTGACATCCGACTCTTTTGTCCCTTTATTACTTACACTTAATTTTAAGATATAGAAATATCGCATCTTTAGGCTCATGTAGGCATCTTATGCAATATTCGTCATTGAACATCTGGGTCAATGTGGGCTTCCCTATGATTATTTATGATATGGACATCCGATGTGGGACGTTTTCCACACGAGGCATTTGGGGTATTGCAGGTATTTAGTATAACATGGACTTATATAATGTGTATAGATTGCTTATATGGAACATTTTCCATATAAGGTCTTTGATAAAGTGCATACTTCTATGCTTTACTAGCATTAGAATTTTTTTTAAAAAAATAAATTATCTAGTATAAAGGTTTTAGCTTCAACGTGGACTTTCAAACGACTTATATAGGGTATTATTGTGTAAGTTACACTTAGGATGATGCGGACTTCTAAGCATGCATTTAGTATGAATTCCCTTTTAAGAGGGCTCAAAATGGAATGTACGACTTAATGTTAACCTTTCACTTTTGAAAAAAGAGTGAACATCTCACTTTGGGTGCTATATAAGAGAGTTTAAGTTCTACTACTAGTTTTTCATATTTTGTAGTAAATGTAGGCATCCAGGTGCGTGTTGTGCTTTCCCTTAAGTGTAATGCTAGGTAAATATTTCATTTTACTCTTTATGAGTGGTTGCTTTGCTTAGGCAATGATGCCAAGGCTTAGCCTTCTATTATATTAGTGGACAACCACTTGGGTATGATGATAAAGTGAGGAATCTAGCCATCCATTATATGATTAGGCATTTTATTTGGGTATAATGCTAAGTTAAGGAACTTAACTGTCTACTATGTATGGGCATTTCACTTGGGTACAACGTTGAGGTAAGAAATCTAACCATCCATTATGTGAGTGAGTATCCCATGATAATAGGCATCACATAAGGTATGAAGTGCTTTATCGATCACTTAGAGATAAGTTTAACTTTTATTGCTCTTTACGAGTGAAAGATTTACATAAAGCTTTTATTCAACCTAAGTGTGCATGTCGTACTTATTTGAATAAGCACTAATACCTAGTTGTAATAATGCTTCAACTAGTCGCCATTGATGGGATCATAGAGTAGCTTTCCTTTTGTCATGGCTAAGCAGTAGTAATCCCTGCCATGAGCTTTCTTAAAAATATATAAGCCTTCTCACTATGGCGTGAACTTAGACGGTGGAGCCATATTTTTCATAACATACTTGCCCACCTCCCATGTTAATACCCACGCCCTTGGCATATACCTAAACTATTTTATGTAAGTATAGTGCTTTATACCTCTAGCATTTTCTTGTTTTTCATCTACAACCTTATGTTCGAACATGAGGTTATCCATAGGAATTAGGGAGTTGCCTTATATGAGTATTACCTTTACAATATGCATGAATAACTCAACTGGTGTTATGGCCTTTAACTCTATATAAGAGAGTACGAGGAGTAACCAATAGCTTCATGTGATAATATTCTATAGGCTCAAAAGGCGTCATTAAGGTGCATAGTCTAGTTTGTATAGTATTTGTGTACCATTTTAATGAGTACTTTTAACAGTGTGTTTACTGGCAACTTAAGCTTGAACATTGCTTTAGGGGTAGTATGTAATGAGAATCTTTACTTATCCTATTACCTTAAGACCGTGTCAACTTGTTTGTTTATAAAGAGCATACAATTGTCACTAATGATTTTGTATGGGATGCTGAAACAACCAATAACATGTGTTAGAATTTGTGCTTACGTACCATCCTATTGATGTATGAATATTTTATTTTATAATATTTATACAATACGTTTTTATTAAATCGCTAATTTCATTTATTAAATGGCACAGTCTTGTTACGCTACAGATATTGTATGATCTGAAAGAGTTCAGATTTGGTCTAAAAGAGTTTAGACCAACGCTAAATGTTATAATTGCTTACAGTTAGCACTACTAAGAGTTAGTAAGTTATAAAAATTAGCAAAATCTAAGAGTTAAGACTTTGTTTGTAATGGGACATAGACTCAAGAGTACATTAGTAATGACATAGTTGTAAAGAGTTACAATAGGTGCTGAGAAATGTTATTATACAAGTCTATTATCAAATTATATGGAATCCATCAGCTCACATAGATGAGTTATTTATCCAGATGCTCCGAGATTATATCTCAGAAAAACTTATTGCTATAAGCAACAAATTCAAAAAAAGAGTTTTCAACAGGGCCAAACAATATACGCAAACCCAAACAATATCGCAAAGGTGTTTACGTGTATTATTTATTGAGATACGTGTTTGGAGATGAGTTTCCGGATGAACATGTAGAGATTTTACGATGATGATCTATATCCCCGCTCTTCCAGGATATAAATGATAGAAGGATTATACGTATACGCGGTGACCTCAACTTGTATGGTCTACTACGCTGATTTATAATATCCGTGACGTGTGCGTAGGACATCGATCTCGGACTTACGAAACAGTTCTGTTTGAAGAATCAGGCGTGGACCTAGCGAGTCTCGTAATATGAAGTGTACTCGTTGTGCACTGAAGCAATGCACAGGATTGAATAGTTCAATCCAGTAAATTCTAACAAATTGGACATTTACTTTTGTTTCCCTCAAGCTGTACAGGTGTTAAGACTTAAGAGTTAAGTACGTCAATTAGTTAACAATAATTGAACGTGGCGTATTGTAGGCCTATCATTAAATGACTTAAAAATCACCAAAATAACCATACTTGTTAGACAAGTAAGATCATTATTTTATTCATTAAATTGTTTATTAAATAAAATAATTATAATAATAATATATGAAAATATTATTTTATTAAAGTCAAACAAGTATTATTTATTACAATAATACATATGTGTTATTATATTTAATTTGATTAAATAAAACAAACGAAAACATGAATGCATGACTTGTAAGATGTAGGCCCAAAAGGAGTTGAACAAGAAAGAAAATTATTTTCTCTTCTTCTTGATGTATTCGGCCATCACACACACACAATGTTAGGCTTTGATTCATTTAATGTAAACTTATCAAAGACAAGAGCAAATTATCAAATGAATGGTAGGACCATTATGTGTAACTCAAGAAAAAGGAAATTGTTTCCTCATTTGCTCACAAATCCGGCCATATACATCCACAGACTTGTTTCATTTGTTTTATTATGAATAAACAATTGAAACAAATCAAAATGGCTTAAATGGTGTGTGTTATGCATGGTAGGCTATGTTTTGTCTACTAAGAAGGAAAATGAAACAACAAATATAATGAGCAAAAGTTGCTCATTTGAGAGGGAGAGTGATACACGACAAGAAAGAGAAAGAGAGAAAAGCTCTCAAATTTCCAAAAGGTGGATAAGTTCAAGTGTTGAACCACTTCTACTCTCCTATTTTTTTCTAAGTCCAAAAGGTACTTAAATGTTAAACAACATTGTTTAAGAGTTAAACATAGGATTTAAGTGTTGAATCTCTTGTTGGAAAAGTTGTCATTCTAGGCTTTTCAAGCCCATCATATTGGGGAACTAGAATTGTAAACGAGAATACTTCATTACGGTTCTCCGGTTTGAAGAAAATCCAAAAGCTTGCCAAAATAATACATTCTCAATCCTCATGTAATTTACATTTATGAGATACATGTAAACATTTATTTTATTTATCATTAGAAAATTAGATTTTTGGTACTTCCGCTTCATTGTATTATGTATGAGATACATTAGAAATGTATGTTTTAAATGATAGATACAATGCCCACATGAATACACCCTAGGTTTAATTAACTCTCACAATTGGTATCAGAGCAAATTGAGTTGATATTGGGTATTTTGAGTGTGAAATTGTTGTTGGTGATAGTGCTCAAATGGTGCATTTCAAGTTGTTGAAATGGGTGTACCAAAAGTGGGGAGTACGGGGGCGCTGAGAATCTTGTTCTAGTGACACAACACTGGGTCATGGCACTGCGATGCCCAGGCTCTGTTTTGGGCACCACAGCACCAGCTGCTGAGAGCCTTGGGGTTGGGGGCTATACCCCCCGGTACTGCTGATTTTATGAACCTGACACCGTAGCACTGACAACGCTCACTCTAATAATGTTTTAAATTGTTTAAAAAAAAATTTTATCTTGTGGGAGTTTATGAGATACAATGATAATAGTTATAAGTTTGTATTATAAACCAGGATCATTTTTCTTTGTTGGTAATCACAATGGGAGCCCTACTGGTGGAGGTTAGTTGTGATTACAGAAATTGACGTCTGATTGAGAATTACCTCTTCATGAGGTGAGGATTAAGTCTTTGAGTTAAAAATCTCTCTTAATCATATTGAATAGTATAACATTATGAGATAATGTTGTATAATGATCCGCCTTGTCAATACGGTGTTAGATAAGTCATATCGGTCTTGTCCTAAGATCACTACAGTGTGAGGAATTTGGTCGGTATGATTTGAATTATGCTGGTTAAACATGAGATAAGGAAAATATATATAAAAGTATTACCTTAGATCGCTACAGTATGCAGGTAGTATCGGTAGCACATATTTGATAATTGACAAGTTAATCTAGAATACACTTACTAAAATCGCTACAATGTAAGGATAAGACATATTTAGGATCATGAATAAGAGTTGTATGAGATACAATTGATAAGAGTTATCTACCTGTTAGGTTTACAATTGTCAAGATCGCTATAGTGTGAGGCCCAACTAAATGCCAATGGGGTTTACTTTCCACTGTATAGTTTAAATAAATTTAAACTGTCGTTATCCCGTTTCGAGAGATTAAAAGGACTATGTAAAGTAGTGGGATGATATTTTAAATTAAAAATGTATATATATTTTTATACCCATAATTTAAAATATTTCATTAATGATTTAATAATTTTTCCATGTTCCGCTGACATCTCCTATTTCTTTGTTTTGTCTTGTGAAGCAGTAATTGCCTTAAGTAATCCCTTAGCACGCATACTAGATGCGCACCAGCTCAAAAGTGTTGATAACTTTTTTGATTGGTATATAAATCTAAGAATCGTTCTAGATTCAGAAAAGTTAGGATATATTATTGACCAAAAAATGCCCAAAGGTGTTTTTGAGGATGCCACCGAGGAGAAAAATGTGACATACTAGAAATGAAAAGATGATGATTTAAAAGTTAAATCCTACATCCTTGCATCCATGTCCACTAAGCTGAAGCATGAACATGTCTACATGGGTAGTGCTAGCAGCATCATGCTCCACATGAAGAAGCTCTTTGGTAATCGACCACAGGTCGAGATTTACAAAGTCGCCAAAGGACTTTTTCAGGCCAGACTATCTGAGGGGAGCCCAATGAGTCCTCATGTCCTCAAGATGATAGGATTAATCGAGAGGCTTGAGAGCATGGACATTTCTTTGAACAATAATTTAGGGAATAACTTAATTCTCCAGTCGTTGTCTGGGTCATTTGCACAGTTCATTATAAACTTTAATATTCAAGGTCTGACCCCTACTTATGCTAATTTGTATAATATGCTCAAGACAGTACAAGAGGACATGAGTAAAGAGGGCACGACCTTCTATGTCTAGGGTGCTTTATCTTTAATCCCGAGGGCTTTTGGAAAGTTTAAACGGAAGAAGAAAAAGAATATGAAGCAGACACCCAGGATAGGTCCTCAGTAGTGACAGATATCCAAACTATAAGAGAAGCCAAAAGCAAAAAGAAAGTGTTTCCATTGCAGTGAGGCTGGGCATTGTAAAAGAAATTGCCTCAAATACCTTGCCACTGTGAAGAAGACGCCTACAAGTATATGCTTACCTATTATTGACATTTTTTTAGCATTTGATGCTAGTGCAGGTTAGGTATTAGATACCACATCTCTTTCTCAAATCTGTAATGTGTTGCAGGGTCTAAACGACATTAGATGGTTACAGCCGAGAGAGGTGTAACTTCAAGTAGAAAATGGTGATCTTCTACAGATTGAGGTTGTTGGACATTTTGATTTGATTCTCTCTTGTAATAAAACTGTTGTATTGCATAATTGTTATTTTGCTCCCACTTGTATCAGACAGATTATCTCTCTTCCTGTACTTGATAGTGAAGGGTATCATTTGTATATCAGGAACATTTTTTTATTTTTGTATGACATATTTGATGTTTTATTAGATGAATGTAAGTTAATTAATGGGCATTATATTTTAGATACAATAGAAAATGTCATGAATGTACAGGGTAACACTAGTAGTAGTTCAAAAACTTTAAATGATACAAAACTTTGGCATATGAGATTAGGTCACATAGGCGTGAGACGTCTAACCCATCTGGTTAAGGATGGTCGAATACCTGATCTGGCTATAGAACCTTATCCAATTTGTGAATCTTGTATTCAAGAAAAAATGACTAAATCTCCATTTACTGGTGTTAGACACTGTGCCACTAACTTATTGGAACTAATACATAGTGATGTATGTGGTCCAATGAATCACGTTGCAATGGGTAGATTTCGATTATTTATGACCTTTATCCATAATCTGTTATGATACAGGTACGTGTTTCTGATGAAACACAAGTCAGAAACCTTTGAAAAGTTCAAAGAGTTCAAACTTAAAGTGGAGAAACAAATTGGCATGCACGTCAAATGCATTTAATTTGATTGAGGCGGTGAATACATGAGCAGTGAATTTTTTGATTATTTAAAGGAGAATGGGATTCTCGCTTAATATAGTCCTTTAGGTACTTTGTAATACAATGGAGTTAAAAAAAGGAGGAATCGAACTTTATTGGATATGGTGCGATCGATGATAAGCTTCACTGATCTACCAGAATATTTGTAGGGATATGCTCTTGATACTGTTACTCATATATTGAGTAGGGTTCCATCTAAAGTTGTTCCAATTACTCCATATGAGATGTTAAATGGAAGGAAACCAAGTCTTAAATACTTTAAAATTTAGGGCTATCTTGCTTACGTAAAAGTTACGCAACAGGATAAACTTGCACCTAGGGGGTACAAGTATCGATTCATTGGGTATCCCAAGAATTCAATAGGATAAAAATTCTATGATCCTGAAGAATGAAATGTATTCATTTCTTGATATGCCATTTTTCTTGAGAAAGAGTTTGTCATTGACCGTGGAGGTTGTAGAAGGATTGAGTTTAATAAAGCCAATTAAAACCAGAATGTACCAGAGATAGAGCCTCAAGATCAATCTAGTGGAATACCTTTAACATACCTTCCACGTAGGTAAGAAAAGATGTCCAGGCCACCTACTATGTATGGTCAGATGCATAAAGGTGCGCTTGGAGTTTACTTAATTGAAGAAAATGATCTTTTACCCTATAGAGAAGCGATGTTGGACATCAATTCGGGAAAGTGCCAAAAGGCCATAAAATCTGAAATTGACTCAATACATCAAAATTAAGTCTAAGATTTGGTTGAGCTTCCCAAGGGAATAATTTTTATTGGTTGTAAATGGATTTACAAGCGAAAGCGTGGGCTCAATAGAAAGGTAGAGACTTTCAAAGCCCGACTGGTTGCTAAAGGTTATGCTCAATGATTTGCGATCGATTATGAAGAAACCTTTGCACCAGTAGCAATGTTAAAGTCAATACATATTTTATTGGCAATTACGGCGTATTATGACTTTGAGATATGGCAGATAGATGTAAAGACGACGTTTCTAAATGGATACCTTGAGGAAGAGATATGCATGGAACAACCTGAAGGTTTTGCATCCAGCCTGATTATGGGTCTAGTATGCAAACTAAAGAAATCCATCTATGGACTAAAACAGGCTTCCTGAAGTTGGAATCTTTGTTTTGATGAGGTAATCAGAGGGTCTGGTTTCATTAAAAATGAAGAGGAACTTTGTGTGTATAGAAAGATCAGTGGGAGCATGATAGTCTTCTTAATTCTCTATGTGGATGACATACTAATCATTGGGAATGATATAGGTATGTTACAATCAGTGAAGATTTACCTTAACAAGAACTTCTCCATAAAGGATTTAGGAGGGGCTTCCTATATACTGGGTATAAAGCTTTATAGAGATAGAGTTAGGAAGCTAATAGGACTCTCCCAATTATCATACATCGATAGTGTCTTAGAAAGGTATAAATTTACTAATTATAAGATAGCTAATGTACTTTCTAGACATAGCATTTATCTTTCGAGGAGAATGTCTACTCGGACGGAAGATGAAAGAGTTAGAATGTCTAAGATGCCATATGCATTAGCTGTAGGCAGCTTGATCTATGCTATAATGTGTACTAGACCTGACATCACTATGGCTGTAAGTGTTACTAGTCGGTATTAATTTGATCCAGGTGACAGTCAATGGATAACAGTCAAACATATCCTTAAATACCTTAAGGGTACAAAGGACAAGTTTCTAATCTATGGAGATAGTGACCTACAAGTCAGATGATACATAGACTCAGACTTTCAGTCTAATTCGGATGATAGAAAGTCTACATCCAAATATATATTTATCCTTAACGGTGTCGCAGTGTGTTGGAAGAGTACCAAACAGGGATCCACAACTAATTTAACAACAGAAGCGTAATATATTGCAGCCTCTGAGGCAGCAAAGGAAGCAATGTGGATATGAAAGTTTGTCGCTGAACTAGGAATTATACCTACTTCAATGGATATTATCCCATTATTCTACGATAATAATGGGGCCATAACACAAGCCAAAGAGTCAATAGCACACTAAAGATCTAAACATGTGGAGAGAAAATACCATATAATTAGAGAGATTTTGGTTAGGGGAGATGTAATAATTTGTAGAGTTGACTCTGTAAATAATGTAGTGGACCTACTGACTAAGGCCTTAACTCTAAAGGTGTTTGAGAAACACGTGGAGTCTATGGGTATAAGATACCACTATGAATGGCACTAGAGCAAGTGAAAGTTTATTAAAATTTGTGCTTACGTGTCATCCTATTGATGTATGAATATTTTATTTTATAATATTTATACAATACGTTTTTATTAAATTGCTAATTTCGTTGATTAAATGGTACATTGTTTGTTACACTACATATATTATATGATTTGAAGGAGTTCAGATCTGACCTAAAGGAGTTTAGACCAGCGCTAAAGGTTAGCAATATTGAGAATTATAATTGCTTACAGTTAGCATTACTAAGAGTTAGTAGGTTATAAAAGTAAGAAAAATCTAAGAGTTAGGACCTTGTTTGTAATGGAACATAGACCTGAGAGTACATCAGTAATGACATAGTTGCAAAGAGTTATAATAAGTGCTGAGAAATGTTATTATGCAAGTCTATTCTTAAATTATATGCTTCTGGTCTTATTCATCGATGCAGATTTGTCGGTGGAACCCTTTTTAAAAGACCAGTGTATACTATACCTAGATGTTCTAAATGGTTGTTCTTAACTGACCACAACCATGGGCTTACTGAAAGTTCGTATAGTATACAGGTATTTAGTAAGAACTGAATACTAAACAGGCTTATCGAGGACTCCGATAGACATCCCATAAAGCTGTCAATGGTAGGTCCTCTCGAGTTAAGTAGTGTACATGGTCTTTTGATCTGAGCGCCACGGTGGACTTGTAAGTGATCCACCATACGTTGGTTCCAAATATGTCAGAGACCTTTCATGGTCTGACCACTATGTGTCGCTGGGTATGGTTCGATGCTTATAGAGTCCGGTGTACGCAGATATAGAATCTGTCAGCTCACATAAAGTGAGTTGTATATCTAGATGCTCCGATATTGTATCTCAAAAAGACTTATGGCCATAAGTAACAAACTCAAAAAAAAAAAGTTTTCAACAGGGTCAAACAATATCACAAAGATGTTTACGTGTATTGTTTATCTAGATGCGTCCCTGGAGATGAGTTCACAAATGAAGGTATAGGGATTTGATGGTGATGATCTATATTCTTACTCTTCTAAGATATAAATGGCAGAAGGATTATACGTATATGCGATGACCTCAACTTGTATGGTCTACTGCACTGATTTGTAATATCCGTGACGTATGCATAGGGCATCAATCTCGGGCTCACAAAATAGTTTCGTTTGATGAATTAGGCATGGAAGTAGAGAGTCCCGCAATATGAAGTATACTCGTTGTGCACTGAGGCAGTGCACAGGATTAAATAGTTCAATCTAGTAAATTCCAGCAGATCGGACATTTGCTTCTGTTTCCCTCAGGCTGTACGGTGTTAAGACTTAAGAGTTAAGTATGTCAATTAGTTAACAATAATTATTGACCAACAAGATGTTGACACGTGGCGCATTGTAGGCCTATCATTATATGACTTAAAAATTACCAAAATGACCTTACTTGTTAGACAAGCAAGATCATTATTTTATTCATTAAATTATTTATTGAATAAAATAATTATAATAATAGTATATGAAATTATTATTTTATTAAAGTCAAACAAGTATTATTTATTACAATAATACACATGTGTTGTTATATTTAATTTGATTAAAGAAAACAAATGAAAACATGAATGCATGGCTTGTAAGATATGGGCCCAAAAGGTGTTGAACAAGAAAGGAAATTGTTTCCTTTTCTTCTTGACATATTCGGCCATCACACACACACAGTGTTAGGCTTTGATTTATTTAATGTAAACTTATCAAAGATAAGAGCAAATTATCAAATGAATGGTGGAACCATTATGTGTAACTCAACCAAGAGGAAATTATTTCCTCATTTGCTCACAAATTCGACCATATACATCCATGGACTTGTTTCATTTGTTTTCCTGTGAATAAACAATTGAAACAAATCAATATGGCTTAAGTGGTGTGTGCCATGCATGGTAGGCTATGTTTTATCTACTAAGAAGGAAAATGAAGCAATAAAGATAATGAGCAAAAGTTGTTCATTTGAGAGGGAGAGCAATACACGGCAAGAAAGAGAAAGAGAGAAAAGCTCCCAAAATTCCAAAAGGTGGATAAGTTCAAGTGTTGAACCACTTCTACTATCCTCTTTCTTTCTAAGTCCAAAAGGTGCTTAAGTGTTAAACAACATTATTTAAGAGTTAAACATAGGATTCAAGTGTTGAATCCCTTGCTGAAAAAGATATCATTCTAGGCTTCCCAAGCCCATCGTGTTGGAGAACTAGAACTATGAATGAGAATACTTCATTGCAGTTCTCTAATTTGAAGAAAAATTAACGACTTGCTAAGGTAATACATTCTCAATCCTCATGTAATTTACATTTATGAGATACATGAAAAGATTTATTGTATTTATCATTAGAAAATTAGATTTTTGGTACTTCAGTTGCATTGTATTACATGTGAAATATATTAGAAATGCATGTCTTAAATGATAGATACAATGCCCACATGAATACACCCTAGGTTTAATTAACTCTCACAACATGTTCCCATAAGAAGTTTGATATAGCAGCACCAGTTATCTTTATTAATGGGATTTTCTAGAACCATTTAGAGATGTAGTTTGTGGTCGCGAGTATCTAAGTGTACCCTCTAGTTGGTAGATTAATTTGCCAACCAGATGTACCTTCTATGTATGGAATGGCTAGGGTTTTTTCATGTCCTGCAAGGTCATAGGGTGTTGATGCTGTAAATATGCATGGATCTAGCATGTAGGACATTTCTTAAAGAAGTCTTTAACATCATTCTATATTTCAGATCGGTAATAGTCAAGTTTAAGTAAGCACCAGTACAACTTTTGATTGCTTAATGTTCCTTATATCATTTAACGTAGGCCTCATATAATACATTTTGCGCCTTTATAAAATCTAAGCATTTTAAGGCATCTTTTTTAGGCTTCTACAAAAGAGTATACCATTTGTGAATCTTGGAATTGAGAGGTAGTGTACCTTTTAGAAGGTATTATGTAAGGTATTTGAAAATCCTTTTCAAACATGGTTACGAACTCCTTATTTTTATGGATTACGACCTGGCAATCTGAATGGCTTCTAACTAGTAGTATTAAGTATTTTGTGCCTTTTTGTATGGGTAGGTTGTATATTATGTATCACAGATAGATTAATAAATATCTTGTAATAAGTTTTATCGTTCTTGCTTATGGATGCAACTTATGAATATTCCTTTAAGGAACCATTTATAGAGATTATCTATAAAAGTATAGTTTTTTATGGTCTTAAAATATATATTTTCTCTTGGGTTCAATAGTGTTTGCTTGATGGCTTCTCGCTAGTCTTTTATTACGACCTAATCTGTCTAGCCTTTTGGATTATTTGAGAACAAATTCATTGCACTTTCTGATTGTTATACTTGTCATTTCACTAGCTAAGCCCATCTTAGTCCCTAGAATGGCTAAGTCATCTATATGCTTGTTCTTTGTTTGCACAATATGTTTTATTATTGTTTCCTTGAATGCGGCCAATAGTTGCTGAACCATGGTTCTATATGACAATAAAGATGGTTCTCGAAAGGCAAATTCACTTTTAATATGCTAGATTACTAAATTTGACTCTCCAATCAATTTAGTCTTTTATTCACCCATCCTTGAGATGGTAAGTATGCCTATGATTGCTAACTCGTATTGAATCATATTGTTAGTAGACAAAAAATTAAGCTGAAATAATAAGGTAGAGAACTTTCCTTCTGGATCAATGATTATGAGACTTACACTATTAGCTAGAGAAGTAGTTGAGTTATCAAAGTAGAGTTCATACCAATCTTGTTCTCCATCTATGACATGTGCTTGTTTAGGCAGAACCTTCAGTATCTCTTCTAGTAGAGGTTTCTTCTTGGTTTGTAGAAAATAATATGATCATGTCTAGTATAACTTGACCTTTGATTACACTTGAAAGTATATAAGTGATTTCAAACTCCATGAGAATTAAAATCCATCATGCCAGTGTACGTAACAGTACCAGTCTAAGTAGCAAATATTGGATAAAGTCAATTATTGTTATAAAATAAATAGATGTGCCAATAAATAATGCCTTAACTATTGTGAGGTATATATAAAAGCAAGGTAAATGTGATTTGGCTTATAGCATCTAGTTTCTAGCTTAGATAGCTGTTGGCTGACAAAATAAACAAGATGCTCTTGCTTTTACTTGTCCTCTTGAACCTATAAGGCTTCTATGGCTTTAACTGTGGCAACAAGGAAGATATATAATGGCTTCTTTTTGCTTGAGGCCTTTCTAGTGGGTAATGTAGGGGATTTAATATATAAGGGTGTATGCATGTACAATTGTGTTTATTACATAAAATACGTATCACATACATATTCAACGCTGCGGAATAATTAAATCATACAATAAATCATATATAAAGCATATTAATATATTTGAAGGGTTGAGAAATCACCGAATCGTGTAACGTTATACACGTATTTTCTGGGAGTCCGCCTGAAGACCAATTCGTTGGCAGTTCTAGTCACCAACTCAGTGGGCCCAAGCTAGAATAATAATTCCAAATTCAGCACTGGGTTTTTAACTCTTAAACCCTTTAAATTTATTTTTCCTTTGATCAACTCTTTGATCAATAAAATAAATTCTCGGTTGTTGTAACTGGTTGTCAATAGTGAAGATAAATTATAAACGAGTTTCAACATTTGAAACCAATTCATAAGAGATCAAATCTCTTTTCATTTCTTCACCAATTACACAATCACTAATTGAAATCAATCTATTTCAATTGATTTCATTAACAACCAAATATGAAAAAAAATGAAATCAATTTTCATTTTTATCCATCATTTCCCGTCACACACTTCACACTTATATATATATTTATATATCTCATTTTAATATAATAATAATAATATATATTAAATACTTGTCCACCAATTAAATAAAATAATATTATTATAAAAATAATAATATAATATAAATTAAATGGATGACAACTATATCACAATAATAATATTATATTATTATATTATAAAATAATATGTAATAATATAAAATAATGAGATATTTATGATTATTTAATTATCATTGTGTAAAATGATTATTTTGCTCCTTATAAATAGTTACCAAGTCTACCCCTTAGCGGGTCTCACCAAAGTTCATACTTAAATAAACTCAACTAAGGATCCATAATGCGCCACGTGTCATTATATAATTAGAAAATAACCATTATTCACTAATTATTGTATTTAACGCTTAAATACAGATACGCACGTATTTTTATGATAGTACTAGATATTACTGGATTAAACAATTTAATCTGGTACATTGTCCTAGTGCACAACGAGTATATTCCATATCACGGGACTCCTTAGGTCCATGCCCGATTCGTCAAATGAAACTATTTCATGAGTCTGTGAACATTTTCCCGCGCACACATCACAGATATACAAATCAGTGTGTCGACCATCCATGTTAAGGTCACAAGGCATACGTATAGTCCTTCCGTTATCATATCCTGGATGTGCGAGGATATAGATTATCACTGTCAAATCCCCAAGTGCTCATCCAAATCATATCTCCAGACTTGTATCTCACTGAACAATATGAGCACACTCATTTACCATATTATTCCACCCTAACAAAAAACCTTTCTTGAGATTAATGCTTGTAGCCATAAGACGTTTTGATATAAAGTCTCAAAGCATCTGGATATCTAACTCCCTATATAAGCTGATGGATCCCATATCTGTACACACTTGACTCCATAAGCATCGGACTATACCCAGCAACACCCAGCGGTTACACCATGAAAGGTCTGTGATATGCGTGGAACCAAAGTATGGTAGATCACTTATAAGCCCACCATGGCACTTAGGTCAAAGGACCACGTATACTACTCAACTCGAGAGGACTCTCTGTTGACGACTTACATAGGGTGTCTATCGGAGGCCCTTGTGAGTCCGTCCTATATCCAATCCTAATTGGATACCCATATGTCAATACGAGCTCCAAGCTTACAGTCGACTAGGAACAACCATCTATACCCTATAAATATGACATATGCTGATCTATATTAAGATATCCACCGACAGACTCGCATCGATAAAAATAAATCAGGAATAATATTTGAGAACATACTTGCGCAACTGACATTTCCTGGCATCTGATTGCAACTCTTGTAACTATGCAGTTACTAGTATATTTTCGGGTTTATGTCCCATTAAAGACAAGGCTCCAACTCTTGAATCTTCTCTAAGTATTATAACCAGCTAACATTTAGCATTTATATCTCTCAGCATGGCTAACTATGGGCCTTTATCTAAACTCCTTTAGATTAGATCTGAACTCTTTCAGATTATATAATGTCTGTAATGTTATATTGTATAGTACTATATAAATAGGTATTAGCGATTTAATGAGAATGTACACTTGTATAAATACACAAGTATATGTACATTCAGGGATGACACATAAGCACCAACCTTAACATGTAATGCCTAAATAATTTGCTACATTTTTAGAAAGGTTGCTTGTTGTTCACCTCTTAATTTGTATTTGGTATTTTGTTTAGCAGAGGAGTAAAGCTGGAGATAAAGACAGCCAGTTTAGGGTATCTTCAAACAGAAAAGCTTATCAATCAAGCTTTCCAAGTCTTTTTAAGTTTTTGGAGGTGGCATCAAGGCAATCCTCTAAATCGTAGTTGAATTGACATTGAGGCCTCTTTTGTGAACTAAAAAATTGAGGAATTTGCTTATTAAAACCATGCAAACACACTTCTTGGTGTTTATTTTCAGGTTGTATAATCAATATGGCTTGAATACTCTCTTTAAAATGTTTAATTATTTTAACCTAAGTAGCATAGTTGACTACCAAATTATTCATGTAATCCTCTATTTCTAGACCTATCATGTCATGGCTTATAATAGTTATGGCTTTTTGGTAAGTTTCTCTTATATTCTTAAGGCTAAATACATGATAGTATAGTAGAATTTACCTATAAGAGGACGAAAGGCAGTCTTTTCTTATTATCTTTTATAGTCATTTTGATTTGGGTATAATCGTTGAAGCTATCCACAAATGACAACATCCCTACCTTGAAGTGGAATTATTGAAGATTTTTATGTTTGGTAATAGGAACTCATTCTTGAGATAAGCCTTAATGAGGTTAGAAAAATCAACACATTCACAAATTTGGTTATTCTTCTCTACATGCACTATGTTTACAAACTAGATGAGTGCTTGATAGGCTTTAGGAATCCAATGACTACAAGTTTCTCTTACTCTTCTCTTCTCTTCTGTTATAAGTTTAAGTAGAAGCTAAAGTAAGATAGTTTGATTGGTCTAACTCTAAAGTATATGTTAAGGGCATGACAAACCATCTGGGGTCTAAGTTAGGCATATCCTAATAGCTTTATGAAAATATATCATTATACTTTTTTAGCAAGTTAATGAACGATCTTCTCCTATATTGAAAGTTTGGTGCTTACTAATATGATCTTTTGCATCTTGCAATTACTGATGAAGTTGATTTTTCATTTTCTTTTGTGATTGCTGAAAGATAATATTTTCATTATCTTTTGGATCCATTTTTATCTGGTTGTAGTTGTTGAAACCATCCATAAATGATAGCATCCCCTATCTCAAGGTGGAATTAATGAGGATGTTTATGTTTGGTAATAGGAATTCATCCTTGAGACAAGCCTTATTGAGGTTAGAAAAGCAATTGCATCTATAGATTTGGCATTTGTTTTTCTTTACGGGCACTATATTTATAATGTAGGTGGTGTGCTTGATGTGCTTCATAAATCTAACAACTATAACCTTTTTAACCTCCTCTTTTAACTTCTATTCTAAGCTTGGATGGAAGCTACGACAAGATTGTTTAATTAGTCTAACTTTAGAGTGTATGTCAAAGGCATGGCAAACCATCTAAGGGTTTAAACTAAACATGTCATAGTAGCTCTATAAAAATTCATCGCTATAATCTTTCAGCAAGTTGATGAATGATCTTTTTCTCCTCTATTGAAAGTTTGATGCTTACTAGTACGATCTTTTGGACCTTGTAACTAATGCTCAAGTCAATTTCTTTTAGCTCTTTTGTGATTGAAGAATTTATGGGTTATTCTGTTGTGATGGGAAGATCTATGCAAAATTTCTCTTTTTTTATTGTTAATAAAACTTATCCTCTTAGACAATTTGGGTCTCACAAACCATTATAAATGATAGATGACACACCAATTGTGTATTTATATTTTGCAGTCAGGGTGTTTTGGTTTGGCTCTTTTAAGGACTTAATTTTTTGTTAAATGTGTTATTTCAATGAATTCATTTTTCCCTTTTCTGTTTATAACTTTTTATAAGCCTACGCTATGGGATATATTTTACCTATCAATCCCAATAATAGTGTTCTTACTGGCTTGGCTTGTATATCACTTGGCCCAATTTCAAATCTATCATAGTTTTAGGCATCTACAAGATAACTCTCCTTATGGTGGAAAGGAGTATGATTGACAACAATCCTGATTAGCTTCCTTTTGATTTTACCTTTGATGCATTAGTGGTATGTTGATACTACTAGCTTATGTGTGGTCAGCCGCGACTTGCTAAACAGTATGTGGTATACGACACCGCTATTTATGATGTGAAATAAAGTAAGGCCAGGTAATGACTCTACATTTAGGTCTAGTTAATGACGTCTTTAGAATATTCAACTATATTGCTAAAATTAAACACCTAAATTTTTCTCCCTATAATACGACTTTAAGAGATTATTGTAACTTGTTTCACGACTATAAGAATTATGTTGACTGATGCTCTTGTATCAACTAAGACTTTTTATTATCACATCGTTGATTTTGACCTATAAGCATAGAGGGCATCTATTGTTCGGATATTATGCCTTTATATATATATATATATATATTTGTAAAGATTATAATGCTAATAGTCTTTAAGTAGGCTCAATTAATTTTAACCTTGTTGCATAAAACTATAGCCCGTGCTATGCTAAGATATTAGGGAGTGCCTTTGTCGTAGCTTCATATACTTCGGGCCTATATCTTTGTTGGTCAAAGAGAGAATTAAACTTAGAGTTTCACTACAAGAAGTTTTACTACGAGGTCTTATACTTTTTCCTCTTCTTCTTAAGCTCTTTCTATTGGATGATTATGACTACTTTTTCTATGATCTTACTATTTATAGGTCAATATCCCTAGTGTATTCTAATAGGTTTACTACGACCGTTCTTTCCTCCCTATGCTGTGGGAGTAGGTTGAAATCTACAGCATATGGTCTGTTAGGTAGCTCTAAGGTCTTGTCCTTGATTTTGTTGTTTATTAGTATCAGAAATTGCCTATAATAAATAGTAGAGTGATTGAACATTTGGTGTAACCGATAGAGGTTAGGGCTTAACTTGTCCTTCTCAGTTAGGTTTCTTCTTGGTAGGTAAAGCCGTATGAAGTTGTCTAATATCTATTAATCTAGAAAGGCATTTAATTTTTCCTTATTGAATGATATAAGCTACTCTTTAAGAGGTTCCATTTGAGGTCGTCTGTCATATGGCTTGACCCAATTTTTCACATATAAGACATGTAGGACTAATTCTTTTTCTCGTTAGGTCTCCACTACTTGTCAATATAGATTTTGATTGATAAGATGGTTTAATGAATAAAACTATCCTCATGTTTTTTAGTTGGGCTTGATATTCACTTAACATATTGTTTACACAAATTTCTACATGTTCTTCTTCTCCTTTCTGCATGTAACAATCTAATGTCAAATCCTTAAATTTATTATATATTTAACCAATGATTTTAAATAGTCTTGTTTGGTCTAGTTAAGTTTTATTAAGGTGGATATTTCTTGCTCTGAAAGTATTTCTTACAGAATTTAAAAGACATCTTATCCTAAGTATGGATGGATCTAATTGGTAATAAAGCATACTAGGTGTACACATCACCAGTGAGGGATTTAAAAAATTTTCCAAGTCGTAAACTCTTTGGTATTTGGCATATGTGCTAAGTGAATCAATGAATCTCCCTATGTACTCTTTGAGATTTTTTTTCTTGCCATCAAATAAGAAAAAAGTTGGTTTGTCGTATTCCCTATGATGGGGCATATCTAGGATTTCAGCTGAATATGATGATAAAGTTAGAATTCATTAAGCACAAGTTGTTTTAACCATGCATGCCAATTAGGTATATTCCTATCTTAAGTTAAAACTTATAAATGCTACTCTACAATGATACATTAATTTGTCTTAGGCTATATTGAGATTCCTTTTTCAAGTTTATCTCATTGAATCTAAAAATCATCCAATAACTAATCAGGTTAATTATACGAATTAAGCACTAATAAATTAAATAACAACCAAGTTCATATCATTCAAAGATATAAATATCTATAAACACATGTTTGGGTTCTCAACTATAATCCTAGATAAATAGTTTAGTTCAACATAATTAAAGATAGATAGCAAAATAAAAGAAAAATTATTATACAACGAAGTTCATACCGAAAGATTTCAAAAAGAGAAGTTCAAAATAACTCATTGGCCTTGGTTGAATAATCCTCTTTGAAATCACAAACTTTTTATCGTGTTATTCTACGCCTCAAATGATTTCAAGTGTTATTTTATGTTTGATTACACAAAAAATTATAGATTTTGGGTTTAGAAATATCCACTTTAAAGGGAAAATGAAGATGAAACGTCCACGCTCTAGTTTGTTCTAAAAAGTGTGCTTTATAGTACCAATAAAAGCTACAACGTTGTGGCGTTCTTTCTAGAATGTTGGGAAGTTCTGTTGATTTTTTATACCAACACCACGCCATCGATTGTCTCAACGTTGAGACGTTCTTGGAGCAGGAGTATTGCAAAAGGGGCACGAAAGCATTGGCTACCTTAGATATGATCTAGCATTCATGCAGCTTCATTTCTCTATTGATGCCTCAATGTTGTACCGTTATCTAGACAAAGCAAGGATCCTCTTTTCTAGAAATGCAGGGGTGTTAGGGTTTTCATCTATTTTAATGAATGTTGGCGTGTTGGTAAGGAGAACGCGGAAGCATTCATCATTTTTTACACTCCCTTCTTTGAATTTTTACTTTTTGGCACCAATTTTGATGTTTTTTCTTCCATTGACTCTATCCTAAGCCATTTCATGATTCATCCTGCAAAATTAACACTTGAATGTATAAATAGCACAAATTTGCTTGAAAACAGTGAAACTCTAAGTGAACATGAGGTCAAAATATAAATATAATTCACACTCATCATGTAGCTATTGTAGTTGTAGGTGGTTTATTGTTTTGGCTATATTAATGGCCCAAGTAACTCCCTTTGACTTTGTCATAAAGTCTTTTGCATTACATCCTTAAGGATTTAGGCTATAACTTCTAGATTGGTATATACAACTTGGTTGCTTTCTTATATTCTTTTGGATCTATAAGAAGATTGGTTTGAGCATCCTCATAGTTTGAGAACTTGTCTTGTTCCTCAATGAGTATGTTGTTTTTAGTTTTTTTTTCTTTTCTCTTAATTTTTGCCATTAGAAGACTCTAGCTAAACTCCTCAATGGATCTTAAAAAATATTTGAGGCAGTCTGAGAAGATCGTGACATGGAAAATTTTCATTGGTTGCAATGATTCTTTAGTAATGTTATAAGCTGTTAGGATGATAAGACTTGTGTTTGGATGTTAGATCTCAACCTCTACCTTTGTGAATTTGGGAGTAAGCCTACCAAGCCTTTGAAAAGATCATAGAGTCCAAAAAGTCTAGTGTTACGAATTTTGTTTAGCATTCTTAAATAAAGAGTTTTTTTTTAAAAATAAACTTGATATTAAACTATGAAAGGTGTAGGAGTTGGCTTACATAACAAATAATGGTGAAATATGTGTTACTACGGTGTACTTAAAAACTGTTATGGGTTTTATAGACCTATTTGAGGCATGTAGATTATAATGTGAAGTTAGGATTTTAAGTTAGAAGAACAATAGTTTTATAGGTTGAAGGAAGCTTATCGCTTGAACCTTGTGTTAATTTATTAAGAATTAGTTGCTAAAGGTTCTAACTCTGGAACAAACATAAAGTTGCTAATTTTGCTTAAGTTTTGATGAAAAACGCAAGTAGAAGGATGTCGTATTTGTTAAGAAAGAGCTAGGGCAAAAAAATGGTAAATAAAAATTGTGTTTCATGTATAAAATGAGGATTTTATATGGTTAGAGTTTTAGATTAGGTTAAAACTCCTTATTTGGTCTAGATATGGCAAGTGGACCATATCGGTCCATAAAAAAATGGGCCCAAGTGAACTTTTATGCCTAGGTTGTAGCCCAGCATAGCTTATAGGCACGGTAAGAAGCCGTGTTAGCATAATTAACCCATTAGGCCGTACACAATGGCACGGCTCATGAGCTTTTTTTATTTTTTAAATATTTTAAAAAAATAAAAATGATAAAAGCTATTGCGCCTGCATCTTTTATTATATATATGTATATATTAGTTTTCTACCGCTAATCAAATGTCAAAACAACCATTAATCAATGGTAAAATGGGGGATAAAGGTTGGGTGCCTTATAAAAGGCATCAATACTCTCCCCCTTCTCACACTCTACTCAACTCACTCTCTCTATACTCTTCACTTTCTTAATCTCTCCAACTCTTTCAAATCAACTCAAATCTCTCCCAATTCTCCCCTAAATTATTTCAACTCTCTTTAAAATTTATATTCTCTCAAATTATTATTTTTTTTAATTTTTATTTATCCAATTAAAATTTTCAAATTGCAGATCATTATAAAATGAACTTTCAACCACCTCAAAATGAAAACAACAACATTCATTCTCAACCTCACTAAGATAGTAATGACAAAGATGCAATAAAATTACGACATAACAACGCAATAAAGTTCATTCAAATTATTTTACAGTCAGAGGTTCAACATAAATAGAAAATAATTATATAACAATATTGTGTTGCAAAACTTGTAATTGAACTTAGACATATTCTAATCATTATGGCTTAACGCACATCCGTCAACATGTCGTAAAATGTAGGGAGGATTGTCGAAAAAAAATTATTTTAAGGTTTAATAATTAATTTATGTTATTTTATTTTTAGATATTTAAAAAACATTATATATTTTATTTTTTAAATTTTTTAAATTTTTTTAATTATAAATATTGTAATTAAAAGAGAATGGTAAGAGTTCCCAAAAATTTCCAACCAGCCGTCAACCATCGCCCACCCACCAGTTTGAACCCTAACAATACTTCACTCGTTCAACCTCCCCTAATTATCCTTCTCAAACTTGGGACTGTAGTAACTAGAGGAAGTTGGACGAGTGCAGTAAGGTGAGAGTTCAAACTAGTTGCTAGTTAGTGGTTGAAACTTCTTACAGACTCCTATCGGTTTCTTTTTATTATAATATTTATAATTACAAAAATTAAAAAATATTTAAAATATCTAAAGAAAATTAAATATCTAAAAATAAAATAAGATAACATAAATTAATTATTAAATCGCAAAATAAATTTCAATAAATTTATATTGAATTTTTGTAATTTATTTTTGTATTTATATCCAATAATTTCATATTTTGAAATTGAATTAATATCAATAAATTTTTATCTTTAATAAAAGTGTAATTTCAAAATTTTAAATATGAATTAGGATTATAAATACAATTTCAAATTTTCAACCCAATATAAATTATAATCTTAATTGTTATTACAATTATTAATTTTAATTACTATTACAATTAAAATAATTACAATTAAAAATTTAAAATATTTGTACAATTATAAATATTTGTAAAAAAATTATAAATATTAAAAAATTATTAAAAATATATACCAAATTAAATATATATAAAAAATTAAAAATAGGCATAGCCCACGAGCCCATGATGGGCCCGTGGTGACTCGTGCCATCACAGCATGCCGGGCTGCAATGGCACAACTTATTTTCTACTTCTAATTTGGTTTCATTTACCCTCTTAAAAAATAACTTATTTAATGGGTTTTACTATTCTTTAAAAAAGGAAAACGAATTTAATAAATAAAAGAAGCAAAATACTCATTTCATTTAAAACAAAAGACTATTATATTAATTAGTTGTCATATTAAATAATAAACTTACCTATTTTTATTTTATAAGGATTTTAAGGGTTAAAAAGTATTTTATGTTATATTAACCTAAAGGCGATCTAAAATATGCTTACAACAACTCAATAAAGTATTTAGATCAAATACAGAATAAAATTGAATTATAACATACCTCTTACTATTGAAGCTTTCCACAATCCGGTGATGAAAGTTAGATACTTGTAAACTCTTACAATCTCTCTATTATGGTGTTTATGAAATTGAATTGAGACTGGCGAATTTAGGGACCTAACCAAGGACTCGATTTATAGGTATTTATCCATCATAAATGCCACTCCCATAGTCTAATCATGTGAGGTTACTTTCAGAAAATGGGTAGTTGTTTTGATCATATGTGATTAATTCTTATGATCTTATGTCCCAAATGGTGGAACCATGGGTGGTTAACTTTCATGTTCCTAAAATGGTAGAATCATGGACAAAATTTTACATGGGTTGAATAATTCTGACATTCTCCCACTTGGTCTATATATTCCATCATTTACTATAGTAAAAAATAAACTACACAAATCATCGCGATATATTTTTTAAAAGCCTATATTATCTTCCATGTATCACAATGCATTATATCTTTTAATACTAACTCATATCTCTTAATGAATAAGGCATATGTTTATTCTAGATCCATACAATAACGATATTTCTTAAATTAACAAATGTGTATACAATTCAGAATCAAATATGAGAAAATATCATAGTATAAATAAAGTTTCATTACAAATAACATTCGTCCAAATGATAAAAATTATGCAAATGAACTAAGTCTCATTCTATTAACATGGTCCTTAAATTTTAATTGTTGCATACCTTTTGTCAAAAGTGTTAACGTGTTCAATGACCATTTTCTTTTCTTCAACATGTTCCCTTATGGCTAAATACTTGATGTTGATATGTTTTCTTTGACTCATACTCTTATTATTTTGAGTTATAAAGACAACAATTGAATTGTCGCAATATATCTTCAATGGCTTACAAACTGAATCCATAATTCTAAGCCCAGAAATGAAACTCTTTAACTAAACACCATGCGAAGTAGCCTAAAAACACAAAATGAACTCAGCCTCCATAGTGAAAGTAGCAATCAATGTCTTCTTTTCACTCTTCCAAGATACAGGTCCATCGACTAATATAAAAATATATTTAGATGTTGATTTATGTGAATCAACACAACTAGCAAAGCCCAAATTCGAGTAGCTAATTACTTTTGGTTCCTTGAAGGTACCTCATCACTTTTTTTACAGCTCTCATATGGTCTATATCTGGATTACTCTTATATCTTCCCAACATTCCTACAACAAATGCAATGTCAAGCCTTGTATAGACTTAAAAATACATCAGGCTTTCAATAGTAGAAGCATATGGATTGTTAGTTATTTGTTCTCTTTCAAGATCATTTTTTGAGCATTTGTTCAAGTTGAACCTGTCACCCTTTACAATATGAGCTATACTCAATGAACAATCTTTCATCCAAAATCTCTCTAAAAATTTATTGAAATAAGTTTCTTAAGACAAATCTAAAATCCCTCAAAATCTATCTTTATGGATCTTAATGCCAATGATATAAGAAGCATCACCAATTACTTCTAAATTATTAATATGTCTATACATAAGCATGTAATTTTTGGTTCCTTGAAAGTACCTCATCACTTTCTTTAAAGCTCTCTTGTGGTCATCATTTTTGGTTATTTGTTCCCTTTCAAGATCATTTTTCAAGCACTGGTTCAAGTTGAACCTGTCACCCTTCACAATGAGAACTATACTCGATGAACAATCTTTCATCCGAAATCTCTAAAACTTTATTGATATAGGTTTCTTGAGACAAACCTAAAATCCTTCAAAATCTGTCTTTATGGATCTTAATGCCAATTAAACAAGATGCATCACCTATATCCTTCATGTTAAAGTTTTCAGAGAGAAATTATTTCACCTTATATAGTAAATCTTTATTATTGGTTGCAAGTAAAATATCATCTACATATGGAATGAGAAAACAAACCACTAACCTTATGGTATACACATTAATCCACGATGTTCTTTACAAATATAAATGAAGAGATAACCTTATGAAATTTTAAATATCATTGATGGGAGGCTTGTTTCAACCTATATATAGATTTCTTGAGCTTGCATACTAAATACTCACTATCATTAAAGGAAAATCTTTCAGGTTATTTCATATAAACCTCTTCATCTAGATCTCCATTTAGAAAATTTTCACATCCAGTTGTTGTAGCTCTAAGTTAAAATGAGTAACTAATGTCATAATAATTCAAAAATATTCTTTCTTAGATGTAGGAGAGAAGGTCTCCTTGTAGTCAATTTCCTCATTTTGAATGAATACTTTAGCAACGATTCTTGCTTTATCTCTCTCGATATTGTCCAATGATTTTTTCTTGGTTTTAAATGCTCATTTACATTTAATAGCTTTTGTACCATCAGGCAAATTAACAAGATCTCGAACTCTATTAGACGCCATAGAATTCATCTCATCTTTCATGACATCGAACTATAAATTTGATTCTTTGCAACTTATGGCTCAAGAAAATATTTTGAGATCATTTTGGCTCTAATGATATAATCCAATTCTTGCAAATACATAATGTAATCACTAAGTATTAGTGATCTCTTTACTCTAGTAGATCTCTTTAATATTATGCCAACATCTTCCTAAGAGGCATGTTGTTCAACTAGATATTCAACCATCTCTTGTAATTCTTGAACAACTTGATTTACTGAATTATTGTCAGTAGTTTATGGATCTCCAATGATTGGTTGTATAACACTCATTTGAACTTGAGAGGTGTTGTGAATAACAATCAATCTACTACTTAAAGTGAAAGGTTGAGAATTTGTAGAATCATTCTCAAATCGATGTTTTGGAATTGATTGCTCCCACTGATCAAGTCATCTTTAAAAAATTTTGTATTTCTTGATTCTACAATCCTAATGTTGGAAATAGACAGTAGAATTTGTAACCTTTAGATCTTTCAACATATCCAATGAAATACCTACTAATGGTCCTAAGGTCTAATTTTTTCTCTTATGGGTTGTAAACTCTTACTTCAGACAGACATCCCCAAACATGTAGATGTGCCAAACTCAGTTTTCAACCTTTTTATATTTTCAATGGTGTCTTTAAGACAACCTTTGTTGGAACTCAGTTCAATATATACACAATCATTTTAAAATATTTAGTCCACAAAGATTTAAGTTGCTTGGAGCTGCTAAGCATACTCCGTACAATGTCAAATAATGTTCGGTTTCTTCTTTCTGCTACACCATTTTGGTCTAGGAAATTGGGCCTAGTATATTGGGAAACTATCCCATGCTCTTGAAGGAACTTCACAAATGGACTAATTGCTTGTCCATTCTTAGTGTATCTACCATAATATTCCTCACCTCTATCTATTCCCACGATCTTAATTTACTTTCTACATTATTTCTTTACTTCAGCCTTAAATACCTTAAAGGCATCAAATGCTTCATTTTTATTATAAAGCAAGTAGAGATACATGTATCTTGGGTAATTATATATGAAAGAAATAAAGTATTTCTGACCATACGAGTCGATGTCTCAGCTATAAATATTTGAATGTATGATCTCTAATATGTCAATGCTCATTTTGACATTTTTCTTGGACTTATTGGTTTGCTTTCCCTTAATACAGTCCACACAAGTGTCAAAATCAGTAAAATTTAGAGCACCAAGTACTCCATCATTTACTAATCTCTTAATTTTTTCAATAGAGATATATCTCGATCTCTAATGCTACAATATAAAGGAATCTTTATTTATAACACATCGTTTAATATTAGTTTGAACATGCATGGTATTATGAGTAGTATTGTTTTGCAAATTAATAGAGAAAAGGACCATCAAACAATGTACCATTCCCAACAATATCATATTTATAAAATAAACTGAAGGATGTCTCTGAAAAGTTAAAGGAATAACCTAAAGGTACAAATCTTGAAACTGAAATTAAATTTGTAGAAAAACTAGGAATATAAAAAGTCTTTTCCAAATACAAAATAAAACCATTAGAAATAACTAAACTACATGTTCCAATAGCCTCCACATGTGAATTCATCTTATTTCTAAAATAGATGCATTATTTACTTTTCAATGGCTTCCTTAGATTCTGCATACCCTATAAGGAATTGGAAATATAGATTTTAGAACCAGAACCAATCCACTATGTGTTATAAATAACATAAACTATATTAGATTCATAACAAATAAATGAGGTTGAATTACCTTTCTTTTCAAGCCAACTCTGAAACTTTGGGCAATCCTTTTTTATGTGTCTCTTCTTTTTACAGAAGAAACACTTGATTCCTTCTTAATGTCAAATTGAACAAGTTGAAGAGGTATTTTACCTTTTCCTTTTTGTTTGGCTTTATTTTTAATTTTTTCTTGTGTTGTCATAAATGCACTTTCATCCAATTCCATCACCAACCTCTCTTCCTCTTGAACACATATGACCATAAGTTTATTAAGTGACCATTTATCCTTATGTGTGTTGTAAGAGATTTTGAAGAGTCCATATTGATGTGAAAGAGTGATCATTACGTGGTACAAAAGAAAGGTTTCAGACATCTCAACCTCAATAGTTTTCAACTGAGCTATTATATCTTTTATCTGTATGATATGCTCACGTATACCTCTAACACTTATGAACCTCAACTATGAAAACTTCATAATTAGGGTGCTGGTAAGTACTTTATCTAAAGTTTCAAATTGTTTATCAATAGACTTTAGTAATTCCTGGACATTATTATGTTGTTCAATTGAATCACATAAATGAGCAGAGATATTAGTTTTTATGAACATCACACTAAGGCGATTAGATCACTCCCATCATTCATAAAAATCAATATCAGCAGGAGTGCCAGTTTTGGTAACTGCAAGTGGTTCATCTTTTTGTATAGTATAATCAATGTCCATCCTCGCTAAATGAAGAAGGATTCTTTTCTTCCAAACTATATATTTATCACTTTTTAGTTCGAGAATATCACATTTAAAATTAGTATTTTACCTTTTCCTTTTTGTTTGGCTTTATTTTTAATTTTTTCTTGTGTTGTCATAAATGCACTTTCATCCAATTCCATCACCAACCTCTCTTCCTCTTGAACACATATGACCATAAGTTTATTAAGTGACCATTTATCCTTATGTGTGTTGTAAGAGATTTTGAAGAGTCCATATTGATGTGAAAGAGTGATCATTACGTGGTACAAAAGAAAGGTTTCAGACATCTCAACCTCAATAGTTTTCAACTGAGCTATTATATCTTTTATCTGTATGATATGCTCACGTATACCTCTAACACTTATGAACCTCAACTATGAAAACTTCATAATTAGGGTGCTGGTAAGTACTTTATCTAAAGTTTCAAATTGTTTATCAATAGACTTTAGTAATTCCTGGACATTATTATGTTGTTCAATTGAATCACATAAATGAGCAGAGATATTAGTTTTTATGAACATCACACTAAGGCGATTAGATCACTCCCATCATTCATAAAAATCAATATCAGCAGGAGTGCCAGTTTTGGTAACTGCAAGTGGTTCATCTTTTTGTATAGTATAATCAATGTCCATCCTCGCTAAATGAAGAAGGATTCTTTTCTTCCAAACTATATATTTATCACTTTTTAGTTCGAGAATATCACATTTAAAATTAAAAATATTTGCAGATTGCATGACTATATAAAATTAAACATACATGCTTATAAATTAAATTTTGAGACTAATAAACATATATCATGCTTTACCAATGTAAATCATGTTTAAAAATATGAATCTAATGACATAAAACTTGTCTGTAATTTAAAATTCTAATTCAATTAGATTCATCTATCTTTCGTAAATATCATAAAGTTTTATGGATAATTTGCAATTACTAAAAATTTTGAGGGGTTAAAAAAAATATTTAAATTTGTAGGGCTTATTTATAATATTTTAAAAGTTTTGAAGTTGAACTATAATTAACTAAAAGGTTAGGGCCCTAAGTAAAAATACTTAATTCTGTAGGGTAAATTTAAAATTATCAAACTCTTTAAGGATCAAACTGTAAATACTTAATACTTCAAGGGTTATTTTTTAAATATATAATGTTTTAGGGTTAAAATATAATTTATAAAACCCGAAGGGGCTGAATAGAAATAACTAGTCATCTTCAACCTTTAGCCGGCCGACCTGACTTGGTTATAGATCTGTTTGACCCATTTCTGAAATTTGACTATATCTCCCTCATTTTAACTTCAATTTCAACGTTTCAAATTACAAAATACTCCAAATTAAATTTTCTAATGATATCTTAATCTTATTTGCATCATACAATGTCAAAAGGATGAGTTTATATCAAAAATAAAATTTAACCATAAACTCAAATTTTCTAGATCGTGTAATATTCAAAGCAAAGGCAAAAGCTGCTTTGATACCAACTATTAGATTAACATAAAGATGATCTAAATATATGTATAACAACTCAATAAATTATTTATATCAAATGCAATATAAAAATGAATTATGACATACCTCTTGCCATTGAATTTTCCACAATCTGCTTATGAAAGTTAGATACTTTTAAGCCCTAACAATCTCTCTGTGATGGTGTTTATGAAATGAAATTGAGACTGGCAGATTTAGAGACCTAACCAAGAGCTCTATTATAGGCATTTGCCCATCACAAATGTTACTCCATATTCATAATCATGGGAATTTACTTGCTGAAAATGTGTAGTTATTTTTATCATGGCAGTTGTTCTTGATCATGGGTAATTAATTTCCATGATTTCATGTCCCAAATGGTGGAACCATAAGTGGTTAACTTGCATGTTCCTAAATTGGTGAAATCGTAGACCAGTTTCTACATGGGTTAAATAATTCTAACATTTTATTAAACTTGTATTTCTCTATTAACTTTAATAATATGAGTTTTCTCTTATTTTAGGCTAATTTTATCTAAGTGGGTCTTAGTCTAAAGGTTCACGTGCTTTGGATCTTATTTAATTCCATCATATGCTTATTAAACCACAACCTACAAATTAAACTCTATTAAGTAGTTTAAGTCTACATATCTTATCTTTTTTAATATATTTGGATATATATATATAGGTTTACACTTGGACTTTTATGAATTTTTATACAACTTTTTTATAAAAAAAACAAAAATTGTAAGCAATGGAACCAAGTCGTTTTGTTTGCTATTTTACATTAATAAAACTCTAGTGAAATTTTTCTTTGACCTTAAAGTAAATATGCTTTTCTCTTAAAAAAGAAAAGAAGTAAATCTACTTTAACATAAAATAAAATAATGATAATTCTTTCTATAACATTAACATTTACGATTAGACTAACTATAATTAAAATATTTATTGGACTACTTGAAAATAAAATTTTAGTACAAAAATTTGGTAGTCAAAAAAATTGCCAACAATTAAAAATTTTATTAAACCAAACTTAAAAATAAACCTTTGATTTAGTCTGGATTGACTAAAATAACCAAAATCTCTTTCCATAGGTGCATTCTATGGTACTAGAATAAGATTCTTAGTATTAATTTCCAAAACAAATTTAGAAATCATTAGATTTATCTAATGATGTATAATATTCATTAAAATAAAAAAAATTAATTTAATATTTAAGAAATTATCAAGTAAATAATTATACAAATTACATATATTATAACTAAATTTGATATTACATTTGTAAGTCAATATGAAATATGTAAATTATTTTTTTACTTATGTTGACCTGAAGAAATGGTTCCCCAGTTCAACGAGCCTTAGATTTGTTTATGAGGGAGAATTAAACTTGAGCCTTATCTTGACGGGAGCAGTTAGCACGGGCTTGGGCTTCCTCTTCGCCGCGATCTGTGGGAAGCCTGCAAAGAAAATACGGACACAAGCTCAATGATGGTCTTGCCATGGTGGATTCCGACGAAGACGCTCCATTGCTTAAGTTAGAAAGGGGTTCTCTCTTTTAAAATATGATAAGATAAGAATGAAAAATAATGCTGAGGATAGGTGGGATGACTCCTTTCTTTTTTCTTGTTTTTATTTTTTCGGTATTTTTTCATCATTCTCTTAATGTCTTTCTCTTTCCTTTTTATAGTGATGGCCTTTCAGGGACCTTTTTGGGCTTTTCTCTACAGTATTTCTATTTCGCACTGAATATTCCCTGTTGCACCTCTGACACATGCCAAATATCCCCCTATTGTGCCCCTGACATACGTCAAATATAATTCTGCAGATTTTTTAACCTCGTTCTTGTCGCAAGTCAGGTTTCCCTTCTGATGTGTTAAGCATATTCATTAGGTTTGTCTCCGCCAGCGATTTTGGTTTAAGTGAGACTTATTTAAAATGGCTTGGGTCAAATTTTGAACAGTCTTTCCTTACTAGTTCGATGTTGACGTAGGATCCTAAGAGTGAAACTTGTGAAATGTGTTGTCAATACCTGATCGGTCGTGGTCATGTTCAGGTCAGCAAGGTCGAACAGATATTCTCATTTACCAACTAGATCCTTCAGAGTTCGAGCTAGTTCTCTATTGTTTGCCTCTGTTGGGATTTGGCCCATTGGTTATTGCTCCTCCACCTGTCTCTGGATTGGACTCACTACACAAGCTTTGGTGAACCTTTGAAAGAACAATGGCCTTTTGAATGGAGCATCTGGCTGGACTTCTAGAGGCCGGCCTTGAGCCCAAAGGTAAAAAGTAGGGGGTTCTCAAAGGAAGGAAACAAGGGTCCACAAGTTTCTAGTTTTGATTTATCAAAACTGGAAACTTTATTCCGGTCTGGTCAGATCATATTGCTCCTCAGGCCCCTCACTCTATCTTTTTCTCTGTTGTTTTTCTCGCCCGAGCTGATTTAAATTGCTCCCTGAAAGTAATCACGTGATCTGGTCTAAATTTTATGCGACCAAAGTGGGTCTGCTTGTCGCGGTAATGTCATGGTGATCCGAAGAGTCACTGCCATGTAATGACGGCTTCTCCCAAGACTTTCAAATTTAATAGCATGTCTTCTTAAACATCGTCTTCGATTCTCGCAAAAGTCTCTTCGAACAAGAATACCGTTGTCATCCGTTGATATTCTTCTAATCATGCGGTTAATAGCAGCTAAAACCCAAGCGTCGTGTCCTTTTCTCTTCCTGAGTAACGTTGAACTAACTGGAATGCTCGAGCCGTTCGATCTGTCCGAATTTGATGGTTTAGGTTACAGTCTTCTGGAGAGATGCATATTTATTGGACCTAGAGATCCGAGGTGTTGCGTCTCTAGCAATAGACGTCTCTTTGCTTCTCCCATCGATCTTATCTGTTTATTTCAATTTTGAATGGTCTAGATCACTTTACTACTGCCTACATGTAGCCACCTTCTTCTCTATTTTGTACCTTTTATCACGCATTCTCACTTTCTACTGTCATCCTGTTCGTGTTGTCATTGATTCTCTCCCCGTCGAAGGCATTTTCTCAACTTGGTGATTTCGTCTTCGTCATTGTCGATTTTTGGCTTTCTTTATTTCTTCTGGGTATGTCTTTTTATTATTTTTTTTGTTCTTTTATTTTTTTGTGCTTTTGCCTTATTTATTCCTATTGTTGCCTTATTTGTTTAGGTATCTAGAGTTTCTTTAAGCCCTATCTCAGCTAGGTCCAAACTCATGGAGGGTGCTAGCGGGCCTGTTCGTTTTGTAGGAAAAGACAGGGCAGTCTCCCTATGCGCCCCCCCCCCCCCCACCCTCCCCCCAAAAAAAATTTTAGGAATTATGCTACCTGTACTATTTAAAGAGCAACGCCAAAAGCCAATGGGGCTTCTATTACCTTTCGTGTCATGGCCTACAGAACCCAGTCCCTAGCCAACCCACCTCCATAAAGGATTAGAAGGGGGAGTGATTTTTTGTCGAGGGAAAGTGGGGTCAGAGGGTCCTAAAGAGGGATGAGGGAGAGTAGGTTGTCCCCGCCGCCTTTTCTGCAAACGCAGGTCCTAGTCTTTCTGTACGTGTATATTTAATTAACCCGTTCAACTCAGCTGACTTTTCTTTATTTGCCTGTCTTTCTACAATTACCTAATCTACTGACGTGGAAGTATCCGAGTAGACCCTCAATCGAATAGACGCTGCGCTTCAACACATTTGTTTGATTAAGGAGTTATTATCCCCATCCAGCCTCGTCAGATCAGAACTTGTTCCCTTCGTTCCGTCCCTACCTCGAACCCAAAGTGAGTTCTTGTCCTTTAGCTCCGGGATCCTCCTTTCCATTTTTTCTCATTCTTACATTGTGTAAAATGTAGGAATGTCTGAGCAAGGAGGTGGTGAGAGGAAGAAGAGGACTCAAACTAAAGGCTCTTCATTAGGTGGTCTGGGGCCTCTAAATCCTGATAGCGTCATGGGCCTATAGTTCAGTTTTAGGCGAAACGGGGCGAGGGGGCTGTTGTGTGTTTTCTATAACACAAATTAGCGCAAGTGCACGTTGTCGCAACAAGTAATATATGATAAGTAGAGTGTCGATCCCACAGAGAATGATTTATCTTTTCTAGTTTAAGTACCGAAATGGTGTCTTTCTACTATTATCCAGAATATGATTTAATGTATGATGATTAAACTACTCAAGTAAAAGAACAACTTAATTATGCTAAGTGATAAACTAAATTACCAACAAATTATATTCAATATGAGAAATCCTAGGATTACAAACTATCCCTCATTATGCAAATAAATTCAGCAGAATCTCTTTGATGTTTATTGGTTCTCAACTTGATATATTGACCAAAACACTCAACACATCACAAGCCTCTTTTGCAGGTCAAGTGAATCTATTCCATCCAATCAAATATCTATATGTCTATGATAAATAAATTGAACAAAATTCATTAAGCACAAGTTTTATGAGCCATACATGCCTTATGAGTATATGTCTATCTCATATGAAACTCAAGTGTACTACACTATGATCATGCATCAATATGCTTAAGACTAAATACCTAAATGCCTTTGTCAAGTTTATTTAAGCATTTCTAGATCAATTTAACCACTGGCCAAGTAATCAAATAGCATTAAGCACAAGCACAATGAATATATCAAAAGCTGAATTAATACCATAAAAGAGAGAACTAAAATCAATCACATAATGAGTTCAAGGATGTAATCCTAGATGAACGAAATTAGCTCATCATTAAACTACACAATCTTGGAGCTAATTCCATCAATACATGTAAACTAAACATCTTACAACAAGTAAAGAATCAAAGCAAAGAAGACATCCCTGTCAAATGCCTTTGTTGTTGAAGCTTGCTTCCCTCCTCTTTGATTTCTTCAAACTTAGAAGTTAGGTGTTTCTTTGTGTTTTCAACTGCTGTCCCAGCTGGAATCCTCCTCAAAATGTAAGTTTTGAGCAAATAAATAGGTAAGAGCACGGAATTAGGGCGCATTTTGGGCTGCTTTTAGGTTTCCTGATTTTCAGGAACCTGTCAAAACTTGTTGCCCAGGTCCCGGCGCCGCGGCGCTGCGTTTTGGCGCTGCGGCGCCCAGTTTCTGCAATCAGCGCCGCGGCGCTGAAATCCAGCGCTGCGGCGCTGCACTGTTGCTACAGTATTACTGTACCAGTACTGTAGCTACAGTGTTACTATAGCAAACAGTGCCTCCATTCGTATTTTTATCTCTAATGCTCCGATTTGCGTCCGTTTTCCGGTATTCTTGCTCCGATAATGCTTCAACCTATAAAACAACATTAATACGCATAAATAGCCCAATTATTGAGATAAATTGAACAAATATCAAGTTAGGAAGATAAAATAGTTTATACAATTACGCCTTATCAGGGGCCCTCCCAAGGGAGGGGATCGTCTTCACAACCCATCAATGACCGAGCTCGCGAGGATAGAGCCACTTGGAGTCTGTCGATTTGGGATAGGGGTCCCGCCCAAGGCGGTTCTTCTTCTTCGAGGGAGCGGGCTCCCACCGAGACTTGACCACTAGACTCCCTCACAGCCTAAATGCCAAGTAGGGGGTAAGGCTTGCCGGCTCATCCCTCAACATAGGTCACACAGACTGGGCGAGCCGCTGCATCATCCAGCTCCTTGAGGCAGGAAGGGCGGTTTTCTCGTGAGGGGCCTTCTCACATATTCGTCTCGGTTCTAGTCCTAGAAGCCAGTGAGGATTTGGACTTCTTGATCCCTGTGATGCGAGAGCTGGAAAGGTATATGACCTTCACCTGGGTGGGTCAAGTGTCTTCCCTGGATCTCGTTACGGGCTTCAACGTCACGCTGAGATCTGCCCTGGACGTAAGTTGTCTCATCCTTAGTTTATTTCCCATTCTTTTTGTATTTGCTTGCTTTGACTCCATATTTCCCGAAGTTTGTTTATCTACTTTCTCAGTTATGGACTAAGATTATGGCTTTCGCAACTCGAGCTTAAAAAGTGAAGGATGACCTTGCTTGGTCTAGAGCTGAAACCCAGGGGGCGAGAAGGATCACCGAGCAAGAGAGAAAGATGGCTGATGAGGCAGGGGCCAAGTCGGAGAAGATGATGACCGCCAGGGCCAAGGAGGAGAAAAGATTGTCTAAGCTCGAGCATAAAAAATGGCTAGTTGAGCAGACGATGATGAACTGTCTAGTGGTGGTGGGGGCCCGAGTCGCTGAGCTGACTTGCCAAAATGAGAAACTTAAAGCGCAGCTCAGCATGGCTCAACGGGAGATGGAGTTGATTTAGCAAAGTCGGATCTCTCTGGCGACTAAGCTCGAGCAGTAGAGGAACCATTGGTCGGCTGGTCATGAAGAGGGTTTTCGTCAAGGCATAATGAAAGGGTTTCAAAGGTTCATCGCCTTTTTTGAGGAGCACTACCCAGAGATCAACCTCCAATGGCTATAGTTGGCCACTGACGGCTCTTTTCATGAAGGGGACACTTTTGGGGCTCGAGATAACGAAACACCAGTGCCTGCTGGTGCTACTGGCAATGATGTCCCCTCAACTAACGTGTTTGTCCCTGTTGAGGGTGCTGCTATTATGGGTTGCGGCGAGGTTACTCCTCTGCCGAGCCACAGAGGATCGTTGATATCCTAGCTAACCCTCCTATTGTCGTGGTTCCTCTAGTCAGCAATGCTCCTGAAGCCGTTCCCATCGCAGATTTGGACATGTCTGACACCACCTCTACATCCTGAGCGATCCCTCCCCTTTTGTAGGATTTTCTTTTTGGAATGCCTTGTAATCGACCCCTGTAATCATTTTTAATGAATAGATAATTGCATATATGCATTTGTTCTTCTTTACCTGCTTAAAGTAAGTTCGTTTTGCCATAGCAAAATTTGGTAACATAGTCGGGCCACTTATAAAACATCGAATGCATTAAATTAACCACGTCGTTAGTAATAATCATAATTTCGAACAAGAAAACTCAATCATAATAATAAGGCTTGTAGATAAAATTTTAAAAAAAAAAAAAAGAAAGGCTGACCACTTTGCCGAACAGCATTAGTTAGGACCGAATGCTAATCATTGCTCCAAACGAACTCAAATAATAATAAGGTCGAACAACTTTAGCTGGAACCAAATAGCTCTCATGAAGTTGACAAGTCTTAATCAGTTGCGTGAATGCCTTGACTAACCGCAACCATGAATAATTTAAAATAGGGCTTGATCGGTACATCTTATAGTGATGCCTGACCCAATGAGCAAATGAGTCAGCTCTGGTGATACGTCGGTAGTTGGTGCAGTCCAAGGCGAGTTACCTGGACTGACTGTCGGGTGTGAAACCCTTCAATACCTTTGGGGGGGCAGCTCGGTGTAATAACACTGAACAGAGTGTTATGGGTACTGTAGAAAGGCCACATTGATACTGTAGTAAAGCCACGGTCAAACCCTCTTTAATGGGCGCCACGGTGTGACCTATGGTAATGCTGTAGAAGCGTCACTGCCCTCGTCCCACCGAGCTGTCCAGATAGCCTTCGTGCCATTGTTATATTTACTTGTGTCAAACCAGTCACGATGAAATGCTTTGTGGGCGTCACACCAGTGATGATGAAATGGAATGAGCATTGTACCGGCCACAGTAAAGTGTTCAGCAAGCGTCAAACCAGTGATGGTAAAATAAAATCGGCGTCACACTAGTCACGGTGAAATGCTCTGTGAGCTATGGTGATGCATCGTTGAATGAGTAAGGGTATTCTTGTAACGATGATGTCACGAGGAGCCTAAGATGAGGTGTGATATACCGTATCATGCTGTTTCAGGCAGGTCCTCTATTAAGTAACCTGAGGGCATTTACCTGAACGATTTATTCTGTGTTTTGGTCAATTTGCTCCTTAAAGGCATTCATGCAAAAACAAAAAGGTTTTTATTTAAGTACGATGTTTATACAGTGAATGACCGTAAATAAAAAAGTTTAAAGATAGTATTTTCTTAGCAGCTTAGTGTTCCACAATTTCTTGATGGTTCGTCCGTCTATCCTTTTGAGTTCATATGCCCCTCCAACACGGCTAAGGATCCTGTATGGCCCTTCCCAGGTAAGACCGAAGACTTCGTCTGCGGGGTTCTTTGTGTTGAGCACTACTCTCTTTAGCACTAGGTCTCCTGCTTCGAAATCTCGGGCCCTGATCTTCTTATTGTAGTATTCGGTTACCTTTTGCTGGTAGGCTGCTACTCGAATCATACCCAATCTCTAAGCTGTTCAACCGAATCCAGCCTTCCCTTTAGCACTCACTGAGTCGGGGTCCTAATTTTTGCGGGGATTACATCTTCACTCCCGAAGGCTAATAAGAATAGCGTCTCGCCGATAGCTGTCTTGCTAGCCGTTTGGAGCGACCACAGTACCTCTAGTAACTTTTCCACCCACACTCCATTTCTTTCTGCCAGCTTCTTCTTGAGCAATTTTGTGAGCCAATGCTCCCCTACCCAAATGTAGGTCAAGAACGATTCCCACAAACTCTTTCGTGGATCTTCCTCAGGACCTGTTTGGCCTCTAGGGGCCCAGGTACTTTATGTAGGGGTGTGAGAAACCCCTTCGATACAATACCCCATTGATCACTGAGTATCTGGCGACCTAGTCTTGATGTTTTAGGCTTCCTTTCTGTCGATTGGAATCATCCCGCTCAAAATATAGTCTTAATGGGGGTCCATCCATCTTGGCTCTGATTCAATCTACATAATCTGCTCGTCTTCTTGGATACTAGGTTTTGACAAGAGTTCCATAAGTACTGTACAGGGCATACGGGCATCTTCTGCTGATGCCATTCGGGCGATGACATCTATTTGATGGTTCTCATTTCTCGAGATTAGCTCCATCTATATTTCTCTGAACTGACCAATTAACTTTTGTACGATCGCTAGATATGAGGCCATTCTTCTTTCTCTTGCTTCAAAGTCACTATTGACTTGATTCACCACCAGCTGGGAATCGCTCTTGACCAGTACTTCTTTTACGGCCTATGCCTGAGCCACTCTTAACCCGGCTAGGAGAGCTTTGTATTCTGCTCCATTGTTCAAAGCTTTAAACCCGAAGTAAATAGCATATCTGATCTCGTCTTTCTCAAAGCTTATGAGGACGATCCCCGCTCTACTTCCCTGGAGGTTGGACACCCCGTCAATGTAAAGTACCCATTTTTCTGAAATCGCCTCAAGGACTTGATATTTATCTCCTCACTCATGATTGTCTCGTATGTGCTTTTGGCTATAAAGTCAGCCAGGGCCTGCCCCTTAATGGCAATTCAGGGTTTGTAATGAATGTCGAACTCACTTAACTCCATAGACCATCTAACCAATCAGCCAAATAAGCTGGGCTTGTGCAAGATTTGTCTCAGCAGCTGGTTAGTTTGCACCACGATGGTATGTGCTTAAAAATAGGGTTGCAGATTCTTTTCGATTATGATCAGTGTGAAAGCCAGCTTTTTGAGGGGGGGAGTATCGAGTTTCTGGCCTGGTGAAGGCCCTGTTCATATAGTGCACTGGTCGTTGTACCCCTTTTCTCCTCTTTGGCTAAGACTAAGTTGACAACCCGTTTTGAGACTCTCGGGTATACCACTAATGCTTCTCCTTGCACGGGAACCGCCAGGTGTAATGGTTCGAAGAGGTAGGTCTTTAACTGCTAAAAGGCTTGTTCGCACTCTTCAGTCCACCGATTCTTCTTCTTTCTCTTGATTGCCTGAAAAAAGGTGAAGCATTTATCGGTGGCTTTGGAGATGAATCTGTTTAATGCCGCGATCCTGCCTGTCAACCATTGGATCTCTTTCATTGTGCTTGGGGATTTCATTTCTAACATAGCTCAGACTTTATCTTGATTGGCTTTTATTCCTCGTTGGCTCACCATAAAGCCCAAGCATTTCCCAGACCTTACCCTAAAGACGCATGTTTCGGGGTTCAGTTTCATTTCGTTCATCCTCAACACCATGAAAGCTTCTCTTAGGTCGACCACATGGTCCGCCATCTTTATTGACTTGGCTATCATGTCATCTACGTAGACTTCTATATTTTTTCTAATCAGGTTTTTAAAAAGCTTGTTCACCAATCTCTGAAATTTGGCTCCTGCATTTTTTAATCCGAACGGCCTTACATGGTAGCAGTAGGTCCCTTGATGGATGATGAACGATATTTTTTCCTGATCAGAAGGGAACATCGGGATCTAATTATAGTTGAAAAAAGCATCCATAAAATTTTGTAGCTCATGTCCTGCCGTAGCGTCCACTAGCTGGTCGATCTTTGAGATGGAGAAACTATCTTTGAGGCAGGCCCTATTCAAGTCAGTGAAGTCAACGAACATTCTCCACTTTTCATTTGCCTTTTTTACCATCACCATGTTGGACAACCATTCTGGGTAATGGAGTTCTCGAACAAACCGAGCCGCCAATAGCTTTTCCACCTCTTCCACTATGGCTTCATTTCATTTTTGGTTGAAGATTCTTCTTTTTTGCTTGATTGGTCGAGAGGTAGGACAGACGGTCAACCTATGGGCAGTTAGTTTCAGATCAATTCCACGCATGTCCTGGTAGGACTGGGTGAAGACGTTTGAAAACTCTCGAATCAGCCGAGTTAGCCCTTGCTCGATCTCTAGCTTCAACTAGGTTCCCATCCTTACCACCTTCTCAAGCTCCCTAGCCTCAACTCGTAGTTCTTTTATTTCCTCTACCAGCTTCGGAGATTCAAAGACTCTTTCATTTGGTGTGCCACCATTGAGTACTTGGAGTAGTTCTTTCACTATTTGTTCGAATCTCCCTCCAACGTGGGTCTGCCTGAAATAATCGTGACAGGGTTGGGGTTCGATCCACCGAGCTTGCTGGCTGTCATTTTTTGCAGACTTGCCCGAAACTCTTCTAGGTATCCATTCCTTATCAGATGGTCGACCTGTTTCCTTAACTCCGTACACTCTTCGGTGGCGTGTCTAGGACCTTTGTGCATATTACACCGGTTCTTAGGATCTATTTGTCACTTTACTCATTTTCTCTTGAAATTCTCGTGTAACAATCCCCTATCCCGGATTGCTTCATAGACATCCTCGAGTAGCACGGCCAATGGTAAAAAATTCTCGACACAGGCCACCTTTCTCTCCTCACTCGATGGTTCATTGTTTCTTGGATTCTGGGGCGCCACCGAAGGGCTACCTAGTTGAAAACAGTTCGGCCCTTCCCCCTCGATTTTGAAGTCCGTCATTTAACAGATTGTTTTTTTGATTGTCTAGAGTGCTACGCCAGTTTGTGAAGTTTCCCTTTTGTTGAGGACAGTATTCGCCATCCGTTCTCTGGTATTTCAATAGGGAGGGTGAGGGTCTGTCTCTCCCTCTGTGTCTCGCTTCTCGTGTGGTCATGTCTTCCATTGAGGTAGTTCGGCCAGGGATCTCTTAGTCTCCTTACCTTCCTCTATCGACATGTATTTTGAGGCTTTGTTGTACACCAGCGTATAACTTGTGGTACTACTTTCTGCCAGGTGGTACCAGAACTTGCTTAATCATAACCCTGCCTTCAGGGCGTCCAAAGCGATGGACTGGTCAAACGTCCCAGCGCTATCACCTCCTTGTGGAACCTCCGGATGTAGTCCCTCGGGCTCTCTCCTTGACCCTATCTAATCTGCTTCAACTGCTCTAAGTCCCTGGCTACTTCGCATGAGCCCCGAAAGTGTTGGGCGAATTTCTCAGTCAGCTCGTTATAGGAGACGATATTGCACTGCTTCAGACCCCTGTAGCAAAGTAAAGTGGTCCTCTCTAAATTCATATAGAAGAGTCGGCATATTTGGTCCTACCTCAATCCTGCAATTGATAGAAGGTCGGTGATTTAGTCTATGTAATTGTTAGGGTCAGTGACTCTCCTGTAAGTGGGCAAGTTGGGGAGTCAAAAACCACTCGGAAGCTCCATGTCTCTTACCTCGTCTGTCAGTGGTAACCTTCTCTCCCTTTTCGTCTTCTTTGCCAGAGGCTAATCTTTTTCCTTTCTTTCTGCCATGAGGCTTTCCAACTTTCCTTCCAAACTACAGACCTTACTCTCAAGGCTTGATTCACCCCGTCGGTGCTGGCCCAGTTCTGCGAATGGCTCTATTTTCGTTAGCGGCTCAAAATCTCTAGGCTCCGCCTCTCCCTTCTCGAGGATCGCTTGGCTTGGCCTATTTGTCCCGGTCAAATTGTGCAGAGTCTCCGGTCCTTTTCTTCGCTCTGTCTATTCTTGAATCTCCTCCCAAGATTTTCTCCTGCAATTTCTTGCTCTCGTTTACTTACTCTTAATCAGTTCAATCATGAGCTGTCTCAATTCTTCTCTCTCTTTCCTCAAGGTCCTCAGGTCTACCCGTATTTTAGGAGGCAGAGAGCTTTCTATTCGAGGGAGGGGTCGGCTTGGATTTGAGCTTCACTCTCTAGCAACATAATTCCTACTAGCGGATAACCGTTCAACCATTGTCGATTGTTGCCTTTCTGGATAAAGCTTTTTGTTCGATTCCCACAGATGGCGCCAAAAACTGTTGACCTGAAGAAATGGTTCCCCGGGTCAACGAGGCTTATATTTGTTTATAAAGGGGAATTAAACTGGGCCTCGTCTCGACGGGAGCGGTTAATACGGGCCTTGGCTTCCTCTTTACCGCGATTTATAAGAAGCCTGCAAAGAAAATACGGACACAAGCTCAATGATGGTCTTGCTAGGGTGGGTTTTGGCAAAGACGCTCCGATGCTTAAGTCAGAAAGGGGTTCTCTCTTTCCAATATGATAAGACAAGAATGAAAAATAATGCTGGGGATGGGGGGGATTCCTTTCCTTTTTCTTGTTTTTGTTCTTTCGGTATTTTTTCATCATCCTCTCAATGTCTTCATTTTTTCCTTTTTATAGTGATGGCCTTTCAGGCACCTTTTTGGGCTTTCCTCTACAGTATTTCTGTTTAACGCCGAATATTCCCTGTTACACTTCTGACACACACCAAATATCCCCTTGCTATGCCCCTAACATACGCCAAATATCTTCTGCGAATTTTGTAACCCCGTTCCTTTCGCACGTTTGGTTTCCCCTCTGATATGTTGAGCATATTCCTTGGGTTTATCTCCATCGGCGGTTTGGGTTTAAGTGAGGCTTATTTAAAATAGCTTGGGTCAGATTTTGAACGGCCCTCCTTTACTGGTTCAATGTTGACGTGGGATTCATAAAAGCGAAACTTGTGGAATGTGTTGTCAGTACCTAATCGGCTGTGGTCGTGTTTAGGTCAACAAGGTCGAACAGGTATTCTTATTTGCCAACTAAATCCTTTCGAGTTCGATCCGGTTCTCTATCATTTGTCTCTGTTGGGATTTGATCCATTGGCTATTGCTCCTAGGCCCGTCTCTAGATTGGACTCGCTGCGCAAGCTTTGGTGAACCTTTGAAATGAGAGTAGCCTCTTGATGAGAGCGTCTGGCTGGGCATCCAGGGGGCTGACCTCGATTGAATTTAGAGGCCTTGGGCCCAAAGGCAAAAAAAAGGGGGTTTTCGGAGGGGAGTGGGGGACAACTTATAAATTAAAATAAATATTATAAATATAATGTAAAATTTATAAATCAACACTGGACTTCTATATTTATATAAAATATATATATAACAAATAAATCATAAATGAAACATAATTTATTTTTAAAAAATTACAAATCAACACAAAAGTATAAAAGTAGACATAAATTTCGTAAACTACACGTATGACTTGTAAATGTAATATAACATTTGTAAATATGAACTTGTAAATGATACTTTTCAATTGTAAATTAAACTAAATTTTATAAATATAATGTAAATTTTGTAAATCAAACTGAACGTGTATATCTATGTAGGAAAAATAAATACAATACATAAATCATAAATGAAACATAATATTTATAAAAAAAATTAAAATAACTAAAAAAATTATAAATTAACACAAAAATATAAAAATAGACATATATTTCATAAACTACACATACGACGTGTAAATGTAATATAACATATGTAAATCAATATCAAACTTGTAAATGATACTTTTTACTTGTAAATTAAACTAAATTTTATAAATATAATATAAAATTTATAAATCAACATTGAACTTTTATATCATGTAAGAAAAATAAATATCATGCATATATTATAAATGAAATATAATATTTGTAAAAGAATTTAAAATAACTAAAAAAATTATAAATCAACACAAAATGTAAAATTTGTAAATTATTATTGAAATTGTGTATTCACATAAAATTATATATAACTAAAAAAATGGTAAATGAAACAAATACTTTTAAAATAAATAGAATTATTTATTAACACTAAAATGTAAAAAGCATATATAAAATTTGAAACTAGCATACTAAGTTTAAATTTAATATAATATTTATAAATCACTATCGAATTTGTATATGATGCTTATAATTTGTAAATTAAACTAAATCTTATGACAAAAAAATATTTAATACTATTATTCTACAATAAATTAATTACGGTAATCAAGACATCCCATTTAGTTTGTCCCCATTATATATTACTTTTAATTTTTATATTCTAATAAAACTAAGTTTATTAGTGGAGATATTTGAGAATATATATTACTATTATGTTCAATTTTTTTTAATAATAGTATTATGTTAATTGATTAAAAATATAATATATTCAAAATTAATAAAAATATTACTTTTTATACATAACTTGAGATCGTATGTATGTGATATGTAATCTAATTATACTAACATGTAAGTAGTAAGTAGAAATAACAAAAAGAAAAAAAAATTATTTTATTTACAACGTTTACAATTTAATTTAATTTTCTTTGATAAGATATAAAAGTTAAACATTAACTTGTTAATATATACAAAGAATATTTTATGCGCAAATTTGCATTACATAAATTGTAATGCATTATTATAGGTTGTTGGTCTTTATTACATGTTAGTAATAATAATCATTGAAACTAAATTTTTATTTTTCTTAATATTAGTTTTTAAATCTTTTTTCTTTTAAACTATTATTGATAGGTTTCCTCTAAAATATATTACAATATAGATTTAAATTATATTTTAATTTATAACTAGTTTAAAAAGATTATTGATTAATGTATGTTCAACTCTAAATAATCTATACTTTTATTTTTATATGGATAATTATTTTAATATTAATAAAAAGGTTAATAAATTGAATAAATTAAAAGATTTATGTATAAATATAACTTTTTTTTATATAAATTCAATATGACTTGTTACTTAAAAAAATAATTTTTATTTGTAAAAATATAATTATAAAAATTAAAATTATTTAATCTAATGACCAATAATAAATCAAATATTAATACCGTAAATATTACTATGGCTTCGTAGAAAATCCCTTTCCGATAATATTCTATATCATTCCAACAATTGAGTTTGAAGTACCTATTCTCTTGTGGGAAATTCTCCTATTGACCAAAATAAAAATAAAAAATTTATTTTCACCTTAGTCAATGGTTATAAATTATATTAACTAAATATACGTTTTTTTATTTATTTTTCCCCTTTACAAATAAAAGCGCCATTACACCCTCTTTCTCTCTCAACCACAACTCATTTTTTCTCAAAATTCTTCAAATTTTGTACATCGGCTTTAAATATTGCATATTTTGAAGATTTAAACTAAAATAATCAATTGTGGCGTTGAAAAAATTGAATAGGCAAAAATTAGTGAGATTTTTATTCTAAATTTAGTTTGGCTATGTTTTTGAATTTTTTTTGTATATAATTGTTAGAAATGTATATATATAATGTTAGAAATATGTAAAATAGGTTGAAAATGAGTGTAAGAAGTAAAAAATGACAACAACAAAAAGGTTAGAAATAGTGGATTCTGGCCACTTTTTACGATTGTCCATGAAACCACGCACCGACACATGTTTTGTAAATATATAGTTAAAATGTGTAATTTTAATGTTAAGAATATTAAAATAAGGTTAAAAATATGTACAAAAAGCTAAAAACTGCAATAAAATGACTGGAAATGACAGATTCAAGGCGAATCAGCATGTGCCAAATGACACATGCGTTAGAGCGTGTTCCCCCCGCAGGGCATGAATCTCCACACGCTGACGTGTGATTGGACATGTCAAGCTAACGCTCGCACTACAGGGCGAGCATCACTTCCACGTGGCACAACGTGGTATTTTTAATTTTTTTAAATCAATATTTTTTCTTCATTTTTTTAATATTAAGTTCTATTTATATTTTTATTAGTTTTTGATTTTATATTTTTTATATATTTATATTCAATATTTTGTATTATTTTTAATTATTATATATTCACACTAAACTAATAATTATTTTTTGTGTTTTTTTCAGGTGCTCCTAATATTATTATGGCGCAAATTTCGACCATTATATACTTTAGGGGAAAATGTGAGAGTTCTAGTGATGGTTTTGAGATATATATTAGATATCAAAATATGCACATAGTAGTTCCAAAAAATACTAAATATGAAGCGTTGTTGAGAAGAGTTTATCATCTTTTAGGAGTTGATCAAGTACAGTATAAAGTGACTCTGAAGTTTAAGGTTCCTTCAAGTACTATAAAGTTGAGACATATTCCACTTGAAAATGATGAAGATGCAATATTGTGGTTGAGCCTACAGAAGACTATTACTATGCCTCTATGTGTAACAGTGGATGTATAAGCTCCTGAATATGAAAATAAAGCAGAAGCACCCATGGATTTAAAATAAGGCTACGCTAATCAATTCATGTCTGCAACCCCTGTGTATGTTCTAATTCCCACAGAGGATTATCATTATTCTCCCCCAATGTTCAATGAATAACCAACCTACACACATTATAATAGTCAGATATATGGAGATATTGGTGTTGATCTTGGTTATGATTTGATCATAATATTAGTAATAATGCTAGAAATGACGAAGGTTATAAGAATGATGATCGTGGTTATGATGTTAGTTAAGAGGTTATTAATGATGATGGAAATAATGTTGATGATGATTATGGAGAAACGACTGCAGATGAAAATGATGATGATGATGACGACGACGATAAAGATGATGATAATAATAATATTATCAGAGAAGAAAGGGTTAAGGTTGAAAACCTATTTCAGTTCTAACCTAAAATACCGCTATTTGACTTGAACATATCGAAAAAAAATATCTTATACTAGAATTATAGATGTGTTTGTAGAAAAGTTGTATAACAATAAAGATGAAATTTATGAGGCTATAAGCATGGTTACACTTAAGAAAAAATGGAGCTTCAAATTTTACAAGTCCACCAAAGATTGTTTTGAGTTGAAATACGATTATGAGAGATGCAAATGGAGATTATGGACAGTGTCGACAGAAGAGCGACATTTTTTCATTGTAAGGTGAATAGATGCAAAACACACTTGTATATTAGATTAATTGTGGGATAGTTACTAGCAAACCAAGAGCCGGATTATTGCTAAAGTAATTAAAAATAATTTTACATTGGTCAATAAAAGTTATAGACCGAAGGACAGTTAAGCAGATTTACGTGAGAAATTTGGTGTTCAGATAACATATACTACATGTTGGTGAGCTAGGAAGCATGCATTACAATTTATAAGAGGTGATCCAAATGAATCATTCATATTGCTTCATGTATACAGCTATATATTGCAACAGAATAACCTGGGTACGGTTACTCACTTGAAAACTGATGCAGACAACCACTTCAAGTAATTCTTTTTGGAGCTAGGACCATGTATTAGCTATTTTAATTCATCCATCCGACTAGTGATTGCAGTGGATGAAAAATTTTTGAAAGGTTCCTATCTTGGTACAATATTTGTAGCCTTTTGTAAAGATGGAAAAAATTAGATATTTTCATTGGTATGGGGGATTGTTGACTTAAAAAATGATGCTTCTTGGGAGTGGTTTATGGTCAAGCTATAGGGAGTAATTGGTGACCATCAGAATCTTATTTTTATATCTAATTGACATGCCAGCATTGAGAGTGCTATACAGGGTATGTTTTCAATGCGTATCATGGGCTCTGCATTTTTCACTTGAAGAAAAAATTGGTAATAAAATACAAGTTACCAACAGAAAAGTCTAAAAAATGGGTATACTTGTCCACCTATTTTACTATTGCCAAGACATATTGCATCCCTAATTTTCAACACTAATTGAACAAGATATGAGAAATGAGACCCGATGTAACTAAGTACTTTGACGAAGATGTTGGTACAGAAAGATGGGCTCGATTAACTAATGCTTTTAGAAGGTATAACGTTATGACTACTAATATTATAGAGAGTATTAATGCAGTTACAAAAAGAAGCAAGAATCTGCTGGTGACCAATTTGGTGGAGTGGATTCGGGAGCTAACACAACTGTGATTTTACCATAGATAGTTGACAGTACAAAATACGATGACAGTCTTAATGAATTGTACAAATCACAAAGTCATGAAATATAATAATGACATAAGTCAAATGGTAATTTACCTTGTTGATTTCTCAAGTTTATGGTCAAGGAGATGGCAGAGACATGATAATGGACATTTCTAATAGAATATGTAGTTATCGAAAGTTTGACTACAGGTAACTAGCTTGTTCTCATGCACTCACCATATGCAGATATATAATATTATCGCACGAGAGTCTTTGTTCAATTTATTACACATCCAAGACTTTATTCCGTGCCTATAACAAGCTAGTACTTCCAGTTGGCCATCCATCAGATTTTATTATCTAAGAGAATTCAAAAAATATAGACATCCAGCCTCGATAGCACATCATCAAGTAGGCAGGCATCGGATGAATCAAATTTCATCTCAAAGGAATGAACCATTGAAGAAGATTTGTAGTCGTTGTAGACAACATGGATATAATCGACAGACGTGTTAAAACCCTATCGCTTTACATAGTAAGTGATGTATGTTTATTTATAAAACTACTTTATTAATATTTAAATTTTAATTTCACTACAATATAAAGCTTTTTTTTGTTTTAGATGGGTGTGAGATAGAGGAAACAACCTGGATTCTGATGCATAATTCTATATAAATATTTTATTATATGAAGGGTAATTATATGTCATTTTCTAATTATGCTACTTTGCATTAAAGTGTTGAATTTTATAACTTCTGCAGCACACTTATTTTGTAATACATTTATACCTTTTATTATGTTGATGTTGAAAATGTTCAATTTTGGATAAGTTATGGAAATATATGTATAAGTGTCAGAATTGTAAGTTGCACGAATGAGATGTTTGATATTTTAACGAAATTTGGGCAGAATCTCCCCTATTATATGGATGCTCCCAAACCTGTATATTGAAAAAACACACTTCTATACAATTATATATCATCTCTAATACATCCACCCAACACGCAAACATCAAAATAATAATATGACACAAATGCATATGTAAAATATATATTACACATCTATTAAGCAGATGTTGCAGTGGTCCACAAATCAACAGTCATCTTTTGTCTATAAAAAATATCAATTCAAAGGAATGAATCAAATAACTGACCCAACATAAGATACTCAATAAACATACAAATAAATGGGTCTGCTCCCGACCGCCTATTAAGATATGTTCTCCTTCAAACGAAGGACTAGCCAAGGGAACATATCTGGATTTTGTATTCCCCTTATACTATAAAATTTACATTAATGAAGATAAAATGGTATGGTAACATGTAAAGGTTCCATAAATTTTAGAATGGCATCATCAGAGTGACCGTTCTCGAGGGAATCATACAGCATAATCTTTCTCTGAACAAGGTTGACCTCTACTGCAAACCAATGTTCCTGGTTGATATTCAATGGAATATATACCTGTAAAAACTATTATTGTATTATTTTAAACTTATTGTATTTAATAACAATAAAAAGTTATTACTTTCACTACTTTATTGACCGATGCTCATGGTTTAGCACCAACTAAATTTTATTCCAATTGCATATGACAACAACAGTTGAATCTATTGGTCGTCAGAGATTGAATTGGGAATGAAGGATATTTGCTACATTTTTTAATGTACTCTTAAATAAATATGATGTTAAACTCATTAATAGTTAACCAACAGTATTATAATACAATATGTATAATAGACGGATAAAAAATACTCACGTAAAAATATGCATCTATAATTGTGCAATCCTGTGAGTACATGTCGAGAAACATCCTCTGCCGTGTATGTATAACCTTATGTACTCATTTATATACTGCAAAATTGAGATAAAATGTATATAAGTTTTGATACTGTTAAAAAACTCACAATAAAAAAAATATAAAAATAAAAGTCCTCATCGCATCATCAAGCCAATAAAACAATAGCTCCTTAAATCATGTGCTGCTAACATTGAGTCCGTGTAAAGCAATAAGCTGCGTTAGGTCATTTTTATTTATCTAATCCAAAATGTCCCTAAATTTTTCTTGATGAATAGGAATTAGTTACATATTTATGTCAACTGTAGCTTCTACTTCAAATTCTACAAATTTTTTTTCAAGGGCTTTTTAAATGGATTGGTATAAAAACTGTATTAGGCTTGCGCCTTCTTATAGTAGCTCCCATATCTGCTCATATTTTGAGCTAACGTAGCGAGAATAATTTTTACACTTGCCAAACTCTTAGCTACATGTTATATATCTATTGGCATGGGCTGATGCTGCAACTCGTTCGCATGAGTGTAAGCCTAAAAGTCGACGGCCATGAATTCGGTGCCCTAAAACTAAATAACACCAATCAATGTATTGACTTGTTAAACTTTGTACCCAATGAAATTTAGGTTCAAAACATACCATAGTCTGCCCTGCATCCTCAGAGATCCTGATGACTTCATGTATTGCATCATAAAAGATATTTGATGAAAGATCTCTTCTTTATCCTTATTCATCTTATTTTGAATTTGTGAGCTAACACTATCAATTTTTGTGGAAAGCTCTGAGCTAACCTTATCAATCTTGTTAAATAACTCTACTTGAAGATTATCAATCCTCTTCTTCATGACATAATACTATGATGATGACGTACCTAGCTCAAACTATACATAAGTAATTATAATCAATCTTCACAATATAATACTCATCAACAACATATAGTAGTGAGTGAATTCAAGGAAAAAGATTAAGTTATTATACCATTGATTCAGTCATTGGCGAGGCTTGGAATTCGTACTTGGGCTGAACATCTATATCAATCTGACAATCGATGAATTGGGTGTTCGAAATCTTAATTTTCTCCAACTTCAGAGTTCTTCCCTATTTTTTCAATGAAATGCACAATTTTGTCACCACCCGACAATCCATATTCTTCTCATATTTAAAGAGCACCAACATCCTATGTACTTCCAAAGCCTACATAAAATTTTAAATTTATTAATCATTAATAGAAAAAACTATAAAATTTATAAGGAAATTATATATATTTTTTATTGAATGTAAAAGCATACTCCAACACCATCGAAGAGAATATTTGTGACATCTTTGTATAATGAGTTGCTCGTACTTGACCAATTTAGAAGACGCAAAAAATGATCACTATCCTTATGCGCAAACATCTACCAACATCTTGGGATTGCCTTATAGATCCACACCTGAGATAATAAAGAAACAATTAACATTCTAAAAAAAATAACAACATTATTCTCTTATTTAATGTAATTTAAAATAACAATTTTTTTTGCATTTTAATATGATAATGAATCGAAAAAAAAATAATTAATCATCAAGAATGCCTGATCAAATGCATATAGGTTATTTTTTTCCTATCCAGAGTGCCTCATTGTTTGACCTTCATTAACTTTTTAATTAGGGTTATGCTTAAGCTATAATAGAGTATAATCCATGCAATTTTTGCCCTAAAGATAAGCATTAAACTCATCTAAATTATCTACGAGAAGCACAAAATATTGGATGACTATTTGATAAGGCGTAATTGTATAAACTATTTTATCTTCCTAACTTGATATTTGTTCAATTTATCTCAATAATTGGGCTATTTATGCGTATTAATATTGTTTTATAGGTTGAAGCATTATCGGAGCAAAAATACCGGAAAACGGACGCAAAGGGGGGCATTAGAGATAAAAATACGAATGGAGGCACTGTTTGCCACAGTGTACTGTAGCTACAGTACCACTGTAGCAACAGTGCAGCGCCGCAGCACTGGATTTCAGCGCCGCGGCGCCGATTGCAGAAAGTGAGCGCCGCAGCGCCAAATCGCAGCGCCGCGGCGCCGGGACCTGGACAATAAATTGTGACAGGTTCCTGAAAATCAGGAAACCCAAAAGCAGCCCAAAATGCGCCCTAATTCCGTGCTCTTACCTATTTATTTGCTCAAAACTTACATTTTGAGATAGGACTCCAGCTGGGACAGCAGCTGGAAACACAAAGAAACACCTAACTTCTAAGTTTGAAGAAATCAAAGAGGAGGGAAGCAAGCTTCAACAACAAAGGCATTTGACAGGGATGTCTTCTTTGCTTTGATTCTTTACTTGTTGTAAGATGTTTAGTTTACATGTATTGATGGAATTAGCTTCAAGATTGTGTAGTTTAATGATGAGCTAATTTCGTTCATCTAGGATTACATCCTTGAACTCATTATGTGATTGATTTTAGTTCTCTCTTTTATGGTATTAATTCAGCTTTTGATATATTCATTGTGCTTGTGCTTAATGCTATTTGATTACTTGGCCAGTGGTTAAATTGATCTAGAAATGCTTAAATAAACTTGACAAAGGCATTTAGGTATTTAGTCTTAAGCATATTGATGCATGATCATAGTGTAGTACACTTGAGTTTCATATGAGATAGACATATACTCATAAGGCATGTATGGCTCATAAAACTTGTGCTTAATGAATTTTGTTCAATTTATTTATCATAGACATATAGATATTTGATTGGATGGAATAGATTCACTTGACCTGCAAAAGAGGCTTGTGATGTGTTAAGTGTTTTGGTCAATATATCAAGTTGAGAACTAATAAACATCAAAGAGATTCTGCTGAATTTATTTGCATAATGGGGGATAGTTTGTAATCCTAGGATTTCTCATATTGAATATAATTTGTTGGTAATTTAGTTTATCACTTAGCATAATTAAGTTGTTCTTTTACTTGAGTAGTTTAATATCATACATTAAATCATTTTCTGGATAATAGTAGAAAGACATCATTTCAGTACTTAAACTAGAAAAGATAAATCATTCTCTGTGGGATCGACACTTTTCTCATCATATATTACTTGTTGCGACACGTGCACTTGCGCTAATTTGTGTTATAGAAAACACACAATAATGACTCTACGAGGATCACGTGGCATCAATAATTTATGAAATACATAAAATAGACATATTTTTATTGCATCTATATCATTGTCAAATGTAATGCTATTTAACCATGGATCTAAATCCTGGTAGGTCAACTCATTTCTACCACTAAAGTATTTATGCCAAAGTCTACTATCCAACCCATTTACTGATGAATAATCACACATTCTCAAACCAGTAATCAAATAAAATTTTAGATGGGAGAATCTAATACGCCTGTTGCCTATATAGAACCACAATTCTTCATATAAATATTTTGTATGTACACGTCTTAATAAAATCTTGTGTACTAAAATACCTGAGAATAGAATATCTTGTACATCAAAAAATGGTCAAAACACCTAGTTCTAAATATTTCAATCTGCCTTAAAGTCAATTTTTCTTTTTCTTTTTTTGATAGCCCATAACTTCGAGTAAGCAGATATAGTCGATCGGTAGAATTCATTTTCGGCAATTATATAGTCCTTTGAGACATATTCTCCTTCCTTAAAAAAAAATTATTAGATAATTCAAATAATTACTAAAAATTTAAAAAAATTATTAAAACTTTTTCATCTAACAAAAAATAATGTAATAATGATAACTAAATTTAGTCACAATTTTAATATAAAAAATTTAAATAAATTAAATATAAAAAAGTTTGAAATTTTTTTTAAAAAATGCCACATGGCGCCCTCGTATAGTAGCATGTGAGTGGGTGTGACACGCGTGTTGTAGTTCGTGCGTCGCACTGATGCGGCGCGTGAGCCACTATGCCGACGCATGGCTTTACATACAATTGTGAAAATGGTCAAAATTTGCCATTTTTTACTATTTTTTATTATTTTCGGTCACTTACACCTATTTTTAACATATTTTACACCTTACTAACATTACATATATACATTTCTAACGACTATATATAAAAACAACTCAAAAACACGACAAAATTAAATTTAGAATAAAAATTCACAAATTTTTATTAATTTTTTTCAATTATACAATTGATTATTTTAGTTCAAATTTTTAAAAAGTACAATATAAGTCAATTTATAAATTTGAAACAAAATTTTAGGAATAACCGAATATTTGGAGAAGAGAGATTGGAGAGCTTTTTGAATTTTGGCCAAAAAAAAATGAAAAAATTAATAAAATAGGAATAATGTTGATAATTTAATTTATATAGTGTAAATATTTTGACCCGGATCAAAACAAAATTTGAATGAAAAACTTCGATAAAAAGGGGGAAATTCGGATTCCCTCTCTTATAGAAGAAAATGAAGACGAGCAGCTACCCATATTATTCATAATGTCACATTTGCCTTTTATTAGTGTACTTTTGAATCAGAAAGTACTCTTTAGTTTAAATAAATCTGTTGACTGTCGTCTGTTGTTATATAATTTTGTCCTCAAGCTCGAGCATGTAGCAACTGAGATAATACCAGACAAAGACAAAGCGAGAAGCTTCGAGTTCCCGTTTGAAGTCGGGGTACGCGTTTACGCTGACCACCTCTTCATATCATCAGAAAGATTGCTCAATTTGACCGTCTATTTTCTTAGCACATGATCGATAATTGATCTAAACTCAAATAACAAGTCACCACCAACTTCTTATTATAAGTATGAACATGAATATGAATAAATTAATTCCGTTTGAACAATCGATAAATCATTTACCAAAAATTTAAAACATTTCATCAATGGCATCTTACAGCGGATCCTACTCTTCCCAATCCTACGTGCCATCAGCGCCGTCTCTCCCGGATTCATACGGCAACCAGTGCTATACTTCTTACAGCAGCACTCCATCGGCTCCGAGCTACTATGGCCAGCCCCCGCCGCAGCAGCAGTATGGGCTGCCGTACCAGGTTCATAGTTACGGGCAGGTTGAGTCACACGGGCACAACTCGTTTCCGCCTGGGACGCACCCAGATGTGATAAGGAGCTTTCAGATGGTGGATAGAGATAGGAGCGGATTTATTGATGAGAACGAATTACAACAAGCGCTTTCTTCTGGATATCAGAAGTTCACTATGAGGACTATTCGGTTGCTTATGTTCCTTTTCAAGAATCCTAATGATTCCTTGAGAATCGGTGAGGTTTTTTCTTGCTTTTTGTGAGATTCCTTTTTCTTATTTGATTTGATGCTTCTGCAAATTTTTTTTTTTTAAAAAAAAAGAAGGGACATTTTTTAAATTTGATGTGGGTTAGAAAAAAATTTTATGTGATTTTGAAACGAAGGGATCGTCTGGATTTTTAATTTCATTGGAGTTCTTTGTTTCTGGAAAAATAAGACAAAGAAAAAGTAAAATCAAGAAAAACTGAAGTGGAGCTTAACAGTTCTCAGAAACAATTATTGGGTTTATCCCAAGAGCTAGATTGATATCTAACTAGACGGGCAATGCAGTGAAATGGAAAATTAATGCCGCCTTTGTTTTTGGACTAAATGTTTAGTAATTAGAAGAAAAATATTTCGTGGGTTTTCATTGCTGAAATGAAAATTAAACTTCACATTTTAGATTTCATATTTGGGATATGCTCATGTGTTCAATGCCTTAAAAAGTATCATATTTGCTTTCTTCACGGCCACTTTTACCTGTTACCTGTTCAAATAGATATATAGCTGCTTGCGCATTTTGGTTCTTTTTCTTCATAATTACCCGTTCTACTTTCTCTTTGTTTTTATGTTTCCACGAGAAAGATGACACTCTAAATTTCCTGTGACAGGGCCAAAAGAATTTGCTGAGTTGTGGAGTTGCCTTGGTCAATGGCGTGTGAGTATTTTTACTTATCTTGCTTCGAATTTTAAAAATTTTCTCAACTGATTGGAAAATGAATACATATTTATTCTTTTGTTTACCTTTAAAGACACAACAAAGGAAAAAGATGAATACCGTAATTTGATTAACTTATGTTTTCAGGTTGTTCCTGAAACCAGTAGGGTACGTGGTGAATATACGAAGCAGTTTAGACCTTGGCGAGTTTAAAAAGGTTGAAGGTTATTTGGCTGTCAAATAGTCTCGAGGGTTTTTTGGGCAAAAAAAAAAAATTATGTTGGATTTCGTGTTTCTTGACAACATTTTCCTGGTTCTTGCTCATCCAGTTTCCGAAAGTCTAATTATTACTTGCTGTTGGTCACCATCTACTTTTGCAACCTAAGTAGAGATTGAGATGTACTACAATGCCAAACTAAGTAAATATTGAGATGCATTGCAGTGATTGTCTGATTTTTTCCCAATACACATTTTATGCTTCAGATGCCATTTTTATTTTTTCTTTCACAATAAAGTCCATCATACAGACTATCTTTTAGTGCTTAGTATCAACTACGAAATTCACTGTTGCAGGCTATATTTGAGAGATACGACCGAGACAGGAGTGGGAAGATTAATTTGATGCAATTGAGGGATGCTCTCTACAGCATTGGATATGCAGTACCAGCTTCAGTGCTTCAACTTTTGATGTCCAAGTATGACAATGGAAGTGGCAGCAGGAAGGTTGAACTCAGTTTTGACAGTTTTGTCGAGTAAGGCTCGTATTCTATTACTACTATTATCTTCTTTTTTTTCTTGTAAGGATTCTGATGTATTGTATTAATGTTCTTCGGTTTTATTTATTGGATATGCAGATGTGGGATGATTGTGAAGGTGAGTCTATAAATCCTTTCTTCTAAATTCTTGAATGCATTTTCTTATTTCTTTGTTTTCTCTGGTTACACAACATTTTAATGGATCAGTCTTCGGAAAACCTCAAGATATTGGAATGGGTTGTCAATTTTGCATGCATATTGTGTGTGTATTACTAGATTTAGGATTGAGTTTGTATATTGAGAAATGGGAAGTGTGAAAAAAACCTTAATTAGATGGTGTATTGAGATAGGTTACCCTTTTATCCATGTAAAACGAGCTTGAACTTCTTCTGCACAGATGAAAAAGAATTATAAACCGAAGAAATAGTCAGCAGCTAATACATATGGCGACCATTGCCAGTTAGAATAACGTTTTTTAATTGTTCTTGTTATGTCTAGTTGATCTGTCCATGTGCAATATCAACATTCAAAATGATAAAAATAAGATTTCATAAAGAAAAGCAGCTAAAGAAATCACCTCATTTATTTATTTTTTTAAAGTATGCATAATAATTAATTGTCAAAATAATACAATAAGCAAAATGACTTCTTTCAATTCCGTTCGTTAAAGAACTAATATTTTTTTTAAATGAACATTTTCAAGTTCCATAGTTTGGTCATTAAATAATTAATTTTTAAAAACAAATGAAAAAATTCAACCTTCAAAAGGTTGCAAATATATTGATTTTTTTTAAAAACTTTTCTTTTTAAATATCATTTTCAAATTTTAAAAATAAATTTTTTTTATTGATGTATTCTTAAATTTCAGAATATAAAGATATTTTCTCTTTTTTTATTTGAATTCATTTTTAAATTTACATAAATATTAGGAGTACTAAAAAACATATAATTGGATTATATTATTTCCATTATTAAGCTAACAAATGATACATTAAAATCATGATATTGGAATAATTTGATTTTTAGTATTTAATAAACATTAATGTGATACTTATATAATTAGGATACATAAAATATAAAATTTATATCTCAAATATACAAATCTAGCATTACTCTTAAATAAAATTCATAGAATTTAATTTCTAGTATAAGACAAGTATTGCAGTAAAAAATTTCATTCATGTTAAATGTGATACAACCAAAATTTTCAACTATTATTTTATTATCTCTCTTTGATTTTCTCTTAACATCTCAAATGAAAAAAGAAAAGAACTAGTATCATTTATTAAAAAATAAATAGGTTTGCTTTCTATATTAATGAAATAAAATCATTAGTTTTTGTGTGATTTATCCTTCAAAAATTCAATTAATACATTATTTATCCTACAATTACGATTGGCCAGTTTCATAAATGAGTCAAGTTTAAAATGATCCGATTAAGACGGAGAAATCTATCTCAATCAAAAAAAAAAAATTTGAAACATTTCTCATCCAACCCAAACTCAGAACATGATGGGTCAAGTCAAAATAAAATATATGAAAAAATTTGGGTTGGGTTGAGTTTCTTCCTCTCTCTTGAACTAGTTTGTAAGTTGGGTTAAGTTATTTGTGAACTTTTCCTTTCATTCTTTAATTTGATATATTTGTGTTTTAGACTTTGAGCTTTCATCGAATTTTTTAATAAGAGGACGGATTTTAATTTAGCTTGAGTTTTTTTATTTGAGTTTATCTTATTTTTAAGATTTTTTTAAAAAGTATTTAATAGAGTTTTGTTTTGGAAAAATATATAGACTTGTTTAATTGAGTTAATTGGATTAATTAAATAAATAAATTCTCTTTCTAATTTTTTTCAATTCCCCCTTCAATCATAATTAAATTGAATTGAATTAAGTGAAATTGAATTTAATTAAATTAAATTTTATTTTTAATATTAAAGTGAATTGAAAAATTAAAAAATTTATAATTTCAATTGCAATTTTAATTACTTTAAATTTTATAATTTTAATTTCAAATCTAGTTTCAAGTCTGTTAAAATTAAAATTTTAATTCTAATTCTATTAAATTTTGTAATTTCAATTCTGTCAAATGTTATAATTCTAATTCTAATTCTAATTCCAATTCTATTAAATTATATAATTCTAATTTCAATTCTATTAAATGGTATAATTTTAATTCCAATTCTAATTCCATTAAATTTTATAATCTCAATCTAATTCCAATTTTAATTCTATTAAATTTTATAATCTCAATTACAATTCTATTAAATATTATAATTCTAATTTTAATTTACATTAAATTTTATAATCTCAATCCCAATTTCAATTCTATTAAATTTTATAATCCTAATCCCAATTACAATTCTATTAAAATTTATAATTCTAGTCCCATTATAATTCTAATTCCAATAAATTTTATAATACCAATTACAATTTCAATTCTAATTTCAGTTATATTAAATTTGATAATGCAAATTCTATCTCAATTTATATTAAATTTTATAATTCTAATTCTAATTTTAATTACATTAAATTTGATAATTCAAATTCTTAATTTTATTTTTATTTTTTAAAAATTTAATAGTTCAGAAAATTCCTGATTCAAGTTGAAAATTTCTCGAACTGCAATTGCATAAAAGTTTTTTATTTACTTTATAGAGACCATCGTGATACAATAGTATCCAGATGGCCATGCCGATGTTGGAATGAAAGGTAAGTTTTAATCACTTTGGGCCATAGAGACACCATCATGATACAATTTAATGTTTTGATTAGGAAGCAAATGGGGATCAAATCTTTTGGTAGCTGGCACGTCACTATGTTGAAATAGTTGATTTGGGATTCGTCTATCTGTCGATCTTATCCTTTCGGGCCATGCATTACTTATGCAGAAATGCCATAAAGCTAATCGACAAGCTCCATGATGTTGATAGCCACCACCCCCACTTTATTTATGTTCAAGTATCAGCTGATGTTTCACATTTTCAACTTTGAAACATGATTTTTCACTAATCTCAAAAAATGGAGCCAAGAACAGTTGAAGGATGGAAGGCTTATTGGGTGTCTGATAAACACTTGGCCGCTAAATTTTTTTATCAAATACTTGATGCTATTAAACATTAAAAATTAAACAGAAGCAGAGCAATACAAAACCGAATACGGTAAAAGGTGTAACTTTCTCTGATCATCAGTTGCTATTCATATACTGTTGTGTAAAGTTTAATAATGTAAATTAACTTGAGATAAGACATGGGACTATTAGTCCAGCAAAGGCTGATGGTACAAATTCTCTTTTGGGGAAAGAGAGAAAAAGATATGGCAAACGCTAATTCTCTTTTTAGAGCCAAAGACCAAAAAAAAAAATTAGGTTTACGTATAGGAGATTTGGAGGGGGAAAGAAGTATGAGAGGCTGGCCAAAACACGGAGTCTAATGTAATGGCTTTTCCTTTCTGATAGAAGCCAATTTGGACTTTTGTGAAGCTGAAGACAAGAAGAATTTTGTTATCTGGAAAATGCACAAGCATGATTGAAGTGGACATAAAAAAAAGATGGAGACCCCAAAACCCTTATCATATTTCTTATTAGAATATGGAAAAAGCGAGATTTTATATATAACTGGAGTTTAATACAAAAACCAGTATTTGTTAAGCTTCCACTTGTTGCGTGGATCAAGTAGACTACAATGACAGGTTTGTTGCCATGGAAAACCAAAAGTTGAAAGAATCCGAATTCTCTGCCGTCAGATGTGAATACTCCTAAATTCTAATGCCTAAATGTCAAATAGAATCACAGCTTACACGGGATCTGATGGGAAAATCTGCTGCCTCCTATGTAATTGTAGCAATTGGGATTGACTTCAAATGCAATAAAAGTAAGCAAAATTCATTTTATAGATTGGAAGACATTGCTCCTAATTATCTAGCCACTTGCTTTCTCATCTTGATGTGTGCCCAGGGATGAATCTGATAAAACTAGTAATTTTATTTTTGTATACATAAGAAAATCTTTGGAAGAAGTAGCAGTCCTTTGAAATGGTTGTGTTGATCTAACAAAAAAGAATTAAATGCCTTACCTATATCTCCTCGGGCATATGAATAATTAGTAACTTTGTTTATTTCCTGTGATCTCTATCTTGCTCGGTTGATGAATTCTAAAGCTTTTATGCACAGATGGCATATGCTATAACATAGATCAGTAGACTGAAGACAGGAAAAATCTGCAAAAAGAAATGGAAAAGCAAAGACATGACATTAGGTGCACTCTTTCACATATCAGAGCCTTTGAAACAAATTACAAATCATAAAATTAATTGCTCAAAAACAGTAAATTGAAGGGGGGGGAGGGGGGGTGGAGAGAGAAAGAGAGACTGTATAGGTAATATAAAGGATAAAGAGAGTGATCTTACATTAATGTTGGAGGCTGATGATGAATAAATTAGCTCTGGAAGATAGCCTTGTAATCCAATGTCATAAACTGGGTTACCATTAGGATAGTAGAGTCCATAATTTCTTTCTGATGCAGGACCAGGCTTTAAATCCTCATTAAAGAGTGCAAAAACATGTATGTCAATTGGAACTGATGGCTTTCCAGGAGTTCCTTGCTTCTGCTCTATCCTCTTCAACAAATTACCATTATACAATCCGGCATTCTCTGGCGTAGCTCCAACCTCATCGGCATCTCCCCTCGATGGCCAGCCTGTCTCCGAAATCCTAACTTCGATGTCTGTGTGCCCCAAAGCTTTGATTGCTGAATACACGGCGTCAATTTGAGCATATAACATATTGTCATAATGCAAATTAGTATTGTGATCTACCATCCCTTGATTAGGCTGGAAAAGCACATAGTCTAACGGCACGTTGTTTGGGTTATCCTTGTATGCAAAATAAGGATACGCATTGATCAAAAAGGGTGACTTGATCTGAGCATGAAAATTGAGAAGGGGTTGAAGATAAACAGAAAAATCTTGCCGAAAAGATCCAGCTGAAGGAGGGTAAGAGTTGCCCAAGATATCAAGTGAATGGGCCGTTGTGACTGTAACTTGTTTATCAAGTCCAAGATCGACAAGGGTTCTGTAAACAGTTTGCATTGCTGGGAGGAGATTAGAGTAGAGCTTAATGTCATTGCTTTTGAAAACTTCATTACCGACAAGGATGCAAGTGATTCTGGTTTGTGGGAGATGGGGTTGAAGCCGCTGTTGAATCCAAGTTTGTGCCTTGATTGAATCAGTCATGTTTTCAAGGTACTCATTTCCAAGACCAACAATGAAATCTACATTTGAATCGGAGAATGCATAGAGAACATTCGGATCGGCGTCGTATAATTTCACTCTGCTGATGTTGAGAGATCTTAAAAGGATGGCGACACGAGAGGGAGATGGGAGATTGTTTGCTATCTGACCATAGTTGATTCCAACTCCAAGGCCAAGGATTTGTACTGCTGATTCTGAAAAACAGAGTGGCCAATTTATGAAATATAAGTACTTTGTGAAAAATAAAAAATTACCAAGAGTGATGACTTCAAAAATAAAATTTCTGCAGAATGCTAAAAAAACACCATTAAACACATAACTGAATTCTTGAAAAGTTATATCAGAACAAGAATAAAGATTGATGTTAAAAATATATTATACTCAGATGCCCATAATATATAAAAATAAATAAATAAATTTATGAAGTTATGATAACCATAAATATATAATTTTCCGTTTAGAATAAATAATAAGAATAAAAATATACTATGCATGCCACAGAGCATACCAAAGAACAAGAAGGTCATATTCAATGCTGAAATTTGATAAGAATCTCATTAAGTTCCATGAAAAAGTTGAGTGCAAAAGAATAAGAAATTTAGAGAAAGAAAAACTGATACCGATCAGAAACATAAAAATAAAAATAAAAAAGGAGGCGTAAAAACTAATTCAATTTTGATAATATCTCAAACCCAGATTGAGAGTTTGTTAAAACTATAATCCTTGGTCCGTTTGTTTTCGTTTCTGAATATTTTCTCACCAAAAGAGGAGGCAGAGATAGAACAAGAACAAACCTGAAAGAGTCAGAAAGAATAGAAAGAGTTTAAGGACGGAGCTGGAGTTGCAGCTGCCCATTAGTGAACTGATCTGATCTTGGCTTAACCAAGACAGCCAACAGCACCACCACCTTAAAACACTATTTTATCTCAGAAGCCACGTATCCTTTTGCCCAACCAACGATATCTCCCTACTCCCTGCTTTATATAATAAATAATCAGCTCTGTTTCTGCATTCCCCACCTCTGTTTTTCTTAACTTGGGTAAGGTTTTGGCTCCTTTCGGTTAACTGAAACTGCGTAGCCCTGCCCTTATAAAGTTTTGTAACTTGTTTGAACATTACTTATTTTCAAACCATTTTCTTGTCTATTACAAATAACAGTTCTACATATTATATAAGTTATAATCACATTCACATTAAATTTGGAAACAAGATTTTAGTTGTCTTTACTCACTTTTGTCTTCTTCAATATTTTTTTATGAATTTATTTTTTTCAGAAATAATTCTTCATCAAGTCACTACTTACAACTTACTTATTTTCTCACTGTAATTAGGAGTTTTCAGCTGACAAGCTTCAGTGTTACGTATTGCATTGACTACTGTCACTTTAACTAACAGTGATTTAGCGACATATAATTTTTAAAAATTTCCCCTGCCTCCTAACAAGTTTCCCAAAAAGATCCTAGAGAATTTTTGCAAATAGCTCAAAACTTTAAATAATTATCTTTTTTTAGTCACAAACAAACACTTTAATTTTTATTAGTCATGCATGAATACATGGCCCTTATTTATAAAATATAATATTTAAGAACAAAATGTATAAAAATTGGTTGGTATTCTCATAATACACGCTTCAACTTTTGAAATAAGTAAATTTTAATAGTTTAATTGTAAAAAAAAGTGTGATTACTTATACTATTATGTATATATTTGTTTCATATATATTTATAAATTTAAATTGGCTAAATTAGTTTTCAATGTAGTTCGGAAGTTTTTATGTTTATTTTATAAATGTATGAGCATTGAAATATAAGTGTAGTATAATGTAATGAGTAGAGAAGAAATATGGTGAATCAAGGAGAAAAAAAATTACAAATCTAAATTAAAAAAATTAGAAAAATCTAGGTTGCTCGTGGGTTTCATGTGTACACATATGTAACTGTGAAGTAGCTGAGCAAAACACATGCAGAGAGGCATGCGTTCTAATGACCATGCAACTTGTTTTCATATATTGTCACATGGTTTTATTGAATTTAATTAATTTATTTATTTGTTATAAGGGTTATGACGTTTGAGTCACTCATTGTATATTTTGGAGAAAGGTGAGAGAATTCCAATGACAATAATGAAAAATGTATTGGATACAAAAATTTAGGTATTTCGATTCTAAAGGATGTGTAATATTAAAAGTTATTAAATACTTTTGTGTCATGCATTTGGAGTTGATAATGTGTAGTATAAAATACTTTTGTGTCATGCATTTGGAGTTGATAATGTGTAGTAAAAAGTATCTCTAAAAATTTTTGTTAATGCAATATGATTTAAATTGAGATCAATTGAGATTGGAAATGATAACGATGTTTGATTCTTTATAAGAATATCATTATTTCATCTATCTTTAACAATAAATCTTAAAACTCCTATATATAAAAAGAATGCAAAGGCGACCATTGAAAACATATCACCCTTCCATAATCACTTCATATCAACAAGCAACAGTAACCAAATGAGTAACATGATCCTAACAATACCAATAGTTGTGCTTCTTATAAATATTATGATTGATTATCATTATTTTTTTATGATATTCAATGAAAACCCAACTTATATGCATCATGATAATCAAATAAAATTTTGAGAATTTTGGAGAGTCGGGTTTCTCTCTCTTAAGTTAGCTTGGAAGTTGAGCTAGATTTTTTTTTAATTCTTTTTGATATATTTTGTGTTTTTTGCTTTGGGTTTTAATTGGGTTTTTTTATATAAGTTTGGATTTTAATTGAGATTGGCATTTTTTGTTTTTTGAGTTTATTTTATTTTTAAGATACTTTTTAAAATATTTAGTAGAGTTTTATTTTGAAAAAATATATGGATTTCTCTTATTTAATTCATATTAATTGAATCCTCTTTCTAATTCTCCAATTCTTCTTTTGATCATAATTGAATTAAATTAAGTGAATTAGAATTTAATTCCAATTCCAAGTCCATTAAAGTTTATAATTCATATTCAAATTTAATTTTCATTAAATTTTATAATTGTAATTTCAATTCAATTTTTACATTAAATTTTATAATTTCAATTTAAATTTTAATTCTATTAAATTTTATAACTGTAATTCCAATTCATTAAATTTTATAATTCCAAATCTAATTCAATTACATTATAGTTTATAACTTCAATTCCAATTCCATTAAAATTTATAATTGAAATTTCAATTCAATTTACGTTAAATTTTACAATTTCAATTCTAATTCAATTTACATTACAATTTGTAATTTTAATTCCACTTGCATTAAAATTTATAATTAAAATTTCAATTCAATTTACATTAAATTTTATAATAACAATTTCAATTCATTTTACATTAAATTTTATAATTTCAATTCTAATTCTATTAAATTTTATAATTTTAATTCTAATTCAATTTATATTACAGCTTATAATGTCGATTCCAACTTCATTAAAGTTTATAATTAAAATTCTAATTCAATTTACGTTAAATTTTATAATTTCAATTCTAATTCAATTTACATTATAGTTTATAATTTCAATTCAAATCCATTAAAATTTATAATTCCAATTCCAATTCAATTTACGTTAAATTTTATAGTTCCAATTCTAATTCAATTTACTTTATAGTTTATAATTCCAATTCCATTAAAGTTTATAATTGAAATTTTAATTCAATTTATGTTAAATTTTGTAATTCCAATTCTAATTCAATTTACATTATAGTTTATAGTTCCAATTTCAATTCTATTGGAAGTTTATAATTCAATTTACGTTAAATTTTATAATAGGAATTATATTTCAATTTACTTTAAATTTTACAATTCCAATTCTATTAAATTTTATAATTCCAATCTACTTCAATTTACATTATAGTTTTATAATTTCAATTCTAATTCAATTTACATTAAATTTTATAATTCCAAATTTAATTCTATTAAATTTTATAATTTTAATTGCAATTCAATTTACATTCAAGTTCATAGTTGCAATTTCAATTCAATTTATATTTAATTTTATAATTTCAATTCAATTTACATTAAATTTTATAATTTCAATTACATAAAATGTTATAATTCTAATTTCAATTCAATTTACATTAAATTTTATAATTTCATATACATTAACTTCTATTATTCCAATTTCAGTTCAATTTACATTAAATTTTATAATTCTAATTCCAAATCAATTTAGATTAAATTTTTTAGTTCCAATTCTAAATAAATTTACATTAAATTTTAATTTTTAAATTGAACTTGGCGTAGTATAATAATATATTTTTAAAAAAATTGAAAAAAATAAAGGGATATTATCATCAATACCTTTAAGACATAGCTTAATTATAATAATACCCACAAGTTTAAAAAATTCGACGTTTAGACCCAATTTTGTCGTCAAAATAGGCACTAATGCACAAACGTTAGGAATATTCCTTTAAGTTTAACAGATTCCCTATCAATCAGTGTTAAATGACATTTTTGCTCTTTACACACTTAACGAATTTGACTTGTGCAAATTTCAATGTTTGACTTTAGATATAATAAAAAAATTAAAACAATAATAAAAAATAAATTAAATATAAAAAATAATTATAAAAGTAATAAAAAATAAAAATAAAAATTTATAATATCTATAAAAAAATAAAATAAAATTTTAAAAAATCTTTAAAAATAAATTAGAAAATTAATAAAAATTCTAAAAAATAAAATAAAATATTTTAAAAACATAAAAAAAATCATAAAATAATAATAATAATTGATAATAAAAAATTTTAAAAATTTTAAAAAACGTTGCGGCAAAAATGGCCGCTATTTGTGGAGACCAAAATGGTCGCCGCTTGGAGTGACCAAAATGGGCGGCTATATTGTTTTTTTTTAATTTTTTATTATTATTATTATTTTATTTAAAAATTTAAATATTTAAATTTGTTAAGTTATTAACATGTTGACACATGTCTAATTAAATTTGACATGTGCTGCTTTAGTTTAATATCAAGTAAATTGATAATTTTACCTCTAAGTTAACGGTAGAAGAGTAACGTTTGGACATCAGTGCCTATTTTGACAAAAAACTGATAACAAACGTTAATTTTTCAAATATGTGAGTATTGTTGTAATTAAATTGTACCTTAAGGATATTGATGATAATATCCCAAAAAAATAAATAACAATTTCTAGTTTCAAATTTAAACAATGGGTATACTTTTATTTTTTAAAAAAAATTGGTAAAATCTTGTTTGCAAATTTGACGATTTTTTAATTTTCAATTTAGAAATTTCTAATTTCTAATTTTTAATTTAAAAAAAATTTCAATCTTTTTATTTTAGGTTTAAGAATTTCTAGAACCTAAACGGGTCGAAAAAATGACCTGAAATGTCCCGAATTTCTAACTCGATCCCGTTTCGACTCAAAATTTTTGGGTCAGGGAAAATAGGGCGGGTTAGGTTCGAGAAAAATGCCCACCCTTAGTAATTGGAGTTTCAAAATTGCAAGGTCTATAAAATATTATTTTGAGGCAAAAATTAATGATGAGGGTTGCAAATGAAAATTACGTGCAGCATCAACGTTGTGAGGAAATATTTTGTTGTGCGCATAATCAATATAAATCACATATGTCAGTTAAACCGATTACGTGATGGTCACCAACAAGTCAAAAGTCATATTATTGATAATTTAATTTAAAAATATAAGTTTGTATCAGCCAGTAGAATTGACAAATCGAAGGAGATCCAAGTCGACATACGTGAAGAATTTAGTATAGAGTTAATGTATTCTACTGCTTGGTGAGCTAAGAATCATGCATATAGGTTGATAGCCGATACGCCAAAGAATCTATTTAGATTATTTCATATGTACTGCTATGTATGGGACCAACAGAATCAGGTATGGTAACACATTTTAGAAATTGATGATACCAAGCATTTTATGTACTTTTTATAGCGTTGGGATCATGTATCAGAGGTTTTTAGTTATCCATCCAACCAATGATTGTAGTTGATGGTATATTCTTAAAAGATACATATTTTGGTGTAATTTTTATGGTTGTATATAAATCAAAATTTTCTATTAACATGGGGGATTGCTGATTTTGAAAACGAAGCTTCTTAGATATAGTTTGTGGCCAAATTACGAGGAGTTATTAGTGATATTAAGGATCTTGCATTTGTATATAATCGACACATTAATATTGAGAAGGTCATTCAAAAGGTATTTACTAATGCATATCTAGGGTTTGCGTTTATCACTTGAAAGAAAATTTGGTCACTAAAGACAATATACCATTAAAAAAACAAAAAGAGATAAGGATTCATAGGTCCTCATTTTATTGTTGTAAAGACGTATTACCTTTCTGATTTTCAAGAGTAAATTAATAAAATGTGAAGATGACATTTGAGGCAATAAAATAGTTAGAAGAGGATGTTAATTTTTCCAAATGGGCTCAATCAGTAGGAGCATAAATGTTGTTGTAAAAGATGGACGATCCTTTTCTGTGGCGACCTTGGTTGAGTAGATATGAGAGTTAATGAAAAACTAATCTTTCAAAGATGAAAAGTTGCAAAAGTTATAACATCCTTTCTAATGACTTAGGCAAATCACAAGGTTTGCTAGCACAATAATAAGTCCATTTGCATGACAGTTCACCTAGTCAATTATTCATGCTTTATTGTGAAAGATGGAAATAAAAATGGAATAGTAAATATTTTAACAAAATCATGCAATTATTGGAAGTTTGACTTTCGACAATTACATTATACCCATCCTATTATAGTATGCAAACATATCAGATTACATTATCAGTGTCTTTGTTCGCTCTATTATACGTGTGAATGCTTATTTTATACATATAACAAGTTCCTTTAAATTGGATAGTTCCAGACAAGTTGAGAGTTACTAACATCTAGCCTCTTATATCATGTCAACAATCATAGAAGCATAAAAAAAAAGTAAATTCCATTGCAAGGTGAGAAATCAAAGAAGAATGTGTATAGTTGCTATAAGTAGCATGCATAATTGCTAGCCTTGTCAAAACCTTGTTACTTTACATAAAAATTGATATTGCCTATTGTATTTGATTACTATTTAATGTGATTTATCTTTGTATAATTTAAATTTAAATTTAATGTAATTTCTCATTTTTTATTTTGCTACTATTTGATATTGTTTTAAAATTTCATATTTAAAATTATAATTAACATTAATTTCATTTGCCATTTTAAAATGATGCATTACATTCATTTGCCATTTTAAAATTACAAAGTCAAAAATATCCAAATCATGCATTATATTTATTTTGAAGCATAGTCCATAATTTGATGGCCATATTTTGTCTAGAAAATACAAGTCTTGAGTTTGAAATTTAAGGGCCGACCAAACATCAGATACTCAATAAATAATATAGGAAAACACTCCACAATCTTCACTCTGCACCTTATGCTACGGTACACCTTCTTTTAACCTAATGATATTGAAAGGTGACAAATCTATAATAACATCCCTCTCAAGATTAAAAAATTTGTATGATTGGAAATAATGTGACATAAAAATGCATAGAGGAGTGACTTGAGCTTCCAACATGCCATTAGTATATCTATTAATGCTAAATCATATATAATGATCTTCCAGTGCAATAAATCCACCTTAGTCACAAACCAATGTTCACATCCCTCTCAAGATTATAAAATTTGCATGATTGGAGATAGTGTGGCATAAAAATGCATAGAGGAATGACATGAGCTTCCAACACACCATTAACGTATCTATTAATGCTAAAATCATAGATAATGATCTTCCAGTGCAATAAATCCACTTTAGTCACATTTCAATGCTCACCTTTGTAGTTAACAATAATATACATGTGCATAAAGTTAGACATTGTTACATAAATTTAATAATGTATAATAAAAACATAAATTATTTAGCTATAACAATTACTTTGTCAATCTTAGGCCACAAACCAAGTAAATCTTTTTTTTTAATTATAATCTATATAACAATAGCATTGGGTCTCATGTAATGGCAAATAGATCATGGGCGAATTGGTTGTAGACATAATTATAAGACTTGTAAATTTACAGCAAAATAAGAAATTACTAAGTGTGAAGATTACATTAAAAAAAATTGCTAAAAAAGCTTATAAAAAATACATATTATAGTGGTGGACCCTTTGTGTCAATGGTTACTGATACTTGTATTAGCATTGATAGACCAACTTTAAGTACTCATTAACATATTGCAAACCATTAACATATATATTTAAGAAAATAAATCTAGTAAAAAAATAGTTGGATTAAAAAATAACAATAACAATTGTATTCTTACAAAAGTCATCTAACCAGTTGTCTAAGAGCTAATAAAATCATGACGGGTCAGCATCAATCCTAAGTAAATTGACATGACTTTATGGGTGACAATGGGGCGGGGATCACAATCCCTCCCCATACCCAAATGGTGTGAAAATTCTCATACCTGATATATATAATTCGGGTTTAGGTAAAGGAACCCTATGGGTACCCCATACCTGATTTTGTTTAATTTCTTAAATACTCTATTATTTGTACCAATTTAATTTTATAAAATAGTCTTTTACCACATACAATCATAATATACCAAAAACCAATTGTAAATATCACATGAAAATATAAACTACATCGAGTCTTCAAGTTTTCAACTTCTAATTTTTAAAAATTAATAACATGAATTAAAATTTAAAAATTACAAAAATTAATAGTTTCTTTAAAATTTGGCATCTAAATCTGTTGTGTGATATGGTGTGTGATGTGTATAATTTCAAAAAAATTAAATACGCAACGGAAGTATTCATACATATTAAACAATATGTAACATATTCAAGCATGTTTGATCATTCAAGTACATATATATCTCATATATATATTTCATGCATGATATAAAATGAATAACAAATTAACAACCTACCCGGATATGAAGGTAGCTTTACAAATCTTCAAGAACTCCAAGCTTCAATTTGTTGAGCTCACCTTGAAGTGTTCCCTTGCACAATTCTAGTTCACAACTAAATCCGGTGGGATTGTGAAGCTAGAATGGCAGCCTTGAATTTCCAGCAAATGATTGTTTTAACACTTAAAACAATTTGTCCTTATGATTACTACCAAGAGATGAGAAGAATTGGGTGTTTTCTATAGTTCTTTACAACTCTATATGTTGTAGCTTGGTAAGCCTTTGCATTTTCTCTCAACACTTTGAGAAAAACACTTAGGAAAAGCTCTCAATTCTCTCTCTTTTCTCCTAGAACGAATTTCCACTCTCTCTTGCACACATTGAACTCTTTCAATTCTTTCTTAAGTGCAAAGAATGATTTATCTTAGTGCTCCACCACCACTTAACCATGTTTGCCATTACAAACATTAATCTATCATATTTTTCACTCACCAATTTGATTCAACCAATTGAATCAATTTCTAGAGAGTAAATGGCATTTAATCAATGTTAAGTGGTTTTACCACTTCCTTAGTGCATCATTTAAGAATTACAAAGTGGTAAACTTTCCTTATTATTAATAACAAATGCATTCTCCATTAGTAAATGGTGTTTGCCACTTATTCCAATTAATAATAATAATTTGATTAATATATAAAATATTAATAATTCAAAACTATTTTGATTATTTACATTTACCATATATGTATTTACCAAGCAAGGTAAATAGGTAAATACATGGTAAATAATTTATGGAGCAAGATTATGTCACTTGTCAATTTCTTATTGGTTAACAACTCTTGTAAACCAATAATGTATTTTATCTTCAATTATTGACAAGTGAATAATAAAAGGAACTTAGAAACATTTTTCATTTTGCTGAAAATTGTTGGATTAATTATTGAATCCAATTCGCCGCCCCAGTGCACAACGAGTACACTTCATATTGTGAGACTCTCTAGGTCCATGCCCGATTTGTCATATGAAACTATTTCACACGTCCGTGAACAATGTCCCACACACATGTTACAGATATTACAAAACGGCGCATTAGACCATACAAGTTGAGGTTATAACATATTCGTATAATCCTTCCATCATAAATATCCTAGAAGAGCAGAGATATAGATCAACACCGTCAAGTCTCCATGTGCTCAACCATAAACTTATCTCTAGATTTGTATTTCAATAAATAATATCCGTAAAAACTTTCACGATATTATTTTCCGAAGAAATTCTTGGATGTCTGCTTATGGCCATAAGACTTTCTGAAATACAATCTTAGAGTTACATGATATTTTACTCACCCAATTGAGTTGATGGATCCCATATCTGTACACACCGGACTCCATGAGCATCGGACCATACCCAGCGACACCCAGCGGTCAGACCATGAAAGGTATCTGACATGTGTGGAACCAAAGTATGATGGATCACTCACAAGTCCACCGTGGCACTCAGGTCTAAGGACCACGAATACTACTCAACTCGAAAGATCCTCCATTGACGGCTTTATGGGATGTCTATTGGAGATCTTTGTGAGTCTGTTCAATATTCAGTCCTTACTGAATACTTGTATCTCTATACGAGTTTCCACTAAACTCATGGTCTGCTAAGATTAACCATCTGGACTATCTAGATATAGACATACACTGATCTATATATATATTAAGATCTTCACTAGCAGACCCGCATTAGTGAAGGTAGATCAGGAACATGAAATTTAAGAACATATTTGCATAACAACATTTCTTAGCACCATTTACAACCCATTGCAACTATGTCATTATTAATATATTCTTAGGTCTTTGTCCCATTTCAGACAAGGCTCTAACTCTTTAGATTTTACTAACTCTTAGTTCTGATCTAAACTCGTTCAGATCATACAATGTCTAAAACGTTACAAGCATCTTACCATATTTATAAATAAAATAATTAGTGATATATTGAAATCATAAATGTATAAACATAAAGCAAATATTTATACATAAAAGGGATGGCACGTAAGCACAAATCCCAACAAAATCATCATGTTTTATTCTTAATCTAAACATCAAATTTCTATTAAGATTCATCGTAAACCTATAACATAAAGTAAAAGAAATTTTGAGTTAGATAAATGATGACTTATGACTAAGAAACTAAGAATGATAGTAAAACTATCTACCTTTTTTTGTTTCTCTTTATCTTTTTTTTTCAATAAATGAATTCACTCCAATTTGAAAGCAAGTGTCTAATATTAAATATAATTAAAAAAATAAAGAAAAGAATTAAAAATAAAAAAATATGAATAAGAATAAGAATAAAAAATTTAAATAATATAATATAAGCAAATTTTATACCTTCAAATTTAGCATGTAATCAATTTTGATTTGTATAAATAATAAAATATTTTTTGCACTATTTTTTTATTTATTTTTTTTAATCGAGTAATTAGGGTGGGTTTAGAGAAATCAACTTATTACTAAACTTAAACTAAATTTAATTAAGGTTTAAATTACTGTACCCAAACTTATCCCATCCCCAAAATGTCTAAATTGCAAACCAAATTACTCCTCATTTATGACGGATCTCCATAAAACCTCAACCCCATAAACAATTCTGCTACCTTTACTTGTAAATCTAAACTTTATGTAATAAAAACAACGAATTAATCTTAATAAAAATAAACTATTAATCTCAACAATAGTCAACAAATTTACGCTTTAAAAGTTATATGAAAATTCATACATTTCTTTTTTCGTTAACAAAGGCTTTTCTTTTTTTTACTTTCGCCAACTTCAACAAGGTTGTTTCTACAATCATTGCGTGGTATCAAAACACAATAAAGAAAATATAATAAATATAATTTTTATAGCATCTTTATAACTCACTTGATGTAAGTCTAATGCACTGAATCAATTATTTACATACTTATATGTTAATGTCTTTCTACTAGAAAAGTATTTCTTTTATAACCGATTACCTAAATTTTTTTTGTCAACTGTTGAACGAGCAAATAATCTCACAACTTTAACCCTGTAATTAATACAAACTCCTTACAAAAGATTGAATGTACTTATTGTTGATCAAAAAACATGTCTTCATATAAATTTATAGTTTGAATCTGCCGCAATAAAATCTCATGTATCAAAATTCATATAAAAAAAAGTAATATTTTGTATGTCTAACAACCTCCCCATATAGTCACCGTAAATAATTTTGATTAAGTAGGTGTCAACTTATATTTAATAAGGTCTAAAGCCCACATCTTTAAGTAAGATATAATTAATATTCAAAAACAATTATTGGCTGAAATTCTATATTCTTTGAACACATTATGTTTCTCGTAAAATAAATAACAAATCAAATTAAAACAAAATAAATAAATTTTAAAAAATAAATTAAATGCACTAACTATTTAAACAAATATATTATTTATTTAAATAATTTATTTATTTGAATTTACTAAACTAAATTATAAATAAAATTATTTTTTAGTTATATAATTAATTAGGTAATTATTTAATTAATATTAAACTATTTAATTATTTATTTAATAAATTAATTAAATAAAATAATAATTTTATTTTTTAATTATTTATTTTCAAGCGTCACAAGATGCGCACTGATGGGCGCATCCTATGTGCCCTTAGCACTAGTGCGCATTAGGGAACACACACCATTTGCGTGCCATGCAAACGATACGCACCACCTCCTCAACCGCCACCATTTCCTAATTCCTTCACGATTGCAATTAATTCTTTTACTTTTTAACTATTTTGTTTATCTATTTTTAACATAATTTACTTATATTTCACGCATTTTACTCACAAACTAATAATTTTAACATATTAATCATAAAAATTCTATCATCTTCATGTATTATAACTTAAATTAATTTACAAAACTTACCAATTATCAACTATAATATTGTTCTCAATTCAATATCGTCAATCTATCACAATGTAGCCATTGATCTATTTATTGCACTCTCGGGGGCATTTAATCTAAATTTTATTTATTTATTATTATTATTATTTACTTAGATTTGAGTAGAAAGATAATTTGTTCATTTTTAAATTCTTTACCTATAAAAGATTAACTATTGAATTTGAAGTTTAAAAAAAAAAATACTAACTTAAAATTTGGATCATTTTCAAAAATTTCCCAAAATCTTCTAATTCCAAATTGGTAAGTTCATATTACCCTTCTACTAATAGAAAGTCCAATTGTGGACTGTCGTGCCCACTTCATGTTACGATATTTACAATTATTTGAAAGCTAAAAGTTAAATATCCCTTTGACTTTTTTAATAGATTTCTAGTTGAAGAAAAAAATTTAATTGTTGATCAATAAAATTGACATGATATTTTAATTATATTTACTGATCAATCAATTCATTTTCTTGAATATGATACAAAATAGTTTATAAAAAACTTTAATATGATTACAATTGCAATTTCATGTAATATCTAAATTTATTTGTTAATTAATTAAGTAATTGATGGATGAATATGATGTCTAATTATAATAATTTTTTAAATACACTTTACAACTGTTATTACATTAGAATTATACTATTAATATTACATCAATTAAATTTTATTATTAAATTTTTTGACAATAATACTTATAATTTTAAACGCATCTTACTTAAATTATAAAACAATCATAAGATAAAAGAAATAATTTTACTATTCTAATATTTGTCGGAGCTTAAATTATTAATTTAGACCAAAAAGATATATAAGGCTTCCTGTTGAGACAAGTGCTAAGTGCAACTATAATGATCTTTTATTCATTGTGCAGTTGATTTTAATTCAATTGATAAAAAGTTTTAGAATGAAAAAAAAAATCTGAAATTTGAATCTCATTCGTAATAAAATTAAGAAAAAGCCAGTTTGTATTGTATGATAAATTTTTTTTAAAAGAAGGCGATCAACTAAAGCTGAATTATAGCTCAATTAAATATATTTTTTATTAAAAAAGAAAAAGGAAATTACAAATTTACAATTCAGAAGTGTCTGGGGTATAGAAATAGTTATACCGATAAAAATTATGGGACTTGATGAATTTTCATTAGCCCAAGGCAAATAAGATTTTTCTCTTACCAACCAGAATTAAACAACTCCTTAGAATTTCACCGCGTGGCATGCACTAACGGGTGTTGGTCGGTGAATCTGCCGTTGGATTTTAAAAATAAAACAAAAGGAAAAGGAAAAAGCGACTTTTCGAAGGTCCCAAAGGTGACGATCTCAAAACCAGAATTAATATTTATTTTATTAAATAAATAATGAATTTGCTGACTCGAATCTTAGTAGAACTCACGTGTTAGCCGCCGTCTATCAGGCGGCTTCTTCTTCTTCTTCTTCGCTTGCATCGAGAAAGTCGGCTTACTCACCTCACCTCAGCATCCGCACGTGTCATCATGCTTCCTCTCAACGGACAGGCCCACTACACTCTACATTTACCAAAATGGCCTTTTTATCATCATAATATAATCCCTTTTTAATTTTAACCCATTATTTTTCTCTTCAATCTCTATTTTAACAGCCATCAGATTTGTCTAGAAATCAAATTAACTCTTGATAAATTTTATTTCTAGAAAATTTGAAGTTAAAATCACATTTGAGATCTCATGTTTTCAATTATTTTAAAAATTAAGGTTTATGAATTTTCATTTTGATTTTAAAAAAAAATTAAATGTACCATAGAAATTTGGCCCCATTTGAAATTGTCACTAATTTTTTTTTATTTAGACAAGATGACAAGAATGGTTTAAAAGAAGGAGTCAAAAATCCCCTGAAATTGTTAGGAAAATAAGAATTACAAGGTGAAGTCGTTGTATCAATTGAACTAAATCCTTTCATATCCTTGATGAAGTTGATCAATGGATGATATGGATCCATGTCTAACGCTCCCGTTATCTTCAATATCTATTGAATCGAAAGCAAAGTTCAATTACTATATATTCTTTATCTTTTTTTGAAATAATAATAATAATAATAAAGTGGAATAATGAGAATAATAATACTATCCAAGATGCCAATTGCCAAAAGTCAAATATTCAGCCTTATTTTATATGAAGAAGAAAGAACAAAAATGGAAGGCATTTATATAATTATTATTGTACGTATCATTTCCATGATCCCATCTATCTAAAAGATACATTATAAACTATGATCTTATTTAGATATGGTGTATCTTCTCACTTGTAACATTCGTCAATGTTGCATACTCTGCCCAAATAAAACAAATAGAAATTGAAATGACCAAATTAATTTTGCTTTTTAAAAAAACAAGTGGAGATTTTGATTTGCAATTGCATGGCCAAAAGGGATGAAATTAAATATGGTGCACTTTTGCTCTTTTGAGAAAGCTAATTGGGTGTTTTTGGTTTCTTTTCCCATCGAATTAATGTTTAATAAAATATTACAAATGCACAACATTCACCAACTACAGAGAAGCATTTAGATGAACAGATACGTTGGAAAAATGATAAGGCATCTAGGCAGATGTTGCCTTTGCATGTCCCACTCATGAAAAGGTCATTTGCCCACTTAGAGAACAGGCTTCCTGAAAAATCAAGTAGAAAATATAAAATATATTTGCTTAATTATATTATCAAGAGGAAGATGAGTCAAATTTCGCTTCATTATAGCTGTCACTCCAGTTTGATTTTTAAGGGAAATTAATTAACATGCACTTTTACTTTTTGGCCAGGTTACTGTCAACGATAAGGTGATTATCTTTCAACTAAATAATTATTAAGCTTTGATTGTGATAGAAGTTATTCAGACCCCACCATAAAAAAAATTGCCAAGAAATATTGATGTTTGATTAATGGAAGGAACATAATGACTGGACCATTACTTGGCTGATTATAACGCATGATATGATTCAGTTGGTGGGGAAACTTTTTCTCAAGAAAAAATTTATGGGTTGTTGAACTCGAGCTGGATCGAGTTACAAATGATATTAGATTGGGCTTGCAATCTGATCGAAACTGAAATAATTATGAGAGTGTTTCGGAGTAATTTTAACTTATATTCTATTGATGATGATGTATCCAATCCATGCGGACAGGAGGTAAATAAAATAACAATGCAGAGACAGAATTTAGAAAAGAAGTTTCTGATCTTTTACAAGTTTATAGAAAGTGAGCAAATGACAAATTCACCAAGAGCAAGTGCTAGCCTTAATCTTTCTTTCAACGTCTTCTCGACGTGTCTCCTTGTGAAAAGTTTGAGGAAGATTCTTTGTCCAGCTAAGCTGAGCTCCATTTTAGCAGTCGCTATCGTTTCTTTTATCCAACACCACCTCCATGAATGGCAAATATGTGTTACTTCAGCTTTTGTGGTCAATCCATCTTCTGATTTTTATTTTTTTTTGTTTCTTTTTTGGCATGGTATTGCTACGAGCAATGTATCACATGGTATTCGTAACAAAATTCTTACCAAAAAAAAAGACGTGCATGTTATGGTGGTAGACTTTTAATGATGCCAATAAAAAAAAACAAAAGGTGAGGATGTTAGGTCTAAAACTAATCTAACATGCTTAATAAACTTGAAAGAAGCATTGAATTTCAATAGTGCATGTTATGGTGACAGACTTTTTAATGATGCCAATTTCAGAAAGGAAAAAAAAAAATCATGCACAAAGGTGAGGATTGACCTACAACTCATACGACAGTTAAAATAGAGTATTATTAGGCAACACCCACAAATTGCTTTTGATGAATGGCGCCAATGGAGAATGGACTTGCTGTCGATCGATTGACAACTCTTGGATGTTCAAATATATGTGTGTTTGAGGTCGATGGATGTGACATTAGTTAAATAAGAGCATAAAAGTGAATTCATATTTATAAACTTTGAAAATTTGTCAATCTTAATTTCGATCTTAATTTTATTTTAATATAACCACTTAATTTTAAGTTTTTCTTTTAAAAAAAAATTCACTCTAATTCCCATCGTTAAAAATATTTTATTAGATACCTACTTTTTAACTGTTTTACAATAATACTTTAATGTGACAGTTTATCAGTCCACGAGCAGTGTAAAGTGTGTAAAAAGATAAAATTACTGTAATAGCAAAAGAAATAAAGAAATAAATTATTTTCTAATTTATAATTAATTAATGTTTTATTTGTTTGTTTATTGTAATTAATGTATAAATTCATATATAGTGTAAAATATTTCATAATGTTACCTCACTATAACTAAAATAAAAATTAATTATTTCAAAATTTTAACTTTAATAAGTGTATTGATCATTATTTTTTGTCATAAAATAATATACACACAAAAAAAAAAAAGCTTTAAAAAGTGATTGAAGCTTTCTTAAATGACAAAAATCAGAACAAAAAAAAAATTTGATGAGAGTTGAGTGCAAGATGTAAACGGGACAACTTCACCACCACTAAATCAACTTTAATTATTTCCTTTAAATTTGTTTCTCCGCCACATTTATCCATTCAACAAACACCCAAAAAGTTGCCTTTGAATTATTCATCACAAATATCTTAACATCACATCTTTATTGGTATTCTTTCATTGTTTACAAACCATCCAAATATTTTTTTTTTTAAAAGTAAAGATATTAGTTGTAAAGGAGTCCTAGTCAAGTAGGGGCTTCTGTTTGCATCGTAAAAATACATTTTCTGATCCAATACTTTTTGACCCTCTTCATCAAGGGGCTTTCCGAATAATGGTTAAGTGTCGAGAAAATTATGAATGGCCACGCTAATGCCTAGTCTTTGCTTGTCTTTTTTGGTGTTAGAGAAGAAGAACGAGAAGTGAATGGGAAGAAAAAGAAAAAAAAGAAAGGAAAAAATAATAAATTTGTTGTAAATAAAGTAGAAATAAATACAAAGAGAATGATATAAAATATAGGGATAAGGACAATTTTATTTTTAAAATTTGATTTATTACTTAAATTTATCCCTCTTGTTTTATTCAATTTTATTTTTTTCCTTTAGACCACTGTTGTTAGATTTGATGAAAAATTTATTTTATTATACAATAATATTTTTGTCTTTATTAGAATTAATATGTTAATTAATAATTGTTTGACTATACCTGTTATATCCATATATCAATTAATGATTGGCTATTGATAAGAAAGACATGTTAACAAAAAAATATTATTTAATTTATATTACAAACTAATTAATATTATCAATTTTATCTTCGATAATAAAAAAATATGAAAAAGAATCTTATTCCTTCCTCATCTTCTTCTTAAATTCAAATTTCAGATTTTACTACCTTCATTAAATAGCAAACCTTTTGCTTCTTCATTTTAAGTCTCTCAGGATATTATCATTAATATTTTTGATATATGACTTAATTACAACAATACTCACATATTTAAAAATTCAACATTAATACCTAATTTTTTTGAGAAAAATTTTGTATTTAACGACGGTTAGGATAGAATTTTTTTTACCAAAGTCAAACTTTTAACTTTTGTTAACCAAAAATATGTAATGTTGACCATTTTACCCTCAATTGTAATTTTAATAATTTTTTTATAATAATTTTTCTTTTTTTCTTTTATTTTCCTTTTTTTGGTATAAATTAATTAAAAACTTAGATTTTTAAACAATTAATTTTTAAATTAATTATTAAAAAAAATTATTTATAATAACAATAATATATTTTAAAAATTAAAAAATTTTAAAATTATTTTTATCATCATTATATTTTTTTAGTCGTAATTATTTTTAAGTTTTTGTCATTATTTTTTGGATGTATCAAATATTTCATTCTATTCGTACATGAGATTTTTATTTTTATAAAATAATTTAATTAAAAAATAAATGTGTACTTTTTTTGAGTTATTATAATATTTATAATAATTAATAATATAATATAAAAAACTAAAAAATTAATTAAATTTTTTTAAAAATAGGTACGCGCCACAATACTTGGTGCGCGCACCACACGCTGCAGTGTAGCCCTCACTGTGCATGGGGCGCATGTGTGACACGCACAACAAATGCGCCCCAGGCATGTGCCCTAAGCAAAGCTTGCTTTTTTTTGTTTTTTTAATTTTAATTTTACTTTGTTTTTAAAATTTTATTTTTAATTTATATTTAAATTAATTATTTTTAATTAATGTATAAAATTAAATAATTTATTTAAATATTATTTAATTTTATTTAATTAATTAAAATATTATGTTTCTAATTAATTTAATAATAAAGAAAAAATTATATCTTAATTTATAGCCCTATATATATTTATAAATTTTTTAATCAAAATAATTCAAAACAATTTAACAATTTATTTTGTTGAATGAAAATTTTATTTTTTAATTGATTAAATAAAAAATAAAAAAGAAAAAAATATAATTATTAGTTTAGTGTATATATATAATAATTAAAAACAATACAAAAAATATATATAAAATAAAAAAATAGATAAATAAATAAAACTTAACATAAATAATAAAGAAAAAATATAATACTTAACCCATTTTACCCTTATTTATATCATTTACAAAAATATGATTTTTTATATTATTATAATTAATTAATTTAATAAAAAAATATTTATTTTTTAAATTATTTTATTAATAAATAAAATAATAAATAAATAAATAAAACTTAAAATAAAATATATATATATAAAATATATATTTATAAATATATATAAATTAAAAAAATTGACATGGGTCGCATGCATGAGGCGCGCAACAAATGCGCCTCAGCAATGCAAGTAAAGCCAAGGCTTTATTTTTTTTTTAAATAAATTTAAAAAAATATTTAAAAAGAAAATAATTAGTAAAAAAATAAATTGAAAATAATAATTTTTTTTGGTTAAATTAATTAATTAAATTAAATTATTTATTTATTTAAATTAATTAATTTTTTATATATTAATTAAAAATAATTAATTTAAATATAAAATAAAAATAAAATTTTAAAAACAAATTAAAAATTAAAAAGCAAAGCCTGGGGTTTATTTTTTTTAATAGTTAATTAAAAAATTAATTGTTTAAAAAACTAAATTTATTTCTTAAATTATATTTTTAGTTAATTTATATCAAAAAGGAAAAAATAATAATTAAATAATAAATAATAAAATTATAATTGAGGGTAAAATGGTCAGTATATACTATATTTGGTTAAACGATTAAAATGTTTAACTTGGGTCAAAAAAACTTTCTCCCCTCAAATAATGGTCAAATACAAAAAAATTTTATTTTTTTAGCAAAATATACATGAATACCCAATCGTCATTTTTCTGCCATCAAAATTAACTGATCCAAGGCTATTAAAGTCATTTTACACTTTAAACTTTTAAATTTACAGTGTATATTTATAAATGATGTAGTTTTTCTCTTAAAAGAATATGCTTCCCCTAATTAAATGCTCACCCTCAAAATAATATTCATCAGTTTGATAATTTACTAAGTCAATGCAAGTCAATCTTGTAAATTAATATTTTAAAAATTAATGTTACTAAAGATTTGGTGAACAAATTTGTAAAATTATCAATAGTATATCTGTCTAACATCATTATTCTTGCTCTGCTATAGTTCATGATTATAGAAGAATTTTAGAAAAATATATTTAGTTCTATTTCTTTTTATGTATACATCTCTAATTTAAGCAATACAAATAACATTATCTTCATATATTATTGTTAGAATACATGTTGTAGAAGGTGGGGTGAATATATTCTAGATATGATGAGTGACATATCACAACCATACGCATTATTTGCTTGCTTTATGCAGTCTAAGAATCTTAAAATGATTAGAGGAGATAGCAACTAAATTTTGCTTTGTAGATCTCCATAAGATTATTGTATTATTATAAGTAAAAATATATCTTGTTTGTGAATGGACTTCATAGGGATCATACAAGTACCCAATGTCTTTATAATCAACTAGATTTAGATTTTTTGTTAGATCAATAGAATAAAATAATCTTAAATATATCATTTTATGAAATTAATAAAATATATATTTGACATCATTCCAATGATATCGAATCGGGGGATAACCAAGTTTATAGAAAGTGAGCAAATGACAATTCACCAAGAGCAAGTGCTAGCTTTATTCTTTCTTTCAACGTCTTCTCAACGTGTCTCCTTATGAAAAGTTTGAGGAAGATTCTTTGTCCAGCTAAGCTAAGCTCTCCATTTTAGCAGTCGTTATCGTTCTCTTTTATCCAACACTACCTCCATGAATGGCAAATATATGTTACTTTTGCTTTTGTGGTCGATCCATCTTTAGAATTTTCTTTTTTGGCATGCTATTGCTACTAGCAATGTATCACATAGTATTCGTAACAAAATTCTGTTAGGATCCCATATCAGTTAAGTATAGGATTAACTGGTGGTTTATTAACCCTTTGGCACTCTTCCCTTATAAGCCGCTTTTTAAGGGTGAGTTCTACTTAAGGGTTCATAATATTTGGTATCAGAGCCAGCCCCACGCAGGCGCCCACATTGCGGAAGCGGTGACTTGGGAAAGGGCGACCTGAAAAGGCCAGAGTGGGCCACCCAGAGTGAATCACCGTGGACGTCGGTGTCAGAAGCGTGGTGGTATGTTAGGATCCCACATCGGTTAAGTATGGAATTAACTGGTGGTTTATTAACCCTTGGGCACCCTTCCCTTATAAGCCAATTTTTAGGGATGAGTTCTACCCAAGGGTTCATAACATTTGGTATTAGAGCCAGCCCCACGCAGGCGCCCACATTGCGAAAGCGATGACCTGGGAAGAGGAGACCTAGAAAAGCCAGAGTGGGCCACCCAGAGTGGGCCGCCGTGGACTTCGGTGTTGGAAGCATGGTGGTATGTTAGAATCCCACATAGGTTAAGTATGGGATTAACTGGTGATTTATTAATCTTTGGACACCCTTCTTTTATAAGCCGGTTTTTAGAGGTGAGTTCTACCCAAGGGTTCATAATATTTTGTATCAGAGTCAGCCCCACGCAGGCGCCCACATTGCAGAAGGGGCGACCTGGGAAAGGGTGATCTGAAAATGTCAGAGTGAGCCACCCAAAGTGGGCCGCCGTGGACGTCGGTGTCGGAAGCGTGGTGGTATATTAGAATCCTGCATTGGTTAAGTATGAGATTAACTGGTGGTTTATTAACCCTTGGACACCCTTCCTTTATAAGCCGATTTTTAAGTATGAGTTCCATCCGAGAGTTATTAACAAAATATATGTGGGTTTGAAGTCGATGGAAGTGACAATAGTTGAATGATAGCATAAAAATAAGTAAAATAATTCATTAAAATGAATATGGAATTCATATTTCTAAAATTTGAGAAATTGTCAATTTCGTTCTTAATTTTATTTTAATATATCCACCTAATTTTAATTTTTTAAAATTTTACTTTAATTCTTATGATTAAAAATATTTTAGTAAATACCTACATTTTAACTGTTTTACAATAATACCTTTAATATGACATTTGACCGGTGCTCGAATAGTGTAAAGTGTGTAAAACGATAAAATTACTTAAATAGCAAAAACAAAAAAAAAGTTATTTTCTAATTTATAATTAATTAATATTTTATTTGTTTCTATATCGTAATTAATGTATAAATTCATATATAGTGTAAAATATTTCATAGTTTTATCTCATTATAACTAAAACCAAAAATTAATTATTTCAAAATTTTAACTTTAATAAGTGTATTGCTCATGATTTTTTGTCATAAAATAATATACAGAAAAAAAATAAAACTTTAAAAAGTGATCAAAGCCTTCTTTAATGAAAAAAAAAATTAGAGGGAAAAATTAAATTTGATGAGAGTTGAGTGCAAGATGAAACGGGAAAACCTCACCACCACTAAATCAACTTTAACACAAATCTCGTAACCTCGTTACCCCTAATTCATTCAATCAACACCCAAAAATATTTCCTTTAAATTTGTTTCTCCGCCACATTTATCCATTCAACAAACACCCAAAAAGTTGTCTTTACATAATATGTATTCATCACAAACATCTTAACATCACATCTTTATTGGTATTCTTTCATTGTTTACAAACCATCCAAAAATTTTATAAAAAAAAAAGTAAAAGAGAAGGATCTTAGTTGTAAAGGAGTTCTAGTCAAGTAGGGGCTTCTGTTTGCATCGTCAAAATACATTTTCTGATTCAATACTTTTTGACCTCTTCATCAAGGGGCTTTTCGAATAATGGTGAAGTGTCTCAGAAAATGATGCATGGCCACGCTAATGCCTAGTCTTTGCTTGCCTTTTTTGGTGTTAGAGAAGAAGAAGGAGAAATGAATGGGAAGAAAAAGAAAAAAAAAAAAGGAAAAAATAATAAATTTGTTGTAAATATAAGGATAAGGACAATTTTATTTTTAGAATTTGATCTATTACTTAAATTTGTTGCTCTTGTTTTACTCAATTTTGTTCCTTTCCATTGGGTCACTATTGTTAGATTTGACCAAAAAATTTATTTATTTTATACAATGATATTTTTATCCTTATTAAAATACATATGTCAATTAATAGCCGTTTAACCATACCTATCATATCCATGTATTAATTAATGATTGGCCATTGATAAACAAGGTATATTAGCAAAAAAATAATTATTCAATTTATATTATAAATTAATAAATATTATCAATTTTATCTTCAATAATAATAAAATATGAAAAAGAATCTTATTCTTTCCTCATCATCTTCTTCATTCAAATTCTAAATTCTACCACCATGTTAAAAAGTAAACATTTTACTTCTTCATTCTAAGCCTATCAGGATATTATAATCAATACCCTTAATATATGATTTAATTACAACAATACTCACATTTTTAAAAAATCAATGTCAGTACTCAAATTTATTTTGCAAATTATACATGAATACCCAATTGTCAGTGATCTGTCATCAAAATTAATTAATTCAAGGCTAATCAAGTCTTTTTACACTTTAAACATTTAAATTTATAAAAATAATAAAATAATATAATATAATTAAATAAAAAATAAACAGGCTGCTAAAATGGCTGCCTGTTCCAACTGTATTTTGGCCGCTTGCACCGACAGCCTTTGGCTACCTAGACTAACGGCCAAATGGCCACCTGAACCAAGCAGCCTTATGGCTAGTAAAAAATTTTCTTTTTTCTAATTTATTTTTTTTAAAAAAATTAATTTTAATTTGTATTTTATTTTTTATTATATTTAAAGTCAAACTTTAAAATTTGTACAATTGTCATGTCATTTTATTCTCGTTTAACTTATAAAGCGCAAAATGATCATTTGATACTGATTGACATTGAATCTGTTAATTCTAACGAAATATTCTTAACCGTTGGGCATTCGTGCATATTTTGCAAACAAAATTGTGTACTAACATCAATCTTTCAAATATATAGGTATTATTATAATTAAGTTATATTTCAAGGGTATTAATGATAATATTCTTAAGTCTCTCATACCCACCCCTAAATTAATTTTTTTTTATAAATCACAAATTAGATCAAGATAAACGATGATAAGTGTTTCAAATCAGCAGAGAGATGATTGGAACTCACCATTAAAAATATCACATTCATCAATGGAACTCTTTGAAATTCAACAAAATTATTTTCATCAATGCTTCAAAAATCAATAAGATAAAAAAAGTAAAAAAGAAACAAAATAAATAAATAGTAAGAGTTAAGTCCCTTAATATATTTTATCTTCCTCTATCTCATTCTAAATCCTCTTAAATTTTAGAGAGAGAAATTCAATCTTTTTAGCATTTCTTTTCTGCGCCGATCCAAACCCACATGGTTACCATTAATGTCTTTGAACTCAATGTCTATTAAAGATCTCGATCGTCCATTAATCATGAGTTATTGGCTTTTAATTAATTCTTTCTTATCTTTAATTTCTTGATTGGCCTTTTGATTTTGGTCCTTTAATTTTTCTCTATTTAGCCAATAGACTCACAATCCACTCACGATCATTAATGATTTTTATTCACTAATTCTTCTTTATAAATGCTTTTTGAGTGGTTTTTTCATTTATGATCTAGGTTATTTTTTTAATTTTACTCTTGTACTTTGGTTTATTCCATTATCAAAGGCCAATCATTAAAAAATTGAAAGAAATCTAAATTTTTTGAAAAAATGAAAGTAAAAGGTGAGTGGTCAACTGAATCTGATGAAGGGAGCTCAGTTGAAGAATTTTATAATATTTTTCTTCTTCAAATAAGAGAAAAGGAAAAGTGGTGGTGGCAGATGATTACGGAGAAGTTGAGGAGAGAGAGAATGAATTGGGTGACAAAGAGAGGGTGAATATATTTTTTATTTTTTATTATTATAAAATTTTAAAATAAATATTAAATATCTAAATTTATTACGTTGCGCTACAAGTCCTTTTTTTATTAGTAATTAATGATTATTTGATACGTGACTATGATATTCTACGTGTTAATTTTTCTATTGAATTATTCTTTTACCTTTTTTTTACTAACTTAAACAACAGTTGCTTAATAAAAAGAGATAAAATTAAGTAATTTAAAACAAGATAGAAAAATTTGAATAATAGACCAAATTTTAAGAACAAAATTATCTTTATTCCTAAAATATAATAAATTAAAATAGAGAAAAAAAGTGAATATGTACTCTTTTAATTTCTTGGAACAATTTTATCCATTTATATACAATGTCTCAGAGTGTACATTGTTTAAGGCATAAGCTATACACACACATATATATATAGTAAAAACAGCCCAACAATTTTATCCATTTATATACAATGTTTCAGAGTGTACATTGTTTAAGGCATAAGCTATACACACAAACACACACACACACACACACACACACATATATATATATATATATATATAGTAAAAACAGCCCAACATGATGGCAATTATTTGTTATTTGGATAAGTAAAGAAGAAGCCTCAGAAGTCCTGGTGGAAGCCACCAAAAAGTTTATAACACTCTCTATTAAAGTCCACTACCTTTAATTATAAGTACAATGGTGTTGAACTACATTATTTAAAAATTTTGTCAATAAAATCTAACGAATAAAATTTGATCTAAAAAAAAAAAAGAATACAATATATATTTATAAATGATGTAATTTTTTTCTTAAAATAATATGCTTCTTCTAATTAAATGCTCACCCTTAAATCAATATTCATCAATTTAATAATTTGTTAAGTCAATGCAAGCCAATTTTGTGAACTAATTTTTCAAAGGTTAATATTAGCAAAGATTTGATGAACAAATTTGTAAAATTATCAATAATATATCTGTCTAACATCAATCTTTTTGCTCTATTATAGCTCATGATTGTAAAAAACTTTGAAAAAATATGTTTAATTCTATTTATTTTGATGTATCCATCTCTAACTTATGCAATACAAACAACATTATCTTCATATATTATTATTTGAATATATGTTATAAAAAGTGGGTTGAATATATTTTAGATATAATGAGTGACATATCACAACCATACACATTATTTGCTTGCTTCATGTAGTCTAAGAATCTTAAAGTGATTAGAGGAGATAGCAACTAAATTTTGTTTTGTAGATCTCCATAAAATTATTGTATTGTTGTAAATAAAAACATATCTTGTTTGTCAATGGACTTCATAAGTATCATACAAGTATCCAGTATCTTTATAATCAACTAAATCTAGATTTTTTGTTAGATCAATAAAATAAAATAATCCTAAATGTATCGTTCTATGAAGTTAATGAAATATATGTTTTAACATCATTCCAATAATATTGAGTTAGGGAATAACCAAATCCTATTAATAGGTTTATTGCAAATGCTATATTTAGTATGGTGCATTAGGTTAGATATCATAAAACATCAATTGCATTGAAATATTATACTTATAGATCAAGTATCTTTTCACCATTATTTTTGAGACAAAATAATTTTTTTTTTAGCATCAAGAGACCAAATAATTATATGAGTACTTAACAGATGAACTTTATTCATATTAAATTATTTCAAAAATTTTTTAACATATGTAGACCTAAAAATATATATAAATCAAGACAATCAATTCTTACTATATATACATAATTTGCATTTGTATTTTATATTTTATTTTTTTGTATATTTTAGCTTCCTTGTTTATGTCAGCTTAAAGTCCATATAACGTCTTTTTTAATAATAATTGTAACATGACATAATATAGTAAAAATATAATCTTTAGAGTTTTTCAATTTTTTTTAATTTTTCGTTATTTTTATCTTTTTTAATATAGTATCAGAACAGTTTACGATCCCTTCTCAAAACTTTTTGATCATTTCTCGAAGCCAATTTTCTGAGTTTCTTAGAGCCAGTTATTGTTCATTCATCTTTCTAATTTTTCGACAAGTAACTGTTATTCCTAGACAACTCAAAACTCGTCGATGGCTCTAAAGCCATAGGAATCACTCTAATTCAAGATTGAATGTGCTCTCATGCGCCATCCAACCGCCTAGTTATCCAATGTTGTCCCTTTCAAATCCCGACAATTTTTCGACAAATGGCCTTACACTGCCCATTGACGATGGCGATTGAGAGTCGTCGTCATTGCTGGTTCTTCCGCCATGGATCAAAAAGCTATGGTTTTTGAAATCCAAAGAAACTGTCTCATCTTTTAAAAAGAGAAAAGAAAGAGGAGGATCTTTGAATGTATGGTGAAAATTTGAAGAGTGATGGGGCCAAGTATAAAATGAGCAGCTAAGTGTTTAAAGTAGTTTGTGAATAATTTTTAATGTGTTTGGGATTATTGTTAAAAGTCATTTTAAAAATTTTGTAATTTTAATTCTATTAAATTTTTAAATTTTTAAATTTTTAATTATAATTATTTAAAATTTTATAATTAAATTACAATTATAATTGTAATTTTAATTTTAATTATAATTTCATTAAATTTTAAATTTTCAATTCCAATTCCAACTCTATTAAATTTTATAGTTTCAATTCCATAAAATTTTATAATCCTAATTCTAATTACAATTGTAATTCTATTAAATTTTATAATTCCCAATTCAATTATAATTTTATCAAATTTTATAATTTCAATTCCAATTCTATTAAATTTTATAATTGCAATTCCAATTCCATTAAAATTTGTAATTGCAATTTCAATTATAATTCCATTAAATTTTATAATTCTATAAATTTTGTAATTCTAATTTTAATTACATTTGCAATTCTATTAAATTTTATAATTCTAATTACAATTTTCTAAATTTTATAATTTTATAAAATTTATAATTTCAATTTCATAAAAAATTTAATTCTAATTTCAATTACAATTGCAATTCTATTAAATTTTATAATTTAAATTCTAATTACAATTGCAATTTCAATTCAAATTATAATTTCATTAAATTTTATAATTTCAATCCCAATTTAAATTATAATTCTATTAAATTTTCAATTTTCAATCCCAATTTAAATTATAATTCTATTAAATTTTATAATTTTAATTCCAATTCCGTTATATTTTATAATTCTAATTACAATTCCAATTCCAAATACAATTCTAATTATAATTAAATTTATAAAATTTTATAATTCTAATTGCAATTGCATTTCCATTAAATTTTATAATTCTAATTACAACTATTATAATTAAAATCCTATCAAATTAATAATTTAATTCCATAGAATTTTATAATTTTAATTCTAACTACAATTTTTATTCCATTAAATTTTATATTTCTAATTTTAATAAATTTATAATTCCAATCTCAATTCCTTAAAATTTTACAATTCTAATTCTAATTCCATAAAATTTATAATTCTAATTGCAATTTCATTTCCATAAAATCTTATAATTCTAATTTCATTAAATTTTATAATTCAAATCCCAATTCTAATTACAATTCCATTAAATTTTATATTTCCAATTTCAATTCTATTAAATTTTATAATTCTAATTACAATTACAATTCTATTAAACTTTATAATTCTAGTTACAATGCCAAATCTATTAAATTTTATAATTTCAATTCTAATTCCATAAAAAAAATTAATTCTAATTTCATTTCTAATTCCATAAAGTTTTATAATTCTAATTCTAATTACAGTTGCAATTCCATTAAATATTATAATTGTAATTGTAACTATAATTCCATTAAATTTTATAACTTCAATTCCAATCATAATTCCATTAAATTTTATAAATTATAATTTCAAATCTATTAAATTTTGTAATTCCAATTCCAATTTTATAAAATTTATAATTCTAATTTTAATTATAATTCTAATTCCATTAAATTTTTTTTTCTAAAATTACAACATGAAAATGCATCGTTTTAATTAAAATTACTATCGATTTGATTGTAAAATAAAATAAATAAAAAAGCTGATGTGATAATAATTTGTTTTTAAAATTCTGTCACAAAACTGTGATACTTTTTGTCAAAAATTTGTGATAATTTTATTTTTTATCCATGAAAAAATGATATTGTTTAGATATGAATAAATTTTTTAAAGAATAGGATTTTTTTTTCCCCAAATTACAACACAAAAATGGTGCTGTTCAATTAAAATTATTAAAATGGTGCTATTTTGGTTATAAATTTTTTTTTTTTAAAAAAAAGTTGACATGGTAACAAAAACGTTTTCTAAATTATATAATAAAATTATAATACTTTCTTTCATAAATTTGTAATAGTTATATTTTTCTTCTGTAGAAAAATAACATCATTTAAGGTATAAATATATTTTTAAAAAAATAAAAATTTTGCCTCCAAAATTACAACACCAAAACGATGTCATTTCAATTAAGAATTTTGAAATGGTGTTGTTTTGGTAACAAAAAAAATTCTATTTGTAAATTAAACTCCACATAATTATATTTTAGCCAAAACGACGTTGTTTTATATATTAATAAATTGTTCTATATGATACTCTCTATCACAAGATCTTTTTAAATTTTATCACAAAATTGTGATACTTTTAAAATGTCATTTTTTTTTAGTAGAATACTGAATTCGAAAATACCATCCAACTTAATGACAGAAACTATCATAATGCCCAAATTATTTTTATTAAATTTTGTCACAAAAGGTCCTTGCTTTAGTAGTGTTTGGGTGTCAAATATTTGCCATGTTGGAGGATATTGTTGGTGGATAAGATTATCTCTAAAAACAAAATATGGTTATGTTGTGATGAAATTGTCATGAAAATAGTTTTATTTTTTATAAATTTAATTTTACACGTATTTTTAGATAACTAAAATTAATTTTAATAAAAATTAATTTTTAATTATATGAATGTCAGCTTTTTATTATTTGTGTCAACTTTTATTTTAATATTAATTTATAAGATTAAAAATGTTATTTTTATTTTTTTAAAGTAAATTTTAACAGAATATTTTTAACAGTAGGAATTAATGTGAAATTTTAAGGACTAAGTTGATATATTCAAACAAAACTAAGAAAACAAATTGACAATTCCCTTATTATTATTTTTTTATTGAAGTATAAATAAGTTTGAGTACATGTAAATGATATGTTTGTATCTTATTTTTTTTAAAAAAATTATTTATATTTATTTTGAAATGTAATATTTTTGACAATTGAAAAAATAAGTGTTGTGTGAAAATAAAATAATATTATCAGAATTAAAAAAAATAAAGAAATCATGCAAATCATTCAAATATTTTCTATTAATTGAACTCTTTTAACTTAATTTCATTCAATGATAACTGATATATTTTCAGCGTTCAGTTGAAAAACAAAAGGTTTAACAATAACTTAATTATGTCATGGGTGAAGCTATTTGTATTTTAAAAAATACTTTGAACACCTTCATATTTTATTTTGTATACCCATTTAACAACATTTAAAAATTAGTATGTACTTTCCACATTCTTTTAATTATAAATGATCTCAATAATTCTCATTTCAAATGACGTGTCAAGCATTTAATAAATAGTAATATAGTATGATAAATTGTTTTAAAAATTATAAAAAACCTAAGAATAATTAACACATAATTTGAAATTAAAGTTAGAAAATATAGTATTACTTAAGCCAAAAATAATCCTCTACAAAATTAGCAGTGAGCAAAATAATTATTGACCCGAAATAAAACCTAACTAAGACCAAACTGTTGGTTCAATCTGATTTTGTAGCATAAAAATTCATTGATTGATTGCTTTTTATTAAAAAAATTGTCTACTAACATCGACAACTTGTTGCTCTTTTTTTGTTTTTTTTTTGAAATGCAGTTATTTTTAAAAGAACAATTTCTCTCAATATATTTATATCATGAGTTTGACAGTAATTAGATGGTTTGATGTGATGGTGGTAGTGGCAAATAAGATCAGCGTTAAACCAAGCTTTTGCTTTCTGCATTCTGCCTTTTTGTTTCTGTGTTTTAAGTTTTTATAGTGTAATTATGGTAGACGTATAATATTATTTATATTATAAAATAATATTTTATTTAACTAATAAAAAATTATTTATATATTTGATTAAGCATATATTAATATGTGATTTATATATTAGATATATAATATTAATGCAGAAGGTATATATTATAAGTTTTTTTATAAATTTAATTTAATTAATAATTATTAATAAAAATAGTATTTTATTATGTAAGATTATAATTTTTTTTTTTTATAGTGGATGATTTATCTTAATCATCGAAGTAGAGATTTCAAATAAAAAAATTAGTGTATAATTACATTGAATGGGACTATTATAAATTTTGATCTAGTTAACTAAATATCGTAGATCTTAATTCACAAAAGTTTTAATAAACTTAATTGATATTAATCTTGAGCAAATAATGAACTTATATTCATGTATTATATCTTTGTAGTTATTACGGAATGAAATCTATATAAATGATCAAAACCTCGATATCTTAAAGATATAATTTCATGGGTCCTAAAATCATATATTTGTAAGATAAAATCTAATAAATAATATTTACCTAAGCTATTTGCAGTACTTGATCATTAGAATTTGTGGTTACAGTTTATTCAATAAATTAGTTATTAAATAATAATATTTATTTATAAATTTATTTACAAATATAAACATATTAGAAATTATCATTAAAACATTCAGTGACTTGGGAGCAAATAAATAGTTAAAGAGGTAAGATATTTTTTTCGTGCCCTAACTTTAATTATGAATATCAATTAAATAGTCAATTTAGTGGTTATTATTAGTATAAAAATCAAGTCCAATTTAATTAAATAGAGTTTTAATTAAATGAACTTTTACTTAATAATATAAATTACAAGAGTATAGCTCTTACTTTTAGTGGAATAGTTTATGATTAACTTAGAAAAACTGGTATATCATGAGATAATTAAGATTGGGTCTTTTAAGTTGGAATTAGCAAGCTCATGGGTTTTACAGTCCATCTACTAGCTCAAATTCTAATCAAACTCTAATTTTTTTTAATTCTAATTATCCAATGGAAATTTCTATAAATATGGGAGGTATGGGGTAGTGATGAAATAACAATAATAATAACCATAATAAAAAAAAATTATGTATTCTTACGTGAAAAAAGAACTTGGTTGTTACCATTCTCTAAGATTTGGGTATTAGTGATTTTAAAAATTAAGAAAAAATTACATGTCCACACGCGTTGAATTTAAAGGTTAAAGATAATAAAAAAAATTACAACCAATCAATTCAAAATTTTTTATTATGAAAATTTGAGATAATTTTCTATCCTTATACATATAATTATGAACAAAACAATCTAACTTACACTACGTTTATTTTAATAAACCAAAAAAAATTTAATTACTACCAACACATTATTCATTAAAAGGACACAACATTCATCTCATTCTCTTGTCTTTTGAATTCATAATCATATGTTGGCATTTGAAAAAATAAAATTGTAGCCTCTTAGATGTGTGTGATATATATATGTGTGTGTGTTTTTGGGGGTAGGGTACTAGATTTTATAATTAAAAATTTTACTAAAATATCAGTATTTTTTTTAAGATGCAAATAATTTCGTTTTAAAGTTATTTAAGAATTTTATATTCATTTAAAAAGTAAAAAAAATTATTTTTTTCAATTAAATTAAAACTTAAAACTAAATAACTAAACAAACTAAATTAATTCATAGTTTAATGTTTGTTTATTTTTTGACTTAATATTGAATATGATTTAATTTAATTTATTTAGTCATTTAAAATTGTTAGTTTTGTTAATTTTGTATAAAAGTCAAATTTAGCTTAATTAAAAAGTGAAATTCTTTGGCTTTTTAATTGAATGTATCATATAAAATACATACCTATTTCGTTGATGAATTTCACATTTAATGTGTGTTTTTGTTTTTTAACTTGGATACTAACCTAAAAAAAGAAATAAAGATTTATACGTCAAAAGAAATTATAATGAAGTTTATACTAACATTGTGTCAATATTAATTTGTAGATTAAATATTATTTTAGTTGCATGTTTTTTTTCTTATTAATTTAACATTGATAGTTTATGAGGTAGAAATATGAAAGTATTAGTTTTCAATTATTTTTTTAATTTAAAATTTAAAATTTAATACTTTATATTCAAATATTAAATATAAAAAAAATATTCAATTCTATTCAAATTCATTTTTTTTTTTAAAAAAAAAACACTACCTAAAAGAAAAATAACACCATGCACTTTAAAGTGAAAGAGATGCAAATGTTATTCAAATTCAGTTACTCAATTATGTTAAATTTTTTCTGTTAAGAATTGAACCTCCCACATTTTATCATTCAGTTCAAAAAAAATTGTACTTACTTCTTTTTGAAAGACCAAATTAATTAGTTTGTAAATAGAGTTCGTTGGTTTCTCTCATGCAATCCTACTAATACATTGAGCTTGGTATAAATTTTTACTAGTGTACAAATAACCCATTATAGTCATGGTTTACATTAACAATCAAATCAAGTATATAATGACCTAAAAGGTCTCTGTGTGTGTATTTATACAAAGAGAAAGTATATAATGAACCAAAGGAGGCTAATTTGATAAGTTATCAAATTAGTTTATCTTTAGACTTTAATTTAAAGAATTTGCCGTGAGAGAAAAGAAATATTGGTTTGTTTTAACAAGAAAAAATCACATAAAAGGAGTTGATTTAAAACGTGATTTAATTGAATGTGAAAGGTTCATCGATCTAAGAAGAAGACTTTCCAAATTTGAGAGATGATTTAGATAACTAATTTAATGTTGTAATCTTGAATATAATCAAACAAATTCTATCCTAAGGGCTAAGGGTCCAAGGCCTAAGAGAGTGTTTTAACAATTTGCCAAAGTGAAACGACTGTGTTGGAGATGCTGGCTGCTCATTTCATGCCTCAGCCTCTCTTATGGAAAACTATCAACTACATCCACAAATTTATATCATCAATATTAGGGTTTTTCTTTTTGTTTTGTAGATAAACCCGTATAAATTATTAAAATAATAAAATCCCAATCCTAAAAGAAGCAGCTGAAAATGTAGAACTAAATGAGATTGCCATTGCCAAAGACCAAGACCGACCGCACACTGAAAATCCAACTTAAGGTGTCTACAAGAACCCCTCGCCATATTAGACAACACAAAGTAAACTTAAGACCCTAACCCAAGCCCAACTGCTAGTACAAGTGTAGAACCCATTACCAACTCAGTAAAGCTCAGTTTCCTTGTGACTGTGAATCACGCAGTCTGAAGTTGGGTATGATACGCATGTCAGCAAATAACCCTCCTTCATTTGATTTTCATCTAGGAACGAACCGTCCGACTGGTCAACTGAACCAGACACCAACTTACCCGCACATGTTGAGCATGCCCCGGCCCTACAGGAATAGGGCAGGTCAACCCCGGCTTCCTCAGCTGCATCTAGGATGTATTGGTCATCCTGGGCTTCAAACTCCTTCTCTTCACCAGTAGGTCCAATCAGCTTAATCTTGTATGCTGCCATTGATGCTCCGAAATTAGAAGAACATTTCAGGCCAAAAGACTTGGAGATACTCTTAACAGATCCAAGGGAGGGTGGAATCTTGACTAAGGTGCTTGAAAGTTGATTTCGAGGTGCAACTCTAACCATGCATGGGGAGCTAAGTGTCACAGTTGTCATCTTTACCCCTGAAATCAAAAGGTAAAAATCAGCAGCTTCAAACATGATGCTTTTAGAAGTCCAATGCAAACTATCATTTTCATTTGAATCTACAACAAACTAACATCATTACTTATCATTTGAACTTGAATCTCTCATGTAATGAGCTCACATATGATGATAAGTAGGTAACCATAGCATTAGTGCAATAGCACAGAACAAAACATTAGTAGATGCAAACCCTGTACTAACACAATCATACTTAAAACCAATTTAATAGCATTTGTACACCATGTCAAAATTACAGAAAAATGGAAACCAACAATCCATCTTTGAAACAACATGGCAATTGATGTTTGGAGCACAATGAGAAGAACAAGCTAGTGGCTCTCTGCTCTTCACTCGAGGCTCCATCTCATTACAATTTTTTTTTTTAAAAATGACAAAATAAGTTCCCTAAATAATTCATTAACTGCAATAACTGTTTCCTGGAGAAAACTCCATTTGATAGAGGTCAGTGAATGATTCACAAGAGAGGCTAGATATCTTGAATAAACTCCATACTTAATAAAAAAAAACTATGAATATAGTAAGTGCATCCCATCTTCAATACACTATATATTTACAACAAATCAGCCATTGAAAAGCTTCCAATCTGCACTTCCAAAAAATTTTCCGTACACTAATTTACACCTTTATCAGAAAATTCCAAAATGACACCATTTAATAGGCTTCATAAAATCTGATGATCAGAAGAAAAAATTTACATAAATATATTACAGAGACTTTTAGCCCTTGAAAAAATTACAAGTTTTAAGAGTTTTCAAATAATGAGCTACTTTGAGGTCATCTCCACAATTACTAATAACAACAATGAACTTGAGCTACAGTTAGTGTTTGGTGGATCTGTCAAGATGAAGAGGGTGTGAGACAAAAAGAAAGGAGAACCAGGCTGGAAACAGGAAGGAAAAGGTGGCAGGAAAAGAGTTTTTTTTTTTCCAATCACGAAATCACCACTATAACTTTCATTAAATTAAGGTGATAGTGATAATATTGGTCCAAAATAATAGGAGCTTTAAGTTCATAGTAGATTAGAATTTTCACCACCAATTAAAAATAAGTAATTGCCTATAATTACTACATAAATTAAGCGTAGATGCCAAGCACATTCACCTAACAGATTGGGCTATATGGTCAATCCTGGATATGTGGATACCAAAGGCATCCTAAGCATGATTTGTAGAGTTGTAGTTCATATGGGTTGAGGACTAGGGAGTAGGTCATGGATCTTCCTTCGCGTTTTGCTCAATGGATCAAAGTGAGATGAAGCATTAAGCTTCCTACGTGGCCATGTTGATAGTCTTTCCTAAGGATCCAAAAAGACATAATCAAAGCAAAGAAGCAGATACTGGATAACATCAACTCAGTATAAGGGTTCGTTTGAAAAAGAGGTGTTGTGTCTTTGAAGCCACAACTGCTGTGGAACTGAAGTAGTGTTTACCAAACAGTTGATATGTTGGGCTTCCAAAGTTAAGCAAAAACACCTCTATACCAAACGAACTCTAAATCAAAATGTAGTCAAATAAAAATCCTGAATTAAGGAGTTATTAAAATATTAGTTCAACAAGTAGAAAAGCATGCTTCACTCATATTTTGATATTCCGAAAATGAAAAATTTACCAAAAAAGAAAGTGCAAAATTCAATCAGTGCAACATCCATGGAAAACAAAAGAGCCCATTTAATCTAGATTGATTATAACCAAGTACTCAATAAATCACCAATAATAAGTAACATAAAGCCCTTACATCATAGAAAACTTTATAGAAACACAACTCCAAAGCACCAGGTTTTTTTTTTTTCTTTCTTTCAATGAGAGAAAGCACCACTAATCATTTTCAGTATACAAACTTCACAGATTTCCCATCATTCTACTCTCTCAGAACAGATTAAGTGTCTGTTTGAGATGGCCAGAACTGCATTAGGCTCAATTGAGCAAACCCTTTAAAGGCTTAACAAAGCAAACATAAGTGAAAACATCTACTAACAAAATTCAACTATAAAAGCTTTCCCCAAGAGAGAGGGAACCCAAAAAAAAGAAAAACAGGGAACAACAGTGACCAGCATTTTTAAAATCAGAAATGTCACTTTATAATAATAATAACAACAAACTCACATCACACGCAACCACCAAGTCCAAGCATCATCAAATAAAACTGGAGATCGATGACACGGAGACACAGATTTCGTAGAGAGAAATAGATCTTACAGAAAAAAAACAGGGGAGCGGAGAAGAGTTGTGAAGAGCAGCTGCTGCTATCAACAAGCGGAGTGTGCGAGGTTGGTCAAAGTCTGCGTGTTACGTTTAATAATTATTTAAAGAGGAGAGAGAGAGAGAGAGAGAGTCCAAATGGCTTTTGGCTTTCGTGCTTTGTTTGTTATTTTTCAGAAAGATGCCCTAAAACGTGAACCCCGTCGCCAACCCTACGGGGGTTACCGTCCATAGGTTTTCTTTTTTCTCTTTTCTCTTTTATGTTTGGCTTTTGAGTTTTGCCAAAGTTCAAATTCAGTCTACCAACGTGCTATTTTTGTAAAATGACAGCTCAGATTTGGACTATTTTGGTAAATTTCGGTTAGCTAATCATAAAATCAAATAAAAAAGCTTTCCTAATTATTCGTTTTTAATAGATTTGCATGAAACTACATTATTCTTTCAAAAATTAGTGTGCCAATTAACTCGACATTAATAAATAAATTTTACACAATTATTTTATCGCATTAGAATTAAAATTTAGAATTTAAAAAAAAAAAGAGAATAATTATTGACACATGCAACTATTTATAACAGTCACACAAATTGGATCCACCTTCTATATGTTTAGCATTTTCATTTTGTTTTTGTTTTTTAAGAAAAATTTCTTTATTTAAAATCAAGATGTAGTATCTTTATAGAAATACACTTATCTTTCTTATTTAAGCTAAGGTCAGAGAAAGCAATAGGTAAATGGTAGGTCAAAAGGGGGTCTAGTCTTCATTGAAAGATTTAGGTGTAAATTTGGTGGAATTGAGAGATCAAACAAGTATCGGCACTTTGCGAGATGCCCTAATTAGGGCAATTGATGGACGAAATTGAAAACGGAAATGGCTCTTAAGTCACGCCTTAGGCTATGTCAATTTTTTTTAATTTTTTAAAAGGTAGGGGTGGGTCAGGTCCAAAGTATTTTACTTCATCTCCTCCGGAGTCAAAACTTTGGCGCTGATAAAAAGCAAACAAGCTTCATATATCAAATCACTCATCTTTTTTTTTTTTACTAATAATGTAAAGAAAGAGAATAATATTAATTGGACTCTTACTACAAAACCCTAAAATAAAAAATAAAAGCTCTCAATTTTAACTTATGCGCCGCTCGTTCAAATTTTGCTCTCCCCTGGAGATGGGGTTCCTTCCTCCTCCCCGGCGGTTTTCTCACTGTCATTAACATAGATTTAATGTTTTCAATAATCTTCTATTTATTTTCCAACTTTCAGATCCTGTTTTCACCTGTCTCTCCCTCCGCTTGCTCAGGTGGCCTTCTTCGTCAATGTTTTGGTTGAGAAGCCCCTCTGCCGCCAAGTCCATCACAGAAGGCCAAGGCACAGGTGTGCTCGTCCTTGCTGTCGCGGCCCCTGCCGGCCTGAAAGTATATGTTGACGTATTAGCTGCAGCCATGCTCACGTCTCTCTTTCTCAAACTCTCTCGTCTCTCTCTCCCTCTCGGTTCGGCACTGGTGAAACTAAAACCACCACCGTTAGGCTTCAGTTCTCCGGCGACTAATCTGAAATTCGCCACCCGCCACATGCGCCGCTGCTTATTGCACTTTCACTGTATCGAGTATCGTTTTAGTTGCTGCTGCCCGCCATTAAATTTTCTTGCTGCCGCGACGACCGCCTCTGCTGTTGTTGCCGAAGCTACAGAATACACGTCTGGGCAATTTGAGATTGATTTGCTGACTAAACTTGCTGTATCATTTTTTTATTATTATTTTTTTGCTGATTTGTAGTAATTGTTGAGAACGCGAGATTTGTAATTTGATAAAGCTTTGTAGTTTCAATAATTAATGATTAATGTTGAATTTTGTTGTTTGATAAAGCAATGTTGAACTTTTTTTCTCCTTTTGGATTCAGTGCAGGCATTGACATGCTATAATGATTACTGTGCTTTTAATTGCTTTGCTTTGCTTGACATGCTATAATAAGTTTTTAATTGCTAATTTAACTTGTTGATAAGTACTATAAATGATTAATTACTTATAAATTACACCTAAGACATAATATTATATATATATCATCTCCAATGACTTTTAATTGCTTGATATGTTATAATGAATTTTATAGTATGGATCAAAATAATTATATTTTCTTAATGCACATAAAAAAAGAAATTAATATTTGTTGCAAACTAAACCCATTATAGCATTATTTATTTATTTTAATTTTTATATAAAATTATGACTCCTTTATTATTGTTCATTCCTTTTACTCTCGAATGTTTTTTTCTTTTTATCGGTGTTCATTTTTTTAAAATTTCCAAATTGAATGAGAATGAATATTATTTGGTTCTTTTTCTTTAATCATCTTGTTACTAAATATGTGAAATTGTGAATAATTCATGTTTTTATATTTGTTCTTACATGAGCAAAGATTCGAATTCGATAAACTCACCTAAATCTAATTTGCTTAGATTAAAATTACCACCATGTATTCTCATCATTGATAATTAAGAAGGGAAAAATGTTACAATTTTGACCAATACAAAGAAGAAAAAAAGTAAAGAAATGCATAAAGTATAATGTCACCTCTTTCATTCTTGTGCTTAAATTATAGTGTAAGGTTTTTGTTTTTGTACTTAAACTCTTTAAGCAAATAAACTCTCTATTTTCACTCTTGAAACAAAATTCTTTTGCCTTTTGTTTTTCCTACCAAATCTTACTTGAAGAAAAAGATGGAGAGGTATTTGTTATGTTTGAATGTCTTTCAAAGAGTGCAAAGAATACACTTGGCCGAATTTTCACTTCTCTTTACATAAATTTTATGCAAAAATTACTCAAGTGAAAAATACATGTCTTTGCCTTTCTTTTTCATAAAAGAATTATTTAAAAAGCTCATTCTTTTATTTAATTAGACAATAGCATTTTAAATGAATTAGTAAATACCAAAATAATATTTATTTCATTAAATAAATACTTGGCCTAATTTTGTCTCTTCAAAATTAACTAAATGAAATATTTTTCTTGTTTGACTACTTTAATAAATATTAAAAATATTTCAATATAAATATTTTTAAATAAATAAATAAATCAAACCAAGATAAATGTACTCATAATAGCTCAAATACCATTTAAAATACATATTTTGTCTTAAAAATATAAGACAACAAAAAAATTTAATTATTTATTTAATCTATTAACACAAGTGTCCAACACATATCACATAAAAAATAATATAATAAACATATATGTCTATTCAAGATAAGTGTCCAACATATGTCATAAAAAATAATATAATAAACATCATATGTTTACTTAAATAAAATAATATTCAATTAATATAAGAGTCAATAGTTTAATGACATGTCTCAAAAGTATCTTTTTTAGCAAAAAAAAAATTTATTTGCAACATTTATAAACTATGTTTTTCACTTTACAAAGAAGTCCTTAAAACGAATCCTACTGTCAAAAATCTCTCGGATTGAACCGTTTAACCTAGTTTACTACCCCAGTACTCAACGAGTATACTTTATATTGTGAGACTCCTTAAGTTTATGCTAGTTTATCATATAGAACATTTTCGTAAATTCGTGAATGATGCCCCACATACACGTACGGATATTACAGAATGACGCGTTGCATATACAAGTTGAAGTTAACCATATCCGTATAATCGTTCTATCATTTATATCCTAGAAGAGTAGAGATATAGATTCTTACCGTAAAATCTCTATTTGCTCATATGTGAACTTATCTTTAGATTCATGTCTCGATAAATAATATATGCAAACACTTTTACAATGTTGTTTAACCTTACAGAAAACGCTTTCCTTGGGTTTACTACTTATGGTCCTAAGACTTTTTGAGATACAATCTCGAAGCATTCAGATATACAATTCACCTATGTGAGCTGACGGATCTCGTATCGACGCACACCGACTCTATGAGCATCGGACCATACCTAACGCCACATAGCAGTCAGACCATGAAAGGTCTCTGACATATGTGGAACCAAAGTATGGTGGATCACTCACAAGCCCACTATAAGGCTTAGGTCAAAGGACTACGAATACTACTCAACTCAAGAAGACCTTCAATTGACGGCTTTATAAGATGTCTATTGGAGGTCCTCATGAGTCTGTTCAATATTCAGTCTTCACTAAATACATGTATGCCTATACAAGCTTCCACTAAGTTTATAGTCTGTTAAGATTAACTATCTGAATTATCTAAAGATAGACATACTGTTGTAAGGAATCTAATATATGTGGGTGTATGCATATGCAATTGTGTCTATTGCCTAAAATACGTATCATATATATATTATACGCAGCGAAAGCGTCAAAATATGCAATAAACACAATAAATAAATATATTAATCAAATTAATATATAAGTGGTATTGAGAACTCACCTGAACGTGTAACGTTATACACGTATTTCCTCGGAGTTTGCATAGAGACCAACTCGTAGTCAGTTCTATATTGGGGTCGGTACTTATGTGCCATCCCTGAATATATATAAACTTGTGTATTTATACAAATGTATATTTTTATTAAATCACTAATACCCATTAATATGGTACTATGTAATGTAACGTTACAGACATTGTATGATCTGAAGGAATTCAGATCAGATCTAAAGGAGTTTAGATAAGGGCTTATAATTAGCTACGCTGAGAGATATAAATACTAAATGTTAGCACAGTTAAGTGTTAACTAGTTATAATACTCAACAGATCCAAGAGTTGGAGCCTTATCTGTAATGGGACATAGACCTGGGAATATACCAATAATTGCATAGTTGCAAGAGTTGTAATCAGGTGCTAGGAAATGCAAGTTATGCAAGTATGTTCTCGAATTATTGTCCCTGATCTATTTCTGCCGCTGTGGATCTATCAGTGGATACCTTTATATATAGATTAGCATATGTCATACCTACAGGGTATAAATGGTCGTTCCTAATCGACTGTGAGCTTGGAGCTCGTATTGACATGTATATGAGACAGACTCACGAGGGCCTCCGATATACACCCTATGTAAGCCGTCAACGAAGGGTCTTCTCGAGCTGAGTAGTATACGTGGTCCTTTGACCTGAGTGCCATGATGGGCTTATAAGTTATCCAACATATTTTGGTTCCACGTATGTCACAGACATTTCATGATGTGACAGTTGGGTGTCGCTGGGTATGGTCCGATGCTTATGGAGTCCGGTGTGTACAAATATGAGAACTGTCAACTTGCATAGGGATTTTGATATTCAGATGCTTCGAGACTGTATTTCGAAAAATCTTGTGACCACAAGTATTAATCCCGGGAAAGAGTTCCGTTAGAGTAGAACAATATGACAAATGAGTTTTGCACATATTATTTAGTGAGATACGAGTCTGGAGATAAGACATGGATGAGCACTATAGGATTTGACGTTGATAATCGATATCCCCACACATCTAGGATGTCATGATGGAAGGACTATACGTATGCGTTGTAACCTCAACTTACATGGTTCAACGCGTTAATTTGTTTATTCGTGACGTGTACATAGGGCATTGCTCACGAACTCATGGAATAATTTCATTTGACGAATCGAGCATAGAATCTAGGGAGTCCCGCAATATGGAGTGTACTCGTTATGCACTGGGGCAGTGTGCTGGATTAAAGTGTTTAATCCAAAAATATTCAACAATACTACGAAAATGCACGCGTATCTGTATTTAAATGTTAAATATAATAATTAATCAATAATTATTATTTTCTAATTGTATAATAACACGTTGTGCATTATGGACCATTGATTGAGTTTATCTAAGTATAGAATTTGATGAGACCCATTAGAGGAAGACTTAATAACTATTTATGAGATGTAAAATGGTTATTTTACACTAAAATTATTTAATTATAAATATCTCTTTATTATATTATATTAAATTATATATTAATATTTATTTAATGGTGTCATATAGTTGGCATCCATTAATATAATATATATTATTTATTTATTTTATATTATTATTTAATATTATATAATATATTAAATTATTATTTTATTATATATATATATATATAAAGAGAAAGAAAGTGTAGTGTGTGTTGATGTCGGCAAAGGAAAAAGGAAATTGAAATTGTTTCAATTTCTTTAATTTGGCCGAGAGAAACATGAAGGAAATTGAGAAAAGAAAATTGAAATTTCAATTTTCTTGATTTGGCTAAGAGAAACATAAAGGAAATGGAGAAGAGGAAAGGTGGTTGAGAGAAAAGAAGAAGAATCGAAGAAGAAAAGAAACAAAAGATGGGGGGAGGAGGGGAGGGGTGGGGGAAAAATAAAATTGTTTCATTTTTTTTATGGTTTTAATTGAAGTAATGGCGAATTGTTTCAAATCTCCATTTTCTTGTCTTTTTAGAGAAAATGATAAAAATACACACCCAGCCATTTTGGGATTTAAGAGTTAAACCCAATGCTAGATATAGGACTGTTGTTCTAGCTCACCAAGCCCACCGTGTTGGTGACTAGAACTGCTCACGAGTTGATCTTCATGCGGACTTCGAAAAAATACATGTATAACGTTACATATTCAGGTGAGTTCTCAACACTACAAATATACTAATGTGATTAATATATTTTACTTATTGTGTTTATTGTAATTTTTACGCTTTTGCCGCGTTTAATATGTATATAATACGTATTTTAAGCATAGACACAATTGCACATGCATACACCCACATATATTAGATCCTCGACAACATTTTAGTCACCAACACGATGGATTTGGTGAGTTAGAGAGTTGCCCCATATCCAACATAGGATTAACTCTTAATCCTCAAAATGGTTGGGTGTGTATTTTTATCATTTTCTCTAAAAAGACAAGAAAATAGAGATTTGAAGCAATCCACCATTACTTCAATTGGAACCATAAAAAAAAATGAAATAATTTCATTTTTTTCCTTTTTTTTTTCTTCTTCTTCTTCTTCTTCTTCCGGCCATTTCTCTTCTTTCTTTTTCTTTCTCTCTTTCTCGGCGCACGCACACACTTCTCATCCTCTCTCTCTTTATATATATATATATAATAAAATAATAATATAATATAATATAAATAATAATAAAATAATACTAATGGGTGCCAACTATTTGGCTCCCAAATAAAATATTATTATAAATATAATAATTTATAATATAATAATGAGAGATCAATGATTATTTAACAATTAAATAATTATTGTGTAAAATGATCATTTTGTCTTTCATAAATAGTTACTAAGTCTACCCCCTAATGGGTTCCACTAAATTTCACACTTGGGTAAACTCAACTGATAGTTCACAATGCCCCACGTGTCCTTATACAATTAGTAAATAACAATTATTGATTAATTGTTATATTTAACACTTAAATACAGACATATACGCATTTTTGTGGTATTGCTAAATATTGCTGGATTAAACACTTTAATATAGCACGCTGCCCAGTGCACAACGAGTACACTCCATATCCCGGGACTCCCTAGGTTCTACGCCCGATTTGTAAAATAGAACTATTTCATGAGTCCGTGAGCAATGCCCCACGCATACGTCACGAATAAATAAATCAGAACGTTAAACTATGCAAGCTGAGGTTACAACGCATACGTATAGTCCTTCCCTCATGATATCCTGGATGTGCGGGAATATAGATTATCACCATCAAATCCCCTAGGATTAATACGTCACGAATAAACAAATCATCCATATCTTACTCCAAACTCGTATCATACAGAACAATATATGCAAACTCTTTTGCCATATTGTTCTACCCAATAGGAACTTTTTCTTGGGATTAATACTTGTGACTACAAGATTTTTTGAGATACAGTCTCGAAGTATCTAGATATCAAACTCCCTATGTGAGCTGATGAATCATATATTTGTACACACTAGACTTCATAAATATCGGACTATACCTAGCGATACCTAACGGTCACACCATGAAAGGTCTGTGACATACATGGAATCAAAGTATGGTGGATTACTTACAAGCCCACCGTGGCACTCAGATCAAAGGACCACGTATACTATTCAACTGGAGAGGACCCTCTGTTGATGGCTTACATAAGATGTCTATCATAGGCCCTCATGAGTCTGTCCCGTATCCAGTCCTAACTGGATACCCATATATTAATACAATCTCCAAGCTCACGGTCGACTAGAAATGACCATCTAAACCTTATAAGTACAACATATACTTATATATATATATATAAAGGTATCCACCGACAGACTCGCAGCGACAGAAATAGATCAAGGACAATTATTTAAGAACATACTTGCGCAACTGATATTTTCTGGCACCCGATTGCAACTCTTACAACTATGCAGCAAGTGACATTTTCTGGCACCCGATTGCAACTCTTGCAACTATGCAGTTACTAGTATATTCTCAGGTCTATGTCTCATTACAGACAAGATTCCAACTCTTGAATCTGCTGAGTATTATAACCAGCTAACACTTAACTGTGCTACACATTTAGCATTTATATCTCTTAACGTGACGTACTATGAGCCCTTATTTAAACTCCTTTTGATCTGATCTTAACTCTTTTAGATCGTACAATGTCTATAGCGTTACATTGCATAATACTATATAAATGGGTATTAACGATTTAATGGGAATGTATACTTATATAAATACACAAGTATATGTACATTTAAGAATGTCACATAAGTACCAACCCTAAGACATACACTGATCTATATCCATAGGGTTTCACCGATAAACCCGTATCTGTAAAATAGACTAGGAATATAGTATTTTAGAATATACTTATATAATAATATTTTCTAGTACCATTTGTAACTCTTTGCAATTATATCAATATTAATATAGTCAAAAGTCTTTATCCCATTTCAAATAAGACTCTAACTCTATAAATATTGCTAATTATTAGCACTAATCTAAACTCTTTTAAATCAGATCTAAACTCTTGTAAATCATACAATGTCTGAAATGTTTTAAGCTTCTTACCCTTTCAATAAATTTAATTAGCGATTAAATAAAATATATTTTATATAGATATTAAAATTAAAATTTTATACAAAATGTAATAACACGTAAACACAAATCTCAACACTTTTATAAAATATAAAATTTTAAAAAAACTGTATTGCACTTTAGTTGTTACAATAAACTGTTAAAGTCTCATTTTTTGGCATAGCTGCCAACTTCTGAATCCTTTCAACCAAAAGACTTCTTTAACAGCTTTTGTTGCTGCTAGATTTTTAGCTTTAGTAGTTAATAATGCCACAATTAACTGAAGTGTATCCTTTTAGCTTACAGCACATCCATGGAGAGTGAAGATGCAATCTGTCAATGATATTCTTTTATCAAGATTACCACCAAAATCTGAATCAACAAATCTAGCTACTTTTATTACTTTCTGATTCTTATTTCCATACTATAATCCTAAATCCAAAGTACCAACTAAGTATCTTACAACCCATTTAGCAGCAAGTTGTTGTGCTTTTTTTAGGTTTGCCCATAAACTTATTAACTAAACCCCTCACATATATAATATCTAGTATAGTACAAACCATTGTATACATCAAACTCCTCACAAGACTTATATATGAAATTTTAGCCATGAACTGTTGTTCTTCATCAATTTTAGTGATTGTAAGCTTAAAAGCTTGAAATATGTTACTATTGTAGTGCTAACAGATTTTGCTTCAACGATATTAAATCTTTAAACTACTTTCCTAAGGTAACCTTTCTTAGATAAGTACAAAGTGTCACAACTTCTGTTCTAAGCCTTTATTGCAAAATTCCATGTTAAATCTTTTGCAATATTCATCAAATCCTTTACTGTAAAATTCCATGTCATTATCTGTTTTAAGCCTCTTCAAGTTCTTTCCAATCTGTTTCTCAACTAGAATCTTTCATGTCTTGAACTTGTAAAAAGCTTTCCAGACTTTCCTTGAATATAATCTAGTGTCTCATTAGTTCTATGAACACCACTTATAAAGCTTACCCTGCTAGACTTCCCATTACACAATTTTCACAAAGCTCCAATTTTTAACTTCTATCATCACCAAACAATCATTGTTTCTCAAGTTCTTCAAACCCTTTTTCACTAACATGGCCTAATCTCAATTGCCATAATATGGTCTTATCCTTACTTAATTCATAAGACATAGCAACATAGCAACATCACCAGAATTCATAAGACATAGCAACATCATCAATAATGGTTTATCCATTCAAGATGTACAACTTATTCTTTCTTTCTCCTCCTATTCCTATCCTAGCCCACTTATTACTTTCAACATGTACTTTTTAGCTTTGAAACAATAACCATCTAAGTCAAGCATCCCTAAAGATATCATATTTCTTTTTTATTGTGAAACATGCCTCACATTATTTTTAATTCAAAGACAGTTCTATCATGCAATTTTAGCCTAATGGTGCATATTCCCACACCTTACAAGCCATGTTATTTCTTATTAAAACTTTCCTACCATTAGTGGCATGATAAGATGTGAACAAGTAATTATTATGGCACATATAGAAACTGCAACCTGAGTCCATAACCCACTCACCTATAATTTTATCATTGGTAGCAATTAAAGCACCAACATTATCATATCATGTGTCATCATCAAAAGCCACAACAACACTTCTAGCTGAATCTTTCTCTTTCCCTTTGGTCTTCTTCTCAAGGTAATCTCTCTTGAAATGCCATTTTGTGTGACAAAGAAAACACTTGAGCTTCTTATTTCTTGACTTAGATCTGGATTGTTTCTTTCCTTTGAAGTCTTTCTTTTTTGATCTTCCTCTGGCCATTAGTTCCTCACCATTAGATTCTTTTAATTCCATCTTCTTATTCAACTCCTTAGAGTTTCGTGAGGACTTGACGTCTACCATTGATAAAAGAATCCCTTCCACAGAGCATTGTGTCAACAAAATGCTCATAAGTCCTTGATAAAGAACTTAACAATAATATGGCCTGACCTTTATCATCTATTTTCACATCTATATTCTAAAGATTTATGATAATTTTGTTAAAATTATTAATATACTCTTTTATAAATGTACCTTTTGTCATAAAGAATGAATACAACATCTTCTTAAGATAGAATCTATTGGTCAAAGATTTTGTCATATATATTCCCATTGAGTTTCTTCCAAACTACAATTGTTGTTGTCTCCTTTACAACTTCTTTGAGAACCTCATTACTAAGATTAAGAATAATGGTGTTGTGAACCTCTTTCACTATTTCTGCAAGATCTTATTATAATTTTGTAGATTTTCTAGTTGATGAACCAACCTTCTTGTCATCTTCTGTAGCCAGTTCTTCAAATGCTTCTTCAAGGCCCTCCTTTACAAGCAAAGCTCTGATCTTGATTTTTCATAGATTAAAGTTATTGGTGCCTTTGAATTTGTCAACTTCATATTTTTAGTGTTAAGCCATTATCTCTGATACCAGTTTGTTAATCAAATACTTGAATTACAAATTCAAAACCAATGATTAGATCAAGCCACGAACCGAAACAAAATGATCAAGATTGAAAGAACAGTAAATGAAATCAATGACAGAGACAGAGATTAATGTGGTCAGCATTATGCCTACATCCACCAAAAAAATTCAATGATAGAAGCTTTTATTTCTTTGAAAAGAATTACACTTATCAAGTACAAGTTTCAATGATTTTAAGAATGAAAAAAAAAAAAATCTAATCTTGATTTGAGCCAAGATCGAGAGCTTATAAACCTGTTTTCTGGATTTTGCAACTTGGCCTCTGTATCAGTTTCTTTCTGAACTAATTCTCAGCAGCTGTAACTTACTTCTCAATTAGAATAATAGCTTCGCACTAAACTAGACTCCACGTCAATTAATGAATATGACACATCAGCTCAGAGTTGCCACGTCAGCTGACTTCATAACAATTTTAACTAAATTGTGAATCGGCTACTCTTCATCACAGCCAGAATGGCAACAAACAGAAGTGGTAGCACCCAAATATGATTGATCAATTTACAAGTTAAGAATCTACGAGGATGACGAGTAATTTGACAAATGATATGATCATTTTTTTTTTTTTTACCTGAAGAATAATTTAATGTTAACATTATATCATATCACTTTGTAAACAAATTGTTTACAAGTAGTATTACTTAAGAAGGAAATATTACAAAAAGAATACGTGGATGGTTCATACACATTTAGATATTTTATGTAAGATGGAATGAGTAGTTGCAATGTATCAATATGTCAATCTTGATTGGAAGATGTCAATAGTTTTGAGATTAGCTTACGAATCTATCATTAGTTACTTGAGATAATACTTGGTGGCGCATTCCAAATATTTTGGCATCTACAATCCATAAAAAGTTTTAATTTACCCGACAAAAAAATACTCCATAATTAAAAAAAATTTAAAAAAAATGTTTTAAGTATTTTAATTTTAATTGGATACGCTTCTTTCAATGGGCCGCATAAAAACTAATAATATAACAAGAGCACAATTTCGTTCGAGGGATGGACATAACCCAGCTGTAATATTTTCCCTTTTTAAATTGTAACTAAGATTTTAATTGTCTAACCAAAAAAAACCAAAGATTTTAAATGACAATTTAAAATATATAAGTATTAATAAAGTTTTAAAAGTATTTTTGTATATTAACCATAATTTTAACTAAATTTATTAAAAGCGACAACTTAATTATCTTTTACCAAAAATCAAAAAACCAAAAATTAAGCACTATGTTCATTTTACACCCAATTATGAATTAACGCCAACTCTTCACCTCTCGGAACGACATTCAAATTACAGAGCTGCCGGTGAAGTAAATCAACTGTCTATGAACGATTTTACCTTAACAGAATTGACTTATAACAATGCAAGATAGCTATTAAAAACGAGCTTATAATACTTGAAATTTGTCAATATGCCGGGCATAAAATGAATTATACGCTTGCTTTCTTAACATTTTAAACTAAATCCAAAAAGCATGACCTGCTTTAAAACTTAAAGCCAACATTAGAAATTTTGGATGGCAAGTTGTACAGCAGACAGAACAAGCATAATGACACGGGAGGATTAAGATTTTAAGAATTTTCATTAGCTTTTAACACCGGCATTTGATAAATAACATGATCAATCAAGAGAATTATGTTCTAACAAGTCACTGGTGATCACAGAACCTATAGTGATAAGTACTAAAATTTTAACACCAAGCAATAAAGATTCAATTCAGCATCTCTCCAACCAAAAAACTTCATGGGTCTACCATATTATATGATTACTACTGCATTCAAAGTAGAGGAAAAATAAACATGCAAAATCTGAGAAATCCAAGAAAGACAATTTGGGTAAAGTATTAGACCACACTAGGTTTTCCCTACACAACCCCTCCAGCATGTAGTAGCAAAATGAATTTCTCAAAAGATGCGGTTTGAGGGTCCCATAGTACTCTTCAGATACAGGCATCTCACCTGGTCGTAAAAAAAGCGCACAAATTAATCTGACATTCAACCAAACATTACTTATAAAATACAAACCAAGCACCCTCAGTGCTCAAGCAACTAAAAAATAAGGTTCTTTTGGTTTCAAGCAAAACTAGTCAATTATTTAAAGAGTAGAATAAATCTAACATTAAAAGGGTAAATAATATTATGAACTTAAGCCAAAATTGACAAAAAAACTAATAGATGAAAATCAAGATAGAGATAGCAACTTACATTTTGCCAGTTCTTTTTTAGCAACGAAACAAGGAAGTTAACACTCATTTGGACATTCTGGAAGATCTGCTTCTCCTCCATTGCAACATTTCCCACAGCCACTCCCATGCAAAGAACCTTCTTCAACTGGAATTTCACTGTTGCCTTTGTCTCATTGACTTTAGACTCCAGGGATTCTTGGTGACTAACAAGGGTAGGGAATTTTCCTGCATCGAGACATGAAGCAGATCCAGTAAGACATAAGAAATAATTAATAAAATTAAGTACTCAGGGAAAGCATTAAAGCAATTTTTGCCGATGAGCCCAAAGCTCACTAACTGTTAAAAACCTATATAAGAAAATAAGAATTTAAATTGAATGATAGAGGACATTATCAAATGCAAGTAAACACATTTTACATTTCAACAAAATCTTAATAAAATCAGAATTAACAAAATCTTAATAGAAACAATTCCTCCTCATCACTATCAAACATGTAGGAGATGGCATGCAAGGAATATTAAAATGGACAATCACAAGTTAATAAAGCATCTCAGAAAATGAAGTTCAGAAGAGTTAAAATGATTATGCCATTAAGCATTCATAACAGATGTGTAACACTTATCATATACTTGCCTGCCTTGTTGAGACCAGGACCCAACAAACGAGGAATCTGCTTGATGACGGATTCTGATGCTAGAAAGGCATGGTATTTCTTTGCTAATTTCTTAACCAACTTTTTGTTCTTGTTCAACTTTTTCAGTGCTTCCACGTCCATGTAGTCCAAACCTATCTTATCTGCCTGCAAGAAATTAAAAAATAACACATCAGTGTAGAACTCAAAAGCAAACTTGTATCCTTGTCAAAATCGTCCAGGGAAATATACAGCAGACAAAAACGAGCATGCAACAGAAAACCACACTTAGAGATGTGTTAAAGTCAATTGACTGATACCACGGAAAATTCATTATCCAATCTCAAAGTTCAGAACCCAGAAAATTAAGCATTTTACAGATAATCCACAGCACTAACTTAAACTAGAACATGTAAAAGCAGTTCTATTACAACAAACAAAAGGAAAAGGGTCAAATGGCAAAGAACTTCTAAACATAGATTAAGCCCAGTTAAAAAATTACCTCTTCCACATGTTGAGCATCACCAAGCATGCACACCTTCATCTTGGGACGGGGAATGTGGGGCAACTTCACAGAACCACTGAAACGCTTATCCTTTTGTGGATCATAGTTCTTCAGACCAATCTGCAGCTCGATGGTCTCAGTGAAGTTCCGCTTCTTAGTCTCTTTGGAGTACTGCACAATAGTTGAGATAGCTTCTCTAAGTGCATCACTCTGAAGCTTACTGCAGTGCAACATTTATTCATGATATTTAGATAACAAAAAAGGAAGATCACATAATAGGCTCATGTTCTAAAAAAGCAAGCGACAGCAAAAGATTATGAATTCCAAAACTAAAATAAGAGAGATGTGAATTGCAAAATTGATACCAAAAAACTATGAACTTCAAAAATAAAGAGTGATGTAACAGAATTTACAACACACGTACACACGGGTACCAATTTCATTAGTATAAAGCACCACAAAATACCAACAGAAAAATACAATTCGTAATTGACAACTTACAGATTCAAATGTACAGAAATATGTTAAAAATACTATAATTAAACAAAATATGAATTATCAAAAACATGTAATTGGAAAAAATTAATCGACTTGACGTCTGGAATAAATCATGTTAATAACTGAATTTTTACTCCTAGAAATGAACAAAACGAAAAACAAATAATACAAGGAAAAGTTACAGAAACAGACTACTACTTAACATACCTCATGATTGCAACGCTAGAAGCACTTTATATATTCCTCTTCTGCTAACACATTAAAAAAAATGAATAAATAAATAAATAATATATATATATATATAAATAACTAATATGTACATCAAGTGAAAGCATATAGAAGCCAAAACCATAAATCGAAAAGAACTCTAAAGAAAATAGAATTAACGATCAAAACCGTACTTTTAAAAGCTTAAAGGGTCTGAAATTAAACAGGCGTGCTAAGTTAAACTAAGCAATCTTAAGATACACAAATTTCTACCGTGTTTTCTCGGTAAATAAAGAAAGAAAGAGTTAAACAGATCTATGAAGGAAGCAGAGCTGAAAATCTTGAAAGTGAAGTTGGAATAAGTAGAAGAGAGAACGTACCAGAAGGACGACGAAGCAAACCCTAGCTAGAGACTAACTTTGAGCGGCTAAGAATGCGTTATATAGCAACGCAGCAACCACTCGCTATATTAATGTAACTACACTACTCGTACTCATAATAAACCCTAAAAGATTTGTACACGCGGCTGCATTTTCTTCTAGTGAGCTTGGGCTGCTTTGGGCCCACTTTTTCCACTCTTTGGGCTTTGTTTGGGCTCATTTCTACCTTCAACTTTACCTGATTTTTGGCCAGAATCCGAGTCCGTTGTTTTTAATCAAATTCTTTTTTTTTTTTTAAATACTATTTGAGTTTGCAAGATAATTTGCTGTTTATGAAAATTTTAAAAATGTGAAATTTTAATTAAATTTATTAGTTAAATCACTTTACCAAATAACTTAAGCAAATGTTGTTCTAATTTTAAATTCAACTGAATTTTAAAATATCAAAATAAAAATTAATAAAAATAAAGTGAGCATGTAAAGGTTCGAAAACAACACTTTGACGATTTACCTCTAATGTCATGTTACTTTAAACTTAGAGCTAAAAACATAAAAGCTATTCAATAAAAGGCCTATCATTAATAGAAAACAAGTCTTAACAAATATTATATCAAAATTAATACCTCTTATTTAAAACAATTTAAGTCAATTGCTTTGCTGTAAATCTTCTCATCTTTTTCTTAATGAATTTTTTTTTAACATATGAAATTTAAACTTGACTGATTATATCTGTATTTTAAAGAGTGTAATTTTACGTTTTTATCTATTTTTAGTTTAATAATATTGTAATTAATAAATTAGATTAATTAATTAAAATGTTTAAATAATCATCTAATATTTATTGAAACTTAAAATTATAGGTCCATAGGTCCTTAATACTATCTCTTACTTTATTATAGTAAACAATTAAATGATTTAATTTTATTATATAATTGTTGTGTTTAAAAAATAGTTATCAAAATACATATATTTTTATTTTTGGATAAAATTAATTAATTAAGAATCAATTAATTTTAGAAATAATACCTTATCTTTATAATATGTAATTTAAGAAATTGAATAGATAACAAAAAAAACTCAATAATAATTTATGAAGTTATCAAAGAGATTTTTTAAAAATAAATTTTGAAATTATATAAAAATATTTCCTCTCTCCTTGCCGTAAGAGAATAAGTCCAACACAAAAACTTAATAAGAGATATTTTTTCTCTAAATTTTCTTTTATAAAAAAATAATTTTTAAAATTCAAATTTGATAAGATTTTGAAAAATTCAAATTAAAAAGTCTTTTAATATCAAATTATTGGGTGTTATACGTAAATCACAGAGAGTGAGACTCTCCGTGGCTCATTTTTTTATCTCCTTAATTGTAGGGAGATAATTATTTAAATAATTAACTACTAATATTATTAATTAATTTGTTCAATTAAAATAAAAAGAGTTTTAATTTAAATGAAGTATTATAAAAGAAAGAGATAGAGTATTATAAAAAGATGAGATAAGAAGAAAACAAATCTCACTCTCTCACGTGTAACACAAAAGGAATACGTATTTTTTGTTGAGAGAAAAAAAATTAGAAGTCCACTCTTCTATTTATTGAGATACAAGAGACTTGATTTAGATTCATTTGATAAAAAAAAAATTAAGTGCAGATTCATATATTCTTATTTTTAATTATGCACCCATACTATATATTCATAAAGATTCAATTGAAAAAAAAAAATCTATTTTTTTTTAAATTAAATTAAATTGTAAATTTTTGATAAAAACCAACAAATTTTGTTTTTAACAATAAATTAAATTTTTACCCAATTTTTTAAAAGTTATATTTGATTATAGTTTAAACCTGACAGGTTACTGAGACCAAAATTTATTTAAGCATTTCAAAAAGGAAGAAGTGCATTTAAAAGTTATTATGTTAGTATATATAGATATAGATATATATATATCATCTCATTTCAACTTTAGGGTAAAATAGTAAAAGAGCATAAAAGTGACTACTTAACAGAATATTTTGTACGGCAAAGATTAATTGGGATATTTAAAAAAAAAATATAGACTTAATAGATTCAACCAAAAATCTCAGTAAACTATGATGCTATTATATTAAAAAAAGTTACCCAACTCGTTGAAGAGCAATACAAGCATCAACTCCACACCACAATATCTAGTATACGATAACTTATCCCTGCTCAAAATAATAGAATGTCTTCAATGAAAAAGCTTTCCAAATCACAAAGTGGAAGAAAGGGAGCTCAACAAATAAGAAGCATTTGAAAAGCAAACTTCCACCACAAAATGAGATAGACAAAACAAGTGACAGAAGCAACTTCAGCCCATGATTTCGATTAATACTCCTATAAAAATAAAAATAAAAAAGCTTTTCAGTTGTTAAATAAATGGCAAACTTTTCAATTATATTTGTGTTGTCAATTGTAAAATGACTCTTTGTCCTTGTGCAAAAAAGGGCACTCTAACGCCCAAGTCAACCATTGCAGCATAAAAATGTGTACATGTGTGAAGAAGTGCAAGAACTAGTAATTTAGTTGTGTTTTTTTGTGCTTATATTAATATTTTATCTTTCAAGAAGTTGTTTTAAGGGTTTTGTGGTTGTTCCGATATTTTAAGATGATCCTTAACAAATAAATTTGTAGAATTTATATAGGCTTAGATCATATGAGTTATTGTCAAATAATAATAAAAATACAAATTAAATTCAATAATAAATATAAATAATCATTAATACAATTATATTATGTTTAAGTTTGTTGTAATATAGTGGTGAGTATACCATTATGATTCTTATTCTGTTTAAATTTGTTGTAATATAGTAGTAAGTATTGCCGCTTGTCACGGGGTTACCCAGATTCGATCCCCGGCACGGTAAAAAATAGCATCGCCCGGACTCAAATCGGAGACCTTCAGTGTGTTAGACTGACGTGATAACCAACTACACCACGCCACCTTGTTGATATCGAACTCCTTTATCGTTCTATGAATATTGCCGGAAGTCACATGCCAATTTATTTCCTATCATCTGAGGAATATTCAAGTCCTTGTTACCCATCCCTCTAATTATGCTCTCAAGGTCCAAAGATAAGGTAACTTTCATTAGGTACAATACAACACAGCTCAGTAAATTGCTTTTTTTTTTTTACATAGGGAAAGGAGCTTCGAACTAAAGATTTGTAGATTGAAGGTTAAAATGCACATCCGTTGTGCCAAGCCCAAGCCAATGTCTAAGCCCAAAATTTGCATTTATATGAACGAGCCACAAATTGAATCATGTCTAAGCCAATGGTTCGTCAACCCATGAGTTTTTTTATATGTTAAATTAGGCCCACTCCCCATCTGTTGCTTTATATTCATAGCATAAAATGTATTTTAAAAATTAATAAATAATTATTATAAAAATAAAATAAAATAATAGATGATTTTATAATTTATATTATTTTAAGTTACTTAATATATTATTTTTTAAATAATTTAAAAATATAAATTGAGACACTTAATATTACTTTAATTATTATAATAAAAATACCAAATTTTCATTCGATAAGTATTTAAACAATGCTGAGATTAAGTTCATGTTATTTTTTTGATAGTTTCATGATATTAAAATCAAATTTTAAGTATAATATTAAAAGTAATTTAAATTATTAGATCAAATCATATAATTAAAGGCGATGATATTTAACTAATAATTTAACGAATATAAATAATTTTCTTATCAAATACCGTTAAAACTTTTCAATATTATAAAATAATCCTAATTTTTTTAAAATTATGAAATGATATTGATAAAAAAAAAAAGTTATACCAACCGAAAAAATTATCTGGTTACGTCCCTACAAGTGGCTCTCAAACACTAGACTGCATGTTATTTCCCCATTCCTTAAACACGTCATTTAGCTTCTTTATTATTATTATTTTTTGTTTACAAGGTGGCAAATTTTTATTGGACAGCTTGGTGGTTAGCATCTTAATGGCTAAATTTAAGGTAATTTTTGATTGATCGAATTTGAAGGCTCTATCGTCAATGGACTATTATAAATACGTAACAAAATATTTTTATATTATATTTTTCGATAAATATGTTTTGTGGTTGTCATTTTGTTAAATTTTCTCATCAAAATATAAGGACAGAACAAATTATTATTTATATTCTAAATTAATTAATTATATTAATTGGAACTTGGAATTCTATATTATATATATAACTTAAAATTTTAAATATTTATCGTTATTTTAATTATTACTTAAAATTTTAAATGTCTCTTTATTTTACTTGTTTATTTAAATGGAAGGCTATTTCTTTTAATTGTTATTATGTTATTAGGTAGAAGAACATACCTTTTTATTAATATTTTGTATATATATGGAAGATCACACCTTCCAAATATTATATTTGATATTTATATTTTTTATTATTAATTTGTTAAATTATATTTATCTATCATTACACTTATTTTCTTTTCTTTATTTAATATTCTAAAATCTCATAAAAATATCTTTGACAAATTTATAAATTCTTGCACTTATATCTCTAGGAGTAATACCTGATATGAGTATTGAATACCAAAATGCACCTTAAATCCATATGTTTGAAAAAATACAATTGAGAAGGAAAATAATGTATCATTGTAGGCCAAATTCAAAGTTGTTTTTTTTTTTTTCTATGACACCATTTGTTTAAGACTTGAAAGCCGAATATTTTAGAGTAGAGAACCTATAAATTCTCTAAAAAAAATTTAAAAGAGAGATTTGATTATTAAAGAGATGTATTCTTCTATAACACGAGACATAAATGGAAGAATATGAAACTGCAAAATTTTAAAACCATTGCTGAATTAATTTGCTATTTTCATATTAGCTCACAGCTAAAATTGTGAGGTAAAAATGTTATAAAACAGAACATGCAAAAGAAAATATTCCTAACTTTTCGTGTCTCTATTATTGCTTTGTAACAATAAAAGTGAGTGTCAATTTTTTTTTTATAAAAAAATTTAAAATTAATCACATATCTTTCTATTGTTGAATAAAACATTAAGCCTTTAGTTAAAAATCGCGAGTCTAGTCAGATTAATTCTCAAACATTCTCTAAAGTGAATACAATGACTTATAGCAATAATGGACTCAACCATTCTCTAAAATGAATATAATGACCTATAGCAATAATGGACATGGTTGAGGAAGTAGCAGAAAACTCAATTATTACTTCGCAATGACGAGAAGAGAGTTTTGTACATTGTAAAAGAATTATTTCTTAAGGATTGAAAGTTAAAGAATTTAAAGAAGTCACATGTGTTTACATTTAATGCAAGGTAAAAAGAAAAAAGAAAAAAGAAATAGTTATTTTAATAAATAATCCGTTCAAATGGTCATATATAATAAATAGGGTCTTTTTAAGTATTTTTAATCTAAGGGATGAAATTACCCTTTAAGTTAAATCTTAAGACTCCAAATATTTTTATCCCATAAATGAATTACAAAAATACTGATGTAGTCAAATTTTCTTATACAAGATTTTGTTGATTAACAATAAAAAAAATATTTTGACCTTTAAAGTTTTATGAAAGAACATATAGAACTTTGAAGTTTTAAAAATTTTATTTACATTATGTCACATAACAAATTTTATTAATTTTAAAATAAAAGGTAGGTTTACGCTCAATCAACGATTTAGTCAATGTTAATCAATAAATGGTTAATAACCCACTAACACTAATTAACATTCAATCACTGTTAATTAATTTTTTTTTTAAATCATTATAAGAATATAATCATAATTTCATCCTATTAACTTTAATAAAATTTATTATCTAATAAAAATATAAATAAAATTTTAAAAACTTTAATAATCTACATATCTCTTTCTTAAAAGCTTAAGGGTTGACATTTTCTTTGCTTAAATTTTTTTTTTTTAAAAAAAGAAACATTCAATGTGCTCGAATACTACAAAAAAAGTTAAAAGTATATTATATATAAATTAATTATATAATTTTTTTAATTAAAAATTGATGGAGCGTTGTACAAACGGAAGAGTAATATCTTTTCCCCCCCTCAAAAAATGTACTTTTTCCCTCTCTATAGTAAATGTCAGCGCAGAAGGAGAGATTTTTTTTAAGGAATAAATGGCATTAAGATCAACTAGAAATGGGATACGAGTCCTCAACAATAAGAGATCCCTTATGGACTGGGACAGAGTTGAAACAAATAAAATCAGAGCTAGCACGAGAGTTTTCAATACCTGCTAACTTCTTATTGCTTTAAAATTTCTACTTAGTGAGAAAATGAAAACAAGGTATATTCGTGGACCACTCAATTGAGAAGAAAAATGTGAACCAAGTATCAAATTTTGCCCATCATAAAACCAGCAATTTGTTTTCATCTACTCTGCCCCTATAACAGCAGCAAAAAAATGGAAACAAATGTTAAACGAGATGAATTGAAAGTATAACAGTGGGGTTCCAATATAGCACCATGTGAATCAATATTCATACTTTTAGGTACAATTAGGAACTTGAAAACATTGAAATGAAAACTCTTGGCACTGACATGTGAATTCTCAACACTTGAATCCTCTTGAGAATAAATCCTGCACTAACCCTCCCATTAAACACACAAAATAAGCAAAACACTAAAGCAGAATTCTCAAAGTCTCTAACAAGATAACATGATAACAGAATTCTTGCTATTCATGCACATCGGTCATTACTTCAATGCACTTACCGTTTTCAAAATTTATTTTTTCCTTCCAGAAAATTGACATACATCCATGTGTTAGTAAGTGCATAAAGGCAGGCTACATGATTGTCAAGAGGCAGCAAATCTCAACTTCTTAATAACAGAAAGATTATTTCCAGAAGACATGATGCACAGTCATGTTTTTTATATTGAATTCATTATCGTCGATGACAGGTTGAATTCATTGATGCAACTCTCAGTTGATCGTCCCCTCCGTTTTCATGATGTGGATGGAGAAATGAGACAAAGATTGACCTTTACCAGTGAAATGAATTGGCATCCTCATTCACTCTTAACAGCATTGTAAATGCGGCGAACAAATATCAAGGAAGCATGGAAACTGATTGCTCCAAATATAAAAAAGAATGCATAGCACATGGCAGCGTTATAGCCAAGAAAGAAGGATAGCTGCAAGACACCACTCATATTTGACCTGACATAGAAGTAAATGCTATAGGCAAACATAAAAATGGCTGTTGAGCCCCCACGGAGGACAGATCTGCATCAAAGAGACGAGAAGCCATCAATATGCAGCAATGTAATGTGGCAGAGAGAGAGGTCATGCACTTCTAAAGAAATCAAATTATTATTATTTATATAGAACACAACCATCAGATTTGTTTTCTGAAGACACTTTTACCCTGTTCTACAGTTGAACCATACAAAAATTATAATAAAGACACCCCCTCTATTATAGAGGATTCTGACTTGATAATGCAAATAGTTCAATAACAGACTGTAGTGACAACAGAATATATATTGCTATACTGACTCATTGTATAATAATGTTTATACAGCCAATATATTAAATTTTGTAATTCTAACCAACTTATTAAATATTTTTCCTGCACAAAAGGAATGTACAAGTTGTCACATTTTTACTTTGACTTTTTTCTACAGGAGATGACGTGTTGTTCCTAGAAAAGTGTGAGCTTCAATAGGATCAATTAAGAATTACACAATGACTACAAGATGAACACGTTCTCATAGCTGCGAGAGAGTAGAGATCACCAAAGTGACGTAATTACAAGTTAGGAGCATCAATAATATACAAGCATTCATCCCAACTACACATACTTGTGAAGGTCTGTGTAAACATGCATACATAAAATTTGCAGAGATACATACCTCCACCACCATTCATGGTCCTCCATAGACAGTTGAATGTATGTCAAACCAACACTCAGTTTAGCAGTAAGCACGATGAGGATGATGAACATGACAAATAAGATGCCAGGAAGAGTACATATTTTGTAGCCCCACAGGCTAGCATACAAGTGATGTAACTCAAGGGCAATTGCACTAAAGGATAAGAGGCCAGCAAGAAACATCTGACAAGGAGTTTTCTGATACCAAGTTGATGGTGGAATCTCTCTAGGGTATCTTTTTACAGCAGAAGGTGCTTGAAATGCAGACCTAAACCAGTATCCAATCACCCCTCCCAAGGCAAGCAACGGGAGAGCGAGAAATGTGTAAATGAAAAGAATCACTACAATGGTGCCAAATGGAAGTGCAGCTGTAGCCCTGTAAGATACAGCAACCATGTTAAGGATGGACACTGTCACAAGCAATGGACCCAGGTACAAAATCCCAGCCAGAAGAACACTCCTTTCCTGGAAATTTGCATTGTTTATATCATCAAGTCAGAGTGAAAAGAACAATATAATATTGACAAAGAATACAATCCTTGAGTATCACAATAAAGACATTACCCATCCAGCATCAGAAAATTGATTGTGGAAAGAAGAAGCAGTGTACCCAGCAACCACAAATGTCAGAGAGTATAAAATGACAAGAGAAGTGCTCAGCAGTCCACGATTATATGGATAGAGGATGCCAAGAAATGCCAGTACAAATAATAAACAAACCCTGTAGGAGCAAAAATTCAAACATTGTTGAAAATAAGTTTAACATTTGAAACTAATTATGCTTAAACACAACAAAGAACTTATTCCAGAACACATAATCAGTTTGGAGGAAGGCACTGAGACTTAAAATTTCAAAGCAACAAACATGTAGGTTTCCAAATTCATTGTGTATTCTATGGACTATGACCATCACCTCAACTATCAAACTAACTATCAATACCACAACTAAACGGAGAATTCTTGAAAAGTATAAGAAAAAAAAAATCTCTATCAATCAACATATCAAAAGACGTCAGATTCCATAGCCGGACCTCATAAATAGAAACTATTAAAAAGTTGATGATCCTACAAAGGGGTAAATAGAGCTACCAAAACATAAATAAGTAGAATGGAGAATAATGGTGTCAAGAAGTTACGTGGTCAGCAGTTGATTACCCACACCCAAGACAGCAGAGAACAATGAAATGTTTCGAGGACATCTGAACACATCACCATGAATATATTTCCAACCAACCTCCTTATCTTCTTCTTCATCTCCGCTAGAGCATCTACAATGCATAGGAAGAACATTAGGTCAACAATACAGCATAAATTGTTATAGGTTTCATTGGAGTACATTTATAACTATAATATTACAGTGTATTACTTCCTCAGATCATTCCTAAGACGTCGCATAAAAAGCAAAATAAGTAATCCCATCAGGAGTAAAATGAGGACCACTGAGTTGATAAATGAGAACCAATGAATCTTGCGGTGGATTAGCATTGACGAAGCTCTTGAATATTTATCCATTCTGGTCTTAAAATCAGCCGTGGTTGCATTCCAGAAGATTGAATAAGTGAACTTTACATTGATTTCAATATCATCCGTTATACCCACAACATGAGTTGGATCACTAAAAGCACGTATTTCTACAACCTGGTCGCCATTGTATGAAGCATCAAACTGCACATGTGTGAATAGGTAATACTTACTCCTCTTCTCAACACCCGCCCAGCTCTCATCTTCGATTTTTCCAATATAACCCCACAAAGGGAGATCATCATAGTACATCTGAAAGTAAAAATCATTGACAACAGCCTTTCTAAATTTTACAACCTCATCAACCTTAAGCTTCTTCTGGCATAGGGAAACCCTCACTTTCTCTTCCAAGAACTTCAAATCATGTAAAGCATTAGCCAAACGATCACCATTCAGAACTTCCCCAAGAGACTCCTTTTTCCAGGTTATAGGATCTGCGAGTCAAAACGATTTGAATTCATTTATCCCAAGTCCTATATTCTTGAAAACATCAGCTGATTATAAAAAAAAAAAAAACTGTGTAGAATGTGATCCTGCTTGTGCAAAATTAGCAATTGAAAGATGCAAGTCTTGAAAAATGATACCAAGTGATAAATATATGTCACTCTTCATTATATTGTCTTAAAATTTCAAGATAAACAAGGCAAAAGCTATGTCTCTTAATGCACAGCTGACATTGAACTATAATCATTTTAATTTAGGACTCTCACAATTAATACTTGTTTAGATAATAATTGAAGAATCAAATTATTGCAAAAGTAGTTAAAAGGGCTAACCTGGCTGGCAAAACGGCAAGTTATAATATTGATAAGTCTCGCTGCAAGGAAGCAACAAGCAATAAAATTATTTCAAGCAGCAGCAAGAATGATGATTGATTTTCGATTGAAATTGACCATGATTACGAAAAACTGAAGGGGCGATGTTCAGAAGGAGGAAACCTGGGATTGTTGAGGGGTCCCACGTGATTGACGAACAAGGGGACGGAATCTCCAGCATTGTAGCGATGATCGTACGGTGAGGATGAGGCGGATCGAGCTGAGAGTCCTAGGGCTAGGATGGTGAAGAGAAGCAGCAGAGAAGTAAATGTAAGTGATAATTTTGGCATTTTTTTTTTCTTTTTGGTTTTTGAGGGCAGAGTTTCAGTTTCAGAGCTTTGAAGCTCTTGAAATGAAATAACTGATAGATGCAAATGGTCAGGAATTAGTATTGTATTATTGATTTTATTAGTATTTTACTGTGTCATAATTTTTCAACACTGCCTTCAGCCTTCTGCCTTCTGAGAGAAACTGCGTCGTTTGACTATTTATTTTCCTTTTGTTATTATTTATTTTATTTTTAAAAAATCCGACCTACCGAGCCGAGTCCCGATTAGTTCCGAATGACGGGACTTTAGGATCAATAACAGTTGGGTTGGGAATAATTTAAGCCCAAGAGAATAGACAAGGCAAGGGGATAATCCACTCGCCCCCCACTCTCTCTTTGTTGATAAATGTAAACTGTATTATTAAAGGCATTTCTTAAATTTATTAATTACTGAAATTGATATTTTAGTTTTATTTTAAATATTAAAAAAGTTGTTGTAAATCAAAATTTTTTTTCTCACGCCAAATCCCTCATCTAAAAATTTCAGCAAAAATGTTGCCGCTGAAGCTCAATCCCAGCTCATTCCGTTCGTACACCTCCACCTCCACCTCCATAAGCAGTAAAAATGTTGCCGCCGAAGCTCAATCCCAGCTCATTCCATTCGTACACCTCCACCTCCATAAGCGCCTTCACCTCCTCTTACAACAACAACAACAACAACAACAACGGCCAATAATTTTAGGACTGTGGTGAATGTTTTGAAAAAAGACAAAACTTTAACGATATTCTATTTCTGCTTTTGAATTTTTTTTTTGTGTTAGTGTTAGAAAGCTTTTCAAGAAAATTTTCATTTATTTTAATGAAAATTATTTTCTACTATAAACACGCCTTACTTAGATAAATCAAATGTTATTTGAGTTTATACTCTGTTTAATTTTCAAGATATCTTAAAAAGTTTTGATGTTATTGGGGACATTATTCTTAAGTCTGATTGTGATTTTTTTATGTCAGTACCTTTGAATAATAGTAATTTAAAACTTTTTTATTATGTTTAAGAGCTATTATTACTTGTTATATTTCTTTTAAAATTTTATTCTAAATTAATTTTAAAATGTTATATATCACGTTTTAGACTTAAAAGATTTGACACATGACATAATTTATACTTATTTAATAATGTGTATTTATAATTAATATTGTATAAAATTTTAAACTTAAATTATATATAGAAATCCTTAGCAGGTTGCTAGTAAGCTCAACACAAAGATCAACCCATAACTACATTTCGTAAAACATAAATTAAATACAACCGCATCTAATAAAATAATATATAAGTATTTATTCAATAGAGACAAATCAAATATCTTAAACTATGTGTCCACAAATAGAACACTCAATAACCTGGCAACTTAAGGAACTCAAGGGACAACAGAAGTCTTGTTAAATTCGCTAGGCATACATGTACCTTATTTACTTAAAATCACCATAAACTATAATGAGTATAAAACTTAATAAGTATACTAGTTTTTCATATATCAAAATACAAATACATATATATATATACACAATGTATATGTATGATATGTTGTGATAAATCAAAATCATAACCTTATCAAATCATATATCAAATAAGCGCTTACACATTCTTTCAAAATATATAATAGGAATATCATTACCCAACTACTATTTAATAGGACTTCCATATCACATATCACATAATGAGGTAAATGTCACCCGTCGATGATATACCATATGAGAAGAATAACACAAGTGATGTTTAAATTACACATATATAATGCTCATGCCCAAAAGTAAGAGCCAACCCTCACCCTGATCATCTGCGAGTCCTCTCACATGCACCAATACGCCACCACACGAATGTGATGACTCACTCTTCCTTTAGGTACCAATAGGATCCTCCCTACATATGGAACATATAACACATACCAATTCAGAAGGAAAGACCACACATAAAGGCTCCACAAATCACATAAGATGCCTACTAAGTAAATACGCTAGTACCCTCACCCTGATCATCTGCGAGTCCTCTCACATGCACCAATACGCCACCACACGAATGTGATGACTCACTCTTCCTTTAGGTACCAATAGGATCCTCCCTACATATGGAACATATAACACATACCAATTCAGAAGGAAAGACCACACATAAAGGCTCCACAAATCACATAAGATGCCTACTAAGTAAATAGTGAGTTCAAACATTCTTAAAACACAAAACGTATCTCATAGATATTTTTCACTTCAAAAGTTTTATTTGTTAAACACATTTCATTTTGAAAGTTCACATTCATAAATATATGTCTTTTACATTTTATATTAAATATACTTTGACATAACATAAACATAAACACATTTTTAAGTACATTTACAAAATCATATATAAATAATTACTATGTTTATTGTGATTTTAGTAAAAGTCTAGTATACTTACCTTTTAGCACTTTCGGGTACAAGGCTTAATTCTCCTTAACCTATCAATGAAGATTAATCCTTTCATAAGCCTCAACACTCACACAAAACACTTTAAATAGTTTATAAAATTACATATATTATACTTATCACATCGAATTGGTCTAATTACTTATTTTCTCAAAACCTATTATTCTAACCACTTACACTTAACAAAATTTTCTTATACATCAAATGATGTCCAATTGCTCCAAAATCAGAATATATCTTTCTTAACTCATATATTCTCCTTATGTATGAATATTATATCATAATTCCTACACAATCCATTTTATAAACACCATCAAATTCAAACTATTATCCTAGCGGGATCAAGATATTTACTGAACAGTATCTAGTCTCTCAATTTTATAAAATCATATACTAACTCAAAAATTATAAAAATACCACGGGATTACTCTTGACATATATATCAATTCATAATAAATATTTTACTTCAAAATACCTACCAAAAGTATTTTAAAACTATTTTATTCCATAGCTTTAAAAATCTATTAATAAAATACTGAAATGAGCTGATACACTTTAAAAAATCATAAAAATTTAACCACATTGATCTAAATTCTCAATTTTGAGTATATCATATTAGACATATAAATTTATCATATTCAATAAAATAGTAATTTTTGAAGATCATTTAATAGATAAAAAATTATTTGTCACTGTAGTATACTGTTAACATAGAAAAATTTCAGAATTTTAGAGTCATATTTGTAAATTCATTAAAAATTTGATTTCTGAAATTTTTAATTGATTCAAAGTCTCAAATGATTCTAGATATGTCTAGTTTTATATTCCAAAAATTTAAAATCAAAATCGAAGTACAAATATTTATAAAATTCTCGGATCAAAAGACTATCAAGTAGAATTTGTGCAAATTCATCATGATTTATCAAGTTATCTACATAACTATTATCAATTCTCAATATTTCTTACAAAATCCACATCAAGTCCTCAATTGTACATATTTTTAAAAATTAAAAATTAAAAAAATTAACTTAATTAACACCAATAAATTGAGAAATAGCTATGATATACCTCATACAACTCAAAATTTCAATTTATTCTTCTTCTTCTCTTTCTCTCCCCTCTATTTATCTCTTTTCTCTCTCTAAAAGGGTGGCTAGACCCAAAAATGAGTAAATTAGGGTTTAAAATGTGTATTTTTATACTAAGAGGCTAACTTTTAGTATTTACACATTAAACCTTAAAACTTTTAAAGTATTATAATTTGGTCCTTAAAATAAATCTAAAGTCCTGCAAATAAACCCAATACTAATAGTATGTCCTTAATCTATACAAACAATACTAATAAAAATATATAAATTAAGTATCATCCATATAAAAATAAAATATGAATATTATACATATATATAAATATTTATTTTTTTCGGTGTTGGATAAGTGGTTACTACACTATGTAACTATTTTCCAAAGTGTGCATGCATTCATTGAGTAATGCTTTGCACCTATCTAAAACTAAAGAAACTTGTTTGTTTACTTAGAAACTGAGAGAACAAGGAAGAAAATGAGAAGAAGATTTTATGAAATGTTGTTATTGTATTCAAAATTACTTCTCGAAATACAAGGCTATTGTATTTATAGTATCTATACATTCAACATGAAGGTTGTTATTCCTATGTAACAAACTTTTAGAGGGAAATAACAACTTTACAATATACTTTAACAAATTAATCCACGTTAGCATATATCAATAACTCAGTTAACATAACAATTTTAATTGATGACTCAGCTGTCACTTCATCTTCAATTAATCAACTCAGGTAGAATTACATTCATCATTGTTAGAAAACCAACTATATATATGACTTCTGCATAATCCCATTTTAACACTAGCTGCATAGAATATGTATAATACCAATAACATATATGACTTTTGCATTCTTACCATTATAACACTAGCTGCATAGAATAATTATCTTATAATATCCCCTTTCAAGCTAATGGTCGAGTAGTAATCATTAGCTTGGATCTTAAAGCTGCAAATCTATCATGTAACAGGGGCTTAGTTAATATATCAGCCACTCGATCAAACCTAGGAGCAAATCTTACTTCTAATTCATTTGCAGTTATTTTTTCCTGAATAAAATGCACATAAAGTTCTATGTGCTTTGTTCTTGCAAGAAAGACTGGATTAAGTGCCAATGCTTAGGCACTTTGATTGTCACATCATAAAATTGGGGTTTTATGCAGAGAAAAATGCAGCTTATGTAGTAATGCTTTGATCCAAATTATTTCAGAGCAAGTCCCAGTAAGAGCCCTATATTCAACCTTTGTACTAAACCTTGCAACTACTGTTTGCTTATTGGAAGATCAAGAAACTAAGTTAGGACCAAGAAAAATGTAGAAACCTTCAACAGACCTTCTATCAACTGGATCACAACTCCAGTCTGCATTTGAGTAGGCTGTTAAAATGATATCTCTACCAGACACTAATTCAAGACCATGGGTTGATGTTGATTGAAGGTATCTGAGTATTCTTTTATATGCTTGCCAGTGCTTGACAGTTGGATTACCAAAAATTGGCTTAGCTTGTGAACAAAAAAGGATAACTCAGGCCGAGTAATAAGAACATACTGTAATCCTCATTCTAAACTTCTATATAATGAAGGATTTTCAAATAAGCTGTCACTATCTTTGAGAAGCTTCTGTCCATCACTCATTGGAGTGCTGCAACCTTTAAAATTTGCCATGTTAGCCATTTTTAACAAATTAACTATGTATTTGGTTTGTGATAGATGTAAACTAGTTGGTGTAGGAGTGACCTATATGCCCAAGAAATAACTGAAATCACCAATATTTTTTAAGGTAAAAGTTGAGCCTAGCTTATGAATGAGAACTTCCAAAAGTTTTGATTCATGACCAATGATGATAATATCATCAACATAAATCAAAACCAAGATAAGTTGACTATTCAGATGCTTAATGAAAAGAGAACTATAGACCTAGAATCGTGAAAGCCGCATTCTGTCAAAGTAGTCCTCAATTTATCATACTAAGCTCTTGGATCTTGCTTTAGACCATAAAGAGCTTTCTGTAATTTACACACATAGTGTGGTCTTTCAACATCAATAAACCCTTTCGGTTGGGACATATATATTATCTTAGTCAAGTCTCCATTGAGGAAGCATTATTAATGTCTATTTGCCTTATTAGCCATTTGTTCATTACTACCAAGCTGAGTACAATCTTTACTGTTGAGGCTTTTATGACTAGAGAGAAAGTTTCAAAGTAACCAATGCCAGGGGTTTGAAGAAAACCCTTAGCAATTAACCTGGCTTTATACTTTGCTATACTTCTATCAGGGTTGTATTTCACCGTAAGCACCTATTTGTTGTTGACAACCTTTGAGGCTTTTGTTATAGGAACCAAAGATCATGTGTGATTATTAACTAGAGTTTGATACTCATTAGTCATAACCTGTTTCAATTTAGGATCACTTAATGCTTCAGTGACATTTTTTAGTTTAAGATTAGTTTTACTGTCAATTTTACTGAGATAAGTTTTTGGTTTGTAAATGCCATTTTTGGACCTTGTAATCATTTGATGAGTTGATGATACTGTATTTGATATGTTTACAGGATTGGTGCCTTGTAAGGATTGCGTTTGAAAAGTTTGAAAGTTTACAGAATGCTGAGTAGAGGATAGGTTATGGTGAGAGGATGTAGTGTTTTGAGGATTTATAAAGTGTTGAGCAGAAAATGGGATATAGTGAAAAGAAGTATTTGGTCAAGGTGAAGATGCTTGTGTTTGAGTATTCTGGTGAGTCATAAATTGATCTGCCATTACAAGAAGAGTTTTTTCTATAGAGTTTATGCTGTTACTGCTATGGATACTCTAAGGATGTTTGAAGAAGACAAAAAATTGTACAGGTACTGAGGAATGTGTTTCTTGATTATCAGTATTTGTGTTTTGGGCTGATTCAAAATTTTCACAATAAGAAAATGCATTCTCATTAAAAGAGACATGTCTTGCAACAAAAATCTTTTCAGATGGATGCATACATCTATATCCTTTATGCATTAGACTATAACCAACAAAGACACTTTTTGAATGAAAGCTAAACTTATATTGATTATAGGGTCTGAGCAAAGGAAAGCATGCACAACCAAATTGTCTAAAGAAGGTATAATCTGGTATTGTTTTACAGAGTTTTTGATAAGGTGAAATATAGTTAAGAATGGGTGTAGGAAGTCTATTAATGAGATAAGTGGCAATGTGCAATGCTTTCCACTAGAAATGTAAAGGCATTTTGGCTTGTGCTAGAAGAGTTAGACCAGTTTCTATAATATGTCTGTGTTTCCTTTTAACTACACTATTTTGGTGATGTGTGTGAGGATAAATTAACCTGAATTGAATACCATTTTGTCTTAAGTACTCAAAAAAAGGTCTGAACTCTCCCTCCAGTCTGATTATATGACTAAGATGTGTGTGTTGAAATATTTTTCTACTTGTTTTTTTTTTTAAAGAATGAATGTATTTAAGGCTTCAGATTTAGTTTTTAGTGGGAATATCCAACTGTACCTTGTATGATCATAAAACAAGTTTAGATAATACTTGTAGTCATTTAATGATTCAATTGGTGTTGGTCCCAAATATCCACATAAACTAACTCTAATAGTAATTTTGTTTTTGATTCAACAAAGGGAAAATGAAACTTGTGCATTTTGCCTAATTGACATGCATCACAAAAATAACTATCTGGAAATTTGTTGCAAGAAAGAAATTTATCATTGCTTTTCAATACTGTTTTCAAAACTAAAGGGCTTGGATGACCAAGTCTATAATGCCACGTTTTCAATTTATCAAGATTAAACTGATGTTGGTTTTGAGATACAAGGGTAAAATATGTTGAGTCAATGGCACCAAGTTGACTCTTATTTATATTACAATAAGGTGCTATTTTTATAAATTGTGAAAATAGTGACAAAGGTTTATGAACAAGAAACATTTCTTGTTTTTCAAGAGAATTAATAAAGTCATATAGCAGTAGCTTATATAACCCTTCACAGCAATTCCTTGCAACAACAGTTTTCCCTTCCTTTTGGCCTTAATAAAACAACAATCAGAGAAAAACTCAATGAAGATTGAATTGTCTTGAACCAATTTTGATACACAACATATGGTTTAGCAATAAAGTATCACCAGTTTTTGACTTTAAGGCAACATTCATTACCAACACAAGTTATTGCAAGACCTTGACCATTGCCAATGATTAGTTAATCCATACCTGTGTAATTGGTTTTGTTGTTGATGTTATTCTCATCAAAAGTTAGGTGATGAGTTGCACCTAAGCCTTGATTAGTTGCTCCTTCTTGCATATTTGGTGCAGCAAAAAATATAGAACTGTTCATTTGAGCTTCTGTTCCTCTAGGTCTTTAGTTTCCAAAAAATTGATAATTTGCACCATTAGTATTGAAGGTTTGTTCTCTTGGCATATAGTCACCATTGAACCTGTAGTAACATTTGACAGTTGAATGTCCATGTCTTTCATAGATTTAACAAATAAGTTTCAAATTTTCTCTTCCAAAGTTAGCTTATCCACCCTAATTTCTTCCTCTATTATTAGCAAAGTTTCCTATACCATTGTTAAAACTAGTATGAAAACCATCGTTTATACTAGTACTTCAAAAATTACCATTTCTAGCAACACCAGTGTTATTGTTAAAACCTCTGCCACTAGAGAAACTACCTTTTTAGCACATTTTTGTGCATAATTTGCACTAAACACATTTTATGTATTCTGCTTACTAGACATGCTTAGTGATATTCTACTCTCATAAGTAAGAAGCATCGAATAGGCTTCATTAATTGAAATTAAACTAATTTTTCTACTGATTAAGGTGACTACAACATTAAAATCAGATCCAACACCAATACCAGTTATTAAATGTGTAACAAAGTCATCCTTATCAATCTTATTACCAATCGTAGTTAATTCATCAGCTATTTTCTTGAGTTTCAAAAAATAATCTAACATTGACATCCGATTTTTCTTAAGCAATGCTAATCGCATTTTAACTTGAACAATTTTAGTCTTAGATGTTGTACCAAACTATTTGTTGATAGCTATCTAAAGTTCATAAGAAGATTTATAGTCTTATCACCAATTCAATGATGCTATCGTGAATTGTAGAGAATAACCCGCTTAGTAATACCTGATCCTGTCTCATCTAACTTTCAAATTCAAGATTCACAATTTCATTTACTTCTGAACTTGAATCAGCAACTTTGATGAATTGATATGGACATTTACAAGTTCCATTGATGATTTTCTCAAGCCTGTTAGCTTTGATTACTGTTAACACCCGAGATCTCCAAATTACGAAATTAGCTCGATCAAGTTTTACGGTTGAGGAAAAAGTGAAAGATGAGATATAAGATGAATTAAGATTAAAGAATGTAGATGATGCATTTGACAGATTAACGTTAGCCATTGTTTGCTTTGATACCACATCAAAAACTAAAGAAACTTGTTTGTTTACTTAGAAATTGAGAGAACAAGGAATAAAATGAGAAAAAGATTTTATGAAATGTCGTTATTGTATTCAAAATTATTTCTCAAAATACAAGGCTACTGTATTTATAGTATCTATACATTCAACAGAATTCAAGGAAGGTTATTATTCCCCTGTAACAAACTTTTGGAGGAAAATAACAACTTTAAAATATACTTTAACAAATTGATCCACGTTAGCATATATCAATAACTCAGTTAACATAACAATTTTAATTGATGACTCAGCTGTCATTTCATCTTCAATTAATCTACTCAGGCAAAATTACATTCATCCTTGTTAGAAAACCAACTATATATATGACTTATGCATAATCCCATTTTAACACCAGCTGTACAACATATATATAATACCGGCAACATAAATGACTTTTGCATACTCACCATTATAGCACCAGCTACACATAATAATTACCTTCCAATATCCCCCCTTAAGCTAATGGTCGAGTAGTGACAATTAGCTTGGATCTTAAAGCTGCAAATCTATCATATGACATGGGCTTAGCTAATATATTACGGTGAGTTTTTTAATTCAAGGCTCATATGCATTAGTTTAGGGTTAAATGCTTTGGTATTGAAAATATTACTTTTCCTTATTATGCTTTTAACAATGATTTGCATCTATTTTTTACACTTGTCAGTCACTTGTAGTAGTTTATTTACTTCAACATGATGAAGAAAGATGAGATGATATACTGATATTTTATGCCTGGGTGTTGATGATTAATTGGCTTCAATTTTCATTTAAGACGAGTTTTGATATTTTATGCCACGGTGTTAAATATTTTCTCTCTCACTATCATCAACATATGATTAAATTTAAACAACTTGAACCAGCTTCTGATTCAATTTCCCTTCTTGATTTCAGGTCCAGATGCAAGAGCACTTTTTTGAACAACTTTAATTTCTAAGCAAAAGTCAAGTTCTCTTTTGTGATTGGTGCAATAAGATTGCAATGTGTAGTTGGTTCACATATTAAATTATGATCATGTTATCATTCTTTTCTTTTGCCATCAAAGTGTATTAATGTTTCAAGTAATGAAATTGGCTTTCCAGCCCCATGTTCTACAAGATATTTGTTACCTTTGATGGCATGATCTCTGCAATTAGCCATTAGATTGCTACTGTAAATTATCACATGAGCAAATAATAGATATTGAAAGGATATTATATTAGACACTCTTGAGATAAGGCTTAATATTAGTAATACTCACTAGTTTGTGAAATAGGCAATAATGTCTAGTTATTAAGGAACATTCCACGAGAGTAATTGAGAAAAAGGTAATATTATCATTTCAATACTATATTGTCTAAACACCCCTTATCTTGTGTCCATACACCTTTATCTTTATGTCCAAACACCCTAATTCTTGTGTCTAAATAACTTTATCTCTATATTCATACACTCTTATCTCTATATTTAAACTCCTTTATTTATGTATCCAAACAAACACTCTTTAAAAATCTTAAAATTTTCTTTTCTTTTTTATTTTTCTTACCACAATAAAATAGAATATTTAAGTTTCTCATTGATAGCGAAGATGAGATTGAAGCAAAAGAGAGCATCAATAGAGGATTGTTGTTAATGGAGGCTGCGGTAGATACGAGGAGAATCACAATGGCGTCAATGGAGGCTGTGGTGGGTACAAGAGGATTGCAATGACTGTTAGACATTACAGTCTATTTTACAAACTAGTGAATATTACTGTAATTAGACTTTACTTTGAGAGTATTTATAATAATATCTCTTGACGCTCAGAGGTAATTTAGTAATTTTATTATACTTAAAATATTAAAAATAACAAGTCTATGTTCAAAATGTTAAAAAGTCAATTTATATTTCAAGAGAAATGGTCTTTTAAAAAGACGTGTAGCAACAAAATTATCATATCAAAACTTATTATTATATACAATGACAATTTAGATATGTTATACTCACTAATATAGAATCTGTTAGTTTCAACGGATGATTTTCTAACAATTAAGGTATTGGTAAAATTTTCTCAAAATTTTGAATTTTGTAGATAGAATCTGAAATTTATAAATATTTATATAATTAAATCTTATTTTAAGGGTGTTCATGATAATAATCCTGAAAATAAATGGAGGTTGAAAAATATATAATGTTTTTCCTTTCAAAACAATAAATCCAACGTTTCTTAAAAGAACCTTTATGAAATTTAGAATTGTAACTTGTAAGAGAAAATATTAAGGATATTTGCTTGTATTTTAAAATATAATAATGCTTTTAAAAGGAAAAGGAAAAGAAAAAAAGGGAGTTGATGGATTTACAGTTGGGCGTGAGCGCACAGCACCCGTTGGATTCGAATCCTTGAAATTGAAAAGAAGAAAAAGAAAAAGCAAAAAGCTAAAAGATTTTGTAAATCTGCAAAAGTATTCTCTTCAGACCAAATAATCAATCAAATTCTTGTCACTAGGCGGATTTCTCATTCTCTACCATCGAGTTTCTCTTCTTCACTATCAAATGCGTCAACTCATTTGATATCTGGTGAGATCTCGAGGACTATTTTCTCATTGTTCTTCGTTATCATAATTTCGTTAGCTTTAATAATGGAATATATATATACATATATTTTTTCTGTCAGTGATTTGCTGATTTGGTTTGAATTTATGGCAATCTCATTACTTCACGTGGAAACGAGGACACTAAAAATTGAATTTTGGTGGCTTTAATGGAGATTTTATTCAATGGTTTGTGGGTTTGTTTCGAAGATCTAATTAAAATTTTGTTGGTCTTCGGGGATTGGATCAACCTTCTGTCTCTATTTTGTGAAGATTAATATTGTTATACGGGAAATTAGAGTATTTTTTTTTAAATTTCATTAACATATTGGGTGAAATCCATTTGGTGGGTAAAATGGAGCAACTTCCTGTTGAAGTGATTGGTAACATATTGTCATGGCTTGGAGGTGCCCGAGATGTGGTGATAGCCTCTGCAACGTGTAGGAAGTGGCGAGAGGCTTATCGAAAACACCTTCACACGCTCTCATTTAATTCAAAAGATCGGTCTGTTTATCATGATTTGACTACTACTCGGCTGGAAATCCTGATAACTCAAACGATATTCCAAACCAGTGGATTGCAAGGCCTGTCAATTTTGATGGATGATGTTGATGAGTTCTCGGCATCTACAGTTATTGCTTGGCTCATGTATACTAGAGAAACTTTGCGCAGGTTATACTATAATGTCCGGACCACTCAAAATGTTAATATTCTTGAAATTTGTGGGAGGCAAAAACTGGAGGTGTTGGCGTTGGCACATAACACAATTACTGGGGTTGAACCTAATTTTCAGAGGTTTCCTTGTCTGAAATCACTTTCCTTGAGTTATGTCAGTATCTCGGCTTTGGATTTGAGTCTTTTGCTCACTGCATGCCAGAAAATTGAGACCTTGGAACTTGTCAATCCGGAGATTGCAATGTCAGATGCTCAGGAGACAGTTGAACTGAGCAGTCCATCATTGAAGAGTATTTATGTTGAAGCAATTAGTTTGGACAAGTTTATATTGGAAGCTGATAGTATTGAGCGTTTGCACTTGAAAAACTGTGATCTTGCTCTTTTTGAACTCCTTGGCAAGGGCACTTTGAAGCATTTTAAGATTGATGATGTTGGTGTTATACATCTTGATATTGGAGATACTGCAGATAATCTTGAGATTGTAGATATCAGAAACTTCGAAATTATTTGGCCAAAATTCTACCAGATGATCTCAAGATCATCAAAATTGAAGAAACTTCGGCTTTGGGATGTGGTATTTGATGAGGATGAGGTTTTGGATCTGGAAACAATTGCTGTTTGTTTCCCGCAGCTTTGCCATCTTTCAGTGAATTATGACTTGAAAGATGGAGTGCTTCACTATGGTCTTCAAGGGTCTTCTAATTTGGAGAATGTTGTTGTGCTGGAGCTTGGATGGCCTGTCATTAATGATCTCTTCTCACATTGGGTTGAAGGTCTCCTAAGACGATGCCCAAATCTTATGAAATTGGTCATTTTTGGGGTTGTTTCAGAAATAAAAACCCATGAAGAATGTCTTTTGTTGGCCAGTTTTACTTCATCTATTGTTCAGCTCATGAGGAAGTATTTGCATGTGGAGGTGCAATTTGAGTACGAGTAAAAATTGTTTGAATTGTTTTTGTGAAATAATTCAATTTTTGGTTTAGGTATGAATTGTAGGAGCATATATGCTGGTAAGATTGCCCAAGCATCCTTTTATTTGTGCCACAAATGATAATTCAAATGAAAAATGTTTTATGCTTACTCTGGTGTTGTCATGCTCAATTGCTGTGTGCAAGTTTCTTGTTTACTTGAAGATTAAAACTTATCTCTCTCTTTGTGTATGTGTGTGAAACACACATTTTTATGTTGTTTATTTGCTAATTTACTTCCTTTTCTGTTTGCCTTTGAGAGTTTGTAGTCACTTTGGATGATGTCTTGGAGTTTGCATCGACCTCTTTTTTTTTTGGGAAAATGTTATTTTATAAGTTTTTTACATGTTATATATTTATCGTGCCAAAACAAAATTTATTCATTTTGAAATTGCTTGGAATCCTGTGATCTCTATAATTTTGAAGTAATTGCAATTTTCAGTTTATCTAGGTTGGAGTTATGATTGGTATAAGCATCTCTGTAAAGCATTTGACCTGTCTAAATAAGTATAACGGGTTCCGACCTAGAACGATCATGATTTGCCAGTGATTGTAATATGTCTCTATAATCAAAGCCAACAGTCTTGTAGAGGATTCATTTTTTTTTTAAAATTAATTGTTACCGCTCTGTAGTGATTTTTTATTTTGTTACTATTGATGTGTTGCCTTGCTATTCCCAGTAATATCTTCATTTTTTTCCAATGAAGATGAGTCTTGGTGTCTATGACAAATTCCTTTTTCAGGATTCTAGTTTTGTTGGCTGAATGCTGCATTTGGCTAAGTGGTGTCTTCTTGGTTCTACTTTTATGTGATGTCAAGGGCCTTTTCTCTTTGGGGGATCATAGATTCACAACACATAAATATAGTCTCCCCAAGAAAATAGTGAAAGTAGAATCGACAGAGATCTGACATCAATTTTGTTTATTCTGCTTTACAGTGGATTTGTACTTGTCATTTTAACAAACAATAGAAACCTCTAGATTTAATGTGTTCTTTTGTACAGTCGCGGCTTCTTGCTTCTTGTATTAATGGAAATATATTGTGAAGCAATAGGTGTGATGTTCAATTCCATTTAGCAAAAAAGTGAACAGTTTCTCTAGTACGTTTATATCACTCTGGAATTTCTTGAGAAGCTTTCACAAGTTTTTTTATTGGTTTCTAAAGATATGATTGAAAAAGTGAACTCATGGCATTGTTTGATTAAAAGAGATGCTATTAAAGTATCTAAAGTATTTTGTGAGATTTTATTATACTCCATTGTTAATGTTTTATGCGCGGCAGACTTGCAGGACTTGAGCCTCACTTTGTTGTTTTTAGTTTAAGAGACTTACGAGAGGTATTGGACCTTGGATTGGCTTGTGGGTGACGTATGTTTATGGGAATAAATGTTAATATTTATGATACTAGCAGCTCGAAGCAATGTCAGTGTCTACCTCTTACGATTGTAGCAGGATAGATAATTGCACAGAGCACTTATTGTCTCTGTGAACTGGAGCACAATGGTACATTTTTTTTTTCTTTCTTTGGTTGGTGAGTGTGCTGAAAAAGTTTAGTTTCCACATTAGATGAGTGTGAAGGCAACGGTGAAGACTTGCCATTTGCTGCCAGCCAGGATGGATTTTAAAATTTAGTTGCTGGATAATTTATGGAATCCAAAATGGGAAGAAATGAACTTGTGATCTAAAATCTTGGTGACCGTATCCTAGTTGAAGTATAAGATGTGATCTAAAATCTTGAAGACCATATCCTAGTTAAAGGATAACATAGTAATGTATTTATTGTATTTTCCGTAGGCTGAAATCACAAATTGCCTTCGTTGACCTTCAGTTTTATCATATATAAAGTTTTTGGGAAGAAATTATTACTTTTCTTTTTATTCAAAACAAAGGAATTACAACTTATTTAATGTACAAGGAGCTGCCACTATGGTAAACTACACAATCTTAGAGAAGAAATATTCTTACCTAAAAAAAAATAAAAAATAGAAAATAAAAGATTAAGTAATAAATTACTCAAATCTCACTAAACAATGAAACTATTAATCCCTAAATATAGAAAAAAAAAAAATAATTGCATTGTACAGTTGTAATATTCTTAAATGAGAATCTAAATTTAACACTCCCTCTCAAGGTGGGTTGTAAATGTTGATCATAACTAACTTGTTACACAAATATTTTAAAAAATTCTAGGAAGAGACTTAGTGAGTATATTTGCTGTCTAAAGACTAGACAATTTGTAGATTAGAGAAACAATTCCTTCCTTTATATTTTCTTTGATGAAGTGACGATCAATCTTAACATGCTTTGTTTTGTCATGATGCACTTAATTTCTAGCAATGCTTATGGCAGTTTGATTGTCGCAAAACATCTTTATAGGCTTATCAACTAGAAGTCTCAATTCTCTCAAGACCCTTGTTAGCCATATTCCTTCATATATACCATGAGCTAAAGCTCTGAACTCAACTTTTGCACTATTTCGTGCCATAACAAGTTGTTTTTTGCTTCTCCAAGTGACTAGATTCCCCTACATATAAGAGTAATACCATGAGCCAAAGCTCTGAACTCAGCTTCTGCACTGCTTTGTGTCACAACAGGTTGTTTCTTGCTTCTCCAAGTGACTAGATTCCCCCACATATAAGAGTTATACCCTGAGGTTGATATTTTATCTATCACTGAGCCAGCTCAATTAGCATCTGAAAAGAGTTCAATGCTTATTTTTGTTATTCTTTTGAAGTAGAGCCCTTTTCCTGGTGTCATTTTAAGATATTTGAGAATTTGATACACTACATTCATGTGCTCCTCGATTGGATTATTCATGAATTAATTGACCGCATTAGTTGAAAAATCAATGTCTAGTTTAATGTGAGAAAGATAAATGAGTTTTCCTACAAGCCTTTGATATATTCCTTTATTAATAGGTGCACTTCTTTCATTGGTACCAAATTTAATAGTGTTGTCCATTGGAGTCTCAGTAGGTTTACACCCCAGCACTTCTGTCTCATTCAATAAATCAAGAACATACTTCCATTGAGAAATTGAAATGTCTTTATTGGATCGGGCTATTTCCATTCCGAAAAAATACTTGAGATTTTCCAAGTCTTTTACCTCAAATTCTTTGGTAAGGAAGCTCTTGACTTTACTTATTTCTTCTTCATAATCTCCGGTTAGGATTATATTTGTTAGAGTATGTAGGGCCCACCAACGCTTTGGTACCCAACCAGTGGCTGACACCTCAGCACCTACTGGCGCCCCAGCACACAATCCGCAGGTAACCTGCACCCCCAAGGAATCGAACCCCATCCCCCATCTCCATGGAGGCCTTATAGGCCTTTAGAGGTTCGTCCTTGTACCCATTGCAGCTCAATGGGTACAACTATTGAACCTTAAAGGCTTATAAGGGATGAGATCCCAGGTTCAACATTGGTTGGGGGCGCAGGTAACCTGATTATTGTGTGGTGGGACACCAGTGGCTCTGAGGTGTCATCCAGCTGGTGGACCAAGGTGTTGGTGGGTCCCATACACTCTTACAAAAAGGCCGGCCTTTTTGTTAGAGTGTGTGGGGCCCACCAACGCTTTGGTACCCAACCAGTGGCTGACACCTCAGCACCTACTGGCGCCCCAGCACACAATCCGCAGGTAACCTGCACCCCCAAGGAATCGAACCCCCGCCCCCATCTCCATGGAGGCGGGGGTTCGATTCCTTGGGGGTGCAGGTTACCTGCGGATTGTGTGCTGGGGCGCCAGTAGGTGCTGAGGTGTCAGCCACTGGTTGGGTACCAAAGCGTTGGTGGGCCCCACACACTCTAACAATATCATCCATATAGACAATAATTATATCTGCTTTCCCTTTAACTGAATGCTTAACAAATAAAGTATGATTTGCCTGACATTGTGTAAATTCATACCATTTCACTAATTTTGTAAACCCACCAAACCAAGCACGAGGAGACTATTTCAAGTTATATAATGACTTCTTCAACCTATACACCTTGTTAACATTAGCCTTTGTCTCAAGACTCGATGAAATATCCATATACATTTCTTCCTCCAAATCCCCATTTAGAAAAGCATTCTTGATGTCCATTTGATGAAGAGGCAAATCTAGATTGACAGATAGAGAAAAAAGAACACAGATAATATTAAGTTTCGTAACTGGCACAAACGTTTCCAAATAGCCAATACCATAGGATTGAGTGAAACCCTTTGTAACTAGGCGAGCTTTGAACTTGTCCACACTTCCATCAACTTTGTATTTGATTGAGAAAATTGATTTAAAACGAATTGGGTTTTTTCCTTTCTGCAAATCTGTAATTTTCCAAGTGCCGTAATTTTCCAAGGCCTAGATTTCCTTTACCACTGCAATCTTCCATTTAGGTGATAAAAGAGCTTTCTGAATGTTGTTGGGAATCTGAATATTGGTAAGGCTAGTGTTAAAGGCATGAAACCCAGGTGAGAGTCTAGAATAAGATATAAAATTGCCAATTGGATGATTAGTACAAGACCTCACTCCTTTCTTTAAGGCTATAGGCTGACCAGGATCACTATACAACTCATCATGTGAAGGTTCAGATTCAATATTACCTGGAAGATTTTCTCTGGATCTTGGACTCGGTTCAACTTTTTGACTTTGCTGAGTTAGTGTTCGTGGCTTTATATCCTCTTGAGTTCTCTTCTTTTTCCTTGAATATACAATGATCTCATTGTTCTCACCAGGCTGTAATGAATAGGGCATTAAAGAGTATTTGGTGGCTTAACTGTGCTATTCAAAGGCTGAATGGACTGAATTTGTGGCGAGCCAAGATTAGAGAGTAGTTTGGGATGGAGGAGTTGAAGAATTAATTGGGTTATGAGGAACTTGAGGAGGCGTGAAACTTGAATCAGTTTCCCAAAATTGATATTTATGTGTAGTCTCTCCTTGAATGTTAATTTTGGAGTAAAAAGGTTGGTTTAAAAAAAATATTACATCCATAGAGTTGTAATTTTTTTTTCCGGATAGGAGAGTAACATTTGTAACCCTTTTGATGAGAGGAATAGCTAAAGAAGATACACTTTATTGATGTAGGATCAAGTTTTCTTTGATTCTATTGGTGATTATGAACAAAGGCAGAATACCCAAAGATTTTTGGGGAAATGTTGGACATAAGTTGTGTATTGGGATAGGATTTAAGTAGAACATGGCATGGTGTCTGGAAGTTTAGAATTCTGGAAGGCATTCTGTTAATGAAATGAGCTGCAGTAAGTACAGCTTCTCTTAAAAAAAATCTTTAGGACATGAGTGGCTAATATGATAGACCGAGCAGTTTCTAGTAGATGTCTATTTTTTCTCTCAGTAATACTATTTTGTTGGGGCGTATCAACATAAGAACTTTGATGGACTATACCCTCTTTTGATAAAAACTCACTAAGAATGAGATTGACATATTCTCTTGCTTGTATGTTCTCAAAATTTGTATTTTTGTATGAGATTGGGTTTGTACCATATTGTTAATTTTGTTTGAAAATTTGACCTACTTCAGATTTTTCCTTCATAAGAAAGATCTAAGTAATTCTAGTGTGGTCATCTATAAAAGATACAAACCATTTAGACCCTGTCACATTATTGATTCTAGAAGGACCCCAAACAATACTGTATATCATTGAAAAAAGACTAATGGTTTATAAGATTGACTAGGATAAGAATTTCGAATATATTTAGACAAATGATAAATCTTACATTGAAAATGTTTTGAACTTTTATTGTTGAACAATGAAGGGAATTTTTTTTTCAAATATAAGAAACTAGGGTGACCTAATCGATTGTGCCATAACATGACTACACTATCATTATTGGAATTGTAAACAAACAAAGAATGTTTTTCACACATTGCCATTTGAGGTTATCCTTTAAGAAAATCAGAAATCTTAAGAAGATAGAGCCCTGAACACAATTCAGTATTGCCAATTGTGTTCCCCAAATTCAAATCTTGAAATACATAACAAAATTTTGAGAAATTAATAACACAGTTTCGCTTTTAGGTGTGTTTACTAACTGACAACAGATTGTAATCCAATAGGAACCAAAAGTACAAAATTAAGAGCAAGGTTCTTTGAGACTATAACTGAGCCAGCCAACCATCTTAGATAGTGAACCATTAGCAATTCGAACAATATATTTACCAAAACAGGGGGTATATGAGTGAAATAAAGAAGCATCACCAGTCATATGATCTGAAGCCCCCGAGTCCACAATCTATGGGTTTGTTTTTCTCTCTTTTCATATTCAAAGCGCTGAAAAAATTACCTTTTTGAGCAATGGATCCAGTTCCAACAGATTATGAATTTTGTTGTGCTTGGCTGAATGTCTTCTGCTAGAGATCTAATTATTCCTTGCTGAAGAAACTTGATTCAATTGACTTTGGGTTTTCATCCACCGTAGCAATATTGCTCCTGCTTCCGTTATCATTAGAGAACCTAGTTGGTTTTCAATCAGTAGGCTTTCCATGAATATTCCAGCATGTTTCCCGAGTATGACCAGGTTTTCGGTAATGGTTACACCAAAGTCTTCTTTTTCTTTCTTTCTTTTCCTGTCGATTATCATAAGAATAGGGTTTGAACTGGGCACCTTGAGTAGCAAGGGCTGAACTTTCATTTTCAGCAGCGGTTCCTGTGATAGTTATTTGAGTTCCCAACATGATCCTTTTCCTATTCTCCTCTCTACAGACTTTTGAGAAGACTTCATAAATATTGGAAAGAGGTTTTGTTCCCAAGATTCTCTCTCAGACTTCATTAAGATTCCTGTTAAGACCTAATAAGAACTTGTAAGTTCTTTTCTTTTCTACAATCTTTTTGTACTTTAATGCATCTGCTAAGTAGTCTCATTCATTTGTCTCATACTTGTCTAATTGTTGCCAGTGGCGGTTGAGGAGATTAAGATATTGAGTGACAAAAATTCACCTTAGCGTAAGTCATGTAAAATACTTTTAATTTCAAATAATTTTGAAGTATTTTTCTTATTTGAGTAGGTTTCTCGGACTACATCCCGGATTTTCTTAGCTGTTCTATAGAGTAAGAAATTCTCTCAAATTTCATTAGTCATGGAATTGATCAGCCATAACATGGCCATGTTGTTTTTGGACTTCCAGGTTTTAAAGGTTGGATCATCTTTTTTTCATTGAGTTGCAATTCCTATAAGATAATCATCCCTTCCTTTTCTGCAAATGGACATCATTACGGATTAAGACCATTGGAGGAAATTTTGTCCGTTTAGTTTGTGTTATGTGATTGGAATAATTGTGTCATTTGACTGAAGGTGATCTCAGATGTAGAGCTCTTTTTATCAATGGCCATCCCGTATTTTACCATTTACTAGAACAAGGTTTCAGATTTGCTTTGATACCATGAAGTTTTTGAGAAGAAATTAATACTTTTCTTTTTACTCAAAATAAAAGAATTACAACCTATTTAATGTACAAGGAGCTGTCACTAACTATGGTAAGCTACACAATCTTAGGAAAGAAATATTCTTACCTAAAAAAAAGAATAAAAAACAGGAAATAAAAGATTGAATGATAAACTACCAAAATCTCACTAAATAAGGAAACTATTAATCCCTAAATATAGATAAAAAAACAACTGCATTATACAGTTCTAATCCAAATTCAACAATATGGACCAAGGTTCTCCTTTGTCTCCAATTTCTGAAACGTCTTTGCTCTTCCTATTTTCATTAAACTTTGGTTTGTCAACAAATTGTTCTTGGAAACGGATAGTAGTTAAATACACTCGGAACCCAAAAGATGTTGTTAGTAGAAATTCTGTCTGAAAGGAATTTGCTTGAATTATTAGGGTTTCTTTGGAATTATTCCGTTTCATGCTTTTAGGGAATAATACATGGTGGAGGCTGCAAGGAGATTATCAGGTACAGTTTTCTTTTTTCTACGATACTTTCCATCTTAGATAAACAGTTTTTGTGGAGGCTTATAGATTTAGATAAACAATTTTTATGTGTCTAAGACTATTGTTGGTATGGAGATTTTTGCATTATTGGAACTCATTGCCTTCTTTTGTGGGTCATCGCTAGCACGCATCATGATTAAATTGGAAAATCCGTTGAAAATTAATTCTTAGTCTGTCATTTACAATGCATTGTATACGGAGGTGTGGCCTGAAATCTACTCATTACTGTTATTTAGCCTGTAAGAATATTGATTAAAAATTATTGAAATATGATTTGGGGATCAAGTCAAGTATGTAGGTTGCACACGGATCAAAGACGGACGCGAAAGGAGGTAAAAAATGAGAAGACGCACCATGCGACCAGCGCCGCGGCGACCAGGAGTGGGCGCTGCGGTGCCAGAACAGAACACTCAGCATCGCAGTGCCAGGAAGGCAGCGCCACAGCGCTCAGCAGAAGCGCACCAGTGCTGGAGCGACGAGATCCCAGCGCTGCAGCGCTGGACGCGGGAACAGTATCCCGAAATTAGGAAACTTTCTAATTTCGTCTCCCACTTGCTCTAGGACTCCCTAATACGACTCTCACACGTATAGAGAATACCTAGGACGTCCCAAGGGCTATATAAAAGCTATCAATTGGCTTGTAAACACAACTTAGTGATCTTGACAACCTTTGTGATCAAGTTAGTAAGATCTTTGTGATCTTAGAGAGATCTTGGTGATCAATAATAATCTTAGTGATTATTCTTAGTGGTTCTTTGTGAGAGAAAATTTCTAAAGAAAAAGAGAGAGTTTTCTTTGTAATATTTCTTATAATAGGCATATTTTGTGGTTGCCTTGTGGTTCATAATAAGAGAAGAGTGTAATCTTGATCCGCCGTGGACGTAGGCAAGTTGCCGAACCACGTAATTCTTTGTGTGTTCTTCTTCTACCCTTTCTCTCTTTTATTTTTTAATAACTTATTCTGCATTATTATATTACTTGGGTGAATTGTTTAACTTGTTTGTGTACTTCCGCTTCAACATAACCTCACACAAATATCTCCATTTCCACTAGAAAAAAAATAATGCTGGTTCATTTTCTTATTGTGTTAGAACATTATCAGTGATTTTGGCATTAAGTATGTTGTGGTAGTTTAATTTGTTATCACTTATGTTGGAGACGGTGATAATATCTTTTCATATATTATTTAAATTTTTTAATTTTAAATAATGTATTAAATAATAAAATAATTTAATAAATTTTTTTAAAATTATATTATATTATATTATTTTATTTAATATATTAATTTAAAATAAAATTTCAGAATAACATTGAAGAAGTGCAGTAGTACTACTCTATATTAGTATTGTGGCAGAGAGCCTACTAATGCATTTGCTTTTGTGTTACACTTTGATTTATTCAAAGACCTGATCCCACGTTTAGATATAAACATCAAATTTTAAGATATAAATATCTGCAAGCTGCACTCATAAATATGCTATTGGGTTATTCAATTGAATCCGTTCTCGGGAGTTTTTTGAGTTATTGGAAATACTAACATGTAATTCTAATTATTAATAATTTTAACAAAATACAGCAATACAGCAAAGCATTTCAATTATTTTATTTTATTTATTATTTTTGTTTCTCTTAATTCAATCTCACTTTTCAAATCTCTCTAAAACTCTTCTCATCCTAAGAAACAAACCATTTTCATGAACGGTTTCCATGTAAGAAACCAGACGCCATCGCTACTTCAAAATTAGAGGTGACAGAATTTTGGATAGGCCTAGTGGGATTTGTTCTAAATAGAGAGTAATTCAAGTTGTAATTTAGATATTTTTAAAAAATTAAATCAGTTTAAGTATAATAATTTAAATTCGAATTAAATTCAAGTTGGGCTTAGAGTAAATTGACTCTCCAAACTCATTTTAAATACCTAATTAAAAAAAATTCTATGTAAAAAGAATTTACTTATTTATATAAATTAAAGTTGATTACGTATTAAATTCAGAGGTATAAAATCTACTTATACTATATTTTTAAAATTTTGATTCTTATTCATATTTTTATTTTTAATTAATTAATTAATTTTTTAAATTATATTCAATACTAGACTCTTGCTTCTTTTTTTTTTTGAAAGGAAGACTCTTACTTTTAAATTGGAGTAAACTCATTTGTTAAGAAAAAAAAAAATGAAGAGGAAGAAATAAAAAAGGTAAATGATTTTATTACCATTCTTAATTTTTTAGTCATTGCTCATCTAATTAAATTTTTTTCTTACTTTGTATTACAAGTTTGCGATGAATCTTAATAGAGATTTGATATTTAGATTACAAATAAAATATGATGATTTAGATGCCAAAGTTCAAAAAAACTATTAATTTTTGTGATTTTTGAATTTTAATTAATAATGTTGATTTTTAATATAGTAGTTGAAGACTTGAAGACTCAATGCAGTTTATAATTTTATATGATGTTTACAAATTTTTTGGTATATTATGATTGTAAGGAGTGAAAGACTATTTTAAAAAATTAAATCAGTACAAATAAAAGAGTATTTAAGAAATTAAAAAAAATTAGGTTGAAATTTCAACATAAAAGAGTATATGTTGAAATTTGTGCTTATGTGCCATCTCATTTTATATAAATATTTTATAATATTTATACAGTACATTTTATTAAATCGCTAATTTCATTAGTTAAATGGTACAGTGTTTGTAGTACTACAGATATTGTATGATCTGAAAGAGTTCATATTTGACCTAAAGGAGTATAGACCAACGCTAACGATTAGCAATGCTGAGAATTATAATTGGTAATAGTTAGCACTACTAAGAGTTAGTAAGTTATAAAAGTCAGCAAAATCTAAGAGTTAAGACCTTGTCTGGTATGAGATAGGGACCTGAGAGTACATCAATAATAACATAGTTACAAGAAGTTACAATAGGTGCTAAGAAATATTATTATGCACGTGTATTCTCAAATACGATATTCCTGGTCTAATTCACTATTATGGGTCTGTCGGTGAAACCCTTCATTATAGATCAGTGTATGACCATATCTAGATGGTTGTTCTTAGTTGACTATGAGCTTATCAAAAGCTTGTATAGCATATGGGTATTCAGTGAGTACTGAATACTGAATTGGTTCAATGAGGACCCCAATAGACATCCTATGAAGCCGTCAATGGTAAGTCATCTCGAGTTGAGTAGTGTAAGTGGTTCTTTTGACTTGAATGCCACGATAGAATTGTGAGTGATTCACCATGCTTTGATTCCATATATGCAAGAGACCTTTTATAGTCTGACCGCTATGTGTTGCTAGGTATGGTCCGATGGTCATAGAGTGCAATATACGCAGATATGAGATTTGTTAACTCACATGTGTGAATTGTATATTCGGATGCTCCAAGACTGTATCTCAGAAATACTTATGGCCATAAGCAATAAACCCGAAAAAAGAGTTTTTTACAGGGTTAAATAATATCGCAAAAGTGTTTGCGTATATTGTTTATCGAGATACGTGTTTGGAGATAATTTCATGGATGAGCGCATGGGCTTTGAAGGTGTTGATTTATATCCCCACTCCTCTAGGATATATATGGTGAAAGGATTACATATGCGTTATGACCTCAATTTGTATGTTCTACTGTGCTGATTTGTAATATCCGTGATATGTGTGTGGGGCATCAATTATGGACTTACGGAATAGTTCCGTTTGATAAATCGAGCGTGGGCTAGGGAGTCTCGCAATATAAAGTGTACTCCTTGTGCACTAGGACAAAGTATTGGATTAAATAGTTTAATCCAATAAATTTCATCAGACCGGACATTTACGTCAGTATCCCTTGAGCTGTGCACGTATCAAGACTTAAGTATTAAGTATATCAATTAGTTAATAATAGTTATTGACCAATAGAATGATGACACGTGGCATATTGTAAGTCATTTATTGTTTGACTTAAAAATTACCAAAATAACTTATTATTATTATTTTATTCAAAAAAATAATTTAATGAATAAAATAATATTTATATTATTATTACAAGTCAAATAATGATTTATTTAATGCATTTGTTATATTTTTATATGATTAAAATAATATAAAAACAAAAGAATAAGATGGCCATTTTGTGGTGGGGTCAAAATATATTAAACAAGTAAGTGAAGACATTGTTTCTTAACTTGGATGCTAGATTCGGCAAACATATACTCTAAACCATGTATTTTGCTTTGAATTGTTTAATGTAAACAATTCTATTACAAGCAAAAAAATACTTGAGTATGGACATGAGAGATTAGTAGGGCCATTTATTTATTAAACAAAAGAAAAAGAGCTTCTCAATTTGCTTTCAAAAATTGGCTGTATTTATCCAATTATTCACTTGTTTTGGTTTATCAAATTGTTTAACGTAGATAATTCACAAAGTAAAACCAAATTGACAAGTTATAAGCCATGTTTATAGGGACTATGGTTGTCTCATTGGAGGGAAAATAAAGCAAAGAATAAAAGAGAAAATTTTTACTCATTTTGGGTATGTGATACACGACCATTCAAAGGAGAAGAAAGAGAGAAATAACTCTTTTGCTGTCTAAGTGTTAAAAGTAAGCAAATACTTCATTCTCTCATCTTGTTCATCTATTTTTTCTTGATAGCAGGTTTTACCACAAGCAATAATAATATGTTTATGTTGTTAAATGTTAAACTTGAACAGAAGTAATTATAGCTTATAGTAGTTCAATAGCTTAAGGAATTAAGCAATTTAGTTTAAGAGTTAAACTAGGGTTTAAGTGTTAAACCCCTTACCAGAAGTGGTTGCCATTTTAGACTATCCAAACTTACTGAGTTAGGTGCTAGAATTAAGCACAAGTGCGTTTCAAGGCGAGAAATCTGATTCAATTAAATACAAAAGGCTTATAAGGTGATTGCTCAAGCTTCTTGTTATGAGATAATTTAAAAGACTTTTTGTGCTTATCATTTAGGAAATTAGATTTTCGGACTTCCGTTGCGTACAAATATGTATATGATAGATGATTTTATAATGATGGACATAAACCTACATGTATACACCCTAGGATAATAAACACTCTCACGATACTCATGGAGATTTCCTACCTCGAACTCGAATTATATATATTAGGTATAGGGTAGATATAGGGATTTTTACACCATTCAGGTATAGGGGTTAAGATTGTAATCCCTATCCCAACTCGCCCCATTGCCACCATTATTAAGATTTTAAGTTCATAGAATTAAGAAGCTCCAGCGACACAGACAACTTTCTTCATTCATTGATGACCCTTGTTATTATTGTACATTTTCTAGGGCTTAATGATGAACACTTAAAATTACATATTCAATAAGAGTTTTATATCATTATTTTGTATTACTAGTGTCTTTAACGCCCATAACTTAAGTATGTTTACAATATTGTACCTAATTAGCTTTTAACTATTTTGTGGTAGGTTCAGTAAAATGGGCATAACTCTCTACCTAAAAAATCAATTAGAGTGATTCTTGACCTTGTGAAGAGCTGACTCAATGAGATAATATATTTTATTTCACAAAGCATTTAAAATTCGAGCGTTTAAAGGGTGAAAATGGCCTAGAACAAAACTGATCTTTAATACAGGCTCAATCTGAATAGTCATCAGTATTTTGCCCATAACTATAGAAATGCGTATCTAATATGTATGAGACAACTCAATTTGGAAAGATAAGATATTTATCTACAACTTTGATGATTTGAGTGATAGATAATTTGGACCACATCAATTTCAAATTGGATAATCAAGTGAGTGCATTAATGTTAATCAATTAAATTATTTGCTACTATTCTTGACTTTTATCATCCAAGTGGTTCTCTTTTCATTTGTCTCGATTTATCCATAATTTGCTATAAATAGGTAGCATGTTTATACTCAAAACATGTAATTAGAGAACTAGATTTTAGTTCAAAATACTTATCTTTTGTATTTTCTCTTTGTAATATTATTTCTCTTGTTTACTATTCTAAAGTCATGTTATCTATTCTTCCATTTCTTTTCTTTTTCTTTAGTTTTATTATGTCCAAGTAATTTTTTTATGCTAAGGTGAAAGGTAAAAACTCTTGGTAAGGTAATAAGATATACTTAACTCTTATTCATGAATTTAATATTTCATTCTTAAGTTATGCAAATTTATATATGATGTATTTATTTTATTTGTAATATTAATACCCTTTCTTCTAAAGTGGTATATCTTGATTTATTATAAACAATTTTTATACTTGACACAATAAATTCTTAAAATCATTTACAAAATTTGGTGTATATACTATTTCTTGTAAAGTGAGAGTCTTGATTTTTTGTAGATAAATATAAAGATTGACATAATAAATACTTGAACTCATTTTATAAGATTTGATGTATAATAATTGAAAGAATTAAATACTAGTTAATATATAAATAGTGATGAACTTTAATTGTTATATCTTTCGGTTGAAACCTCTTTCGTGTGAGAATCCCAATTAAGTTATAAAAAGAGTTGAATATATTCTTACTTCAGATGCCAAGAGTGGATCCCTCTAATCTTAGCTTTTATTTTAGTTGGTTAATTGAATTAATATTTGCAAATTTCTTATACTGCATTAATTGTCTTTAAAGTATTATAGTTTATAATTTTAATTCCACTTCCCTGTGGATCGACCCTGTTCTTACCAAGTTATTTATTACTTTAACAATCCTGTACTTGGGAATAAACTCCTATATTCTGGACGTGTCAAATTTTTGGCGCCGTTGTCGGAGAAGTGAAATTAACATTTTTTTTGTTTTATTTTCATGAAAGGCTAAGCTTTATACTCTTTATTTATTAATTTTTTATTATATAATCTAACATTACTAATCTAACTTCTAATTATTTATCTTTATTTTATTTTAATTTTAGTTTTACCTATTTTATTTGCATGTGTTTAATATTTTATTTTTTTTCTCTTATTTGTATTATTTATTGTTATTGTATTTTGTTTTATTTCTTTATATGAGCGGTTGGTTTCGAGATCCTAATTCTCATCATTTGGTGAAAGGTAATTTCAGAACTTTCTTTGATAATTTGTTGGATTCTCCTTCATCTTCTCATTCTTTACTAATTAACACCATGATCGAAAATCAAATTGAAGAACTCATAAACCCAAGGGACAATCAGTCCCAACATAATGACTATAATCGACCTAGGACACTTAGAGACTACATGAACCCTACACGAACTGGTGTACAATCTTGTTTAATTTTTCCTTCGGATGTAACACATTTTAATTTTAAGCCACACATTATTCAACTTTTACCCATTTTTCATGACTTAGATGCAGAGAACTCTTTTCTATATCTACGAGAATTTGAACAAGTGTGTAACACGTATAATGCCAAAATTATAACATGAACACAATTTGACTTAGGATTTTTCCTTTTTCTTTAAAAGATAAAGGTAAAACATGTCTACAAAACCTTAGGTTAGGATTCATTTCTTTATAGGATGAGATGCAATAACAATTCCTGAAATTTTTTTTTCCTTCACATAGAACAAATTCTTTCAAAAGATAAATTACCACTTTTGTCCAAAAATTAGGAGAGACCCTTTACCAATGTTGGGAAAGGTATAAATAATTACTTAATACCTGTCCCCATCATGGCTTTGAAACATGGAGATTAGCCTCAAATTTCTATGAGGGCTTAACACCCCAAGTTAGGTAAATGGTAGAAATGATGTGTAATAGAACATTTGAGGACAAAGACCCAAAAGAGGCAATGAGCTATCTAAACTTAATAGCAGAAAATGCTTAAAATTGGGACACTGCTGGTACCTGTGAGGCATCTAGCAAAAATCAAACCACTACATCTAGTGGAGGTATTTATCATCTTAGGGAAAACCATGACCTTCAAGCTAAATTAGCATCCCTGACTAGAAAAGTCGAAACCTTAGAAATGAAAATGAGTGGTTAATTAAAATCTGTTTAAGAAATTGTGTGTCATATTTGTGAAACCCCCATGATCACTCTACCAATGATTGCTTAACTTTGCCTACATTTAGGGAATGTCTCCATGAACAAGACAATGTTCTAAACATGTTCAAGCGGTTAAACAATAACCCATATTCACAAAACTACAATCTTGGATGGAGAAATCATCCGAATTTTAGTTGGAGGAATGACACTCAAGTACATGCTTCACAACCACCTTTCCAACCACACCAAAATTTTCAAAACCATTAAGGTTATGCACCATAAGTCCTACCTCCTAAGAAAAATCTTGAAGAAACTTTGCATGCATTCATTGAAAAGCAAAAGTCTATTATTTCTCAAAATGTTCAAACATTTGCTGATTTGAAATATACTCTTGCTAAATTTGCATCCGCATTGAACATTCATGAGATAGAAAATTTTCCTTCTCAACTACAACCAAACCCCAAAGAACAACATAACTCAAATGCATGTAGTTCATAAAGTTAACACATGGATCAAGTTAAAGCGGTTATCACTCTTTGGAATGGTAAAATTGTTGAAAAACATATTCTTGAACCTCATAAGAGCGATAAATCAATCTCCAAGGGTAAGAAAAACATTGAACCTACATCTAATGAAGAAAATACCAAACCCTTACCTCCACCCACATTTCTTCATTCATTATGTAATACTAAGAAAATGAATCACAATCTTGAAAATTTTGAAATCTTCAAACAGGTAAAAGTTAATATTCCTTTATTAGATGCTATTAAACAGGTTCCCTCTTATGAAATTTTTTTGAAGGAGTTATGCACAGTAAAAAGAAAAGTGAATGTGAAAAAGAAAGTATTTTTAGCTGAACAAGTAAGTGCTATTCTTCAGAACAATAATGATTTGAAATATAAAGACCCTGGTTGTCCTACAATTTCATGTATTATTGGAAGTCATAAAATTAAACAAGCCTTATTTGATCTTGGTACTAGTGTAGATTTATTGTCATATTAAGTTTATCAGCAGCTCAATCTCGGTAAGTTAAAATCAACTTCTGTAACTCTTTTACTTGCCGATAGATTAATAAAAGTACCAAGAGGGATAATGGAAGATGTTTTAGTTCAATTTGATAAATTTATATATCCTGTAGATTTTATTATCTTGGACACAGAACCTGTTAAAGGATGTAATCCGATACCTATTATTTTGGGTTATATATTTTTAACAACTGCTAACGCTTTGATTAATTGTAGGAATGGAGTAATGAAGCTTTCATTTGAAAATATGACACTTAAGCCCAATGTTTTCAATATGTGTAAGCAATCATACGAGGGGGAGGATGAAAGTAAAGAAGCCGACATGATTGAAACGATTGTGGAGGGTCATATTTAAAAAGGGAGTTCTATCGATCCCTTAAAAATATGTTTAATAAATTCATTTGAGTCAAATATACAATTAGATCCTGAAATCTCTGACATATATTCTTTACTTGACTGTGCACAGGTGATTGAAAATAAAGGATGGAAATCAAAGTTTGAAAAATTAAGAGAAAATGAGGATAAATAGAACGAAATTTTAAAGATGGAGTTGAAACCTCTGCCTGAAAGATTGAAATATGCATTTCTTGGAGAGAAACAAACTTATCCAGTGGTAATCTCTTCTACACTCACAAGCGAACAAGAAGGTAAGTTAATTAAATTATTAAAAATGCATAAAAATGCAATTTGGTGGACTTTAAAAGACATAAACGGCATTAATCCTTTGATTTGCAACTTAGAATACACCTAGAGGATAATGCCAAAACTTTCCAACAACCGCAAAGAAGATTAAATTTACATATGAAAGAGATAATGAGAGCTGAAGTTCTCAAATTACTTGAAGTAGGAATCATCTATCATATCTCAAGTAGTAAGTGGGTAAGTCCTACTCAGATAGTATCAAATAAATCTGAAATCACAGTTATTGAAAATGAAAAAGGTGAGTTAATACCAACTTGAGTCTCATCTAGTTGGAGGATGTGCATAGATTATAGAAAATTGAACTTGGCCATTAGAAAAGATCATTTTTCCTTACTAATCATTGACTAAATTGTAGAAAAAGTAGTAAGACATCCCTACTATTACTTTTTAGACGGTTATTCTGGCTATTATCAAATTCCTATAACACTAGAGGATCATCCCTAGAGATAGAGGAGCGGCCAAATTTGTTATAGAGGAAGAGATACGTTAAGGTTTAAAGAATAATAACAAAGTGTTTGAGCTCAGGGTTTTATGCATTTGCAGTAGGGATAAAGAGGTGTAATGATTAAATCCACCACATGTGCTGTAAAATACTGATAAGACTCAGAGACATTTGGAAAATACCTAATAGCCTTTCTCCATGTTAACTCTAACAAAAGATTCCTTAATGGTTAGGTATTAGTGCCTATTTCGTAAACTAGTAGGTTTTACTACTATTAAGCCATACTTCAAGAGTATTCATGTATATAATAATTTATTAAAATAAAATAAAATGAAATTATTTAAACTTAAATAATGATATTATATAGTAAAATAATAGTATTTAAAACATACAATAAATATTTGATAATAAAAATATTAAATAAAAAATAATGTTAGTTTAAATAATAATAATAATTTTTTGTAAACTAATAAAAAATAATATTTAAAAATAATACAATAATATTAAACACAACCATGAAAACAATAATAATTGTTGCCCCTAAGATCTCATGCTCAAGCTCAAGCTCACTAAAGTCTAAAGTGGACGAGCCCAAACCCACTATTGGTTAGAGTGGCTGATAACTGCTTAAGATTGGTTATGGCCAAAAAACCAAGCACAAGTCCGGGGAGATGAGTTCCTGAAGGGTTAGATACTATGCCAAGTTTGAGGAGTTGGAGTTCTTGAAGGGTTAAGAACTGGTCCTTATGGATCAAGCCCTTGTGCTCGACACCCTCATTTAATGTCAAGCTCGACTATACATTAAGACTCCTCAGGAACCCTATCCTATAGAGTGTTTTCATTTTATTAATGGCCAAGCACTATATGTATCTTAAGGACTCATTAAGTTAAAGATTGCCCACTATAATGGAGCAATTATACCATATAGCCAATGACGCTATGCTTTTTAGGTCAAATAGGGTGCTTTACCCACTTCCTTCATAAAAGACAACGCGAGGCAACTGATCAATGTCTTCTTAATTTTTGGATCACAACTATAACCTCCAAGCAACCCATGACATAATTCAATTATCCAAAAATTGCCTATTTAATGCAGAACCTTAACTCGCGCTAGAGGACAAGTAAGTGAATTGTATATAGTTACACAAACTAGACATTCAAGAACTACTTTTTCTTTGTTTTTATCATTCTCACCAAAGTTTTAACTTAAGCATCAGAGGGTCATTGTCAGATAAAGAAACAAGAATATTGTTTAAATAACAAGAATCGTATTCCTTGATAATTTTTCTTACAAAGAGTTCATGATATATATACAAAATTAAAGGAGTTAACTTTAGGAATTTTATTTGTAATTTTGTATAAATCTCTAACTAGCATTAATGTTCTAATCGTTGGTGAGAAATAAGTGGATATCCAAAAAGTTTCACTTTTTTCTTATGGTTTTGATTTGCTTTATCTTACCTTGTAGAGTCTTGATTTGATTTGTCTTTCCTTGTACGCCTGGTCATATTTGTATTCTTCTTAAATTCTTGCCTTACATATTATTGATTTGATTTTATAGTTCCTTAATATGTTTCATCTTTTCTTATTGTATTTGTGCACATGTTTATTATAGTTGTATTTTAGTATAATTTAGAAGTGCCATTCATCATGAGAGGGGAAGCTAATGAGCTTGCCATGATTCTGCATAAAAGAAGAAGAAGATTTGTTAGTTGAAAAGGGGAAACAATTCTCATCAAAAAGTACATGCCATGAAATATAGACATGGTTGCTTTGTGGTTGCAAACATCGATAGCCTTTGTATAATGGACCATATTCAATGAAGATGCATGGATATGATTTGCAGTCAAATTTATTGTGGCTATAATTTTAAAGATATAGGAAGCAACGACAGCCTAATACTCATAATATACTATAGTCAGCAAGTTTATAAAATAGTGTTCCATAAGGACATTTTTTTGTTAAGTTTGGACAGAGGTAATTTGTTTATGACGTAAACAATAACTAAGACTATAAACTCAAAGGCAAGGAGGCATGAAACATCATAGCTAATGTTGTTTCTACTACATAGTGATGCTTCTTCTCAGTAAGTCCATTCTGCTCAAGAATGTATAGACAAGAAATTTGTCTCTTAATACCACATTGCTCAAGATGTCTTATAAAGGCTTTTGATAAGAATTCTCCTCCTCCATCACATTGGAGAATTTTAATTTTTCTTTCAAAGCAATTTTTCACCTATCTCTGAAATTTTAGAAATATTCAAAAAAGTCTTTGTTTTAATGAAAATTGCCAAGAAAATATAAAATGGTTATTAACAAATAAAGCATAAAATCAAAATTTATGAGTTGAATATATAAGGCAAGACCTCATAAATCACAATAAATTTTATCCAAGGAAAATTCTAAAATTTTATTAGATAATGTAGGGTTGTCTACATCTTTTGCCTAGTTGGCAAAAAACACAAACAATTGGTTAATTTGTCAAACTAGAAAAACTTATAATTTTATTGTTTTAAAATTCTATAAAAATATAAAGTGTGCATTCCCCAATTTTTTATGCCTTAGATCGTAATCTTCAAAATTTTCTTTTATTGCACTCAAAGCAGCTTGATTTTCTCATAGTTCATATAGTTTGACTTATCTACTCCTTTTGGCCAGGATCTTGTTATCCTTGTTCTTAACAACAAAGCCAGCATTGTTAAACTCAAAAGAATATCTATTATCATTTATAAGTTAGCTAATAGATAACAAATTCTTTTTAAATGAGGAATGACTAAAATATTTTTGAGATTTAATTTACCATGTTTGGTGTTTAATAAGGCATCCTTTATATAAAATATTTGTAGACTTTATCCATTACCATCATAAATCCTCAATAGGGTGAAATATGATCAAGATTACATGGAGTGTTTGTCATGTGCGAAATGCCTTTATAGTCAACATAATATTGTTGATCTCCTACATCATTTAGGTTCAAGGCAGCTAATATTTGACCCTTTTCTTCTTTAAGATAAATGAAGTTATACTTGCTCCAACACACTACAGCATTATGATTTTTCTTACCACATATTTGGCAGATAAGAGTTTCTAACTTGCTATGCTTCTTTGAGTTAGAATTGTTTGCATTTTGTGAGCTTTGAAACCGTTGGTTGTTTCCATATTGTAGATTTTTTTTATAGAATTGATTCGACCACTAGAACTATTGTTTGGAATAATATTTACTCTAAAATTGGTTTGAATAAGACTTTCTCTTCCTCTAGCACCATTTCTTCATTCCCTTTGCATTTGGCCTTTCCTTTTTTGACCAAGGAAAGCCTGATTATGATTAATGATAACTTTTTCTTCCTTTTCTTTTTGAATCATAACATAATAGAATTTTTATAATTCTAAAGAGCATAAAGAAATTGTTTTAAGGTCAGGCGATGTGGTTTTACTAGCATAATAGTTTTAAAGTTAGAATAATTTGATCCCAAAATTCTAGTAATTTGGAACATTTGATCTTTATAACTAATAGGCTTACCAATGGCAACCAAATTATAAAAAATATTCTTGATTTTTTTCACAAATTCTTCAAGTATGAAGGTCCCCTTTTTAAGGAGTACAAACTGTCTTTGAGCCATATCTTTTGTTCATTTGCAGTAAACAACATGTTTTCTTCAATGGCATCCTATATTTCTAGGCAATTTGCATGCTAATAATGATACTCAAAATATTTTCAATCATAATTTCTTAAGTAAAGTCTTGAGAAGTTTGTCATTATTTGTTCAATTGACAACTTGCAGATTGTAAGTCTCTTTTCCACCTTCCTTTAAAATTTCAGGAGGAATTTCTACATTACCAAATAAATGATGTTTAAGTTCAAGGCTACTAATAAATGGCATGACTTGAGATTTTCACAAAAGAAAGTTATTTGAAGTGAGTTTGATATACATCAAACTTGTACTTTGATAAAAATATTGAAATGACATTTCAGGCTGAGAGAATTGAGATTTTAAACTTGATGAAGCCATTGGCTCTAATACCATAAATAAATAAGGATATTGTTTGAATAACTAGAAGTGTATTCATTGATGATTTTTCTTACAAAGAGTTCATCATATACAAACATAATCAAGGGAGCTAACTTTAGAAAATTTATTTACAATTTTGTATATGTCTCTGACTAGTATAAATGTTACAATCGTTGGTAGGAAATAAATGGTTACCTAAATTGTTTTACTTTCTTCTTAAGGTCTTGATTTGCTTCATCTTGCCTTATACATCTTGTCATAGTTGTAATCTTTTAAAAGTCTTGACTTGTAGATTCTTGATTTGATCTTGTCAAATCTTGATATGTTTTGTCTTTTATTATTGTATTTATAGTTGTATTTCTCTTAGAGTTACTTATGCTAGCTCAGTTATTTATATATTAGTCTTAGAGTTATATCATGCTCTCTTTATTTCCAATTTTAGTTATGCAAATTTTATTAAAGGAGGATTCCTATCATCGGAATCTCCATCAGTACAAGTTTGACCAACTTTATAATTGCGGCAAATAGGTTCAGACTGCTGAGAAAGTTATGGACGAGTAGCAATAAGTTAGTTACAGCTGTTTCCATAAGGATATAAATTTATCTCTTAATCGAAGATCGCAAATTTGACTAAGAGCCTAAAATTGACGATCAACAAGTTGGCACCAACTATGGGGAACAGTTTAAAAAGCCATAAAAGTCAACAATCCTAACCCAAGTAAAAAGGCTAACAGGAGAAGGCGAAAAGAGAGCGAGATTTTTATTAATGTACGATGCGACACTTTAACTCTATGAGTTATGTCGTGGAGGAGTAAAAATAGTGGAAAAAGTATTTCGACCGTTAAGGGAGATCACAAGGCAATTAGGATTTGATGCAAATTTTTTTAAAATGAGTTAAAGACGTCTAGGCCAGAAAAAAGTGAGTAAAAGGAAATTTTAGAAGATGTTTTGGACACTCAATGGAAATTAGAGTAGAGTCAAGAAGCCCACGAATAAAATGATCAACCGACAAGTTAGATGTCGACGACAAGGTCCCTCCATCAGTTGACTTAGGTGAAAAAGTATGTTCTTTACCTAGAAGAAAAAGAAAATATGGGTATAAAGAGGGATCTTCATGAAGTATAAGAACATAGGCTTTAAATTAAAAGGCCCTAGGGGAGATAAGAGGTGTAATTGAGTGGATAGCGTAGTTTGAAAAGGTGTTATTGAGTAGATTCCTTGAAATGAAAACCACAAAGCATATGTATTGGCACGATTAACTTCAACCAAGAACGCCAAGATTCCTTAAGCTATGCCTTTAGAGCTCGTCTTTGAGCCCAATATAAAGGTAATGATAGAAAAGGTCCACTAGGTTGAGTCCGACCTGAGCTGGATGGATGATAGGGGTTAATTAGGTATAATATTTTCATCTTCCAAGCTTAATATTTATTTGTTTAAATTAATATTATTTAACTTTTTATGTGTTTTATTATTATTTTATAAGTTTGAAGTCATTGGAATAAATAAGCATAAAACTCCAAGGGAAATAAGGTAAAAATATCAAAATTGCTACAATAACCATAAATAGTAATATATGAATAGCAATTTATGAACATTAACTTTGCTACAGTGCCAACCCTGTTGCACTAAGCACTGTGGCACTCAAGTTAGTGTTCCCAATACCGGGGTGCCCAATAATTAGCGTTGTGATGCTCAAGTTAGAAAGTCCAGCATTAGGCTGCTTAAAAAATAAAGTCATGGCACTTATGCGATAAAAGGAAAATCCTAAATTGCATTATACATGAATTTGTCCTAATTTGCAATCATAGAACCTACAAATAAAGGAATTTTGAAGCAAAAAATGTAAGACAACAAGAGAGAGCATGAAAGAGAACATATTTTAAAGAGTTTAGAATGCGATATGAAGCTTGAAGAAGAGGATTCAATAGCAAGTTAGAGAGAGAAAATGAAGAATTAGCTGTTATTATTTGTTTTCTTCTTCTCTTACTTTTATCTTTTGTTTTTCTCTATTATGTCTACCAATTTATATTCTAAAACTCTAGTTTTCATCATGAGCTAAGTTTTATATTTAGGGTTACAACTTTGAACTCGATATGTGATTGAATTCAAGTTCTTTTATTTTTATGAACTCAATAATTATTCTATACTTAATGCTTTCTAATTACTTGATCACTAATTAGATTGTCATAAAAACCCTAATGAGCTTAAAGAAGGAATTTAGGTGTTAGCTTTGAATAATTTAATATATGATCATAGCGTAACAGATCAATTCTATTATCCATATGGCATATATGGTATTAATAGATCAGTTCTTAATGAATCTTATTATCATTTGATTACCATAAACATATAGGTAATTGCTAGGATAAGATATAGTTACTTGACCATTGACAAAGACTTGTGATGATATTAGGGATCTAGCCAACAATTTATATTGAAGGATTAATTTAAGAAAAGATTAATTAGTTCAAGTAAAGTATTGATGGATAATTGTAATCCTAGGTTTTATCTGTTATTGGTGCCTCTATCTTGTTATATTTAGTCTTTTTTTTTATCTTATTAGTCTTTTATTTATTTAGATTAGATTACTTATATTTTGAGATTTATAAAAAACACAATTTTAGTATTTAGCATAATAATAATAACAATTTCTTATAGGAATAATACTCTATTTACTCTTTATTACTTGTTTATAATAGTGTTGCATTTAAGTATAGTACAATAATAGACTTGATCAGAGGGTACATTAAGAATGAAAAAGTGCTTAAGAACAAGATAATGGCCCACTAACTCGATACAATTTGATTGATGGAGTCTTTTATTGCCGAGGACAATCCCATCAATACTTGAGATGCCTTAATCCCAGCGAAATTGACTACATATTAAGGGAAATTCATGAGGATCTTGGGTAATCATTCAGGTGTTTAGTCCTTAGCACACAATCCTTAAGCCTATGATACTAATGACCTATTACTCTTCAAGATGTTAAGGAGCTCATTTGTAGGTGTTATACTTGCTAGAAATATGTTGATCACATACACACCTACCTGAGGGCCCGAAAGTGATGACAGACCCCTAGCCGTTTGTACAATAGAGGCATAATATGATCGGCTCCTTACCTCGGGAAAAGAGTTCAACAAAATATGTTATAGTTATGGTTGATTATTTCACCAAGTAGATTAAGGCAAAACCACTGACTAAAACACTAAGAAGAAAGTTAAAGAATTTGTATATAGGAACTTCATCTGTTGATTTGGGGTCCCACATACTATCGTAACTGACTATGGTAAGTAGTTTGATAATGATAACCTTAAGGATTTCTACTAAGATCTCTTTGTTAAGCTCTAGATTGCCTCCTCTGCTCATCTTAAAACTAATGAGTAGGTAGAATTCTTGAACACACTGATCAAGAAACTATAAAAGATGAAATTGGTAGAAAGGAAAGGGTTTTGCATCAAAGACTTACCCAAAGTGTTATGGGCCATAAGTGTTGGGTGTTGATTATTCTAGGGTGCTTGCATGTGGGATGTATTCATCATATAAAAATATGCATATCTCATACATATATATGCACAGCGGAAGCATAAAAATTTATATACAATGAACACATATAATACATATCAATCAAATTAAAATCGAGATTGAGAATTTAACTCATGAAGCCTTTGGATTAAATTGCTTGAAGTCCACCATGAAATGTAAACTTTGATCAATCTTAGTAATCAACAAGGGTGTATTTGATTGTCTAGAATAACAGTATGTTAATCCAGCATTTAGTTTAACTCTTAAACTTAATTCAAAGTTAAAAATTTGTTATTCTTTTTATTCAACTCTTGAATAAAAATAAATTTAATTAATGTTTTAATGGCTAAATTAATTGGAGAAGATGATGAATAGAAAATGTTTTCAACTCTTGAAACATTTCAATTTTCGTTCTCAATTTCTCTCTTAATTTTCTAGCCAACCAAAAAAACTTAACACTTATTCTTCTAATGAAAAATAATTCATTTTGCTTATATAAACCAAATACATTTAATTAATATTTAATTTAACATGTATTTAATTTCAATTTCACTTAAATTCGAATTTGCATTTAATATAACCTAATCATAGTTAACATTTAACCTTAGTTAAGTTAGTTTAACTTAACCTTTAAGTTAAATAAATATTTAAATATTCTAACCATAGTTAACTAACTTAACCATAGTTAAGTTAACCTTTACTTAGCCATTAAGTAAGGTTAACTTAACTTAACTTAACCATATGATTAACCTTTAACCATAGTTAAGTTAAATCATTTATTTAATAATTAAATAAATAAATATTTATTTTAATTATTTAATAATTAAATAATCATTAAGTGAAATTATATTTATATTCTTACTAGGTTACAAAGTTAACATAAAATGGGTCCCATCAGTTAACCATATACTTTAGTTAACTTAACTTTACTAATTGTTGAATTTTATTGTATTGAACTATTTAATACGGTACACTGCCCAAGTACACAAAGAGTACATTTTATATTGGGACTCCTTATGTCCACACTTGATTTGTCAAATAGAACTATTCTATGAGTTCGTAATCGATGCCCCACGCACACGTTACGAATATTTCAAATCAGCGTGTTAGACCATACAAGTTAAGGTTACAATGTATACGTATAATCCTTCCATCTTTTATACTCTAGATGTGCAGTGATATAGATCAGCACCGTCAAATCCCCGTAAGCACATCGTTAAACTTATCTCCAGATTTGTATCTCGATAAACAATATACGTAAACACTTTTGTTATATTGTTTAATCCTATGGAATAATCTTTTTTCGGGTTTATGCTTGTGGCCACAAGACTTTATGAAATAAAATCTCAGAGCATCGGATATACAACTTACCTATATAAGTTGACGGATCCCGTATCTGCGTATATCGAACTCCATAAGCATTGGACCATACCCAGCGACACATAGCCGTCAGACCATGAAAGGTTTCTGACATATGTGGAACCAAAGTATGGTGGATCACTCATAAGACCACTGTGGCGCTCAGGTCAAAGGACCACGAATATTACTCAACTCGAGAGGACCTTTCTTTAACAGCTTCATAAGATATCTATTAGGGTCCTCGTGAGTCTGTTCAGTATCCAGTACTGACTGGATACACGCATGCCTATACAAGCTCTAAGCTCATGGTAAGCTAAGAATAACCATCCGAACCAATTAAATATAGACATACAATAATCTATATTATAGTAATTTACCGGTAGACCCGCATTGGTGAATATAGATCATGAACATTATGTTTGAGATATACTTACATAATGACATTTCTTAGCACCTATTACAACTCTTTGCAACTATATCATTACAAGTATACTCTCAGGTCTTTGTCCCATTATAGACAAGGTTCCAACTCTTTAGACCTTGCTAACTCTTATAAACTGTTAGCTCTTAACAATGTCAACTCTTAGCATTTATAACTCTCAGTATTGCTAACTCTTAGCCTGGGTCTAAACTTCTTTAGACAAGATCTGAACTTCTTCAGATCATACGATGTCTGTAACGTTACAAGCATTATACTATATAAATATGATATTAACAATTTTTATTCAAAATATTTATTGTATAAATATTAAACAATTAATATTTATATAATATTGGAATGGCACGTAAGCACCAGCTCTAACAATAAGAACTATGAGTAATGCCACAACTTAGGAGACTCTATTCTCAATAACCTTCGGGTGCGAAGCAGTAATCCCTGCTGAGATCGGGGTACCAATATACAAAGTCTTGTACTTCAAAGAGAATGAGAATAAAAAACTACTATAAGGAGAATTAGATCTCGTTGAGTAAAGAAAGAAACAAGCCAAACTTTTAAATAATATTTACTTGGTTCTATAATAAATGAGTTTACAGAGGATGACCTTGTCTTGAAGAAGGTCTTGTTGAATATTAAAAATCCTACTGATAGAGTCATTGGTTCGAATTGGAAAAGTTACGATAAGGTTCTAAGAAGGATTGTACCAGGTACTTATGAGCTCGGGTATGTAAAAAGACGAGTGGTTAAAAAATCATAGAATGTCGGGATCCCTAAGAAGGATTGTACCAGTCACAGTCTTTAAGTTGTATCTCTTTATTTTAAAGTACTTCATGAATATAATGACAAGCTCGTATGAGCTCGATTTTTGAATATAATTAATGCATTTCAAGTTTGTACCAAGATTCACCTTTAACGTAAGTGTCTAACATTATGTCTTTACTTTTTGAGAAGAAATAATGCTCGTTTGAAAAGGACAACATCATATTTTACTCTCACACGATCTTCTAGAATGACCGATGTTCATTAAGAACTCGGGAAAAATTGGGTGATCATCGATCAAGGTGGGCTGCTAGCTTTAAAACATTATAGAACGACCAATGTTCCCCTCAAAACTTGGGAAAAATTAGGTAATTAGCAAAAAATATGGTCACCTACCTTAAGTGACCCTCAAGAATGACCCATACGATAAAAAACCCCCTCGATATTCAATCATTTGTACCGCTCAAGGTGAAAAATTCTTACGCAGTCATTCAGATCCTATAGTTGCCCATGACTAAACTTACTTAGATATGATTTCAGTTAAGAACTTGACTACGACCGAGCTCTTAAGGGGAATAATTTTCCCATACTTAGCTAAATTTAGCTAATATTGTTGGTGCTCTATTTGGGAATTTAAAATTAATTCATCTATATGATGTGCCTCGATTAAAGATTTTCGAAGAGGTTTTGGACTAATCCTATGTCAAACACTTAGCCATATTTATATATTTTAATCTTAAGTGCCTACTTAGCCTAAGTCTTAAGTGTTCAACTAGTTACTTAAGTGCCTATTAAGCTTGAGCTTGGTTCTTAAGTGTTCATGTCATCGGTCCCTGAATATGATTTTCATTCAATAAAAATTCTAAACATGTATTCATTCACACAAACACATACCGCATAGATATCATTCACAGATGCTAATAAAATACCAAGTATAAAAGATGACAATTATACCAGAAAAATCCACTAACATGTTTAGCTCCATTTATTTTTTTTAAAATGAGGGGGGAAATACAGTAAAAAATAGAAATAGTCCATCTTAGGCAGCTAGTGTTAGGCTCCTCATTCCTAGTCTCCTCTGGACCTTCAAAAGGTAGATTACTCACCATAAGAGGAGGAACAACGTCAGTAGATGGTCCAAGTAGTGGTGGATCATTAGTGGCCTTTCTAGTGATCTCCATGACTGACCTAAAAGCTTGAGGGGTTTCTTTTTTAGCGTCTAAGTCAATAATCCACTGGGTGTTTTTGGCTACACTCTCCTTGGCTAGTTACTACCTATCGAGCTCATCATCAAGCCATTTAAGGTCTAAGTCAAGGTAGTGCTATTTAAAAAGCTCTACGCATTTTCTGAATCCTTAGTTGACCCAATTGAACCACTAGTTTTCAGCTTCCATCTGAATAGAGGTACAAGTATCTTCAACCTTATTTTTTAGTCCCTTATTCTTATGGATTAGCTTAGCATGGTCTTCATAAGAGTCCTCACTATGGTTTAAGCCACAATAACCTTTATCTTTAACTAATGGATCACCCTCTATAACTTGGTAACCTTACTCTCTGTTATGACGGCCTTTACCTTAGCTTACTTAACCTTAGTAGTGTATTACTTAAATGACTAATCACCCTCCTCCACTTTTTTGTGTGCCTTATCCAGCTTTTTATGTAGCTAATTTATGCTAACCTTGGCCTCCTTCAATTTTTGCCCATCTTTGACATCACCCATAATTGGCTCTCAATTTTAGGAGAGAACATAGGCACCCTGTATAGATAGAGAGAAGTTAGGATTAAGCAATACTTTAAAATGGGAATCTGAATCTTGTCTAAGTCATAAAATATACCTTTAAGAGATTGCTGGAAGGCCTTGACCTTATTGTACTTTAAAGTTGCCTTCGCGTTCTTAGCCTTTATTGTGTGTTTCCTTTCTCTGATCAAAGGGACTATATGTCTATACCATCCTTTTTTTTTTCTCTAAAAGCGATGTTAGACAAAGTGAAGGTGGAGACATTAGACCTTGTCACTACACATTGCTTGATTATTGAGGTAGTCATTCGTGGTGGAGTCGTTGAAGACCTCGATGCTATTATAAATCTCAAGTAGAGTTTATACCAGCACTTGAAGGCGGTGAAGAAAAGAAAGTAGAGATGCTAACTGGCCTCTTTCCTTTGGGGTTAATATAGGGACCTTCTCACCCACTCGCCATCCAGGGAGCGCCTCCTTAAACGCATTTAAAAGTAGCATAATATTTTCCCTCAAGTACTTAGCCACTCTCTATGATTCATGGGTTGGGCAGGTCTTCTTCCTACTGCCCTCACCCTTTTCAACCATTCCTCTAGAGAAACATTAAAGGCATGAATTAACCACTACTCAATTGTAAATGAGAAGATTAATTTGACTAAGTATAAATGATTTCCTTTCTTTTATCTGCTTCTTCTTGATCTCATAACTTTAATGACCTGAGCAATCAAACTTAAATTCACCAAACTCTGTTCGATTAGAAGGTTATTGATTGAGTCTACGTGCTTTAATGCCTCACAGATCTTGCCCTGGTCTTCTAACATAAAAGTAGGTTTGGATGACCAGTAAGTTGCTAAAATAAGAAAACAAAGAAGTTTACAAATAAACCTCAGTCTACAGAAAGTAAAAGAACAAATCAAGGTGTTAGGCCTGAAGTTAAAAAAGTATGAGGACACAAACTCTCTCCTAATATGCCTGAATGCTTTCGGTCTTATTCTCCATTAACAAAGAATCAAATATGTTTTTTTTTTACTCGAAGAGAAATATTTATTAGGAGTGTCCTTCCCCTCATAATCATTGGTAGTGAGGTGATAAAATCCCTCGTTCTGATCAGAATTTGTCTTAATTTGGTAAAACTATTGGAACTCTAGAAAGAAAGGTCCAAACAAACTAGCTCTTACCTATATTACAAAGAGCTTGACTAGGATTTTCCAAGAATTCAAATTTAAGTAGTAGGGTGATGTTCAAGTAAGCGAACATCTTGACGAAATAGGGTTGAACAAGTAGCCTCGATCCTAACTTAAATAAAATAATATAGAGAGACACATTGCTAGTTGGAAGTACACTAGGATACTCCCTGAGATTAGCTTAACACTTATTAGTATTTGATATCTAGTCTTAGGCACTTGGAGATCTACCTCAGTTACATTAGAGGGGTAGTTTAGTGGGCAGTCTAACTCATATGAAACCTCATCGTTAGTTAGAATGTATTATTTCTCTTTTTAGACCTACTTTTTGACCTCTACACTCCTACGAGGGGCACTAGCCGAGATTTTCTGCTTGCCTACTTCTCTACTTATGGTCCACTTAGAATCTTCTTTAGTAACCAGCTCAACTTTGGCATCTCTCTTTCAGCCAAGCTCTCTACTGTTTTAGAGTTCTTGCTCTTCTTGAGAACCTCTTTTTCTATCTCCTTGGGCTGCGCTATTCCTAGCATTTGAGTCTCCTCTGAAGTAGCAGAACTCTAGACCAGATATATTTTAGGAGTCATTGACCTCACTTTTGTCCGAAGACATTTTCCTAGTGATCAACCTAAAGATGATAAGGCTAAATAACATATTAACTGAGCATTCAATTAAAGAATGATGGCACTTAATGTCTAGAGACTGAGTACTCATACTTTAGAGAATAAAGAAAAAAAACTCATCAGAGCCTAGAAAATGGTTCAAAAGAAAGGGAAAAAAGAGTTAAATAAAAGTGAGAATGACTTAATTGAAGATGAAGCCTAAGATTTGGAGAAGGTTCTTACACTGAAATCGATTAAATGATCTTTAAATGTGATCTCAATCATTTTACAATGGTATTGATTGAAGGATCTTTTCTTTGGAATTGCAACTTTCTCTCTTTAGCTAAATTGTTTTCAAATGTAGAAAATGTGAAAAGATAATTTACCTTTAATATAGAAAGAGGACCCAAGGCAATCACAGTGTGTAAATATGAAGATTTAATGGTAAAGATCCATCTGCGTGTGAGGAGGTTTTTCACCTGACAGATGTGACTATTTAGGATTCAACCTAGTTATTTGAGATAAGGCCATGCCCATAAAAATTGAAGTGACCTGATCGTTGGTGACGCTTGGCACCAATTTTAAATTTCAAAATATTAGTCCTGAGAACACTCTTTAGATGAGTCAATCACAATATAATTGAAGCACACACATGATGAGCACTTATTCGAGAACACATCATTATGACCAAGAAATTAATGTAAATCTAAGGACGTCAAGTAAGTTGAATACTCCATAGAGTTTTTATTATCAACTAGTCAATATTAGAAACTAAAAGACCTCATTGGCCCTAAGATCCTAGACCCAAGCCCATTCAGGCCTAAAGTGGACAAGCTTAAGCCCACTAGTGGTCAGAGTAGTTGAAAAACACCTAAGCCTAGTCATGGGTTAACAACTGAGCACAAGTCTGAAGAAATGAGTTCTTAAAGGGTTGGGTACTACATCAAGTTTGAGGAGTTGAGTTACTAAAAGGTTGAACACTACCCATTATAGATCAAGCACTTGTGTTTAGTCCCCCACTCAATATTGAGCTCGATTATACTCTAAGATTTCTCAGGAACATTACCCCATAGAGTGTTGATTTTTTTATTAATGACTAAACACTACATGTATCTCAAGAATTGATCAAGTTTGGGACCGCCCACTACGATGGAGCAGTTATGTCACCTAACCTATGACGTCGAGCTTTCCAGGTCAAACAAGGCGCATCATCCTTCTTCCAAAAAATGTGAAGCACAAAGCAACTGACCAATATCTCCTAAATTTCTAGACTACAAATATGACCTCCAAGTGATGAGCAACCCATGACGCGAGTCAGTTGCCTAAAAATTACTTATTTAAATACGGAACTTTAATTTGCATGCGGAAAAAAGTAAATAAATTCTACATAACTATATACACTAGACATTCAAGAACTACTTTTTTCTTCATTTTTACTATTCTCACCAGACATTCTAACTTAAGTATTAGAAAGTCATTATCGGGATTGCCATCAGCACAGGCTTGGCTAATTTTGTGATTGCAGCGAACAGGTTCAAACCACTAAGAAAGTTATGGACGAACAACAATAACTTAACTATGACCGTTCTATAGAAATATAAATTTATCATTTGATTGAGGATTACATGTTTAACTAAAAGCTCAAAATTTACTGTTAACAGTAATAATGACAATTATAACAATATAATAATTAGAAAATTATTAAATAATAATAAAATATTAGGTAATTTCAAATAATAATAATATTATTTAAAAGAAAAAGTGAAAAAATAACAAAAATATATATTATGTACATTATAATTCAGTGCTTTTATAATATTATTAAATAAATTATTGCACTAAATTTAGTACATTTCAATCCATTTCATTCCATTATAATGCAATCTAACTTTTATTATCTAATTCAGTGCCAAGTACCAAGCACACTCCATTTGCAAAGCATTATATATATATATATATATTGATTAATTAATCTTATTTATTTATTTTTACATATTACTGTACACAAGTATTTAGCATGTGCATTTGCTTCTTTCCATATTGAGGGGAGGTTGTTGTTAAAAGTTACAATCATAATCTAGTTTTTCATTATGGAATTATCTTTGATGGTTTTTTGGTCATTGTATCTTTTAAAATTTTTATTTTATTTTAACAGGGGTATTTGACTTAGTTGCTAGTTTAATCACAAATGGACAATTATATATCATTGTGAATAGATAAATCATAAAAACATAAATATAGTTAAATCTTAAAAGTATTTTTACATTCATTTTATGATTTTCCACATAATTCATAAGTAACCAAAGTACTTAAAACATTTTATAATGTTATACGATTGAATTTATCTATTAACTTTATCAACTCAGATTTATTTTCTATTTTCTAAGTGGATAATTTTGACTTAAAAGAAACAAATAAATATAAAATTATGGTGATGGATTAATTCAAAAGATTAAAGCTAAATAGTTAATTTTTCTGGGTTTTTCATGTTAATTAATATAAACAGCCACACAATTATTTCATTAATTTTTAATCAAAGCTGTGTTAGTCAACTGTTCAATCAATTTGATCAACCATTTAAATTTAGATATTGATTCTGAGTTCTGACATTAGAGCCCACAGTAAGAATCAAATATCAAATTGAAAGATACATTTTATTCTAGTTTTACAATTTTATATCGTTCAATTTTTCCCCAGAGAGAGTTATGATATTTTTAATTAATTATTTATTTATAATGGCTGAAACAAGAAAGAAGTTGAACTAAATGCATGAACATCTTTTTCCTTTTTTCTTTCCTTAAGAATAAAATTATTTTATTTTATTTTAAAGTCAGCACCTACTGTTTGTACCGATGGCTTTAGAATTTTCAAAACAAAAAAACATCAACAAACCAAATTTGTGGTTCTTCATTAATGAACAAAATCAAATTATTAGTAAAGTACAAAATTTGGCCTACTATCTCATGATCAAATGATGGGTAGATTTGATTCTTGACTTAGATATTAAGGTTCGTGTTTCTTTTCGTATATAAGTAATTTTTTTAAAAATTTTTAATAAAGTAAATTTGATTTTTTAAATTTGCGGATAGTGCCATAATGGGATAAATATATTTTTTTATGTCCTGATAAACTTTTAAATAGATTTAATCTTTACTAGGTTTAAATTTATGGACTGTACCATAACAAAATGAGTATCATTATTGTTTGTTCAGATAGATTTTTAATTTAAAAAAATCTATTGTAATATTAAAATTTAAAAAAAAAGAGTACAAAATTTGGGAATCATTTGGACTATGATAATTCTTCATATATGGTAGTTTATTTGGAAGATTTTGATTAATATATGGAATTTTAAGGACAAATACAAGGATGGATTCGAAATAAAAAGTGCTAAACTTGTTTATAACTGAAAATTTAATATATAATTTTAATAATCTATAAATTCTCCACTGTGAATTGGGGTCCATCGCTAATCATCGGCCAGCTTCTCCACAATGATAAGAAGCAAGGATTATCATATATTTTTATAAACATTTTCTTTTTATTATTTTGGCTTTTATTTACTCTCCTCCTACATTTTATTGGTGAATGGGATTTGATCCTAATACTTACTTCTTAGTATAACATTTCAAAAGATTTTTATGGATTGAAAAAAAATCAACACTTACAATGTTATTGCCCTATAAATTTAATTAGGCAGTCGATGCTCATATGAAGCTTTTGACAACCAATGCAATGCATAAATTAGCTAATTCCAATTTGAAAGAGCCTATGATGACATTTTAATGAACTTAACTTAATTAGTTATGTAATTGATTGCAATTGATGCTAAACTAGAACACAATTAATGCAAAGTTGGTCTAGTTTTAAGTTAATCAAAGGAGGAATTAGGGCTTAGAGGGTTATGGCATTCCCAAGCTCTAACATAGCCTTTTATTGTATTATATACATAATGTTTTAGTATTAAAATATTTATTCCGTTCCGAACTTCTTTTAAAATTCTTATAATAGGTAAAATTGTCAATTTAAAAAAGTGGTTCTTACTAGTATTAAATATTTATTTTTTAATATATTATTTATTATTCAAACAATATCTCATCTTTCTCAATTTTAATATTTTTTTTAATAAAAAATATCATTTAATTTACAAGTTATCTCTATTTTATATTTTTTAAACTTCATTCTCATATCTTAATAAAAATTAATTTTATATTTACAAGTGATTCCATCTATAAATCTTTTCTATATAAAGAAATTTTTATACTTGTAATTCTTTTCTTACATAGAATTTTTTTTTTAAATTTAACATATATAAATAGATCCACAATTATAGAACACCATATATTGGTGATTTTACCTTCTCTTTAATTTACGTCAAACTCTTCTTTCTATCTCAAAGGCCAAGAAAAAAAATTCTCCAATAAATAAGTTAGAATCTTTTATATGTTTTAATAATTTTATTTATATATTAGTTAGTTTTTAATATCTTACTATTATAACTTATATATATTTTTCAAAATCTTGTTCTATGTATTTTTTGCTTTAAATTTTTTAATTTTAAAATATAAATTTATTTTTACCAATAATACTATACATATTTATTGTTAATTTTTTTTTTAGTAGGGAAGTCATAATCTAAAATTGATCAAATTTTCAAAAATCAAAATATTAAAATTTAAAAATTTATACATTATCACAAATCTTAAAATTATGCTAAGTTTATTGATCTTTATGATTTTACTTCCCCAAAACTTAAATCAAGATTTTGGTCTTGAATCCAACATATAATATAGAACCAACATTTTTATGTCTGCTAAATTTAGTTCCAAGTTACAAGCTTAAATGACAAGCAATGACTACTTGATCTTGTTGAACAAACTCTTACAAAAGCATAATTAATACTAGGGTTTGATCTCCACCAATCACCTTTTTTTTTTCAGACATATACAAGTAATAAAGGAAGTACAACGAAACTTACAGTTTGAAGAGGATGCAAAGATCCATAGAATCTAAAGCAAGTTTAAGAAAGCTTTTAATTCTTCAAAATCTTCCATATGAAGAACATGTTGTGGGGTTCATTGAGAACTAATTAAAAGTAATTAACGGAATAAAATACATATTTTACCTAATCCATCAACTGTTGCCTTATTTGAGCCAAAGTCCTCTTTTATTTTTTAGACCAATCATTGGAATCATTGAGGAATAATTGGTGAAGGGCATATTATCTACAAAAAGTAGTAGATGAGCACAACATAAAATAAGTATATGCCTTTCATTCTTTATGAAAGAGATTATATATGGGTCCATTACCTAATTAAACTTTCTCCTTTTCTTTCTATATCTCATTATAATTTTCTATATATCTCCTCAATTATTTGGCCATGGACAAAGAAAACTTATTTGATTGTTGTTGCTTAATTCTCTATCTAACTTTGTTGATTTGGGTAAGAATATATATATAATTAAGGGGCGGTTTATGGGAGAGGGGGTTTTGGCCATATGTCCTAAAGGCCAACTAATTAAGGGTAATACAGATCAAAAGGAAGAAAATTGATGAAATGAGTTCTGCAATGATCCTTTAGCTTGAGACCATCAAATGAAAACAAATTTCTATTAAAGGAAAGGAATCTAGATGTGGCATGGTTTTAGGTGATGATGGGGAATTGATGTTGACCCATCAACAAAGGGGATAATGCCAAACAAAATCATCTCAATGAGCTTAGCTTAGCTTAATTATAATTATACAAGTGGGTTTTTGCTTGTGGGATTATTCTTATAATGTGTTTGGTTGAAATGGTACGAGCAAAACTCTTTTTTTTTTAAAAAAAAAAGAAAAGAAAATAGGTTATTAAACATAGCAAACTCAAACAAAACAACTATCATTCTTCTCTATCTAAATGGCCCTAGTCGTCAAAAGTAAACTCAAATCCCCCGTTTGGGGGGGCTAAAAAGATCAACATAACATCCTTTAGTACTTTTCTTCTTCATTTTTTCCACATCTCTTTTATGAAAGAAAAACTTGTCTCATCTTACAGTATAATATTCAAATTCAATATTGAAGCTTACTGTGATACTTATTTCTATTTTAAATTTTCTTTCTTCTGTAATCAGTACCCGCATCTCCAGAAAAAGGACCAATGAGAAAACACAGGCGGTTACAAGAAAGAGAGTGTGTATGGAGTAGGATTCAGTGATTCTAGTGGGTTCCTGCAAAAATACCCCACCTCTTGTTTTGTAACAATATCTAAATTTTCAATTTGTTTTCAATTTTTAAAATAATATTGTATATATATATATATATATATATATATATTGCTTTTGATTGTCAAACCACACACACAACACAAGACAGGCCTACTGCAAGGACAAGATTTTGTTGTACTGAGTTTCAAAATCAAAAGCCACGCAAGCGCCTCTGATAAATATTTACTAACAGTAGCAACAACTCTTTCTTTTCTTATAAAAAAGAAAAACAAAAACAGGTTTCTTCACAGAGAAGTAGTAAAAGAGAGAGAAAAGAGACTAGAAGATATAGAGACAGCCATGAAAGATTATCAAAAGTTTATTTTGCCAGCAAGAGTGTAGGAGAGATCATTTTCATATTATCTGAAGCAAAAGACTGGTCCCTCTGTTGCTACTTCACTTAATATTAATACTTCGACACAACAAAAGCAAAGCTTTGATCTTTTGCATTTCTTTCTTTCTTTCTCTCTTTCTCTCTTTTTGCTCTCTCAGACTCAGTAGTTTTGTTTTTGCTTCCAATTAATGCACAGCTGCTTCTGAGAATTTCAAACCAAAAACTGAGGTAAATTAAATACATATGAATAGTTTCCTTTTGTTTAATTTCATTTTTATGTATAATTATTACCATTTGTTTTCACTTGCTACATGTTTTATTGGTGACATTTATATTTTTGTTTCACATTCCTTCTTGAAGGAGAAGAAGATGATGATGAGTATGCTCTAAATTCTAAAGAGAGAGTCTTTTGCATGGCGAGCCACAGAATTGAACAGACTGCTGGTTTATCTGATCACTCAGGTCCTTCGAATCACCATCACCACCATGTCCCTTATGCAGCAGCTCTTCCTCTTCATGGGATCAACACTCATCCCAGCTTCATGTATGCTATTTTCAGCTCGAAGTTCAAGATTGATTGCCAGCTAGTTACATGGGTTAATTTCCATTGTTTTCAAATAGATAATAATTATCAAAATATTTTCATGTATTTGTTTTGTGTTAATTAGTTCAACGACTACTGACTTGCTAAATGATTAAAATCTTCTGTCTCAGTAACCAAGAAGGATCTGCTTTTGATTTTGGGGAGCTAGAAGAAGCAATTGTGCTGCAAGGAGTTAAGTTTAGGAATGATGAAGCTAAAGCACGTATGGCTATTTCTTCTCTCTCTCTCTACTTTCATTTCTCCTTTTGTGACGTTTGATAAACAAACCAATCCCCCTTGAAGCATCAATAGAGAGAGAGAGAGAGTGAGAGAAAAAAAAGAGAAATTTTTCAAGAGGTACAGTAGAGGACTTGCCATTTCCAATAGAGTAATGATTCTTATGCTAAAAACTTGAATGGTGTGAGGCTACAAACTTAGAAACCTGACCTGTCTCATTACATGATTCCTACTGACTCCATAACTGCATAAAAAAGAAAAGGGGGATTAGGTTCCTTCCCCGATTTTCTTCAATATCTCGGAGTCTTTTTTATTTTGGTTTTGATCCTCAGAGATTTTGCTTTTGGCGATACTTTGGCAGCTTTATTTGCAGCAGCAGCAGCTGCAGGCAGACCAGCAGCTACTCTGGAGATGTTCCCTTCTTGGCCAATGAGATTCCAGCAAACCCCAAGAGTAGTTTCCTTCTCAAACTTTCTTATATCTAAATGTTTGACCATTTCTTTTTGGTATAAGATGGTACCATATAATTTCTCAAAAAAAAAAAAAAAGGTACTATATAAACAAAAAACATTGCTTCAAAAGTACAAACTTTCTTTCCTTTTTCTCTTTCAGGTAGAATAATTAATGAATATATTGATAAGATGGCTAAATTCCCATTTTAAAAATGAGTTTACCAAGTTGATTTTTGATTATTCTTAGGGATTATTCTTTGATACCCACTTGATCTTTTTTTTTCTTTCGGGGTTGTTAATTTATAATCCAGGGAAGTTCAAAATCAGGAGGGGAGAGTACAGACTCAGGATCAGCACTGAACACTCTTTCTTCAAGCATAGCTGAGGGTCAGCTTGACCCAGAATCTCCTATCAGTAAAAAGGCATCTACTTCAGGCCATCATCAGGCTTTTGAACAGAAGCATCTGCAGCATCAACAACAAGCAGAGATGGCAAGTGATGCTTCAAGAACAGGACCATCATCACAGCAGAATCAATCATCAGTTGCAAAACCTCCCCAAGAAAAGGTTCTTATTCTTAATTAGTACCCACCTCAATAATTAACCTTCCTATTATTTCTCCCTTTTTTTGCCCATATCCCAAAAACCCGGGAAAAGTTGGTATCTTTTATTGTTTCTATTATTACTCTTTTGATCTTTACTCTCCCTCCTTTCTTTCCCCTCTCCCACTGTGAGCATATCTTCACAAAACTACAAAAACACAGATCCCAACTACCCTCAGAAAATCAAAAGGACACATAGTTTTTTTTTCTTTTTATTTTTATTTTTTTATGATTTTCTGATCAATGTCTCAGTCTGACGTGAGAGAGAGTTTGCACCCATTGAAAAGCAAAAAAAAAAAAAAAAAGAGCGAGAATCTCTACAGTATTATTTTTACCACAGTTGCTTTGACCCACTTTTCTCAATCCCCATAACTGCTTGATAAACCTGTTGTCTTTCGGCCTTTAAAATCAGTTTTGGAACTACAAACTTGAAACCCCATATCACACACATTACACATACCCCCAAAAGAAATGGAAGCAGATAATGACGATGCGTTTTGCTCTCCGTATCTCTTTAATGATTGCCTGCTGCTTCAAGAACAGAACTCACATCAGTCTCAGAAATCTGTAATGGCCTACGAGCTCTAATCATTATTTATATCTTCCTTTAATCACATATACTGTTCAACAGTACGTTGCTACATCTAGATTCTCTACTCTATATTTAGAATAATCTTTAGTAAATTTATTGAAAAATGGTAACATTTTCCTACATTCTTGTTCTTCCTGGTCCAGTTGCTTGCCAAGTCCTAAGAAAATTAAACAAAAGACTCAACTAAGCTGGATAATTATTCTGGGCTGAGTCCATTTTTCTAATTTTGTTTTTCTTCCATTACAGTTTCAATCATCTTCATTTTCCTGCCCTTTCTTTTTATTTTTCCTCTAGTTTCTCAGCCACCAAACTAGAATATATGCTTTCATTTTCTTCACCAACTACTTGTCTCCTCGTTTCTACCTCTCTCTCTCTCTCTCTAAGAATTTATGTGAATTGACAAGGAATAGTCTCACTTTGTATAATTAAATATTTCTGACATATTCTTTTTTTTTAATAATGTCGCAGAGAAAGGGTCCCGGTTCAACCTCAGACAAACCGCTTGATGCTAAGGTAATTAAAAAAAAAAGAGAGAAATGTATTCTATTTTTGGTGTTATTTTACTCTCTTTGCTTCCAAGTTTTCATATATTTTTTTTAAATTTATTTTTTGGACTTAAAATTTGAGCTAAATGGTTTCAGACATTGAGACGTTTAGCTCAAAACAGAGAAGCTGCCAGAAAGAGCCGTATAAGAAAAAAGGTGGGTGATGCACTGATGCTCCATACGTATTTCATATTCATTATTCTGTAATTTGATTTTCTTTGTTTCTTCTTTTTTTTTTTAAAAATAAAAATTTTGTGATAGGTGGTGTATTGTATTGATACTTGTTTGTCTCTTCATAAACAGGCTTATGTCCAACAGCTAGAATCTAGCAGGATCAAGCTCACTCAGCTAGAGCAAGAGCTTCAAAGAGCCCGCTCTCAGGTTTTTATTTTCTGAAAACTAAATTATCTAAAACAGTTTACAATTTTTTTTATCATCAATTAATGAGTGATTTATTTTTTATTTTATTTTTTTGTAAATATGGGATTGTTCAATAGGGACTATTCTTGGGAGGCTGTGGTGCTGCTGTAGGAAACATAAGCTCTGGTAATTTTCCTGTTAGATATATTTTACATTTATTTACCACAATACCCTTATTTCATGAACCTATTAAAAGGAATACACCATCCGGGCCGCTAATCGCTGATAAAGTAATACGACTTGGACAATTGCATTTCTTGTTTCTGAATTGTGATAGAAAATATTTCCTGGAAGCTGATTTTCCAAGTTGAAAATTGACCCACAATTTTTTTTATTGTCTTTTTCTTTTTCTGAATTACTCAAATGTTTAGTCAAGTTTGGCACATATTACAAGCTAGCAGATTTCGTTTGGCTGATTTTTCTAGACTTGACCAATTTCTCTGTCAAAATTCCTGCCTCCAGTTTCTCAATCCACACAATTTTTTTTTAGAAGATTGAGAACAATTCAAATTAACAAAACTTCTTTGATCCTAATAAATTTTTAAGAATAATGCCAAGTACCGGGAGGATTACTTGGCCTTCGGCTAGACATAAAAGTTATATTCTATTATCTATATGGTAAAACCAGTGCAATATTGATACATGCTACCAACTTTTCCACGTTTAGCAAAATAACATGCTCATAAAAGAAGTACTTTATTTTTTGCCCTCCATTCTATAGTATATATATCAGACTGCCACTTGGTTTTAGCTACAACTTTTTTTAGACAAAGTTGCACCAAACCCAGATCATATTAATGTTAATTATTTTGAATATGTTTGTTTGTGTTTAGGGGCTGCCATATTTGACATGGAATATGCAAGATGGCTGGAGGATGATCACCAGCACATGTCTGAGCTCCGAACAGGATTGAATGCACATTTATCAGATAATGATCTTAGGATTATTGTAGACGGATACATTTCACATTACGATGAAATTTTCCGGCTAAAGGGCATGGCTGCAAAATCTGATGTGTTTCACCTTATTACCGGAATGTGGACAACTGCAGCAGAGCGTTGCTTCCTTTGGATGGGCGGTTTTAGACCCTCAGAACTCATCAAGGTTTGAACTTCATCATCTCATCAACTGCATTATTTCTTAACTTATAATACATAGCATGTTGTTAAGAGTAATTTTGTAGGTTAACGTGAAACGACTAAGTTGCCCTTACCAAGGATTCTAGTAAACTTACTACGATTTTTTTTTTTGTGGGGTGGTTAAATCATCAGATGTTAATATCTCAATTAGACCCATTAACAGAACACCAAGTGATGGGAATTTACAGCCTCCAGCACTCATCACAGCAAGCAGAAGAGGCTCTCTCCCAGGGCCTGGAGCAGCTCCAACAATCACTGATTGAAACCATCGCCGGCGGCCCAGTCATTGATGGTATGCAACAAATGGCTGTTGCCTTAGGCAAGCTTGCCAATCTTGAAGGCTTCGTTCGCCAGGTAAAGTGCTAATGTCAATAAAAAAGTTTGAGTTTGCAAGTCACCCCATTTTTATTTTATTGATAATTTGATTTTCACTATATAAAGTTGCCAATATGCATATCTTCACACATAATCTAGGAGTAGAACCACAGGCATGTCAATTCAGAAATAGGGCAGTTTTTGAAAAATGATATGATGAGAAAATTAACCCAGTTGTTAAGGCTTGATACGAGTCCTCAGGTGACAACTCAGACAAGTCCACTTCGGGTGATTTATCAAAAACGTTTGTTGATTTATATTAATTTCTTCATTCCTAATCTGTGATAGCAGGTTAGGTGAGGCCTTTGCTTATATAAATGTCAGTTGTCAATGTTAAGATCTTGCAATTATTCAAAACTCTGGATTATATTTTGACCTATCTACTTGTCAATATGCTTAATCATTAAAGTAGTGGTTGGCCCTTGATTAGATTTGCTCTCACATTGCATATCGGTGAAAATTAGGATTTGAACTCCCACGTGTAATCAAACCCAAATAGAATAAATGTGAAACGAATTATAAATTCAGATGCCTTGCACAATTTGTACACTAGTCTATTGATTAAGTAGTTCATATTATATGTCTAAACAGATATTTTTCTATAGTCTATTTTCATTTTTTTTTTTAGATAAGTGTTCTATATCATGTTTTGAGCCGCAATTAGATAATACAAAGGGAGGCGAGGGGGTAAGAGCCACCCCCCTAAGCTTACACTTTCTTGCATCATCTTGATTGGAACATGTTATTTGACTTTCATGGCAGCTGAATTTGTTTCAAATAAATGATTTGCTACACGCGAGCTCATTGTATGTTGATTGTGATCATTAACAGATTGTTTGACCATGCGAAGGTTTTTATTGATCAGCCGTCTCTATCACGTCTTGGGGGTCAAACTCTATAACATGACATAAAACTAAACTTCATAGATAGTCTTCACACTTCATGTTTGCCATGTGTACGGTGGATAATTTACTCCCATTCTAATTTTTGCGGTGAATTATGTATTGCTTGAGAGTTGAGTCTGAATGCTTGGGGGGTGTTTGATGTGGGTTTTTCAGCTAATAGGGTTTCTATCAAAAGGTGGCTTGATAGTGATATATGTTGAAATGAAAACCCTCCCTAGACCTATCAATGCAAAATTCTTAATGAATAGAAAATTAAAAATAAAACTTTATAATAATTTTCAAATGCATGATTGAAATTGAAATAGTCCAAATCCCATGAATAAGACAAACTGTTGAGTTTCAACCAATTTGAAATTCATGGAGTTTGTGTCAAAATGCCCCAGCATTAGGGACCCATTTCAGTTTCTATATGCTGGTTGTGCTTTTCTATATATATACCTCTTGTCTTTTTGAAATGCGCATGCTGGTTTTGTTGAATTGATTCACTTATTATATGTGCATTTGATATATATGTATGAAGGCGGATAATTTAAGACAACAAACCCTTCACCAGCTCCGGCGGATATTGACTGTTCGACAGGCGGCACGGTGTTTTCTGGTGATCGGAGAGTATTATGGACGATTAAGAGCGCTTAGTTCCCTTTGGGCATCTCGTCCTAGAGAGTAAGATATTTTTCAAAACCAAATGCTCATCTACTGATCACTATTGACTAGGGTTAATTTATTACAATATTAATAATTCTTATAAATTCCTAAAACTTACATTTTTCTTAATTGTATGATCATCGTCAGGACCATGATAAGTGAAGATAACTCGTGCCAAACGATGACTGATCTGCAAATGGTTCAAACTTCAGTACAAAATCAATTCTCGAGCTTTTAATAATTTGATGAGGAAGATGGAGCCAACGATCCAATACATAGATAGATAGGTGCCTCAGCCTCGGCCTCAGCCAGAGTGGTCAAATTATTTATGCACTTGAACCGTACCTTATATATTTTCAAATCTACTTTCGAAGGCATAGGAGTTTACTTTCTTTCTTTGTATGCTTTTGAATATCTTTGATATTATTATTATTATTATTACTACTACTACTACATAGATTATGTTATCTTGTAAATGTATATCATCAATTTTAATTATGCTGGATGAAGAAGCTTCTACTTACTTCAGTATTGATCTTAATAGGAGCGAGTTAAGTTGCAAATTAATATATTGGTGTGTCTCTTTTTCTCGTTTGATCTCGTGTCTCTTGAACCATTTCGAAGGCCAAAGAAAAAGGATAGACTAAACTAAAGTCCTTGTGAGAAAGTTGATTAAAACTTATTGTAATATGATTAGGGGAACAAGTCAAGTGCATTGGATATGTGAAGAAGTAAGACGAACGCAAAAGACAACGCTGCTAGGATGCAGCGCTGTGGCACTCGCAGGCCAAAGCTATAGCGCCGCTGTGCTATTGCAGGAAATAATATTTGTTTGCTTTAAATAGTTTTCTAAGTGTACCTGAACTTCTTAATAAGACTCCAATATGTTTTTGGGTTAATATAGGTCGTCTTAAAGCTTATACAAAGATTTTTTATTGACTTGTAAACACATATTTGTGAACATCACAATAATGTTAGTGATTTGTGAGCTTAGTGATTTTTTGTAAGAGAAACCCTTAGTTACAAGAAAGAATTGTGTTCTTTGTGAGTTCTTGATTTCTTTCTAAAAAAATTCATACTTTTTGGGTGCCTTGTGATTCAATAATAAAATAGTGTGATCTTAATCCGCCGTGGATATAAGCAAGTTGTCGAACTATGTAAATTCTGTGTGTTTTACTTCTACTTTCTCTCTCTAGTTTATTCTTAATTGCTTTGTTACTTTGTTATATACTTGGGATTATTGTTTTCACTTTAACAAACTAGTATCAGAGCCAAATTTTAAGTAAACATGCCACACCCAAGAATGAGGTAGAGAAATTCAATAAGATAAATAACTTCAATTTATGAAAGATGAAGGTTAAGGAGTTATTGGTAAGTCAACAGTTAGGCTTAGTATTAGAAGAGACTGCAACTCCGTCTAGTGAAAAAGAGAAGACGCTAGAGTCATCTAAGGCTGAAGTCGAAAGAAAAGACATTCAAGAAAGAGCTCATAATACAATCGTTCTATCATTGAGCGATGAAGTATTGAGGAAAGTAGTAGGTGAGACAACAACGATTAGTCTTTAAAAGAAGTTTGACTCTCTTTATATACAAAATTCATTGGACAATAGATTGCATATAAAAAAGAAGTTATATCAGTTGTCTATGTCAGAAGAGACACCGATAAAAGATTATGTAGACGCCTTCAACAAGATCATTATTGATCTTAAATCTATCAACATTAAGATAAAAGATAAAGATAAGATAATTATTCTGTTGAGTTCACTTCCCAAGAGTTATGAGAGTGTTGTTGATACGTTACTCTACAGTAAAAAGAGTTTAAAAGGTTTATCTATAAGAGAAGATCCTCATATAGAGATGGGAAGAAGAAGGGCTCTAAATTAAAGTTCAAGACTCCTAGAAAGTGTTAATGCTGGAAGAAAAAAGGGTACTTCATAAAGAACTTTTTGGAGAAGAAAGCACAAAAGAAGAAGAAATATGATGCTGCACTTGCCTATGATGATATACGACAGTGCAGAGACTCTAGGCGCTACTGATGGTAAGAGTACTGAATAATTGGTTCTTGATTCTGGTTTTACTTTTCATATATGCCAACATAAGTCTTGGTTTATAAATTTCCAACCCATTAGTGTCGGTAAGGTGTTAATGAGTAATGACGTTGCCTGTCAAATGATAAGAATCGGTAGTATTAAGCTTAGATTATATGATGGGCAAGTGAGAGAGTTGACAAAAGTTAGGTATGTTTATGACCTCAAGAAGAACTTAATCTTACTAGGGAATTTAGACTAGAATAAGTGTTCCATCATGATCGACGGAGAGGTTTTGAGAGTGTTAAAGGGTTTCATGGTTGTAATGAGAGGTGAGAAACACAAGGCCATTTATGTGTTAGAGAGATAGGTTGTAAGTGGTTCTGCATTGTTCTCTAGCCATAGGAAGTGTTTTAGCATTGTGTGCTTGGGAAAGCACATAGAGTGAGGTTTAGTACTAACGAGCACAGGACTATGGGTATACTTGACGACATACACTCGAATCTTTAGGGACTAGCTCAGATAGCAACTCATGGTGAGGCTAAGTATTTTCTCAGTTTTATTGATGACTATTCGAGAAAGTTGTGGGTCTATGTGTTAAAGAGTAAGGATCAAATGTTTAATACATTTAAGACTTGGAAGGCTTTTATTGAGAATCAAACTAGCAAAAGGGTTAAGAGGCTAAAAATTGACAATGGTCTTGAGTTGTGCCAAGCATGGGATTACAAGGCATAGAACGATGAGATCAACACTATAGCAGAATGATGTAGCTAAGAGAATGAATGATACCCTACTTGAAATGGTTAAATGCATGTTTACCAATGCAAAGATGTCTACGGCATTCTAAAGAGAAGTTGTGGTGATTGCAGTTTATTTAATTAATAAAAGTCCCTCATTAGCGATAGACTTCAAGACACCAGATAGAAATAGTTTGGCAACTCTCCTAAATATGACTACCTCAGAATTTTTGATTGCTCTGCCTTTGTTCATATTAATGAGGGAAAATTGAAACTTAGAGTTATCAAATGGGTATTCATGGGTATCCTGAAGGTGTAAAAGAATACAAGATATGGTGTAGGGAGTTGATATCACCAAAAAGTATTATAAGTCACGTAACGTTCGATGAGACGACAATATTGAAGCCTCCCAAAAAATGAGAAAGAAAAACCTGTGTCCAAAGAAGATCAGTATCCGAGTCAATAGAAGTTGAAGTAGAGCTTGAATGTAGATCTGATATGCCTCTAGATTAGTACTTCAATAGAATTTTTGGTTGCCCTACCTTTGTTCATATTAATAAGGAAAAATTGGAACTTAGAGTTATCAAATGGATATTTATGGGTATCCTGAAGGTGTAAGAGAATACAAGATATGGTGTAGGGAGTTGATATCACCAAAAAGTATTATAAGTCACGTAACGTTCAATGAGACAATAATATTGAAGCTTCCCAAAAAATGAGAAAGAAAAACCTGTGTCCAAGGAAGATCAGCATCCGAGTTAATAGAAGTTGAAGTAGAGCCTGAATGTAGATCTGATATGCCTTCAGATTAGCACTTCAACAAGAAGATCTTTGAAGATGAGTCAAAAATACCGGCGAGTTCCTCCAAGTCCTCCCAAAGAAGACTATGACTTATGAATTAGCTAGCCAGAGACAGGTTAAGGAGAATGATTAACCCAATAATTAGGTATACACAAGCAGATTTAGTTACTCATGGTGAGGCTATGAAGAGTGAAAATAGAAATGAATGGCAGCAGGCCATAGAAGAAAAGATTAGTTCTCTAAAGAAAAATAGAACTTAGGAATTGGTGGAGATACCTCAAAAGAAACTATTATGGTACAAATGTATATAAGGTTAAGGAGGGGATATCGAGGGTAAAGCCTACAAGATTCAAGGCTTTGTTGGATACGGTGTGTGATGTGTATAGATACGTATAATTTCAAAAATTAAATACGCAGCAGAAGTATTCATACATATTATACACTATATAACAAACTTAAGCATATAATCATATGTATGATCATTCAAGCACATATATATCTCATATATATATTTTCATGCATGATATAAAATAAATTGTAAATAAATAACCTACCCGGTTTTGAAGGTAGCTTTACAATTCTTCAAGATCTTCAATCCTCAATTTGTTGACCTCACCTTTAAGTGTTCCCTTGCACAATTCTAGTTCACAACTAAATCCGATGGGATTGTAAAGCTAGAATGGCAGCCTTGAATTTCCAGCAAATGATTGTTTTAGCACTTAAAATAATTTGTCCTTATGAATTATTACTACCAAGAGATGAGAAGAATTAAGTGTTTTCTTTTGTTCTTTACAACTCTTTGTTATGAACCTTAGTAAGCCTTTGCATATTCTCTCAACTCTTTGAAAATTTCACTTAGAAAATGCTCTCAATTCTCTCTACTCTCTCCTTGGCCGAATCTTACCTTCATTCTACACAAATTGAACTCTTTCAATTCTTGGTTTAGTGCAAAGAATGATTACTAAGAACCTTAGTAAACCATGTTTGCCATTACAAACATTAATCAATCATATTTTTCATTTAACAAATTGATTCATACGTATGAATCAATTTCTAAAGAGTAAATGGCAATTAAACAATGCTAAGTGGTTTCACCACTTCTTTAGTGCATCATTTAAATAATTCTAAGTGGCCAACATTGCTAATTATTAATAACAAGTGTTTACTCCATTACTTAATGGTGTTTGCCACTTATTTTAATTAATAATAATAATAATATTAATATATAAAATATTAATAATTCAAAACTATTTTGAATATTTACATTTACCATATATGTATTTATCAAGCAAGGTAAATAGGTAAATACATGGTAAATCATTTATGGAGTAAGATTGTGCCACTTGTCAATTTCTTATTGGTTAACAACTCTTGTAAACCAATAATGTATTTTACATTCAATTATTAACAAGTGAATAATAAAAGGAACCTTGAAACATTTTTCACTTTATTGAAAATTGTTGGATTAATTATTCAATCCAATTCGCTGCCCCGGTACACAACGAGTACACTTCATATTGTGAGATTCTCTAGGTCCATGCCCGATTTGTTATATAAAACTATTTCACACGTTCGTGAACAATGTCCCACACACATGTTACGAATATTACAAAATGGCGCATTAGACCATACAAGTTGAGGTTATAACATATTCGTATAATCCTTCCATCATAAATATCCTAGAAGAGCGGAGATATAGATCAACACTGTCAAATCTCCATGTGCTCAACCATAAACTTATCTCTAAATTTGTATTTCAATAAATAATATCCGTAAACACTTTTACGATATTATTTTTCCGAGAATAAAATTAATTCTCGGATATGTCTGCTTATGGCTATAAGACTTTCTGAAATACAATTTTGGAGTTTTAGGATATTTTACTCACTCAATTGAGTTGATGGATCCCATATCTGTACACATCGGACTCTATGAGCATCAGACCATACCCAACGACACCCAGCGGTCAGACCATGAAAGGTATCTGACATGTGTAGAACCAAAGTATAATGGATCACTCACAAGTCCACCGTGGGACTCAGGTCTAAGGACCACGAATACTACTCAACTCGAAAGATTCTCCATTGACGGCTTTATGGGATGTCTATTGGAGATCTTTATGAGTATGTTCAATATTCAGTCCTTACTGAATACTTGTATCTTTATATGAGTTTCCACTAAACTCATGGTCTGCTAAGACTAACCATCTGGACTATCCAGATATAGACATACATTGATCTATATATATTAAGGTCTTCACTGACAGACCCGCATTAGTGAAGATAGATCAGAAATATTAAGTTTAAGAACATATTTGGATAACAACATTTCCTAGCACCATTTGTAACTCATTGCAACTATGTCATTACTAATATATTCTTAGGTCTTTGTCCCATTTTAGACAAAACTCTAACTCTTTAGATTTTGCTAACACTTATAACCTGATAACTCTTATCAGTGCTAACTTTTAACATTTATATCTTTTAGCGTTACTAACTCTTAGTACTAATCTAAACCCCTTTAGATCAGATCTGAACTCTTTCAGATCATACAATGTCTAAAACGTTACAAGCATCTTACCATATTTGTATATAAAATAATTAGTGATATATATAAATCATAATTGTATAAACATAAAATAAATTTTTATACATAAAAGGGATGACACGTAAGCATAAATCCCAACAGGCTAAGCTAGTTGCATAATGTTTTACTCAGAGAGAGGGAGTTGACTTTTATAAGATATTCTTTTCAGTCGTCAAGCACACACAAATTAGGATTATGTTAGTCATGTGTGCAAATCTTGATTATAGAGCAAAAAAAAAAAAGTATACTTGTTTACTGAAAAAGTCATTATATGGGTTAAAGCAATCACCTAGATAGTGATATATGAGATTTGATGAGTTTATGATAACTTATGAATTTAGTAGGAGCAAGTATAATGGATGCGTGTATTTTAAGAGGTTGAGTAGTAAGATGATGTATTTGCTTCTATATGTCGATGATATGTTAATCGCATGTAGAAATATGAAAGAAATATAGAAACTCAAGAAGCAATTGAGTGAAATTTGAGATGAAGGATTTGGGAGCAGGAAAGAGGATGTTGGGTAATAGATATTGTAAGAGAAAGAATGGATGTTATCTTCTTGTCACAACAACGGTATATACTCAAGATCCGAGAGAGGTTTGGTATATCCAATGCAAATGCTGTCTCCACTCATTTAGCCATGTATTTCAAACTTTCAGCAATACAATCACCAACATTCAAAGAGAAGAAACTGTAGATGAGTAAAGTACCGTATGCAAACGCTATGAGAGAGTATCATGTATGCATTAGTTTACACAAGATTAGACATAACACATGTTGTGAGTGTGGTGAGTAGATATATGGTGAATTTGGAGAATGATTACTGGCTTGCAGTGAAGTGGCTATTAAGATATTTCAAGGGGATGTCAGATTGTGGATTGATGTATAAAGGGTTGAAGATATCGGTGTAATAATAAAAGGATACGTAGACTCAGATTATGCAGGTGATTTAGACAAGAGGAGATCGTTGACGGGTTATGTATTCACAGGTTATGTACTATTTACCACAGAGGCGGAGTACATAGTTATTGAAGAAGCTATTAAGGAGGCAATGTGGTTGAAAGGAATATGCATGGAGGTAATGGCTACTAAAGATATGAACACCGGTGTGTATTATGATAGCTAAAGTGTCATACACCTAAGCAAGTATCAAGTGTTTTATGAGTCTAAACACATTGATGTACAACTCTATTACATTCAAGAGATTTTTCAAAGTGGTGAGATTAGTCTAAGAAAGGTAGTGTTGTCTAAAAATCATGCTGATATGTTGACTAAGTCACTGCCATCGGTTAAGTTCATTCTATGCAAGGACTTAATTGGAGTCATTACTATGTGAGAGTGACCGAAGATGTGGATATGAGAGATCGTAGATACTTTATGAATAATTTTGAATCAATGAGGTGATTTGTGAGAAAGTTGATTAAAAATCATTTTTAATATAATTTAGGCAACAATCCAAGTATGTTGGGTGCGCGAGGAAGTAAGACGGACACGAAAGGAGGAAAAAAGAGAAGACGTTGTTGCCCAGCCATAGGTGCCACGACACATGGATGTAGTGCCGCTACGCTCGCAGGTCGAAGCTACAGAGACTAGTGCCGCGGCACTGGTTGTGATCGAGGCTGCGATGCGGCGCTGATGCAGGAAACAATGTGTTCCACTTTAAACAATTTTCTAAGTGTACATGGATTCTCTAATACGATTCTCACACATTTTAAGGTTAACATGTGACATCCTAAAACCTATATAAATGTCTTCTATTAACTTGTAAACACATCTTTGTGAACATCACAATAATCTTGGTGATTTGTGAATTTAGTAATTCTTTATGAGAGAAACCCTAGTTAAAAGAGAGAATTGTATTTTTTGTGAGTTCTTGAGTTCTTCTTTGTAAAATGCGTACTTTGTAAGTGTCTTATACTTTAATAATAAAAGAGTATGATCTTGATCTGCTGGACGTAAACAAGTTATTGAATCATATAAATTCTGTGTGTTTTACTTCTACTTTCTTTCTCTAATTTAGTCTTAATTATTTTGTTACTGCATTATATATTTTAAATTATTACTTCCGTTTCAACAATCTTTAATTACATTGCCTTTGATCTTTTAGCAAAACAAATTAATTAAGATATTAGTTAAAGAGTAATATATCATTCCTCGTTAAATGATTTTCTTAAGTGTAAAGAAATTTTGTATTTCTCCAAAATGGTATTAGAAATAAGGACTGTATTTGAACTCTCAAACACTGATTTTGTTTCAATGTAATTAAGCTAATAACTTGTCAAACTTCGTTTTTGTTTCACCAATATGTAAGTTGAATTCTATTTCGGTCTCTTGAAATTTGTAAAAACTTATAAGATTAGATATATATTTCATGTGAGGATATTTGTTAATCCAATACCATAAATTTTCAGCTAAATTAAGCAATATCTCTTTACTATAAAACGATATTAAAGTAAAGAGAAATTGGGTTAATGTTTTGCTTCTTCATTTATATGTAGTAGTTGAGAAGAAGAGTCTTATAATGTGGAAGGGACAAAGGAGAGATGGCAGATGGGAATTCAAAGGAGATGAAATTGTCTTTTAAGGCGAATGGGTATTGAATTTGAAACTGAAAGTACAATAATAAATATATATACTGGCCTGTTATGAGAGAATAAAAAGACAAAAAAAACCAAAATTGTACTGGCCTGTTATCTATATGTTATTGTACATAAAGCTCTTTTCAACTTTCATTTATTTGAAGTGGTTGGGGATAATATATTATTCTAATTACAATTAATATATATATATATATATATATTGTTTTTGTTATATAAAGACCGACTCTTTTGAGTTTGAGAAGGAAATTGCATGGATGGTGGAGAAGGTTCGGTTGGTTTCATTGTTATTATTTAATCCAAATGCATGCATGCTTTCGGCAATTCAATCTCTTTGACACCTATCGCCCATTGCTTCCTTTGAAACCATGTCTTTGCTTGCGAGACAATATAAAAAAAAGGGAAAAATATCATGCTACAAATATTATGAATATATGATTCGTAAATCAAAACGAACATAAAATAATACACATTACAACTCCAACAAAATGTTTACAAAGCAAATCCTAAAATAATAAGAGATTTAAATCATTATTTTTGTTGGATTTCAGTTCAGACTAGCTAACTTGAACATTATTAGGTTAAATAATTTATTAATATGATATTAAAATTAGACTCGCATATACAAATATTTACATAATTTAAGGGCTTGAAAGCATAAATTATACAAATTGAAAAAGAAACAAAGTTTCTAATTGAATTCAATTTTAGTTTTGTAGTTTGTAGTAGTTATATATCTATCTATATATTATGGCCCTTAATAGATTGACGATATATATATATATATATATATATATATCACTATCAGAGTTTTAGTAGACAATTAAACAGGGGGAAATCTAATGACTTTCGAGAAGTACCCATATGCATGAACCGTTCTATTTGGCATTGAGGCATGGGTTTGGCATTGACTTCGTATGATCGCTGAGGGTCACCTGATCTTGATGTTTGCAAGAGGCAAATAAATCAATTGTCATATACGTATATTTATACATTATCTTACAACAGCAACATATTGTTTAGTGGCTTTCTTGATATTGATATTATAGTTTATGCCTTGTGGTCAACTGTTTTTAGCTATTGAAATAAAGAATACAAAGTCATTCTCGTCCTTAACACATTAGCAAAGCTATAATATTGATTAATTATCATGGGAGGTTAGGATGGAAAGATGTTGAACATTAAAGTTTTCAGAGAAATAAATAAGATAAAAGCTGCAAAAGTGAACCAATTTAAATTGCAAATTATGGTTTTAAAGTTGCCAGGTATGCTCATGCAGGTAGGAAATTTATCTAAGAGACTTGAGAGAAAAGGCAGCATAAAATTAAAGCTTATCACAGCACTTATATTAATTTCTTTCTGGTAAATGTTGGGGCAGGCATCTAATTAAATATATATAGGATTATATTTACAGCAATCTCTCAACTTTTCTTTCTCCCTCTCTCTCTCTCTCTCTCTTCCATCATCTTCAAAAACAAAACCCAATTAATAGATATTGTTCTTAATTTAGAGAATATTTTTAAAAAATAAAAAAATGGTGGCACAAAATGAGAACATCAGCATGAGTATATATTTTAGTGCAAAAATACCAGCTTTGAGATGCATGAGTGAGTGAAGCATGATGTTCCCCATTACAAATTTAGTAAAGTTTGTAAATTCCCTATTATGATCATCAATTCAATCAAAAACTAAATGCCGCTTTTGAAGAGTTAAAAATAGTATGGAGTAGTGTGGTTCATGAAAATGCAAATGCAAATGCAAATCAATCAATAATTTTTATGTTTGGGAGTCGTCATCATTATCATCATCATCTGTTGAGTTGGTTTTGATTGGGAGAAGATGACAAAGACTTGGACTCACTCATCAGCAGCCAGCCTTTTTGTGGAATCTTTATTTGCATCATCATCATCATCATCTATTATAATCATTTTCCATATTTAGAATGTGTATATTACGTTTCGCTAGTAACGACTTCGTGCAAAGCGAGTGATGTTAGTTTTACAAGTTTTAGGAAAACTTTTTTCACAAAATCAACTGATTCCAGGATCCTTTCCATGCGAGAGCGTTAAGTGTGTTATGTTATCTTACTTGTCAGTTGTCAATCTGAACCTCTCTTGTATCGCAATGTTACCATCAAGCCATAGGTATTAAGCACTCATTTTGGCACTAGTTAATTCAACTGTTAAAAACCAAATTTTGGGAGACATTTCATTCCTATTCAACTGACACTCGCATTTTCTTAAAGAGAGTAAAGCAATATTATTCCTCCCTGTATATGTACAAAATTCCCCATCTTTGCAAACTTGGATCCAGAATCTCAAATATCTGCCAAGAAGTTGCAAGTTGATGACACTTCTAAAGCAAAATAGAACAGCTTTAGTGAGGAGGCAAACGATTGATTTTTGTATTTGAAAGGATCAAACAAACAATCGAATTTCACAGACTTCTTAAGTGACTTGCGTACAGAAGAATGAATTTACAATTACACTTCCTGCCTTAGTTGATACAACCTCAAATCCAATTCCAGCATTTAGAGCTAGCCACAAAATTGTGCAAGTATGAACATGCGAGTTTTCTTTACAGCAGCATGTTCAAATCTGAGAGCTCGTCCATCGGGATCTCAAGTCCCATAGAATCATGGTCTTGCAAGCCATTAAACCAATTTCCACCAAGGTCATCATCTAATTCCTGCAGTTCCAAGTTTGCAAGTTCATCGGCTTCTTTAGATGATTCCACACAAATGTTACCAGGCAATGATGATCCCACGTCTCTCCACTTTTTATTGCTAGGATTAACTGCTGGTGGATTCCCGCCATGAATCGTATTTCCTGAAGTTGATGAACAATTATTCTTGTTCTTGTACTTTGCTTTTGTTCTGCGCTCACTCTTGAAGCCACCCAATGATGAGCCACCAGCTGCAGAGACAGACATACTTTTACTAATTTTGTTCTCTCTCTCACTTCTCTTTCCTCTAGCTCCACCAAGATTAGTGTTGTCAAAAGTTGATGTTACCCTTGAGGAAGCACTGCCTACAACGTCATCAATCAGTACTTCCCTCTTCCGCTTGTTGAGCATAATTCTGTGCTTGGGAAAAGCATCTGAAGAACTGCCATCAAGATTATCACTTTGGGTATCATATCGTTCAAAAGTACTAGAGACAGCACCTATGGCAGCAAAGGGAACATCAGGAAATAATATGTGAAATGAAAATGAAACTGATCTAATACTATGGAAAATATAGTTGAAAGATAACTTTTCTAAGTTCAGTTCTCATAAAACTTAAATAAGGAATAGAAAGCTTATCTCTCCAAGTTTTACAATAACAACATATCAACATACCTGATCCCCTGGCTTCTGTTTGATTGTTAGAAGCTTCATTGCATGTATTACTAGCAGTTCCTGAGCCAACACAGTCGGCAGATTTTGCATTGTTGCCACATGGAGGTGCAGAAAGCAAGACATCCTGCAGTGTAGGCTCACTAAAGCAACTACTACCCGTTTCTTCAAATTTCCTACATCTAGCAAGAGCCCGCTTGATGAAAGCCAGTGCAACTTGTCTTGAAACCTTTCGAACTGCACTTTTCGATGCATGACTTCCATGGCATGCCTGAATAAACTCATCGCTTAGATACTTCAACCTTCTATAATTAGTATTACTTTAAAACACAAAGTATTGCAATTCTCTGATCCCTCAATAAATTCATTTGATATTTTATAAGAATATATCCCTGTTCAGAATACAAGGCTTTTCTTTTTCCATGATCATTTTCACTCTAGACCTAAACATACCAAATATCTGCTCATTTGAACTACACTTTTTGTGTTCACATCCAACAACATAACCACTTCTATGTTTGTCCCAGAAACAAGGTCCTATGAGGTCCATAAATTATCAACCTTTTCTAGCAACAAGGCTTTTTCAATATGTGCTTTCATCTTCAAACAGAATAACATGCAAGATTAACAATAGCAAATCATAGCGCAATATCAAATCTCTTTATTTGACAGATTCAGGGAAAGAAAGGGGAATGCATATTCAGGGCTCTGAAACAAAATAACTCAAATTTAATGAAGATATACCATTCTTTTACTGTAAGCCTTCTCAATGAGTTGATTCATTGCACAATGCTCCCTGTTCCTGCAAAATTAAATACATTATTTTAATCAGAATTTATCAAGTTCATTATCAATAACACATCTCAATCAGTGTGAACCATACCTCCTTTCGACATCTCTTGCTTTCTGAATGGCTTTATCAATTTTACTCAATTTATTCTTCTTTCTTCCAACCTATCAATTAATCATATGTCAGAGATGAGAGACATGAATTTGAAAGGAACATAGATGGCAAAATAAGAAATAGTGGCAGCTCACTCAAGATGAAAACCAAGATATTAGAAAGAACTAAAGAAACATATCATTGTAGAACTTCATACTGCCTTAGGATTAAGTTGTCTTAATCATATATGTCTGTAAAAAACCATAAGTTATGTAATGCAACCTGTTGATAAAGCCCTCCCTTAAGTTCCTGAATATCTTGATTTATCACATCTTCACCCTCTGCCAGACCAGGCTGCAACAAGGCAAAAGCAGAATTAGAGAAGCTCGTATAAGAAGCATTTGCAGTAGATAGACAAATGAAATAAAATCCTACCAGTGTCTCTGGATATAAACCAATACTATTTAATTCCAGCAGAAGCTTGTCATCAAGACACATCAGCTGATACTGGCAATCAGAGGAAGAAAAGCCAGGAACATTTGTTTCCCTAGGCTGCTGCTGAACCAGATCATTTGAACATATTTCGCTGACAAGCCCAAAATCTGAATGTGAAAAATCGTCATCTCCCAACCACCGTCCATTGCTATGCAATGAACTTGACGTACTTGGGTTCCTAAATGTGTTTGAGGCAGTACTCTTATCACATGAAAGCCTGTCCAACAAACAACTCTTCTGGCTCTGAAAATCCACTTTCGAATCAGCTTCAGATTCCACTCTGTCTCTATCTTTAGGTTCAATATCCATCAGGTTGCATGAACCACAATGAGAATCATCACTTGCATAGTGAAGAGACAGGCTCTTCCCTTCACTGTGAAGGTGGAATTCATCACTGTCATCTTCTTCAATCAAAGCAGAAAGAACCCTTTGGTACAATGGAGAAACTTTGCTTGGCTTCCCCATGCCAAATCTTCCATGTAAAGCATCAGAATTAGCTTTTTCCTGATTTAGATGGCTTTCTTGACCATCACAATTATCAGGAACTTCTTTTTGCACCAAAACACCCTGAACGAATTGATCAATTAAATTGGTCTCCAGATCATGATTTTTCTACACTGAATTTGGTAAAGAACATAACTTTGTACTTGGCACTGGAAGATCCAAAATAACTTTGCAGAAAAATTAAAACACACACACACACATAGAATTTTTCTCAGGTTCGATCTCCCAGAGTTTAACAAAAGTCCGGACTTGAGATATCAGCCCTTGGATACATCCAACAGATGAGAGTACACTGAACAAAAAATGGGGTTGCAGCTTTTTGATGCATAGAGTTTGATAGAGAGAAACTTAAAAAGTTTTAATCTCCTCTGTGTTAACAATTGATAATATGTGAAGACATAAATCAATTCTTCGAGAATCAAGTAATTCTAACATCCAAGCCAAAATTGTTAAAGGATGAGAAATAGAAAGAGAAAATTTATTTTCTCAACACTTCCATATTTTAACACATCCATTTGTAATAGTTAGGGTATAAAGGCTTTAATTTCTTTCTGTATGAATTTTTAATGTAAAATATCAAACGGGTTGGTTGCTTTTCTGTCATGTTGTATCTTTTTCATCCCATAAACTAAATGAAGTTTTTAGTGGAGTGCCTGAATAAATCACAGAATCAAAGAGAGACCAGGTGATCAAATAGTGTTTATTCTAGCACAGACACTTTCCAGCCATGAGAAATTATGAAGTTCTATAAAGATTGCCATGTCTAAAATTAAACGACTAGGTGATCAAATAGTCTTTTAGCGATTTGAAGGAATGAAGCTTTGTAGTGAGAGAAGCAAGATGAATAGAATCGGTGAGAGAGAGTACCTATGTGTGCGTAAAATCAGCTGCTACATATTACGCTCTATATTAATCTCTTCTTTTTGATGTATCAAAGGGTTGATATCTTAGATCCTGATTTTTGTAAAAATCCGGGAGACCGGACCTGAGAAAAATTCAATATTTACAATATACAATGTAAATTAATACCATAAGGTTACATTCATGCCCGAACATCTGAGACAGGCTCTCTTTGAGTTCCTCCGCGAAACTTAACTGGGGCAGTATTAAATAAAAAGAAGAGAAAGGAAAAGTAAGTCTCTGATGCCAAGACATTTAAGAATCATTAACATATGCATGTATGTTAGTTGATACCTGCTGTTTCAAGTAAGACATATCCTCTGAGCAGGGAGAAGCAAAAATAGATTCCATTTTCTTCCAAAATGCACCAGAACAAGCTAGATCTAAGGCAAATGCTAGGACATTAGTTATTGAAACAATATATATATATTAGAAAAAGTGCTGAACTTTTGGAAGAGAAGTATAACTGAAAAAAAAAGTAGTCAAGATACATACTGCTAGCATTACGAGCTGAGTTGGCAGCTGCAAACAGTTCTTCATTATCATCATCAGATTCACCTGCTTTTTTAGTTTGAAAGGAGGAGAATACGTTAAAAAGTTTCCCTAGAAAATTTGGTAAAAGTTTTTCTAGAAAATTTGTTAAGAGTTTCTCTACACAAGTTCAGATATCCTGAACCTTATTTAGCCTGCATGCATGTACAAAATGTGCTTTCAGGACAAAAAAATCACTGAGAGAAGTTTGAACTTGCAAAAAACCTACTTCAAAAAAAACAATTTCAAAAAACCAAAAACATAAAAAATGAATTATCATATGCAAGCACACAAAGCACTATTGCTGATAAAATGACACAATGACCTCTCAATGCCTATAAAATGATAATAACTATAGTCACATCAAGAAAATGCCGCTTAATTCACATCATAATGGTGGTATTAATTGATTCAACTGGTTAGGTCTCTAGGTGGTGCAAGAGCTTTTAATCCCACTCACACTAGGGTTGGGGTGGGATTTGAAAAAATTTAAAGATTAGGGAAAAAAAAGATCAAACCACAACCAAAAGGGCAATGTACTTTGTCCTTGCTACACCCCCCTAGTAGTATTGCTTATGAAAAATCTCACCATCAGCAACCAAGGAAAATGACAGATGTCCAAAAAGATTCAAAACCTTATCTCCAACTAGATTAGATAAAGGCTACCTGTGAAGTCTGAAGCAACACTATTCAGCATCTGCCCAACTCGAATTGAGGCTTTGCGATCCTTCACCTTTTTTGAAGGTGGACGCCCCGATTTACTAATAGAAGTAGACGATTCATACATGAATTTCATCAGTATGATAGATAGTTTTGAAGAACCCATATGGGAAAGAACAAAGGAAGGAAGCTTAATCACCTTTTATTCTTATCAGAAGCAGGTCTCATACTCTGAAGTGGCCTGGTTGTTGGTAGATTCTCCAACTTCTCCCTCTTCGGATGAATGCTTGGCCTTGTCGAGGAAGAAAAATTACCACTTCTTCCTTGTCTCCGAACACCATCTCCAACTTCATTAGTCAACATCTTATTCTTTCTTGCTGGCAACATGAAAGACCCAACCTTATGAGTGACGCCATCACCGCTACCTATTCCTTTCTCTTTCAATTTGGTCTCCCCACCTCCTGATTCTTCACTTTCAGATAACCCAAACGGAGATGAAATATTCTCAAATTCTCTCTTTATTTTTGGAGAATTATTGCCTAAGCCACTGGCAAGTAGTGATCCATTGGTTCCAAAAGGAGCTCTAGCACTTAAGTCAGGTGTTGAAAAGCTTTGAGAGACAACCTGAGCTTCACTGTTTGAGACTGGAGAAACTAAATTTGTTCTCCTTGCGCGTGAGTTTTTGTGAGGTCTCTGACCAACCCACTGAGCCATGGCATGTGCAGGTGAACCTGCAGATGTTGGGCGCTTCTGATTATTTGCCACACCTGACATTGGGACTTTATTTCTACTTGAAGGCAGTTGACAGTCCTGAAAAGCTTCAGATGATGGGTGAACTTTAGAAGATGAGTCCAAGACCATGATAGAACCAGTTCGCGGAGCCCTAGATGCCTTTCCTTTTAACATGGTACTTGGACCACTTCCTGGGTTATCTTCCAGAATTTTAGGCCTGCTGAACAGGGAAACAAACAAATCAATGAACCTTATAATAACCACCAGAAAAAGAAAAAACAAAAGAAACATAAATATTATGCTTATAAACCGAATTTCAAACTTGATGATCTGAAAAAAAAAAGAAAAAGCTTTAAATAATTAAGCTTCTGAATAGAGTTAAACTAGATGACCACCAATCACAAAGAATTTTCAACCCCAACACTGTTAGAATTTAAAAAGTTATACATGAAAGTGAATACTTATTGTTTCCTTTTGCTAAAACTCCCTGCTCCAAAGGAGCTGCACAGTCCCTTGGAGGAGGGGGGTTGTCCAACTCATTCCTCAGTACCATACCAGCATCTGAACTGGCATGCTCATAAGAACCGTCCAACTTGTTAATTCCACTATCTCCTGGGGAAGATTTAGATCTGTAACATAAAAAAAAAGCCCGATAACATTAGAAAAACGTCCTTGTTTTCTTTTGGCAATCTAAACATTTTTGACAAACTTTCAAACAACTCCTGAAACAGGCAGAAATAAAAATGAGTTTACCTTCAAGAAAAGAGTAAATAGCAGTAATAAGTTCTCAAGACAAAGGCAATGATATGCAAGAAAATTAACTTTGGTACTAATAGAAAGCCAATTCAGGTAAACAAGAATTCAAGCAACAACTATATAGAGGATTGACATCTAAAAGAAATACCTTCCTAAGTCACCTAAAAATCATAAATCATAAGGTTATTCCAGAGCAATGAATCAACAATAACTTTATAAAGTTCTAAATCAATAAGCAGGAATATTCATATTGCCAGTAATCTGGCATGGCAATGCACATAGAAGAGCACACATCACCTAGCTAAAAGCAAGTAATTGCAATCCCAAGCATCAATTAAAATCTCCCATCTTAAATTAGGGTGGGCAAATTCCGAGAAACCAAACTGAACCAGTTTGGTTTGGTTTTCGATTTTTTTCGAAATTTTTAGTCTATTTTAAGTGCATTTTTTTTGGTTTGAACTAAACCGAACCGAAACTGAATTGGAACAGAACTGATCAATCCCAAAAAAATAGAACCAACCAAGAACCGAACTCTAAACCGAACCGAACCAGAAATTTCCGGTTCAGTTTGGTTTGGTTTTCGATTCATCCGAACTGATGCCCACCCCTATCTTAAATGAGCAGATCAAGATGATTTTATGATTACCTCAACTCATATTTGTCACACTTTAATCACACATTACCGGTCAAAATTATACAATATAATGATAGACAAACACATTGAAACATATCTAAAAGCAAATAACACAATCCCAAGCATTTGTGAAATTTTTCTATCTTAAATCAGTTGGCCCAATATGATTTTCATGATTCTGTAGAAGTTCATATGTTCTGCCACATAACTGTCATAATTGATAGACTATAATACAAGTAATCTAGATAGAAATTGTCATATCAGTTCTAAACCTGAAGCCACTCTAACATGTAAATTAACCATTTAGGATAACAAACTTGCGGATTTGTTGTGCACCTTTTCTATCCTCCTCTTATTATCGGACAATTTTCATTTAACAAAATGATTATGCAGTAGTTTTTAAGGCACTTAAGCCTGGGCCTTTATGTAGTTAGTAAATCCAAATGTTAGATATGATACATAGTACACCTTACATCAAATTGTATGTAGATCTAAAAATATAACTATTAAATGAAACCCATCCATCCTCTTTGGGCAGGTTTACTTCAGCCTTCATCAGTTTTGACTAGGGTTTCAGTTAGGTTTTAAATATTTTGTTTTCTGAAACAAAGTTATCTCTTAGATTCAGAGATCTGGAACTCAATCAAACGGAAGAATAGGGCTTCTAGTGTATTCAACTAGTAATGCATAAATCTTCAGTTCAGTTAACATTTCATTTAGTGTTGAAAGGAGAACGCTAAAATAGACCAGCATGCATCAAATCCAAAATTTATATCAAAAATAAAAAAAACATTATTAATTCTCTCATATTCTTTTCTTTCTTCATTTCCTTCTTGTTGTCTGTCTATCCAAATGCAAATCTTAATCCTAAGGAGACGACTCCTGCAATACCCTCAGGTTTATATAACAATTGACAGGTTCACAAGGATGAGCTCAGAGAGGGAAATGAAAAAGATACAGTGGGTGAAAAATAAGCTTTCGCTGTAATAGTTCTTCAAGAACTGAAGGAATTCTGGATTCATACATGAGTTGGTGGGTGTCTGGTTTAAGGGTTTTTGCAAGTGAAAGAAAGACCAATAAATTGATAGACGGTTGGATTTCAAGGCTTTTAGTAGGAAAATTCTCCATTAAATCCATGTATCAGCTTCCTTTCTATGATATGTTTCCTAATAAAATTTATGATTTTGGGGTTTAGCTAGGGCCTGTATTTGGTCTTAGAGGATTGATTAGAAAATAATTAAATTTAAAAATAAATTTTGAGTCTTAATACTTGACATTAGTTTTCTCTTCTTGTTGTATCAATCCTCTGATCACCCAGCCCATGTGTGCAATCAGTTTGTCAGTTTCTCTTCTGTATTGGTGTTGTCTTCTCTAGTTTAGAGAAGATGATAACCAAGCCCGCCTTTTTCTGAACTGAAAATATCAATATATTCAGAAACGAGAACCATCCTGTTAGTATGCAGTTACATTCGACATGAAGAACTTTTTCAGAAATAATGGAACAAATAAAAAATTAATGAAAATTAACATCACCTGAAAGACTGTGCATCACAAGATCGCAACTTAGAATCCGCACTCAACTTTGGTTGCATGGGTCTTTTTATATCTCGATCAGTATTCATAATTCTACCGCCTACAGTTGCAATAGAACGTTTCCTTTTCATCTTTTTATCCCATCCTTCACCTCCGACTGGCAACCTGAGAATCTTCTCCTCGATCCGAACATTAGCGCCACTAACAGCAGGGAGCATGTCTCCATCTTTTTCTGTGACCATTGACTGCCTTGAAGTGCCAGTAGGCCTACCATCTGCCTGGTGGCATAAATGCAAACAAACATTATTGTAAATAATGAAAGAGAGAACATTCTTAATACCACATCAGGGAGCAGAAAGGATGAAATTTCAACGATGAAAGACAGGAACATATACCACTCGAATTTAATAGTAAAACACTAAAATATATCCAATAATAATTTGCACGCCCTTTAAATATCTGAACAAAATCAAAATTTAACCAGCTTCTTAAATTCCCCGTCCACCAAATAGAGAGACCTCAAATGATACTCCAGTTCATGAGTACTTAAGCAAAAGAGCTGATAAATGATTTACACCCAAAATATGCCTTAGTTATCCCCTTCTGTCAGAAGAAAATTTAACAGGAAGAGTATTCATTTTAAACGAGCAATTTATTGAAGAGATCAATGATGAAACTAATGAAGAGAATCAATTTGATGATTGCATGGCAAGTTGATCACAATTACTCAATGTTAATACTTAAATAAATACCTGCAAATCAGCCAATGACGTACGAACACGTTTAATCAGTCCAACACTCTTGGTCCTCTCCTCCAATCTCTGATTTGTTACATCTCGAGAAGTTCTATTCATCTGGCTACCTATCTTAGCTATGTTTGCTCCCCCTGTCCTCTCCATTGGTGAAATTTCACTGCACTGTTGCTTCTTTGAGCTTAAGGCTTCCCTATACTTGTCCAATATGAAAATAGACTCTCGAAACTTTTTTACTCGATCCCTGTAGTAAGAGGCACAACTTCAATTATAGACCAATCATACATATTGTGAGTTGTGAGCATATACATGCAACACAATCTGCATCCAAACATACCAAGGCAGAAATAATGTGTAAAATGGCAAACAGAAATATGTAAAATGGCTGAAAGGACCAGTTTTCAAGCAAAGACATCCAGCTTACGGACAGAAATAATCTATTGCCTATGTAGAATGAAGCATAAGCAATGCATGTATAGTGACTGCTCCATACTTATGAGGCCATCACTTATTCTTGTTATTTTCAACCAAAGAGACCATCATCATCACATTAACTTTAGAGAAGCCAGAGCCACAAAGATCATGATTCACAATTATTGCACTTCATTTTTTTTCCTCCTTCAATATGTAAAACCTAGGGAAAAAATTTATTTCCTCTTGCAGTCAATATAACTCAGTCATTGCACCAAGTTCAAGAAATAATGCACTTAAAGAATCCAGGAACAATGACAATATGGAAGCAGCAGCTGCAGCCGAAAACATACCTAGCCTTTCTAGAGGCATCTTGCACACTGTCTTTAAAGTGCTTCAGCTCCTCTGTCGCCACAGGAGGAGACATTTTTTGATGGGAAACTCCAAAAGAGTGCTCTTCAGATGTACTTCCAAGAGGAACACCTAGAACTCTCCCCATCTCTCCTGAACGGGTATATTTCTGATTACCTAATGTAATCGGGTCCAACAGCAAACATTGGGGAAGGGGAGGCATATCTGGTGGCAATGTCCCAATTCCTCGGCCTAAAGAGCTCCCAGAACCGAGCATTCCACTTCCTACTGACCCAAGCAAGCCACCAAGACCTGTCCCAAACAGATCACAAACCTCTATGCAAGAGACCAAGCAGAAACACAGCTTAATTCACAGTTGATTAATTCTCTTATACCCTGCCATCATAATCATGTGATTACCTGTTAACCACAATTAATTATGTGTGCTATTGCCCAAACATCTAAGTAATTTGCTAAAACCACAATTTTAGAGCATGGATACTAGAATAAAGCACTCATACTAGAGAAGAGCAGCACAATATTACTGATATTTATCAACTGAGCAGTATAAAATGATTCTGCCTAGTTGTGCTAGCAGTTTTTATTTTTTCTTCCCCCAATTTTCATTCGTGTAACACTAAGTGCTAAAAAGTTTAAAACCAAAGATTTTAAGCTATTCCCACAGATTTCTCTTGAACCAATACACATTTACCTTCATCACGTTTCACCAAAACCTACAGCCTCAAAATTTTCAATAAAATTGAAATAAACCCATTTGATCATCTGACCACAATGATTATCATTAAAGCTAACTACAAGACTACTTCCACAAAATAAACCACACTCCACAAAAAATTCAAAGAAACCGGAATAACTTCACAATAATAAATTCTACACATTATAGTAATTTCCATAACTCAAAACTCTTCTTTTTTTTTTCTCTTTCTCTCTTTTTCTTCAAAAAGTATAACTAAACCAGCTTAAATTCGTGATATTCATAAATTTAAATTTCACTAACAGAATAGATAATATTCAAAACACAAAAAGCTAATAAAACGAAATAATAACACTAAAAAATGAGACATAAACTAAAGAAAAACCCTAGGCGGGCAGAGAGAAAGCATATATTCAAGCTAAAGCCTAAAAGTTGCGAAATTGAGATGAAACAAGTTGTAGTTAGAGTTAATAGTGTTGAATTCACCTGAAATTGAACTAGGTCAAGCGCAGATCAAATGACCTGATTTCATAAAATCAGATAGATACAAATGTGTTGAAGAAATGGGGAGGAGGTAATTGTACAATATTAAGTTAAAATTATGTTAAAAAAAAAAGTTAAAAGTTGACATATTCTGATATTAAAAAAAAAGTTCATATATATTCTGTAACACGTCAGCTATTGTCCTAATTTATTTACCGCGAAACGTGTCTGAATTTAGGACAGAAAAAAAAAAAATGGACTAGCCACCATCCACTAATTCAAATCCTAACTTTGTTCCACTCGTTTAACCTCCCTAATTACTCCAATTTTTTATTTAAAATTTTAATTTTTAAGTTAAAAATTATGATAATTAGAAGAGATTGGACAAATAAAATAAAGTAAGAGTTTAAATTAGTGACTAGTTGGTAGTTAAAATTTTTTATTAGAGATTTTCATCAATTTTTTTTTATTACAATATTTATAATTATAAAAATTAAAAATATTTAAAATAATTAAAGAAAATTAAATGTTTAAAAATAAATAAGATAACATAAATTAATTACTAATCTTTAAAATAAAATTCAATAAATTTATATTGAATTTTTGTAATTTATTTTTATAATTATATGAAATTGTATTCTAATTCATTTAATGTAATTGCGATTTCAAATTTTTAATTTTTAATTATTAATTTATTAATTATAATTTTATAAATACATTTCAAACTTTTAATCCAATATAAATTATAATATTAATTGTTATTTATAATTTTAAAATAATTACAATTAAAATTTAAAATATTTATAAAAAAAATAATTATAAATATTTACAAAATTTGAGAAATAGGCACGATTCATGGGCCCATGATGTGTCGTGCTCGGCGGTGCTACCCATTTATCACCTTTACTACCACTGATTTTTACTATGATTCAAACCTTTAACCTATACCAAAGGGTGCACAAATTTTATTTATTACAACTCAAAAACCAACAAATTATAATAGTGATCTCAATATTATAGCTCAAGATCAATACTACCATTAATTTTTATTAGGGTTTGAATCTCTAATCTATACCAAAAAGTGCACAATCTTTATCTATTATAGCTCAAAGATTAATAAATTATAATAATTATTTTAATATTATAACTTAAGATCAGAACTAGACTTGATTTTTACAAACCTCTAACATATGTCAAAAGGTATTATCTCAATATTTTAGTTCAAACTTAAAACTACCCTTGATTTTCTGTAAAGAATTGAACTTTTAACTTATATTAAAAGTATACAAATTTTACCACTACAGTAAGTATTTGAGTGCAAATTTATAAACTTGTTGAATAATTATGATCACATCTTTTTCAATTCTTTACTATCAAAACACACCACTTTTTTCTCATTTCTTCACTTTAAGAAAATTTTCATCTATAATAAAAATATTCTCTCTTTATTTTCTTCTTCATTATTTATTTATTATTTTTTATTATCTTTCCTTGTGAAAAGCTATTTTTTCTACTAAGTAATTTCTGTTAGGGTCGGTGCTTACGTGTTATTCCTAAATGTACATATATTTATGTATTTATATAAGTGTACATTCTCACTAAATCACTAATACCCATTTATATGGTACCATACAAGGTAACGTTACAGATATTGTATAATCTGAAGGAGTTCAGATCAGATCTAAAAGAGTTTAGATAAGAGCTCACAATTAGCCACACTGAGAGATATAAATGCTAAATATTAGTACAACTAAGTGTTAGCTGGTTATAATACTCAGCGAAGATTCAAGAGTTGGAACCTTTTCTGTAATGGGACATAGACTTAGGAATATACTAGTAACTGCATAGTTGCAAGCATTGCATTCAGGTGTTAGAAAATGTCAGTTACGTAAGTATATTCTCAAATAATTATCTCTGATCTATTTCTGTCAATGCGGGTCTATCGGTGGATACCTTTATATATAGATCAACATATATTGTGCCTATAGGGTATAGATGGTCATTCCTAGCTGACTATGAGCTTGAAGCTCGTATTGACATATGGGTATCCAGTTAGGATTGGATATGAGACAAACTCACGAGAGCCTCCAATAGACACCCTATGTAAGCCGTCAATGGAGGATCCTCTCGAGTTGAGTAGTATACGTGGTCCTTTGACCTGAGTGCCACGGTGGGCTTGTAAGTGATCCACCATACTTTGGTTTCACGCATGTCACAGATATTTCATGGTGTGACCGCTGGATGTCGCTGGGTATGGTCTAATGCTTATGTAGTCCGGTATGTATAGATATATGATCCGTCAGCTAGCATAGAAAATTAGATATCTAGATGCTTCAAAACTATATCTCATAATGTCTTATGGCCACAAGCATTAATCCCGGGAAATATTTTTCGCCAGGGTGGAATAATATGGTAAAGGAGTTTGCACATATTGTTCAGTGAGATACAAGTCTGAAGATAAGACATGGATGATCACATGGGGATTTGACAGTGATAATCTATATGCCTTCACATCCGAGATATCATGACGGAATGATTATAGGTATGCGTTGTAATCTCAGCTTGCATGGTTCAACGCGCTGATTTGTATATCCGTGAGGTGTGCGTAGAGCATTGCTCACGGACTCATGGAATAGTTCCATTTGACGAATCGGGCATAGACCTAGGGAGTTTCGTAATATATAGTGTACTCATTGTGCACTGGGGCAGCATGCCGGATTAGATTGTTTAATCTAGCAATATTCAGCACTACCACGGGAATCCGTACGTGTCTGTATTTAAGTGTTAAATATAATAATTAGTCAATAATTATTATTTGCTAATTGTATAAGGACAAATGGCTCATTGTGGATCCTCGGTTGAGTTTATCCAAGTGTGAAATTTGATGGGACCCACTATGGGGTAAACTTGATAACTATTCATGAGAGGCAAAATGGTCATTTCACACTATGATTATTTAATTATTAAATAATCATAAATATCTCTTTATTATATTATATTATATAATATTATATTATATATTATTTTATTTTGGGTGTCAAATAATTGGCGCCCCATTTAGATTATTTTATTATTATTAATATTATATTATAATATTATAATATATTAGATATATGTAGTGAGAGATGTGTGTGATTGTGTAAAGGGGTAAGTGTGTTAACGGAAATGGAAAATGAAGAAAAGAGAAAGAAAAGAAATGGTGCTGAGAAAGAAAAAAAAAAGGAAGAAAGTTGTTTCATTTTTCTTCATGGTACCAAAAAAAGCAATTGTGAATTACTTCAAATTCTATTTTCTTATCCTTTTAGAGAAAATGATGAAAATACACCATCGGTTATTTTGGGATTTAAGAGTTAAACACAGTGCTGGCTATGGGGCTGCTGTTGTAGCTCACCAAGTCCACCATATTGGTGACTAGAACTGCTTACAAGTTGGTCTCTATGCTGACTCTGAGGAAATACGTGTATAACGTTACACTCTCAGGTGATTTCTCAACCCTTTAAATATACTAATATGATTAATATATTGTTTGTTGCGTTTATTGTATAATTTAAACGCTTCTGCCGCATATAATATGTATATGATACGTATTTTACGCAATAGACACAATTACACATGCATACAACTACATATATTAGATCCCCAATAATTTCTTCACCATTTTAAGGTAGTGTATCTTAACTTATATTCAAATCTAGAGTGATTTTACATACGTTTATTATTGTTTAAAGGAATAATATAATCTTTTCTCCTCGTTTGGTGCTTTCATAATTTAGATCTCAAATGCTTTTTTTGAAAAAATACCAAACTTTATAAAAAAGTTGACACAATATTTATTGGATGGGATACCTCAAGCAAAGGAGATCATTTTAAAAGAGTAGGTCCTGACAAAACGATCTTAAGTTAATTAGTTAGATTTATATTTTGGCAAGAATAATATTTAAACTTATTATTAAGCTTCAGCCAAGATGACTATTTATTAATACTTAGTGGGCTTATAATGTGTGATAAGCCCTTTGGATCTTTATGTTCATAAATAATAAAAATAATACATATAAACATGCACAAGACATAAGAGTTATAATGGTTTTACTCTATAGGAGCCTACATTCACTTTTTTGGGTCTCTAGCTCACTTATGATGCACTATTAAACAATGATTCTTTCAATAGCCATACAAGGAAGTATGGTTTTTAGAAATAATAATTTACAAAATAATTTGTTCTATGACCATTGCAGATCTAAAGGCTATAAGAGCCTTCAAAAATTGTAGAATGGTCCCCTAATATAGGGCGTATAATGATTTTCTTGGGAAGAATCTAAAATAAAGCTCTCTGGGGGAGAAAGAGATAAAAAAAATAGGTAAAAAAAGTTCCTCCCAAAATCTAAAGGAAAAAAGATCCCTTCCTTTATCATCCATTTCTCTATTTATAGGCACTATTGAGCCTTGATGGTTGAATCCTTGCAGGATTATGGTAAGTTGTCATTTTACTATTTTAATTAGGTTCCAAGATTATAAGAGGATTTGCTCTAAAAATCTCAGGATTCTGGAGACTTAAAAAATAAAACTAGTTTGAATTCTCAAGATAGCTAGAGTAAGGCTTGGGTCTTCAGCTCGTAGCAGATAAGTGACTTTTTGTCTACTTAGGTAGAAGGAGTTTTCAACCTCGTCGAGAAAGCTTATGAAATTTTCTTAGTTAGTAATGGTTACTGGGGACATCTTGTACAATACTAGGACCTATAAAGAGTAAAGGCTGTAAATAAACCTACCTTCATCGAGTCTTAGCTCACTCATGATCAGTATTAAACAATGATTTTTACAACAACAATATAAAGAGGAATGGCCTCGGCAAATAATAATTTATAAAATAATCTATTCTATAATCATAGCGAATCTTAGGGTTGTAGAGCCTTCAAAAACTATAATTGTCCATTGTCATAGGATGTAAGGTGGTTTGCTTAGGATGAATCTAAAATAAAGCTTCACGGGGGAGAGGGGATCCAAAGGAAAAAAAAAGGGAAAGAAATTTCTCCCAAAAATTCGAAGAAAAAAAGATCCCTTCATTTATCATCCAATTTTTTATTTATGGCGTTATTGAGCCTTGATGGTTAAATCCTTATAGGATTAGGGCAATTTGTACATTTTCTATTTTTATTACGTTCCAAGATATAGGAGGATTTGCTCCGAGAATCTTAGAATTTCAAAGATCTAAGAAATAAAGGTAGTTCGAGTCTTTTGGATTGCAAGCTTAAGTCTTGGTTCTTTGATTAGTTGTAGATAAGTGTCTTTTTGTCCACTTAGGTGGAAGGAGTAGTCGACTTATTGAGAGAGCTTAGGTAATTTGCTCGATCAATAGTGGTTCATATTCAACAAACACATACTGAATATAAATTAATTATATTAACAAAGTCATAAACACTTACCCTATAACCTTTAGTGGAAGTTTTAATTTTGAAGATCACCTTGAAGTAATCTCTTAAGCAATTCCAATCTCCAACAGTTAGTGGGATTGAAGAGCTAAAATGGTAGCTTTGTTTGATTTTTCAACAAGATTCGAATTTTTTTTAACTTCTGATCATGTTTCTCTCTAAATGGCCAAAATGTGTTTTTGGACTTAAATGCAACAATTGCATTTGTTTCCTTATATATGGCCTAATTTTGCTTTAGGATTTAAATTGCAACAATTGCAAAGTTTCTTAGACTGGCCTTAAAAGCCATTCATGTTTAACTTTAATATCACTTGTTAAGCCCCTTTCCATGCATCAATTCCATATGTTAAGCTTACTATTCTATGCATGTGTCATTTGTCACACAAATGGCCATGTATTATGCCATGTGTCAATTTTTTAATAGTTAACCACTTTAACAAATAAAATATAAGTTTAACACTTAAACCTTGACACATGTATTTTCGAGAGATTCTGAAACAAATCATGTTTTTTGAAATTTTTTCAAATTAAACTGTTCGACCTAGTCTGCTATTCCAATGCTCAATGAGTACACTTCATATTGACTTTCTAGGTTTACATCATTTTATCTTATGAAACTCTTCTATGAATTCATGAAGATGCCTGATTAATGCTATACTAGTTAAGCGCAAGCGCATGCTATCATATCAAATAATATAGAATTTAAGTTCAAATATCGTTCCCATAAGAACTATGTGATCTAATTCTTCAATTAATTATTAAAATTATATCTACTTAACTTTTCTTTAGAAAAATCTAAAATCTAAAACTCAATTAATTAACCTAATTTTATCAATTAAACTAAACCTAATCAAACAAAGAGATGAATTCACCAATTGATAATAATATAGGGTATAAACTCATTCCTTAATGGTTCATTAAATTTATTAACTTCTTAGTTAATCCCTTAATACCAATTGTTGGCTTAGACACTAATCTCATCACACGTCTCTGTTGATGGTCGAGTGACTATATTACCCATTCTAACAATCACCTATATGTTTATTGTAATCAAATTAGAATCTAATTTATTAAGATCACATCTAAATTATATCATACATTCCATCTAGGTATATGTTTATCCTATATGAAACTCATAGTTGTTACCCTATGATCATACATCAAACTATTCTAGGCTAAACACATGAATTCATTTGCCAAGTTTATCATGGTTTCTCAATCATTCAAGAAATTGGCCAGATATAATGAAAGCAATAAGATCAAGATAGAATAAATAAATTATATGTATTAAGTTCATAAATCAAGAATTAACAAAATCAAATTACATATTAGGTTCAAAATTATAACTCTAGAAATAAAAACTTATGTCATGGTGAAATAAAGAGTTCTAGAGTTTATCAAAAATAACATCATAAAAATCATAGAAAACTAGAAAGATAAAGAGTTGAAGAGATAAAATTAATTTTTCTGCAGTCTTCAATTTTCATGTCTTTTTTATTCTTTAAAAATTACTCTTTCTCTCTCATATTGATTCATGAATTTGGCATTTTGATCTTCTATTTATAGGTTTATATCTTCAATTTAGGGTAAAACATCAAATATAAATCAGATTAGAATTACTGTACACGAGTACTGTTCACGCAGCGCACAGTGTCGTACACTATCATGCCCCAGACCTAAAAGATCTGATACATGACATAACTTACACTCACTCAATAATATAATACATAAGTATTTATTCAATAGGGACAAATCAAATATCTTATCCTACGTGTCCCCAAATGAAACACTCAGCAACCTAGCAACTTAGGGAACCCAAGGAACAGCAGAAGCCTTACCAAATCCACTAAGCACACATGTACCTTATTTACCTGAAATCACCATAAACTATAATGAGTATAAAACTCAGTAAGCATACTAATTTTTCATATATCAAATACAAATACATATATATACACAATGCATATGTATGATATGTTGTGATCAATTAAAATCATAATCTTATCAAATCACATGTCATGTAAGTGCTTACACATTCTTTCAAAATATATTACATAAATATCATCACTCAACTACTACTTAGTAAGACTTACACATCACATATCATATAATGAGCCAAATGTCACTCGTAGGTGACATATCGTATGAGAAGAATAGTATAAGTGAGGTTTAAATTACACATATATAATACTCAAGCCCGAAGGTAAGAGCCAAACCCTCACCCTGATCATCGGTGAGCCTCTCACATGCACCAATACGCCACCACACGAATGTGATGACTCAATCTTCCTTTAGGTACCAATAGGATCCTCCCTACATACGGAGCACATAACATATACCAATCCCAAAGGAAAGGCCACACATAAAGGCTCCACAAATCATATAAGATGCCTACTAAGTCAACAGTGAGTTCAAGCATCCTCAAAACACAAAATGTTTCTCATGGACATATTACACTTCAAAGCTTTCTTCGTTAAACACATTTTATTTTGAAAGCTCACTTTCAAAAATACATGTATGTCCATGCTCAATGTCAATGCTCACATTCATAAACATATGTCTTTCACATTTCATATCAAATACGCTTTGGCATAATATAAACATATTTCTAAGCACATTTACAAAATCATACATAGACAATTACTATGCTTATTGTGATTTCAGTAAAAAGTCTAGTATACTTACCTCTTAGTACTTTCGGGTACAAGGCTTAATTCTCCTTAACCTATCAATGGAGATTAATCCTGTCATAAGCCTCACAATTCACACAAAATACTTTAAATATCTTATAAAATTATACACAATGCATTTATCACATTAAATTGGTCTAATTACTCGTTTTCTCAAAACCTGTCATTTTGACCACTTACACTTAACAAAATTTTCTAATACATCAAATGATGTCCAATTACTCTAAAATCAGAATATATCATTTCTAACTCATATATCCGTCTTATATATGAATATTATATCATAATTCCTACACATTCTATTTCATGAACACCATCAAATTCAAACTATTATTCTGGCGGGATCAAGATATTTACTAAACAGTATTCAATCTCCTAATTTTATAAAATCATATACTAACTCAAAAATTATAAAAATACCACCAAAATACTCTGGACACATATCTTAATTCATGATAAATGTTTCACTTCAAAATCACTGCCAAAAATATTTTAAAACTATTTTATTCTATAGCTTTGAAAATCTGTTAATCAAATACTGCAATGAGCTGACACTCTTTAGAAAATCATAACAACTTAACCACGTTGATCTAAATTCTCAATTTTAATTATATCATATTAGACATATAAAATTATCATATTCCATAAATTTGTAATTTTTGAAGATCATTAAGTAGATCAGAAATTATTTGTTACTGTATCATACTGTTCATACAGGAAATTTCCATAATTTTAGGGTCATTTTGGTAAATTCACTAAAAATTCAATTTTTGGAATTTTCAATCGATTCAAAGTCTCAAATGATTTTAAACATGTCTAATTTCATATAATTAAAATTAAATACCAGAATCAAATCACAACAATTTATAAAATTTCTAGATCAAGAGATTATCAAATAGAAATTCTGCAATTCATCATGATTTATCAAGCTATCTACATAGATCATCATCAATTCTCACAATATCTTACGAAATACACATCAAATCCTCAATTATAGATATTTTTCAGAAATAAAAAATTAAAGGAATTAACTTAATTAACACCAATAAATTGAGAAATAGTTATGATATACCTCTTAAAATCCAAAATTCTAATTTCTTCTTCTTTTTCTTCTTTTTTTTTCTTCTTCTTCTCTTTCTCTCCCCTCTATTTCTCTCTTCTCTCACTCTAAAAGAGGTAGCTCGACCAAAATGAGAGAATTAGGGTTTCAAAAGTGTATTTTTATACTAAGAGGCTAATTTTTTATATTTACAAATTTATCCCCCAAAACTTTTAAAGTATTACAATTTGGTCCCTAAAATAAATCTAAAGTCTTGCAAATAAACCCAATGCTAATAGTATATCCTTAACCTATACAAACACTACTAATAACAATACATAAATCAAGTATTACCCACATATAAATAAAATACGTATATATATATATATATATATACATACTTATTCTTATTAGTTGTGGATACTGGTTACTACATACACACTGTTTTGTAGCACCGTTATAGGTGCTGGGCACTGTAACAAAATTATTATAGCTCATTACTGTAGTAATCTACTGTAGCATGGTACTGTATCTGTTTGATGTTTTTGCCTTATTTTCTTCAAATTTTCATCCTCATTTGCTCTATTGATTTCAAATCTACCAAATAATAATAAAATATATAAAAAGCCAAATAATCTTAATTTTAGTGAACAAATATTAAGCTTGAAAGATGAAAATATTGGACCTAATTAACCCTTATCAATGCCATACACATATTACAGATATTACAGAACAGTACGTTAAACTGTACAAGTTGAGGTTAACTATATACATATAATATTTCTGTCACCTATATCATGGAAGAGTAGAGATATAGACCATCACCGTCAACTCTCTATATGCTCGACTGTGAACTTATCTCTAGATTTGTATTTCTATAAACAATATCTACAAACTCCTTTATGATATTATTTAACCCTATAAAAAAATCTATTTCAGGATTTCCGCTTATGACCATAAAACTTTCTGAAATACAATCTCAAAGTATCAGGATATACAACTAACCCATATGTGTTGACGGATCCTATATCTATGCACATTGAACTCTATAAGCATCGTACCATACTCAATAACACCTAGAGGTCATACTATGAAAATTCTCTGACATGCATGGAATCAAAATATAATGGATCACTTATATACTCACATTGATGCTTAAGTCAAAGGATCATGAATACTACTCAACTCGAGAGGACATTCCATTGATAAATCTAAAGGATATTTGAGGTACTTGTGAGTCTATTCAGTATCCAGTTCTTACTGAATACCTGCATACCTATACGAGCTTCCATTAAACTCATAGTCTGCTAAGATGAACCGTTTGTGAGATTTAGATATAGACACACACTGATCTGGAAAGTATATCAATAGACTTGTGTTAGCAACCATGGATTAGGAACGAGGTTTTAAAAAATATACTACATAATAATATTTTTTAGTACCATTTGCAATTCTTTACAACTATGTTATTACTAATATATTTTCAAATTTTTGTCCCATTTTAAATAAGGTTCTAACTCTTTAGAACGATAAATCTTAACCCTGACTTAAACTCATTTAGATTAGATTTAAACTCTTTTAGATCTATAATGTATGGAAAGTATAAAGTTTAGTACCATATAAATAAATATTAGTGATTTATCAAATGTTCATTATGTAAATAAATATTCATACAAAATGGAATGGCACGTGAGTGTCATCTTTAATATAAACATGCCATAAGATCACCTTCTCATGCAATCCCTGTAATTAGCCTAGTTGTGGTCAGCTAAAGACCTTAATTCGTGAGCTGAGCTGAGCCATTGGAAAAAATAGGCCTTTGGGCTGAAATCTCAAGATGGAATAAAGGTCTCTCAGTTTTTAGTATTAGCTTGTTGATACTGAAAAATTTATAAATAGTTTTCGCTCTAAATGATCCTTGAAATTTAGGTGTTAAGTCCGCAACAGCGAAATATATCTTATGTGTACTCCGTAGGCCTATATGATAGATGTCTACGTAGTTATCAAATCGCACCACTGGTGAAAAGTGACATTTAAAATTGGCACCCAAATTTCATTTGGTCTTTGGTAACCATTAGAGAGGTACATTGACAGGTGGCTAAGTGAATAGTTGCATCTCTTTGTATTACTGATGACGTGGTTGAATCTCAAACCACCTCTGTTGATTAGGAGAATGAATAGTAATTTATGAAGGGTCATGTCAGTTTAAATGATGTTCCACTCGCAAGAACGTTATGGCCCCCAGATTTTAAATTGACGGTTGTGATGGAATTGATGGCTCTTTATAAATATGAATAGTCTCTCTAATTCATCATTTTTAATCTATTTGGTAAATTAAAGAGAGAGATCTTATTGTAATTTTAAATTGAGAAAAAATTCATATCATTCAAATTTCTTTACTTATCTTCAAAAGAACTTTAAACGAGTAAGTAATATTTCTTGCCAATCTTCATTTCTAGCATTATTTCTTACTAATTTGACTATATCAGCATTTTTTGTGTATTTGAATGAGTCTTTTTTGGTTTATTCTTTGCCAAGCTTGAGTGCTTGGCATGAAATTTCAGCTTGAATGATTAGTCATAATAGATTGTTGATAAGTTGTGTATCTTTCTTCGTCTAGGTATTAAAACCATATCACTCATCAAAGACTTTTAGAATATATCTGGTCATAAGCTTGATGGTGTTATTAGGGACTTGGCTGCTGAGAGTAGTTTAGCTTGAGAAGTACATAGCGTCTTGAGAGGTCTGAGGGTTTCTTTTGGTTATTAAAGAGCCTACCAAATGAAAGATGCCACAGAACTATTAAAAGTTCCTAATGACTTTGAGAAGACTCCTAATGATGTAGTGCCATGTAGGGTTCCTTACGGGCAAGTTCAATCTTATCGCAAGCTAAGTACGCCCAATAAGAAGAAAAATAAAAATAAAGGGCTTATCTTATGGCATGATAAAGAGATACCTTTTGAATTATATTGCACTACCCTATTTATTGCCCCTCGAGTGTGAGAGAAGAGCATCTGATTAAGTTAGGGGAAAACTATGAAATACCAACCACAATTATTCTAATGATTCCCTAAGGGATGAGTATACGAGTGCACAGCCTGTGGCAAAAGTGGCCTTTAATCTTGTTCTCTTTGATGTAGAGTTGAGGCTACATTTTCAACCCTACTTTATTTAATACTTGCTCATTTAAACGTAGCTCTATGTTAGTTGGGTTTAAATTCATGAAGAATATTGGTCTATTTATGGGTAATGTTAATAAAGGCTGGCTACAGAAAACCCACATTTATTGAATTCTAGTAGCTATATTAGTATAGACTAAACGTTAATCGGTAGAAAGGGTTCCATTTCTTCTCTGTTTATGTTAGTGAGAATAAATTATCTTATATTCAAGATCTCCTTGCAAGTAATCATGATTGAAAATATTTGTGGTTTTTTATTGGTAGAAAATAGGTCCAAGAGCATGTAAGAGTGCTCAGCCATATACGTTGTCCTCAGGTTTTCTCTAGATTAGGTCTTTATCTTTTTGTAACATTCATGTTCTATACTTATAAATTTTTTTGTACGGCCATTAATAACCTAATTGTATATCTTTATTGCACAGCTTGTTATCAAAGCCTGAGCTTACTTAGGAGGAGAAAGTTCAAGTCACCAAATTTAAAAAACAAGTTAAACATATCAAAGATCTTTTCTCTCAAAAGAATTTAGATAGCACATACTTGGTTAGCAAGCTATCTAAGTTGCTAGAAAATAAGAGAGGATGAAGAAGTAACCCTTGCATTTCGTTGATATTTGGTTTTCTTTGATTACTTATTATGAACTTAACCTCAACTATTTTCTTCTTTTGTCAAAAATAGACAATAGTGAGAGTAGTCAAAAGCGTTCTTGTAATATCCAATCTCTATTAGTAGTATTGACGCCTAGATTTCAGTATAGAGCAAATAAGACATCGTAGGGTTACTCGATTTTAACCCTATTAGAAATATTCCCTTTATAGTGCACGTGAGAGATATTAGACCTAATTTGGTAATTTCACACTCAATCGGTGCGTCGGAGGACTCTAGAATATTTTTGGAATTTTTCTCAATTGGCTTAGAAAAGGAAATCCTAACTTACTACATGAATTTCCATTTAAGGGTTATGAATGGAACAAGCCTTTGTTGAGAAACATAATCCATATATTAGAGAATGGACCAATTAGAAGAAATCTCATGGATTGCCAAGTTGAAAGTTCTAGTTAGTTCTTTGAACTATTCTAACTAGATAGTTACAAATGAACTAATTACATAATTAGTTTTTAACTAATGGCAAATTAGAAGTTTTAAGTAAGTTGAAGGGCAAAATGGTCAATTGAGGGAGCACTATATATATGTTAGAAGTGTGTAGAAATTTGAAGAGAGATCAAAACCAACACTTAACCAAAAAAAGAGAGAAATTCGAGCTTCAAAGGGGGGGGTGCTGCTACAGTGACTATTCAAGTTTTTTTTCATGATTTTTCATGTGTAATCAAGCTAAAATAAGGTTACATATGAATCCTTAAGTTCAATTGAAGCCTTAATTAGTGGAAATTCAAGAAAAAGAGGTAAGAAAAACATTATTTTATGAGTTTGATAAGTGAACTTTCAAGAATGCTCCAATTGACATTCTTATGTGTATTCTTGGCTTAGATTGAGTTGAATTCTAGTTTGGAGCTTGAAGGAGTCATCAATTTGAAGAAATTGACAAGGTGAGAATTAGGGTTTTTGGTGATTTTGTTGTAGAGATTTTAATTGGTTGTCATTAGGGCTTTAGAATGAAATTGGCATGATTTTGTTGTAATTGGAACAAGAAATTGAGAAAATGAATGTGTTGGAACCTAGGGTGAAATTCTACCACTTTAGGGAAGTTAGGAATTGAGTGGTGTTTTGATTGAATTGTTGTGTGTAAATGGTGCATATTGTAAATTAAATGTATATGATCGATGGAAAAATCAAAAATGAAGAAAATGGGACATAATTGTCCATGTTGGAAAGGTGAAGGGCAATTATGTCCAACCAAGTTATAAGGTGTTCAATAATTTTCAGGGCGCCGGATGGTGAGTTAGTTTCGATTATGGCTCCGTAACTAAAATTGGGAAGTAGTATGCATCCGGACTTTGTATGCCAATTAGGGCGTTTAGTAGTTAAATGAGATTCTAGCATTCGATTTAGTTCTAAATGTCATTTGTGGCGTGTAGGTGAAGATAACCGAGAGCGTTAACGGGAGCAAAAATTGAGAGCGAAATTGAGCGCGGAGCGGTTGTGAGTGGAAATCTGCCATTTCTTTTACTTTGTGTTTATTACGTTTTCGCATAATGAATATGTATGTTTTATGAGCTTTCGATGCATAACCATGATTTATGATCTTGATACATATTCATAGACATGCCTTTACATGTTCGAATTGAGACACAGTTTTAAAATTTCTGCATTCGTTTTTAGGGCCATTGGTACCCTCAGATTATAGTGGTGATGATTGTATTAGACCCGGCCGGTATATCCCGTGCACATGGGTAGGTCTTGGGGGTGTGTCACTAACTCCGGGAAGTCGGGAAGTTGAGTCATGTGAGTCGCTCTATGTGTACGGGGTATTGTCTCGCTATATACATGCGATGTAGGATTCCGCTGCATAGCCAGTAAGATGTCTTGAGATGTCACTGTGGGTGCTGCTAGTTGAGGTGCCTCGTGACCTACTCACGTATGCAGTGCTAGTTGAGTCGCTGCGTGGGTATAGAGCTTTAGGGTTACCATTGGTACAGTTTAGAAAGAAAATGGCCGAGCGAGGATTTTACTAGTTTTCGATTTACCGATAGCATTTATGCATTTATATGCACACAACAGTTATTATGTTATACAGATTCTGAATATAGTTTTTCAAAGATGTAGATAAAACCTGATCGACAAGATTTCAATAGCATATGATGTTAGAAACCGTTTTATAGTTTTACGTCAGTTTTAGAAGCATGATTTCTGCGTGAACTTTAGAATTTGCTATCTATACATGATGTTATTTTATTGAAATTTTATTTACACTCACTGAGCTCCTTTAGCTCACCCGTTTTGTGTTTTATATTTTCTGAACCCCTTTCCCAGGTGCAGGTCTCGGTACGCAAGCTGCTGAATCTCCTATTGCCGAGTAGTGGGCCGAATCCGAAGATCATTTTTGTACATGTAAATGTGCTAAATAGCACCCTTTACTTTATGCATAATAGTTGTAGGCATGTATATTTGGATGTATGTTTTGAACCGAGAAGAAAAGATTTCAATTTTATGATGATCGTTCTTTTTACTTCTATGATTACGCTTATTTGTGATTCAAATGAATAATTGAGTTGTGTTGGATTTGATTTGGAAAGGACCGGAGGTCCGAATTGGTAGAATTGAGATGTATTGGAAATAGAAGTGAAATTTCTTTGCAGGTTTTATATGAATTTTCTGAAAAACAGGGGAAACTCTGCCCGTTTGTTTTTAAAATTAAGATGTAATTTTCGTGTATGTTACTAGACCTTCTTAGTAGTAACAAGAAATAAAAAAAGGGGTTCGCCTCGCGAAATTTCTCAACATACCCAGTTAGGTTCGGAGGAACTTTCGTCGGGGTACCCGGCAGGGCCGCTGGGATCTATAGTAGAGGGTCTCGGGTCGGGTCCTGTCAGTTCTTACTACTTAAGACCTCTGTTGAGCAAGAAAACCCAATACCCAAGGGCTTCTTTCCTTTCATAATTTGGATGAAGGATGAGGTTCAAGTAGTGGACCCGTAAGGGGAAGTGGCTTGAGGAGTTCCTCAACTGATAAGAAGAGAAATCTAATAAGATCTTAGTAAACCCTACGAGGGCCTTGTAGATCCATAAGATCAGTCACCTTTTATCATCGTGGATCCATAAATGAAGATCCATTTTCCCTTTCATATGTGATTATGCCCACTCCTCAGCAAATGAATGGGGGCAATCTAGCAACCAAAGTTATAACTTCAATCCATTCAAGTCATATTATCTCTTGTTCGAGTGAATCGTGGGTAAAACTAAGGAACTCGACCTTCAAGCTATTCGATGTCCCTGTTATGAAACAAGAAAAATATATGCACATAATGCTTTAGTGAAAAAGGTTAAGGGAGCAATCCCAGCTGCTCATGCTAAACAATTATCTAAGTATGACGCCTCTAAGTGCCCGGCACACATTATAGGATGTGTGCTAAAGGTAAATCTTTTACTCATGATGGCTTTGTTGTTAACTATATCAGCCTGTTCAATTATTAACCATCCGTCTCTCTTTTCATTCAGGCGACTATTATTCTTTTTTAGCATTGAGATGAAATTATTGGTGTTATCAAAGATAAGCAAAAGCTACAATAAACTGAGGCCGAGGTGGCCATGCCCATTAAAGCCTTATTGAAGGCTAATAAGAAAATTGAAGAGGAAAGCCTAATTCAAAGATCTTTATTGCCATAGTTAAAGAAACTGAGATCAAGGCGACTGCCTCTGATATTAAGGCTTTAGTTCTTTAGTCAAAAGTTCACCAGCTCAAAGCGGTGGCTGGTGAATCTCAAGCTTTGATTGGAACTCTTTAGGAGAAAAACACTACTCTTAAGAAGGGAAATGAAGAGCTAATAAGAGAATTTGAAGCTGCTCAAGCTAATGCCTTGATAAAGGTTAAGGGCTGCTTCACTGACAAGGTTAGCATAGGCTTTGACAGATACATCCAATTCTTCAAGGCTCACTACCTTGACCTAGACCTCACTAGTTAGAGGAGGTAGTCGTAGCTCAGGTGGGGGCTAAAAGGATAAGCTGGAGATCCCTCTCAGGTTGAAGCTGCTCATTAGGTTGATCAGAACACCTTAGCCAAGGACTTCCATATTTCTGTTCTCAAGGAATCTCCTCTTGCTCTTTAGTCTTAAGGTTTATTTTTTATTTTTTAGTTTTTGTAATCAAAGTTAGGCCCTTCCTCTTGTAACATTTCATTTGTTTAACTTCCCTTGTAGACGTGTCTTTTTTAATGTGAATATTATCTATTTGTTATTTAATATACTAATTTAGTGTATTAATTCATTTCAATGAGGTCCACATAAGTATGCTTACTCCTGCCTCCTATAAAATAATTTCAAATTAAGAGTAACACAAGTCTATGACTTCGATTCTTAAACATATGACTAAAAAGTGTTCAAGAATTCAACCAAGAAGGTATTTGATAGATTTACCATTGTATCCTCTTTGTTCTTTAAAATTTATCTAAGTCATACCTAGGTATTCGATGAGTGTTTAGGTAATGGACCAAGAGGATCTTTTGGGGGACTTTCCTTATATCTTCTTAAGAATTAAAGCGATTAACCAAGGAAGTCGTTAAGGTTATACCTCGTATCCCTTTGATTCTTAAGGCATTAACTAAAGGGTCGTTAGGTGCCTCTATTCATATCCTCTCAGCTAATTTGAGATAATTAACCAAAATGGTCATTAAGGGCCTCTCCCTATATTCACTTAGCTCTTTTGAGGCATTTAATTGAGAGGATTGTTGAGAGCCTCTCCCCATATCCTCTCAACTCTTCTTAGACGTTTAACCAAGAAGGTCGTAAGGGCCATTCCTCTTATCTTCTTAGCTCTTCTAAGGCATTTAACTGACAGGGTTATTGAGGGCCTTTTCCCATACCCTCTTAATTTTTCTAAGGTATTTATCAGGGAGGTCTTTGAGAGCCTTTCCCCCCATCCCCTCAGCTCTTTTGAGACATTTAGCTGAGAGGGTCATTTGAAGCCTCTCCTTATATGCTTTCGTTCTTTCTAAGGCATTTAACCCTCTCCCTTTATATGCTCTCGGCTCATTTGAGCTATTTAATAAATAATAAAAAAATCATTAAAGGCTTCTTCCTATATCCTCTCAACTCTTTTGAGGCAATTAATTGAAAAGGTTGTTGAGGGCCTCTCCCTGTATCCTCTTAACTCATTTAAGGCATTTATCTAAAATGGTCATTGGACTTCTCCTTGTATCCTCTTGACTTTTCTAAGGCATTTAACTAAGAAGGTCATTGGGGGCCTCCCCTGTTTTCTCTCAACTCTTCTGAGGCATTAACTGAGATGGTTATTGGAGGCCTCTCCCTACACCTCTTAACTCTTTTAAGGCATTTAACTTAGAGGGTTGTTATGGCAATTTCCCTGTATCTTCTCAGCTTTTCTAAGGTATTTAACTGAAAAGGTCGTTGAGGGTCATTTTTCATATTCTCTTGACCTTTCTGAGGTATTTAACCAAGAGGAACGTTAGGAGCCTCTCCTTGTATCCTCTTAACTCTTCTAGGGCATTTAACCGAAAGGATCATTAAGGGCATTTCCTCAAATCCTCTTAGCTCTTTTAAGGAATTTAACTAAAAGGGTCATTGGGGGGTTACTCCTTGTATCCTCTTGGCTCTTCTAAGGCATTTAACTGATATAGTCATTTAAGGCTCTTCTCGTATCCTCCCAACTCTTTTGAGGCATTTAACTAAAAAGATCTTTGGGGTCTTTTTTCCATATCTTCTCAACTCTTTTAAGGCATTTAATTGAAAGAGATTGTTAGAGGCTTCTCCCCATATAGTTATAGCTTTTCTATAGGCTTCTTTTAGGCAACATCAAATTTGAGATGCCAAATTTTTTTAAAAAGTAATGATTATTATGGCATGACCCGATCAAAAGAATTTGAGCATTCACAAGAAATAATTACAATAATAAATATTAGTAAATTTATAAGTGAGGGTTATTAATAATTTTAGAGCCTTATTTGGTGTTGTCGATGTCTTTTAAGTTGCTGAACATATTTCCATGTGCTTGGATTTTCGATAGCAACCAAACTCTTCTGGACATTTTATAATGGCCTTCTTTTACTGAGGTCGAAGGAGTTCTTTAGTTGTTTATTACCTTCGTTCTTGTTGCTTCTTTTCTCGATTCCTTAAAATTCATCCATAGGTTGCCTAGTGTTCGTCTTTACACATATCCAAATCATGGCATTTTGTTTATTTCTCACAGATGATGTTAAACTGTTAACTGCAGATTTTAGGCAATTTTGAGCCAACTAGTTAGATTTATTATGGCAGGAATAGTATTTGAGTTTGTATTGGGCTTTAGCCAAGATGACCATTCATTAATGTTTTGTAAGCTTAGTATATGTAATGGGCTCTTTAGAACTTTGGGTCCAATCAAATAATAAAAATCATATATATATATATATATATAATCATGCACAAGATATGAGAGTTATAGTGATTTTCCTACATCCAGTTCATCGAGTCTTAGCTCATTTTTGATACATTGTTACACATTGATTCGTACAATAGCTATACAGATAGACATTCCCTCTACAAATAGTAATTTACAAAATAATTTATTCTATGACCATGGCAAATTTAAAGGCTCTAAGTGATAAGTAAGCATTTTAATTTATATTTATATCCTTAAACTTATATTTTTGTTCTTATTAATGAGATTTTGGCTACCTAATGTTGTTTTATTGATGATTTGTAGGTTTTTAATCTGTGGATGGAAGATTTTGAAGAATCGAACTATAAACGGAAAATAATGGAAGAGAAACAGACAAGAAAGCTCGAGGCTGCGCATGAAAACTGAAGTGAGGGTAGTCGAAACGAAAAAAACAGAGTAGCTCGAAACCAGGCTGAGCGCTGCGACGCTAGAGACAGAACTTAGACGCTGCGGTGCCCAGTCACCCAATGCCTCGATGCTCGTGTGGGAGAAAACTTTGGTCTTTCCTATTTCATCTCCTACTGTGACTTGGACTCCAAAATACTCGACCTTTAGGGTTAAAAAGCCTATAAAAAGACCCTTTTTAGCAACCAAAAAGAGGAGGCAACAAAGAAGAAAACCAAGGGCAAACATAAACAAAGATTCAAGAGAGATCAAGTAAGGAATTGAAGATTGAAGATCAAAATTTTATAGAAAGCAAAAAAGAGAAAGAAGTAACTCAAAGTACCAACTTTGCTTACTTTTTTTCCTCTTCTTTTTATTATAGCTTTGCTTTCTATATTTTTTTCTTAATTCTTGTGTTGATAATCTTAATTTTATCATGAACTAAATTCTCTTAATCTAGGGTTAAACTTTTGAACCCAATGCAATTGGATATTATTATTTCTTTTATTTATGAACTCAATAAAGTGCAATTATTTAATCTATCTTGTGCTTAATGCTTTCATTAATTTTGGCCAACTTAATGATTGATTTAGGAACCATAATAAACTTGACAAAGAGATTTATGTGTTTAGCCTAAGATAGATTAATGCATGATCATAGGATAATAGCTATGAGTTCTATGTAGGATAAAAATATACATAGATGATATATATAGCATTGTTAGACTTATTCATAATGAATTTTTATCTTATTTTGATTACCATAGGCATATAGGTACTTGTTAGGATGAAATATAGTTATCTGACCACTGACAGAGGCTTATAACAATATTAGAGTCTAGTCAACAATTGATTAATTGAAGAATTAAAAAAAAAAGTAGTAGATTCAATAAAATATTAAGGGATAAGTTAAAACCTTATATTATATGCATATAGGTGCAAACAAATATTTAATTTGCTTCTTTATTACTTTAGTTTAATTAGACCAATCATATTTTGATTTAATCTGAATAAAAGTTAAGTAGGAATAATTTTAGTACTTGATTTAAATTTAAGTAGAATAGTCTGTGGGTTAACATCTTAAAATTTACTATTATATTACTTGATACAATAGCGTGCACTTGCTTTTAACTAAAAATTGCATATCACTAAGAGCCTTCAAAAACTATAATAGTCCCTTAGCATAAGACGTAGGATAGTTAATTTGGGGAGAATCTAGAATAAAGCTCTAGGGGAGAGAGAGATCTAGAACAAGAAAAAAGTGAAAGAAGTTTCTCTTAAAATTCCAGAGGAAAAAATAACTCTTCTTCTATCATTCAGTTTTTTTATTTATAGGTGTTGTTAAGCCTTAATTATTAAATCTTTATAGGATTAGGGCAAGTTATTCCTTTTCTATTTTGATTATGTTCCAAGATTATAAGGAATTTTCTTTAAGAATCTTGGAATTTGTAAAAATCTTAGAAATAAAGGTAGTCCGAGTCTTCATGATAGTAAGCTTAAGTCTTGGTTTTGCGGTTAGTAGCATATCAATATCTTTTCGTCTACTTAGATAGAAGGAGTCGTCATCTTCATTGAAAGAGCTTAGGTACTTTGTTCGGTCAATATTGGTTACAAAGTACATCTTGTACAATATTGAGGACCTCTAAGGACTGAAGGTTGTAAACATGCCTCAAAGTTGCTTCTCTATCCAATCTTAGAACATTCAGTGATAATAGGCCGTAGTCCTTTATGATAATTCTTATAATAGACTTGGTCATGGTTAGCCAAGAACCTTAAAATAGGCCTTTAGGTCGAAATTCTAGGGGGAACAGTAAGAAATATCTCGAGTGAAGCTCTAAATCACTAAAAAATTTTGAATTTGATTGATATTTCATTTTGTAATAGATTATACACACTATAATTTGTATACCAAGGCTTGTAATTATACACTATGCTTATGAATAATTTTTTTCCTTCTAGGACATTGTCTTAGTGAAAACATGCCTTAGTGGTATATGCTCTAGCATTTAATGGTTTAGTTTTATAAAGTTGCACTCAAAAGTATAGAACCCTAAAACAAGTGTTTCATAATGTATCTTCTGATAATAAAGTGAAATACTATAAATACTAAGTACTTTTTTATTTGGGACACAACATTTCATATGCACATTTTCATTCATAACAATTTGATCAAAATTCATATTTTGTTCAATGGTTCAAAATGAACCAATACCAATTATAACATTAACAAATAACATAAAAAGATGTAACTCCTTTTTAAATTTATTATAAAGATATCATCTTAAGTATTGTAATTTATTTACAATTAATATGTATTTTAAAATACATATAAAATATACAACAATCCCCCTCTATTTTAAAATACACAAAATACTAGAAAATTTATAGAATTCAATATACATGTATTGATGCCTTTCGAACTATGAACTAATCATTAGACAACTGATTGTGTCTTACAGGAAACTTGTGAAATCTAAAGTTTCTATGGGCCAATGTTCTTTGGCATAAGTTAAGGACTAGATATCCATATTGAATTCTCTATAAATCAGTTATTCAACAGTTTGATATTTTATGGCTCTATGCTCAATTGGAATTTATGAGCGCTTTAGAGATGCCTACCTAAACTCTGATAGGAGCTAACTCAATTCTATACTCAAATAGGTGAACTTCCATAAAGTATATTTTGTAGTTTAAATACAATACCATACAATATTAAGTTATGGAGTTCATTAAGTATATAAATCTCCATCTCTTCACTATAGTTAAGTACTATTTTTTCATAGAGGGCTCAAAATTATAGTGGCGATAGTATTACAAGACAACAAGTAACTTGCCATTACTCTTATAAACATATTTTATGGGATCTCTAATCATATAGGTGAGATTACCATCACTTTTACTATTATGTTTTTGGCATAGTCTTTTACCCCTCGAAATCGAATCAGTAACCTCCTATTTAGTGATTTTTTTTTTTTTAGTTTTTCAAAGATTATCCAAATGCAACTTAGACTTTATAAAATATAACTCTTATAGTCAAATGCAAGCAAATTTATTTGAATATCAATTTTTAGACCAATTATATACTTTTCTCGTTTTGATATTCAATCACAATCTAATAATAAATAAATGAGAATATAAATTTATTGGAAGATATGTTAAATGCTAATAATTCATTTAAGCTAAAACATTCCTTTACAAGACAATCAACTTACCTTTAAAAGTGTTGGGTGTAAAGTTAAATGACACTTGGCTCACGTAGAGAAGCCCAATCTGGCACTCAAGCCTAGTTCTCTTCATGAAATGTTTGACCTAAAATAAGCTACCTCGACGGATTGAGCACGGGTCTAAATGCTTGGACCTTCATAAATCAGCCCAAAAAGCTCATCTATTAGGACCTGTGTCAGGAAACGTGTCACCACTCAGTACCGGGGTCGGAGGACACTCACCTAACCTAAACACCTACCACATCATTATGAGCCCACCAATAGATGTACAAGTCACCATAGCTTAGATCTCTAACATGTCACTAATGAGACCTACTAAATGAGCATCTAAAAGCCATATAATCTAACTACTAGAGCTAAAAGATAAGGTTAAATTAGAAAACCCCTAAAGAGCCAATGGCTAACCTCTATGTCAGAATGCATTAGAACCCTGTCTCTTGTTAACACTATTGACATTGTTGATACTACTATATGAAGTTATTGGGGATACTCAACACTGAACCCACTGAGCTCAGGGGACAAAGTTAGACAATCCTTTAGTACTCTCAAACTACCAACTCAGGCTGACTACTCTAGAAAACAACCAATCACTAATATACATAGTACTCAAAATGTTAGAAAATGTTTAGTTATATTTTTTTCCCTTCTGAGTAAATTCTCCAAAATACCCCACAAATTCTCCAAAATACCCCACATGATAGGGATGTTTCTCCAATTGTGTTTCACCACGTCTCGCCTTTTGAGTGATAATCTCCAAGCTGATAACCTCCAAGATTATGTTTTAGCCTCTAATTTTGAGTAAGAGAGAATTCAAAAATCACAACAACTATAGTAAGAGAAAATTCTCATCATTTTCTCTAAAACCTCTACACTCTCTCTAGGAAAAATAAACCCTATGAAATATTTACCATTTAATAGCCATCTAACTTGAGTGTCGGAGGGCCGTTGCTGGCCACCTCACCGACGCAGCCACTAACCTCGTATTTCTTGTGTTTCTCAAGCCACCTCAAGTCGAGTAGCTTAGACTCAGTGTTCAGTCTACTTTTTACTCAATCTCGATTTTTGCACAACCAAATCGGAGCTCCAACTCGAATCTTGACGATAAAAGGCCCAACAAAATTAAACTTCCCTAACTCAATACTCACACTTTCTTCATTATGTTTGGAGTAAGCCCCTAACCAAAAATTATACTTGAACAAAAAGGCAAAGGCATACTTGAACAAAAAGGCAAAGGCATTTCATTCGATCTGTACCATAGACCTAGACATTTACATAATTTTTAATATAATACATCTCCATCATTCATTCTATTTGTATGATAGATCAATATATACTCATATGTATTAAATACAATATTTGTAATGTTAGGTGTTTAGATTGGACAATATTTGAGTATTCAAATAATACCCAAATATATTTAAAATATATATATTTTGGTTAAAAAAACATTTTTTAAACAAATATAATTATTCAAGGACTATAATTAATATTCTAAAAAATTAGAGATAAAATTCAAGTTATCAAAGAATCGGGACTCAAGTTAAACTAACTAACACTTTTAGTTGAAATCATAATTAGACAAAAATTAAACCCCAAGCTGATAATTTATTATGACCAAAACGAAAACCAATCATTTTTAACAGACCCGTATATCTATAATATGGCTCAAAACGGGTCTCCAACCCGTTTAGTGCTCAAGTGATAATTTTTGCCATAAAAATTCATGCAAAAAAACATTTATGGCTTATCAAAAAATAAATATATTACTAATGTAATTAATATAATTGAAACAAAATCATAACTACATTTAGGCATTTTCAAGAAAATAACTCAAATATTGATGCCTATGCCACTGATATATAAGCATCAATCAATCACTGCTTATTTACTGGTTTGCTTTTTTATTTTACAGTAGTATAACAATTCCAAACATAAATCAGACATGGTAGTCTACAGAGCAAAAAGGAAAAACACAAAAGATAATGAACACTCTACTGTACATATAGATTGTCTTAGGCTTCTATAAGCAAAATACAAAGCTATATATGCCTCGACATATTAACTTATTAAACATCCTGGCCTTCACTTATTTATATGCAAATTCAAAGGCTACAAATAGAGACTAAGTATATATAACTGTTTATATATATATATATATATATATATATATATATATATATAGAGAGAGAGAGAGAGAGAGAGAGATTGTTTTATTCTTGATCTCAAATACTATTCATGTTTTGTTCCATCTCCATTTATCACCAAGCTGAGCTCCATGTCCTCCTCAACGTCCTCAACTTTTTAGCCTTCTTTCTTGCCATTTTTGATAGCCTGATCCTTTTCAAAATATTTTATCAGAACATGACCCCCAACTAATAATGTGATTAATAATAGTACTCATAATGCAAAAAGTTTAGCGCAAATTTAATGCAAACATTTGAAGGAGTATATTAGACATCGTAAATTATATTTTAAAAAGTGGTGTATTAAGTAAATATTATATAATAAAATAATATAAATTTTATAATTATTTATTATATTTAATATTTATTTAACACATTATTATTTAAAATATAATTTAAGATACAATTTAAAATATAATTTAAGATGTCTAATATTATTCATTTAGAACATAAATTCATCTTTCTCATCAATATAAAATTGAAGTACCTCTTGTTTTCGCTTTTGTTCAAGTTCCTTCTGTTACGAAGTCAAAAATTGAAATAAAAAAAAAAGAATAAAAATCAATCTTGGTGACCATAATTCAAAAGGGAAAAAATAAGAAGAAAAACTTAGAATGCTTTGAATTATTATAAGAAAAGAGAATTGGCTTTACCACAGTTTGTTTCAGCTTTTCATTTTCTTCTTTAAGCTGAGTCAACTCTAGTTCCAGTTCCACTGTGTATGCCTGCCAGTAGATGCAATTTGATAACAATGCCAAATAGGAATTTCAAGAATGCTAAAAGTAGATTTCTGTTTGTTGAACACAGAGATAGATATCAATAAGTTAAAACCTGCTTCCTTGCACGAGATCGTGCTGCAGATTCCCGGTTTTTTATCATTCTCCGCTGTCTCCGCTCCACAACCACCTCCGGAGGACCATCTATTATCCTCTTCCTGTTAATCTTTGGACCACCTGCCTCTAACATGCCATGACTCTTCCCATTCTCAGCATTGTTAGGTAACTCTCCCACCATTTTAGTTGTTGGTGTGTATATTGGACATGTTGCATAACCATTGACTAACAAGTTGCTCCCAACATTTTGGTGGTGTGTTGAAAATCCTAAGTCTATTATAGGCGCCATGCCATAGTTGGCATCCAAACATGTATTGTTCCTTTGAATTGGCGCTGGCGCCAATTTCTGCTGAGTTGGTGGTGGGGGCTTCGTTGGTTCTTGGACAACCCCGGCCTTGATCAGAAACTCTTCCAAGGTCATCTCTCCAATGGTTGGTTGGCGCTGAGGGGGTTCATGGTTACTAATGTTAAGGTTTGGGTGTTGTGGTTGGTCCTTTTGGATTTCGGACCATACTTCCTCTACAGTTTTCTTGCAAATTTGGAGGGGGATGGAAAATGAATTTTGTCGCGTCAAAGTGGGTGGTTCACTTTCTATGATCTTGTTATTGTTGGTGAGTTCATTTTGGTTAGGCTTCGAGGAAACTTGATTTTCATCGACATTCCACAAGTTGGTGAGGAATTCATCCATGTTCATCGACCCGACACTCTTCCCGCTCTTGAGTTGAATTTCGTCAAGAGTCAGCGAGAAGATTGAGTTTTGCTTGTTCGATGGGGAAGTTGCCAATTGGTCTCGGAGCGATTCTTCAAGTTGTGATTGTGATAGTTGATGCGGTGATCCTGGTTGGGCACTTCCATAAGCCATACCAGCTGATTCAGAAAGTGCCATTTTCTAACTGTAAATGAAGGACAACGCTCCTGCGGAAAGAAATGGAAATTACTTTGGCTTAAGCATACATGGGAATGAATCAGTAAGAATCAAAACTAACCTGGCAATTAAAAATGATCATCCGACTCTTAACTCTGACAATAAAAGCTCCTAAATAATTAAACTCTAACTCATTATAAATTTTATATTTTATATTTTACCCACTTACCTTAATTTTTTATTCTGCCAACTATCATCAACCAAAAGATATTTTGAAGTGCATAGAATTGAATGCTATATAGTTCGTTCTTTAATGCTCATTTTGCTGTATTTTTTTTAGCATACTAGAGTAATAAACAGGCAGGAAAGAGAAAAGTAATTAAAAAAATTTTCTAAAAAAAACCCTTGAAAACTGTCAGAGTAGTAGCTAAATAGATGTAGTAAGTTTCTAAGTGATGCAAGGATAATTTTAGTAATTTAAGGAATAAAATAAATGTTGAAAAGGAAAAGACAGAATGGCGTAGGAAGACAGGAAAGAGAAAGAGAAAGAGAAAGAGAAAGAGAAAGAGAGTGTAATATTAAACTTCAGAAAATTGGAACCCACTCAAATTAAATACATTTACATTTGAAATGCACCTCAGTAACACCCCAATGCAATTTTAACCTAACACACACACTCACATCGTGATCATTTTATGTTATGTCTTGACTTTTGTCTGACCCTCAACATATAACCACCGCAAATTTAGGTTGTGTCAAAATTTCTATTACTGGTAGGCAAATTTTTCGTTCTCCATTCGTCCTGAAAGTTTAGATCGGAACAGTTCTAAACAGGTTGAGAAAATTCCGGTTTCGAGAATTTTTTAAATCCCACCAACCGTTCCAAGAATAAATTATGTTTTACTTAAAAAAAAAGAAATAAATCAAAATAAATAATAATATAAAATTGTAGCATGGTTTTGTAGTAGATTATTTTTGTTTATATAATAATAAATCCATTACATTACATGCATGCAAACATATTAGCAAGGCTCACTCAACACTAAAAATTAAACAAAGCAAATTAAAAATTAAATTAATAAAAAAAAAGGGAAAATACGTTGGTTAAATAAGAATTTACCTGATCTTAATATAAGGAGCCGAGCAGTCCCGGAGGAGGAAAAGAAGTGGCCGGGAATGTGTGGCCGGCCACGAGGGCGGAGAGAAGAGGAATGAAATTGTTTCAGTACTCAAAAGTGTGTACAGAGAGAGACTGTAACTGCCGTTGGAATTGCTTTGCCTGCCACTTTTTCCTTTTATTAAATAATAGTGTCATTTCATGGGGGTTTTTTTGGTGGACCCCACTAAGTTTGCCTGAGATGTCGACACGTACGTGACACATGCCTCCACTTTTCTATCAGATTTCATCACCCCAAGCCTCTGTGTTTCTTTCTGCTTTTAGTTGGAGAATGGATTGGAGACAGAACGGGTCGGATCGGATCGGGTCGGGTCATGGGTCAACTGTAAAGGCTCATTTTCAGATGTCGCATGATGCATCATGTATAGTGTTATTCATGATCGTGCACGTCCCTCTCAACGTTCGATTTGAATAAAGATATTGTGGTGAATGCACATCACCTTTTGATCATGTCCCTTCGATTGATCTTCCTATTACTTTTTCAAACGGTGTTTTTTAATTTATTTTATATAATTAATTCAAGTATTAAAACACGCCTATTAGTATTTTTTAAAAACTATAATTATAAAAAAAAAAATAGTATATATTATAATTAATTTTATTATATCTAAAAGTTTCGAAGACACTAGAAACTATTTGATATAATTATTTATAAATTAATTTTTAATAATTGTATTATACAAATGAGTATAAGTAGCACTACATTTATATAGATATTTGGAGTACAAAATTTGCATCTCAACTCACGTGTCACTAGCTAGTGACTATTGTTTATTAAGTAATTATTGATTTTTATTTTTTATGAGGAAAAATTTTATAAATAGCCATCATTTTGGAGATTTAACTAATTTAACCATCAACTAAAATTACTACTTTTTTTAGTTTTGGAATTCATAAATGGATAAAAATATCATTTCTATTTTAACAGTATTAGCCATAGTAAATAATATCCCGCTACAATACATGGTACTCACTATAATAATCTTTTCATTCAAAATTAAATTTTTATTTATTTATTAAAATTATATTATTTTTACTTAATTTAATCATATTACTATAAAATTTAAATAAATAATATAATTATTTAATGTTATTAAATTAAACTAAATAAATAATATAAATAAAATAATTTTCATACACAAATAAAACCTTAATTTGTATTTATTTATTAAAATTATATAAATTAATCATGCCAGACATAATAAAATAATTTTATAAAAATAAAAACAAATTAAAATATTGAGGCACGACAAAAAATATCTCACCCACATTAGTGACACGATAAAATAATATCGTGCATATATTAAGGGCGCGATAAAAAGAATATCATGCTTACATTAGTGGCGCAATGAAAAGATATCGCACCCACATTAAAAAAAGTAAAAAAAAATATCTCACCTATATTGAGGGTGTGATAAAAAATATCGCACCCACATTAAAAAAAGTAAAAAAAAATATCTCACCTATATTGAGGGTGTGATAAAAAATATCGCACCATTTAAATCAAATTTACTGCTTTATAACAAAGATGCTAGTGATATATTGATATCCACACGGATACACACTTTAGTGAGAACAGCACGTTACTAGTAATCATTTCCTTATTAATTGTCAAATGATTGATAACCATTTTCTAATGAAAAAAATATAGTGTCTACATTAAAGGTGCCATAAAAAAAATTATTGCACCCACATTAAAAAATATCACGCTTATATTGAACGCAATAAACAACTATCTCGTGCCTAATTGGCCGTGATTAAAATCTATCATGCCCACTTAAACACAATAGAAAAAGGAGCAATTGGTTGTGTGTGTGTGTGGGTGGGTGGGAAGGGGAGTGTCTGGGGCGTATATTGCCCTCTATGTTTTTAATTTTATTATTAATTATCTTATTTTCATTTTATTTTATTAATTTAAATTATCTTTATTTATCATTAATGTTTTATTATTTATTTGTTTATTATTTATAACATTTATTTCATAATATAAATATAATTAATTTATATTATTTGTTAAAAATTATATTTATATTTAACTAAATTTAAGTTTATATTAATTTAGTAAAATTTTTATTTTTAATTTTTATTTGTTAATTATTTAAGTTAATTATATTCTTTATTTAGTTTAATTTAATTACACTATTTATTTAAAATTTGTAATAACATGATTAAATTAAATAATTAACAAATAATATAATTAAATAAAATGAATCTAATTTTAATAAACAAATACAAATTCAAATTTTAAATAAATATAAATATAAATTTAATGAAATAAGATAAATTAATTGTCATACATAATAAAATAAAATAATAAATAAATTAGTGATAAAATTAAAAAAATATTAATAAAATTATTTACTGTAATAGTATTGTTCACTATACTGATTATTGTTGAAATAATAAAAATGTATTTTTGTCTATTCATTTACTTTTTGGCTAAAAAAGTAAAAGACTTCATAGATGGTTAAATTACTTAAATGTCTCAAAATTATGATTATTTACAAAAAAATTCCTTTTATTAATATGATAATTAAGGATGAACAATCTAAATTGTAACCCATAATTCAAACCGAATAGTCTTGGGTTGAAAATTTTTAACCAAAATTTTAATTAAGTTGGATTGAATTGAAATTTTTTAATCTGTTTAACCCAATACAAACCAAAATTTATATAATTTTTTTAAATAAAAAATGCAATTTTTTTTATATTCACTAAGTTTATTAAAAAAAATTAAATAACATATTTTAATTTATAAATATGAAATTTGTTTCACCCCTAATTTCACTTGTTGATACAACCTTCCCTCCTAAAAACAGTTAATATTTTTCTTTAATAATTGTTTACTACCTAATCAAATTGATACGTAGTTTGTGTAGCATTGGGACCATATTGAACAACTGACCATACTATTTTGGACTGATATTTGTAAGCAATTTTGTTTTGTTTTTTTTTTGTTTTAGTTGGAGCATTTTGTCATTTTTAAATGTTTTCTTCTTATTATTTGTAAGTTAAACTATGTTAAATTGAAATTTTATTATGAAACTTTAAGTTATGAGTGAAATTTTAATAATTATATCTTTTAAATTGTAATAAAAAAAATTCTATTTTAAAATAATTTAAACTGAATAATCCAAATTGAATTAAATTAGTTTAAGTTATAAAAATAACAACCCAATTTTTTTGATTTGTTTTGGTTGATCCTAACATATCCCAAGCCATCCATTGCCCACCTCTAATGATAGTTATAATACTAATCAATAATAGATAAATCAAATGTTATTTCAGTTGAGATACAAATTTTGTATCTTAATTATGGGACCATAACCTTACTTAATGTGTATATATAAAATCTCTAATTTTAGATAATTTATCTATTGAAAACTTATTTTTTTTTAAAATTAAAAATTTTAATTATCATATATTTTTATATTATTTATGATATATACAATTATTGTTTAATAAATATAATTTTGATGAATTTAAATTATAATCAACAAATATTTCAAAATTAATATACAAAAAACAAAAAAAGATTACAATATTCAGTCTTGGCATCATAAAATTGAAAAGATTGTGCACCTAGATGCTTGTACCAACGGCAAAGTTTGTGTACCCTCTAATTTAGATTAAGGATTTGAATTTTAACAAAAAAAATTTATTCCTCTAATTATTAAGAGATAGTTATCCAATTGTTACTAAAAATTATTAGTGTGGTTGATGCCAATACTTCGAAGTGCTAGGTTTGAATTAGGTTAAAATTGTTTATTATTTTCATTTATTGAAAGGATTGTTTATTTTTCTCCATTTATTGAAAAGGTTGACATTGTATGAAATTGTAAAATTGTATTATTGTAATTATTTGGGCTTTGAAATATAATTTTATATCATTTCATTAAAAAAAAAAAGCTTGGGTAAATTATCAAAATTATTCTAATTATTGATTTGTTTTTTCAAAAATGATATTCTCTCTTCTTTATTTAAACACATCATTTCCTTAATTTTTACTTGAAAAAAAATTCTAATATATAACAATTCAAAGAGTGAAAATATGTTGAGAATATTTATAAATGTATAAAATATAATAACTAATTAATTATGTATGGGACGCATTTCAACCTTCTTTTGTCCTTATTTATGGATCGAAATTTGGAGAAAACAAATAAGTATCTATTTGATTGAACTTTTTTAGTGGCTAAAAGAAATTTTTTAATACAAAAATTTCTTTTAATGTTTTTAATATATTTAGTTGAAATTAGAAAAAAAAAATTAGAGATTAAAAATTAAAAATTAAAAAGATATTTTGTCTCTACTTATAAATGCTCAAAGTTTGAGTTTTTGAGAGTTGAGAATTTTGATTTTGATTATAAATATTTGTATATCGACACATATATTCTAATAATATTTTTTTAATTTCATAGTGTACTCTTAATAAAATTAAAGCCTATTCAACTAATATATAATCAAACAATCTATTACTTGAAAATAACTTTCTAAATTAACAATAAGATAATCAATGATTTTTTTTTAAAAAATTTTATTTTTAAAAAATCTACTTCTAGAAACCCTACCTCCAAATATTTTATTCAAAATGTCTAACCAAACGAATCTTAAAACACATTTCATCATAAACAACACTTGTGTCAAAAATATCCTTCCAAACATATATTTATTCATTTTACTAATTGTGCATGTAATAACATTGTAGGCATCTCTATATAAAATTTCCACAAATTTAGTTGAGTACTTGAATTGGTTAAATTTTAATTTGTTCAACTATATCCAACTTAATATTTTATATAAAAAAAATTTAAATCGTTATATGTCATTATTTAATTCAGTCACTCTAACCTTTTTTTTTTTAAAAAAAAAGTAAAACAAAAATGCATTAAGATGGCTTTGTTTACGATATTATCAATTTCAAATTTTTTTTAAAAAAATAAATTGACTTTAACTAGCCTAATAGATTTGTTTTCATATTGTTTTATGATTTATTGTGTGGATGCTATATTATTTTTGCATTTTCTTTTTTAAATCCCCGCAATGATCCTATGTCTCTCATAAAATAAAAAATAAATAACATTTTTTTTTCTTGCTGACCTCAATCCTAGCGATCTTGGATAATTCTCTTAGCTATAGAAATGGCCTTAATTTGTAGATGAATTTTTTTTTAAGAATGATAAGTCCTCCTTTACTTATATAGTACCTTTTCGAAGTATATTTTGAGAACTTACCTATGCTCCTAGAATTTGATCAAACTACGTTGGTGTTTATTCTGGTAATAACTCTCATGTTAAAATAAGTCTTTTAATTTAAAATTTTTTTGAGATCGAATAATATTATATAAATATTAATTACATTTACAAATATATAAATCTATAAGAATATAAAAGGTCACTGTTTAAAAATTAAGAAAGGCTAATCTAATTTAAGTAAATATAATTTTTAAACTACTTTTTAAAAAAAAAAAATTTAGGAGAAATTAAACTAATAAAATTAAAAAAATTAAAACTTAAAATTCAAGTGATTAAAATTGTCAAGGATTTGAAATCCACCACTATTTAACTTTGCAATTCTCTATTTATCAATTAATTTTCTAAATTAGAGTGTCACATCAAAATTAATTTATTATCATCTTATAAATTTAATGTTAAGTGCAAATTAATTAATTCTTCGATAAGTTCTTATTCTCTTTACTTATTTGTGTATCTAAGTATTATATGTATTAATTTAATTATACAAAAAAAATTAAAAAAAATCACATTAATCAATTAAAATTTAAAAATAAAATAATACAATAAGTTCTTAACTATAAAAAATACTCGATATTATTAAAAAAAAATTTTAATTTATTTATTCTTAGGACAAAATAACCATAGAAAAGACAAATAAAAAAACCAAATTAATAAAAAAAAACTACTTTATCAAATAAGATATCATCTTCGATCTCAATATAAAAAAATTAAAAAAAACGTAATTAGATTAAAAGAAACAAAGTAGATAGAACCAACCATTAAAAAAGTTAAAAACTTCCAAAATTCAAGTTGTCCCCCTTTTATCTTTCTTTTATTTGCAACGCTGTTCCCCAAGAAGCCTGGATTTCTATATAGGATGCTTGCCGCCCATTTTAAGTGAGAAATCAATCTCTTACAAGCTTAAAATCTATTTTCTAATTAACAACAAATTGAATTCTTTTATTTATTTTTTTGTTTTTCTTTAAATCTCTTCCCTTTTATTTAATTCTCTTTTTGTTTCAAACTCCTAACTTAAATATGAAAATGACACAATTAACTTCATAAAGCTTTCTTTAATTGTAGATACCTTATAAAATAAATCACAAGTCCTTATTTAACTTCCGTAATTGGCTTGTCTTTTAGTTACTTTATTTGTGTCCTTCTTTATTTTTTTGTTTAAAAAAAACACCTTAATAAAAATGAAATAAATAAAATAAACAATTAACATATATAGACTTAAAAGTTATATAAGAAAATAAAAATAGACACATCAAGTAAATTAGTTGTTGCCTTGAGTTTTTTCTTTGAAAAATTATCCCCATTGCTTGTGTGCAACTTTTATGCCTCCTTTTATAAGATTTATGGTTAGTCGGTTATGTCTTTCACATTATTCTCCATGTCTCGGAATGGGTGAGAAAACAAAAAATTTTGGTATGGCATTAAAGGGTCATTATCTTTGTGTTTCTTAAGGAATGTAGGCCCAATGGTGCCATTTTCATGTTCTTTATGCATCATAGGCTATTCTCAATTCTGGGATAGTTCTCAGGCTCAAGGTGGTTCTAAGCTCATTAACCAATCACCATTCTCTATCCGAAGGGTTGATATATTTTGGATGTGGAAGTTCTCGACTTCAAGTTGTTAAGTTCTTAGGCCTTATGGGCTCAATAGGACTTTATAGGCTAGGCTTGGGACTTCTCTAGACTTAATGGATGATTTCAGGCTTCCTGGACTTAATGGGTAGAGGTAACATTGGTTCCTAAGTTTTTAGTATAGATTGGTCGATATTGAAAACTTTGAAGTGTAGTCTTTGAAATTGTAAGACTTTAGGGATGGCGAGCTTTGACTTAATCCCCTATTTAATCTTCTATTCAAGGAGTGGTCATCGATTTTTCAAATTAAAAATTCACATTAGCACCAAGCATTAAATGTAGGCGACTTTTCAAAAATTGCGTGCCTTTATTTGTTACCTTTAAGTTTCTCAATATTCAAGTCTCTACAGTAGTCGAGTATGTAGACTTATCTGATACCTTTCAATCTTATCTATTGGTTGGGATCTATTTAAAATCGAGGTGTTTGTCAAACAAAGAGTCACTTCGTGCATGAAGAAGTTTTAACCCTTGGACACCTTTCAACGATTGAGGTCTTCTCTAAGGATGATTAAAAATCTAGTCACCCTAAGTATCCCCCCCTTTTTTATATAGATTTTGAAATTAAAGATAAAGAAAAATCTTAATTTTTAATGAGAAAAGCTCTAGATTTTTAGAGATTCTTTAATTAGTTCAAGCATTTCAACCTTATTTAATCATTAAAATTTGATTTCTAAGTGAATTTCTTGCTCTTCTTATCATTTATTAAGCATTTCTCTGGGTTTAGGATGCTTTTCTAGCATTTTTGTACTTTGAAGGCTTTGGTTCTTAGACTATGTTCTTTATTTTTGCATTTCTTACTTTGATGTTTGTCTAATTTTGAGTTCTCAGGTGTTATGAGTTGTTCGATCTTGTCTTTTAGAGTAGTTAGAGTTAGCATTTAGATATATTTTTTCAATAAGAGTATTCAGAATGACTCTTAAGACATCTCAGGTCAAGAGTCAAGGTGCTTCATGATCGATTCAAATGCCAGGGATAGCAAAATTTATGATGTTAATAGGCATTTAACTCAAGAGGATATTGACTTTGCCAACTTTATAGTAGAGCTCGATATGGGTAAGGATCTTAAGATAGTTATAATATAGGCTGAGGAAGGCTTTAAGATGACCTTTAGTGAGGGGATTGGAAATTAAGGAGGTAAGGTCTCCATTAACACTCTTCATCAAAGAGAAAGTTTTGAGGTCTCTTAAAATGAAAAAAAAAATGTGCTTTTCAGGATCCCAAGGCTCCTTGTAAGCTAGATCACTTTCTCTACACTTCTTTCTAAATAACCGAGGAAGATTTTAGGGACCTCAGGCTGACTATAAGATACCAAAAGAGGCCACTTGACAAATCTATATCCAAGAGATGTTGTTAGTGAGCCTTTAACTGGTGAGGTTACTTTACATCTTACTTTCTTTAAACTAGGTTTTAGGTTACCTATCCAGCTACATTTTTTCTAAATGTTGGTATACGTTAATCTCCCTTAGTCCAAATGAATTTGAATGTCTGCCATATACTATTTAGAGTGTACATCATGTGGGCAAGAGCAAGCAATTTGAGTTTACTTTCTAAGAGCTCCAATAGCTTTATTAAGTCCGTATTAAACTTAAATAAGAACAAAGGGTTCCATTAACTCATAAGTTATGAAGGTTCCCAAATCTAATAAAGGACTTTCCTTCTACAAATAAGGACTAGTAAGTATATGTGGTTTTACACTAAGAAAGAGTGAAGTCGTATACTTACTATGATGTTAGAGCAAATCTTTACAGTTGACCCTTTGGTAGATCATATCTTGTTTTCTCTCACTACACTTTCATCTTGTAACTTAGAAAAATTTTCTAACACTAGTTTGTCTTTTTATAGTTGGGTGGTCAGTTAAATTAAAATTCAAGGTCGATGTTAAAGATATGATCAAATATGCTCTAATACATGTTGGTTCTATCGAAGACCTCTTCTTTGAAAAGAGCTAGAAAGCTTTGAAGTTCATTATTGAGGTTATTGGTAATGGTATAAAAAGGAGAAACCAAAAATCGAGGAAGAGAATTTGTTCTATACTATTAAAAAAAAGCGAACAAATGTCCTATATTGACAAGAAATAGAGAGGATCATGGGGTTTATAAGAAGTTAACTATATCTTCATTAGTATAAGGCCTTTTAAGTAGAGCCCAAGAGTAAAGCCAGGAAGGCTTAGGCTCAAAGTGAATAATATCATACCAATGTAGAGATATGTGTGTTTCGTTAGACTCCTGACAGTGGTATCAGAGCCAGGCCTCAAAGTTAGCCATGTGGGAGAAATCCTCGATGCTGAACGAGAAGATGGTGAGCCTAGTATAACCTGGGTTTATGATAAGTTCTATGGTTGTGCTATATGGATAGGCAGTAGTGTTCTCTGGGACTTCATATAAAGCGTGCTATCATAATGCAGTGATGTAAAGTTGACTTGATAAAGCGGGCTCTCAAAGTAAGCGGTACTCTAATGCTTCACGTAAGGCGTGTGCAGTCAATGCAATGAAGATGGATAGTAGAATATTGAGAGATAGAATATTATTTGAAGGGAGGCTGTGTGATCATTTGTTCAAGGGGAGGATAAGTGCTGACCCACGGAATACCTAGAGTATATGTAGAGTATATAAAATACATCGGATAAGTGCTGACCTGTGGTCCTTATGTGGTGCGATGTTTAATCAAATAAACACACAACCAATAATAAGCTCTGATACCAATTTGTAAGAGTATTAAACACGCAACAAAATATGTAGAATAGAAAAACTAACCAATGAATTAGATATTACAATAAACCTAGCAAGAACAACAAGATAAACACAAAAGCTAAGTAATACAGTAGAGAAAATGTAAAAAATAAGCATACCAAGACACAAAATTACGTGGTTCAGCAATGTGCTTATGTCTATAGTGGATCAAAGATCTAAGTCTCTTTTATTAGATATTTGATTACAAGAGTAATAATCAAGTAATGATACAAATCAAGTTTTGGAGCTCTAGAGTTTGTTGTACAAAGTGTATTTTGAGTTCTTATTTAACCGCGGGTATAATAGGGTATTTATATGAAGTCCAAAATACCTAAGCCTTTAAAAATCAAAAATTGAATTTTGAGGTCAATAAAAAGTACTATGGCAGTACCATAAACAGTACCAACACAATGATGCTGTACATTCTGCTACCACCATCATAGCACTCAAACCTGGAAATTAGATTTATGTTTCCTCTGCTGACCTCTGTCTTTCGGACACTGTTTCTTTGGTTTTCGACCCCTTTTAAGCTTATTTTTAGCTCTAATTTGATTCTATATTATTTCCAAATTTGTCCCAAACATTAAACATGATTTTGGATCACAAATTTCACAAATCCCCTTATTAATATAAAATCACTCCAACAACTCCAAGAGAGCAACTAAGGATCCATCTTATCTATATCACAACCTCAATTGTAAGTTGTGATTCCAGTTAAGTCCATACACAACCTGAACTTAACTACAGACAACGGCTTAGTTTACATATCAGTAGGATTCTTTGACATTAGAATTTTACATAGACTAATAATGCCACTCTATATAGTATCCCAAATAAAATGCATCCTAACATCAATGTGTTTCGATTTTTCATGAAACACTTGATGTTTGCATAAATGTATAGTACTTTGGTTATCACAATGCACATAAATATTAATTTCATCCATAACCAAAAGTTTAACACATATAGCTTTCACTATATAGCTTTATAGATTGATTCTCCTAAGGTTATATATTCAGCTTCTGTAGTTCACAGTATTATACTATACTGCAATACTAATTTTCAGCATATGCTATATTCAAACACTGTGAAGATATACTTAGATAAAGACTTTTATTGTACAGGTCACCTGTATAATCTGAGTCCATATAACCTTTCACTATTTCATCACCTGTGCCAACCCTTTTGAACAACAAACTATAATGTGACATCTCCTTTAGATATCTAAGTATCCATTTCACAACCATCCACTGCTCTTTTATAGGATTAGCCATATATCTATTTACAATACTCATTGTTTGTGCTATATCCAGCCTTGTGCAAATTATAGCATACATAATAAAATCCACAGCACTAGCATATGGTACCTTAATCATTTATAGTTTGTCTTCTTCAGTTTATGTTAATTTAGATGTTGATAGTTTGAAATACATTACCAATAGAGTCGACTCAACTTTGGCATCCCTTATTTTGAACCTATCAAGAGCCTTGACTATACATCAATGTTGAGACAAGAAAATAACATCACCGCCTTTCATTATATCTATACTCAAAATTCTTTTGGCTGATGCCAAACTCACCACCCAGCTGATGTTTCAGCTTATGTATCTTTTCCATATCCTCACATACGATTAACATATCATCAACATATAGAAGAAGATAATATACTTATTGTTATTCAATGCTTTGAAGTATACACATACATCATACTTGCTCCTTATGAAGCCACAATGCAGCGTAAAATCATCAAATCTCCCATACCATTGTCTTAGAGACTACTTCATCTAATAGAAAGACTTCTTTAACAAATAAACGTGATCTTCTTTACCTGGTTCTTCAAAACTTTTCGGTTATATCTTGTATGTTTCTTTTTCAAGTTCAACATAAAGAAATGTTGTTTTTACATCCATTTCTCAAGATATAAATTCAAATTTACACATATGGATAATAAAATATGAATGGATGAGTGTTTTATAACCGGAGAAAAGATTTCATAGAAATTAACCCATTCTTTTTGTGTGAAGCCTTGTGATAAGCGTATTTTATATATGATATTACACCTCTATTAATTTGATAATTGCTCATTTTGAATGTGAATACATGGCTTTTTATATATATTAATTTCCTTTTATAGGTTTCAAGTTAATAGAGCTATTTGAGATGAAAATTCAAAGAAAACAAACTAAAGACCAAAATGCTATAGTGCAATGAACAGAAATGGATGAACAGTGCGCTATAGTGACAGAAACAGTATTTGGCGCCCTCGTGCCAGAAAGTGGCGCTCAGGAGCCAAATCACCCAGGATTTGGGGCCTAGGTGCTGAAAAGTGGCACCTAGGCACCAAAACAGGCTCCATTGGCAGAATGCTCGGCGCCACCACCTGTTTTAATCCCATTTTTCTTGTCCTAATTTGAAACCTATAAATACTACTCTTTAGCCATTTTCTCAATAGTCAAAGGGAGGCAAGAAATTTACAAAAAAGAACAACACTTGAGCTCAAATTTGAAGAGAAGAAATGATGTCTCCAAGGTTTCTTGAGTATCATTGAAGACATTTGAAGGATTGAAACCTTGGAGACATCCCCAAATTCGGTTACCTCTTTCTTTACTTTGTATTTTCTCTTTTGTTTAAATTTACAACTTTGAATAATGTTTATATCCATGGATTTCTTGATAATATTAGTTATAGTTGGATTTTTTTATGTAATTAAACTTGATTGTAAGGCTTGATGTTGTTTTATTTATATTATGTTTGGATGATTAGTATATTTTCGTGTAATTCATTTATGTTTCTCTACGCTTAATGCTTTCAATTGATTGGACAATGAATTGGTTGTTGTGAATTTATGGATTAATGCTTGAGAGAGCTTGACCCATTTATTGTATTTGGGAGAAATATAGCCTTAGGTTGTTATTGAGTTGGAAGGCTAATAATACTTAGGTAATCACCATGGTTTCATTAGGATTTGCATGTGGTGCACGCCAAGTATTTGATAAAATGCGTAACAGGCACAAACACTTTGGGCGTGCCATTATGCATTGGATTTCATTTGATGCTCGAGAGAGGTAATGAAATTAATCATTGGGTAATCAATTTAAGGTTTGCGTAATGCATGTATATGTAAATAAGTTAGATAGGGATGTCAACTTGAATATGTATGCATAGTATCTCATTCGGCACTCGAGAGAGGGAATGAGATTAGTCTTAAGCCCTTGATTAATGAATTGAACGAAATGCTAGATAGGAAGAACATATGAGGAATAGAATGAAATCAATGCTCTAGGATCCCGTTTTTATAGGATTCACCATATCGTAAGATTATCATTTTGTTGTTAGATTATATGTTCTAGGCCTTGATGAAACTCTATTAAACAATATGTGTTGATGTTATTTTGTAGTTAATGACTATCTTGTGTTATTTATTTATGCTTTTTATGTGTTTGATGCTTTTAATTGCATTGGGAAATAGATTGGATGATTTGAACATTTGCGTTATGTGCTTGGGAAAGTTTAATCCATATGCTGGTTGTAAAAAACATAGCTTTGAGTTTGTTGCGTTAGGAGAATAATAAACTTAGGGTAGTCGTGTAAGGGTAACTTAATGCGTGTATGTATAACGGGTTATATAGAGATATCAACTTAGTTGTATATGTAGAGTATCTCATTCGACACTCAGAAGAGGGGATGAGATTAATCATACACCCTGGACTAATGAATGCATAAAATTGGTTATTGATCACTAATGACAAAGGCAATAGGAACAATAGAGGAAAACCAAGTCCTTAGAACCCTATTGCCATAGATCTCTCATGTCTTTAATTTACCAACTTATTTAGTTTTAAGTTGCTTTTAATTTAACAATTCATTTTACCCTTTAGATTAGCGTAGATAAAGTTAGGTTGCCAACATCATAGTACTTAGCATTAATTTAGGACACAATCCTCGTGGGAACGATACTCTACTCATCACTTTATTACTTGCTCACGACCCGTGCACTTGCAGTTACAATTCGTGTGTGTATAATTTCGTAAACAAGTTTTTGGCTGACCCCAAACTCACCACCCAGCTGATGTTTCAGCTTCTGTATCTCTTTCATATCCTCACATACGATTAACATATCATCAACATATAGAAAAAGATAATATACTTATTGTTATTCAATGCTTTGAAGTACACACATACATCATACTTGTTCTTTATGAAGCCACAATGTAGCGTAAAATCATCAAATCTCTTATACCATTGTCTTAGAGACTGCTTCATCTAATAAAAAGACTTCTTTAACAAACAAGCGTGATCTTTTTTGCCCAGTTCTTCAAAACCTTTCGGTTATGTCTTGTATGTTTCTTTTTCAAACTCACTAAGAAGAAATGTTGTCTTTACATCCATTTTTCAAGATATAAATTCAAATTTACACATTTGGATAATAAAATACGAATGGATGAGTGTTTTATAACTGGAGAAAAGATTTCATAGAAATTAACCCATTCTCTTTGTGTGAAGCCTTGTACAACAAGCATACCTTTGAATTTTGTAAAGTCAACATCCGAAACCCCCTCCTTATCCTTGTAAACCTCTTTGCATCCTACTAGCCTCTTATTCTTTAGTTTCACATCAATTTCTAGGTCTAATTCTTTATAAGAGAATTGAACTCATCTTTTATAGCTTGGTGCCATTTAACACAGTTTACAATCTCTATGGCTTCATTATATAATTTTGGTTCATCGTATTCCATAGTGTAAAAAGTGTTATGTTAGGATTTGTGCTCATGTGCCATCCCAAATTTTGTATGAATATTTTATTTTCATACTTATGTAATAAATAAATATTTCATTAAATCGCTAATTATTTTTATTAAGGTAAGATGCTTGTAACATTTCAGACATTATATTGATCTGACAGAGTTCAGATTAAGTCTAAGGAGTTAGAACTTTGTCTGAAATGGGACAAAGACCAGGGAATATACTAACAATGATATAGTTGTAAAGAGTTGCAAGCGTTGTTAGAAAACGTCATTGTGCAAGTATGTTCTCAATTATAAGTTCCTGATCTATTTCCACCGACGCAGGGTCTGTCGAGTGGAACTAATTTATATAGATCAGTGTTTATCTATATTTGGATCTTTCAGATGGTTAATCTTAATAAACCATGAGCTTAGTGGAAGCTCGTATAGATATACATGTATTTAGTAAGGAGTGGATATTGAACAAGACTCAATGAAGACCTCCAATATATATCCTATAATATCGTCAATGGAGAGTCTTCTCGACTTGAGTAGTATTCATTGTCCTTTAACCTAAGCATTACGGTGGACTTGTCCACCATACTTAGGTTCCACACATATAAAAGACCTTTCATGGTCTGACCGTTTGGTGTCGCTGAGTATGGTCTGATACGTATAGAGTCCGGTGTATGTAGATATGAGATTCATCAACTCATATGGGTGAGTTAAATATTCAGATGCTCTAAGGTTGTATTCAAAGAAGTCTTATGGCCATAAGCATTAAATCTAAGAAAGGGTTTCCCGTAATATAAATAATATCGCAAAGGAGTTTACGGATATTATTTATCGAAATACGAATCAAAGAGATAAGTTTATGGTTGAGCAATAGAGGACTTGACGATGTTGATCTATGTCTCCACTCTTCTAAGATATTAATGACAGAGAGATTGTACAAATATGGATTAACCTCAACTTGTATGGTTTAACTCGCCATTTTGTATTATCCATAATGTGTGTATGTAGGGTATCGGTTATGGATTTACAAAAATGTTCCGTGAGACAAAATGGGTGTGAACCTAGGAAGTCTCACTACACAAAGTGTATACGTTGAGCACGTGGGTAGCGCACTGGATCAAATTATTCGATCTGAAAAGTTTTCAAAAAATATGAATTTATTTTAGGGTCTCTCGAAGAGTAGCTAAGGTTTAAGTGTTAAACCTAAGATTGTGCCAAGTGAGACTTGACACTTTTATCTAACTAGTGTATACTTCAAATTGTACCAATAATTTGTATGGGTATTAAATTGAGCATTGGTGGATATAGTTACAATTTAAATGAAACAATTGTTATTTTATTTAAATTAAATTAATTGGCCATTTATCTATTTCAAGGTCTCTCGGGGAGTAGCTAAGGTTTAAGTATTAAGTCTAAAATTGTGCTAAGTAAGACTTGACATTTTTATCTACCTAGTGTATGCCTCAAATTGTGCCAATAATTTGTATGGGTACTAAATTTAGCTTTGGTAGATATAGCTACACTTTCAGTGTCTTTCGGAGAGTAGCTAAGGTTTAAGAGTTAAACCTAAAATTATGTCAAGTGAGACTTAACACTTTTATCTGCCTAGTGTATATCTCAAATTGTGCTAATAATTTATAAGGGTACTAAATTGGATATTAGTAAATATAACTATGAAATAATTGTTGTTTCATAGCATATTGTATTCGGCCATCAAAATTATTCAAATGAATTTGTTCGCTTGTTTAATCAAATACCTTGCCAAGTGTTAGTTTAAAGTTGACTGAATCAAACATGAATGCAAACTTATTGCATTCTTATTGGCTTATTAAAAAAATTGGTTGCATGTTTGATTTTCATTTATCAAATGAAATCAAAGGAAATTAGAAATAAATTTGATTCAATTCCAAAGCAGCTGGTAGCGTGTATTCAATAAATCAATTGCCACTAAAATTTACATTTTTGCCACTGATTTAAGTATATGACACTTAGCATTGTATTTACCTTGTCAACCTTTAACACTTGTCAAATGAGACTTTTTTTATTAGTTAATTAAAAGGAAAATATTGCACTATATATAAGGGTGTGGCGAAGTGAAAAGAGCATGAATTAAATTGTTATCTGGCTCAAGAGGTTAACTATTAACCTATAAAGCAATTATAATACAGTAAATGATTTGAGAGACACAATTTGAAAAGAAGCAAGCGTTGCTTCAATCATTCTGAAAAAAGAAACCTACCAGTTTAGCTTTAGGAAGCCTACCACGCTTTAACTAGAATTATTCAAAGCACGCTTCAAGGGCGACTTTTTTTTTTATCTTATCAATATAATAAGATAGTATTATGTGTTATATTTATATTGCGTAGCATGTGAGACATGCGATATTTAAATTATTTAAAATACAGACATTCACTCGTAGCACGGTGTGCACGCATACAACACCCAACATGTTAAACGCATATGCTATCAAATCTGCATATGCATATTTGCTCGGTGGTCAAACAACTCTCATTTGCCCATTTCTAGCCTGCTGGTACTCTTCAAGTTCAACTTCAAAAGTTCTAGACTACAGTGGTGCTATTTTGGAGGAACTTTCAAGTTTTTGTTCTTTATGTGCTTTATCGTTGAAGTGCTAACTCGTATGAGAGTCAGGTCTCAAATCATGTACCACTTCATGATGTTCAGTTTCAAATTCAGAAATTGAACTTGGTATTATGAGTGATTTTAAACCTAAGGTTTATGTATATGGGTTTATGTCTATCATTCAAATATAGCATATGTATCACATACATACATGCGCAGCGAATGAGCGGAATACAAATTTTCTAATGATAAATACAAATAAACTTTACATGTTATCTCATAAATGTAAAATACATCAAGATTAAGAAATAATACCTTGTCAAGCCTTTGGTATTTGGTTAAATCGGAGTACCCGCTTTTGAAGCAACCCGTTCATAATTCTAATTCCTCAACACGGTGGGCTTAGGAAAACTAGAATAGCAGCTTTTCCAGCAAAAGATTCAACTCTTGAACTATCGTTTCTACCTTATAATATGGGTGACAAAAAATGGAAGGAAAAATCAAAGAGGTGCTTTTGCTCTCAACATTTGAGAGAATTTTCTAACACTTAACCTTTCAAAATTCTCTCTACCATTCCCACTAATCACTTGGACTAATTTTCACTTAATCAATTAAGCAACATATTACTCTTTCATTTGTTTATTATATTCTTTTATATTCTCATCTAATGGTATCCATTATGTTTGTCATTAGTGTTTTGTTTATTATTATCTTTTAGTTTCTCATCTAATGGCATCCATTATGTTTGCCATTAGTGTTTTGTTTATTATTATCTTCAATAAACCAAATGAAAATAAAACAAAATGAAAAATCATTTAAATGAATTTGGCCTTAATTTAGGCAAAATGAGAGCACACTTTCTCATTATTAAGAAACATCTTAAGGCTTATCATTAACAAATACCACCCATTTATACTTATATTATCATTTAATAAATATTAAACAAATGATTTAATCATATTAAATCATGGTAGAAACACATGCCAATTTAAATAAAAAAATTAATTGTTTGATTTTAATTTAAATAATAATATAATATATTATTATTATTATTTTATTCAATAAACATTTTAATGAATAAAATAATGATATTATTTGTCCAACAAATAAGATCATTTTAGTAATTTCTAAATCAAACAATAATTGGCTCATACGTGCCATGTGTCAACATCCCATTGGTCAATAACTAATTATTAACTAATTGATATACTTAACTCTTAAGTCTTGACATGTGTACGACTGGAGGGAAACCGAAGTAAATGTCCGGTGTGCTGGAATTTTCTGGATCGAACTATTCAATTCGGTACACTGCCCTAGTGCATAACGAGTACACTTCATATTGCAGGACTTTCTAGGTCCACTTTTGATTTGTCAAATAGAACTATTCTGTGAGTCTGAGATCGATGCCCCACGATACGTCACGGATATTACAAATCAGTGCAGTAGACCATACAAGTTGAGGTCATAGAGCATACGTATAATCCTTCCACCAATCATATCTTAGAAGAGCAAGGATATAGATCACTACCTCAAATCCCTATGTGCTCATTCGTGAAATTATCTCCAGACACGTATCTTAATAAACAATATATGCAAACACTTTTGTAATATTGTTTAACTTATGAGAAACTCTTTCTTGGGTTTGTTGCTTATGGCCATAAGACTTTTAAAGATATAGTATCTGAGCATCTGGATATATATAACTCATCCATGTGAGCTGACGGATTCCATATCTGTATACACCGGACTCCATAAGCATTAGACTATACCGAACGACACCCAGTGGTCACACCGTGAAAGGTTTGTGACATGCGTGGAACTAAAGTATTATGGATCACTTATAAGCCTACCGTAATACTCAGGTCAAAGGATCACGTATACTACTCAACTCGAGAAGACCTTCCATTGATAGCTTCATGGAATGTATGGGATGTCTATTGGGGTCCTCGTTGAGTCTGTTCAGTATTCAGTCTTCATTGAATACCTGTATACTATACGAACTTCCAATAAGCTTATGGTTAGCTAAGAACAACCATCTAAACCATCAAAGTATAGTATACACTAGTCTATATAAAAGGATTCCACCGTCAGACCTGCATCAGTGAATTAAGACCAAGAACATATAATTTGAGAATAGACTTACATAATAACATTTCTTAGCACTTATTGCAACTCTTGCAACTATGTTATTACTAATGTATTCTCAGGTCTTTGTACCATTACAGATAAGATTCTAACCCTTAGACTTCACTGATCAATATAACATGCTAACTCTTTAGCATTTATAGTTTTTAGTGGTGCTAACTATTAACATTGATCTAAACTTCTTTAGACCAAATCTGAACTCTTTCAGATCATATAATGTCTGTAGCGTCACAAGTATTGAACCATTTAATAATAGTAATTAGCAATTTAACAAATAATGTACTATATAAATATTATAAAATAAAATATTCATACAATAATAGGATGGCACGTGAGCACAAATCCCAACAGGTACATCTTCCGGCTTCTTCAAAACTGAATCTCGATTAATTTCTAACAATGTAGATTCATTGAATGTCACACCCCTACTAATGATACTCTTATATGGCTTAAGATCAGCACACCACACCTTGTATCCATTAACGCATTCTAGATATCTAATGAATATCCCTTTCAAGGCTCTTGATTCTAATTTCCTTACTTGATGTGTACAAATATAAGGCATCTAAATACCCTAAGGTAATCATATTTTGGAGTGCTCTCATACCATTTATGTTCTGGTGTCATAAAGCCAATAATTGACGAAGGACTTTGGTTTATCAAGTAAGCCGTTGTTACTACGGCCTTTCCTTAAAATGCCTTAGACAATCTGGCATTGGTTAGCATACACCTTACCCTTTCAAGTAAGGTTCAGTTCATCATTTTTGCAAGTCTATTCTGTCGTGGTATGTGCCACACTATTTTATGTCTTGTAATCTTGTACTTTGCACAAAACTTATCAAACCTAGTATTGCAAAACTCTAGACCATTATCTGTCCTAAATCTTTTAATTTTCTTATCCGTTCTCTACAAGTGCTTTCTATTGCTAGAATGTTTCAAACACTTGCTCTTTACTTTTCAACACATAAACCCACAACTTCTATGAATAACCATCAATGAATGACAGAAAATACCATGCACCACCATGAGTGACAGCTTGTGCAAGTCTCCAAAGGTCAGAATGTATGTAATCCAGAGTACCTTTGGTGTTGTGTTCACCCATGTTGAACATAACTCTATGAACTGTACCAAGTATATAATGTTCACAAAACCCTATTGCTTGACTTATCCTTGCCAAATACACCATAATCATACAACTCCTTTAGATCCCTCTTACCCAAATGCCCTAACCTCAAATGTGACAACTTAGTCTGCATATTCTCATTATTAACAGACAAAGATGTAGAATCAATGACAGTCTCTCCACTCAACACATACAACCCATGTTTATGCTTACTTTTTATTACAACCATGGAACTCTTAATTACTTTTAATGTACTATTCACCTTTAAATGTGTAACCAGATTGATCAAGCATACCTAAAGAAATTAAATTTATTTTAAGATTAGGTACATACCTTACATCTAACAACTCTTTCACACTCCCATTGATAAGGGTAAATTAGATCTATTATTTTTGCTTTTTAACTTGATTATTTGCTCATTCTAATAAGAATATTAGACTTTTTATATATTTTATTATTATTTTATAGGTTTAGAGTCAATGGAGCAACTGGAGATGAAAATCTAAGAAAAATAAGACAAAACATCAAATTTGTTACAGTAATCTACTACAATATCTGCTATAGCATCATGAAATAGTGATTTGCTATAATACTCGCTAAAGTAGTGAATAGTATTTCTCCTAGCACCCAATACATCACACTGTAGCGACAAGTGAACAATATGAGTGTACAATAGTACCTCATGAACAATGCTGTGTGAACAGTCCCTCTACAACACTTTTGCCCCAGTGATGAATAGTGTGATTTTCCTAAACTGAAAAGAAATACAACTCAAAGATCTAATCAATTCCTATATAAAGGCCATTCATTTCAGACCTTAAAGAACACATAACTTAGGGCTCTTAAAGATATAACACATAGAAGAAGAGCAATTTTAAAGAAAGAAACAAAGAGAATTCAAAGAAGCAAGAGATTATTAACGAATATTTGACGTATCAATAAATTACAAATTGATGTCTATATTAGTTTGCTTTTGGTTATATCATGTTTATTTTATTTTTTAACCATAATTCTCTTATTATCATGAGCTAAAATTATTTTTTAGAGTTATTACTTGAACTCAATATGTGTGCTTAATTGTTGGATCTTTTTAATATTTATTTAAATTCAATTCTTTATTATTCAAATTATTTGTTCTTATTGCTTCATAATATCTGAACAATATTATGATTAATTTAGTAATACTTTGATAAACTCGGAAGAGGCATCATTATATTTAGACCTAGACAATTTGATGCATGATTGTAAAGTAACATTCAATATTACATATGCAAGATTCAAATTAGGATAAGAATATACCTAATTGGCATGTATGGTTAATAAGACTTATTCTTAGTAAATATTATTTTATTATAAGCATCATAGGAATATATGTATTTAGTAAATTAAGATATACTTACTTGACCTTGAAAGAAGCTTGTGAATATATTCGTGTCTTGACTAATAATAAGAATTGAATGATATAAATATTAAAGGATAGTAATTAATCATAAGCTTTCTCTATGTTGCTATCTTCTTATTTTATTTAAGTTGTGTTATTTATTTTTTGCACTTTTATTTTACTTAAAGTTATTCCAAAATTAAGATTTTTTTTTTCTAAATAATTACAAGAAAGATATAATTTTAGTACTTGGTAGAAAATAAAAAATATCCCTGTGGGTTCGATATCTGACTTTATAAGTCCCTTTATTACTTGTTACGATAACATATACTTGCACTTGATTTTAAGATATAAAAATATCACATCACCCATCTTGTAGTTTTAGCCTAATATTGTTGGAATTTATACTTATATGTCATCCATTTATGTATGAATATTTGTTTAATATTTATACTAGTATTATCATTTTATTAAATCACTAATTATATTTTATATATGGTAAGATACTTATAACGTTTCAGACATTGTATGATCTGAAAGAGTTCAGATCTGGTCTAAATAAATTTAGATCAATGCTAAGAATTAGCAATGCTGAGAGTTATAAATGCTTAGAGTTGGCATTGATAAGAATTATCAGATTATAAGAGTCAGCGATATCTAAAGAGTTATAACCTTGTCTAAAATAGGATAAGGACATGAGAATAAATTAGTAATGGCGTAGTTGTAAAGAGTTACAAATAGTGCTAGAAAATGTCATTATGCAAATATATTCTCAAATATTATATTCCTGATCTATCTTTATTGATGTTGGTCTATCAGTGAATACCTTAATAAATATATAGATCGGTGTATGTCTATATTTGGATGGTCCAAATGATTAGTCTTAGCAGACCATAAGTTTAGTGGAAGCTCATATAGAGATATAGGTAATCAGTAAGGACTGAATGCTGAATAAACTCACAAAGACCTCTAATAGACATCCCATAAAGTCGTCAATGGAGGATCTTTCGAGTTGAGTAGCATTCGTGGTCCTTTGACCTGAGTGCCACAGTGGGCTTATGAGTGATCCATCATACTTTGGTTCCACACATGTTGGAAACCTTTCATGATTTGACTGCTGGATATGGTCTGATGCTCATAGAGTCCGATGTGCATAAATATGGGATCCATCGGTTCATTTAGGTGTGTAATATATTATAAATCTCTAAGATTGTATTTCAGAAAGTTTTATGGCCATAAACAGTAATTCTCGGAAAAAGAGTTTAGCTCTAGGGATAAATAATATCATAAAAGTGTTTGGGAATATTATTTAATTGAAATATAATTCTAGAGATAAGCTTTTGGTCGGGCATATGAAAATTTAATGGTGTTGATCCATATCTCTGCTTTACCTGAATATAAATGATGGAGGAATTATACGAATATGTTATAACCTTAACTTGTATGGTCTAACACGCCACTTTGTAATATCCGTAACATGTGTGTGAGGCATCATTCACGGACATATGGAGGAGTTCCATATAACAATTCAAGCGTGGACCTAGAGAGTCTCACAATATGAAATGTACTCGTTGTGCATTGGGGCAACATTATGGATTGAATAGTTCCATCTTAAAAATTCTAGCAAACCAAAAATATATTTCAAGGTTCCTTGGGTTATACATTTGTCTAGACTTAAACGTTAAGTACATCATTTAATTAGTTAGCAAGAGTTATTAATCAATTAAATGTTGACAAGTGACACAATTATTTCACCATGAATTCACCCATTAACTATGTTAGTAAAATCAAATAAGGTAAAAATTAATTATTCAAATAGTTTTTGAATAATTGAATAAATATTATTTTAATAAATAATAATATTTATTTAGTTATTTATTATTTTAGTTTAAGTGGGAGACATATATCTAATTAGGTATAATTGCCACTAAATATTATTTTTTAATTTTTTGGCTACTTAATCAATTTTGAGAGCATTTATGAAGTGCTTAACACACCTAAACATTATTTGAATAATTGATTAAAAAATGGTGAAGAAAAAATAGTGCATATAGAGAGAGCATTATAGAGAGTTTGGTTTTTGAGAGTTTTTCTTTAAACAAAGGGTTGTGAAAAAAATTAGAGAGAAAAAAAATAAATTCCTCTTATTTTTCTTTTAAGTAACAAAACCTTTGTTGCTGAAAATTCAATTGCTGCTATTCTAATTTTACAATCCCACCGGATTATTATGAATTAGAATTGAACAAAAGTGCACTTTAAGGTGAACTCAATATTGGAGTTAGAAAGAATCCGGAATTAAAATTTTCACCGAAGGTCTTCAAAGATATGTTTCTATAATTTTAAGTTGTTAATGATTTAAGTTACATATGTATATATTGATTACATGCTTAATTCTGTTGCGAAATTTGTCTCTATAATACATATATTTAGTTTTTTCAACATGTACATAATCACATGCATACACTCTAAAATATGTTAACAAATACTACCCATCCTAATGACTTGACAAGCCATATTATTGCTCATTAATACTTTACAACAATTAATGGACCGATAGCTAGTAAACAAGGCTTTATTAAGACATATATGAATGTACATCTGAAGTCTAGAATCCATTCACCGGTGTTCTATCCATTCGAAGTAACTAATGTTTATGCAACTTCATAGTCTTCTTTATAGACTATAGCTGCATCTACTTCAAGTCTCTTCCTTTGATATTTGGCTTTTCTTTCCAGACAATTTCTTATGAAATGACATTCTTTCTTATAGAATTACACACTTTTTGGATCTACCACTTGATTTAGATCTCGATGAATTTCTTACTTTAGTTTTCTGACTCTCAACTCTCCCCTTTACAACAAGTACAGCTGCAGAATATTGTTGTTGTTTTAACTTCTTGACTAACTCCTTTGAGTTTAGGATTGTTTTAACATTATTTATTGTCAATGACTCCTTTCCATACAAGAAGGTATCAACAAAATATTCATAACTTTTAAGAAGTGGACTCAATAATAGAATTGCTTTGTTTTCATCATTGATTTTAACATCAACAGTCTTCAAATCAATGACAGCATTGTTAAAGGAATCAATGTGTTCATTGAGGAAACCACATTCAACTGAAGATAGCCTAAATAAATTCTTCTTGAGACATTATCAATTTGCAAGAGACTTAGCCATATACAATTCATCCAGTCTTTTTCATAAACCTAATGCAGATTTTTTTTATCCACTTCCTTCAAAACTTCATCTCCCAAACTCAAAATAATTTCACACTGGACCTTTCTATTAATGGTTTCAAGATCCATATTAGATTTGGATATTGTAGGCTTATCACTAGTATTAGAAGGTTCCTCAAGGGCTGATTCTAGTCCATGACTCTCTATTAAAACTAACATCTTAAGCTTCCATAAATTAAAATTATTTTGCCTTGTAAATTTCTCTACTTCATGCTTATGTGCTGCCATGTTTAATTAAGCAAACACGTAGCCAATAACAATCTCTGATACCAATTTGTAGGAGTATTAAACACACAACAAAATATGTAGAGTATACAAGCTAAGCAATAAAGTAGATAATACAACAAGCTTAGCAAGAACAACAAGCTAAACATAAGAGTTAAGTAATGCAGTAGAGAAAATATAGAAATTAAGCATACTAAGACACAAAATTATGTGATTCAGCAATGTGCTTACGTCTATGGTGGATTAAGGATCCAAGTCTTTCTTATTAGATGTTTGATTATAGGAGAAATGATTAAAGAATGATACAAATAAAGTTTTAGAGCTCTAAGGTTTGTTGTACAGTGTGTATTTCGAGTTCTTATTCAACCCTGATATAATTGGTTATTTATATGACGTTCAAAATACTCAGGCCTTTAAAAAACTCAAAATTTAAATTTTGGAGTCAATAATCAGTATTATGAACAACACCAGAACCGCGGCGTTATACATTCTGCTACCAGTGTTGCAGCGCTCAAGCCTAAAAACAGCTTCTTGTTTCCTCTGCTATCCCTTGCTTTCGGACATTGTTCCATTAATTTCCAACCCCTTCCAAACTTGTTTCCAACTTCAACTTGATTTCAAATTACTCCTAAATTTATTTTAAACATAATCATCACATTAAACATTATTTTAGATCACAAATGCCACATATACTGTCCTTTTTTTTTTTTACACTGCCATTTTACTTATTTTTACTCTTCTTGCTAGAGATGTTAGGTCAGAGAAACTCCAATAGGAAAAGGCATTGATCATTAACTAAGCCAACGGGCTTGCCTCCAAACAAGAAAAATGTGGCCATGGTTAGCTTGTTGTTGAGAGGTCAGGGTAGAGTTCGTGATCTATTGAAGAAGCCTCGGTCAGCTAAACGAGGGCTCCAAGGGAAAGAGGGTGGTTAGTAGTTATCCATCACCACCATTTGTGTAGCGTTCGCCAAGCTCTGCACTTTATCATTAAACTTTTACCTAGAGCACCCATATCACTCCATGAACTGCCTCGACCCAGTCTTTGGCTGAGAGAATGGTTGTTGATTATCCTGCGGGGTCGTCGGTTGCCTCCTTCGACTTCTCGAATATTCCGTCGCTACGAGGGCAAAATATGGGCACTTGCTCCTATTGATCAGGGTGGGGAGCATGCCACGAAGCCTATTCTCTTCGAAGTGAGCTTCAATGTCGATGAAACCAAAACCTTTGAAGCAAGCTTCAATGACTTGATAGAGGTAAGCTACTCAAATGAATACTGACCTTTCTCTTAATACTTGGTAGTATTTCTGATCTTGTTTTTTTTTTTTTTTGGCAGACTGCTTATTCAGGGATGGACACAAACTCAAAGAGACAGAGGTTGAGATCTCTCACCTTAAGAAAGCTATAGACAAAGCAGCTAAGAGGCTTGAGGTGTTTGCAAAGAAGTTCGAGAAGGTCGACTTGAGGATGGTGATGGTGGAAAGCCAACTCTTTAAGGCCCAGAGGGTTAACAAGGTCGTCGAGGGGAGAGATATCAAGGCTAAAGCGGTTGTGAATGTGCTGAAGGTAGATAAAGCTCAACTGTTAGAGGAGATTGTTGCGCTGAAAGAGGATGTGGAAGATGCTAAGGCCTCAAAGAGTAGAATGATCTTTGAAAAGTGGTACAAGGGGATCTATATGGAATTCGATGTATAAAGCTCTTTAAGGGGCATTATCTAACCATCAACTTAAATTGGTTGGAGGATAAGGTTGCGAAGCAACAAGCATCACAGGAGGAAGTTGATGTAGTTGCTGCTAGAGGAGAGATCAGAACACCCGTTCTCAAAGTGTTGATTTGAAGGAGGGAGCAAATGTGTCTCTAGGTGTCGTGGTCCAAGGACTTCCTGTTGAACGAGTGGCCCCATCTTTTGAACCTTAAGGATCCTTTTGTGTCCCCTGAGGTCTCCACTGTTAACAGGACTTTTCTGAGGACCTCCCTGCCAACCAGGAAAAGGCTGGAGAAAAAGTGCCCTACTGCTAACTAAGAGCTGAAGAGCTAAAGAGCAAGAGCAAGAGCAAGAGCAAGAGCAGGAGCCAAACTCCTCCCATCCCTTGCTGACCAGAATCGATCACTTTTATCTTACAACTCTTTTGTAATAATAAAAATAATTTTTATTGGGCTGAGGTGCCCTTTTGAACTTTATATGGGTGTTTACAGTTAATGGAGTGATTTATTTTTTCTTTACTATGTCCGAGCACTTTAGTCGATGGGGACTTGTTTGGGTGTAACAATCATAATGAGTACTCCAACTTTTAGTAAAAAAAAAAAAAATTAAGTAAAGAAAATTTGTAATAATCTAATCTCTTAGAAAAGAAAAAATAAGTTAACCAATCACTCACAAAAAGTATAATGACAACTTAAAGAAATTTTTCCAAGTAAAAAAAATGATTTATGATCCACCGATCTCCTAGGGAAGACAAAATGAGGTAACAGATCATTCGTAAGAGAATGGTGATAACTTAAAAAAAATATTTCTAAGTAAAAGGAATAACCTACACTTGCCGGACCTCTTAATGGAGGAGAATTTTATAACTGATCACTCAAGGAAGGTAAATAGCTTGAAATTTTTTCTAAGTATGAAAAATAAAAGCCTTCAAAAAGGTTAGGTGATCTTTGTTTATCTAACCATTCAGGGATGGATAACTTTCTAATTGGTCATCTAAAATGGGGTGGTAATTGAATTAGACAATTTAGAGAATTCTCAGTAATGGTGAGGAGTCTTCAAGATATTGAATAATACTAAATGTCTCGTAGAGATCAAGTCTCTCGAGAACTGAACAGAGGGTCCTATAAAAATCATGTTTCTCGAGTAATGCACAAGTGTTAAAAAATGTCAATTGTGCAAGTATATTTTTAAATATTATCATTGATTTATTTTTGTGAATGTGAGTTTGTTAATAAATATTTTTATATAGATTAATATATATCGTATTTATAGGGTATAGATAGTCGTTCCTAATAAACTATGAGTTTAGAGTTCGTATTGACATATGGGTATCCAATTAGGACTGGATATGAGGCAGACTCACGAGTGCCTCTGATAGACACCCTATATAAGTCATCAACGGAGGGTCCTCTCTATTTGAGTTGTATACGTGGTCCTTTAACATAAGTGCCACAGTGAACTTGTAAGTGATCCACCATATTTTGATTCCACGCATGTCACAGACCTTTCATGATGTGACCACTAGGTGTCATTGGGTATGATCCAATAATTATAGAGTGCGGTGTGTACAGATATAGGATCCGTCAGCTCGCATAGGGAGTTAGATATCCAGATGCTTCGAGACTGTATCTCGAAAAGTTTTGTAGCCACAAGCATTAATTCCGAGAAAGAGTTTTTGCCAGGGTGTAGCAATATGGCAAAGGAGTTTGCATATATTGTTCAGTGTGATACAAGTCTGAGAATATGACATGGATAAACATATAGAGATTTAACGGTGATAATCTATATCTCCACACATTCAGGATATCATGACGGAATGACTATACGTATGCATTGTGACCTCAACTTGGATGGTCGACGTGCTGATTTATATTTCTATGACGTGTGCGTGGGGCAATGTTCACGGATTCATGAAATAGTTTCATTTGACAAATTGGGCGTGGACCTAGAGAGTCCTGTAATATGGAATGTACTTGTTGTGCACTGGAACAGCATCTCGAATTAAACTATTTAATCTATTAATATCCAACACTACCACAAGAATACGTGCATGTCTGTATTTAAGTGTTAAATACAATAATTATTTAATGATTATTATTTGCTAATTGTATAATGACACGTGGCGCATTGTGCACCCTCGGTTGAGTTTACCCAAGTGGAGAATTTGGTAGAACTCACTAAAGGATAGACTTAATAACTATTCATGAGAGGTAAAATAATCATTTTATACAATGATTATTTAATTATTACATAATTATAAATATCTCTTTATTATATAATATTATTGTTGTGATACAGTTGTCATCCTTTAATTTATATTATATTATTATTTTTATAATAATATTATTTTATTTAATTGGTGGATAAGTGTTTAATATATATTATTATTATATTAAAATAATATATATATATATATATAAGTGTGAAGTGTGTTTGACGGTGGAATGAATGGAGAAATGAAAATTGTTTTCATTTTTCGGTTGTTGTAAAAGAAATGGAAATGTTGATTTCAAAATGGTGGTTTTTCAAATTGCTAAAAAAAATAAAGAGATTTGATTTTTTATAAATTAGTTTTAAATGTTGAAATCGGTTTATAAATTATTTTTATTATTGGTTACCTGTTATAACAATTAAGAATTTATTTTATTGATTAAAGAGTTGATCAAAGGAAAATAAATTTAAAGGGTTTAAGAGTTAAGTTTAGTGCTGGATATGGAATTACTGTTCTAATTTACCAAGTCCACTGAGTTGGTGACTAGAACTACCAACGTATTGGTCTTCAGGCGAACTCTCAGCATACATGTGTATAACTTTACATATTTCGATGATTTCTCAACTCTTCAAATATATTAATATGATTAATATATTATTTATTGTGTTTATTGCATCATTTAATTATTCCGCAACATTAAATATGTATGAGATGCGTATTTTATGCAATAAGCACTATTGCATATGCATTAAGCACTATTGCATATGCATACACCCACGTATATTAGATCCCAGACAATTGCTGCATCACCTTCTTTTGATTTTTTGTCCCTCATCTTGACTTTTTTTGTTGCAAAATCCCTTATGAAGTACCCTTTTTTTTTTGTAATAGTAACACTTCTTAGATTTTCCTTTTGACTTTGATCTTGAATTTCTCTTATATTTTTCTTCTTATTCTTAGCCATTTCCTTTGTAGTTAAACCTTCTACAGTATTAAGCTCTAATCTTTTCTCTAATTTTTTTTTTTTAGTTTAATGAGACTTAACATTAGTCATTATTAAAGACTCCTTGCTATAGAGGAGTGTATCAATAAAGTGTTTATAACTTGATAATAAAGAACTCAATAAGATTATAGTCTTATCTTCAGTATCAATCTTGACACCAATCATTTTCATATCAATAACAATCTATTAAAAGTGTCAATGTGGTCTTTAATTGAAGAACCTTCAGTCATAGACAATTGATATAACTTTTTCTTGTTATACAATCGATTTGTAAGAGACTTTGTCATATATAAATCATCAAGCTTCTTTCAAAGACTAATTGCAGTCTTCTCTTCAACTACTTCTTTCAAAATCTCATCATTCAATGACAAAACAATCATACTATAGACTTTTTTTTTTGAATAAATTCATGATCTGGGTCGGATCATGATGTTTCAGGCTTCTTTTCATTACTAGTTGTGGCTAAAGTTTTCTCAAGAACAGAGTCAAGCCCTTGACTCACCAGTGAAGCCATTACCTTCACCTTCCATAGATTAAAATTCATGATCTAGGCCAGATCATGATATTTCAAGCTTCTTCTCATTACTGGTTGTGGCTAGAGTTTTCTTAAGAGTAGAGCCAAGCCCTTGACTCATCAGTGAAGCAATCACCTTCACCTTTCATAGATTGAAATTCATGATCTGGGTCGGATCATGATCTGGGTCAGATCATGATGTTTCAGGCTTCTTCTCATTATTGGCTGTGGCTAGAGTTTTCTCAAGAGCAGAGTCAAGCCCTAAACTCACCAGTGAAGCCATCACCTTCACTTTCTTATAGATTGAAATTATTATGTCCATTGAATTTTTAAACTTAATATTTGTGAGATGCCATGATTGAATTAATCTTTACACTAAAACTAACTGAGGGGGAAGTGATGGAAAAGAAAGGATCTCTTTTACGTATCCAGCAAGTTTGTCAACTGTTTTTGAGTTGATAAAAAAAAATGATTTCTGAATTAATCGAAGGATCTTTATTTTAAATTCCAAAATTGAAAAGGAAAAAAAAAACTTATTAAAAAGATTAATGCAGAAAATAAATATAATAAGAGATAAAAAGAGATGCGACTACCCCTTAAAAAAGTGTTTGTGATTGTTCCAGAAGAAATGAAACAAAAGATATGGTAGAGTTAGGACAGTTATTGTATGAGGTCTACCCCATGCTAGATTTTAAAACGCATAATAGATCGATATGAACATCATGAGTTGTCCTATAATAAAACTAGTTATTGATGATACCTTCTTCTTGGTTCCTTCTTCTCTTTCTTTCATAACCCGAGCTCGAAGAAGGAAGAGATAAAAGGGCTCTATAGAGAATGTGGTCAGAAATCCATAATAGAGTCCGACCACAATGACCGAATTAATTATCTTCATGTATAAGAACACTAGATTACCTAGTATAAAAGATTGAAAAATCATCACAAACCTCTTTTTTTTTCTTTTCGATTTCAATTTTTAGATTATTAAATTATAATTTTTTAACTTTCCATGTATAGAAATAGAAACGCTCGAATCACGGCCTATTGTTGAAAATAGATAGAATTTATTTACCTATATATCATGTTTATGCATACATAAGAGGTTTTACGTTTATATTCGGAGGAAGCCACCTCTTAGTCTTATACACTATTCTACTAAATGGATATCTGTATTCATTAAATTTTGAACAAAAAAAACACTAGATGAGATTTGACCTCATCGGATTTAAAAAAATCTTATTTTTTTGAACATGAAAAAATGAAGAAACCATTGCAATTGTTGAAAATACTAGGCCTACTAAAGGCACAAAAATAGAGGAAAAGTTGTTGAGAATTATTATAGAAAGGGTGTCCCGATTTAATATTTGTACCTATTATTGGTATAAAAATATCCTATAATAATTAGAATTCATATTCAAATTCTTATCATATTCTAACCTACACCATACATCCTACTGCCTTGGGACGACTGCACGTTACATTATAGTAGCACGACAATATTTGTATATAATTGGATATAAGTATACTAAATATATCTAAAATTCAAGTATCGAACCCAAAAGACTAACCTAATAATAGAGGGACTATCTTACTTATAAAATCAAATATTAACTCATTTTTTAGCCAATGCGAAACAACTAACTCACTCAACAATCCCCCCTTCCCCTTACAGGTGAAAGAATGACACCAGCCATTTTGTTTGATAGTGAGTTCATTTATATTTTGGCTACTAAAGTTTAACTCTGATACTAATAGTTGAGAGCCTTGGGCTTATAAGAGATTTGGGCTCTGATAATAGGTGATGGCACCACAACGCTGCAACCGGATATAAATATACCTTGTTTTGTTTAAGGTTAAAAAAGCGATTTGCGTAAAAGACCCTTTGGCTTATTTTTTGTTGATGTGTATTCTTTGAAATCCCTAGAGCAATTCTATATAATCACTAATCAATAAAATAAGTTTAGATCTTGATTTGTTGTTGACGTAAGTAATTGTCAAATTACATAAATTATTAATTTTTATTTTCTATTCTTCTCTTGATTTTTCAATTCTATAATTCCATATCTTATGGGTGGATTCTTTAACATCAAAATTAGTCAACCTTAGATCAAGCGATTTAAAGAGAGTTTGGAACTATTATAAGAAAGATGTTTTCTTAGGGAAAATTTTACGGGATCTCTAAGAATTTTCAAAATGTCAAAAAAAACTCTGCATAAATTGCTTGGTGAACTTCTTGGAAATGCTAACAAGTCAGGTTTCTTCTTTTTCTCTGTCTTCCATATATTTGTTATGTATAATTACTTACTAGAGCAATAATGTTGTGCAAGGCCATCTGGACAAGTGTTAGGATCTACTATGACATATTTATGGAGCCTTGAGGGCATTCAACAGATCACATCAATCTTTGTATCTCATAGAATTTTTCCCGACTTCAAATTTGCCAAAAGCCGCTTCTTTGAACAATTGGAAATTCTTAAAATAAGATACCACTTGTTTGGTTGATCACAACTAATGTATAGTTCACAGGAATTCAATAAAACAAAACACATGCTTCTGGTTTTTATGCTTTCTAATCCAGTGTTTTTACTTCTGCAATAAAGTGAATAAGGTGTAAAGCAAATTTATTTGACCCTTTTGATTCACAAGGTTCGGTAACTCTATAAATTGACAAGGTGCAGCAATGAAAGTTTTCCCAAGGCCTGAAATTTCCTAATGTGGAACTAAAATTTAATAAAAAGCAATGTAAAGAATGAACTATTTCCATTTCACTTCATTGTCCAAATAACAATCTAACGCAGCACACAATTCTCAACCTTTAACACCCAATCTACTTACATGATGATCGTATCTTGAATGATGATGAAAAGAATGTCACAAAATTCTAGGTAAAAATTATGCTGTACTTGGTCTATATACGAGTGAATCTTCTCCAATCAAAAGTGCTCTTAAAACAGCCTCACACAAACCATTGTAATGTACAATCAAATGTCCACCATCCGGAACTTCGTGATATCTAATCCAGGGAAGTTTTCCAGAGATGTATCTTTGAATTTGAAATGGCACAACCTTATCTTCATAACCTTGCCATATATGAACAGAGCTGTCGTTCTGAGGAAATGGGTTGCTTAGCTCTATGGGATCAAAGTCCCAATCACCAAAACCCACCACAAAGTCATTGCGGAGAGTATTGAAAATGCTTCGTTCTCGTAATTTATCCTGTTGGTGGAAGTATATTCTTTTAGACATGAGTTATGCAGAATGGAATTTGACTTATTTTCCTATTTTAATGTTAGATTATGAGGTTTGAGGTTACCTGGGTGAGCATTGGGAATCCTTTTGTCTTCTTTAAGACTTCAATGTCTCGGTTGTTGAAGTATATGGGATTTCTTTCCAGGACAGAAGTTGAAGGGAAGATATTTTGAGTAACCCACCAATATAGTAGTCCAGGGGCATACTTTGCTATCCATAATGACCACAGAGCAAGTTTTCTCCTGTAATCCACTTTTATTAGATTATCAGGAAGAGAACGCCATCGATAATTGATTACTGGGACTATAAAAGCAACACCTGCTAGCCTGCACAAATGTATTGGAAATAATAACAAAAAATTCAACACAAAATCTCGGTTCGCAAACCATTAGTTACCAAGTGTTGAGTGTTTTTGCCTGTGTGGTATATATTTGAGGCAACTCCAAGAGGGATATGACCCCATTGAGACTCCAATCACATAAAACTTGGATCCTATTTGTAACTGATCAGCTAGTTGAAGAATGTCAAATGCTTCAGTCTTTACTGACCGCCTTTGGTTTGGATCACTCTCTCCATAACCAGCTCGATCATACAGCAGAAGATATACCCGCAGCTCTTCTATCATTTCCTGAAAACTAAGCACTGTGAAATTCACTATACTGAAGTTTTTCCAAATTCAAACTGATATCTGAGTGATTCAAATAGCTTCTCAGACATTCATGCACTGCAATTTTTTGAAGGAGCATCCTTCAGAAGTTTAATACAAGCATTGTCATCACAAGAACATTACCAAAATATGCAAAAAAATCAAAATAAACTGGCTCTATAGGGACTTTTTACAACCTGGCGGTGATATGTAACACTCCAGGCTCTGCATATGCTTTCTTTCGAAATTCTATTAATCCAAGCAGTTTGTTCTACACTTCATAAATTGTTCTAACGAGTCACCCATATCACATATTCCTATTTGTAAAATAAATTTCATAGCAGCAAACTAACCCGGTTAAGAATGTCCAAGAGTTGCAAATCAATATAAGATTTAAGGAAAAGAGTTCAGTATTAGTACTTGTGAAACTGGGAAATTCATTTCTTTGGAGCTTCCGAACCCATGAACAATAACAATCCTGTAGTTGGATTCGTTCTTGGGGACACCTCTCTCTCTGTAAGCCAGATACCTCCCATCACTGAGTCTGATTCTGGGGGAACTAACAGGACCGGAATCATTTGTTGACCCAGTAGGACCATTTGGAGGAGGAAGCTGTGTGGCCTGATAAACCATTCCCAGAAGTCCAATCAACAACACCACTGCCGTTTTTGAAACCATCCCTGTAAAAGGTAAAAAAAAAAAACATAAACATAGATCTAATCCAACATGTTTCAATTCAACCTTAAAGAAAACAAATTTCAAAAGCTTTACCTGAGACAAAATTCTTCAAGAAGTCAAGCTGATGTCTGGTTAATTTGCTTTCTCTTCGAATGGGGGACGTTAAGGTATCAGGGATCAGCATATAAGACCAAGCATCAATATAATTTTTAACAGTGTAGAAGCTGTAAGTATGTGATAGGTGTACGGATTTCTTGCAGAAATTTTAAATTTAATGTAATTGTATTTGTTTATAGCAATTAGCATGTGGGGTTTAGTGATATGCCAGTTTCTGAGTTTAGATGACTGCCTTCAGTTATCTTTTTAACATTGTTGGATTTTGGAAACGTTGACCCAAAAACATGGCATCAGGGCATGATCTACTGGATCTTTTTTATTTGATACCATTACAGATGACAGCGAGGAGTGTCTAATTCTACATAGCTCTTACAGCTTTTAAAAATTAGCATCACGTGCTGAGCCCGGTGCCATGTGTCACGCCCCAAATATTTGAGAAATCGGGTCGTGACACATGTCTGAACAAATCCAAATTTGTTTTATTAATAATCAGTAAAATGAATATGCAAATTGAATTGTTTGACATTACAAAATCAGATATCTACTAAAATCTTTATTTAAATTTAATTATTACCATTGAAATCTTTATTTGGATTAAATGACATCATTGTACAAGAGATTTAAGAAGCAAATCACATAGGTTTATATTTCATATAATTAAAAGAAAAATAATATGTAAGATGACTTAAAATTATGCATCTAAGTTGGTCCTAGCACTAACAATATTCAAGTAATAGATTCGATCTGATACGATTTTTTTCTCTTTTTTTAACATAAGAAAACAGAGATTCGAATGTAAAATTTTTAGAATGCATTACAAACTCTTTTATCAATGAATTATTTAAGCAATCGCTTGATTTGAGTTTTTTTTATTTGTATAAAAGATAAATTTAATTTCGATCAATTCAACGTGCTAAGTTTGAGTTATATTATAATAAGTTAATATAAATATTTGTATAATTTCAATATATATATATGCTTGTAAGAGCGACAAATTGATTTCCTAATTTGATCTATGATACACGATGTCAATTTAATTATAAGTGAATTATTAGAATTTGATAGCATAAGCCGAAAAGGGTGTTAAAGACACCCAGTTGTTTGTAGGATAACACTAAAAAAATGGGCCTATTTTGAGAAGTTGCCAAAGCATAATCAATCAACATCATTCATGATTCAAGAAGTAGGCCAATAGTGACATCATGGGTTTTTGGGTTTATACCAAATTTGTAAGAATATTCTTGTACTTCTTTCGTGCCTTGCTCTAAAATGCTTGAATTAAAGTTATACCTTTATGTTTTTGTTTTTTGCTTTTTAATCTTTTATATTGAGTGGTTCTCCTTTTCGTGTAAGACCATTCTTCCTTCGCGTCTCAATTTATTTTGAAGGCAAATTATCTTTTGTTACTATAAAAAATCATACCCCTCTGAAGACTTACTTGTAGCCAAAAGTGGGATATTAATTTAATTTGTAGAGTTCTACCAAATCTTAATAAAAGCCGGGATTTGAACAATAGTGGACTAATATCTAAGACTAAACAAAATTCTATATTTTAAGTAGAATATAGTAAAATTATTGAATGCAAATAAGCGAAAAGTGAACCATACAATTATATTATCATTTGTCTTGATTGATATAATTTTTTCTTTTTGAAGTTTACTCAAAATTAGCACATGCAATCGTTATCCCTAAAATCTAGGTTTAATCATAAGTTATAAAGTTTCTATTCACAAGTAATTGATATATAACTGTAAAATATAAAACACCATTATATAATAGTAATATATGAGTCTTTTTTTTTAAATAAGAGAGAGGTTTAAATTCGAAATCTCTATTAAAACGAAGATAAAAATATATTGTTAACCCTTTTATAAATGGGTTATTAGCACAAGTATCTATATTCGGTATATTTAATAACCTCTCATCTTTTACATAAAATTTGATATAAAATTTCTGACCTTTTATATAACAATGAATCTAGTAATCAAAATATGTGCATGATATAAGCCTTTTTTTTATAAAAAAAGTCAATTAATAAATAAAAGTGTCGAGCTCATTATTAAATAAGCCTAATTATCTAATGTTATTGTGCATTTTTAATTGAAGCTACTTCAAGGAACAAGCTCAAATCAAATTATTTGAGTAGATCTCATCCCATAAACATTATTCATTTATAAGATAACTCGATCCACTAATCCATAGATCAAAACGGGTCATGTAAGGTATAACGAGATAAAAATGAATTAAAATTATTGTTTTATTCAAATTTAAATTAAATTAAATCATTATCTTGCATGAAGAAGGATTTTTCACAGAGTGGAAGAATCCTTATTTTTATTTGTTGGATTGCAAATGGACTTAAAACTTTAATTGAACTCGATTAATCACATTATAAGTGTTCATGTATACTTAAAGTATAAATTGAATTTATACACTATAAATAGAGTCGATTTATTTGATTATGGATTATCATTCAACCTTGAGTTATCAAGCATCTAGAATATCTTGCTTGTTTTTGAAGTATCGCACACCGAACACTCATTTTTATTTTTTAAAAAAGTTCTGACTTGAGCATCGAAGCATATTTTTTGTAAGAGAATGGTGTTCTCTTAAAATTTGAGGAGTTTTTAAGGACAAAAAGGTAATTTTATGAAGTTTCAACTTTTGAACTTTTAGTAACTTCGTCTATGGGAAAACTCTTAATCGAGAAAGCAACTTTTGCTATAAGACAACTATGATGACCCATATTAACTCTCGTTCCTTAAACACTAACAACACCACAAAAGAAGGTCTGAGTGCTTCTGACTTGGCCACTTTAGGGAACGACATCCTTGCAAGTGCTAAAAGCCTACTAGAAAAGATGATGAAACAAATAAAGGAGATGAGGAGTAAAAATCAAGAGCTAAAAGATAAGTTGACTGTGGTGAAAGGAGTTAAAGACTTCTGAGACTATTATAATGATCTCGAAGACTTTCCACCTCGCGAAACTAGGTAAAAGTATAATCAAGGAGAGAGCTCCGTGGACAATGGATGAAGAAAGGAACTTGTAGATTAAATGTGAAGGACAAAAGCTGTGGAAACAATTAGACGACTGGACAATGAGCAAAAATTTAAAGTAGCAATTTTAAAAGAAATTAATGAGCTTTGGAGAGGGAACGAGAAAGTCAGAATTGATGAAGAAATAATATCTTTAACATGAAAGGATAATCAAGACTTATTCATAGAAGTAATTAAAAGAGCATAAATATTATAGAAGAATACAACTTTTACTTTAATACCAATATGATAATGCACTTGATGGATGATGCTTTGAGGTGTATTACTTCTCATCAAGCTTCAAATGACCTGTTCAAACATGGTTCTGATAGTTAAAAGAGAACTCAATCTTCTTATTCAATGAAATAATAGCTCAGTTTATCACATGGTATATTCAGAATAGGAAGAAGAAGAAAATGACATCAAATTTATTCTTACTAAAATAAAGAGAAAACGAATTAATAAAGAGCTTCCTAAACTAATTTAATAAGGAGTTCAAGGAAATTAGAAATTACAATATATAGAAAAGCAATAAAGGCTTTTACACTTTACTACTGATATCTCATTTGAAAGAACTTACTTTTTTCAAAGTGATAAGTCAGAAGTTAAAACAATGGATAAGGGAGAAAAAAGATGAAGCTACTACAATAAAAGAAGTTTTTGTGATCACCACATAGAAGGAAGATGCATATTTCTAGAATGAAGGGTTTGTGAAATAACCTTCCGACAACAAAGAGGGAGGAAGAGACAAACGTTAAAGGTCATACGAGCCTTTAATTCTCATCAATATACCATCTGACAAAATTTAGTAGAAGTATAAAGACTCCGAAATGTTTAGAAGGCTAAGATCAACTCCAATTTCAAAACATTTGAGGAATATGAATAAGTGTTGTCCCTTCTACGATAAGAAATGACATGACCTTTCCATATGCAAACAACTGAGGGTGTAGATATACGCTCTGATGAGGAACAAATAATCGTCTAAGTATCGGTTAGTGATGAAACCATAAAAGACAATGATAGAGGAGCTCACGAAGGATGAAACAAGCACGAAGATATTGATACAGTCTACAGATCATTGTATGACTTTTAGTACCAAAAGGAAGAAGAAACTGCCGAAGATGAAACCGATGAAAAAGAAGCATGATGGTTATAGAATGACCAAAAATAATAAGAAAACCAGTACAAAAGTCTAAAGAAGCATTAGTTGCAAGGATGGTAGTCAACTAGCATTTCACAAATGTGCTTCATAGACAACCTCTAGAGAATGAGGAAAGAGATGCCTTTGTTTTAAAGGGCCACCAAGATCCAGAGAATCAGAGTATGAGAGACCTTGGCTTTTACCATCATGGTTGTAATACAGGATTTAGGAGAGATATCTTTCTCTTGAGAAGATTTGATAGATGTCATGCTTTTGCACCTTAATCCTCTAATAATCGGAAGAAGTTCGGAAGTAGATCATGAAATCTTGGTTATCTTCCCATTCATTATCTGTGGGTCCTTCTTCCCCTAATTCTTTCCATTCTACCAACGAATAACCTTATATATACCATTTTTATTTTAAAGAGCTTTTTCAATAAGGCTCGCATGGGGGCGTTCACCTTTTTTTTGGTCTTACTAGTGAGAAATGCCCTCTTTCTCTTAGCCAGTTCCAACGCTCTACGAAATCCTATCTTTCGGGCTAGGCTAGTTACGACTATCTTATCACATTGAATATTAGAAAGAATATTATTTGACGCGTACTAGTTAATAGAGGAAGCTGTGTGAAATATTATTTTAGGACATGTTCAAAAGAATGGAACTTAAAGAGAAAGACATTCGAGGATGCAATATAGAATTAATCGCATTCGAAGGGTCAAGAGTCCAAGTTAAAGGATTCATCACGTTACTAGTAATGGTAGTAGGAAAAAGACTCGATATAGACTACTTGTTGGTAGACGCCCTCTCTATATATAATGCAGTAACTAGACGATTCTAGATACATTACATGGAATTTGTCCTTTCCACTCTATGTTAAGTGGTAAGATGTATGTCAACAACTGAAAATGGTACAGTTGATATCAAGGGTGAGCAAATTTAGGCGAAATAGCGCTACATCAACTCATTAAAGACTATTAAAGAAAAGAAAGAAATAAAAGATGCTTTCGTAGAAGCTGTGAATATGAGGCGGGGACTTCAAGCAGTACAAAGGTTCCCACACTACCATGAGAGGTAATTCCTCCACAATCGTAATTACTAGATGTTTGGGCAAAGGCATTACCATAGGAAGAAGAACGAGTGGAAGAATATATTCCTCCTCGCACAAAAAAGACAAAAGAAGTGCAATTGTTGGCCACGCAAAGAAAAATGCTATTTGGCACTTGCATGGATGGAGAAGAAAAGAAAGCAATGATTGAACTACTAAGGAATAACCAAAACGTCTTTGGTTAGCCTCGCAGAGATATACCTAGGTTAGGTCCCAATGTAATGACGCCAAACTGAGCATTAAGAGAGACTATTGAGCTGTTAGACAAAGACGGAAGAGATTTGCTATTGAATGAAACAAAATCATCATCAACAAAGTAGATATGCTTCTAGAAGCGAGCTTCATCCACAAAGTTCAATGTGAACGATGGATTGAGATTAACAAAAAAATAAAATGAAAAAACAACATGAACACCAAATTTATAGTGGTTTAGCTCAATGTTAGCCTACATATACTTTTATCGAGCCTCGTTAGCTCTCTTGAATGCACTATAGAATATTGATTACAACTGAGATACATGAAGGCATAGTCTTTTAGAATAAAAATCACCTATAGTAAATAATAAGTGTGTTACCCCCTTACTATGTTCAAAATGAGAATTGATTCCTTTTTATTGAATGCCATCTATGCCCTTTATGAAGGAATGCCTATAACGTATTATAGAGAAGGGACTAATATTTTTTTTCATGGTTTAACCCTCTTTTTATAAGGTAATAGGCGTATGGGGGTTGTGAAATCTGAATAAAATTAGGATGCTACAACACTATCTCAATTATTTTTCTCTTATTAGAATCCTTCTCAAATAAGGTGGTAATTCCCTTATCTATTTAGGACATTTCTTGTAGAGTTCTAGTCCAATAAAGGCAACTCTATTTTTATTTGTTTATGAGTTTTTTCTAATCCTTTTAGTGTCGGTTTGTTTGGGCTTATCTATTAGCCAAAAGAGTTTTTTTTTTAATGTCAAAAAGTATTTTTAAAATTTTTATGACGTTTGGTAAAAATTAAAGGAGAATTTTTGGAGATTAAAAAAACTGTTTCACCTCTACTTGTAAAAGCTCAAATTTTGAATTTTTAGAAGTTGAGTTTTTTTGAGCTTTTATTATATTTGTATAATGTTTCATGTACTCTAATAATATTTTTTTATTTCTATATTGTACCTTAATAAAAATAGACCTTATTCAACTAACATATTTTTAATATTTTCTAAAAGTTATTATATCTCCATATGCCTATAGTCATTATATTTTACAAAAATCTACTAAAATTTTTTGTTGATTATTTTATTTTTTAAATAAAAAATACTATTTTATTTTTAATTTTTGTATCAAACACAATAATTTATATTGATTCGTTGATTACTATATATTAATTTTACTTGATTATTGTGTTTTGAGAAATTGAATTTGAGAAAATACATGATAAATTTAAATTTATATATAAAAAATATTGAATTATTTAGAATTTGAATATAAATTTTATTAAATGTTTTTTTTGATAATTTAATAATAAAATATTTTAAATAATTTATAACAAAATGATTTAGTATTTTAAAAAATATTTTTTAATTAATAATTAATAATTATTTTTAAAAAATTTATTTAAAAAAATTATACTTTTAAATAGTTCAACCAAACGAATTTTAATAAAGTGAGACTGTTGAGATTCAAGGAAAACGGAAACTATTATGAAAAGGCTGGACTTAAAAACTTTTTTTTTTTTTGACACTATAGTAGTTGCCTAATATTCTTTCTACCGGTTTGATTACTCAAACCTTCTGCACCGCAGGTGCACCCACGGTAGAAATTCACTTCAAATTAATTTGCTTTAACCTTTAATCGCATGTGATATTGAAACTTTCCAAACTCTCCGGTCATGATTTAATTTTCATACTGTTTTTTGTTGGGTCACGTGATGAAAATACTGGGTCCAAGCCCCTATTATTCATTCATTAAACTGTCAAACTATTAACTGCTGAGCTGAAAATAGTTAAGTCTATCAGATTCAAGTTTAGTAATTTCCAAGACCACCAATTTCTACATCACAAGCAATTCTGAAGCACGAAATGTCTATAAGCATAGTTCTCCAGAATAAAAAGAAGCTTCGATTATAACTAAAAATGCCAAAACCATCCTACAATCCATCACAAATTGGAAGTCATATTATATTGTCTGTGTTGACACATTACTTAGCTGGCCTTAGATTGTTTTAGGATCAGTTTTGCATGTTGTCTTCGTAACATTCTGCAAAACTACCTAGCCTTCGAACAAGTTATATGAATAACAAGCTGGGTATAGAGAGTAGAGTCCATACTTGAGTTAGTGGCAAATAAATGTCCTTGGAGCTGTCGAAGCCATGAACAAGGATGACTTTGTACTTGGCAATTTCCTTTGCAATGCCCCTTCTCTGTAAGCTGAATGCCTTCCATCACTGAGCCTGATTCTTGGTGATTGAACAGGAGGACCCTTTGGCATGCCGCATATCTTTGGAGGTGGAGGCTTTATGCTCTTGTGTGCATACGCCAAAACTCCAATTCCCAACACTATTGCTGCTACTGCCAACATGTCTGAGAAAACAAAACACCAGTCATATTAAATAGCACAGAAGTTAACAGAAGATTGAAACTACGGAGATCGGGAACCCAACCTTAAGAATGAATTTTCTTCCTTTATTTTTTCCCTAGAGAAAATGGGTATAGATTTGTTCTTTGTGGTTGATTTCCGAGCTTGACTAGTAGAGCTAATACTGCTCTTAGCTGTCTTTCTTGTCTAAGTTGTAACTTCTACACAGTAAGAGAATTAAAAAAACTCCCAAATTCACGTTGTACCATAAATAATTGTCCTAGTGGAAATAAACATTAGGAAAAAAGATTACATCTGCTTCATACTGTAGATTCACTACAGAGCCAGTCTTTTTTTTTTTTTTTTTCTAAAAAAGAGAAAACTCAAAAAGCATTCATAATTTCCTGATCGAGGTTGGTGTAAAAAGGATTCGCCATTCATTTAGGAGTCAACGTTTGTTGACTAAGAGTTGTGGCCACTATATGGCGACACCATTCTGTATGGTTTGCAAAATCGGCAGAGGAACTCTATTTCTTTCCTGGGTTAAATGTTAATGAAGAAGCAGGTGTAACTTAAAGTCAATCAATTGCCACTTGCCAGGTTTGTTGGTTGGGGAAGTTCGGTGCAACAATCTCTCCAAAGAGGATATGTTGGAAAAGCATCATTTAAACTTTTAAGATAAGCATCATAAAAAGGTATACCCAACATATAACTCATCTTCTATTCATAGTCACAAAGATACCCATGTAATGCTTGCTCCGGTGGCCACAGCCGGACCATATTTGTTACTGCAGTAATTTCACATGGACTAGAAATGCAAATCTTATGGGGGACTGCGAACTCGTGAATACACTTTTCTTAGCCTATTTTCCAGTGCAAATTTAACTCATAAATTCATAACAATTGATATTAAAGGAAGAATCACAATAGAAGTGGAATCACACCCACCGAGAAACCAAGTTGTCTACATTATATAAATACATGTATGATTCCTGGAGAAGAAATTCTCCCCATTCACTTAAACTTTTAAGATAAGCATCATAAAAAGGTATACCCAACATATGACAGTTCGCTCAATAAAATACTAACATGAAACAAGGCTACACAACAAGATAAGGTGCTTATCTGACCAAAAGTGCCCTTACAATGGCTTCACAGTATTTTCTCTCAAAAATGAGCAAATGTCCCATATTTGAAACCTCATGATATTGAATCCATGGTAGCTTCTCTGAGATATAACGATTTACTTGAGAAGGAATGATTCTATCTTCACAACCTTGCCAAATGTGGACCGACCCTTCGTTGTCTGAGAAAGGATTACTTAGATCCAAAGGATCAAATTCCCATTTAGCATAACCTGTCATTATGTCTCTATACAGAGATTCATAAACACCTTGCTGTCGAACCTTTTCCTGTACCACAAACATAAGAACTATCAGCTGAAGGCCAAAGATATAATCAGACAATTTGTAATTGGTAGCACCAACGGAACACAAGACAAAAGATAACTTTATATGATGATCATACAGGTAAGATAATTCTTTGATGTGTCAGCTAAAAATGTACTTGTCTCTAAAGCTAGTTTAAGGAAAACAAGAAGGCAGTGATAAAATAAGAGATTTAAGCTTATAGCCATACTAATTTCTTAGACAATTGGTATCAGTTAAAGATAGAGTTTGGAAATATGAGGTTTACACCACAAGATGCTTTTTTTTCAAAGTAGAAGACCAAAAAGTATTAGTTTATCATAACTACTGAACAAATTTTTGAAGTTTCAGTCTTTAACATACAAACTAACATGAAGGACATGGTTTCAGTTTCAAAAATGTGGTTGATGGGCTATCCAAGGCTTACATATTCAGCCAAGACTTGCTTTATTTGATGAGACAAACCTACAATGTACAAGAACTGTGACTACCTGACCAATACTTGGGAGTTCTGACAACTTATTCAACATCTCTAGATCTGGGGGGCTAAAAATAGCCATATTACCAGCCATGATACTTAATGATGGAAACCATTTCTGAGACATCCACCAGTTGAATAGCCAAGGGATGTAATGAGCAACCTGAAATGTCATTTGGTCTTGCACAGGTAGCCTCTTGAAGGCTTCTCTTGCTAAATTGGCGGGAAGGCAGGGCCACCAATAGTGCACAAATGGCACTACCAAGGAAGCTCCCGACAACCTGTAAATAAGATTTCAGTAGAGTTGAAAGATGAGCATTGAAAATGTCCAAAAAGGGAAAGACAAGCAGGAGATTAAAGTAAATATCATGCCTAGGTGAAATGTATTTTAGGCAACCATAAACAGGATAGGCTCCCATTGAGATGCCAATAACATAGAACTTAGACCCAATCTGCAACTTGTCTGCTAGTTCTTCAATGTCATATGCTTCAGTCTTCACTGAGCGTAATGGATGTGGATCACTCTCACCATAACCTGGTCGGTCGAAGAAAAGAAAATAAATCTTGAGCTCCTCTATAAGATCCTGCAAATTAAGGCATGATTGAATTCACCAAATCAAGAATGTAAAGAAGAAAATGTACGTACAAAATTATATTATGTGCATGACATGATTAAAGACCAAATGGATAGTTTAATATGTTTTCCAGATTACAAATATATTAATCATGAATGTTTATACAGAATTACTTTGTTGTAGTTGATTGTCTAAACAATTAACATAATTTTGTCACACTTGACATTGTCCAATACATTATGAGCTAGTTTGCAAGATCTATAAACAAAAACATGCACATGTAAGTACGTATAGATTTACAGATGATACATGAGTTATGCTTGCCAAAGATCAGAAAATGGTAGCACATCGTACAAAAAGAAGGAAAACCTAATAAATGATAGTGACTATGATCTCATCAATTCCCTCAGCCATTTTTACTGTATTTTTCTAATTATGCAAAAGGATTATGATGGTTCAAACCAATAATATTATTTTAATCTGATATTGGAAACATCTGAATGTTTCTTATGTTTCTCTTTCTTTCAGCCAGTGGTTCAAGGATCTGAACGGATCCATGTTTATTTTCAATATAAAAAAAGAAAAGAATTTTAAGAACAGATTTATTGTACTGGTCTAAAAGAGGATCTGAATGCTCTTCCTTGTGTCATCCAAATGATCTTTTATTGCCTATCATAATAACTACTAAAGTACAATAACAACCACAATTTATAGCAGGGAGTGTAGGGATTTAAGAAGCAAGGTAGTCCATACTTGAGGGACAGGTAAATTAAGATCTTTGGAGCTGTCAAAACCATGAATGACTATAACTTTGTGATTGGCCTCTTCCTTGGGAACTCCTGTTTCCCTATAAGCCACATGCCTCCCATCGCTGAGTTTGACTCGGGGTGAAGTAATTGGGGGACCACCTGGTGATCCACATAACTTTGGAGGAGGAGGCTTTAAAGCCTGATAAGCCCACCCCAGAAGTCCTAACACCAATGCCACTGCTACTGGTGCAAACATTGCTGGCCAAAATGATCAATGGAATTCATGATGTCATCAGCAAAGTGACATAAAAATGGAATATAATTTTAATTGAGTAATTAAGTAATTTCATCCATATAGGGAACAATGATGTTCATGAAGCTTGAAGTTATAACACCTAAAAAAGAAAAGAGAAGAAAAAAAATGACACACGACAAATGAAGGAAATTCATAGGTAGACTTCCCTTATGCCTCCAGGCTCTGGAAGTTAATGTTTTCATCACTTATTTTTCATGAATATTAAAACCATTACCATATTGACTAGATTAACTCTGTTTTTACTGTGAAGAGTATTGATAGCCATGAGAATTTTCTTATTTTACACAAATGTTAGGCCATTGGCAGCTCAGCAGGTCAGTTGAAGAAGAAAGAGGCAAGGAATTTTGAGAATTTAGTTAGTGGAAAATTGCCTTCAGAAATGCTGTGCCCCCTTACATCCAATTAATGAAGAGCATTATCGTGCTGTATTAGTAGGAACTAAGTCCTTCATCTCAGAAAAGCTATGGCTCCTTAGTCATAACAAATCTGTACAAAATCCAATGGAGATCCATGGTCTTTCTCACCCTCTTAAATTGTAATATTCATTTGAATATACTTTCGCAAACCCAACACTTCAAGATGATCTTTCAAACAGAATTAGAAAATTTTGATATTTTTGCAACAGTCAAACAATAGATCTGCCAATTAGTCCATAACTTTACATGATGATCTCTTTACATGCGCACATAAACATACTTAAGGAACACGCCTAGGGCCATGAGACAAATCTATAACCAAATCAACTAACTGCAATAGAGACCTAACGAACAATTCAGAACCAAATTCCAAGATGGTCAATATATGGTCAGTAAATGCAGTGTATTTAAAGAGCAACGGAAGATTGGATTATGACAGCAGAAACCATAGCCGTAAACTATGTTTCCAAGATATTCTCTAATGAACAGAGATGATCAAATAGACATGAAGAAGGTACATGCAGCAAAACTAAACTCAACCCAGAATCATATGAAAAACTCATATCCTTGGATGGAAGGATAGCAATTTCTTCAACTAACATCATCTGTATCTACTATTTGCATGAGATTAATCCAAACTAAAAAGGAAATCTAACATAAACAGATTCAAAATAAACTAAATTTCAGTGAAGTAAAAGAACCAGAAACAAGAACTAAAATAAATAATCAAAAAAAAAAAAAGAAAACGAACCAAAATAGAAAACCCACTTGGAGGAAGTGGCAATGAACTGGGTCTGGCTTTGTTAGTTCTTGCTGATGCAGCTATCTTTCTTTCTACTTTCTAGACTCAACTGCCATTCTTCCTCTTAAAAGTGTTGTTTTTCAATTGTATACGGCAATTGGAAAAGACCAATTTTAGAAATGTGATCCACACCACAAAGTCACGGGTGTAATGCCCCACGATCTTTTTCGAGGAATTAACCCATGTCTAGCCAAAAGAAAGTACTTGCATGTAAATATTTGGTGGTATTACAGACGAACCTGTTGGAACTTGGAACTGCTCTGACGCTCGCTGTCAAAACCACTTTTAAACACAAAATATTTTTCTTCATTTATTAGTTTTTACTAAATAAAAGAAAATGTTTTAAAGTTAAAATATAAAAAAAGTTACCCCCCATCATTTTCAATTAACTTCATTTCTTAGAGCATTTGAAGTTTAAAATTGCCCCTCACAAATGCTTTTTTAAGTTAAAAAAAAGGTAGAATAATTTGTAAAAACCGTTTTTTGGAAAGAAAAATAAAAAAATTTAAGTCTTTGTATTTTTATTATTTATTTTTATTTTTAAGAACTACTGCCGTTTAAAATATTTTAAATTTTTTTTAAGAATAATCATATTTTACAATATTATAAATTAATATTAAATAATATAAATACTATTTTACATGAAAAAAATATAAAATGAAGTTAATTGAAAATGATGGGGGAGTACGGCCCATGCGTGTGGTTACCCCTATTATTAATGAAATTGTTTTTGTAAATGACCTCAAATTTAATAGTTTATTTATTTATTTATTTTTAGCTAAATTATAATATTTTAATTTTTTTTGCCAAAATCTAAAAATGAGGCACTCTTACCCTTTTCACTCTAAAAAAACAAAAATTAGCCTCTTACAGTCAAAACACACCAACTCTCCCAAATTCACTTAAATGGACCAATCACTTATAAGTCAATTTTAAAACCATCATATTTTAAAAATTAAAAATTTAATAATCAATTTTAAAATTAAAAACTTAAAATATTAGTAAAAACTGATAAGTTTTGAAAATTGATATTATTTTGTTGGGTTTTGTTAATAATTAGTATAAATAGTTAGATTTAAAGTTAAAAAGGTGAAGTACTAATTGAAAATTGTTGAAAATAAGTTGGAAATGATGAAAGATGGGAAAAAATAATCGAAAATCGGCGTAATTTGTGTCCTACCCACGATGCACACATTGGCCCGTACGTCACGCATATAAGGATGATAGCGGATCGAATTTGAGATGGATACCACTAAATTCGTATCCTTATTCGCTCTAAAAATAAAATACCAAATTATTTCTAAATTCGTTGTGAGTTTAGAGTTCAATACTAAACCCGTTCTAGTAGGTATGTACTCATTATCAAACCCACAACGGGTTATCCACAAATTTTAAATGAGTTTAATAATGAGTACATAACATTTAGTATACTTGGTAGGAGCGATCGCTAAAAGCGCATTTAACACGTGTGTTAGGAGCATGTGCTAGGAGCATGTGATAGGAGTGTATACTAAACACGTAACACTGCATACCCAATGCTTAGCATACATGCTAGGAGTACACGTTAAGCGCGTAATGTTGCATGACTAGCGCTTAGCATGCATGTTAGGAGCGTATGCTAAGCGTGCAACACTTAGCATGCATGCTAAGAGATAATGCTAAAAGTGCGCACGTTGTGTGTTTAACATGCGTGCTAGGAACGCAGGCTAAGAGTGCAATATTACACTCCTAACGCTTAACATACGTGCAAGGAGCGCATGCTAAGCATGCAATGTTGCGCGCCTAGTGATTAGTACACGTGCTAAGAGCTTATAGTAAGTGTGCAACATGCGCTCGACGGTAAGCATGCTAGGAATACAATAGGCAACGTATTGCTCTTTTTTTTTTCTCTAAAAAATTAAGAAAAAATATAGTATTTACAGATACTCGCAGATTTTTTATCGAACCCGTATCCATCTCAAATCCGTTACGGGTTTAAGTTTTGTATACCAAATCCGTACTAAATTCGCTTTAAACATTACCAAATTCTTCTCAATACACACGAGTTTTAATAGGTTTGAGGGTAATTTTGTCATCCCTACACACACATGATGCAAATCTGCCAACTACGTATGGGAGCGTAGCGCTCAACTAAGCTAAGCCCTCACCACGTGTCGCCACATGGCAATTAATTTTCATTTAAATTTTTTTCATATTAAATTTTATCTAATTTCATATTTAAAAATGTACATAATAAATTAATTAACTATTTATTTAAAATTAATATTGAATCAATACATTTTATTAACATTATAAATAAATGATATTATTAAAATTAATTAAGAATCAATACATTTAATTGTTTAATTGTTGGCTAAAAAATATACTTACATAAATAATTAATTTATTTATATACATAATTGTTATTTGCTATAGATAATTATTTGTTATTAATTAGTTAAGTTTATTTAATTATCTTCTCACGCACTAACTATTTTTTTTTTTTTGGATGCAAAACGTGTCAAAATCATATATAATTCCTTAAAATGAGTTTTACTGACCAATAATCACTATTTGTTCTAAGTTGTGAACTTTAGACTCCATTAGAAATAAGTTGATGCTTAGGCAGATAAATTTATTAATGATCACATGTTTTGGCTATTTTTTGAAAGCACATGTGATGAACACATTAAAATACATATTTGTTAAGAGATTAAATAATTATTTAACATTGAGAATGTCATTAATTTTAGCATTTTTATATTTTTAAATTTGAAATAAACTGTTGTCCTTAAATTTTGATTAATAAATGCTATTTGCACAAGTTTAGTAAAATGGACATAACTCTCAATATAAAAATTGAAATGAAAATTTTTTTTAACTTGGAGTAGGATGACTTAATCTTACAGAAACATGAAGAACAATAAAAAAGTTAAGTCCAACATTTAATGGGCCAAAATTAGGATACAACAGAACTGGATTATAACTTCCGCTCAGCTTGACCCACATCCTGTATTTGGACCGTATTTTATAAGATACGTTTCCAATTAGTATGATTCTTGAAGTTAAAAATTTTTGAGTCAATTATTTACAACTCTTATGTTGACACCAACGTCCAATATAGTCGTTATCATAGTCTAAATTGGGATGTAAATTTGTAAAAGGATTATGGGCCAAAATCTGATGTAGCTCTAGTATTTTGACCATAGCTCATAGAATATTAATCAAAATTGCATGAACTAGTGGCTTTACAAAGAAGAGATAAAATTTCACAATATTTATGTTAACTATAAAGGTAAATCGATCATCTCTATTGTAAAAAATGTGCTGCAATTAGGTGAAGTAGTTGGTGGCCAAAATTATTAAAGATTGAAGTTACACTAAATATATTCGCATTCATTGCCTATATAAGGACACTTTTAGGAGGCTAATGAATTTTTTTCATACTTTACAACTCTCTCATATACTTTCTCTTTAACATTTATAAGAATTAATTATAAGATAGGCTAGAGTTCTTGGCAAAGCTAGAAATGAGCTTCTATGTATAATAAATCTATTTTTAAACTTTGATTCTTTGTTAAGAGCTACAATGTTTATAAGTCTATTTGTATTTAAACTCTTATCTATTACTTTTCTATAATCTAGAGATTATAATTCTCATATATCATATATTTTCAATCATACTTTTTTTATGTGATTTTTGTTAAATTATAATTATTATTGGTTACATTATTTTATAAGTTGATCTTTTACTGCAATATTGTCAATGAATATATTGTTAATCTTGAATAACTTGTAAAGACGAAAATTATTTGATATTCAAGTTGATCTTTTACTGTAAAATTGTCAAAATGATATATTGTTGATCTTAGATAACTTGTATAGATGAACATGGTTTGTTGATATTATTTGCAAAGAGTTTATTCATATCAAATACATTTATTATCAAATATGTCATATTATACATATCTTCTAATTGATTGTTTGGGATGTAAAACTTTTAATTGAGTTATAAATATTGAATCAAAGTATAAAATATATTTATAAAACATATTAGTGATTCTTGAAGCCTTGCTCATATCATTATAAACTTCTTCCTCACATTCAATAATCTTCTTCGTTATTGTTTTAATATTTTTATTACACTAACTTATTTTGTCGAAAGCTTCCTCGTGGGATCAATACCTCAATCTATATACAATAACTGCATTATATTTTGAGCATAAACGACATGATATTCCATTTTGAGGTATATTAGTACATAAGATTTTATTAAGCAAGAGCGTACACAAAATTTAAATGAAAAAATATAGTTTTTTATATGCCAAAAGCGCATTAGATTCTTTTAATTAAAAATTTATTTGATTATAGGTTTGAGGATGAGAGATTATTTCTCAGTAAAAGAGTTGAACAAAAAATTCAAAAATAAACTATAGATAAATATTTTAGAAATAGAATGGAGTTGACCTATAAGGAGTTAGATATATGGTTAAATGCAATTGATTTTAGCATTGAGGATGACACAGATGTTGTAAAAAAATGTATGTTTTATTTATTCCATAAATTATTGGTGTTGTATGATTGAAGTAGAACAGTCTAGTAAATAATTCTATCAATTCATTATTGATTCATAATTGCATTAAAGAAGATCAGAAAATAGTGTTATTGGAAGCTGTTATGTTTTATTATTTTAGGTTTGGATCTATGAGGCGATCTCGATATGTGGATTGATGTTTATGTGTAAAAAGGGTGATTGTTTTCCTTGCCTTTTAAATTAGTATAGCAGGAGCAGTCCAATATACACAAACATTGAAAACCTTATCTTCAAATAGGATGAAGATTTGGTATGTTTTTACATAATATAAATATATATTTTTGGAAGATTTTTTTTTTCTATCAATGGTTAACAATTCTAAAATTTTGCATAGGTTTTAGAGGCATATAGGAAGTTGGTGCCTCAAAAATATAAGAAGAATGATGACTGTTGTGTGGTCGCAAAGAGCATTGGAAAAGGTTCTCAAACTCATGCATATTGTAAAGTTAAACGTCCAATTCACCAATCTCGAGAATGATATGAATGTTCACTATAGTTACCCCTTTAAAGTCCTGCCAATATTTGAATCAACGGTACAATAATTTAATATTTATTTTTTAATTCACTATATGAATTTGAGGAGTATTATATTGTGAAGATTAATTATTGATAGAGGTGTAAAAGCACTAATATGATTTGTATCCAACTTTTGTATTTTGCTCTAAATTATAAATATTTGCCTATTTAATTGTATTTTTTTCATCATAAATAGATACATGACGAAAAATGTGATGCATAGGAACAAATGGGACATGAATCGGAAGTCAAACGAAGAAGTTACGCTCAAAATATAAAAATGGTACCAAGGCTAGGTGCCACAGTGCCCAGGTCAGTAGTTGAGCGCCACAGTGCTCGCAGCTATAAACAGTAAATTGAAGAAAAAAAACCTATAAATAAAAGGCCAAAAACCCTAAGAGGAGAGGAGAGAAAAGAGAAAAAAAGAGGCAAAAATTTAGAGAGAATTCACAACACAAATCAAAGATTAAAGTCAAAGATTGAAGAACTAAGATCAAGATTCAAGCTTCAAGTCAAGATTGAAGGAGAAGCACATCAAGGAATCACTTTGATGAGTTTTTCTTCTCTTTCTTTATCATTATGTTCTTTTTCTTGTTGATCTTTATGAATTGGTTTGATACTTTTAGTTTTGTGATGAGCTAAACTTGTTATTCTATAGTTAGACTATGTGAACCTAGTAATATGTAGTTGGATTTCATTGATTCTTAGTTTATGAACTTAATTATTATAATTGATTCATTCTATCTTGTATTTAATGCTTTCATTATACCTGATCAATATTTTGAATGATTGAGGAACTATGATGAACTCGACGGAGGGATTCATGTATTTAGCCTAAGGTAGTTTGATGTATGATCATAGGGTAACAACTATGAGTTTTATCTAAGATAGACATATACCTAGGTGGTATGTATGGTATAATTTAGACTTGATCTTAATGAATTACATTCTGATTTCATTACTATAGATATATAGGTGATTGTTAGAATGCGTAATATAGTCACTTGACCATCGACAGAGCCTTTGGATGAAATTAGTGTCTAAACCAATCAATTGGTATTAAAAGATTAACTAAGTGGTTAATGAGTCCAATGAAATACTATAGGACAAGTTAAAACCCTGAATTATCTTTATTTGTGAATTCTACTCTTTATTTTTATTTAGTTAATTGATAGAATTAGATTAGTTAAATAAATTCTAAAATTTAGTTTCTGAATAAAAGTTAAGTAGGTACAATTTTAGTACTTGATTTATAGAATTAAATCGCATAGTCCCTGTGGGATCGATATCTGGACTTAAAATCTTATATTACTTGAGACGATAGCTTGTACTTGCGCTTAGTTAGTATAGCACACCAATCAAGATTTTGGCACCATTACCGGGGATTAGTTTTATCTATTCTTTAGATCAATACTAATACTAAACTACTTACTTTTAATTTAGCTTTTTATTTTTGTTTTATCTTTTTCTTTTTACTTTGATTTTCTTTTTATTTTGCTTTGACAGTTCATACTATGGAGGGAAACAACGATTACATCAACAATCCTGTGTTTAAGCCTATGATACCCCATAGAGCTTTGAAAAAATATGCTATCCTAACTACAAGTGGTGTTCAGTCTAGTATTCAGCGACCAACCATCAATGCTAATAACTTTGAGATCAAGCCGAATATTATTCAGATACTGAAAGAAATTGCACAGTTTAGCGGAGCTCCCATGACGATCCTAACATACATATTATAAATGTTTTAGAAATTTGTGATACCTTCAAATGCAATAGAGTCTCCAACGATGCCATTAGATTGAGATTATTTCCTTTCTCTTTAAGGGACAGAGCTAAGAGTTGGTTGATGTCATTACCGTCAGGATCCATATCGACGTAGAAAGATTTAGTACAGAAGTTCTTAGCCAAGTTCTTTCCACCAGGAAAGATAGCAAAGATGAGGAATGATATCACTTCATTCTATTCAGATTGATGGAGAGTCGTTGTATGAGGCATGAGAGCACTTTAAGGATATATTGAGGAAGTGTCCTCATCATGATGTCCCTAAATGGCTATTAATCCAAACGTTCTATAATGGATTAGTAGGCCATTTTAGGACTATTGTAGATGCTACTACTAGGTGAGCTTTAATGAATAAGTTTATAGATGATGCTTATGATCTATTAGAGGAGATAGCGTCTAATAGTTACCAATGGCCAGAAGAGAGAGTGATACATAGAAGAGTCGCTGGTATACATGAGATTAACGTATTCAATGCATTGGTAGTACAAATCAATTCATTATCCAAGAAGTTTGATGCATTAAATGCCGTCAAAACCTAACAAGTGACATGCGACTTTTGTGGTGATAAACACATGAATAGGTGGTGCATAGAAGCAGTGAAATGTATGGGCAATTTTAATCGTCAACAACCTAACCTACAATCAAATTCCTATAATTTAGGGTGGAGAGATCATCCTAACTTCTCTTGGCGATACAACTAAGAAGAGCCATTTAGACCAATGAATCCCCCAAGATTCTCGCCACTACAAGAGAAGAAGTTAACATTGGAAGAAGTCTAATGATACCATCCTACAAATTCATTCAGCATTTTTGAAGAATTTAGAAGTTCAAATGGGACATATGAGAATGTAATTCATTAAAACTAGGTCGAAATTATACCATACATATCATCTAGGTATATTTCTATCCTATATGGAACTTATAGTTGTTACTCTATGATCATGCATCAAACTATCATAGGCTAAACACATGAATTCCTCTGTCAAGTTCATTATGGTTTCTTAAGCATTCAAAATATTGGTTAGATATAATAAAAGCAATAAACTTAAGATAGAATGAATCAATTATATGTATTAAGTTCATAAACTAAGAATTAACAAAATCCAACTACATACTAGGCTCAATAGTCTAACCCTATATAAAATAAGTTTAGCTCATGACTAAACCAAGAGTATCAAAGCAATCTATGAATATCAATAATAACAAGAACATAATGATCAAGGAAGAGAAGGAAAACCAATTAAGAAGACGTCTTGGATAACTTCTCTCTCTTCTTTGACTTAAAGCTTGAATCTTAAACTTAAATCTTCATTCTTGCTTTGATCTCTTAATTTTATATTGTGAATTATTTCTCTAAATTTTGCCTCTTTTAAAGTCTATGTTTTGGTTCAGAAATGAGTGTTTTTATAGGTTTTAGAAATCCTAGAGTTAAGGGACTTCAAATCCAAGTCAAAATATGATATTTGAGAGGGTGTTTCAGTTGTAGCACGGGCGTCTCAATGCTCAGATCCAGTGCCACGACGCTGTAGCATATTACTGTAGTAAAATATTGTAGTATTGTCACTATTTATAATTACTATAGTAAATTTGATATTTTTGTCATGTAATCATTAGATCTTATCCCTATTTGCCTCATTAACTCTAAACCTATAAAAAATATATAAAACACAAAAAAAAAGCCAACTAATTTTAATTTAGACGAACAAATATTAAGTTTAGAATATAAAAATTTTATAACTAATTAACCTTTATCAACTAGTGCCCATACTTGCTTATCCCTTGTTTAGTTGCACTTATATTTACTTATCCTTTGCTCATCAACTAGCGCCATACTTGTAGGGCTTTTAGTTACAAAATACATGGATGGTTGACACTAATATTAATACTTAAGCCACTGAAGTCTATGTCTAAATGTCATCGACCATGCAATCTCTTTGCTAAAACAAAACAACATTGATGAATATGCTAAGTTGTTATAAATATACCAAACAACAACTTCATGTAAAAAATATACCATTGATAAATTTGTATCCTAGAACATCCTAGATGCCTTAAGGGACTCCGTCATAAGCCTTATCTAATGTAATATTTTTTCTTTGTCTTTATCCATCTTCATACTCATACTTGCCAGCACGTGTAAGATCTTTACTTTGTCTTTATCCATCTTGGTAGTCATCTGCTCCTGCAGATCATCAATTTTTTTCTCAAGACGATTATAATGAGATAACGTGCTCAATTTAAACTATACATATGTAATTATAATTGATTATTTGCTATAATAGCTAAGCGCAAGTGCACGCTATGGTATCAAGTAATATAGAATTTTAAGTCCAGATATCAATCCCACAAGGACTATGCGATCTAATTCTATAAATTAAGTACTAAAATTGTACCTACTTAACTTTTATTCAGAAAACTAAATTTTGAAATTTATTTAACTAATCTAATTCTATCAATTAACTAAACAAATGTAAAGAGTAGAATTCACAAATAAAGATAATCTAGGGTTTTGACTTGTCTATAGTATTTCATTGGACTCATTAACTACTTAGTTAATCTTTTAATACCAATTGAATGGCTTAGACACTAATCTCATCACAAGCCTCTGTCGATAGTCAAGTGACTATATTACGCATTCTAACAATCACCTATATGTCTATAGTAATAAAATCAGAATGTAATTCATTAAGATCAAGTTTAAATTATACCATACACGCCACCTAGGTATATGTCTATCCTAGATAGAACTTATAGTTGTTACCCTATAATCATGCATCAAACTACCCTAGGCTAAATACATGAATCCCTCCATCGAATTCATTATGGTTCCTCAATCATTCAAAATATTGATCAGGTATAATGAAAGCATTAAATACAAGATAGAATGAATCAATTATAATAATTAAGTTCATAAATTAAGAATCAATGAAATCCAACTACATACTAGGCTCACATAGTCTAACCCAAGAATAACAAGTTTAGCTCATCACAAAACCAAAAGTATCAAACCAATTCATAAAGATCAACAAGAAAAATAACATAATGATAAGGAAAGAGAAGAAAAACTAATTAAAGTGACTCCTTAATGTGCTTCTATCTCAATCTTAACTTGAAACTTGAATCTTGATATTGGTTCTTCAATCTTTAGCTTTGATCCTTGATTTGTGTTGTGAATTCTCTCTAAGTTTTTCCCTCTTTTTTTCTCTTTTATCTCCTCTTCTCTTAAGGTTTTTGGCCTTTTATTTATAGATTTTATTTTTCAAATTACTGTTTACGAGTTACTGTAATAATGTACTGTTCACACATTACTATTCCTCGGATACTGTTCACCGCAGTGGCGCTCAACCCTAATACCCCTTTCATATTTTGAGCGTAACTTTTTCATTTGAAGTCCAATTTGAGTCCTGTTTATTCCTATACGTCACATTTTTGGTCGGGCATTTATTTATGATCATAAAACACAATTAAATAGTCAAATATTTATGATTTGGAGCAAAATATAAAAGTTGGATATAAATCATATTAATACTTTTACGCCCTTATCAAATACCCTCAAACTTAAGACTTTGCTCGTCCTCGAGAAAAATAAAGAAAAAAATTCACAACTTATTTATGACTAAAAAATAAAACTAAAAACTAAAAATAAGCTTCGATTGATTAAACAATCATCATCATAGTCTCAAATTAAGGCTGTTAAAAATAGCACAAAGCTCTTCAAAAATCAATAAACAACTTTCAATAATTCTCATACCATTGATCAAGTACTTCATTCTCCCTTATAAATGATCACTTGTGCGTGTGTGCAATAAGCAAGTAATTAGCTAAATAGAATATAAATTTACTCAATACTTAAGAAAGTACATAAAGATGATATCTCGGCATAATTTTAATTATAACACTACCATAAGCTTGCTTTTCGTATTACTCTCCACTAATATAGAAATACACATGTCTATGGATCTATTTAGGACTTTAATTAGCATGTAATGTAAGGCTAAGGTAAATGTGAGATATAAAGATATATATAAAGTACAAATCATACCATTAACACCTAGACTTTACTTAGAAACCTTTTGATTCCTTCTCCTCCTTAATTCTTCATCTCCCCCCCACCCCAAACTTATGCTATTTCCATCTTTCTTTTAATCCATTTTACAAAGAATTTCTTCTTTTTCTTAAGCTAGGGGTATTATGCATTTAAACATATTTTTTTTATGTACCCCCAAACTTAGAATGATATGCACCTTCAAGACTTATTATTTTTCATTATAGTACCCTTCTTTTATACATCCATAACCCTTTTTATTTTAAGAATATTTCTAAGTAAACTCAAAGTTTGTGGTGCTACCGATAGATTTTAGGGTAAGTAAACTCAAAGTCTTTAGGCTTGTAATGTGGTTAAACAAAAACAAAGAATAATTAGGCTCAAACGAGGTGACTAAGGATAAATATACATATAAGGTAGGCTCAAAAAGGCTCAAACGGTCCAAAGACGGCCTAATGTCATTTCTCTAAGCATGTGAATTCTAGAATTTTGTCTCAAGTAGTAATCAAGCAAGTTTTAGAGTATTGGTCTTCGAGACTGTGGTAACTACTTAAGTATGAATAACTTTAAGCAATAAATTCAACTAATACATGCTTATTTCAATGTATTCAAGAATAAGTTATCAAAAATAAGTTTAAACTTAGTCCAAGAATCATGATATAAGAGTTATCTCAAGCATCTATTATTTTCTAAAGACTTGTGAAAATAAATTTAGCCAATATTTTATTTCATATCATAGACTAATGATCATCATCTCAACCAAAACTAGAAAAAAAAATTAACCCACAAGATAACCAATCAATATAAGCAGTAAAATAAACACAAGAAAATGTGTTTCTCACCCCCAAACTTAAAGTAGACATTGTCCTTAATGTCTAAAAATAAATTTAAAAGTAAGAGAAACTCTCCTGGTAACTGAAGTTGAAGCAGTGCATCGTTGTGTTCTGATGAATGTGAATATAGTTCTTTTTGCTTCCAACGCTTGCACTTGCTCATGCTGCTTCATTAATGCTTGAATTGTTGATTTATTCCTATAAAGAAAAGAAACTAACATAACTAAAACTGAAAATAAACTAATAAAAAATTATTTGGTTGCCTCCTAATAAGCGCTTGATTTAATGTCGTCGACTTAGCAGGGCTCTTTCTACTCTTATAAAGGATCAAAGTCAATAGTGGAAGCATCTTTATATGTGATATTGTTAGGCTTTCTTTCTTTTAGCTTCTACATCTTCTTTATTTGATCTTGGGTAGCAACTTGTTCCTTTTACTCTTTGTGTTTCTCCGAAAAGACTTAAATCTTAGACCGGTGAAGTATCTCTTTTGTGTCCTTCTCTTTGATCCTATCATTGTACTACTTCTTTTTCTTCTTCTTTCTTCTCTTTCTATGCCTTAACGCCTTCTTTTTAATGTGAGATTCAACATCTCTATGTCTTTGAGCTCTTTGGTGTTTGATGGCACCACATTAATGCTGCAACAGTCTAGTAATGTAGTGTGCATGGGTTGATTCTGCTCTTTGTTACTAGTAGTTTCTACTGTGTTATCACTTTTCTACACCTTAAAATGTTGTTGTACTTTAATACTAGTTTCTGCACGTTCCATTATTGAGAATTCTGCACTTTTCTGAGATTCTACACTATTCTCTGGACTGGTATGTTGCTGATTTTCTATTTCAACACTTGTTTGACACCTCTGCAACCTTTGAAGAAAAGAAATAGGCAGTTTATATGGTTGCACTTTATTTTTTTGCACTTCCTTCTCCTTTATACTTAATGATAGTAGTGTGGATGTATTTTCTTGTAAGATCTTACCACTCCTCAAGTTGATGGCTTGGCATTGCTCTACAATCACTTTTGGATTTATCTCAGTATCACTTGGTAAAGTACCTTAAGGTCTCTTATTAATTACAGCAGCAAGTACCATAGACATATAGGTAGTTGTTAGAATGCGTAATATAATCACTTGACCATTGACAGATGCTTAAGATGAGATTAAAGTCTAGCCAGTGAATTCGTATTAAGGGATTAACTAAGAGATTAATAAATCCAATGAAATACTAGAGGATAAGTCAAAATCTTAAATTGTTATTAATTGATGAATTTAACTCTTTGTTTGTTTGCTATTAGGTTTAGTTTAATTTGATAGAACTAGGTTAATTAGTTGAATTTTAAATTTTAATTTTTCTGAATAAAAGTTAAGTAAATATAATTTTAGTAATTAACTGATAGAATTAGATTGTATAGTCCCTGTGAGAGTGATAATTAGACTTAAAATCCTATATTACTTAATACGATAACATGCACTTGCGCTTAGCTATTATCGTACACAATCACCAATACAAGGATACATGAATTAAACACACTCCTTATACCAATCCTATCTAAGAAAAAGTGAGAAGAAAAAATGTCAAATTAAAAGTACATGTTTCATTGGGTATGTGATAAGGGCAAATTTGTCATATATTTTCTCATGTTTTTATTATTGATATTTTATGATTTTATGAGAATAGATGGCTATTTATGTGCATTATTGTTATTTATAGGGACTTGAACGAAATTTAAAGAAAGAACGCAAAAGGAGCGAAAACAGGGACTAAAATGCAAAGTTTTCAAATTATGAGTCCAGCGCCCCCGCGCCACAAGTATTTTCGCCCCAGCGCTGAAATAGTGATCGAAATAAGAAAAACGACCTGCTTAAGTCGCGTCTAGCGCCCCAGCGCCGAAGAGTCACCGCGCCAGCGGTGAAGCCGTTTTCATGCAGCGCCCCAGCGCCAAGATTCCACCGCTCCAGCGGTAATAGCTTTTTCACGCGTCGCCCCAGCGACAGATGCATAGCGCGCCAGCGGTAGTGCGAGTCCTAGTCCGACGAGAATTGAGATTTTCAAGCTCATATCAATCCCTATATAAAGCCACTCGTTCCCAGCCTTCAAGAATGAGTCCAAGACGACCCAAGAGCACCAAGAATATAGAGCACGAGTCTTGGAGAGCAATAGGAGCTTAATTGAAGCAACTTTAGAGAGATATACAAGACGTTCTTCGGCATCAAGAGTTCTTAGGCAGCGCAATTAAGAGCAATTCGACGTCTATATCGGTTTGTTAATAATTGTATCATGTTTTATAATTATTTCTACTGCTGTTCTCTTGTAGCCATGAGCTAAACTTGTTTTCTAGGGTTAATATTTGAACTCAATATGTGTGCTTAATTGCCATATCTTTTAGTATTTAATAAACTTAGTCATTTATTATTTAAATTACTTGTGTTTAATGCTTCAATATATCTGGCCAATATATGGTGAATGAGTTGGTAATATTATTGATAAACTCGGAAGAGGAATCATAATATTTAGACCTAGGTAATTTGATGCATGATTGTAGAGTAACATTCAATGTTGCATATGCAAGTTTCAACTTAGGATAGGAATATACCTAATTGGCATGTATGATCAATAAGACCTAATCTTAATGAATTTTAATTTATTACAAGTACCATAGGAATATAGGTATTTGGTAAATTAGGGTATACTTGCATGACCTTGGAAGAGGCTTGTGAATACATTAGCGTCTTGATCAATAATAAAGACTAAGTGAGTTAAATATTAGAGGATTAATCATTAGAAACATATTGAGGGATAATATTAATCCTAGGTTTCCTCTACATTGCTATCTTTAAATCTCATTGCATTGTGTTTTTGCTTTTATATTTCTTACATTTATTCTTAGATTTTTATTTTTCTGAATAATTATTAGGAAGATATAATTTTAGTAATTGGTTAAAAAGAAAAAATTATCCCTGTGGGTTCGACATCCGACTTATTTAGTCTCTTTATTACTTGCATACGATAGTGTATACTTGCACTTAATTTATGATATAGAAATATCGCATCAGTATGCATGAACGACTATAGATGATAGATGAAGCAAAACATGAGGAACTTCTGGCTTGGATAGAGAATAAGGAACAATAGCATGTTTTTTTACATGGGCTTGATACTAATACGAAATGGTTTATAGAGATAATGAATAATTGGCTTGATGATTTCGTAAGGATATTTTATTTATTTTTTAAACAATGAATGAATAATATCAACACTTATACACATTATATGAGGTTTTAAAGTATATAAATGAGTATCTAATGTTGGTCCGTCTATAACAGGATAGCTTTCAGTAAGTGTACTCATAATATTGAATAATTATAGATGCATTTGTTAATGTTTTTATTATTATTGTTCATATTAGGTTTTAAATATGTTGGTTAACTTATTTTAATTTAATGTCATAGATTTGTTTTTAATAGTACATTAAACATGTGCGCCAAGCACAAACCTGTATGCTAGATGATATTCAATGGGGTGCATCGTTGTTGTCATATGCACATGGAACAAATGAGGATTTAGTTAGTGGCAAAATGTAAGCTAAGGTCGATAAGGTAATGGAAGTAAGTTAATTATTCTTTAACCGTTTAGATTATAATTAGTTCATAGTAAAACAACAATGGTTTGTATAGGTATATATTCCCTTAAAGTATAAACAAGAACATTGGTTTGCAGCAGAAGTTAATTTTGCTCATAGGAGGATTACACTATATGATTCCAGCGTGATGCATACTATGACCAAGCGATTGAGGATTTTATCGCACATCTGTGTATTGTCATGTTATTTTATCTTCATAAATGTAAATTTTATGACTTTTTGGGAATATGTGAATGTAGATTTGTTCCCTTTCTAGTTATTTATTTAAAGGATGGTGTATCTCAATAAAGGGTCAAGAGTGAGGCCTGTGATGTGTTCACTTGTATATTTATTGAATACTTAATATTAGGTTGACCATTTGATTTCAATCTCAAGAGTGGTACCTTTTTTAGACAAAAAATAGCAAGAAATTTTTGGATCCATGCTTGACATGATCTATAGATATCCAAAATATTATATATATGTGCATTTATATTATATAATTAATATTGTCATTATATTTGATGGATATGTGTAAAGATGATGTATATTTGTATAGAAGTATTCTTTAAAAAAAAAAAATTTACAGGCTTAAGAATATCCATAAAATAGGAAAAATTATGCTAAAATTTTAGTAAATAAAAATAAGTGTTATATGATTTAAAAATGCTGGGGCATGGGTAATAACATGTAACATGTATTAAGTAGTATATATAAGCCTAATATTAAGGAAAAATAAACAAATACTAAGTCTACAGAAGTTAAAATATTCAATTGTAAAATACGTCCATCAATAATTAACTATATTTAACAATCAAATAATAAATGTCATAGTAAAATACGTCCATCAATAAATTTTAGTTTTACAAATAAATATACATTGATTGCTATGTAAAGCAATAGGTTTTGATGGGTCTATCAGTTATGTTTATGTTGTTTACAATGATTTCAAACCTTCTTCTATGGTTCATTCCCTTAAGATAAAATCCTTTTTGTCCTACGTTGACTGTTTGATGATGTGCTATTAGAGGTTAGATGTCAATATTTCTCAACTCATTTGAAATTATCTAATATGACGGATGGTTAACCGAAAGTATTGACTCACTATAAGCACAAGCTAAATACTCAGATGTGATAAGTTGAACAACGACTATCGTGTGCTAATCTCATAGGTCTTCATATGGCAAGCGTAATGTCTACTATTCCATCTCTATCTCCATCCTTCATTAGAAATCATAAATTATCCACTGGGTGAACTCTCATTTAACTAGCTTTATCATTGTACTTCATCACTTTACAATTTATCCAAGTCGTCATAAAGGACGTCATACCTTTTACTGCCTTTTGTTTATTATAAAACCACTACTGTGTTAGCTCTCATATCTAGTCAACCAAGTTTATCATAGAAAGAGATCTTGTATATTTTTCAATTGCATTAATGCTCTTTGAGATATTAGTGGTCATGATGTCGTATCTTCTTAATGCACCAACTGATCGAGCCCATTTTCTAGTACCAATATTCTCCTCTAAATACGTAATTGCATCAGGTCTCATCTCCCACATATTATTCATTTGGTGTTGAAAGTCAGAAAAACAATATGCCTTGGTAGTAAGAAAATAAGCAACTAAGTATCCATTTTTTTTCTTCTTTTATGTTGGTAACTTGTATTTTCTTACTAAATTCTCTTTTAAGTAATAGATGCAAAACTCATGTTAGGCATTAAAAACTCCACCCTGAATAGCCTTCTTAATATTTGTGTGTCAATAGGATAAAAAACTATATCTGATGGTCACTAATTACTCCTTGTAGTTTGATGATAAACCATGTCCAAGAAGCATAATTTTTTGAGTCAACAATCTCCCATGCCAATGAAAATATTTAATTATTTCTATCTTTACATACCATTACAAATATTGTACTAAGATAGGCACCTTTTAAAAATGTTCCATCAACTATAATCATCGGTTAGTGGATGACTAGAAACCTCTGATGTAGGGTTTAAACACCATAAAGAAATATATAAGGTGATTATCGCTGTGAATTTCTAAGTGAGTAACCATACTTGGGTTTTGCTGTTCAAATATATAGTTGTATGCAGGAAGTAATCTGAACGAATCCTCTAAACACTACTACAGAAATGACCTTCACTGATATTATGCTACTGACACTTTTTTAAATAGTATCAGTAAATAGAAGTGTTAATAAATTACTGATACTATAGTATCAAAAATATAAAGTGTTAATAAATTATTGATACCATAGTATTAGAAAATAAAGTGTCAGTAGGTTAGTGATACCATAGTATTAAAAAGTTATTTTTTATTAAAAAATAAAATTAATAAAACAAATTTAAATTTTAAGAAAAATAAAAAATCCTCAAAACAACGTAGTTTTGGGTGTTAAAAAAAAAAGAAATCCAAAAAATGATATCATTTTTTATGTTTAAAAAAATGCCCCAAATGACGTCGTTTGAGGCATCTTCAGTATTATTATCTTCTTTGTTGCCCTAGTTTTAGAGACATCGATCACAACCGCTTCATTGCAAATTGGGAAAATCGTCTTTGTCTCTCTGGTCAAAGAAGATAAGCCTTCAATTTTGCCTTTCTTGTCTTCTTCTACACATTTGGAGTGTTATTTGAGAAATAATGAAATAGCCAAAACACTGTTGTTTTGGGAAGTAATAAAAAAGGGAAACCAAAATACCTAGAAAAATCTTAACTCTTTTCTCTCGTTTATGTCTAACCCTAACCCCTTTCTCTCACAAACAAATAGCCCAAGGAAATGAAGCATTTCCAGCAACGAAAAGGATTACATTGCTAGATTAACTTGCCAAATGACTCAAATTCTTGAAGCAAACTTCAAAATCCTCGACCATTTATTTGCTTTTGAGAAAACTAAGGTACTAATTTTTAAACAATATTTTAATAGTCTAATTTCTCTTAATTGAGTTTCTATTTGGGGGAATTTCTAACTTTTGGCTTATTATTTAGGTTTGGTTCATGTGCAGCTCGCTATAATCAACCCTTAGCACTGTAGAGAGTGGATGCGAGTGCAGGCAGAGTTTCAGGTGAAGGTAAATAGGAGAAAAAAGAAGAGACTGTTGTCGAAGGTGTGGTGTTATAAGAGAGGAAAATCGACGACGAGAAGATTCTTAATTTACAAGCACCTCATGGATTTATATTCTTAATTCAAAGAATCCCCTATTTGCATAGCATTTAAGGATTTGTTATAGTTATATATTTTTTGTTAGGTATCAAATTTATCTTGATATATAGTTTGTGATTTTTCTTGAATTGTTTGTTTCTTAAAATTACTAAAATGAGATATTTTGGTTGTCAGTTGTTGCTTAATTTGAAGCGATGTATGCACTACTGGGCAGGTATGTAGTGTGTGCTTTCCTAGGCAAAAGAAAATATAGCCTTGCCAAAATAAGGCTACACTTGTTGCCTTGTAATGGATGGCGTTAAAGTACTACCTCTAGTTTTGACATGGATAAGTAAGATATTATTCTTGTTTGTTCCTATTTATTGAATACTATTTACTATAAAATATGCGTTTGATAGCATATAGCCTTTTAACTCTTGTTGTTGACTACACAAGAATTTTAGCAAGCTTTTCTGGTGAAGAAATGTATATACATGAGGTATTTCTCACTTTGATGTGTTTTTTCTTGTTAATGTTACTATATACATTGTTTAGAAATAAGCTTGAAGTTCTTGTAAGAAAGAATAATGATTACGACTTCAAGAGTTATACAGTTTTTCGAGCTTTGTACTACCTTGTTTAGGTGATATTGGTTCTTGAGAATAGTTGATATTTTTCTTGTGTTTAATTGAAGATCTTTGTTTTGTATTTTTCCTTTGTTCCCTTTTTGTTTCCTTCTGATTTCCTTCACATAGTCCTATATATGTGCTTGCTTCTCTGTGAGGAGAAAAATAATTTTTAGATTTGTAAACAAAAGGAAAGATAATTGTTTGTAATTGGTATTTCAATTGAAATCACACTATACTTTTCAAGTGAGTTATTTTGTTTGTCCTAGTGCCTCTATTTTTTTTTTTTTATCCTAATCAATCATTTAATGTGCTTTGTATTTATAAGCTACTTTATCTGTAGTTTTCCTATTGCTGTAACTTTTCAAGCTGCATTCTGTTATCAAATACTTGTAATTGTGTTGCAGGTTAAGATAGAAAAGTTGGTCACAACTATGCGGGGATTACTGCAGATTAAAGCATTACTGTTCATATGGGTTTGTAAATATTGTTGCTATTTTGTCTTAGGAAGTCACTGTACATAGCCTCTATAGGTATTTGATTATCTGTGAGACTGTGACATTGTTTTAAGTTAAGGAGATCAAACCAGAGCAAAAATTTACTTTTTATCCTAGTATCCATTCTATTAATACTTGCTTTTGTGTTCGTACAGTGCATTTGTCAATCTTGTAATTTTCTTTTTATGCATTTAATTAATTGGCTTTGAACCAATTTTAGTGAAGAGCATATAATGTTAATCTTTTGGTTCATACAAATGGTGGACTCAACCAGATACATGGGGGGCTTGTCTTTTTGTTCTTTTCTTTGTATTTTGCCTAGTGTCTAATGTACTCTTTAAGAATTTTATTCCAGGGATTAGAAAGTTATTTGTAGTCTGCTGGGTGAATTTAGGAAGTTGGAAAAGACAACACTTGGAATGTTACAGTGAATAATTCCAATTTGACATGTTATAATGTGAAATTCAACATTTTGTTTTAATTTTTTCTTCATATTTTTGGAAATCAAATTGAGTTATTGTTCTTTTAACATTTCTTACATTTTAATATTTCAAGTGTTAGGTTTAATAAGAATGAGAAATGTAGTCTGATAATATTTATTTCTATTTCTCTTGATCATCATCAATTTTTATGGCTTTAAATATTTTTTTGTGGCTATTATTTAGTGCTGGACATAGTTTAACATTATTTAGAGTTAAGCACAGTCTAAATATTTGAATTGCAGATATGTGACATTGTAGCAGTAGCTCGTATTATAAATGCCACCCTTGTAGTTGTCATTTTGGCAAGACTCTAGGTGCCTCCCTTCATTATTTTGGAAGTTTAATTGTCTGTGTCTCTATTGATTTCATCATAATTGATAACCATGGTCTATTTTCTACTTTTTGCTAATGAATATCTTTTTGAAGAATGATGAAATCAGTGTCCCCTAAATTTTATTTATATATTCTAGACTGTGTTCTGGGATTGAATATCTTTTTAAATGTCTCTTTGAAAATTCTTTTTTGAATTTCAAATATTTTCTCTATATGGATGCTACACCCTTATTTTCCATTAGAAGAAAATTGTAAAGAACTGTTATACTGAAAGTTGACTTCGAGTATCATTTTAAATATTTGTTGTGGTATAATAGCAAATATTTCTTTTTTCCTCTTCTAATGAGAACATAACTCTAGATATTAAATTAGATCTTTTTACCAATTAATCACGAATATTTTATTCCTACTTTGTCAAGAGAAAAGACATAAATGTTAAAATTTTTGAATAAGTTATTTAAGGTTGAGGGCAAAAATTAGAAGTTATCATCTATGCAATGGATGAATATTTTATAATTTATACTATAATAATTTTATAATGATTGTTCAACTTTTTTTTATTATATTAATAAATTGATATAGCTAATATCTTGTTAGCTCATATCTTATAACAATTTTATTATGGTAGTTAATAATTGATATTAGATGATTCTCATTGCTTCAACAATATGATATATAAAAAGACTTAGGAACATCATGAATGATGTAGAAGGTGAAATTATTCAAAAGTGGTTGGATCAGTATAGTCTATTTGATGTGGTTATAGATGATGCAGAACCTTCGAGATGATGAGTTTGAAAGATTTAAGGTGGGTAGTTTTTAAATTTTGAACTCTATTATATCAGACGTTTGCTTCGGTTATGATATTACTTATGATCTGACTATCAAGAAGTTTATTGCATTTCTTATTTGCTTATTTGAATTTATGTTTTTTCAAGTTTGGTGGAAGTGTTCAACAAGTATATGTCATTTCTTTATTTATATGTAAGAACAACACTTTTTAATTTTAATTTCTTGAAGAAACAAAAAATTATTTTAGCTTTTTATTTAAAGTTCTCATTTTTCTTTTTAGTATTTTCAATGTTTTGACAAGTAGCATTGGCCAAGCATCTGAAGCAAATCCATAATGCGAAAAACCTATATCTATTTGCAGATCAAGGGTACAATGACTTATAAATGAAGTAAAGAGTTCCATGAAATTAGCAAAATCATCACCTGCATTTGAGTTAGATAACAGAATTGTACTCTATTTGTAATATTGATGTACTATATTTTTTATTGACTTACAATAAAATTGTATTTTATATATTTAATTATTTTTTATTTATTTGGAAATATCAAAATATAGTTCAAATTTTAGTTAAATGAATCTTTTATTGTTATTAAATAAATTTATATTAGTCACTTTCATATTCTAATTAAATTCTAATTTTATGTTTCAATGATAGTATTTAAGTATTTTAGATTAAAAATTGTTTTAGCTATTCTTTGATATCATAGTGTCAGTGATTCTTTGATATTATAGTGTCAGTGATTCTCTGATATCATGGTGTTAGAAATTCACTGATACTATAGTGTCAGAGATTCACTGATATTATAGTAACAAGAATTCTCTAAAACTACGGTATTAGTGATTCTCTAATACTGTGGTATCAACAATTTACTGATACCTAGTATTAAAGATTCATTAACACCATAAATGATGTTAATAATTTTTTGGCTCGAGCAACTATGAAATAGTGTTAGTGAAACCTTTCACTGACGCTAAGTTAGCATCAGTGAAGGCCATTTTTGTAGTAGTAAAAGCACCTTTTATCAACTTTAATGCTTGCTCTTTAGCTTGATAAGCTGTAGAATACATTAACTCAACAACAAATCTTTACACGTGTTTACTTGGATTTTCTTCGATTTATAATTTTTATTGACTGATGAAAATTTATTTTTAATTACCTTACCAATAATATAGCTATTGGCTTGTCAGTGACCATCTTGCAATCAATCCAAAATACAAATGTGCTCTGCTTCTACTCTCTTTATAGTGAAAAACTATCACACTTTTGTCGACATTGCATGTTATCTTTATTTACATCTTTCATCATGCATTTAGCTTCAAAACAATCTTTAGTGGACCTATGAACTTTGAAGCTCCAATTCCCTTAAGTACTAGCATAATTATTGTCTCATGAATTTCATATTTACTTTTATACAAAATTTTTACAAACACATCTTCAATTCTAGTACACGTTATCTGATATGTTCAAGTCTGATGGTGGTATTAGAGGCGTGAACTGAAATGAGTTTTCTACTTGAACCTTATCTTATCTTACATGCAAATCATACACATCATACAACCCATGAAGAGAAATATTAGAAATATAACATAGTTCGCCTTCCCGTATATCATTTAATTCACCAGCTTCCGTTCTATAATCTTCATTCTCATAACTATCACCATTACTAACATCATTACCATCTTCTAAATATATATAATCATTAGATTATGTGTAAGTTGAAAGAGAATAATGATAATCATTTGAAGAGTTTTTCAAAAACATAAGTGTTAGAATTGTTAGAGTTATACTACTCATTTGGTTACTACCATTTACGGACATGAATAATTAAGGCAGACTTATTTTTTTTGATGGGCGTCTCTATATTATTTTCACATACAGGAGCTCAAACATCCATTGTTAAATATAGAGGTGTCAAATTTTTTTATGGAAGCCTAACCAAAAGACCAGATTGTCATCATTTTTAAGTGCAATTGGTCTCAATTTCATCGTATTTGAATGAATAAAAATTTTGAGAGTCATTTTATATGCATCTAATCAACTCTAGTTATATGACAAGCTGTTTTTAGTAGTGCTTCGAATTTTATATTTTTCGAAACCGATAAATCAACACTTTGAAATCCAATGTATCTCTCTTTCAACACTATCATTGGAACTCTCCCACCTTCTCTCGAAGCATACAATGGTTAAAATAAGCCTCATGATACCTATAACAAAAAAACAAAATGCCAAAATTTTGATTAGAATAAAAAAATTTAAAAACAAAAGCTTAAAAAGTGCATAAGTAGATGCTTAGTGCATACGATTGGAGCGCACATAGTGGATTCTTGGCCATTTACACCATTTCACTCTCTTTTTTTAAAACTAATGTATTTATTGTAAGCATACATATAGTAAAAATATTTTATTTTCTACATATATTATATAATATATCTTTAATTTGAACGACTTACTAAATGCTTAAAGTTGATTTGTCAAGATTTTTCCGTCACTTGATCAGGTCTTTAAAGAGAAGTGTCTGTGTTTGTTTAGAGGGTTTGAGAATTTTTTTTTTCTTGGGAGTCAATTGTGCTAATATTAAAAAAAAATATAGATCAAGGATAAAAGTTTCCGATTTTGGGATTATTGGCTAAAAAAGATTGAAACATTATAGTGTGACAAAAAAAGAATAAACTATAAAATTTAGGGTCATTTATGAAAATCTTCCATTATTCATCAAGAGGTCGCGTCTTATTCTCTGGACGTCTCGCCCTTCTTCTCATCTGATTCGTTCGTTTTCTACATCTTAGCTTCCTTGTCTGCTTGATGAGAAGAATATCAATAAAGAAGTTAAAAGAGAATGCAGCAGCAGTAATTTAACTACAAAAAACCCTACTTGTCGAAGAATCTGAGGTGAAGAAACTCGGATCCATACAACATGTTACTGCTGCAGATCTTTCTTCATATTCCACAACAACAAAGTTATTGTTGAATATCACTTCTCTTTATAATCATCATCATCTTGGCCTTTAGCTCTCCAAACAGGTTACGCACTTACCAAAAGAAATATTTTATTCATTACTCATGAAAAAATTGATCATTTTAATTCAATTAACATCCATTGCACCACAAATGGCACAATCTATCAAATCCCTTCAAATTCAATTCTAAATTCAAATGCCTTCCTCATATGTCAAAATTCAAACTGTGGTCCACTGAGCTCGATCACACAAGGCTTTTTTTTAATGAAAATAGTTGCAACCTTAAAAAAGAAATAAGATAATGAGTTTATTTGGTTGGGTTTTTTAAATAGAATTTTGTATGTAGAGTTTTTACATATAAAATTTTTAGAAGTAGAGCTTTTTAGAAAAAATCCTTGATGTTTAGTTGTTAATTAAAAAAAGTTATTTTAAAGTATTAGATATGCATTTTAAAAGTATTTATTTATTACTAAATTATTAAAAAGACACTTAATAAATATAGAATAAATTTATTTATTTATTTAGTTTTAAATAAATTAAAATATAATGAAATTTACCGTATATTTCATCTAATCCAATCTCTTAAAATATAAAAAATTTAAATAAAATTAATACATAATAATTAACAAATCAAATAAATTATTGTGTTTGATACAAAAATTAAAAATAAAATAAAACAGTACTCATCTATGATCTAGCTGTTGGAGTAAAAAATGTGCAGCTTCGAATCTTTTGTTGCAACACACAAGACCAAGTTTGTATCAAATTATGATTTCTTTCCTTTTGATGTTGCTAACTTTTCTTAGTGTTTGAGTTGTTTCCATCTTATCTTACTACTTTCCTTAATGGTTTGAATTGTTTCCACATTGAGAAAGAGATTTTGAATTACTTTTGAAGTTGATTTTAATATGAATTTTATCAGTCCCTCTCAAGTTAAGAGGTGCAATGGAATGGAGCCTAAGCTTGGCCCAAAAAAGAACAAATAATAATTTAGGTAGAGGCTTGGTAAAGACATCAGCAATTTATTTGAAGGAAGTAGTGAAATGTTTCTTGAGTAAACCTTGAGTCACTTTGTCTTAAACAAAATGGTAGTTAAGCTTAATGTGCTTTGTGCCGGCTTGGGATACTGGATTCTTGGCCATGTGTAAGGTACTTTTATTGTTACAAACCAGAATTGATGGTTGAGGAAGGACAACGCCAATGTTATGTATTAAGTAGGTAAGCCAAGTGATTTTAGCATTAGTGCAGCCATGGATCAATATTCGATTTTAGCACTAAATCTTTAAATAATGGTTTACTTCTTAGAAGTCTAAGAGATACAGTTGGCTCCAAGGTATATGCAATAACTGGTTATACTAACAATCGGCCTAATCTGAGTTAGAAAAACCATAAAGAGTTAATGAGTTTTGATTCATAAAACAAAGACTGTGGTTAAGCGAACCTTTAAGATAACTTAATATTTGTTTGATGGTCTTGAAGTCAGCTTTGGTAAGATTTTGAAAACATTGACAGACTCTATTAATAATGTGAGTAATGTCAGGTTTAGTGTTGGTAAGGTATATTTTATAGAGAGATGATTGCTATGGAGATTTAAAGATTTGATAACTTTCAAGAAAACATTAAAAATATATTAGTTGTATAAAATTAATTTTTATTAAGTATACACTATGAAATTAAGATAATATTAGTAAGGTATATGTGACATTATACAAATAAAAAATCTCAAAATATACTCTCAAAAGCTCAAAATTTGAGCTTTTACAAGTAGAGGCAAAATAGTTATTTTAATTCCTAAAAAATCTTTCTAATAAATCTTTTCAAAAAGGTTCTTTTGGACAATAGAGAAGACCAATCAAACAGACACATAGATATAAAGAAGAGATTAAAGGTTCAAGTTTCCTTTTTAGTTTAAAACTTATTGACTTTGAAATTTAAGATATTTCAGGCTTATAAGTTGAATTTATATCTCTGAGGAATAATAGTTAGATCTCTTGAAGGGCTAGGTTAAAATGATCACTCTTTGTCATTTGTTGGACTTTTAAAGTCACAAACTCAATCAAGATTGCTAAGAAAGACAAATACAAATAAAAGCAAAAATATATTATTTTTGTTTAATGTAAACTTACATCTACTTTACTGAATGTAATAAGTTTACTCAAATGCATTATTAAAAAATATTTTATAACATGAACATAGAGAATCGAAGCAATAATAATTATGACTTCTAGTAATATAGCCTTAAAGATTTTTTTCCTTCTGGAAATCCTCTCCTTCTTCATTATTTAGCATTTTTTTATAGGCTTTGCAAACTACTACAAAAGATGGTTATCGTGATGGAAAAATTCTATCATAAAGTATAATATATGATAGAAAGATTTTATCACCTAAAGTCCATTCACTAGTTTGTGATAGTATTTTTTTTTTTTCAAAAACTTGTGCTACTTTTTGTTTTACCCATTTTGTGGTAGACATAACAATGATGAAAGTCCAACATGGCATATGATGTAGTAGTGGCAAGTAGAAATTAAAGTTGAAGTGGCATGTAAGGTGTCAGCTAATGTGACCTTTTGTTATGCGTGTGATGTGAGTGTTTATTCTCAGCCGTAAGTACTAAAATTGATTCTCCTATTTTTATCCAAATGAATTTATTCAATTGAAAATAAAATTAATTTTAAATTAATTACCAAATATGCAAGTCACAAATTCTAACACGTCAATGATAAGTGAAGTCTAGAAAGTGTAGTTATCCTTTAAACTAGTTTGTTATGAATATGCTTTGAATGATAATCCCTTGGTTAATTATTGGTTACAACACTAGACTTGTCGCAAGCCTTTCAAGTGAATATACCTTACTCAATCCAATATCTATATTCCTATGATATTGGAATTAAATGAAATTTATTAAGTTCAAGTTGTCTTAACCATGCAAGCCAACTAAGTATATTTCTAATTGAAACTTATAGATGCTATTCTACAATCATATATCACTTTGTTCTAGGCTATTCAATGAGATGCTTTTTCAAGTTTATCTCAATGAATCCAAAGTTCATACATAAGATTGGGTAGTTCAAATATAAGCATTAAGCACCAACAAAATGAATAAAAAGTCAAGTTTATGCATTTAAAGTTGAAATATTTACATACACATAGTTAAGTTCAAAACTACAATCCAAGATAAGTAAAATTAGTTCAACATAATAAAGTTCAGAAAATAAATTACAAGATATACCATAATGAAATCAAGTTTAGATCAATGAATACAGAAATGACGTTCAGATAATCTTCCTAAGCCTTGGCTCAAATGCTTCTTTTACAAGTATTAACCTCTCTTAATGATATTGATCCTTCTCCTAATGGATTTCAAGTGTTGAAATGTATTTTTTTACAGTTAAAAAGTGTGATTTTTGACCTAGAATGTGCTATTTAAATACTAAGATAAAAGTGAGAAGTCCTCTCATAAAAATCCAAAAGAGTAGCTTTATATAGTGTAGAAAAAACTGTAACCCTATAACGATTTTCTTTATAATACAAGGGCGTTGCAAGCTATCATTTACGAATGCTGCGACATTGAAGTTTAGCAACACTGGGGCATTCTGGCACTACTGCGTTGCATAATTGGCAATAGAGCATTGGGGATCTTAAAAATGTTTTGAGAGCTACACTGCTCATCCTTTATGTCAACACTACAGCATCTATTTTCTAGAAATTCTGAGGTGTTTAGTGCTTAATGCTGTGACGTTCATCCAATATGGATGAACATTGGTACATTTTTTTCTAGAACACAGTTGTGCCAAGTTCTTTTCTACACTTCCATCTCTGAATTTTTTACTCTTTGACCTCATTTTTGTTGCTTTTCTCTCCATTTAGTTCATTCAAGTGCTTGTCCTATAATGTCAACACAAGTATGCATAACTAGCCAATTACTCAAAAATGGCAATAACCTAAGCTAAAATGAGTGAACTAGTATATATCCATTTTATGTTTATCAAATTCTCCTAAACTTAGAAAATTGTACGTCCTCAGGCAGTGAGAAGGAAGAAAACATACACAAGAGGCTAACTGACTTGACCCAAACAAAACAACTTTAAAAATTAAAATATGAATACTAAAATCACAAATTGAGAAGTTAAATGCAAAATAACTACATTTGTCACAATAATCACTTAATCGCCTCAAAGATTTCTTCATTCAACTTTTACTCCTTAACAAACCATAAAAGTTATTCAACAATCCAAAAATACCATAATTAAGCATTTTTCCTCTTCCATAGAAGTGATCAACAGTGTGTTAGGCGAGAATTACTCAAGTCTAACCTAAATTAGCTCAATAACTTAGAGTTGTATAATAAAATATTGTCTCATCACATTTCGAATCCAAGACACGACTATAGGCTAAATTTTCATACAACATCCACTAATATAAGAATGTTGTCGTGTCCTAGATTCAAAATGTGATGAGACAACATTTTACTGTACAACTAGGAATATGCTTGAATAATGATCAATTATAACTTTTATTGGCTTGCAATGCAAGGCCAGGGTCAAGGTGGGATGCTTAGATAAATTGTTTAGTTCATTACACCATGAATCAAAACCCAATTGGCTCTCTACTTGAACTTTCTAACCTCATCACTGTAACTCCCCTAAACTTAGGCCTTTTTGCCTAAAAATATTCTTATTTTCTATTTTAAGATATATGCACATCATTTATTCCTTATTCATATATTTTTACATATATTTATATAAATAATAATAATTAATTTTATCATTATTATTATTATTATTTTTATATATAAGAACCAACATTACTTCCTCAAACTTAAAAAACTACTCTCTATCAATATGGCTTTTAGTTGCCATTCTTTTTGTACTTTTCTTATTTTTACCAACTTAGCTCTATACAAATTCAATTTTTTCTAATAAGCTCAATGTTCATGGTGTTATTGGTGTTTTAGGGAAATTTAAGTCATGGCTTAGGCTTATAATGTAGTTATTCAATAAAAATGGTATTTCTGGCTCAAAATAAAGTAACTAGGATTCAATAAAATAAGGTAGGCTAGAAAGGTTCAAACAGTCTAAACATGGCCTAATTTCTTTTCATTTCTAACACACTTCCTAGGATTTCACCTCGAGTAGCAATCAAATTAGTTCTAGTGTGTCTAATCATTGAGACTGAGGTATACTACTTAAATACAAGCTTTTCTAGGTATACTCAACTAATTCAAGCCTAATATGTGCTCAAAACTTGGTGATCACTAATAAGGTTGAATATTGTCTCGTAGATGGATAGTTTCAAGTCTAAATTATTTCTTATGAAGTTATAAGTTAAGTATTTCAATATTTTACTCATCATGGACAAGTGTTTATCATAACAACTTAACACAATAGGGTGAAACAATACACAAAAGAGACTATATTACTCATACTTCTTTTTATTACAAAATGTAAAGACTAACACACAAAAGTAAAACCAATAACTAAATAACACAACTAACTATGAAAAATATAATAAAAATAAAAGAACAATAGCAAAGCAATAAAAGTTTTGTTCCCCCCCCCCCCCCCCCTCCGCTAAAATTTAAAATAATGCATGGTTCCCTTAAAAAATATATGAGTATTAAAAAATATAAGAATATTAAAACTCTCTTGGTGACAATAGGTCATAGGTCATGTCCTTCAAGTCTAATGCTGTGATGCCCAGATCATCACCTAGTAAAGTTGTATCATCCTTTAGGAGTGGTGGCTGCTGTGCTTGTGTTGGTGCTTGTGTTGTTAATTTTTCTATAAATAATATGAATATATTAAGAGAGATGAGTTATTTTTATTTATTTATTTTCTTTATATAATGGAGATTGATAATCATTTTGTTTAATGTTTTTATTTATTTTCTTCACATGATGGAGATTGATAGAATTTTATTTCACTTTTTTACTCTTTTAATATTTAATATGTTATTGGCTTAGCTAGTTGGCAAATTGACTTATCTTAAAACTTTTATGTACCAATATAAATTTATTTATAAGACGTGTTTTTAAATCTTAAATCAAGCCTAAGAAAAATTGTTTTTGTTTAATTGGATTGCTATGTAATTATGTTGTTTAGTATTTGTGTTAAACATTTATGAATTGCTTTTATTATTTTTAACTTGAAAATGAGTTTAACTTTTATGGGAAGACTTTTATTGAATTTAAATTTGTGATATGATTTTGATTACTATATTTTTTGAATTTTCCTTAAAATTAATATTATGATTTTATATTTTTTTAATATTAATTTTTAAACTGCTTAAAATTCGTGGATAATCAGTTATGGGTTTGGTAATAAAACTCGAAACCTGCAATGAGTTTGAAAATGATTTGGTATCTCATTTTTAAAGCAGATGCAAATGCGAGTTTAGGGGTATATGTCCCAAACCCAATCCACTGCCATCCCTGGTAGCATCCTAGTTGTAGATGTTTTCCCATAGCAATATGAATATGTGTTGTATCCTGTTATGGTATAATCGGATAAATTTTCATATGTAAGAAAATCACTTATTGTCTATAACAATACAACCTTCAACATAAAGTACTATTTCTTATTTACTTCATTTGTTTGAACTCCCACATCCTAAATAGTTTTACGGTCATCAATCAATAGAGCCAATATATATATATATATATATATATATATATATTATATCAATGTTGTTGCCAAGTTGATGAGGACCAAAAATTAATAAAGACAACTTCATGAATTTTTGTTTTATACATAACCACGGTGTAAGGTTATAATTAGTGATTAAAACTAGCCAACAACTATATGTATTACTTATAGATTTATAAGGATTAATTCTATTAACTGAAAGAGCCAATCTAAGTTTTCTATTCTCATAAGCAAATATAGATCATTTATAGTCAACAAAATATCATAAAGGGGATTCAACTGGATGATGAAGCACACTATACTTTCATCCCTCGTATGCACGCCATGTCAAGTTTTTGGCAGTCTGTGGTAAAGCTCCCTATCATTGAGCTCTTTAGCATATATAAGGGTTATAAAATTAAATCTATATAGCCATACTTATTGGGGGGCTTAATTTGCCTTTCTTTCTATCCTTAGTGAGCTAGTAACTAGGTGCTTCTGATTCTCTATAATCTTTTCTCAAATTTTGATAATCATCTTCAGTGAAGGCCTATTGGTATGTTTCTTGACTTTGATCCCTATCTGATTCACCATTTCCAATATTTCAAGGATTTTGAGAAACTTCCAACTAAACCAACTCATTAATTTTTAGTAAAGCACTTTTATTAAATGTAACATCCCTGTCGGTGACACATTTAAGTGGCTTTAAGTCAATGCACTATAATTTGTACCCTTTGACTTCTTTTGGATACCTAATAAAGATGCCTCTTAATGCTCTTCATTCCAACTTGTCTTACTTTATATATACAAAGTAGGACAACTAAAAATCTTGAAATTTTGATAATCTATAGTATGTCTAGACCACACTTCTTCTGGAGTTTTTTTATCAAGAGCAGTTGAAGGACTTTTGTTCACTAAGTAGCTAGTTGTGACAATGCTTCTCCCCAAAATATCTTAGGTATCTTTACAAAGAACATCATGCATCTAACATTCTCAAATAGGGTTCTATTGAGAATTTCAGCAACATTATTTTACTGAGGTGTCATTATGATAGTTCTATGCCTAGCTATTCCATTTTGGCTATAAAACTCATCAAACACCTTGTTGCAATACTTTAGCCCATTGTCAATCCTCAATCTCTTGAGCTTCTTTCCAAATTGGTTATCTATTAAGATTTTCGAAGTCTTAAACTTATAAAAGACTTAATCCTTGCTCTTGAGTGGATATACTTTGAAAGGTCATCTACCAATGTCATAAAATATCTGACACCTCCAAGTGATGGTGTTTGTAAAAGACCTTATATATTTGAATGTATGTTTTATAGGGTGGATTTGTTCTCTGAATTGTAGAATCAAACTTAACCTTACTTGCCTTCCCAAGTATACACTAATCACATAATTATAGATCACCAATCTTTAGATTTCTAAGCACCCATTGCTTTTCTAATTATTTCAAGCCCTTTCACTCACATGCCCCATTATAAGATGCCATAGCATTGTTTTATCCTTCACTTCTTATGTAACTACAATAATTGATCTCATCACAACTCTACCGTAAAGAACATACAACCTATTTTTCTCCAACCCTTTATGATCAACATAGGTCATTTAAATATTTTAAGCAACCTTGTATTTAATTTGAAGCTATATCTAGATTCATCTAAAACCTATAAGGAAATCAAGTTTTTTTTTTTTTTTTCAAATCAAAGACATGCCTTACAGTTTCTCTCTTTAATCATTCCATCATGAAATTTCAGTTTAATTGAACTAATACTAATAATAGCACATGCAATGTTGTTTCCCATTAGAACCTTACCCTTATCTAGAGCTTGATAGGCAATAAAAAAAATGACTTATTTGAGCACATGTGGAATAAGCAACTAGGGTCAAGAATCCACTCACCTTTAGCCCTTCAGCCAATGACAATGAATGTCTTAACAGTCTCATAGCCTATATTTTCTACTATAACAACATTGTTGTTTGATTCTTGCTTCTCCTTGGTCTTATTCTTATATTATAGGCAGTCTTTCAAGGAATGCCCTTCTTTATGGCAGTGGAAACATTTTAGTTTAATTGGCTTGGATTTGGATCTGCTTTTTTTTTTTTACTTTCTGATCTTTCTTCTCAGTTCTCCCTCTGGCCAACCTTCACTAAAATATGAATTTTTGATCTCATTCCCTTTCTTAAAATATTTTAAGTTCAAGGCAGACTTTACATCCTTCATGGTCAAGGTCTCTTACCATAACCTCGTTTGTCACTTCCTTTAACACTTCATCTCTCGGACTAAGCATAATGACACTATATGCCTTTCTGTCAATCTAAGACAAATTATTAGGTTTTTATGAAGACTTTGGCTTCTTTCATTTATCTTCTCCCTTAACAAATAAGGTTAAGGCTGAATCAAGACCTTGAATCACCAAGATATCTTTCATCTTGAATTGCTCAATGTTATGCTTAACTGTTGAGATTTTTGAACCTTATACTCTGATACTAATTTGTAGTGCTTAAGACCCTAATTCACTAAATAAAGAACACTCAAGAGTGATAAAATGAATCAAAGAATTAAAATCAAGAACAAAAACATAATTAGATTTTAAAAAATAGAGAAAATGCACAATATATATATGGTCTGGGAAAGCCCTACTCTACAGTGAAATACTCTCAAATGAAGCTTTATTAGATTAAGATCAAGATACATGTACAATCTGCTTGTATCAAAGAATATGTTTTGTTTACATCTATCTTTCTAAAATTGAATGCATCTCTATCTAATTTGCTTAGAAACTAAGCTATTTATCAGTTGCAAATAGTCAATCATGCGAGCATCACGTGCTTACTTAAGTAATAAACCCCTACATGCCAGTCATGTGCTCTAATATCTTTAGAATTACTTTTTGAATGAATTTTAGAGCCAAACTCTAGCAGCTACTGATGTTGAATTGTTGAAGTGGAAGCACACAAACGAGCTAAACAATTCACCTAAGGAATATAATAATGCAGAACAAGTTATTAAGAAATAAAAGAGAGAAAAGGTAGAAGAAGAACACACAAAGAATTACGTAGTTCGGCAACTTGCCTACGTCCACGGCGGATCAAGATCACACTCTTCTCTTATTCTGAATCACAAGGCAACCACAAAGTATGCCTATTACAAGAAAGATCACAAAGAATACTCTCTCTTGCTCTCTAGGGATTTTCTCTCACAAAGAACCACTAAGAATAACCACTAAGATTATTGTTGATCACCAAGATCTCTCTAAGATCACAAAGATCTCACTAACTTGATCACAAAGGTTGTCAAGTTCACTAAGTTCACTAAGTTATGTTTACAAGCCAATTGATAGCCTTTATATAGGCCTTGGGACGTCCTAGGTATTCCTTATACGTGTGGGAGTCGTATTAGGGAGTCCTAGAGCAAGTGGGAGATGAAATTAAGAAGTTTCCTAATTTTGGGACACTGTTCCTGTGTTCAGCGCCGCGGCGCTGGCCCGATATTTGCTGAGCGCTGCGGCACTAGATCCCAGTGCCGCGGCGCTCAGGTACTGGAAGTGGAGCCGCGACGCTCATCCTGGTTGCCGCGGCGCTGGCGCCTGATGTGCGCCCTTCTTCAGTTTTCGCCTTCTTTCGCGTCCGTCTTCGAACCGTGTGCACCCTACGTATTTGACTTGATCCCCAAATCATATTCCAATGATTTTTAATCAATATTCTTACAAATCCCCTCCTTGATTCAAAATCATCCACAAAGTAACTCAATCTCTCATTTCTGCATCTTCGATCACCCTTACAAAGTAGTGACTCCGGTTAAGTCCTTGCATAGGACGAACTTAACCGATGGCAGCGGCTTAGTCAACATATCAGCAGGGTTTTTAGATGATGCTATCTTTGTCAGACTAACTTTACCACTTTGGACAATCTCACGAATGTAATGGAGCCTCACATCAATGTGTTTCGACCTCTCATGGAACACTTGATGTTTGCTTAGGTGTATAGCACTCTGGCTGTCACAGTATACACCGGTGTTTTCTTCTTTGTGAGCCAATATCTCCGCGCATATGCCTTTTAACCACACGGCCTCCTTTATAGCTTCACCAACAACTATGTACTCTGCCTCTGTGGTAAAAAGTGCAACCACATGTTGTAGAACTGATCTCCAACACACACTACACCCAAACACTGTGAATACGTAGCCTGTCAATGATCTTTTCTTGTCAAGATCACCTGCATAATCTGAGTCTACATACCCTCTTACCATTTTATTGCTGTCCCCGTCCCTCTTATACACCAACCCGTGATTCGACGTTTCCTTGAGATATCTCAGAATCCACTTTACTGCAAGCCAGTGATCTTTACCTGGATTCACCATGTATCTACTCACCACACTCACAGCCTGTGCTATGTCTGGTCTTGTGCAAACCATTGCATACATGATGCTCCTCACAGCGCTTGCATACGGTACTTTGCTCATCTGCAGTTTCTCATCCTCGGATGTCGGCGACTGTGCTGCTGATAGTCTAAAATGCATGGCCAAAGGAGTAGAGACAGCCTTCGCGTTTGACATACCAAATTTCTCCAGAATTTTGCCTATATATCGCTGTTGGGACAAGAAGATAACATCTCTTCTTTCCCTCACAATGTCCATATCCAAAATTCTCTTCGCTGCTCCTAAATCCTTCATTTCAAACTCGCCACTTAACTGCTTCTTGAGCTTCTGTATTTCTTCCATATTTTTGCATGCGATCAACATATCATCGACGTATAGAAGTAAATACATCATCCCACAACTCATGTTTTTGAAGTACACGCATCCATCATACTTGCTCCCAAACTTAAGTATATTTATAATATTGTACCTAATTAGTTCTTAACTATTTTCATATAAGTTCAATAAATTAGGCATAATTTTATACCAAGAAATTAAATTAGAGTAATTCTTGAACCTGTAAAGAGATTATTTTATGGACAACAATATTGGATTTCACATATATTTTCTAATTCAAATATTTGGAAGGTGAAAAGTGGCCTAGAAAAGAATCCATCTATAGTACAAGCCTAGTCAGAGTGGGTATCAGTATTTGACCCATAACTTGAGATATACGTGTCTAATATATATGTGGTTATCCATTCTAGATAGTTAAAAGAAATATTGCACGTGAAGCAAATTTAGACAGCACTAGTGACAAATTCAATTTTCAAAGTCAGTGTAAGTGTGATGCAATAATTCTATGTCTTAAAATTAAGTGCAAGTATACACTATCATATAAAAGTAATAAAAGGATAAAAAAGTCGGATATTGAACTTATAGAGATAATATTTTCTTTTTAACCAAATACTAAAGTTATGTCTTTTTAGTAACTATTCAGATACATCAAAATCTTAAGAATAAAATTGAAAAATATAAAAGCAACGACACAATAGAAATTTGAAAGATAACTGTCCCTTAAAAATTCACCTTTGGGCCCAAGGCTTCCAGGCCTAAAAGAAGTTAGCCCCCACAGGCCCAGCTAGATGTTTTATTGTCAAACAACCCTCTTTAGAACCTACCACTCCTTGCAAGATAGTTCACTTCGAAGATAAGCCTATAGCAATAGCCATCGGGACAGTCTTAGCAGGGTTACAGTAGAAAACCTGCTCAGATTCAAAGAACCTGATCGGTAATCTAAAATATATGCTCTATAGAACAGGCTAGGATACGGTCAAAACCACCATTTACATGCTAACCAAGTTGACTCATCTTAGTACCTACATCATCAATGAAGAAACCGAGTTAAAACAGACACCAGATCAGCTATTTGCCAAATAGGCTAACCAGGTACAGCTAATGAAGTCACTAGAAGACTAGCTTTTTTAAAAGATCTCAGACCACGGCTGAGCTGAACTGAAAGTGACTACGAGAAAATTGACCAGAGCAGATTGAACTCAGCCTCACTTAATCAAATCTATCGGCGAAGACATGAATAAGGAAAATGCCAAGAATATGCTTAACATATGTTAAGAAGATACTTGGCGTATAGCAGAAGCATGTTATAAGAATATCTGCAGAAAAATATTTAGCGTGTAATAGAAGTACAGTAGAAGCAAAGTCAGAAGCATGTCAGATGAAGATATGCAGAAGAATATTTGGTGTGTGACAGAAGCACATAAGAAGGAGGATACCCAAAAAGTCTTCTAAATATCTATATTATAAGAAAAAGAGAGAGACACAAAATCGAAGGTTGATACCCTAGATAATGCTCAAGAAATAAAAGAATTAGATAGAGAGAAAAAAAAGGGATTTTTTTTCTTTATTTTTCAGCAATTTCTACTTAACCTATTTACTTGTCTCCCACCGTAAAAACCCTTTCTGACTTAAGCATCGAATTCTCTTTACTAGAACCCACCCCGGTAAGACCATCATGATAGTGGCGCTTGTGTTTTGCAGGTTCTTCCGCAACCGATGAGAAAGAGAAGACCCACACTTTCACAAGCAAGCCCAATTAAGATGAGGCATAAGTGCTGATTTTCGCTAACAAACAAAATAAAAGCTCGTTGGCTCAAATAACTATTTTTTTCAATCAATAGTTTTTGGCGTCGTCTGTGAGAATCAAAACAAAAGGCTTTGTCCATAAAGACGATATGTGGCTCTGGTGGAACAGTCATTTACCAGCAGAAACTTCGTTACTATAAAGTAAGGCCTAAGCTTAAATAGGAATTGAGGCCACAGAAACAAGCTCTTCATCAATTAGAGAGCTCACTGCCACCTGAGACCCAAGCAGAGCTAAAGACCCTAAGAGAAGAATGAGAAAAACTGAGTTGATTAGAAGTAAAAGGAGGGAAGCACAAAATAGTAGCAAGAAGGAATTTTAGGTGGAGATTTGGGAGCAAACAAATTGAGGGAATAGATCAGGGACTTTGCACAACTTGGCTAGAGCAAACAGGCCAAGTTAGGCACCCTTCGAGAGAGAGGTGACCCAAATTGGAGATTTTGAGTAGGTGGCAAGGAAAAGGCCATCTACTGAACAACGGCAACACCAACAGAGCGAACCGGGTCTAGAAGACAAGGTCTACTATTTTGAGGGAAAGCTAGAGAGCTTTTTAGTAGAGAAGGGGAAGAAAAATCAACCTCCCACGAAGAAGATAGAGAAGGAGAGAAGATAGCCACTAATGGATGAGTTGAGAGATGTAAAGCTCCCGAGTGGGTTTTGACTTTCAAACCCGCCCATTTGCAAGGGAGTTACTGACCCCAACCACTACGTCGATCAGATTATCGACTTGCAATCAATTGCGGGGCTAAGGTAGGACCAATTGTGCAGACTCTTCCACATGAATTTGGAGGGACTTGCTTTGCTTTGGTATAGAGGCTTGAAGCAGCGTAGTGTTACCTCTTATCATGAGCTGACTAAGAAGTTGCATAGCACTTTCAAGGTTGGTGTGAGGCAGCTAAAAATCCAGAGCAACTAAAACGCATTAGACAGGGTAAATGTGAGAGTCTCAGGAATTTCATTCAGAGATTTCCAAGGAGGTAATAGCCTTAAGAACTTTTGACTAACCCATCGCTCTAGATGCCCTCAAGTTAAGCCTAAGGCTGAATAGATTTTAGTATTACTTGGCGGAAAGGAGCGTTGCAAATTATGTGACAACTTATAACAAAGCGTCAGAGTATATATCGATAGAGGAAAGGGAAGAGGCAGAGAGATCCCTTGTCGAACCACCTTAAGGGCATGTCAGGTGTAGAGAATATATTAGATACAAGGGAAGAGAATGACCCTCACCCCCTCCTCAGAAATACCGGAGGCCGAACGATGAATACTGGCCTCTGCAGGGGGAAAATTTCACAAACTGGTGTAATGTGCCAAACAGTTGGAGGAATAATGGGCCTGAAAATCGAAGAGACCATAGGCTAAACAAGTTTCATTCAAGAAACCCTCCTGAGCAGCCTTGAAGCCAGAAGGATTATGATAAATGCTCAATTTGAGAGAAAAGGGTAGCTCGTATTGAAAATTTTCTTCCCAAGGTCATGCCACTTGAAGATATTTATGAAGCAATTTAAAATAGGGGTATGCTCAACAAAAATTTCAAAGGGAATGGAGTAGAGCAGTGAGCAGATCCGAAGAAATGGTGCGACATATATAATAAGCCAGGACATACTATAAGGGACTGCTCAAAATTGAGGAAACAGGTAGATAAACTAATGAGGAATGAGTATCTGGTAGAATTATGAACTGATAGACAGCTCCTTACATTTACTGACCAGCCCAGTGGGTCAAACCCTAACCCTGTCGTAATTATTTTTAGCGAACCCACATTGGCAGGAGATTTAAATAAGCAGTGGAAGAATTACTCTAAGTACTCAATGATGGCACATCAAGTTATGTGCAACACTCATTTGGCCAAGAAACCCAAGTTACAGTAGAAGGTACCGATCAGGTTCACGGAGAAAGACGCACAAGAAGTCAGTTACCTATTTGACGACGTACTTGTAATAGAAGTGTTGGTGGCAGGTGAGAAGATAAACAGGGTATTTGTTGATTCGGGTAACTCGGTCGACGTAATCTTTAAAGAAACCTTGGATGAGTTGAAAATAAAAAACCTACACATAAAAGGAACTTAGACACCATTACAGGGGTTCAAAGGCAGCTGCGTGATGTTAGTTGGAGTAGTGGCTCTACCCCTCACCATAGGATAGAGGCTATACAAAAGAACCGTGATGACCAAGTTCGTGGTGATCGATTAGCCCTTCCCGTACAGGATTCTCCTCAGGCGACCATTTATGCTAAGTACAAATATTGCTCTGTCCATTCATTATTTAAAGTTAAAATTCTCGGCAGAGGATTGATTTGGAGGAGTGTTAAGAGATTAGAAGGTAACTAGAAGTTCTTACGTGGTGACAGCGAGGATGACATTCTGTATTTCTGTTGTCAACCTAAAGGATGAAGTCAAAAGATCACCAGAACCAGCAGAATAATTACAGGACGTGTAGGTTAGAATTGAGGAACTTGAGAAAATAGTTAAAATTGGGTCCCAGTTAAAGCAAGGAGGTCAAGGGAGGGCTGACCCAGCTGGTTTGCGAATTCTCAGACATCTTCTCCTGGACTTACAAAGACATGCTCGAAATCGACCCTAAACTGGCTTTTCACAGGTTAACCGTCAACCCCACATTCTGACCGGTTAAGCAGAAAAGAAGAATCTTTAACCATGAGCAAAATGAGGCTGTAACAGCAGAAATAGAGAAATTGTTGGGAGCAGGTTTTATCAAGGAAGTCCATTATCCTGACTGAATGGCCAATATAGTAATGATAAAGAAGGCCAATGAAAAATAGAGGATATATGTGGACTTCATCGATCTAAATAAGGCATGTTCAAAGGATAGCTTTTCCTTTTCAAAGATCAACTAGCTTGTGGATGCTACAGTTGGGCATGAGTTGTTGAGCTTTATGGACACTTTCTCTAGTTATAATTAGATTCCTCGACCAGGAGAAAACATCATTTATCACCCACCAAATGACATATTGCTATCAAGTAATATCGTTTGGGTTAACAAATGTTGTAGCTACCTACCAGAGGCAACTTTTTAGAAACCTGATCGGTATAAATATAAAAGTCTATATGGATGATATGATAGCTAAGTCCGTGAAGGCGGAGGACCACATGGCCGATTTGAGGGAAGTTTTTGTGATATTAAGAGAGAACGAAATGAATCTCAACCTAGAAAAATATGCTTTCGGGGTGAAGTCTGAAAAATGTTTTAGCTTCATGGTAAGTCAGAGAGGGATAGAAGCAAACCCAAATAAAGTCTGAGCCATTTGGAAATAAGGTCTCCAAGCATGCTGAAGGAGATCCAGCGACTTACAAGGAGGATCACAGCCCTGAACAGGTTCATTTTCAAGGTCACAAATAAATGCTTCACGTTTTTCAAGCAATAAAAAAGAAGGAGAAGAATAGGTGGACAGAGGAATGTGAACAAGCCTTTTAGCAATTGAAGGCTTACCTATCCAAACCAGTACATTTAGCCGTTCCTATACAAGAAGACACATTAGTGCTATACCTGAAAGTCTTGGAATGGGCTGTGAGCTCAGTGCTGGTCAAAGAAGAAAAAAGGGTACAACGGCCGGCATATTACATAAGTAAAGTCTTCACTAGCTCGAAGGCTCGGTATCCTCCCCCTGAAAGGTCGCTTTGACCCTGATCATATCGATAAGGAAATTGCGGCCCTACTTTCAAGCATACATGATCATTGTGTAGACTAACCTATCGTTAAGGCAAATCTGACACAAGTCAAACTTATCCGGTCGGTTGGTTAAATGAGCCATGGAGCTGAGCAAGTTCAACATTTAGTATAAGCCCCGAACAATTATCAAGGGGTAGGCCTTAACTAATTTTATAGCTGAATGCACCTATGAGTTAATAGAGATCAAGGAGCTGGGTGCCTAAAATCCCGATCAAGTTTTAAAAAAGTGGCTGCTCTACATTGACACATCCAACTTGCAAGGAAATAGAGCCGGTATCGTTCCATTGAGCCTTGAGGGAGACGAGATCATTTACGTAGTACGCTTTGGGTTTAAGGGCTCGAATAATGAGTCAAAATACAAAGCTCTCCTAGTCTAATTAAGAGTAGCTCGGGCACTGATTGTAAAAGAGGTATTGGTGAAAAGTGACTCCTAATTGGTGGTGAATCAGATCAATGGTAACTTTGAGGCCAAGGAAGAAAGAATGGCTGCATATCTTATGAAAGTAAGGAGTTTGACCAGCCAATTCAAAGAAGTGAAAGTGGACTTTATCTCGAGGAATGAGAATCATCAAGCAGACATCATTGCTTGAATGACATGCGTCGAAGATGTTTGGTTACCCTGGACGGTCAGCATCTAAGAGGAAGAGTAGATTATACAATTTGAGTCAAGAACGAGCTGGATGGATCCCATCAAGGATTACAAATAGAACAGGACAATTTTAGCTAATAAAAAGAAAGCCTAAAGAATTAAATACGGAGCCAATAGATACTCAGTGATTGGCAAATTGTTATACCGAAGAGTTTTCTCACACCTTTACATAAGACGTTTGGGTCCCTTGGAGGCGGAGCGAGTCTTGAGGAAAAACCATGAAGGAGTCTGTTGTAATCACTCAGGAACGAAAGCACTGGCCCACAAAGTATTTAGGATCGGGTATTACTAGCTGACTACTCTTTAGAATACTAAAAGCCTAGTTCAACGCTACGATGTGTGTCAAAGATGTGCTAATGAGATTCAGACACCTACGAAAAAGTTGACCACAATGAGTGCCCTTGGTCATTCTCTTAGTGGGGGCTCGACTTGATTGGACCTTTGCCCCGAGGCAAGGGGTCTTATAAATATATAGTCCCGGTGGTTGGCTACTTCACCAAATGGATCAAGGCTGAGCCACCATAAAAGATAACGGGGAAAAGAGTTTGAGATTTCATTTGAAAGAATAGGATATGCTGGTACGAAATCCCTCACACTATCATCATCGACGATGAAAAGTAGTTTAACAACAACAGCTTCAAGAATTTCTGCGACCAGCTCAGAGTACAGTTGTCATTTACCTCCCTCGCATATCTCAAAACCAACAGACAGATTGAATCTTCCAAAAAATTGGTTAAAAAGAAGTTGACGGAAAGAAACGAAGCATGGGTAGAAGAACTACCAGAAGTATTGTGGGCGCTTCGAATGACCAGCAAGACAGCCACAGGTGAGACGCCATTCTCATTGGTTTTCGGGAGCGAAGCAATATTTCCTGCGGAGATGGGAACCCTAACATACTAGGTGCTAAACTTCTTTGAAGTTGTCAACAATAAGCTGATGAAGAGATGGTTGGATTAAGTCGAGTAGCTTAGAGACCAGGCCCAGATCCAAGCAGCGGCCTACTAGCAGAGGGCCGCTAGATATTACAACAAAAGTATTAAGGCCAGAGAATTCGAAGAAAAAGACCTGGTGCTAAGAGGAGTAGTGCTCAACACAAGGAATCTAGTGGACGGAGTCCTCAGCTCGACTTGGAAAGGACTGTATAAAGTCTTCAGATGCATCAGAGAAGTTTATGACGAAACCATGGAATGCTGAACTACTAAAGAAATACTACTCTTAATTCCATATTTTCCTCTTTATGTAACAATTATTCATCATGTATGAACATCATTTTTAATAAAGTCCTTTATGTTCTTGCATGTATCTTCGCAGAAAATGACTATTCAAAATATAGGATAGAGTACTCAGGAACGTTGTCCTTGGGCCATCTGACAAAGGCCTTGTAATGATTCTCGAAAGAATCACCCAGGTCGACTTAAGCGGATTGACATCCTCTAAAGGTACACCCTTATAAACTACAGGTCCAAACGAAATTGCCCAAACCAGTGTATCATTGTTTTATCCCTACTTGCTAATCCGGATAAGTTTCCCAAAACCATTCATCATTATATCATGATATCTCATCATATCATCATCATTATGACATCATCATCACATCATATTGTAATCTTTGTCATTACGTCATCATCGTGCCATGATTATAAGATTTACCGTGATTTGTTTGACAACCACGGGTATGTCACTATGATTGCGGCTTTTACCTGACTCGTTCGATGCCCATGGTTCGACGTTAACGGGGTATTTCACTATGATTGGTTCAACGACCATAGGTCATGTCATCATGATTGTGGCTTTCACTTTGATTGGTTCGACATCTACGGTTCGATGCCCGCGGGGCATTTCACCATCACTAATTTGACGCCCCACAAGTTTCATCGTGATTATGGCATTTTACCTTGTTTCGTTCGACGATCATGGGCCATGTCACAGTGATTATGGCTTTCACCTTCACTAGTTCGACGCCCATAGTTCGAGGCCCGTGGGGTATTTCACCATATGCAGTTCAACGCCTGTGAGGTATATCACCATTACTAGTTTGACATTTTTGAAGATAATCGAGATGGCTCGACAAGGTGAGGACTGTGGCATTTTCACAACATTATCGTGGCCTTTTCCATGACACCCATTGAAAAGGGTTTGACCATGGCCTTTCCATGGTATCACTATGAAATTTTCACAGCACCCATGGCACGTTGTTTAGCGTTATTATGACGAGACGGTCTTTCAAAATAACTGCAAGCTGTTTGGTCAGCTTTATTACTCTAAGTCGGCCATAATTTTTAAACGATTTCTTAAGTTGCCATAAGCTGCCCATTCAGTGTTATCAAGCTAGGCCAGCTATTATACCATGCCCACTCTATTGTTAACGACTGCTTAATCGTGCCTCTATCAAGTGAGTACTCCCAAGTCTTTGCAAAGATGATTTTCATTACAACAACGAGCTAGTTATTATCTTGATTTCACTGACTACTCATCCTTCCACGCTAAGCCGATTGATATCTGACAAACTCTCAAACTTGGATGTATATCTTTGTCCCTGCGCCGATCCAATTATTATGCGGCATTTTGTTATTAACTGCTATGTTAGTCACGTTCGTTCGCCGAACCGGTTATTACTATAAGGCACGTCATGCGGGTCTTTATTTCAATTTATTATGGGGGAATCAAGCTTATATAGTTATCATTGGTGCTCGAACGACTGAGCTTGATGCTTTATGGCTGCGAAGGAATTGCTCATTTACAACAAAAGTGATCAATAGTACAATTAGCTTTTCTTATTACTAGTTTTATTATTATGAACAGCTCAACTGTGCTAAAATGTTCTTTATTGCAAGTTAATTATTATGAGCAATTAAGTTATACTAATATATCTTATTATAAGTTTAATATTCTAAGTGGTCCAGTTATATTATCGTGATTCACTGCAAAGAGTTATGAGAATAGATAGGCACAAGAATTGAAAAACAAAATTACATTCATTGGCAAAAAAATATTACAAAAACTTTCAAATATTACAGGAATTCAAAACTTTACAAAAAGAAGAAAGAGGAGAAAGTGGAGGAGAAAGAGAAGAAAGTGGAAGAGAAGGCAATGACTCATATTGTTGGAGTCGTGTCGAATACCTCCAAATCTATAATAGGAATTGCCCCGTGATTAGCATCAACGTAAGGATCAGCTGACCCAAGAGGCTGAACAATAATAGCAAGAGTGCTTTAGCTCTGGTCGACAGGAGGAGCGGCCTCACTGGTACTTGCAACTATAACACTGCCAGCTGCAGTAGTTGCATTGGCATGAGCAGCATCATCAGCATCAGTATCAATACTAGAAGGCACTAATACCTCTTTGACATCCCGGGCCTCAGAGGTTTCCTCTTCATGGTACAAGCCTTCAGTGGCTAGACTCCACAACTATGGAGGTCAATTTTTAGGTAGTGCTCTGACTTTGTACGTGTTAAGAAGGGAAAGTTGAAATCTAGAGCTATCATAAAATATCCCAAATGAGTGAAAGAATACAAGGTGTGATGTAAAGACTTGACACCACCAAGGAGTATCATAACCCACGATGTGATGTTCGATGAGACAACCATGCTGAAAGCCTCCCAAAAAGATAAGAAAGAAGAACCTGTGCCTAAAGAAGACTCAGTACCCGAGTCAATAGAAGTTGAAGTGGAACCTGAACGTAGATCTGATATGCCCCCAGATCAGTACTTCAATGAGGAGATCCTTGAAGAAGAACCAAGAACACCGGCGAGCTCCTCTAAGACCACCCGAGGAAAGACTAGAACTCCTGATATAGAACTTGAAGAGTACTAGCTAGCCAGAGACAGGCTAAGGAGAATGATTAACCCACCAGTCAGGTATGCATAAGCAGATTTAGCTGCTCATGTTTTTAACTCTGCTTATACTATTGAGTATGATGAACTTAGGACATATGGTGAGGCTATGAAGAATGAAAACAAGAAGGAATGGTAGCAGGCCATGGAAGAAGAGATTAGTTCTCTTATGAAGAGCAATACTTGAAAGTTAGTGGAGAGACCTCAAAAGAAACTAGTCGGGTGCAAGTAAGTGTATAAGGTGAAGGAGTGGATACCGGGGATAGAGCCTACAAGATTCAAGGCTAAGCTAGTTGCACAAGGTTTTACTCAGAGAGAGGGAGTTGACTTTTATGAGATTTTCTCTCCAGTCGTTAGCCATGTATGCAAACTTTGATTTCCATCTAGAGCAGATGGATGTTAAAATAGCTTTTCTGCATGGAGAGCTTAAAAAGATGATATACATAACACAGTCGCAAGGGTTCGAGGAGCCCAGGAAAGAAGATCATACTTGTTTGCTAAAAAAGTCATTATACGGGTTAAAGCAATCACCTAGACAGTGGTATATGAGATTTAATGAGTGTATGATAACTTGTGGCTTTAGTAGGAGCAAGTATGACGAATACGTGTACTTCAAGAACATAAGTTGTGGGATGATGTATTTACTTTTATACGTCAATGATATATTGATCGGATAAGAATATGGAAGAAATACAGAAGCTCAAGAAGCAGTTGAATGACGAGTTTGAAATGAAGAATTTGAGAGCAACAAAGAGAATATTGGGTATGAATATTGTAAGGGAAAGAAGAGATGTTATCTTCTTATCCCAACAGCGATATATACTCATAATTCTATAGAAGTTTGGTATGTCCAACGAAAAGGCTACTCTACTCCATTGGCCATGCATTTCAGACTTTCAGCAGCACATTCGCCGATATCCGAAAATGAGAAACTACAGATGAGTAAAGTACCGTATGCAAGTGCTGTGAGGAGCATTATATATGTAATAGTTTGCACAAGACCAGAAATAGCACATGCTGTAAGTGTGGTGAGTAGATACATAGCAAATGCGGCCAAGGATCACTGGCTTGCAGTGAAATGGATTATAAGATATTTCAAGGGGACGTCAAATCACGGGTTGATGTATAAGAGGGATGAGGATAGCAGAGAAATGGTAAGAGGGTACGTAGACTCAGATTATGCAGGTGATCTAAACAAAAGAAGATCGTTAACATGATACGTATTCACAGTGTTTGGGTGTAATATGTGTTGGAGATTAGTTCTACAATATATGGTTGCACTAACAACCATAGAGGCAGAGTACATAGCTGTTGGTGAAGCTATAAAGGAGGTCGTGTGGTTGAAAGGCATATGTATAGAGGTATTGGCTAGTGAAAATGTGAACACTAGTGTATATTGTGACAGCCAGAGTGTCATACACCTAAACAAGCATCAAGTATTCCACGAGAGGCCGAAACACATTTATATGAGGCTCCATTACATTTGAGAGATTGTCCAAAGTGGTGAAGTTAGTCTAACGAAGATAGCGTCGTCTAAAAACCCTACTGATATGTTGACTAAGCCACTGCCTTTGGTTAAGTTCATCCTATGCAAGGACTTAATCGGAGTCACTACTTTGTGAAAGTGACTGAAGATGCAGAAATGAAAGATCGAGTTGCTTTGTGAATGATTTTGAATCAATGAGAGAATTTGTGAGAATATTGATTAAAAATCATTGGAATATGATTTAGAGATCAAGCCAAGTATGTAAGGTACGCGAAGATCGAAGATGGATGCGAAAGGAGGCGAAAAGTGAAGAAGAGGGTGATAGGCACCAGCGTCATGGTAACCAGGAATGGGCGCTACGGTGCCAAAACCAGCACCTGAGTGTCACAACACCAGATGGTCAACGCTGTGGCTCCTAGGCGGGCGTACCAACGCTGTAGCAGTGAGCGCTAGGTGCAGGAATTCGTTTTCAGTTTTGAGACTTCCTTATTTGTCTCCCACTTGCTTTAGGAGTTCTTAACACGACTCCCACACGTATAGGGTAAACCTAGAACGTCCTAAAGCTTATATAAAGACTCACAATTAACTTGTAAACATATTTTAGTGATCATAGAACATATCTTTGTGATAGGTTAAGAGATCTTTGTGATCAAACTTTCTTTGTGGTTTTTTGTGAGAGAAAATTCCTAGATTGTAAGAGAGAGTTTTTCTTTATGTGATTTTTCTTGTAAAAGACATACTTTGTGAGTATCTTATTATTTAATAAGATAAGAGAATGATCTTGATCCGTCGTGGACGTAGGCAAGTTGTCGAGCCACATAAATTCTGTGTGTTCTTCTTCTACTCTTTCTCTCTCCAGTTTCTTAATAACTTGTTCTGCATTATTTGCTTGGGTAATATTACTTTTTTGTGTACTTCCGCTTTAACAATATATAATGTTGTTAAAAAAATTAATATCTTTACATGACAAATATAAATTTTATATGCCAATATTATTTGAAGTATCATAAATCACTTTGGTAATTGTATATCTTGATTAATTTTGAGCATACTTGTTACTAATCAATTATTATTCAAATAATATAACCAATTATTATTCAAAAACATCAAATCATTTAATATAATGGTAATATAATTCTCAAATATATCCACTAATAAACTTAGTTTTATTAGAATATAAATTAAAAAAAAGCAAGATAACATTATTTGGTAAGTGTTATATATTAATTATATATACATATGTATATTTTTATTTTTCTAATGTTTATAAATTTTATAAGTCGAATACAACATATATATTTTATAGGTCAATAAATCAATTTTTATTTTTAAGTGAAAAATAATTTCTTTTAATATGATTAACTAATATAAATCGATGAAAATTACAATTTTATTAAGTTATTTCTATGTTTTTATATTGAGTAATGTTGTACTTATTACTTTGTAACCCAAATTAGTATCTTTACTATGAAATAACATTCATTGATAGATATGATGATAGCGCCGCATTATTAATCAAAGTAAAAAGTATAATTTATAAGTTTGATATTAATTTATAAATATTATATTAAATGTATATGTCGTATGTGTAATTTACGAAATTTAGGCCTAGTTTTAGATTTTTGTACTGATTTATAATTTTTTTAGTTATTTTAATTTCTTTTATAACTATTATGTTTCATTTGCGATTTATTTGTTACATATATATATATAATTTTGTTTTAGGTAAATATACGAATTCACTGTCTATTTACAAATTTTACATTATATTTATAAGATCTAATTTAATTTACAAGTAAAAGGTATCATTTACAAGTTCGATATTGATTTACAAATGTTATATTAAATTTATACGCCATATGTATCATTTACAAAATTCATGTTTACTTTTACATTTTTGTGTTGATTTATAATATTTTTGTTATTTTAAATTCTTTTACATGTATTTGTTTATATATATATATAGTATTTTACATAAGTATACAAGTTCAATGTTGATTTATAAATTTTACATTTATACAAGTTCAATGTTGATTTATAAATTTTACATTATATTTATAAGATTTAATTTAATTTACAAGTAAAATGTATTATTTACAAGTTCGATATTGATTTACAAATGTTATATTAAATTTATACGTCGTATTTGTAGTTTACAAATTTTATGTTTACTTGTATATTTTTGTGTTGATTTATATTTTTTTTAGTTATTTTAATTTTTTTTATACATATTATATTTCATCTTCAATTTATTTGTTATATTAGTGAGAGTTGAAAGGCTAGTCAACTCAACTAGAATTTCACCCGAGAACAGATTGTTGTTTGCTTTGAAAATAATCAATTTTTTTGAACAGCCAACTCCACTAGGAATTTGACTAGAAAATAATCAAATTTTTTAAAGAGTCAACTCAATAGAGCAATTAGGGATAAAAATCTAAGAAAAATAAGGCAAAACATCAAATTGCTATAATAAATCGTTGAATTGGTGAATAGTATTTTACCCCAGTGAAAATTTCAGCACCCAAGACATCTCACTGTAGCACCAAGTAAACAATGTCGTGAATAGTACATCATGAACAATGCCCTATAAATAGTATCACGCTACAGTAAAGTCACTGCAGCGGTGAGCAGTCTAATTTTTTTAAGCTTAAAAGAAATACAACTGCAAGACTCTAATCAATCCTTATATAAAGGCCACTTGCTTCAGACCTCAAGTAACATACAACTTAGGGCTCTTAGAGCCATAACTCATTGAAGAAGAGCAATTTTAGAGAAAGAAGTAAAGAGAATTCAAGAAAGTAAGAGATTATTAATGAATCTTTAGTGTATCAACCAACTGTGAATTGACGTCTATATTGGTTTGGTTTTGGTTGTATCATGTTTATTTTATTTTTCAATCATAATTATCTTATTATCATGAGCTAATTTCTTTTCTAAGGTTATCACTTGAATTCAATATGTGAGTTTAATTGTTATATCTTTTTAATATTTATTTGAAATCAACTTTCTATTATTCAAATTATTTATTCTTAATGCTTCATAATATCTGATTAATATTATGCTTGATTTGGTAATACTTTGATAAACTCGGAAGGGGCATCATTGTATTTAGACAGATAATTTGATACATAATTGTAGAATAACATTCAATATTACATATGCAAGTTTCAAATTAGGATAGTAATTAGCATGTATGGTCAATAAAACTTGTTTTTAATGAAGATATACTTGCATGACCTTAAGAGAGGCTTATGAATACATTAGTACCTTGACCGATAATAAGAATTGAGGGATATAACTATTAAAGGATTAATCTTTAGAAAACATATTGAAAGTTAGTAAATAACCTTAGACTTTTTTTATATTGCTATCTTCTTATTTTATTTGAGTTGTGTCATTTATTTTCTGCACTTTTATTATTTGCAATTTGAAGATTTGACTTTTTGGATAATTATTTAAAAGATACAATTTTAGAACTTGGTAAAAAATAAAAATTATCCATGTGGGTTCGGCATCCGACTTAAAAGTTATTTTATTATTTGTTATGATAGCGTATATTTATGCTTAATTATATGTTATAGATATATTGCATCAGATATCCATACTTGAGGATGATTGTATAAATATAATATATATATAAATTTACACATCCATACATTGCAAAACTTAAAATTGAACTTAATTTTTAATAATTTCATTATAAATTATTAAAATTTAATGTTGAATTGTATATTAATGAACGTTGGTATGTCACAAATAACTTCACTAAAGCATTTAATAATTGGTTGTTAAATGAGAGAAAGTGCTAATTCTGATCCTACTAAAGTATTATAGAAAAAAGTTTATGGTTATAATTCAAGTGATGTTTCAATATAGACAAGCTTAAGAAACAAACATAGCACTAGTGGTAAAAATAATAAGACAAATAAGTTGGGTGAACATGGCAAGGCATGGAGGATACTCAATGCCAAAAATGGCTTTTTAGAGATATTGGATCCTAAAATAGCTTACTTAGTTGATATGAATGCCCAAAAATAGGAATGCTTTGCATGACAAGTAAGTGGTATACTATGTAGGCATGTAATAAGAGTGATCCTTTATCTAAGGGCTAACCCAGCAATATATATGGACAACAATTGTGTAAAAGTGTTTTTTTAAGTACTAACCCTAGATCCATAAATCTTTTGTTGTCAAATGCAATACATATGGGAAATTTGGTCATAATTGCATAACATCTAGACAGAAAAAAATAGTACAATAATTTTGTAAGTTGCTTCCATGTTGTTTAGTGTTTGATGACATTCTTTAGTTACTTAGTTGTAGACCTAAATCTGTATCTCATTTATAATGTAGTGAACATTTTTAGCGAGGGAAAGTTTATCTCATGCTGGTGCAAGAGGGATGCAATCTTGTGCTATGGTAAATGCCCAACACTGATTACTTGGTTTTGACTACTCAGGTGCTCTGTTTTAATTCAATCATTTTCTTAATCTTATTAATCTTGTAGGGAAAGGGATCAATTAGTGAACAAGGATCCACATTAGCTACTACTTATGCTTCAGTTGAAAGTAGAGTAATAGGTAGAATGTTTCCTTTGTCTTCTAATACTTGCATGCATTTTTATTATATATTATAAATTCTAATGTATATAGAATGCTTAATTTTCCAGACATAAAGGAAGAGGGAGGCTTAACAGACTTAGAAAGCATCAGAAAGACTGACAAGGTTGTTAATTTTAAATAATATACTTTTAAATGTTTTATAACAATGTTTATGTTTTAAATGCTATGGTTTTAACTTTTTGTCTGTTTTGTAAGAATGATGGTACATGGAATTACATAATTCACTTAATTCATCATAATTTCAGTTTATAATATTTTCTACTTTCACTTAGTTGAGTTACATCTTTCATGCATTATATATTTGAATTACAACTTCTATGTCATTTTTTTGCATGTAAATGACAACACAATAATCACGAAAATACGATACACATTCTTCACCACACTTTCCATTTTATCAATTTGTTTTTGCCATGTTATTGGGATTTGTACTTACGTGTTATTCTTTTTATGTTTGAATATTTATTTCATATTTATACTATTATTATTTCATTAAATCCTAATTATATTTTATATATGGTTAGATGCTTGTAACGTTTCAGACATTACATGATCTGAAGGAGTTTAAATCAGTGCTAAGAATTAGCAATGCTAAGAGTTATAAATACTAAGAGTTAGCAATGATAAGAGTTAGCAAATTATAAGAGTCGACAAAATTTGAAGAGTTAGAGCCTTTGTCTGAAATGAAATAAAGACCTAAGAATACATTAGTAATGATATAGTTGTAAAGAGTTACAAATAATGCTAAAAAAAATTATTATGCAAATATGTTCTTAAATATTATCTTCTTGATCTATCTTCACTGATATAGGTATGTCAGTAAAGACCTTATTATATATAGATTCGTGAATGTTCATATCTAGATGGTCCAAATGGTTAGTCTTAGCAGATCATTAGTTTTGTGGAAGCTTGTATAGAGATATAGATATTCAGTAAGGATTGGATACTAAACAAACTCACGATGACCTTCAATAGATATTCTCTAAAGTCATTAATAGAGGGTCTTCTCAAGTTGAGTAGTATTCGCGATCCTTTGACCTGAGTGTCACGTTAGACTTATGAATGATCCACCATACTTTGGTTCTACAGATGTTAGAAGCCTTTCCATGGTTTAACTGCTGAGTGTCGTTGAGTTTAATCCAATGCTTATAGAATCTGATGTGTATATATATGGGATCCAACAGCTCATTTGGGTGAGTAATATATCCTGATGCTCTAAGATTATGCTTTAGAAAGTCTTATAGCCATAAGCAATAATACTCGAAAAAAGAGTTTTACCCTAGGAATAAATAATATAGCAAAAGTGTTTGTGGATATTATCTATTGAAATACAAATCAAGAAACAAGTTTACAGTTGAACATATGGAGATTTAACAGTGTTAATCTATGTCTTCGCTCTTTTAGGATATAAATGATGGAAGAATTATAAGATATGTAATAACCTTAACATGTATGGTCTAATGCGCCGCTTTGTAATATCTGTACCATATGTGTAGGATATTGTTCACAGACGTATGAACAAGTTTCATATGACAAACCAGGTGTGGACCTAGAGAGTCTCACAATATGAAGTATACTTGTTGTGCACTAGGGCAGCATATTGGATTGAATAATTCATTTCTAGAAATTTTAGCAAACTAAAAATTTGTTTCAAGGTTTCTCAGGATGTACACTTATCAAGACATAAGTGTTAATTATATCAATTAATTAACAAATATTATTAACCAATAATATAGTGACAAGTGGCATAATATAACCTATTAATTAATTATTATTTATTTAATAAAAAAAATATATTATTAATGGGTGACATACCTAATTAAGAAGAAGCCATGTTTGTTTTCAACTTTCAGTGGAACATATTATTCAAATAAATGGTGCATTATTTTTATTATTAAAGGTTGCCACCAAAACTTGTTTGTATATGTCGACAACCTAGTGATATGTGGCGGAGCACTTGTGAAGTGGGTAAATCACAAAATATTAATGAATTCATTTTTATTATCTAAAGCTAAAACTGTTGGGATTTGCGCTCATGTGCCATCTTAATTTTGTGTGAATATTGTATTTTCATACTTATACAATAAATATGCATTTCATTAAATCGCTAATTATTTTTATTAAGGTAAAATACTTGCAACATTTCAAACATTATATTGATCTAAAGGAGTTTAGATCAGGTCTAAATAGTTAGAACCTTATCTGAAATGGGACAAAAGCTTGAGAATATATTAACAATGACATAGTTATAAATAGTTGCTAGAAAATGTCATTGTGTAAGTATGTTCTCAAATTATTTATTCTTGATCTATTTCTATCGATGCAGGTTTGTCGAGTGGAACTGATTAATATAGATAAGTGTATATCTATATCTGGATTATCCTGATGGTTAATTGTAAGAATATTGATTAAAAATCATTGGAATATGATTTGGGGATCAAGCCAAGTGCGTAGGGTGCGCACGGATCGAAGACGGACGCGAAAGGAGGCGAAAACCGAAGAAGGGCGCGCATCAGGCTCCAGTGTCGCGGCGACTAGGATGAGCTCCGTGGCGCCACTTCCAGTACCTGAGCGCCGCAGCACTCAGCAAATATCGGGCCAGCGCCGCGGCGACGCGAACCAGCGCCACGGCGACGCGAACCAACGCCACGGCGCTGAACGCGGGAATAGTGTCCCGAAATTAGGAAACTTTCTAATTTCATCTCCTACTTGCTCTAGGACTCCCTAATACGACTCCCAAACGTATAGGGAATACCTAGGATGTCCCAAGGCCTATATAAAGACTATCAATTGGCTTGTAAACACAACTTAGTGAACTTGACAACCTTTGTGATCAAGTTAGTGAGATCTTTGTAATCTTAGAGAGATCTTGGTGATCAACAATAATCTTAGTGATTATTCTTAGTGGTTCTTTGTGAGAGTAAATCCCTAGAGAGCAAGAGAGAGTATTCTTTGTGATCTTTCTTGTAATAGGCATACTTTGTGGTTGCCTTGTGATTCAGAATAAGAAAAGAGTGTGATCTTGATCCGTCGTGGACGTAGGTAAGTTGCCGAACCACGTAATTCTTTGTGTGTTCTTCTTCTACCCTTTCTCTCTTTTATTTCTTAATAACTTGTTCTGCATTATTATATTACTTGGGTGAATTATTTAGCTCGTTTGTGTGCTTCCGCTTCAACATTAATCTTAGCGGATCATGAGCTTAGTTGAAGCTCATATAGATATACAGGTATTCAATGAGGACTGGATACTGAATAAGACTCAATAAAAGACTTTCAATGATATCCCGTAAAACTATCAATGGAGAGTCTTCTCGAGTTGAGTAGTATTTGTGGTCATTTGACTTGAGTACTACGGTAGGCTTATGAGTGATCCACCATACTTAGGTTTCACACATGTCAGAGACCTTTTATGCTCTGATCATTGAATTTCACTGGGTATGGTCCGATGCTTATAGAGTCTGGTGTGTGTAGACATGGATTCGTTAGCTCATATAGGTGAGTTAAATATCCAGATGCTCTAAGGTTGTATTCTAGGAAGTCTTATGGCCATAAGCATTAAACTAGAAAAGAGTTTCCTGTGGTATAAACAATATCGCAAAATAGTTTGTGAATATTATTTATCGAAATATGAATCGAGGAGATAAGTTTATAGTTCAGCAATAAGGGACTTGGCGGTATTGATCTATGTCTCCACTTTTTCATGATATTAATGATGAAGGGATTATACAAATATGGATTAATCTCAACTTATATGGTTTAACTCATCATTTTGTATTATCCATAACGTGTGTATGTAGGGCATTGGTTATGGACTTATAAAAATATTCCATGAGACAAAATGGGTGTGAGCCTAAAGAGTCTCACTATATGAAATGTACGCGTTGAGCACGTGGGTAGCGTACTAGATCGAGTTATTCAATCTCAGAAGTTTTCAAAAAATATAAATTTACTTCAAGGTCTTCGGGGAGTAGCTAAGGTTTAAATGTTAAACCTAAGATTGTGTCAAGTGAGACTTGACATTTTAATCTACCTAGTATATGTCTCAAATTGTGCCAATAATTTGTATGGGTACTAAATTGAGCATTGGTAGATATAGCTACCATTTAAATAAATTTATTATTATTTTGTTTAAATTAAATTAATTAGCCGCTTATTAATTTCAGGGTTTTTCGAGGAGTAGCTAAAGTTTAAGTGTTAAACCTAAAATTGTGTCAAATGAGACTTGACACTTTTATCTACCTAGTGTATATTTCAGATTATACCAAAAATTTATATGAGTACTAATTTGAGTATTGATAGATAAAAATTTTATAAATAAAAAAAGAAAATAAAAATGAAATTTATAATTTAGCGGAATCAAATGAATAAATTCATTCATTTTACATTTATTTAATTTTTATTGGATGAAACAAAATAAATAAATAAAATGTGTTATAATTCAATTGGCCAAAACAATTGTAATAAGCTGAATTGAATTTGATTCAACTCATAATTTCAAATTGTAAAAACATTTCATACATTAACAAAAACAAGATGTTGCAAATAGAATCAATTTCATTACTAAGCAAACGTTGTAGCAGCTACTGGCTATTAATTTTTGTTGTGTCATGCTCCGCCATTTCTTTTATACTTATCTAATTATTATCATTTTATTGATGGTAATAGGCGGCTTTTTCACTATAAAGGACCGAGCAAGTGTGAATTGTGAAGTGTAGAAAAAAAATGATTTGTATACATATTTAAATTTAATTGGAATGAATTGAATTTTTTTCACAGAGGTTAAGTGTTAACCTTAATAGTTCGAGAGACATAAATTTATAAGAAACAATAGTTGTTTTAAATATTTTGAAATAGGAAGCTATTATTTTAGTTTGAAGAAACCCACCATATTTCTAACTAGAATTATTCAAAGCACGATTCGAGGGTGAGTCCCACAATCTCATTAGTGTAATGATATTATTTTTATATATATTTATTAATTTCGCTGCGTAATATATTATTTTTAAATTGTTTAAAATGTACACAACACCAACAAAAATAGATATGAAAGAGAGATTGAAGAAGTTAGTGTTTTGTAAGAAAATGATTGAAAAGAAAACAAAAGAAAAATAAAAACAATTCATCTCTTTTTCTTTTAAGAAACAAAAATTTGTAAATAAAAGTGTCCAAGTATTAAACACTTGGTTGCTGGAAACTAATTATAGTTGTTGTTCTAGCTTTACAATCTTACCAATTCGTTATGAACTAGAATTGTACAAGAATGCACTTTAAGGTGAGCTTCGAAATTGAAATCTTCACTCAAGTTCATCAAAGATAAGTTTCTATAATCTTAAACTGTTAATGATTCAATTTACATGTGTATAGCTTGATTATGTGCTTAATTCCGCTATGAAACGTGTATATGATGCATGTATTTAGGTTGTTTAACTTATACACAATCACATGCATACATCCTAAAGTAAGATAACACATGTTTGCCTGTCCAGTAAGCATACAACACACTTTTCTATGTAGATTCTACATTGCTTCCACCAATACAATAATTTTAGAAACTTTAAGCATTAAATAGTTGAAGTCTTCCTCTTTTGATTTTCAAAATCTATAGTAATTGCATCTTCTTTTCTCATAGTAGAAATATAGCTTACTAGGGTTGTTATCTGAATTTGAAATTTTTACAACTGCCTTCCTTCTATGTAAATAATTTTTGTTTTCAAATTTGATAATTCTCCCATCACTTCACTTAAATTTATAGGGTTTAACATAATTATGCATGTTTTTTTAGGCTGATTGTTTGAGGGTGTTTTAGGTTGCTATAGAATGAAGGAAACGTTTGTAAAAGAATAGTAGTGTGAAATAATAGAAGAAGAAAAAGAGATTTTACACAAAAAAAAAAAATTTGAACAAAACGATCCCCCTTAAATAGAGAATAATTTTTGGACTGTTGCATTGTACAATTGTCACCTGTACTTTTTAATTTTTTAATTAATTTCTTACAGATTTATACATTATTCGGGTGTATAATTGGTTATTTAGATACTACAGTATACAAAATTACATAATAAAAAAAAATTATTTGATTAAATCACCAAAAAAATGACAGTTAACCACAGTATAAGGGAAGAAATTTTTTTATCATTAAATTAAAAAATGAATGAAAAATAAATACAGTTAAAAGTGTTCAATCCAATTGACAAACATACAAAGAGGTATAGAATTACATAATAAGTTCAAGGGCATATTAGTCAATCCATCATTTTTATTATTCTTAAATAGATATTAAAATAAATCCAACTTTCGAAAAGGTAAAAGTGTTAGCCACATAAGAAATCGATATTCCTTGGAACACATGTATATCGTAATTGTTATATCAGCCTCTATAAACGTGTCAAGGATAATTTCATTACTTTGTGCACATTCACATTAAATTTGTTTAACTTAACGAAATATTCTTAATGATTGGACATACATTCCTACATATTTTGTATAAAAAAAAATAGATACAAATGTCAATTTTTTAAAATTATAGGTTAGTAAAATTAGGCCATATCTCACGAGTATTGAGAAAAATATCCCAAAAAAATTAGAGTAAAGAATAACTGAACCCTTGAAGTTTCTTGAATGTGATAATTTAGTCACATTAGTTTCAAAAATACACAATTACACCCCTGTTTTATTAATATTTTTTTTGTTAATTTAAATAATAATAAGGACAATATAGTATTTTACTCATAAAAGACATGTGACAGAATCTAATAGGCATTGATTGACGCTGACTGATGTTAGCTAATGGTGGTTGGCATTAACCATTCATTGACCAATATTAATCGACCGTTGACAGCATCGAAATGATTCATAATAGACAGTGTTAGGCTCTGAATTTTGTGATCTGTGTAATAGAGAGATTATTTGCGGTAATGAAGCATCGGAGAGGTACTAAAATTAGTAATAAAAATAGTAGGGCCATTACGTTTTTCTATTTTACTAATTTCAAGGTCATATGATACTTCAGTGTAAAAATAACCTCACCATTTAGTAGATCAAAAAATTTAGAGTTTGATGGTGTCTACGGTGAATTATTTGGGTGCTAATCAATGATCGGTCAATGATTGGTCAATATTGGTCCATCCAGTCAACAGCCGATCAACAATGATCAATGCTAGTCAACGTCGGTCAAAAGTATTATAGTAATTAGCCTCTAATTAACATAAAAAATTAACAGAGAAGGTGTATTTGTATATTTTCAAAACTAGGGTGACTAAATTGTCACTTTCAAAAAGCCTTGAGGTCCATTTGTCTTTTATCCAAAAAAATAAGGCCTTATACAGAAAGACATGATGAACCTTATAATATATGTAAAATATAAAAATAAAAATAATAAAACACAAAAAAAATATATCATACACTATTCAACTTGTGTTAATTAATATCTCAAAGTAAATAATTTATCTATTATCAATTTTAAATTATTAAATTAATTAAATGTATTGTTAAAACTTAATACACTTTACAACACATAAAAATATAAAGTGAATAAAAAACAAGTAGAAATTTGAATATTAATGAATTAAATTATTACAAAGAATTTGTGAAAATATATATGACTAACAATTACTATTTAAAATACTTTAGTCCTTTAAAGTAATATCTAAAAGAAAGTCCTTTGAAGTATAAATAAATTCATCATCTAGAAACATATAAATAAATCTAAACATAAGTTAAGTCTATCTTATTAAAATAAGATATATAAATCAATATTTATATCATCTTAGAGAAATTAATTTAATATATAAGAAGAGTTTTAAATTAAATACAAATTCTATAATAACAATAATCTCCGATCAATAATATTTACTTATCTTTTAAATACATAGAAAGAAAACTTAAAGAAGTCAATATGAAGATGAAGATAAGGGAGGTAGTTTCAAAAGTTTTCAAAGAAGCCCTTATCAGAAATTAAGTACCATAAGTCCCTAAATCCTACTTAAGTCCAACCATTTAGGTTTTCAAAGACGACTAAACTACTTAGACTCTCACCAAGAACCCTAAGCACTTAAATTCTACCCCAAGCACTTAAATTCTACCCCAAGCATAATCGTTTAGGCTCCCAAGGAGCCACACATAAGCTCTCACCAAGAACTCCGAGCACCTGAATTCTACTCAAGCATAACCACTTAGGCTCTTAAGGAGCCTAACTATTTAAACTCTCACCAAGAACACCGATCGCCTAAATTCTACCTCGAGCATGATCACTTAAGCTCTCAATGAGCCCAACTACCTAAGTTCTCACCAAGGACCCCGAGTATAATCACATAGGCTTTCAAAGACCCAACTATTTAAGCTCTCACCAAGGATCTTGAACATCTAAATTCTACCTAGCATGACCATTTGGCTTCCAAGGAGCCCAATTACTTAAGTTTTCAACAAGGACCCTAGACATAATCATTTAGGCTCTTAAAGGCCCAACTACTTAAGTTCTTAACAAGGACCCTGAGCATAATCACTTAGGCTCTCGAGCACAAAAGTTTGCCTCGAGGCCATCCACTTAAAGTCTGCCCCTATGCCAATAACTTAAGCTCTCCTTAAACATAAAAGTTTGTGCCAAGGCTGACCACATAACTCTGCCTCTGAGGCTAAGCACTAAAGTCTGCCTTAAGGTCAACCACTTAAAATTTCCCCCAATGCCAACAACGTAAAATCTCCACGAGCCCAAATAAGTCTCCCTGAGGGCAACCACTTAAGCCTGCCTTGAGGCCAACCATATAACTCTACTCTGAGGTTGAGCACAAAAGTTTCCCTCGAGGCCATCCACTTAAAGTCTGCCCCTATGCCAACAACTTAAGCTCTCCCCAAACATAAAAGTTTGTGCCAAGGCTGACTACATAACTCTACCCCTGAGGCTAAGCACTAAAGTCTGCCTTAAGGTCAACCACTTAAAATTTCCCCCAATGCCAACAACGTAAACTCTCCACGAGCCCAAATAAGTCTGCCCTGAGGGCAATTATACCTGAGTGCATAAGCCCTCCGAGGCTAAATATTTAAGAACATAAGTCTGCCCCCAAGGCCAAGCACTTAGAGCCCTCTTCGAGGCTAAGCACGAGAGCAGGTCCTTGAGGTCAACCATATAAACCATTTTTTTAGCTCACTATTTGTTATTGTTTACATGTTTCCTTTTTTTTTCACCATATACTTTGGACCTCCACCTGAATGAAACGGCAAAACAATAAAGCACTCGAGCCATCCGTAGGCAGGGATTGCATCCATGAAGACCCTGCGCATGAGATCTTAAGCTCCACTGAAAGTCAAAGAATATGAAGACTTTATACGGGGTCTTAAGCCCTTCCATAAGTAGTTCAAGTCCTTATGCGTAGGGTTCCAAGCCTTGCCATTAGTTGAAATTCATTAAGACCTTATATGGGGTCATGAGCCATTTCATAAGTAGTTCAATACCTTATGCAGAGGGTCCTGATCCCTTTCATAAGTACTTTAAGTCCTTATGCATAGGGTCTCAAGCCTTACTATAAGTTAAAATTCATCATGACCTTATGCCGGGGTCCCAAACCCTTCTATAAGTAGTTCAAGTCCTTATGCCCAAGGGCTCAAGCACTGCCATAAGCTGAAATTCATTAAGACCTTATGCAAGGGGTCCCAAGCCCTTCTATAAGTAGTTTAAGACCTTATGCATAAGGTCTCGAGCCTTTATGTACATAGTTCAAGTCCCTATATATATAGGGTCCTAAGCCCTACCATAAGCTGAAATTCATCAAAACCTTAAGGGGTCCTGAGCCTTTTTATAATTTGTTCAAGTCCTTATACGTGGGGTCTTGAGCTCTACCATAAACAACTACCAAAGCCCTGGGTGTGGAGTCTCGAGCCCTATTATAGGCAAGAAATTACCAAAGCCCTGTAGGTAGAGTCCCAAGCTTCATTGTATGCAAGAAATTGCCAAAGTTTTGCACGTGAAATCCTGATCCCGACCATAGGCAAGATATTACCAAAGCTCTGTGCATAAAGTCCCAAGCTCCACGTAGGAAAGGAATTATCAAAGCCTTAAGTGTAGAGTCTTAAGCCCCAACGTAGGTAAGAAATCATAACAGCCTTGTACGTGGGGTCCCAAGCTCCACTATAGCCAAGAAATCATCAAAGCCTTATGTGTGAATTCTTTAGGCCTATCATAAGGGAGAAATTACCAAGGATCAGCACGTAGAGTCTCAAGCTCTACTGTAAGTGGAAAAATTGTCAAAACCTTATGCATGGAGTCCTTAACTTTATTGTAAAACACTGCCCTATGTAAAACACTGCCCTAACTAAAAAGAATTGGCTAATGGATCTGCAAGCTCCACCACCAATTAGAATCGTCCCAAACATGAAAATTGTATGTATAATGTCTCAAGCCTCATTGTAAGTAGTTTTTTTTTTTTTAAAGAAATGGTGCTTATATGCCATTCTAATATTGTATGAATATTAATTGTTTAATATTTATACAATAAATATTTCGAATAAAATCATTAAAATTTAATTATATATATGATAAGATGTTTGTAACATTTCAGATATTATATGATACGAAAGAGTCCAGATCTGGTCGAAAAGAGTTTAAATTAGGGTTAAAAGTTAGCAGGTTATAAGAGTCAACAAAATCTAAAGAGTTAGAGCCTGATGCGATATTTCTATATCTTAAAATTAAGTGCAAGTATACACTATCATATGCAAGTAATAAAGGGACTAAATAAGTCAGATGTCAAACCCACAGGGATAATTTCTTTTTTTTAACCAATTACTAAAATTATGTCTTCCTAATAATTATTTAGAAAAATAAAAATCTAAGAATGAATATAAAAAATATAAAAGCAAAAACACAATGCAAATAGAATTAGGTGATAGCAATATAGAGAAAACCTAGGATTAATACTATCCCTCAATATATTTTTTAATTATTAATCTTCTAATATTTAACTCCCTTAGTCTTTGTTATTGATTAAGACGTTAATGTATTCACAAGCCTCTTCGAAGGTCATGCAAGTATACCTTAATTTATCAAATACCTATATTCCTATGGTACTTGTAATAAATTAAAATTTATTAAGATTAGGTTTTATTGATCATATATGCCAATTTGGTATATTCCTATCCTAAATTGAAACTTACATATGTAACATTGAATGTTACTCTACAATCATGCATCAAATTACCTAGGTCTAAATATTATGATTCCTCTTCCGAGTTTATCAACAATATTACCAACTCATTCACCATATATTGGCCAGATATATTGAAGCATTAAGATCAAGTAATTTAAATATCAAAGAACTAAGTTTATTAAATATTCAAAAAGATATAGCAATTAAGCACACATATTGAGTTCAAGTATTAATCTTAGAAAATAAGTTTATCTCATGGCTACAAGAGAACAACAATAAAAATAATAATAAATCATGATACAATTAATAGCAAACTGATATAGATGTCAAATTGCTCTTAATTGCACTGCCTAAGATACTCTTGATGCCAAAGAACGCCTTGAATCTCTCTTTAAAGATGCTTCAATTAAACTCCTATTACTCTCCAAGACTCGTGCTCTGTATTCTTGGTGTTCTTCAATGTGTCTTGGGTGCTCTTGGTTCTTTTTTAAAGGCTAGGAACGAGTGACTTTTTATAGGGATTGATATAAGCTTGAAAATCTCAATTCTCGTCGAAATAGGACTTGCGCTATCGTTGGGGCGCTATGTAGTTGTCGTTGAGGCAACACGTGAAACAAGCTTCACCGCTGAAGCGGTGAGATGTTAGTATTGGGGCTTTGGACTATCGTTGGCGCGATGCAGGTCTGGTGCTAGGGCGCCAGATGCGACTTACACAGGTCATTTTTCTAATTTCGATCACTGTTCCAGAGCTGGGGCGGTAATACTCGTGGAGCTTGGGCGATGGACACATACTTTGAAAAGTTTGTATTTTAGTCCCTGTTTTTGCTCCTTTTGCATCCTTTCTTTAAATTTCATTCAAGCCCCTATAAATAATAATAAAGCACATAAATAGCCATCTATTCTCATAAAATAATAAAATATCAAAATAAAAATATGAGAAAATATATGACAAATTTGCCCTTATCAAAGCCTTGTCTGAATGGGACAAAGACCTACCTATATATTAGCAATGACATAGTTGTAAGGAGTTATAAATAGTGCTAAAAAATATCATTATGTAAATATGTCATTAAGTTTTATGTTCTTGATCTATCCTCACTGATATGAGTCTGTTGGTGAAAACCTTGTTATATATAGATCAGTATATGTCTATATCTAGATGGTTCAGATGGTTAGTATTAACAGATCATGAGCTTAGTAGAAGGACATATATGCATATAAGTATTCAGTGAGGATTGGGTATTGAACAGACTCAATGAGAACCTCCAATAAACATCCTATAAAGCCATCAATAGAGAATCCTCTCGAGTTGAGTAGTATTTATGGTCCATTGACTTGAACACTACGATGGACTTGTGAGTGATCCACCATACTTAAGTTTCACACATATCATAGACCTTTTATAGTCTGATCGTTGGGTATGATCCGATGCGCGTAGAGTCCGATGTGTGTGGATCTTGGATGCATTAACTCATATGGGTGAGTTATATATCCTGATGTTCTAATATTGTATTTCAAAAAGTCTTATGGTCATAAGCAATAAACTCAAGAAATAGTTTTTCGTTGGATAAATAATATCGCAAAAGTGTTTGTAGATATTATTTATGAAAATTCAAATTTGGAGATCATTTTATAGTTGAGCATATGAAGACTTGACAGTGATGATCTATATCTCCGCTCTTCCAAGATATAAATGACGGAGAGATTATACAAATATGTATTAATCTCAACTTGTATAGTTTAACGCACCACTTTGTAATTTTCATAACGTGTGTATGGGGCATTATTTACGGACTTACGAAAGAGTTCTATAAGAAAAATGAGTGTGAATCTAGAAAGTTTCACTATATGAAGTGTACTAGTTGTGCACTAAAATAGCGCACTAAATCGAATAATTTAATTTAAAGGAAGTTCTCGATAAACAAAAATTATTTTAAGGTCTCTCAGAAAACTGTCAGCGTTTAAATGTTAAGTCTAAAATATTAGTAAATGAGACTTATTATTTCATCCCTTTGTTGGATGCTACATGTCATACTATTAATTTGTAATAGTATGACACATGACATAATATTAATGGCCTATTCAATTATCAAGTTCAGCTAAATGAAGTCGATAATAAAAAAACCCCTGTTCCTTCTTGAATTTTGGTGCTAACCCTAATAAAAAAAAAGTGTCATTATTCTTAAAATTAGAGAACAAATCTTTAATTATAGAATTGTTGGAGAGAGTTATTATCTCTTAATTATGAAATTTGTGAAAAAATTAAATTACCCTCTTAAAAGACTCTATTAACAACACTTATAAAAAAATTATTACATTTCTTAAGAGTTTAATTAAAGATAATTTTGATATTTAAACGCCGCATACATGGATAGAATAAAAATTGATTTGTAAACTTTATTAATGGGTGCGCATAATGGAATTACGGGTGTTCCCAATATATATCAGTGTGTAATTAATTTCATCCATGAATTAATTAGATAAAATATTATTTTAAAAAATATTAATGAAGTTTAAAAAATTTTATGTCCAAGAGGGAGAAAAAACGACTTACTGTATTTAATCAAATTGATTAAAATGACTTACCCACCATAAAAATTAATTAGTTTAGATCAGTTTAATCGATTTTTAATTTTTTTTTTTCCACTCTTAACGAAGACTACAGACACATAGAGATTAGGACCTTAGTGAACAGAGTATTGTTCTTAAGGAGCAAACAATTAACAACAATAGCAAATAAATATATATATATATATATATATAAATAAATGAAATGCAGTGAATATTCTTAATGTAGGGAGGGGATGATGTAAGGTAAGCAAGAACTTTAATGTGAAAATATTTTTTTCCTATGAATAAGTAAAAAATATAATGATGAGAAAAAGATTATATGCGGAACAAGCATGGCATTAAGGACACTGAAATGACTGGATATTGTAGCTGGGGTTGAAAATTATGTAATGAAATCGAAGGCGTGTTTATAAGTTCAAGCAAAGAGAGGACCCCTACTTACCTATGAATAGAGTATGGTCAGTTTCAGAAATGACAACACTTTCGTCCCTGTTCCATAACCATAAGCATGCATTTCTGTCAAATTTGTTTCTCTTTCTAGGTATAAGAGTGACGGTTGCCACTATTTACATACGTACATACTACATAATTAACTGTCACATCAATGAGAGATACAATATATATTTAGCTATCTAGGGCTTATATAATGAAAAATAACTTGTTAGTCCTTAATAGATATGATATTTGTAAAAAAGATTTATATTTATAATAATTTACAAAATGTTCTTACTGTTATAATATTTAGTTCAAAATTTATTCTTAAAAGGAAAAAAATGTACTTTGACCATCATATTTTATTTTTTATAAAAATATTTTAAAATTTTATTTTCTATTTTCTATTATTTTTATTTTTACCAAAAATAAAAACTCAAAAGAACCTTCATCTTCATCTTCTGCATTTTCATTTTCATACTTCTTGGAACATTGAATCGAGCATGAAATTTTGGTTATAAATATTTGTATAGTTCTTGAAGATGCAAAGTTCATGCTCTGTTTGATTATAGGCAGCCACCGTTGAAAACTATATGGACTCGTTTTACAAAGAGAGTGAAAAATAAATTAAAGTCAGTGTTGGAACTTTATGAACTCTACAACTAATTACAATAAGATTGTCATGAGTTCATACACTAATTTATAAGTCATTTGGCTTATATCAATAATTGGTGGACAATGTTTGAATGCCCATTTGAAACTCTTCACTAAGTGCTAAGATAATAGTTTAGCATTTTGTCATGGTGATGATGGTTCGAGAATAATTTCGAAATCTAATACCCAAATACACGTATAACAATCATAAGATACATTTATCATCAAATTTATTTTAATTTTAGTTTTAATTTTAATTTTTAGAACTTGATTTAATATAGGCTAAAATTTGCGTGGAAGAGGCCATGGAAGAGATGGATGAGGAGTTGAAGGAAAAAGAGAAAGAGTTTTTTTTTTTTTAATATTAAAGATTAGATCTAAATAGAAGTATTTTAATATTAAAGATACATTCATTTTTTTTGTCTTATTCATTGAACTAAGGGTATTTATATAATTTTATAGTTATTAATTTTGTTTCATTTAATTATTGGAGAGTATTTTTTTTAAAAAAAAAAAGGAGGTGGGATAGAGTCTGAAGAATTTTATCCCCTACCTCTCCCTAGAATTAAACTCAGTGCTCGACAAATAAATTAACAAGTCGAGTCACTAAACTTCGCCCCAAAGAGCTATGTAAGAGTATTTCAATACATACATTTCAATTTTATTATAGTCAAATAATTGAAAGTATTTTTATAATTTTACTCTTGGACAAGATTAATTAGGGTCAAATATTGATCAATTATAACAATAAGAATATTATAGTAAAAATACCAAAAAAAAGTGAAATTTTAACATAATCATAGTAACGGTAGAGACATTTTTAAAATTATTAAAAATGTAAAAGTGTTTACGGTAAATATCATATCTATTAGAGACTAACAAATAATTTTCCCGGTTATATAGTTAGCCTTCTACTGACATATAATGCTGTGGTCTCAACTTAATTTTTCCCTCCTTTTTCTAAATCATATGATCAAGAGATAGATTTATAATATCTAATAGTTTATTTGTTCATTAACATTTTTTAACAATGCCATCTCGCATTCGCAGGGGGCCATGCTTCCTCACTTATCATTGTCAACTAGATTATAAGAAGACAGTATCAACATGTATATTTGCTGTCAAACGATCGAATTAAATTTATTTGGTAATCCATTTTCTTGGATATCCCAGTAAAATACCGACAAAATAAATGAAAATTATGCAAGTCTTACCCAGAGTCTTCTTTTGACTAATTGAAAGTGACTTTATTTTTTACTAACTCCAGGAAATAACTGCTTAAGAATTCTAATATTCTCATGCCTTTGTTCATTTAAAAATAATAATAATATAACAAATTATTTGACAAATATTAGTATGAATTAGATGATCCTATATTGTGAGTGTGTACACCATTTAAGATTTTATATTTATTGCATAAAGATGTTAATAATTATTCCAATTACAGATTTCATTGACTTTTTCATATGATTGTAATTTTGTTAAACTTTTTTGATTTTTTTACTTTTCTTTTATTTTGATATCATGATTATTTTATGGGGTGAGACCCATTATGTCCTTTTTGATCTGTAATTTTCTTTTTATTTTTTTAATAAATTTTTTCGCTTGACGAAATTTGCTTTAAAAAAAATTCTTAAGCAATCCACAAATTCTTTTTTTTTTTTCTTTTGAGTTTAAAACCTTATGAAATAAATATTAGTTAAAAAAAGGAAAGGCTTGGAACCCTTATAAATATAGAAAATGTAGTCCTATCTCTTATCCCTTTAACTGAAAAAGGGAAAAAAATCAATGATTCAACGAGCATTATCAAACTTAGTGAAGTGGCTAAACATTTTAAGTTTTACTAGACTTACAAGTATGTATATATATATATATATGTACTATTGCACCTATGCTATATAATATATATATATATATGTAGAGGTTCATGTTAGTGAAATACTGAGCTAGAAACCATCCACACTTTTTGACCATTCTAAAGATATACTTTGGCTCTCAAAGGATGTGAAACCTCATGTCATAAATAAGGAATAGCAGAAGAGAAGGAAAATATGTACTTAATTAGAAAAAGAAATTGAATGAAGCCAGTAGTTTACATTATCAAATGAGATTCCGAAGTTGAAAATGAAGAAATTAAAGAAGTGATTGGGCTTCTAAATATGGCAACCCACTTCAATCAATTACTAATTCAAGTAAAGAAGTGACCTCAATTGAATATCTTTACTTGAAATGCTCTTCACCACTATCTTTATATCTGGGCACATTTTGGTGGGAGCTTTATGCCCCAAAGCTTTTTTTTAAAAAACTCACTTAAAATTGGTAGCTTCATCGGTGCATGGTTAAATTGGGAAGATTCTAACAACACCAAACCTAGGAATTTTTCTTTTCTTTCTGACCTTCAAACAAAAGTCCTAGAGGCTTTGCCCCCCCTTGAGGTTGTCATGGCAAAATATGGAAATTACTTTAGTGGACAACTACATTAAATTTCTTCCGGCCTTTTCATATGCTCAATGAAAGTATATAATGAGTTAGCCAATGATAATAATTTATAAGTTAGTGCGTATTCTGAGGTATATGTTAAGGAAAAATATAAATAAATAAAAGAAAAACTATTCAATAAAGAAATAAGTCTAAATTTCTGTTCTCTAAAACTGATTCCTTGAAAAAAAAAACAATTATTGACTATAAGAATCTCCAAAAGAACAAGAATATCTGAATATGATTGCATCTAACTGCTAAATGATGCCTTGAAAAAAAATAACATTATGTCTTTTTCTTCTTTTTCTATATATATATTTTTTTAATGAAAACTCTTGTCGATAACATTAACCGAACTTATGCCTTCGGGGCAATTGTTACAAAGATCCTCTCAAGTGGAACAAAATAATTGAAGAAAAATTTATGATTTTTCCTACAAACAAATTAGGAGTGTTTCTTTAAGATTGATATTGAAATGATTTAATTAGTGAAGAATGGTCACTACAATTTCTATTTAGGTATAGTATAAAAGAAAATTATCTAGTGAACTCACAGTACTGGATCATTTCTGTACAATATGTAGTAACAATGTAAACATAACTTCTTTTCTTTATTTAGTTTCTCTTAAAGGTTAAGTCTTTTTTTGAAGTTTGAAAAACAAAATCTTATATTTCAAAAAAAAAAAAAAACAAAGAAATCAGTTTAATAGAGAGATAGGTGTGTAATTCATTAATAAACTAATATCATATAAAAGAGATATGTAATGTATTATATTTGTATTGAACCCTAATATAATATATTAGGCATAAGACAAAATTACAAGTTTTATTTCCCTACATTTCTAACTGTATAAAAAAAAAGTGAATAATTAGAAAAGAAACAGGGAAAACACTTAAGAAAGATGAATCAGAGAAAGAGGGGGATGCATCTAGCACATAAAACCCATATTTTTCATTTGTACTTAGCCTGCCGAGGGAAGAGAATAGTCAAAAGTTCTATCTTCTGAATCTGAGTTGTGATCATTTCCACATAATTTAACCCAGATGTCAAAGTAAGGGAAAAATAACAACACCACCAACAATAATAATAAATGGATTGTTGGCACCTGGCAATGTTCTGTTCTGACCGACCTTGGTTGCACACTTCCTATATGAAAGAAAAAGTTTAAGAATGTAACACTCAATACTGTTTGAAATTTGTGTGTGCATTTTTTAAATTTTATAAAAAAAATTCAATTACAAATAAATAAGAATAAAAAAAATTATATAATTAAAAAATTAAATAATTAATTATATTAAAAAAATATAAACAATATACATGATTTAACAATAATCGCTTACGTTTATAATAAATCTCATAACTTTAATTTTTTTATTTAGTTCTTTTATATATTAAAAATTTTCACAAGAGATTACAAGAATACTTAATAATTTAAAGCTCTAAAAATTTATATCACACTATTTTTTGTCCACTCAAAATACTCAAGTGTAATCTAAGTTTTCTATTATTTCTCTTATTGATGCTTTTAATGTTCTTTAATTTTAAAGGGTACAAGAATTTATATAGAATTTAAAATATCCCTAAAAATCTCATTTTTAGTTAGAATAAGAATCTAAATCCACTCAAAAGTCTATCCAAACTGAAAACAAAAGTTTATCGAAAATAGACGCTACAATATTGGTGAGATCTTGTATTTGTGCCGTGGCACTATATTTTCAGCATTGCAGTGTTGAGGGTTCTATTCAGCACTATGACGCTGAGAAGCTAGCATTGTGGCTCTTACATTTGAAAATATTTCTACTTATGCTTTCGCACCCAACCTTTCTAGCTTCTGATTTTCTATTTCACTCCATTTCTCATACATTTGATGCGTACCAACATCGTGTTGATTCTTTATTGATTTTCAACTTAAAATCAAATTTAATATTAATTTTACATCACTAATTCTAACATTTATAATCTGAGAGCTTCTAATTATAAACTAGCCTCAAGATGAGAACTTTCGTTTGACTCCTTCTCATAAAGGACATACTTTTAATTAATTACTTCTAAATAGCTCATAATTATATATTAATTTGGTCATTTTTAAAAGTTGAATTAAACTGAAAAACAAATAAGAACAAATGTAGTAGACCACATTATTCGTATAATTCAATGAAATTTTGATATGTATGTTTTTTTTTAAATAATCAATTATATTTTGAATACAATAACTGCAGGGCTTATGTGGTTGTACTACTCTGCGTTCTAAAATTTCTCAACTAAACGGCGACATGGTAATTGGTCATTTTCCTCATGTAACCATCTAAATTAGCTTGTGATATACATATAAAATTTTATCATTAGAACTACCCCAAAAAAAATGTACATTAGGTTTCAATTATTTGGATCACTTATGCAGTATCATTCATAATCAGAATATGTGTTCCTCTACTTAAATAAAATAAAACCATACTCATAATCCCGTTTCATAATTCGTTGACAACTTAAGGGGGGCCAAAAGGAATTAGGGGAATAAGAATCGAATAAGTAAGACGTATTCGTTTGCTAGAGCATTAGTATGGTTCTCGGAGTTGTGTATGGCTTAGGATGTTGTTGCATATTGTTTATTTCTTTCGGCTGTTTTCAAATAATGGAGAGAAGCCAACATCTTAATAAATTAGCATATCTCTTAGATAATTTTACTAATAAAGAATCATCTTATACTTTCAGCTTTCATCAGTCCATAACGCAATCTTTGAGTTTAAAAAGCTAATGCACAGAGTGAATTAATGCGTTTGCAATTAACATTAAATGATTGAGATATCAAAGAATGAGAATCTTCTTAGGGTAGCAAGCTAGCTAAAACCCTGTGTATAATTTAACATATAATATAACACTAAGCTTTAATTTTCTTTTAAATTCCATATTTTAAACACTTTTGTAGCCTATCCGCATGCCTTGAGGTTCCATGGATCTTATAGGTTCTCAACACTATAAATGAGGGGGGACTTCTATTCAATGCCTCAATAAGAAACCCTCATTAGAAGTAAAAGAAAGCATAAGCTTATCTAAGCTTACAAGTCTTCTACAATCAGCATACTCTTCCCCTCTCTCTTTTTCTTTCTCTCTCTCTCTCTCTCACTCACTCATGGCAAGATTGTCAGATGCCCTTGTTCTTGGGAGAGTGGTTGGAGATGTTGTTGATTTTTTCACTCCAAGTGTTAAAATAAGTGTCACCTACAACTCCATCAAGCAGCAGGTATATAATGGCCATGAATATTTTCCATCTGCAGTTACTCAAAAACCTAAGGTTGAGGTTCATGGAGGTGATATGAGATCTTTCTTCACTCTGGTAAACATTTGTGCCGCCATCCTTAGTCTTTAGTCTTTGAAATTTCTTACTACTTTCAGTTAAATCGTTTACATGAATAGCCTCTCCTTTTATTGCAGATCATGACAGACCCAGATGTTCCTGGCCCGAGCGACCCTTACTTGAGGGAGCATTTGCACTGGTATATGTTTAGCCTCTCTAAAACCCTCCAACAAAAACTAAAAGTAACGTTATATTTATAATAGACAGGTACAGATGGAAATTATAAAAGAAGATCTGAAAGTTTTGTGCCGTATCTCAGATATTTTATATAACGACGTAGTTACATTGAGATCATGACATTAAAAGGTGTAAGGAAAAAAAAAAACACGTTAACCATCATCATTTTTTTATTATATATGCCAGCTTCTGATTGAGAAATTTGGTGAATATGTTTATATAGGCCATATCCATGTTAAATAGAGTTAGCTTCAGTAGAAGCTGAATTACAAGTAAGAAGGGAAGTTGAATCTTGTGTGATAACAAACACATCTAACTTGCCATCTACTGGAGTCTGAATTACTTTATTTGACTATCATACAGGATTGTGACCGACATCCCCGGCACCACAGATGCCACGTTTGGTAAGTAATTTCATCCAAAACCACACAAACAGGGAAGAGAGAAAGAGAGAGAGAGAGAGAGAGTACAAGAATATGACAAATGATGAAAAGTGCTTATGATTTTCTGTGAAATTACAGGAAAGGAAGTGGTGAACTATGAAATCCCGAGGCCAAACATTGGGATCCACAGGTTTGTGTTCCTTCTCTTCAAGCAGAAACGCAGGCAAACAGTGATGACAATTCCATCTTCAAGAGATCGCTTTAACACTCGAAAGTTTGCTGAAGAAAATGACCTGGGTTCGCCTGTCGCTGCTGTCTTCTTTAATGCACAGAGGGAAACTGCTGCTAGAAGACGCTGATGAAGTCAAGATCCAACAAAAAGAGGTACCCAAGAAAAGAAAGGAAAAATAAAAATTGAAGCTAATATCCTTTATTATTATGTGCCTCAGAAATCAGAATTCTCACATGTTAAACGGGTGTGCTATATAGAATAAAGCCAGTGGAATTAAAGGTGTGGTTTTAGGGCTGTGTTTATACCTTATTTCCCTGAATTACGTAAATCTAATTAACCCGATAAACCATGTATTTGATTTTTCAATTACTGTTAATGTTGTACTTGTTTCTTTTCATGGTTAAGTATTTGTTGCTTTGTAGACTGTAGTTCTAACCTATCTGGAAATAAAATGAAGGATTTTTTTTTTGTTTCAGTAAATAAAGGGTATCTTCTAGTTAATTCTAACCTATCTGCTATCTCTTTCTTGTGTGCGCGTTTTGTGATCGTTAATTCTTGCTTGAGCCCTTATTTTTGGTCTCTATTTTCTTTCGTTTTAGCTTTTAGGTTAAGTTTTGGAGCTCTGTTAACTTTTTTTTGATTTGACAGTCGAGATCTTGTAGGTTTTAGAATTAGTTCACCTAGGATGAGCACCTACAATTTGCCATTATTATTATCTCCAGGCTTTTTTGACTTCAGGCTTATTGCACTTATAAAATTTACTATGTTTGACAGATGAATCTCGGTAAATTTAACCCTGATATAGTAAGAATTGCCTAGCTTATTCTCTGCCCCTTCCCTTTCTTTTTAAAATCTTTTTCAGAGAGAAAAGCCTATACTTTTGCCGAAGAATAATCAATTTGAATCCCTTCAACGTCCATTGGTCTGTATACTGCAGTGGCAAAAGAACCTTACCCCATGGGGTTTCCAAAAGGTTAACGAGAAAAGCCTTTAAAACTATGCAACCAAAAAACGATAGAATCAAAATAGAAAATAAGTACTGCAAAATATATAGCTAGCATTCTTATTTAATTTATAAATAATCGATACTTCTACAAAGGTTATACCTTTCTGTACATCCTTAACTCTTTTTTTCTTCCCTATTTTCACATAATTCTTCCTGAGCTCAGCATCATGAAAATTGAAAAGAGAGCTTCATAATTTTTAATTGTGAGAGTTTTATCTGACAATAATAGTAATAGTGCTAGATTTCAATATGGTAACTATTAATTTCCTGCTGTCTCTTTATTTGCTAAATGCATGTGTCTACATCATAACCTTTTTTTTTAAGTAAGGATTTCATTTCATATCATTAATATCATCAAGATAATATATTAAATATCTTTGATATATAAATTAAAGAAATAATAAAATAAAATAAATACATTTTAAAATCACTTGAATCAAGACTCTTACAAAACAAAATAGCAACCATACCCAAACTAAATAAAAATAAATACAGACCTTTCAAAAAAAAAAGAAACAAATTTTTAAAGAGAAATAAATAATAGACCTTTTATTCACATAGGAGGGAGATAGAGACCTCTTATTCACATAAGAGGGAGATCTAGATCCCTTGAATAAGGAAAAAATTATTATTACATAAAATTAAAACTAGCTTAACTAAGGAAAAGATTTTGAATGCCCCAATAAAAACTTCACCCAAAGGCAAGCAGCAACAAATTCCTGTATTAAGGGAAAGTTAAAACTGGTGACGGCACCAGTATTATTGACAAGGGCACAGCAACAAAATACACCATCAAATAACTATCATTCGCCTAATACAACAAAATCCCATATAGCAACATTCCAACCAAATGATAATATTACAAGGCAAATATGTTTAGTATCCCATAAATAGATCATTAGTCAGCCACAACCTTGGTAGTTGACAGGGTATTTCCCGAACAGATCAGAGATGGGGAGAGGGGGGACATTGAAACGGCGGCAACCAGGTGCTCACCGCGGCGGGGGGTAGCGGAGAGAGACACTGGCGGTGCAAATGAAGGTTAGCATTGGTCGAAGAACATGTCGTGGGGCTAAGGGGGTTCACGGATGGCCGTGAACGGTGGCGCACAATGCAGAGCCCTGGCAGCAATAACAAATGGCTGGAGACGCTATACGCAGATAAAGAGGATGGGCAAGATAACCTTAAATGCATGTGCCTACATCATAACCTTAAATGGTGCATATTGTTATTCGTTATCAGAATAAGAAGAGTTCATCACGATAATCTAATGAAAGTACTTTTCACTTTATTGATTTATTTCCCTTCAATAATGTTTTTTAAATCAGAAGCAGTAGTTAAAAATTAAGAATAACATCCAATAATACTGAAGATGAAACCAAAAGACCTGCTATATAATGGGCTCAATCATCCAACCATAATGATTAGATACCAATTCTGTTCTGTTTTGGATATGAAATCATCAAATATATTTTATTAATTAATTATTTAATTAAAATTTTAAGTTATTAAGTGAAGATTTTATATTAATATTAAAAATAAATTTTTATATATGTAATTAATTAAACTTTATTTTAAATAATAACCTTCTGTGGCAAGAAAACGCAAGAACATTGTGCAAATAAATATATTGATAGCCAATTTGTGCTACAAAAGGGCATATAACCACTTTGCCAATATACATACATAATAAGAGTAACTACAATTTAAACAGTTTCTTCAATGAAGGGGATTTCTTTTTTTTAAAAAAAGAAATAAACAAATGAGAGAAGGAATATAAAATTAAACAAAGGAATGAAACTTCTTTAAAAAGAATAAAACATTATCCTTAACTAAATTAAAATTAATTTAAAAGACAAAAAAAGAAACTTCTTTAAAAGAATAAAAAAAATCCTTCATATTAAAATTAAAATGAGTAATGCTATGCATATATAGTTTTGATACAAAATTTGTATTCTAATAAATATAACATATGATACATCAATTGTTAATTGGTATTATATAATTATCATATTAATAAATAATAAAAAATTAACTAGAGAAGTAATAGTCACCAATGGTAACACAACATTTGTATCCCGAAATAGCACTACTCAATTAAAATTAATTCACAAAATTAGCCTATTAGTATTAATTGATATTATTTTCACTTATTCTATTATCTGAGACACTTGTTCGATTCAATCTATCCCTTAGAACCAATTTGAATTATATTATTCATCCCTATTAATTTTAAGGTATTATTAGATTCGTGATAAAAAAAATTACTGATATTTTGTGATAAATTTCATATATCACCTAAAGAGAATTCGCTAATCGGTGATGAAATCTATCATTTAATTGTATTAGAGCTAATTTTATCTCGAAGTTGTGATGTATCTCTATCATATAATTTTGATATTTATATTTCTAATATATGACATGCTGCACACGTAACAGATTATGTGACATAATAATGTCATTGTGCATTTCATCTCAATTTGATGATAAAATTGTATTGTTTAATAATGATTTTGTATATAAAAAAATTAGTGATAGAAGCAATTGTTTTATTTATATAGAAAAAACAATTTTAAATTGAAATTCTATATAAATTATATATATTTCCAATTTAATAGTCAATACTTTCTATTCATTTCAGATAAAATATTCAATATATTCAATTCATTCCAAATCAGTTGAATTACATTGAATACACTAATTATAGTAATACAAAAATTCATCATGACTTTAGAAAGTCAGTATGTTTAATAAATTAAGTGAATGTAACAACTAAATTTAACATTGTGCTTGATCATCTTGACAGGACCCAACCCGAGCTCTTCTCGAGAATCGAGGCAAATCCTGCGATGACATATGACTAACATACTATTTACTCATACATATGATACAATGAAGCTACCTGTCTCAACAAAAGATGTACACGTGTACTCCAATATATGGAAAGATATATAATTACACAGACTAAGACACTTATGTAGTTATGCGTGTCGTGGGCTAACCTCAAAATATGATAACTGTATCACACTGCACGAATTCCTATGACAACCTGAGAAAAAAAATAAAAAATAAAAAAAAGGGTGAGCTTGTAGCTCAATGAATAGATATAATTTGAAAATATTGTATACTTTATATGTATTATACATGTATAAATCTGTAAGATAAAATAATTATAAAACTGTATACGAAGTAATCAATAAACTTATACTGAAAGTATGAGCTGTCATAAAATCTGTGTTAAAACTAAAATCATGACATAATACTGGGGATTTGAAAATCTGAAAGCGCAAACTATCATAAAATCTATTATCAAGTTGAATATATGTAACATAACTCTGGAAATACATACTACATATATACTGAAAACCACACCAAACTTGTACCCGGGAAAAATCTGGTCTAACTTGGCGAAGTAACTCACGCACAGGCAGAGCGGGGAATCTGAGCTGTTCTAACTCGGCGGAATGCTGCATCGCTCAGGCAGAGCAAACTAAATTGGTCTAACGCATGCGCAGAACAACTACACTAAAGAGGAGGGTACGCATATGGTGGTTCAAAAACTACTACTATATAATATGATGAAAGCATAATTGTTCTAAAATAAATATTTATGTACTGAACAAAATCATAAATTATATTATAATAAATTCTAAAACATTTTTGAATATACTAAATAATATAAATATTTATCTGTTTAAAATAAATCATAACTAAATCTGATAACGCATAATTTAAGCATAACTGACTGTATTAAAAATATATAAAATATATATAATTATCCACTCACTAAAGTGCGCTAATCTTGAGATGGGTCTGGATTCTAAGATCTACCCGCTATCGGCACACCTCCTATATCATCGGGTGTAAAAATACATCATTAGTACCGATATAAATTATAAATATTTTAATATCGTAAAACTATTACCCACTGAAACAGTGGGTATAAATCTAACTACCCAACTAATTTCTTAAAAATTTCTATTTCTTTTTTCTTTTTTCCTCTCTTTCTCTTTCTCTTTCTCCTTCTCTTTCTCTTTCTTTTTCTCCTCAGTTTCTTTTCTTCCTTTCTCTTTTTCCTTTCTTTTCTTCTTCTTTTCTTTTCTCTTTTTCTTTCTTTCTTTTCTTTCTTCTCTCTCTTTTCTCCTTCTCTCGGCTTTCTCTTCTTCTTTTTCTATTTCGGTTTTGCTTCCTCTTCTCAATGAAGCAAAAACCAAAAAGTTATATATTTATATATAGCGGCCACCGCTTCAATTTCTTATCTCTTTTCTTTTCTTTTTGCTTTTTTTTTTTAAAATCTGCCACCAAGCAATATATATATCACACACGTGTATTACACATCTAGCCTGCTTTCCCCTTTTCAACAAAAGCCCTTTTATCTTAGTGTTTGATCATCTATATAGGCACCAAAGTTGTGTATAGGAAATTCTAAAATGACATGGAAAGTGAACCAAGGCAAGGCAGCTGTGGTGACGGCTGCTGCTGGCAGCTGCTGCACTTGTTGGCAACTGCTGCTGCTACTGCTTGCTCGTAAAAGCTCACTGTAGAACAAAAAACAGAATTGTAAATCCTTCAGTTCTCTGTAAAGCAATATATATTATAATCTATTAGCCTGCTTCAATAAATAATAAGAGCTCACCCATGGAACCACAAAAATTCATGAAACATGTGAAGAAGCTTTGCTCTCTTCCAAGTGATAACAATGAATGTTCAAAAACTCACCAAAAAGCTCTAGCTTCAGCAGCAGAAGCCAAATGATGACAAGGGCTCAGCTTCATACAACCAAGGCTCCACAAGTCTAAAGAATAATCAGTCTTGTAAATCAACCACAAGCACAGGACCCTTACGTATCTGCAAAACAAAGATTTAAAAGAGGAGTAACAAAAACAAGCTTGATGGCTAACTTCTTGTAACTTAAATCTTCAAAAGATGGAAATAAGAACTTTAAAAAAATTTAAGTATTTGTATGGCATACAAAATCATGACTAACATAATTGCATAGATCATAATTGCATATCATGTAGAGCAGTGCATGCAATTTCTAACGATTGTCATCAACCAACATAATTGCGAGAAAGTAAAACACTTATGGACACTACGGTAAAAACTGCTAAGCAGAATGCTGAATTCCATTCTCATCATATTATCATTGAAATATATTGTTCAAAATTCAATAAGAAATCAGAAGTGCACTTAGTTTCACTACACAAGTATCCAATCAAAGATGGTTCCTTTATCATCAAATCAAAGTTTGTTAAGAAATCTAATGTTTTGGCAACCGAGTTCATTGATCCAAGTAAAGGCAGTTGTGGCTACTGCTGCTGCTGTGCTTGCAGCAACTACTACAAGAGAAAGGGCGTGGCTGCATATTTAATAGACAAAATACAGAAAATTCTAACGGCTAAAGGATGATGACTGTATATAAAAGAAAGAAATTTTCTCATCAAGTTATTTACAGAAAGAAGCAACATTACAGATCCCTTCGACATAATGGGCAAGTAGAGTGCCTAAGGAGCCACTTATCTATGCAAGGTAGGTGAAACATGTGATGGCAATGAAGCTAACTTCAAATCGTCTCTCCAAGCTGAAAGTCCTGTGCATATACAAAAAGAGAACTACTTCAATTAGACTGTTCAGAATTTACCTCACTTCTTTGACGAATTTACTCAAATAATTGGTGTGAGGAATAAAAATAAAAAGGAACAAACCCAATTCTCCAGACAAAATCGTACTTTAAAGTTGCAAATAATCAAAAGGAACTTGCTCAATAGTCTCCGTTAATCACAAAATTAGGATAAAAAACAAAACCCATTAACCCACACAACTATTCAAAACCCTAGAGCATTCAAATAGTATTAGTCATCGGGACATTGAAACAATAAAATAAAAACTAGGTAATGCTCCACTAATTCATCAGCAAAGAAATAACAAGACAACAAATTAAAAGTAATGTCTATTCAGTAAATCAGAGCAGAAGTCTAATCTTAAATTAATGGGTATCTCGAATGACCAACAGCGACATCGATGATCGACAATTACAGCAATAATCGACGGTTACAGCAATAATCGACGGCGACACGATAATCGACGGTTACACTTCCAATTGAAGTGTGTTTCGGTTTTAAGGGTTACAGAAATGTTCGACACAGAAATTTGTTTTGCTTTTTTAACTTTAAGCTCCCAAAACGACAACACTTTTGGGGGTATTCTATTTTATTTTTGTTTTTATATTTTTCTTAATTATTTCTAAAAATGGCACCATTTTTTTAATTAAAAATGTAAACATAATTTGGGAGTGGTTTTATTTTTTAATTTTCAATTGATTTTTTTTTCCTAACCAAAATTTCGTCGTTTTGGTTATTTTTTAAATTTTTAATAATTAATTTTTTTATTAAAATACGTCATTTTCATAATTTTTTTTATTTTCTTCCTTAAATTGTTGTTGTTTTTGAGTTGTTCAAAATTTATACCTTTAAATTTTTGTCACAAATTTGTGATAAATTGTTTTTGACCATTTCTATTACAACCTTTTATTACATATTATCAAATTTTATTGATAAAAAATAATTATTTTTTATTATGATATATTTTATCACAAATTCATAATAATTAAAAATGCTTAACAATTTCTACCAAATTATTTTGATAAAATAAAATTTCTATCAAAAAAATTTCAATCACCAAATAATAATGAGAAACCTACTATATTATTGGGAAAAAAAACTATTAGATAATTTTATCCAATTATCTGAATAAACTTGAATTTTTTTAAAAAATAATTTTAAAATTTTATAAATATATTATTTTAGCCACATTTAAATTTGATATTCTTTAATAGCAAAAAATGTAAAATTAGTACTCTTATATCCTTAAACAAAAACAATAAAAAATACTCTCTCTACTTAAAAATTCTCTTTCTCTCAATTTAAAATTTTCTTAACAAAAAGTCAGTTAGATCAAAGATTTCAAAGTTATCATTGAGTAAATTAGGTATTGCACAAATATTTTCTACTTCAAATTTTGAAAATAGTTGATTCTTAGTAACTTTTTTTTAAAATTTTAGAATTTTTTTTATATTTGTTTGAAATGAATTAGAAGTTGCATTTTGAGTTACAAATAAGTGATATAGATAAATTAAATATGAAAATGAGTTAAAATGATGAAAAAAAAGTTTAAATCCGACCAAAAAAAAAATTAATTTGAGGTTATCTATTGAACCCAAACAATGGTTGAAGCAGCGGTCGGCGAGCCGCTGTTTGTATCCAAAGCATCTTAGTTATGGCATTTCGGGATGGCGGCTGAAGTGGCGGCCAACCATTGCCTGGGTCTAGCGCATCTTGGCAGTGGCATCTCGGGCCCAAGATGCCTTGACTGAGATACTGTAGTGGCATCTTAGGCTTGAAATGCTTTGCCACGATGCCATTATGGCATCTTGGACAACAATCTCATGGTCGAGATGCGATAGCTAAGATGCAATTGTTGGCATCTCAGCTATGACATCGCGGGGCCGTGTCAATTCTCTTGATGCAACTCCTAATTTTTTCATTTTTTTGTCATATCAATTTTTAGGTTTTTTGGCGATGTACAATTTCAAATTTACTTATTTTAAATTTCGAATATTAAAATGTATTTTTAAAGATAGATTAGTTTAAATCTAAGTTTGCATTTATTAAATTTGAGTTTAAATATTTTGTTTAACACTATATTTTACATATGAAGACAAATATATCTATTTATAATTTAATTGGCTAATAACAAATAAAAAATTAAAAAATAGTTAAAAAAATATATTTATAAAATTCTGGGACTATTTCTAAAAATTTTCCAACAAACATAAAAACCATACAACTTCTTTCCCAACGTGATACTTGGAAATCCGAAAACATCATTCAGATGGAATTTGATCATCCCACGAGAAGAATACCAAATACGATGGTGATTTTTACGAGCACATCGGAATCTAATTACAATAAATATAAAACATAAAAGGACGAACAATATTTGATAAGATTAAGAGAATTTTTGTGTTTTGTTTTGCAAAAATGCTTTCACACTACAAAATAATAAATCTACTTTTTTTTATTGAAAGATAAATTTCATTAATTAACTGAAAAAGTTAGGAGGAGAATTCTCAATTACAACATAATCTAATAAACATGGAACAACATTAATCCAGTACTAGTTGTAGATGAGTACAAAGTTAAGTTGGCAAGCTCATGAGTCAAGCTATTCGCATTTTATGGTATATACAAAATTTTGAAAGAAGAAAATGCTTCTAGATAATCTAATATTTTCAGGAGAATTAAACCAATTTTGACTGTACAACAATCCTAATGAGTGAATCATTAACAACCACAGCTGCATCAAACTCGATCTCAAATAGAAGACAATTGAAACTGACTTAGAGCTTGGAACCTTTCAAGGATAATTGTAGCTTTAGCCATAGGATTCGAAAAAAGACCCTTTGTCAACTCAGAACCCAAGCATAGAAACTGCCTTAAATAATCTCGAACCATAAAGCCAAAACCTATTCTATTTGTAGAACTATCAATAGTAGCATCGGAATTCAGCTAAAAACTTCCTAAAGGTTGCTTTGTCTATTTTTGAACCATGTGCTCTGTAGCCACTCATACCTATATATTTGTTGATTATATCCTCTACAGTCATAAGAATCCCTTCATTAATAAATTTGTTCTATAAAAACCAAATACGCCTAAAAATTATACATAATAGTTCTAAATTATCCTAAAAAAGCCTAGGCACAACAGAAATAAAAAATTTACATACCATGTAAGATAAGAGAAAAATATTGTATCTATAAATTGGCAAAATTCTCGAACTTGTACTAAGGAACGACAAAGCCACAAAGCATACATGGTACTTTCAGCCCTTTACCACATAGGACAAGTCTCATCAATCTAAACATGATGTCTCTTAAGATTACTAAAAGATAAAATCCAATCATGAGACACAATAAATGAACAATTTGGGGACATACATAATTTCCATAACTTTTTATTCTAAGAACATACCTGAGACTACTCAGAACAATTTGTAACTCCTTAGTGGTTAGAAATAACCCAATAGCCGTTTTTAGTAGAGTAGCGTCCAAGGTAGTCATAATGCCACATCAAGCTGTCATGTTGATGATTAATTTTTTACAGAATCAGAATATTGACGGTCACTTACTGATCATCTTTATAAAATTTTGATAGGACCTGACTCGAGCCCTCTTTAAAAGTTGAGATGAATTCTACAATGACATAGGACTAACATGTTTATACTCATTATATTTGATATACGAGGCTGTGTGCCTTAACAAAAGTATACATAAAAATATACATAAATATACAAAATGTGACATTACATGCAACTATGCATGTAATGGCAAGCCCTTTAAATGTGAAGTACAAATTACACTGCACGAGTTCCTACCACAACTTGAAAAAATAAAAAAAAATGATAAAGAATAAGTTTGTGACTTAGTGAGTGGATATAGTTTTGAAAATATTTCTACTTCATAATAATATATACTAATAATAATAATTTCTTAATAAGAATGTACTAAAAAATAATACAAACGTAAGTACAAGTCTGAATCTTAAAAAGATCATAAAAAGTACTCTAGATAAATATGAAACATATATTGATATCATAAACTATCATATAATCTATTATAAAGATGAATATATGTAATGTAACTCTGAAAATATATACAATATACATACTGAAAATTACACCAAATTTGTACTCGGGGTAAAGTTGGTCTCACTTAATAGACTAACTCACACATAGGCAGAGTGTGGGATCTGATCTCACTTAGGAGAATACTGCATCGGTCGAGTGGAGTAAAATAAATTAGTTTAATGCATGTGCAAAGTAAACTATACTAAAGGAAAGGGTACATATCTGGTAGTTCAAAAACTACTATATAATATTATAAAAGCGTAATTATTCTAAATTAAATATTTCTATACTTAACGTAATAATAAGTTATACTATAATAAAATTTTAAAATATTTTAAAATATACTAATTAGCATAAATATTTGTCTGTCTAAAAATAAATCATAGATAAAATAAATCGGATAATGTATAATCAAATCATATATAGTTCCACTCACAAGTAAGCTAATCTTGAGTTGGATATAAAAATTTAATCATCAATATTCTAATTTTATAAAACTATTTTTTATTGAATCATTGGATATAAATCTAAGTACCTAAACATATTTCCACAACTTTTCCTTTTATTCATTTTTTTATTCTCTTTCCCGACCTCTCTTTCCCAATTTTCTTTTTCATTTCTTCTCTCAATTTTTCTTTCTTTTTTTTTTTTCCCTTTCTTTCTCTTTTCTCTTATTTATTTCTTTTTTTTCTTCCTTATTCCCTTTCTCTTTTTAGGTTTGGCAATTTCCAAATGCACTAGGTGGCTTTCTTTTATAGTAAATATTTCCATCCCTCCAACTAATCATAAAAAGCCGTATAACCCAAGTCAAGAGATGCAAGATGAAGCACTCATCTACTTGCCTCTCGTTTAGGGGTGGGCGTTTTTCCCTTTCCTATTTCTGACTCAACTCAAACCGCCTTGTCTTGAAAATTTGGGTTCGAATGGGAACGAAATTAAAATTGGGACACATTTAGGATAAAAAATTCTACCCTAATAAGTTGAGTCAGGTTCAGGAAATTCCTGAACCCAATCGAGAATTTTTCGAACCCAATTTTTTTTTTTAAATTTTGAAAAACTACTTAAAATGATGTCATTCTGAATGGGAATTCCCATCCTACTCATCTTGACCCGAATCATCCCAAAACAATCTATGCCGATTTGATATCAAAAAAGAATTCAGGAATTCCCAAATCAACCCATCTCGATCTGAAAAGTATCTCGATCGAGACACTTTTCTCCATCCCGATCGAGTTCGAGAATGGTTCGATATTCCTAAATGCAACACAACCCAAACGTTCTTACCCCTACTATCGTTTGCTTACAATAACAACCAATTAGCTTGCTTTTTACATTAAACAAAAGTCACATGCAACATATATGTAAGAAGGTTACACTCTTTAGCATGACAAATAAAAAATGCTAAATTCTTTAGGCTAGGACATGTGTACTACAATAATGCTGGTCTTTTCTCAATATTCTAGCCACCTAAATCTAAAATAAGCTCAGCTACCTTTGCATACTCATGGAGTGTGTGCAAAAACAAAGGTCTGAAAGAATGAGGCCTAAGAAGCCATGGATCATAGTACATGATAGGGGTTAATTAAAGTTTAATATTATTAGCTACCAAACTTAATATTTATTCGTAAAAATTAAGATTATTTAGTTTTTTTTATATATTTTATTATTATTTTTATAAGTTTGGAGTCAATGGAGTAAATAGAGTCGAAACTCTAATGAAAATAAGCCAAAAAATCAAATTGCTACAGTACCTGCACCCCAAGACTAACGCCGGGGTGCTCAAAATAGTGTTTACAGTGCTGCAGTGCCGTAGTGCGTGAACAGTACGGTGAACAGTACACTTGAACAGTAATCATGATATGACTTTGTATTTGATGTTTAACCTTAATTTAAAGGCATGAACCTATAAATAAAAGGCCAAAGACCCAAATTAAGGAGGAGGAGAGAAAAGAAAATAGACAAAAACTTAGAGAAAGAATTCACAATACAAAATCAAATATCAAAGCTAAAGATTAAAGAACCGAGATCAAGATTCAACCTTCAAGTCAAAGAAAAGTGAGAAGCACATCAAAGAGTTACTTTGATTAGTTTTTCTACTCTTTCTTTATCATTATGTTCTTGTTTTTGTTGATCTTTGTAAATTGGTTGGATACTTTGGTTTTTTGATGCACTAAATTATTCATTTAGGGTTAGATTATGTGAATTTAGTATGGATTTAGATTTTGTTAATTTTTATTTTATGATCTTAATACAATAGATTGATTCATTCTATCTGAGTTTAATTCTTTCATTATACTTGATCAATATTTTGAATGATTAAGGAACCATGATGAACTCGATAGAGGGATTCATGTGTTTAGCCTATGATAGTTTGATACATGATCATAGGGTAACAACTATGAGTTCCATCTAGGATAAACATATACCTAGGTGGCATGTATGGTATAATTTAGACTTGATCTTAATGAATTACATTCTGATTTGATTACCATAGACATATAGGTGATTGTTAGAATGTGTAATATAGTCACTCGACCATCGACAAAGGCTTGTGACGAGATTAGTGTCTAAGCCAACAATTGGTATTAAAAGATTAACTAAGAGGTTAATAAAGCCAATGAAATACTAGGGGACGAGTCAAAACCCTAGATTATCTTTATTTTTTAATTCTATCCTTTGCTTTTATTTAGTATAATTGATAGAGTTAGATTAGTTATAGAATTAGATCGCATAGTCCCTGCGGGATTGATATTTGGATTTAAAATCCTTTATAATTTGATATGATAGAATACGCTTGCACTTAGTTAGTATGACATTAATTAAGTTTTTGGCACTGTTGTTGGGGACTATTTCTTTTTATTTTTAAATCAATACTAATACCATACTATTTACTTTTAATTCATATTTTTATTTTTTATTTTTATTTTTGTTTTTATCATCAACAATCTTATCCTTAAAGCTTATAATACCATAGAGGGCATTGAGAGAGACTATATAGTTTAGCAGAGCTCCCAATAACGATCCTAACATGTATACCATAAAATTCTTAGAAATTTGTGATACCTTTAAGTACAACGAAGTCTCTGACAATCCCTTCTGATTGAGACCATTCCCTTTCTCCTTAAGGGATAGAGTCAAGAGTTGGTTGATGTCATTATTGTAAGGATCTATATCGATGTGGGAAGATTTAGCATAGAAGTTCTTAGCCAAGTTTTTTGCACTAGTAAAGACAGTAAAGATAAGGAATGACATCATCTCATTTAGTCAGATTGATGGAGAGTCATTGTATGAGGCATGAGAGGGCTTCAAGGACATGTTGAGGAAGTGTCCTCACCGTGAAGTCCCTAAATGTTTATTAGTCCAAATGTTCTACAATGGATTAGTAGGCCATTTGAGGACTATTATAGATACCGTTGCTGAAGGAGCTTTAATGAATAAATCTACAGATGAAGCTTATGATTTACTAGAAGAGATAGTGTCTAATAGTTACCAATGACCAGTAGAGAGAGCTATACCTAGAAGAGTCATCGGTATACATGAGATTGATGCATTTAATGTATTGGCAGTGCAAATTAATTCATTATCCAAGAAGTTTGATGCATTGAACGCTGTCAAAATCCAACAAGTGACATGCAACTTTTGTTGTGATAATTATATGAATGGGTGGTGTATGGAAGTAGTGAATTATGTGGGCAATTTCAATCATCAACAACCTAACCCATAATTAAACTTCTATAATCTGAGGTGGAGAGATCATCTAAACATTTTTTTTTGCGCTAAACCAAGAAGAGCCATCTAGACCAATGAATACCCCAAGATTCCCACCACCACAAGAGAAAAAGCTGATATTAGAAGACATATTGGAAGTCCAACAATGCCATCCTACAAAATAATTCAGCATCATTGAAGAATTTAGAGGTATAAACAGGATAACTAGCTATAGCTATTAATAGGAGACCTCAAGGCACTCTACCAAGCGATACTGAGACACATCCAAGAAGAAGTGCGTAGCAATGCCAAGCTGTTAACTTGCAAAGTGGTAAAGTTTTACAACAGAACATACCACCAACACCACTTTTAAAGATGAAGAAAGCGGAGAAGGTTGACCAACAAGTAAATGTACAATCATATAGACCATTTATTCCTTTTTTTTTCAAAGGCTACAGCGGTGTCAAACAAGTGTTGAAATAGAAAATCAGCAACATACTAGTTTAAAAAATAGTACAGAATCTTATAAAAGTGTAGAATTTTCAGTAATGAAACGTGTAGAAATTAGTATTAAAGTATAACAATATTTTAAGGTGTGAAAAAGTGACAACACAGTAGAAAATACTAATAACAAATAGTAGAATCAGCTCATGCACACTATATTACTTGACTATTGTAGTATTAATATGGTGCCATCAAATGCCAAAAAGCTCAAAGACATAAAGATGTTGAATCCTCACATCAAAAAGAAGGCATTAAGGTATAGAAAGAAAAGAAAGAAGAAGAAGAAGCAGTACGATGACAGGATCGAAGAGAAGGGCACAAAAGAAACATTTCACCGGTCTAAGATTTAAGTCTTTTTGGACAAGCACGAGGAAATAAAGAAGATGTGGAAGTCAAAAGAAAGGAAGCCTAGCAAGCTCACATATAAAGATGCTTTCACCATTGACTTTGATTCTTTATAAGAATAGAAAAAAAACCTTACCAAGCCGATGACATTAAATCAAGCGCTTATTAGGAGGTAACCTAAGTAATTTTTATTTTTATTTTTGTTTATTTTCAATTTTAGTTTTAGTTATATTAGTTTTTTTTCTTTGTAGGAATAATCAGCAAGTCAAGCATTCAAGGAAGTAGTATGAGTAATTACAAGCGTTGGAAGCAAAAAAAACTCCAATCACATTCATCAAAACAAAACACTGCATGCTTCAACTTCAGTTACCAGAGGAGTTTTTCTTACTTTTAAATTTATTTTGAGACATTGAGGAAAACGTCTAATTTAAGTTTGGGGGTGGAAAACACATAACCTGCGTTTATTTTGCTGCATGCTCTAATTAGTTGTCTTGTACGGTAATTTTTTTTAGTTGTTAAGTTTTTGTTGAAATGATGATCATTAGTCCATGATAAGAATTATAATATTGGTTGATTTTATTTTTACAAGTCTATAGAAAATAGTAAATGCTTGAGATACTTCTTTATATCATTATTCTTGAACGGATTTCAAGCTTATTTTTGATCACTTATTCTTCAGCACATTGAAATAAGCATGTATTAATTGAATTGTTTGCTTAGAGATACTTTTTCCTTAAGTAGTACACCATAGTCTCAAAGACCAATGATCTATAACTTGCTTAATTACTACTTGAGGTGGAATTGTAGAAATCATATGAATAGAGAAATGACATTAGGCCATCTTTGGATTGATTGAGCCTACCTTAAATATATATTTATCCTTAGTTACCCGGTTTGAGCCTAATTACCCATTTTTTTTGTTTAACCACTTTACAAGTTGCAAGACGTTTTACTTATTTATCCTAAAATCTACCGGTAGCACCATAAACCTTGAAGTTTACTTAAAAATAATCTTAAAAAGGAAAAAAAGGTTGTGGTGGTATGAAAAGGGGCAATGTAATAAAAAGTAATAAGTATTGAAAGCGCATATTAATCTAAGTTTGGGGGTAAAAAAAGAGATGAAAAGAAAAGAAAAGTGTTTAAATGCATAAATACCACCAGCTTGAGAAAAATAAGAAATTCTTTGCAAGTGTGATTAAAAGAAAGATGAGAATATCATAAGTTTGGGGGAGGAGATAAGTCAAGGAGAAAAGATCAAGATGTTCTAAGTAACATTAAGTATTTATAGTGTGAGTTGCGTTTCATATTTATATATATCTTTATATCCCATATTGACCTTAGCCTTATATTACAAGTTAATTAAATCTATGTTCTATTTGACTAATTACTTGCTTATTACACATACACATAAGTGATCAATTATAGGAATGAATAAAGGACTTGATGAATGGTATGAGAATTATTGAAAGTTGTTTATTGATTTTTGAAGAGCCTTGTGCTATTTTTTGCAGCCTTTGATACAACGATATTGATAATCTAATCTAATTACATACACACAAGCATTTTTAGCTTTTAGTTTTTATTTAGAGTCATGAATAAATTATGACTATTTCTCTTTATTTGCTTGAGGACGAGCAAACTCTTAAGTTTAGGGGTATTTGATAAGGGTTCATTGAAGTTTAATATTACCATCTTCCAAACTTAATATTTGTTCGTAGAAATTAATATTATTTGCCTTTTTATGTATTTTATTATTAATTTTTTAGTTTTGGAGTCAATGGAACAAATAAGGTCGAAACTCTAATAAAAATAAGCCAAAAACATCAAATTGCTACATTATCTGTAACACTGAAATGCTACCGTGCCCAGTGTCGCAGCACCTAGAAACGAGCGTAACGGTACCCAAAATAGTGTCTATAGTGCCACAGTGCCTAGGATTCAGTGCCTCAATATGTGAATTGTATGAGGAACAGTAACTCGTGAGCAGTAATACTAATTTGACTTGTATTTGATATTTAACTCTAATTTAAAGACATAAACATATAAACAGAAGGCCAAAAACCCTAATTAAAGAGGAGGAGAAAAAAAAGAGGTAAAAACTTAGAGAAAGTATTCACAACACAAAATCAAATATCAAAGCCAAAGATTAAAGTACCAAGATCAAGATTCCAGTTTCAAGTAAAAGAAAAGCGAGAAGCATATCAAAGGGTCACTTTGATTAATTTTTCTACTCTTTCTTTATCATTATGTTTTTGTTCTTGTTGATCTTTATGAATTGGTCGGATACTTTTGATTTTGTGATGGACTAAATTATTCATCTAGGGTTAGACTATATAAACCTAGTATGGATTTGGATTTGGATTTTGTTAATTTTTAGTTTATGATCTAATACAATATATTAATTCATTCTATCTAAGTTTAATACTTTCATTATACTTGATCAATATTTTGAATGATTAAGGAACCATGATAAACTCGACGGAGGGATTCATGTGTTTACCCTAGGATAGTTTAATATATGATCGATCATAGTGCAACAACTATGAGTTCTATCTATGATAGATATATACCTAAGTGGCATGTATAGTATGATTTAGACTTAATCTTAATTAATTACATTTTGATTTGATTACCATAGACATATATGTGATTGTTAAAATTTTTAATATAGTCACTCGACCATCGATAGAGGCTTGCTATAAAATTAGTGTCTAAGCGAATAATTGGTATTAAGAAATTAACTAAGAGGTTAATAAATCTAATAAAATACTAGGGGACGAGTCAAAACCCTAGATTATCTTTATTTGTGAATTCTATTCTTTGCTTTTGTTTAGTTTAATTGATAGAATTAGATTAGTTAATGAATGTTCAAATTGTGATTTTTTGAATAAAAGTTAAGTATAATTTTAGTACTTGATTTATAGAATTAGATCGCATAGTCCTCGTGAGATCGATATCTGAACTTAAAATCCTATATTACTTTATATGATAACATGCGCTTAGCTAGTATGGCATCAATCAGTACACCATAACATCCTCGCCATTAGCAATTCGCTATATTACCCCTTCCAAAATAACCTTAAGGCCCAAAAGTAAGATATTCTAAATGTGTGAAACTAATCGCTTAGATTTTGCATACAAAAAAGAAGATTGTGAGAAATAAAAGCCCTTCAGGACTTTTACCATTAGTGAGTCTAGATTGTTTAACAACTATCATCCTTGCTTGGCTAGCATGGCTTAATTGAAATAAATGAATTCTTTGAAGCCTAATCGGTCAACGTTTTTATTCTGATATAACAAGTCCCAAGAACACTAGTGAAGTCTTCGCTGATCATCAGTTCCCTCACCAGAGTCGAGCACACATTTTATAAAGGTTATAAAGGAGAGCCGTCAGAAGTTTAAAAAGAATCAGTGAGTAGGTTGGAATAGCCAGGATCACCGCTTTGATAAAAAATTTTCTTTCCACTATAGAAAAGAGTTTTGATTTCCAACTGTTCAACTTGTTCCACACTCTTTCCTGAACAAAATTAAATAGCACTTTCTTATATCTGCCATGGATGCTTGAGAGGCCTTAGTATTGCTCATGACTAACCACCACTTGAACCTCAAGGAATTAGGCAATATCCATTTGTAATTCACTATGCATTACTTTCCCAAAACATAAAACCGATTTGTTAATAATGATAATTTCATATGGGCCGGATCATAATCATAAAGAATTCGTTTAATCACCTAGCAGATCGACTATAATACCTTAGTAAAAATAATACTATCATCTACACAAAAAAAGAGTGAAAAATTAAAGTCCTAAATCGACCATCAATCTATATAACTCATTCCTTCGCTCTACTGCTATAAATAAAGAGGATAAACCTTTAGCACAAATAATAAACAAATAAGGGTACAAGGGGTCCTTGATGTGCAATTTATAGCTAAGCGCCAAGGCATGCGATCGTACCAAGTAATATAAGCTTTGAGTCTAAGTATCGTTCCCCCAGAAACTTATTTAATCTAATTATTTTAATTAAGTACTAAAATTAATCTTACTTAACTTTTCTTCAGACAAAATATAATGATGAATATTCTCTAATTAATCTAAATTTAAGAAGCCAAACTTAATCTTAAGCCAATAAACAAACAAGATTAAGCCAATAAACAAACAAGATTTAAATGCAGCAATAAAAAAAAATATAGGGTTGTAACTTACCCCTCAAAATTTAATTGAACCATTTATTATCTTATTTTATCACTTAATAATAAATTGTTGGCTAGAACATGAATATCATTATAAGCCTTTGTCGATAATCAGATAACTATATATCATCCTAACAATTACCTATATGTCTATGGTAATTAGAATAGTATGAAACTCTTTAAGAACAGGTTTAATAATGCTATACATGCCATATAGGTATATGTCTATCCTACATAGAACTCGTAGTTGTTACCCTATGATCATGTATCAAACTATCATAGGCTAAACATATAAATTCATCTATCGAGTTCATTATGGTTTCTTGAACAATCATTATATTGGTCAGATACTAAAAAATAATAAATACAAGATAAAATATATCAATCTAATTTGTTAAGTTCATAAACTAAGAGAAATAATAATATCTAACTATATATTAGGTTTAAAAGTCTAACCCTAGATCAATAAAATTTAGCTTATTATGAATCTAAGAGTTGTAAAGTAATAATTTAAAGACATGATTAACAAAGATATCATGTAAGAGAAGATAAAGTACTAACATAAGGTTAATTCCCTTGAATCATTTTTCATTCTCTCTTGCTTGTTGTGCAATCTTTACTCTTCAATCGTCAATCTTCTTACTTTAATCTCTTTTGAAAGGGGTTTTGTATTTTCCCTTGACTTTTTAATGTTGGCTCTCCTTTTTTTGGCTGTGAAGAAGGGTCTTTTTATAGGTCTTGATAACCCTAGAAGCTTGTACCTTCGACTCCAAGTTATATTAGGACTTAAAAAGGTTAGGGTCGTTTAGTCACATGGGTATCGCAATGCTTAACTCTGCTTCAAGTGCCGTAGTGCTGGATGCTAAGTGTCATGATGCTCAGACTTGGGAAATGGGCCAAGTTCTTCTGTTTGAGCCCCGTAGTCTTAGATATTGGGCACTGTGGTGCTGTACTCTCTGTCTTGGGTGCTGTGGTACTGGGCCATTAACTTTAATTTCTTCGTTTTGCATCCAAGTTTCCCAGTATCTTCATGCCCTTCATTAAAAACCTATATTTGATCAATAACCTGAAATAAATAGCCAAATACTCATCATTTTAGGGCAAAATCAAAGTTCAAGAAGATAGAATTTATAGTATATATAAGCATTTATCAAATACTCTCAAACTTAAGACTTTGCTTATCCTCGAGCAAAACGAAAACAAAACATTCAAAGATTATTTTTGACTTGATATAAAATATAAACTTAAAATTAAAAATAAGCTAGGTTGATTAGATGATCAACATCTTTATCACAAAGGCTATTGAAATGGTACATGTATTTTTAGAATTCAATAAATAACTCTTGATAATAAATACATTCATCAAGTTCTTCATTCTCCCCGATGATTGATCACTTTTGTATGTGTGTGTGTGTGTGTGCCATAAGAAAGTAAATAGTTAAATATTATCTAGATTTACTCAATAACTTAAAACAATATAAAAACATGAGTCTCGACATATTTTAATTTAAAATAACACTACCATAAGCTAGCTTTTCATGTGTTTCTTAGGATTTCACCTCATGTAGTAATTAAGTAAGTTCTAGAGTATTAATCGTTGAGATTGTGGTATACTGCTTTAAGTATGAGTATCTCTAAGTAATAATTTAACTAGTATATGCTTTATTTCAAGGTGTTCAATAATAAGTGATAACAAATATAGTCGAAATCACTTCAAGATTCTTAGTATAAGAATTATCTCAAGCGTCTATTATTTCTTAGGGACTTGTAAAAAATAAATTCAGCCAATAGTTTAAATCTTATCATGGATAAATGATCATCATCTCAGCTGAACAATAATCATCTAAACAAAAACTTTAACATGCAAGATAACCAAAAATTTATATAGCAAATATTAAACATAGCATAAGTATTTTTCTCCCCAAAACTTAAATTTGACATTATCCCTAATGTTAAAAAATAAAAAAATTGAGAGAGTAAGAAACTTCCTTGGTAATTAAAGTTTAAGCATTGCAATATTTTATATCTCCTAATTCTTGCAATGGCTTGTGCCGATTCTCTGAATACTTATCTTGCTATTGTAACCCTAAAAGAAAAGAAAGTAAATTAAAACAAGCAAACATAAAAAGTAAAATTTACTTAGGTTGCCTTCTAAGAAGCACTTAATTTAACGTCATTGGCTTGGCGGGGCTTTCTCTATTCTTATGGTGGATCAAAGAAGATGGTAGAAGCATGTTGGAATGTATTGTCATTAGCACTCTTCTTTATAGGCTTTTATAGCTTTGAATTAAACTTTGGGCAGTAGCTTTTACTCAATTTTCATTGTGCTATTCTAGAATGAGTTTAATCCTAGACCTGGGGAGAGAGTTCCTTTTGCCTTTATCTTTGAACTTTTCATGAAAGGTCTGCTAATTCTTTTTCTTTCTTTTCCTTCTATGCTTCATTGCCTTCTTTTTTATCTGAGGATTCATTGCTTCCATCTCTTTTAACTACAGAAGTTATTGTTTATTGTTTGGGTACACCACATCAATGTTGAAATAGTCTTTATTTTATGTTGATAACTTGATCTCCTTAAAGACTTTGAAAGTTACTATTTTATCTTGTACTCTTATTTTCAACTTCTCATTTTATACATCAATTATAGTTCGTCAAGTGGTTAAGAATTGTCATCCAAGTATGGTTAGAATCTTATTGTCTTCTTTAATATCTATAATGATGAAATCAGTAGGGAAGATGAATTTCTCCACCTATACTAGTATGTCCTCTATGACTCCCTTAGGATATATGAGAAATTGATCGGTAAGTTAAAGTGTGACAATGATAGGCTTTACTTCTCTTTAACTCAATTTGTTATAGTGATAGAGGCGTAAAAGTACTAGTATGATCAGTACTCTAATTTTTGTACTTTTCTCAAAATCATGAATATTTGGATATTTATTCTTGTTTTTTTTATCATAAATAGATGCACGATAAAAAATGCGACGTATAGGAATAAGGAATAAACAGGAGAAGAATTAGATGTAAAACGAAGAAGTTACTCTTAAAATACCAGAATGCCTAATCAGGCCTAAGGCCACGGCACCCAGAACCTGAGGCCATGGCCGTGGGGACAAAATTATAGGGCTGTAGTACCTAGAATCCAAGGCCATGATCCTCATATATGAGAGTTCAGTTTTCTTTATTTTTGGTCTCCTAACGTTATTTGGACTCTTCAATGACGACCTTAGGGTTTCTAATATCTATAAAAACACACTTTTAAGAGCCAAAACATTGACTTTAGAGAAGTAAAAACTTAGAGAAAGAATTCACAACATAAAATTAAATATCAAAGTAAAGAAATCAAGATTCAAGTCAAGATTTAGAGAGAAGCAACCCAAGACATCTTCTTGATTAGTTATTTTCCTTCTCTTTTCTTATTATTATGTTTTTATTCTTTCTATTATTCATGGATTGGTTTGATACTTTTGGTTTTATGATGAGCTAAACATTGTTATTCTAGATTTAGACTATGTGAGCTTAGTATGTAGTTAGATTTCATTGATTTTTATTTATGAATTTAATTGTCATAATTGATTCATTCAATCTTGATCTTAATGCTTTCATTATATTTGGCCAATGTTTTGAATGATTGAGGAACAATGATATACTTGACAAAGGGATTCATATGTTTAGCCTAGGATAGTTTGATGTATGATCATAGGGTAACAACTATAAGTTCCATCTAGGATAGACATATACCTAGGTGGCATGTATGGTATAATTTAGACTTAATCTTAATGAATTACATTCTAATTTGATTACCATAGACATATAGGTGATTGTTAGAATACGTAATATAATCACTCGACCATCGATAGAGGCTTAGGATGAGATTAGTGTATAAGACAATCAATTCGTATTAAGTGATTAACTAAGATATTAATGAGTCTAATAAAATATTAGAGGATGAGTCTATACCCTAGATTATTAACTTTTGGTGAATTTATCTCTTGTTTATTACTGTTTAGTTTGATTTAATTGATAGAATTATATTAGTTAAATAAATTTTAGATTTTAAATTTTCTAATAAAGGTTAAATAGTTATAATTTTAGTAATTGATTAAAAGAATTAGGTTGCACAATCTCTGTGGGAACGATATCTAAACTTTAAATCCTATAATACTTACTACGATAGTGTGTGCTTGCACTTAGCTGTTATAGCACCGATTAAATTTTTAGTGCCGTTGTTAGGGTCTATTTCTTTCAATTCATAGATCAATACTAATACTAAGCTACTTGCTTTTAATTCAGATTTGTTTTAATTTTTTTATTTTTGTTTCAACTAGTTTCTTCATTTTACTTTGATCTTCATTTTATTTTTCTTTGACAGATCATACTATGAAGAAAAATAACTATAACATCAACAATCCTATCATTGAGCTTATGATACCACAGAGGGAGTTAAGAGAGTATGCTATCTCAACTATCGTTAATGTGCAATTTAGTATTCGACAACCAACCGTCATTGCCAACAACTTTGAGATTAAGCTAAATATTATTCAGATGCTAAAAGAGATTGTATAGTTTAGTGAAGTCCCAAATAATGATCTAAATATGCATATCATAAATTTTTTAGAAGTTTGTGATACCTTAAAGTATAATGAAGTCTTCGATGATGCCATCATATTAAGACTATTCCCTTTCTTCTTAAAGGACAGAGCCAAGAGTTGGTTGATGTTATTACCGTTAGGATCTATATCAATATGGAAAGATTTCGCACAAAAATTCTTAGCCAAGTTTTTTCCATCAACAAAGACAGCAAAGATGAGGAATGACATCACCTCATTCAGTTAAATTAATAGAGAGTCATTGTATGAGACATGAGAGTTCTTGAAGGACATATTGAGGAAGTGTCCTTATCATGGAGTTCTTAAATAGCTATTAGTTCTTAAATGGTTATTGGTTCAAATGTTTTACAATAGATTAGTAGGTTATTTAAGAACCATTGTAGATACCGCTGTTGAAGAAGCTTTAATAAATAAGTCTACAGATGAGGCTTATGATTTACTAGAGAAAATGGCATCTAATAATTATCAATGGCCTGCAGAGAGGGTTACACCAAGAAGAGTCATGGGTGTGCATAAGATTGACACATTCAATGCATTGGCAGCATAAATCAATATATTATCTAAAAAGATTTATGCGTTGAATGTTGTCAAACCTTAGCAAGTAACTTATGATTTTAGACCACCTATTCCCTTTCCTCAAAGGTTACAAAGGTGCAATACAAATGCAAAAATTATAGCAAGGTAATCCCAAAAGTGCAGAAAAAAAAGATAAACAGCATATAAGTGCATAAAATGTTGCATAAAATATACAGAAATAACCCTTATAGTCATTCACACCTCTTACACCATTTATAGACTTAAGTAGGTGTCTAAAAATTAGAATCTTTATTTTAATAAAATAATCAGAGGATCTAATTTTATAAAAAATGAAGAGGAAACTTGTGTGTATAGAAAGCTCAATAGAAGTATAGTAGTTTTTTGGGTTCTCTATATAGATGACATACTGATCATTGGAAATGATATTGGTATGTTACAATTAGTGAAATGTTATCTAGGTAAGAACTTCTCCATGAAAGATTTAGGAGAGGCTTCTTATATACTATTATAAACCTTGATAGAGATAGAGCTATGAGGCTGATAGGACTCTTCCAATTCTCGTACATAAACAATGTTTTAAAAAATATAATCTTAGTTAATGTACCTTTTAAACATGACATTCATCTTTTGAGGAAGATGTGTCCTCAGAGGGAAGATAAAAGGGTTAGAATGAATAACATCCTATATGCATCAGCTGTTGGAAGGTTAATGTATACCATAATGTGTACGAGATTTGACATTAGTATAACTGTAATTATTACGAGCCGATATCAGTCTGATCCAGGTAATAGTTATTGGATGATAATCAAATATGTCCTTAAATACCTTAAGGGTATAAAGGACAAGTTTTTCATTTATAGAGAAAGTGATTTATAAGTTAGAGGATACATAGATTTAAACTTTCAGTCTGATCCGGATGATAGAAAGTCCACATTTAGTTATTCTCAATGGTGTTGTAGTAAGTTGGAAAAGCACTAAGCAATGGTCTATAACTGATAACAGAGGCGAAATACATTGCTACCTCTGAAGCAGCGAAAAAAGTAGTATGGATACATAAGTTTGACGTCGAGCTCAAAGTAGTTCCAAGTTTGATGGATCTTATCCCATTATTTTATGACAATAATGAGACCATTGTACAAGCTAAAGAGCCAAGAGCACACTGGAGATTTAAGCACGTGGAAAGGAAATACGACATAGTTAGAGAGATATTGGCTAGATGAGATGTAATATTTTATAGAGCTGACTCTGTATATAATGTAACAAACTCACCGACTAAAGTATTAACTTCTAAAGTATTTGAGAAATACATGGAGTCATGGGTATTAGATATAATTATGAATGACACTAGAGCAAGTGAGAGTTGTTGGAATTTGTGCTTACGTGCCATCTTATTTTGTATGAACATTTTAATATTTTTACAATAGATATTTTATTATATTGCTAATTATATTTATTAAATGGTAAGATGCTTATAACATTTCAGACATCGTATGATCTGAATGAGTTTAGATTTGGTCTAAAAGAGTTTAGATCAAGGCTAAGAGTTAGCAATGTTGAAAGCTAAAATGTTAAGAGTTAGCACTACTAAGAGTTAGTAGGTTATAAGAGTCAGCGAAATCCAAAGAGTTAGAGCCTTGTCTAAAATAGGACAAAAACCTGAGGATATATTAGTAATGACATATTTGTAAGGAGTTGTAAATAGTGCTAAAAAATGTCATTGTGCAAGTATGTTCTTAAACACTATGTTCTTGATTTATCTTCATGAATACGGGTCTATTTGTGAAGGCCTTTTTATTTATAGATTAGTATATGTCTATATTAGAATGATCTAAATTGTTAATCTTAGCAGACTATGAGCTGGGTGAAAGCTCGTATAGACATGCAGATATTGAGTAAGGATTGGGTATTGAGCAAACTCACGAGGACTTCTAATAGACATCCCATAAACCCATAAATAGAAGGTCTTCTTAAGTTAAATAGTAGTCATGGTTCTTTGACCTGAGTACTACGGTAGGCTTGTAAGTGATTCACCATACTTTGGTTCCATGTATGTTAGAAACCTTTGATGGTTTAACCCCTGGATGTCGCTGGATATAGTTTGATGCTTATTGAGTTCGGTGAGTAGAGATATAGGATCTGTTAGCTCATATAGGTGAGTTGTATATCTTGATGCTTTGAGATTGTATTTCATAAAGTCTTATGGCTATAAGCAGTAAACTCGAGAAAGAGTTTTCTGTGGGATAAACAAAAATGTTTGTGAATATTATTTATAGAAATACGAATCTGGAGATAAGTTCACGGTTAAGCATATAAAGATTTAATAGTAATGATCTATGTCTATACTCTTTCAAAATCTAAGTGATGAAAGGATTATAAACCATAGCTTGTATGGTTTAACGCACCGTTCTATAATTTCTGTAACATGTGTGTGGTGCATCATTTATAGATTAACAAAAAAGTTCTGTAAGATGAACAGGTTTGAACCTAGGGAGTCTCACAATATGAAGTGTACTCATTGAGCACTAGGGTAGTGTACTAGGTTTAATAGTTCGATTCAGAAAATTTTTAAAAAGTAGGAATTTTTTTGAGATCTCTCGAGAATTTAATGGGTTTAAGTGTTAAGCCTAGGAGGTTGACAAGTTATAAGTGATGATTGGTCATCACTTGCCACCTCTTAGTGCTGTTTGTCAAGCAATGGCATAATTATGCCTTAATTACTTGATGAGTGGCAAGATAAATTACCACATTAAATAATTAAAGGACATGTGTCCTCAAAGACAAAAATGTGTACTAATGACAATTATGGGCAAGTTGAATTGGCACACTTGCTGGTTAAAGGACGCATGTCCTTGGAAAATAAAAAAAATATTTTTAAATGAAAAATACTTTTTGCATTTAAAAAGTTTTAAAAAGCATTCAATAATTTGACAAATCTTTGAAAGAGTTACAAAAACTTATTAATAAAAGAAAAGTCAAACCACTTAAATGTTGCAAATGGTTTGCAATTAAAAAGTGTGGCAACAACATATTCGGCAACTATTAAAAACCAAAAGGAAAAAGGGTTTTTCTTTCTTTGTTTTCATTTTGGCTGAGAGATACATTGAAGAGCAAAGAATTGCTTCTGTATAATTAATCCTGCTAAAATTCAAAACAGTCATTTTAGCTCCAGTAATCTCACTTGCGTTTTTGGACTAGAATTGTTCACAGTATCACTTTAGAGTGAGTTCCTAATTCTGTTAGTGTAACAAACTTACATTCAGAATGTGTATATTGCAATAGAAAATTAGATTTTCATTTCTGCTGAATTGATTTGTATGTGAGACATGTATATGAAATACAATTTAAATTGTAATGTACACATTTGCACCCTACGATAAGCATATTAACACGCCTAAATTGTATAGACTCCTTCAGCATCTGAATAGTACTTGACTTGATCTGAATTTTTTTGTATTAACTATTAGTCACCAAATACTTGATTGAATACCATCTGTAGTAGGGATTGAATAATCTTTTAAAGATCTTTGTTTTATCATCAATTCATAAACATGATTATTACTGTTGTCTTCTATGTCTACAGATAGGTGTCGGTTCAAGTCAAAGTTCTTGGAATGTTCTTTTAATATCAGGATCAAAAGAAGTCAATTTTGCATTTTTAGTTATTCGCATGAACTGTTAAAACAAATCAAAGTAAAAAGAAAAAGAAAATTTTGAATTAAAAGTAAGATAGTTTGGTATTAGTATTAATCTAAGAATAGATAAAGAAATCCCACGCAACGGTGCCAAAAACTTGATGTGCGAATTCTAACTAAGCACAAGTGCACGCTATCGTACCAAGTAATATATGATTTAAGTACAAGTATCATTTCCACGGAGACTTATTTAATCTAATTCTTTTAATCAAGTATTAAAATTAATCTTACTTAACTTTTATTCAGAATAAATTTAAGGATGAATGTTCTCTAATTAATCTAAATTTAAGAAGCTAAACATAATCTTAAGCCTATAAACAAACAAGTTTTAAATTCACCAATATAAAAGAAATCTAGGGTGTCACCTTATCCTCAATATTTCATTGAACCTATCATTCTTTTATTGAATTCCTCAATAATAAATTATTGGCTAGAACATGAATATTGTTATAAGCCTCTATTGATAGTCAGAAAACTATATTTCATCCTAACAATTACCTATATGTTTATGGTAATCAGAATAGTATGAAACGCATTGAGAATAGGTCTAATAATGCCATACATGCTATATAGGTATATTCTATCTTACATGAAACTCATAATTGTTACCCTATGATTATATATCAAACTATTCAATGTTAAACACATAAATTCCTCTATTGAGTTCATTATAGTTCCTTGAAAATTCATTATATTGGCCAGATATAATGAAACATTAAACGCAAGATAGAATAAATCAATATAATTTATTGAGTTCATAAAGTAAAAGAAATAACAATATCCAACTACATATTTGGTTCAAGAGTCTAGCCCAAGATAAATAAAATTTATGTCATGATGAATTTAAGAGTTCCAAAGTAATAAATTATAGACATGATTAATAAAGATATCAAGTAATAGATGATAAAAATAATAACACAAGGTTGATGCCCTTGAATCATTTCTTCTTCTCTCTTACTTGTTGTGTAATCATTGCTTTTCAATATTCAATCTCTTTAATTTAATCTTCAATCAGCTATACTATTTTTGGGATCAAACTATAAATAGAAGTTAGTTTTTGGGGACCTAATTGCTAAAGAAGAAAGTATATTACTTTTAGAGTAATTAGCTGAAAATGAAAAGTCTAAGATAATAAGTCTTGGCAAGTCTTAAAATACACTGTTTCATTAATTAGTTTGAGTTGATTAGATATTGACATGTGGCAAAAAGTTAGTAAAGTTCTAGGTTTGTGCTATACTCTTGGTTGATAAATACTAAAACTTGGAAAACTTATAAACAACTCTATAATCTATCATGAAGTTGTCTTTTAAGTTGGCCAAAAAATCACCAATTAAAAAGTAATTGATTGATAAGTTATAGCTCGAAACCTAAATGAGTTTTACATGCTACTCCTCTTCGAATGATATATTTTTTTTTAACAAAAGAAAATTTGATTATTAGAATAAACTGATACAAACATTGATGTATTTCCTATAACAACTACTTGTTTTTATCATAATTGAATCTACCTATTTAATCTTACTGATGTACAATGAATATTGTTTTGCACAATGATCCACACAAAGAATATTGCCAATATACATGCACGTACTTTGAGTATTCCATCTTTGACTCTTTCTAATCCTATACCTTAACAGTCAATTTTTTCAATTAAGATTACACTAGATAAATTGTAGGGAATTAAGACATAAATAATTGAATATACAATAGAACAAACTCTAGGTGGACTTATTCTATCTTGTCATAGAGTTGGCACGTGTCCTAAAATACAAATAATAACTCTAAGGATGATTAAAACTAGTAAAGCACCTACTTTATATCTATATCTGAGTGACACAATATAAAAAATATGAGATTTAAAATAACACTAAATTAAAATAACTGACAAATATTGAAACATATTTATTAAAATAAAACATGGATAAGCAATTAGCAAAACTACTGTCAAAGATGGATGCCGTTGTTATTAGATCTGACGAAGGAGTCTATTTTCCAATTAACACACACTACCATAAGAGGTATAAGCTTACAGATCTGAAGATATTGTAACTTAATAAACTTCTGGAATTGCAATTTTACATTATAGTCTAGATGCTTCCATCATGTCGCTAGTGAAGACTCATTGTTGAAACTTTTCTAACATTCATGCACGCGTGGCAAGGTTATAACTTAACTAATTTCTTCAATTTGTTTTCCTAATTGAGAAAGAAAGAGAAAAAATTTGAAAAGTATCACTTTTGTGATCATATTCTTTCTCAATCAATTAAATTCAATTACCAATGTAGAGGATGACCTTGAATTGCATAAGAAATTGACATGTAATCAATTAACCATCAATCATTTTTGTTATAGGTATAAAATTAAAATTACAAAATGATTGTCATTATAGCTACCACTCAACTTAAAAGTATATAAACCTATAATTATTATGTCTCACATTAACATTAAAGATAAACTTTGATGCCCAATCTAAAAATGTAACCTATTTACTAAAGATCCAACATTAATATTAAAGAACATAAGTCCTCTTACTCAGTTTAAAAATATAGCTTATTAGCTAAAGATCCAAAATTAATATTACAGATAAGTTTTAAAAACTTTTTTATCAGGGCGGACTTGCCTTAAGGTCTAGGGCGGGTCATATTCTCACTAAAATTTTTTAAACCCAATAATGACTTTTATAATGGAATAAAAACATTTGAACCCCCAAAGTTTAACCCAAATAACAGTTTTACCTATTTATATTTAAAATTACCTAAAAAAATCCCTTTCATTAAAAAAGATATGTTAAATTGGATGATTTATGTTACAATTGCTATCTTACCCTTTGAATTATAATTGACTTAAAATGAAACAAAATTGATATATTATTGAATATGGAATAATTTGAATTACTTATATATATTTAATATATTTAAAATAGGATATTAAAATCATAAATTAAATTATTATTAAAATATATTTATTATATGTATGTGATATATCTTGAATGTCTTCAAGGTAAGGCTTAATTTAAGTAATATCCACAAGTTTAGTAAATTGACAATAATACCTAGCCGTTGAGGAATATTCTATCAAAGTTTATAGGAAAAGAGTAATAAAGTCATTCATATTTAAATTTTAAATAAATATTTTAAAAATATAATCTAACCCTAAATCATAATTTAATTTAGGTAGTGGTAGTAGTAGTATGTGTTGATAGTGAGAATGAGAATGATAGTGACAATAATAGTAGTAGTATATGTTGATCTTGAATTTTGGGTTATCTTGGGCCAATGAGTTAAATATGTGTTTCTCTGAGAATGGTTGCAAGTTCTCTTGATGAGCTGGGCTGGATTGACCACTCTAAGCATTCATTGAGCCTTATGAGCATTCTGCAACAACAATTATGTCAGGCCACGTTGGAGTTTTTCTTAGTGACAACCCTCCTATGGTGAAGTCAGTAAGGGTCCAAGGAGAAATAAGGAAGGCAAGAGAATGTTTTTAAAGAGATGTTTAGAGATCATAAGTCTCAATACTCATTTAAAAATATAACCGATTAAGTAAAGATCTAATATTAATATTAAGAATAAGTTTTAAAAACTTTTTTTTTATCAAGGGTGGACTTGCCTTAAGGCTTAGGACAGGCCATACTTCCACCTACAAATGTTTAAACCCAATAATAAAATTTTTTAATGGGATAAAGATATTTGAACCCTCAAAGTTTGACCCTAATGATAGTTTGACTCCTTTATTTTTAAAATTACCCAAAATGACCCCTTCCATTAAAAAGTTATATTAAATTGGATGATTTATGTTACAATTACCATATTAACCTTTGAATTATCATTGATTTCACATGAAATAGAATTGATATATTATTCAACATTCATTTCTAAGATACAACAATTGAGTGAATATCCAAAGTTTGGAAGAATCAAGAGAGGATATTGTATGAAATACATAATATTCTTTTGATAAAAAAAGTACAAATTGTCATTGCTTTAATGGCTTTTCATAACTTCAACGGACAAAAGAGTTAGAGTTTAAGCCTTATGATGATAATAATGAGCTTATTTTTACACTTTATGAGGGAATGAGTACACAATAAGAAGTTGTTCAAGTAGAGAATACATTTCATATTAGGGAGATGGACGAAGAATGCAAAGAATTGAAAATCTTTTATATCTAGTTGATTAATATAGCATTTAGTAGAAAATAGGAATAATTTTTTGGTTATGTCGATTATGTTATTTTGGAATACTATATTATAAGTGATGTTTGACTAAAGCATATAATTTTTCTTAGTTTTAGTTAATGAGAACTAAATATTAATTTTTTTTTTCATAAAATCGCTATAGAACAAAAGTGTGTTTTGATGAAAAGGTTTTGTTTTTGTTCAACTCTTGACATCTATGGGTTGTTAAAAGAGGCATGTGTTTTTCAATAATTCTCAATATTAAGACTTTAAGCGCATGCTTGGTTGGGCTTCTCTATTAGTCAAAAAATATTTTTTAATGTTAAAAGCTATTTTTAAATTTTTTAATGATATTTAGTTGCAATTAAAGTAAGAGCTTTTGGAGATTGAAAAAAATTATTTTGTCTCTGCTTACAAAAGCTTAAAATTTAGGCTTTCACGAGTCGAGTTTTTTGAATTTTTTTATATATATTTTTGTATTGACACATATATCTATTAATATTTTCTTAATTTTATAGTATACTCTTAATAACAATAAACCTTATTCAACTAATATGTTTTAACTTTTCTTTGGAAGCTATTGTATCGTTATATCTTTGTAACCATCATATCTTTACAAGGCTCTATTATTATTTTTAAATCATAGGTACATTGTATTTTATTTTATTTATTTTTAATTTTTTACTAAACACAATAATTTATTTAATTTGTTAATTGCTATGTATTAATTTTACTTGATTCTTGACAATTAGTATTTATTTATGTTTAGAGTTCAATTATTTTAGCAATTATTTCACAATGACTGTGAACTAAATTTTAGCATGAATCACCTTTGTGTTGTCTATAAAAATACATTAGTAAATTTTAAAGATTAAATTATAAATTTTATTTTATATAAAAAGATTTAAATGTAAAGAATTTAAATATAAACTTTATTAAGTATATTTGTTTGGCAATTTAATAATAGATAAATAATTTTAATAATGTGTAACTAAATGATTTACTACATAAAAAATATTTTTTTAATTAATAACCAAATAATGAATGATTTTTTTCTTAAAAACTTTACTTTCAAAAATTCTATTTCAAAAGTTCAATCAAACGAATCTTAAGTTAGAAGGCTAAGCCACACTATATTCACTAATATTCATCGTTATCTTTTACTGTTGATCTCTTGACACATGAATTATATAATATTAAGAGATAATCAAATATTAACTAAATATAGAATATTCATCACTTTGGATTAAAACTCTCTTTTAAATTAAGATCACCTAAGCTTTTAATGATTATTGTGTACAAGATAATTAAGTAGTTAAAGGGTTATTTTCTATTTTTCATTTTCTTTTTTTAGAAATTATTAACAATGTTATTGCCAGATTCTCAATTTTACTTACTGAAACTCTTCGGGGTTTTTTCTCATGTTCTAGAAGGATTCGTAACGGTGATCCATAATCCTCCATCTTTTTTTCCTTGCAGATGAAATTCTCAGTAGAGTATTGTTGATCTTCATAATCAAGGACATATACTACCCATTTCTTCTTATCATAGTTGCTCCTCAATCTCTCATTTACTTTGCAAATGGCGTATTGCAAGGGTGACCATGACACTGTCCAATCTAATGCATTTTCTCGCCTCTGATGCGGCTGCCGCGAGTCAGCTTATCAACAAAAATAAGAGCCATGTTCTTTTAGAAAATATGTTTTGCCTCAACGTGATGCAATTAATTAAAATTTGGGTTTTCAAGATGGTCATTTTCCTTTCAATCACCTCGAAATTCCAATCTTCAAAGGTTGTCCTCAAGTTAAATATCTTCAAGCTTTAGCAAATCCGTTGTTTCTAAGCTTCGGGGTTGGATAGGAAATTTTTTATCTACGATTAGTGGTGTTAAACTTGTTAAGTCTGTCTTCCGAGCTGTGTTATTATACAGTTTTAAGGTGTATTTTCGGGCTCAGAGTTTCATCAAATTCTTTCATCAAGCTACTCGAAGCTTCATTTTTTAGGAGATTTTAGCGAGCTTAAACTATCCTTGATTGCTTGGGGAAAGGTTAGTTCTCCAAAATTGGGTGAGTTTTTGGATTACGACATTTGGATGTTCTCAACAAGTCTTGCTTGAAGTTTCTTTGGGTCATTAGGAAAGGAGATTATCTGAGCGCTTCTTACATTCGATATTGCCTTACTGGTACAAAAACTTCCTATTTAAATTCTTTAATTTGTCTCGACTTTTGTTCAGTGCTTCAAATTCTTCTTAATGGTTCTATGTGGCTCATTGGGGATTCTTTTAAGATTAATTTTTGTTTGATCTTGGTTGAACTCTCCTATTTTATCTCGTTTTGACTTTTCTAGAGTTTTGTTAAACTACTTGGTGGCTAATGTTATTTATGTTGTGTTGGTAGCAAATAATTTTTTTTGTTTAATAAAATAAACGCAATAGAAATCAGATCGTCTTGTTCATAATTACTTGTATAAAAATAAAAGATTACCCTAATTTTTCGTTACGATAAATCTTGAATGCACTTGCTGCAATTTTTTCTATTATTCTCAATCTTTAAAATCGATACGTGTGAGCACATGAATATTTTTTTAATTTCTAAAATCACTAATACCCAAATTTAAAAGAAGAGTAATAATCAAATTCTTTTTCCACGAAAAGAATACGTAAAAAGAATTTTTTTTGTTATAGTAATTGTAATTTTTACTACTCCATATCTCATATATATATATATAAATCTTATTTGGGTATTTATAATTTGATTAGGATTAGAAAATTGAAGTTTAATTAGGATTTGAGTTAATAGAAGGACTGTAAGACCTATGAGCTTTCTAACTCCATCTTAAAAGGTCAAGTCCTAATCATCTCATGATACACAAATTCTTCTACGTTAACCTCAAACTATTCTACTAAAAGCCAGTGGTTGTACTATAGTAATCCAAGTTATTAAGTAAAAGCCCATTTAATTAAAACTCAATTTAATTAAATTGAGTTTAGTCTTTAAACCAATAATAACCACTTAATTGACCCTCTAATTAATGTTCATAATTAAAGCTAGACCGTGAAAATTTGTATTGCATTTTTAATTATTTATTTACCCATAAGTTATTGAATGCTCTAATGTTATTTTTAATATGTCTATATTTATAAATAAATTTACAAATAAATATTATTATTCAATAAACCATTTATTGAAAAAATTGTGGCCACAGATTCAAATGATCAAGTACTACAAACAGCTTAGGTGGACATATTTATTAGATTTTATCTTACAAATATATCTTCTTACGACCTATAAAATTATATCTCTAAGATATCCAAATTTTGACTATTTATATGAATCTCATTCCGTGATAACTTAAAAGATATAATGCATGAAGGTAAGTTCATTATCTGCTTAGGATTAAGACTAATCGAGGTTATTAAAGCTTTTGCGAATTGACATCATTGACATTTAGTTAACCTGATCGAAATTCACAATAGTCCTTTTCAATGTTATATATACACTAATTTTTTTACTCGAAGTCTCCACTTCGATGATCAAGATAAATAATTCATTATAAGAAGTAGAAAAATTATAACCTTATTTAATGAAATACCATTTTCATTAATGATTGTGAACTAGATTTAATTTATAAAATTTTGTAATCAATACTATCTATATTAGCATCATATATTTAATACATAGATCATATACTTTATAAATATAGGTTCATCAATAAATATTTAATTACATATATAAATAAATTTTATTAATATAATAAAATATTATTACACATACTTTAATAATATAAAATAACATAAAACATCTAATATAATGGTGTGTGGTATATTCTCAGAAGGGTTTTTGAGTATTTACGTAACTTATAGCCTTGATATTATTATTCCTAAGAAGAAATTTAAAGATAGGTTAGTATGGACTTCTTCTGGGGATGGGATTCTAGACTTGCATTCTTTCTACAAGTACATTCGGATCATTCTTCCTCATAAGCCTTGGAGTTCGATTACGTGGAGGTATTTTATTCCTCCAAAATACTCCACTTTTTTATGGCGATTGTTCCAACACCGAATCCCACTATTAGAAAAAGGGCCTTTTATGATAGAATTTGGAAAAAATAATTTGTCACAAAGTTGGATGGTATTTTGAATTTAATATTCCATCAAAAAATAGTGATGTTTCTTTAACAAACTAATCTATCACAAAGTTATGATAGAAAATGGCATAATTTTATTTTTATAAAATTAGAAAAAATGATTTTGTGATATAAAATATTATATGGCGTATTATATTAATGTATAAAATAACATTGTTTTGGCTAAAATATACCTATGTAGAGTTTAATTTCCATGTTGGAAATTTTAATTTATTTGTAATAGCAAAATGGTGTCTTTCGACACCTATATAATCGATGTAGAATGGTGCCATTTCAATTATAATTAAAAAAATAAAAAAAACAACGATATTTTGAGTATTAAAATTTGGGTACATAATAATTAAACAACGTCATTTCACGAATTAATGTCCCCAAAAAATGGTGTCATTTAAGATATGAGATTTTAAAAGAAATTTCAAAAACAACGTCAGTTTTGAAATAATAAAAAAATAATAACTAAAATTAATTAAAATGATGCCATTTTGCAACAAAAAAAATAAATAAATAAAAGTAATGGTTTAAACGGCATCGTTTGCAATAGAAAATTAATAAATTCATGTAAAAATAGTGTTGGTTTGAGCTAGGTCATTAACGAAAAAAAAGGGGGGGAATCATCCCTCCACACTTGGGCTTTCTTTTGGTCTAAAACTTTATCTTCAACTTTGTTTTTCATTTTGTTGTTGTTGGGTCTTACTAATCTTTTGAAATTATGTGTTTGTTGCATCTTCACTGCACACATTACTTTAGAAAATCGTTTTGTGATGAGTGTAGAATCTTGTTTCATTTGTTGAGTTGGATTGTGTTAGTACGCCTTATATTTGTTTTCATTTCTGAGTTTGTGTGTTTTGATCAGTTTAGAAATTATTGACTTAAAACCCAAATTGTGGTGAGGAAATTATTTAGATTGTTTTATCTATTTGAGAGTTTTGTTTTATCTATTTATTATTTCATTCATGCAAGCGAAAAGGGAATCCGTGAAGCACCATTGGCTGCTAGGGTTGTCTTTTTATAGATGGAACAAGATTGGAGTTGTTAGCTATGTAATACGTTATGGATTTCATTTGATTTGTATTATATTTGTGGGCCGTTTGTTGAGTTGTTGGTTTTTTTTGCTTAAATGTTAATTTTCTTTGACCATGTGAGTATGAAGAGTTTTAATAAGCAAAATATATAAATAAATTCATATTACATTCTCACATTACTTATAACCTTCTAACATTACATTTAGTTGTTGACTACTTATATTAACTACTTATAACCTTCACTGTGGTTGTGTATGAAGCAAAAGTTCGTGATGTTGACTTTGTTGATTGATAGCCCTCGTCCGGGTAACGACATTAATGTCTATTTGGCTCCATTGATTGACTACTTTAAAACTCTTTCGATTGTTAGAGTTCAATCTTATGATACAAGTAAAAAAGAGTATTTTACATTGAAAAATGTGTTGTTGTAGACCATAAATGATTTCCCTACATATGAAAACTTGTCTAGTTGTATTGTAAAATGATATGATGCATGTACATATTGTAGGGAAATGTTTTTTGCATGTAGACTTCAACACTCTAAGAAAATTTGTTATATGGGCCATAGACACTTTCTTTTGGTAAATCATTCATATTGAATGCAAAAGAAAGCATTTAATAATAAACAAGACATTGGATGTCCACCTAATCCATTAACTGGTAAGTAAATATTATTCAAAATGGAAGGTATTTACCATACAATTGGGAAAAAGGAAAAAAGAAGCAAAAGAAGCGGAAAGAAATAGAGAATGTACAACTTAGGGATAATGAATACCATTGGAAGAAGAAGTCAATATTTTTTGAACTTGCATATTATAAATATTTATATATTCGCCATCAATTAGATGTCATGCATATAAAAAAAAAATTGTTTGTCAAAACAGCTATAGTACTTTACTAAACATTCCCGGTAAGACAAAAGATAAGGTTAATGCGAGGTTAGATCTTATAGAAATAGAGATAAAGATAGAACTAGGTTCGAAAGTAAATGAAAGAAAATCAACAATACTTACTTGCAACTTCTTTCACATTGATTTGGGCTAAAAGGAAAACATTTTGTGAAAGATTGGCCAATATTAAGGTGCCCGATGGTTACTGCTCAAACTTAAAAAATCATGTGTCCATGCATAATTTGAATATTTTGATACAACAATTTCTTCTTGTACTTGATTCGCTCAATTTCAACATAGCACATCAAAATTGCTATTACTAGAATGAGTTACGTTTTAGTAGTTTTTGTTCTAATGTGGTTGATCTTGCCAAGTTAGACACGTTGCAAAGTGACATTAATGTTACTTTATGTTTATTTGAAAAATACTTCTTGCCTTCCTTTTTTGATATTATGGTTCACTTAATAGTCAATCATATGGAAAAGGTTAGGTTATATGGGCCAGTATATCTAAGATGAATGTATTTATTTGAGAGTTTTATGAAAGTTTCAAAGGGTTATGTACAGAATCTTAATTAGCCAAAAGGTTACATTGCTAAATGTTATATTGTCGAGGAGTCAATGAAATTTTATGCTGATTATTTTTCTAGCTTAGATGCCATAGGAAATCCTCTTGGTCAAAGAGATGTAATAGTCTTTGACAAACCATTAATTAATGAGATAATTATGGAAGTACAACGTGATTTGCTAGATCAAGCTCATCTGTATATCCTACATAATACTTTAGAGGTGCAATCGATATTGAGTAAGCTTTTTCGTTTAAAATAATTATCTATTGCTTTCTATTAATTTATAGTATTAGTTTTTTTTATACTAATAATAATTCTGTAACGTATAAACTAGGGAGCATTTTATGTGGTTAAAACAAGAATACCTTATCAATCACGTAACACAAAATAGTTATAAGACCAACACAATCGTACTTTTATTTATTGATTTGAGGATAAATTATAAGCTTAATAAATGTAATTGTATTGGTTCCCATTACTTAATAACTAATCGATTACCCATTCTTCTATACTTATAATAATGTTTAATTTTTAGGTTTTAAGTGTTATATAGAATAGGTAGTCTATCTCACATGTCATTGAATATTTATCACGTGGACCAAGACCAAATTTCATTAAATACCCAAGATATCAAATTAATGGTTATCATTTTTAAAATATAATTCAGATAATAATCATGTTACTCAAAATAGTGGTGTTAGTTTAGTTTCCACGACAATGCAAGTCGTTAGTGTCAAAGACCAAAATATTGTAAGAAGGAATTATCATTTTATGAAGCATAGATGAGATTCGATACATTGACTATTTTATGTTCAAGGTTACAGTTTTCAAGTGCAATTGGCTTGACAGTGCAGCCAATGTGAAAGTTGATAAACTTGTTTCACAATTGTCAATCTCAAGCGTTTAGGTTATAAGTCTAACCCTTTTATATTGACATCTCAAACCAAGCAAGTTTTCTATATTACTAACTGAAAAGATAATCAGTTAGCAATTGTTTGCTCTTTACTTGAAAGATGAAGTGTAGTGGATTCAACCATTAAAGAGGTTGATAATGTAATGGTGGATCCACTACACTTCATCTTTCCACCATTAATCAAAGAACTACAAGCTGTTGATGCTTATCATGTGAATGATTTAATGTACACCTAATCGGATTATGATGTTATATGGTTGACCTAAGTTCAAATTAGTATGAGTGTAAGTTTAAAAGCTCTTCTGTATTTTCATAATTTGAAGCCTATATAGAATAAATGAGATACTGAAATTTTTTTATACTAGCTTATATTTGTTGTGTTGGTGAAAAACTCTTTTGTTTGACTTGGTTGCCTTGGTTAAAAAAAAAAATGATGGTAAAAAATTTAAAGACAAATACAACAAGAGAGGTGTTCCAAAGGGTGAAGAGGCACTTAAAACCCATCAATATAGTTGGTGTTTTAACGAGGCAGTAATCTCTATTATTTACAATGATTGGCGCAAAGTTCCTTCATGGCTAAAGGACACAATTTTGAAATTTGTGCAAGTATTACACACTAAAATCATTGTTTTTTTCTTAGTCATAACTGATGGCAAATAATTTACTAAGTGCATTCCCTTGTCTGCGTAGAGAAACTTTGATGTTAATCATCGTAGTAAGGAGCAAGTGTTTTAAATCATGGCAATGGCTCATAGACAGTTTCGATACTATTCAACATTTGATTACATCATGGTAAACAAGAATGAATCCAATGTATTAAAAACCCCCACTCCAATTACCCTTGGATCAAGCAAAACGATTAAGATCCCTTTGTTAAGAAAAAATAACATTAAAAGACTTTGACGTATATTAGTATACCTGGGAATAAAGCAAATTCTGATGGAAAATATTTCATTCAATGAATTAACTAATTTATTATGTTTTATAGCTAATAAAGGCATGTTCACAAAAAAGGACAAAATGCAATGCGCACAACCATTATTTAGGTAAAAAAGGATATACAAGCCTTATTGAGGAGATTATAATGCTTAAGAGCTTTAACTTTTTATTTACAAGCCTTATTGAGGAGATTATAATGCTTAAGAGCTTTAACTTTTTATTTACAATGCCTTAAATAATTGTCAATTCACAAGTAGTTAACATAATTAACAAGATACCATAATAATGTTTATGTTTCTCTATTGCATTCAAATGAAGGAGACTGATGGGGGACACACCGGCATATGTGATGGGGAACATGATGAACATTTTATTAATGGACATTACATTGTTAGAAGTAATTTACAGTAATTCAAAACTGCTAGCAATAGCCCATGTGCTGAGAAGCTTCTAGGAGCCTAAAAAAATATCTATAATAGTTGTTTTAAAGTTTGACAGTGTATATGAAATAGAGCCTTAATTATTAGTAGTAGTTGGTGGATCAAATATTGACAACTTGCAGTGATTGAAGACTCTAGCTTGACATACAATACTTAGGAGCTTGTTGAGTTGAATTAATATAGATTGGGTTTGAAATTTGCATTATTACTTGTATTTCTAGATTTTGTTTACTACAACTTAAGGCTGTAGTTCTAGCTACAATTTTAGAATTCAATATCTAGTAGCACTTTTAGACTTAGTTGCTATATAATTTTGAATTTTCTTTGTTGTAGAATTTTCTAGTAATCTTTGTATTTTGTAACTTAATCCCTAAATGGTCTCTATATAAACCATGGGATTGAGGACATTAGGGAGGAAATGAATGAAGTCATTGTTTTCAAAATTCATAAGAAATAAACAGAGAGTGTTTTCTAGAAAACTTTATTTTGAGTTAGTACTTAACCAATCTCTACTTTCGTCTTGTTGAATGATATCAACACAAATATGTCTTTGCAAATGAAATTGTGAGCCCATCAGCGCTTGTCCTACATCAGGTGGTATCAGAGCCTTGTCTTGAGATGATAGGCTTTAGTCACTTAAATAGAGATCATTTTAATACATTCAAACGAAGAATGGATGAACATATAAGAAATATAAAGGAACATTTGGAAGTAATAACTAAACATTTTATGGTCTTGAGAACTAATAATCCACTACTACAAGAATAAATTGGAAAGGAAATGACCATACAAACAACCACATTTTTCATCCTTGAATTTCAACTTAGAAGAGAAAGTTGAAGATAAAGCTGCGGTCAGGCCGCAAGCAAGAAGAGTAGCCATTAGTGCATGAAGAAGGCCTTATCATTTTGCACCTCAAGTTGATGGTGTTGAAGAGGAGAAAGATAATAGAGAAATTGATGATGATGTTCTGCTAAGAAGTAGGTAACAACACCCACAATATAACTCTTACAACATAAAAGCTAATTTGCCCACTATTAATTGTAATGTTGATGTAGAATAATTTTTGGATTGGAAATATGAAGTAGAGAGTTTTCTCGAAGATGTGAATGTAAATCTAAAATTGAAAGTGGCTTTAATGGCTAAGAAACTACATAGGAGTGTGGGTGTTTGGAGGCAACACCATTAAGAAGTTCTAAGATCAAGAGGACATCAACTTATTGGTCATTGGTACCAAATGAAGACACTCTTAGGGAGGCATTTTTCACCTGTGGATTTTGAACAAACTCTCTTCCAATAATTCCATAAATGCATCTAAGAAACTTGTTCTATTTCAACTTATAAAAAAGAGTTCCTTAGGTTGCAATTTATCGACAACTTGACAAAACCAGAGAACTAGCAAATAGCCAGGTACATAAATAGATTGAATAAGGGAATTTAGGATCAATTGACCATGTAACAAATTTGGTCAATTGATCAGACTCAAAACTTAGCATTGTGAGCTAAGAGAGTAGCCAAAACTAGGAAGTACCCCAGAACACCAACCTATTCCTAAATTGAACTAAACATTAAACCTACTCTATACTACACCAAAGAGCAAAAATCTAGGGTCTAATGGTAGAAAGATTAACTAGAGGAAGCTTAAAACCAATGGAAAAGAGAAAGTTGAGAGTTTAAAGTTTATTAAATATTTTGAGAGTAATGAAATATTGCATATATCTAGTGAATGTCCTAGGTAGAAGTTTGTGAGTATTTCTCATCGAGAAAGAGATAAAGTGGATCCAGAAGATATTGAACTCAAGAAAATTGATGGTGATTATGAAAATGAGGAAGCTAAAGAAGAGGAAGAACCAGTAGTATGTGTGGTGCAAATTTTGATGAATGCACATGCTCAACATAAATAGGAAACACCTAAAGTGGATGAGAAGATATTAATTTCAGAGATCCATAAAAAAGGATAAGTTCATAGAAGAGATGAAGGACAAGCACATGTGTACCAACCTGGTAGTGAAAGAAGAAGAACTTTTTGAAAAATTAGTGCAAAATGATGTCAAAGGTTTGGTAACCAAATTTTAAGACCATATGACTGAACCCATTACATTGCAATAAAAGCGGGATATCCAACATTATATTGATTTCATTTTTGACAACTTTTCAAATTTTTTATTTTATCAAAGTAATTTACCAAATCTGCCACATTATCTAAGCAACTTACCATATCTGCCATATTATCTAAGAAACTAATCAAATTTGCCAGATTATTAAATAACAAATAGAGAATATGATGTTTTAAGAGAAAAGATAGGAAATTTATTTAGGAAGAGATACATCATAGAGAGTATCAGTTCTTGTGCTGGTTTCACTCTATTTACACCAAAAAAGGATGAGAGTTGGTGGATGTGTGTGAACATTCGTGCCATCAACAAATTTAATCAAGAAATGCATTCAAATAAATTGAGTGGCTATGTGGAGCATGACAAGACCATTACAAATTAAGGGAGAACTTGCATAGTCACTCAAGGATGCATTCTCTGTAAATGAAGAAGAATAATGAGGGGACGTACTAGCATATGTGATATGGAACATAATGGACATTTCATTAATGAATATTACATTATTAGAAGCAATTTACAACAATACAAATTTGCTAGTAGCAATCTATATAGTGAGAAGCTTCTGGTAGCCTACAATAATATTTATGATAGCAATTTTAAAGTTTAACAGTGTGTTTGAAATAAAGCCTCAGTTATTAGAAATAGAGCCTCCTTACGATGGATCAAATATTGACAACTTATAGTGATTGGAGACTCTAGCTGTTAATACAATCCTTAAGAGCTTGTTGAGTTGAATTAATGCAGATTTGGTTTGAAATTTTTATTATTAGTCCTATTTCTAGATTTTGTTTTGATGCGATATTTCTATATCTTAAATTAAGTGCAAGTATACACTATCGTATACAAGTAATAAAGAGACTAAATAAGTCGGATGTCGAACCCACAGGGATAATTTCTTCTTTTTAACCAATTACTAAAATGATATCTTCCTAATAATTATTCAGATAAATAAAAATTTAAGAATGAATGTAGAAAATATAAAAGTAAAAACACAATAGAAAAGAATTATGTGATAGCAATATAGAGAAAATCTAGGATTAATACTATCCCTCAATATACTTTCTAATGATTAATTTTCTAATATTTAACTCCCTTAGTCTTTGTTATTGATCAAGACACTAATGTATTCACAAGCCTCTTCCAAGGTCATGCAAGTATACCTTAATTTACTAAATACCTATATTCCTATGGTACTTGTAATAAATTAAGATTAATTAAGATTTGGTCTTATTGATCATACATGCCAATTAGGTGTATTCCTATTCTAAATTGAAACTTGCATATGCAACATTGAATGTTACTTTACAATCATGCATCAAATTACCTAGGTCTAAATATTATAATTCCTCTTCCGAGTTTATCAATAATATTACCAACTCATTCACCATATATTGGCTAGATATATTGAAGCATTAAAATCAAGTAATTTGAATATCAAAGAACTAAGTTTATTAAATATTCAAAAGATATGGCAATTAAGCACACATATTGAGTTCAAGTATTAACCTTAGAAAATAAGTTTAGCTCATGGCTACAAAAGAACAGCAGTAAAAATAATAATAAATCATGATACAATCAATAGCAAACTGATATAAACGTCAAATTGCTCTTAATTGCGCTGCCTAAGGTACTATTGATGCCGAAGAACGCCTTAAATCTCTCTCTAAATTTGCTTCAATTAAACTCCTATTGCCCTCCAAGACTCGTGCTCTGTATTCTTGGTGTTCTTGAATTACTCCAGGTTTCTCTTGGATTCTCCTTGAAGGTTGGGAACAAGTGGCATTTTATAGGGATTGATATGAGCTTGAAAATCTCAATTCTCGTCAGAATAAGACTCGTGCTACCGCTGGGGCGCTATGCAATTATCGCTAGGGCGACACGTGAAAAAGGCTTCACCGTTGGAGCGGTGAATTTATGGCGCTGAGGTGCTGTCCCGTCGCTGGAGCGGTGACTATTTGGCGTTGGGGCGCCAGATGCGACTTAAACAGGTCATTTTTCTTATTTCAATCACTATTCCAGAGCTGGGGCGGTAATCCTCGCGGCGCTAGGGCGATGGACATATACTTTAAAAACTTTGCATTTCGTTCAACTCCCTATAAATAATAATAGTGCACATAAATAGCCATCTATTCTTATAAAATAATAAAATATCAAAATAAAAACATGAGAAAATATATGACAAATTTGCCCTTATCATGTTTGCTGTAACTTAAGACTTTAGTTCTAGCCGCAATTTTAGAATTCAATTTCTAGCTGCACGTTTAGACTTAGTTACTATATTATTTTGAATTTTCTTTGTTGTAGAATTTTCTAGTAATCTTTGTATTTTATAACTTGATTCCCAAATGGTCTCTATATAAACCATGGGATTGAGGACATTAGAGAGGAAATGAATAAAGTCATTGCGTAGCTAATCTCTACTTTTGTCTTGTTGAAAGATATCAACACAAATACATCTTCGTGAATGAAATCACGAGCCCATCAGTGCTTGTCTCGCGTCAGAGTCAGACTACTCAAAATTGGAGATTGACAGAAGTATGGCATAGAAATAGAATTAAAGAAATAAAAAATGATGATTTGGAAATTATCCAAAGAATTGTAATCTTAAATTTATGGAATTGAAATTCAAAGTTTTAGAACTGAATTTAATGATATAGTATGTACTGCCCTAATTGAATGTTTATAGTGTCTTTTTTCATTATTCTTCAAGACTTTTATTAACGTGAAGCAAGAAAAGGTTTTGTCATACTTAAAGGCATCAATGACATACTCGCTCAATCATTAGGAAAACGTCCCTACACAGGACATATATAGGACGTTAGAAAGTTTATTACAATGAGTACATATTTCAATTTCTCTATTGGTGAGGAGTTGTTAGAGAGGGAAATAGAGCGATATGAGAAATAATTTGATGAATTTAATGCTAGGCATGACTATTTGGTGGAAAAGTTAAATAAGACCAATAGAGAATCTAAGGTTGCAAAAATATTGGTAATGGATGATTGTATGCACCTACCAAACTATGATGTAAATTATTATACTTAAGTTTTATGTTTAAAATTATTGATTTGTTATTTTTCTTAATTAAATGGTCTTGATTGGTGAAATTTTAGACAAGGATGAGAAAACTTAGGATGAGAATGATGATGAGGAAACCCTAAAGAAGAAGCCCTAGAAGACTCTGGCTAAGAATTATGATGGAACAAATACTAAAGATGCAGCCTCGCAGAAGTCCAACAAAGGGGACCGAACCCATTTCTTCTCTTAAGGTATAATTTTGGTCCAATACTTTAATTTTAGAATAAGCCACGAGTTGCCTTAGTTATTTTTATCATCTTGGAACTAAAAGCATAACTTTTCATCATCTGGAACTAGAAAGCCAATATTTATGTTCAATGTTTGTCCAAATTATATTTTCTGGCTGTGACTTAACAAATTATTAAATGTAATGTTGCATGTTGTTCATAAAAAAGTATTTAGCCCTGAAGATTGCCGAGAAGGAAAAATAATACTGCCTAAGATTTGTAAGAGGCAATATTTAAATTATGCTTATTGCTTAAACAACCTTCAATAGTAAATGTCTTTTTTCATTTCTCCCATGATAAAGCACTAACATTCTACCTATTTTATGTATAGGAATGGCATTCAAATTGATGTCGATTTTCAAGACCCTTGATAAATAGCCCTTGCCATCTTCAAGAATTTTTTTTTAATTATTCCATAGACAAATGCTAAAGGTAATTTGTTATGACATTATTGATGACGGTTTTAAATTGCAACTTGTACAAATAAATACATGACTAACTCATGTTAATTTTGTTATTGCCTTAAGATACTTATCAACCTGATGTTGGTCAAGAAATTGCACAGTTTCTTTCTCGTACATCTCTGAGGAATAAGACTTGTGCTACCCATAACGAGAAGGTTTTCTAAATTTATTATGCATTAAATTAATAGAAGCGAATTGGAATTGTTATAATGTAAGTAATTTGTAATTGATGTTGTTGTTTTATATACTTGATTGGTTTGAACCTAAATCTGATAAAAATAGTCCTATTAAAGATGCCCAACCCAATGTTAAAGCAAGTAAGAATGTTACTCCTAAGTATAAGGTTAAACTTTTAAATGTTAAAGACTCTTCATCATATATTATTCATTTGCTTAAAAACATTACATATATGTAATCTAATATTGTGCTTTGTAATTTGTTTTAAGATGTCAATGCAACTCCAAATATTATAAGAAAAATAAGGAGGAATATTAGAGGAGCAAGGACCTTAGCATTCAGAAGATATCCAAAGCTTGAACCTTTTGCCAAGTTTGTGGAAAAAGACTCTTGCCACCAAAGGCAAAAAAAATTATTTGATGAGGAAATGTTTGAATTCTAGACAAGTACTTAGATTGGTAGAATTGATTGTGACATGGTGGTGACACTAGGGGAATTAGGTTCTGGCATAATTTTGCTGTATATAACGTACAAACAAGTTTGCACTTAAAGTTTTGTAATTGTTTGTTTTATTTTCTTATGTTATCACATTAGTTTTCTAACTTTTTAAATATATAAAATAGGTATTGTTTTTTGAAAATTTGAAGTTCCATGACATGACCATCCAATTATCCTTCATTAATCTGTTATCAATGTCTCTAGTTAGAAGGCCAAATGCAAAGACCATTCAGAATGATCAGACTTGGCACATTATTTATCGTTTATGGCCTTTACGACATGACCACTTGATTCTAATGCCATACATTCCCAAGTAAAATTTTATTTTCATGCATGCATTTATATTATATTCATTATTATTTCTTTGACCGACTTGTTTTTAAAGTTAGCTATCATTAGGCCTTGTGACAATTGACTTGTTAAAAATAAGTAATATATTTCATGGACCTCTTGGGATAAAATTTGCATCACAATTTGAAATTGATTATTAAAAAGTAAGTGGTCATATTCTTGTCTTTTTTTGATCAAATTCTATAAATAACTCAAGGTGATGAGTAATCCTCAATTACACAGCATTGAATATGAGTAGGGACTTTGCCATACCAAATAGTTTCAGAATCTATATTAAGGGCAAAATGAGCTAGTTCATGAACTACCCGGTTGGATGAGCGATGAGCATGACAAAAAGAGAAATGAGCAAATGCCGAGGCAATTGTCCTAATGTCATGGAGGACCAGCCCCAATTTTGAGGCAGAAGGGGAGCAATTGTTGATGTCCTTAATGATTCTCGCTACATCAGAAACCACCTCGAGGGCTGAAATACCAAGTTGCATAGCCAGGCTAAGACCCCGTAGTAAGGCCAAGGCTTTAAGAATGTCCACAGAAGGCTGTGCATTGAATGGAATAGCAGAAGAAGCCAGGACAACCCCACTATAGTCCCGTAGCACCACCCCTAGCCCGGACTTAAGGTTTTTTTAGGATAGGCCTGCATCAGTAATTAGTTTAATAAAGCCTAGCCTAGGGGCACGCCAAATAGTATGCGTTGACAGAGAGGTATTAGGAGTAGAGGCATGGAACGCCATGAGCTCATTCCAATAACATTTCGTCCAACTCAGCACATCCGTCATTGTGAGCATCTTTTGGTCATTGATAAACTGGTTTATGATAAACCAAAGTCTCCAGAAAAGAATTAGTAGGATCTCAAAATCATCAGACGGTAGGCTCGCTCGACACTCAATCAAAAGATCCAATATGGGTGAATTATGAGAAATGCAAATGCCTTTCAATAGAGGACATGATTGGCGTACTTTCTTTAGTGCATCGTAAAGCCATACTATATGGATGGTATTTTCAGCACCTTTAGCACAACGAATACAAGCATCATCAATAGGGACGTGATGTCTTCTGAGGTTAAAGAAAGTAAGGATCCAAATATGAGACATTCTCCAAGCAAAGTGTTTGATCTTATTGGGAAGCTTTAAACTTCATAGGTACTACCACCAGTTGCGGGTAGCATTATTACCATGGCTAGGGAAAGCTAGGTAAGGAGTAAGAGAAAGCCAATAACCACTCTTAACAGAATATTGTTCGTGCTTGTCAAAGTGCCACATAAGTGAGTCGCTAAAGTGGTTCCAAAAGTGTGATCGGGGGATGCTTAAGATGAGGTTGCTTTCTTCATTCGAGAAAGAGTTTCTTATAAGTTCTCAGTTTCAGAACCCTGAAGGACGAAGCAGATCAGCCACTAGTGAGTGTTCGGGCAGTATATAAGGAAACAGAGGTTTAAAGGACAAAGGGTAAGGGAGCTAGTGATCGTGGTAGACTGTAACAGATGATCCATTATCGATACGCCAGCGGAGTCCCATGAGGAGTAGTTTTCATCCCCATAGGATGCTTTTCCAAACAGTAGAGTCAAAATGTTTAGGGTGTGCCTGCAAGAGTGAAGAGTTAGGAAATAAATACTTTGAAGGGTTTTTGCCATCAACGAGTTTGGGTTAGCGATTACACACCAGCCCTGTTTGGCTAAAATAGCTTGGTTGAAGAAGTTCATATCCCTTAAACCAAGCCCTCCATCCTTTTTGTGGCGGCATAGAATATCTCAAGAACGCTAGTGGATTTTCCTTTTATTTTTATCACCTCCTTAAAGGAATCTAGCATAAAGTTTGTGAATCTCCTTGATAAAAGACTCTTAGGGAGCCTGAACAGGTTCATAATATATGTTGGAATAGCCTGAATCACTGATTTAATAAGCACTTCCCAACCACCGTTTGAGCATAGACGCCTCTTCCATCCTCGCAATTTATTCCAAACTCTTTCTTTGATGGCAGCAAATATATTCTGTTTATTCTTACTGGACACACAAGGGAAGCCCAAATATTTGCTATGGTGAGAGACCTGTGTGACACCAAAACGTTGGGAATACTGAGATGCAGACACCCTTGAAATAGATTTACCAAAATATACGGCCAATTTTTGGTAATTAATCCGCTGACCAGACACAACCTTATAAGACTGCAGAATCTCAAATATAGAATTGCAATCGTTCAAAGAAGCTCTAGTAATAATTAAGCTATCATTAGCAAAGAATAAGTGGGATATAGTTGGACCTGATCTCTCAAAATTTAAGCCATGTAGTGTCCCCTGATGCTCAATAAAATTGAGGAGGGCAGAGAGGCCTTCAGCACAAATGAGAAATAACTACGGGGATAGAGGATCACCTTGGTAGAGACCCTGAGAAGGAGAGATATGACCATGCGCCACACTATTAATAATGATGGAGTAGGTTAGGCACCAGCTATCGGGAAAGCCTAATCTCCGCATCATAGCTATCAAGAAAGGCCACTCCACACGGTCATAGGCCTTAAACATATCTAGTTTCAAGGCCAAGTAATTTCTACCAGAAAATTTATTCCTCCTAATAGCATGGAGACATTCGAAGTCGATTATTGCATTATCAGTGATTAGATGACCTGGGATGAAAGTGCTTTGAGAATCAGAAACCACCTCATTCATAACATGTCGTAATCTATTGGCAATTATTTTCGCGATGATCTTATACAAGACATTACAAAGGCTAATAGGGCAAAAATCTGAGCATAGCTTGGGTTCAATGACTTTAGGGACTAAGGTAATAAGGGTTTTGTTGGCCTTTCCAATATAATCACCATTATTGAAGAAGCCCAAGCACACGTTATAGACAGATGTGCCAACAATATCCTAGAATTTTTGGTAAAATAATACCATCTTTCCCTGGAGCTTTTGTAAGGCACATCTGATGAATGACAATATTGATTTCCTCATCTTAAAAAGGGGTTCCCAGCTACTGGTAGTGTTGTTATGAGATACGTCATCCCACACTAAAGACAACTGAGTCAATTGCTGATTCAGAAGGCCTAGATGAAGTAAAGATGTCAGAATAGTACTCGTTAAAGGATTGTGCAATCTGGTCGGGGTCTTTATGCCAAGTTCTGTCACTGCCCAAGATCCTCGAGATATAATTCTTCCTATTACGGCCAGAGGCTTTGAAGTGGAAGAACCGTGAATTCCTATCACCTACCTGGAGCCATAAAGCCCCTGAGCTTTGCCTCAAGTATATTTCTTTTTTGTTCAGCAGAGCATCTAAGGATCTTTGGACTGTTACAATGTTTTGCCAGGCATTTGCATCTATCTGCTGGTTTAAGAACCTTCAGTACTAGTTTTTATTCTTTATCTCAGAGATCAATCTTTGAAAGTGTTCCAGGTTCCAAATTTTGAGCTTGTTCCCAATATGTTGCAAGGTTCCACAAACTCCATCCAGAGAATCAATATTATAAGGCCAACCCTCTGAGATAATCTTTCTACACTCATTTTTATCAGCCCAAGCTTCCTTAAAATTGAACTTGCCATGGGGTACCTGGAAAGAGGCACTACCCTCAATTGTTCTATGATCTCTACTAGCAAGCAGCAGGGGGCGGTGATCAGAGCCCCATAAATCTAAATGTTGTATAATGGCATTAGAAAAAAGGTTATGCCATGAGAGGGAGCAGAACATGCGGTCAAGTCTTTCCTGTATAAAAGTATTGGAGTTATGCCCATTACACCAGGTGAAATGGGGGCCATTGAAATGGATCCTCGTTAAGTTGCAATCATCAATAGCATTTCTAAAATTCTGCATAAGGTATGAGGGGCGGGGTAATCCGCCATCTTTCTCAGAATTAGTGAGAATTTCATTAACATCCCCACCGCACACCTAAGAAAGAGAAGAGAGGGAACATAGACGCCGCAATAGTGTCCATGAGTGAATACGCTTGGGTGTATCAAGATTGCCATAGAAACTAGTAAATCTACACTTCCTCCATTGTTCTGTGACCATAACATTAATATAAGAGCGAGAGTAAGATAGAAGGGAAATGTCTACCTTATCTGTCCATAGTAACGCTATGCCACCACTACGTCCATTTCTTTCCACCACAAGTTTTCCTACACAACCAAGCCTCACTCGAAATTTCTCTAATCTTTGTTTGAGAGCGCATGTTTCCATTAAAAAGATCACCTGGGGGCAGTGTTCTCGTACCAGATTATACAGGATATAGAATATGCAAGGGTTGCCCAGCCCCTGCACCTCGGCAAGGGCCGCTATTCGGAGATGAAAAGAGGGGGCCTGGTCATGAGCTCCCTCAGAGCTGAGTATAGGCTTTTTAGAAATAGTGGGGGTTTTTGTTTCATCATTCTGCGCCTTCCGTTTAAGACTTGGACCAGTATTTGTAGGGCTACGTGGCTTGGAGAGACCAAGAACTTGATTCCCTTGAGAGCTATAAATGCCCTAGATCGGTGTGTTCCCAAGGTAGAGGCTATGTGTACGCCTACTGATCTTCTTTTATCTTGAGGACCTTCGGAGGGAGCTTGCATGGTTTGGATCAGGTCCTGGGAAAGTCCCACAAGACACATCTTATTCCCCTACTATCTTCGATAATGTTTTCTCAATGTCACCCACTAAGATTATATCGGAGGTAGTGTTTGGTTGGCCCAATGAAACTTGCGGATGGTAGTTTGTGTGGTGTAGATAGGCATGAGGGGCAACTTTGGCAAGAACTATGGGGTGCAACAAAGTCTGTTTAGAGCTTGACGGGGATGTCAGCCACGGGGGGTGATTCCGCATGCAATCAGTAGGTTCTTGGGCAATTGAAAATGAGTGAAGGACACTGAGTAGGTCACGATTTGGAGGATTGGATGAATTCTACAAATGGGGTGACCTGCAATCTGTTAGGTTTGCTACTGGACATGGAGCTCCACCAGCACCGGGTTTCTTTAGATTATGTGGTATCCTCTCACTTGCTTTCAAAAGAGGTTTCTTCTTTCCAAGCACATGAGCATAGAGGTCATTGGAGCTGCTGTCAGCTTCCTTGAGCAAGCTTCCCAAAACACATGCATACCCTACATCTTTATCTTTGGTGCCTTGTACATGCTGAGAAAACCTCATTTGTTTATTCCCGGCAGCATCTGAGTGGGGGACACGGAGCATGTCACAAATTGGTGGGTTGTTAGAATTTTGAAGGTGTTGGTTATTAGGGCTACTATTGGCTTCCTTCAAAAATATTCCTGACACATATATCCCATACTACTTCAAGCTCGATGCCTTATACATGCCGAGATTTCCTTAATTGTATATTCCCATCATCACCTGTTTGCATGTTGCAATTGTTGGCCTTATTCTTAGTTGCTGCTTGTGGGTTAGCCGATGGGCTTCGTGAGGGAAATGTCTCTCCTTCCATTTGTGTAGTTTTCATGGAGAAGTTTGCACTCCTACCCATGTAGTGCACGTCTGGTCTAGCACACTCATCACATGTCCCTTTATGGTGGAATGTATGCACAGCCTTGCCCATACTCGGGTCAGTTGAATCAACATTTAAAAAGGCTACAGCACAAGCATCTCTCTTATTTGTCTGCCACTTGGGATAGATATTATGAGTGCAACTAACATTGCGTTGAGGGCAATCACATGCATCAGTAAGCTTGTACAGAGAGTGGCATTGATTTGCTGGCATCGCAACTTTCCTTAAATTTCTTTTTGATGGAGTGCTGTCCACTGTTGTTTCTGCACTCTCCGGAGAGATGTTGCTATCGACAGCCATTTCGGTGAGTTCCTTATTCGGGTGTAAGTTGGTGCTCCTTAGCCTCTCCTCCGTAGTTTGGTCATCAGCCAACGATTCTGTATTATGGAGGGCGACTTGGTTAGGCTTTGGTGTATCACTTGGTTTGGACTTCTGCCCTTTATAACTCCCAACAGCACGAATGTTATCTGATTAGCGGTGATTTTTTGATTTCTTTAAGATTATTGAAAGTGATTCCCAGCATTCTCGGTATCCATGGTCTAGGAAGCCGCAGAATGTGCAAAATTATGGCAATTTTGCATACTTAAAATCAAGCCAAATTAACTTTTCATTGGTTCCAAGCTTGAGAAAAATGCCCTTTCGTAGAGGCTGATCGAGGCCCAGTCTCAATCGCAGTCGAATAACCTTTTCGGTGCAAGAGCTAGAGTCGTCGGAGTCCACGTCTAGGAATATTCCAATTTTGTTCCCAATCAGTTCAGCCATCTCAACATTCATATAAATTGTTGGTACGTTGTATATTTGGATCCAGAAGGATGCATATTGAAATGTTGGAGCCTTAGCTGAGTCTTCATTCAAAGTAGGTTCCATGGAAAGAAGGAATTTATTAAAGATCCAGGGCTCCGACCTGAGGACCCTTTGTCGATTATCTTCCAACGTGAACTCACATAGAAAGATGTCGCCACTAAGCCATCGAAATCTCAGGTCTCTAGAGGGTCGCCACAGACTTCGCATTATAGATTAGAAGGCATCTCGTTGGTAGTTTCTTCTGGTGAGGATTTTAACAAAGAGGCTAAATTTTGTTGTCAAGCGATGTCTTTGAATCACTGCTTCCAAGATCCCTAGAACCTCCTTATTATGTGAGTTGTCAATAGAGAATGAATTTCATAAGGCTTCAATGTCTTTCATGTCAATGGGGGAAAGGTAAAGCTCGCTAGGAGAACGAGCATCAGATCTCTAGGCGTGCTAGAGAGAAAAAAAACCTTAAGCATATGCTATGTTACTTGCCGTCGGCTTTACTTAGATGTTGAATTTACATGAATCGGATGTTTGAGTTACAGTGGTCATATTCTTGTTGGTAGGTCAGTTTTGTTAATTGTGCAATTGACAATAATCTTTTTTCTTTTTTTTCATATAATGCCATAGCCCATAATAATAAATTTAGCCCACCAAAAAATCTGTTTTGACTTGGATGTAAGTAAAGGTAACACATTCTATGAATTGTTAATATATTTTTGTGGTTCAATTTATAAAAAAAATTATTTAAGATGTTATTGTGCAAGCACCCATTCAAAAAGGCAATGTTGAATGTGGATATTATGTTATGGTTTACATGAGGGGCATAATAAATTATGCATATGTTTTAAAGGAAAATTTAAGTTATTTATTTACAAATTTTTTTTTTTAGGAACTTGTCCACTGTCTTACTTACAATTTAATGATTATATTTTAAACTCTTCTATACTTTAATTCTTATAATAGTTCTATAGAAAAGAAAATTATACTAAAGAAGAGATTGATGGTGCCTATGTCGAGTGGACAACCTTCATTTCTACCAAGTTCAATTTTTTTTTTTTACTACAGATACCACCCTTTTCTACTTATAATTATTTATTTTATCAAGATAATAATACTATTATTTTATCATAGGACTAATTCAAAAATTTGAAGAGAGGATGAAAGTTATGACAATGATGGTTGGGTTCAATATTTTTTATACATTAATTAGTTTGTTTTATTGGTTGGTTGCCTTAAATAATTATATTTTAAAGTACTGAACATTATTAGTTAGGTTTGTATTATGTTGGTGTGTTAGAACGATATTGGCTTAGATTACTTTTCAGGTTGTATTATATTTTGCAAATATATCATATTAGATGTAATTATATAATAATTTATAGTGGGTTTATTTTTTTCCCAAAAATTTGTATGAAGTATTTATATTAATGAATTAAGTCTTTCAATTTATTAGTTTGTATGATTTTATTATAGGTTATTAGACAAAATTTCTTAATACATACAAACTATATAAATACGTATAAGGAAAAAATATTTTTTTATAGCTACAAAATATTGATGTCAAATGTCAAAAATTTATGTTACTTTATATCATAAAATTGTGACGTCAAATGTTATAAATTTATGTTGTAAAATTTTGACATAAAATGTCAATGAAGTTTGAAATAAAATATCATAAAATTTTGATATAACTGTCATAACTGTGTGTGTTATTGTCATAAAATTATGAAAACTAATTTTCCACATCATCGATCAAGATCTGCCATATCACTTGACAATAATGCTTCGACTTTACACATGGCATTGCCATGTTAGCCGCTGCATCATATGACAACTCAGCTTCTCTATCCACTTGGCTGCCATGTTAGTTACAACGTCGGTAAGATGATAGAATGATTCTATCGCAAACCATGGTTTCTAATAAAAAATAATTTTCACCTTATCCCTTTTTACAAGTGGTATTTGCATCATTTCATCACCATGGATTGCTTGCATCCTTTTTCAGATTTAGCTACAGTTCTTGCCATAGATAAAGTTGAATCATTATGGCAATTCTTTTGTATTAATAATTCACATAATGAAGAGGTGCTATGGGTGAATGAAAGTATTATCAAAACACCGCGTGAACAAGCAACGTTCAGGCTCCTTATCAAAGTGCTTACCAGACAGAATTATCAACGGGATGCTTTTTAAATACAATGAGATATTTGTGGAAACCGAAAGGGAATTTGCGGTTCAGATGGTTGGGAAATGATGTCTTTTAAGCTGAGTTTGGGAGGGAAGATGACCGAAAATAGGTGCTACTCCTGGAGCCTTTGGATTTCAGTAAATGTTTTTTAGCCCTTTAAATTGTTTCCGATTAAGCTCATGCTGAGGATCCTGTCTTTCGTTCCGTTCCTTTTTGGAGACAGGGTCATAATGAGCCTTTAATCCACATGAATAATAAATTTGTGGAGCTGATAAGTAAAAAGATTGGGGAGTTTCTTGATATGGATGTCGATAATGAAGGATCTTGCTCAGTTAAATATGTGTATTCGGGCTTGATTAGATATTGACAAACCAATACGCAAAGGGGTTTTTCTTCGGTAAGGAGACACATATCGCTTACTTTATGTAGAATTTAAATACAAGAAGCTACAAGATTTTTATACACTTTGCGGTTTCCTCACACGCACTTACAGGGAAAGTATGAATGATTATCCAACAATATAAAAAAAAAGAAAAACATAGCAAACATCGTTATTCTAGCAGTATAAGGGTGGTGGTTAATTACGGTGCTATAAATTTTTTTAAACCATCGATAATGATGATGGACAAAGGAAGAAGCCAACTAACGATTCACTGAAGTTGTCGCAAGATTTTCCAATGGCAGGGGATGCAGCTGACGTTACCTCGAATACTATTCAAAAGGAAACGGGTTGTTTGGAATAAGATCGTTTTCAAATTCCTAAAGTTTCTCGAAAGTCAAATTAGATTAATCCTATTACTCCAGTTGCTACAGACAAGGTGGTTTTTCATAATGATTCCAACTCAGTCACGTTGCCAATAGTTTTTGAGTCCTTGACAAACTCTCTCACTAATACAACTTGTCCTACAATTCTGGAAGAAACGAGTAATATTGGGGAATCACGCAATAGCAAGGTAATGTCCGAACTTTTATTTAAAACCTAACCTCTTGCTAAGTCAGGTCTATATTTTATTGATAATATTAGTAGATCCCCTTGAAAATTTCCAAGACAAAACAATTATGGAAAAGGGCAAGAGTGTTTTTTCATTCATATTCGGTGGTTGAGAATCATGGGTTGGCCTGACGCATGGGAGGAAAAATGGAGGTGAATGATTAAAAGATAGATAAAGAAATTAATTCATGCGGAAATAGAGAGTTTTTAAGCACATTAAAGTTCAACATCATACAGATATTATAAAACTAAGAGTTGTTCTAAACTCTTAAAGAGTTGTTCTTTCTATTGCTCTCTATCGAATTCTCTATTTTTCCTCCTAAAATAGACTTTTCGTCTTTTGTTTACTGACTTAAGTTTTTAAATTAAAGTAATACTTTAACGCCTAAGTTAGAATAGGGTTTCTTTTTCCAATGTCTAGTGCTGCGACCTTGATTTTCTAGTGCTGTGGCACTAGTCTAATTTTTGCTTTCAGCACTACAATACTAACATTCTAACTTTGGGCAATTTTTTGTTGTTTCAGTACTGTGACATTGCCCTTCAACACTGCATCACTGAGCTGCTAACTTCTAATTTAATTTCTTGACATTCCAACACCGCAATGCTAACGTATGAGGCTGTAGTGCTCACTTTTAATTATATTTTGATTGTTTTGACTCTTTTTCTTTGAATTTTTATCTCAGTTAGCTTTGGTGGCTTCAAATCTATAAAATAAAATTTTAATGCATAAAAAGCCAAATATTTATATTAAAAGTAAACAAATCCTAAGCCTACGGAAGCTCAAATAATATATATAATTAAGCCTATCAAACTATCCTAAACTTAACACATTGCTCCTCCTCAAACAAAGAGAAAACTAAATCCTAGAAAAACAAACAATGAGTTGGTTGATGTTTAAAAATGTGTCTAAAAAATTGCATATAAATTACAATTCCTAAAAAACTCTAAACACCACAAAAGTTATAATGTCAATCCAAGTACTAGCCTTACCCTATAACTGTGTGTATACAGTTAGTATAATTAGTAATTTTCACTTAGATTAGGTAATACACACACAAGGATGGAAAAAATTGTGTCAAAAGTAATTTGTATTCAAATTTCATATATTTTCTTTTAATACCACTCTCCACTAATGTAGATGCACACATAATCAAGGATTAATTAAGGCTTTATTCAACTTGTAATATATGGCTAGGGTGAAGGTAAGATAAAACGGAAAAATTTTAGCTTAGCTCACAACAAGAACATACAGTTTTGCACTCATATCATCTCTACCTTTCATCAGTTTTTCCAAAGATCCTCTAAACCTTAATCAAACTTTCTTTGTCTACTTTTTTGCACAATCTTTACCTTTTTTTTCTTTTTTTTTTGTAAGTCTCTTTTGAACAATCAAAACCCCACAACCACTCTTTATTGCACTCATTCTTTCAAAAGGTCAATATTCCCTATAATCATCAAACAAGACTATTATGCCTATAGGTGTAAATGGTATATTACGAAGGAAACTTTATTTAAAAGCTAAGTTATAGTTGTGGTTAATAAAGAAAAATAGTCATTAGGCTTAAAGTGGGTGACTAGGGATAATAATATATTTGGGTCAGCTCAAAAGGCTCAAATGCTCAAAACATGGCCTAAAATAATTTCTTTAATCATGTGCGACCCATGATTTCATTTTGAGTAACAATCAAACAAGTTTTAGAGTTTGAGAAACTCTATGTGTCCTTGTCATATATAAACATGCTCTAAGTAGCAAACAAACTAAATAATCCTAACTATAATGCTCAATGTGTTCAAGGGTTCACAAATAAGGCAAAAACTTAATACAATGATTAACTATAAGTACAATTATAACAACATTATTTTTCAAAAGTTGTATCAATCATAATAAGGTTCTTATCATTGACTAGTCAACATCAAACCAAACCCAATACTAACAACTAACTAAAACAATAACATGCAAAACATAAAATAGAAACAAATAGCAGGCAAAGTTTATAGATAAAATAAAAAGAAGTAAATTAATACTCATAAGTGTTTTCCTCCCCCAAACTTAAGATTGACATTGTCTTTAATAGTAAGAGATAAGAATAAAACACTCCCCTAAATGCAGATGCATGTTAATGTTGGAATTTGTGCTCATGTGCCATTCTAATTTTGTATGAATATTGTATTTTCATACTTATGTAATAAATAAATATTTCATTAAATTGCTAATTAATTTTATTAAGGTAAGATGCTTGTAACATTTCAGACATTATATTGATCTGAATGAATTTAGATCAAGTTTAAAGAGTTAGAACCTTATCTGAAATGGGACAAAGACCTGAGAATATACTTGCAATGACATAGTTGTAAATAGTTGCAAGCGTTGCTAAGAAATATCATTGTGTAAATATGTTCTCAAATTAAATGTTCCTGATCTATTTCCACCGATGCAGGGTTTATCGAATAGAACCGATTTATATAGATCAGTGTATGTCCATATTTGGATAGTCCAAATGATTTATCTTAACAAACCATGAGCTTAGTGAAGCTCATATAGGTATACATGTATTTAGTAAGGACTGGATACTAAACTAGACTCAATGAAGACCTCCAATAGATTTTTCATAAATCCGTCAGTGGAGGGTCTTCTCGAGTTGAGTAGTATTCGTAGTCCCTAGACCTGAGCACCATGGTAAGCTTATGAGTGATCCACAATATTTAGGTTCTACACCTGTCAGAGACCTTTCATGGTCTGACCACTGGGTGTTACTGGGTATGGTCCGATGCTTATGGAGTCCGGTGTGTGTAGATACGGGATCCGTCAGCTTATACAGGTAAGTTAAATATCCAGATACTCTAAAATTGTATTCTAGGAAGTCTTATGACCATAAGCATTTAATTCAGAAAAGAGTTTCCTGTGGAGTAAATAATATTACAAATAAATTTGCATATATTATTTATTGGAATACGAATCAAAAGAGATAAGTTTATGGTTGAGTAATAAGGGACTTGACGATATTGATCTATGTCTCCACTCTTCCAAGATATTAATGATGGAGGGATTGTACGAATATGGATTAACATCAAGTTGTATGGTTTAACTCGCCATTTTATATTATCCATAACGTGCGTGTGTGGGGTATCGATTATGGACTTACAGAAATATTCCGTGAGACAAAATGAGTGTGAGCCTAGGAAGTCTCATTATATGAAGTGTACACGTTGAGCAAGTAGGTAGCGCACCGAATCAAATTGTTTAATCTGGGAAGTTTTGAAAAATATGAATTTATTTCAGGGTCTTTCGAAGAGTAGCTATGGTTTAATTGTTAGACCCAAAATTGTGCCAAGTGAGACTTGACACTTTTATCTACCTACTCAAATTATGCCAATAATTTGTATAGGTACTAAATTGGGCATTGGTAAATATAGCTACTATTTAAATAAAACAATTGTTATTTTATTTAAATTAAATTAATTATTCAATCATTTACTTTAGAGTCTCTCGGGGAGTAGTTAAGGTTTAATTGTTAAACCTAAAATTGTTCCAAGTGAGATTTAACATTTTTATCTCGCTAATGTATATCTCAAATTGTGCTAATAATTTGTATGGATACTAATTTGAGTATTAATAAATAAAAATTTTAATAAAAAAAATTAATTTGTTTATTCAATTCGGCCATATGAATCAAATCAATCAATTGATTTATTTCACTTTACATTTGTTCTATTTTCATTAGATGGAACAAAATATAAATAAAATATATTTTTATTTAATTGGTTAAAACAAACGTAAATATTTGTTTTCATTCGGCAAAGCAAAGATTGAAATTGATTCAATCTTTATCAACGTGGCAATATATTAAAACTGGATTGCCACAAATTCCTTCTATACTTAGCTATCAAAATAACTAAAGTAATTGTAGCATGACAAGACAATTTAATTGCCTTGTCATACTATGCCAAGTGACTATTAAGCCACTTTTTATTTGTTAAATGAAAGGTAGCTATGTCTATATATACATGTAAACCGAAAGACATAGGTTTTTAGGTTTTGAATTATTTTCATTTCATAAGGTTAAATGTTAACCTTAATTCGAGAGATTGAAATAAATTTGAAATAAAATTACTTTAAATATTCTAAAAAAAATGCTACCATTCTAGCTTGAGGAAGTCCATCACGTCCTCAAGTAGAATTGTTCATAGCACGCTTCAAGAGTGAGTCCTCTAATCTTATTAGTGTAATGAAATTATTTTAATAATATGTATTATATTATTTCCGCTGCGTTGCACATGTGTTATGCTCTTATTATTAAATTGTTTAATTATGCATACGCACACAACACCAACAGTTAACCCATCTGCCATATCAATCAATTTATCATCCTCGCCGTCATCTTTTTTTGTTTGTAAGCTATGGCTGAAGGGTAGGGTAAGTTGGTGTGACTCATGCTTCAATGCTGAGACTTGAAAATTGTTTGCTCATTTTTCAAGTTTTGGCACTGTGGTTATGGGTTCTTGGCACTGTTGTCATGGCTTAATTTTTGTTTGAATTCGGGTTATAGTGCTAACCTTTTAACTTCTCGGGTATTGTAGTCCTAAGACTAGGTACTTAAGTGTTGACTTGCTAGTTTTTAAAATTAATAAATAACAACAAAAATAAAAAAAATATATATTTATTTGATTGCCTCCCAAAAATGTTTGATTTAATGTCATCGGCTTGGTGTCTCCATTTTTCGTAGTAGATTAAATTATAAAACAGAAGATTTTACTTTATCAATCTCTCATCCTTAATGCTGCTTCAGCTATTTCCTATTTACTTTAAATGTATTTAGAATTCTTATCTACAATTTCCATTGCTTAATAAGAAAATACTAAAGAAGTGACATCAACCATTTTGTTTTAAGCCTTGTTGGAACAAATTTTAACCTTGAATGAATAAGTAAAACCAGCTTGCGTGAGTCGAAGTATTGCTTTCTAATCTCATCTAATTGCATCTTGGCTTTATTATATTTAAGGGAAGCATTCAATGAGTTCAAACATTCTTTAACTTTCTATGTGTCCCTTTTGGTCCCATTAACAATAGCCTCTTTGAATGCATCTCTATTGGAAGTCTTGAACATAACAAAAACAACTGAAAAGGTAACTATAGAACAAAAACAAAAGGTCTAAATAATAACTGTAAAAAATAAAAAATAAATAAAAAAGGTCTAAATCAAGAATAATATAGATTGGTATTAGTATTAACAATGATAATAAATAATTCTCTAATAATCGCACCAAAAACTTGTTTGCATGATTTGAAAATATAAGTGTACGTTATCGCATACAAGTAATATAATAATAATAGAGTATTATTCCCACAAAAAATTATTATTAAATTTAGTAAGTACTAAAATTATGTCTTATCCTTCTTCAAACAATTAATAACTCAAAGGAATTAAAATCTAAACTAATTAATAAAAGAAAGAACAGATTAAAGGAAACAACTATTGGTCATCAATGTGAAAAAGCCTAGGATTATAATTATCTCTTCATAGTTAACTTAAATTTTAATTACTCTCCTTAGTTTAATCCATTAATATGAGTTGTTAATTAAAAAATCTAATATCTTTACAAGTCTCTTCCGATGGTCAAGTAAAAATACCTTACCTAATTAATTACATATATTCCTATAGTAATTAGATTAAAGCAAGACTCGTTAAGAACAGGCTATCTAATGGTTATATATGCCATATGGGTATTTTTTTTTTATCTCGTATGAAACTTAAAACTAATTACACAATGATCACATATCAATCTATTCATGGCTAAACACAAAAACCCCTTTCTAAATTCATTAAGATTTTTCTAATCAATCGAATTAGTGGCCAAATAATTAGAAGCATTAACCATATAATAGAATGAATAATTTTTTATTGATTTCATAAACTAAGAGAAAATAAATGATTCAATCTACATAGTGAGTTCAAATCGTAATCCAAGATAAAGAAATTAGTTTAAGATGAAATAGAGAGTTTTAGAGCACATTAAGCTCAACATCATAGAGATAATATAAAACTAATAAAGATAAAGAGAAAAGAAGTAAGGCTGTGATGCTCTGAATTCTTCAGTCTTTAATTTCTTCTTCTCTTGATTTTCTTTCTTTGATTATCCAAAAGTTGCTCTGAGCTTCCAAAGGTTTGTTCTTTTTATTGCTCTCTCTAATTTTTTTGTAATCCTCATAAAATAGGCTTTTGGTCTTCTATTTATAAACTTAAGTTTTCAAATTAAGGTAATACTTCACATCCAAGTTAGAATAGGGTTTCCCTTTCCAGTGTCCAACATCGCGGCCTTAGCTTTCTAGCACTGGCGGTGCTGGATCGAATTCTGCTTTCAATATTGTGGCAACACATTTTGACTTTTTGGCTTTTCTTCTAGTTGTTTCAACATTGTGGCATTGTCCTTCAACGTAGTGGCATTGAGTTGACTTTTGATTTGATTTCATGATGTTTCAGCATGGCGATACTAACTTCTAAAGTCGTGGCGCTCACTTTTGATTCCATTTTAACTATTTTGATTTTTTTTTCTTCATATTGTTATCTCAATTAACTTCAATAGCTTCAAACCTATAAAATAAAAATTTAAAGCATAAAAGGCCAAATATTCATATAAAAATGAGAAAATGCTAAGTCTATAGAAGCTCAAATAATATGTATAATTATGCCTATCAAGGATGTGTCCCCTTCTAAAAATATTTAGACGGATGTCTTACTTCTTCTCAGACAGTAGTAGTGGAGCATCCTCGCCAAGCACCAAGAGTGTCCTATTTTGGAATGCACTAAGCTTGGGAAATCCCCGTACATTAAAGAGTTATGTAAACTCCTTTATGAAGGTTCCCCTAGTTTGGTTTTTATTTTTATTCTAGAAACCAAACTATTTAGTAAAAGCATTGAGAGGGTGAGGGAGAGTTTGGCCTATCAATTTTCTTTCCATATGGACAGTGTGGGGCGTAGTGGAGGAATATTTGTTCTTTGGAATAACTTTGTGGGATGTTTTCATTCTGGGGTGTTCCAGGTATCACATTGACGTCAAGGTAGGGGATAGTTCTAAGCAGTATTAGGAATTGTTGGCTTTTACATGAATCCTATTGAGTATGACCGAAGTTTAAGTTGGAAATTGTCGCGTCACTTACGAAGGTACTCTTCCTTACCATTCCTTTGTTGAGACTTTATGAGATTCTTTCCTAGAAGGACAAAGAGGGGGAAGAATGCCAAAAAGGCATTCGATGAAGGAGTTTCAGGATGTAATATCAAAATCGAAGTTGGAGTTGAAGGATTTGGGGTTTGTTGGACCGAGATTCACCTAGAAGGAGGAAAATTGCTGAAAAATAGTCTTGAAGAGATTAGACATGGCTTTCGCTAGTTGTGATTGGATTTCTTTATTCCTATCTTGAATTTTTCTCTTCAGATCATAGGGTTATACAGGTTTTGTTGAAACCTAAGGTGTCTTTCAAACCTGGGAAATCCTACATAAACGGATTCCATTTTGAACTTCTTTAGGTATGTAATGAGGACTGTTTTCGTTCTATGGACACTATCTGGAAATAGGAAGATAAATCCTTGAAAATTTCAAGGAAGATAAGATTATGTGAAGAGGCATTGGTGAATTAGAACCGAGCAAAGGGGGGGCAGGTGCTATTCCTTCTAGGATTAAACGAGTCACGAAAGAAATGAACTGCATTCTTGATTTAGATTCGAGTAGGGTTGATGTTATTAAGACTAAACAACAAAAGAAAAAGCTTCAGAGGTTGCTTGAAAGAGAGGAGCTTTACCAGTATCAAAAGGCAAGGGCTGATTGGCTTTTATGGGGAGATCAAAATTTGAGTTTCTTTAACGAGAAGGCTTCGGGTCGGTGTGCCAAAAATTATATTACTAGCCTGTTTTTGTAAAGGCGTATGGTACGGGAGGGTGGTATCCGAGATTATATCAGAATTTTTTGCAGAGCTTTTTTAATCTTCGCATCAAATTACTAGCTTGGTGCTCGTTTGATTTGATGAGCTACAGCCACGCATTTCTGTATAAAAAGAGATTAATACTTGATGTAGATTTTATGGAGGTAGCACTGCTATGATTTCGATGGGTTATTTTTAAGGCTCCTACTCCTAATGGATATCATGCAATTATTTTTCCAAAAATTATGGGAGGTAGTTAAAGTAGATGTAGTGAGGTTTTGTTTGAGGGTTCTTAATGAAGGCCATTCTTTGATGGGTTATAATGATATTAATGGTGTTGATCCCAAAAATTCCTTCACCGGCTAAGGTATTAGATTTTCGACCAATTAGTCTACGTAATGTTCTATTTAAGATAGTTGCAAATTGTATGGCTAATAGGTTGAAGGGTTTGCTTTCAGATATTATCTCGCCATCATAGAGTACCTCTGTACTAGGTAGATCGATAATGGACAATTTCATCTCTGCTTTTGAGTTACTTCATTCACTGAAGTATATAGGAAAAAAAGGAAAAATGGAATGATTCACTAAAGTATAGAGGAAAAAAAAGGAAAAATGGAATGATTGATGAATAGAAAAAGGTAGACTCAAAAGCCTTGATTTTTAGAGTATGGTAACTCTAAAAAGGCTTTTGAGTCTACCTTTTTATATTGGGATGAATAAAAAGTTGGCTTTTCAACAACGTTCTAGCTTTTAAAAAATAATCCCTGTTTATTATGTTAAAAAATAATTTATTTTTTTTTATAGAGAACGCATCTTATTATTAAGTTTAAATAATAAAATCGATATGAATATACTCGCTCAGGCTACTAGGGAATACAATCCACATAAACCTTAAACATAATAGAAATAGATGCCCATTTCGCTAGAAAATGAACGATAGTATTTATTTTCTGCCTAACAAAAGCACATGAAAAATTCTCATGCTTGGCTAAAAGCGAAGAGATCAACTGCAGCAGATTACCATACCATTGAATCGCTGCGAATAAATAGCATCAATCAGTTGCTTACAATCCATCTCAACATCCAAAAGAGTCCTAAACAACCCTTTTTTTCCAGTCCCATACGTCTTGAAGAGCAACCATCAAAGCAAGGCATTCGACAAAAAAAGTCGAGCATGAAGCTGCAAATGATTTTGCCGAATACATCACCACCTTGTCCCTCAAGTCTTGAAGCACCCAACCTATCCCAATTAAGTTTCCCTCCCAGTTTAAAGCTGCATCTACATTCAACTTGCAAATACAAGTATTTGGAGGCCACCAAGTCAACCTTTTGCCTCTTTTCAATTCATAAATGATCCTCCTTCGCTACCCAGGGATGGATTTTGATTTTCCTGCAATTTTTAAAACTCATATAGCAGTATTTCAACTTTCTGTAGAAAGGTGTCAGACGAATTTTAAATAATCAGACCCATCCATTTCAAAAGTTCTAACAGCCCCGCATTAACACACAAAACATACCAAGATCGTGCTCATAATAAGATTGAAAAATATTCAATAGAAAAGAACCAAAATCACTGGCGCCAAAATACGAAACAGCATGAGCAAAAACACTAGCTTCCCACACTGCTACTATTGAAAGGCGTTTGAATAAAGCATGAAGGGTTGATTCTAGACTGTCCCCACATTGAAAAACATACGAAATTCATGTTCATATACTGTTTAAATTGGTTGTAGTTGGCAAGATGTTGTTGAAAGATCGCCACAAAAAAAACCTTGATTTTTAGAGGAATGTAGAGTTACCATAATCTCCTCCATCAATGCCGTAAAGGAGATCTATTGAAATGGAAGCAATCAAATAAGTAATAAATTCAAATATATAATACAACAAACAAGCAATTAAGAAAACTATAGAGAGAAAGTAGAAGAATAACACACAGAATTTAGTTCGGCAACTTGCCTATATTTATGGTGGATTACGATTACACACTCTTATTATTAAATCACAAAAAACTCACAAAGTATGCTTTTTGCAAGAAATAACTCACAAAGAACCCATAAAGAACTTACTCTTTCTTGTAAATTAGGGGTTTCGTTCACAAAAAATCACAACACTTTGATCACCAAGATCTTCTCACAAAAACTATTGTGTTATCTTAAATGTGTTTACAAACTAATAAATGACATTTTTATAGGCTTTAGGATAATTTAGATTAATCCTAAATGTGTGGTAGTCATTTTAGAAAGACTTAGAACAATTAAGAGATAAAATAAAAGAGGAAAACAGTTTTCCCACTCCGTCGTTGTGGTGCTAGGCTTCTGGCGTCGCGGCATTGTAGTCTTGGCTAATGAGTGCCACGACACTAAATCCTGGTGCTGTGGCGGCCAACCCTAGGCTGTTGCGCCTTATTCAATTGCCTCATTTCGTATTTGTCTTGCTTCCCCACACATCCAACACACCTGGCTTATTCCCCAAATTATATTACAATAATTTTTAATCAACTTTCTCACAAATTCCCTCCTTGAATCAAAATCATTCACAAAGTATTCTCGATCTCTCATATCTACATCTTCGGTCACCTTTACATAGTAGTGAATCCATTTAAGTCCTTACATAGGATGAATTTAACTAAGGGCAATGGATTAATTAATATGTCAGTAGGATTTTCAAACAACGCTATCTTTGTTAAACTAACTTCACCACTTTGGACAATCTCTCGAATGTAATGAAATCGCACATCAATGTGTTTAGACCTCTCATGAACACTTAATGCTTGCTTAGGTGTATGGCACTCTAGCTATCACAATATACACCGGTGCTCATATCTTCAGTAGCTATTACCTCCGCACATATACCTTTCAACCACACGGCCTTCTTAATAGTTTCTTCAATAGCTATGTATTCTGTCTCTATGGTACATAATGCTACCATATATTGTAGAACTGATCTCCAACACACACTACACCCAAATATTGTGAATACGTAACTTGTCAACGATTTTCTTCTGTCTAGATCACCTGCATAATCTGAGTCTATGTATCATCTTACCATTACACTATTGTTTTAACCCTTTTATACGTCAATCTATGATCCGACGTCCCCTTGAGATATCTCAATATCCACTTCACTGTAATCAAGTGATCCTTCCCTGAATTGTTCATATATCTACTCACTACACTTATAGCTTGTGCTATGTTTGGTCTTGTACAAACCATACATACATGATGCTCCCCACAGCCCTTGCATACAGTACTTTATTCATTTATAGTTTCTCTTCTTTGGATGTCGGCAATTGTGCTGCTGAAAGTTTGAACTGTATGGTCAAAGAATGAAGACATCCTTTACATTGGACATACTAAGCCTCTCTAGGATCTTGAGTATATACCGCTATTGTGATAAGAAGATAACATCCCTTCTTTCTCTCATAATATCCTTACCCAATATCCTATTTGTTGTTCCAAAATCCTTCATTTCAAACTCACCACTCAACTGCTTCTTGAGTTTCTGTATTTGTTCCATGTTCTTACATGTAATCAACATATCATTGACGTATAGAAACAAATACATCATCCCACTGCTCAAGCTCTTAAAGTACATGCATCCATGATACTTGCTCTTACTAAATCCATAAGTCATTATAATCTTATCAAATCTCCTATACCATTATTTTAGTGATTGCTTTAACCCATTTAATGACTTTTTCAATAAACAAGTATGATCCTCTTTTTGGAGCTCTACAAACCCTTGTGGTTGTGCTATGTAAATCGTCTCTTTAAGCTCTCCATATAGAAAAGTTAACTTTACATCAATCTACTTTAGATGTAAATCAAGGTTTGCACATGTGACTAACAGAATCTTAATAGATGTGTGATTAATGATTGGAGAGAATATCTCATGAAAGTTAATTCCTTCTCTTTGAGAAAAACTTTGTGCAACTAGCATAACCTTGAATCTTGTAAGCTCTACCTCCGATATTCCTTCCTTAACCTTATACACCCATTTGCACCCTACTAGTTTATTTTGAGGTCTCTTCACCAACTTTCATGTATCATTATTCTTAAGAGAATTAATCTTCTTCCATGCTTTGCTGACTATATGCTCTAGACTCATCAAATTCAAGAGTGTAAGCAGAGTTAAATGCCTGAACAACTAAATTTGTGTATGCATACCTGATTGCCGGGTTAATCATTCTCCTTAGCATGTCTTTAGCTAGCTAGTACTCTTCAAGTTTCATATCAGAAGCCCTAGTATTTCTTTGGGTGGACTTGGAGGAACTCGTTATTTGTGACTCATCTTTAAAGATATCCTTGTTGAAGTACTGATCGAGGGGCATGTCAAATCTACACTAAAGCTCCACTTTAACTTCTATTAATAAAGGTGTTGAGTCTTCTTTGGGCACAAGTCCTTCTTTCTTATCTTTTTAGGAGGCTTTCAACATTGTCGTCTCATTAAACATCACTGATGGTATTGTATGCGTGTGTGCCATGCTACATGTGATTATATGGATTATTAAATAATTTAATAATAAATATGTCATACATGTAACGCTGCGAAATTAAAGTACATATTATATTATCTCATTACACTGATGAGATCGGGGACTCACCCTTAAATTATGCTGTTGAACAAGTATAGTTGTGGACGAGGTAGGCTTCCTTAAGCTAGATTGAAAGCCTTTCTTTCAAAATATTTGAAGCAACTCTTTGCTTCTGATATATTATTGTCTCTTAGATTTAAGGTTAACTCTTAACCTTTCAAAAGAAGCTAAAGCAATTCACTTTTAATTCTCTTTCACTCGGCTAAAAATTTATATAAGCAACCATTGCCTTTGCTTCAGTCAGTTAGAGAAGACTTGATTGCTATCTAGAGCAGCATGACAAGACAAGCAAAATGGCTAGCAACTGCTTAATTAATATGCTAAATAATGAGCTATTTTTATGGCCATTTAAGAAAGTAATTGGTGGCCTGATTTCATAAATCGTTGCCAGCAGCTGCTTGATCAAAGATTAAACCAAATTTAATCTCATTGAAATAATTGCCTTTGAACAATGCCACATTATGGTTTGTATTTCATTTGTTTTAAATTAATTCTTTTGGGTAAGTAAGAATTCAACACAAAATCATTTGTTTTTTGTTTATCCAATAAACTTAAAACAAATAGCGTGTATATTATTATCATCAAATTCATTTGATATAATAAATGACCGAATAATTTGAATAAACAACAATTGTTTCATTTAAATGATACCTATATCCACCAATGCCAAATTTAGTACCTATACAAATTATTGGCACAATTTAAGACATACATTAGGTAGATTAAAATATCAAGTCTCATTTGGTATAATTTTATGTTTAAAACTTAAACCTTAATTACTCCTAAGAGATCTTAAAATAAATAAATGGATAAATAATTTAATTTAAATAAAACAATAACTATTTCATTTCAATGGTAGCTATATCCACCAATGCGGAATTTAGTACCCATACAAATTATTGGCATAATTTTAGGCATACACTAGGTAGATTAAAATATTAAGTCTCATTTGGCATAATTTTAGGCTTAACACTTAAATCATAACTACTCCCGAGAAGTTCTAAAATAAATTCATACTTTTCAAAAACTTCTGAGATCGAACAATTCAATCCGATACGATACCTACGTGTTAAATGAGTACACTTCATATAGTGAGACTCCTTAAGTTCACACCCATTTTGTCTCATAAAATATTTTCGTAAGTCCATAACTGATGCCCCCACACACATGTTATAGATAATACAAAAATGGCTCGTTGAGCCATATAAGTTGAGATTAATCCATATTCATATAATCCTTCTATCATATATATCATGAATAGCAGAGACATAGATCAACACCATTAAGTCCTTTATTGCTCAACCATAAACTTATCTTTTCGATTCATATTCTAATAAACAATATCTGTAAAGTACTTTGTAATATTATTTATACCATGAGAAACTCTTGCTTGAGTTAAATGCAGATAGTTATAAGACTTCCTAGAATATAACTTAAGAGCATATGGAAATTTAACTCACCCATATGAGCTAATGGATCCCATGTCTATACATACCGGACTCTAAAGCATCAGACCATACCCAGCGACACCTAACGGTTAGACCATAAAAGGTCTCTGACATGTGTGGAACCTAAGTATGATGGATCACTCACACGCTCACCATGGTACTCAAGTCAAAAGACTATAAACACTACTCAACTCGAGAAGTTTCTCTACTGACAATTTTATGGGATATCTATTGGAGGTCTTCATTTGAGTCTTGTTTAGTATCCAATCCTCACTGAATACCTGTATATCTATACGAGCTTCCTCTAAACTCATAGTCTGCTAAGATTAACTATCTGAGCGATTCAGATATAGATATACATTGATCTATATAAATTAGTTCCACTCGACAGACCCCACGTTGGTGGAAATATATCAGAAACTTATAATTCGAGAACTTACTTACACAATGAAATTTTTTAGCAACACTTGCAACTATGTCATTGTTAGTATATCCCCATGTCTTTGACTTATTTCAGACAAGATTCTAACTATTTAGACCTAATCTAAACTTTTTCAGATCAATATAATATCTAAAATGTTATAAGTATCTTACCTTAATAAAAGTAATTAATGAACTATTTATTTATTACATAAGTATAAAATTGCAATATTTATACAAAATTAGAATGGCATATAAGCACAAATTCCAACAACTTCTACTTGCTCTAGTGCCAATCACAGTGGTATATAATATCTAACGACTCCACATGTTTTACAAACATCTTTGGAGTTAGGCCTTAGTGAGTGGGTTCACTACATTATTTACGGAATCAACTCTATAAAATACAAAATCTCCTCTAGCCAAGATCTTTCTAAAATATGGTATTTTTTCTCCACGTGTTTAAATCTCTGTTGTGCTCTTAGCTCTTTCGCCTGTTCAATGGCCCCGTTGTTATCGTAATTCAAAGGATCAATGAAGGTTCATAAGCTGTTTTCTCAACCTTTCCACTTACTCACAAAATATATGTGAGATTTAGAAAAATATATACTTCAACGTGAGAATTCTCTTGGCTATATAAATTGAATCATCCATCTTACCACAAGGCTTAGTATTGTGTTCAAAAATATTTTGGAAGTCATTCTTTAGTAACCTAGATAGAAACAGTGACTCAACCTAAATAATTCTGAAATCATACTTAGGCAGAAAAGTAAATTCCTTTATACAAGAATTACCAAGACTACAAGCAGTAAACGACAATGCATGAAATATAAAACAAAATAACAAAAAGTTTGTTAAAATGTATTTCAAAAGTTAGTACTAAAACTCCTTACTCTGTCATTCTAATTTGACCTAGAATGCGTCTCAAGAGTTTAAGAATGAACTCTTTACTCTGCCATTTTAATCAAATGTCGGACCACAATTGTTTTTTTTTTGTTGCAAAATGCAACGTATGTCTACTATCTTCCCCCCAAATCAGATGAAACATTGTCCTCAATGTTTAAATAGAAAGAGATAAAGTATAAGAGACATTACCTGGAATGCCAGTTATTTGAAAGAAACAAACCTGAGAGACACTTAAGCAAATATAAACTAAAATGATGATACTAATAAATAAATAAATAAAAAGAAAAATTTACAAACGAAGTGTCAGATCCAATTTTTGCTTGTTAAGGCCCACTGACCAATCAATCCGAGTTATTGTTGGGTCAGGTTCGTAGGTAACTGCCTGTAATTTGTTAATCAATTCATCCGCCTCAGTAGCAGAAACCAGGATCTGTCACGCCGAATGTGAAATAAAATTCTGTTCCACAGCTTGATCAAGAAAACAAAGTAAGCAATTAAAATAGTTATTAACATTCAACAAACCTATGGGTTTTCGGTGGATATTCAGTTGGGCCCAAGAGACAATTTGAAAATTTTCTTCCAAGGTACCAAAACTACCTGGTAAAGCAATAAAAGTGTCTGCATTGCAAAGCATTCTAGCTATACGTTCATGCATGGATGAGACTCGTAATTCTTCCCATATTATTTTCCCGGTCAGGTTTCCCACGGCCAAAGCTGTAGGAATAATACCTAAAACTTGACTTCCTCCTAAATGTGCAGCTGTTGACACACACCTCATTAGCCCAAGGCTACCTCCTCCATAAATCAAATGAATTTTTCTTGCAGCTAATGCTTTTCCTAAATTGTTTGCTGCTTCTACGAACACTTTACTCTCCCCAGGACTAGATCCACCAAATACACATATTTTGAAATTGTCGAACTTGGGTTTCCTCCATATCTACACTCACCTTTATCTCAATATATAAAAATGAAGAAAATGAGGTGCTGTATTTATAGAGTACTAAATGATAACAATGATTATGGTAACCCGACAGTTTGTCAAAAGAGAGTTAAAAATAAAACACAAAAATTTAAACATAATGACCCACATGCATTATTGAACAAAAGATTTGAATTTAAGACATTTACATGAGTAGCCCTACTATTCATAAAATAAAGTTTGAAATTAAAACACATGTATTTACAAGTAGTTGTGATTGTGGCTCACATCTTCCTCTGGTTTTACGTCTAGTAACGGCTTAAATGCCCTCTATGGGTCGGGGATAGGCTTCCCATCTAATTTTCTTATAAATTGGCAAACATGGTCTTTTAGAGTCAGATTCCTGAGACTATACCGTTGATGTTCATTTTTGAATTTGTTCCATAAATCGAGAAGTTCACGTTGCACGAGCCCACAGGGATGCGTCTCAAGAGTCAATAGGATATCATCCAAAGACTCTTTACTCAGTCCATCCTTAATGAACTGAATTTTGTCTTCTCGATTTCTAGATACGAATCCTAAAGAACGACAACTCCGATTACAATTTCATTGAGCACATTTATGACAGACTTGTAACCTTTTTGCTCGTCGCCTTTTGGCATAAGAGCTTCTTCCAAGACCAGACATATGAGAAACAAAATCATTTTCAAACTCACCAGACAACCGAACCTTGGCTTCAATTAACCAACGAAGGTCCACAGGGATATTACCCAACATCAATAACCTTAGTCTTTCACACCGTGCTTTGTAAATCTTAAGTAGAGCATTTTGAGGCAATGAAGGAAAATATTTTTTAAGGTTAGCAAGAATGCGATCCATTTTGAAAGAAAGAAAAGAGATGAATGCACAGTTTGAGGGACAGTTTTTAGGGAACTGAGAAACTGACTTTAATAGTCATGCAGTACCGTATCCGCCACTTGACCGGGAAATAAAATCACACTGAAAAAAATAAAAAGAAGAAAATAAAGTAAAATAAAATGTGCAAGAAAATAAAAGCAAAAATAAAAAGTCAAAAGATAAAATATAGACAAAATATAAAATATGGTATAGATAGATTGAACCTGATCAATCACGATAGACAGGATCCACAAGAGGGATCTCGCCTAGGTACATAGAGTCGTTTACCTTTTCCACGTAGCTTTTTAGCCGTTGTCCATTCACTTTGAAAGTCCGTCCATCAGTGAGGTCTTCTATTTCAACAGCACCATTAGGAAAAACATGTCTTACCATAAATGGACCAGTCCATCGCGATCTCAACTTTTCAGGGTGTAAATGCAATCGAGAATCATAAAGATAGACCCGTTGATTGGGCTCAAAGTGTTTCCTTGAGATTTGTTTATCATGAGCTACTTTTATTTTAGCTTTGTAAATTCTGAAGTTTTCATATGCATCATTTCGTAGCTCTTCTATTTCTGACAATTGTAATTTTCTCTGGAGACCTGCAACATTCAAATCAAAGTTAAGGGCTTTGACAGCCCAATAAGCTTTATGTTCTAGCTCAACAGGTAAATAGCAAGCTTTTCCATAAACAAGCCGGTATGGGGACATTCCTAAGATGGTTTTGTATGCAGTACGATATACACATAATGCATCAGAAAGGCGTAGAGACCAATCTTTGCGATTCGGGTTAACCGTCTTTTCCAAAATCTGTTTAACCTCTCTATTTGCTAGCTCGGCTTGTCCATTTTTCTGTGGATGGTATGTAGTGGAAACTTTGTGAAGAACACCATACCTGCGCATCAAAGCTTCAAAAGAACGATTACAAAAATGTGTTCCTTGGTCACTAATGATGACACATGGCGTACCGTACCTAGATAACACATTTTCTTTTAAGAATTTTACCACAGTTGTATTATCATTAGTACGACAAGCTACAGCCTCCACCTATTTTGATACATAGTCAACAGCTAAAAAGATGTAAAGATAGCCAAAAGATGAAGAAAAAGGACCCATAAAATCGATACCCCAACTGTCAAATATCTCGATAACAAGAATAGGGTTAAGAGGCATCATATTTCTTCGAGATAAAGCACCTAACTTTTGACATCTTTCACAGGAATGACAAAAATTATTAGTGTCTTTGAACAAAGTGGGCCAATAAAGACCACACTGTAAAATTTTTACAGCTATCTTCTTCATAGAAAAATGGCCACCGCAAGTAGCACTATGGCAAAAATTTAAGATACTAGAAACTTCACTTTCAGGAATGCAACGTCTTATGATTTGGTCAGGACAGTATTTGAAAAGATATGGATCATCCCAATAAAAGTTATGTACCTCAACCAAGAACTTATGCTTATCTTGTACACTATAGTCAGATGGAAGTTCACCATAAACCAAATAATTTACGATATGTGCATACCAAGGTATTTGGCTTATAGCAAAAAGATGCTCATCCGGAAAATCGTCTCGAATGGGTGGAAAATCAGTGGAGTCAGTGAACTCAAGGCGGGATAGGTGATCAGTAACAACATTTTCAACGCATTTCTTATCTTTGATGGTTATATCAAATTCCTGCAAAAGAAGAATCCACCTAATTAAACGGGCTTTAGCATCCTTCTTAGAAAGAAGGTACTTAAGGGCTGCGTGGTCAGTAAAAATAACAATAGGTGAACCAATCAAATAAGAATGAAATTTATCTAAGGCAAAAACAACAACTAATAGTTCTTTTTTAGTAGTAGTGTAATTCATTTGAGCATCATTCAAAATCCTACTAGCATAATAAACAACAAAGGGTTTTCCCTCCCTCCGTTGCCCAAGAACTGCTCCTACAGCATAATTACTTGCATCACACATAATTTCAAATAGGAGGTTTCAATCCGGTGATTGCATGATGGGAACGGTGGTGAGTTTGGCAATGAGTGTTCGGAATACCTCATCACACTCTTGTGTCCATGTAAATTCTGCATCTTTCAGCAAAAGGTTACACAATGGTCTAGATATGGCAGAAAAATTTTGTATAAACCTTCTGTAAAAGCCAGCGTGTCCAAGAAAGGATCGAACATCTTTTATCGTTTTGGGTGTAGATAATTTAGAGATTAATTCAATTTTTACCTTGTCAATCTCTATCCCTCTTTCAGATACAACATGCCCCAAAACGATTCTTGAAGATACCATGAAATGACATTTCTCCCAATTTAGCACAAGTCCTTTTTCTTCACACCTACTCAAAATATATTTCAAGTTAAGTAGGCATAAATCAAAAGAATTACCAAAAATAGTCAAATCATCCATAAAGACTTCCATGCATTTTTCAACCATATCAGAGAAAATACTCAACATGCAACGCTGGAAAGTAGCTGGTGCATTACATAATTCAAATGGCATTCTACGAAAAGCATAAGTACCAAAAAGGCATGTAAAAGTAGTTTTTTCTTGATCTTCTATAGCTATCTCAATTTGATAATACCCTGAATACCCATCAAGAAAGCAATAAAAAGGATGTCCAGCTACACGTTCTAAAATTTGGTCGATAAAAGGCAATGGAAAATAGTCTTTCCTAGTGACTGTGTTTAACTTTCTATAATCAATACACATTCTCCAACCACTTACTACCTTAGTTGGAACAGGTATCCCATTCTCATTTTCAACAACAGTAACCCCAGATTTCTTAGGAACTACTTGAGTTGGACTTACCCATTGACTATCAGAAATTGGGTAGATTATACCCGCATCTAATAGTTTCAAGACCTCTTTCTTCACTACTTCTTTCATTGTTGGATTAAGTCTTCTTTGTGGGTCTCTACGAGGTTGGGAACCTTTCTCTAAATGAATTCTATGGGAGCATATCAATGGAGAAATACCTTTAATATCAGTTATGGTCCAACCTAGTGCAGACTTATGTTCTTTTAACAATTTTTTCAATTTTTTCTCTTGTTCAACACTAAGTTCAGAAGAAATAATGATAGGAAAGGTATCACCTAGTCCCAAGAATGCGTGTTTCAAACCTTTGGGCAGTGGAGAAAGCTCAACTTGTGGTGTCTTGAGGTTTGATGGTTTCGGTCTCTCCCTCTCTCTTGGCAACTCTTCAAAGCGTGGCTGCCAAAATCGAGTCCCTTTATCCTGTGAGTTAAAAATACTAAACACATCCGTTGTTACATCAGAATAATACAATTCTTCAAAATCAAAATTGAGAAGGTTTTTCGAAGAATCATAGCCATGATTTTTATAAGCTTCCTCTGCTACAAGTATGTCTATCATATATGAATGATAGCACTCGTCTTCTTCTCGTGGTTGTTTGCTAATGTTGAAAATGTTCACCTCAAGAGTCATATTCCCAAAAGATAATTTTATTAGACCATTTCTGCAATTAATAAGAGCGTTAGCAGTGGCTAGAAAAGGTCTCCCCAAAATAAGAGGGATTTTTGACTCCATGTTAACAACAGAATGAGTATCTAAAACAAGAAAATCAACAGGGTAGTAAAATTTATCAATTTGTAACAAAACAACTTCTACTATTTCCCATGGTTTCTTAATTGATCGGTCAGCTAATTGTAGGACTACAGATGTTGGTTTAATCTCAGTAAGTCCCAACTGCAAGTAAATAGAATAAGGCATTAAATTTACACTTGCTCCTAAGTCCAATAAAACTTGACCAAACTCATGTGTCCTAATTTGGCAGGAGATTGTGGGACATCCTGGGTCTTTATACTTGGGTGGTGTCTTTTATTCAATCACTGCACTTACCTGTTCTGTCAAAAATACAGTTTTCTTTACATGATGTTTTCTTTTGATAGTGCATAAATCCTTGATGACTTTGGCATAAATTGGAACCTGCTTAATCAAATGTAACAAGGGAAGATTAATTTTAACTTGTTTCAAATGTTCTAAAATCTCTCCTTGAATTTTTGAAGTTTTCCCAACCGGTCGAAGAGCTTAAGGAAAAGGCACTGGAATTGAAAACTTACTTTCGGGCTCTTTTTCCACTGTGGCCTCTTTTTCAAGGGGGGCATCTTTGCTATTCGTAGATGTGTTAATTTCATAAGTAGGCTCACTTACAATCTTACCACTTCGAGTAGTAATGGCATTGACTTCTTTGAGATTTTGATCATTAGAAGTTGAAGCTTGTGCCATGAATTGTCCTTTCGGATTGGATTGAGGTTGAGATGGAAACTTACCTCGCTCTTGTACAGTCAAGGCACTGGTCAACTTCGTGTTTTGACTCTTAATTTCTTTGTTTTCGTCCACCACCTATGCAAGAATTGTTTTAAATTTTTTATTAGTCTTACTTTGTGCCTCCATAAATGCTTGTAATGTATCCTCTAAAGAACTCCTAGTTGGTCGTGCATTATATTGAGGTGCAACATAAGACTTGGGTGCTTGTTGTTCTTGTTTCCACTGGTTGTTGGCTTGTTGGTCAAATTTCCAACTGAAATTTGGGTGGTTTCTCCAGCTAGGATTATATGTTTCAGAGTAGGGTGAATAAGGCTTCTTGTACATCCCTAGGGCATTACATTATTCCTCATATATCCCTCTCATCTCACTATACGTGGGGCAATCCTGAGCTAAGTGTTCCGCTCCTCCATAGACAAAACAGACATCGTGTGACTCAACTCTGGCAACCGTGTGGGTGACCCTTCTATCTTTGGTTTTCAAGGCCTCTAACTCCCTGGTTAATACCTCTAATTGGGCTTTGAGGTTATCCTCTTCCCTAAAATGGAAAACTCCATTGGGTCGTGACCTATTTGTGCTTTTAGTAATGCTAGGTCCAGTCCATGTATGGGCTTTTTTGGCTAAGTTATTAAGGAATTCTATGGCTTCCTCGGGATCTTTGTGAAAAAAATCTCCATTACACATCATCTCAACAAATTGGCACTCTCTAATTGTGAGTCCCTCATAGAAATAACTAACCAAGCGCCAATTTTCATACCCATGGTGAGGGCACAGATTTAGCAACTCTTTAAACCTTTCCCATGCTTGATATAAGGTTTCACTGTCTTTTTGGGAGAAGGAAGAAATTTGTCTTTTTAGGCCATAAGTTTTGTGTTGTGGGAAGTGTTTATTGAAAAATGCTTGGGTCATTTCTGCCAAAGTTCCTATAGACCTCGGCCTCAAAGAGTATAGCCAACTCTTTGCTTTGTCTTTCAAAGAAAAAGGGAAAAATTTAAGTTTAACAGTGTCTATGACTTCAGGTTGGCTATGGAAGGTAGCAATTACCTCTTCAAATTCCCTAACATGTACATAAGGATTTTCACTATCTAGACCATGAAAAGTGGAAAGAAGTTGTATCATTCCAGGTTTAAAATCCGAATGTGGTGTGTTATGTGAAAATATAATGCATGATGGTGTGGCTGTGCGAGTAGGATGCAAGTAATCTTTTAGAGTTCTAACGGGGTTTTCTTCGTGTTGGCTCATTGTGTTAGAATTACAAGATGAACTAGAAGGTGAATTCTCTTCACTTACAAATTATAGGGGTGGTTTTAATTCTAGTTCTAGTTCTAGTTCTCTCACAAATCTTCCTCGTTTGTCTCTAAGTCGATGCATATATCCTAACAACAATATTTTTTTTTTTTTTTAAGGAAAGAAATGCTTAAAGAAAATTAAGAAGTGGAATAAACACAACAAGAAATAGAAATTAGTTAGGTGGTAAGATCAACCATGAAATATAAGTACAATAACTAAACAAAAGACTATAAAGTACGGAAAAAAAAGTACAATAAATAAATAATAAAAAGAAAATACAATAAGTAAATAAATAAAAAGTTAGGCGGTAGAATCGGCCATTAAAATAAAAATATATATTAACATATTAACTAAAGAAAATAAAGTGCAATAAATACGTAAAAGAAAATGAAAATAAAGTACAATAAAAAAAGTGCAATAAATAAATAAAGTACAATAAAAAATAAAGATACTAAGTTAGGCGGTAGAACCAGCCACAAAATAAAAAGAAAATACAACAAATTAACTGAAGAAATAAAGTACAATAAATAAATAAAAGAAAGTGAACGAAGTTAGGCGGTAAAACCAGCCATAAAAAAAAGTGCAATAAATAAATAAAAGAAAATAAAGTGCAATAAATAGATAAAAGAAAATAAACTAATTAGGCAGTAAAACCAGCCATTAAGATAATATAAAATATAACAAATTAACTAAAAAAAATAAAATAAATTAGGTGGTAGAACCAACCATGAATAATAAATAAATTACAACAAAGGAAATAAAACTAAGATTTTACAAAGAAAAGAAAATGTACAAAGTTACCACTTTAGTATTTATAATCGCAACCGACTTTCGCTTAGTGTGCTTCCCCGGCAACGGCGCCAAATTTTTGGTTACGCTCAAAATATAACGCAGCTATCACAATATAGATTGAGGTGTCGATCCCACGAGGAAGCTCTTGGCAAAATAGGTTGATGAAGTAAAATATTAAAGCAATAGCAAAGGACAAAATTAATTGATTTAAGTGGATGAGATAGGATTGTCTATGATTTGAAGGAAATGTCTTATGATAATTCAAACAAGGCTTCAAGAATCACAATTATGCTTTATAAATCTACTCTACACTTTGATTCAATGCTTATAACTCAATTGAAAGTTTCACATCCCAAACAATCAATCGGAAGATAGAAAAATATAGCACATTTGATAACACATGTATTTGACATAATTAAACTCTTTGCAAGCATTAACATACATCATGTTCATTCATGTTCATTTATACAAGTTATTTAAGATCGACAATATATCACTTTGATAATATTGTAGTAAAAGATTAACTTGAATATCAAACATTTATTGCCCTTACATGTTATCCAAGATCGATAATATATCACTTTGACAATATTGCAGTAAAAGATTAACTTGAATATCAAACATTTATTGCCCATACATGTTATCCAAGATCGACAATATATCAAATTGACAATACTGCAGTAAAAGATTAACATATAAAACAATGTAACCAGTAACAATTATAAATCAACATGAATCACATAAGAAAAGCATGACTGAACATATATGAGACATGAGAATGATAACCTCTGGATTATAGAAAATAAAATAGATAAGAGTTTAATCAAAACCAAACTTACAACATTTGTAGCTCTTGACACCGAATCAAAGCATGGAAGTAGATTTATTACACATAAAAGTTCATCTCTTAGCCTTGCCAAGAACTCTAGCCTAAATTACAATACATGGTAATGAGAAGAAAATAAGAGAGAATTATATAATATTAAAAACGTCCTAAGTGTCTCCTTATATAGGCAATGAATGGACATATGTCATGGATGACATCAATCTTCAATAATTTTAAGCCAATAACTCATTTATCCAATTGCAGCACATTTTTGATAATGTAAATGATCGATTTAGCTTCTATAGCCGACATGAAAGTTGTAGAATTTTGACTCTTCTTTCTATAGGCACCAATTTCATGAAAATTAGATGAGTATCCAATGAGATATGAGCAAAATTCGAAAGATACATCAGAATTCGGCCAACAACCATTTTACCCACTTGCAATGCGATTTGGTCCATGATAACGGCTGATTTGGACTTTACCATCAACATACGAGTTGTTGATAGTTAAGTCAAAAATTCACAACTTCAAGAATTATACCAATTGAGTACGTATTTTGTGAGATACGGTCCAAATACGTGAGTTGGGTCAAGCTGGGCAGGAGTTATAGTCTGATTCTGTTGTATCTCAATTTTTGGCCCATAACATGTTAGATTTGGCTTTTCCACTATTCTTTAAATTTGTGTAAGATTGAATCATGTTGCACCAGGTTCAAGAATTGCTTCATTTCAATTTCTACATTGAGAGTTATGTCCATTTTACCTAAACCTGTCCAAATAACATTCATTAATCATAATTTAAGGAGAACACTTTATTTCAAGCTAAAAATACAGAAAATACTAAAATTAGTGACATTAAATGGTGATTGAATCTCTTAACAACATGTATTTTCATGTGTTCATCACATACAAAGACAGGGCAACCGAAAATTCTGAGGTGGTCATACTTAGGAGGGTTGCCAGACAATTTCTTTTATAGTGTCTTAAATTCTATCACCGATGAGGGACTTCTATTAACCAAATAAGTTATAGTCACCACAGATTTTTTCTAGAATACCTCGGACATCTTTGCATTAGTAAGCATGCATCTAATCCTTTCAAGTAGGTTCTTATTAATTCTTTCAGCTACACCATTCTGCTGCGATGTTGATCTCACAATTCTAAGCCTTTCAATCCCATGCTTGGTAAAAAAGCTATCACATTCTCTATTGCAAAACTTAAGGCCATTGTCAGTTCTTAGCCTCTTAACTTTTTTGCTAGTCTGATTATCAACAAGAGCCTTCTAAGTCTTGAATGTATCAAACACTTGATCTTGTTCTTCAACACATAGACTTACAGCTTCCTCAAATAGTCATCAATTAAGGTAAAAAAATATTTAGCCCCACCATGAGTAACTATCTGAGCTAGTTCCCAAAGATCCGAGTATATATAGTCAAGAGTTCTCTGAGTTTTATGTTCTCTAGTACTAAATAAATGAGTGGTGTAAGAATGATAGAAAATGTTGAAAATTATCATACATGTTAGTATAGTACATGGTTTTGAGAGATGAGTGTACATTGGAAGCATTTTGATGAAATAGGCAACATGCCTTAAGTTTAAGCTTGCTTTGATGGTTGGATGGTTGAGTTGTACTTAAAAAATATCAAGACTTCAAAGTAAGCACCACCTCTGAGTGAGGAATGTGCTTGGCTGAACCTTAGAGAGAAATGAGAGCCATTTTGTTTGCATTTTTCTTCCTAAGAATGTGTTTTCACCCTTTAACATAAGCTTTTGGTTAGTTTATATACTAACCAACCTTTTATAAATTATAAATTTTGCCCAAAAATTTCATAAATTCTTTTATGGCACTTGGGGTCTTAAATCTTTTGGCCCAAAGATAATTTTATTGTCTATGGCCCATGTGAACTCATTAGTTCACTTAAAGCCTATCAATGTAATTTTAGCTTTTAAACTCTTTAAAAGTCTTTTAAAGTCCACTATATAATTATCTTACATAATAAGATAATTATTAATTAATCTAATTGATTATTTTTTGAATATTTTAACTCTTAAAATATATTTCTGGATTATATCCGTGTAACCTTTTACGCAAAAATACGGTTATTATCATTGGAAAGTGCTAGCCATCTCTGGATAATCAACTATTTCTTTCTAACACATCTTAACACTAAAGGTATATGGTGTGACCTCTAGAACCACTGTGGATTAGTCGTAAGCCAAATTTGAACGGCTTTAAAATGCCTAATGATTATAGGATACATCTAGCAATGTTCCATAGTACCTAACCGCAATAACTTGACAACTAATTAAAACTTTTGTTCCCAATCATATTTTCCATTTAGGTAGTATCCCCTCGTTGTCTAATCCTAATCGATTCTAGATTCACATAATGTTAAAATCTCAAACTGGATACTTTTCAGAATCATCAATTAATATGTGCAGAATTTTGTCACTACGAACTCATCGTATGATATTTCATATACTCTGGCCCGAGATTTAATTTTTTGAGATTTATCGACGTTCCTTTAGGAACTCATATCCCGAATGAAGTTTGCGGTAACTCTCATCCTTTATACTCAAGCCAATAGACCCCGTCTTAACAATCGACTACTTCTGTGAACGAACAACAAATGACCAAGTAGGCTTTTTGTTCGGAGCATGACTAGCTCTATCCGTATACACCATATAAACCATAAGCATCCAAACCGTTACAATCACGATGTCTCAGGTCGAAGGACTACATCGTACACTAATATAGCCAAACGATGAATCTTTGACTACATGCAATACTATATGATTTATAGTTTGATGGTCACGTTTGACAATCAGTTCTTTAACCAATAATCCATACTAATGCTCAAGTGATATAACCATTATGTCATCTGAATTCATATCATCTCATGATATCCTTTTTTGAAAGCATTCTGTGTGCCTACTATGCAGTAGTATTGTCTAGATAATGTTGCTTTCATAAGGAATAAGTTTGATAATTCTATCTAACTTTTAAATGAATTATCTAGACATTCATATGCGTACTTTATTTAAATGTATGATTGAATAAAGGAAATAGCTTACACATATGAATAAAGAACTCTTTCTTTTACTAAATAATTATTTCATTGCTTACATTATATTATGTCTCTGAAACCAACAACACGAATGGTTTCTAAGGCTTATACCAACAAACGCCCACTAGTATTAAAGCCATTTGTTGTTGTATTTTATGCCCATCTTCTCAAGATGCAAGTCCAGCTATTTTTGTGCCATCGCTTTAGTGAGCGGATCGGCTACGTTCTCCTTCTATGAGGCCTTCTGAATCAATATGTCTTCAGATTTAACGATCTCTCCAAGAATGTGATATTTGCACTGAACATGCCCAAACCTTTATAGGATATTGGTTCCTTAGCCTGTGCAATAGCCCTAATATTGTCACAGAACACTGTTATCGGATAACACATGTTCAGAACCACTCCTAGTTCAGATACGAACTTTTGCATCAAAAAATGCTCTTTTGCTACTACTGAAGCAGCAATATATTTAGCTTCAATAGTTGAGTCTACTGTAGTCGACTACTTGGAACTTTTCTAGCATACATTACCTCCATTACACAGAAATACATATCCTGATGTAAACTTTATATCGATAATGTCTAAGTGAAAATTGGCATCTGAGTATCCTTGAATGTTTAACTCTGAATAAACATAACTTAAAACTAGATCTTTAGTTCTTCTCAAGTACTTAAGAATCGTATTAACACATGACTAATATTTTTCCTTTGGATTAGCTTGATATCTACTTGTAACACTTACAGCATATGCGATATCAGGTCTTGTACATAATATAACATACATAAAGCTCCATACTACCGAAGCATAAGTAATACTAAGCATCCGCTATCATTCTTCATTGGTCTTTGGACCCATATCTTTTGAAAGAAAAAGACCTTTTGTGAAGGGCAAGAGATCTCTCTTAGAGTTTTCCATACTGAACCTCTTCAACATTTGTTCTATGTATAATTCTTAGGATAATCCAATTATCTTCTTACATCTATCTCTATAAATGCGTATCCCAAAGACAAAGGTCTTTCTCCCAAGTCCTTCATTGAGCAAGTTATGGATAACCAGATTTTAACCTCTGTCATCATACTTACATCATTTCTCACTAAAAGTATGTCATCCACATACAATATAAGAAATGTGATGGCATAATCCTTAACCCATTTATATACACATGGTTCATTCAGATTCTTGATAAAACTAAACGATTTGATTGTCTTATCAAACCGAATGTTTTAACTTCTGGAAGCTTGCTTCAATTTGTAAATGGATCGATGCAACTTACATACCTTATTTTGGTTAGCTAATGATACAAAACCTACTGGTTGTTCCATGTAAATTTTTTCTTCAATGAAACTAATTAGGAAAGCCATTTTGACATCCATCTGTCAAATCTCATAGTCATAGTATACTGCTATAGCTTGCATAATTCGAATGGACTTAATTATTGCCACGAGCGAAAAACTTTCCTTATAGTCCAACCCCTGTTTCTGAGTATAACCTTTTGAAACCAGCCATGTTTTGAAGAGTTTTACCTTTCCATCTTGGCCAATCTTTGTTTTATAGCCCATTTATAGCCTATAGAGACTATTCCTTCAGGATGGTCCACAAGTGTCCATACTTGGTTGTCATGCATTGATTCTATCTAAGAATTTATTGCTTCTAGCCATTTTCCTGAATCTTTATCCAGCATAGCTTCGTCTAGCTTTTAGGGTTATCACCATAATCATTGGCTCCTGCTAGGTAGGATTTAAAATCCTGTTCCTGTAGATATCCATACCTCCCTGGAGGTTTGGATACTCTGGAAGACCTACGTGCTAGAACCATAGTATCTAATATTGAGGTTTACTAAGTGGACGATCCAGCTTCAGTGTTTTTAGTTCCAGGCATTTGGAACTCTTCCTTGAGCTTTATTTCCTTCCCTATGCATCATTCTGTTAAGAAATCTTTCTTAAAGAATCTGGCATTTTTACTAATCATAGTTCTCTGATCAGATGGGAAATAGAAATAATATCCTAAACCATCTTTAGCATACCTTATGAACCGATCTTTCTCTGGCCTTGTGTCTAACTTATCCATCTTGACTATCTTGACATAAGCTGGACAACCTCAAATACTCATATAATTGAGACTAAGGGATTTTTCGTACCATATCTCATATGGTATCTTCTGTACGGACTTTGACAATACTCTATTTAAGATATGAATTACTGTTTGCAAAGCATATCCCCAAAGTGAGACTGATAAGTCTGTAAAACTCACCATTAATCGTACCATATCTAATAGGGTATGATTCCTCATTTCAAACACTTCATTTAACTGAGGAGTGTATGAAGGCGTTAACTGTGAGATTATACCATTATTTCTCAAATAGGCCTGAAACTCTATACTCAAGTATTTGCTTTCACGATCTGATCGTAACACTTTAATGCTCTTTTTAGTCTGTTTCTCTATTTCATTCTTGAACAATCTGAACTTTTCAAAAGATTCAAATTTGTATTTCATCAAATACAAATACTTGTACTGTGACATATCATCAGTGAAGGTAATGAAGTATTCAAATCCACCTTTGGCCAAAGTACTAAATGGTCCATATACATTTGTATGTATGAGCTCCATAAGTTCCTTAGCCCATTCTCCTTTATTCTTGAAAGGAGATTTGGTCATTTTACCTTGGAGACAAGATTCACAAGTTGGATAGGGTTTACAACCCAATGTGCTTAAAAGTCCACTTTCTCTAAGTTGTTTTAACCCTCTTTCTCTTATATAACAAAGTCTGTGATGCCACAAGACTTCTGGATTTGATTTTATTTGAGTTCTCTTATTTGTAATGGCAATGATTGAATCATTCAGCTCTAATATATACAAACAATTTGTATTTAAGGCTTTTGCAACTAATACATTTTCAATATGTAACAAACATTCATTTCTATTAAACTGCACTATATAACCACTTTTACATACGGTAGAAATAAAAATAATGCTTCTTGTTGTTTCTTTAAAGTATAATACTTTATTTATGTACAAAACATGTTCTAACGGAAGTTTGATGGAACAGTTTCCAATGGTTGATGTTGCAACTCTTACTATATTCGCCATCTTCAAAATGACTTCATCTTTAGCAAGCTCAGAACTATTCTGCAAGATCTGCATAGTCATACAAATATGTGATATAGTAGCTGAATCTAATAACCAAGAATAATTATTTAAATCAACACTTAATTCAAATTCAATCACATGACATTGGTGTGTACCTTTTCCCTTGGCCTTCGGCTATTAAGATACTGAGAACAATTCCTCTTCCAGTATCCCTCAACCCACAGTGAAAACAAGTTCCTTTACTCTTACTAATATCACCCTTCTTAGCCTTCTCAGTTTAGGCACTAGTTTCTTAAAGGGTTTCTTCTTAGGTCCAACCTTTGAACCCTTCTTGTGTTATCCCTATGTCTTTTTCTTGGCCTTTTATTTAGGGAGCTTTGCCTTTTTCTTCTTGTGTTATAAGGACATTTTCTTATGCTTTCTTGGAATTCTATTCTTAGAAATCTTGAATCTCATTCAACTGCTCTGGAAGCTCTCTCTCAATCCTATTAAGATAGTAATTGATTATAAAAGCTTTATAACTCTAAGGGAAGTACTGGAGAATCAAATTCACCCTGATGCAGTCTAAAAGGATCACACCATTCACTTGTAGTTGGGACATCATGTTGATCATCTCGATCACATGGTCATCAGGTGGCATTCCCTCCCTCAGCTTCATATTGAAGAGAGAGATGCAAAGTTCATATTCCGTTATTCTAGAGTTCTCTTTGTATAACTCTTCCAAGGAGATTAGGATGTTGTATGCATCTGAAACCTTTTCATAACGCATCTAGAGATCCTGAGACATAGAAGCCATCAATAGTTTCTAGCCTTTTTACTATTCGCTTTCCATTGCTCATAAGTATCCCTTTTATGTTGTGAAGCATTGGGATCTATGTCAACTGGAAGCGAACCCTCTAGAACATACGAAATATTTTTGAAGTCTAAAACCAATTTTAGATTTCTTATCCAATTACTGTAATTGAGTCTTGTCAATGTATGTCTTTCAAGAAGATTTAGAAGAACTGCGTTGTTTACCATTTGTTCAAATATCACAAGTATTGTTGAAAAAAATAATTCACTTGTTAGTGTCATAATCAATTTAATAAACTGTAAAATCTTATTTAGCTCCCATTAATTTATTCGAATCTCGCACTCCCTAAGCTCCCTAAGCTCGATCCAAAAATTTACGTTAGATTAAAATTCTTAATAGAGAATCAAATTCTTATTAAATTTAATTAACCTCACATAATAGACTCTTGGTTAATTAATTTTAATAAGCAAGAAACTATTTCTTTTCATATTTCATGTGAGCTATGATTCATTTATTATGCCTTAGCTTTGGATACCTCACATAATAAACTCTTGGTACCCTAAGCTAGTTAAATTTGAACCAATACGCTTTCTTAAAATAGCATTCCCACCAAATCCTCACATAATAGAATCTTTGACAAGATAAGAATTTCATCCAAGAACAAGATATAATTCTTTTTAGGGCATAAAAATCATATCTCTCACATAATAGAATCTTGAGATTTAATATTTATGCCAAGGACTAATTATACCCTATATTGGAAGGCATGGATTTAATAAAAAAATTTCTTTAGAGAGGTTTTAATTTTATTACCATTGTAAATTTAGTCCACTTTCATGCTTTAATATACAAATTATTCATTCATCTGATGTATAAAAATATAAAATATATAGGTTGATCAATGGGGTTTTTGAAAATACAATCCTAAGGTAAACTATTTACCTTATCGCATATCTCCGTTCGGATCACCTATCCTATATCTTTGTTCGGATCACCGTCCGTATATTATTCGAGTTCCCGTCTAGCCGCTCCAATTACATAAGCAATCTTAGGCACGCAGGCCTGATGAAACAATTAATAATAATAATAAATTATTATTATTACATACCATTAAAAAAGTATTACAACCCTTGAATATAGTTCAAAAAATAAATGGCACCAATTGATCAACCTTCTAATCTAACATTCATCCATCACATGAATAAATATTAAATTAAAGCATCCATAATATTTAATTTAAATAATTAATATGCTATGAATATAAAATTGTAAGTGTCATAATATATATATTTGATATACATTGTCTTGTGTGCGATTATGAAAAGTGCATTTGGCAATTATTTAAAATTTTTGGGGCATACAGCAATTGTAATTTTTAAGCATCATGCTTGTGTCATGTTCCACCCAAAATTTTAAAATTAATTTTTTTAATCAAATCAATCACTTTTAAAAAACTCTTGGACTTAAATAAATCAAATAATGATAATATCTCATATCATTATTTTTTTAATATATTTTAAAGTTTTTAAAACTATTAATCATTATCATTTTAAAAATAATAATAAATTTATTTCTTCCATACCATGACAAGTAATGGTTTTATTTTAAATATTTTCCATGCATGACATAAATAAACTCATCAAATTATAACATCTCATATTATAATACATTTAATTTTAAACACTTCAAAATTCAAATTACCAATATTTCATAAATATTGATAATGCATGTTATGCAAGTCATGACAAATAATAAAATCATTTATCATATCATACAATTGCCAATTAAATACCTTTTATATATTTTACTAAAAAAATTCATCACATGAATTGTTTTCCCAAAACCAATCCAACATGTTAATCTATCATTCAAACTATATACAACACTTGCATATAGCTACACCATATTACTTTTATAAAATATATCATCATATTAGACATATACATGCTTCCAACACAACAACTTATCCTTTGATCATGTAATCCACATAAAAAATATGATAAGATTACAAAAAAAATAGTTCTATAAAAATATTTTATTTCATCACATGCAACCTACAAGCTCATAATTATGCATCTCATACATCTAATGGTTCATATACATATACCATCAATTCCAATCAAATTAGAGTAAATAATAATAATTTTTTCGGTAGCATATGCACATACCCAAACCACAAGTAACCTTACATTATGATATTTTGCATCAAATACAACATGCAAGCTAGTATATATGTATCTCATGCTACCAACCATTTGTATACAAAGACAATTTCATTGTCTATAGCCCATGTGAACTCATTAGTTTACTTAAAACCCATCAATATAATTTTATCCTTTAAACTCTTTAAAAGTCTTTTAAGGCCCACTATATAATTATCTTAACATATTAAGATAATTAATTACTTTTTGAATATTTTAACTCTTAAAATATATTTATGGATTATATCCGTGTAACCCTTTACGTGAAAATACGGTTATTATCCTCGAAAAGTGCTAGCCATCTCTAGATAATCAACTCTTTCTCTCTAACACATCTCAACACCAAAGGTATATGGTGTGACCTATAGGACCATTGTGGGTTAGCCGTGAAACAAATCTTGACGAATTTAAAATGCCCAATAACTATAAGATACATCTAGCAATATTCCATAGTCCCTAACCGCAATGGCTTGACAACTAATTAAAATTTTTGTTCCCGATCATATTTTCCATGTAGGTAGTATCCCCCCGTTGTCTAATCCTATTAGATTCTCGATTCATATAATGTTAAAATCTTGAACTTGATACTTTTCAGAATCATCGATTGATATGTGCAGAACTTTGTTACTATGAACTTTTCGCATGATATTTCATATACTCTAGCCAGAGATTTAATTTTTCAACATTTATCGATGTTTCTTTAGGAACTCATATCCCGGATGAAGTTTGCAGTAACTTTCATCCTTTATACTCAAGTCAATGGATCTCGTCTTAATAACCGACCACTTCTGCGAATGAATAATGAATGACTAAGTAGGCTTTTTGTTCAGAGCATGACTAGCTCCGTCCGTATACAACATATATACCATACACATCTAAACCGTTACAATCATGATGTCTCAGGTCGAAGGACTATATCGTACACTAATATGGCTAAACGATGAATCTTTGACTACATGCAATATTACGTGATTTATAGTTTGATGGTCAAGTTTGACAATCTGTTCTCTAACCAATGATCCACACTAATGCCCCAGTGACATAACCATTATGTCATCCGAATTCATATCATCTCATGATATCCTTTTCGAAAGCATTTAGTGTGCCTACTATGCAGTAGTATTGTCTAGATAATGTTGATTCTATAGGGAATAAGTTCGATAATTCTATCTAACTTTTAAATGAATAAGTTCTATAGTCTATAACTATAATGGCTTGACAACTCATTGAAAATTTCATTCCCGATCATATTTTCCATGTAGGTAATATCCCTCCGTTGTCTAATCATGATTGATTATAGATTCACAGAATGTAAAAATCTCGAACTAGATACTTTTTAGAATTATCAATTGATATGTGTAGAACTTTGTCACTATGAACTCTTCGTCTAATATTTTATATACTCTGGCCAGAGATTTAATTTTTTAACATTTATCGACGTTCCTTTAGGAACTTAAATCCCAGATGAACAATGTGTGACCAAGTAAGCTTTTTTTCTGGAGCATGACTAGCTCCGTCTGTATACACTATATAAACCATACGCATCCAAATCATTACGATCACAACTCAAGTTGAAGGACTACATTGTAAACTCATATGACCAAAAGAAAAATCTTTGACTATATGGAATACCATGTGATTCATCATTTGATGGTCACGTTTGACAATCAGTTCTATAATTAATAGTCCAAACTAATGCCCTAGTGACATAACCATTATGTCATCCGAATTAATATCATCTCATGATATCCTTTTTGAAAGTATTTAGTGTACCTCCTATGCAGTATTATTGTTCGGATAATACTGCTTTCGTAGGAAACAAGTTCAATAATTCTATATAACTTTTAAATGAATTATCTGAACATTCATATGCATACTTTATTTAAATGCATGACTTAATAAAGGAAACAACTTACACATATGAATAAAGAACTCTTTCTTTTACTAAATAATTATTTCATTGATTACACAATATTATGTCTCTGAAACTGACAACACAAATGGTTTTTAAGGCTTACACCAATACTAAACCTCACTCTATGTATTTTTATAAGCACACAATGCTCATAAAACTCCAATGGCTAGAACAAATCTTCACCAAACGCTTTTTGACTAAATAACTCCTTCACGTTTCTCTCACCTATGTATATTAGTCTAAGATACCATAACTTGGTTTGCATATTCTCATCATCTATAAAAAATAATACAGAACCACTTACAACCTCTCTCTTTAACAGAGAAACCCCCTTGCACTTTTCACCTTTCATTCATAAAACCATTTAGTACTTTAAAAACCCCTCCGTTGATCCTGATAAAACACCTATCATAGTCTAAAGTCCATAGTGAGATCAAGTTCCTCTTAAGGTCAAAAACATACCTAATTTCTATCAACACTCACAAACGCCCATTATACAACCTAAGTTTAATTCTACCAATTCTTATCATCTGACAAGCAACGTTATTACCCATTACCACCTTACCACTGTTAATGGGCTAGAAATTTATAAACCAATATTTATATGGGCACATGTGAAAAGTACAACAAGAATTAATAACCCATTGTTTAGTATTCTTACCATCAGTATCAACTAGAGTCTCTGCACTGTCATAGCTATCATCATAAGAAAGCGCAGCATCCGTTTTTTTTTTATCTTGTACTTTATTCTCTAGACGATCCTTTATGAAGTTCCCATCTTTTTTGTAGTAATAAAGCTTCCTAGGAGTTTGGACTTCAATCTTGAGACTTTTTTCTTTCCATCTCTATGTAAAGACTTCCTCCTACAGATAGACTTTTTGCATTACCCTTAATCTGCTTTTCCAATAGCTTTGAGTTTAATGATGATTTCACATCACTTATCGTTAAACTCTCTCTGTTATAGAGTAATGTCTCATACAAAGCTCCATTAACTTTTGAGAAGTGAACTCAGTAGGATGATGGCCTTATCTTTATCCTCTATCTTAATGTTCATAGATTCAAGATCAGTAATGATCTTGTTAAAAGCTTTCATATGATCTTTCATCGATGTCCCCTCTAGCATGGACAACTAATATAGCTTCTTCTTTATATGCAATCTTTTGGCCAATGACTTCTACATATAAAAAGAGTTAAGCTTCTTCCAAAGATCAATTATAGTCGTCTCATATGCTACTTTTCTTAGTACTGCATCACTCAATGACAGAATGATTATATTGTGAGCTTTTTCTTGAATGTCCACTCTTTATGCTTTAGTCTTAGATGACTCTAGTGTTTTCTCTTTTTCATTAGATAGAGCTGCAGTCTCCTCCGTTGTTAAAGCAGAAGCTATCAAACAAGCAATAAACCTAATATATATAATGTAGCAACCAAGCAATTAAAAAAGTTATAGAAGGAAAATAGAAGAACAACATACAGAATTTACGTGGTTCAACAATTTACCTACGTCCATGGCAGATAATGATTATACTCTCTTATTATTGAATCACAAGGTACTTACAAAATATGTCTTTTATAAGAAAGATCTCACAACAAACTTACTCACTCTTATAAACTAGGGGTTTCTCTTACAAAGAATCACAAAGAACAATTCTGATCACCAAGATCTTCTTACAAAGATTGTTATGTTCTCTTAAATGTGTTTACAAGTTAGTAGATGGTACTTTTATAGGTTTTAAGATGACTTAAGTTAACCTTACATGTATGAAGTTGTTTTAAGGAGACTTAGAATAATTAGAAGACAAAACAAAATGAGAAACAATTTTTCCACACTAGTGCTGTGGCGCTGGGCTTCTAGAGCCGCGACGGTGTACTCTCGACCTGCGAGTGTCATGGCATTGAATTCTAGCTCTGCGACACCTAGCCTTGGGCTGTTACGCCTTCTATAATTACCTCCTTGCACATTTGTCTTGCTTCCCCACACAACCAACGCATCTTATTTATTTTTCAAATCATATCACAATAATGTTTAATCAACTTTCTCAGAAGACCTTATATAAGAAAGATTCAGATTAGCCCCTTTAAAAACCATCTTTGCCACTTTATAACTTAGACTTAATAGAGTATTTTCCTATGGAAGAATAACGGCAATTAGCATGTTAACTACTTGAAGGCTGCCCATAGAGATTGAAACAACCAATGCCACATTCACCGGCAAAAGGATACCATTTAGTACATTAAAATTCCTAAAGTCATTCTGATTAAGTAAATCTGAATCATAAAATGTTTCCTCTCCAAAACTTGGTGTTATAGTACGAATGGATGGTGGTCTTGATAACCATAGGTCCGAAAATACTGAAATAGCTAATCCATCTCCAACACCCCATCTTACCCCATGTTGCAACAGCTCTCTACCCACATAAAACTCATCAATAAATATGAGCAACTCTGGGTAGTTAAAGTCATAAGAATTTGGGAAGTATGTGGCTTTTAGAATGCTACTTGCTAAGGACTCGTAAGTGAAACTCGCCAAACTTGCTTGGCTATCAAAGCCTTATTAAAATCTTCAAGATTCCTGAAACCAAGTCCTCCGTCTCTCATAGGCACACAAAGATCATCCCAATTCATCCAATGCATCTTATTGTTTTCCTCCTTCGAACCCCACCTAAAATTCCTAATTAACTGAGTGATCCGAGCTATAATAAAACTTGGCAGCTTGAAAATTTACATTGTACAAGTAGGGATGACTTGAATGACAACCTTAATCAAAATAATTTTATAACCTGTTAAATAAAAGCGGCTTTCCACAATTGTAATCGACGCCAAACTCTTTCTATGATTTGCTGAAAAACCAACTTTCTATTCATCCCAATATAAAAAAGAAAACTCAAGAAACGTCCATGCATACCACTACTCAGCAATCTAAGAAAATGTATAATATTTTTCAGATCCACTGACGCAAAACAAGGGCTAAAGGTGATGATGATTAATCAAAATTTATTTCTTTTTCCCATAGAGCGATTCATACCTGGACAAAATTTTCTTGATGGTTGAACAATTTTCAAAGGTGACTTTGCAAAAGACCAAGTTATCATCCGCGAAAAACATATGAGAAATCCTTGGAGCATTAAGTGAACGAACAAAACTACATAACGAACCATACATTTCAGTTTATTGAAACAGAATAGATAAACCCTTTGCATAAATAAAAATTAAGTAGGGGAACAAAGGGCACCCTATCTCAAGCCTCTAAATGGAACCACCCAACATGTCACTTCCCAACACAAAAAGCTATTCTACTCGGTTATATCCCTTGCACATATCCAATTTGAAAGCCAAAGACCACATTTTTCCTTTTTTCTTCCCTATGTTTCAGAGAATGAAGTAACTCAAAAAAGCAGAAATGACATTGTCCGTTATTGATCTACCTAGTACAAAGGTACTCTGTGATGACGAGATAATATCTGGAAGCAAACCCTTTAACTATAAGCCACACACTTTGTAACTATCTTATATAGAACATTACATAGGTTAATTGGTCAAAAAATCAATACCTTAGTTGGTGAAGGGATTTTTGGGATCAACACCACATTAGTATCATTATAACCCATCAAACAAAACCTCACTACATCTACTTTAACTACCTCTCATAATTTTTGGATAAAAATTGCATGATATCCATTAGGCCTATGAGCCTTAAAATAACCCGTGAAAAACATAGTAGTACATACCTCCTCCTTCGTAAATTCTATATCAAGCATTAATCCTTTTATGTGAAAATACGTGGTTAGAGCTCATCAAACCCATCAAGCACCAAGCTATTAGTTTGACGTTAAGATTAAAAAGGCTATGCAATAAAAAGCTCTGCAAAAATTCTAATCAACGATCAAAATGACTATTGATCAACATATCATTGCATACCCCTCATTTTTACTCGCACTCTTCTATATTGAGTGCAATAAAGAGAATTTGATATTTTTTTTTATAGTAAAAATTAAATGAAAGTGTTTATCGTGTGCTATCCAATATGACTCAAAATCTACTAATACCTTTGATTTTTATTGTAGCATCGGTATCTGCTTTTAATACAAAGGTAGTATATTAAATGAGAAGAGAACAAGATTGGCATTAGAAACTTTATAAGCTTTAGTGTGCATAAAAGATTAGATAGATACAGAAGACCGAAAATAAAATTGACAAGAAAAGATGATCAAAGATTTTTAGAACTTTCAACTTTGAGATTTGATTATTGGAATTTAGAAATATAAATTCGTATTGTAACTACAATGATGTAACAAGGGTTGAATTTACAAATGATAGATAGTCTAATAAGTGCTAACCTAGCTGAGATGCATTATAATTATAGTGATGTGTTGACACTATATTTTTACATTTGTATCCAATAATTTTAAATTTGAAATAATAACAATAAAAATTTATCTTTAATGTAATTACAATTTTAAAATTTCAATTATGAATTCATAAATTATAATTATAACACGATTTAAAATTTTTAATTCAATATAAATTATAATGTTAATTATTATTGTAATTATAAATTTTAATTGTTATTACAATTATAATAATTACAATAAAAATTTTAAATATTTTATAAAAAAATAATTATAAATCATTAAAAATTAATTTAAAATATAACAAAATAAAAATACTTCAAAAAGTTTTTTAAAAAATACGTCCTACAGACTTGTGCCGTCATACCGCACATTACAACCCAACACAGCACAACTTACTTCTATATCTTGGACAGCATAGCCCATTTACCACCTATAAACATTTCTAAATTGACAACAAGTGTAAGATAAAAGTGGCTGTGAAAAAAGACGATTGATTCAGATTATGAAAGGAGTTTGAGAAAGAAGTGACTTCGGATATTAATAATTACTCACGCCTGCATGTACACACGTGTGTATATCCTTTTATCTCAGTCTTAGTAAACGTACAAAATATTTACCAAGATTGGATGTATAAATCATTTCATTTCGCCCTATGATTTATGATTTAGGAACCTTCAAAGACATATTTTGTTTTGCATTGTTGCTCCTATAATTGATAGGCCTAACCACGCATAATCCAATCTCATAATTTAAATTTTATTAAAATATTAATGATGTAATTGTTTAATTAAAATTTTACATTAAAAATAATTTTTTACAAGTGAAAAAATTTTACTTAAATTTTTTTCTTTAATCAAAATAAATTAAGATTTTTATTAACTAAGACTTAATTAAATTATACTAAATTCATGCAATCATATTTTAATATGAATTAGAAATTATACATTATAAGTATGCACCCTTAACTTATTATTTATTACTTATTATTTAATTCATAACTCATAAAATTCTTTATCACATACACTCCATGCCATTATTTAATTCTCTATTCATATACAATTTATTAATCACTTTTTTATTTATTTTTAAAATACTCTCATACATTAACACATATCTTTTAAATTAAATATTGACTTAAACGTTTAAATAGTTTTTTTTTAGAAGAAGAATATTTTATTTACAAATTCAAAGAGTTATTAAAGACGAGGGAATAATTATTTCAATAATAACTTCTATGAAAAACTTGAACAAAAAGCCAACTTCCCAACAATTATAAAAAAAAAAATTGCAAAATAAAAAACGAAACAAGAATGGACGCCATGACCACCGTACGTGAATGCATGCAATAATACTGCATGCAAAATCTGAAATTGGGAAAAGACAAAATAGAGAAAAGGATAAAAAAGGCAAAAGAAAAATTAGAAACTAGTTGTGAATGCCAAGAATCGAACACGGGCAACTAGTTTACCATGTGAGCTGCTAGCCATTATGCCACCGTGGAACCATTAATCGCCACCTTCCCCCGTCGCGTTGAAATGTCTTTAGCCAGCAGAAAATGCACCATTCGACTCGGAAAAACACTAGCCTTCCAAATCTTACACCCCATGTCACCTTTCACGGCACTGACAATCAGAAAATGCGCTAAAACACTTAAAAAGTCACCACCTTTTTAGGTCCGCTATTAACTATCATTAGCCAACAACAAAGCTTCCGATCAACTCTGGGCAACCAACCTTTTTCTTGATTCCTATCACAGTCCGCCATCAGAACCGTTGAAAAGCGGGCCAAAAATCAAGAAGGCCATCACCTTCTTTGGTCTCACTAATTTGCCGCTGTTAGCTGCTGATGAAGCTTTCGATCAACACAAAACAAACGGTTAGCCTTCCCAGCTATTCCTGCCATCATCCATCATCGGAATCGCCAAAAAGGAAAATGATAAAAAATCTGAATCAATTACTATAACTCACCGTTGAACGAGTTAATTGGCAGATATTTTATTGTATGTGAGAAAGTTAATTAAAAATCATCATGATATGATTTGGGATTTGGAAAGTAAGTCAAGTGTATTGAGTGAGTAAGGATTAAAGATAGACGCGCAAGGAAGTGAAAGACGCAAGTGGCAGTGCCCAGATTGGGCACCACGACACCAAGTTATAGGCTCCACAGCACTCAAAATAGAACTTGAGCACCTCAGCGCCAAGTGCTCAGCATTGCAGCTCCCAGGGGGGAATGCCCAGAGCCGCAGGCCCAACGCAAATTACGTTTTCCATTTTAATCCAGCCTATTTCGACTCCCACTTATTCCACGACTCTCTAATACAACTCTCACACGTTTAGGATAAATCTAAGTCGTCCTAAACTTTATATAAAGGCTCTCTATTAGCTTGAAAACACATCTTAGTGAGAAGATACATAATCTTTGTGATTAGAGTGAGATTTATATGATCAAACATACTTTGTGATTCTTAGTAAGAGAAAACTCCTTGATTGCAAAAGAAAATGATTATTTTGTGAGTCTTTCTTGTAAAAGGCATATTTTGTGAGTGCCTTGAGATGCAATTATAAGAGTGTGTGATCTTGATCCATCGTGGACATGGGCAAGTTGGCAAACTACGTAAATTCTATGTGTTCTTCTTCTACCTTTCTCTCTCGAGTTTTTTTTATTATTTGTTTTTGCATTATATTACTTGGGTTATATTGCTCTTTTGTGTGCTTCCGCTTTAACAAAATGGTATCATAGCTTGATTCTAAGTTACACCCAAGTACGAGGTAAAAAACTTCAACGGGGCGAATGACTTCAATCTATGGAAGATGAATGTTAAGACATTGTTGCTGAGTCAATGGTTAGACTTGGAATTAGAGGAGACTATAACTCCATCTAGTGAAGAAGAGAAGATGCCAGAGTCATTTAAAGCTGAAGCAAAAAGAAGCAACATTCAAGAAAGAGCTCACAGTACAATCGTTCTATCATTTAGCGATGAAGTACTAAAGGAAGTAGCAGATGAGACGATGACGATTGGTCTTTGGAATAAACTTGACTCCTTTTATATGCGAAAATCATTGGCCAATAGATTGCATATAAAGAAGAAGCTGTATCAGTTATCCATGTCAGAAGGGACGCCGATGAAAGATCATATAAACATCTTTAATAAGATCATTATTGATCTTAAGTCTATCAGCATCAAGATGAAAAATGAAGATAAAGTAATTATCCTGTTGAGTTCTCTTCCCAAGAGTTATGAGAGTATAAGAAAAGAGTATGAGAAAGAAGTGACTTCGGATATTAATAATTACTCACGCCTGCATGTACACACGTGTGTATATCCTTTTATCTCAGTCTTAGTAAATGTACAAAATATTTACCAAGATTTGATGTATAAATCATTTCATTTCGGCCTATGATTTAGGAACCTGCAAAGACATATCTTGTTTTACATTGTTGCTCCTGTAATTAATAAACCTAACCACGCATAATCCAATCTTATAATTTAAATTTTATTAAAATATTAATTATATAATTGTTTAATTAGAATTTTACATTAAAAATAATATTTTACAAGTGAAGAAATTTCACTTAAATTCTTCTTTCTTAATTAAAATAAATTAAGATTTTTATTAACTAAGACTTAATTAAATCATACTAAATTCATGCAATCATACTCTAATATAGATTAAAAATTATACATTATAAACATGCACTCTTAACTCATTATTCATTATTCATTATTTAATTCATAACTCATAGAATTCTTTATCGCATACACTCCATGCCATTATTTAATTCTTTATTCATATACAATTTATTCATCACTCTCTTATTTATTTTTGAAATACTCTCATACACTAGCACTTATCTTTTAGATTAAATATTGACTTAAATGTCGGAGTGTTTTTTCTTGTAGAAAAATAGTACTTTTTTTACAAATTTTGAAGAGTTATCAAAAACAAGAAGGTAATATTGGGTATTATATATTAAAGTGGGTCTACATATATCAATTAATTGTACATTATTGGCTATCTATTTTATTACCCATTAAAAGTAATCAAATAAAGTTTATTTATTATTGGGCTTTAATATATAGAGACTCAGTTATTTTATTTTATTTTATGATGGGACAAAATAAAATAAAATACTATAAGTAATAGGTTGAGGTCCCCAGTCTAAACCATAACGTATTATTCATTCACATCCCATTAATGAATGACTGCAGTTTTTTCCCTCTCATAAAGAAAAGGTTTAGACGTGAAAGACATCAACTCTATTTTTTTTGCGTCTCCACTGATTCAGGTACGCTTCCGATTTTATTTTTCTTAATGATTTAACATGAGATCCTGGTTATGGTGATTCTTTCATCAATTAAAATTTTTATCCAACAAGTGATATCAGAGCAATTTCATATTGAATCATTAAGAGAAACTTTTATGTATTGTTAAATTGAAAATTATAAATACGCATGAAGTGTCAATATACGAAATTGAATATAATGCATTCAATATATGAATTTGCGTTGATTTCTTTATACCTTTTTTTACGAATGTAGCATTCTGGCATTCATTGATTTCACGATTAATAAAAAAAGGGTTATATGCTACCTGCATTGGTTATTTACTTTTAATATAATTTAAGGTCAAATTATTAAAAAGGGTTATTTACTGTTAGCATGCATTATTTGTCCTTGGACTACATTAAATGCATTGTTTGGATTTAATTTTATTGGCCGTGAGTATATTATTTTTACTATTATGTTTTTCTAATATAAAAAAATTAAAAGGGAGAAACATTCTTTTTTTCATTACGCGTTCAATTTTATATGAAATTCAATTCTAATTTTTTTTAAGAAAAAAATAAAATTGAATGCATAAATATATAAATAAAAGATGGAAAAAGAAAGAGAATAGAAGTTTAAATTTGTTCAAAGTCAAATTGATAATGTCAAATTTGATGAAAATTCTTTCTAATTGTGGTGTATATCAAGTAGCTAGTGTCCACAAATTTTAAAAGTTTATTAGGTCAATTTTATATGGCCCATAAAAATTTTACCAATCCCAAATTTTATATACCTAGTATACTAGCCAAATCAAGTGAAATAGGATGAACTTGAGCTCATTTTCGGTTTAGGCTATTGGATAAAGATTAGGGTTTTGGTAATTAGAAAAAGGTTCAACTTGACTTGATCCAACCACTTCAATCTTTGCCCATTCCGGTCCCATCCTAATTTTGACATAATTTGACTTTAACTGTTGACTATTGACTTTGACTTTGACTATTGACTTTAACTATAACCATTTTTTTCTTTCTCCCTTTTCCTACAAACTAATATCCAGTATTTAAAATAAATTAAATTGAATTAAAATGCCAAAAAAGTGACCTCTTTTATGCAGATTTATTTATTTTGAAATATGTGGTTATTTTTAAAGAAATAAAATAATTGTGTTTAAATTTATACGAAAATTAATCGGCCCAGAGGAAGATTATTTTTTGGCCAAATAATAGACACATGTGGCAGTGAATATGTGATACACTTTGACATTTTTCTATGCATATAATATGTCAGTCCAAAGAAAGACATATTATTAGCATGATCTATTATCAATATTTATTGTCCAAGTTTTTAGAGTACCGTTTACAAGTTGTTATTTCTGTCTAAAGACTAAATAGCAATGTTGTGCTTCATATCTTACAATGGCCTAATTTATTATATCTTATGTCATGTGTGTATATGAATGCATGATTAAATGACATGGTTATTGATTGTGAATTTTTTTTGTTTGTTCTATACAGTAAATGCTTCTTCTATATCTGCCAACTTGAACAACATTCCAATGCTTAATGGCACTAACTTTAGGAAATGGAATGAGCACATTACCATTGTGCTTGGGTATATGGATCTAGACTATGCATTCCAAATGGAAGAACCTCCTGCCCCTACTGATAGCAGTACTGCTGAACAAATGACACTTTATAAAAAATAAGAGCGTTCTAACCGCATGAGTCTAATGATCATGAAGCACTCTATTCCAGATACCATCAAGGACGCAGTGCCTGGGGAAGAGAATACTAAACATTTCATGAGCCAAATAGCATACCGATTCGCTGGTAATGAAAAGGTTGAAACAAGCACCATTTTGTCTAAACTTGTTTCAATGCGGTATAAAAGCAAAGGAAACATAAGAGAGTATATTATGGAAATGTCTAACTTTGTTATAAGATTAAGGGTACTAAAGTTAGAGTTGTCTGATGACATTCTCGTGTACCTGGTCTTGATTTCTCTTCCTGCATAATACAGTCCTTTTAAGATCGGTTATAACAACCAAAAGGCAAAATGGAATCTTAATGAGCTCATTGTTCAATGGGTGCAAGAGGAAGAGAGATGGAAACAAGAAAAGGTAGAGAGTGCTCATTTAACAACTTTTTCCAATGAAAATGCTGCTAACAAGAAAAGGAAATTGGATAATAAAGGAAAAAGAGCTGCAGACATTGAAACTTCACAACCTAAGGTGCAAAAAAAATAGAATGCTAAAATCTCTTGTTACTTTTGCAAGAAAGTTGGAAATGTGAAGAATGATTGTTCGAAGTATACAAAATGGCTTAACAAAAAGGGTAAACTTCTCAACTTTGTTTGTTCAGAAGTTAATTTGGCTTTTGTATCAAGTCACACTTGGTGGATAGATGCGGGTGCAACTACTGACATAAGTGTGACTATACAGGGTTATCTAAGGAGCCGACCGTCAACTGATGCTAAAAGATTCATCTATGTGGGTAATGGCAACAAAGCTCTTGTTGAGACAAATGGATTTTTTAGATTACAACTAGAATCTAATTTTTATTTGAATTTGCATAAGACTTTTTATGTACCATCATTTAAACGAAATTTAGTTTCTATTTCTTGTTTGGACAAATTCAATTACTCTTGTTCTTTTGAAAATAAAAAGTTTAGTCTCTTTAAGAATTTAAATATTATTGGTACTGGTTCTTTAGTTGATAATCTATATCAATTGGATCTTTATGCCTCACAAATTAATGAAACCTTGTAGTAAGCAATTATGGTATAAAACGCAAATTAATTAATGAGAATTCTATATGTTATGGCATAAGCGTTTAGGACACATTTCTAAATAAAGATTTCAAAGGCTTGTGTCAGACGAAATTCTAAATTCCCTTGATGTTTCATATTTTAAAATATGTATTGAATGCATTAAGGGAAAATAAACAAATATTAAAAAAGTTGGTGCCAACAGGAGTTCAAACGTCTTGAAATTAATTCATACTGATATTTGTGGTCTATTCCCTATGGCTTCTTGGAATGGTCAACAATATTTTATTACTTTCATAAACGATTGTTCTCATTATGGGTATCTAGACTTGATTCATGAGTAGTCTCAATCATTGGATGTTTTCAAAGCTTATAAAACTAAAGTTAAAAATCAGCTTAGCAAGAAAATTAAAGCCGTCAAATCTAACCGTGGTGGTGAGTTCTATGGTAGATATAACGGATTAGATGAATAACGGCCATGCTCTTTTGCAATAATGTAGCATCGTTCCTCAATACACCATGCCGAGAACTTCAAGTCAAAATGGTGTAGCTGAGAGACAAAATCGAACCCCAAAGGATATGGTTAGAAGTATGATAAATCATTCTTCTTTACCAGAATCTCTTTGGGGTGAAGCCGTAAAGACTGTAGTATATATCCTTAATCGAGTTTCAAGTAAAGTAGTAGCTAAAACCTTATATGAACTATGGACTGGAAAAAAGCCTAGTATTAGGCATTTGCATGTCTAGGATTATCCAGCTGAGGCTAGGCCATATAAGCCTAATGAAAAAAAAAGTTAGACTAAAAAACAATAAGCTGCTACTTTGTTGGATACTCGGAGAGATCGATGGATTTTAAGTTTTATGATCCCTCAAACAGATCCTTTTTCGAGATAGGGAATGCTAAGTTCATTGAGGATGTTGAATATAGTGAGAGTTCTAAACTCAGGAACATTGTCTTTGAAGAACAATATGTAACTATTCCTAATATTGCAATTGATAATGACCAGGTAATTGCAACTATTATTATGCTGGATGTAAATACAGATAATCAAGATATTTATGAGATACCTCCCACTAATATTGAAGAACTTACTCCTACTCATATAGAGGAGCAACAACAACCTTAATTGGAAGTGCCATTAAGGAGATCCATCAGGGAAAAGAGATCAATAATTTTAGATGATTATGTCGTGTATCTCTAAGAACATGCATTTGATATAGGACTGGAAGATGATCCAATAACTTTTAGTCAAGTCAAACAAAGTGTGAACTCCCAGAAATGAATAGATGCCATGAAAGATGAGATGAAATGAATACAAGACAATGACGTTTGGGATCTTGTGGAATTGCCTAAAGGAGTGAAACCAATTGGTTGTAGATGGATTTTCAAAACCAAACGGGATTCAAAAGGCAATGTCAAAAAATATAAGGCATGTTTAGTTGCAAAAGGTTTCACTCAAAAGGAAGACATTGATTATAAAAAACTTTCTCTCTAATTTCATCAAAAGACTCTTTTAGAATTATTATGGCACTTGTAGCTCATTATAATTTAGAGCTGCATCAGATGGACGTAAAGACTGTGTTTCTCAACAGCGACATTGAAGAAACCATATACATGTTGCAACCAGAGAACGTTGAATCCAAAAATTCAAAACATTTAGTTTACAAATTAAAAAAGTCCATCTATGGTTTAAAGCAAGCATCCCGTCAATGGTATTGAAAATTTGATCAAGTGATTACCTCATTTGATTTTAAGAAAAATACTATTGATCAATGCATTTATCACAAGATCAGTGAGAGCAAATATTATTATTCTTATTTTATATGTGGATGACATTCTACTAGCAAGTAGTGATATAGGACTGTTGCACGAAACCAAGATATTTCTTTCAAAAAAAATAGAAATGAAAGATTTTAGGAATGCCTCTTTTGTGTTGGGCATACAGATTCACCGAGATCGTTCTAGTGACATACTTAGCTTATCACAAAATGCATATATCGATAAGGTGTTTAGTAGATTTGACATGAAGAATTGTGTATCATGAGACACATCCATTGCTAAAGGTGATAAATTTAGTCTGCTTCAATGTCCAAGAAATAAGATTGAGAAGAACGAGATGAAGAATATCCTTAATGCGTCGGCAGTAGGGAAACTCATGTATGCTCAAGTTTGTAAGCGTCTGAATATTTCATATGTAGTTGGAATGCTTGGCAGATATCTAAGTAACCCAGGAAATGGATCACTGGAGAGCCGTTAAAAATGTTATACGGTATCTATAGAGAACAAAAGATTACATGCTCATATATCAAAAATCAGATCATTTAGAGATCATTGGGTATTCAGATTCTGATTTTGCTGGTTGTCTCGATAGCAGAAGATCCACTTTAGGTTATGTCTTCCTAGTGGCTGAGGGAGCTGTGTCATGGAAGAGTGTCAAGCAGACACTCGTAACTTCATCCACCATGGAAGCAGAATTTGTAACTTGCTATAAAGCATCAAATCAAGCAATATGGTTGTGAAATTTTATCACTGTGCTACAAATTGTCAATGGCATTGAGAGACTATTGAGAATAAATTGTGATAATAAAGCTGCTGAGTTATATTCTAAGAACAACAGAAGCTCGTCAAAATCAAAGCACATTGACATCAAGTTTTTTGTTGTTAAAGAGAGAGTTCAGAGTCTTCAGGTGTCTATTGAACATATCAGTACAAACTTAATGATTGAGAATTCGTTTACTAATAGTGTATCACTTAAGGTGTTTCATGATCATGTGGATCGTATAAGTGTTGTTTCTTGATATTCAATTACAGTTGACCTATTTTTTTTATCAAACTAAAGTATTTCTCTTTGTTTATTTATTGAAAGCTCTGAAATAAAGTTATATTCTTTCAATTGCAGTTTTGTATAAAGTTTTGAAAGTATATTCATGAACTCTTAAGAGTTATAAATTATGACTAGTTAGAAATATGCATGTTAAGGGATCACATTGTATGAAAATTCTATGCTACACATCTATACTTAATTTATGTCATTGATTATATTGATGTATATGACTATTGATGGGTCTAGTTATAAGAAAGATAATAAAGCTCGCTTTGATCCTATATTAGTATAATTGATGGACCAGATTGTTAAGAGATGTCTTTTATTAATATAGCAAATATTAAGCTTATAAAGTTATTTGGTAATGTACAATTGTAAAGTGACATATGTGATTCAAGTGGAAGATTGTTGGGTATTATATATTAAAGTGGGCCTATATATATATCAATTAATTATACATTATTGGCTATCTATTTTATTGTCCATTAAAAGTGATCAAATAAAGTTTATTTATTATTAGACTTTTAGGGCATCACATATGGCATGGGTTTTAATGTGTAAACACCCAATTATTTTACTTTATTTTATGATAGGAGAAAATAAAATAAAATAATATAAATAATAAGTTGAGGTCCCCAGTCTAAACCCTAACGTATTATTCATTCACATTCCATCAGTAAGTGACGGCAGTTTTTTTTTCTTTCACAAAGAAGATGTTTAGACATGAAAGGCATCAACCCTAATTTTTTTTATCTCCATGGATTCAGGTACGCTTTCGATTTTATTTTTCTTTATGATTTAACATAAGATCCTGATTATAGTGATTTTTTCACCAATTAAAATTTTTATCCAACAAGTCATTATTTCAATGATGCCCTCTATTAAAAACTTGAACAAAAAGCCAACTTCCCAACAATTATCAAGAAAATAAAAATTGCAAAAAAAACGAAAACAAGAATGGACGCCATGACCACCGTACATGAATGCATGCAATAGTACTACATGCAAAATCTGAAATTGGGAAAAGGAAAAACAGAGAAAAGGATAAATAAAAAAGGCAAAAGAAAAATTAGAAACTAGTTGTGATTGCCAAGAATCGAACACGGGCAACTAGTTTACCATGTGACCTACTAGCCACTATGCCACTGTGGAACCATTAATTGCCACCTTCCCCTGTCGCGTCGGAATTTCTTCAGCCAGCAGAAAATTCACCATTCGACTCAGATAAACACTAGCCTTCTAAATATTACATCCGATGTCACCTTTTACAGCACTGACAATCAAAAAATGTGCTAAAACACTTAAAACATCACCACCTTTTACGTCCGCTATTAACTATCATTAGCAACCTTTTTTTTTATTCCTATCACAATTTGCCATCAGACCTGTAGAAAAGCGGGCCAAAAATCAAGAAGGCCATCATCTTCTTTGGTCTCACTGATTTGGCCGCTGTTAGCTACTGATGAAGCTTCCGATCAACTCAAAACAAACAGTTAGCCTTCCTAGCTATTCCTGCCATCATCTATCATTGGAATCGCCAAAAAAGAAAATGATCAAAATCTGAATCAATTACTATAACTCACCGTTGAATGTGTTAATTGGCAGATATTTTATTGTATGTGAGAAAGTTAATTAAAAATCATCATGATATAATTTGGAGAGCAAACGAAGTGCATTGGGTGAGTAAGGATCGAAGATGAACTCGAAAGGAGGTGAAAGACGCAAGTGGCAGTGCCTAGACTAAGCACCACGACACCAGGTTATGGGCTCCTCAACGCCCAAAATAAAACCTGAGCACCTCGGCGCCAAATGCTCAGTACTGCGACTCCCGGGCGGGAACGCCTAGAGCTGCAGCCCTTAACGAGAAATACGTTTTCCATTTTAAGCCAGCCTATTTTGACTTCTATTTGTTTCAATACTCTCTAATACGACTCCCACGCATTTAGGGTAAACCTAGGTCATCCTAAAGCCTACATAAAGGCTCTCTATTAGCTTAAAAACACATCTTAGTAAGAAGACACATAATCTTTGTGATTAGAGTGAAATCTTTATGATCAAACATACTTTGTGATTCTTAGTGAGAGAAAACCCCTTGATTGCAAAAGAGAGTGATTCCTTTATGATTCTTTCTTATAAATGGTATACTTTGTGAGTGCCTTGAGATGCAATAATAAGAGTGTGTGATCTTGATCCGCCGTGGATGTAGGCAAGTTACAGAACCACGTAAATTCTGTGTTCTTCTTCTACTTTTCTCTCTCTAGTTTTTTTATTGCTTGTTTCTGCACTATATTGCTTGGGTTATATTGCTCTTTTGTGTGCTTCCGCTTTAATAAAATGGTATTAGAGCTTGATTCTAAGTACACATGGCTACACTCAAGTACGAGATAAAGAAATTCAACAGGGCAAATGACTTGAATCAATGGAAGATGAAGGTTAAGGCATTGTTGGTGAGTCAACGGTTAGGCTTGACATTAGAGAAGACTACAGCTCTATCTAGTGAAGAGGAAAAGATGCTAGAGTTATCTAAAGCTGAAGCAAAAAGAAGGGTCATTCAATAAAAAGCTCACAGTACAATCGTTCTATCATTTAGCGATGAAGTAGTGAGGGAAGTAGTAGGTGAGACGATGGCGATTGGTCTTTAGAAGAAACTTGACTCCCTTTATATGAAAAATCATTAGCCAACATATTACATATAAAAAAGAAGTTGTATCAGCTATCCTTGCTAGAGGGGACGCTGATGAAAGATCATATAAACATCTTCAATAAGATCATTATTGATCTTGAGTCTATCAATATCAAGATGAAAAATGAAGATAAAGCAATTATCCTACTAAGTTCACTTCCCAAGAGTTATGAGAGTTTTGTTGATACGTCACTCTACAGTATAGAGAGTTTAACGATGAGTGATGTGAAATTATCATTAAACTCAAAGTTATTAGGAAAGGAGATCAAGGGCAATGCAGAAAGTCTATCTGTAAGAGGAATGCACTCATATGAAAATGGAAGAAAAAAGGGCTCAAGATAAAGTCCAGGACTCCTAGGAAGTGCTATTGCTACAAGAAATAAGGGTACCTTATAAAGGACTATCGAGCAATGAAAGCACAAGACAAGAAGAAAGCGGATATTGTGCTTACCTGTGATGATAGCTATGATAGCGCATAAACATACGATGCTACTAATGGTAAGAATATTGAACAATAGTTTTTTTATTCTGGTTGTACATTTCACATGTGCCTGCTCAAGTCTTGGTTTATAAATGTTTAGCCCATTAGTAGTGGTAAGGTGTTAATGGTAATGACGTTGCTTGTCAGATGATTGAAATTGGTAATATTAAACTTAGACTGTATGATGGGCGAGTGAGAGAGTTGACAGATGTTAGGTATGTTCCTGACCTCAAGAGGATTTTAATCTCACTAGGGACTTTAGACCAGAATGGGTGTTCCACCAGAATCGATGGAACGATTTTAAGAGTATTAAAGGGTTCCATAGTGGTGATGAGAGGAGAGAAGCACAAAGGTGTTTATGTGCTTAAAGGTGAAGTTGTGAGTGGTTCTGTATTTTTCCCTGTAGATAATTAGAATATGCAAACCAAGTTATGGTATCTTAGACTGGTACACCTATACGAGAGAAACTTGAAGAAGTTATTTAGTCGAAAGGTGTTTGGTGAGGATAAGTTACAGCCATTAGCGTTTTGTGAGCATTGTGTGCTTGAAAAACACATAGGGTGAGGTTTAGTACTGGTGAGCACAAAACTAAAGGGACTCTTGACTATATATACTCGGATCTTTGGGGACCAACTCAGACAACTACTCGTGTTTATACTAGGTATTTTCTCAGTTTGATTGATGACTATTCAAGAAAGCTGTAAGTCTATATGTTGAAGAGTAAGGATAAAATGTTTGATACGTTCAAGACTTGGAAGACTCTTGAGAATCAGACTGGTAGAAGGGTGGAAGAATTAATAATGACCTTACATTTTGCAATAGAGAGTTTGATGGATTTTGTACCAAGCATGAGATTGCAAGGCATAGAATGATAAGATCAACACCATAACAGAATGACGTAGCTGAAAAGATAAACAGGACCCTACTTGAAAGGGTTAGATGCATGCTTACCAATGCGAAAATGTCTAAGGCATTTTAGGGAGAAGCTGTAGTGACTACAGCCTATTTGATTAATAGAAGTCCCTTCTCAGCAATTGACTTCAAAACGCCAGAAGAGAAATGGTATGCAAAACTCTCCTAAATATGACCACCTCAGAATATTTGGTTGCCTTACCTTCATACATGTTAATGAGGGAATATTAGAACCTAAAGCTATCAAATAGGTATTCATAGGGTATCCGAAGGAGTGAAAGGATACAAGGTGTGGTATAAAGACTTGACACCACCAAGGAGTATTATAAGCGATGACGTGATGTTCGTTGAGACGACCATGCTGAAAGCATCCCAAAAGGATAAGAAAGAACTTGTGTCCAAGGAAAACTCAGCACCTGAGTCAATAGAAGTTAAAGTGGAGCCTGATAATAAATCTGATATGCCCTCACATTAGCACTTCAACAATGAGATCCTTGAAGATGAACTAAGAACACCGACGAGTTCCTCCAAGTCTACCCAAGAAAAAACTAGGACTCCAAAGATGGAACTTAAAGAGTACCAGCTATCTAGAGATAGACTTAGGAGACTGATTATCCCACTAATCAAGTATGAACAAGCAGATTTAGTTGCTCATACTTTTAATTCTACTTACACGCTTGAGTATTATGAGCCTAGAACATATGATGAGGTTATGAAGAGTGAAAATAAGAATTAATGGCAGCAGGCCATAGAAGAAGAGATCGGTTCTCTTAGAAAGAATAATATCTAGAAGTTGATGGAGAGATCTAAAAAAAAACTAGTTGGGTACAAGTGGGTGTATAAGGTGAAGGAGGGGATACCAAAGATAAAGCCTACGAAATTCAATGCTAGGTTAGTTACACAAGATTTTACTCAAAGAGATGGAGTTGACTTTTTAGTCGTCAAACACGTATCCATTAGGAGTTTGTTAACTATGTGTGCAAACCTTAATTTATATCTAAAGCAGAATGATGTAAAGATAGCTTTTCTACATAGAGAGCTTGAAGAGACTATATACATGGCACAGCCACAAGGGTTCGAGGACCCCGAAAAAGAATATCATACTTGTTTGCTAGAGAAGTCATTATATGGGTTAAAGCAATCACTTATACAGTAGTATAAGAAATTTGATAAGTTTATGATGACTTGTGGCTTTAGTAGGAGTAAGTATAATGGATGATTGTACTTTAAGAAATAAAGTTGTAGGATGATGTATTTGCTTTCATACGTCAATGATATGTTGATTGCATACAAGAATATAGAAGAGATACAGAAACTCAAGAAGTAGTTGAGTGACGAGTTTAAGATGAAGGATTTGGGAGCAGCGAAGAGAATATTGGGTATAGATATTGTAAGAGAAAGAAGAGATGTTATTTTCTTGTCTCAACAGCGATATATACTCAAAATTTTAGAGAAGTTTGGTATGTTCAATATAAAGACTGTCTCTACCCTTTTAGCTATGTATTTTAAACTTTCAACATCATAATTGCTGACATTCAAATAGGAGAAACTGTAGATGAGTAAAGTATTGTATGCAAGCATTGTGGGGAGCATCATGTACACAATGGTCTGTACAAGACCAGATATAGCATAGGCTGTGAGTGTGGTGAGTAGATACATAAAACATCCAGGTAATGATCACTAGTTTGCAGTGAAGTGGATTTTGAGATATTTCAAGGAGATGTCGAATCACGGGTTGATGTATAAAAAGGACGAGGAATGTACTGTAATAGTAAGAGAATATATAGACTCAGATTATACAGGTGATCTAGATAAGAGAAAATCATTGACGAGTTATGCATTCATAGTGTTTGGGTGTAATGTGTGTTGGAGATCAGTTATACAACATGTGGTTGCACTATCTACCACAGAAGAAGACTACATAGCTATTAGTGAAGCTATTAAGAAGGGCATATGGTTAAAAGGCATATGCACAGAGGTAATCACTACTGAAAAATGTGAACACCAGTGTGTATTATGATAGCTAGATTATCATACACCTAAGCAAGCATCAAGTGTTTTACGTAAGGTCTAAACACATTGATGTGTAACTCCATTACATTCGAGAGATTATCCAAAATTGTGAAGTTAGTTTAACGAAGATAGCGTCGTCTAAAAATTCTGCTGACATGTTGACTAAGCCACTACCCTCAGTTAAGTTCATTCTATGCAAGAACTTAACCGAAGTCACTACTTTGTGAGGGTGACTAAACATACAAAGATGAGAGATCGAGTTACTTTATGGATGATTTTGAATCAATGAGGGAATTTGTGAGAAATTTGATTAAAAATCATCGGAATATAATTTAGAGAGCAAGTCATGTGTGTTGGATATGCGAGAATGGATGACGGAAAAAAGAAGGCAAAAGACGCAAATAGCAGTGCCCAGACGTGGGCGCCGTGACACTAGGTTGTGGGCGTTGTAATGCCAAAAACAGAACCTGAGCACCGCAGCGCCAGGTGCTTAGTGCCACAGCGCCCAGGCTGGAATGCCCAGCACTGTAGCGCCCAGCGAATAATAAGTTTCCCATTTTAATCCGGCTTATTTTGACTTCCACTTGTTCCAAAACTTCCTAATACTCCTAAACATTTATGGTACATATTAGTCATACTAAAGCCTATATAAAGGCTCTCTATTGTCTTGTAAACACATCTTAGTGAGAAGACACATAACCTTTGTGATTAAAGTGAGATCTTTATGATCAAACATACTTTGTGATTCTTTGTGAGAGAAAACCCCTTGATTGCAAGAGAGGTTGATTACTCTGTGAGCCTTTCTTATAAAAGGCATACTTTGTGAGTGGTTTGAGATTCAATAATAAAAGTGTGTAATCTTGATCCACCGTGGATGTAGACAAGTTGCTGAACTACGTAAATTCTGTGTGTTCTTCTTCTACCTTTCTATCTCTAGTTTTTTTATTGCTTGTTTCTGCATTATTACTTGGGTTATATTGTTCTTTTATGTGCTTCCACTTCAACATTTTCAATTTCACATAATTTGACTATTTGATTCATATGAGAGAAAGAGATAATGCTATCCACCACCTCCTATGAATTAAGAAATAAGGATAAAAGTTTATTTTCTTTTCCTAAATTTTGGTTTACTCACTCCCAATTACTTTATCTAATTCCGATTACATTGATTCCTTATTATTTATACCTTTCCTTAGGTATCTTTGAAACTTTTTGAGAAATTCCACCGATACTTGAATCAAAATCACTATGCATCTAAACCATAAAACTTATCTGATACTAACCATGAAGAGGAAATCAGCTCTACATCATGAGACACGTCCAAGTTCTATGATTAAACGATTTCTAGTTTTTATATGATTATTTCCATACTAGCATATTTTTCTAAAACTTCCTTAGAAATATATTGTATCCTTACCTTAATAGTACCTTAAGAATTCCCCTATAGAGGCCTAGGCCCTCTGCGTTGGAAGCACAAGACTTCTCTTAAGCAGCCAAATTCCTCTACCTTAGAAGCACACACATCAATAAGACTTCCTTAAAGCAGCCAACCACCTTACCTTGAAACATATATCTGTAAGATTTCTTTAAAGCGGTCAAGTACCTCTGCCTTAGAAGTACACAAATTGGTAAAACTTCTTTAGAGAGGCCAAGTGCCCCTATATTGAAAGCACACACAGCGGTAAGACTTCCCTGAAGCGACTAAGTTCCATTTCCTTAGAAGTTCACAAAGACTTCCCTAGAGCAATCGAGCCCCCTTGCTTTGGAAGCACACAAAGACTTCCTTGGATCGGGCAAGTGCCTCTACCTTAGAAGCGCACAATGATTTCTTTAGAATGGCTTTGTCTTTGTAAGAAGCATTTTGACCAAAAGACTTCTCTAGAATGGTTCCGTGTCTTTACCAAAAATTACTTTTACCAATAAACTTCTTTGGAATGGCTTATTGCCTTTGCCAAGAAGAACCTTTCCAAAAGACTTTTCTGGAAGGGCTCTGTGCCCTTTCTAATAAGTAACTTTACTAAAAGACTTCTCTGGAATGGCTATATATTTTTTCCAAGAAGCATTTATATTAAAATATTTCTTTAGAAAGGCTTCGTATCTTTACTAAGAATCACATATATCTAAAGACTACCGTGAAAAGATTTCATGCCCTTGTTAAGAAGCTCTTATATCTAAAAACTTCTCTGCAACAGCTTAGTGCCTTTGCCAAGAAAGACCTCTACTAAAAGACTTCTTTAGAAGGGATTTGTACCCTTGCCAAGAAGCACTTATATCATAAAACTTCTTTAGTTAGATTCTTTACCAAAGAACACCTATATTAAAAGACTTCATTGGTTGAACTTTTCACTAAGAAATCAACTATATCATAAGATTTATTTGGATGGATTCTTTACCAAGGCATCACTTATATCATAAGACTTCCTTAGATGAGTTCTTCACCGAAGAAGCATCAATATTAAAAGACTTCCTTAGACGGGTTCTTTACCAAGAAAGCAATCATATTATAATACTTCATTAGATAGGTTATTCACCAAGGAAGCACTTATAATAAAAGAATTTTCTAGAAGGGTCTAGTACCTTTGTCAAAAAGTACAAGCAATATACAAGAATAATGCACAAAGATAAAATTTTAAATTCAAGAAATAAAACAAGTACTTCCAAAGACAACATTACGTATCTTAAACAAGAAAGCATCTATTTTCTTTACTTAGTTAATTTTCAAATACAAATTCTATTTTCTTTACTTGGTTTATCTTTCTCATATAAAACACTTATCAAATTTCCATCTACAACAAAATATAGAAACAAATGCAAGAAAAACGAAGTATAGTTATGAAATTTTCCTTTACTATATTACACTATGGAAATGGAACAAGGTATAAACAATAATAGAGTCAAGCAGAATCGTCTGTAGACTATTACGAAAACTCTATTATATAACATCGAGACGTACGAGGTGAAAAGGGAAAATAATAACGCATCCTTAACCTATAAGCAAACACCAAACCATCAATCACACCTCTCTCCAGTTCCATTTCTCTAATAGGCCAAGATCCCAAGATTCTTCCGTATCCATAATCTCTATAGAATCCTTTACAAAAGTGGAACCTATGAGAGTTAGAGCTATAAATAATAAAGTCTTCAAAAATAGAAAAAGAAAAAATTTGGCAAGGGAACCCTTATTGCTCCTCGATACACTTTCATGACCCTCAAATTACTAATCTCAATAGGATCTTTAGCACTTATAAAACCTACGAAAAAACTAGGGAAGTATCAATTACATTATCTAGTCACATTACTTAATTATTTTTATGTGCTTAACTTACAAATAACAACTTATTCTCTTCATAGGAAGCATCAGTATAAAAAATTCCTGGGAAGATTGAGTACCAATAGACCACCCTCCTTTAGAAGCCTAAGTAAAGATTTTAAATGGTTATTAAGTAAAAGTCATTACATAATAATTTAAAACACATAGTACAACTTTCTAGTTAAGTCATGTCATGTTTTAGCAAGTATTCAACAAAGAACTTCCACAAGCACATCCAATAGAAAAGATCAGCATAAAAAATATTTAGAGAATATAACTCAATCTTCTTATTGATTACTTAAATATCACATTCTGATTATTGCATTTTTCTAGAAGAGGCACTTGCTTAATTTCTTCATTTTATTATATGTATGCTAAAGATAACCACATAAAGTATGGCTTATAATGTTTCTTGATTACTACATGACTATTATATCCCATGCATAAAAGCATACTTTCACATGATACCAATTAGAGACCTGATTACAAATGGAAGCAAGTTTCTTGCTTTTAGAATAATTAGATAAAAGCGTAAGGACTACAATAATATCCCAAGCAAAACTAAAAGCTTCATAATACTCTAATACACTTCCATCCTTGTGTAGAAACATCTCCTCTATTCGAAAAAGATTTAACTATCAGAGCCAGTGATTCTATAGAAAAAAAATAAAAAAAACATAATACATAAGACACTCACTAGTTGAAAAGATAACGATTTCATCTAGAACGATTTTACTCCTTTACTTATAGGGGACATCTGTTTATAAGGTTAATGAGGTATAATATTTCTATCTTCTAAGCCTAATATTTATTCTTTTAAATTAAGATTATTTGGCTTTCTATGTGCTTTATTATTATTTTACAGGTTTGAAATCAATGAAGCAAATAGAGATGAAAATATAAGAGAAATAAGGCAAAAATATCAAAATTACTACAAAAACTATAAACAATGACATATGAACTGTAATCTATTAACAGTAACTTTACTATAATGCCAGTGTTGCGGCGTTTAAGACAGTGTTCCCCAGCACTGCAGTATCCAAAAACAAGTGGTCGCAGTGCTCAAGCCTAGAATATAAGTACTGTAGCGCCCAAACGCAAATGTCACGGGGCATATACAACTAAAAAGACTTTTAACTCATCTTGAACATGAATTTACCGTACTTTGCCGCCACCAAGCCTATAAATAAGAGAATTTTGAGGCCAAAACGATATTGGGGATCTAGTATACGTGGGTGTATGCATGTAAAATAGTGTTCATTATATAAAATACGTATCTCATACATATTTAAAGCAGCAGAATAATTAAAACAATACAATAAACACAATAAATAATATATTGATCATATTAATATATTTCAAGGGTTGAGAAATTACCAAAACATGTAACATTTTACACGTGTATCCTAGGAGTCCACCTGGAGACCAACCCATTGGTAGTTCTAGTCATCAACTCAATGGGCTTAGTAAGCTAGAACAGCAACTCTAAATTCAACATCAGGTTTAACTCTTAAATATTTTGAATTTATTTTTCCTTTGATCAACTCTTTGATCAATAAAATAAATTTTTGGTTGTTGTAACTGGTAGCCAAAAGAGAAATAAGTTATAAACTAGTTTCAACACATGAAATCTATTTCACAAAAGATCTAATCTCCTTTTCTTCACATCTTTGGCTGACCACCCTTTAAAACCAACACATTCCTTTTGGTTTCAAAGAACGCAACCAAAAAATGGAAAAATAAAGCAAAAGCCCTTGCTTCCAATAGATTCACACACATATATATCTCACAATAATAAAATAATAATATTATATATTATATATTAAAAAAATAGAAATTGGCCACTTAGGGCAATAACAATAATAAATTAAATTAAATTAATATTATATATATAAATGCATAACAACTATCATGCATTAATATATATATAATATTATTAAATAGTATAATATTATATAATAATATATATGAGACATTATGATTATTTAACAATTAAATAATTATTCTGTGAAATGACCATTTTGCCCTTTATGAATAGTTACCAAGTATGCCCCTTAATGGGTCCCATCAAATTTGACACTTAAGTAAACTCAACCGAGGGTCCACAATGTGCCACGTGTCATTATACAATTAGTAAATAATAATTATTGACTAATTGTTGCTGGATATTACTAGATTAAACAATGTAATTCAGTACTCTACCCCAATACTCAATAAGTACACTCCATATCGCGAGACTCCCTAAGTCTACGCCTGATTCATCAAATAAAATTATTCCATGAGTCTATGAACATTGCCCCATGCACAAGTCACGGAAACACAAATCAGCGCGTTGATCATCCAAGCTGAGATCACAACTCATATGTATGGTCCTCCCATCATGATATCCTAAATGTACAAGGATATAGATTATCATCGCCAAATCCCCATGTGCTCATCTTTATCATATCCTCAGACTTGTATCTCACTGAACAATATGTGCAAACCCATTTGCCATATTGTTACACCCTGATGAAAACTCTTTTTCTGAGATTAATGCTTGTGGCCATAAGAATTTTTTAGATACAATCTCGAAGCATCTAGATATGTAACTCTCTATATGAGCTGACAGATCCCATATTTGTACACACTAGACTCTATAAGTATTAGACCATATACAGCGACACGTAACGGTCAAACCATGAAAGGACTGTGACATATGTGGAATCAAAGTATGATGGATCACTTACAAGCCCAACGTGGCACTCAGGTCAAAGGACCACGTATACTACTCAACTCGAGAGGACCTTTCATTAACGGCTTACATAGGGTGTTTAACGGAGGCCCTCGTGAGTCTGTCCTATATCTAGTTCTAACTGTATACCTATATGTCAATACGAGCTCCAAGCTCACAGTCGACTAGGAACAACCATCTATACCTTATAAGTACGACATATGCTGATCTATATAAAGATATCCACCGACAGACCCACATCAGTAGAAATAGATATAGGATAATATTCGAGAACATGCTTGTACAATTAACATTTCCAGGCACCTCATTATAACTCTTGTAACTATGCAGTTACTAGTATATCCTCGGGTCTATGTCCTATTACAGGCAAGGCTCTAACTCTTGGATTTTCACTGAGTATTATAACCAGCTAACAATTAACTGTGCTAACATTTAGTATTTATATCTCTCAGCGTGGCCAACTGTAAGCCCTTATCTAAACTCATTTAGATTAGATCTAAACTCCTTCAGATCATATAATATCTGTAATGTTACATTGCATAATACAATTTAAATAAGCATTAACGATTTAATGGGAATGTACATTGGTATAACTAATATGTATATGTACATTTAAGGATGACATGTAAGCACCAACCCTAAAAAAATATAGACAACAAGAGAAAGCACAAAAAAGAAAAAGTTTTAGAGAGTTTAGATCAAGATTTAAAGATTGAAAAAGGGATACAATTGCAACTTAGAGAGAGAAAGTGCTGAAGCATGACATTGATCTGTGTTTTCTTCTTCTCTTACTTCTATCTTTTATTTTTCTTCATTATTGCTATCGATTTATGTTTCAAAACTCTAGTTTTTATCATGAACTAATTTTTATATCTAGGGTTACAACTTTGAAATGATATGTGATTGAATCAAAGTTCTTCTCTTATTTTTATGAACTCAATACTAGAATTATTCAATTATTCTATACTTAATGTTTTCTGATTACTTGATATCTAATTATATTATTGTGGGAACCTTAATGAACTTGATGAAGGGATTTTGGTATTGTCCTTTAATAATTTGATATATGATCATAAGGTAACAACCATGAGTTTCATATAGGATAGACATATACCTACATGACATATATGACATTAATATATTAGTTCTCAATGAATCTTATTCTCAAATGATTACCAAAAACATAGAGGTAATTGTTAGGGTAAGATATAGTTACTTAACCGTCATCAGAGGCTTATGATGAACACATGAAAATGCATATTTGTTAAGAGATTCAATCACCATTTAATGTCACTAATTTTAGGATTTTCTGTATTTTTAGCTTGAAATAAAGTGTTCTCCTTAAATTGTGATTAATGAATGTTATTTGAATAGGTTTAGGTAAAATGGACATAACTCTCAATGTAGAAATTGAAATGAAGAAATTCTTGAACCTGGTGCAACATGACTCAATCTTACACAAATTTGAAGAATAGTGGAAAAGTCAAATCCAATATGTTATAGGCCAAAAATTGAGATACAACTACAACTCTTGCCTAGCTTGACCCAACTCACGTATTTGGACCGTATCTCACAAAATACGTACTCAATTGGTAATTTTTAAAGCTGTGAAATGCTAACTTGACTATCAATAACCTGTATGTTGATGGTAAAGTCCAAATCAGCCGTTATTATGGACCAAATCGCATTGCAAGTGGGTAAAATGGTTATTGGCCTAATTCTGATGTATCTTTGGAATTTTGCTCATATCTCATTGGATACTCATCCAATTTGCATGAAATTGGTGCTATGGAAAGAAGAGGCAAAATTTTACAACTTTCATGTTGGCTACAAAAGCTAAATCAGTCATTTACATTATCACAAATGTGCTGCAAGTGGATAAATAAGTTATTGGCTTCAAATTATTGAAGATTGATGTCATCCATGACATATGTCCATTCATTGCCTATATAAGGAGACTCCTATGACGTTTTTAATATTAGATAATTCTCTCTTATTTTCTTCTCATTAACATGTATTGTAATTTAGGCTAGAGTTCTTGGCAAGGCTAAGAGATGAACTTTTATGTGTAGTAAATCTACTTCTATGCTTTGATTCGTTGCAAAGAGCTACAAATGTTTGTAAGTTTAGTTTTGATTAAACTCGTATCTATTCTATTTTCTATGATCCAGAGATTATAATTCTCATGTCTCATATAAGTTCAGTCATGCTTTTCTTATGTGATTCTTGGTGAACTATAATTGTTACTGGTGACATTGTTTTATATGTTAATCTTTTACTGCAGTATTGTCAAATTGATATATTGTCGATCTTGAATAACATATAAGGGCAATAAATGTTTAATATTCAAGTTGATCTTTTACTGCAATATTGTCAAAGTGATATATTGTCGATCTTAGATAACTTGTATAAATGAACATGATGTATGTTAATGCTTGCAAAGAGTTTAATTACGTCAAATACATGTGTTATTAAATGTGCTATATTTTCCTATCTTTCGATTGATTTTTTGGGATGTGAAACTTTCAATTGAGTTATAAGCATTGAATCAAAGTGTAGAGTAGATTTATAAAGCATAATTGTGATTCTCGAAGCCTTGTTTGAATTATCATAAGACATTTCCTTCAAATCATAGACAATCTTATCTCATCCACTTAAATCAATTAATTTTATCCTTTGATACTGCTTTAATATTTTACTTCATCAACCTATTTTGCCAAGAGCTTCCTCGTGGGATCGACACCTCAATCTATACTGTGATAGTCGCGTTATATTTTGAGCGTAAATAGCTTGTAATGATATTAAGGATCTAGCCAACAATTCATATTAAGGGATTAACTTAAGAAAAGATTAATTGGTTCAAGTAACATTAAGGGATAGTTGTAATCCTAAGTTTTATCTATCATTGGTGCTTTTATCTTGTTATCTTTATTCTTTTATATCTTGTTAACTTTATTATTTAGTTTAGATTACTATCATTTTATTTTTCTTTTGTCAAAATAAAAGTAAGGAGACACAATTTTATACTTAGTATAAACAATAACAATAATTCATCATGGAAACTATACTCTACTCATCTCATATTACTTGTTTATGATAACGTGCATTTACACTTAGCTAGAAATCTTACATTAAATTTTTAGAACCGTTACCGTAGAATTAGTTTATTGTTTATGTTAATACTAATGCTAATCTATCTTACATTTAATTCAGATATTTTTCTGTACAGTTACTTTTTATTTGTTTCTAATTTCATTTTTCAGATATATTTAATTTATTCTTTATGGCTGAACAAAACCAAGCTGGAACACGAAGATTACTTTGAGATTTTGCTATCCCATAAGTAGGTGACAAACAGTTTAGCATTCAAAAATCCTCCATAGTTGTTGACTACTTTGAAATCCAATAAAAGATAATTCAATTGTTAAAAACCTCGATACAATTTAGTGGAGTGCCAAATGATGATCCAATTGAACACATTAGCAATTTTCTAAAAATTTATAATTTATGCAAATATAATAAAATCTCGAATGATGTAATATGGCTTCGACTATTCCTTTTTTCACTTCAGGACAAACCAAAGATTTTTGTTACACTCGGGACCTATTACAATATAGGATGGTTTAGCTTAGAAAAGTTTGGCTAGATTATTCCTACCAGTAAGAATAGTAAAAAATAAAGAATGACATCATTTCATTTATGTATGATGATTCAGAATCTTTGTATGAAGCATAGGAGAGATTCAAAGAATTTCAGAGAAAATGTCCACAGCATTGGATTCCAAAATGGCTACTTGTGCTAACATTCTATAATGGGTTATTTGGATATCTGAAAAACATAATTGATATTGTAGTAGGGGTTGCATATGTGAATAAGTCTATTGATAATACTTATAACTTATTAGAGGAGATAGCCTTCAACAATCATCAATGGATAGTGAAAGTGCTACTTCAAGAAAAATCACCAAAAAGAGAGAACATATCATTTATGATTTCTATAGTAAAAACCATTCAAATGGACAATGCATAGAAACTCTATATTATATGGGAGGTTGTAAGCTAATGTCAACATAACCCTACTTCCAATTTATTTTATTAATAAATGAGGGATCATACAAATATTTTTTAGAGTAGAAATCAAGAACAAACTTTAAGGCAAATGAGTTCTTCTGAGCTTCCAACATAAAATTTGCTACAGCATAAGAAGAATTCCACCATTGAGGATGTGTTCATACAAAGCATAGAGAATGTAAATGCTCTCTTATAAAACTAATCTACTTTTCTATAGGCTGTAAAGACTTAAGTTTAACAAATTATAGACACAAGCTATAATCATCTTTAAGAATTATTGCCTAGCAATACATTGATCAATTTTATCAAAAATCTTGAAAACTACAAGAAAATCACTGTAGATAGTGGAATAGAGCGACATACATCTACTGAGATAGCCAAATCAGAAGAGAATCATTATAAGGATAAAGTGAAAATAGAATAAGATAAGGAGAAAATGCAAGAAGAAAAAAAAAAGCATAACAACCAACTTTTGAGTCATTGCAATTTACCACTTCCACTTCCTGAGAGACTTCAAGAGAATTACCTTGATTTGCAAATTTCTACCAATTTTTCCTATTGTTTCAAGATAGTTATGGTAATTTCGGATGAAGTACAATCACCTTGTAAGTTGAAAGTGATTAAAGCCACCAAAGATCAAGTGCATGAAAAGGTGGTGTCATACAAAAATAAGCTTATGGAATGTGGATAAAATAAAATCCATAGAGACTATTATTCGTACTTTTGTGTGTATAAACTAATCTGAGTATACATGACTAAATGAGAATAACTTACACATACGCACCAAGTGACTAACATATGGGATAAGAATACTGCATGGATTCAAATTCTAACTTTTATGATATCTAGAGTTTTTTATGAGTTGTAGAATATATACAATCATTAAGACATATTATTACACATCAACCAACCAACTCTTTGTGTATTAGTTTTTATTTGTTATTTTCAGCTCTCATTGCTCGAAGACGAGCAAACTCTTAAGTTTAGGGTATTTGATAGGGGTTAATTAGATATAATATTTTTATCTTCTAAACTTAATATTTATTCATTTAAATTAATATTATATATGTGTTTTATTATTATTTTGTAGGTTTGAAATGAGTGGAGCAAATAGAAATGAAAATTTTACGGGAAATAAGGCAAAAATAACAAAATTACTACAATAACTGAAAATAATGATATGTGAACAATAATCCATAAACAATAACTTTGCTACAATGCCAATACCACGATGCTCAAGACAGTTTCCCAGTATTATAGCACTCAAAAATAAGCACTGCAGTACTTAAGCCTAGAATATAAGCATTGTAGTGTGCATATACAAATACCGTGGTGCCAGTGTGACTAAGGAGACTCCTAACTAACCTTGGACATGAATGTGCCCTAATTTGTAGTCATCAAACTTATAAATAAGAGATGTTTGAGGCTAAAAAGATAGACAACAAGAGAGAGCTCGAAAGAGAACAAGTTTTATAGAGTTTAGATCAAGATTTAAAGATTAAAGAAGGGATTCAATTTCAAGTTAGAGAGAGAAAGTGTTGAATCAGGATATTGATCTGTATTTTCTTCTTCTCTTACTTATATCTTTCATTGTTCTTCATTATGTCTATTAATTTATGTTCTAAAACTCTATTTTTCATCATGAAATAAGTTTTATATCTAAAGTTACAACTTTGAACTCAATGTGTAATTGAATTCAAGCTCTTCTCTTATTTTTATGAACTCAATCCTAGAATTGTACAATTATTTTATACCTAATTCTTTTTAATTACTTGATCAATAATTAGATTGTTGCAGGAACTCTAATGAACTTTATGAAGGGATTTTTGTATTGTCCTTTAATAATTTGATATATGATCGTAGAGTAACACCTATAAGTTTCATGTGGGATAGACATTTACCTACATGGCATATATTGTATTAATAGATTAGTTCTCAATAAACTTTATTCTCATATGATTACCAAAAATATATAGGTAATTGTTATGGTAAGATATAGTCACTCAACCGTTGTCAGAAGCTTGTGATGATATTAAGGTTCTAGCTAACAATTCATATTGAGTGATTAACTTAAGAAAATATTATTTAGTTCAAGTAACATATCAATGGATAGTTGTAATCCTAAATTTTATCTATTATTGGTGTTTCTATCTTGTTATCTTTAGTCTTTTCTATCTTGTTAACTTTCTATTAACTTAAGAAAAAATTAATTAGTTCAAGTAACATATCAAGGGATAATTTAGATTACTATCTTTTTTATTTTTCTTTTGTCTATATAAAGTAAAGAGACACAATTTTAGTACTTAGCATAAACAATAATAACAATTTCTCATAGGAATGATACTCTACTCATCTTGTATTACTTGTTAACAATAACGTGCACTTGCACTTAAGTAGAAATAGTACATTATCTATTGGTCTCATTATTAATAGGCCAACCAACATGCACATAGCCTAAGTCCATAATTCAAATCTTGTTAAGATATTAATTATTTAATTATTGAATTAATATTCTGCATAAAGAAGCATATCTCACAATTGGAGGAATTTCACTTAAATTCGTCTCTCATTGTTTAAATAGATTAGGATTTCTATTAACTAATCCTTAATTAAATCATACTTTGATTTAGATTTATGCAATCATATTCTAATATGGATTAGGAATTATGCAATATAAATAAGCATGCATCACTAGCTCATTATTCATTATTTAATTCACAACTCATTCATTCACAACTCATAGAATTCTTATTCACATATATTTCATGCCATTACTCAACTCTCTATTCATATACAATTTATTTATCACTCTTCTGTTTTTTTTTTTAAACACCCTCACATCCTAGCACCCCTTTTTTTTTATCAAGTATGTGTTTTAGCGTCGAAGTATTTTTCTTGCAAGAAGACGGTGTTTTTTTTTTAAATTCAAAGAGTTATCAAGAGTAAGAAGATAATTATCTTGTGATTCAAAATCGAAGAACTTCATGCACAATTTATATCATGTAATATACAGCAAATATGTATTCTTTTGTGTGTTTCTCTATTTAATCTATTTTGTTTTCTAATGCTCATTAAATTATCTTTGAATTCATTTGACAAACTTGTTGAATATGATATTGATTTTGATTTTGTGCCTAGTAAATAAAAATATTGTTTCTATCAATCTTGTGATTTCGTACATATGGTTGTGATGGATCGAGAATAGTAACAAACAAATTTTTGGGAAAAAGCTATTTTAGTCCTTAGTTTAATTGGTAGTTATTAATTTAGGCTCTATTTTTTTTAATATATATTACGTTTGTCTCAGCTGTTATAATATGTTTGTATCAAAGTTACTTTTTGAGAATAAAATAATTCTTTTAAATATGTATGTATTTTAATTTAAAATTTAAAATAAAAATAATATTAATTTAAGAATAAGAGAATAAAATTAAATTAAACTCACATTAATTATTTACATAATATTCATAAATTGATGAAACCGTTGTGGCCAATTTAAATTAGATTGAAAGTGAGTAAATGTGGCAAATGTTTTATTTTTCTCCTTAGAAGTTGTTAACTTGTATGGGACTGCTCAAATTTATATTCCATTCAATTAAAATGGGTAGAGAAATAAATGTATAGCCTTTTCAATTTAATTTGGATAATAAATGGAGAATTCAAAAGAGACTAAATCAGAACTTATTTAGAATTCATTTGCGATGCCTTTGTTTTTTTTTTAAAAAAAAACCTTTTTCCATTAAATTAAAGCCTATTTTTTCCGGGTGTTTTTTTTTTTTTTTAGATGTTTGTTGAACAAAAAGATATACAATTTGACAAGAAAGTGCGATGGAGTTGGAGGTTTTGTTGGTTCTAAGGTTGGAAATATGTGATTATTTAATGGTATCATTTTCAAAAATTTATAATGAAGAGAGAGATGAGAAAGAAAAGAAAAAGAAAGAGGGTTGGTTTTCGATTATTTTGGTTTGGGGGAGGAGGAGAGGGGAAAAGAGATAAATAAAAATAAAAAATAGAGTGAGTGGAAATAAGAAATTAAAAAATTGAGATGGGAAAAAAATTTATTTATTTATTTTTTTGCTTTAAAAAATTATTTGTCACATCATAAGTATTATAGTAAAATCAGTTAAAAGTAATTATTTAACAAAATATTAATAATGGTAAGGACTAACAAAAATTAATAGATATTAAAAAAGTAGAAACTATATTGATATATATTAATTAAATTAAGGATAAAAGTAATATTTTCTCTAAATAAAATTATATTTAGTTAGTGGCTGGTGAAAGATGATGCATCGGCATCTATTTGTAGTGCACGAAATTTACGGATACAGGCCTAAAAGAATTTGTATGCGGCAGTTTAGGCTTTTGCTCGATCTTGCTCCTTAATTTAACCCATTAACAAAATCGGATCATTAGATTCCTTAAACTAGCTAGATTTTTAGGTGCAAAAGTAACATCATTTAAGTGATTATGATTGTGATTTAGGTGCAAAAGTAGCATAATTAAAGTGAGTATGATTCTGATTATGCTGTGGTCCTGTGGAATATTATTCTCTTCCTTTGTTATTATTATTATTATTATTATTATTTATTCTTTTCCCTCTTAAATTATGCCGCGAATCAACTAGAAAGAGTTGCACACAACAATAGATTTTATTAAGGGAAACTTTTATAAATAACCAGTTTTTTGAGGCAAATTTCTAATTTAGCCAATTTTAAATTTTTGTAATTTTTATAGCCAAAAAAAAAAAATAGACACAAATATCCTCAAATAAAATTTCTCTCTCCCTATACCCATTTTCTCTCTCAAACTCAAATCTTTCTCTATACTAAGTAGCGTTGAACAGATGACGACAATGATTGACATATATAACGGTTATCAAAATGAGGTAAGTATTTTATAATAATGCTTGTATTTGATTGAGGTATTGATAATGAGAATGCGGCTTGAGATGAGAGTGTGATCGAAATGCAGGTCAAAAAATGGTTCGGGCAAGATAGTTCTTGCCCCATGAAATTCAGCTGGCGCAATAACTTTGTTACACTGGCCAAATCCCAAGGGATGAGAACTTTATTGAAACGACCGACATGATAATTTATTTTAATTAAATTGTTAATAATGGTAATTTATTTTAATATTTTTTTTATTTTTAGTATATATTAATTAGTAATTTATGATTATTAAATATTAAATTATTTACTAATAATTAACTACTAATAATATTTGTTGTTAATAATTAAATGTTTAATTTAATTGTTTATTTGGTTCTAAATATAATTTATTTAATTTATCTCTAATTTTTATTTTTAGCTTTAGTGTTATTATAATTTTGTTGCATCATTAATTATACTTTAAAATTAATAATTATTTATTTTTTTACAAGATTAATGCAGTTACAAAAAGATTAAAACTTACTGTTAAAGACCATTTTCCTATAATAATTTTATGTTATTCAAAGACATAGCTATTGGATGTTATAAAAGAGAAGTTGATGGAGCGTCAAATGAAAATATTTCAAGCCACTTGTATGGGTCATTTCTTGAATATGTGGAGAATAAAATTTTTAAGTATTTTGGTTCATCATTTGTTACTCCATAAAGTGGAAACTTGTGATATTGATGATGAATTTCAGTATCTTATGAACAATAAGCACATACATTTTAATCGGCAAGAGTTTGCATTGATATCCGACTTAAAATTAGGAGAATATCCACTATTGAAGCACTTGTCCAAAAAAACTTAATCATCATTTACAAAGAGAGTATTTACCGAAAAGAGATGTATCATTGAAGGAGTTTTGATGGGTTATTTTCATAGTATGATTTTGACAAAAATGGATTATGAAGATGTGTTGAAATTATTGTTGATGTATTTTTTCTATTGTGTATTATTAGGATATAGAGAAAGAAGTCAGCTAGATAAACTTTTACTCTAGGTTGTACATAATTTGCAAAAAATCAATAAATATCTGTGGTAATATTTCATGGGATGCCATTCATAATTCTTTGTAAAGGGCATTGAAGACAAAGCCAGAAAAAGACAAAGTTTCAAAAGCAAATGATCCAAAACATAAGAGAGAAAAAAAAAATTTACAAGGATTTTCTTATACCATTTCAGGTACGTAATTAGTTTTTCACTAATTAATCTAAATTTTATATGTTATTGTTGACTTTTTGTTATGAAAATTTTGATCACAGGTATAGATTTATGAAGTGGTCCTATTTTTTGAGTTTATATATGCTCAAGAAACTCTACTAATAATCCTTTATTCGCTAAAGTGGAGTTCTCAAAAGAATGTATCACAAACTAATATGCTAGCAAATCTCTTCAATCAAAACCTTGTAAGTTTTTTTTGACAAAAATTAAAGTTCTTGAACAATAATAAAATATTAGCAATAATTATTTAAGATTTTAATTGCTCATTTAGTTGGTTACGTGTTGTATAGGTGTTGGATGTAAAATGACAATTATCTCTACATGACCATTGGATGGAAGTAGATATTGTATAGGCATTAATACAATTCAAAGAGTCAATCAGTAGTTATAGTAGACACTTTTGTAAGAATATTGATTAAAAATTATCAGGATATGATTTGGAGAACAAGTCAAGTGCGTAGGGTGCACACAGATCGAAGATGGACACAAAAAGAGGTAGAAAACGAAAAAGAGTGCACCAGGCGCCAGCGCCGCGGCGACCAGGCGTGGGCGTCAGCGCCGCGGTGCCCAATCTAGTAACTGAGCACCGCAATGCCAGGCGACGAGCGCCGTAGTGCTCAGACGGGCGCACCAGCACCGCAGTGGTGAGATCCCAGCGCCATGACGTTGAAGACAGGAACAGTATCTCGAAATAAGGAAACTTCTTTATTTCGTCTCCTACTTGCTCTAAGACTCTCTAATACGACTCCCACATGTATAGGGTAAACTTAGGACGTCCCAAAACCTATATAAAGGCTACCAATTAGCTTGTAAAAGAATCATTTGTGATCATTAATTGATCTTTGTGATCAAGGTATAATCTTTGTGATAGGTTGATAAATCTTAGTGATCATCAACACTCTTTGTGGTTCTTTGTGAGAAAAAATCCCTAGAGTGTGAGAGAGAGTTTTCTTTATAATCTTTCTTGTAAAAGACATACTTTGTGAGTGTCTTGTGATTCATAATAAGAGAAGAGTGTGATCTTGATCCGCCATGGACGTAGGCAAGTTATCGAACCACGTAATTCTTTGTGTGTTCTTCTTCTACCCTTTCTCTTTATTTCTTAGTAACTTGTTTTGCATTATTATTTGGTTATAAGTTTTTTACTTATTTGTGTGCTTCCGCTTCAACAAACTGGTATCAGAGCTTTTGGTTCTAAGCAAACATGGCCACACCCAAGTATGAGGTAGAGAAATGCAACGGTACAAATGACTTCAATTTGTGGAATATGAAGGTTAAGGCGTTGTTGGTGAGCCAAAGGCTTGGCTCAGCATTAGAGGAGACTGCAGCTCCATCTAGTAATAAAGAGAAGATGCCAGAGTCATCTAAAGATAAAACAGAAAGAAAGGACATTCAAAAAAGAGCTCATAGCACAATTATTCTGTCATTGAGCGATGAAGTACTAAGGGAAGTAGCAGGTGAGACGACAGCAATAAGTCTTCGAAAGAAGCTTGACTCTCTTTATATGAGAAAATCGTTGGCCAACGGATTACATATAAAGAAGAAGATATATCAGCTGTCCATGTCAGAGGGGACGCCGATGAAAGATCATATAGACGTCTTCAATAAGATCATCCTTGATCTTGAGTCTATCAACATCAAGATAGAAGATGAAGATAGAGCAATTATCCTACTGAGTTCACTCCCCAAGAGTTATGAGAGTTTTGTTGATATGCTACTCTATGGTAGAGAGAGTTTAACGATGAGTGATGTGAAATCATCATTAAACTCAAAGTTATTAGGAAAGCAGACTTAGGACAATGCAGAAAGCTTATCTGTAAGAGGAAGGCCCTCATATAGAGATGGGAAGAAAAAAGGCTCAAGGTCAAAGTCTATGACTCCTAGGAAGTGCTATTGCTGCAAGAAAGAGGAGCACTTCATAAAGGAGTGTCCTGAGAAGAAAGCACAAGACAAGAAGAAAACGGATGTTGTGCTTATCTATGATGATAGCTATGACAGCGTAGAGACACTCGTCGCTACTGATGGTATGAACTCTGAACAATGGGTTTTAGATTCTAGTTGTACTTTTCACATGTGCCCGCACAAGTCTTGGTTTCCAAATTTCTATCCCATTAGTGGTGGTAAGGTCTTAATAGGTAATAACGTTGCGTGTCAGATGATGGGAATTGGTAGTGTTAAGCTTAGGTTGCATGATGGACGAGTGAGAGAGTTTACAGATGTTAGGTATGTTCCTGACTTAAAGAGAAACTTGATCTCATTGGGGACTTTAGACCAGAATAGATGTTCCATCAGGATTGAATGAGGGATTTTAAGAGTTTTGAAGGGTTCTATGGTGGTAATGAGAAGAGAAAAGCTCAAAGGTGTTTATGTGCTTAAGGGTAAAGTCATGAGTGGTTCTGAACTATTCTCTATAGATGATGAGAGTATGCAAACCAAGTTGTGGCATCTTAGACTGGCACATAAACTTAAAGGAGTTATATAGTCAAAAGGCGTTTGGTGAGGATAAGTTCCAACTCTTAGAGTTTTGTGAGCATTGTGTGCTTAGGAAAGCACATAGAGTGAGGTTTAGTACCGGCGAGCACAAGACTAAGGGGACTCTTGACTATATACACTCTGATCTTTGGGGACCAGTTCAGACAGCTACTCGTGGTAGTGCCAGGTATTTTCTCAGCTTGATTGATGACTATTCAAGGAAGCTGTAGGTCTATGTGTTGAAAAGCAAGGATCAAGCATTTGATGTATTCAAGACTTGGAAGGCTCTTGTTGAGAATTAGACTGGCAAAAGAGTAAAGAGGTTGAGAACTAACAACGGCCTCGAATTTTACAACAAAGAGTTTGATGGGTTTTGTGCCAAGCGTGGGATTGCAAGGCATAGAACAGTAAGATCAACACCACAACAGATTGGCGTAGCTGAGAGGATGAACAAGACCCTACTTGAAAGGGTGAGATACATGTTTACCAATGCAAAGATGTCCAAAGTATTTTGGGGAGAAGTTGTAGTAACGGCAGCTTACTTGATTAATAAAAGTCCCTCCTCAGCAATTGACTTCAAGATGCCAGAAGAGAAATGGTTTGGCAATCCTCCGAAGTATGACCATCTCAGAATATTTGGTTATCTGACCTTTGTACATGTTAAGGAGGGGAAGTTGGAACCTAGAGCTATCAAAGGGGTATTCATAGGATATCCCGAATCAGTGAAATGATACAAGATGTGGTGTAAAGACTTGACACCACCAAGAAGTATCATAAGCTATGACGTGATGTTCGATAAGATGACGATGCTCAAAACCTCCCAAGAAGATGAGAATGACAAACTTGTGTCCAAGGAAGACTCAGCACCCGAGTCAATTAAAGTTAAAGTAGAGCCTAGACATAAATCTCATATGCCCCTAGATCAACACTTCAACGATGAGATCCTTGAAGATGAGCCAAAAACGCCAAAAAGTTCCTCCAAGTCCACCCAAAAGAAGACTAAAACTTTTAAGTTGGAACTTGAAGAGTACCAGCTTATTAGAGACAGGCTAAGGAGAACGATAAACCCACCAGTCAGGTATGCATAAGCAGATTTACTTGCTCATGCTTTTGATTCTGCTTACACTCTTGAGTATGATGAGCCTATGACATATGGTGAGGCTATGAAGAGTGAAAACAAGAAAGAATGGCAGCAAGCCATGGAAGAAAAAATTAGTTCTCTTAGGAAGAACAATACCTGGAAGTTGGTAGAGAGACCTCAAAAGAAGCTAGTCTGGTGCAAGTGGGTGTATAAGGTGAATGAGGGGATACCGAGGATAGAGCCTACGAGGTTCAAAGCTAGGTTAGTTGCACAAGATTTTACTCAGAGAGAGGAAGTTGATTTTTATGAGATATTCTCTCCAGTTGTCAAGCACACATCTATTAGGATTTTGTTAGCAATGTGTGTAAACCTTGATTTACATCCAGAGCATATGGATGTAAAGATAGCTTTTCTGCATGGAGAGCTTGAAGAAATGATATACATGGCACAATCGCAAGGGTTCGAGGAGCCCAGAAAAGAAGATCATGCTTGTTTACTAAAGAAGTTATTATACGGGTTAAAGCAATCACCTAGACAGTGGTATAGGAGACTTGATGAGTTTATGATGGCTTATGGCTTTAGTAGGAGCAAGTATGACGGATGTGTGTACTTCAAGAACATAAGTTATGGGATGATGTATTTGCTTCTATACGTCGATGATATATTGATCGCATGCAAGAATATGGAAGAAATACAGAAGCTCAAGAAGCAGTTGAGTGGCGAGTTTGAAATAAAGGATTTAGGAGCAGCGAAGAGAATTTTGGATATGGATATTGTGAGGGAAAGAAGAGATGTTATCTTCTTATCCCAACAGTGATATATAGTCAAAATTTTGAAGACGTTTGGTATGTCAAACGCGAAGGCTGTCTACTCCTTTGGCCATGTATTTCAGACTTTCAGCAGCACAGTCGCCGACATCTGAAGAAGAGAAACTGCAGATGAGCAAAGTACCATATGCAAGCGCTGTGGAGAGCATCACGTATGCAATAGTTTGCATAAGACCATACATAGCACAGGTTATTAGTGTGGTGAGTAGACACATGGAAAATCCGGGTAAAGATCACTGGCTTGCAGTAAAGTGAATTCTGAAATATCTCAAGGGGACGTCAAATCATGGGTTGATATATAAGAGGGATAAGGATAGCAATGAAATGGTAAGAGGGTACGTAGACTCAGATGATACAGGTGATCTAGACAAGAGAATATCGTTGACAAGCTACGTATTCACAGTGTTTGGGTGTAGTGTGTGTTGGAGATCAGTTCTACAACATGTAATTGCACTCTCTACTATAGAGGCGGAGTACATAGCTATTGATGAAGCTATAAAGGAGGCCGTATGGTTAAAAAGGCATATGTGCGGAGATATTGGCTAGTGAAGACGTAAACACCGGTATATATTATGACAGCCAGAGTGCCATACACCTAAGCAAGCATCAAATGTTCCACGAGAGGTCGAAACACATTGATGTAAGGCTCCATTACATTTGAGAGATTGTCCAAAGTGGTGAAGTTAGTCTAACAAAGATAGCGTCATCTAAAAACCCTGCTGATATGTTGACTAAGCCACTAGCCTCGGTAAGTTCATCCTATGCAAGGACTTAACCGGAGTCACTACTTTGTGAGGGTGGCCGAAGATGCAGAAATGAAAGATCGAGTTACTTTTGTGGATGATTTTGAATAATAGAGGGGATTTGTGAGAATATTGATTGAAAATCATCGGGATGTGATTTGGAGAACAAGCCAAGTGGGTAAGGTGCGCACGGATCAAAGATGGAAGCGAAAAGAAGCAGAAAACAAAGAAGGGCGCACTAGGCGCCAATGCCGCAGCTGCCAGGCGTGGGCGCCGCGGCGCCAATCCATTAACTGAGCGCCACGGCACCAGGTGAAGAGCACCGCAGTGCTCAGACGGGCGCACCAGTGCCGCGGTGGTGAGATCCCAGTGCTATGGCGCTGGAGACGGGAACAGTATCCTGAAATAAGGAAACTTCATTATTTCGTCTCCCACTTGCTCCAGAACTCCCTAATACGACTCCCACACGTAAAGGGTAAACCTAAGATGTTCCAAAGCCTATATAAAGGCTATCAATTGGCTTGTAAACACATCTTTTGTGATCATCAATTGATCTTTATGATCAAGGTATAATCTTTGTGATAGGTTGATAACTCTTAGTGATCATCAACACTTTTTGTGGTTCTTTGTGAGAGAAAATCCCTAGAGTGAGAGAGAGAGTTTTTTTTTGTGATCTTTCTTGTAAAAGGCATACTTTGTGAGTGCTTTGTGATTCATAATAAGAGAAAAGTGTGATCTTGATCCGCCATGGATGTAGGCAAGTTGCCGAACCACGTAATACTTTGTGTGTTCTTCTTATACCCTTTCTCTTTATTTCTTAGTAACTTGTTCTGCATTATTATTTGCTTATGAGTTTTTTGCTTGTTTGTGTGCTACCGCTTCAACAACTTTGATAAGGAATATAATGAGGGGGATCTGGACATTGCCCATAGTAACACTAATAAATATAAAAATGACCCTATAATTGATTGAGTGGCTATAATTGAGACATATCCGAGGTAAATGGAGAGCAAGTACATTTTTGGTATAAAATATTTTCATTGACATAGGTTGAATCAAATACTAGCTTAATATATATATTTTCTAATTTAATTAGGCATAATTTAAAAAACACACAAGAACATTAACATAAGCAAATGATCCTATAATAGAGTTTGGTGATCGTAATCGAGACATACCTAATGCATCTAAAGATCAAGTACATTATTTGGTATAAAATATCTTTATTGACGTAGATTAAATCAAATTCTTGGTTAACATTTATTTATTTCATATTATTAGGCACAATTTGAACAACACATAATAGCATCCACATATCCAAATGATTATTATCGTCAAAGAATTAATGATTTACATGGCAAGGTTACATCAATTAGATTAGAGATGCTAGAGTTGCATGCTCAATTGCATAAAATACAAAAAAAGGATAAAGAAGAGTTGATGCCAGAGATTAGATTGATTAAACAATTATTGCAATATTCTACATTATCCATGGGCAAGTTTGAAAATTAGTTAAAATGTGCATGATATTTAATTTATATTTTTTAATGGAACTTATTTTCTAAAAATAAGATATGTGTTATTTAGGTTTTCCTCGACTAATGCAAATTGGGCCAGTGATGTTAATTCTCCTTAAAACTAGAAGAAGACTAACTATCAGGCAAATAATAATTTCCAGTAAGAAGTTGATGTTGGACATGTCAATCAATGGGTGTTACTCTTTGCACCTACGAGGGCAAGCAAGTTTAGGCAGGAATACAAACTAGCATAGGTCATGCATATGCCTTTTATGAATCTTCTTTGCTAAATATCAAACAAAAGAAAAGAATAGTCAATGGTCAAGCAAATGTGTCAGAAGACCGAGATAGATATGAATCTGATGCTCCTAATTGACTGGACACTCCAAACGAGATTTATGGATTGGCTTCACAAAGGTAATGACATGTGAATTTGCCTAACGTTTATACTAAATGCACATCATTTCAGATGCTCATACAATATTGGCTGGATGACATTATAAGTACTTTCAATTAAAAGTTAATTATTCTTTTTATAGTGGAATAGAGATAATTTAATGTAATGTTCTCATTGTTGAAATTTGGGCTTACATGCCATCTCATTGATATATGAATATTTTATTTTATGATATTTATATAGTACGCTTTTATTCAATCGCTAATTTTAATCATTAAATGGTATAATGCATGTTACGCTACAGACATTGTAGGATCTGAAAGAGTTCATATCTTGCCTAAAAGAGCTTAGACCAACACTAAAGGTTAGCAATACTGAGAATTATAATTGCTAACAGTTAACACTACTAAGAGTTAGTAGGTTATAAGAGTCAACAAAATCTAAAAGTTATGACCTTGTCTGTAATACGACAAAGACCCGAGAGCACATCAGTAATAATATAGTTGCAAAGTGTTGCAATAGGTGCTAAGAAATGTTATTATGCAAGTCTATTCTCAAATTATATGTTCCTCTTCTTATTCACTAATGCGGGTCTATTGGTGGAACCTTTGCTAATAGACTAGTGTATACTATACCTAAATGGTCTAGATGGTTGTTTTTAGCTAACCATGGGCTTATCGGAAGTCGTATAGTATACAAGTATTCAGTAAGGATTGAATACTGAACAGGCTCATCGAGAACCCCAATAGACATCCTATGAAGCTGTCAATGGTAGGTGCTCTCGAGTTGAGCAATGTACGTGGTCCTTTGACCTGAGCGCCAAGGTGGACTTGTAAGTGATCCACCATGCTTTGGTTCCACATATGTCAGAAACCTTTCATGGTCTGACCACTATGTGTCGCTAGGTATGGTCTGATGCTTTGGAGTTCAGTGTGCGTAGATATAGAATTCGTCAGCTCACATAGGTGAGTTATATATCCGAATGCTCTGAGACTGTATTTTAGAAAGACTTATGGCCATAAGCAACAAATCTGAGAAATGAGTTTTCCAACAGGGTCAAACAATATCGCAAAAGTGTTTGCGTATATTGTTTATCGAGATACGTGTCTGGAGATAAGTTCATGAATGAGCGCGTGGAGATTTGACGGTGATGATCTATATCCTCGCTCCTCCAAGATATGGATGGCGAAAGGATTATACATATACGCGATGACCTTAACTTGTATGGTCTACTGTGCTGATTTGTAATATCTATAACATATGTGTGAGGCATCAATCTCAGACTCACGGAACAGTTTTATTTAACGAATTGGGCATGGACCTAGAAAGTCCAACAATATAAAGCGTACTCGTTGTGCACTGGGGTAGCACATCAAATTAAATAGTTCAATCTAATAAATTCCAACAGATCGAACATTTGCTTCGATTTTCCTCAGGCCATACACGTGTCAAGACTTAAGAGTTAAGTACATTAATTAGTTAACAATAGTTATTAACCAATGGGATGTTGACACGTGGTGTATTATGGGCCAATTATTGTTTGACTTATAAATTACCAAAATGATCTTACTTATTGAACAAATAAGATTATTATTTTATTCATTAAATTATTTATTAAATAAAATAATAATATATTATATTATTGTTTAATGGAAGTCAAACAATTATTATTTATTACACTTGTGCATCTGTTGCATTTATTTTAATATGATTAAAATAAAAAAAGGAAACATATATGCATAGCCAATTCTTACAAGTGGGACCAATATGTAATATGCAAGAAATGAAATTATTTCTTCTTTCCCTTGTGATTTTCGGCCATTGTTCATGCATTGTTAAGCATTTGTTTTGGTTAATATAAACATATCAAAAACAAATGCAAATTATCAAATGAATGGTGGGACTATTATGTGTAATGCAAGCAAGAGGAAATTATTTCCTCTTTTGCTCATAAATCTGGCCACATTCAATCTACATGTTTTGCAATACATTTGTTTATTATAAACAAATATTTTTGCAAACAAATGTCATACCATGTGGGGCCTATGCTAGATAATTGGAGGGAATGCAAATGAAACAAATAAAAATAAAAAGAGTTGCTCATAAAAATCTAGGCTTCCTAAGCCTATCGTATTGGGGAACTAGAATTGTGAATGAGTTACTTCATCGCGGTTCTCTGGTTTGATAAAAAACTAAAGGCTTGCTAAGATAATAAATTCTCAATCCCTTTGAAATTTATATTTATGAGATACATGTAAAACTTATTGTGTTTATCATTAGAAAATTAGTATTGCGTTCATCCGCTACACTCATATATATGTGATATGTATACGAATTTGAATGATAAACGCAAACCCACATGCATCCACCCTAGGTTTATTAACACTCACACTCATATCCTAGCACATCAATAAGTATCTAAGATTGATACACCTCTATCAATGCAAATACCCCTAGACATTATCTAAAAGATGTAAAAACAACATATTTATATTTTTTATAAGTATTAGTCACAACCTTCACTAAATGACTTAAATTTTATGATATTATTTACTTTTGTATAATACATTTGATTGAAATTTGATTGTTTCTCGGAATCCTTTTGAATTTATATACAAAGTAAGGTTATGATTTATCATCCATAATTTGGAACTCTGATCTACTATGATATGCAAGTAGGGACAAAGGGCACTTTTGTAGTGATGACCAGTGGATTAAGTTTTGATAAGGTATATGTGTTTTTACACACATTCACACTTTTCCCTTATATATTTGCATAATTTTAATATATGTGTGTTTATATCAGATTTTATATGTATCTTTTGGTTAATTATTGGGGCGAGCATTAGGTTGCGGTTAAGGTTAATTTTCTAGGTCAACAAGTCAGTATATACGACTCTAGTGTAAGAGTTTATGCTAATAGAGTTCTTAAGGGTCATCTAGCAACTATTTGCACAGTGATACCATTATATCTCTATCATATTTAATTTTTTGCTACGATGAGTGATTATGGATCCTAGGTGCGATAACTCCTTATCACAAGAGTAGTTGGCGTGATAAGAGGACTCTCTACGGCGTAAATTTTTCTAACTTTGATGGTTTTTCTAATTTTCTTTGTTTCATAAGAAATAATTGGTCAAATTATACAATGCATTCATTTTAGACACTATATTTGTTGACAAAAATAAATTTCGATCTAAATATATATAGATATATTTATATATTTAATAAATCTTAATTTAATGCAAAACAACAAAAAAAAAACATATCAATCTCACATTCTTATAACAATGTGATATATTCTTGTTGAATGATTGAATAAAAAATTTTCAAAATCTCAAGTGTATTTTTTTTAAAGTATTATAAAGTTTGTATTTTGATATTGGAATGGTGAGTCATATATAATACAAGAGTATTTTTTTTTCAATTTATTAAGTCTTTGCCTACAAAGGTTAGAAAATCTCATAATTGGCTAAACTAAAATTTTTCCCTTAAACATGGCTATTTAAGGAAATTTCACTTAATTTAATTTTGCAAGAAAAAAGAAAGAAAAACCAATTAATGGTTAATATATCTTGTACTCATTCAATATTGTAAGGCTTATTTCCAACAGGCTTAACTAGTCTACGCCTTTGAAACATCTTTTCCTTTTGATTTGTCAAATGGGTTAAAAGAGGGTGAGCCTAATTAGTAGAAGATAAGAGTATAGATAAGCTTCAAGATCATTCCAACTTTCAAATATAGGTAACTCGAACCTATTAACCTATGGATTCCATAAATAAGTTGTGGACTTCACGGGAAAATGGTAATGAATCAAATTACAAATTTTACTCTAATTTTAATTATTTAATTACAGTTTTATATAAAGAAAGACTCCTTAAAAGTGAACTCATCCCACTTAAACCCTTCTATTAATTATAATAAAAGACGAATACATTAATCATAATTTAAATAGATTATGTCCATTTAATTAAAATTGAGATGAATTGAAACGCATATCCTATAAAATAGGCATTTATAATTATCCGTGATTACTTATGGAAAACTTATTCTACTGTTCAAAATTGATCATTAAGCCTTACTTGTTCGTGCATACATTCCTCTACACAAAAGCACCTTTTTTTCTATACAAACACTAACTTGAGCATTAGAGTGTTTTATTTTATAGGCGAATGATGGGTGAATTACTCAATCAAATGAGTAACGTAAGGATAAGAAGGTAATTGACCACGAGGTTTCGAATTAGAGAACTTCAGCAGCATTATTTATGGGAATTTAAAGAATTTTTTAAACAAAAATGAACATTAAAAAATTATCAAAGAAAGTAGAGAAGTGGTCGTGTAGAAGTAAAACTAGATGTTCCTTTCAGAACTTATGGATAAAATAAAAATAAAAAAAGGGAATACAAGCAACCCTAGACTCAATAACTTTGAGAAGTGAAATTTTCATTGAAATAACAAATGTGTTGACAAATAATCTCAAACAACTTAAAGAGATAAGGAAGGAAAACTATAAATTAAGGGGCATCCTTACAACAATTGAAGGATTAAGAAACTGAATGATGACCTCGAAGATGTTCAACACTAATAAAATGATCCCTAAAGAACAAGAAGAAAGAAAACCTCAGAGAGAACAAGGAGAGTAGATGAAGATGACAAAAAAGCTTTCATCTTAAAGAAAGTAGGAGAATTGTATAAGAGGATTGAGAAGTTCGAAACCACTGATGATGTAATGTCCTTATTAAAGAAAACAAACCAGGATCCATTTGTGAAATTCATTAGATGAGTAGAGAAACCTCACATGTTCATTATATTGAACTTCCAGATGTACGATAAAACTAGGGATCTAGAAGAACATATTTTTTATTTTAATACGAAGATGATCATGCATGCACGAGATAAGCCCGTAAATTACATCACATTCCTATCAAACTTGAGGAAACCTGCTCAGATGTGGTCCTTAAGATTAAAAGAGAATGTAATATCCCCATTCAATGAATTGACAGCCTATTTCATCGCTCAGTACAAGTGGAATCGCAAGAAGAAGAAGAAGAAAACCCATCAATCTTCTTTTTATGAAACAGGAGGAAACTGAGACAATTAAAAGCTTATTCAATTGATTCAATCAAGAACTCAGTTAGCTTGGAAGCTATAACACTGAAATTACTGCACAAGCTTATCCAAAGGCAATAAGGACATAGACCCCTTATTACCAATACCTGGTTCGAAGGAACTTCACTTCGTTCAAGATAATTAATTAGAAGTCCAAGCAATAGATCAAAGAAGAAGAGGATGAATCAAATACTTTTTAATTCTTACTAATATACTCGTTATATAATACTAATATACTCGTTATATAATACTAATCAACAATTGACACATCAATACCACATCACTTAAAATATAAAACTTTGCAATACAACTATGTACGCATAACACTACCCAAATTATAATAATTTACTTTAGATATCTGAATATATATGAATACAAATTAACTAAATTGAGTTAATATTATGAATATTTTAATTTGAATGGCATTTGTTTTTCAATTAAAAACTATTACTTTTAAATTTATGCTCTTATAAGTTTTTAATGCTAAATCATATAATAAAAGTTTTTTAAAATATTTTTTAAATATATAAATAAAATAATATTTAATTAAATAAATTTATATTAAAACAAAGATTATATGAATTTTATTATAACTTTTTTATGATGTATGAATGCTTTCTTTGAAATTATAATAACACCTTTGATAGCTATCAATTAGTATTAAACAAAGATGGGTAGAGTTTATATCCTCCAAATCTTTATATTTTCTTGTTCTTATTTTAGTTTAACATAAGTTGGTTGCCCTTGTGCTTAAGTACCTTATCAAAGGTTTCGTTCAACCCTTGGCAGCAACGTCTCTCCTTTCTTTTTCCATTTTTTTTCTCTCTTTTTTTGTCCATGTGCCATTCAAGAATGTTTCCCAATTTTTTTAAAATATATATATTTTATTGCTGCTTGTTGCATTACAACTTTTCTTTTAATTTTTTTCTTATTCTGGACCATCGATCAACAGTCCAAATTTGTTGTGCCTATAAAATGGCACCCGCAGTGCCAGTTTTAGGCATAACAAATTTCTCTCAAATCTCTTAACTCAATTTAAATATATTTCAACTCTCTTAAAACTCTCCTAAATTATTTCAACTCTCTTTAAATTCTCTCAAATTATTTCTTTATTTTTAAATTTTCATTCATCCAATTAAAAGTTCTTAACACATTATATACTTGTGCACTTAATGGCAAACTAAATTTTCCCAATGATTTTGAAGACAATATTTCAATGTCATCACAAATTTCTAGTAGTAAATTTATTTCTACAGTTAAAAATGTTATAAGTGTTAGAAAATTAAAAAGAGGTCAAACATTAAATGTTTAAAATTATTTTACGCTGAAGACTCGTACCGTTTCTAAAAACATTGAAGAAAAAAGCTATCTATAAGTTTTGTACTAAATTTTTAGAAATCAAAAGTGTAAGCGGCACCAAACATTTGCATTAATATGCCATGGCATGTTTGTAGAAATATTATCCAAATGAGCCAGCTCCAACTGAACTTGTCCAAAGTGTCCCAAAAGAAAATCTTTTTGGATTCAAATATAATTAGCAGTGTATGCATAGTGAATTGACTAGATACGTTGCAGTTAGTAAATAATCTCTCTTATTCGTCAAAGATGAAAAGTATGAGAAATTTATGAAAGAAGTACATTTAACCCAACTTCTCTCGCTTTCTTAAAAATACAGTTAAAAAAGATATTTTCACTATATATCAACAAACTAAATAAAATCTAATTGCTAAAATTTCACAATTTAAAGGAGTTTTTGTTGTAATTTCTAATTATTAAACATGTGCCAATAATTTGGAGTATATATGCGTTACGTTGCATTATATTGATAATGATTGGTATTTGAAAAAAAAATATTATTTTTCATAAATTAGAACATTTATACACAACTAATATTATTTTTAATTCTTTAATAAATATTTTTAAAGAATTTTAAATTGTTGAAAAACTTTTTAGTATTATTTTTAATAATGCAAGTACAAATAATGCTGCTATAGATTTATTTTTCCATCAATTAATACCTACATGTGGTTAAAAGTTATTTTTTATATGAGGTAATTTTGCTATATTTTAAATTTAAATGTTCAAGATGGTTTGAATATAATTAATTCTGATATTGAAAAAATTAGAGAAGCATTAAAATTTATTACTTCATCATCTTTTATATGACAAGAATTTAAAACTGTGATGAATAATTGTGGAATGGATAGTAGAAGGTTCAAACTTGACGTTAAAACTTGTTAAATGCTACATATACGATGTGAAAGACATTATACTAATTAGCAAAATTGCTATATTGTTTATTTGTACATCAATAATGGATCCTAAAATCAATTGGCTTGGTGTAAAAGTTTTAATTGTAGGGATCTTGAAAATTTTAAAATCTAGACATTCATATAATTTTGACCAAATTTATGATTTTATCACACAATTATTTATTTTTCTTATGAAAATAAATTTGGATCAGCTTTAACTATAAAAGAAATAAATAAAGAGTCTGTTTATGGTCAGGCTACTTGGGGTATTTTATTGAAAGGTAAAAGAATAGTTGGTTCTAATTTCACTACTTCTACTACTTTTGAATTGAAAACAACATATGAATACTAACTCTTCTATGTTGAGTACATAAAAACACAGAGAATTTGATATTTTGTCATTGTGAAAATCAAATGAAATGATTTACCTTGTGTTATCTATTATAGCTCGAGATCTACTAACTCTTCTGATATCCAATATATGATCGAAATCTTTTTTTAGTGCAGGGAGCAAGATATTAGATGAAAAGTAATCAAGGTTGACATCGGATACTTTGAAAGTTTTAGTATGTGTATAAAATTAGAAGATGCGAGAGATCAAAAACAAAATTGGCAAGAGGCATAATCAAAGATTTTTAAAACTTTGAAAGATAATTTGAAATATAAACTTGTAATTTATTAGAAAATTGTTGAATTTACAAATAATAGATGGTTTAATAGGTGCCAACCTACTTGGGATGTATTATAACTATAGTGATATAAATTGGTCTTTATTTTTTTGTATTTGTATCCAATTTTCAGATTTGGAATAATATAAATAAATGCAAAATCTTTTTCTATAATAAAATTATAGTTAAAATTAAATTTTTTATAATTTTAATTTAATTTTAATTACATTTACATTAATGGTAATTCTAATTAAAATCATAATTATGACACAATTTAAGCTATGATAAAACATCATTCCAATATAATTAATAATTTTAATTATTATTGCAATTAAAATATTGTTAAAAATTATTATTGATTTAATTCGGTATTCTAGCATAAATATTAAATTTAAAAAATATAAATAAAGTGTTGTTTAGTCTAGAGGTTGGTAGCCTCTACTTAGTTGAGTTTTCGGCCATGAAGTCTTGAGCTCAAAATCTTATGGCCATAAAATTTAAATTGTGTAATGTGGCCCATCACTAGCCACGCCAAGTACAAGCTAGTGGGCCTCATTTATGTTGAGCTCGTGATGGGCCGTGCCCTGCTGGCACGACACATTAGGTTGAAAATTTGGCCCACCCTAATATAGCCAGTTGGGTCGTGCCATCTAAGTGTGCTATTATAGTGTATCATGCTAGCCTACGTCATGCTACAATAGCGTGTTGGGTCAGGCTGTGCCTAGTGTCACGCCCCAAGTGTTCTCAAGTATTTCCTCAAGTATTTGGTGCGCAACTAGGCCTGCTGGAGGCCTCTTGGACCATGGAGCACTACGTGGACTGGAGCTTCTAGAAGGTCCGCTGTATGGGATGGAGAACCGGGCTTGGCCCGCAACTTATTAGGGTTATTAACCTTAATTAAAAAATGAATATTCCATAGAATATATGATGGCATCTAAGAATATTTTAGAGCATATTATTTCATCTTATATGTACACTGTTAGATCATTTAGATCTCATCCGTCGATTGTATAGGGCTGCTAGTATATAAAGGGGAGACCCTCACTTGTATAAATTATCTCATAGTTTGTGTTTCTCTTCAGCAATATAGAGAACATTCTTGCAAACAGTTGGTGTACGTGTTTTTCTCTTCTTTGTGTGGTTTCTCGGTTGCTTAGCATGCAACGGGTCTAAGGCCGCACGGTTCTTGAAAGGTCCGTGACATTTGGTATCAAAGCAGGTTCAAAGATGGAGAAAGACGCCATGCCATCGGATTTGAGTGAAGAAAGAGGTCGAAACCCCAAAGCTAAGAGGCACGGTAGTGTCCTTCGCGATAAGTCAGCAGATCCAGGTCATGATATGGGGAGCATGGTGAAAGCACTCAGCAGCGCTGTCGGAAAGGTGGCAAACCGCCTTGAAGAGCTGAAGCAGCAAGTAGAGAAGCTCGAGGTGGACATCGACACTCAATGAGACGATCTGCACTCCCTCGTCGACACATCTATTGAGGCTTACACCGATAAGCAGCGAGACTGGATCAAGGCTTTTCAGGAGAAGGTCCTTACCACAATGGATAAGATTCAAACCCAAGTAGAGGAGCTACGTCGAGGGTTTGAAACTGTCAAGGAAGATGTGGTGCTGTGCAAGCGGGCGATAGTGAACAGGTTTGTTGTCACTCAAGTTACAGTGTCTGTACCTAGAGTCTATGCTTCCAAGCCCAAGGAGTCCAGCGGTAAGTGGAATGCCAAGGAGCTCGATAATTACTTCTGGTAGATAGAGAGATACTTTGACGCCCTAGGCATATGGGATGAGGATAAGGTAAACTAAACACCGCGACCCTATATCTTTTTTACCATGCAATTCTGTGGTGGCGTAGAAAGAGCGAGGAGATTTGCAAGGGTACCTGTACTATCAATACCTAGACAGAGTTACAATAGAAGCTGAAGCGTTAATTTTATCTGGAAACTGTAGCCCACAACGTTAGGAAGCGTCTAAAGGAGTTGAGACAGACCAAGTCTATTGATGAGTACGTAGAGGAGTACTCACTATTGATGTTATAAATCCCCAACATGAGTGAAGAAGATTTACTGTTTAATTTTCTCGACGGATTACAAACTTGAGCATCCAATGAGCTGAAGCAACGTGGAGTACGAAATATATCCAACGCCCTCACATTGGCGGAAACACTCATAGATTACCACAAGGGTGATGTGGGAAAGTCCAAAAATTTGAAGCCCAATCATAGCAAAGGTGGGGGAACCAGTGAGTCTCACCCTCCGCAGGATAAGAAGGGAAAAGGTAAACCACCCACAGAGAGAGAGCAGAAGCGCAATGGCAAGAGAAAGCCAAGATCTAGCTGCTTCCTTTATGACGGGGATCATTGGGTGAAGGATTGTCCAAAGAAGAAGGCTATCAATGCAATGTTGGAGACTCAACAAACGGATGAACAGGGACAATTGGGATGTCTACAGTTGCTCAATGCCCTCAATGCCAAGCAGGCAGCCCGCGCGCCAATGGAAAAGGCGCTGATATACGTTGAAGCCTACATTAACAGGAGAAAAACTCAAGCGCTAGTGGATACTCGAGCTACGCACATCTTTATTAAGCGTGCGGAAGCAGTGTGCTTGGCCCTCAAGGTGGAGAAGGGGATTGGCTACCTCAAGACTGTGAATGTTGTAATCAAGCCACTGGACGGGGTCATTCGCGGAATTGAAATACGCCTCAGAAAATGAAGCGGTAAGGTAAACTTTTCGGTAGCACCTCTCGATGATTTTGATGCTATTCTTGGTATGGATTTCTTGCGGAAATTTAATATGGTACCGCTTCCCCAACACAACTACGTATATATCCTGGAGAAAGGACCATGCATGGTGTCAATAGTAGATAAGCCGAAAGGTGGACAATCTAAGCCCAACGCCCACACCACTCTCTTTTCCGCCATGCAACTAAATAAGAGAGCCAAGTGGGGGGAAGAGACATATCTCGCCACTATATGGGAGGCCGATGATGAGGTGAATGGGGGCAAAGAGGAGTTGCCAGCAGAGATCACAAAAGTGCTCAAGCAGCATTAGGATGTGATTCCAGTAGTACTACCACAAAAATTACCACTAAGACGGGCGATCGATCACAAGATTGAGCTACTGGGAGCTAAACCTCCAGCCAAAGCACCCTACCGAATTTCTCCTCTTGAGTTAGCAGAGTTACAAAAGTAGCTCAAGGAGTTGCTGAATGCGGGATTCATCCAACCATCTAAGGCGCCCTATGGCCCACCTATGCTTTTTCAGCACAAGCACGATGGATCATTGCGGCTATGCATAGACTACCGGGCACTGAACAAGGTCACTATCAAGAATAGGTATCTCATTCCTTTAATCATTGACTTGTTTGATCAATTGGAGCAGGCGAAGTACTTCTCAAAGCTGGACTTGCGATTAGGTTACCATCAAGTGCGGATAGCAGAGAGTTTTGAGTCGAAAACTACCTGTGTAACGCGTATGAGGCCTTTGAGTTTCTTGTCATGCCGTTTGGCCTCACAAACGCAACAGCCACCTTTTGCACATTGATGAACAACATACTCTAGCTCTTCCTCAACAAATTCGTTGTCGTGTACTTAGACGACATCGTCATCTATAACAACACTCTCGAAGAACATGTGGTACACTTGTTGGGTTTGGGCAAATTTACTTGGGTTCTTGCATGTAGGTTGTGTTCATCATACAAACAATATACATATCTCATACATACATGTGCACAGCGGAAGATTAAATACAATGAACACAGAAAATAACATTTGATTAAACTGAAATTCGAGATTGAGAAAATATCACCAATGAAGCCTTTGGATTAATTTTCTTGAAGTCCACCATGAAATGAATCTTTGATCAATTCTAGCAATCAACAAGGGTGGGTTTGATTGTCTAGAATGGCAGCATCTTAATCCAGCATATGTGTTTAACACTTAAACATTTTTCAAAGTTCAACCATTTAACTTAATTAAATTTGTTTTTCCTTTTATTCAACTCTTGAATAAATAAAACAAATCTTATTTTTAGTTATTACATTTAGTAACCATTTAGTTCAATTTGTTTTGTTGTTCTAACACTTAAAACACAAAACAAACAATTTCAATTTCTCAAATTGAATCGGCTCCCAAAATGCAAAACCTAAAATCTAAAACATTTTTTATTTTCAATTTCATTTCACTTTATATTCAAATGCATTAATTCCAAACTAATTTGAATTTCATTTGTATTTCATTTGGCTTAACCTAACCTTAGTTAACATTTAACCTTAGTTAGATTATTTTAACTTAACCTTTAAGTTAATAAATATTTAATTAACCTAACCATAGTTAACTAACTTAACCATGGTTAGGTTAACCTTTACTTAACCTTTAAGTAAGGTTAACTTAATTAACTATATGATTAACCTTTAATCATAGTTAATTAAATCATTTATTTAACAATTAAATAAATAAATATTTATTCTTATTATTTAACAATTAAATAATCATAAAGTGAAATTACTATTATATCCTTACTCGGTTACCAAGTTAACCTAAAGTGGGTCCTACCAATTTAACCACATACTTTAGTTAACGTAACCTTAGTAATTGCTGAATTATACTGTATTGAACAATTCAATACGGTACACTGCCCAAGTGCTCAAAGACTACATTTCATATTGGGACTCTCTAGGTCTACACCCAATTTGTCAAATGGAACTGTTCCATTAATCCGTAATCGATGCCCCACGCACACGTTACGAATATTACAAATCAGCGTGTCAGACCATACAAGTTGAGGTCATAATGTATACGTATAATCCTTCCATCATTTATATCCTAGATGTGCGGGGATATAGATCAGCACCGTCAAATCCCCATTTGCTCATCCATAAACTTATCTCCAGATTCGTATCTCGATAAACAATATACGCAAACACTTTTGCTATATTGTTTAACCCTATGGGAAACTCTTTTCCTGGGTTTATGCTTGTGGCCACAAGACTTTATGAAATACAATCTCGGAGCATCGGATATACAACTTACCTACATAAGCTGACGGATCCCTTATCTACGCACACCGGACTCCATGAGCATCGGACCATACCCAGCGACACATAGCGGTCAGACCATGAAAGGTCTCTGACATATGTGGAACCAAAGCATGATGGATCACTCACAAGACCACCGTGGCGCTCAGGTCAAAGGACCACAAATACTACTCAACTCGAGAAGACCTTCTTTTGACGGTGTCATAGGATATCTATTGGGGTCCTCATAAGTCTGTTCAGTATCCAGTCCTGACTGGATACCCGCATGCCTATACAAGCTCTAAGCTCATGGTCAGCTAAGAACAACCATCTGAACCAGTCAGATATAGACATACACTAATCTATATATAGTGAATCACCGATAGACCCGCATTGGTGATTATAGATCATGAACATTATCTTTGAGACATACTTACATAATGATATTTCTTAACACCTATTGCAACTTTTTGCAACTATATCATTACAAGTATACTCTCAGGTCTTTGTCCCATTATAGACAAGGTTCTAACTCTTTAGATCTCGCTGACTCTTATAACCTGCTAACTCTTAACAGTGCTAACTTTTAGCATTTATAACTCTCAGCTTTGCTAACTATTAGTTCTGATCTAAACTCCTTTAGATCAGATCTGAACTCTTTCAGATCAAACAATGTCTCTAATGTTACAAGCATTATACCATATTAATATGATATTAACAATATTTATTCGAAATGTTTATTGTATAAATATTAACAATTAATATTCATACAATATTGGAATGGCACGTGAGCACCAGCTCCAACAACACTTACAGTCTGTCTTGAAGGTGCTCCGCGAGAATGAGCTGTATGTGAAGAGGGAGAAGTGCTTATTTTCCAAGCCGGAGGTAGACTTTTTGGGTCATAAGATCAAAGACGGCAAGTTGATGATAGACAGGGTAAAGATTTGCGTCATAGTGGATTGGGAGGCACCCACGAAAGTTACCGAGCTACGGTCTTTCCTTGGGTTAGTCAACTATTATTGGAGATTTATCAAAAGCTACTCCACCATTGCTGCACCCCTTACTGACTTGTTAAAGAAAACTAAAGCATGGGAGTGGACCAAGGAGTGCCAATGGTCTTTCGATCAAATAAAGAAATCGTTAATCGAGGAACCAGTCTTAGCATTGCCAAATCACTTGTTACCGTATGAAGTACATATTGATGCATCTGTCTTTGCCATTGGTGGTGTTTTGATGCAACAGGACCATCTAATTGCGTATGAGAGCCAAAAACTCAACGAGATGGAGAGGCGTTATACAGTACAAGAAAATGAGATGACGGAAGTCATCCACTGCCTGTGCACTTGGCAACACTATCTGCTTGGGGCAAAGTGCGTAGTGATGACAGTCAACATAGCAACGAATTACTTCCAAAGCTAGAAGAAACTCAGCCTGAAGCAAGCTAGGTGGTAGGACTTTCTGGCAGAGTTTGATTACGAGCTCGATTATAAACCGGGGAAGGCAAACGTGGTAGCGGACACCTTAAGCCGGAAGGTCGAGTTAGCAGCTATAAGCAAGCTGGAAGGTGATTTTTGCTTGGCCTATTTCACAAAGGAATGAAGCATGATCCCGTAGCCACACAGCTCTCCGCTCAAGCACACAAGGGAAAGACTCAGCGATTTTGGGTAGAAGATGGGCTTCTCTACACCAAGGGACGCCGGGTATTTATGCCAAAGTGGGAGAACTTGCAGCGTAACCTCATTAAGGAGTGTCACGACACGAATAGGCAAGACATCCAGGACAGCGACGTACACGTGCCCTATTGGAGACAATATATTATTGGCCACACATGCGGGACGAGATAGAACAGTTTGTCAAGACTTGTCTCGTGTGCCAATAGGACAAAATCGAGCAGCGAAGTCCCGCAGGGCTACTGGAGCCACTGCCTATACCGGAGAGACCTTGGGAAAGCACGTCTATAAATTTCATTGTAGCCTTATCAATGTCCGAGGGTTATAAGACTATCATTGTTGTGGTAGATCGATTTTTTAAGTATGCGACTTTCATATCAACACCCAAGGAGTGTAGTGCGGAAGAGACAGTGAAATGTTTCTTTAAGCATGTAGTCAAGTACTGGGGGTTGCCGAGAATGATAGTTAGTGATTATGACACGAGGTTTATGGGGAGATTCTGTATAGGATTTTTCAATCTCATGGGATCAGAACTTCACTTTTCCACCAGCTTTCACCCACAAACGGATGGGCAGACCGAGATGGTGAATGCATTATTGGAGCTGTACTTGCAACACTTTGTAAGCGTAAATCAGCAAGATTGGGTTAAGTTACTCAATGTGGCATAGTTCTCATACAACTTGCTGATGAGTGAATTGACGAACCAAAGCCCATTCGAGTTAGCTACTGGCCAGCAACCTTTCACGCTGCACGCGCTCGTATTCAACGATACAGGAAGGAGTCCAGCAGCCTATAAAGCTGTAAAGTCCTAGCAGGAACAATCAGACAAGGCGTAGGTGTGTCTAGACAAGGTGACAAAACGAATGAAGAAATGGGCTGATGGCAAGCGAAGACATGTTGAGTACAGCGGAAGAGACTTAGTGATGGTGAAAATCCTTCTGACGCAGCACAAGTCTACACACTCACTTCATAAGGGCCTTGTTCGGAAATATGAGGGGTCATTTCCTATTACCAAGAGGGTTGGCAATGTCTCGTATAAGGTGGAGTTGCCTTCGAGACTTTGGCTGCGTTTAGTGTTTCATGCAAGCTGCCTAAAGCCATAGCATGGTAATGCGGAGGACACGGAGCATTGGCCACAAACCAGGGCACCATTGGGAGTTTTCACATCTTATGACAAGGAGGCTGAACTTATCCTTGATGCGAGGACAATATGGAAAAAGAACTGTCGTCTGAGTCGTGAGTACCTCATCAAGTGGAAAGGATTTCCCGATAGCAAAGCAAGCTGGGAACCCGAGAACACACTATAACAGTTCGATAACAAAGTGCGCGAGTTCTAGTAAAGACGTGACGAGGGCATCGTGTGAATTTGATGGAAGAGAATGGCACGCCCCAAGTGCTCTCAAGCATTTTCTCAAGCACTTGGTGCGCGACTAGGCCTGCTAGAGGCCTCTTGGACCATAAAGCACTACGTGGACCAGAGCTTCTAGAAGGCCCGCTATTTAGGATGGAGAACCGGGTTTGGCCCATGACTTATTAGGGTTGTTAACCTTAATTAGGAAAAGAATATTTCATAGAATATGTGATGGCATCTAAGAATATTCTAGAACATATTATCCTATTTTGTATGTTCATCGTTAGATCATTTAGATAAACCGTCGATTGTATAGGGTTGCTAGTATATAAAAAAAAAAAACTCTCATTTATATAAATCATCTCATAATTTATGTTTCTCTTCAACAATATAAAGAACATTCTTACAAATAATTGGTGTGTGTGTTTTTTTTTTTTTATGTGATTTTTTCAACTGCTTAGTACGTAATGCATTTAAAGTTACACGATTCTCGAAATATTCATAACATTAGACGACACATTTCTAACTGCCATCTTTAATGGTCATAAATATCTTTCATTTTTGTTTCTCTTTCCTTTTGTTTTCCTTGATTTTAATTGTTTTCTTTTATTTCTTCTTTATTCTCTCTCTTTTCCCGATTTCTTTTCTTTTCTTTCTTCCTTTCCCAATTTCAATATATCTTTTTACTCTTGCATGCTCGTAATTCTCTTTCCTTTTTTTTTATTTATTTCAATCATTTTCTTCTTTTTTTTTTTATTGTAACTTCTTGTTGGAAATTTTGAATTTTTGTTCAAAGTTCTCACAAATGGTGCTATTAAAAGTTTCAAATGTTGAAATTCTATAAAAGTATTTTTTTTTACCCTCGAGAACTTCTCAAATTTGTAAATAAGCACTGCTTTTTTAAAAAAATATATATATATTGACACTTAAGTCAATATTTTTCTTAAAAAGAGAATACTTTAAAACAGTTTGTTTGAGATATTTGATGAATATTCAAAACTAAATGAAATATATGAGAACTAAATAATTGAACATTGAATCGTACATCTTAGTGAATGAATCAATTATAAGTATGGTTGCATGTATATTTATAATGCATAAATTATAATTAATATTAAAATATAAATACATAAATTTAAATCATATTCAAAATATGATCTTTATTAAATTAAATTAATTATAAATTTTAATTTGTTTCAGAATCATCAATCAAAGAATAAAGATTTAAGTGGGATTCACCACCCACTTATGAAAATCCTTTTTCATACAAAATAATTAATTAATTAAAATTTATATAAAAATGAGAGTTTATTCCATTTTTATCTTGTCATGATTTAAATGACCTATTTTTTAGGATTATAGATTTGCAGATCCAATTATCTAACATGTTAAATTTGAAATTTAAATTGCATCTTCTTAAAAGTTGAATTTTACACAAATTATTTGGGTTATTTAAATAATAGACTCAACACATATAAATACAATTTCCTTAAAAAAAAGATACAAACTCTAATTTATGATTTATAGTTACATCACAACTTTCCAAATTTATTATCCAACAAGTTCTCTTATTTATTTGGAAGGCTGACATTACGAAAAGTTATCTATTGTGAGTCTAACCATAAATCTAACTTAATTATAGTGCAACAGGTCTCGAACCTGAATATGGGTTATATTTATTTTCAAAATCGAGAGAAATCAACGAGAACCATACACCATCACAAACCAAACACCACCTTAATTAATTATAATGTGCTGCAATGTTAATTTTAGTCAATGATCCTAATATTTTTGATACAATTATATCTCTTTCATCGGCAAGTTAGTCTCTTTTCTTTTCAAAACTGGGTAGCTTACCATTAATCTACTCCCACTAATTGAATTATGAGACATTTACACCTTTTTTTTTTGGGTCAAATTTCAAACCAGAAACAGTTAAGGGCTTAGAGGTGAGAATTGATCAGAAGATACGTGCAAAAACTTTCAACATTCCATGCCATCATGACGTTGAAATTTACATATCTCCCTTGGAATTTGGTATTCTGCCATTGCCATTTATGAATAATGGAAGACTAATTAAGGAGAGCTACAGAAAGAGACTCAGACTCAGGTCAAAGTCAATGATACGATGATTCCAAATTTCACGTTGTTGGAAATTTTACAAACTTGACCAATTTTCACTTCTCTCACAATATATAAATTGTATTGACATTAATAACATGTTTCCAACCTCAAACATCGATATTTTCTTTGCTTATGCATGATTATGATGTTAGCATTAGTCAAGTCTGGTGTGTGATTAAATATGATGTATAGTGTATTTTGAGATGATATATTACAGTGTGATTATGTATAGGTTAGGTTATTTGACAACGTAAAAATTGGAGTGCCCTTGCCACACTAAACAAAGGCTTTGACCCTCGTGGCACGTAGTAACTTCTATTGAATGCATTAAAAGGAACATAGTATTTTGAAAAGATGTTAGTGACATTGTGCAATTTCAACTTCATTTGGTCACGAAATAAGTGTCCAATTTTGCTTGACAAAAGATGAAAGAATTCAATTTGTGCCTACAGAACGAACAACTGTGGAACATATAATATATTCGGACTTAATATTAACATACAATTTCTTCTTCTTCTCTCTCAACTAGTGCCCAAAGAACAAAAAACTTAGTAATTTTTGTCTTTAATTTGGACTTAGTCATTCTTCTTCCTCCTTATTCTTTTCTTTCTCTCTCTCTAATTATACGAGCATTGACAAACTCTACCGATCATACAATTGTACTACATATTCTATCTTAATTCATAAACGAAATTGCAAATTTTAGCATAATTTTGAGTTGTTCAAAGTGGAATTTAAACATTTAACGAATTATAAGAACTTGGGAAATTACTATTTATCCCTTATAAAATTCTATAATTATCATATTCCCCTCAATTGGCTTTAAAAGGCCAATATCCCTCTATAGAAGGTGGTTATTATAAAATTCTACAGGAAGTAATTGATAATTCCCCTAAAACCTCTGAACAAGAATATTAATAGTAACAATACATATACAAATTAATTATACAAACTCACTCTTATTACCTAACATGACATAACATAGTTTGAATAAAATAGATATTAAGTTTACAAAGTTGAGATATAAATTTTGTATCAAAAGTGATGTATCATCAATTAATGACAATCACGTGTTAAATAGTTGTTGACTTTTTAATTTATTATTAATGTGATAGTTATATAGTAAAAATCAATAATAAATATATCAAATGTAATATCAGCTAAGATACAAAATGTTTATCCTAATTTTTATAAATTGAACTGTTGTAGTTTTGATTGAAAAAACTAACTATTAGGGTAAATGATAAAAAATAGCTAATGACGGAGGATTTCAAGTCTGTACATTTAAATTGATGGTATCTTTTATATGGATTTCTGTACACAAAAAATTTCTATTGTGCGTTATTAAGTTTAAATTGAAAGATTTGATTATAATGAAAATGGATAGTTGTAATAAAAAAAATATGTCTATCTTCTACCACTTAAATTTATTAATAAATTTCTTTTATTTTTTTTTTTAAAAAAAAAAAGAAAATGACAAACTTAGTTTGAGGACTTCAATGCTGTTGACAATAATAGTTATTTTGTTGGAGAATTTTTTTTTTTAATGAGCTTGAATATTTTAAGTTAGATTTAGTTAGTTTTTATGTGTTTAGACAAGTTTCTCTGTTTGATTCCAACAACGAGAAAGTAGTGAGGAAGGCAGGGGAACAACATCATCCGCTTAAGGTGAAGGTGCAGTTTTGGGCATGATTTGAGTTTATATACAGTTTTTTTTTTTTAATCAAAGGTAATTGCTTGTCCACGTAAAAGTTATTTCCAACGAATTGTTGTTAATACTTGATACAATATTTTTTTAGAAGAGCAAATTTGACTACTCTCAATGCGATTTTCTCATATATATATATAACTGAAATACTAGTTTTTTCAGTGAAAGTGTTCAATCAAAAATAAATAATTTTTGGTGTATTTTTATTATCTTCTGTTAATATATATATATATTTTAATTTCTTCAAGATTATTTTCTCGTGGATTTGACAACCCTTTCTAAAATTGAGAAATTGTTCCTTTTCTACCTACACTAATTTATTAATTTACTTATCCTTAAACGGAGAAAATTTGAAAGGGAAAACCTAAACCCAAATCAACTCTATTGAATATAAGACCTTGAAATCAATTTTATGGGGGACACGTAACCCTAAGTTGATTCCTCGATGGCATGTGCTCGTAGAAATTTTAGGTCAATATTTTTAGGGTAGATTCAACTCTCTAAACTTGGACATTATTTATTTAATAGAAAATTGTCCACTAGAAGTGTAATTATTGCAATGCATTTAGCAAAGTCCTGGCAGTTTCAATTGCATTAACTTTCCGAGAAAGAAAATTTGGAGCAAAATTAGGATTTTATGGGCAACATAACAAAGACTTTTGAAGATCAAGCAGTAATGATGATTTAAGTTGATTGCATTGAGCCTAATTGACCTACCTTTAATTTCTTTTTCCACCTTTAAGTCCAGGTAACGCTTGTTGTCCCTTTCTCTCTTAGAAAGTTGAATCAATGTATTTTTCATTCCATGTCAGTCAAATTCCTTCATTTACGGACCCTTTCTAAAAGAAAATTTATTTCACTATTGATTATGTTAAAAACGCAAAAAATTAAAAATAAAAATAGTCTGAATGTACTTTTTTCTTAAAAATAAATTCGGTATCTTAAGATTCCAATAAATGTACTTTTTGAAATTTGCGTATATAATTCTTTAAAAAAATTGTCATAATTAAAGTAATGTTGTTGTATGTGTAGGTATTAAGTGATTCAGTTATTCGTAATAAAAATATATATATATTCAAATTTTGCTCACTTTAAGATTTATGAATGAATTTAAATTTTTTTTTTTTTTTTTTGTTGTTACCATTTAAGAAATACAAACCTAATTTTTTATTCAATATAACACACTTTTCAAATTACTCTTTGAATTATTTTATTTTTTAGAAGAAACGTAGTCTAACTTTTCGATTCAATATTAACTTTTTTGAATTCAACTAGGTATTCAATTCAAGCATACAAGTCCAGCAAAAAAATTCTCGAGTAATCCACTTTCCGATTTTGCCTCAATTCGCAACGACCATGTGAATGATTAACTCAGAAATGTAATAATGGTTTAGTGGGTGGAGAAAGTGAGGCTAAGTCAAGTTCAAGTTCAAGTTCAAGCATATGGACAATAATCTATTTTTCTTAATTTCAAATTCTAAAATTTCGGCTAGGTAAACCTAATTACGCGGTAACTGACAACGTCATAATCACATCATTCAATTTCGAATGTCTAAATTTCTAGTAAATATATGAAGTATATCTCTGACTTTGTTTCCGGCCCATTACGCTTCTTGAAACTCTTTTATTTATTATTTTTATTTTATTTTTTCCGTGGGCACACATCACTCCCCATCCCACTCCACGTATAAGTACAAATTAAATTATGGAGGTAAATATTAAAGATGTTACTTACTATCGTTTTATTTATAAAATTAATTATTTGATATTTATATAATATATATTTTAATAAATTATTAATTTATTATATGATATTAAACTTTTTACTTTTTAAAAATTATAAATTTAAAAATGTTTAGGTCAGTATTAAGAGTTAATAATTTTAAGAGTTAACGTCTTGTCTCAAATAGGATAAAGACATTCAAAATATAATAATAATTATATAGTTATAAAGAGTTACAAATAGTATTAAGAAATATCATTATATTATATGTTCTCAAATATATTATTCTTGATCTATGTTAACTGATCAAGATCGATTGATAAACCTTTCAAATCATTGTATGTCTATATTTGAATTGTCCACATAGTTAGTCTTAACAGAACGTGAGTTTAATAAAAATTTGTATATACATACAAGTATTTAGTAAGAATTGTGTACTGAACAGACTCACGAAGACCTCCAATAGATATCTCATAAAGCCATCAATGGAAGGTTATCTCAATTTTAGCAGTATTTATAGTCCTTTGACTTGAGCATCATGGTGGTCTTATGCAGATCCACCATACTTAGATTCCATACATGTTAGAGACCTTTCATGGTCTAACATCTGGGTGTTGTTGGGTATGGATTGATACTCATAGAGTCCATTGTACATAGATATTAGATTGATCGGCTCATATGGGTAAGTTGTATATCCTAATACTTCGAGATTGTATTTTTGAAAATTTTATAGCCACAAGCATATACCCCGAAAAAGAGTTTCTATAAGGTAAAATATATCATAAAAGTGATTGCGAATATTGTCTATAAAAATACAAATCTATAGATTAGTTCATAATCGAGCAAATAGAGATTTACTAGTGAAAATCTATGTTTTTGCCCTTTCGGGATATAAGTAACAGAGAGAATATACAAATATCTTTTAACCTCAACTTGTATGGTTCAACACACAGTTTTATTATATCCGTAACATATGTGTGGAGGCAGTGTTCATGGACTTATAAAAAGGTTTTATAAAATAAATGGGTGTGAACCTAGAGAGTCTCACATTATGAAATATACTCGTTGAGCATTAGAGTAACGGACTAGGTAGAAGAGTTCGATCCAAAAACTTTTTCGCAAAGTATGATAGATTTCAGAATTAGAATATCTTAAAAAGTGCACATGTATCTAAGCTTAAGTGTTAAATTTTTTATTTAATTAAGTTAACAATTATTGTTAACTTTGACAAGTGGTATATAATATGCCTTAATACAGCATACTTGTCTAAAAGCAAAAGTAAAAGGTTCATGCAAATGGTGATTTGCGTTTGGTGTGGCTTTAGGTTTGGTAATTACAAAGGCGTGAAAAAAGAAAAGCTTTTTTTTTCTATTTTAAGAGACTATACCGAAAGAGTGAGAAAATTGATTAAGGGTTAAGCTGTTAAAATTTGTGCTTATGTGCCATCCCATTTTTTATTATGTATAAATATTTAATTTTAATATTTATACAATCATAATTTCTAATAAAATCGTTAATATTATTAATTATTAAATGATAAAATACTTGTAATATTTTAGATATTGTATGATTTAAAGGAGTTCAGATCTGGTCTAAAGGAGTTTAAATTAGTGCTAAGAGTTAGCAATGCTAAAAGTTGTAAGTGCTAAGAGTTAGCAGTGTTAAGAGTCAGCAGATTATAAGAGTAAGCAAAATCTAAAGAGTTAGAGTCTTGTCTGAAATGGGATCAAGACCTGAGAATATATTAATAATGAGGTGGTTGCAAAGAGCTATAAATAACGCTAAAAAATGTCATTATGCATGTATGTTCTCAAATACTATGTTCCTTATCTAATTTTATCAATACGGGTCTATTAGTGAAATCCAATAATATAGATAAGTGTATATCTATATTTAGATGATCCGAATGGCTAATCTTAGCAAACTATGAGCTTAATAGAGGCCCGTATAGAGATACAGGTATTTAATAAGGACTTGGTATTGAACAGACTCACGAAAACCTCTAATAGACACTCATAAAGTTGTTAATGGAAGGTCTTTTGGAGTTAGTAGTATTTGCGATCCTTTGACTTGAGTATTACAAATCTGACCGTTGTGAGTGATCTACTATACTTTGGATTCACATATGTTAGAAACCTTTCGTGATCTGGTCGTTGGGTGACGCTGGATATGGTCTGATGCTCATGAAGTTCGGTGTGCATAAATATGGGATTTGTCAGCTCATATTAGTGAGTTATATATTTTAATGGTCTGAGATTATATTTTAGAAAGTCTTGTGGCCACAAGCATAAACCCCAAAAAATATTTAACGTAGCATTAAATAATATAACAAAAGTGTTTGCAGATATTGTTTATAAAAATATAAATATGGCTGTTGTGAGTGATCTATTATACTTTGATTCCATACATATTAGAAACCTTTCATAATCTGACTGTTGGGTGACACTGGATATGGTCTAATGCTCATGAAGTTTGGTGTGCGTAGATATGGGATCTATCGGCTCATATTAGTGAGTTATATATTCTGATACTTTGAGATTATATTTTAGAAAGTCTTGTGGAGACAAGCATAAACCCCGAAAAATATTTAATGTAGCATTAAATAATATGACAAAAGTATTTGCAGATATTGTTTATGAAAATATAAATCTGGAGATAAGTTCATGGTCAAGCAAATAGAGATTTAACGATGATGATCTATGTCTCTACTCTTCTATGATATAAATGACAGAATGATTATATGAATATGTTATAATCTCAACTTGTATAGTTTAACGTGCTGCTTTGTAATATCCATAATGTGTGAGTAGGGCATCATTCATGGACGTATAGAGGAGCTCTATATGAAAACCAAGCGTGGACATACAGAGTCTCACAATATGAAATATACTCATTGTGCACTATGGTAACGGATTGAATTGAATAATTTGATCCAGTAAATTTCTGCAAATTAGATAATTGTTTCAAAATCCCTCGGGATGTGTATTTATCAAGACTTAATTGTTAAGTACATTACCTAATTAGTTAATAATAGTTATTAACTAATGAGATGTTGACAAGTGGCATAATTTGGTCCAAAAATTATTTTTACCTTGAATTTATTAATTAACCTTACTAGTAAAAAATAAATAAGGTAAAAGTAATTATTATAAATTATTTTTGAACAATTAAATTAAATGTTATTAGATAATATAATAATAAATGGGGTATAGGCATTTATGGCAATTGGCCATTCAAAATATTTAAGTAATCTAAATGTTAGGTATTTAAATTTTTTGTTGGGCATTAAATTAAATAAGTTGCTAATTAATTGAAAGAGAGACTAACTATTAAGTGTAATTGAACACTTTATTAATTGTTGTCAATTGATTCTATAATGGAATATTGTGGTACGGCATTGAGATGATTATGTTGGCAAACTAAAAATAAATGAATTCATTCATTCATTTTGCAATACATGATTCTACTAAGAGGAATGTGAGAGGAAGTTTTTGTTCTTTTATTTTTCTGAAGTGTTAAGAGGGAAAAAAAAAGAAAAATGAAGATAAGGGTTCTTTGTATTTTTCAAGTGTTGTGACAGCAAAAGAAGCATCTTTTCTTCTTCTCTCGTGGGTGGCCAAATTTGTATCGAAGAAAATGGAAAAAGAAAATTTGATTTTGATCAAGAGTTGTTTAAAATAATTTTTTTATGAAAATTGTTTTCAAGTATTATGCAAGAGTTGCATGAACATATTTACAATATTCATTTTCTTAGAAACAAATATTTATGTTCAAAGAGTTTGAACACAATACATATTGCTAAAAATATTAAATCAAAGCTATTATTCTAATTTTATAATCTCATCGGACCGTTGTAGACTAGAATTGTTTAAGAATTCTCTTTAATGTGAGCTATTCACTTGGAAAATTGGAAAAATTTGTAAAATTACCTTCATTAAGTAAGTGTTCATCATTTATGTTTTTATATGTTTGTTATACATAAACATAAATGTGATATATGTGTTTAATTATATTAATTTAGTGTATTTTATTAACATATTCCGCTGCATGTTGTAAATTTTTAAAATTACATATACATTCATACATCACACACTCACCTTAACATAAGTACCAAGAACAATACAGTAAGAAATTAGGTTGTTATGATAACAAATTGATCCCACCGACGTCACTTCTTAGAATTGTTCACGAGCAAGATTTAGGGCGAGAGTCGATGAGATTGAAACTGTCAAACTACATTGACCGTCATTAAAGTTATAATTTTTATTATTGTAATAAAACTTATTTTTTAAATATAATTGTTAAAATAAAATTTACATTTTTGGTACATGCTGTATGTGACACACATTTAACATTTCAATGATCACGCGCATACAATTGCATCTTATAATAAAGACTTTTAAACTTCTAATATTTGACTTAATGAACAATTTTACCCTTTTGTCCTTAAATTACCCAATTCCCATCAAGCACCCAGCCCGGACACTCAGTAAGTTTAAATTAGCGCCAATTCACAAAGACACAATATTAGCCATGTCTTCTCTACCAAAGAACAAAACTAGAAGGCTTGAGTCTATCAAAAGAAAAATTCATTGTGCCAAGGGAAACAAGTTTCTGTTGAACTAAAAAATTGTTGAAAAAATAACATATAGCCCGAATTGAAACGAGAATCTAATCTGTCATGCAAGGTAAGAAGAAGAAAGAAGTTCAATCATTTTTAACATTTTTGAAAAAAAAAAAAAATTGGTTGCATGCAATGCAACATTTTGAAGGGTTATTCTCGAAAATAGGGTGAATAATTTTCTATTACTATTTCCTTTTTCTGTCTTTTAACGAAAAAATTGTTTGCATGTGTGAGTTTGAATCAGATTATAGTGAAAACAAAAGCAAAACAATTTTTTTTTAAAAAAAAAACAATCTCAATTGTAATGGCTTGTTACTAAAAAAGGAATAAACAGGGGTGCAAAAAAAGAATGACCAAGGGATTTAAATGGGTTTGAATGTGATTTAGAAATGGGTTAAGTGTGCTAGTTTGAATGTGAAAATGGCATGAATAAGAGAGTAAAAGGGTTTCATTAAAATGAGTTAAACTGGTTTTATTTGAGTGTGAAAATAGTGAGGACAAGGGATTGCAATGGGTTTCATTATGATTTCGAAATGGGTGAAGTGAGTTTATTTGAGTGTGAAAATGGCGAGAACAGGGGATGAAAATAGGTTTCATTATAGTTTTGAAATGAGTATAAATCAGGTATTTGATTGATCTAAATATGATGTTAGTAGGAAGATTAAAATGGTATTAATGTTGGTATGTACATAGGTTTGAAGTGGGATTTTGTTTTTAATGACAAATGGTTTAAACATGGGATAGAAATAGGTTGCATTATGGTCTTAAAATGTTTATGAATTGGGTTGATTTGTATTTAGTCGATTCTGAAAATGGTGTTAATGTTGTATAAAATTGGATTTTTTTTTTAAATCATGATAATTATGCAAATAAGGGATTAAATTGGTTTTTTTTTTTTGTGGTTTTGAATTCGATATAAATGAACTGGGTTTGTTAAATTATTTTGTTGTGTAACTATTTCTTTGACAAAATTGTTATTTCATAAAGCAATGCGATTAATATTTAGTGTTCTTTATTTGACACAAATAAGAAATTGGCATATTGAAATTGATTTCTATGGGGATGATGAAAGTGGCCATTAGGGACTGACATGGATTATAAGTTGTAAGGGCATTTTCGTAATGCAATCCATTATTTTAAGTCAATTTTTGTATTTTAATTTGTTTATAAGAGCACCTTGTAATTCAGTACAGTATTTTATATCAATTTTGGATTTTTTATTCTTAAATTGACACCAATATTTAATCAGGTATCACATCAAGGGCAAATTTATAAAAGCCCCTCAACAGTGCCCATTAATCGGGATAATTTAAAAGGTCAAGGACGTCGTGGATAATTTTAAAAAATACAAAGATTAAAGTATTAATTTTTTTAATTCTTAGAATACAAATTTTATATTTCAACTAAATATGTCATCAATTAATGACTGCCACATGTCAAGTAATTATTGAGTTTTTAATTTTTTATTAATATAATTGTTATGCAATATCAATCAATAATATAAACATCAAATACTATAGTAATTGAGATGTAAAATTTGTATCTCAACTATCAGTTTAGTATTATCATTTGAAAATTATGAATACTTACTATTTAATAAATTATTGATACATCACTTGAGATAGAAAAATTAGCATAATAACTTGAGAAATTTGCATTACTCTGCACTTTAATTGATTTTAATTATTCAAAATAGGATATTTTTACACTAAAATTAAAATCACACTATTTTTCTACTCTCTCTACTGAACAAAATTTTGAACATTGAAAAATTTAGTTAGATCAAAAATTTTTAAGTTGCTATTGTGCAGATCGAGTCTTACACAACATATTTGTCACTTCAAATCAAGAAAATAGCTGATTCATATTAAATTTTTAGAAATTTTTGAAACTTTTTAATATTATTAGAAATTAGTTAGAATTTGTATTTGAAAATAGAAATAGGTGAAATTTATAAATTAAATGTAAAAAATGGGTTGGAATAGTATAAAAAAATGTTGAAAATGGCCAAAACATAAAAATTTGGGGTGTGTTTTGCGAAACCAGACGGCGGTCAGTATAACGGTCGGCGACTGCCTAGTTTCTCTTCAATCTCGAGGCCATCTCGGGTTCACGATGGCCCCGTGGCGCCTTTTATAGTTTAGTGATTTTGTAACATTCTTTATTTAATGATTACTTTTTGTAATTAACTATATATTAAAATTAATTAATTAATTATTATAATATGTTGATTAATATATTTGTGTTTAATTTCCCTTTCCCTTTTATATCAGTTGAATTAATATTATTTGTAAAAAAAATTAAATAATATTGTATATTAGTTAATATCTATGCTTGTTATTTGTTAATAATATTAAATTTATTTATTTTCTTAATTATTACAAAAAAAAAACGTATCGAAAAAATATAGACTTTTAGTTACAGCTTATTCAAAGATATGGAGTCTAAAAACTATAAAGAAAAAACTAATAGAGAATCAAAATGCATTATTTAGGTAGACGTGTATGAGGCATTTCTTAGATATACCGAATTTGACATTCTTTGGTATTTTGATGCACAAGTTATTATTGCGTGAGGTACATACCTCCAATTTATATGATAAGATGTGATTTTACATAGGAAAAAAACGTAATTTGATTTAGCCAGTAAGAATTTGTACTAATCATTATATTAGAAATGCGAGATTACCCTCCCGCCTAGCAGTTGAAGAGGAAATTGGGCACTCGATTAAGAAATACATATTTTTTAGGTGTAAAACAATTGTCGTATATATTTCTTGATAATTGGTACGGGGCTGTACATGCTCTTCATAAACGGGAGGTCTAGAATCCACTATTATATATAAAGGACAATACATTCTTCTATTGATGCTAAAAAAGAATCTAACATCACTGTCATATTTAATCTCAATAGGTTTTAACTTATACCTTATTGTATCAATTTTGATTTTCAAAGTCACATTATAGTTCACATTATCGACTCCCAAGGTATAACATACTATATTCAAAAGATCTTCAAATTTAATATCTTTTGGAACCGAAATTCTAAAGTTACTATAATCAACATAACTCTCTTTTTCATCATTAGAATTCTCTCACTTTCCTCCAAAATAAATAACAATTGCATCATATTCCATAGGACTTTAAACAAAAAAAAAATTATTAAAAATAAACCCTAAAAAAATTCAGAATCAATCGAGAAAATTTTGTGATATTTCAATGCCCCGAACGCGAGATACGCATAGGACCTAAATCCAAAAAAATAAAATAAACATAGAAAATATTAAATGAAAAAAGACATAATTAAAATAATTTTTAAATAAAAAACTTATTGTTGCGTCACGTGGCACAAAATAGTGCAGCATTACAAACTCAAGTTCGCGATGTCGCAACAAGATCTGCTCATTGAGCACATCTTAAGGCGCATCTTGGGCCTGAGATAGCCCCGAGATTTTTGAAACCAGACGGCGATAGGTTGCTCCACTAGCCGCCGTTTGGTTTCAGCAAAACATACTAAAAGATCATATTTTTTGCCAAATTTTAATGTCTTTTATATTATTCTAATTCATTTTTTACGTTTAATTAATCAATAACACCTATTTCTAACTTCAAATGCAATTTCTAACGAATATTAAAATGTTTAAAAAGTTTATAAAACTTACAAAAATCGACTATTTGAAGTGAAAAATATGTTAAGCAAGACTCAATCTACACAATGACAACTTTAAAAACTTCAATCCAACAACTTGAATTTTGGTTCGATGGAGAGAGCGAAATTTTTTTTAAGTTTTTGACTTAGGATATAAATGTTCTATTGTGAGATGTTTGACTAATTAAAAATGATAAATTAAAATTAGTTAAAAAATAATTATAAAATTTAAGAATTATTTAAAAAATTTCCCTATTTCCTTAAAATTTTGGGTAATAGTGAAAGAATATTTTTTTCTTCCTTCTCTTTTTTCATTTGGTTTTCCCCTATGTCATGAATTTATCACATCGACTTTTCTAAAAGTTGCTATTAGTTAAACTGTCATTAGGGACTAAAAGATGGATATGCATGTATCTATAATGTGAATCCGAAAAAGAAAAAGCACCATTATTGAAGAAAGGCTGTAGGCTTATTTGTAAATCATCAATATGTGATCATTATTCTTTTGATTGATTGAATGAGCTCGATCCAAATTTCACATTGTCCTATATCATGACAAAATTCTGATATTTTAAGTTTTTTAAGAGTATTGATCAAAATAATGTTTGCGTCCAATCAGCGTGTATATTACGTATTATATATATGATGACACAAATTAATATTTTGATAAGGGATTGCTTCCTTAGCTATATATACATACATTTTCTGTTTTTCATCAATAAGAAAATGGCTAATTTGAAATTAATAATTAAGCACTTACATTTCTACTTTTAATTAATTTATAATTTTCCTAAGAATCGTAAAGACATTTAAAAAAATTAGAGAGTCCACATTTTCGATTTCAAAAATATTTGTTTTATTTTTAGAAAAATGTGTAGAATATTATTTAAAAAGAAATATCAGACACGCTCTAAAACCTTTTCTCATGCTTATTTTGTATAAAATATGAATGGTTGCAAAAGGTTTACATGCATGGAGAGAGATGGTGGGTGATTTAGAGAAAGAAAGAGAATCAAAGATTTGACATAAAGAAATCAAATTAGGGAAAGGGTGTAAGAGAGAGCTATCAGCTGTATGGTTTTTATCTCCTGAAAATCCGGTACTGATATATCTTGTCGGGGCAAAAACATTTCGCTGATTGATTCTAAGTGAATTAGCTCACTGCATTTATTTGCACCAGAGTATAGGAGTTTAAAGAGTTAAATAAAAAATAAAAAAAAAATCTTTAGCTGATAAGTGGCGCGGGGCGAGGTTTTTGAAATTTTGTGTATGTTCAAAGAATTTTTTTTTAATAAAATAAAGAGAATTCATTAAAAAAATTAGGTTAAAAGATCGTCCTTATTACTTAAGATAGATTGTGTTTGAGAATTACAAGTCTTATCTGTTATAATATATTATAAAGATGCAAGAATAGTTGCATACCAAATTATTTTTTTGAATTACAAAGAGAAAATTTTGCAAAATCATGAACAAGTTTATAAAAAATACTTTAAGCACTCATTACACATCCTAATCAGAGAGTCCCGACTTAAAAATGGAGCATTCATCAGACTTAATAGCATTCACAATAGATAAACAATTTAATTCAACCTCAATATGTTGTATATTAAACAGACAATTCAACTTGAAACCCTTTAGAACTGCCAAAGCTTCAATGATGTCTATTAAAACAAAATAATAAAGTTTAGATGCCAATGAAACTAGAACATCCCTAGAATAGTCTTGAATAATAATACCCAAGCTAATAAGTCATTTATCTCGATCACAAGTAGCATCTGTGTTGATTTTAAAATAAAGAGAGCTTGGCGGTCGCCATGATACATTGCCCTTTAGAATAGAAGATTGACACACACTGTTGACTATTTGAAAGCCCTTAAGCTAAGTCTTAGCCCATCCTAGAACATTAACAACAATAAGTAAGACGTTATTGTAACATAATAATTTCGTCGAAACTATATTCTCCAAATCATGATTGTTTATCTCTTCAATTCTGGCATATTTAGCCTCTGTATACATGTCAAAGTAAGCTCAATAAACAAACTAGATTCAACAAAACATATATTGTGCATGAAAGTACAAGAGACTTTGATCTCCTTTAAGGATTTACAAAGCCACAAAGCGTGTCCCATTAATTCTTGGCATAGATGGCATAAAGGACATGCATCTGAAATTTGCATAGCATGTCTTCAAAGATTAACAAAGGTGGGAAACAATTGTAAGAAGCTTTCCACAAAAAGATTTTTACTTTTGAAGGAATGTGAAGTTTCCAAATGAGCTTTCACTAGTCTTTCAAACTTGATGCATTCCAAGAGGAAGAAGGCGAACTTCACTGAGCAGCTAACATGTAACCACTCTTAACTATGTATAGCTCTTTCTTGTCAAAATGCCAAATCAACTTATTTCTCGCCGGACATTATTGCCTTCTCCGTTGGCTCATAAGACTGCCGATCTTCAAGCTACCTCTGTTGGCGTTCCTAGTGTTCGGACAGTACTCTGGTGGTTGGTTCCAACCAGATCATGCCGATCTCAAACTTCATGCACCGCCCGTGTTCCCTTGGCCGTTTTTCGATCAGCTTTCACTGGACCTTAGCCGAACAGCCTCCGTGTTGTTGTCCCTTAGCAAAGCTGTCAGTCGTTCTCTCTGGCCAACTCCAACACCGTTTGGATTTAGTTGCATCTCTTTAATCCTTGCCGGTATTAGTAACTGCGCAGCATTCGCCCAGGGATAGGCAATTTTCGGCAGCCACCACGATCTCCATTGTCAGTTTTACTGAACACCATTACAAATTAGTCTAGTGCTTTGATAGTCTAATGACTCTTGTTTTATCATTGTTCTTATATTGGATAGTATGAGTTGTTAATTTGGTGGATTTTTCGTTGTTATTGGCAGTGGAGGTTGTTTTCATGATAGTCGTTGGTAGTTGTCCTTATCTTGTTGCCTTGATCCTGTCTGATGGTTTCAGGCAGTGCATTACCCTGTTTTTCAACCTACTGGTGCTCGGTTTCCTTGGCCGCCTTGAAACCGCTTGATGTTGTTTGTGTTTTTGTCTGCTGTCTTCAATCTTTCGCCGGAAGCTGTCGTTTCAATTTTTTGTTGCTCCTTTGGCCTTAACTTCGCTAGCAATGTTGCCTTCTGTTTATTAGGTCACTACTGTCAGTTTTCGAAATAATAGGATGGAGCCTGCATTTATTTTAATTTAAAGAAAGTTTCCCTCTACGACTAAGTTTGTTATTCCCTTTCTCTGAAGAGGTTTGCTATTCCTTAAAAAAAAAAAGGAGAAATGTTAGTATTCCCTATTTATACAAAGGGTTGATTTTCCTTTTCTAAGATTTGATTTAAAAAAGTCTTTAATATGTTATTATTGTTATTTTTTTTGATAATTCTTAAGTAATTGTACTAAAGGTCTTTGATGTAATATCTTAATGTTCTCAATGATATGAATCCAATATTTAAAAATAAAAAAGTGAGATATACGTGGGCCACCACAACTACACCGGATCCTGAATAGTTCCGTTTATTTCTTTAAAAGGCAATGAATATATATTTGCTTCTTCACGGACACTATATAACGTTACTCGCGGGCGCGGCGGCTGGCGGCATTACTGTTTAATTACTTTTCATTTGTATTTGTCGACAAAAAAGACAGGCTGCACTTGCGCCAATATATTCATACGCAGCTACAGCCGGCATTTCTCATTGCTCAATTTGGGATCTTATCTTCTAACGCAGTTTACATCACCACAACAAATCAAAACTTTTGGAAGTATAATTAGCAAAAATATCTCAGTGAGTGGCCATTCAACTCTCTCCCCTTGTGTCGTAAGGGTGAGAACAAATAAATTTATACTTAGAAACATTTTGGGATATATATATATATATCTCCGAATATTGTTGCAGATTTTCAGACAGAATCATTATAATTAAGTTTAATTTATAAATAATACTATACATCTTAATTTATATTTTAAATAATAATATATCAAGTAATAATAATTGTTTGACACATTATTATTTAAAGTATAATTTTAAATATAATTTTAAAATATGTAAAACTATTTTAAACTTATAATTCTAGTTGATTCTTAATTATAGATGTAAATGTTAAAAGACCAAAAAAAAGAAAAAAGAAAAAAAGTCAATCACTAAAAGGTCATTCAATAATTGCATTCCGTGGCACTTTTATTTGATAGTTAACATTTATCAACTATTTATGATTCAATGGGATTAGGTATTCTTCTAAATTAAGCTTTTACTTAAGTAGGTATAAATATGTGATTAATAATTAATAAAAAAAAGTAAAAAAATAAATTTTGATCATTCATATTTAAGTGTTAACACATGTTAAAAGATTTTTAATTAAAAATTTATGTAAGCTTAACATAGGAGAGGATCATAATTCTATTCAAGAATACTTCACAATTACTAATTTTGTTCCATAATAAACACCACATTATTTCAATCCTGAACATACGTTTACTACTTTTAATTTATTCAATAAAAATATGAAATACATTTCATTTATAGTGTGTAATATTTATTTATTTTCCAGGTTTTATTGGTGAGAAATTCTATAAAAAAAAAAAAAGAAAATAAAGAAGGTGCCACATTTTTTATACAACTCAATGAGGGTTTACGATATATAGATTAAATGTAATAATCGTCAGATAACGGTGGTGGTTTAACAAGTGAAATGCATATATATCTAATTGAATATCATTGGATGGTATATATACTGTAAGTCTAATGAATTCTAAAATTTGTGTTGGAAAAATAAAAAAGTTGAAAAACAGAATGTGAAAGGAGTGAGGTGGGGGTGTGTCATGGCAGACGACATGAGTTTGTATGAGAAAATTTATCGAGATGAAACTAATGAATCTCGAGAAAAATTAACAAGTGATTGACCGAAAGCATTGATAGCGAAAATTTTAAGGATATAAGTTAAATGAATAAAATTCAATGAACACGAGTAATGACTAAACACTAAAAGAGTAAATTTAGGGTTTGAAAAAAAAATAGAAATTGACTTTCTTTGTAATTTTTTTTTTCTAATTATATCAAATATAAATCAATTTTTCTCCAACTTTACGAGAGTCGATTTGAAAACAAAATCTTTTATATTTATGTAAAAAATATTTACTAATTGAATCAATTAATACTCACAAAATTACTGTTCTAATTATTTATTTAGTTTCTGCAAAAAATAAAAAATAAAAATTCATTTAGCATGTACAGAGAGATCATTGGTGGTTACCGAGCTATTAAGAGAAAGAGACACAATACATATTTAATTTACCACACATTATATGAGTCGTGTGGCTTGTATTAACTGTTATAGCATTAACTGGAAATTATTTCTGACTCCGGCATAGCTTAGGTTTCTTCTTTTTTGAAAACTTAACATACACTAAATACTACCTTTTTAAAAAAAATATTATTATGAATATTTCAAGATAAAATTTAATATTAATAAAACTCACTATTTTGTGAAATAATCACGAATGATCGGTGGTTAGAAAATATTTTGTGTGAGTTAACAAAATTTGTATTAAATTATGTAAAAAGATTAAATTATCTTTTTATATTTTAAAAAAATAATTATTTTACCCTTTTACAATAAGAGAAAATACATAATTTCTCATAAAAATTTTGACTTTTTAATAATAAAAATTTTATTTATTATTCTTAATATTAAAATATATTTAATATATATAATAAAAGTAAATATTTCATTCTCTCTCCTCTCTCTCTCTCTCTCCTAGTAACCCAGACTCATTACAGAAATAGTTCTTCAGTTTTAATTTTTTCATTTCCTCCTCATCCGAAGACCAAACAACCAAATACATAATTTTAAAATGACAAAAAAAAAAAAATCCAAAATTTTCAAAAAAAATCACCCGTAACTAGTACCACACAACCCATTCTTACACAAGACAAACTAAGAAACAGAACTTCTTTTAGTGAGAGAATTTCAAATGCACAAAAGGTAAAATTGGCCATGGCCATGGCTCTTCGCAGGCTCTCATCTTCACCCATTCGTCCTCTCTTTAATGGCCTTTCCCTCTACTACATAATAAAATTCCATCTAAATTTTGGACAATTGATTTTCTGATGTTCTAATATATTTACAAGCTGCAGCATCTAAAAATTAGCCTAAAGCAAAACGATAAAGTGTAATAGAGCAGTAACATCGTAAAATCAAGAAAAATGCTACACAAATATTCCATCCTCCACACTTAAATGCCTTCAATTCCTCCGTTCTTTATTCATTTAGCAAAAAAAAAAAAAAAAAAGCCAAATGCAAAAATAGAAACCAATGCCTCCCCAATAGCCTCTAGTTCATAATCAAATTCAAAACACGCGCATCACGTTTAGGGAAAAAACAAAAAGAAAAAAAAAATCCTGTCATTGCCGTAACCAACCGCCCCAACACCAGTAACCCATTGTCGCCGAAAATCCCCAAAATATTATTAGCTTCTATTTGAAAATGTTGAGTTATTATTCTACATTAAAAAAAAAAGTAAGAAAATAATAATATTTATAAAGAGAAGGGCTACACCATTTAGGGATGTTAAAATTACCAGCAAATCCACTAAAATTTACCCGCATTAAGAATAATTTGGTAAGATTTTAAGTGGATTTGGTACGAGTTTAGTATGCAAAATTAAAATCCGCAACGAATTTGGTATGAGTATAGGTTTTGTGAAAAATCTGCGAATATCTACAATGGATCCGCACATTCTACATTTTTTTTAAAAAAAAATTAGAGAAAAATAAAAGTATGAGTTAATATTTTTTTGTATTTGTTTTTAACCCACATCAAAAGGTTTAGATTTGGTTTGTCGTCCCTCATACTGTTCAATAATAAATAAATAAAATTAGTTCAAAAAGACTAATGATTGCAATTGAAATTAAAATTAGTTCAAAAAGACTAATGATTGCAATTGAAATTAAAATTATAATATTTAACGTTATTAAAATCAGAATTATAATATTTAATATTTAACATAATTAAAATTAGATTTGAAATTATAACATAACGTAATTAAAATTGTAATTGTAATTAAAAATAAACATTCGTAATTGAAATTAAAAATAAAACTGTATTTGAAATGATAACATTTAATGTAACTGATATTAAAATTAGATTTAAAATTATAACATTTAACACAATTGAAATTAAAATTGAAATTGAATTTAGAATTATAATATTTAATGTAAATAAAATTAAAATTAGAATTGAAGTTAAATTATTTAACGTAATTGAAATTGAATTTGGAATTATAACATTTAATGTAACTAAAATTGAAATTAGATTTGAAATTATAACATTTAACGTAATTGAAATTAAAGTTGGAATTGGAATTATAATATTTTAATGTAATTAAAATCAAAATTAGAATTAGAATTATAATATTTAATCTAATTGATATCAAAATTAGAATTATAATTATAACATTTAACATAATTGAAATCAAAATTGAATTTGGAGTTATGACATTTAACGTAATTGAAATAAAAATTGGATTCAAAATTATCATATTTAACGTAATTAAAATAAAAGTTAAATTTGAAATTATAACATTTAACATAACTGAAATCAATATTATGATCAAATTTATAATATGTAACGTAATTGAAATCGAAATTGGAATTATAACAGTTAACATAATTAAAATCGAAATTAAATTTTGAATTATAATATTTAACGCAATTAAAATTAAAAATTAGAATTGAAATTATAAACTTTATTGTAATTGAAATCGAAAATAGATTTGGAATTATAATATTTAACATAAGTGAAATCAAAATTAGAATTTGAATTATAATAACTAACTTAACTGAAATCAATATTGGAATAGAAATTATAATATTTAACGTAATTGATATCGAAATTAGAATTATAATTATATCATTTAACATAATTAAAATCGAAATTTGATTTGAAATTAGATTATTTAACTCAATTAAAATCAAAATTGAATTTTGAATTATAACATTTAACGTAATTGAAAGCAAAATTAGAATTAAAATAAAAATATTTAATGTAATTAAAATTATAACATTTAACGTAATTAAAATCGAAATTGGATTTAAAATTATAATATTTAATTTAATTAAAATTAAATTTTGAATAAAATTATAACATTTAATGTAAATGAAATTAGAATTAGAATTGATATTATTTTAATTGTTATATTTTATAGATTTTTAGTTAAATTAAGGTTATAGTTTTTTTTATTATATTAATTCAAAATTTGCTTAAAATTTACGAATAACCCATTGCGGGTCTGGTAATAGGTACATACTTGTTAGTGCAGGTTTGGTAATGGAACTCCAAACCCACAACGGATTTAAGAAGGATTTAGTATTTTATTTTTAAGCAGATGCGGATACGAGTTTAGGGGTATCCGTCCCAAACTCGATCCGCTGCCATCCTTAACCACTTAATATATTGGTCTTTTAGATTCGATGTTGGACCCTAAACCTAATCCCCTAACCTTTAATAACTAACAGTTATATCAGAGTCAAGCCAAAAATCTTAGACTCAATATAAGAGGCAACTAACCGTGGTTTTGGGGTTCAAAAAATGAAAAAAAAAAAAGAAGAGAATGGACTTAGTGTGTCAGACGAAAGAGGTGTTGCTCCCTCACTGAAGGAGGTTAGTTCGAGTAAGGATTGTTGAGTTGTTGTCCCACATTGAAAAAAAAAATAAAAAATAATAAAATTTATAAGAAAAATAGCCACACCATTTAATAAGCTAGTCATTTGAGCTGGATGTTGGACCTAGGCTCAATCCTCTAACAACTAATAGAAAAATTGAAATATCTAGCCAAAAATTTGTGAACTGGGTTTTTAAGATTTGAGGATTTAAGGGTGGTAAGAATTCAGAATTTTAAAAGATCTGAGAGGGGGAAAACGTGTAGTGAAAAAGAATTAAAATTTTTAGAGAGAAGGATAAAAGAGAGGGGAATCGAATGATGCTTGAATGTTACAGGAATTGTTGGCTTCACAGGTAAACACTTTCGCTGCTGAGCCATCCATGCTAACTAGAAGCGGCTTTTATGATCCTGAGCACCCCCGCCACCAGGATTCGACATGGGTTTTGCTCCTAGTCTTAACCACCCGTTTCCACGACAAGGTTCAAGAGGTTGGCTCGATGACTAGATCCTTTGCTTATTTTTTTAGGTACAATGTTGTAGTATATTTGTAATTTAGTTTATGATTGATAGATAAATGCAAGCTTCTATTAGGCTAAAAAAAAGGGAAAGCAATTAACAATGAAGAAGATAGGGGAGGGTGGAGATACATAAAGGATGATGATAAAAAAGAAAAATAAAATTAGAGTTTTAAAGGGGTGTTTAAATACAGAAATAAAGGTGTTTGAATAAAATGATAATGTTGTTTGGATGATGTTTGAACTATACAACGTTAAAATGACGATACTACTATTGTTTTAGTTAACTCTAACAAAAATTCTCTAGTCATTACTGTTTATTTTACAAATTAGTGAGTTTTACTAATATTAGATCTTATTTTAAGATATTTACGATAATATTCTCAATATCAATCAAATAGTATCATGAATCAATATTTATTAATTTTTTTATTGTATCTTTTTTTAGATTTAAATTACAACTAAAGGGGAGAAGTCAGACAATTCGAACCTACAACATGGAGGGTAGGTGTGAGAGGCTAATAGTTGGACCACCTAACAACCAACATGTGTCATTTTCTAAAAATAGTTAAATCTCATATTCTATCATAAATTAAGAGTAAAAATTACTATTTTTTAGAGTTGAGACAAAAAAAGAAAAAAAAAAAAGAAGAGAATAAGATATCCATACATGCGTCACATCTTCTGAAAAAAAATTGGATGGGTCTGGGTATATATGAATGAATAGATCAATACTTAATATACTAATCTTTGGAGTTAATAACAAGTATCTAATCTATGATAAGTAGTATTAGAGTAGACCAAATTATCATCTATAGCCTAAAAACTTACTCCAATAGTAATTGCTACATAAGATATGGTCTCCAAAAAGTAGTATAGAATGAGCAATATGGGCTTGAGGGCCCCAAAATCTTATATATTGAGCTCTAATAAAGATTGTCACATAGTTAGTTGGCTCTCTAAGAGTAATGAGAATGGGTAATATGTGTAGATTGGCTCTTCAGTTTAAACCAAACGTGACAAGGGCATCATATAATTGAATAAATAAGAATGTCAAGTCCTATATTAGATAGAATTTGAATAGGTCTTGGTATGTATGAGCTATAGTAGAGATTATTATATAAGTGGTGGGTCTTCCAAAAGTAGTTAAAATAAATAATACGAGTTAGGTTGACATTTAAGTTTGAACTAGATGTGATAAGAATATCACATAATTGGGTGGATAAAAATGTTACATTCCGTATTAAATAAAAATTGTGTAAATTTTGAATATATGTAAATGGGTAAATAATATTACCTAACAGTTTAATTTTTTTTTATTAATAGTAAACATTCTGTCAATAAAAAGGCTTAGAAAAAATAAATTGATTGAGAATTAAATTTTTAAGTCATGAAAAGTGTCCATAAGCTCAGCTCAGGACAAAAAAGTTGGTTGAGAGTAAAAAAGAAAACATAAGGGAAAAATAGTTTCACTTACAAATATCAAACTAAAATTTGGGATGGTTTTTGGGGTAGATCTATAATTACGAATTTATTGTATGTATTATAAGCCACTGTTATTAAACTTGGAACATCGAGTCAAAAACCCTATATATAATATACTAAGGAAAAATTTTCTTCTTCGATATCATATATAATTATTCCTTATCTAATAAACAAAATGCCCCCTCAATATCCGATCAGTTAAGACTATGTCAAAATGATGAAATGCCCTCTACAATATTTGATTTAATAAGGGGTTTCTGGATCCGCAGCTTTTATTGAAATTTGGTGGACCTCATTATAGAGTCGTATGAATATACATATAGGTCATCTCTGTGCTCATGAAATATAGTCTATTGGAAGTTAAACTGCATTAATCATCTTTTTTTTCCCTTCTTTTATATCGTTTTCCTTTTCTTTCAGGTATTGACCAAATGCTCTCTTAACTCTCTTTTTCCCTTGCCCTAATGTCACCTTGTCAATGTCAAATGTATTTTATGAAGAAATATTAATATGTGCGCACTGGTCAAATTTCGGTAATGTTTTTAATACCCAAAAACTTTGTGAGAAATCTCGTGATGTCCAAGTAGTATAAATATTACATATAGTATTCAGACTATTCTAGGATTCTCTTCATTTTGAGAGTCACACTTTTTATGCAAGTCATTGTCCTTAACCCCACCACTAATCACTCTCCCTCAATAACCAAACAAACGCCAAAGGTAGAAAAGAAAGAAAGTGAGGAGGAAAAAAAGTTCCGAAAGACAAACCAAACCACCTTTCACACATCAACAACCTTAAGTTTGTGCAAGCTTTTCCCACACATAAAGTCTCTGAATATAAACCATCTCAAGACATACTTCAAAGGGATTCTCAGAAGATGGGTTTAAGGAGCTACCATTTAGAGGATAATAATTTGTGCTTTCAAGCTCCTACTTTCATTGAATGGCTCAAGCCATCATCTAATTCCCCTCCCCTTTCATCATCATCTTCTTCTTCTACTTATTCTGTGACTCAACAAGTTCAGTTCACAAACCCCATGAGCATCTTAAAGCTGCCGCTTGTTTACCACCACCAACAGCAGCAGCAGCAACCAGAGGTCTTGAACGAGGGTGGTATTGAATGTTTGCCTCTCTTGAGCAGGTTCACAGAGAAGAAAGCTTTGAAGGAGGAAGAAGATATGCAAGTTACCAAAGAAGAGAAGATAGAGAAAGTTACAGTGGCCTTGCACATCGGATTGCCTAACATGGGAGATTCTGATGTTGATAAGGATTTTGATATTATTAAGGAAGAAGAAGCCAAAAGAGGCTTTCATGGGGGTTCCTTCAACAAAGAGAATAGGTTTTGGATCCCAACTCCTGCACAGATCCTCGTCGGGCCGATGCAGTTTGCATGCTCCATATGCAGCAAAACCTTCAATAGGTACAATAACATGCAGGTAATTAGTTTATTACTCCTACTTGATATCTGAAAGTCTTTTATTACTTTTGGAATTAGCTACCATTCTTTTATTAATAGATGATACTTTTTGGTGCATAATCAGATTTTGGCTGTCAAAAATCTTTTTGAGAAGATTTAGCTTGCGTCCTCGTCTTTTCTTTCTTCATCAATGATATTACAATTCTGATTATTGCAAAGGAAAGGGGAAAACTACGTTAAGATCTCCTTTAAATTTGGCTTTTGATGCAAAAAACAGATGATGAACTAAGGCAAGACAATGCACCACAATGATTAGAAAACATAATCATTAACAAAAATGTAGTTGTGATATTAAAAAATCTTTTCAGTGTGGAAAAAGAACTTGCGAGAGACTTCCTTGGCGAAGTTCAATGTTTATTGAGGTAAATTCTGAAGTTCATCCAACCAAATGCAGAGTTTCATTAAATGTTTTTTTTTTTATCAAATAATTGTTTTAATCAAGGTGTACGTATATTCTTATTAATCCTAACATGCCTAGAGATCAAATGTTGCATCTTATAATAAATTTTAACGGAAAGATTTTCATTCTTTTTCTTCCTTCATTGTTCAATGACCAAACACATCCTTAGAATTTGAGTCTAGAGGAAATAAAAATAGCTTGAGGCATTGAAAGGACAGATTTAAACAATTGTTCAAAGTTGCTCTTTGGATTTGAGCATCCATCGTTCTTTTTCTCTAATAGGATAACATTCCTTTTTCCTTTAGTTTTGCCAAGATTCGATTATAGGTAATCCAAATCTGATTTCTTTTTGACAATTGTCCTTCAATGCCTCACTTTAGGGTGAAAAGCTAACGAGAAAAGAAAGTGAGTTGGGGTTGGAGGAGAATTAATAAGATTATAAACCTGTAGTGTAGGAAGTTGGTAATGATTATTGGGGCAATACGAGCATCACAATTCTCTAGAGATAAGTCGGGTGCAATTCTTCGACTTTGGATACTCTTTTTTTTTTTTTTTTGGGGTTGGGAATTAATAATTCTCCACTTTTTATTACTTTATGATTTTGGTCGATCTGAAGAAAACCAAGGTTAGTAGTCATTTTTTGACAGAAAGTTGATGAATATATTAAACAATCCAAATTAGCGTGTTACCCTTTTGCCAAATCATTTTCTTAACTATGTGCCCAAGTAATATTGCTTCTCATAATCAACTCTGGAAAATCTTTTTCATGTAAAAACATTCTCTAAAGCCTAAAATGTTAACATTAATGATGCTAATTGTTAGTTATACGACCATTAAAATCTCTAGAATCGGGAAACCATTCTCAACATTGTAATTTTTTTTTGTTTTCTTAATTTCATTTTATTAATTTTATTTTGTGTGCTCTTAATGTTTACCCTTATAAGATTATACATTTTTCAGAGAGACTAACTTTACTAAATCATCAGATACTATCAGATTTATGTACAATTGAGCTCCTTATTGACAAGAATTTACTAAACAATTAATTTCTATGCTTATAAGATATATAATAGATGCATTCGGATTCAACCAGATTTCGTCAAATTCTTGTTTTCCAAACTTTTTAACTGACAGTTCTTAACCTACGTTCTAAGGGAACATGTAACATAGATTCCATGCAAGATTGAGGAATGATGGATGCTGTACTAAAATAGAAAAACAAGCACTGAATTTTGTTTTGATGCAGATGCATATGTGGGGGCACGGATCTGAATATAGAAAAGGACCAGATTCGCTCAAAGGAACACAGCCAGCAGCAATGCTGAGGCTACCATGCTACTGTTGTGCTCACGGCTGCAAGAACAACATCAATCATCCCCGTGCTAAGCCATTGAAAGACTTTAGAACACTTCAAACCCATTTCAAAAGAAAGCATGGGGCAAAGCCATTTATGTGCCGAAAATGCGGCAAAACCTTTGCCGTTAAAGGAGATTGGAGAACCCATGAAAAGAACTGCGGCAAGTTATGGTATTGCACTTGTGGTTCTGATTTTAAGCACAAGAGATCTCTCAAGGATCACATTAGGTCATTTGGGAAAGGTCATTCTCCTCACCCATCGCTGGATGGGTTTGAAGATGAGAAGGAATGCATCACTACTGGCTCTGAAGATGAAGTTGCTCATCACTAGTTTGTTAAGGTTAACTAATTAACCTTTTCTTTTTCTTATATTCTGGATTTCTCAGTGTCAGCTTGTTTTTAAAAAGTCGTTAACTAGCTAGGGCTCATCATGTAAGTTAGTGCTCAGTAACAAAACATTCTCAACAAGATGCATGAGGCAGAGAGGGAGCGATTTGCTACGGAGCATTAGCTGATCGACGAGCCATATATAATAACTTAGTTTGCTTGCCTAGTTACAAAAGAATAAGGAGACTGCCTCTCAAGTTCTGAAGTAGATGAATTTTCTTCTCCTAGTCCTAGTGGCACAATCGCGTTGTTCATCAAGCCTAGCTTTGTCTTACCTCTTCAACGGAGAAAATTTGTCCGCTTCATTACTAACTGGTAGTCTTATTACATATGAGGACTTTGCTTTATTCTTAATTAATATTTTTGTTTCAATCTCACTTCTCTCTCTGCCTTTGGCATTTTCACTTACATTCCTGCTGCCTATTAGCTATGAATTCTGCCTAATCTCTATCTCATATGTATGGAAATGTCAAGTACTGATCTTTGTTATATATGCTCCTAAGGTTTTATATGCAAGGTCTCATATAACCTAGCTAAGAAACTTCAAGTCAAAGTAATAGCCTTTCATCTTTAATATAATTGTTAGGGTGGGTGCGATACTATTCGATTTAGTATTTTTCTAGGTTATTTGAATAAAAAAAAACTCAAAGTTTTTTATTTTAGAATTGAACTATACAAATTATGTATAAGAATTGAATCATATCGAATTGATTCGGTTGGATTTGATTTGGCTCGATTTCCTAAATATTTTCTCAAAAATTAAAATCATATACGTTAGAAATAAAATTCATGAAAAAAAATAAAGAAAAAAAAAATATACATCAATTTTAAACACTAAATTAATTAAAGTCTAAATGAACTACACAAGTTTAAAAAAATTATTAAAAGTTAAAGTTCATACAAAGAAAGTATTTATAAATTTTAAGTACGAAATTAATTAAAAGCCTATAAACTAAATAAGTTAAAAAACTACTAAAATTAAAATTCACCAAATAAATTATATAAAAAATTTGTGTGAATTTATGCCACTCAGTTGGTTTGGTCTTTCTTTAAGTGAAGCCGAAATAAACTTGATTTATTCATAGACCGAAATAAGAAAAATAATCGATTAATTTTTATACTTTAATACTGAACCAATCAAGTATTTTCAATTCAAGTATTTTTTTTTGCCCATTTCTATAACTTGCACTTCTTGTTATTACCTCACTATAAGTCAAGATGACCAATAATATTTAGTATATTTACTTAACTCTGTAAATACATATTCAGTCTATATAAAGTTTGAGTCAATTAAGAGTCTTCATCCGCAAAACATTATAAGCTTAACTTCTGTACGCTAAAGTTGCATTTCTTCCCAATGCAACAACACAAATTGATCAAATTATCACTGATCGAGATACATACAAAAAAAATATATTATATAGTTAATGATTTTGTTTATGTCATATAAGGGAGAAAAAAATCATTGCATTTAATGGGTTGGAATTAATGGTTTTGTTTGTCATCTAATCCTTTTTTTGGGACAAGGATTCATTTTAATGTAATATAAAAATTGAGAATAAGTGTAAAAAAATTGTGGAAAAACAAATCTTTGCTAATCCTATTTAATATGTATATATATATATATATATATATCAATTTAATCTGTAAAAAGTTTTTTGAATTATTCGAAGTGCACTTTTTGAATATAGCAAAGCAAATTAATATATTTAATTATAGTAATAGCCTCATATTTGATTAAAATATTCTTACTACCATAAAAAAAATATTTTAGACATTATCTATTTAATAAAAAAGAGATTAATCAAAATATTTTAAAAGATATAAGAAATAATTGAGTAATTTAATTAAACTTTAAAAATCAAACTAATAATTTTTTAAATATATATATATATATATATTTGTGTGTGTGTGTTCTAGTGAACAACATTGTTTATCATATAATTAGGTGTAATTTTATAAGACCCTCTTGAATGGAGAGGAAGCTGTGTGCTAAACATAGATAAACCTATCCGGTCAGTGCAAAATATGCAAGGGAAACAATTAAATTGGATATATAAGAAATGCGTCTCATAGCATCCGAGTCATAAATATTTTTACAGTTGGTTCCTACTACGTTGCATAGGTCTTACACGTTATATATTACTTGTGATAATATTTATACACATCACGGCACCAACTATGGAAAAAGTTAAATTATTTGATGGTGGTTTATTCAAATTAGAGCAGTATTGTCAAAGACTCCATTAAACCGAAACTGTAAAATTGCACCAGCGTGTCCCTATTTTTCAAAGGGCAAGGCAGGGAAGTTGGTGAGATTCCAACTTGGAGGGTCTCATCACCAAATTTTCCAACAACTGATTTTAACATCAACTGAGAGAATAATTAGCTATTAATTATTATCCGGTAAGGAGAGAAATATAGGTGTAATCTTACATTTAAGGGGAATGTTATTTTGGGCCCGATTTTATAGATATATATTGATTTAATTTTATATATTAGTTTTTATAAAAATTTTAGTAATTTATTATTATTATTATTATTATTATTATTATTTTTAAATAATTATTATTTTCATCTCTACATGGACTAACATGATATATTTTTAAAAAATAAAAAAAAAATTGATATATATTTATAAAATTAAAAATTAAAATGACATTTTTTTAACATGTAATTAATAGACTTTCATCACGTCATTAATCAAAATTTCAGAAAGAAACAATATTAAAATAAACAAATAAATTCAATCATGTACTCAAAACAATAATAACAAAGAAAAGGGGTAACTTGTATATGTGATAAAAGGGGGACTTTTTTTTTCTCAAAAGAGAGCATCATCACATTTTGGGGTATTAACACTGTCACCCCTGAAGTTTACACAAATAACACTGTTATAACAGCTATTAAATTAATTACACTATCCCCTCTTTATCTAACTTCCGTTATCTTTTTCGTTTGCACTATTATTATTTTTTCTTTTTAATTTGAATTATCTTCTTTTTTAATTATTTTATTTTGTTTTTATTTTTTTTCCTTTCCTTTACTTTTGTTTTTTTTTTATTGTATTACAAATAAATAAATAAGTTTTTATTTATTTAATGAATTAAATAAATAATAATTAAATAAATATTTTATTAATTATTATAATAAAATATTATTACATAACTATCATAATGAACTATAAACTATAATGAAATAAGAGACTCAAATTAATTAATATTTAATTAAGAAAAATATCATTATAGTTATTTCATAATTATTAATATTTGATATTAATATTATAAATTAATTGATATTTTGCATTATAATTAATATTTTTATTATAATAAACTATAAACTACAATGAATTAATATTTGAATCTCTCTTATTATCATAATCACATTCTTGTTATTTGTTAATTGAACTAGATAGTTTTTAGTTGAACAATCATTCCCTTCAAATCAAAGTTGAGTTAGGCTTCTAACATAAGAATGAATGTAGTTTCTAAAATACAAAATAAAAAAAATGCTACAATGTGATATTGTATTTGTATAATCCATTAAGTTTTTTTTATTATTGTATTTTTTAAGTTCCATTCTAAGTTTTCGAGTTTTTTAAAAATTAAAATTAATACATAAATTAGCATAAAGAATAAAAAATCAGATATTTAATCAAAAAATTTAGAAAGTGTAATAAAAAATTAAGTGTAGGTGTATAATTTTAGTAGTTATATGTTAGACAGACACAAATACTTGACGATTTTATTGAATGTATTAGTTGAAAAAATTAACCTACCAAAATATAATATTTAAGTTTATATATATATGGGGGCGTAGTTCGAGTAGTTTCTAAAATATATTGTATTATTTATTTTATTAAATCATATTATAATATTAATTTATTACAACGTGCGCGAGATACACTCAATGACATATAGCACACAAGACTTGCATATGTTGCATGCTACGCGGCCGCACATGCACGCTTATATATAAGTCGAGTGCAACACACCTTACATGAAATATATATATTTGTTTTATTATTAATAATTAATTATAAATAAGAATAAATTTTATTTATTTACTTAACATTAAATAAATAAAATTATTTTTTATTATTTAATAATTAATAATTAACTATTTAATTCATTAAATAAAAAAATTTAATTATTTATTTGTAATGCATAAAGAAAACAAAAAGAAAATAAAAATAAAAACAAAATAAAATAATTAAAAAAAAGACAATTCAAATTATAAAAAAATAATAATAATAAACGGAAAAAGTAACTGACAGAGGGGGACAGTGTAATTAATTTAATAGCCGTCATAATAGTGTTATTTGTGTAAACCTCAGGGGGTGACAGTGTTAATATCTCTCACACTTTACATGAAAAGGGGTTGAATGGGTTGGTCCTGGACCAATTAAAAAGTTGCGGGGACAATGTGTAAGAAAGCTTTGATTTTTATTTTTTATTTGTTTTTTGAAGATAATATGGGAATGGGACAACCACGATTCTTTGTCGGGGGAGAAAATAAATAGAAAGTAGGGTTAAAACTCAAAACCAAACCTGTTTCGCTTCTCTGTTCTTGCTGCAATTACCCTCATTTTCTACCCGGACCCAGCTGTCTTTGAGTATCGTCTGTAGGGTTTTGCTTTAAATCATGTTTCCTTTCCCACAATGGGTTCTCAATTAAAATTTTAATCTATAATTATCAAATTGACATATTATTGTGTATGTCACGTCTCTTGTTTTATCATACTACATTCAAGAGAAGAAATCCCATTGCTCCTTGATTTTAACATATAGTTTTTGTTGATTTAATATCGATCGATTTGAAATTTAGTCCAATCTAATATTCATCTTAAATTCCTATTCAATCCAATCTAACTTTTAATATAATAAATCTGTTAATAAACTAGTCAGATCTACCTTAATATGAAATGGCTGATTCCATCAAATTGACCATTAATATCAGAAAATTTTATTTCGCACTACAAGAAAAAGAATACTGTGATAGATAAAATTTATCACAAAACTAATTTTGTAATTGATAGATAAAAATTTATCTCCAGTCAATGTTAGAGATTTTTAGTGACAGATTTTCTCTATTACAAAATTATGATATTTTTAATAACAATTGAATTTATACGTGACAAATGATATAGCAGATATTGTAGAAGATGATATTATAATGATATCATGTGGTTGATGACGTAGTAGATAACGTAATAATAATGTCATGTGGAAGACATAAAATGACATCAACAATGCTTGCAAATCTATCACAATTCAGTGAGAGATTTGTTATTTATAATTGACAAATTATATTTTTATTTTATATTTTTTATAATTAATATTTATATTAATATTTATTTTCATATGTATTTTTTAATTTGAATTTAAATATAAATTTATAATTATAGTTATATTTTTATTTTTATAATAATTTATCAAGTAATAAAAAAAATCTATAAAGCAAAATAAACAAATTGTGATACATCAATAGTTAGTAACAAGTTGCTAATTCAAGCGATTATCCGCCACATAAATAATTCACCACCAATCCTCAAATAAATCCACTAATATATTAAGAAATATTTATTAATAGCCCTTATTTTAAGCTCATATTTTTTTATAACCACAAAATTAAAATGCAATCTTTAATAGTTATAAAGTTTAAATTCAAACCATTTTGCCTCTAAAGCATATTTTGCCTCTCTTCCATAATAGGATATTCAAAAAATTTCTCTAAAAATCACTCAACACATTTCAAAATATTCGAGCTTAAGAACAAGTATATCGAGTGTTTGGAAATTGACATTTTAAAGATTGAAAGTTAAAAAAAATCAATTCAAAAGTGAAAATTTAAAAAATGGACGAAAAGAATGAAATCGATGATGAAAAAGAAGATTAAGCACATAATTAGTCATAACCGCCCTGTACGAGGAATGGTGCATGACTGGGTTGCGGCCTGGCGACACGGCTAGAGAAATGGTGTGTGACCCATCTCCAATTTTATCTTTTCCCCTACTTTACTATATTTTCTCATTGACACACTTTATTTTATCTCCATTTCATCATAATGCTACTATTATATTTCTATACTTATATATTTTTATAAACTAATCACAAAAAAATCAAAATACATTGTTTTCTCTCATAATACATACAAAATAATAAAAAATATACAAGAAATAATCATACAAATGCTAACTTTTTTGTAGATTAATTCATAAAATTACTTGTTCTCAAACTGTAGAGTATGTTTCAAATCTATTTGGACAATGATAACTTTTTTTTTGGCTGATTTTGTGGCTCAAACAACAAATTGTTTTAATTATGTTATTAACCATAGCAATTTTTTTAATTTATCGTCTTCTAATAAAGATTAATTAAATAATTTTTAACTATAAAAGATTATAACATCTTTAAGGGGATTATTAGTAAACATTTCCCTAATATATTAACAATCTAGCTAACAATAAGCATTCTATAAATTAACTTTTATTCAAATTGATACTCCTTAAACTTTTTCAAAACTAATGCACCATATTACGCCACCATCTTGAAATAAGAAAAAGCATAGCATGTGTTATATATGCACTTATTTTTGTTGCTCCATCGGCTTTTAGCACTTTCTACACACAAAAAATTAAGATAAACCACGGTTAAGAGGTACCCATACAAGACAGGGGGCAAGCACCTAACAAGAGGCAATATTATTTTATGGGCAGTCAGCTTTTATCATAACCCTCAAACCATAATGTTAGAAATGTAAAGAGAATATATTTTTACTGTATATAGTAAAGCTGTACAATGGAGCCTTTATTTAGGCTGTAGCCTTATTACATAATAAGAAAATAACATACATAAGGAAATAATATTTTACATTAATAACGTATATATATGGTAGGAGGGTATAAAAGAATAATTCTAGAATGATTCTGGAATAATTTCAGAATTATTCCTTAATACCCCCCCCCCCCCCCCCCCCCCCCTCAAACTCAAGATGGCGCAGTAGAAGCAAGTTTGAGTTTGGAGACTAGAGCATGAAAACGGCGCGGAAGAAGAGATTTAGTAAAAATATCAGCAGGTTGCTCCTCAGATGAGATGGAGTGGAGCATGATAGTGCCTTGAGAAACGTGTTACCGAACAAAGTGACAATCTGTTTCAATATGTTTAGTCCGCTCATAAAACACATCATTGTGGGCAATTTAGATAGCACTTTGATTGTCACAATAAAGAGGTGTAGCTCCAGTGTGAGAAATATTCATATCTTCAAGAAGCCAGCGGAGTTAGACAATTTCTTGGGTAGTATCTGCAAGAGCACGGTATTCAGCTTCAGTACTCGAGCGAGCAACAGCTGTCTGTTTCTTACTTTTCCACGAAAGAAGAAAATCACCCAAGAAAAGACAAAATCCAGTAGTTGATCTACGATCCGTAGGATCACCCGCCCAATCCCCATCAGCATAAGCTCGTAACACAAGAGGAGAGTGAGCCGAAAAATGGACACCGTGAAAAAGTGTACCTTTGAGATAACGTAAGATATGAAGAACTGCTGCATAATGAGAGGTACGAGGAACGGCCATAAACTGACTCACAACATGAACAACATGAGCAATGTCTGGGCGAGTAACTGTAAGATAGACCAAACTACTAACTAATTGACGATAAAGGGTAGCATCACTGAGAAGAGTACCATCAGAGGATCGGAGTTTGGCATTAGGCTCTAGAGGAGTGGAGGCAGTCTTACTGTCTGTCAACCCAGCTTTAGCAAGTAGATCGGATGCATATTTAGCCTGAGAAAGATAATACCCTGTAGAGTCGGATAGTACTTCAAGGCCAAGGAAATAACTAACGTTGCCAAGATCTTTCATCTCAAAGTGTTGTTGAAGAAAGTTCTTGAGAGTGGAAATACCAAGAAGATCATCACTCGTGATAATCATATCATCAACATAGATAAGTAGGAGAACACAACCTTGTGCCGTCTTGCGGACAAAAAGAGTTGAGTCATAAGGACTAGACTGAAAACCATGCTGAAGAATGGTCCCACTAAACTTTACAAACAATGCACGAGGAGCTTGTTTAAGACCATACAGAGCACGATGAAGTTTACAGACTTTGCCTGGAGGATGTGGATAACCGGGAGGAGGTTTCATATACACTTCTTCAGTGAGATCACCATTGAGGAAAGCATTTTTGACATCCATCTGAAATAATGTCCAACCACGAACTGCAACAACAGCTAATAAACTTCGAACAGAAGTAAGTCTAGCAACTGGAGCAAAAGTTTCTTCATAATCTATGCTATATTCTTCGGTAAAGCCTTTGGCAACAAGGCGGGCTTTATAACGCTCAATAGATCCATCAGATTTGGTTTTGATCTTGTACACCCATTTGCATCCAATGGCAGTTTTATTAGAAGGAAGAGTAACAAAATCCCAAGTATGCGACTTCTCAAGGGCCTACAATTCTTCTGTCATTGCTTGCTGCCAAACAGGATTAGAACTAGCCTCGGAATATGATTGAGGCTTATATAAAGAAAGGGTAGTAGAGAAACAGTGATAATCACGAAGTTTAACAAGAAATTCTTTTACTCGAGATGAACGACGAAGAGAGGGTATAGAGGAGGCTTCAGGGATGTTGAGAGCAGATCCTTCAGACGAGGTAGGAGGCTCAGAAGCAGGCGTCGTTTCAGCAGATTCACCTGTATGAAACTCAGAAGAAATATCTGTAGGTAAAGTATTGGGAAAAAGATCAACAGAATTATCTGTAAACAATTGTGACATAGGAGGAGACACAGATTTAAAGTTAAATACAGAGGAAAACATCGTATGCTCGAGAAAGACTACATGACGAAAAATACGAAGACGGTTAGATATAGGATCCCAACACCTATAACCTTTATGTTTTATCCCGTATCCCAAGAAGCAACATAATCGAGTACGTGACTCGAGTTTAGTATGCTCATGTTTTTGAAGTAGAACAAAACAAACACAACCAAATACTTTGATAAGTTTGTAATTAGGTGGAGTTCCATAAAGACGCTCATATGGTGACTTGTTCTCTATAACAGGAGAAGGAATATGATTAATGGTAAAGACAGCAGTTAAAGCAGCTTCTCCTAAAAAATGTTTAGGACAAGTGGAAGAGATAAGAAGAGCACTAGTAATATCTAAAATGTGTCTGTGTTTACGTTCAGCTCTCCCATTTTGCTGAGATGTACCAAGACAAGACCTTTGACATATAATACCTTGTTTCTGTAAAAGATTTAAAAAATCAGAATCTCTATATTCCATAGCATTATCAGTGAGGAAAACCTTAATAGGACATGAGAACTGAGTTTTAACCATCTGAGCAAAATCTCGATAAATTTTAGTAAATTCAGATCGTTGTTTCATAAGGAACACCCAAGTATACCGAGAATAGTCATCAACGAAGATCACAAAATATTTGGATCCTCCCATTGTAGGATTTGGAGAAGGACCCCATATATTAGAATGAACAAGATCAAGTGGAGCATGAGAGACGGTAATACTATTATCAAAAGGTAAGGCTGGTTGTTTAGCTAAAGGACATGTAAAGCAATCATCTTTATTATAAAAAATAATACCTAAGTGACCACTGGATACTAGAGATCGGATGCGATTGATTAACGCATGACCCAAATGAGAATGCCAAAGATGTAACGAAGGTACTGAAGAGGTAGATGCTGCAGACAAAGGATATAGAAAGGATAAATCTAAAGAGATAAGTTCATATAGACGTTCAACCTTACGGCCTGTCCCAAGCGTCTGACCGGTCTTTGGATCTTGCACACAATAACCAGAAGCAGTAAACAAGACATTAAGACCAAGTTTGCATAATTGACCAACAGACAAAAGATTTAAGGTAAGGTTAGGAATAAAAAAGGTGTCAGATACAGAAAGATTAGGGCAAGACACGTGACCAACATGGTTAAATTTTATGAGAGAACCATTAGCAGTTTGAATAGATGGTAAATAGGAATTAAGAGTTTCAGAGGAGAAAATTATAGGATCAGAAGTCATGTGATTACAACATGCAGAGTCAAAATACCAAGAAGAATTACCTGAAATATTAGAAGAAGCAGAAATTAAGGGTTTACTAGAATTAAAGAGGAGTAGACAGAGTAAAGATTCAAGGTTATTAAGGGAAGGATACACTATCATGTGCAGTAATAATAGTAGCTCCTGTAAAAGTCGCACCTTGAGATGTTCCAGATATGTGGTATGGCTGAAGTAGAGTAGAACCGGTAGAAATACTGCACTAGTCCCTAAATTTGTAGTAATTATAAGTAAACCCCCAAACTTTTAATAATTATAAATCAATCCCTCAAAATATAATAATTACAAAACAGCCTCTAATTTCTCAAAAAAGTATAAAATGACCCCTATAAAATACTATAATTTTAAAAATGCCTTAAAATTTTTAAAAATAATAAAAAAAGGCCCAAAAGAATAGAAAATTACGATCTAACCTAGAAATACTGAAAAATTTGTAAACAGGCCCTTAACAGAACCCAGTAAACTTTAGATGGCTCGTCCGGCTTGCTCTGACCTCCGATTAAGGTAAACTCGGTGGCGTTTGAACGGCCGGTGACTGAGGATTATTTTAGTCTGGGCGGTGTCGATCACGCCACCATATAACGGCCGGGATTTGAAGTGGAAGTAATCAGCGGCAGTGAAGTTTCGGCGGCGTGTCCGGCGGTTTTTGACCTCTGATTGGCGCGTCGTCGGCGGCACTAAATGACCGCTGATGGGGAATTCTTTGGGTGTCAGCGGTGTCGGTCACGTCACCATAGAACGGCCGGGATCTGAAGTGACAGTTGTTGGGTGTGTTGTACGAATTAACTAGGGTGCTTGCATGTGGGTTGTGTTCATCATACAAACAATATACATATCTCATACATACATGTGCACAGCGGAAGATTAAATACAATGAATACAGAAAATACATATTTGATTAATTGAAAATTCGAGATTGAGAAATATAACCAATGAAGCCTTTGGATTAATTTTCTTTGAAGTCCACCATAAAATGAATATTTGATCAATCCTAGCAATCAACAAGGGTGGGTTTGATTGTCTAGAATGGCAGCATCTTAATCTAGCATATATGTTTAACTCTTAAACATGATTCAAAGTTAAACTATTTAACTTAATTAAAGTTATTTTTCCTTTTATTCAACTCTTGAATAAATAAAACAAATCTTGTTTTTAGTTATTACATTTAGTAACCATTTATCTAATTTGTTTTGTTGTTCTAACACTTAAAACACAAAACAAACAATTTCAATTTCTCAAATTGAATTGCCTCCCAAAATGCAAAACCTAAAATCTAAAAACTTTCTCATTTTGAATTTCATTTCACTTTATATACTAATGCATTAATTCTAAACTAATTTGAATTTCATTTGCATTTCATTTGGCTTAACTAACCTTAGTTAACATTTAACTATAGTTAGATTATTTTAACTTAACTTTTAAGTTAATAAATATTTAATTAATTTAACCATAGTTAACTAACTTAACCATGGTTAGGTTAACCTTTACTTAACCTTTAAGTAAGGTTAACTTAACTTAACCATTTGGTTAACTTTTAACCTTAGTTAAGTTAAATCATTTATTTAACAATTAAACAAATAAATATTTATTTTAATTATTTAACAATTAAATAATCATAAAGTAAAATTACTATTATATCCTTACTCGGTTACCAAGTTAACCTAAAGTAGGTCCCACCATTTAACCATATACTTTAGTTAATGTAACCTTAGTAATTACTGAATTATACTGTATTGAACAATTCAATACGGTAGACTGCCCAAGTGCTCAAAGAGTACATTTCATATTGGGACTCTCTAGGTCCACACCCGATTTGTCAAATGGAACTATTCCATTAATCCGCAATCGATGCCCTACGCACACGTTACAAATATTACAAATCAGCGTGTCAGACCATACAAGTTGAGGTCATAACGTATACGTATAATCCTTCCATCATTTATGTTGGGATTTGTGCTTACGTGCCATCCTATAATGTATAAATACATAGTGATTGTATTTATATAATTATTATTTCTAATAATATCGTTAATATAATTTTTATTAAATGGTAAGATGTTTGTAACGTTTTAGACATTGTATGATCTGAAGGAGTTCAGATTTAGTCTAAAAGAGTTTAGACCAGGGCTAAGAGTTAGCAACGCTAATAGTTATAAACACTAAGAGTTAGTGGTACTAAGAGTTAGCAAAATCTAATGAGTTAGAGCCTTGTCTGAAATGGGACAATGACCTGAGAATATATTAGTAATGATATAGCTGCAATGAGTTGCAGATGGTGTTAAGAAATATCATTATGTAAGTATGTTCTCAAACATAATGTTCCTGATCTAATTTCATCGATGCGGGTCTATCGGTGAAACCCATTATTATAGATTAGTGTATGTCTATATCTGGATGGTCCAGATGGTTAGTCTTAGCAAACCATGAGCTTAGTAGGAAGCTCGTATAGAGATGCAGGTATTCAGTAAGGACTGGATATTGAACAGACTCACGAAGACATCCAATAGACATCTCATAAAGCCGTCAATGGAAGGTCTTCCGAGTTGAGTAGTATTTGTGGTCCTTTGACCTGAGCGCCACAGTGGGCTTGTGAGTGATCCACCATGCTTTGGTTCCACACATGTCAGAAACCTTTCATGGTCTGACCGCTGGGTATGGTCCGATGCTCATGGAGTTCGGTGTGCGTAGATATGGGATCCATCAGCTCATATGAGTGGGTTGTATATCCTAATGCTCTGAGATTTTATTTCAGAAAGTCTTGTGGCCGCAAGCATAAATCTCGGAAAAGATATTCCGGAGGAATAAACAATATCACAAAAGTGTTTGTGGATATTATTTTATGAAATATAAATCTGGAGATAAGTTCGTGGTTGAGCAAATAGAGATTTGACGGTGATGATCTATATCTCTGCTCTTCAAGGATATAAATGGTGTAAGGATTATACGAATATGTAATAACCTCAACTTGTATGGTTTAACATGCTAATTTGTAATATCCGTAACGTGTGTGTGGGACATTGTTCACGGACGTATGGAGGAGCTCTATATGAAAAATTAGGTGTGGACCTAGAGAGTCTCACAATATGAAGTATACTCGTTGTGCACTGGGGTAGCGGATTGGATTGAATAGTTCGATCCAATAAATTTCAGTAAAAGAGAACGATTATTTAGGGATCCCTCGGATTATACATTTGTCAAGACTTAATTGTTAAGTACATCACTTAATTAATTAACAAGGGTTGTTAATTAATAGAATATTGACAAATGACAAAATTTGTTCCATGATTTGATTTTATCTTTTTACCATTTAACCATGGTAGTAAAAATTAGTAAAGTAAAAAGTAATTATTCAAAATTGTTTTGAATAATTAAATCATATATTATTATTATATTATTAGATAATATTATAATATATATAGATCATGGCATTGTATTTTAATACAATGAGTGGCCTAGATGTTGGCCATTTAATTACTCATTATAATTAAAGTAATTATAATTGTTAGGTAAAGATTAATTTTGGTGGCCATTATTCTAGTGCTTGGTTTAATTAATTCTAAATGGGAGACCAACAATAAAATTGGTGGAGCACTTCATTTTGTTTATTTTGTTTAATCAAAGTGTTAAATAAACAAAATGAATTTTGGCAAAACAATTGAATTCAATTCATTCATTCAATTTTGGGAGAAGAATTTGGCAATGGCAAGGAAGAGAGGTAAGAGAGAGTTCTTTGAGTTTTATTCTTTCAAGTGTTGAAAAATAAACAAACTTCTCTTCATCTCCTTCTTTAATGGATGGCCAAAATGAATGATATGTAAATGGAGAAAAAGATAATTATTTTACAAAGAGTTGTTCAAAATAATTATCATGTAGAAATTGTTTCTAAGATTAATATACAAAAGTTGTATGTTAAAGATTTTTAATTTATACAAGAGTTGTATAGAAAATATTTATTATCTCCATTTAAGAAACAAAAATTGTATTCAAAAGAGTTTGAATACAAGTGCTGAAAATTTTAAACACTAAGCTACCATTCTAGGTCCTTAATCCCACCAAAAGTTATGGACTAGAATTGTTCAACATATACTTCAAGGTGAGCTCTTCACATGGATTATTGAAGAACTTGAAGATTTTGTAAAGCTACCTTCATTAGGTGAGTATTTTACATTATGTGTTATAATACAATATTGTTCAACATGTTTATATTTGTATAATTGTTATACTTGTTCATATATGTGATATATGTTGTTCATCATGTTCATAATTGTATAATTGTTATACTTATGCATATATGTGATATATGTTGAATTTGTTAAAATGGGTGTATTTTGTAACATGCTTCCGCTTCGCATATAGTAATTTTTTGAAATTACGCACACACTCGTATAATCACACACTCTATGATAAACACCCGACAATTTATACCCTGGATGTGCGGGGATATAGATCAGCACCATCAAATCCTCATTTGCTCATCTAATAATCTTATCTCTAGATTCGTATCTCGATAAACAATATACGCAAACACTTTTGCTATATTGTTTAACCCTGTGGGAAACTCTTTTTCCGAGTTTATGCTTGTGGCCACAAGAATTTATGAAATACAATCTCGGAGCATCGGATATACAACTTACCTACGTAAGCTGATGGATCCCTTATCTACGCACACCGGACTCCATGAGCATCGGACCATACCCAGCGACACATAGCGGTCAGACCATGAAAGGTCTCTGACATATGTGGAACCAAAGCATGATGGATCACTTACAAGACCACCGTGGCGCTCAGGTCAAAGGACCACGAATACTACTCAACTCGAGAGGACCTTCCTTTTACGGTTTCATAGGATATCTATTGGGGTCCTCATGAGTCTGTTCAGTATCCAATCCTGACTGGATACCCGCATGCCTATACAAGCTCTAAGCTCATAGTCAGCTAAGAACAACCATCTGAACTAGTCAGATATAGACATACACTAATCTATATATTGTGAATTCACCGATAGACCCTCATTGGTGATCATAGATCAGGAACATTATATTTGAGACATACTTACATAATGATATTTCTTAGCTCCTATTGCAACTCTTTGCAACTATATCATTACAAGTATACTCTCAGGTCTTTGTCCCATTATAGACAAGGTTCTAACTATTTAGACCTCGCTGACTCTTATAAACTGATAACTATTAACAGTGCTAAGTCTTAGCATTTATAACTCTCAGCTTTGATAACTATTAGTTCTGATCTAAACTCTTTTAGATCAGATCTGAACTCTTTCAAATCAAACAATGTCTGTAATGTTACAAGCATTCTACCATATTAATATGATATTAACAATCTTTATTCGAAATGTTTATTGTATAAATATTAACAATTAATATTCATACAATATTAGAATGGCACGTGAGCACCAGCTCCAACAACAGTGGCCAGCGGCAATGGCAAAATGTAAAGAGAATATATTTTCACTGTATAGAGTAAAGCTGTACAATGGAGCCTTTATATAGGCTGTAGCCTTATTACATAATAAGAAAGTAACATACATAAAAAAATAATATTTTACATTAATAACGTGTATATATGGTAGGAGGGTATAAAAGAATAATTCTGGAATGATTCCGGAATAATTTCAGAATTATTCCTTAATACATAAAAATAGTTCTAAAACATTACGAGTATAGCAGTTTAAAAACCTTAATTAGAAGCTTTCACAACTTCAAAGTTCAGCCAAACTCTAAAAGTAATAACTACCAAAAATAACACCAAAAGAAACTAATTAAAACAATTGAAGCTTATAAACCTCAATACAAGTTTTTCATTTTACTCCAACAATTCTATAATAATAACAATAGTCCAATTTTTAAAACAGTATTAAGATCAATAAAGTTAAGAAGGGAATGTGTAAAACAGAAAAGAAAAATGTTGTATACTTGATATAGTGCCAATTGATTGAACCAAATCATCAACAATCACAATGTGCCTTCCTTTAAAGTCTCCCTCCTTGATGCGTACAATTCTTTGGTCACCTTCTTGGAGTTTATTACAAACAATCTGCATACTAGTGGAGTCAAAGATTAGGGAGCTAGGTTGTACAACTATAACAAGTTGTTACCTGGTAGTAAAGTGAGAGAAATACAAGCATATCATATTGTAGATAATGTTCCCAATCCCATCAACCTTAGCAAACTTATTCTCCCAAGCTTCTAACCAGAGAATAGTAAAAACCCTACTGGATGGATGACTAAGCAATAATTCAATGAATATCAAATCATAGCATTCTTCCAAGCTTTTACATGGTCACATGATGTGTTAAAAAATATTCACACACATGTTTTACAACATCTCAAGTTGAAGATTGAAGTTCTCAAGCTAAATAGCAAAGTCAAATTACTATATTCTAAAATAAAAGACCATTTAACCAAGAAAGCTAACTTATTGTATATATATGTTCATTCACTTGCTTGCTACCATCAAAACTGTAAATATGTTCATATCCTCTTTGAATTCTTGCCTATCATCCTATAGACACAATACCATAAAAAAAAAATAATGTGTCATAATCAAACAAATATAAATAAATAAAAAGTAATTATAATTTCAATTTTCTTCTCAATCGTGGAATGATCGGGGAATATCATAAGACTTTGCAACAATCTCATTTGCTTTCTTAACAAAACTCTTCTTTTATTTCTTCCACCTTGATATACAACATGATGATCATTCAGAAAGTTGTTCATACTATTTTCTATAAAAAAAAATACAATAGTTTTAGAAAGAATGTCATGAAGACAACTTAATAACTCAAAAAAACTCTTGTTCAACCATCAAAATTGTTGGAATTATGACATTTATAATGCAGTGGAATAGAAAAAAAAAATCTTTAGTCTTTGTTTTTATTACATAAAAACTATTTTTATCATAGAATTTTATGACTATATAGATTTGATGCTTTAAAAAATTAAGAATTAAGAAACATACCTTGAATTCCACTTAGTTTTCTTTAACAAAGATTTCAAACTAAACCTCCAGTGTCATAATAATCGGAAGGGTGGGCTTCTAATTTTTAATCAAAGAAATACCTTTTGTGTGTTTTTTTTTTTGTCTCACGTGTGTCTCCTCTCTTTGCCTTTGTCTTCCTTTTATAATACTACAATTAAAATATAACCCTTTTATTTTAATTGAATAATTTTATTAGTAGCATTTATTAATTTAAAAATTAAAATATCTCCCTAATTTTAAGGAGATGAAACGTTAATCAAAGAGAGACATTCTCTTTTTGGTTTAATGTATAATACCCGAAATTTGAGTGTTTTACAACTTCTTAATTTATCGAATTTTTAAATTTTAATTTCTAAAATTAATCTTTTATAAAAGGAAACCTCAAAAAGATAATCTCTCCTTTTTAATTAGGAGAGATTTAAGGAGAGAAAAAAATTTCTTTGATGATTTCAAAAATCATCCTTGAGATTATATATATTTAATTTCTAAAATTAAATATTTTATTTTTGAATAACATATTATCTCTAAAATTAATTAATTTATAATAAAACACAACTATTATGTAACTATATAATCTCTTTCTTTTATTGTTCATTGTAATAACTCAAAAGATGGTATTGGAGACTTGTGGACCTATAATGTCAAGCTCCAATAAATTTTAAATAATTAATTAATCTAATTTATTAATTCTAATATTATTCTGCTAAAATCCTGAAATTACACTAATGAAATCGCAGATATATTTAATTTAGAAAACTTAGAGCAATCCATTGATATAGTCACTTTATGCAATTCAACCCTTCATACATGGTTTATAATTAGAGTTAGATTAATTATCATTTTAGCCCTCTAATTACTTATTTATCTTTAAGTACCATTAGTTCATCAAAAAATAATTAATTTGTAACCTTGTTATAAATTAAGCACTCTAACAATTCAATTCCAGAGTTAACATTTAAGAAAACTTTCTTTTTAAGTTTTGTTAGGAATGAATGAATTTCATTTTTGTAAATCACATTCTCGACAACTTATCTCACTACATCACCAAAATACAAGTTTTTAGCATATTCAAATACAAGTTTTTAGTATATTCTTTAAACAAATTGTAATGAGTAATTCAAATGACATAATGACACAAATAGCAGTTTATAATCACTCGGGATTGCGGTTGATTTATATATGATCATTAGTTGATGTAATTTGAATTTTTTAATTAACAACGATAATTTACATAAGAATTTAAATTGCGTTTGATCCAGTCCTATATAATCATATTATATATTTTTGGATAAATTACCACATTTTCAATGTTTGTGGACTGCAATAGTAATACTTAATTAAATATCCCAAACTTCAATTAATTTATTATAGAATTTTTCTGTTTATTATTTATAACCTTAATCCTATTGTATATAACAATTATCTACTGAGATTATTGTCACATAAATAAACTCAAAATTTTCTGATATTTACGTCATAATATTATGAACACTTTTCAATTATAAAATTATCAATTTATTTTATTTTATAAAACTTGTACAATTACATACTTTTAAGGCACTATCCCTAACAATCTTTTACTTGTCCTAAAGTAAGTGAGACATGTCTCTCAAACCTATGCCTTTCATATGAACCTAATCAAGTGACACTTCCTCTTTATATGCTTTGTTCTCTTGTCACTTCTAGGTTCCTTAGAATTTGTCATTGCCCCACTGTTTTCACAGTAAATGGTCAATAGTTTATCTATGTTTGGAGCTACTTCCAAAATAATGAACAACTTTTTGAGCTATATTGCTTCTTTAGTTACTTCGCAAACTGCTATGTATTCAGTCTCTATAGTTGAATCAGTAGTGCCGGATTATTTTACACTTCCTTAGACTATGGCTCCACCATCTAGAGTAAACATTGACCTTAACATTAATTTTTGACTGTCTTTATTTGATTGAAAATTAGAATCAGTGTAACGATTAAGGTTCAGGTCTTTACCTGAATATACAACTATATAGTTTCTCATTCTCCAAAGATACTTAAGAATATGTTTCACTTCAATCTAGTGAGCCAATCTTAGGTTCGATTGATAATAACTAACTATTCTCACTACATAGCAATCATGCCTCATGCACAACATAGTGTACATAAGACTATTAACTACTAAGGCATAGGAAACTTATCTCATATCTTTTTTTTTTTGAGGTGTCTTAAGATGATGCTTTTTTAAAAAGAATAATTCCATATCGAGTTGATAACTAACCCTTCTTGAAATTCTGCATTGAAAATTGCATAAGCACCTTATCGATATACAATGCGTGAGACAATGCTAATGATCTGTTCTTGAGATCCCAAGGATATAACTGCCCTCTCTCAAATCTTTTATTTGGAATTATTCGGCTAGCCACTTCTTTATGTCGGATAATATTTCTATGTCATTCATAATAAGTAGAATGTCATCCACATAAAGTACTAGGAAAAACATCTTTTTATTTTAGATGTACTTGTATACACAAAGTTCTTCAACAATTTTTTTGAAAACATAAGATTTGATTCTCTCATTAAATCTTAAGTGAAATTTATTTAAGTTCATAAATGAACTTAAGCAATTTATAGACTTTCTGCTTTTGGTTTTCTACCACGAACTCCTTCAAATGCATCATTATTTAGTATTTGATTTTAATAAACCCGCTTATAATTTAGCCTATATAAACAAAGGTCATTAACAATTTTTTTTGAAAATATAAGGTTTAATTCTCTCGTTAAATCTTAAGCTTCAATATCTTAAAGTTTATTTAAGTAAATAAACTTGAATAATTTATAGACTTTCTTTTTTTGGTCTTTTGCCACAAACCCTTTAGATGCATCATTATTTAGGATTTGATATTGATAAACCCGCTTATTATTTAGCCAATATACTAACACTGCACCCTAAAACACTGAATCACTTCTCTACCTCCTTAAGTTCCAAGTGTTGGTCTGGGGAGCTAAGAAGATGCCATGTAGCAGAACGAAATAATAAAAAGCTTTAGCATTAGTGCATGCGAATAGTTAAACAAACGAAGAAAGTAAAACCCAGACACCTAGCGGTTGTGTTACCACCTGTCAACGGTTTAGCCTGTTAAAAGCACCCAGTTGGACACGTGGCATTCGACTCTATGCATAAGAACACACGTTAAATTCCGGGGATGACACAGGAGCTGAATAGAATGCAGACAATGCTCGTACGTGTCTGTATATTATGCTGCGTCTCTCAACACAATAGTTGATGCCATCAAAAAGCCTCTCTTCTCTTCAAATTGTGCTTCGTTGCTGTAAAGAAACTCTGGTTTTGTTTCGAATTTCCGTTTGGGTTTTGTAATAATAGTGTCATCTTTTGTAGAGATTTTGTGTAGAGAGAAATTAAGGGCTAAAATATGAAGGTTAGTTATAGTTTTATTTTAATTATTTTTCATGCAAAATTGAATTTCTCTTGGTAGCAAGATCGGTTGCTGTGAAAAAAAGGCTTGAAACTAGATATATTTGGGTCTTATATATTTGTTTGGACTTGGTGTTGTAAATTGCAATGGTGTTGAAATGGTCTCTTTATTTTTGTTGTCCTAAAAGTTTCTCACTTTTTTTATTTGCTGGATTCAGAATCTTATTACCAGATTACTTTTTGACCAAGAAGTCAAATTACTATATGTCATTAGAAAAGTTAAAACAAGTATATAAATCGAATAAAATTAGAGAGTGCAAATTTATAGAAGTTTATAGAGGGTAACAGTCCATGTAAAATAAGAAACCTGCCTAAATCAATACAAAAGTAATATAAATTCTCTTATGCTAATCTTGGTTTATTGTTTTTTACAGAAACAACATTTTTGTTGGGGCAATCTATTCGTTGGGTTTTAATTAGTATGCTGACATCTGTCAGAGTCCTCCTGTATAAAAATCATCATCATGAAGAAAAAATTATTATTCAATAAATGGATTCAGTAAAATGGAAAATAAAAAAGCCTGTTAAGGAAAATATATTTATCTTTGTCTCAGTTATGTTATCGAAACAAGTTTTAATGAAAATGGGATTCTGCTCTCAACAAATCTGCATGTACTTAATGGAGTTCTAACGATGGATTGTCATTTAATTTCTGCCAAATGCAAGAGTATGGTAATATCTTATATGCATATTTTTGCAAATATTAAGGTTCACGAAACAAGGTCACATGCTCATGCTTCTGCTGATGAAGAGAAGGTGATGACAAGGAAGCAGAAAGCAGAGAACAAAACACAAGAAGCAGAGCAACCTCAAAAGAAGGCCAAGCCGGAAAACGACGACGGGCATACTAATAGAAAATCTTCTGGTCAGGTAGCCAAGGAGTTTGAAGAATTCTGTAAAGCCATCGAAGACCAAATCTCCGTTGAGCAAATGCGGGAAATTCTTGAAGCTAATGACCAAGATTCCTCTGGCTCGGATGTTGATGTGGTTGTTAAATGGTACGTCAAATTAGAACAACATGCACTAATATCGTTGTTACTAGAAAATCTACATCATTTGCGCTAATATAGCTTACTCTATATAATGGTCCTAAAGTTTTAAAGCTTAGTAATAGTATATATGCATTTATCCATGCATTGGGGTATGAGTTGTATATTTTTTTTCCCCTGCTTTTGAAGAGGGATTAGTGCGTAAAGATATGATCCAATTTTACGTTTAGAGAAGTGAAGATTTTCATTTCACGACTGGTAGTGAGATACCATTTGTTTCTTCTTCTTTTTGTGATTGCAGCCAGGACCTACTGTTTTATGGGCCTCTGGAGAAATGTTCCGTTTGCAATGGGAATCTGGAATTTGACGGCAAAAGATATACTTGCAAAGGAATGTACAGTGAATGGTCTACTTGCACGTGCAGAACAAAAGAGCCACCAAGGAAGCAGGAACCCGTCAAATTGCCAGTTTCTGTCCTCAATGCTGCAATTTCAGATGTAAGTTTCTACACTATTCATCTTTGTCTTTATATTTGACAATAATTTGGATAATGTTCATGCCTGTCTATTGAGCTTTCTCTTTATACTTGTTGTAGTTGTTGAAGAAGTATCAAGACCCTAGTCGTCGGCCTCACAGAGATTTAGGTGCTACTGAAAAACCCTTTACAGGAATGTTGATTTCGCTTATGGGTCGTCTTTCTTGTACACATGTATGTACCATTCTCTTGCAGTTTCTGTACATGGAGCTTCCTTGTTTATTTGGAGCAAGTCAAATACTTTTGTGTGTGTAGGTTAACGGCATTTGCCAATTTATGCTATTGTTGGACAATGAAAGTACTTTTAACTATTGGTGCAGCAATACTGGAGAACAACGATTGAAAAACATGGAGGGAAGGTCGCCAACTCGGTTATTGGTACTTTGCCTTACCTTTTCTGATAGTTTTCAACTGTTAGATGTCTCAGTATTTATTTGTCTTACTAGCAATGTTGTAACCAATTTTGTAGGTGCAACTTGCTTAGTTGCTTCACCTGCCGAGAGAGAACGTGGTGGCTCATCCAAATTGGTGGAGGCAATGTGAGTGTTTACATTTCAATTTACATGTAACATGCATGTTATGCCTTATTAATTCAGCCATGATTTTTTTGTTTGAAGTTTATGTGCATAATATTTCAGATATCAACTATTGATTTCCTTCTCAATCTATGTTTTATTGCATTTTTAGAAGCTATGATTCGTGTACGGCAAAGTAGGGGCTTTATAGATGGAATTACTAGTATCCTTCCAAGGCGTCATATTATCATCCTAAGAATGCATTTGTTTTCAGGGAAAGAGGTATTCAAGTTGTGAGGGAAGCTTGGCTAGTTGACAGCATTCAGAAACAAGAAGCCCAGCCTCTGGAAGCCTATGATCTGGTCACTGATCTCGCCCCAGCCGGCAAAGGAATTCCCTGGGACAAAATGGATCCAAGTGAAGAAGCAATTGAATCCCTAACAGCAGAAGTATGTATTATCGCCATCAATTTTTGTGTGATGATATTCCTTGCAAGGATACCAATTCCAACGGATATATGAACTGGGATCTTCAATGCAGCTCAAGTTATATGGAAAAAGAGGAGTCTACAAGGATACTAAATTGCGAGAGCAAGGGGGGGAGATCCTCGAGAAAGATGGAATATTGTACAACTGTGCTTTCTCTCTTTGTGACCAAGGGCGAGGGCTGAATCAGTACTATTCTAACACTGCTTTCCATGTTGATTTCTAATTGACTTTCTGCTAAATCTATGTGTGATTGGTTCAGCTTCTGTGTCATGCAACTGATCATGGTGCCAGAGAGCAATTTGAATTTGTTCTACAAGAAAGGAAAGGTGGGTGATGATGCTAATGCTGAGGAGAGGCTCGAGGAATGGACAGATGTGGATAATGCTATTAAGGAGTTTGTCAGGCTCTTTGAGGAAACAACTGGTAATGAGTTTGAGCCATGGGAAAGAGAAAAGAAATTTGAGAAGAAGCCATTGAAGTTCTATCCAATTGACATGGTATAATTTCTTGCTCCTCTCAAACTACTAGGTTCCTGTTTTCTGCAGTTGCAAACCAATTTTTGTGTCCTCTCTTTTTCTTTTGTGTTTGTACTTATCGAACAGGATGATGGAGTTGATGTCAGACATGGAGGACTAGGCATAAGGCAACTAGGAGTTGCGGCCACACATTGCAAACTTGAACCAATGGTTGCCAATTTTATGAAGATCCTCTGTAGTCAGGAGATCTACAGGTACGACCCTGTCAAGAATTAATTATTCATTAATTCTCGTCCACTTACAGTTTTGTAGTTTAATCTGTAAATCTTAATCTTTTTACTTTAGCACAGATATGCTCTGATGGAGATGGGACTAGATGCTCCTGACTTGCCTATGGGAATGCTTTCTAAAGTGCATTTGGACAGAAGTAAGAAGCCTTGGATCAACCCTGCCCTTTCACCTTCTTCCTTACCATTTTTGACTGCATCTCCTTACTTGAATAACATAAGAATTTTGTTAGGTGAACAAGTTCTACAAAAATTTATAGAAGCAGTGAAATCAACAAAAGAAACAGGACAGAAGGCTGAGGTTGTTTGGACAGATTTCAGCAATAGGTGGTTTACTCTCATGCCTTCCACAAGGCCGTTCATCTTTAGGGATTATCAAGAACTTGCGGACCATGTAATGTCAAACTTATACCACCTGATTATGATGGATATCTCTCTTACATCCATTGACATCTGATTCTGGATTAAAACTTGCAGGCCGCAGCTCCATTTGAGGCTGTGCGGGACATTACTGTGGCTTCACATCTTATTGGAGACATGAGTGGTTCTACTCTGGATGATCCACTGTCTGATCCCTATGAGAAATTGGGTTGCTCTATTTCATCCCTAGAGAAAGATTCTGACGACTACAAGATGATTGTGAACTACCTGGAGAAGACTTATGAGCCTGTCAAAGTTGGAGATATAGTAGGACTACAAACCTTGTTTGTGAAATGTTGATCTATTTATCTTTCATTATCTAGCAATTGTAACATGAATAAATTCTTATGGTGATGCAGGAGTATGAATTATCAATTGAGAACATTTTTACTGTTGAATCAAGTGCTTGCCCTTCTTTGGATGAGATAAAGAAGTTGCCAAATAAGGTCCTTTTGTGGTGTGGTATGTTAACCTAAATTGATTCTTTCCTATATCTTGGTACATCTCTCTGTTAGATGGAATAACTGTTTTACTCTGATGTACACTATTATAGAATAACTGTTTTACTTTCTGATGTACAACTGTACTTTCCAGGTACTCAAAGCTCCAACCTTCTAAGGCATTTACACAAGGGATTCTTGCCTGCAGTTTGCTCCCTCCCTGTATCTGGCTACATGGTATGACAAATAGATCCACATACAAATTCATGCAAACATGAAGTACTTTAGCATGTGTAGATTCTAAACGTTTTGCTTGTGCGTCCTTTTAACAGTTTGGCAAGGCAATAGTTTGTTCTGATGCAGCTGCCGAAGCTGCTAGATATGGGTTCACGGCTGTAGACAGGCCAGAAGGATTCCTGGTTTTGGCTGTTGCTTCTTTGGGAGATGAAATTACTGAGATTAAGAACCCACCTGAGGTATTATACCAATATCAAACATCATGTTTCCAGGTTAAACGTTGTTCTTTACAATGATGGAGTCCCTGATGATCTATTTTCCATGGACCAGGATACCAAATCCTTGGAAGAGAAGAAGCTTGGAGTGAAGGGTGCGGGGAGAAAGACAACTGATGAAGCAGAACACTTCTTTTGGAAAGATGATATTAAAGTTCCTTGTGGTCGTTTGATCCCTTCAGAACATAAAGATAGCCCTCTCGAGTACAATGAATATGCTGTATATGATCCAAAACAGGTGTGGAATTCTCAGACTTTAAGCTTTATTTTAAGAGTGCCAAAGCCAAGAATTATATTTTAACTGATTTTTGTTTTCAATATTTTTGCTAATAGACAAGCATAAGGTTCTTGGTGGCAGTGAAGTTTGAAGAAAAAGGAGTGGAGATGGAGGACGCGGAATGAAGAGATGCTAGAGGGACAGTTTAAACAATGCAGATACTTTTGTTTGCAACTTTTAGCTAACTTCAGTGTTGGAATATGGTGGAGGTGGGTTTGATAAGCAGAAATTATCAAGTGTTGCAAGGGGGATGATGTTAATGGCTTTTGATGTATATAACTTGATCATCACTAACATCTGTGTAATAGCTCTTTTTAAATATCAAAGAAACTGCTGCATCCTTTGCCATCTAGGCTTTGCCATTGGCTAGATGACCGAAATATTATGTCAGTAAACGAAGTTGGGTTTTAGTGAAGTTGACATTTTATGGTCGATGACAGATTTCAAATGTTTTTGTTTTTCGAAATTCAAGATTTCGATTTTTGGGCATAATTTGAAGTACTTCTAACGTCGTGTCAAATTTACCTAGTTGCTGAGGTTATATTCCTTTAATTAATTGAGACTCGGATGGTCGAAGTCTCAACAGGGTTAAAACATTGCCCAAACGAGAAGATCAGATGGAGGAAGATAAAGCAGTCCAGATTGATAATAAAACCCATGATTACCATATTTTCCAATGGAACTATGAGCAGGTCTGCGTTCGTTCTTCTACAATGTCAGAGATAGTAGCAGTGATTATCTAAGTTTTACCTTCTCCAGAATCTGATTTCTGATTGTACTGATTCCAGTACTTTCAGCATGAAGTATCACAAAAAAAAAAATGTATCACAAAAAAAAATGGAAGATGATCTCGGCAGCGATAATTTTATTTTGATATGGTTACATAATAACTAGAGTTAAAATCTAGCAGAAGGTTCCGATTATATTAATGGAATTCTGTCCCGATTATATCAATAAAATTCTGTCTGTTATAAGGATAAAAAAAAAAATATTTTTAAATTAATCTTTATCCTTTTAAAATTCAAATTTTTCTGCGATAACCCAAAAGAAAAAAAAAAGTCCTTAAAAAAAAACAAAGAAAGGTGATATAAGTTAGTGAACGAGTACAAAATATTAAGTAGTAGTTGCATACTAATTCACACGCTTTTGGTTTTTGTCGGAAACAACGGGACTCAAAAAAGAAAAATGCCGGAGTAAACAAAGGCGATACTCTCTTAATCGTGTATTTCTCTTAATTTTGATGACAAAAAGAATGTGCAGATGGATCGTAGCAAACCGTAACTCAATGATTAGAAAGAGGAGAATAGATGGGTAATTCAGGGATGTTTCAGTTGTTTTGCATAACTTTGACCCGGAAACAAGACAAACATATGCTTCAAGCAGTCTAGGCAACGGTAGATGTACTTTTAGTTTGTAAAATAATCAGTTGTATAGCTTACGTTCAACTCGAAACAACGCATGCTTATACCAATTTGATTAAACAAATCACAATGAGCAGATCTTCTTAATATCAATTTGAGTAAACAGATCACAAGAAGCAGATCTTCTTATTTCTAACGAGGCGGGGAGGGAACAGGAGTGTTTTGACCAAAATTAAACTAAAGAAACTACAAAGTCCATGGAAAGGGATATGTCTCTCTTCAGTATAACACAACAGCTGGAGCCAATATTCGGGTACAAATACCATCCAAGCAAAACATAACATTCATATATTTATCTCTTAAACAGGTTGGTCAGAAATTGATGGGCAAAGTAGTTGAGCAGACAATATATATGCTAAAGGTCCAAAATCTTAAGTCCATCAAATAAAAGTTAATCAAGGATATGAATTCCTGATTTCAAGGAATACTCTTAACTGCCATGTGCAGTGAAAGGAAGAAGATTACACAAATCTCTATACATTATCTCCATGTGTCTATTTTGAACATGAGTTACTAAGCAACCAGAAACATTATACCACTAATTTCATTTATCGTGAGATGCTTAAGCTATGCAATAATGTGGTAACATTATCCACGCAGCAAACATAGAAGGTAATTTATGCAACCGGATGTTGAGATACTCAAAACAACCAATTTCATTCAAACAAATGAACTAATGCTTGATATCGTGGGTTTTTACATTTCATGTTAGCCTAAACTACCTTTGATAGTACAGGGCCGCAGTAAGAAACAGAGTGCTTCAAAAATTGTTTTCCTTTGAGTCACTGGTGAAAGCCAGCTAATTCAGCATGAATACAACAATTTAACCTTAACAAAAAAAATTTTAACTATTTCCACAAATGCAAGATATTGACAGGTCAAAATTCAATGATAAATTACCACAGGAGGGATCTTAAACTTGTCTGAAATGAAAGGTATCGCCCGTTGATTTTCCACTAAATCATGATAAAACTCGTACTCTGCCTCGTAGTCATGCAAGCGGAGCTCGGCCTTTTGATTAGTATGATAATGATGCTTAACTGAAGCTGACTTCCCATAACCAAATATGCTAACTTTATCACAAATTCCTAAAGCAAGCATCACAGCTTGCATACCAGAAGAGTAATGGAACAGAGAACCCTCATGGGAAGCTCCCCATTCCTCCAACGGCTTCCCCATCTCCTCCACAAACTGTTTCACCGAGTAATACTTCACAATTCTAGAACAAAGCATATCAAATCTCGGATCCGTGACAAGCAAAGGCACCTTGTGAGACGCATTGCACATTGAATAATCCAAGAAATGCACTGGCTGACAAATATACATAATGATCGGAACATGCCCCCCGTAAGGGTGGCAAAAACACCCTTCTCTCCTAGCACAAAGATGCAAAATATTACTATTTACAAACGATAAACTAGTTTTCCTCCCCACATTTTGCTCATATCTCTCGATCCTGGCATTGTTCAATCTTATTACCATCTCATGACTGTCAATCAACTCTCCATAATTACTTTTCAACAAAATCCCACTATTTCCCACTACAGCACAAGACTTGTATTTCTTATCCGAACCCACTAATCCATTGTGCTTATCAATATTCTGCTTAACCAATCTAACCAAATCATTCATTACATCAGCTTGAAACCTCTTCTTCCTCACCCAATCATTTAAATTCCTTCTAAAATCAAGCCAGAAACGATAAAACATTGGGGACCGGAGTGATAAAGGGATACCTGAAGATGATTTGGATCGAATATCACGATGAAACCGTCGCCACGTGGAAAATGTACGATACCTCCCTTGGCCATCAAAGTTCCCCTCTAACAATCTCTCAATTTCTTGCTTAGCTTTCTCCTCACCTACATCAATAGCAGCATATTTCAGAAGAGTGGCATTAAATACTACCGGCGCTGGTTTAGTAACTGCAATCTTGTTCTCGAGCTCAAGTGAGCTGAAGAATCTGCCATGGAAAATGACTCTAAAGCTTAATATAACAGCCAAGACCGTGAGCAGTAAAATGCTGAAGAGGGGACGCAGTGGCCTTTTCATTTGAGCAAAAGAATTAAAATTATTAAGAAAACGGTTAATGGGTATTGCTAAAGATGGCCAAATACTGCTAGTACAGATCTGGAAAGGGTAAGCACTAGATCCATCTTCATCTTCAAGAATCTCTGGCATCCAGACAAGGAATCTTGAAGTAATAACAACATCAACAGACTAATTAAGAAACTTTAAGAAAATATTGCAAAAAATTCAAGTAAAAGAGAGAAGTACTACAAGAAAGTAAAGTAAGAGTTGCAGATGAGAGTGGTATTAGGATGTGGGTTTTGTTTAAGAGATGGGGATTCCAATTTCATGGTGAAAAGTTTAATCAATTGTTTCTGTGTATATAACAACCATATATAATGGACTTAAAAGAGAAACCCTAAGATATAGGAAAATGAAGGCATGAACCGAAATTTAGAGAAGAGAACATTGCCGCCCAGTTAAGTTGCATGAATTTTCTCCTCTTTTTTTTAAACTTTTTTTTAAAATTTTTTTTAAACAATTTGCAAAATGAGTGTGTGTATGCATTATTGCATATTGGTAGTGTATGCTTATTCATATTTTTCTTGCAGGGAGATGCTTTTAGCACTTTTATTATTCTTCTAAGGAGAATTGGCAGGATGCTTTGATGTGTAGGTGACTAAGGTGAGACTGTGACCATTCGTTGGTGGGCAATGAGCATTTTTTTATAAATAAAAAAAATAGGTTGGGGGGGGGGCTAAGACCCATTTGATTTATCAGCTTGCTGGTAGCTCCAAAATATTTTATCTTGATTGATTGATCTGCGTGTCATAAACGAACCGAACTGCAAAGAATAATTTTCTAGTGGGTGGCAAACTTTCATGCAACAGTTTTTTCTTTTATAAAAAAGAAAAAGGTTTTAGAGGCATTGTCCAGAGTGTTTCCAAAATGGTAATATCTTGAATTTTAAATATTATCAAATTTGTCAGCATGACAGCATCATCTCCAGAAACAATAGCCTTAGTTGTAGCCTTATATAAGGTGGTCATACTCATATCTTATCTATGTTTTAATTAAGTTCTATCTACATATTCTTAACAAAGAAAGAAATTAACATTATTACAGATATACAGTGGTTCAGTAAATCAAAACACAATTTTGATTTATATTTTGTAATTATTAAATTATATTTTATTTTTTTATATATATTATTATTTTCGTATTTGTGTCAACCTATAATTTATATAAAGACTTATTATGATTTATGTTTAAATGCCACATTTTTATGTATGAATATTTGTTTAATATTTATATTAGTATTATTATTTTATTAAATCACTAATTATATTTTATATATGATAAGATGTTTGTAATGTTTTAGGCATTGTATGATCTGAAAAAGTTCAAATCTGATCTAAATAAATTTAGATCAATGCTAAGAATTAACAATGCTGAGAGTTATAAATACTAAGAGTTGGCACTGATAAGAGTTATCGGGTTATAAGAGTCAGTGATATCTAAAGAGTTAGAGCCTTATCTGAAATGAGATAAAGACCTGAGAATATATTAGTAATGATGTAATTGCAAAGAGTTACAAATAGTGCTAGAAAATGTCATTATGCAAATATGTTCTCAAATATTATGTTCCTGATCTATCTTCACTGATGCTGGTCTATCAGTGAATACCTTAATAAATATATAAATCAGTATATGTCTACATCTGGATGGTCCAGATGGTTAGTCTTAACAAATCACGAGTTTAGTGGAAACTCGTATAAAGATACAAGTATTCAGTAAGGACTGAATACTAAACAGACTCACAAAGATCTCTAATAGACATTCCATAAAGCCGTCAATAAAGGGTCTTTCGAGTTGAGTAGTATTTGTGGTCCTTTGACCTGAGTGTCACAGTGGGCTTGTGAGTAATCTACCATACTTTGGTTTCACACATGTTAGAAACCTTTCATGGTCTGATCGCTGAGTGTCGTTGGGTATGGTCCGATGCTCATGAAGTCCGGTGTACATAGATATGGGAACCATTAGCTTATTTGGGTGAGTATTATATCATAATACTCTAAGATTATATTTTAGAAAGTTTTATGACCATAAACAATAATTTCTGGGAAAAGAGTTTAATCTTAGGGATAAATAATATTGCAAAAGTGTTTGGGAATATTATTTATTGGAATACAATTCTAGAGATAAGCTTTCAGTCGGACATATGAAGATTTGACGGTATTGATCTATATCTCGGCTCTACCCGAATATAAATGATGGAGGAATTTATATGAATATGTTATAACCTCAGTTTGTATGGTCTAACACGCCGCTTTGTAATATCCGTAACGTGTGTGTAGCGCATCGTTCACGAATATATAGAGGAGTTCTATATGACAATTCGGGCATGGACCTAAAGAGTCTCACAATATGAAGAGTACTCGTTGTGTACTGGGGCAGCATAATGGATTGAATAGTTCCATCCTAGAAATTTCAGCAAACCGAAAATATATTTCAGGGTTCATCGAATTGTGCACTTGTGTAGACTTAAATGTTAAGTATATTATTTAATTAGTTGACAAGAGTTGTTAACTAATTAGATGTTAACAAGTGGCATAATTTTGTTCCATAAATTGTTTTACCATGAATTCATCCATTAACCATGTTAGTAAAATTAAATATTCAAATAATTTTGGAATAATTAAATAAATATTATTTAAATAAATAAAATATAATTTTATTTATTTGTTATTTTATTCCTAAATGGAAGACATACCTATTTTGAGAAACATAAATTAAATTAAATGAAGCACCATTTTATAGAATTAATGGTTAGTTTTATTAGACCATTAAAATGGCTATCAAAAATAATTTTTGATAGTTTACCACTTAATCTAACTTTAGTGGAACACTTATGAAGTGTTTAGAGCATCAAATATGGTTGGATTTCATTTGATGAATAAGAGTGAATCAAAATTCTTGCAAGGGGTTAAGAGGAAAGAGTAGAGTTTGATTTTTGAGAGTTTTTCATTGAACAAAGAGTTGTGAGAAAAACTAAAGAGAAAAAAAAATAAATTCTTCTTTTTTTTTTTTCAAGTAACATAAACCTTGTTGGTGGAGATTAAACTGCTGCTATTCTACCTTCACAATCCTACTGGATTGTTGTGAACTAATTGAACAAAAGTGCACTTTAAGATGAGCTCAAAGTTGGAGTTAAGAAATCCGGATTTGAAATCTTCACCGGAGGTCTTTAAAGGTATGTTTTTTATATTCTTAAGTTGTTAAGAATTTAAGTTAATGTGTATATGTTGATTACATGCTTAATTTTGCTGCGAAATTCGTATATATGATACGTGTATTTAATTTTTCAATATGTATACTATCATATGCATACACCCTAAAACACATTAACAAGGCTCATATTATATTATTCCATTACAATAAAATATATACAACTATTATATTTTTCACATGGTTATCTAATTTTTAATTGCCCAGTCATTATGAAGAAAACCTTTCTAATGCTACTATGAGGGATCTAAATTTTTTTTTATTGATAACTATTCCTAATATATATAGTTTTTTCTTATGAAACAATAATTAAAACTTACCAAAATATATCATGACTTTGCCTAGATAATTAAAACATAGTTCTCTTATCTAATTAAAAAATTTCGTTTTGATAATACCATGAAATATAGAGATTTTGACTTTTTAAATCTTCTATAGGATCATGATATTATTTGTTAGAAATCTTATCTTGATACATCTTAACAAAATAGGAGAGCCGAACATAAACATAAATATATTTTAAACATTGTTCGTGCTCTTCTTATCTTCTCCTTTTGTCCTAAACATTTTTGGGTTGAAGCCGCCTTAACTATTGTCTTTACCATTAATCTCCTCAAGGTATTTAGTTGTGCCTGTTTTGTTCTACTTCAAAAATATGAACACACCAAACTCGAGCCACGTACTCAGTTATGTTACTTTTTAGGATACAGAATAGAACACAAAGGTTATAAGTGTTGCGATCCTATATCTAACCACCTCCACATCTCTTGTCATGTAATATTTCTCAAGCATAAAATGTAGTAACCAGTATCCACAACCGGTAAGAATATGTATTTATATATATATAAATATACATATTTTATTTATATGTGGGTGATACTTGATTTATGTATTGTTATTAGTAGTGTTTGTATAGGTTAAGGACATACTATTAGTATTGGGTTTATTTGCAAGACTTTAGATTTATTTTAGCCACCAAATTGTAATACTTTGAAAGTTTTTGGGGTTAATTAGTAAATACTAGAAATTAGCCTCTTAGTATAAAAATACACATTTGAAACCCTAATTCACTCATTTTGGTGGAGTTACCTCTTTTAGAGTGAGAAAAGAGAGAAAGAAATGGGAGAGAAAGAGAAGAAAATTAGAATTTAAGCTTTAAGAGGTATATTATAACCCTTTCTTAGTTTTTTGGTATTAAATTAGTTAATTCTTTTAAGTTTTGATTTCTGGAAATATGTATAATTGAGGATTTGATGTGTATTTCGTAAGATATTATGAGAATTGATGATGATCTATGTAGATAGCTTGATAAATTATGATGAATTGCAGAATTTCTACTTGATAGTCTCTTGATCTAGGAATTTTATAAATTGTTGTAATTCGATTCTGGTTTTGAATTTTAAGTATATGAAATTAGACATGTTTAGAATCAATTGAGACTTTGAATCGATTGAAAATTTCAAAAATTGAATTTGTAGTGAATTTACTAAAATAGTAAATTTACTAAAATGACCCTGAAATTCTGAAAATTTCATGTGTTAACAATATAATACAAAGACAAATAATTTTTGATCTGCTGAATGATCTTCAAAAATTATGAATTTATGGAATATGATAATTTTATATGTTTAATATGATATACTCAGAATTGAAAATTTAGATCAATGTGGTTAAATTGTTATGATTTTCTAAAGAGTGTCAGTTCATTGCAGTATTTGATTAACAGATTTTTAAAGTTATAAAATAAAATAGTTTTAAAATACTTTTAGCAGTGATTTTGAAGTGAAATATTTATTATGGATTAAGATAGTTAAGAGTAATTCTGTGGTAGTTTTATAATTTTTGAGTTAGTATATGATTTAATAAAATTGGGAGATTGAATACTGTTCAGTAAATATCTTGATCCTGTCAGGTTTGTAGTTTGGATGGTGTTTATAGAATGGATTGTGTAGGAATTATGATATAATATTCATATATAAGAAAGATATATGAGTCAAGAATGATATATTATGATTTTGAAGTAATTGGACATCATTTGATGTATAAAAAAGTTTTATTAAGTGTAAGTGGTCAGAATGACAGATTTTGAGAAACCAAGTAATTAGACCAATTCGATGTTATAAGTGCAATATGTGTAATTTTGTAAGCTGTTTAAAGTGTTTTGTATGAATGTTAAGGCTCATGAAAGAATTAATATCCATTGATAGGTTAAGGAGATTTAAGCCTTGTAGCTGAAAGTGCTAAGAGGTAAGTATACTAGACTTTTTACTGAAATCATAATAAACATAATAATTGTTATGTATGATTTTGTAAATGTGGTTATGAATATGTTTATGTTATGTCAAAGTATATTTTTAATATAAAATGTGAAGACATGTGTTTATGAATGTGAGTATGGACATACATGACATATATGTGTTTTTAAAAGTGAATTTTTAAAATAAAATGTGTTTAACAAAGAGAAATTTTAAAGTGTAATATGTTCATGAGAAATATTTTGTGTTTTGAGGATGCTTGAACTCATTGTTGACTTAATAGGTATTTTATGTGATTTGTAGAGCCTTTATATATGGCCTTTCCTTCGGGATTGGTATATGTTATGTGTTTCGTATATAGGGAGGATCCTATTGGTACCTAAAGGAAAAGTGAGTTATCACATTCGTGTGGTGGCGTATTGGTACATGTGAGAGGACTCACCGATGATCAGGGTGAGGGTTTGGCTTTTACCTTCGGGCATGAGCATTTTATATGTGTAATTTAAAACCCCACTTGTACTATTCCTCTCATACGGTATGTCACCTATGAGTGACATTTGGCTCATTATGTGATATGTGATATGTAAGTCCTACTAAGTAGTAGTTGAGTGATGGTATTCTTATTATATGTTTTGAAAGAATGTGTAAGCGCTTACATGACATGTGATTTGATAAGATTATGATTTTAATTTATCACAGCGTATCATACATATGCATTGTGTACATATATGTATTTGTATTTGATATATGAAAAACTAGTATGCTTACTGAGTTTTATACTCATTATAGTTTATGGTGATTTCAGGTAAATAAGGTACATGTGTGCTTAGCGGATTTGGCAAGGCTTCTGCTGTTCCTTGGGTTCCCTAAGTTGCTAGGTTACTGAGTGTTTTATTTGGGGACACGTGGTTTAAGATATTTGATTTGTCCCTATAGAATAAATACTTATGTATTATTTTATTGAGTGTGGTTATGGGTTAATTTTAAGTAAGAATTTGCAATGAATATATTCTGGGCTTCCGGTAATAAAGTTATTACTGGTGACGTAGTAAAGTGTTAATCTCTGAGAAAACTCTGCGTATCTCTGGTTTACTAATTGCCCCAATTATAATTCAATTGTTATAATTCTGAAAAATTGAAATGAATGTTTAAATATTGTCAAGAAATGTTTATGTTTATATTTTAGGTCATGAGTTGATTTTAGTGTTGAACTTACTAGCAACTTGTTAAGGATTTTTATATTAAATTAAAGTTTAAAATTTTATGAAATATTATTTATGAGTGCACATTATTGAATGAATGTAAGTTATGTCGTGTGTCAGATCTTTCGGGTCTGAGGCGTGACATAAAATATTTTTCTCAATGCCAAACTTTTCATTCTATATTTTCATCTATTCCACAATTATTTATAGATAATAATATTAACTTATTTTCTGATACTTTACACATAGATACTTCTTTTTAGTTTCAAATAGGTGAGCCTATTGATATAATTCCTACTCCTTAGCTACCTATCTCGTATGAAGGATCAGCCCTATGCAGCTTTAAGGCTTCCTCTAGACACTTCCTTCATCACTCTTCTTGAGTAAGATAGAGTCCTATTAAACTTCGCAATTATCAAAGTTTTTCTACTACTCTTTCCTTATACGAGCATTAATCTTATGTCGAGGCTAGTAATAATAGACGTGGGTGTATGCATGTTTGATAGCAAGTAATAATAGAAGAATTATCGGGGATCTAATAGACGTGGGTGTATGCATGTGTAATTGTATTTATCGCATAAAATACGTATCATATACATATTTAACACTGTGGAAGACTTAAAATATACAATAAATACAGTAAATAATATATTAATCACATTAATATATTAGAAGGTTTGAGAAATCACATAAACGTGTAAAGTTATACACGTATATCCTCAAAGTCTGTATGGAGATCAACTCGTTGGCAGTTCTAGTCACTAACTCGGTGGGCTTGGTGAGCTAGAACAACAACCTAATATTCCAGAACAGGATTAACTCTTAACCGTCGGTTGTATGTATTCTTAATTTTCTCTAAAAGGATAAAAAAAAATAGAGATTGAAACAATTCACAATTGCTTCTTTTGATACTATAAAAAATAATGAAACAATTTTTTTTTTCTTCTTTTTTGGCACCAAAGAAAATGAAACATTTTTCATTTCCTTTCTCTCTATTTTTCCATGTCACAAAAACACACACCTTTCACCTTTTCACACAATCTCACAAATATATATATATATCTAATAATAATATAATATATTATATAATATTAATAAAAATATAATATAAATAATGGATGCCAACTAAATGGCATCCATAATAAAATAATATTATACAATATAATAATATATTATAATGAGATAAGTAATTAATGTATGAAATGATTATTTTACCCTTCATAAATAGTACCAAGTCTACTCCTTAGTGGGTCCTACCAAATCTCACACTTGGACAAACTCAACTGAAGGTTCACAATGCGCTACATGTCATTATATAATTAGTAAATAACAATTATTATATTTAACACTTAAATACAGATACGCATGTATTCTCGTGGTAGTGCTGAATATTGCTGGATTAAACAATTTAATTCGGCACGCTACCCTAATGCACAACAAGTACACTACATATCGTAGGACTCCCTAGGTCCATTCCCGATTCATCAAATGAAACTATTCAATAAGTCCGTGAGCAATGCTCTACGCACACATCACGGATATACAAATTAGCTCGTTGAACCATGCAAGTTGAGGTTACAATGCATACGTATAGTCATTCCATCATGATATCCTGAATATGCTGGGGATATAAATTATCACCGTCAAATCCCCTAGTGCTCATCCATGTCATATCTTCAAACTTGTATCTCACTGAACAATATGTGCAAACTCATTTTCCATATTATTCTACCCTATTCAAAAACGCTTTCCTGAGATTAATGCTTGTGGCCATAAGACTTTCTGAGATACAGTCTCGAAGCATTTGGATATCTTACTCTCTATGCGAGCTGACGGATCTCATATCTGTCACACCGGACTCCATAAGCATTGGGTTATACCCAACGACCCCCAATGGTCACACCATGAAAGATTTATGACATGCGTGGAACCAAAGTATAGTGGATCACTTACAAGCCCACCATGGCACTCAAGCCAAAGGACCACGTATATTACTCAACTCGACAGGACCCTCAATTGATGGCTTACATAGGATGTCTATCAGAAGCCCTTGTGAGTCTGTTTTATATCCAATCCTAACTGGATACCCATATGTCAATACGAGCTTCAAACTCACAATCGGCGATGAACGACTATTTATACCTTATAGGTATGACATATGCTGATCTATATATAGGTATCTACCAACAGACCCGCATCGGTAGAAAAAGACCAGGGACAATATTCGAGAACATACTTGTGCAACTAGCATTTTCTTGCATCTGATTACAACTCTTGCAACTACGCAGTACTAGTATATTCTCAGGTCTATGTCTCATTACAGACAAGGCTCCAACTCTTGGATCTTCACTGAGTATTATAACCAGCTAACAATTAGCTGTGCTAACATTTAGCATTTATATCTCTCAGTGTGGCTAACTATGAGCCATAATCTGAACTCATTTAGATCAGATCTAAACTCCTTCAGATCATATAATGTCTATAATGTTACATTGTATAATACTATATTAATAGGTATTAGCGATTTAATGAGAATGTATACTTATAAAAATACATAAGTATATGTACATTCAGAGATGGCATGTAAGCATCAACCCTAACAAGAATTACAAGCCCTTGAGAAGTCATAAACTTAGGATTTTGTTACTCTTCTACTTAAGAAAACTACCAATGGTTGCAAAATAGGTGTACAAGATCAAGACCAAGTCTTATGGGTCTATTGAGAGATATAAAGCTTATCTTTGTTGTAAAATACGTTACTCAATAATATAAAATTGATTATGAAAAACGTTTTGCTTCTGTTGCTTTACTTACTTTTGTTTGGAGTTTTTTAGTTGTTGTTGTAGTTTCTGATTAGACATTGTTCTAGGTAGATGTGAAGAATGCTTTCTTAATAGAGATCTTGCTAAATAAATATATATACAGCCTCCTCATAGTTATGAATATCCCCTAGGCAAGGTTTGCAAACTCCATCGTGTTTTATATGTCTTTAATCTAACTTCTTGTGCCTGGTTTGTAAAGTTTAGTGGCATTATTCTTCAACACGATTTATAGTCTAGTCCTTATGACTCAGCGTTTTTAGTCTGCAAGAGAACTTGTGGTTGTGTTCTATTGCTTATCTATATTGATTGCGAGATTATCATAAATGATGATCTTATTGATATTTCTACTCTCGAGAATTTTTTCAACAATACTTTGAAATAAAATACCTTGGCACTCTTAATTATTTTCTTATTCTTAAAGTACTATCTGATTCTATAGGGTATTATCTCTAACAAGCTAAATATGTATCAGATTTACTTGATAGAACTGACTTGATAGATAGTAAGACTGCCTCTACTCCCCTAGATCCTTATACCAAACTCTGATCTTCTGATGAAAGCTGTCTTATTAATGTCACCCCTTATCGTTAATTGGTAGATAGTTTGGTATATCTCACTGTTACTTGACCGTATATTACCTATGTTGTTCATGTTTATAGTTGTTCCTCATACTTCTCATTTGCAATAATTCTTCATATTCTACGCTATTTCATAGTTTTTTTTCTTAGCCTCTATTTTTCAACTCATTCTCTTTTTGTGTTATTAGTTTATGCCGATCTTCTGTTATAGAAGAACTGGAAACATACAACTATTGCACATTTTAGTATTGAGGCTGAGTACCATACTCTTACCAATACTACCTAAGAAATTATTTAGCTTCGATGGTTTCTTAAAAATTCTCTCACTCTAAAGCTACACCTCTTTATTGTGACAATCAGAGTATAATTCATATTACTCATAATGATGATATCTTTTGTTAACAAACTAAGTATATTGAGACATATTATCACTTTGTTCAGCAACATGTTTATCAGAGGACGGTTACTCTTTACTTCATCTCTTCAAATAATCAACTTGTTGATATCTTTATCAAGTCTCTTTTCTCTGAATATTTTCAAAATTTAGTATTCAAACTTAAGCTTACTTTTACTATACTATCTTGAGTTTGAGATAGGATATTAAAGATATACAATTGTCTAGTAAATCAATCCTTACCATATATACATAATTTCTATTTATACTTTGTAATTATTGTATTATATTTTATTTCTTTATATAAATTATTATGTTGGTATTTGTGTCAATATAAAATCTATATAAAGACTTACATTGTATTATCTAATTATAGTGAAATATATATAGTTATTATATTTTTTACAAAAATAATAAAAAAATATATTTGGGATATACATGTTATTTCATTGCATATAATATTTAAAATTTACAAGCATGTGTATATTCATCTAACAAAATCATGTCAGATATATAAAAATTATAATCGATAGTAATTTTAATCCTTAATTTTTAAAATTTCATATACAAATTTGTATTTTGTAAAATAAAAATATTCAGTCTAAAAATTGAGTCCCTCTCTATATATTTTATATATTATGTAAATAATGTAATTAAGTGATTAAAGAGTGAAAATATTTATTTAAGAAACTGGCAATCATAAATAAAAAAAGCTAAAATGCAGTAGATAATTTTTGGTAATAGGCATAGTAAATCCTTAAAAGCCAATACCGCAGATATTAATATTATAAACCAGCAGTTAGGAAAAAAAAGTCTGATTTAAGTAACCGGGTGAGTTAATGAATTGTGAATTGTGGAATGGGCTGGCCCTGGCCGGTTGATGATGTGACCAAAGTTGGTTAGAGCTGATGATGTGACCAAAGTTGGTTACAATGCATATTTGGATTTTGGCCAATTACTTTACAAAATTTGGAATTTACAAAACCAATCGAATAATTTGTGGAAGTGACCATTTTGGAAACGTTTTTGTATTTTAATGTTTATGGTGGAGTCTACTTCAATTCCAATTCCCACCACCACTTGACCTGAGAATAGAGAGGCAGAGGCCTTTGTGGCTTTGTCCAAACTCCAAAGCTTTGCTTTTGTTGATTATTACAAAGAAAGACATTATGCAGTTATGCCTCTGGCCCTGGCTGTGTCAACATTTTCATTCTATTTGAATTTGACAATTTCAACCACTTGCCCACACTTTTCCCTTTCTCTTAATCTGGGCAAAGTTTCGGTAGACCTCTAATTACTAGAATAAACCTCAGGTTGAAGAGGAGAAGGATATAACATCTATGGCTTGACCTAGAATTCCACAACCAAACTGATTTGAGTCAAGTCAACTGTGGAATCTCTAACTATTTTTCCAACTATACTTATTTAACAATAATTAACATTTTCTCCCAAAAAAAAAAAACCTATGATAAAGTGCTTTACTTGTTCTTTAAATAAAGAAAATATTATTTTTGGAGTTAATTAATTCTTTAAAAAAATTATATGTAATAATTTTTATCTTAATCTTTAAATCAGATCATTGTAAAGCCCTCTCCTTTGGAGTGGATTAAGTCATACTTTATATGTGCAAAAGCCATGGTTTAAGTACAACAAAAATAAAAGATTTAAATTAAGAGTAAAATAGATTGATATTAGTATTAAAAAGATAATAAATAATTTTTTAACAGTGGCGCCAAAAACTTGTTAACGTTATTTAAAAATACAAGTATACTTTATCGTAAATAAATAATATACAGTAAAGTATCGTTCTCCTAGAGAATGATTATTAAATTCATTATGTACTAAAATTGTGTCATCTTATTCTTATTCAAACGATTGATAACTCAAGCGAATAAAATTTAAATTAAATAATATAAAAAAGTATAATAGAATAAGGAAAACAACGATAAATTCACCAATATTAAAAGTTTAGGATTACAATTATCCTTTGAATCTTAATTAATTTCTTTTATTTAATCTATTAATATGAATTATTAACCAAAAAACTTAATATTTTCATAAGTCTTTTCCGATAGTAAAGTGAAAATACTTTATCTAATAAATTATCTCTATTTCTATAATAATTAGATTAAAATAAGATTTATTTAAAACGGGTTCTTTTAATAGTTATAAATATTATTTAAGTATATTTCTATCTCATAGGAAACTTATAATTTTTATGCATTGATCATATATTAATCTATTCAAGGCCAAACATAAAAAAATTCAAGTTTTTTAAGCTTTTCCTAATCAATCTAATTTGTAATCAAGTAATTAAAAGCATTAAACATATAATAGAATGAACAATTCAATAATAATTTTATAAATTAAGAGAAAATAAATTATTCAAGTTACATATTGAGTTCAAATTATAATCTTAAAAATATAAATTAGATCATGATGAAATCAAGAGTTTTAGTGTACAATAAGTTCGACATCAAAGAGATAATAAATAAACTAAGAAAGATAAAGAGAAAAGAAGCAAAGTTGTAATGCTATTTTCAATCTTCAATCTCTTCTTCTCTTGATTTTCTTTCTTTAATTCTCTAAAAATTTACTCTAAACTCTCGTTATTCTCTTTATTTCTCTCTTTAATTTTTTTTATATCCCTTAAAATAGACTTTTTGTTTTTTATTTATAGGCTTAAGTTTTTAAATTAGGACAGTACTTTGCATCCAAGTCAAAATAGGGTTTTTAAATTTAGCATCTAGCACCGCAGCTTTGACTCTCAAGTGTTGCGGCGTTGGCTAGATGATTGCACTACTGTTGTGGCACTGACCTTGAGTGCTGTAGTACTTACATTTTTACTTCAAGCTAATTTTTTATCGTTTCAACATGGCGACGTTGACTCTTGGGGTCGCAACACTTACTTTTTTTTCCATGGCTCTTCTTTTTCTCCTTTCCAATGCTGTAACTTCAACTTAAGGCTATGACATTAAGCTTTTGATTCTATTTTAATTGTTTTATTTTTTTTTCTTCAAATTTTTATTCTAGTTAACTTTAATGACTTCAAAATTATAAAATAATAATTTAACAATAAAAAGTTAAATATTCATACTAAAAATAAACAAATACTAACCCTACAAAAGCTCAAATAATATGTGTACTTATGCCCATCACATGTTTTTAATGATTTTATGTGATTTTTAATAATCTTTAAGATGCATTTATCTTCCCCTTTTACTAGTTCATCTTTTATTAAAACTAAGAAAAAAAATAAAAATAAGAATGAAAATCATTGTTTAATCTGCCTCCAACTTCCTGCGCAATCTTTTTCTCATTTGTAGAAATCCACGGGCTGACAGATTGTATAACCTATTTCAGAAGTTGAATTTGAGTTTAGAATTCTTTGGGCTATGTACACAGACTTCCTACTTCAAAGTAATGAGCACACTTTAAATCAAGAAACATAATTCTTGTTGTATTTTGACTGCTTAGAACAATTGTATCTATATTAAAATAAATAAAATATCTTTACCATACATTATGTATTCTTGTAATAAGTACTTTATCATCAATGTAATTCATTGTTATAGGGTAATTAATTAATTTTAAAGGGATTAACTTAAAGACTTTCAAATGAATAATTTAAATGGCAAATATAAATATAAATAAAATAAAATAATTAATAAAAAATTAATTTAATAAATATCAACAAATTTTGTTAATATTTCGAATAACCTAATGTTACATTAGGGGCTATTTATTATTTGCCCTCGACCGATGCAACCGGGGAAGGGGAGTTAGAGGGTCAAAATGGTTGATGTCAGCCGGCTGCTGGCTGCACATTAGCCCTGTCCAAGTTTATTATGGACATTATATAAAACAATCATTTAATGTCAATCAGAAGAATAAGTCGGTTTAAAATTATGATTAGTTACAGAGTTAGTTTCAAGAAGAGCCTTAGCAATGGAGGATTATACAACTTGACGAATGAATATTAACTCTTCATATATATATATATATATACTATTCAATGAAAAACTCAACTCGGTTTCTCCATCAAAGCAATTTGAAATGTTGCATTGAATTGTATATGCAATCTTGGTGAACAAGAAAATATTTAGTTGAGTGTTTTTCTTAAAAGTTAGATCAATATAATAATTAATTGCCTTGTTTTATATGGGTTAGGTGTTGTAATCGAATCAACATTTGCAGGAACTAATAATATTAATTATCACAAACTTTAATCTTCGACCTAAATACACATATGTCTATAAGTTAGATATCTCATCAAGACTCAGTTCTTAGATTAACTTCAAGTATAATGAAACTCAAATACTTGCAGGTATTGAAATGAGCAATGTCTAATAATTAAATCACAATCTCATAGTTTTTTTTTTTTTTTGACACAACATGGGAAAGGAGTACTTCCGAACACATGGACCCTTCAACATAGAAATGGTTTACACTCTTTCAAGCTACCGAATTTTAACATAGAAAAATGAGAGAAAGAGCCTCTAAAATGTTTGGATTCACAGCCGAAGTAAATCTATCAAAGAGCTAAGACCACTAAACAAACTAATTATGACACCTTGGACAAACCAACAAATGTGACAATCACTTACCCATTTCTTGGATTATTATTATTATTATTTTCAATTAGAAAAATGAGGTGATATTTTGTTCAATTCAGAACCTAATGAATCAATGTGTACTCGGTCAAAATTCTACGTATATATGCGTGATAATATCCCTAATAATAATAACCCATTAACACAAACAAATTGTATATTGCCATATTAGAATGGCATGATTTGGAACCTAAAGGGAATCCATTTAGATCTATTTAAATAAAAATAAAAATAATAATAATTTACCTCTCGTGGCCATGGAGCAACTCATAAATCTTAATTTTGTATCTATATCTAATAATAATGATATTATATTTAATAGTGTTTGAATTTGTGGACAAATCGCATGAGTTTATGTTCAATCTTATAAAAATCAGTGCAATGGATTGCATGAATCCATGCTCTTTGATAAATGGTCATGCCACTTAAAAATTGGAAGCACAAAAACAACTAAAAGGGTATAAATTTGTATTGGTGTCGATTCATATTTTGAAGGTATAAGTCGGATAAGCTTGAAGAGTAATTGTTCTGTAACTAGGGACGATAAACAAAATGTAAATTCAGTTCAAACTTCAAACTTTGTCTCCAGCGAAGCAACCATTGTCTTATTATTATTATTATTGAATTAAGTAAAATAACAACTACAAATAATTTTTTTGAGTTATTTTTACAAGGGATATTATTAGTAATACCCTCAAAGTAGCGCCATTTATCAACAATATTTATAAGTTTCAAAAATAGACATCAATACCTAATTATTAATTAAAATTTGTTAATATTTAATGGTTATACGATAGTAATGTAACACTATATTTAGAATAATTAATCCAAGTAATTATTAAATAAATACTAAAAAATTAATATTTTAAAATTCTTAATTTTAAAAACTTAATCTTTTATTCTCTCTCTTTGATTTCACTATTAAAAAAATGAGAAATTTAGTGATGGAAAATTATTGTCACAAATTATATTTTGTGATAGATTTGTTCTATAATCAAAAGTCACCTCAACAATTTATGATAGAAAAATTTTATCACAAAGAGGTGACATACTTTATAACAGAATATATCTATCACAAATATGTGTTATTTATATTTAAGTGTACAAATCTTATATGGCATATTGCCTACATGAAAGATTATGTAGATGATTTAGCACAAAATATAGCATAATAATGCTAACATCACACAAAATTAATATGACATCGTCATATAATATTTTGTATCATGAATTTATAATAAATGTCTATTACTATATGATGATACTTTGTTTTAGAAAACAAAATTTCATTAATTTTATATGTTTTAATAATTTAAATTATATTCATATATTTATATTAAATTATTTAATATATTTAATAATATATACTAATTTAATTATGAATTTATAAAAAGACTGAAATTTCAAAACATATTACATTATAAATTGTACATTGTACATAATACATAAACTTGCCATCATTATACATTGTACATTACAAAGACATTCAAAATTCCAAACTTGCCTTTATTATACATATGGCATTCTCTAATATGCACCTCACTCTTCTCTCAGCCAATAGTATTGCTTTATCAGAGGATATCTCTAAGATCTCTTTCTCCCCCATTGGATCAAATCCCGCAAAAGATTCTCTATATACGTGATCATCACACAAAAATTAAAATCATGAAATATTTATTATCTTATTTCTAAATCAGAATGGAGTTGGTGCAGAACAAAGTACTTGTAGTTCTTTTCTTTTTAAAATTTCGGTTTAGTTGTAATCCATCGGCATACCCAATAATGCAAGTAGCTCGAATATTTGAATGTTTTCATAATTCACTGGTTAAATTCATGTTTCGTAATGTGTATTTAGAATAGATTATTAAAGATTACAACTGACTTACTTGTCATCATAAATTGAACCAGACAGATCCGTCCCGATACTTGTCTATACGTTCAGGATATATCGGTTAAGTGTTAAATCATTATTATTATTGTAAATATGAGGGTATCAATAATTTTTAAAAATTAATTTAATAATTTAAAATTATTTTTTAAATTAAATATAAAAATTTATGATTATAACAGTAGATAAAATTATAAATCATATTTAAGTATTTAAGATTATATAAAATATAAAATTTAAATATATTCAAATTGAATCCTCTACCAAACACATTTCTTTTTATCAATTTCTTACTTCAATGGCATCAAAATCAAGCCAATTTTATTCTAATACCCTAATTACATCCAATTAAAGTTTCTACATCAAAGTCACCAAAAACTCTAATTCTTATTTTACTAATTTCTTTAATTTGATGACTTTTTTAAGCTCCACACTTGAATTCAACTCAATTTAAATCAAGAATACACACAAGAACATTAATTAAAGTCATCATGAAAAATTCACTCATCACCATCATTAAACAATGCTTTTCTTACCTTTTTTTTTTTTGAATTTTCACTAATGGAACCTTCAATTGATCTTAAAAATTTGTATTTGGCTTTGTTTTAGCTTGATCAAGCATGAAAAAAATCATGAAATAGATTAATTTTACTGTAGCAGTGTCTCCCTCCTCTTGGCCGAATTGTCTCCCTTTTTGCTTTTAATCTCCACAAAATTCTACACACTTCAATATTTGTATAGTGCTCTCTCAATTATCTAATTTGCCTCTCAACTTACTCTAAATTTTTAATTTGTCATTGGTTAAAAAGTAAGTATTTAATTGGTTCCTTTGTAACTATTTGGTTAAAATAGTTAAAGGAACTAATTAGACTTCTAACTTGACAATTCATAAAATTGTCTTTAATTGGTCAATTTTATAAGATATGAATTGTGTTTCTTAACAAAAGTTTGTTCCACGCATAACACTTATATAAAAATTTATACATTAAATTAAAATTTCTTTTTTCAAGCCAATAAAAAATTTTTTAAAAATATTCTATGATCGTCCAACACCCCATCTGAGTGTAAAATTATCAAATTAGGTATAATACCTCTCACGCGCATTATAAAAAAAAATATTTTTAATAAAGTTAAAATCGAATAACTCTACAATATCTTTATCGCTATAAACTAAAATCTAAGTATCTATACTATTAATAAAAATTAAATATTACAAAAACTCTCCAATATTCAACGTCAAATGCAACATAAACTTTATCTGTATTAAAATTTATGTCAGCATCTACCTTATAAATGTATCATATAAATCTTGATTTCTACATATCAAAGTCTTTAAACATAAATTATTTGAATAATAGTAAAGTAGGTAGAGATATTGAGTTTTATACTTCATTACCAATTCGCATTTCTGATAAAAATATCTAGTATTGTCTATTTCACATGAAAAATAGAAATAATTACTGCATGGTTCACCGCGAAGTGCATTTTTTCAGTAATAAACTTTATAACAGTAGAAATGAGCTTTGTGTCCATGTTAAATCTCGAATAATGCCACATTAATCACAATAGAGCAGGTAGACATTAAAGTATTTTAATTTATAGCACTAGCTTTTACTTCACATAATTTTCTTATTGATCTTAACTAATATTTTCCTTACCTAAACTTTCAACATCTATTTAATCGACATTGTGTATCTTCTATTGACTCCAGTTCCCAAAGGCTACAGCTAGAAGATTAAAACCATATGGTTGAAGATCCACATAAATTAATATAAATGCAAACTCTTAATGCTAGATTACAGTGATCATACTGAAAATATTGGAAAGGAGCTCCTTAAACATATGATTGCTGAGAATGGCCAGCAAAGAATTCCTATATTCTAAAATTTTCAGCCTTTAAAGATACATAACTTTTTTCTCTCTTCTATTAATTGCTCAGAATGTCCCTACTAAAGGCATAAATAGAAAACCCAATTAACAATTAAACACTCATGCTTGCAAAAAGAAGAATTACGAAGTAGAACACCTTACGAGATGAATACAATCAACTAGACATTATAAACAACTAAGAACTGATCATAAGATCACTGTAAAATAGTGAAGGCGTCTATATATTGACATACACACAATAGAATAGTAACGCCCAAATAATCCAAACTAACTATAAAGAAACATAAATGATATATGTGATATGAAAATTCGACATGGACGATTCATTCCTATTAACATTCTCATGCAAAAAATAAGCAAAACAAAGAAAGAAAACAAAATGTTTTTCCTTTACGTATATGTCGAAAGGACATTTCATCACATTTACAATAATTGAAGCCTTGTCATGTCATGTCTAACATCAAGTTTCATACGGTTTCAAGTTAACCATCAATAAAGCCAAAGGGAAAAATTCCTTACAAGATTTAATTTTATTGATGTATTGATATGTGCAATTTAAATCTATATTTTAACCCATATTATTTGAAGAATTCCGTTTTCAAGTAATTTTAGAATTATTTATGTTTTCAATGATGTTTGTATAGGGTTAATCATCAAATGATAGAAAAAGAAAGAAATGGAAACAAAAGTAGCCGAATTAGAGCCATAATCAAGAATGTCAAAAATGAGATAAACACCCATGCGAGATCATCATCAAACACTCTAGCGTTCATGAGTGATTATAAATGTCGTGGAATTGTGGTTTGTGAACACTACGATGAAAATTCCAGGGCATGCAATGATTATCTTAAGAATTGTTCGTAGCAACATTGAGAAAGCCCCAACATTGAAGATTTGAACACCACGGCATTAGGAACAAATTTTAAAGAACGCCCTCGCATTCAAGGCAGAACGTCGCGGCTTTGGGACTTTTACTACACCTTGTAAATGTTTGTTTTTTTAAACTCTTGAAATGGCTTGGTTGGCCAATGTAACTCTAACCCAGAAATTATCCTACATTGGGTAAGAACATCATTTAAAGCTATTTTAGAGATGGATTACACAAGATCAAGAGCACATTGTCTAATCATTGGAGGATTTAACCAACTTCAAGGATTGAGTAGAGACCACACTGTCTTCATAATATTTAGTTTGATTGGATTGTATCATAATTATTATTGTATTTAGCCATAAACTCTTATCATGTTGATTTAATTGTATTATCTAGGATTATGATTTTGAACTCAATATGTGTACTTGATTTATTTGATTCCATTATTATGAGTTCAATTTATTTGTTCTTAATGCTTTTAATATACTAGACTAGTGATTAAATGATTAGGAAATGTTAGGACAAATTTGAAAAAGACATCTTAGTGTTAAGCCTAGGCCAAATTGATACATGATCACAATATAGCAGTTGTGAGTTTCGATATAGGATAAAAATATACCTATATGACATGTATGGTCAATACAACTTATTCGTAATGAATTTTGATTTATTCTAATTACATAGAAATATAGTAATTGATAGATTGAGGTATAATCGCTCGATGATTAGAAGAAGTTTGTAATGAGCTTCGTGTTGTGATCAATAATTAGAATCGAGTGATTGATCATTAGGGTAATAAATTTATAATGAGGGATAGTTATATTCCTAGATACTCTTCTTATAGTGATTATACACTTTATTGCTTACACAAATAGAATTGATTAATAGTGTTAGTGTTTAGTTTAAATTTACAAATAAAAAATCAATCAACTGAATAAAAAATAATTTTATTAATTGGTTAAGAATTATAAAAATTTCTCATGGGAATGATATTTTACTCACACTTTATTACTTGTTTACGATAGCTTGCACTTGCACTTAGTATAGAAATCACACAAGTTATTGGCACCATTGCTAGAGAATTTGATTTTGTTTTCTACTAATACTAATACTAATCTATCTTGGTTTTAGTTCAAATATTTCTTTATACAATTACTTTTCATTTGTTTTTGTATAGTTAATTTTCACTTGACTTTGTTTTCATTTTCAATATGTTTAATTCCTAAATAACGGTTAAGCAGAACCAAGTTGGAACACAAAGATTACTATGAGATTTTATAGTACCACGAGTAAACGACATCCATTCTAGCATTCAGAAACTTGTCAATAATATCAACTACTTCAAAATCTAGCAAGAAGTAATTCAATTTTTGTAAGTGTCATATGATCTAAATGTGCATATTGTAAATTTATTAAAAATTTATGATCTATACAAGTACAATATACTCTTAGATGATGCAATACAGCTTAGACTATTTCATTTCTCACTTCAGGATAAAGCAAAGATTTTTCTAAAGTCATTACCCTCGGGATTTATTATAACATAGGATGGTTTAGCGCAAAGATTCTTGGCTAAATTCTTTCCACCAACAAGAACAAGGATGAGGAACGACATCACTTGTGTTTATACATGATGATTCAGAATCTCTAGATGAAGCTTAGGGGAGATTCAAATAATTGTTGAGAATATTTTCACACTATGGAATTCTAAAATGGTTACTTGTGCAAACTTTCTCAATGAATTAGATTGACATTTAAGGATAATAATTGATGCTACAATAGGGAGTGCATTAATAAGTCTGTTGATGATGCTTATAACTTTGTTAGAGGAGATGGCATTCAACAATTATCAATGGACAACTGAAATGTTGCTCTAAGAAAAATCACTAAAATGAGAGAATAAATCATTTGTGATTTATGTGGCGACAACTGTTGGGATGTGTGTTCACGTGCCAGCTCAAATTATATGAATATTTAATTTTATAACATTTATACAATGCATATTTTATTAAATCACTAATTACATTAATTAAATGGTATAATATTTGTAACACTACAATTATTGTATGATCTGCAAGAGTTCAAATCTGGTATAAAAAAGTTTGAATTAGGGTTAAGAGTTAGCACCACTGAGAATTATAAATGTTAAAGAGTTAGTAGGTTATAATAATCAGCGAAATCTAAAAAGTTAAAATCTTATTTGTAACGGGACAAAAACCTGAGAGTACACTAATAATAACGTAGTTACAAAGAGTTGCAATAGATGCTAAGAAATGTTATTATGCAAGTCTATTCTAAAATATAATATTTCTAGTTTAATTTACTGATGCAGGTCTATTAGTGGAACTATTTTCATAGATCAGTGTATGAATATATTTGGATGGTTCAAATAATTTTTTTTAGCTGACCATGGGCTTAACGAAAGCTCGTATAACATACAGGCATTTAGTGAGGACTGAATACTGTACATGCTCAATAAGGACCCTAATAGATATCCTATGAAGCCATTAATGATAAGTCGTCTCGAGTTGAATAGTATGCATGATCCTTTGACCTAAAAGTCACGATGGACTTATGAGTGATCCACCTACTTTGGTTCCTTATATGTCAGAGACCTTTCATAGTCTAACTGTTATGTGTTGCTGGGTATGGTCCGATGCTCATAAAGTCCGGTGTGCGCAAGTATAAAATCCGTCAACTTATATGGGTGAGTTGTATATTCGAATGTTCTAAAACTGTATCTCAAGAAATCTTATGACCATAAGCAATCGACCGGGAAAAGAGTTTCCCACAGTGTTAAACAATATACGCAAACAAACAATATCGTAAAAGTGTTTGCGTATATTGTTTATTGAGATACGTGTCTAGAGATAAGTTACGGATGAGAATGTGAAGATTTGACGGTGATGATTTATATCCTCACTCTTCCAAGATATATATGACAGGAGGATTATACGTATGCATTATGACATTAATTTGTATGGTTTACTACGCTAATTTGTAATATTCGTGACGTGTGTATGGGTCGTCGATCACAGACTCACGGAACAGTTTAATATGAAAAATAAAGCGTGGACCTAAGAAATCCCACAATATAAAATGTACTCGTTGTGCACTGGGATAACGTACCGAATTGAATAATTCAATTCAATAAATTTCAACAAACCAAACATTTACTTCAGTATCCCTCGGAATGTGTACATGTCAAGACTTAAGTGTTAAATACATCAATTAGTTAATAATAGTTGTTGAACAATAGGATGATGACACGTAACACATTGTAGACCATTTATTATTTGATTTAAAAATTACCAAAATAATTTTACTTATTTGATAAGCAAAGTCAATTAATTAAATATAAAATTATTTTGTTTTAATTAATTAATTAGTCAAATTATTATTAAATGAGTGGCCTACAAATTTTATGAATTAAGAATTCATTTTCTAATGCATTTGTTTCAATTGAATTTAATAATAATTAATGAAACACAAAAGCATGGCAAGACAAGGGTAGGGGCTGAATTCTATTTGTTTCAAATGAGAAATTGTTTCTCATTTGGCATTATAACCGACCAAATTCATCCAATAATAGGTCATGCTCATGCTATTTGTTTATTATAAACTAATACAAAATCAAAGGCATTTGGCTTCCATACTTGGTGGGCCATGAATTGTCTCATTTGAGGGAAAGAAATTGAAGCAAATAAGAGCAAAATGTTTGGTCATTTTCATGAAATGGATTCGACCAAGTCTAAAAGAAGTGAGAGTGAAGTACTTCAATTTTTCAAGAGTTAGAAAAATTATCTAAGTGTTGAAAACACTTCAAACTTCTTCTCTTTTTTCTTTATATAGAGCCGGATTTACTACAAGTAATAATTATATGGTTTTTTGTTCTTTAAATGTTAAACTTGAATACAAGCAATTATAACTTGTAATAATTCAAAGCTTAAGAGTTAAACTAAGGTTTAAGGAGTTAAACCCTTACTGTAACAAGCTGCTATTCTAGCTTACCCAAACTCACCAAGTTGGGTACTAAAATTACAAACAAGTGAGCTTCAAGGTGGGAATTTTGGCAAAAATAAGATCAAAATGCTTGTAAGGTGATTGTTCAAAACTTGTCATTTCACTTATGTGATAACATGAAAAATTAATTATGCTTATCAACCTAGGAAATTAGATTTTTAAACCTTTATTGCACATAAAATATTTATGATGCATGATTATGTATTGATGAATACATTACCCACATGCATGCACCATAGGATAATCAACCTTTTTCAACAACCATCCAAATAGACAATGCATAAAAATTTCACATTATATTAGAAGTTGTAACCAACAGTATGATAACCCCAATTCTAATTTATATTATCTAGAATTGAGGGATTATACAAAGAGATTTTAGAGTAGCAACTAAAATTAGCTGCAGCATAAGAAGAATTCCACATTAAAGAATATGTTCATTCAAAACATTGGGAATGTAGATGCTCTCTTACAAAGCCAATATATGTCTCTGCGGACTATAGAGACTCAAGTTGAACAATTTATAAATATAAGCTATAATCATCCTCAAAGAGCATTACCTAGCAACATAGAAATTAATTATGTAGAAAATATTAAACACTACAAGGAAATCATTGTAGAAGATAGAATAGAGCAACCTATAACCATTGAGATAGAAAAATTAGAAGAGAATCATCACAAAGATGAAGTGCAAATAGAAGAAGAAGAGAAAGCACAAGAACAAGAAAAAGAAGCACAGCAACAAGGCTTCTTGAGTCATTGTAATCCACCACTTCCATTGCCAAAAAAGCTTGAAAAAGAGAACCTTGATTAGCAAATTTATAATGATTTTTCCTATTGTTTCAAGATCAATATGGTAATTTCTTATAAAGCACAATCACTTCCCAAACTGCAAGTAATTATAGCCATAAGAGATCAAGCTCATGAAGAGGCATCGCCGCACAAAATAAATGCCAAGAAGCAATAAGGAAAGTTCATCAAGAAGAAACTAATGGATACCGGTCAACGAGGTTCAATCTTTCAGTTTAAAATTAAATTCTTTTTAAGAAGGCTCAAAGCAAAGTAGTCGGAGCTTCCTTTGAAAGGTTTTCTCATAGAGCTATGGAATCCGAAGAAAAAGAATGTTAACACTCAAAGACTTTGACTTAAGTTTCATAAGAAAGTGCATCAGACATACAATTTGATCCATCATGAGTTAAAAAAGTAGGACGTCAAGCCGAAGACGTTAAGTTAAACACTTCTTGAGAGACAACCCAAGGTGAATTGTTTTTTGTCCATTTCGTTTTAATTAACTATTCTTCTATTTTGTTGGTGTGTAAGAGCACGAGCAGGGAGAAGAATCAATCCAATGCCCCAGCGTGAATTCTGGGGCCTTCAACGCTAGGGCGTCATATTTGAAGTGCCCCAGCGTTCATCCAGGAAAGATGAACCCTACAACATTATAAGAACATCGCAACGTTCACTCAAAAAGTATGGTTTCAGCAGGAGTTTCAAAATTTTAAAGACTTTCAATACCACTGGATGCAGTTATGAGCAATTCTCTTGAGAGTAAACATTAGCTACCTCCTAATGATAACTCCAACCACTGCCCTACCACCCGATGCCCCTATTGTTGATGACGATGAGGATCATGCTGACTTAAGATTCGATCTAGCATATCTTGGGGATGCTTGAGCCAACATTTCACATATCAAGAAAGTATTTCAATTTCAATTTTTTTTTCTGCTATCATAAGGACCATTCCAAATTTTAGGTTTGGGGGAGAGGAAACGCTTCCTATATTTTTCTCAATTTTTATGTTATTTTTTATTTATTTTACTATTTTTTTTAATTTATGTTATTTTGTGTAATTTAGTTATGTTTGTAGTAGAAATGGAGAAGCAGTAGTAATATAATGTTGGTCATTCATTTTCAAATTTTATATCATCTATTACATATTTTTGTTTCCCATATGTCTTGTTGGATTAAGATGTTGATTCCTAGTTAATGATAAGAAAATGAAATTTGACTGATACTTATTTTCTAAATCTTTAGGAAACGATAGATACTCAAATGATCCATGCACCAATACCTAAATAGAATTTGACCTTGTTTATGATCACCAAATTTTTGAATACATAAATAAAGCTTGTGTTAGTTAACTTTTGCTTAGAGATGCTTATACTCAAGTAGTACACTTCAATCTCAATTAATAGACAGACACTTTAGAACTTGCTTGATTATGACTTGAGACGAAATCCTATGAAACACATGAATAGAGAGATGAAATTAGGTCATCTTTGAACCGTTTGAGTTTTACTAGCCTACCTATGATTTATATTTATCGATAGTCATCTCAATTGAGCCTGAAATACTTTTTTTCTTAAATAACTACATTACAAGCCTAAACTTTGAATTTGAACCCAAAATATCCTTAACATCATAAACACTGAATGTATTAAGAAATATTATGGAGTTTGTAGAGTTATGGTTGTTTAAGAAGAAAAAACAACAAAATTTGGTATGTAATCGCCATATTAAGTTTGGAGAAATTATTCTAAGTTTTTGAGAGTTTATTATTAAAAAAAATTAGAAAAAACTATTAAAAAAAAGAAGAAAATTTTAATGAATAAATGGTTGAAAGAAGTTGGGTAAAAATCTAAGTTTAGGGGATTTAAATCAAGTAATGAAGTTCAAGTGGTAGTCAAGGGGACTTAGTGTTCATGGTTTGGATTAAATCAAATTTTTATCGAAATAACCCACCTCGACCCTAGTCCTACATTACAAGTTAATAAAAAGACCTAATAGATCCCTAAACATGTATAGTGTTTTGTGCTTTAAAATATGCCGAGACATTTCTTTTCTATACAATCTTGAGCACTTGAGCTAATATTGGTAAAATTTAATTAATACTTGCTTATTTTACACATACACAAGGTTGATTATAGTGTTTGTGCATTTTAAAAATACAATTTCAATTCTAAAAGATTTGAATATAAGTGAGGCAGTTTTTAAGACAATTATGTAATCATTAAATTAATCCAACCATGTGTTAGTTTTTCATGATTTGATTTTTCATTTTTGTTTGAATTTTTTTGTGAGTTGTTTATTTTGCGTGTGTGTGTTATTCTCACTCATTGCTTGAGCATGAGCAATTATCTAAGCTTGGAGGTATTTATATATGTAATTTAGATCTTATTTTTGGCCTTATTTTATCTAAAGAATTGTTCATTTTTTAGTATTTTTAGAGTTATTTATGCTTTCAATGTTGTTTTTATAAAGTTAATCATCAAAAGGCGGAAAAATAAAGAAATAGAAGCAAAAGTAGCTGAATTAAAGCCAAACTCAAGAATGGCGAAAATGAGATGAACGACCCCTATGTTCATCATCAAACGCCCCAGTGTTCACTAGTGATTATGAACGTTGTGGCGTTGTGGTTTATGAATGTTGCGGTGTAAATTTGAGGGCATGCAATGGCCTAACGGTCCAAGGGAAACGTCGTAGTGCTGAGAACGCCCCAACGTTGAATATTTGAACGCTGTGGTGTTAGGGCAAAATTTTAAAAACACCCCTGCATTCAAGGCAGAATACCACGGCTTTAGGACTTATACTATACCATATAAAACTCCACTTTTTGAACTCTTAATGTGGCTTGGCTGACCCCTAACCTATTTCTCTTAATCATAACACAACTCTAACCTAGAAATCATCCTACATTAGGCAAGAATAATATTTAAAGTTATTTTGGAGAGGAATTATAGAAGATCAAGAGCACATTAGATAATAATTGAAAGATTCAACCAACATCAAATATTGAGTGAAGACCATATTGTCTTCATAATATTTTGTTTGATTGGGTTGTATCATGATTATCATTATATTTAGCCATAAACTCTTACAATGTTGATTTAATTTTATTATTTAGGATAATAGTTTTAAACTCAATATGTACACTTAATTTATTTGATCCCATTATTAAGAACTCAATTTATTATTCAATTTGTTTGTTCTTAATGCATTTGATATACTAGACCCGTGATTGAAAAATGAGGGAACATTAGGATAAATTTAAGAAATGCATTTTAGTGTTAAGCTTATGCCAAATTGATACATTATCATAGCATATCAGTTGAAAGTTTGTTATAGGATAAAAATATACCTATATAGCATATATGGTCAATACAACTTGTTCATGATGAATCTTTATTTATTCTAATTACCATAAGAATATAGATAAGTGATTGAGGTATAATCGCTCGACCATCAAAAAGGGCTTGTGATGAGCTTCATGTTGTGACAAATAATTAGAACTGAGAGATTAACAATAGGGGTAATAAATTCCTATATAGGGATAGCTATATTCATAGATACTCTCCTCATAGTGATTATACACTTTATTGCTTGCACAAATAGGAATAATTAGTAAGTGTTAGTGTTTAGTTTAGCTTAACAAATCAAAAATCAATCGACTGAATAAAAGTGAGAAGCAACAATTTTATTAATTTATTAAGAATAATAAAAATTCATCGTGGGAATGATACTCTACTCAAACTTTATTACTTGTTTACGATAGCCTATACTTACGCTCAGTATAGAAATCGCACAACATGCATAAGAATCAAGCATTGTTATTTCTTCCTCATAACACATAAGTGAAGAATCGACTACTTAGACAAATCAAGCATTAAATTAGATAAAAATAAGAAAAGCCAAAAATATAAAACATAGCACATATGACAGTGACATTCTCTAAAACCATTAAATATGACAAGGAAAAGCATGAGATGTGTGAAAGGGAATTGATTATCTCAACTAAAATAAATAGATAAATAAATGTGAGTACATATAAACAAGCCAAGATTGGCAATTATGCATAAACTCTACTTATATAAAATATTTATTAACATCCACTGACATATACATCTAGTGCTGTATAAAACTTTAATTCAAATTTTGAAGTGTCGTACTTAAAGAATCAGCAAACTTCTAGACTTTACAGTAATGCTTTCAAGAGCATACAAAATTCTTACATGAAGTCATTGGCTGAATCAATAACTTAGATCTACCCATGAACCAAGTTATTTTTACAATTAGGGGACATTAATTTTTATCACTTTAATGTTCGAACTTTAACATCAAACAATTACAACTACCATCAGTAGAAAAATAAAAGGAAGGAAGGAAACAACAGTAGATGTTTCATTGTTACAATTACGGGACCTCAATAGTTGAGATATTTCATTGTTACAATTACAAGCATACATACGAATACTTTCAAGTAATCGCAAAACTAGCAGCCAAAAGCAACTTGTAAAACTTTAAATACATCATAACTTTCTACGTTTACATTATAAAGCTCAAAATGACAAATTAATGAAAATTGATGGTCAAAAATTGATTTGATGTGCTACCTGCTCAATATTATGTAGATAATGGTTTCTTCCAACAAAATGTAAAACTGCTCTACAACGAAGACAAAGTCCATTAAATGTTTATCCTATAATCTGCTTAACCACTTAGAGAAGCATCCATTTCTAGGGATAACAGAAGACAGCTAGGTTTAAAATAAAGTACTTGAAATGAAAAATAAATTACTGAGAAAGATAAGATATAAGTCGTGGACGAGAAATTGTGAAGACAAGGGGCAATTGTTACAACATCATGCCATATATTTAAGCAGACAAGACCTTTTGCATGCTCGATGTCCATCAAAATATGGAGAAACCACAAATAGAAAATTATACCACTACCAGAATAACAAAGGCAATAGTCTAAATGATAGAATACTTCAAGGTGCAAAAACTGTTAATAATTATCTACCTTCAATTGCAGGCTGCTGGATTCTTGTATAGGCAATACTTTAAATCTATAGTTCAAAAATCCTAGAACAAGAAGGAAAAAAGATATAAATGTATAGCAGTAAAGAACTTAAAGAGCAAGAGAAAAAGCATAAAGAAGAATTGATAAAAATAAAAAAGAAACAAAAAAAGCTGTCAACAGAGAGGAATCAAGGCCAAAATACCTGTGAATAAGGCTTCAAAGTTTCAATTATAATAAATTCCTCAAAGAACTTTAGAAACATACTATTGCACCAAATTAATATCAAATTCCATGTTAAAGTGTAGGCCAACAAAATATCAACTCATTCCTTGGCCTTATGCCTCTATCAAAATAAACTTGCCTTATTCCCAGTTTTAGCTGTTTTCTTGATCTCTGCAACCAATTTCTTCTCCTGAAATAAGAAAAAATAAAATAAAAAGTATTGAAAATTACCCGCACTTATCACAGAGAAGAGCAAATTCGCCAGATCGTAGAGGCCAACCTCTCCTCCACTCAAAGAAATCTACAAATTTTTCCAAAACTGAATCGAATCAAACATATATTCAATCCCTAACTCAAAGCAATTGGTCAACAAAGGTTGAACTATCAGAGCTACCAACTATATACAGCCAAAACCAATACTGACTAACCTCTTGTGCCTCATTACAAAATGACGATGACATCCATTTTTGGCTCTTCCTAAAATGGAGCTCCGATTCGGGACCTCGTCCACTATCAAGCTCCGCATTGCCATGGCCCTTCTCTTCCATCCAATTTTTTGCCCAAACAAAATAATAATAAAGTTGGTGTTTGTAGATGAAATAGTAAGACGAGTTGCGTGAGAGTAAAAACACCCCAAATGACATCATTTTGAAAAAAAGGGAAAAACACCAAAACGATATCGTTTTCTTTTTTCAAATCTTAAAATGTCAAAATGACATCACTCGGCGTCATTTTACAATGACACTTCAGGTTTATTAAAGTTTTTTAAATAATTTTAAAAAATATTTATCACTAATATTTAATATTTTTCGATACATTCTATCACTATGTTATAAAAAATATCACAAATTTATGATAAAAATTTAATTTTTTTATTGTGATTGAAGTTATCAAGAATTACTGATAATATAAAATTTGTAATAGAATTTAGTATAAAATTTTGATATTAATATATTTTTATTAAAGTTTTTATCACTAAAACTCTTTTTTTAATAGTATTTTCTCTTTCTCTGTCTCCTCTTAAAATCTGCAAATCTCTTTCAAAAAAATCTCAAACTCTAATTTTCTCTACCAAATATGTTCAAATGGGTGTTATTTAAATTGAGATTTATGATAATTGATTGTGTGAAAAGAAAAGAGGAAAGAAAGAGAAAAGTTAAAGAAAATTAAAAATTAGAACGTAATTGTCAAGTTAGCAATATTATCAATGGCATGTTAGACATTTTGTAGACTCTATCATATCAAAAGTTAATTTGTTTTTAAAAATATTTCTTAATAACCGGCTATTGATGCTATTTTTAAAACCTATAAGTATTACTAATAAATAGCCTTACTTCGACAGTATATTAATAATATCATTACTATAAATATCTATATTATATATCTTTAATAACAAAAAGAATCAGAAAATTTTGTATTTTATGACACATATATTTCTTTTGCCTTTTCTTTTATTTTTTTTTTTGTTTTTGATGAAGTTTAACTGTTATTAATTATTATAAAATGGATAAATTTTCACAAAATAGTTATAATACCTCAAGAAAAAAGTTTTATAAAAAAAAAATGCTTAAAAATCGAAATTGAAAATATGAAACAAATGACAATGCACAGAGATTCAAGCGATAGCCACAAGCACCATCTAAGTAGCAAATGACGAAGTGGCAATATCATTAAGATTTGGATGCTGTGATAGTGGTATAGTTTGTGGTTTTTATGTTTTATTATTGTTGACCACAAATTTTGGGCCCTTGGTCAAACATGGAGTTTTTCATCAAGAGATCAATTTATATCTTTGTAAAGATCGTTAAATGATATAGTCAAGTAGTTACTATTTATCATGTGCACTTTTAGTAATTGGTACTTGTTAACTGTAATCACTAAGTTGGTCAAGCTACATCGTTAGCAATTCGGCAATGACTCTCCATTGCTTAAGTTGTAATTAGTGGTGAAAAAAAGGTAAAAAGTGAAGTGAGTGTAGTTCTTATGTTTTGCGTGTGTAAATTGCTAGAATTTACTTATTTATTCCTACATGCGAGTAAAGACTTTGTATTATATAAACAGCCTTAGGCAGTTAACTCATTTTGTGGATTGCTCATCATTCAAAGGTTATGTTTGTGGTATGAAAATTTAGGAGATATTGGTCAGTTGTTCTGTGCTCTGCATTTTATGAAAGAAGTGGGTGATGTGCTTTGTTTGGTTTAAAAACACAAATGTTGTGGACCATGTGGTATAACTGCTCCACAAACTGGGTGGTCCTTAAACATGATGAAGTCTTTGTGTTCGTGTAGTCATTGGCCCTTGACAAGACACGAACATTTTGAAGGGAGGGTTAATGAAGAGTCTCGGTGTATAATCAGCTCGACACTAGTTAGGGGGGGTTAAGTGTGAGTGCTCGACATATTAGGAATGGAGTTCCTCAGTTTTAGGAAGACTAGGGACTAATCTTACATGTGCTAGGCCATTGAACCATGATCGATCTTAAGTGGTTCTCGGCTAATGTAACCATTAATATACCTTGGCTTATCCACTTTGGACTCAAGTGGGCTTGGGCTCGCCTATTTTGGGCCTGAGTAAACTGGGTCTAAGATCTTATAGGCAATAAGGATTCCTCAGTTTTTAGTATTTACTAGTCAATAATGGAAACTCTCGTAGAGTGTTTGACTTGATGTCCTTGGATTATAGAGTTTGTGAAAGTGTGCTAATTTTCTAAGGTGTATGCATGTGGTACGTGTTTGTTATAATTAAATTTACACATTTCATACATAAATTAATGCAGCAGAACTGAAAATCTAATTTTCTAGTGTAATAAATACATTTAAATTTTAAGTTTCATTACTATAATGAAATTAAAGATTGAGAATTACCTGTCAAGTCTTTGAAAATTTTCAATCCAAAGTTTACCACGAAGCGTACTCACAAGTAATTCTAGGATCCAACTAGGGTGGGCTTGGATTGCTAGAACAGCAGCTCTAATTTTCAGCAATGGTATTTTACTCTTAAATACTAAATGGTTATCTCTTTAACCATTACCTAAACTCTTTAAGCTTTAGTTATTAGTTAAACACTTTTAACTAATTACATTTATTTAAATAAAAAATTGAAAATGGGGTTTTAAGTGTGCAACTCTTGCATAACATTTGAAAATAATTTCCAATGAAATATTGTTTTATTCAACTTTTTGATGAAATAAAATTTCTTTTACAATTTATTTAGCCATAGATGGCCATGGTTTATGAAGAAGAAAAAGAAAAAGCTCTTTAAGAGCAATTATTGCTCTCATTCTCTAAAACTTATCTTTCTCTCTCCTTTCTCCATCTTGGCCGAACCAACAACCATGGAGAAGATGAACAATTCTCTAACTCATTGAAAAAATTGTTCTCTCACTTACACTTATCCAAATGGCAGAAACACACACCCATAAAAAAATGAACCAATTTATTTTTATATTAGTAAATTCATTTTCCTTCAAATAATAGCCAACAAAAAATGGCCCACAACAAATGCATAGCCATGCCTTATTATTTCAAGTCTTTACCAAATAAAATATAAACCATTTATATAATATGTTGACTTGTTAGAATAAACAAAACATTTTTACTTTATCAACAATTCATAGCTGACCATTCATGTAACAAAAGGAAAAAAATTGCTTTGTTTTTATATTTGTTAAATTTCCTCTCAATATTTGTTGCCAACATATGCCCCCACCATGTATGACATATTCTATTAAGCCATTTAACATGCTTCATTTTATTTTAATCACATTAATAATAATAAAAACAAAAATATGTGATTTGTGATTTAACAATTAAATCAATTGTTTGACTTTAAATAATATAATATTAATAACAATTATTAATTTTTTTTATTCAAAATAATTTTGAATAAATAAATAACTTTGTTTGTCTCACAAGTAAGGTTATTTTGGTAATTTTTAAGTCAAACAATAAATGGCCTAAAATGTGTCACGTGTCATCATACCATTGGTCAACAACTATTGTTAACCAATTAACGTATTTAACTCTTAAGTCTTGACACGTGCACATCCTAAGGGAACTTAAAACAAATATTCCGATTTGCTAGAATTTACTGGATTAAACTATTCAATCCAATACACTGTCTTAGTACACAATGAGTACACTTTATATTATGGGACTTTCTAGGTCCACAACCGATTTATCAAATAGAACTATTCTATGAGTTCGTGATCGACACCCTACGCACATGTCACGATATTACAAATAGGTGCGTTAGACCAAACAAGTTGAGGTTATAACATATTTGTATAATTCTTTCATCACCTATATCCTGGATGAGCGGAGATAAAGATCACCACTGTCAAATCTCTATGTGCTATTCTATAAACTTATCTCCATATTTGTATTTCAATAAATAATTTACGCAAACACTTTTACGATATTATTAAACCCTATGGGATACTCTTTTTCAGGGTTTATGCTTGTGGTTATAAGACTTCTTGAAAACAAATTTAGAACATCAGGATATATAACTCATCCATGTAAGCTGACGGATCCTATATCCACCCACACCAGACTCCATAAGCATCGGACCATACCCAGCGACACGTAACGGTCAGACTATGAAAGGTTTCTGACATATGTGAAACCAAAGTATGATGGATCACTAACAAGCCAACCGTGGCGCTTAGGTCAGAGGACCACGAATATTACTCAACTCGAGAAGACCCTTCATTGAGGGCTTTATGGGATGTATATTGGAGGTCTTCGTGAGTCTGTTCAGTATTCAGTCCTAATTGAATACCCGTATACTTATACGAGCTTTCGGTAAGCTCATGGTCAGCTAAGAACAACCATATGTACTATACAAATATAGCATACACTGATCGATATATAAAAGAGATTTACCGATAGACCCGCATTAGTAAAAATAGATCAGGAATATAATATTTGAGAACATACTTGAAAACCGAATTTGATAGGGTTGACTAAAGGGTTCAAAATCTGCATGGAGCTCTTTAAGTAGCACTAACCTAACTTAGACCTTAATTGGCTTGATGGCGAGCTCATTAAGCATCAACCGATAAAGGAGAGTATAGATGAGGACGCCTAATAGATTATTAACTTAGATGCTAGGGAAGAAAACTCCTCAGCTTTTAGGTCAGTCACAGAGATTACCAAAGAGATAATCTATAATTAGACTATTTGCTAATGCCCATCCTCTTCTTTTGGTGAGCAATCCCCTTTTAACAAGTCCAGAGGAGACAAGGACTGAAGAGCCCTTACCACAGCCTGATGCTTGGGTTAAACCTTTCTTTTCTTATCTTTATGTTGTTTTTCCCATCTCGTTTTGTAATAAAATAGTGTAGATTAATAAAAATTTATAGCATGAATGCCATTTTTTTTATACTTGGAATATATATTTTTGTCTTTGATATCTATTTGGTATATTTAATAAATGATGTCGATTCAATATTATTTGTTTAATGGAACTACTTTTCAGAGGCTGATGACATCAAACAATAACATATTGAACACTTAAAACTCAAGCACAACAAGTAATTAAGTAATAGGTTGAGCACTTAACCCCTTTTTGAGGATCTTTAATCCAAACATATTATGGAGATGGATTAGTTCTGATCACCATTAAACATGAGTGGTGAGTGCAAGCCAAATCTTAAATAGGTCACAAACACTTTTAACAAGATCTGGCTAAGTATGGGGAAATCATTTCCCTTGAAAGCTCAGGCATTAATAAAATCCCTTACTTATATTATACATACTCAAGTTGATTCATATTTAAGAAAGTTCAATCATGAGCAATCATAAGGTCTAAATAATCCTTTAAGGATTTTTCAATACGAGTATAAATAACTTAGGCTACCATCTATACCATCTACTTAGTATTGTGTCTTATCATTTTAACCCTATCTCTAAAATGAGTTGTCTTGATGAGCTATAGACTTTCTTGATTAGTCCTGATCATTGGTGATCCAATTTTACCTAAGTTCTAAGAAGGAACGTAGGTAGTTTTTAGGTTTTGATGAATTCAAAGATTAGTTCTTATTATTGGTTAACTAATTTTTCCCAAGTCTAAAATGACCTTAGTTGTTCTCAGTGACCTATTAAACTAATATCCCATCTTTGTTGTTGCACTTAATTTTTTTTCCAATTTTAGAGAAGAACATTGGCCATTCTTAGAGTCTTTAAGGTAGGTGGATTGTCTTTGTTACCAATTACTTGATTTTTCCTTAGTTCTGAGGAGAATATTAGTTGTTCTTAGGTTGTTTTAGGTAGATGGTTCATCCTCATCATTAATAACTTAGATTTTCCCAAGCTCCTAATGGAATATTTATCATTCTTAAGGTTCATATAGGAGAAAGATGTGATGTTGTCCTTTTTACACGAGCACTATTTCCCTTTAAAGACCAAAACTCTTAAGAGCGATATTGTCCTTTTATACTAACAATGGTTCCTGTTGGAGATCAAAGATGTAAGATTAGTTGTTCTTAGGTTGTTTTAGGTAGATGGTTCATCCTCATCATTAATAACTTAGATTTTCCCAAGCTCCTAATGGAATATTTATCATTCTTAAGGTTCATATAGGAGAAAGATGTGATGTTGTCCTTTTTACACGAGCACTATTTCCCTTTAGAGACCAAAACTCTTAAGAGCGATATTGTTCTTTTATACTAACAATGGTTCCTGTTGGAGATCAAAGATGTAAGATGTGATAGGGTTTAATTATGTTTAATATTTACATCCTCTGAATTTATTTTTTACCCATTTAATTAAATTTTGGCTATTTATGAAATTTTTTGTTTGATTTATATGGTTTTAAACATTCGACACAAAGATACTGGAATTCAGATGAGAACGAAGAAAAGATCACAAAAAAGAGCTAGTATTGCAGTGCCCAAGTCAGTGACTCCAGCGCTGCGACACCCAAAAGTTAACATCGTGATGCTCATTCAAATTAAAAAGAGTAGAGTTTTAGGTCTCAACGCCCTAATACTCAGAAATACAACACTGCGGCACTCAAGTCAAAAAGGTTAGTACTGCGACACTCTAAAAGTTTACATCATGGTGCCTATGCAATAAATAGAAAAATTAAAATGAAACCCAATCAGACTTGGACTCAAAGAAACCTTATTTTGAGGTCATGAAGCCTATAAATAAGAGCCTTGAGAAGCCAAAGAAATACACACAAGTAAGAGCAAAGAGCAAAAACAAGTTTTCAAGAGAGATTATAGCCAATTTAAAGATTAAAGAGAGAATTATGCTACAAGTTGAAGAGAGAGTGGAGATCTAGGGTGTCAAACTTTGTTTACTCTTTTTTTTTCTTAGTTTAATTATTATTTTTCTATGATGTCTTTTAATTTATACCCTAGTACTCTTTTATTCATCATAAACTAACTTTGTATATCTAGATTGCAACTGTTAAACTTAATATGTAATTGAATTTAGTTTTCTCTTTTATTTTATGAACCCAATAATTTGAGTTGTTCAATCTATATGTGCTTAATGCTTTCTTTATATCTAGCCAATATATAGATTATCTTAGGAACCATAATGAACTTGACAAAAGAATTTATATGTTTAACCTATGGTAGATTTATATATGATCATAGCATAACAATTATCAGTTTATGTGGGATAGATATATACTTACATGACATATATGATATTAATAGATCAATTCTTAATGAGTATGATCTTATTCTAATTACTATAAATGTATAGGTAATTGTTAGGGTAATATATAGTAATTTGACCATCAATAGAGACTTATGACGAGATAAAGAATCTAGCCAACAATTCATAATTGACGAGATAGTTTTCTCTCTTATTTTATGAACCCAATAATTTGAGTTGTTCAATCTATATGTGCTTAATGCTTTCTTTATATCTAGCCAATATATAGATTATCTTAGGAACCATAATGAACTTGACAAAAAAATTTATGTGTTTAGCCTAGGGTAGATTTATATATGATCATAGCATAACAATTATCAGTTTATGTGGGATAGATATATACCTACATGACATATATATGGTATTAATAGATCAATTCTTAATGAGTATGATCTTATTCTAATTACTATAAATATATAGGTAATTGTTAGGGTAATATATAGTAATTTGACCATCAATAGAGACTTATGACGAGATAAAAAATCTAGCCAGCAATTCATAATTGAGAGATTAGAATAAGAAAGTAACTAGTTCAAGTAAAGTATTAAAGGATAAGTTGTAACCCTAGGTTCTTTCTTTCGTGGTGATCAAACTTTGTTTGCTTAGAGGTTTTGCCTTGGTTAATTAGTTTAGAAGAGATTAGTTTTAAATCAATTTTATTTTGTTTAGATAAAATTAGGAGTTCTAATTTTAGTAATTAGTAAAGAATAGTTTAAGCATAGTCTCTGTGGGAACATTATTTTAACTCAAATCTATATTTTCTATTACGATAGTATACACTTGCGCTTAGATAAAAAATACACAACAAGATGCAATGATGTCTTTTTTGGACGAGCACTATTTCCTCTTAGAGATTCAAGATCTAATATAATATTAGATATTGTAATTTTCAAATTAGCAATATTTCCTCTTAAAGATTGAAGACATAATGCTAAACACATTAAAGGAGAATCTCAGAACAAGCTTGAAATGCATTAATTATATAAAAGACAGAGCTCGAATGAACTTGTTATTACACTGATAAAGTACTTCGAAGTAAAATATATATATATATATTATATTGAAGGCAATGACTACATTGGGGGTTTAAGGATAATATCTCTTGAGCAGCTCAATATTCCACAAGTTTTGGACCACTTGTCCTTCTGTATGACTAAGCTCATAAGTACATAGTCCAATTATTTTTAGAACCTTGTAAGAACCTTCCCAGTTTGAACCAAAGACTCTATTAATGAGGTTCTTACTTAGTACTCGTAAGACATACCTCAAGAGAATGTCACCCTCTACAAACTCTCATATATAGAACCTTTTATTATAGAACCAAGTGAGTAAATCGATGCTCAAACTTGTGCGCATTTCCTTTTCTGTTTAAAGGGGTCTAGTTATCCTTGTAGTAGCTTCTTATTTTCACTCTCTTTAAAATACAAACCTCAATGAATGGGTACTCAAATCTCAGTAGAGATGATTACCTCATACCTGAAGGCTAATAAGAATGAGTCTCTTTAAACACAATCTTACTTATAGTCTTTAAGACCTATAATACTTTGGACAACTCCTCTACCCAATGCCATTTCTCTTTTACCAACTTCTTCATTGATAATTTCTTGATAAGTTTGTTTGAGGACTTCACTAGCCCATTAAATTTAGGGGTAAGCAGTGAGGTAAACTAGAGCTGAATAAAGAGTCCTTAGCAGAAATATTTAAAGTTATCATTGCCAAACTATGTATTGTGGTCAATTTTGATAAGGTTCTATAAATGAGATTCTTCAATACAAAGTCTTTGACTTTCTTTCTCAATGATTTTGGTTAATAGCTTTGCCTCGACTCACTTGGTAAAATAATCAACTATAACTATAGTATATTTGGCCACACCTATCTACCCAGGGCAAAGAGACGATCAAGTCAAGCTCCCATTATACAAACGGCTAAAGGTTGGTCATTACTTTCAGGCTCTTAGAAAAAGCGTGTATATGATTGATATGCCTCTGGCAAATGTCACACCTCTAAAAGAGTTTTATCATATCTTGGAAAGTAGTAGGCTAATAATATTAAAGTCTAAAGGCCTTGTGTGCTAAGGACTCAACACCTAAATAATTGCTCTAAATACCCTCATGTATCTTCATCAACACATAGTCAACCTCGTTGTGATCGAGGCATCTCAGGTATAGGTGAAAATGACCTTTGTGATAAAGGAATTCTTCAATCAAGGTATATCTTGTCGAAGTATACCTGATTGGCAGGCCTCTTACTTATTCTCAAGCAGTTCTCTATGCTCAATGCATTACTTGATTGAGTCCATCCAGCTTCGACTAAATATGACCTAGACAACCTCCTCTACTTCTGCCTTTATACTAAGATTAAAGATGTACTTTAAGGGCATGAAGGAATCCTAGTGTCTTCGGTTGAAGCTAACTATACTATTACATCTACTTGGTGATTTTCACTCTAAGAAATCTGCTTAACAACCCTTTCTTCAAATTGAGGTGTTAACTTTTTTGCCTTCTATAAATAGGCCAACATGTTCTCTCTTCAAGCTTTAAAGTCTTACTTAATCTGACTAACTATGAATTGAGAGTCACTTTTGATGAAGACCCTTTTCATCAATAATTCTCTAGCAAATCAAAGGCTAACTAGGAGAGCCTTATACTCAATTTCATTATTAGTCACTTGGAATCCAAATCGAACTTCATAGCTAATCGCATCTTTTTCAAAGCTAACGAGGATAACCCCAGCACTACACCTATTAGAGTTGGACGCCTCTTCAATATAAATTATCTAACTTAGAGTCTTCAAACTTTTGATTGCATGAAGGTCCTTAAAATTGCCTTCTTGTATTGCAACCTCCCTATATGTGCATTATGTCATAAAGTCTGCCAATGTTTGGCCTTTAATAGAATCTTTGAATTCTATTGAATGTGAAACCACTAAGCTCAACAACTCACATTGATAGGTCAAGATTATCCAGATTTGCTCGAGGTATTGGTTAGCCAAGACCACTATAATGTATACCTAGAAGTAAGGCTTTAACTTCATTTATAATATAACCAATATGAGAGCAAGCTTCTCTAAAAATGGGTATCAACTTTCAGGATCAGTGTATACTTTGCTGGTAAAGTAAAATAGTTTGTGAGCACCCTCTTCTTTCATTACAAACTTTAAGATTATAGCATGGGCTAAGACTTTCAAGTCTATGAACAGTTGGTCTCCAGTCCTTGGCACTGTAAGGTGGATAGGTTATGCTAAATAAGCCTTTAAATTCTGGAACGACTCCTTGCATTGGGGTGTCCATATTGTTTTCCCTTTTCTTTTAGTCACTTAAAACAATCTGAAAGCATTTGGTAATAGTGTTGGAGATAAACTTACTTAGTGCGGCTGTTCGATCAATCAGTCTCTAGTTCTCCTTTATGGTGCTCAATGATGTCATCTCTAGAATGGCTTTAACCTTGTCCAAATTAGCCTTGATCCTCTTCTGGCTCCCCATAAATCTGAGACACTTCCTTAATTTACTCCTAAAAGTACACTTTTCAACATTAAGTTTTATGTTATTCTCTCTTAAGATTTCAAAGTTTTTCCTAAGATCTTTTATGTGGTCATCAGATTCATGGATTTAGTGATTATGTTGTCCACATAGATCTCTATGCTTTAGCCGATCAGGACCTTAAATAAGCAATTGAGCAAGCCACTCCGAGTAGTGGACTTTTTAAATGAAACTTACTAGTAACAACTTATCGACTTCCACAGTTACGACTTCATTCTTCTCTTAGTTGAAGATCTTCATCTTTTACTAAATAGGCTTGAAGGTCAAGTTGATCACCAATTTGGAGGAGATTAGCAATGGATCAATGGGTGGCATATTCTCATATGACTAGGCAAAAGCATCTGAGTGTTCTTTTAGCATAGTGCTAAGGTCTTCCTTGAGTTTGGGTCCTAAATTTTAACTAATCCTAACAACTTTCGCCAAGAAGTCCTATTTGAGTCTAACACTCGTCTATTGGTTGTTAGAACTTAAGCTTATTCTCTTCTCTCAAGTTCACAATGCTGATGCATAAGGTCTTATTGGCCAAAGTGGTGTAACAGCTCCTTGTTATCGTTTAGTCTTCCAAAATAACTACACTCTTTCCCTTATTGGGAACTTTAACTTGATATAGTGAATGGACATAACTGCTATATAGTTCTTCATGAATGGTCACCGTATAAAGATTTTGTATGGAAATGGTTGTTCAACCATTATAAAACTTACCATCGTGGTCTTTATGCAAGCCTCTCCCCTACAGGTAAAGGGAGGCTAACCACTCATAACAGCATTACTTATTCTTCCCTAAAGCTATATAGTAGGGTCTACATCCTTTCCACCTTTTAGTCCTTGATGCTAAGGTTATCCAAGGCTTCCTTGAAAATAATGTTTACCAAATTGCACGAGTCAATGGATACTCTGTTAATGTCAGTGTTTGCCATCGATAATGTGACCACTATTGCATCATCATACAAATTGCTAACATTTTGAGCATCCTTATCGATGAAAATAATAAATACATCTTGTATCCGAGGTTTCTTCGCAGCAGGGATATTGCACATTAATTGGTGTCCTATTAAAGAACACTGAGAATAATCCTTTCTTTAACAGTTAGAAACCTCAACTAGTGTTGGCCTTCTAACGATTATTATGGTTAGCTCGTGCTAATTTGAGGGCTTAAGTTCTCGACTCTTAGTTGGTTGTGCCTTCTTCTATTCTCAATCTACCTCGAACTAGTCCAAACACCTAATTCTGATCAATTGATCTACCTGCATCTTAAGGATATAGCAATACATGTTCCTATGGCCATGATCTTTGTGGAACACACATTTTTTGTTCTTCTTTCGCCTAAAAATGGTGTTTGAATGTGTTCAGTTCAGTAAGCACTCATTTTCTCCCCTTTAAACCCATTTTACTTCTCCTTCTTGGTGAATTAGTTGGTGGTGGATACTTTTTGCCCTTCTCGTGGCCTTTCGATATAAGGCCTAGTTTCTTGTTCTCCCATTTGCACTTATTTTTTCTTTCTCCTTTTAGGTGAATCATTAGCTTGTTTTGCCTAAGCCAAATAGTGAAAGGACTCTATAATCGTTGGTTATCCCTGTCGATCAATCATTTTGGTAACGAGGTTCTCAACTCCTTTTTGATCACTTTTGAGTATCTAAAATGCCTTCTAAAAGTTTTTCGTGCTCTCCTATTCTTGTTTGGACTTCTCTAACCCCTTTAATAAATTATGCATCATGTTTAGACCACATTACGATTTCTCTTGATGGCCAGAGTATTCTTTATATGGTTTTTACTTCTTTACAACATAACTCATGGAGTTAGATTATAGAGCTATACTCTAATCCAAATCTTGATCCCTCGAGCCACGGAAGTCAACAATCCAAGCATAAGTAAAATTGATGCCTGTCATAGGCAACATTTTTGCTTATCCTTAGATTGTTGACTTCCATGGCTTTTTGCATTACTTCCCACAAACAACGCCAACCTGTTAATTGTGGATCTTAGGCTCTCAAGCAAACATGGAGTCCATGGTTAATAGATGAATTTATATCTGTGGAAATGGTTGAATAATATAGTCGAGCAATCATTGTTCATCCTGTCCATTTTTAGTGGTTGGAATCTATTAGCTACAATTACAAAGTCGGTCAAGCCTATGCCAGTAGTTGATGAGTGTATTTTAAATCTATAATCTGACCTTATTTATCTTAGTAATTGTCTATTTTTTAATGATTTAAGGGCTATTATATATTAAATGTTGTTGTAACAAGGTTAAATCAGAAGAAGATGAAAAATAATGAAATTTGAGCAAAAGAAGAAAAATTACTATAATACATTACTACAGTAATTGTAAATAGTATTTATGAACAGTAATTTGGATACTGTAGCACAGCACTATTATAATTGTAACAATGATATTGTTCATTAACGGTTAAATTACTGTTGAAGTAATGTAGCAACAACTAGCAATTGGTTAGATCACTGTAGCAACAGTTAGAGCACTGTAGCATGTTCAAATCACTATAGCAGATTCTATAAATACCTTCTTTCGCCTCCAAAGAGTGGATCCGCCCCTAACCTAATTCTAACCTATTTGTCTCAATTCTAATACGTTTCTAATCTAGAAATCATCCATTTATTGTGCAAAAATAACATTTCAAGCTATTTTAGAGAGGGATTACAAATTCAAGAGCATTTTAGGTTAATCTTTGGAAGATTTAACTAAGGCCGTGGATTGATTGGAGGGCATCTTGTCTTCATAAATTCGGTTTGGATTTGGTTGTATCATATTTTATTATTATTATTAATTATCCTTTAAACTCTTGTTATATTGATTTAATTTTATTATTTAGGGTATAGTTTTAAACTCAATATGTGAACTTAATTGAATTATTTGATTCTCATTATTATGAATTCAGTTATTATTTAAATTATTTTTTTCTTAATGCTTTTAATATGCTAAGAATAGTTATTGAATGATTATAGAACATTAGGATAAAGTTAAAAAATGCATCATATTATTTAGACCTAGACAAATTGATGATGATTATAGAGTAATATCTACAAATTTCAATATAGGATATGAATATACTTATATGGCATATATGATCATTACAACTTATTCATAATAAACCTTAATTTATATAAATTACCATAGGTATATAGGGATTTGGTAAATCAATATATAATCACTCGATTATCAGAAGAAACTTGTAATGAAACACGTGTTGTGACCAATAATTGAATTAAGTGAATAATAATGGGATAATAAAATCATATTAAGGGATAGCTATAATGCTAGATACTCTTTGTATAGTGATTGCACTTTATATCGTTTGTATAATTAGGATTAATTTGTAGAATTAGTAATTAGTTTTAACATAAATAAAATCAAATTATCATTTGTCTGAATAATAACAAGAAAATACAATTTTAGTAATTGGTTAAGAATAATAACAATTCTTTGTAGGATTGACACTTAACTCATCATTTTATTACTTATTTTCGATAACGTGCACTTGCGCTTAGTATAAAAATTACATAACAGTAGCAATTTCAATAATAACCATCTTATACTTAAATTAGAATTGGTGGTACAAAAAAAAGTGAAAAATGGAGAGTAGTGTTTTTTTTTTTTTTTTTCACATGTGCAAATTGTTAGAATTCACTTATTCTCGTGTGTGCGAATAAAGATTCTACATTATATAGATAGCCTTGGGATATTAACTCACATTGTGGGTTGCTCGTTATTTAAAGGGCATATTCGTGGTTTGAAAATTTAGAAGATATTAGTTGATGACTAGTACTTATTAAGTAGTTATTAATTTTTTGAATTATCATTAATATAATAATTATGCAATATCAATTAATAATAAACACATCACATACTACATGAATTGAAACAAAAAATTTATATCATATTATTTAATGTTACTGATATGATATTATTAAAATATGTGACACTATATTCTTTTTATTTTCATGTGGATTTTTAAATAAAAATAAATTAATGAATGCTAAACATTTACAAGAATGCAAATTTTAACGAAAACATTCTTCAACCAATCAGTAGGTTTAGAATAATATAGAAATAGGGTCTAATTGATATAAAAGCGTCATATTTAATATTTTAAATATATCAAATAAAGTATTTGATTAACATTACTTTTTGACTTAACAATTAAGTGTATTTATTAAAATTTATCAATTTTTACTTAACAATTAATATTTTTAGAATAATATTATATTTATGTAGTTAAAATATAAATTTTATATCATAATTTATATATTACCGATGAGCAAATATCAGTAATTGATTATTTACTTTTCATTAATGTAATAATTGTATAATAGCAATTAACAATCTTTGCGTACTACAGTTATAATTTGTTATGCTGCCGGTGTTAATTAAGATGCACCTGCAAAAAAGAAAAGAAAAAGAAAATTTAATTATTAAATTAAAGTGCAATTAATTTGAATTCTTTTATTGATTTGGTATTTAACTAAAAGAATAATGTTAATCATTTTAAATTATATTTAAATAAATAATAATATTAAATAAATATAAATATTATTATATTTAATATTTATTTAACATATTATTTTTTAAAATATATTTTAAAATATCTAACATTACTCAAACTAAAATAATGTATAAAATCATAAATAACAAATATAAATTAAATTGTGGATGAAATCTTAGCAAATTACTTTTGAAAACACTTGGTTTTTCCTCCCGGCAGAAGCGACCATCCTTTAAATAATAAGTGGGCCATTTCTGCTCTTTCCAACAAACGCCATTAGGACCACCAATCTTGTCTTCCACAATACTCAATATGGCCCATGCCTGTTCTTTCTTTTTTCAATAAAGAAAAATATTTCTACTTTTTGTTTTTAATTTTTTTCCTGATGATGTTCATTACGTTTACAGATGTGGTGGAAGAAGACAACTTGAACTACTACTATTTTTTTTTTCGAGAAAAAAAAATTAACAGCATTAGACTTTCATAATATTTATGTGGAAACACCATGTCCTATAATGATCACCACAATCACATAAATAAATAATAAGTTAGTAAAATAAGAGGAAATTATAATTACGATAGAGAATTTACATACACCACATGCGAGTTAAGACTAAACTCCCGGGCCCCACCCAACCCACCACGGCGTGCCGTGGCTTGGCGTGCGCCGTGAAATTCCCCCATATTGCAAATCTCAAACGACGACGGACTAAGATTTAATTCATTCATTTTGTCGAGTAACAACATCATATCTTTTCAAGCTTGGCGGCCTTAACAACCGGATTTGCCTTCGCAATCTGCTCTTTACCCATCTCCTTGAAATCAAACGCGCAAGCGTGTTGCTCTGGGTACCTGTGGGTCCCGCAGAACACCGACCCGCACCTGCACTTGAACCCCGTCAGCCCCACGCGCCTCCTGCACGTCATGCACCTGTTCACTACCGTCTGCTGCGCCGTCGCCGGCTTCTCCTCCTCTACCGCCTCCTTCACATCGATCGCCGATTTCTCTTGCAAAGACAAATCAACCGCAGGTGATAAAACCAACGGCGTCGACGTTGATGGAGATGTGGAAATCAGGGTTTGGTTGACGGCGTGTTTTGCAGAGGAAGACTGTTGTTCTTTAAACTGAAGATCGCGGAAACATTTCGAACAGAGATTTTGAGTCGCCGGACTCCCAAAGAATCCACAATTGTTCGCACACAAACGCGGCGCTTGGCATCTGTGCTCCTCTGCCATATTTGTTATTTTTGTTTCTCACTAAAAAAATTAATATATAATCTGACAAAATTACAATATAAATCAGTTGATGAAAAGTTTATCTAAATTAAAATCAACAACAAAATGAAAAAATAAATAAAAATTAAATAAGTTCATAAGGATCATTACCTGTAGCCGCAAGAAGATTTTTGAAAATTCACTGATTTGTGAGCAGAGATTAAAGGACAGATATAATTTGTGTTTATTTTTTATATTTTTGTATTTTGTTTGCAGGTTAAGATAATGACTATAATAATGATTTGGGAGAAGAAAGGGCGTAAAGGAAAGGAAAGGAAAGGAATCAGAGGGTATTGGTAACTGAAAGGAAAGGTAATGAGTTTCTCTTTTTATGAAGGAAAGGAAAGGAAAGCATCTGCACCTCCTTTTACTTTCTCCTTCCCCTTTTCTCCGCATAAAGGTAAAAGGGTAATGAAAGAGAAACCTTTTCTTTTTTTCCTGCTTTCCCACGGATTCCTGGTCCTCGCTGAAGATTCCAAACACCTTTCCCTTCTCTCTCTCTTCTTTTATTTATTATTTGATATCAATTCTCTCTCTCTCCTAATTACGCGTTGAAAATAAACGGTTTTCGTTTTCTTCGTTTTTGTTTTTAATGTTTTAAGAGTTTTATTATTCGTTTAAAAAAACATAAATTAAAAGTTTTATTACTCTTTTCCTTTTTTTTTTTTTTGAGTGGCATATTTGTGAGAATTGAGAATCTTCTGGAAGTCGTTTGTGTTTGTGTTACGTGGAGGTTAAGGTGTTTCTTTTAAATTTTTTTTATAACAAATTATTAGTTAGAGATGTTTTAAGTAATTGACAGGCAAGTTTGGACCGTTTCTTATTGGACGCGGTGAGTTTAAGTGCACGGTCAGGATTACTTGATTGTTAACATCGTGTGGGTCTCTGCCCCGCATCGGAATGTGGGCCCTACCTGATCTTGACAACATACTTTCATCACTAATTAGTAATTACGATGATTTTTCCGATACATCTTGATTCTTGTCTCAATGTAACGGGTAAATGAGTTAAAGTTTAGGTGACTAATTTTATCATATAGCGGATTTATGGAATTGTCTTTGAATTTCAAATGTAAAATAAATTGAAAATATGTTTAACGAAAAAGGGAAAAAGAAAAAGAAAAAAGGGCAGTTCATACATTTGACAATTGACAGCATGTCAGTCGTACCGAAAATGTTTTGATTGATTTAACGTTAAATTTTATTCCTTTCTTCTCATGCTTTATTTCTATTAAAAAACTAGATAAATTATTTAGAACAGAATGTCTCCGAGGGAAGCTTTAAATTCAATGATAATTTGGCTAGACTATGGGTAACTTTATTAGCTTCTCTTGCAACATATAAAATTTTAACAAAATGAAAAAAAAAAAATTATGGAAAGCAAGATATCACGAAGAACTAAGCAATGATGGCACATCTACCTTTTCTTTAATATTTTATCAATAATAATGGTTGCATTCGACTCCACCTTTATTTTAGAAAACCCCAAATTATATGCAGCTGAAATGCCATCTAAAATAGCTTTTGCTTCCGTGACAGGAACTAAAAGCAAAGCTTCCAACCTTGTCGCACCAACTTGCACAACCTGACCATCTATTGATCGGTTACATAGCTCAATCTCGTCATCCCTACAAGTTGGTCGAGTGCAACATCTAAGTTTATCTTCACCGCCGTAGCTACAGGGACTCGCCATTTACCCTGTCTTGCCACAAAATCTTGCTTCTGCACCGCATTTGCAACATGAAATTCTAGCAAAAATTCCTTAGCTTTCGCATACTGTCGAAACAACATTGGAGGTATCCAGCTATGAACTTATTGATTCCTTAAAAATCATATTGAATTAGATTTTTTTATAAATTTTAATGATTTCAAATAATAAAAAATAATATTTATGATTAAAGCGTAAAATTTTAAAAGTTATAAAAAATATATTAAAATGTAAATATTCAAAACTTTAATTATTGCAGCGCATATTATAGTATGGTCCTGTAGTAACAGCATTATTCCATAACGATTAAATCAATGTGCAATGACTAGTTACTATGTTAATGGTTGTTACGATCAAATCACTGTATCTGAACTATAACAACGGTCAAAACACTATAGCAATAACTAGAATACTGCAGCAACAAAGAAAAATGGCTAGTTTCTTCATCTCTATAAATACAAACCTCATTCAAGCTTAATAACAACAAATGAAGCATTCTATAATCTTCATATCATTTAAGAAGAAAAGAAATATCTATATTTGTGTTAAAATTGTTGTATCCACTCTTCAAGAGAGTTTAAATTGTAAGGATTTAATTGAACTCAAAATCAATCTTTGTAAAAGTATAGTTGGTACTCGGTAAAGCCAACATACTGTGAGGGTTTGATTAGTACCTAAAAAACTAATCAGGGTTTGATTAGTACTTGAAAAATTAACCAGAGTGTGATTGTTACATGGGAAAGCCAATTTGAAAAGGTTTGATTAACACCTGGAAATTTAATCAAAGGGTCTTGAAAGATAGACATAACTAGTGGAATCCTCAAGCACAGCTAGCTTCGAGGTGTGGACGTAAGCTGGGATTAAGGTCGAACCACGTAAATATCTGGTGTTAACTTTCTCTTTCTCTACTCTCTTATTTACTACATTTACTTGTACTTTAATTATTTATATTATTAATAAGTACATTATTTTTTTAAATACCTAATTCATTCCTTCCCCCCTCTTAGACTGCCATTCTTAAATCCTTTTAGACTTTAATTTAGTATCAGAGCGGGTTCTCTATTTAAGGGCTTAACTATTTTTAGAGAGATCTTAGAATAACGTATATAGAAGGACAATCTATAACAAGGCCGCCATAGTTTGATGGAACCGATTTTGATTTTTAAAAGGATAGAATGATCATATATTTACAAACCAATGATTATGAATTTTGGAAAATTATTAGAAAAAGGTCCTTATGCCCTCATTAAGAAAAATAGTACAAATAAAGACATACCTAAATTAGAAGTGTAAATACAAAAGCCTTAAATCAATTATATTGTGCCATAGATAGAAGAGTAGTTGGTAATATTTCTAAATGTACAAATGCACAAGAATTATGGAATGCTTTAGCCATAAAATATGAAGAAATTAGTGATGTCACGCCCCAGATTCAAAAGATCCGACACACGACATCATTTACATTCATTCAATAATATTTAAACATTCATTTCAATTTCTTTCAGAATTATAAAAATTGAATTATGACTGGGACAATTAGTAAACCAGAGATAGGCAGAGTTTTCTTAGAGATTAACACTCTATTACGTCACCAGTAGAAACTTTGTTACCGGAAGCCTAAAATATATTCATTGTAAATTCTTACTTAAAATCAACCAATAACCACACTTGGTGAAACTTAAACCAAATCCAACCACATACAATAAAATAATACATAAATATTTATTCAATAGGAAAAAATCAAATATCTTATCTCACGTGTTCCCAAATGAAACACTCAGCAACCTAGCAACTTAAGGAACCCAAGGAATAGCAGAAGCCTTGCCAAATCCGCTAAGCACACATGTACCTTATTTACCTGAAATCACCATAAATTATAATGAGTATAAAACTCAGTAAGCATACTAGTTTTTCATATATCAAATACAAATACATATATGTACACAATGCATATGTATGATATGTTGTGATCAATCAAAATTATAATCTTATCAAATCACATGTCATGTAAGCGCTTACACATTCTTTCAAAACATATAATAGGAATATCATCACTCAACTACTACTTAGTAGGACTTACATATCACATATCACACAATGAGTCAAATGTCACTCGTAGGTGACATACCATATGAGAGGAATAGTACAAGTGAGGTTTTTAAATTACACATATATAATGTTCATGCCCGAAAGTAAAAGCCAAACCCTCACCCTGATCATCGGTGAGTCCTCTCACATGCACCAATACGCCACCACACGACTATAATGACTCACTCTTCTTTTAGGTACCAATAGGATCCTCCCTACATACGGAACACATAACATATACCAATCCCGAAGGAAATGCCACACATAAAGGCTCCACGAATCACATAAAATGCCTGCTAAGTCAATAGTGAGTTCAAGTACCCTCAAAACACAAAATATTTCTCATGAACATATTACACTTCAAAAGCTTTCTTTATTAAACACATCTTATTTTGAAAGCTCACTTTCAAAAACACATGTATGTCCATGCTCAATATCAATGCTCATATTTATAAATATATTTCCTTCACATTTCATATCAAATATACTTTAGCATAACATAAACATATTTCTAAGCACATTTAAAATATCATACATAGACAATTACTATGTTTATTGTGATTTCAGTAAAAGTCTAGTATACTTACCTCTTAGCACTTTCGGGTACAAGGCTTAATTCTCCTTAACCTACCAATAGAGATTTATCCTTTCATAAGCCTCACAATTCACACAAAATACTTTAAATAGTTTACAAAATTGTACATATTGCACTTATCACATCAAATTGGTCTAATTACTTGGTTTCTTAAAACCTATCATTCTGACCACTTACACTTAACAAAATTTTCTTATATATCAAATGATGTTCAATTACTCCAAAATCAGAATATATCATTCTTAACTCATATATCCTTCTTGTGAATGAATATTATATCATAATTCCTACACAATCCATTCCATAAACACCATCGAATCCAAACTATTATCCTGATAGGATCAAGATATTTACTGAACAGCATTTAATCTCCCAATTTTATAAAATCATATACTAACTTAAAAATTATAAAACTATCACAAAAATACTCTTCACACATATCTCAATCCATGATAAATATTCTACTTCAAAAGCATTGCCAAAAGTATTTTAAAACTATTTTATTCTATAGCTTTGAAAATCTATTAATCAAATACTACAATGAGCTGACACTCTTTAAAAAATCATAATAATTTAACCACATTGATCTAAATTCTCAATTCTGTGTATATAATATTAGACACATAAAATTATTATATTTCATATATTCATAATTTTTGAAGATCATTAAGCAGATAAGAAATTATTTGTCACTGTATCATACTGTTTACACAGGAAATTTCTAGAATTTCAGGGTTATTGTGGTAAATTCACTATAAATTCAATTTCTAAAATTTTCAATCAATTCAAAGTGTCAGATAATCCTAAACATGTCTAATGTCATATACTCAAAATTCAAAACCATAATCAAATCACAAAAAATATAAAAGTCCTAGATCAGAAGACTATCAAGTAACAATTCTGTAATTCATCATGATTTATCAAGCTATCTACATAGATCATCATCAATTCTCACAATATCTTACAAAATACGCATCAAATCCTCAATTATACATATTTTTAGAAATCAAAACTTAAAGGAATTAACTTAATTAACACCAATAAATTGAGAAATAGTTGTGATATACCTCTTAAAATCCAAAATTTCAATTTCTTCTTCTCTTTCTCTCCCCTCTATTTCTCTCTTTTCTCTCTCTAAAGGGGTACCTTGACCCAAAAATGAGTAAATTAGGGTTTCAAAAGTATATTTGTATACTAAGAGGCTAATTTTTTATATTTATGAATTTACCCCTAAAACTTTCAAAGTGTTACAATTTGGTCCCTAAAATAAATCTAAAGTCTTGCAAATAAACCCAATACTAATAGTATGTCCTTAACCTATACAAACACTACTAATAACAATACATAAATCAAATATCACCCACATATAAATAAAATATGTATATAAATACTTATTCTTTCTGATTATGGATACTGGTTACTATAATTCTCTCCCCTTATATGAATTTTGTCCTCGAAATTCATGACTTAAGCAAACATATGAGGATTACTTAGATCTCATTTCCTCTTCTTATTCCCAAGTTTCCTTTTCAACTTTATGGTTTATTCATAAATCATTTACAAAGTAATCTTTTTTGTATATAAGATTTGCTTATTATGGTCCAAAATCCTGATAAACACTCATTCATATGTTAGAATATCTCTAAGTTGGCTCATAGCTTAGTATATGAGAGGAGTACGAAACATATATCCATAAAATAAACACATGACACATATTATGGACTTATAAAATTTATACACATATAGTTTTATTCTTTTCACCCGTTCGTTCAATATTTAATGGGCATCTATACACTTCACCTTTTATTCATTAAAGAATGACATAGATGTAGAATACCCATACTAATCTCTTAAATAAAATTCTTAACTTCTCTGAAAATTTTAATCCCTTCAACATATACTCATATATCATAATATCATTCACTACCTTAATATCATTCTCAAAATGTAAATAATTTAGCATTTCTACGCAACTAAGTTGTCATTCAAATCAGAATGTTGAAGGCATTATCTTAAATGATCAAAAATCAACTTCAATAAAAAGACCTTTAGTTCAATGGATTCTTAAACCATAGATCTCAGCATTATATCTCTTACTTTAACTCCTTAAAACATAGTCCATCTTATTAGATATCATTTTCTCATTGAGATTGACATGTTTGTTTTTTTTTTCTAATATACTCGGTTTTAAACAAAAAAGATTCCACTAGCACAATTACTGCGATAGTAAAGATGATTTTTCAACTATTCCTTTAACGTCATCCACATAAAAGGTGACGTAAAAGGAAAGGACAAAATGATTGTTGATTTTCTTTCACAAACTCTATAAATAGCCTAAACCTCATAATCACTTTTTTAGCAATAAAGAAAACCAACCTTCTTACCATCTTTATGATGAATCCCATTATCATAACTCCTCTTGTTCCTTTTTCTCCACCACAATTTCCACACCTAATCAGAACCAGAACACTCCATTCTCGTGCTAAAGAATTCATCAGACACTATGCCATATTGGCAGTCCAAGAACATGGCCTCACAGTTCTTGGTGGCTCTTTGTTCAACTTAAAATACCCTTTCTTTTATTTGCACTATTTTTTCCCATTTTTCCAATGGTCCAAACCTGTCCTTTACTTGTTATGGTACCTATTGGATTTGTATACAATCGTTATGGAATTTTCATTACTTAGAACCCTCCAAAAATTAGAAAAATGTGATAAAGATCATCCAGCCCTAATTTTTCTCCAATGGTTTTACCCAAAGAAATGGTGGATAACTAAATTTCAACATATGATTGCAAATAACACAAATGCTGTAATCCCTAGACAACATCTTTGGTCTGTCTTACTTCTCCAACGAAAAGGTATGATTGTTTTAGATCATGAAATCCATTATTACCCCACTGTCAAGGATTATTTCACATTTTCCCTTTCACTAAAAGAATCAATTAAGCTCTGGCCTGAAGAAGTAATGCAGCAAAAGAGAGAACTTGAAAGAATTCTTGCTCAGGAAAACCAGATAATTCCTTCATCTGTTTGGATCTCCCCAGAAGATGCTGCACCTTGGGAACAGGTTGAAGATAACTTTGCAGAAGAATTGAATTTTGCCAATTTACACAAATCCCGACAAAGACAAAAACATCATCTTTCACATCACATAAATACAGATTACTCCACCCATCATCACTATACCCTAAACATGACTTATTATGCCAGATACAGACAAAAAATGGATAACCTTCACCAATGGCCTCAGCCAGCTGTCCCAACAGAACCTACCCAATCTCAACTAGCTGTCTCGATAGAACCTGACCAACATCAACCCAATCGATTATCCCTCTTTCAAGACTCCCAACCTTATCCAATCGACACTCAAATCCAAGAGCAAGCCAGCACATCCCTCATTCAGACCAGCTCACCTGCAGAAGATCAAGATATAGTAGACCCACCTTCTATTCAGCTAGAGCCCTCATTCAATGTATGGGAACAATAACTCTATAAGTTCCTTTCTCACGAATATGACACAGATGAAAGCGACCAGGGAGACTCATTTTAACCCACATTGCTCTTTCTATTTTTTCATAGAAACCAGATCTATGCCGCTCTATCACATCAAAGAGAGACTAACTACTACTTTATCTTTATGTCAAGTGTGCTTTATCTTTCTTCATGTCTGCTTTTAATCTATCGGCTAAAAATCAATGTTAAAGACCACAAAAATCCTTGTAATTAATAAAGTTAATTTGGCCTCAAGTCCAAAGTCCAGATGTTAGTCCAAAAAGTCTTTAAGTCATAGATGAATTGTCGGCTATTAGTACCAAGACGGTAAAGTCCTTAGTCCATAAAATAGGCCTTTATTTGACTTTTTCTTAATCATCTTACCTAACTCATCACGCTTCCGACACAATTTTATCACACTTACATGTCAACAAATATTTATTCAAAATTTTACGGCCTATTGTCCCTTATACATAATAAAATAAAACAAATTATTTTCTTTTTACCTCATAAGAACTGAGAAAAATATATACTTAAACATACTTACGCATATGCTCCACAACTGTTATCAATTTTTTTTTCTATAAATACATTGTTTTTGCATCCTTATACAAACTCGAAAACATTCAAAGATTAGGGTAAGCGTAACAATAAGGACACCTCAGCTCGTCGATTTACAAAAATTTGTGTCTTTTGTGGATCCAACCCTGGAAATACTAAAGAGTTTGTAAAAGTTGCAGAAAATCTTGGTAAGGTATTAGCTTAGCGAAATATACATTTAGTATATGGAGGAGGTAACCGTGAGTTAATGGGGTCTATAGCAAAAGCTGCACACAATAAAGGTAGTCGAGTTTGGGGTATCATTCCAAAACCTCTAGCTATTGAAAATATTGTAGGAAAAACAGTTGGGGATGAGTTACAAGTCTCATCTATGCATGAGCGAATGGCTCAAATGCTTAGGCATGCAGATGCCTTCATAGCTTTACCAGGAGGTTTCGGGACCTTGGAGGAAAATTTTCAAATTGCCTCATGGGCACAATTACAAATCCAAAAAAAATCCATTGGTTTGTTAAATGTTAATAGTTTTTATAACGGGTTGTTGTCTTTTCTTGACTATGCAGCGGGAACACAAATCATCCCACTTCTAGCACAACAGATTCTTATTTCTGCTCCAACTGTTGATCAACTGATTGATCAATTGCAGTCTTTTATTCCTCTGTCTAATCCAACATTGCATCAGTTAAATTGGTCTACTTATGACAGTGAGAAGAAGCGCAAAATAGACTTAAATATCACTCCGTAGCCTCTACTATATTTTTGTTGCTGTTGTTGTTGTTATTGTTTTCTTTTTCAATAAAAGTTGTTTCAATAGATGTCTTCAATACTTTACTTTTCTATATTTGACATTGAGAAAATTATCTCAATTTGCTCTATGACATACAAATTATCATTATAAGATATTCGACATCATTCTTGCTAAGCATATTAGTCACAACTAAAAACAAAAATCATAGATGGTAACATTAAGATCCACAAAGTACCATTATCTACAACATCAACAATCTTAGCAGCTCTTGGATAATGTGTCATCTTTTCAAAATCTTAAAAAACTTTAAGTAAGATGTCAAACATTTACACAACAAATCTACAAATACAATCCTAAGGATTTGGCATCTGCTCGGTTCCCTTGACTCGACACTTAAAAGTCTACAGAATCATATCTTAGCTCTGATACCACTAAAAGCTGTCACGCCCTAGACCCAAAAGATCCGACACACGACATCATTTACATTCATTCAATAATATTTAAACATTCATTTCAATTTCTTTCAGAATTATAAAAATTGAATTATGACTGGGACAATTAGTAAACCAGAGATAGGCAGAGTTTTCTCAGAGATTAACACTCTATTACGTCACCAGTAGAAACTTTGTTACCGGAAGCCTAAAATATATTCATTGTAAATTCTTACTTAAAATCAACCAATAACCACACTTGGTGAAACTTAAACCAAATCCAACCACATACAATAAAATAATACATAAATATTTATTCAATAGGAAAAAATCAAATATCTTATCTCACGTGTCCCCAAATGAAACACTCAGCAACCTAGCAACTTAAGGAACCCAAGGAATAGCAGAAGCCTTGCCCAATCTGCTAAGCACACATGTACCTTATTTACCTGAAATCACCATAAATTATAATGAGTATAAAACTCAGTAAGCATACTAGTTTTTCATATATCAAATACAAATACATATATGTACACAATGCATATGTATGATATGTTGTGATCAATCAAAATTATAATCTTATCAAATCACATGTCATGTAAGCGGTTACACATTCTTTCAAAACATATAATAGGAATATCATTACTCAACTACTACTTAGTAGGACTTACATATCACATATCACACAATGAGTCAAATGTCACTCGTAGGTGACATACCATATGAGAGGAATAGTACAAGTGAGGTTTTTAAATTACACATATATAATGTTCATGCCCAGAAGTAAAAGCCAAACCCTCACCCTGATCATCGGTGAGTCCTCTCACATGCACCAATACACCACCACACGACTATAATGACTCACTCTTCTTTTAGGTACCAATAGGATCCTCCCTACATACGGAACACATAACATATACCAATCCCGAAGGAAATGCCACACATAAAGGCTCCACGAATCACATAAAATGCCTGCTAAGTCAATAGTGAGTTCAAGTACCCTCAAAACACAAAATATTTCTCATGAACATATTACACTTCAAAAGCTTTCTTTATTAAACACATCTTATTTTGAAAGCTCACTTTCAAAAACACATGTATGTCCATGCTCAATATCAATGCTCACATTTATAAATATATTTCCTTCACATTTCATATCAAATATACTTTAGCATAACATAAACATATTTCTAAGCACATTTAAAATAGCATACATAGACAATTACTATGTTTATTGTGATTTCAGTAAAAGTCTAGTATACTTACCTCTTAGCACTTTCGGGTACAAGGCTTAATTCTTCTTAACCTACCAATAGAGATTTATTCTTTCATAAGCCTCACAATTCACACAAAATACTTTAAATAGTTTACAAAATTGTACATATTGCACTTATCACATCAAATTGGTCTAATTACTTGGTTTCTTAAAACCTATCATTCTGACCACTTACACTTAACAAAATTTTCTTATATATCAAATGATGTTCAATTACTCCAAAATCAGAATATATCATTCTTAACTCATATATCCTTCTTGTGAATGAATATTATATCATAATTCCTACACAATCCATTCCATAAACACCATCGAATCCAAACTATTATCCTGATAGGATCAAGATATTTACTGAACAGTATTCAATCTCCCAATTTTATAAAATCATATACTAACTTAAAAATTATAAAACTATCACAAAAATACTCTTCACACATATCTCAATCCATGATAAATATTCTACTTCAAAAGCATTGCCAAAAGTATTTTAAAACTATTTTATTCTATAGCTTTGAAAATCTATTAATCAAATACTACAATGAGCTGACACTCTTTAAAAAATCATAACAATTTAACCACATTGATCTAAATTCTCAATTCTGTGTATATAATATTAGACACATAAAATTATCATATTCCATATATTCATAATATTTGAAGATCATTAAGCAGATAAGAAATTATTTGTCACTGTATCATACTGTTTACACAGGAAATGTCTAGAATTTCAGGGTTATTGTGGTAAATTCACTATGAATTCAATTTCTGAAATTTGCAATCGATTCAAAGTGTTAGATAATCCTAAACATGTCTAATGTCATATACTCAAAATTCAAAACCATAATCAAATCACAAAAAATATAAAAGTCCTGGATCAGGAGACTATCAAGTAACAATTCTGTAATTCATCATGATTTATTAAGCTATCTACATAGATCATCATCAATTCTCACAATATCTTACAAAATGCGCATCAAATCCTCAATTATACATATTTTTAGAAATCAAAACTTAAAGGAATTAACTTAATTAACACCAATAAATTGAGAAATAGTTGTAATATACCTCTTAAAATCCAAAATTTCAATTTCTTCTTCTTTTTCTTCTTCTTCTTCTGTTTCTTCTTCTTCTTCTCTTTCTCTCCCCTCTATTTCTCTCTTTTCTCTCTCTAAAGAGGTACCTCGGCCCAAAAATGAGTAAATTAGGGTTTTAAAAGTGTATTTTTACCCCTAAAACTTTTAAAGTATTACAATTTGGTCCCTAAAATAAATCTAAAGTCTTGCAAATAAACCCAATACTAATAGTATGTCCTTAACCTATACAAACACTACTAATAACGATACATAAATCATGTATCACCCACATACAAATAAAAGATGTAAATAAATACTTATTCTTTCCAATTATGGATACTGATTACTACAAGTGATGCTAAGGAGTCTAAGATAATTAGACTCATAAGTGAATACGAATCATTTTATATGAATACTAATGATCTATTGAGTCTATAATTTCACGATTTACAATGCTTATCAACAAGCTACAAACTCTTGGAAAAATCATCTCTCAAAGTGAACAAGCTAAAAAGGTGTTAAGAGCTTTACTGCCGAAATGGGCTAATGTTAAGTCTCTATCAAAGTCACAACCAATTTTGAGAATATCAATATGGAGTCCTTCGCTAACAAGCTTGAAGAAATTGAGTTTGACTTAAAGGGAGAAAATATAAATGACAATAAGAAAATTATTGCCTTTAATGCTAACGTGGAAGAGGAAGAAAGTGAAAATGAAGACGTTGCCTTATTGACTAAAAATTTAAAAAGAGAAATCAAAATGAAGATAATCAAGAAAGGACAAGTGACTTGATATTAATGCATGAAGTAAGGACATGTCATGAAAGATTGCCCCTACAAGAATAAAAATAATTACAGCAATAAGAAGTTCAAGAAGAAAGCAATGATGGCATCAACTGTAACATGGGATGATTATTCTTCAGAAGAAGATGAAGGAGAAATAACCAACCTTGCACTTATGGCTATCAACGATGACAAATCCGATAATGAGGTAAGTGATGATAAACCTTCTTTTGAAGAGCTTTATTTACAATTCATAGAAGAAGCCAAAACTATGGAAAAGAAATTGAATAAAGAAAAAAAATTATTACAAGAAGAAATTAAAAGTCTAAAACTGAAAAATGATGAGTTATAAAAAGATAATCAAATTTTTAAAAAGAAATTGAATAAAGAAAAGAATTTTATTACAAGAAGAAATTAAAAGTCTAAAACTGAAAAATGATGAGTTATAAAAAGACAATCAAATTTTTAAAAAGAAATTGAATAAAGAAAAGAATTTGTTACAAGAAGAAATTAAATTTTTAAAACTAAAAATTAATGTGTTACAAAAAGATAATCAAATTTTAAATGATGAAAAAGAAGATCTTATGAAAAATGCTCATGACTTAAATGCAATTGTTTTGAAATTTACAAATGAGCACAAGAAATTTGATGAGATGTTTTGTGCTAAAACATATGCTTTTGACAAAGGTAATTTAAGATATTTAAATCTTACTTTGTCAAATATTCGTTCAAATATGATCCTTATTCACTTTATTATTATTGTAATAAAAATGGACACAAAATTTTTATTTGTCCTATTAAAAAATTTAGAGGAAAACAAATTTGGGTTCCAAAAGAAAAAATTGCTAACATTGGAGGACCCAAGAAATATTAGATACCAAAATACATAACTTGAATTTATCTTATAGGTATCAATATTAGCATTATTCTTAATCTTTATAAAATATTATGATTTTGTAATTGTCTTAATCATATCACCTTCATGCATGTATTAAATTTTTTTTTTATGTGTGATACACTTAGTAAAAGCATTGTAGAAATTATCGTTACAATATTTGAATTTATTTTTTCGATTTTGATGATTTATTTTTTATATGGCTATAATTATAGCATTACCTTTGATGATGCCAAAGGGAGAGAAATACGTGCATAATTTTTTACTTCTAATTCTTGATAACATACATTTGATTTTTGTTAAAAGGATTAGAAAATGATATAATTGTATAAGAGTACAAATTGAGGGGTAGATATACTTTTTAAATAAAAGATATTGCCTACAGTGTTTGTCATCATAAAAAAAGGGATATTGTTTGCATAAACGTCTTTGAAGATTTTGATGATTCCAAACAATAGAGAAAAAGGCTATTTTTGGACTAAAGCGCAAAGTTTTAAAAATTATAAAAAATGGACCAAAATGTAAATGTTCAAAACTTTGGTTATTGTAGCGCATACTATAGCACGATCATGTAGTAACAACACTGTTTCATAATGGTTAAATCATTGTGCAACGGTCAAATTACTATAGCTGACTGTAGCAATGGTCAAAACACTGTAGCAATGGGCAGCATACTATAACAACGGCAAAAAATGGTTATCCATTTCTATAAATACAAGTCTAATTCAAGCTCAATAACAACAAGTGAAGCATTTTATAATTTTAATATCATTTGAGAAGAAAAGAAATATCTATATTTGTGTGGTCTAGTTGGTATCCGATAAAGCCAACATACTGTAAGAGTTTTATTATTACCTCAGAAACTAATCAGGGTTTAATTAGTACCTAAAAAACTAATCAGAGTGTGATTGGTGCCTGAAAAGGCCAATTTTTAAAGGTTTGATTAACACCTAGGAAGTTAATCAAAAAGTCTTGAAAGATAGATCGAGCTAGTAGAATCCTCAAGCGCGGTTAGCTTCGAGTCATGAATGTAAGCTGGGATAAAGGCCGAGCCATGTAAACATCTGGTGTTAGCTTTCTCTTTCCCTACTATCTTATTTATTGTATTTACTTGTGCTTTAATTTATTTATATTATTAATAAGTGCATTATTTTTTTAAATACCCAATTCACCCCCTTCTTGGAGTGTCATTAATAAATCCTTTTAGACTTTCAAACCAATTCTTCCAAAAAATAGTGCAAATCAACTCCATCTTCGAATCACTTAACTTGTTCATACAAGCTATCAATAACTCCCTTATAGAAGTATTATGAGAGCACTAAATATCAATTAAGAAACCACACTCCTTTTAGAGCAATTTCAACAAAGAGCACAACCATAGAGTATGAATAGTGACCTTTGCCCTACACCTATATATTAGAAAAGCCTTACTTGTTAGAACATGTTGCTATTGTAAATTGAATTTTACGGGTTGCTAGTCATTAATAGTATGCCAAAGAAAAGCTTTAATCTTCAAAGGTAAATGTAGACGCCAAAGTGTACGCCACTATACGTCGACACTCGACTATTCAGAATAAGAAGCTTTGCCTTTAATTTGACACACTAACTAATATATGCTGTGGACAGTGCACACACCAAATGTATCATAATGCCACATCACCCTATCCATTTATGTCCTTCCTTAACACGGGAGCAACAAGCTCATAATAGCCTTCGTTTCATCTTCTAAAAAAATCTTCTGAATGAGAATTTTGTACCAAAAGCCCAAATCTAATATAAAATCAGTCACTAGTCTTCATTCAGCTTGTAGGGATAGAGAGACTTAAGAATCCAATGATCATAATAGACTGACATTGAGGTACTATATCCTATTCACCAATGATATCATTTTGCAAGAATCTATTGACCTCATAATATAGTTCTCTCTCTCTCTCTCCTCCCCCCCCAAAAAAAAAGAAACTCATTGTTTTGGTGTTACTAGCAAAAAAGACACATGTGAGAATAAAATCTTGCAGAATTATTAGCATAAGAGCTTTTGAGTGGGATAAGATACGCTATGCTTACTTTGCTAATATCGCCTGATTAAACAATGTGAAATTCTGAAACCCTAAGCTTTCATCATTCTTCATACGGTATAGTTTTTCCTAAGAACAACAATTCACTCTCCACTTTCCCTCATTAACCCACCCCCCAAAACCAAAATCTAGAACAAGCTAGATGAATATCCTAATCAATGTCAAAAGAGAGGCAGGATAAATAACAACAATGCACTCTCCATTTTTCCTCATTACTACCCCCTCCTAATATCTAGAACAAGCTAGATGAATATCCTTAATAATGTTAGAAGAGAGGCGAGATAAATTCATACAATAGATAGGAATGGCCTAAATAACTGCCTTGATAAGAATCTCTTGTCCTATAATCGAAAATAAATTTGACTTTCGCCTTTTAATTTTACTCCATACCTTATTCTTTAGTGAGGTGAAAATATTATTCTTAGTTCTCTCTAAAACACATGGAAGCCCTAAATACTTTATATGACAATGCATTTTTGGACTCCTAAATAATTTATCGATTTTGAAACCACAGTAAGTGCAACTGAAAGACTAAAACAACCGCTGACTTTGCAAAATTCACAATCTAGCCTTAGGTAGTCTCATACACTGAAACTTAATCGTTTGGCAGTCACTCACATTAGCCTTAGCAAAAGTTAGACTGTCATCGATAAAAAATAAATGAGATATAGTACGTCCTTGCCTACCACATCACACACCACAAAAGCATTAATTAAGTTTTAAGTTCTAACAAAGAGATGATAACCCCTCGACATAAATTATGAACAGATATAGTAATAATTGATCCCCCTGATGTAGCCCCCTCGTTGGTATAATATATCCTCATTGTTCTCCATTCAACAATACTAAGTAAGTAATCAAGGAAACATAACACAAAACTCTCTGAACCCAATTCTTTAAAAATCCCATCATTCAAATCATTGCTACCAATAAACTCCACTTAATCCTATCATATGCTTTCGACATATCAAGTTTTATAGCCCACTACACATTCCTTGACTATCGTTGATGATTCATATAATGAATACATTTAAATCTAATAACTGTGTTATCCATAATTAACCGTCCCAGGATAAACACACTTTAAGATTCTGAAATAATTTCTTTAAAAAACCCCTTAATCTATTAGCCATAGCCTTTGACATTATCTTATAGAACACGTTGCATGAACTAATGGCCTATAATTTGTTGGGGTACCCAATTCATTGCATTTTAGGATCAAAGCAATTAATGTCTCATTTAGCAACCCTAGGTCCCCCTATCATTCAGAAAGCCAAACAAATAGCTGTTACCCTATCATTTAGCAATTAACGTTCATGTTTTTTTTTAGACTTTGTTTAAAACAATTTTATAAAGAAGTTGGACTTCCACACACACGCGTGCACATGTACACACATACACACACACACACACACATATAAAGAAATTTTAATTGTGAAACTCTAATAAATTAAACATTGCAAAAAGAATTAGAGGTGGGCATAAAAAATTGAAAATAAAAAATGAATTAAACCAAACTAGTCAGTTCAGTTCGATTTTTATGTCAAGAAAAACTTGTTTGGTGTTTTATTTTTTTTAAAAAAAGCTAAATAGTTTGATTCAATTTTTGAACAAAAAACTAAAATGGAACCAAAAGAATTGGTTATTAAATTTAACAAATCAAATTATTTAATTGAAATGCTACATGTTACACTTATATTAGATCTTAGAAAAAACTTATTTGAAACATTGGCCATACTAAATGACATGGAGATATATATATATATATATATCCTTAAATATGCAAAATTTCCAAACCCTAAAACACTTATAATTCTCGTCTCATATCTTAAAACCAAAAAAATTACAGGACTCAACTCTTTTGCCCAACACATCCATCTTTCCTCATTGTTCACTAGCAGCATCCACCACATAGTTTTAGCAATCAATTTTACTAAATAATCTATTTTAGCTTAAGACTTGAAAAGTAATTTATTTAAGGGTAAAAGACAACTGGACCCTCAAAGTTTCTTGAAAGTGATAGTTTACTTACCTTGGTTTTAAAAATATACAAATACACCTATCTCCATTAACTTTTTCTACATGATCAAGTACAATACCCTATTGGACCATCACATGACACATCTCCTAATTTAACACTAAATTTATATTTTCACATCATTTCATGATAAGAGAAAGATTATGTAGACACATATCAAATAAATCATTGAAAACGGAGAAGTCGTCCATACATACCTCTAAAACATGCTCTGCTATGTTAGATAAAATTGCCATCATACAATGTTGAAAACTGGCTGGAGGATTTCAAAGTCCAAAATGCATCCTTTGAAAAGAAAAATTTCCATACGGACAAGTAAATGTGGTTTTCTTTTAATCTTTTATAGCTATGGCGATTTGATTATACCCTAAATACCTATCTAAGAAGCAATAATATTCATGGCCAACCAATATATCAAGCATTTAATCAATGAATTGCTATGAAAAGTGATCTTTGTGCGTAGCCTTGTTCAGCTTTCGATAGTCCATACATACTCTCCACTCTATTACTGTTCTTGCGGGAATAAACTCATTATTTTCATTGGTGACCACAATCATTCCTTCCTTCTTTAGAAAACAATGAACTCGACTTACGCATGAGCAGTATAAGATCGAATAGATAATTCTAGCATTTGACCACTTGATGATCTCTTTTAACTACTTCATTCATGATAGGATTAAGACACCATTGATGCTTTGCTGTGGCTTTGTGATTATCCTTCAACAAAATCTTATGCATGTAATAAGATGGACTAATATATTTTATATCCACAATAGACCACTCCAATGCTTTCTTGTACTTTCTCAACACTCTAAGTAACTTTTCTTCTTATATGTCATCAAGAATAGCATAAATAATAATAGGAAAAGTGAAAGATGTACTCAAGAAAGAATACTGTAGATGGCTTGGTAGAGATTTGAGTTTCATTGTTGATGGTTCTTCTATAAATGGCTTGATATGAGGCTTTGTCAAATCGAGGGGAGTATTCAATAAATGCATATATTTATAGGCTTCTTATATTTTCAAATTAGTCTTATAAACAACAACGACTTCTAGTAAGTCATTAATAGCGTTCTTTCCAAATGTTTCATTGACTTCACTATCTACCACATCAATGTTAAAACATTTTTTTGCTTCACTTGAAAACTTCATTGCCTTGAAAGTATTAAAAGCCACCTCATGGTCTTAGACTCTCAATGTAAGCTCTTTATTTTTTTACATCTATGTGTGTTCTGCCTGTGCCCAAGAATCGTCTTCCAAGAATAATAGAAATTTCACGATCATTTTCTATATAAAAATAATAATAAAATTCGTTGGGAAAATAAATTTGTCTAATTTAACAAGCACATCCTCAACTATCCACCACGAATAAGTAAAAGACCTACTAGCTAGCTACAAAGTGATAGTAATAAGTTTTATTGCCCCAAACCCAGCTTTCTAAATATGCACCCAAATCATATAAATCATTATCAAAAATTGCTCACTAATAGTGCAAGGAATGGTAAAGCTCTCATGATCTTTTAACAATAATGGCAACTTCTTTTGAAGGCTGGCACTACATCCCTTAGTAAGGGTAATTATTTTAAAGTTCCCAAGCTTCTTTTCTTGGATAAAATATCCTTTATGAACTTGACATAACTAGGCATTTACTCTAAAGCTTCAACAAAAGGGATGCTGATGTAAAGCTTGTTGAACAACTCTAAAAACTTTAAAAAGTACAGGTCAAGTTTCTTTTTCTGAAATTACTAGGGAAATGGTAGAGGCAGATTGTAAGGTATAGGAGTGCTTGAATTTAGCCTAGTTAAATCTGGTAACAAAGTCTCTTCATTAATAGTCTCTTTACTCAAAGTCTTCTCATCCTCAATTTCATTCAGTTTCTCAACTTCTTGCTACACCTCATTGCCATTCCTTAGTGTGATTACCTTACATTGCTATTTTACATCTCTTTTTAGATTAACTTTTATGTTGTTAAGCAATATTCCTTGGGGATGATTATTAATGGCATTAGTTGTCCTAATTGTGTCTAAAAAAATCTCATGGTTTTTGAAGTATAACATAATTCTTTGCCATATACTAAATAATCATCTCCTTAAGTGATGGCTTTTTCTCTTATTGGTTGCATTGGCCTTCTAAATAAAGTTAGACCTTGGTTATTATTATACCATGAGAAATTTGGATGATTCTTCCAACTTGGATTATAAAAGTTGTAATAGGGGTTGTTTTATTACCTATTGAAATTGGCAACATATTGTGCAGACTCAACATTAAGGTGGCATTGGCTACTTCTATGATTTTCACCATAATTTTTACAAGTTGTAAACTATCAAACCCCTAATGAATCAAATGTTTTGGACAAAATATTAACTTGGTTAGTTAAGGTTGCAATTGCTTCTAATTCATTAATACATCGCCCTCTTCAGATTTAACCTCTCCAAAGGCCATTAATATTTATTTATTTCCATCTCTTCTAACAATACGAATGCTTCATCAGTAGATTTTCCTATCAATGCACCACCTACTATTGCATTTATTATGTTTCTTAAATGTCTTATCAATCCATTGTAAAAAGTTTACACCAATAACCACTTCGAAATCCCATGGTGTAAATATCTCTCATTAATTCTTTATAATGCTCTCAAGACTTATAAAGAGACTTATTATCATACTGCACAATCAAAGTGATGTTATTTCTCAATTTAACAGTCTTTGTTAGATGGAAGAATTTTGCTTGAAACTTTAGAGCCAAAACATCCTAAGTCATGATTGATCTAATTGGCAAGGAATTCAACCAACTCATCCCTTTATCTCGATTAAGAAAGGAAATAGTCGTAGGTGAATTGCATCATTCGAAGCTCTATTATGCTTAAAAATATTGCAAATCTCCAGAAAGTTCACAATATGTTGGTTTGATCCCTCAAGCTACACTATACTCTAAATCATCTAAAAAACAATAGCTGGCTTGGGCTCATAATTATTGGTTTGAATAGTAGGTTATTGAATGCGTGAACTGCTACCATCAATTAATGGTATTGTATAATCATGCAAAAAATTTGCATTGCTTACATTTGAGTGATCTTCCATTGTTGGTTGAGGTTTTAACGACTGATTCCTTGCTTTAAGAATTTCCATTAAAGTCCTCTTGATTTCAAGATTAAACGTAATAGTCTCAAAGCTTCTTAAACGTCTCATGCACTACGAAGGAGTACATGAGAATAATAAAAGGAAATTAAAAGTTTGAATTAATTTTAAAGTAATTGAGATTAATATTAACAAAAATAAAATAAAGTACCCAACAATGGCACCAAAAATTTGTTATAAAATTTCTAATGCAAGTGCACATATCGAAATAAATAATATAATGATGAATATAGTATAGTTCCTACGAGAACTTGCTATTATAATTTTGCTAAGTACTAACCTATATTAGTTCTCAATTTATCCAAATGACCAATTAAAAAAATTGTAGAATTTAAATAAAAAATAAAGATAAAGATAAATGGGGTTTAAGGAGCAAAATTAAAGATAAACTTAAGTTTTCAATATTCACTCTACAATTTGTCTAATTTACTAATTCCCCTTTTTAAATCAATTATTCAATTAGAATTATCAACCAAGAATCCTAATTTACCTTCAAGCCTCTTCTGATGGTTAAATTGGAATATCCTTTTTAATTAACTCACTATATTCCTATATGAATTAAATGAAAAAAGAAGTTTAAGTTCTCTTTAATAGTTGCATATGTCATGTAAATATATTCCTACCTTACATGAACTCATCATAACGATCAATGATCATATGTTATTTTATCAATGGTCGAACCCTAAAATCCATTTTGTAAGTTCATTAAGGTTATCTAAACAATCTAGATGGTAATTAAGATTCAAAAACTATTAAATACAAGATAAAATAAATATTTCAATTATTGAATAATATAAATCAAAGAGGTAAATATAATTTAAACTACATGTAGCATCCAATTATAACCCTAGAAAATATATTTAATTCATGATGAAATTAAAGTATATCAGATTCAATATCATAGAGAAAATAAAAAAACAAAGAAAAGATTAAGAGAAAAGATTCAAATAGACTATGTTGCTTCTATTCTCCAATCTTTAATCTCTTCTTCTTTTTTACTATTCTTAATGTTATTCCTCTCTCTAAACTCTCTAAAATCTACTCTAGACTCTCAAAAGATTTCTCTCCTTAAAATTTCCTTTTGACCTTTATTTATAGGCTTTCATCTTCAAGTTAGGGTAAAATTATGAGTTCAAGTCAACTTAGAACTCAAGTTCTAGTTACCTTGCTTCCTAGCATTATAGCGCTAGCTTAATACTGTTCCACCACGGCCTTGCTTTTGAGCATTGTGACACCAGGTTTCTACCAAAACAGGCGCTACAACGCCAACTCTCAGTGCTGCAGCCTTGAGTTTTTTACTTTAATCTAATTTTTTCCCTTCTTTCATTGTAGCTTCACTTCTTAGGGCTGCAGTGCTAAGCTTTGATCCTATTTGACATTTTCACCTTCTTTTCCTCGAATTTTTAACCTAATAGCTCTATTGGCTTTAAACCTATAAAATGACCCAAAAAATGCGTAAAAGGCCTACTAATCATGCTTAGAATTAACATCTGTCAAGCTTAAGGAAGCTAAAATAATGAGTATAAAATAAACCAATCAATGAGAGATTGATCAGAAAAAATCCTCCATCACTTTACATAACCTAAAGAAAAGAACACAGGAGTCAAGCCGAGGACTTTAAATCAAGTTCTTTTAAGGAGGCAACCCAAGTATTTTCTAGTAATTTCCATTCGAAATTTAAATTAAAAAAAAAAACCAAAAGTCAGTGTTGCAGCACCTAAGATTGGTGTTGCAGTGCCAACTTAGCCGAATTAGATAGAAAGCTGGCATTACAACACAAAGAGTTAGGGCCTCAGTCCCCTGGTAGGTAGAAAGGCAGCATCATAACTTTACCCTACAAGGCTGCGGCGCCAAAACAATAGCAGTTTTCTTAAAAACCTAGGTCATAGCATTACAACATCGAGATTCCAATGCCGCAGTGCTGAGTCTTAAAGGCCCGTTGAAGACGATAGAGAGAACAATACCAACTTTACACCATAATTTACTAGTGAATTATGCAGATTATTAAACTTATGGAGTAAGGAGTGGGATGAAGAATTAGTTGTGGGCTTTGTTTGTTCTTAAAAAAGAAGAATAAAGAAATAATAGATTATAAAGTTTACTATACCTATAATTATAAATAAATAAAAAGATCAAAAGGGGTTGAAAAGACTCAATTTTAGGATTGTAGTGGCTTAATTATTCAATGAAAAAAGAAGGAGAAACAAAGTTCAACATAGAAAGTTGAGGAATAAGTTTGTTGCAATCATTGTAAGAGTGTGTGTTTATAGTGTGAAATTGAGCTGATAATTATTGATTGTGTGTGTATCTATATTAATAGAGAGTGGTATGAAAGGAAGGCATATAAAATGCAATAAAAATATTTTAGAGACAAATTTTTCGAATACTTGTGTGCATAAACTAATCCGCATGCGAGGAACTAATGAGAATGATTGTGCACATACACCAAGTGAATCAAATGTGTGATAAGACTAGTGCTTGGATTGACATTCTAAACTTTTATGATGTTTAAAGTTTTTCTTGAGTTATAAACTATATGCAATCTTTGAGACGATTTATTAGCATTAATTAAAATATTATTGCTTTTCTAGTTTTTAATTTTCTTTTTTTTGCTCGAGGACAAGCAAATTGTTAAGTTTAGAGGAGTTTGATAAGTGTATTTTTACACTTATTATTTAGTTTTCTTAGATTTGACATTTGTAATGCTAAGCATGGTTATTAGGCTTTTTTTATATATATTTTTTTATTATTTTCTAAGTTTGAAGCCAATGGAGTTATTGGGTTAAAATTCTAAGGAAAACAAGGCAAGATAGTAAAATTAGAATCAAAGCTCATACCACAGCCTTAGAAAGTGAAGCTGCAATGTTAAAAAAAGCCAAAAATTAAATTGAAGTAAAAAACGCAAGGTCACGGCACTGTCTATCACAATTGCAGCATTGATGTCACAGTTAGTGGAACTGTATTGAGCCAGCATCATAACGCTAGCTATTGGTATTTGAGTCATAAAATTTTCTTTTTTAGATTGGAAATTAACCCTAAACTACAAGGAAAACCTATAAATAGAAGGCAAATGGCCTATTTCAAAGGAGAGTAGATTTTAAAGAGTTTAGAAAGAAGAAGAATATCAAAGAGAGTAAAAAAGAAAATGAGACTGAAGATTAGAGTCTGGAGTGTGAAAGTGACATAGTTTATTTCTTTTCCTTAATGTTCTATTCTCTTAATGATGTTGTACCTGATATACTTTGAGTTTCTTAATTCCATCATGAACTAAATTTATTTTTCAGAGTAACAAAGGAATTTATGCATATAGTTTGAATTCTAATTTCCTCTTTGATATGTATTATTCATTGAATAAATTATTTGTTCTATCTTCTTTTTAACACTTTTTAGATTCTTGATGACCATCTAGATTGATTAAATAACCTTTATAAACTTCGAAAAAGGATTTTAGGTTTAGATGTAATAACATATAATCATTGATTGCCATAATGAGTTCATGTAAGATAGAAATATACTTACATGACTTATTGATAAGTGTATTTTATATATAATATTTTGACTCTCTTAACGTAATTATTGTTTAATATAAGACACTCTCTTAATGTAATTATTGTTTAATATAAGTATGAATATGTGTCTTTTTATGTGTATTATAGTTATTTTATAAGTTTCAACAAAACAGTGCAATAGAAGAGCAAAAATGAAGAAATGGGCAAAAAAGTCATTTTCACATGCTCAAGTTATGACCAAAGATCTCAAGCCGTGACTCCAGAGTATAAATTAAAAGACAAGTCAAAACCTATAGGCTAAGGAACCTAGAAGTCAAGCCATAGCGCCGGTCACCCTAGGCCACGGGGCTAGCACAATTTCAAACCTAAGTCATGGGGCCAAGTACTTCTAGAAGATCCTCTAACCATTTCTCTTCTTTCGTTCCAAAAATTTCCTTAATATAATTACTATTGTTCAATTGGCTACTTCTGCTTACTTGTTACCCTAGAGGTAGCTACGGGGAAAAGAACTTCTGCTAGATCTTAAACTTATTATAGAATAAAGTGACTACAAAGCTGACAAATTACTTTCAATTGTCACACATTAGTACTTGTGGCATTTCAAACATGGTGAATATGTTTTGCCATATAAAATCTTTTATTTCTGCTTTTGTAATATTATTTTAAGCTTCTATTTTCACCCACTTTATGAAGTAAGTTTTTACTAAGAGTATGAATCACTTCTCTCTACTTGCAATATAGAGGGGTTCTATGATATCCATCCCATATTGTATAAAAGGCCAGGGATTGAAAACTGTATTTAGGTTCTTTGCTAGTAGATGGATGAGTATGGCATGTTTCTGGCATTTTTCGCACTTCTTTACAAATTCAAAGGTTCATTTTTTAAGGAAGGCTAGAAATATCCTTGTCTCAGAGTTTTATATGTAAGGACCCCTCAATTGGAATGGTTCCTACATATCCCTTCATGTATTTTCTCAAATATTTTCCTTCCGTTGTGAACTAGAACACATCACATCATGTAACTCTAAAAAAATGTCACTTGTATAATTGTCCACCTATGAGAGTGAACCAACTAGCTTTACTCTGCAACTTCTTTGCTTCTTTTTTATCTATAGAAAACTGTCAATCTTTCAAGTAATTAACATAGGGTGTTATCCAGTTATTGGAAGTGGTTATCATCCATTAAATCTTGAGATTTCATGTCCTCCTCATCTTCATTAGTAGTGGTTTTGGCTATAATTATAAGTGAAATTTTTCTGGTTAGCAGATGTTCTACTATAGAAGCTTCTTTGGCAACTTTGCCTACTTTTATATTCTGTTCTTGGGGAATCTAAGAGATGGTTACTTCTTGAAAGTGTTCGGCTATTCTCTTTGCCTTTACGAGTATAATTTTCATTTATTCTTCCTTGGAGATGTAATCTTTATTCCATTGGGAAGTAACCACAGTAAATTTTGTATAGATTTCAAGTTTCCTGACCATTAGTAGTCGAGCCAACATTAATCCTTTAATTAATTCTTCATATTCGGCCTTATTATTTAAAGTAAGAGATTGAAGTTTTACTGTGTGTTCTAGCATGATTCCATCTAGGCTTTTGATTTTGACTCCTAGACTAGCTCTTCTGCTATTGGATGCTCCGTTGATCTTCACTTTTCAGCTTCTTCTAATTTTGTGAGATTTGGAAGCAAAGTGTCATTTTGTACTTCAAGCTTGCATTCTAGCAGAAAGTTCGTTATTGCCCACCAATTTATTATTAATCTTAGTTGGAAGTCGATATCTAAATGAATTACTCACATGCATCTTGGTTACTCTCCCCACTACATTTAGTCTAGATAAGATCCATTTGAGAGGGTATAAAGTGTGCACTATAATTTAGTGAGCTTCGAAATGGTGGTAGAGTTTGTCTTTAGCATGTACAAAGGTAAGGACAAGTTTTTATATTGCTGAATACTTAGTTTCTGCTTTTAAAAGAACTTTGTTAGTGTAAAAGATGAGTTTTTGTTGACCGTTTTATTTCTTAAATAATGTTGCACTAACTGATACTAAGGAAACTATGAGATAAATTGTCTCAGTATTGTTTTAATTTTTGTAATGCTTCTGTCTGTTCTGGTCCTTATAGGTTCCTATTTTTTTGCTTTGATAGCTTGTAAGAAAGGCCTGCATTTATCTAATATCCATGAAATGAATCTGCTTAGATCAGTTACTCTTTCAGTTAGGATATGAACTTTTTAGGTGTAATGGATTTTAAAACCTAAACTTGTGTTGGATTAGCTTATATTCCTCTTATGCTTACGATATATCTCATGAAGGTTTTTGATGATATACTGAAAATGCATTTAGCTAGGTTCATGTGCATTTTGTACTTTTTGTAAGTCAATGATGTGGTCTTCAAATTTTTAACTTTTAATTATTGTATCATCGATGTATGCTTTTACGATTTTACCTAAGAGTTTTCCAAAGACTTTGCTTACTAATCTTTAGAAGATAGCTTATGCATTCTTTAATCTAAATGGCATTACCTTGTAACAGTAGATTTTGCATTTAGTTATGAAACTTGTCTTTTCCTTGTCTTGTTTAGCCATCATAATCTGATTGTATCCATTATAGGCATCTAAGAATGATTGCCTTTCATATCTGTTTGTTAAGTCCACCATTTGATCGATTTTTAAAAGCAGGAAAGAATTTTTTGGTATAGCTTTGTTCAGGTTAGTGTAATATGTGCATACCCTCAATTTTCCATTCTTCTTTCCTACTACTACTACATTGGAGAACCACTTTGGATAGCTTATTTCCTGTACAAAGCCTATTTCTAGCAATCTATCTACTTCGTTACTTGTTATTTTATTTCATTTATGAGTGAATCGTTGTTATTTTTATCAAACTAGTTTGAAGTCCTTCCTAATGTTTAATTTCTAGCACATTACTTCTAGATATATCTTGATCATGTCCTTATATGACTAGGTAAAGGATATGCTTCAATAGTTAAATCATAATTTCTCTTTCTCCTCTGGCTATGTTAATGCTAAGGGGGACTTTTTTATCAAGGCCTACAAGGTTTAAGATTACTTCTTCAGTTTTCTCGATAATGGGTGGTGTGTATTTATTTCTGGAAGAAGTCTTTTTGGCCATCGATCATGTAATTGCTATTAAGAAGGTGGGTTTACCCACGAAAGAGTGAAAGTTGCTCTTTGGTTTATTCATTTGTTTTTCTGAAAGTTCTTGTTGCTTTTGTGCTTTTGGATGTTTTCTTTAGTTGTTTAAATGTCTCCAAGGAATTGACATAGCATTTCTTTGCTTTGACTTATTCAACTTTGATGTTAACTATCTAAATTCTAGTGGCTGATACATATATAACTACTTGATGCAATGTAAAGGGACAACTTCCATGTAATGAATCTAGAAGAGTTTGGCTATAGCGTCGTAGGCTGTAGGTGCTTTGACCACCAAATAATGAACTTACAACCACTTCTTGGTTGCAATAATAGGTCAAGTTATTATGCCTTTGACTTGTACTATACCTCCCCCCAAAGGCAATTAACTTTGTGTTACATCCCCTAACCTTTTTTTTGTCTAGTTAAATCCATTAAATGCTTTCCAAAATAAGATATCGGCACTGCTTCCCCCATCTACTAAAATTCTTCAGATGATAGTTCCTTTTATGTTTAAACTAATAACTAAAGAGTCTAAATGTGGCATCATTAGATCTGTAAAGTCTTCTTGAGAAAATTTTATTTTCCCAAGTTCTAAGTGATAGACAGAGTTGCAAAAGTTTCCCTGATTCTGCATCTTTGGACTTTGGTTGCTCTTTTGAATAATGGTCTCTATCTCCCATCTTTTTCTTCCTTCTCAAGTGGTCTGCCTTGGACTATGTTTACATGGAACTAATTTATAATTCTTGTGAATAAAGCTTTTATGGAGTCCTCAGTAGGTATTCCATCTTACGGGTCTTCTACTATAGAAAGTATGCTTTCATCTTCTTCCTTAAGTACTGGCTCCGCGAATTCTTCTTTTAGTCTCTATTTGCTTCATTTTTCTGCTTCGTGCTCTTCTTCTAGATAGGTGAAGTCAAATAGAGAACTGTGAATGGAATTTAATATCAATAGTATTTCTTCTTCTTCATTCTCTTTATCTTTCTTTATAGTATTATTAGGTTCTATTATTGGTTCTATGGCTTGTTTGGTGCCTAAATTTACTTTATATGCTAATAAATGCCTATTTTTCATGAGGTTATGAATTTGGAACTTTAAGTCTTAGCAACCCTGGATGGTGTGTTCAAAGATTTCAGAATTTTTTAGAAACCTAGATCCATAGAAACAACCAAAGCATAAAAATTAGTTCTAAAAAATATTTTTAGAAATCTTCTAATCAAGAGAGGAATAGTTATGAAATAAAAGCCTAAGGGACTCTATGAACCATTATGAGGCTGTTTTCTGTAACCTTCTTTCTTAGATGAGTTTCCTTCCTTCTGAGTTGTTATTATGAAATCTTTTTGTGGCACCTTACTCTTCTTCATTGCGTATCCATTGCTCTAATTTTTGGTTAATTAGTTTGAAAGAAGTAAAATTCTTCTAAACAAGGTATATTTAGTAGAGGATAGATGGTCTAACAACTTTTCAATATGCTTGGGCAGCTATCTTAATGTCATACCTCCTATGTTTAATGAGTTCGCAATTGAATTGATTGAGAAAGCTTTGAATTGATTCATTATCCCCATGCTTTATAAGGAAAAGATCCAAGGTTTTTCCCTTCTTCTTTCGATTTTGGATGTACTTTGTGATGAAATGGGTTGTCAATTTTTTGAAAGAAGATATTGAGTTCTTTTTTATCCCTAGAACTAAACTTGAGCCGGATATTTCAAACTTAATAGAAAGGTAATGCAGTTTAAAGGCTCATTTTATACATGCATTATCATCCTGGAGTTGAAGTGGAATATATGTTCTTCGAGATCCCAAGTTCTATCAAACAAGAGGAAGTTGGGTATATGGAACTTGTTTTTTCTCTCTATCATTCTTATAACATCAATAAAATGATCCTATTTGGCTTTCTTTGCTAAGGCCATCCCATCTTCAGTGGTTTTTTTTATGTTTTTTTTTTGAATCTTTGCGTACAATTCGCTCACCTCTTTTAGAATATAGGCCCTTACATCATCTCTAACTAGCTTTCTAATGACTTCTAGAGTAGGTTCCTTTAATCCCGTGTTGTGTCTTTTCTAGGGTTTTCTTGGGAACCCTTATTTTTTAGGTTTATTTGTGCCTGTTGTTTTAAGTTGAATCATCTTCAAGGTCATCATGTTGCTCTTCGTTTACTTTTATTGCCATGATCTTATCTTGTAACTCTTGATTCTCTCTTTTGGTTTCTTCTAGCTACTTGAAATCTTTGATAGGATATCTATCATCTTGGCAATAATTTTATTTCCCAAAACTATTATCTTTGTGTTGCAGATCCTTCGTTTAGGTTTTTCATCTTAGTGTTTGGTGTCAAAAAGTCTGTTTTGTTCCTTTAAAGACTTTTCCACAGACAACATCATTAAAGTTCCTCAAAAAGCCCTAATTACCTTCTTGCTCTTGATAACTCTTTGAATTTGTGAGAAAACACAATCCTCCTACAAAGCAAAATACTCCGACACTCAGTATTTGATTAAAAGAGATAGGTGTTATGTGTAAAGAGTATCTTAAAGACAAGCAGGAGAGTGATAAATGATCTTAGATTAATTTTATTGATTAAGAATAAATTTGAATGAATAAAATTTAAAAAACCATATGTATTTATAGTAATGGAACCAAATTCGAATAAGAGTATTTATCCATAAATTGCAAAGTTAATTATGTTTTCATATGACATGCAAGTAAAGATGGATTATTATTCATAATTTCATTAGAATTCAAAAATAATAATCACAAAAAGGATATAAATTAAAAACCAATAAAAATTCTAAACCAATTCATACCCAACTTCCTGCATAATTCCTTACCTATTTAGAAATATTTGTTAATTACCGAGTCGAGTTTACCTACCGAATCTTAGGTGTTTAATGATATTGGGCTATCTAGGCAGAGATTTTAGGTCTTATGTTAATTGTCACCAAAGCTTATTTCCTTTAAAAGACCTATTAATTCTATAAGGGGTTATTAACACTGTCACTTCTTTGAGGAACTTTAATGACGTTGTATTAACATTGCAATTATGTAATGAAGCTATCGCCCTAATTGAGGCAATCATATTTGTGGTTTCCCAATCAAGTTTGCCATGCTGCTAAACCACAATAAATCAAATTTGTAATGTCAAAAGAACCTTATATATGCGTTCATATGCATCTTGTCTCCAAGAATATATTATTATGCTATCTTATGCTCTATTAAAAAACCAACTACATACTATATCAAAATTACTTAACATTGTCCTCCATTGCATTAACAATTTTCTGCAAACATTATTATGTTTCCACATTCCTTGTGTTTTTTATTATTAGTAGTGCTATTATATATCAACTTTTAACATTACATACCCTTACTTCATTTTCTACAAACTCTAAATTTTATGCAGACTTTATTCTTTTCTTTAGATATTTTCTCTATGTTTTATCTTTTCTTACTACTTAAATATATGGAATTTTCTCTTTTTTAAAATCTTTCAATGTATATGCATATCTTAAATGTAAAACAATAGTCTACAAAATATGGTATACATTTTTGTTACTTCACCCGATATTGCTACCTCACGAATTAAGGAGTCAACAACCTCCTCATGCATATTTATTTCCAATATTTGCATCAACTATGATGTTATCTCCATATTATCATGTGCATTATTCTTCTTCTTATCAACATTCATCATTTCATCTTCACAACTAGCATCTTAATAGGAATCAACTAAAGAAATCACAATGATTAAAGGTGTGGAAGCAATAGACTTTGGATCTTTCAATTCATGCTTTAATACTAACTAATCGATTCTACAACTAGTTCTACCCTTTCTTTGACTCAGTATTTGCCTTACCATTTTCATGACTACTTCTAACTCACATGAAAACACATCAAGTTTTGCTGACATATTTTGAATCTCTATATATTGGATATTTACTATCTCCTTAATGTCATGCTAGATGAACCTTCTTCGTTACCTCTAGTGATATTATAACATAATGTCCATATAGATACTTGCATAGAAATATAACAATGAAGTTAATAATAGGTCGATCACGTAATCTTCAAACTATCTACTTTAACATAGCTTAATTAACATCATTTTCTATCCATGCCTTTGAGCAATCAAAACACTGACGTTTGGCTCACTACTTCATAAATTATCCTATTTGCTTACTATCCTAACCCACAACAGCTAGAAATGTTATCCCTACCTCTAAAACCTTTGTACTTTACTGAATTTAAGTATAATAGCTCCATAATCAAACGTGGGTTATTATTATAATCATCATCATCATTATTATTGCACTAATTACTTTTACAGAGTACCAACCAAACTCTAAGAGCAAAATACAACCTCCTATATATCCTATAGGTTTCTCTATAAACTTGGTTACACCTTCAATAAACTTCCTAAAACAATATGATGACCAATTCCTTTGTTGAATATGGTTTACATCTCTTAATGAATACAAAAAAAAAACACTAACATATGATCCACTAACAATACATAAAATTATCGCTATTGTTAAAAGTATAAAGCAAGCCTTAAAATCCTCATCGATGATATTACATTTCAGCAATATTTCCTCAATAGCTTTGATGTACATCCCTCTCTTTGATGCACAAAACAAATCTCTTAGTCTTTGAATATTTGATAGATCATTGTTTAACTGCAGAGGAATTCCACCATCAATTATGCCCATTATCATTGAAAATATTTTCGAAGTCTTGATAGTTTATTTCCTATGTACATTTAATGCCAAGTTACCCGTATTAATATTTGAACCAACAACCAATAAATTTTCTTTCTTAATCGACTACATTTAAGTTGGGTAAGATTCCCAACTTTGTCTCTCATGCATATTCTCATTGTCCATCCATTAGTTTTGTGCCTTTGATTTTCTCTGGGTTAAATTATCCACATTGTACTTATATTTTCTCTTTAGTATGGTATGATACTCCTATGTCCTTCTGTATCTAACAATAATACTATTTTGTTACTTTTTTTCGTATTTATATTACTATAATAAAATAGTAATTGAATAATGGATCTCACCTCCCTTGTCATTGCGACTTCTCTTACTCTAATTTTCAAGGTCTTAACAATTTTCTTACAAATAAGTTACGAAGTTATATTTGTTTCCACATTGGCCATTTCTATCTTCCCCATGATTACTTCCACTACCACCTTCCACCTCGGCTAGTTCACTACCATCTTCCACCCCAGCCAGTTCACCAGCCATCTGCATAATTTCATTACTTTTGCTCATTTGGAAGTGCAGTTTTGTAGTAACCAGTATCCACAACCGGTAAGAATAAGTATTTATATATGTATAAATATACGTATTTTATTTGTATATGGGTGATACTTGATTTATGTATTGTTATTAGTAGTGTTTGTATAAGTTAAGGTCATACTATTAGCATTGGGTTTAATTGTAAGAATTTAGATTTATTTTAGAGACTAAATTGTAATACTTTGAAAGTTTTGAGGTCAAATTCATAAATACTAAAAATTAGCCTCTTAGTATAAAAATACACTTTTGAAACCCTAATTCAATCTTTTGGGTCGAGCTATCCCTTTTAGGGTGAGAAAAGAGAGAAAGAAAGGGGAGAGAAAGAGAAGAAGAAGAAGAAATTGGAATTTTAGATTTTAAGAGGTATATCACACCTATTTCTCAATTTATTGGTATTAATTAAGTTAATTCCTTTAAGTTTTGATTTCTGGAAATATTTATAATTGAGGATTTGATGTGTATTTCGTAAGATCTTATGAGAATTGATGATGATCTATAAGATAGCTTGATAAATCATGATGAATTGTGGAATTTTCGCTTAATAGTCTCTTGATCCAGTAATTTTATAAAGTGTTTTGATTCAATTCTGGTTTTAAATTTTGTATATATGAAATTAGACATGTTTAGAATCATCTGAGACTTTGAATCGATTCCAAATTCCAGAAATTGAATTTTTTGTGAATTTACCAAAATAACCCTGAAATTCTGGAAATTTCATGTGTGAACAGTATGATATAGTGGCAAACAATTTTTGTCCTGCTAACTGATCTTTAAAAATTACGAATTTGTGGAATATGATAAGTTTATATGTCTAATATAATATACTTGGAATTGAGAATTTAGATCAATGTGGTTGAAGTGTTATGATTTTTTAAAGTGTATCAGCTCATTGCAGTATTTGATTAACAGATTTTTAAAGCTATAGAATAAAATAATTTTAAAATACTTTTGGCAGTTATTTTGAAGTGAAATATTTATCATGGATTTAAATATGTGTCAAGAGTATTTTTGTGGTAGTTTTATAATTTTTGAGTTAGTATATGATTTTATAAAAGTAGGAGATTGAATACTGTTCAATAAATATCTTGATCCTGTCAGGTTAGTAGTTTGGATTCGATGGTGTGTATGAAATGGATTGTGTAGGAATTTTGTTATAATATTTATATATAGGAAGGATATATGAGTCAAGAATGATACATTCTGATTTTGGAGTAATTGGACATCATTTGATGTATTAGAAAAGTTTGTTAAATGTAAGTGGGCAGAATGACAGGTTTTGAGAAACCAAGTATTTAGACCAATTTGATGTGATAAATGCATTGTGTATAATTTTGTAAGCTATTTAAAGTAGTTTGTGTGAATTTTGAGGCTTATGAAAGGATTGATCTCCATTGATAAGTTAAGGAGATTTAAGCCTTATAGCTATAAGTACTAAGAGGTAAGCATACTAGACTTTTACTGAAATCACAATAAGCATAGTAATTGTCTATGTATGATTTTGTAAATGAGCTTAGAAATATGTTTATGTTATGCCAAAGTGTATTTGATATGAAATGTGAAAGACATATGTTTATGAATGTGAGCGTTGACATTGAGCATGGACATGCATATGTTTTTGAAAGTGAGCTTTCAAAATGAAATGTGTTTAACAAAGAAAGCTTTGAAGTGTAATATGTACATGAGAAACATTTTGTGTTTTGAGGATGCTTGGACTCATTGTTGACTTAGTAGGCATCTTATGTGATTTGTGAAGCCTTTATGTGTGGAATTTCCTTCGGGATTAGTATATGTTATGTGTTCCGTATGTAGGGAGGATCCTATTGGTACCTAAAGGAAGATTGAGTCATCACATTCGTCTGGTGGCGTATTGGTACATGTGAGAGGACTCACCAATGATCAGGGTGAGGGTTTGGCTCTTACCTTCGGGCTTGAGCATTATATATGTGTAATTTAAACCTCACTTGCACTATTCCTCTCATACGGTATGTCACCTACGAGTGACATTTGGCTCATTATGTGATATGTGATGTGTAAATTCTACTAAGTAGTAATTGAGTGATGGTATTCCTGTAATATGTTTTGAAAGAATGTGTAAGCGCTTACATGATATGTGATTTGATAAAATTTTGATTTTGATTTATCACAACATATCATACATATGCATTGTGTACATATATGTATTTGTATTTGATATATGAAAAACTAGTATGCTTACTGAGTTTTATACTAATTATAGTTTATGGTGATTTCAGGTAAATAAGGTACATGTGTGCTTAGCAAATTTGGCAAGGCTTTTGCTGTTCCTTGGGTTCTCTAAGTTGCTAGGTTATTGAGTGTTTTATTTAGGGACACGTGGGATAAGATATTTGATCTATTCATATTAAATAAATACGTATGTATTATTTTTATGTGTGTGGTTGGATTTAGTTTAAGTTTCACCACGTGTGGTTATAGATTGATTTTAAGTAAGAATTTGCAATGAATATATTCTAGGCTTCCGGTAACAAAGTTGCTACTGGTGACGTAGTAGAGTGTTAATCTCTGAGAAAACTCTGCATATCTCCGGTTTACTAATTGTCCCAGTCTTAATTCAATTGCTATAATTCTGAAAGAAATTAAAATAAATGTTTAAATATTATTGAATGAGTGTAAGTTATGTCATGTATCATATCTTTTGGGTCTGGGGCGTGGCAAGTTCATTATCACTCTTCTTAATTTTGCTATCATTACAATCCATCTTTTCATATCTCTAGAACATTCTAACTTGCATACTTTATAATCTTATTCCCATTCTGATCTAACCTACAATGTTTTTTTAAAATAACATATTGCCTACTTACCACTTGAGGTTTTATAACTTATTGCACATTGTCTAAGCCCGAACTACACTCTTGTATTGTATTATGATTAACGAAGTATCAATTTCTCTTCTTTAGCTTCTTTTCGCCATCATCATGTCCTTAAAATGAAAACCTACTTATCTTTTGAATTACTTCACGAGTGATGTGAAAAAATTATCTATAATCGACACTTGAAACTTCAATAAGTTTGTAGATTATGTGATCACTTTAATAAAGTGTCTACAATCAAAACTTGAATAATGTTTCTCCACTGAGTTATTGTCGACAATAGACAAGGTGCAATAAATGAACCAACTTAATCAATCATAAATCTTCACAGCAATAGGCTGCTTAAAGACACAACCATTGGATTTTGTAAGGCCATATTTGACAATCATCATTTTTGTGCAGTATTCTTACTACTGAAGTATGTTATGAAAATTTTAAACTTAGTATATGCATGGATGTATATAAATCATAAATTGGGATCTTAGAAAAATATAATTCTCATAAAGTTATTTTGAAATATACCTTACATGGAAGAATTAGCCACCCTTATAAATCAATTTCTCTCCCCTCACTCTTTATCCACTTACTAATCCACAATACTCTTAATGTGAATTACTTTATATGTAATATCTATAATTTGAAAAGAAACTTCAATAATGGATTTACTTATAAATTCTTTGCAAGATTCATCCTTTTATAGACTACAAAGAGAAATGAGTACTCATTAATAGAAATACCTATTGAGCTTCCCAAAAGCATTAACAGAAGTGGCCTTTGAACTTCTTAGAAATATTAATGAAAGTGCCCTATGAGCTTTCTTGAAGAATTAAAGGCAGTACCTTTTAAGTTTCATGTACTCCTTAATTTTTTCATTTATTGTCTCATTATATCTCATTCAATATGAGATAATACGACTTTATAACTTTTCAATTATTTTAATGGGTAGAAAGACGATCCATTTATATATCAAATAGTGATTTGCATTATGAAGGTTCTAAATCAACTCAAGAAAGCAAGCTGAGCGTAAAGGAGATTTCAGATGGTCCAATAATAAGGGCTAAGGCTAAACAGCTTCAAAAGGCCATAAGTAGTCAAATTGGAGCTATTGAAGCTTCTATGGGATTAGAAGCTTGCGATCTGAATGGAAATGAGCTAAATCTGTTTATTTGTCTTCAATTAGAGATTGGGACGTGATTTAGAGACGTTTGATGACGTTGGGCTTAAAGAAGCAGCTGAGGGCTTTCTTTCCATGCTATTGGGCTTCTTATGTTGCTATTTTTATGTATTTGGGCCATTTTGAATTTGTTTAGCTTTATTTTAAATTGTTAAGTCATATTGGGCTTATTTTGGGCTTATTTTGGGCTTTTAAAGTTAATTAGGTAATATTAGGGTTTCCCCTCATTTTGTAAGCCTATATAAGGCATTTTAAAGTCTTATAGAGGCAGTTGCCTCATTTTGAAATTGGAAGCACGAAATAGAAGAGCTATTTCTCTCATAAAATTGTATTCTCAAGTTTTCTAACTCTTGAAGAAAGTTAGTGACTTATCACTCTTTGATCACCAAGAGTGTAGCGTCAAACCCTAAATTGATCCTTATGGCGTCCATCTGACTTATCAAGGTATCTATTTAGTTCTATCCTCCATCAAATTTACCAATTAATTTTGTTATAATTCAGCCTAAACACTTAAAGAAAAATAACCAACAAAAGAACCAGATTTTATTCGAATTTTGGAATAATCTATTTTTTTGGAAATCAAGGCACATCATCTGGTATCAGAGCATAGGATTTTAGTGTGTAAACTGAAGTTTCAGCTATTTAAGGTGTCTTGCTGCTTTTGTTTTATATAATTTCATAGGATTATTCATCAGATTGGGTCTCTAGTATTTGAATTGCAACTCGGAAGCATTAGAATTAATTCTTAGTAGTTTGTGGGCTGAAGATGATTTAGCTGAGTTGAGTTGTTCCTGAACCTTGAAATTTTGAATTTTAGTCAATTATGGTTATCTGAATTTATTTATTGAATTGGTGGAAAAAAAAAGTTCAGTTTAAGAAGTGTGTTTTTAGCTACTGGTTGTGTTGTTCATTGTTTATACTTGTTTGGGATTTTTGTTAATAATGGCTGAAGATGATGCAAGTAGAGTACCAAAGGGACTGAGTTTAGAACAAGCTCAACTCATGGGCTTACAATGTGCTCATGATGAATTTTGAGGTGAGATTACTGAAATTCGTAGACAACTTACTGCAATTATAGAAATGATGCAAAGAAATACTTTGCAACCCCAACAAAAGCAGGTAGGGCGTAGGGTACCTCGGAATGACCTAGGGGATGCTAGAGATGAGCCAAATTGGGATGATGAGACTGATGATAGGAGTAGGATAAGGAGGCAGCAAAATGACCCTACTAGTGGTATCAAACTTAATATACCACTATTTAGAGGTACTAGTTCTTCTGAGGAGTATCTTGAATGGGTTCAGAAGGTAGAAATGGTGTTTGATTGGCATGAGTACCCTGAGGCAAAGAACTGTAAGGTAGCAGCACTTGAGTTTACCGATTATACACTTTTGTGGTGGGAAAACTTAAAAGCTCAGCGAAGAATGGATGACAAAGAAGAAGTTACGAGCTGGCCACTTATGAAAAGATTAATGAAGAAGAGATTTGTTTCGGATTACTATAAACAAGAATTATACATCAAACTCTAAACTTTGCGGCAAGGTTCCTTGAGTGTGGAGGAGTATGTGAAAAAATTTGAGCTGTTGCTGATTCGCTGTGATTTGAATAAACCTCAAGAGCAAACAATAGCTAGATTCCTCGATGAATTGAAGAGGGACATAGCTAATGTTGTTGAGTTATAACCCTTCATATTTCTTGAGGATGTCATAAAACTTGCAACTAAAATAGAAAAACAGCAGAAAAGAGGGGGTATCCATATAAGGTCAACTACAACAAGTAATACAAAGGCTGTTTCTTCACCTTCGCGAACATGGAACACACCTAAATGTGATGAGAAAGTGGAGTTCAGTAAAGGAAGTGCTAGTTCAAGTTCGTTGAAAGAAAATGAGAAGGTATTTGAACCTCAATTTTCCAGGAAGTAGCGAGACATCAAGTGTTTCAAGTGCTTGGGAAATGGGCATATTGCTTCTGAATGTCCAAATAAGAGGGTGATGGTTTTACAACGGAAGCATGGAGAGCTTGTAAGTGAAGATGAGGCTGAAATGGAATAAGAATCTAAAGTCGAAGTGACTGAATAAGAAGAGAATCTTGAGCCACTGGAGGGAAATTTATTAGTTATTCAAAGGATTTTAAGTGCTGAAGTTGATATTGGTTTGGAACAACGTGAAAACATCTTTCATACAAGATGTCAAATCCGAGATAAGGTTTGTGCCATGATCATTGATAATGGTAGTTGTACCAATGTTGCATCCACTACTTTAGTGGAGAAATTGGGATTAACTACTGTTCCATATCCAAAACCATACAAATTGCATTGGCTTAATGACAAGGGAGAGATTCAGGTTACAAGACAGGTTCGGGTGCCATTCTCCATTAAAACCTTTCATGATGAGGTTTTATGTGATGTGGTTCCTATGACAGCTAGTCATGTGTTATTAGGACGTCTATGGCAATTTGATAATGATGTGACTTATAATAGGCGAAGGAACACTTATTCATTTGTGCTGAATGGGAAGAAAGTGAACTTGATGCCATTGAGTTCTCAACAAGTTAGAGAAGATCAGTTGTGAAATCAAAGGAAGATGATGGAATCTGGTAAAGGGTTAATGTTAGCCAAAAATAGAGATGTTGAGCAAGCACTAGCTTCTGTGGGGGTTGTTTTCATGACTTGGGCAAAGCCTTTATTGCAAGTGGAGGGCTTAGATTTGTCAATGCAGGTTGTGGAGTTGCTTGAAGAGTTCAAAGATGTATTTCCAGAAAATCTACCATTGGGATTACCACCTATTCGAGGGATAGAGCATCAAATTGATTTGGTGCGTAGAGCTTCACTTCCAAATAGACCAGCATATAGATATAATCCGGAGGAAGCAAAGGAGATCAAAAGGCAGGTTGGTGAGCTCTTAGCGAGGGGCTATGTGCATGAGTCACTTAGTTCTTGTTCAGTGCCTACTTTGCTTGTTCCAAAGAAGGATGGTACCATGAGAATGTGTATGGACAGTCAGGCTATCAACAAGATAACGGTTAAGTATCGATTCCTTATTCCTAGACTTGATGATATGCTTGATGAATTGCATGGTGTTGTTTATTTTTCTAAAGTTGATTTGATGAGTGGATATCACCAAATTAGGATGAAAGAAGGTGATGAATGGAAAACAGCCTTTAAAACTAAGCATAGATTGTATAAGTGGATGGTGATGCCGTTTGGGCTTTCTAATGCACCTAGTACATTTATGAGACTTATGAACCATATTTTGAGGAAGTTTATTGGGCTGTTTGTTGTGGTCTATTTTGATGATATCTTGATCTATAGTAAAAAAAATTATGATCATGTGAAGCATCTTATGGCTGTATTTGAGATCTTGCGTGATGCTAAGTTGTATGGAAACCTCAAGAAGTGCTATTTCTGCCAAGATAGTGTTATCTTTTTGGGGTATGTTGTTTCTGGTAGTTGAATTAAGGTTGATGAGGAGAAGGTTAAGGTAATTTGTGATTAGCCTAAACCTACTGGTGTTGTGGATGTGAGAAGTTTTCATGGTTTAGCCTCTTTCTATAGGTGATTTATTAAAGACTTTAGTTCTATTGTTGTGCCTATGACAGAATGTTTGAAAAAGGGAAATGAGTTTAGGTAGAATGAGAATACACAGAAGTCATTTGAGCTGATTAAAGAACAATTATGTTCTACTCCAGTTTTAGCACTTCCTGATTTTGCTAAAACATTTGAAATAGAGTGTGATGCTTCAAGGGTTGGTATTAGGCTGCTTTGATGCAAGAAAATAGGCCAATTGCTTTCTTTAGTGAGAAGCTGAATGGGGCACGTTTAAACTACTCTATTTATGACAAGGAGTTTTATGCATTGATTCGGGCTCTCGAGGTATAGCGGCATTATCTATTACCTAAAGAGTTCGTTATTCATACTAACCATGAATCATTAAAGTATCTTAAAGGGCAGAACAAGCTGAATAGAAGACATGCTAAATAGGTAGAGTTCATGGAGCCATTTTCACATGTCATAAAATATAAGAAGGGGAAAACTAATATCATTGTTGATGCTCTTTCGAGGAGGTATACATTGATTTCTATGTTAAATGCAAGGCTTTTGGGTTTTGAACAGGTGAAAGAACAATATACAAGTGATTCATACTTTATTAATATGATGTCTAAATGTGCTAAAGGAGCTTGTGATGGGTTCTTTGTGCATAATGGTCACTTGTTCAAGTTGGGCATAATGTGTATACTTTCAAGATCCTTACATGAGTTGCTTATGCGTGAGGCTCATAGGGTGGTCTTAGTGGCCATTTTGGGGAGAAGAAAACTTATGAGCTACTGAAAGAGCACTTCTTTTGGCTCAATATACTGCGGGATGTTCATAAAGTTGTTGAAAGATGTGTAATTTGCAAGAAAGTTAAGGGTAAAAAGAATGCATATAGACTATATATGCCTTTACCTATCCCAGAGCAACCATAGATGGATATTAGTATGGATTTTGTGCTTGGATTACCTAGAACACAGCGTGGAAAGGATTCAGTGATGGTTGTGGTTGATCGATTCTCCAAAATGTCACAGTTTATTCCTTGTAACAAAACTGATGATGCTATTCATATTGCTGATTTAGTTTTTAGGAAAATTGTACGTTTGCATGGAATCCCTAAAAGCATTGTCTCTGATCGTGATACAAAGTTCTTAAGCTATTTTTGAAAGACTCTTTGGAAGAAGCTTAGAACAAAGTTGCTTTTCAGTACTGCTTGTCATCCACAAACTGAGGTAGTGAACCATACTCTATCTTCTTTATTACAGGCTGTTATAAATAAGAACTTAAAGAGTTGGGATACTTGTTTACCTATTGTGGAGTTTGCATACAACCGTAGTATGCATGGAGCTACAAAATTTTCACCATTTGAGATTGTGTATGGATTTAATCCATTTGTTCCTATTGACCTTGTTCCTATTCCAATTGATGAGAGGACATCTATGGATGGGGTTAAGAAGGCAAAATTGATGAAGAAGCTTCGTGAATAGGTTTGAATTCATATTAAGGAGAAAACTGTTAAGTATGTTAAGCATGCTAATAAAGGACGAAAAATGATTAGCTTTGAACCTGGTGATCTTGTTTGGATTCATCTTATCAAGGGAAGATTTCCTAGCAAGCGGAAGTCCAAGCTGATGCCAAAAGTTGATGGACTTTTTCGGATTGTAGAGAAGGTAAATAATAATGCTTACAAAGTTGATCTTCCTGGTGATTACAATGTTTCACCCACTTTTAATATGAAGAACTTATCTCCTTATTTGGAAAATCTAGAAGATTCTGATTTGAGGGCAAATCATTTTCTGCCCGGGGGTGATGATGTGCATCATGAATGTTCTAAATCAACTCAAGAAGGCAAGCTGAGCATAAAGGAGATTTCAGATGGTCCAATAATAAGGGCTAAGGCTAAACAGCTTCAAAGGGCCATAAGTAGTCAAATTGGAGTTATTGAAGCTTCTATGGGATTAGAAGCTTGCGATCTGAATGGAAATGAGCTAAATGTGTTTATTTGTCTTCAATTAGAGATTGGGACGTGATTTAGAGACATTTGATGACGTTGGGCTTAAAGAAGCAGCTGAGGGCTTTCTTTCCATGCTATTGGGCTTAATTTACTTCTTATGTTGCTATTTTTATGTATTTGGGCCATTTTGAACTTGTTTAGCTTTATTTTAAATTGTTAAGTCATATTGGGCTTATTTTGGGCTTTTTAAGTTAATTAGGTAACATTAAGGTTTTCCCTCATTTTGTAAGCCTATATAAGGCATGTTAAAGTCTTATAGAGGCAGTTGCCTCATTTTGAAATTGGAAGCATGAAATAGAAGAGCTATTTCTCTCACAAAATTGTCTTCTCAAGATTTTTAGCTCTTGAAGATAGTTGGTGACTTATCACTCTTTGACCACCAAGAGTGTGGCGTCAAACCCTAAATTGATCCTTGTGACGTCTATCTGACTTATCAAGGTATCTATTTAGTTCTATCCTCCATCAACTTTACCAATTAATTTTGTTATAATTTAGCCTAAACACTTAAAGAAAAACAACCAACAAAAGAACCAAATTTTATTCAAATTTTAGAATAATCTATTTTTCTGAAAATTAAGGCACATCAAATAGATATTAATTTGGTACGTCCATCAAGTAATCAAATGAATAGGCGAGATTTACTTTCACTATTAAATTTTAGTGTCCTTTATTTATCTTATTATTTAGGCCATAATCAAAACATAATTTAACATTTTTTCACTTGGCCCGATAATTAGATAATACTAAAATTAATAGTAAACATAATGCATGCAGAAATAAATCTCCGTAATGTTCAACTTAAGTACCTTAATATCATAAATTACCAAATATGGGTTATTGTAGTTATATATTATTTTGGGCAATATACTTTCTTCCATATACCTCAATATTATAATTTATGAAACTTTGGTCTTTAATGATATATATAAATCAATTTGTAATGATTCTCATAAGGTCTTGTAAACAATTTTCTATTAGAAATAATTATTTACATACCATCATGATGAAGGTGTCTCAATCATCATCATAAAATATTATTAATACAATCAAGACCCATTGTATATACATGTTCTTTAAATATCTTTGGTTGTAACCCTTAAGGATCTGCAATCATGAGATCCGTTCGACTATACTTAATTGAAACTCTTTGTTTCTGAACTTCCTTCTTAATGATAAAATACTTTACTTTCATATATTTGGCACCTTTAAAGTATTTGTCATTTTTGGTGAAAATACTATTACAAGATTATCACAATAAATTTTTAGTAGCTTGGTAATGGTGTCAGCAACCCCAAATCCTAAAATAAAGTTCCTCAACAAGAATGCATGTATTGTGACTTCAAAACATGCTACAAATTCGGCCTCCATAGTGGATGAAGCAAAGATAGATTGTTTAGCACTTTTTCATGATCTTACTCATTCTGAAAGAAGAAACATATAGCTAAACATAGACTTTCTACTATCAAGACATCTAGCAAAATTTGAATCCAAGTAACCAATCACTTCCAAATGGTTAGTTTTCCTATACATGAGCATGTTATTCTTGGTGCCTTGTAAGTATCTTGATACTTTTTTTTGTAGCTTTCTCATGATCAATTTTTGGATTACTTTGATACTTACTTAACATCTTGACCGTGAAACTAACATCCAGTTTTGTACAGGTTTGTACATATATTAAATTGCTTATAATTGAAGCATATGGAATGAATTCTATTTTCTTATGTTGTATTTCATTCTTAGTATTGCATTAGACTAAATTTGTTCCTTTTCTGAAATAGAACAATTCTTTTTGAACATTTGTTCATATTGAATCTCTCAAGAATTTTCTCAATATAACATTTTTAGGATAAATTTAATAATCTTTATGATCTGTTACATAATATTTCAATTCCTATCACATGAGACTCTCTTATATCTTTCATTCCAAATTCTTAAAGAAAAAATCTTTTGTCTCACATAAAATACCTAAATTATTAGCAGCAAGTAAAATATCATCAACATATGGGATTAAAAAATATAAACTTACTCCAACTGACCTTTCGGCATATGCCGATTAACGATATATTTTTTTAAAACCAAAAGATGTTATGGTATCATTAAACTTAATATACCGTTGTCGGAAACCTTGTTTGAGTCCATATATTGACTTCTCTTAAGTTTACACATCATATGACATTTTTCTTTTATTTCAAAACCTTTTAATTGGTCTATGTAAACTTCCTCCTCGATTTCATCATTAAAAAATGTTATTTTAAAATCTATTTAATATAACTCTAAATCATATTGAGCAATCAAAGTCATAATTATTCTTAATGAGTTTTTCTTTGAAATGGATAAAAAAAATTTGTAAATCCTCAAAATAGGATAAATATTAAAAAGATTTTTAACCAAATATTAATAAGTCGTGTATTAACATATATATAGAGAGAGAGAGAGAGAGGCTTGTAATGCATCACTATTAGAAATTAAGAAATTGGATTGAACTTTGTCAATTAATTTGTAACTTTTCGAACACAAACAATATCTATTTCGACCCTCTTTACTTATAGTAGGACTTGAGTTTGTCGAATGTCGATTATACTACAATTAGAGTCCAACTTAAGAGGTTTCTAACATCACTTCCGACTTTTAGAATTCAAGATCTGGGATAAGGTACATAAAATATTCTTGATCATCGAGACAGAACTCATAAAAGTAAGAAAGAATTTTCATATAACTACTTTGTTTGCACAAGGACACTAAAGAAAGCAACTTTAACTCTAAAAGTTAGACTAGCTAAGGTTATTATTTATATCATTATTCTTATTTATAAAAATGGAGTTATTTGAACTTATCAAGATGCTCATTAAACCTGCTTAATCAATGAACTCATTTATTAAAATTTAAAATTGTACATTTTACTATAGAAACTTATCTTAATTTCCAACATACCCTTATTAAACTAAATTAAGAAAACATTTGTTTTTCCTTAGAATTACTCTTTTTCTTTTCACGATTTTAAAGTTTTATAAATATATATTTAAAGATGAAAATTAGTAAGTAGTCTTCACATCACCAAATATATACCCTCACATATGTGAATGACTACATATGCAATGTAGAATTCTACAACGTATTGATAAATCATCTGTTAAAATTAGAAGTTAATAATTTTATTTGTATTATGATTATAAAGATATTATATATAGTTATGATAAGTGTAAACATAATTTGCAATAAATTAGTTTTGCTAGAGAACTTTGATGCAGATGCTTAGTTTGGTCTGCGATCAAGGAAAATGTTCAATTATCAAAACAATGGACTTTAACCAAATGCATCATTGTTACATGAATTGATAGTCTTAGAATCCTATAAATTAGCAATATCTTTTTATTTGTAGGTCACCATCAAAGACGCACTTACGTTAGGACTTGGAGGTGTCTTGGCCTTCCAGGCTTCATTAAACTTAGTAGACAAATAAGCAAACTCTTTTTTAAGCCATCAGAGTTCTGGTATGTGTTTTTATGCTTTAGCCCCCTCTATTTTTAAAATTAAGCATTCCTGCCCCTATAACAACATACTTTTGCCCCCTCACAGTAGCAACTTTGGTTCCGCCCATAGTCGCCATGGTGGATTAATTTGGTAGCTGCATAGAAAATTCAGTTTGTGACATGACTTTGTCTAGATAACAAAGATATCAACTCCGATTTCCTCGAATAAAATGAATCTGTCACATTGTTTCATGGAGGAAGTCTCATGTATGCTTCTTGGTCTTTCACAGGTCTTTATTGTTCTCACATCAGTTGACTGAATAATTATAATTATTTTTTATATGGAAGTGCTTCATGAGGACTTTATTTATTTGTTCATCAATGTTTAAATATTCATTCTCCAAGTTGAACTCAAAATCGGACATTGCTGTTAGTTCTGAAGCTACTGAAATCAGATGTTTAAGCCAGGAATATTGCTAGATATCACCAAAAAGCACCCAAAGAATTTAAATTAAATAAATAAAATCTAAACAACTAGTTTTCATGCATCCCACAGTTAATTTTCTACCTTTTCATGGCAAAAACTCCAGTCTTAAATTCACCGGAACTTCTCAGTTTCAAGGTCAGCCAGACCTTTTAATGTTATTGAAAAAGAATTCCTTCCTCTATTTTGTACCTTGCATCTGCTTTTCTTTTTATTTGTTACATTATTATTCCTTTAATTTTTTGCATCTATTTGCTCAAGTCATTTTCCTTTGTTGCTCTGTAAAACCAATTGTTAAGAGGCTCAATTTAATAAAGCACTAGCAAAAATTTTGCAGACTGAATTGGCACAATTACGAAGTTTCTTGACTATCAAGTTTATTCCGACTATATAAACGTACCAGAAAATTTTCCCCTGATAAACGTACGACTATATAAACGTACCAAGAAAACCGAATTGATGAATACCAATTCATTATGCCCCTGATAAGTTTGAAAAATAGCTATGATACAAAAAGTTGAGGGTCCGTCCGGTATAACCCTACTCCAATTTAACTTTGAAAACACAGAGAGCTAAAGTGTTTGGTAAGTACTTGTTTTGCTTTCAACGTTAAAGATGATTTTACCCTGCATTTGTTTGATAAAAACCTATGCTGAGGGTTACATAATCATGGCTTATCAATTTTCAAAAGTTACATTTACCAAAAACCCATTTATCCACTCGATAGCTAGTGCTTTCATTCCACAATAATTGTAACTTTAAAACCACAAGAAATATGCCAAATGGATCATAAGTTTGCAAGTAAAATTAACCAAAAAAAAAAAAAAAAGAGGGCCAGTTTACAACCTTGAAAACACACGGCCACCTAGTAAGAGATCATACTTTTCTTTCATCTCTAGTAGTACCTGTTTCAGCATTATCTTTAAGATTAACCAACGAAAAGAAACTATTAGGTTTACTTGACAACAGCAACAATATATGCATTCCAAGCATCTTGCTGTGGAAAATTTTTGACCTCTTCATACTTTGCATCTCGTGCAACTCCAAATCCCTCTGTACTTCTCATGTCTTTGGCATCAGGCATCTCTCGAAGCCAAAAATGGACAGATCGAAAACCGGCTTCTTCTAAGCAGTCTTTAATCTCAGGCAGTGACCACCTGAGAAGATGAGCAACCAAACTCCAATATAAATTATAAGAATTTATCAGAAACATGACACTATAAGCAAAAACTAATTAAAAGGGGGAAATTTTCTTAGTTCAACACGTCACTTTAAACATTGAATTCACTGAAAGAAAACGACACAACTTACAGTCTCCAGCTGTATGAAAATGCGTGGCGAAGTTTTTTCTGCTGCTTTTGAAGATGGAAGTGGAGGCTAATTCTTGTTTTCCGCTCAATTATGTCAAACTCAGCTTGTTCCCAAACATACTGCACAAGATCATAAGCAAACTTGAATTTTGATACAGAAAACTTCTGCATGTGAAGCATACAATTATTTACTGCCAAATTACACCACAATCACCCGATGAGCACTAAACCTATGTGTTATCCCTTGTATTTTCTTATCAATACTAATAGCTTCAAAATATAAGAAAAAACTTTCTCACTTCTATTAACTATTTTTATTGATGTTACGTATATCATAACTGACCTTTAATGAAGAAACTTCATGCTATATATACAAACATATAATTATCCTGATTCAGCAATATGCAACACTGAAAATGAAAAAATGATCAAAATTAAGGCTTAAAATACTGATTAAGCAGACACAATGGAGACAAGTAATCTCATTGACCCTTTTGAACATTTTATAGATATCTAAAAAGTTTTACGTAAGATGTTATCAGGACCAAGGTTTGTGGAAAATTCATAATGGGATACAGTGGACTAAAATACTAGGGTCATCCAAATGCAAATACACCCAGAAAGGAGAGTACCCACCATGTTAAATTTTGTATTTGTAGTCCTTACATTAATGCTCTAAGTTGTAATGAATGTTTGGACTAGATGAATAATACCGTAAAATTGGCAAATCTCCTCTGAAGTCTTAACTTCTGCTCTGATGATGCACCACCATATAAATCTATCACAAATATACCACCTTTCTTGGACAAGGCATCAAGGACATGCTTGAAATACAAAACCAGATCTGCACGTTTATGGAGACAACAACAACTATAGTTGAAAGCGCACACAATGTCTCTTGCAGGCAGTGGACAGTTCCTTCTTCTGCAGTTATCACCAGAAGATGCAGTAGGACCATCTTGCATTATAGATTCCACTGCAGAAGCCTCTGAACTTGTATCACTCTCTTTTAATGTAATGTTTCTTATGAGTTCTTGAGGCTCATATTTCACGAGCTTGGCCTCAAGAGGCTGCAAAACATTCCCATGGAAAAGGGATATTCTAGAATACCCATCAGCCCCAACTTTGTTGAGGTTATTTTCCATACACCATTCTAATGCCTCTAGGTCCAAATCTAATCCCATTGCAGTCCGTCTTGAATCACTCCGAAGCCATTCTGTACTGTGAAAGAGATACAACAGTACTGGCGTTAAGCATTTTAGGCAACCCAGGACTACAATTAAGATGCATCACGACTTTTGACTTATGAATAAACATTTTTCGAGCTCTAGTTAGAAATAAGTCGTATACTAGTCATATCTCAAAAATACCCCAAACCTGAACACAATAAGCCACCTTACCAAGCAGTGTTATTGGTTAAGATCAATGGAATGAAAGTTAAAGACATGTATATGAAAACAACATATGACTTCATAAATGCCAACCATGCTACAAAATCAAATTTTCTTTCTAATACCCTACAAAGCTCATTACAGGTAACTTCACAGACCATAAAACAGTGGATAAATAATTACAATATCAGGGACGTGTATCTGCATTTCATAGTTTATTGAAGATGAACTGTTTACTCATGATATCACAAACTCAGGTGTTCTATCAAATGGCTGGTTTTTAATGATGCATCGGGTATTACATCAATCCAAGACAAACCATAGCAACCCATAGGAACCAAAAGCCCCCCATAAAATGAAAGCAGGACTATATAGAAACAGATATCAAGCATCCAGTAATCCTTCTGATTCATCAAACCGGTTCATCTGTTTGTATGCTTTGCAAGATCAAATTACAAACTCCAAAATATTGAACTCTTCTAAAAGTGAAACGTACCTAAGTAGAGCAGTGCCACAAAAATCTTCTTGGAGATGAAGGGGCTGCCTCCCACCCACATACATCAAAAAGAACTTCTGCATATAGCTTATGTCTCCTTTCGGGGACTGCACTCAGAAAGAAATTCACAAAACCCCATCAAAATCCTAATGTTCAAAACCATAATGAACACCATTTCATTTGATGAAGCGAAAAAAAATATAACAATAACAAAAAAAAATTTTAAAAAAAAACCAAAATTCTTGAATCCTACATTTACTGCTGACAATTTAGCATCATCTGAATTTGTAAAACAATTACTCCACAGGTACAAATTTTAGAGAAGTAAACTTACGCACTTCGTATCGTGTTACAATTAACCAAGTTGATATTTCGCTCCTATTCCCCTTTTGTCTAATTAAAAAAAAAAAACTCTTCTCTTGGTTTCCTTTAATGTTTTCTCAGCAACCAACCACACAGAGAAAATGTTTGTACAATATTAACATAGATACCTGTACGGACTGCTGATAGAGGAGAAACTTAGATGGCATGTGGGTTGATGGGTTTTGGTCATTTTCCTCCTGGTCTTCTTGTAGGTCAAAATCTTGAGGTTCTTCTTCTTCATGATCAGAAGACGAGGGTAGGCTCGAATGGTGACTGTAGTCAGCTTCATAGCCTTCCTCTTCTTCTTGATTGTAGAAAGAGCAGCCACCTCTTCTTGAACCTCTTTGTTGTTGCTGTCTCTGTTTCTTGTCTCGCTTTCCCATCCTTCTTCTTTGCCCTTTCCACAGCCAACTATCGCCGCCGCCAGCGCAATACACCACCTATGTGACAATTTCTTGCGTCTTATGAGTTATCACACGCTCAGCAACAGGACAACAGCGACCTTTTCTTGTTACCACGGTAAAATGTTAATGTGCCCAAACAGAGAGATTTAACCATTTAATTGTCTTAGGCTCGTATTTTTTCTTTTTCTTGATTATTGTAACTATAATTTAATTCATAAATTCTTAATATAAATATGCGTAAGATAAAATTTTATTAATATTGTTTGTGTATAAAATTTAAGTGACTAAATTCGTGTATATCTAATATCCTACTAAAAATATAAATTACCTCAAATTTTTAAAAACTTAAAGTTAGTTTTTATTAAATAAAACAAAATTAAATTTAATTTATAGCGAATGAAATTTAAGATAAATTTAAGTTATAAAATAATAAGCAAACTATAAAATTTAGATTACTTTACAGAGAACAATAAGTGAAATTCAATCATAAGGTTAAGAGATCAACAAACGAAAATAAGAAACATAAGTTGAAAACTAAAAAAAAACAGAGGAAGATAAATTAAAAAAAATTTGTAATTGTTATATTATTGAGTTGATTGATGAATTACAATAAATAATTAAGTTTTTATATAAATTTGTAACAACTGTATTCTAATCTTAATTTAAAAGGAATAAAAATTCTAATTAAATAAGATTTTTATGTTAATAAGCACTCAATTTGGGCCTAATACCCAACTAAGCATGTACTAATGCATATAAAAATAAGAAACCCAAATAGGCCCACATGTATATTTTTGGGCTAACCTCAATAATGCCCTTTATAAATTGATTTGAAAAAACTATTTTATTGAAGTTTGTATCCTAATAAAGTTAACCTTATACTTTATTTACTTAAAAATTGGCTTCGTTACAATTTTTGTGAAATACGTATAAAAAGTAGACTTCATGTAATATTTCTAGGATTTCATATGAAAATGCTAGCTTTTCGGCACTTACTTGAATTGTAAATAAAAAATTAGCTCTATTTGTAATGATCTTTGAAAATTTATATAAAATTGGTTTTATTCCCCAGTGATATAATTATAATTGACTTTCATCTTGAAGCACTCTATCATAAATAGTATAACAAACATCGACTTATGTGAACTTTAAAGAGTTTAAATCTTAATTTTGAGAAATTTTATAACTTTAAATATAATTGTCATAATTTAAAAGAAATAAGAAGTTGGTGTTATTAAAGGAAGAAATCGCTCCTTTTGGAACACAAATGACCGACCATTGAATGCTAACCAAATGAGTTCGGACTAATAGTCCTAAGGTGAAAGAGGTTTTCTTTGAGTGACTATTTGTGAATCCAAGACCTATAATTCTAACAGCCAAGTTCAATATAACAAGAGACATTCATCACAAAAAAAAAATCATCCAATATAGACTAATTTTTATTTAAATGAATATAATAAAAATTTATTTGATCTTGAGTCAGTTACGATCGTAGGAAATACGGTCTGACAAGATATGATAACTTAGTTTTTATTGATTTAACCATGTTCTAATTTTAAACCTCTACTAATTTAATTTTACACAAGTCATTCCTTCGTAATGTTGAGGCTCCTCCTGTTAGGGATGGCAAAGATGAGCTAGCTCACCTTAAGAAGAGGGTTAAGGTATTATATATCGTTTTACGATTAGTTTGTAAATTTTTATTAATGAAAAATGACAATTCATATTTTCTCTTTCATTTCTTTTCAAACAGTGGCTACGAGACCCTCCCTAAAATAAAAATAGTGCACAACACTCAAGCCGAGTCAGCTTGCAAAGAATCGAGAAACTCAATACCCTTAAAATCACCTTTGTTAACTTAAACTCTTGTGAGCAAGTCCCCTTTGAAATCTATGGAGATATCAGATGAATCTTATAAGCTTGGGGTTCTCCATGAGATGGTAGATGAGTCTGCTTAACATTCTCCTTCCTCTATTCGGCTAGTAAAGCAGATGAATCCCGCTCAAAAACCTTTATTGAAGATTAAAGAAGCTACTTCTAACAGTCGATAAATTTAGCATGCTTCTTCAGAAGTCGGCTTCTGAATGTGACGATTCAGGAGGATTCTCCTAATTAGTTAACCTTAACTCGTGCCCCTGCTGTTCATTTTTGAAGTGTTGGCTGTGATAGACCAGATAAAGAATTTGGAGTCTCAAGTGGCCGATATGTTATTACATGATCGGTCTATGATAGATCTAGACAAGAAATTAAAGTTTGTTTTTAATAATACCACAACCGATATCATATTGGTCATTCTAAAGACAAGGATTTATGATTTTGCTGCTTCTTTTACTAGCCTTGGCAAGAAAAAACAGTTAGCCAAAGAGGTCATTCAAGAAGCTGAGAAAAAAGCCTCAGAGAAGGAAAGCCTGGATTGCCTTGAAACTCAGTAGATGTTTAAGTTTGCAAGTTGGGCATCTAGAACAAAGATGCAAATGAGAGGATTGAGGCATTAAAGGCTAACTGGTAAAGCTGAAGACGGCTGAGGCTAAGAAAACCCCAAAATCCTAAACTTTGGCTCAACAAATTCTTAACAACCGTCAAAAGAAAATGGCTCTAAAGAAAAGCCTTAATTTGAAGAATGAGAGGGTGCCTCAAGCTAAGCAGGACACAAAGGCTGTTGATACGAATGCAGCCAATTTCTTTTCTTCATTGAAAAAAATATAAATGTAAATAAAATTGACTTTTATAGCCTTTATACTTAAACTTTCAATGAATACAAAGTTCTATTTCATCGATTGTCTTGCATTTCGACTATTACTAATTTTGAAATAATTAACCGATCAAAACGGATTCCTATTTGGACATATTTAATTGAAACAAATGTAAATATAATCGGCTTTCAATAAATATTTTAATCAATTTAATTAACTTGGATCTTCATATTGTCTTATCAATTCCTTTCTAAATAGTTGATTGATAAGACTTAAAATATTTTTCATTAGCCTATAATATTTGTGTTGAGATTTGTATTCATATGTCATTCTAATTTTGTATGAATATTATATTTTTATACTTATGCAATAAATATATATTTCATTGAATTATTAATTATTTTTTATAAGGTAAGATGCTTGTAACAATTCGAATATTGTATTAATCTGAAGAAGTTTAGATCAGGTCTAAAGTAAAACCTTATCTGAAATAAGATAAAGACCTGAAAATATACTAACAATGACATAGTTACAAAAAATTACAAGCGTTGTTAAGAAATTTTATTATGCAAGTATATTCTAGAATTAAATGTTCCTAATTTATTTTCACCAACGCATGGTCTATCAAATGGATTCGATTAATATAGATCAGTGTATGTTTATATCTGGATGGTGCATATAGTTAATCTTAGCAGACAATGAGTTTAGTGAAAGTTTGTATAGATATACAGAGGGTCTTCTTAAGTTGAGTAGTATTCGTAGTTCTTTGACATAAGCACCGTGGTAGGCTTGTGAATGATCCATCATACTTAGGTTCTACATATGTCAAACACTTTTCATGGTCTGACCGCTGAGTGTCCTTGGGTATAGTTTGATTTTTATAGAGTCAGGTATGTGTAAACATAGGATCAGTCAGCTCATATGGGTGAGTCAAATATTCAGATGCTCTAAGATTGTATTTTAGAAAGTCTTATGGCCATAAGCATTAAACCTAGGAAAGAGTTTCTCATGGTATAAACAATATCTCAAAGTAGTTTATGGATATTGATTATCAGAATACGAATAAAAGAGATAAGTTTATGTTTGAGCAATAGGGGACTTGACGATGTTAATCTATGTCTCCGCTCTTACAGGATATATATATATATATATGATGTAAGGATTGTACAAATATGAATTAACCTTAATTTGTATGGTTTAACTCGTCATTTTGTATTATCTATATCATGTGCCTGTGGGACATCGATTATAGACTTATAGAAATATTTCGTAAAACAAAATTGGTGTGAACCTAAGGAGTCTCACTATATGAAGTGTTCTTATTGAGCATAGGGGTAGTGCACTAGATCGAATTGTTTGATATGAAAAGTTTTCGAAAAAATATGAGTTTATTTTAGGATCTCTCAGGGTGTAGCTAAGGTTTAAATGTTAAATCTAAGATTATGCCAAGTGAGACTTGAGATTTTTGTCTACCTAATATATGCCTTAAATTGTGTCAATAATTTGTATGGGTACTAAATTTAGCATTAGTGGATATAACTACCATTTAAATGAATCAATTATTATTTTATTTTAATTAAATTAATTAGTCATTTATTTATTTCAGGGTCTCTCGGTGAGTAGTTAAGATTTAAGTGTTAAAACTAAGATTGTGTCAAGTGAGACTTGATACTTTTATCTACCTAATGTATGTCTCAAATTATACCAATTAAATAAAGGGTACTAAATTGGACATTGGTAGACAAAGGAACGACAATTTATTAAGAGAAATGAATTGGATTAATTTGTTCAAAGTATTGTCATGTGTTTGTTTTTTATTTGATGAATCAAAAAATATTAGTTACTTGTTTGACTTTAATTGGCCAAGACAATTGTAATGAGATGAATTAAATTTGATTCAATTCAATATTTCATAGAATTTGTGGCAGTATATTAAGTAACTATAGCCACTAATTAGCTTTAAAAATTGGCCACCAAGTCTTCTCATTACTTAGCTTAAATTATAGCAGGTGTTGGCTTTATTGGAAGCCTTGTCATGCTTCGCCATTTGTCAAAGTGGTCTTTTTCTATTTGTCAAACCAAATGCAAGTTTACCTATATATATATATATATATATATATGGTGGCCAAGAGAAATTGATAAGATTTTGAAGTGAATTACTTTTATTTTTGAAAGGTTAAAAGTTAACCTTAGATTCGAGAGACAATAAATTTGTCGGTGGATCTGAGGCACGTGGGTGTATGTCTGTGCAATTGTGTCTATTGCTTAACGCAGTAAAAACGTGTAAATTTTACAATAAACACAATAAATACAATATATTAATCACATTAATATATTTATAGGATTAGAGAACTCACCATAACGTGTAACGTTATACACGTATTTTTTCGGAGTCCGCATGAAAATCAACTCGTATGCAGTTCTAGTCGCCAACACGGTGGGTTTGGTGAACTAAAACAGTAGCTCTGTATTCAGTCTGGGATTAACTCTTAATCCCCAAAATAGCCGAGAGTGTGTTTATATCATTTTCTCCAAAAGGATAAGAAATGGAGAGTTTAAAGCAATTCATAATTGCTCCAATTGGAAGCATAGAGAAAAATGAAATAATTTCATTTTTTCTCTTTTCTTTTTTTTATCTTAATTCATAATTGCTCCAATTGAAAGCATAGAGGAAAATGAAATAATTTCATTTTTTCTCTTTTTTTTTTCTCTTTCTTCTTTTTTCTTTCTTTCTTTTCTTTCTCTCCATTTCTTCTCCCCTTCTCTCTCGGCCGAATTTAGCCAAATTCCTTGCTTCTCTTTCTCTTTCTTTCTTAATATATATATATAATCTAATATAAATATAATCTAATCTAATATATAATATAAATAATGATATAATATATATAATATAAAAAGAAAGATATTTGATTATTTAATAATTAAATAATCAAAATAAAAAATAACTATTTTATCCCTCATGAATAGTTACTAAGTTCACCCCCTAGTAGGTCCTACTAAATCCCACACTTGGGTAAACTCAATTGAAGGTCCACAATACGCTACGTGTCATAATACAATAAATAAATAATTATTATTAACTAATTGTTGTATTTAACACTTAAATACAGACGCACGTATTTCTGTGGTAATGCTGAATATTACTGGATTAAATAATTTCAATCCGGCACGCTGCCCTAGTGCACAACGAGTACACTACATATCGTGGGACTCCCTAGGTCCTACGCCCAATTCGTCAAATGAAACTATTCTATGAGTCCGTGAGCAATGCCCCACGCACACATCACGGATAAACAAATTAGCGCGTTGAACCATACAAGTTGAGGTTACAACGCATACGTATAGTCCTTCCGTCATGATATCCTGGATGTGCGGGGATATAGATTATCACCGTCAAATCCCCAGTGCTCATCCATGTTTTATCTCCAGACTTGTATCTCAATGAACAATATGTCCAAACTCATTTGCCATATTGTTCGACCCTGGCGGAACTTATTTTCAGGATTATTGCTTGTGGCCACAAGACTTTTTGAAATACAGTCTTAAAGCATATGGATATCAAACTCCATATAGGAGCTGATGGATCCCATATCTGTACGTACCGGACTCTATAAGCATCGGACCATACCTAGCGATACCCAACGGTCACACCATGAAAGGTCTGTGATATGTATGGAACCAAAGTATGGTGGATCACTTACAAGCCTACCGTGGCACTCAGGTCAAAGGACCACGTATACTACTTAATTTGAGAGGACCTTCTGTTGATAACTTACATTAAATGTCTATCAGAGGCCTTCATGAGTCTGTCCTATATCCATTCCTAACTGGATACCTATATATCAATACGAGCTCCAAGCTCACGGTCGGCTAGGAACAACCATCTATACCCTATTGGTACGACATATGCTGATCTATATATAAAGGTATCCACCAACAAACCCGTATCGGTAGAAATAGATCAGGGATAATTATTCGAGAACATACTTGTGCAACTTGTATTTCCTAGCACCGAATTGCAACTCTTGTAACTATGCAGTTACTAGTATATTACCAGGTCTATGTCCCATTACAGACAAGGCTCCAACTCTTAGATCTGCTGAGTATTATAACCAGCTAACATTTAGCTGTGCTAACATTTAGCAATTATATGTCTCAGCGTGGCTAACCATAAGCCCTTATCTAAACACCTTTAGATCTGATTCGAACTCCTTCAGACCTACAATGTCTGCAACATTACATCCATAATATCATATAAATGGGTATTAGCAATTTAATAGGAATGTGCACTTGTGTAAATACACAAGTATATATACATTCAGGGATGGCACGTAAGCACCGACCCTAACAAATTTACCAGAAGCAAAAAGTTGCTTTGAATATTTCGAAAGAAAAGCTACTATTCTAGCTTGAGGAAGTCTGTCATGTTCCTAACTAAAATTTTTAAAGCACGCTTCAAATGTGAGTTTCCTGATCTCATTAATGTAATGAGATAGTATTGTGTGTTATATTTTCGCTGTGTTGCATATAAGACATGTGATATTTAAATTGTTTAAAATGCACACTTCATCCATAGCATAGCGTATACCCATATAACATCTAACAAATTGGTCCTTTCCAAATCGCTTAATAAATATGCCCTCTTGTCAATAATTTTGGTAATCTTAATTGAGCCTTCCCAGTTTGTGCTAAACTTCTTTAAAGTTTATTTCTTTGAGCTGATTGGTAAGACAGCTTTTCATACCAGGTCGTTGAGCTTAAAAGTCTTGAACTTAACCTTTTTGTTATAAGACATTTCTATCATTCTTTTCTGTCTCTCAAGTTAGTTTAATGCTTCAACTCAATCTTGGTCAATTCTATCCATCTCTTTTATCATAGCATCTTAACATTACTCAATGCTTAATTTACCTTGGAGTCATCTTTTAATTAATCCAGCTTGAGTTCTATTGCGACCATTACCTCATGGCCATAAAACTAATTGGTAAGGGGATGTTCCAGTAACCGTCTTTGGGTTGACCCTATTAGCTTAAAGAACCTCTTGTAATTTTTCATGCCAGGCTCTAGAATTATCTTCGATTGCTTTTTTTAACCCTAGTATAATCAACTTATTGATTGATTTCGTTTATCTATTGGATTGAGCATGATACAAGGCACTTTGAATCACTTTAATGTCGAATCTCTTGCAAAGTCGGCCATTTTATCTTCTGTAAAGACTGTCCCCTGATCAATTGTGATGGATTTTAAAAGGCCATGTTGGTATATAATATTTTCTTTGATGAATTTGATTATTGACTGTTGAGTAATCGACTTTAATAGGATGGCTTCTACCCATTCAGTAACATAGTCGGTTGTAACTAAGATGAAGGTATGTTGCTTTAAAAATGGTGGGTAAATTTTTTTAATTATGTCCATTGCCCATCTTCTGAATGATCAAGGCTTTATAATTGCATGCATCTATTTTGCTTGAACGATCTGAAGCAAGCTGTGTCTTTGACATTATTCTCAACCATTTGCGTAATTATGATAATTTGTTCCATGATTGGCCACCACAAATCGTTCTTCAGTATTGATTTCTTCATTGTTCAACCACTTAGCAAAGCCCCTGTGAAACCATTAATTGATTCGGCCATGACTAGCATGTATTCCTTTGGGTCGATATATCTCAGTAATTCTTTCACAATTCTGCTTCTGAATAATTCTCTTGTAAAAAAGGCAAATTTTGATACTCTATGTATTTGATTAGATTTTCCTTTAAATTTATACTTAGGTTAATTTGTAAAATTGGCCATTGTTTTTCTTATTTTAGTAGTTCGTTGTTGAAAAGGCATGAATAAATCCGATAGATCAGTATGACTTCATCTATTGCCTTCTAAATTTAGATGCCCCATAAGCTAAGTGATTAGCTTATGAATTAGTTATCCTTGTCAAAAATTCGATGAGCCTAAAATAGAACCCTTGAAAAAGATGCTGAGCTTTATTGCAATATAGTATCAATAGGTTGGCTTCGCAACTGTATTCACCAGTTATTTGTTTAATAACTGGCAACGAGTCGCCTTTAACTTCAATATCTTTTACCCTAATTTTTTTAAGTATTTCAAGGCCGATAAATGAGAGCATCATATTCTGCTTGATTGTTAGCATAAGAGAATTCTAGCATAAAAGACATATTAGCCTTCAAGCCGTATAGGGAGACTAAGATGATACTGGCTCCTATTGCGTAGGTCATTTTAGATCTATCAAACCAGAGTTGTCAATTTTTATCATTAATATAACCTATTTCTATATCAGCATCTGCTGAATAAGGTGATGGAAGATCTACTAAAAAGTTGGCCAAGGCTTGGCCTTTAACTAGCTTCTAAGGAACGTATTTCAAATTGAACTTTGATAGCCGACTTTTTTAATCGATTCATAAAAAAAAAGGCTTTCATAGGAAATACTTGGTAGCATCAGTTTGGCTTATCATATGTATGATAGTTGGTAAGAGATAGTATTTGAGTTTTTGATGCGATGTTTCTATAACACAAAATTAAGCCCAAATATACACTATCGTAATAAGTAATAAATTGACAAAATTTTCGGATGTCAAACCCACAGGGATAATATTTACTTCTTACCAAGTACTAAAATTATGTCTTTCTAGTAATTATTAAGAAAAAACAAATTTTAAGAATGAATATAGAAAGGTATAAAAGCAATATCACAATGTCAAAAGTTGAAGAAAATAACAATATAGAGAAAACTCTAGATTAATACTATCCCTCAATATATTTTTTAATGATTAATCTTTTAATATTTAAATCCCTTAATTCTTATTATTAATCAAGACACGAATGTATATACAAGCTTCTCTCAAGATCATGCAAGTATAGTTTAATTTACCAAACACCTATATCTCTATAGTACTTGTAATAAATTAAGATTCATTAAGAACAAGTCTTATTAGTCATACATGACAATTAGGTATATCTCTATTCTAAGTTGAAACTTGTAAATGTTACTCTACAATTATACAAAATATTATCTAGGTGTAAATATAATAATACCTCTCTCTAGTTTATCAAAGTATTATAAAAAAATTATAATATTGGCCAAAATAATGAAGCATTAAGAATAAATAATTTGTATAGCAAGGAACTAAGTTTATTAAATATTAGAAAGATATAACAATTAGGTAAACATATTGAGTTTAAGTATTAACCCTAGAAATAAAATTATTTCATAGCTACAAGAGAATTAAAGCTAAAATATAAATCAAACATGATACAATCAATAGAACACCGATATAAACATCGAATTTCTCTTGATTGAATTGTTAAAGAATCTCTTGCTCCTTGAAAAGCCTTTGAATTTCTCTCTATAATTGCTTTAATTCTACTTCAATTGCTTTTTACTTATGTTGTGTGTTTCTTAAGTGTCTTGTGTGTTCTTTAAAGGCTGGAACAAGTGGCTTTTAAATAGGTTTTGATTTGGAGCTTTTAATGTTACTTCTCGTCAGTTCAAGAAAAGTGTGATCGCGGAGGTGAAAATTCTTCATCATTGAGTGTTATGTCCTTAAACCTTGATCGCTGCAATGGTGGAAAGTTTTCACTGAGGCACTGGCCTTTCGCTAGGAAATTGTTTTACAAATAAATTAGGTCTTATTTTAGTTTTAATTTGTATCAAGAATTGCCACTGGAGCGAAAAAGCTTTATATTGCTGAGGCAAAAATCAACAGTTTTGAATTTGTTGTATATTAGTCCCTAATTTTTGCTACTTTCTTCAAAACTTGCATTTTTACTCTAAATTTTATCTTTTTCGATCCAAACCTTATAAATAAACAATAATGCACATAAATAGCCATTTATTCTCATAAAATATCAAAATAACCTAGGAATAAAATATATTATAAATATGCCCTTATCAATTTTGTACACAAAAAGTAAAGAGCCAAACATATTTTTTCGATCGCAGTATATCTTGTCTCAAGGTCACTCAAGACTCAGCTAAGATAATAAACTGCCTTTGTCATTCATTGGTGTTTTTATGCCAACATACTACCGGTTGATTCTTCTACGACTGAAATATAGACATAAGTAAAGGACTTGTGAGATATATTAAAGGTAGGCCAAGTTTAGGTAGAACCATAAATAAAGGACTTGTGAGATATATCTTGATCTCATCAAAGACCTGTTAGTGGATTATCGTACATTTAAATTCCTCGCCATCTTTTAATTTCAGCAAAGGCGACCAAGAATGAATTTGACCAGTGGAGTTTGAAATAAATCTCCTTAAGAAATTTATTTTGCCAATAATTATTGGACCTTTTTCTTGGTTCTCAGTGTAGATGCCTCTATTATGGCTTTAGCCATTGTTTTGGTCTACTTCTACCCCCAATGGTGTACTAAGAATCCAAGAAAATTTTCAGTCAATACTCTTAACACGCACTTCAGAGGGTCTATTTTCAATTGATAGAATCTTATTCTTTTAAATGCAATTTTTAGATTAGCCAAGTATGTTCCATTAAAGTTTGATTTGACAATAACATCATCAATGTAAACCTCTATAAATTGACAGATCATATTATAGAAGATGGCGTTCATCACTTTTTGATATGTAGCTCCAGTGTTTTATAGACCAAATGGCATTATAATCCATTGGTATGTCCCAATGGCCCCTAGACATCTAAATGTCATCTTACTGACATCCGCTCTTTTAATAAAAATTTGGATATATCCCAAATATCCATTAAAAATCTCATAATTTCATGGCAAGTAGCTGAATCGACCAATATATCGACTGTGGGCATGAGATATTCATCCTTAGGGGTTGCCATGTTTAAATTCATAAAGTCGATGTATAGTTAAAATTTATCATTCTTCTTGATGACTTGGACTACGTTTGATAGCCGCTTCACGTAGTTTGCAAGTTTAATGAAACCAACCTAAATGAGCCTTTTTATCTCTTCTGCTATCTTTTCTTCGGCCTCTCTAAACATCCTTTGCATATGTTGTTTCTAAGGTTAAAACCCATCCTTGATTTGAAGGCTATGCTTAACCAAATCTTGACTTAAGCTTGTCATCTCTATATAGTCCTACGCAAATCAATCTTTGTATTTCCTCAATATCACCATTAATTTGGTCTTAAATGCCAGATCTAAATGTCTCTTATGAAGATCAGCCTAGGATTATCCGTGGTTCCCATATTGATTTCTCGAAGTCGGCTTTAGGTTTGAAAGTTGTGGTCGTCCAACTTTTTTTGGGCTGGCTTTACTTTATTGTTGACTTGTATGTCTTGATTCTCATATTAAAAGCTTGGCCACATCTTTAGTATATCGGTCATTAGCATCTTTCTTAAGTATAACAGTTCTGACAGAGAGGTCGTACAGAGATGCTGATGTAACTTGTTCATCACCTGCAAAAGGCTTTGAATCGGTATAGATAATTTCTACAGAGCCATTTGGTTGCCATATAAAAATTATTTGATGCATGCTTGATGGCAAAGTCTTGTTGGAGTTAATCCAGTCCCTTCCTAACAAGAAATTGTAGTCACTTAATACACTATATAAAAATGTTCATCATATTCTAAGTAATTGATTTTGACTCTAAGTGAAGTGAATCCATCTGTTGGTGTTTCATGCCAGCAAAATCAATTATGATTATCTCTAATGGTTCTAAGTCGGCTTTAGAGATCCTAAGTTTCTTTAGCATTCATAGAGGTAAAAACTAAACCTTTTGTCAATAAGAATCCTTTTACAAGGGACTCCGTTAGGTCGACCTTGATATATAATGGGCGAATGTGCTAAGCTATGGTATAAGTTGGTTATGAGAAGGTAAGCAATGTTAATTCTTGAGGCTTTCACTTATAGTGTTGCATACTTCTACCATGTCCCCATTAAGGGTCGAAGTCTAACCAGGTTTGGGTTAGAAGGATTCTGGCAATAGGACAACCATATTAATTGCCTCTTTTTGAGTATCTTTTAACTTGCTTGCCCTCTGGTCGGCTTCGACCATCTTAACAGGTACCCACACCTTCTTTAGAGATCGGTAATCTTTAATGGTTGCCTTTAATGTTAACAAATTTGTTGGTGCTCTATTTCTATAGAACATTTTATTGAGGCTGTTAATTTTAGCCAAGTTCTCTTCAACATCTTGGCTTTCACCATGACACTGGACAACTTACTCAAAGCATTTTAGTTGTTTGCGTCTTTATGTATACCCCTTTTGAGTCTTGGTCAGCTTTAGATTATTATAACCTTGATATCCCCCTAACCAATCAAATACACTCTATCTCGAAATATTGCGAACCCATTGATCGACTCTGTTGGCCCTAAACTTGAAAGTTCTCTTGAGTTAGTGCTATAAAGTCGACCTTACAATTGATGGCAAAGTCTTGTTAAAGTGGATCCAATTTCTTTCTAATAAGTTATTGTAGTCACTAAGTACATTGACTATATAGAAGGGTTCATCCCATTCTAAGTGATCGATTTTGACTATAAGTGATATGAATCCATCTGCTGGTGTTTCGCGCCAACAAAATCAATTATGATTATCTCTGATAGTTTTAAGTCAGCTTTGGAGATCCCAAGTTTCTTTAGCATTTGTAGAGATAGAATATTTACACCTGACCTATTGTTAATAAGGATCCTTTTACAAGAGACTATGTTAGGTCGACCTTGATATATAATAGGCAAATAAGCCATAGTATAAGTTGGTTGTAAGAAGGTAAGCAATGTTGATTCTTGAGGCTTTTCACTTATAGTGTTGTATACTTCTACCATGTCCCTATCAAGGGTCGAAGTCTAACCAGGTTTGGGTTGAAAGGATTCTGGCAACAGGATAACCATATTAACTGCCTCTTTTTGAGCATCTTTTAGCTTGCTTACCCCCTAGTCGGCTTCGACCATTTTAACAAGTACCCAAACCTTCTTTGGAGAACAATAATCTTCAGTGGTTGTCTTTGATGTTAACAAATTTTTTTGTGCTCTATTTCCATAGAGCATTTTGTTAAGGTTGTCAATTTTAGCCAAGTTCTCTCCAACATCTTGGCTTTCACCATGACACTAGACGACTTGCTCCAAGATCTTAGTTATTTACACCTTTGCATTCGCCTTTTCTGAGTCTTTGTCAGTTTTGGATTATTATAACCTTGATATCCCCCTAACCAAATATACACTCTACCTCAGAACGTTATAAACCTATTGATTGACTCTGCTGGCCTTAGACTTGAAAGTTCTTCTAAGGTGGTGCTGTAGAGTTGACCTTGCAATTGACGGCATTAGTTTAATGACTTTTGCAAATGCTGTTTGGCATGGTAGGCAAACCAAACAAGGTTTTTTAAAATTTGACTAATTATAATGAGCCGACTCTTCTGTGACTATTCTTTCCTTATGAAAAGCCTCCTAAGTAGTATTGCATACTTAGATTTTTATCCTCATCTTTTCAATAGTCCAAATTTGAGCTAAGGATTCATTGCCTAATGTCTTCCTCTTAGTGGAGGATATCACTACATTTATCCTAGCTGTGGGGAAGGTCGGTTTCTATGATGGGGGTTTTCCCCTTAAAACTTAACAAGAGTCAACCTTTAGTTATTAATTACTAGATTTCATTTCTGAAGAAAAATTAATTGTTTGTATTGTGTCTCCAATAGTTGTACCACTTGAAATAGTCCTTATCGACTATTTGTTTAAGTGGTAGGATGGTATTCCCTTCAAAGAGTGACATAACCCACCCAAAGACCCTTTACTGTAGATTCTGATGGGCTTCGTTGGGCACTAAAACAAAATTCCTCAAGGTTAACTATAAAAAATGAGACATTTCATGGGGTGAACCCTTTTTAATTCTTACTATCACTAACTAAATCCTGAAATATCCACGAAGATAATTTACCAAATTGTTTAAAAAAACGAACATAGTTTCCTTTATATTTCTGAAAATCTAAAAACAAAACCTGCAATGAAAACCACATTTCTGTTTGAAATAGTTTTCTCAACTTCCAAATAAAACCTTGAGTCCTTCCAAAATAAAATCCAACTCAACACAACAATTTCATTCCAATCACAAAATTAACATACTACTCAACAGTAAAAACTATCACTATACTATCGAAACCATTTCTTGTTTGTGCAAAACATATTTATAATATGCACAAAGTCTATAACTATTGTGCAGAAAATCAAACGATGCTACTCAGCATATTTACATTTACAAAATGATCGTCTGTTATGACTCACTAATCTACTGTAGGAGAATCAACAACCTGCGCACCTAAACATGCACCTATAAAGGGTTTTAAAAAATATAAAACACAAAACATGTGAGCTAAAGGAGCTCAATTAGTGCATTTAAGATTTCTAGTAAAAATAAGATTCTGTATAATTATTAAATTCTAAAAAACTACTTAAAACATGCTTCTAAAACTATTATAGAACTGTAAAACAGTTTCTTAACGTCATGTGCTTATAAAGTCCTGCTGAGCTGATTTTATTAATAATTTTTGTAAACAATTGCCAAAATCTGAAAGAAAAATATATATATATATATATATATATAGTAACTAACATCTACATACTTACAAGCAATTATATGAGTTCGATAACTCAAAAATAACTAAAACTCTCGCTCAGCCATTGTTTTTCAAAACTGCACCAAATGGTAACCCTAAAGCTCTATACTCACGCAACAACTAAACTAGCACCGCACACATGATCGGTCACAGAGCGTCTAAACTAGTAATGTCCACTGTGACATCTAATGACATCTTATTGGCTACACAGCGGAATCCTACATCGCCTACATATAGCGAGACAATACCCCGTACACATAGAGTAACTCACATGACTCGACAACCTGACTTTTCAGAGTTAATGAGACAGCCCCCAATACTTGCCCATGTGTATGCGATATGCCAGTCGGGCCTTAAACCATCACCACACTGTAAATCTGAGGGTATTAATGTCCTTTGAAAACTAATTTAATAACTGCTTTTCAAACTGAACATAGAAATTTATAATTATAATAGTATAGAAAAATTGTAAATCATACTTAAGCATTTAAGATCACATAAAATATAAAATTCAAATATGCTAAAATATATTAGACAAAAGATACACAATTATAGATTTTCACTCACCAAATGCTCCAAGTTTCATTTTTCTCCAAATTTTCCTTCTTTTAGCGCTCTCGATTTCCTTCACCTACATACCACAAGTATGAGATCCAATTCCTATGAACATCATAGATACCTAGATTTTGAAGTATCGTTTGAAGTATCGTGATAAAGAAACTGTAGGGATAATTGATTTTGACCCTATTGTAAATATTTTTGTGTGTGATACGTGTGAATAATATTTTAACGTGGTTATGTTAACCCATTTGGGTGGTAGTGTGGGACCCGCATGGGTGACCGGTATAACAAGTTAAATGACAGTAGAGTAAAATCACGCATTTATTATTTTATTAATTTATTAACCTTATCATGGTTAAGAAATAACCAAAGTAGAGTTAAAAGTTAACTATTGTTAGTATAAATTAATTAACATTTTTCTAATTTTAATAATATAATAATAATAGATATTATGAATATTTTATATTATTATTATTATATTATTTTAAATGGGATAAGTGTTAATTGAAATAGAAGTGTGATTTTCCTTACAGGTTTTGTATTTGGGTTTTCAAAAAAACAGAAGAAACTCTATTCGTTGTTTTTTAAAATCTTTGTAAATTATCTTTATAAATGTTTCAGGATTTTATGAGAAATAGTAAGAATTAACTAGGGGTTCACCTTGCGGAATTTTCTAGCATTGATAATTACAATCTACGGAACTTCTATTAGGATGCCCGGCAAGGCCGCTGAGATCTATAATAGAGGGTCTTGGGGCGGGTCTTATCAGAGTGGTATCAGAGCCCGATTTATTTTGGGCTTTCAGTTGCAAAAAGATTTATTTTCAAAATGAGATTCTCAAAAGTACATGCATTTTCTAACTTTGTTAAATTGAATTTTATGCATTAGATAAACATTTTATTATTAAAATTTATAGAAAATATGCATCGTTGAAGGGGTTCACTTACTAGGAGAGTAGTTACAGAGACTATTGCATTTGAAGAGGAACACATGAATGAGTCGGTAAATGTTCCTATGCATCAAACCCCTCCTGAATCATCTCTACTTGTCGCACCAGAGGGTGGAAACATAAATGTAGCTCAGATGGCCTAGATACTAGCGGCAGTAATCCAACAACAGAGAGAGACAGGAGTGTCCATTAAGCGTGCCAAAAAATTAGGCGCTAAGCCATATGATAGTATAGGAGACCCTAAGAGAGCCCTAACCTGGTTAGAGAATAATGAAATTTTTTTTCAAATTATGGGATGTACTGAAGGACATATGGTTTCATACTCAGGATTTTTATTAAAGGAAAGAACGAAAGATTGGTGGAAAGCCTTGCAAATGAAGAATCTAAATAAGGTATCTTGGGCACTGTTCAAAAGATAATTCCTGGATAAGTTCTACCCCAAAAGTTATAAAGATGCCAAGATCGAAGAGTTCTTCAAGTGAGAACAAGGTTCTCTCTCTGTAGCAGAGTATAAAAAGAAGTTTTCAGAGCTCATCCATATTGTTCCATTTATAGCTGATAATAAGGAGTAAAAGACTAATCAATTTGCAGTGGGCCTCAATCCTAAAATTAGGGCCTATGTAGTGTAAGCAGCTCACACTCAGTACGAAGCTTTGGTGAAAGTCGCAACTTGAGTTGAAAGAAGCATGGCAACATTCCTAAACAGAAACAGTAGGGCCAGGAAAGAGGTTGGTCAGGTGATTCTCGAGGAGGACCTAGTAAATTTACACGAACAGAGGAGAGGTTTACATGGTCAAGCAGTTAAAAATTAAGCCAAATAGCTCAATCAAGTCAAGCTTTCGTCAGAAAACCATTGGCCAGATCCTGAAGCATTAAAAAGAGTTTAAGGGTTTTTCAATGTGTAACAAATGTAGAAAGACCCATCCAGGGGATTGTAGGAAGAGACTACAGGTTGTTATAAGTATAATCAAGAGGACCACTATATGAGAGATTGCCTGAATGTTGAAGTTAGTAGTAAGCTAAAAAATAGACCACCAACTCTGGGACAAATCAGTGGTAGCCTAGGACAGATTTAAAGTGGTTCCCAATTCAGAAGGCTGAGCAGCTCAGGCCAGCCTAATAGGAGAGTCGATCGATGAGGATCATCTGGAGGACCGCAAGACAGACCTCATACCCAGGCTAGGGTATTTGCAGTGACCTAGCAGAAGACAGATGCGGTTCCAGAAGTTGTGACAGGTACGATGTCAATTTTTGATCGAGATGCTTATGTATTGATAAATCCTGGAGTTACCCATTCTTTTATTTCTATAGAGTTTGCTGCAAATGCTAGTATAGTGCCTCAGTTATTAGATTGTGTAGTAGTAGTGTCTCTTCTTACAGGAGACTCCATTATAACAGAAAGACTGTATAGGGGTAATAAGATTAGTATTAAAGGCCAAGAATTCATGGCGGATTTGATTTTACTAGCTATCAATGATTTTGATGTAATTTTAGAGATGGATTGGTTGTTTAAACATCAGGCCTCAATGGATTGTTTCCAGAAAGAAGTCAGATTATGTAGCTTAGGCGAAATTAAAGTCATTTTCTGTGGGGTGCAAAAATCACTTCCTTTTAATATGGTGTTTGTAATGAGGACAAAAAAGATGGTTCGAAAGTCGTGTCAGGGGTACTTTATCTATGCCATAGAAGTAAGAAACGGTGGAATGAAATTGAAGAATATTCTCGTGGTTAGAGAGTTTTTGGATGTATTCCCAGATGATTTTTCGGGCTTACGTCCAGATAGAGAAATAGAGTTTCGAATAGAAATAGCCCTTGGAATGCAACTAATTTCTAAAGCACCCTACAGAATGGCTCTTTCAAAATTGAAATAACTGAAGGTTCAAATAAAAGAATTGGTAAATAAGGGTTTTATCAAGCTGAGTACTTCTTCTTGAGGGTAACGATTTTGTTTGTAAAGAAGAAATATGGAAGTATAAGATTATGCATTGATTACAGGAAACTAAATAGAGTAACAGTGCATAATCAATATCCATTTTTAGAATTGATGATTTATTTGATCAGCTATAGAGGGGCCAGAGTATTTTTCAAGATAGATTTGAAGTAAAGCTATCATCAACTGAAAGTTTGGGAAGAAGATGTTCTCAAGACGGCCTTTAAGACACGATATGGGCATTATGAATTCTTGATCATGCCTTTTGAGCTGACAAATGCTCCAGCCGCTTTTATAGATCTTATGAACAGAGTTTTTCGATCCTATTTAAATCAATTTATGATAGTATTTATTAATGATATACTGGTTTATTCAAGCAGTGAGGAAGAGCACGCAGAACATCTGAAGATTGTTTTGCAAACCTTAAGGGAGCATCCACTATATGTCAAACTCAGTAAATGTTAGTTCTAGCTAGATGGAGTTACATTTTTAGAACAAGTAATCTCTGCAAAATGGGTAACAGTAGATCCCTAGAAGATTGAAGCCATAGTGAATTGGAGATAGCCTACGAATGTGACGGAGGTCGGTAGTTTCTTGGGTTTGGCTAGGTATTATAGGAAGTTTGTAAAGGGATTTTCAAAGATAGCCGCCCCTCTGACTAAGCTGACCCGAAAAGAAGAGAAGTTTGTATAGTCAGAGGCATGCCAGCAGTGTTTCGCTGAGTTGAAGCAAAGGTTGACCTCAGCCCTAGTGCTTGCACTTCCATCAGGGAATGACGAATTTACTATATATTATGATGCTTACAGTTAGGGTTTAGGCTGTTGTGTGCTGATGCAGAAAGAGAAAGTAATAGCTTATGCTTCCAGACAATTAAAGAAGCACGAACAGAATTATCCTACACATAACCTAAAATTGGCCGCAGTAGTCTTTGCTCTAAGAATTTGGAGGCATTATTTGTATAGGGTTCTCTGTAAAGTTTTTACAAATACAAGAGCCTACAGTACTTGTTCACCTAGAAAGAACTGAATATGAGTTAAAGAAAGTGGCTAGAGCTTATCAATGATTATAAGTTCACACTTGAGTACCATCCGAGAAAAGCTAATGTGGTAGCAAATGCTTTTAGTAGGAAGCCTGTCACTTTAATAGCTTACTTGAAGGTTACATGTCTATCAATGCTGATAGAATTAAGGTCTTTAAGTGTGACATTGGAGTTATCAGATTCGGGAGCACTATTAGCCACATTTCAGGTCCGTCCGATACTGGTTGATTGGATTAGAGAACTACAGATTCAAGATCCACAAGTAGTTAAATTGAAGGGCAAAATCAAATCTAGGTAGCATAAGGACTTTTCAATGACTGAGGATGGTACAATAACTTTGGGTCGGAGGTTATGTGTACCAGATGTGAATGAGTTAAGAAGAGAGATTATGGAATAAGATCATTCTTCTACATATGCCATGCATCCGGGGAGCACAAAAATGTACCGTACCCTAAAAGAGCACTACTAGTGGAAGGGTATGAAGAAAGATATAGCCAAATTTATCTCAAGATGCCTAACTTACCAGTAAGTAAAGGTTGAGCATTAAAAACCTACAGGGCTCTTACAACATTTTTTGATTCCTGAGTAAAAATGAGAGAGAATAACAATGGATTTAGTGGTAGGACTTACACGTAGCCAAAGAGGCAATGACGCAATATGAATAATTGTTAATAGACTGACAAAATCTGCCCATTTCCTACCTATTAAAAGCAATTTTTCTTTAGATAAATTGGCCCAGCTGTACGTAGATGAGGTGGTACGACTTCATGGCGTTCTAGTATCCATTGTGTCAAATAGGAATCCATGGTTTACTTCATGATTTTGACCCAGCTTACAGAAAGCTCTAGGCACTAAATTGAATTTTAGTACGGCATTTCATCTACAAACGGATGGCCAGTCTGAGCGGATAATTCAGATACTTGAGGATATGCTTAAAGTGTGTGTTATGGAGTTTTAAGGGGAGCTGTGATACTCATCTGCCATTGATGGAGTTTACCTACAATAATAGCAACCAGGATAGCATCGAGATGGCACTATATAAAGCATTGTATGGAAAAAAAATGCAAAACTTCAGTTTGTTGGGATAAGGTAGGTGAAAGGAAGCTAGTCGGCCCAGAAATTGTCCAAATTACTTCAGAAAAGATTCAAGCTATCAGGCAGAGATTGAAAATAGTTAATGATAGATAAAAGAGTTACGCAGACAATCGAAGAAGAGACTTAGAGTTCCAGGTTGGTGATAAAGTTTTTCTGAAGATATCACCATGGAAAGGAGTGTTAAGATTTAGGAAACGAGGAAAGTTGAGTCCCCGATATATTGGGCCGTATAAGATAGTTAAAAGAGTTGGGGAGGTGGCATATCGTCTACCATTGCCGGAGGAACTAGCCAGAATATATGACGTGTTTCACGTTTCCATGCTTCGCAAGTACTTAGCAGATCCTTCACACATCCTACGAAAATAGTTAGTAGAGTTGAACGAGAATCTGACATACGAAGAAAAGCTTGTGCAAATTCTAGACCAGAAAAAGCAAGTGTTTCGTAATAAAAGCATTCCCTCGGTAAATGTGTTATAGATAAACCATAGAGTAGAAGAAGCCACGTGGAAACGTAAAGATCAAATGCGAGTACAACATCCCCACCTCTTTGAGACAGATATGATTTAAATTTTGAGGAGGAAATTTTATTTTAAACATGGGTGAATTGTGAGATCCAATTCCTATAAACATCGTAGATACTTAGATTTTGAAATATCGCAATAAACAAACTGTATGGATAATTGATTTTGACCCTATTGTAAATATTTTTGTGTGTGATACATGCAAATAATATTTCAATGTGGTTATGTTAACCCATTAGGGTGGTAGTGTAGGACCCGCATAGGTGACCGGTAGAACAAGCTAAATGGCAGTAGAGTAAAACCACGCATTTATTATTTTATTAATTTATTAACCTAATCATGGTTAAAAAATAACTAAAGTAGAGTTAAAAGTTAACTATGATTAATATAAATTAATTAACATTTATCCAATTTTAATAATATAATAATAATAGATATTATAAATATTTTATATTATTATCATATTATTTTAAATGGGATAAGTGTTAATTAAAGTTGGATAAGAGGGTTATGGTGATTGGTTATGAAAAAGTAAAAAAGGGGTAATTGTTTTATGTTGATTGGTTAAAAAAAGAGAGAGAGAAGTGTCTAAAATAAGGGATGAAGTGCACGTGAGAAATGGGAGAGGGAGAAAAGTGTTAGTAAAGAGGGGAGAAAAGAAAAGAGAGAAAAAAAAAAAGAAGAGAAGTGGCCGAAAGAAGAAAAGAAAGAAAGAAAAAGAAAAGAAAGAAGAAAGAAAGGAAAGAGAAAAATGGAGAGGTAAGAAGAAATATTTGTTTCGATATTTATTTCATATTTTTGGATATGCATATATGTATATAGATATAAATGTATATACATCTCTATGTGTGTATACATGTATGTATAGATTTATGTAAGCAAGCAAGTATGGTTGTATGTATATATGTATATGCTTATGTTGTATATATGTATATTGTATAAGTAAGTATGTATGTGTGTGAACGTGTAGATTAGGGATTGGGTGTGATTTTTGATATAAAACCTTCAATTGAATGTTATTAGAGCATTAGAATTAAATTGGCTTGATTTGGATGTTATTGGAACGAAAAATTGAAAAAAGAAGTGTGTTTGGTGGAGAAGGTGAATTCGGCCACTTAGGGGATTAAAGGGCTTGAATTGTGTTTTGGTTGAATTGTTGTGTATAAATAGTGCCTTATGTAAATTGAGTGAATATGGTAGATGAAAAATCAAGAATGAAAAAAACATGACATAATTGTTTATTTTGGTAAGGTGAAGGGTAATTATGTCTAATCAAGTTTATAAGGTATTAAATAATTTTTATGGCTTTGGATGGTGAATTAAACTTGATCAAACAAGATTGAATGGTGTCGTAATGAAAAATTGGAAAACAGAATCATTCAGGCTTTGAAAGCCGACTAGGGCGCTTATTAGTTTAAGTAAAATTTTAGCATTTATAAAGGTTTTAAAGGTCATTTTTGGCATATAGGTGAAGAAAACCGAGAGTGGTAAAAGCAGAAAAATTTTCAGAGAAAGTTTGAGCTGAAAGCGTTCAGTGAGTGAAAATTGGTTTTATGTATCTTTTGTTTAATATATTGTTAGTATGTTTGAATTTTATGTTTTATATGATCTTAAATGCATAAATACAATTTACAATTTTTATCTACTGTTATCATCCTGAATTTCTATGTTCAATTTGAAAAATAGTTTTAAAATTATTAAATTAGTTTTCGAGGTCATTGGTATCCTCAGATTTACAGTGGTGGTAATGGTTTAAGACCTAGTCGAATATCCCGTATGTATAGGTAAGTATTGAGGGGTGCGCACTAACTCCGGAGAGTCGGGATGTCGAGTCATGTGAGTTTCTTTATGCGTACAGGGTATTGTCTCGCTATATGTAGGCGATGTAGGATTCCACCGCATAGCCAATGAGATGTCTTTAGATATCACAGAGGATGTTACTAGTTGAGACGTCCCGTGACCTACTCATATCTTTAGATGTCATAGTGGGTGTTGTTAGTTGAGACCCTTATGACATACTCACGTGTACGGTGCTAGTAGAGTCGCTGTGTGAGCATTGAGCTTTAGGGTTATCATGTGGCGCAGATTGGAAAGAAAATGGTCGAGCGAGAGTTTTAACATGTTTTGAGTTACAGAGCACATATCAGTGTTTTTTTTATATTATATATGCATGTTAGCTACCATGTTTACAGATTTTTGCAATGGTTTATAAACATTATTAATAAAAATCGTTCGGCAGGATTTTATCAGCATACGATGTTTAAAAGTAGTTTTATAGTGTTATAATAGTTTGTGAAGCATATTTTATGCAGTTTTTCAGTATTTACTATCTACACCGAATTTTATTTTTATTAAAAAATTTAAATGCACTCACTAAGCTCCTTTGGCTTACTCGTTTTGTATTTTATGTTTTCTAAACCCCTTTTCTAGGTGCAAGTCTCTGTACGCAAGCTGCTAATTCTCTTACTGCTGATTAGTGGGCCAAATCTGAAAATTATTTTTGTAAATATAAATGTACTGAGTAGTACCTTTTGGGTTTTTTACATAGTAGATATAATATTTGTGCATAGTATAAATATGTTTTGAAAAAATAAGAAATGGTTTTATTATTATGATGATAGTTTCTATTTTTCATTAATATGCTAATTTTATGTGATTGGGATGAAACTGTTTAGATATGAGTTTGGAAATTAATTTTGGGAAGGACTGGAGGTCCTATTTAGAAGTTAAGAAAGATATTTGAAATAGAAGTGTAATTTTTCTTACAAGTTTTGTATTTGGGTTTTTAGAAAAATAGAGGAAACTATGTCTATTTTTTTTAAATCTTAGTAAATTATCTTCATAAATGTTTCATGATTTTATTAGAAATAGCAAGAATTAACTAGGGGTTTACCTTGCGGAATTTTTCAGCGTTGATAATTAGACTATGAGGAACTTTCGTTGAGGTGCTCGGCAGGGCCGCTAAGATCTATAGTAGAGGATCTCGAGGTAGGTATTGTCAACAAGTGACATTTAAAACCTTTACAGATGCTAAAATTACATTTAAACTAATACGCGCTCTAATTGGCTTACAAAGCCTAGATGGACTCCACTTTTCATTTTTTATTTACAAGGTCATTCAATCTTATTTAATTCACCATTCGAAGTCATAAAATTGCTTAATACTCTATAATTTTAGTTGGACATAATTGCCCTTCATCTTACCAAGAATGGACAATTGTGTCCCATTTACTTCATTTTTTATTTTCCATCATCCATATACATCCCATTGACACAATGAATCATTCATGTATAACAATTGAACCAAAACACAACTCAAACCCTAAAATCCTTAAGTTGACCGAAATTACTATCTTCCACCCAACACATTTCTTTTCTCAATTTCTTATTCCATTGACATTCAAATCATGCCAATTTAATTCTAATACCCTAATAATATTCAATTGAAGTTTCTACATCAAGGTCACACTAAAACCTAATTCTTACCTTACTAATTCTTTTAGTTTGGTGTCTCCTTTAAGTTTCACACTTGAATTCAACTCAAATCTAAGTCAAGAATTCACACAAAGACATTAATTGAAGTGATCTTGAAAAATCATACCATCATCACTAAATAATGTTTTTCTTACCTTTTTTCTTTAGGTTTTTACTAGTGCAAGCTTCAATTGATCTTAGAAACTTGTATTGGGCTTATTTTAGCTTGATCATACATGAAAAAGTCTTGAAATTTTACTGTTTAAGCTTCTCCCCTCTTGGCTGAATTTTTCCCTCTTTTTGCTCTAACATATTTTGCTTTTTACTTAGCCAAATTTCTATACACTTCTTCCTTATATAGTGCTCTTTCAAAAGCCCAATTTGCCCCTCAACTAACTCTAAATTTCTAAAATTTCATTAGTTAGAAATAGAGGTATTTAATTGGTTTCTTTCTAACTATTTGGTTAGAATAGTCAAAGGAACTAAACTAAGCTTCCAACTTGACAATCCATCAACTTGTCTCTAATTGGTCCATTTCCTAACACATAGATTGTGTTTCTTAACAAAGGATTGTTCTATGTATAACACTTATATGAAAATTCATGTGTTAAATTGAAATTTCCTATTCCAAGCCAATAGAAAAAAATTTCAAAAATATTCTATGATCGTCCGACTCCCTAATCGATTGTGAATTATCAATTTAGGTCTAATACCTCTTATGCGCACCATAAAAAATATTTCTAATAGGGTTAAAATTGGGTACCCTAACGGTTTCTTTATCACTTATATCGAAATCTAGGTATCTACACTATTAATAGTAACCGGGTTTTATAATTCACCCCTTATAAAAAAAACTCCGTCCTTAAAATTCAAACCATACCTATCTCAAAGAGGTGGGGATATTGTTCTCACATCTGATCTTCACGTTTTATGTGGGTTCTTGTACTCAATTGTTCATCTATAACACTTTTATCAAGAGAATACTTTTATTACGAAGTATTTATTCTTTCCAGTCTAGAATTTGCACAGGCTTTTTTTCGTAGGTTAAATTTTCGTTCACTTCTACTGAATGTTCCCTTAAGATGTGCGAAAGGTCTGCTATGTACTTATGAAGCATGGAAACGTGAAACAAGTCATGGATTCTGGCCAACTCTTCCGATAACCGTAGACGATATGCCACTTCCCCAACTCTTTCAATTATCTAATACGGCCCAAGGTATCAGGGACTCAACTCCCTCATTTCTCGAATCTTAATACTCTTTTCCATAGTGATATCTTTAAGAAAACTTTATCACCAACCTAGAACTCCAAGTCCCTTCTTCTATTATCTGCATAACTCTTCTGTCTATCATTAGCTATTTTCAATCTTTGTCTAATAATTTGATTCTTTTCTGAAGTAATCTGGATAATTTTTGGACCAATAAGCTTCATTTCACCGCCTCATCCTAGCAAACTAGAGTTCTATACTTTCTTCCATACAACGCTTCATATAGTGCCATCCCGACGCTAACCTAGTAGCTATTATTCTAAGTGAACTCCACCAATGGAAGGTGAGTATCCCAACTCCCCTTAAACTCTATAACACACGCCCTAAGCATATCCTTGAGTATTTGAATTGTTTGTTCAAACTTGCTATCCGTCTTTAGATGAAAGGTCGTACTAAAATTCAATTTAATGCCTAGAGCTTTCTGTAAGTTAGTCCAAAATTGAGACATGAACTATAGATCTCTATCTGACACTATGGATACTGGAGTGTCATGAAGTTGTACCACCTCATCTACATACAACTGGGTTAATTTCTCTAGGGAATAATTCCTTCTGATAGGTAGGAAATGGGTAGATTTTGTCAGTCTATAAATAATTACCCATATTATGTCATTGCCTCTTTAGCTATGTGGAAGTCCTACCATGAAATTCATTGTTATCCTCTCTTATTTTCACTCAGGGATTGGAAAGGGGTGGTAAAAGCCCAGTAGGTAGTAGGTTTCTGATGTTTGGCATTTACCTGCTAGCAAGTCAGGCATTTGGAGACAAATTCGGCTATATCTTTTTTCATGCCCTTCACTAATAATGCTCCTTTAGGGTACGGTACATTTTTGTGCTCTTTGGATGCATGCATATGCAGAAGAATGAGCTTTTTCTATAATCTCTCTTCTGAACTCATTCACAACAGATACACATAATCTCCGACCCAAGGTTACTGTACCATCCCCGGTTACTGAAAAGTTCTTTTGCTGCTAAGACTCAATTTCACCCTTCAATTTAACTACATGTGGATCTTGAGTCTGTAATTCTTTGATTCGATCAACTAGTATCGGATGGACCTGAATGGCTAATAGTGCTCTCGAATCTGAAAACTCCAATGTCATACCAAAAGACCTCAATTCTATTAGTATTGATAGATATACAGCCTTCAAGTGAGCTACTGAGATGGTAGACTTTCTACTGAGAGCATCTGCTACCATATTAGCTTTTAAGGATGGTACTCAATTGTGCTATCGTAATTCTTGATAAGCTCTAACCATCTTCTCTACCTTATATTTATCTCTTTCTGGTGAATAAATACTGCAGACTCTTGTGGTCTGTAAAACTTTTACAAGGAACCTCATACAAATAATGCCTCCAAATTCTTACAGCAAAAACTACCGCTATCAGTTTTAGGTCATATGTGAGATAATTCTTCTCATGCTTCTTTAATTATCTAGAAGCATAGGCTATTACTTTATCCTTCTGTGTTAGCACACAACCTAGACCCTGCCTAGAAGCATTACAATATATTGTAAATCTGTCCTTCCCTAACAGAAATGTAAGCATTGGGGCTGAGGTCAACCTTCTCTTCAACTCATCAAAACTTTACTGGCATACCTTAGACCATACAAACTTCTCTTCTTTTCAAGTCAACTTAGTCAGAGGAGCGACTATCTTTGAAAATCCCTCTACAAACTTCTTATAATACCCAATCAAATTAAAGAAACTACGGACCTCCGTCACATTCGAGGGGTTATCTCTAATTCAATATAGCTTCAATCTTTTGGAGATCTATGGATACCCCTTCTGTAGAGACTACATGTCCCAAAATTATAGCTCTATCTAGCCAGAACTGACATTTACTGAGTTTGGCGTATAGCCGATGCTCTATTAGAATCTGTAAAATAACCCTTAGATGTTCTATATATTCCTCCTTACTACCTGAATATATTAGTATATCATCAATAAACACTACTACAAACTGATCCAAATAAGGTTAAAAAAATTTATTCATAAGATCTATAAAGGCAGTTGGGGCATTAGTCAGTCCGAAATGTATGACTAAAAATTCATAATGCCCATATCGAGTTCTAAAGGCAGTTTTGGGAATATCTTCCTCTCAAATTTTCAATTGATAATAACCTGACCTCAGATCTATGTTGGAAAATACTCTAACCCGTTGCAGCTGATCAAACAGATCATTAATTCTTAGAAATGGATATTGATTACGTATTATTACTTTATTTAGTTCCCTGTAATCAATGCACAATATCATACTTCATCTTTCTTCTTTACAAATAAGACCAGTGCCCCCCAAAGAGATGTACTCATCCTAATGAAACCTTTATTCATTAATTTTTCCATCTAAACCTTCAATTCTTTCAATTCTGAAGGAGCCATTCTGTAGGGTGTTTTAGAAATTGGTTTTGTTTCAAGGGTTAATTCTATTCGAAACTCTACTTCCCTATCTGGAGGTAATTCCGAAATATCATTTGGGAACACATTCAAAAATTCTCTAACTACTGCAATATCCTTCAATTTCATTCCACCATCTCTTACTTCTATTGCATAGACTAGATACCCCTGACACAACTTTTAGAGCATCTTTCTTGCCCTAATTACGGACATCATATTAGCAGAAAATATTTTTAATACCCCACAAAAAATAACTTTGGTTTCCCCTGCCTACATAATCTAACTTCTTTTTAAAAGCAATCCACCGTGGTCTGATATTTGGACAACCAATCCATCTTCAAAATCATATCAAATTCACTGATAGCTATCATGATCAAGTCAGACAAAATTTCTTGGCCTCCTATACTTATTTTACTACCTCTATACACATTTTTTGCTATAATGGAGTCTCTTGTAGGAAGAGACACTGCCACACTACAATCTAATAACTGTGGTGTTATACTAGCATTTGCAAAAAATCCCATAGAAATAAAAGAGTAGGTAGCTCCAGAATCTATCAGTACATAGGCATCTCAATCGAAGACTGATATCGTACCTGTCACAACTTCTAAGGCCGTATTCGCCTCTTGCTGGGTTACTGCAAGGTCTGTCTTGCTACCCTCCAAGTAATCCACCTCAACCGACTTCCCACTAAGCTGGCCCAAACTACTGGGCCCTATAAATTAGGAACCACCTCGGCTCTATTCTTGGCCACTACTAGTTTGTCTTGTAACTGGTGGTTTATTTTCTGACTTACTACTAGCTCCAACGTTCAGACAATCTCTCATATAGTGGCCCTCCTGACCACACTTATAACAACATGTAGTTTTATTCCTACAATCCTCAGGATGATCCTTACCATATTTATTACACACTAGAAAATCCTTCCAACTCTCTTTAGTACTTTGGGATCTAACTAATGGTTGTCTGACGGAAGCTTGACTTAATTGAGCTCTTTGGCTTAGTTGTTTTACTACTGGACCATGTAGATCTCTTCTCCATTCTTACAGATTTATTTGGTCCTCCCCGAGAACTACCTAACCAACCCCTTTTCAGGCCCTGCTGTTTCAGTTTAGGAATGACTGCTATGCTTCTTTCAACTCGAGTTGCAACCTCTACCAATGCACTGTACTGAGTGTGAGCTGCTGATACTATGTAGACCCTGATTCAAGGATTGAGGCACACGGTAAATCGATTAGCCTTTTGCTCCTTATTATCAGCTATGAAGGAAACGACATGGATGAGCTCTGAAAACTTCTTTTTATACTCTGCCACAGAAAGAGAACCCTGTTCTAACTTGAAAAGCTCTTCTATCTTCGTATCTTTATAACTTTTGGGGTAGAACTTATCCAGAAATTCTCTTCTAAAAAGCGCCTAAGTCACCTCCATCTAAATTTCTTCTCTACAATGCCTTCCACCAGTCCATTGCCCTTTCCTTCAATAGAAATGCTGAGTATGAAACCATCTGTTCTTCAAAACATCCCATAACCTGAAATGTTTTTTTATTATTCTCTAACTAAGATAGGACTTTCTCAGGGTCTACTATACCATCATATGGTTTAGCACCCAATTTTTTTGTGCGCTCAATAAACACTCACGTCTCTCTCGATTGCTGAATTACTGCAGCTAGCATTTAGGCCATCTGAGATACATTTATATTTCCACTCTCTGGCTCGACAGGTTGAAATGACTTAGGAAGGGTTTGATGCGTGGAAACATTTACTGACTCATTCACATTCTCTTCTTCAAATGCAAGAGCCTCCGTAGCTACTTTCTTAGTACATGGGCCCTCACAACGATGCATATTTTTTTGTGAATTTTAGTAATGAAAATGGTTATCAAATACATAAAATTCAATTTAATAAACTTAGAAAATGCATGTAGTTTCGAGAATTGCATTCTGAAAATAAACTTTTTAACTGAAAAGTTAAAAAACTTGACTCTGATACCACTCTGACATGACTCGCTCTGAGACCCTCTACTATAGATTTCAATGGGCCCCGCCGAACACCACAATGGAAGTTTCTCAGGGTTAACTATCAAAACTGAGAAATTTCGCGAGATGAACCTTTTTTAATTCTTGCTATCACTAACTAAATCCTAAAATATCCATGAAGATAATTTACAAAAATTTTTAAAAAATTGGACAGAGTTTCTTCTATTTTTCTAAAAGTCTAAAAACAAAACCTGCAATGAAAACCACATTTCTATTTGAAATAGTTTTCTCAACTTCCAAATAGAACCTCGAGTCCTTTCAAAATAAAATCCAACTCAACATAACAATTTCATTCCAATCACAAAATTAACATACTACTTAAGAGTAAAAACTATCACTATACTACCGAAACCATTTCTTGTTTGTGCAAAACATATTTACAATATGTATAAAACCTATAACTACTATGTAAAAAATCAAAAGGTGCTACTCAGCACATTTATATTTACAAAATGATCGTTTGTCATGACTCACTAATCTGCTGTAGGAGAATCAGCAACCTACGCACTGAGGCATACATCTGGAAAGGGTTTTAGAAAACATAAAACACAAAACGGGTAAGATAAAGGAGCTCAATGAGTGCATTTCTAGTAAAAATAAGATTTTATATAAATATTAAATTCCAAAAATCTGCTTAAAACATGCTTCTAAACCTATTATAGAATTGTAAAACTATTTCTAGGTATCATTTGCTGATAAAGTCTTGCTGGGCGAATTTTATTAATAATTTATGTAAACAATTGCCAAAATCTGGAAACAAAAACATAGTAACTAACATGTATATATTTATACCACCATCACTAAATAATATTTTTCTTACCTCTTTTCCTTAAGTTTTCACTAGTGCAAGCTTCAATTGATCTTAGGAACTTGTATTTAGCTTGATTTTAGCTTGATCATGCATGAAAAAGCCTTAAAATTTTACTATTGGAATGTCTCTCGTTTCGGCCGAATTTTCCCCTCTTCTTGCTCTAACATATTTTACTTTTTACTTAGCCAAATTTTTACACACTTCTTCCTTATATAGTGCTCTTCCAAAAGCCCAATTTGCCCCTCAACTAACTCTAAAATTTTAAAATGCTATTAGTTAGAAATTGAAGTATTTAATTAATTCCTTTCTAACTATGTGGTTAGAATAGTCAAAGGAACTAGACTAGGCTTCCAACTTGGCAATCCATCAACTTGTCTCTAATTGGTCAATTTTCTAACACATGGATTTTGTTTCTTAACAAAGGTTTGTTCCATGTACAACACTTAAATGGGAATCCATGTGTTAAATTGAAATTTCTTTTTCCAAGCCAATAAAAAAAAATTTCAAAAATATTTCATGATCGTCCGACTCTCCAATCGACTGTGAATTATCAATTTATGTCTAATACCTCTCATGCGTACTATAAAAATATATTTCTAATAGGGTTAAAATCAGATAACCCTACAATTTCTTTATCGCTTATACCAAAATCTAGGTATCTACACTATTAATATTAACCGAGTTTTACAAAGAGCTTGATCTATTTGTCTTTTGAAAGCTAATCGAATATCTCACTGGCTTTCTTCAAGTCAAAAGAGTTATCCTGCTATTTAAATATTCTTACCGAACTTCTTTTTCTCTTTGGTGAAAGTTGGCTTCTTGAGGATCAAGCATTCATATAGAGCTCCTTTCATTACTTCAGTAAGGCAGACCTCTTCTTTTGAATCCAAGTCAACAGATTGCTCTCTAACTTGACCTGTATAGGTATAACATCTAGATGGTTCTTATAGTAGGTCCCCTTAGAAAATGTACTCTTTTAATCATTTTCTATGAGAACTCTTTCATAATTGGTTGTTCTAGTGGTCAATTCATATAGGTCACTAAATCAATGCCCTTCAAAATGTTCCCTCATCATAAAGGATATTTTTCTTACTACCATAGGCACATAATTGGCCACGGTGATTTGTATTTAACACTATAACTTGAGCTTTCTAAATTAACGTATATATATTGATTCATCCGGCATCCATATCACCCTAGCTAAGTCGGCCAATGTTACTTCAAGTGGTGTACCATCTATTCCCAACTGGCAATTAACTATGACATGAGATTGGTGTACCAAGTGAAAGCAGTCTTTGTTAAAGAGTTACCGAATAACCTTAACTTTCAAAAGAGAGATGAGTTGGTTTACCCATATTACACAGTAAATCTTGAAATATGTTCAAATGTGATGATATTTTCTTCTCCCGAAAATAAAAAGAGAATCTTATATCCTATAAGAAAGCGAAAAAAATGGGTCTTATACTCTGGAGATATGGTTTTTTATAGTATGGGCGTGCCATTGGCTTCAAACTAATCCCTATATTTTGTAGAGCCACAGACAACATATTTCTATCAATTTCGATGCTAGGATAGTTGGCTGGTCTATGAGTCTTTATAGAATCATTCATATAATGCAGCAGAATTAAAGCACACATAACAATCTCATTACTTTAATGAGATTAGGACAATCACCCTCGAAGCATACTTTGAACAATTCTAATTAGGAACATAGTGGGCTTCCTCAAGTTAGAATAGTAGCTTTCCTTTTTGAAATATTCGAAGCAACTATTTGCTTCTATTATAGAAAACTTGAGGTTGTTAACCTTAAAAAAAATTGAAACAATTCTAATTTTTCTCACAAAATGAACTCTCGACCATTACTTATATATAAGCAACTTTTACCTTTAAAATAGCTAATGGAAAGTGGCTTACATGCCACTTGTTGTAGCATGACTAAGTAAGCCAAATGCTTAGTCAAATTAGCTCAAAACCGGTGGCTTCACAATGAAACAATTAGTGGGTTATGTTATTCAAAATGGTACCATCACAATAACAAGAGTGAATTAAATTCAATCTCCAAGGACAATCTCATATAGCCAATAAGTTAGTATACACCTTTGATTTATCAAATCAAGAATCAACACATATCAATATGTTGATTAATCAAATGAAAGAAATTCATTTAATTAAATATGATGGTGGAATTATTTATTTATATATTATATAAAATAATTATTATTTTATTTAAATAGTAATTATATCCATTAATGCCCAATTTAGTACTCATACAAATTATTGGCACAATTTGAGACATATACTAAGTAGATAAAAGTGTCAAATCTCACTTGTCACAATTTTATGTTTAACACTTAAATCTTGGGTATTCCTTGAGAGTTCCTGAAATAAATAAATGGCCAAACTAATTTAATTTTAAAAAAAAACAACAATTATTTCTTTTAAATAGCAGCTATATCCACCAATGCCCAATTTAGTACGCATACAAATTATTGGCACAATTTAATACATACACTAAGTATATAAAAGTGTCAAGTCTCACTTGACACAATTTTAGGTTTAACACTTAAACCTTAGCTACTCTCCGAGAGATCTTGAAATAAATTTATGTTTTTCAAAAAAATTTCTAGATCAAACAATTCTACTCGTGTTTCTCAAACACCCACTTGCTCTAGTGTCGTGCATAGTAGTATCTAATACCTAATGACTTAATGTGTTTCTTAAATAACTTTGAAGTTAAGGCCTTAATGAGTGGGTCTGCTATATTATTTACAGAATCAACTCTATAAAACACAACATCTCCTCAAGCCAAGATCTCTCTAACAATGTGGTATTTTCTTTCCACATATTTAGATCTCTGGTGTGCTTTTGGCTCTTTCACCTGTACAATGGCCCCGTTATTATTGTAATATAATAGGATAAGATCCATTGAACATATGATTGTACCGAGTTCTACGACAAACTTCTTGATCTACACTGCTTTTTTTGCTGCTTCTAAAATTGCAATGTATTCTACCTCAATGGTAGAATTTACTGTGAATTCCTTTTTGACACTCTTTCAACTTATGGTGGCGCTATTAAGAATAAACATATATCCAGATGTAGACTTTCTATTATCCAAATTAGACTGAAAGTCTGAGTCAGTGTATATTCTTACCTTTAAATCATTTTCTCCATATATGAAAAACTTGTCCTTTGTACTCTTAAAGTATTTAAGGATATATTTGATTGTCATCCAATGGCTGTCTCCTAGATCAAACTGATGTCGGCTTATAATATTTATAACTATACTAATGTCAGGTCTCATACATATCATGCTATACATCAAGTTTTCAACAGCTGATGTATAAGATATGTTAGACATTCTAATCCTCTCATCTTCCTTCTGAGAATATATCTTTCTTGAATAATGAATGTCATGTCTAAAAGGTATATTAACTGTCTTATAGTTACTAAAACTATACCTTTCTAAGACACTACTAATGTAAGAAGATTGAGAAAGTCCTATTAGTCTTCTAGCTTTATCTCTATAAAACTTTATACCCAGTATATAAGAAGCTTCTTCTAAAATCTTTCATGAAAAAATTCTTACTTAGGTTACTTTTTACTGACTGCAACATACCGATATCATTCCTAATGATCAATATGTCATCCACAAAAAACATTAAGAAGATAACTATGCTCTTACTAACCTTTTTATACACATAAGTCTCATCTTAATTTTTGATGAAATCAGACCTTCTGATTACCCCATCAAAATGAAGATTCCAGCTTTGGGAAGCTTGCTTAAGTCCATAAATGGACTTCTTCAGTTTGTATACAAGACCATAAGAAATGCTAGATGCAAAACCTTCAAGCTGTCTCATGAATATCTCTTCCTTAAGATATCCATTCAAGAACGCCGACTTTACATCTATCTGCCAAACTTCAAAGCCATAGTATGCAGCAATTGCCAATAATATCCTTATTAACTTAAGCATCGCAACTAGTGCAAATATTTTCTCAAAATCAATCCCTGATAATTGATTATAACCTTTTGCTACCACACGAGCCTTGAAGGTCTCTACCTTCCCATCGGGCCTACGCTTTCATTTGTAAACCCATTTACAACTAATAGTAACTATTCTTTTGGGAAGCACAACTAAGTCCCAAACTTGGTTTTGATGCATAGAGGTAATTTCGGATTTCATGACATCCAGCTATTTTCCCAAATCAATATCTAATATTACCTCTCTGTAGGTTAAATGATCATTTTGTTCTATTAAAAAAATCTCAAATGTACCTTCAGGTATCATACCATACTTTTCAGGCTGCCTCAATATCCTTTGTGACCTATGTAAAAGGTGTGTAAAAGGTAATTTGCTCAATTGAGCTTGTGGTTCCATCTGTGGTTCATTTTGATTGCCTTCATCAAGATCAATCATCTTACAATCCCCACAATCCATGATAAACTATTTCTATAAAAAAGTTGCATTCCGAGCAACGAACACATTTTGTTCCTCAGGATCATAGAACTAGTATCCCATTGAGTTCATGGGATAACCAATGAACCGATACCTGTACCTCCTGGGTGCAAGTTTATCCTGTTGTGTAACTTTTACATAAGTAGGACAATACCAAATCTTAAAATATTTAAGACTTGGATTCCTTCCAGTCTATATCTCATAGGGAGTGGAGGGAATGACTTTAAACATGACTCTATTTAATACATGAGCAGCAGTATGTAGAGTATAGTCCCAAAGATATTCAGGAAAATCGGTGAAGTTTATCATCAATCGGACCATATCTAATAAAGTCTGATTCCTCCTCTCTGAAATACCATTATGCTGTGGAGTAGCTGGAGGATTATACTGAGCAAAAATTTTATTCTGCTTTAAATAATTAAAAACTTCACTGCCTGTATATTCACCGTCTCGATCTAATTGAAGGATTTTGACATACAAACCGATTTGTTTCTCTACTTCAAGTCTAAATTCCTTGAACTTTTTAAAGGTTTCAGACTTGTGTCTCATAAGAAACACATAACCATATTATGACAAATCATCGATGAAGGTTACAAAGTATTGAAATTTACCTATAGCAGCATGATTCATTGGACTACACACATCACTATGTATAAGTTCTAACAAACCAGTGGCACGGTGTCCAACACCAATAAAATGAGACTTGGTCATTTTTTCTTGAATATATAATTCACAAACTGGAGAAGATTTTATGGTCAAATTAGGTATTCGACCATCTATTTATGCTCAAAATATAATGCGACTATCACAATATAGATTGAGGTGCCGATCCTACGAGAAAGCTTTTAGCAAAATAGGTTGGTAAAGTAAAATATTAAAGCAGTAGCAAATAAGAAAATTAATTAATTGGTTTAAGTGGATGAGATAGAATTGTCTATAAATTGAGAAAAATGTCTTATAATGATTTAAAGAAGGCAATGAATGAAAATATGTCACGTGTGACGTCAATCTTTAATAATTTTAGGCCAATAACTCGTTCACCCATTTGCAGCATATTTTTGATAATGTAAATGATCGATGTAGCCTCTATGACCGACATGAAAGTTGTAGTATTTTGTCTTTTTTTTCCATAGGCACTGGATTCATATAAATTGGATGAGTATCCAATGAGATATGGGTAAAATGCCAAAGATACATTAGAATTAGGCCAACAACCCATTTACCCATTTGCAAGATAATTTGGTCCATGATAACGGCTGATTTGGACTTTACCATCAATATAAGAGTTGTTGATAATTAAGTCCGTATTTCACAGCTTCAAGAATTATACCAATTGAGTACATATTTTGTGAGATACGGTCCAAATATGTCAGTTGGGTCAAGCTGAGCAAAAGTTGTAGCCCGATTTTATTGTATCTCAATTTTTGGCTCATAACATGTTGGATTTGGCTTTTTAACTATTCTTCAAGTTTGTGTAAGATTGAGTCATGTTATTCCAAGTTCAAGAATTTCTTCATTTTAATTTTTACATTGAGAGTTATGTCCATTTTACCTTAAACCTATGCAAATAACATTCATTAATTACAATTTAAGGAGAACACTTAATTTCAAGCTAAAAGTACAAAAATGCTAAAATTAGTGACATTAAATGGTGACTGAATCTCTTAATAAATATGCATTTTCATGTGTTCATCACCAGCCCCCACCAGAAATGATAGGCGTTTAACATCTATATAACCCAATCTCATATGCTATAATTCTGTTTCATTCAAAGTTTTCGAACTACTTGCTATGTTTACCTATATATTCATGATATTTTGTGTTGTATTCAAAATATAATGACCATTAATTATCTGACAATCAGATATCAAAACATTATGCGTATTATATAAACATATTGAACGATTCTGTATATATATATGATAACCTTTACTATCAAGTACAGGAAGGGATATTATTTGTCCTAAAATACAGGGTACAAAAAGACAGTTATACAACACTATAGTTCTATTACATGAGAGATGCAAATCAAAATATCCCACAGTCTTGACCTAAAGAAAATGTCTATTTCCAACACGAAGCTGAATCTCTCTCTACTGTAACAATCTAACTTACCTCAAACCCTGCAATATATTACAAATGTGAGAAGAAGAAGTAGTATTCAATACCCAGTCAAAATTAGTATCATATGCTAAAGAAATGTCAATAATAGGTAAATATATACTTAAGGGATTCTTCTTTACTGAGGCAAGGTATCTTTGGTAATTTCTCTTCCAGTGTCTTTCCTTACTATAGTAAAAATATTTTCCTTTATCTTTCTTTTGTAGCTTTGATATGGGTAGCCTTTGAGGATCAATCTTGGGTGCCTGCCTCACATGCTTTTTCTTCTTTCCTTTAAGCTTCCCAGAAGCCCTAGGAACTAAAGATGAGGCATCTTGAATAAAGAAGAACAATCCCACATTGTTCATACCCTCTTCTGCTATCTTTAACATATTATGAAGCTCAGTATAAGACGGGTTCATTCATTGCATATTAAAATTCATTATGAACTGTCTGAAAGACCCCGGAAGCGATTGGAGAATTAAACTATTCCCCAGATATTTATTTAACGTAATGTCCATCATCTCTAACCTCTTAATTATAGAAATCATATTGAGGACATAGGGACTTAGCAACCCTATATGCCTTAAACTAAGGACAATCGCCAAACTGTTCATTCAGATGGAGCATAATGCTAAAAGCATCACCCATATGAGCATGCTCTCTCTGTAAACCTTTAGACATAGAGGCAAAGACATAAGATTTAACTTTTAAATCATCATCCAGTCATTTTTGATAAGTCACCATCTCCTCTAGGGTGGCTTCATCAGAAATTCCTGTAGGCATATGCTAATCTATCACATATCCAAGTTTTTCAGAATCGATAACAATTCTCAGATTCTTCAACCAGTTTTTATAGTTTTCTACACCTTTAAGTTGGTTTGCATCCAATATGTATGCCAACAGATTAGATGAAATCATTTTATCTTCACAAAAGAAAATAAGAGATGTTAATGAAAAATAAATATTTTAATTACTAATTTTCGTTTTAGATTAAAGATATAATCAAATTATATATTTTTAAATCTAAAACACCATCCCTCTGTTTTACATAATCCCCTAAATCTCTCAAAGGAAAAACAACAAATTTAAACTCTTTAAATTGTACAGCAGGAAGTAGATCCATTTGGTATTTTACTCAGGCCTCACACTTTAGCAATATTGGCCATTGTAAAATCTAAAAGGTAGACAACTCTTATCAATTACATCTTATGCAACTCTTATCACTGATCCTAAATACACCTTATCCTCACGCTTTAGTAATATTAGATAAGTGTAATTCAGATTTACTCGTCAATAATCAAATATTTATTATTGATATTCCCCTCACACTTTAGCAATATTGGGTAATACGTTTGCATATATTTATCTCATCTCATATATAATCGGCATAGTCAAAATTACACTGACCAAATCCCTCATGCTTTAGCAATATTAGGAAAGACTGATATGACCTAACTAATACTGTATTGACAAGATAGATCAACGTGTAACGTTATCTTATAATGGTACACAATTAAATTTGATTAAGAGAAATTACTTAATTCTATCCCTATCTTATGAGGTCATGATTCTTAATCACATATTTATTTTGTGCAAACACAACTAATTCCTACCAGTAAGGCTCATATTGTGGTTACCAGCTATTTACGCTCAAAATATAACGCAGCTATCGCAGTATAGATTGAGGTGTCGATCCTACGAGGAAGCTTTTAACAAAATAGGTTGATGAAGTAAAATATTAAAGTAGTAGCAAAGAATAAAATTAATTAATTGATTTAAGTAGATGAGATAGAATTGTCTATGAATTGAAGAAAATGTCTTATGATGATTTAAGCAAGGTTTTGAAAATCACAATTATGCTTTATAAATCTACTCTACACTTTGATTCGATGTTTATAACTCAATTGATAGTTTTACATCTAAACAATCAATCGGAAGATATGTAAAATATAGCACATTTGATAGCACATACATTTAATATGACTAAACTCTTTTGCAAATATTAACACAAATCATGTTTATTTATACAAGTTACCTAAGATCGACATATATTATTTTGACAATATTGCAATAATAGATCAACTTGAATATTAAACATTTATAAATGCAATAAAAGAATAAAAGATAATAAACTGTAAAGTAAAATAAAAAAAGTATAATAAATAAATAAAAAGTACAATAAGTAAATAAAAGAAAAGAAAGTACAATAAATAAAGAAAAATAAAATGCAAAGTACAATAAATAAATAAAATAAAGTACAATAAATAAGGTACAATAAATAAATAAATAAAAAGTTAGGCAGTAGAACCGGCCATTAAAATAAAATAAAAATACAATATATTAACTAAAAAAATATAAAGTACAATAAATAAATAAAATAAAATAAAAATAAAGTACAATAAATAAAGTGCAATAAAAAAATAAACTAAGTTAGGTGGTAGAACCAGCCATTAAAAATACAACAAATTAACTAAAGAAATAAAGTATAAAAAATAAATAAAAGAAAATAAAGTGCGATAAATAAATAAATAAAAAAGTCCGAAGCAAAATAACTAAAAGAAAATGAACTAAGTTAGGCGATAAAACCAACTATTAAAATAATATAAAATATAAAAAATTAACTAAGAAAATAAAATAAAATAGGTGGTAGAACCAACCATGAACAATAAAATGAATTACAACAAAGAAAATAAAATTAAGATTTTACAAAGAAAAGAAAATGTACAAAGTTACTGCTTAGTATTGATAAACGCAATTGACTTTCACTTAATGTGCCTCCTTGGCAACGATGCCAAATTTTATTTACGCTCAAAATATAACGCAGCTATCGCAGTATAGATTGAGGTGTCCTTCCTATGAGGAAGTTTATGACAAAATAGGTTGGTGAAGTAAAATATTAAAGCAATAGCAAATGATTAAATTAATTAATTGATTTAAGTGGATGAGATAGAATTGTCTATGCATTGAGGAAAATGTCTTATGATGATTTAAGCAAGGCTTTGAGAATCACAATTATGCTTTATAAATCTACTCTACACTTTGATTCGATGTTTATAACTCAATTGACAGTTTTACATCTAAACAATCAATCGGAAGATATGTAAAATATAGCACATCTGATAACACATGCATTTGATATGACTAAACTCTTTTGCAAATATTAACACAAATCATGTTCATTTATACAAGTTATCTAAGATCGACAATATATCATCTTGACAATATTGTAGTAAAATATCAACTTGAATATCAAACATTTATTGCCCTTACATGTTATCCAAGATTGACAATATATCAATTTGACAATACTGCAGTAAAATATTAACATATAAAATAATATAACCAATAACAATTATAATTCAACAAGAATCATATAAGAAAAGTAAGACTCAACATATATGAGACATGAGAATTATAACCTCTGGATTATAGAAAATAAAATAGATAAGAGTTTAATCAAAACCAAACTTACAAATATTTGTAGCTCTTGACAACGAATCAAAGCATAGAAGTAGATTTATTACACATAAAAATTCATCTCTTAGCCTTGTCAAGAACTATAGCCTAAATTACAATACATGTTAATGAGAAGAAAAGAAGAGAGAATTATCTAATATTGAAAACGTCCTAAGAGTGTCCTTATATAGGCAATGAATGAAAATATGTCACGTGTGACATCAATCTTCAATAATTTTAGGCCAATAACTCGTTCACCCATTTGCAGCATATTTTTTATAATGTAAATGATCGATGTAGCCTCTATGGCCGACATGAAAGTTGTAGTATTTTGTCTTTTTTTCCATAGGCACTGGATTCATATAAATTGGATGAGTATCCAATGAGATATGGGTAAAATGCCAAAGATACATTAGAATTAGGCCAACAACCCATTTACCCATTTGCAAGATAATTTGGTCTATGATAACGGATGATTTGGACTTTACCATCAACATAAGAGTTGTTGATAATTAAGTTCGTATTTCATAGCTTCAAGAATTATACCAATTGAGTGCATATTTTATGAGATACGGTTCAAATATATAAATTGGGTCAAGCTAAGCAAAAGTTGTAGCTCGATTCTATTGTATCTCAATTTTTGGCCCATAACATGTTAGATTTGCCTTTTTAATTGTTTTTTAAGTTTATGTAAGATTGAGTCATGTTACTCCAGGTTTAAGAATTTTTTCATTTTGATTTCTACATTGAGAGTTATGTCCATTTTACCTTAAACCTGTGCAAATAATATTCATTAATCACAATTTAAGGAGAACACTTTATTTCAAGCTAAAAGTACAAAAAAGTTAAAATTAGTGATATTAAATGATGACTGAATCTCTTAATAAATATGTATTTTTATGTGTTCATCACCAGCACAAACAAATGGCCCACAATATATATCATATTTATAACAATTATAAATTATCAAAAATAAACTATTTATTTTTAAATTCTTAAAAATAAATATTTGGAGTTACCAGCATAATTACAGCTTTCATAGGTTTCAAGAACTGCAACATTAAAGGCCCAGCCTTCAGTATTGCGAAACCAACCTAAACACGCTATAGTGTTAAGGCCTCTATCCTAGTGTTGTGGCACTTAGCTTATAGCGCTACAGCATCCTTTTTAATTATATTTTGATTATGAAATTTTTTAACACTTAAAATATATAATCTATAGTGCCAGGATATCGAATTACACCACGTACACTCTAATATAAGGACAAACAGCACACAACACAGTGCTTTGATACTAATTTGAAAGCATGTTGTGTGCTACAGGTGATTGTGTGCATTATTAAATAATTTAATAATAAATATATCATACATATAATGCAGTAGAATTGAAGTACATATAACAATCTCATTACTCTAATGAGATTAGAAAACTCACCCTTGAAGTGTGTTTTGAACAATTCTAGTTACGAACGTGGTAGGCTTCCTCAAGCTAGAATAATAGCTTTCATTTTTGAAATTGCTTCTATTGAATTGCTATCTCTTGGAAAACTTGAGGTTAACTCTTTTAATCTTCAAAAAAACTGAAACAATTGTAATTTTTCTCACAAAATGAACTCTCGACCATCACTTACATATATGAAACCTTTTCTTTTGAAATAGCCAATGGAAAGTGGCTTACATGCCACTTGTTGTAGCATGAGTAAGTAAGCCAAATGCTTAGTCAAATTGGCTCAAAACTAGTGGCTTCACAATAAAATAATTAGTGACTTATGTTATTCAAAACATTGCCAGCATAATAACAAGATTGAATCAAATTCAATCTCCAAGGACAATTTTATTTAGCATGCTTTGAATAATTCTAATTACGAACATGGTGAGCTTCCTCAAGTTAGAATAATAGCTTCCGTTTTTTGAAATATTCAAAGCAACTCTTTACTTTTATTGAATTTCTGTTTCTCAGAAAACTTGAGGTTAACACTTTTAACCTTAAAAAAAACTAAATTTCAATTTTTCTCACAAAATGAACTCTCGACCATTACTTATATATAGAAAACTTTTGCCTTTAAAATAGCCAATGGAAAGTGGCTTACATGCCACTTGTTGTAGCATGACTAAGTAAGCCAAATGCTTAGTTAAATTGGCTCAAAACTGGTGACTTCATAATGAAACAATTAATGACGTATATTATTCAAAATGTTGCCAGCACAATAACAAGATTGAATCAAATTCAATTTCCAAGGACAATTTCATTTAGCCAATAAGTTAGCATACACTTTTGATTTATCAAATCAAGAATCAACGCATGTTAATGTGTTGATTAATCAAATGAAAGGAATTCATTTGATTAAATATGATGACGGAATTATTTATTTATATATTAAATAAAAATAATAATAATTTTATTTAAATAGTAAATATATTTATTAATGTTCAATTTAGTACGCATGCAAATTATTGGCACAATTCGAGACATACACTAAGTAGATAAAAGTGTCAAGTCTCACTTGGCACAATTTTAAGTTTAACACTTAAACATTGGATACTTCTTGAAAAATTCTAAAATAAATTCATGTTTTTCGAAAAAATTTCTGAATCGAACAATTCGATCCGGTGCGTTACCCACGTGCTTAGCGCGTACACTTCATATAATGAGACTCCTTAGATTCACACCTATTTTGTCTCACGAAACATTTTTATAAATTCATAACCGATGCGCCCACCCCCCAACACACACATACACATTATGGATAATACAAAACGGTGCGTTGAACCATACAAGTTTAGGTTAATCTATATTCGTATCCTTCTGTCATATATATCCTAAAAGAGCGAAGACATATATCAACACCTTCAAGTTCCTTGTTGCTCAACTATAAACTTATCTCTTTGATTCGTATTTCGATAAACAATATGCACAAACTCCTTTGAGATATTATTTATATCACAGAAAACTCTTTCCCGAGTTAAATGCTTATAACCATAAGAGTTCCTAGAATACAACCTTAGAGCATCTGGATATTTAACTCAATCATATGAGTTGACAGATCCCATATCTACACATACCGGACTCTATACGTATCAGACCATACCTAAAAACACCTAGCAGTAAAACCATGAAAGGACTCTGACATGTGTGGAACCTAAGTATAGTGGATCACTCATAAGCCCACTGTAGTGCTCAGGTTAAGGGACCACGAATACTACTCAATTCGAGAAGACCTTTCACTGATGAATTTATGAGATATTTATTAGAGGTCTTCATTGAGTCTTGTTCAGTATCCAATCTTTATTGAAGACCTGTATATCTATATGGGCTTCCACTAAACTCATAGTTTGTTAAGATTAATCATCTGGACGATCTAGATATAGAAATATAGTGATCTATATAAAATAATTCCACTCGACAGACCTTATGTCAGTGGAAATAGATTAAGAATAAACAATTTGATAACATATTTACACAATGATATTTTCTAGCAACGCTTATAACTATTTGTAACTATGTTATTGCAAGTATATTTTCAGGTCTTTGTCCTATTTCAGACAAGGTTCTAATTCTTTAAACTTGATCTAAAACTTCTTTAGATCATTATGATGTTCGAAAATGTTACAAGTATCTTACCTTAATAAAATAATTAGTGATTTAATGAAATATTTATATATTACATAAAATATGAAAATATAATATTCATACAAAATTTGAGATGGTACATGAGCACATATTCCTATATTTTTTGCTTCGTTGGATGATTTTACAAGACTTTTTCCAATATTGGTACTTTTATTACACTTAGTCATACTTCTAGTTTCTACTGGCATACAAAATATGCTCTTATTAGGTGTGGCAAAAGAATGCTCGCATATAAAATTTAAATTATTAGATTTGTGTATGTCTAATGTCCTGTTAAAAATACAAATTATCTTAAATTTTTGAAGAATTAAGATTAATTTTTGTCAAATAAGACAAAATTGAATTTGATTTACCATAACTAAGATTTAAATAAACTTGCAATAAATGGCAAGCAAATTGTAGAATCTAAATTACTTTACAAAAAAAAAAAAAACAAGCGAAATTTAACAGTAATGCTAAGAGATCAACATAAAAAGAGAAGAATCTTAAATTGAAAGCTAAAACAAATAAGAGAAAGATAAATTGAAAATTATAATTATTGTATTATTGAGTTGAATGATAAATTACAATAAAAAAGTAAAGCTTTATATAGACTTCTAACAGCTCTATTTTAATCCTAATTTAAAAGGAAAAAAAATTCTAATTAAACAAGAATTTTTATATTAATAAGCATTTAATATGAGTCTATTATCCAATTTAACCTATTCTAATATATATATAAAGGAAGAAACTTAAATGAGCCCACCATGTATATTTTTGAGTCAATGTCAACAAATATGTTATATGAATGAATGAGCCAGTATCTTCTTATATTCTAAATTATCTGGTGCCAAAAGATTAAAGGAGTTAAGAAAAATCATTTTGAACTTTGCATTGTAAACTGATTTTATTTTAAATGCGACCACTATAAAGCAGTTTTACTTTCACTAGCGCAGAAAGCAAAGCAAATGTATTTATAATAACTATTGAAAGGATGATTGGTCAATAATACAAATTATAGGCTATATTTAATATTGAGATGTCATAATTTTTTTTTTAAAAAAAAGATATTTGAATTTCTATATATTTTAAAAAATAAACATATAAATTTTAATGATTTAAAAATTTTTATCAACACCTTTATTAATTAACGATTTTTATCTATTTTAACTAGGAAAAAAATGACATCTAAATCTTAAGGTTTTAAAAAAAAAACATGCAAATATTTTTTTTTATTAAATAAATTCAAATATTGCATGACATAAGTGTTGAAAGAATTTTTAAAATTATTAGAATTTGTATGTCTTTTTCTTAAAATGTTAGAGTTCAAATGTCCTTTTTCTATTTTTTGTTTTAACTTATTTTGTGTTTAAGAGGTGTTATCAGGTTCAATTGTTTTTTATTTTGATCTTGAATAATTTATTTAATTAAGAAATTAATAATTACTTTTTTTAGTATTTTAGAAAAAAAATCTATTAAATAAAATTTTTACTAAATTAATTAATTAACACTTATTTTTGAGCTGATTGCAAAATGTTACTCATAATTATAATTATAATTATAACTATAACTATAACTATAGTAATAATAATAATAATAATAAAAGAAAATGAATGTTGACTTCCAAAATATAGTAAAAATAATATTTTAATCTTCAAAGTTTTAAAACATAACATTCGTTGGATAAAATGCAAAATCATATTTTTACATATTTTAAAATTAGAATAAAAAGAGGAAATTATTAACTGTCATTGTAACAATTATCGGCAGATCATGGTGTCATATTAACTCATCATAATTATTATTGAACTCTAAAAATTTTAATTTATGCAAATAGAGATGTTATTTTTTTAATAAAACATCAAAAAAGTTTAAAACTTTGCAAAAATGATTATATGATAATGGCATTATGGGATTACCGCTTTTCTTGCTAATTTTAAATCTTTATCAATGGTCTATTAGTAAAAATAACTTTACTATAAAATATATTAAAAATTTTAGAATTCAATTATATTAAAAATAAATTAATATATTATCAGTCAACACTGGATTAACACAAATCAATGGCCGGTCATTGTTATTAATATAATATAAATTTTGTAATAAGAGGTAAAATAATTAATACAAAGGTTAAAAGTGATTAATAATTTTTAATTTATTTAGTTAATTATAAGATAAAGATAAAATGATCACTTTACAAATTAAAAGTGGTCAAATAAATAAAAGGGGAGTACGAATGTTATTTTTAAAATGAAAAAAAGTGAAAATATCATTTTTACTATAAAATGAGATCAAACAATCATTTTTCCTAAAAATAAATTTAGATGGTATAAATTTATTTAAAATAGTGAATGGTTTTTTTTGGAAAGAATAATGAAGTTTATATTTATTAAAAATAGTGATGATTTTCAAAATTTATGTAAATTAAATTAAATAAAGTTTTTTTAGTACGACAAATAAAATTAGAAGCTTAATCCCACAAAAACAAATTTGGATACAATGAACCTCCAACTTTGAGTTTTTTTTTTTTTTTATAAATATTTCTAGTAAGAGTTTATTGGTCAAATCTCATCTAGAATTTTGCATAAGAAAGTTCAGTCTACATTTAAAACACGTTACATAATATATTACACATTAAAACAATATTATTATTAAAGAAAAACAATGAAAATTAAAATATTATATATTTCTCAAATCATTTTGCATTTTGAAGGAATATATTAATTAATTAATAAAAAATTATTTTGATTAGTTTAATTTGACGTAAAAACTGAAAAAGAACTCAAATATTAACAGTTTTTTTTGTTGGATTAGTAATGACTAAAGAGTCCACCTGATGTGATTAAAAGGGCAAAATGGGAAGCTGATGAAAACTTAGGCCATTGGCGCTTTTCTTCCCTTTCCTTCCCTTCGCTTCCCTTCCCTTCCCTTCCGAGAAACCCACCTTTTTCCAAAACGATCACCATTCACCCAAATTCGAACTTGGCAATCAACACGCTTTCGCTTAATCTCTTTACTTTGACATTTAATCAAACATCAAACAAACACAACCCACACCCATAATACGGGGGAAAAAAAAATCAAAACCAAAATCCCTCATATCTCATGCGATCCAATCAAAAACCCTCATAATAAAGATTGAATTGATCAAAAGATGTACAGCAATTTCAAGGAGCAAGCAATCGAGTACGTGAAACAGGCCGTGCAAGAAGATAATGCGGGAAATTACGCAAAAGCCTTCCCTCTTTACATGAACGCCTTGGAGTATTTCAAGACCCATTTGAAGTACGAGAAGAATCCCAAAATTAAGGAGGCGATTACCCAGAAATTTACCGAATATCTCCGTCGTGCCGAGGAAATCCGGGGCGTTTTGGACGACGGCGGGACCGGTCCAGCCCACAACGGCGACGCGGCTGTGGCTACCCGGCCCAAGACGAAGCCCAAGGACGGTGGGGAAGGCGGCGATGGTGAGGATCCGGAGCAGGTGAAGCTTAGGGCTGGATTGAATTCTGCGATTATTAGAGAGAAGCCTAACATTAAGTGGAGTGACGTGGCGGGGCTTGAGAGCGCCAAGCAGGCTTTGCAGGAGGCTGTGATATTGCCCGTTAAGTTTCCGCAGTTTTTTACTGGTGGGTTTGTTTTATTTATTTTATTTTTTTTGTGATTGAAATCTAAGAATTGATATATTAAAATTTGTGGTTGTGTTGGTCTTATGGAGGTGATTGAATTGATGGGTACTGTTATTAAGAATTGATGGTACTGTTATTAAGAATTAGACTTTGATGGGTAGTGTTCCAAATTGGCTTGTGCTTTAGCTCCATGTTGGTAAGTTTTTTATGTTTATGGTTTGTCACAAAGTGTTTGTTCATTCATTCAAATTAAATTGACAAATTTCTGTTCAGAGTCGTTGGTTGATTCTTAGTTTTATTACGGCACCTTGATTGATTTTTAAATTGATGGTATGGTAGCTTTGGTGATGGACTTTTAGGACTTTTGTTTTCTTTTGGGTGCTTTTGCTGTTGTTAAGAGTTCATCTCATGTAGAGGTTGTAGTTCTGGATATGTCATTTTCATGTGTTTCAGATTGAGTTGTGGGAATCTCCTGTGCTGTATATATGGATGTTGAGGTTTTTGTGTATGGGCCACTCGACTTGATTCAGTTGCATGGTTGTTTCTGCTGTATAATATAATGCAGAGTGGAAAGTGATGGCTTTTATCTAATTTCTTTTATGTTATGCTTTACTTAACAGCTTCATTCATCATCTCATAGCATTATAGTTGCAGGATATCAATTTGTTTACTATGTTTTCTACTTACACTATTTCAGGTAAGAGACAACCATGGAGAGCTTTTCTATTGTATGGGCCACCTGGAACTGGAAAGTCATACTTGGCCAAGGCAGTTGCAACTGAAGCTGACTCAACATTTTTCAGGTAACATATTCATCAGCTCAGCTAGTGGAAAATTTGTTGTACTTTTGTTATGAATGTATGCATTTAAAGTAAGGATGGACTGTATGGCAGTTTAGGCTTAGTCTTTTTATGATGTATCTGTTGGAATGTGTAAAGTTGGGGTTATTTTTTGCCATAACCTTGAGTTTCCCTCATTTCCTACCTCAAACCATAATATGTGTTGTTTTAGCTGATAACCTTATCCCTACGTATGATCATTACAGAGAAGTATTTTTAATTGAAGTAAAACCTTTTCAGTCCATGATGACTAAGTATTGCGAAGATCTGCTGGTTGGATATATACACTTACTCATATTACCTGTGTATCTGTGTGACTAATATAAGCTTTTTTTGTTGTTTATTGGTGTTGGTATGTGCTTACTGCTTGTTCTTAATATGTTTTCATTTCTATCTGGGGTAGTGTTTCTTCTTCAGACCTGGTTTCAAAGTGGATGGGTGAAAGTGAAAAGCTTGTCTCAAGCCTGTTCCAGATGGCTCGTGAAAGTGCTCCATCCATTATTTTTGTTGATGAAATAGATTCCTTATGTGGTCACCGTGGAGAAGGCAATGAAAGTGAAGCCTCAAGGCGTATCAAAACTGAACTTCTTGTGCAAATGCAGGTATTTGTTTGTATAACGGAAGGGGTTTAGGAGAATAACTTTAAGATTGCTTTTACCTCAAGTACATGATTCTAAAGATAGAGGTCTAAAGAATAAGAATTATTAATATTTTTTTATCTTTGTTCTTTTTAATTAAAAAAGCTCTTATGTTATCATAAATTGGTCATTTTCTTTTCTGCTTATTTTACCTTCTCCGAACTTTAGGTACTTTCTAGTTATATCTCCAATTATATAATCCTGTTGGACCGAGATTGTCCTGTTACTCTTATAAGAGTGGAATTATTGGATGAAGGCTCATCAGATTTGTGGCTCACCCTACTTTTTCATTTTTGTTGTTATCCATCTCAATGTGGGAGAGGGCTGAATAAAGCTACTTTTTCCCTTAAAAAATGTTGATTAATGATTAGATCATCTTAGAGCTCGAGCTAGAAAGTATTGTTGTATTTCTTGAAACACAGATTATTTTGGGTAATAAGTCTCGTGAGACTTTTGGTTTATGCGTATATTTTTGAAGTTTGATATGTCAGTTCTATAATTGTTGGATACAATCAATGAGTCACTTTAACTTTAGCTTCATTAAAAAATTGTTTGTGGTGTGGCCAATACATGGACAGGCCTTTGCATTTCACTCTTCCTTTTTACCTATATATATTGCTAGGAAATACACATATTTAAGGGAAAATTAGCGGACCACAGTATCACGGGTATAACAGTTACTTTTTCATAAAAGAACATGCATTGTTTTCCTTTGTTTGTAGTATCCATAGCTTGAATTTTAAGTCTCATCAAAAACTTTGAATTGTAATTTTTGAATTACTGCATATAGCTCTCTCTCTCAAATCCTAGATTGTCAAAATTCTGAGAAATGATTACTTTTAATTTTTGTTTCCATTTTTGAACTGGGCTTCATCCTTTCTGCCTATTTTAGGGTGTAGGGCACAATGATCAGAAAGTTCTTGTTCTTGCAGCAACAAATACTCCCTATGCTTTAGATCAGGTAAATGGAATATTAGGCAATTGTTTTCTTTCATTTGATCTTGCATGAATAAACTATCATTTAGCTAACCAGTAGTGATTACAGGCCATCCGACGGCGTTTTGACAAGCGTATATACATTCCCCTTCCGGATTTGAAGGCACGACAGCACATCTTCAAAGTATGCCCTTAATTTTTCTTATTCTAAAATATTAGTGGGGAAAAAGTTTTTGGCTACACAATCATCTTATTCATTGTGCTTGTTGGTCTTAAAATTTGAACAGGTGCATCTAGGAGATACTCCTCACAACTTGACGGAAAGTGACTTTGAAAGTTTAGCTAGCAAGACAGATGGGTTTTCTGGTTCTGATATTTCTGTTTGCGTAAGTGCATATGAAATGCTACTTTTAGTCAGTTTACCTTGCTGTCAAAAGGGTTTGATTGAAAATGGTCCTCAACATTTTAACATGGTCTCAACTTCTTTCCTGGCTACAATTATCACAGGTGAAGGATGTCCTCTTTGAACCTGTTCGTAAAACTCAAGATGCCATGTATTTCTTTAAGACTTCTAATGGTATGTGGATGCCATGTGGACCGAAGCAACCTGGTGCTGTCCAGATTACCATGCAGGAGCTGGCAGGAAAAGGACTTGCTGAACAGGTATAGGCTTAGGAATGCTGTGAACTTGCTTCGCTGCTCTAATTTAATACTTATGCCAGTTTTGCAAATTTTATGTGATACATCTTCTTGGACATGTTGACGCCTCTGGATATTTATTAAGCACATAACAAAAGGCTGTTTCTTCTTGTATTCTTCCTGGCAAAGATTATGTCAGTGGAGAAAAGGAAGTTTTGTTAGTTGTTCAGGGTAGCATCAAGTTCAAGCATGTTTAGATTAGATAACTTCTTTTGCTTATTAATTCCTGTGCAGATCCTTCCACCACCTATCTCAAAAACAGATTTTGATAAGGTGCTTGCAAGACAGAAGCCAACAGTGAGCAAAGGTGACCTTGAAGTTCATGAGAGATTCACAAAGGAGTTTGGAGAGGAAGGTTAATGGGTTAAAGTATATAACGCCGAATCACACTAATGAGTGCAAGCACCATGATTTGTATATTATTTATCACTTGTGGATCAGATAATTACTTCTTCAAATTGGGAAGGTGACTTGACTTCCCTTTTTCTGTATTAAGTTGGAAATATGGGTTGGCACTTGTTAATTTTTTTGTTTCAAATTGTATAAAGAACAGTTTGCAAATTACTTCCTGACTACATTGAACATGATGCATATATTGCTGGTTACCTACACGAGTCAGTCCCATGATTTTACTAACCAATTATCTGGTTTGATAGTGCTTTTATTTCCAGATATCTTTCAGATTTGCTGTCAAAAAGTTTTGGAAAGGATTGGATGGTTGGAGTGGGGTATTAGCTAGCAAGTCTTAATTTGACCTTTTTTGCCTTCTTTGTTTTCTTTTGCCTGTCAATCCTTTATCCTTTCTGTTTTTCTATTAGGCTTTTTAGTGTAAACTAACATGGTTGACATCTGCATGTTAACTTGGTTAAAAAGTTTTACTTATGTCTGGATACCAGGAGAAGCAGTTGCTCTCTGAAAATGTGCCCCCTGTTCTGATGCCAAGAAGGCATGTCCTCTGCTTATTTCATGTCGGGTTACAAACATGACGTGGTGTGGTGCGCACACTTGTTGAGATCTAACTCCAGGATCATGTTTGAATGTGCTGAAATTGATGATTAGTGGTTAGTAGAAAAAGCATATATCATTCTTTTACTAGTTTTTTTTTTACTTCTTTTTGTACTTTAGTGCACTGGTGTAGTGTGTATTCTTTAACTTTGGATTTATCATTCATCTTGTGGGTGGTTTTTTGTATATCTGAACTGCAATTTAATCTTTATTGCCTCCAGAAAATCGTAGTGATCTCCCCTATAAAAACATAGAAACGTGATAAAGATTATACATTGTTGGCATTGCTGCAGGGAAGATCTTTGCTTCGTGGTTTTGGTTCCTTGGTCGCGATATGTATCCATGGCCTATGCCAAGTTTGGCTTCAATGAAAAATTATTAAATTAATTATCTTTATTTTTCTTTTCCACTTTTATTAGTTGTGCTTCTCGATGAAGATTTGTTCACTTGGGCAAAGTTCGATTGAGTAATTAATCGAACTTGCCATCCGCTTAATTGCTCCATGTGTGCATGGTGCTGACGATTATATAGTCTCACTTTAAGGACTTCTGATTTAATAAACTAAATTTTAGTAATCGAAAATGTTGTTGGAAATAAAGTTCAAGCATTGTAAATTGTTATCGTATTTACTACAAACTTGAGTGATTATCATGTTTTCAAATCAAAGTTATATTGTAAATTTTAAATAATTATAATATTATCATTCAGTATAAAATTAAGAACTAATAATATTAATTTTTTCTTTTAAAAAAAGGGGCTAAATTAGCTTTCTAATACATGGAAGAATTAATTAACAAGAGATTTCGACTTCTATTTAGTATTTTAATAGTTTAGGTGTTGACGTCAATCACTAATAATAGAGGTGATTGATTGGTATAAAAGAACACTGAACTATTATATTTTGTTTTGAGTGCATTGGTTGGATTAATATTTTTTTATTTAATTAAAGAGAAAAAACTCTTTATAAAAAATATTTTTTATTTAATAAAACTGAAAACTATTATATTGAGTAAACTCTTTATTTATCATTGGTTTATAATTATAAGTGCATTTTAAAGCGTTGAAATGTCAACAGTTGGCACAGAAATTGACAAGAACCTATGAATAACTAATTATGCAAGGATTTTTTAATTAAAAAATTACAAGAAATAAAAATATAAAAAAAAAACTCAAAAGTCCATAAAATACAACCTCAGCATAGATAATGTTAGTTCAGTAAGTTTGTCATGGCAAGTGGCAACCTCTTAAAAATTGAGGGTTAGAGGTGTCTTCCTCTTAAGTAGCTTTATCATTTCCTTTTTTCTTTTACAAACAAGTTGGCAACCAAAATTACTTTTATTTTCGTGGCATGTGGATCTAGTGTTACTTCTTTAGTTCCCTTAATAATGACTAGCACATAATCTTGATTTTGAAGAAGTCCTTTTGGCTACCGGTCGAATATTACTATTCATAATTTGGTTCTGCTTCTTTTAGAGGCAAATTCTGCGGTTTCATTGATTCACCTGTAGTGAGAGGTTGGCTTGTTGTTTCAGCTTCTTGATCCTCTTTTTCCTTTTTTATTTTCTTCTTTTTTTATTTTTGGAGGCTTGAGGGAATTGGCATAACATTGTTTATCCGATATTTGCTCTCCCTAAATATTTGTTAATCCTCTGTTAATTGATGAAATTTATCTAACGACTTGATGTCAAGTGGATGACATTGCTTCCATGTAATGTATCTAATAACAACCTGCGACAACATTGTAAGTTGTTGGTGCTTCAACTACTAAGTAATCCACCTCAAGCCATTTCCTAGCAGCTATAATGAGAAGTGTAATCATTACTTTGACTTGAACCTTTCCTTTTTTGAATGTTATCAATTTAGTGTTACATCCTCTTATTTCTTTCTTATTTAATCTACCAGTGGATCGAGATATGAGAGAATCAATCTGTTCAAATTTGCTCGGGATAAGGTGATCTCTCTTAGTTCATGCTTGATTGATAATATCATAATGGTGATGTTTATGTTATCCCACACCTTTAGACTTTGGTTGCCCTCTAGAACAATAGTTTCTATCTTTTGTTATTTCCTTCTTTGTTTGGAGATCTTTCATGAATCACAACCACATAGAATTAGTCCACTACTTGCCTTACTGATAGTGCTTTTATGGAATCTTAAACTAGTCCTTCATTTGTCTGTAGTCATTCAAGAACTATCTTAGCTTCCTTTTATATTCTTTCTATTTTACACTCCTCTATGGTTCTATTAGATGATTCACTCTATTCAATCTCCTCTTTTACCTAGCTATCATATTCTTCTAAATAATTAAAATCAAATAATGACTTGTGGATCATATTTAGCATAAGAGATGCCATCTCCCTCTTACTTATGGCTTCGACTATATTTGATTTTAGAACTTATTTCTATTTTATCTGCTTCTTCGAAGTCACTTCTAGCTTAAACTATGCCAAATATTTGTTTCTCATAAAAGCATTTATTTGGCCTCTTAAGGAATGGTGGGTGTTGATATCATGCTCATGCTTATTATGGAAGATGCAGTGTTTAGTCTAGTTCCTCTATGCCTTTAGCACTGATTGTGATTTTAGTTTCCTAAAAAGCCTTGAAACTATATACTTTGCCTAGATCTTTACTGTTGGGATATTAATGGAAATCAATAATTTAAAACTCTCGACCGTTTATCATTCTTTTCTTTATTTTGGGCTACAGGTTGCTTCTCATACCTATCTTGTTGCGATGAACTTCCTTCTTTTCTCATAGTAATAATGGAAGCTTTTTTAACTACAGCTACCTTATTTTCTACCTTCTTGATCCATTGTTTTTTTTTTTGTTTAATATATCAAATAAAGAAAAATTCTTACAAATCAGATAATGATAATATGTTGTTGAAGTTTTAACCACCTTTTGGTATGCTTGAACAACTATCTTTGTACCGTAATTCCTTAGCTTACTAAGCTCCTTATTGAATTTGTTGAGGAAGCTCCTTATGGATTCATTTCCCTTTGTTCCATGAAAAAGAGATTCATACCTATCTTTTTCTTCTTCCCATTCCTCATGTACTAGGTGATGAATTAAGTAGGCAGTTCATTTGAAGATGGATATAGTGTTTTCCTTCAACTCTCAAAACCAAGCCTAGGTTAGACCTTTTGAATTAGAATGGAAAGTGAAGAACTTCAATGCATTGCCTTGTACATTCATTATCATTCGTGCATTAAAATGAAATATATGCTCTTTTAGGTCTTCATTTCCATCATATATCTAAAATTTTGGAATGTAAAATTTATGGGGCTTTTTGTCTGCCTGATGGCTTCCACAAATGGATCTTGATTTGCTCTTTTAACCAAAGTCATAGCGTCCTTCAAAACTCCAAAATTTTATTTTTTTGCATAAAGTTCTCACACCTCTTTTAAGATGGAAGCTCTTATGTCCTCCTCGTCCACATTCCTTAAACCTTCAAAGGTTCCTTCTTTCTTAGCACTTTGATGTGTAATATCATCTACTTTAAGAGCTTGAATATACTGGATCTCTTCCCGTTATTGATCATCTCCTGGATTATCATTCAATACATCATATTCCTTAGTGATGATCAACTTATCCCTCAATTCTTGATTCCTTTTCCTAGTTTTTTTATTTTTTATTTTTTTTGGTTTCTTCTAACTATTTCATTATTTAATTCAAAATATTTTTCATCTTTGAGAGAACTTGACTCTTTAATGTTGGTAGATTTGGGATACTCAATTCTCCTCTTTTTGTATTGCTTTAGTATTCTCTCTAGTGAGGCATTTTCTTCTCTATTGATTTGGTGAAGTTTAGAAATTGCTATTTAATTCAACTGTATTCCTATAGATGACACCATTGAAGTTCTTTGATACGAACTTTATGAGAAATTATCCTACTGCCCTCAAAAACTTTTTATAATTACGAAAAAACTATTTGTCCTCTTACAAAAAGAGCAATCTAATGCTCAAGTCAATAACTGCATGATAAAAAAGTGCACGTGTGTGTGGAAGTGAATAATGGTGTAAGAACAAATAAGGTTCTATGTATTTTATTCTTAAAAAGATTATATTCTCTGTTCCAAAAGTACTATTTGAGTTCCTGGAATGTGAAGTCAGATTTTGTACAAAGAATTATCTCTTCTAAAAGAGTCTATTTTTAATTAATTTCTTGATCTTTTATAAGAGCTGAGATTATTTGAGTTATTATATGTGTAATTATGATACTAACTCAAACAATCTCGGTTATAATTCAGTTATTAAACTGTATTAAATGTGTTCCTAATTAGTTTCAAGTGAATTTATTTTGTCAAAATTAATTCCTTATTAGATGTGTGTTTTGGACATTAAAAATAGTATTTAATTAATATATAATAAATTAAAATAAATACAGAGTTCCAACGCCTTCTATGGCATCCACAGCCCATTTATGAAAACTATGGGTCGGCGGATTTGAGTTACCTGTTATGAATTGTCTGCACTTATGTCTATCATCATGGGTCTCCTTTACTAAGTAGATTCTGAACACTTGGCATGAGCTGGTTGGGCTAAAGGGATATGGGTCCAATAATTTTGAATAAAGTATGATTAAAGCAATTACTAATTTTTTTAAAAATATTTCATAAATATTAAAAAACTTATCATATTATTATTATTATAGATTTATAACAATTAAATTGCACTTACTATTATTTGTATTACAAATGTAATTATAATTGTAATTGCAACTACAATTATAATGTAATTACAAATATAATTTGTAATGTAATTGTAACTATAATATTATAATGATAATTATAATTGTAATTGTAACTACATATAATTTTATGTTTATCGTAATTAAAATTACATCTATCATAATTATGATTATAATTGTAATTATTGTTAATGTAATTATAGTGCGATTGTAATTATATTTGTAATTGCAATTCAAATTATAATTATAATTACAATAATAGCAACTAAAATTATAATTTGAATAAAAGCTATTGCAATTAAAATTGCATTACAAGTACAAAAATTATAATTGCTATTAATTACGATTACACATAATTATATTGAAATTGTAATTATATTTATAATAATAATACGGGATAAGGAAAAATTTATGAAAATATTTTGAGCTAATTAACAACTTTGCCCCAATTAGATCTAAAATATTCAATTTTACCATAATTTGTTAATTTTTACTGTCTATTTGGATGAAAAATTTACTTTTAGTATATTTTTACTATTTTACCCTCAATAATAACAAACATACAAAATTGTGAAAATTTATGTGACATGTGTCATTGTGTAATTGATTATATTTTTAATAAAATAAATTTAAAAATAAAATCTAGCACTGTCACCGAAAAAGGCAGTCGGCTGCCATTTTCTGGCGACAATGGTAATAAAAAAATTACAATTTTTATCATTTGATTCTATTTTTCTTGATCTACACTGTGGTGGGATCATTTTTGACAAAAAATGACAAGAAAATGGCCAAAAAAGTTAGAGACGGCAACCGCCCCTTTCTAACTTTTTTGGCTATTTTTCTGTCTTTTTTGCCAAAAATGATTCCACCACGATGTAGATCAGAAAAAATAGAGTCCAATAATATAAAATTTATAATTTTTTATTATCAAAAGGTCGTTGTAAAATGGAGGCTGACAGCTGGTATTTTTCGGCGACCGTGCAGTTTTTGTTTTTATTTTTTTATCATTTAATTTATTTACAAATTATTTTAAAAAATAAACCAATTACAATGTGACACGTGTCTAAAAGTAATTATTCACATTATGACACGTGTCCTATTATTAAAGTTTAACTTTTAAAATTATATTAAATTAAATTAATAGATGAAATTGTGTCACGTGTTCAAAAAGATAATGAATAAGTAAGATTATGTCATGTGTCTAGTATAATTTATTTATATGGTTGGATTATATTTTTACCTTTTTACCATTAAAATTAATAATAAAAATTAACGAATTAAGATAAAATTAAATATTTTAAATTTAACTAAGATAAAATTATTAATTAACCTAAAATATTAAGATAAAATTATCCTTATTTTTAATAATAATTATCATTATGATTGCATTTTTAATGATTGTAAATGCAACCATAATTCTTGATGTAATTGTATTATTTTATAATAATAATTTGTGTTGCAATTATTGTAACTTTAACTTCAAATTGCAATAATAATAATTATTGTAACTTTAACACGTGTCCTCTACTTGGAATCTGTTATTAAATGTTTATCAATTCAACATTGTTGGAAAAATTATAATTTTTAAGTGTAATAATTACATTATGTTATTTTTATTTTTAAATTTAACTTTATTTGATGTTGAATTTTAACTTTCAAGGACTAAATTATATATTGTTTCTTTATTATGCTTATCAATTTATTTAATGTTATATTTATATAACTTGTTATTCATATTGTATGAGTGGTATTATAAATTTATAATGTCATTTTGTTATAAATTCAAATATCATTTTATTAATTATATAATTGTACATTATTTATAAATTAATTTAATTAAAAAAATCCAATTATAAATAAAAAATAAATCAAAGACTAAAATATTGTATTATATATTAATATTTGTAGACAATTGATAAATGTTTGTGTTGGTTAAGTGGTTCAATGATTCATTTTTAAAAATAAGGGCTTAAACTGTAAACTCAATTGATGTTAAATAAAAAAAAATTGTATTTCTATTTCGTTATATATTATTTAACAAATAATAATAATGAATAAATTTAAAAAAATTAGTGAGCCAGTCCAAAATTTAAACCTATTTAACTTGTGTTGACGTGACTCTTTTATCCTTACTAGGACAGTTTTAAGTTCTTTTTGGTTTTAGGATAAAATGAAACAGATAAAGAATTGATTTTTTTTTTCAATTATTTTTATCTGTTTTTTATGTCTATTTTAATTTTATGTTTTAGTTTTAAGTGAATCAAATTTATTGATTCTCAAAAAGAAGAATCGAATAAAATCAAATAATAATACATTTATGAACTTTTTGAACCGAGTACTTGAGTCGGTAGACCACGATCGGCGACTTGGTTAACACTTTGATTACAAAATACATTTAAGGATTTTTAATTTGGTTATCAGTATCTGATGGAAAAGATACTGATATTAACAAACGACAGACAGAGAGTAGAGTCTTCTACTTTTGATGATCGATAGGGGCTGTGAGGTTGAGTAAATCATATTCATTTGTAGGTTTTAAATATCATCAAGTAGCCCACTCCAAACAAGAAGAAGTAGAAGTTCAATAAAAATTTTGAAAGATAAAAAAATTCTTGACAAAGGGAACAAATACTCGCATTTGGAAACGAATCATGAAAAAAACAGGGAAGAGCCGGCTATATGTTTACTCCCATGTAGAAAATGTAATATAGGTGGGACGATATAATCTCATTCGAACAATTCAATTTATGCTAACAAACATAAAACTATCCAAGTCATAAAGCCGGCAGGCATTCCGCATTTGGATTTTAATAATATCTAAGTTAGCTTGTTTTTGAGCTATAAATTTATGCATAGGAAGAGCATGTAGTATTTATTATATTTGTTACTTGTGTTTTCGATCATTTACTCATAATTACTACTGCAGTTATAGGGCCATGAGAATTGCTGAAATTATCGCACTTCTCTTGTTCCTCAAACTTGCTTTGGTGCATGGATCCACCAAGGTAAGGAAAGAGTTAAGAAGACTTTCGTTTCAATATGAAAATGCGTTAATGTTCATGTGACGGAATGGCCATTTATGGTTTGACGTCGAATATGAGATGTTTTTATGGATGCATGTATGATGACTGTCTTATATATCGGAGCATTATTTCATGCATGTGCATGTTATGTTCATGTTCATGTTCATGTTCATGTTCATGTTCATGTTCATGTTCATGTTCATGTTCATGTTCATGTTCATGTTCATGTTCATGTTCATCTTCATGTTCATGTTCATGTTCATCTTCATCTTCGTCCATGGTGGCTACTTTTGTTTCTTATTTCTTCTTCAATTTGCATTTGGCAGCATTACATAGTTTACATGGGGCCGCACTCGCACTCCAACTCAGAATCTGTGACCAACGCTAACCATGAATTACTCGCTTCTATTACTGGAAGGTATACGACAACATATAAAGCTAAATCTTGACCAACTATCAATTGTTAATTGAATCCATTTCGAGTATTGATAGTGCCACTAAAAGTTCTGCTGAATGCTTTTCAGTTTCCATGGGGCAAAAAAAGTGACAACTCATCATTACACCAGAAGCTTCAGAGGCTTCTCGGCCATGCTCACACCAGAACAAGCTCAACAACTTGTAGGTATTGTAATCTTATGCTTTATTCCTTTGATTATCCTATTATCACTGGTAAAACTTGGGGAAAGCAGTAAATGGATTAAAGAAAAAGCAACCCTGAAAGAGTTAGTTTAAACAGAGAACTGAAATATGTGATGCTGAATTACAAGGATAACAATGAACTACATACAAAATTATTTTTGTGGCACATATAGTTGCATATTGATTTCCCTTATTTTGCAGAGCATGACGCTGTTATTTCTGTATTTGAGAGCAGAGTGAATGTTATCCACACCACGCATTCATGGGAGTTTTTGGGAATAAACTCCATTAATCAGTATAATCAACTACCTATGGATTTGAAATCGGACGTTGTTGTTGGTGTCATTGACACTGGTAATGCTTCTCATATTTATGCCGTCTTTCATGCTAAGCTATCATCTCCACCATAGTCCTCTTCATTCATCGATGTTGCATCTGCTTTTGCAGGAATATGGCCCGAGTCTGAGAGCTTCAATGACAAAGGATTAGGTCCTGTGCCCAGGAAATTCAATGGAGAATGTGTTCCTGGCGAAAATTTTACGTTGTCCAACTGCAACAGGTACCCGGCATTTTATTTAGCAATAAACTATTAAATTTATAGATGACGAATGTTTTCGCAATGCTTAAATTTCATGTACGATAACAATCTGATAGTCTGATTCATAACAAAGTTCTACGGACTCAATTAATGCAAGCTAATCGAGAATCCAAAATTTCCTATCAAATGGAATTTTCAGAAAAATTATAGGTGCTCGGTTCTACTCACAAGGATTTGAAGAAGCAAATGGCCCTCTTGAATCTTCGGAAGGCACTTTCTTCCGCTCGGCTCGAGACAGTGATGGCCACGGAACCCATACTGCATCAACCATAGCTGGATCTTTGGTAGAAAACGTCAGCCTGTTTGGGATGGCCAGAGGCATTGCAAGGGGAGGTGCACCGAATGCTAGGCTAGCCATCTACAAAGCTTGTTGGTTTAACCTGTGCTATGATGCTGACGTTCTTTCTGCCCTGGATGATGCAATTCATGATGGTGTAGATATCCTATCACTTTCCTTAGGCCCCCTTCCTCCCCAACCTATTTACTTTGAGAATGCAGCATCAATCGGAACTTTCCATGCGTTCCAGAAAGGAATCCTCGTTTCTGCTTCGGCTGGAAACTCAATTTTCCCTCGGACTGCAACCAATGTAGCTCCTTGGATCCTCACAGTTGCTGCGAGCTCTGTGGACAGGGAATTCCACTCAAATATTTATCTTGGGAATTCAAAAGTTTTGAAGGTAACATTTCAAATTTTTCCCACCTCCCCTGCTCCATCAGTCCGATAACAACGCAAAACGTAAATGTGCTTTCAGGGTTTTTCTTTAAACCCTCTGGAAACGAAAAGTTTCCATGGTTTAATAGCTGGGAGTGCTGCAGCTGCCCCGGGAGTTACATCAACGAATGCAAGGTATCTCCCATATTTGATGTTAAAAATAGCAATTTGCTACTAGATTCATTAATACTGCTACTTCGATTTAACCTTTCAAATTCCATCCCCACATTTGACTGGAGTCATCGCCTCACTGTGTTGAAAAAACCAATCAAGTCAATTTTCTATTCTGAAATTTGTGAAACACTTTGTAGATAATTCGTACAAAACCATTAATAAAAAAAAAAGCATAAACTATTTTCCTTATTTTAAAAAAAATTACAAAATATGAGGATGGGTAACTGTAGAATTTGGCTTTGGCAGAACCAAGGATTATATGGTTGCAAAACTTACGGAAGTGATTTTTGTGGACATGAAAGCAACAGAGAGAAAAAAGGAAAAGACTTCTTTTACAAAATAAGCATAGATAAGCAGTTGTTTTGACGTAAGTTAACAGGAAAAATTCCAGTGTTCTTCACACACAGACACAAAGGAAAAGGAAAACTTTGTTTCACCCATTGGAGATTAAATATACGTATTTTACTTTTTCACATATTATTCTAGATATTCAGCAAAAAGTACATTCTTTTACCACAAATTTAGTAATTACATCTCTCTTAAGGAATTTCCCCAATTCCTACTAAGAATGCTTTACAACAAAAGTTCTAGAACCCTCAATTTCCTAACTCTGGAACAGACTATTAATTAAAAAACTAGTAGCATATCGAAGTCGATAGTCTTGATCAGATATCGTGATTAAGGTATTGCTGGCTGAGAAACAGTCAACCATACCATCCATACCTTTAACTATATGAAAAGGCAACATTCACCAGCTTGATCTAAATCTTTACCTTTCTGATCGTCTACCAGTTTTTGCAAGAACAATACTCTAGATCATACCTTAATCAAGGGCAAGATTGTAGTGTGCACGATTGAGGCTGTAACTGATAACCGGAGACAAAAAAGCATATTTATAAGACACGGTGGTGGTGTTGGAATGATACTCATCGACCCATCTGCCAAAGATATTGGCTTTCAGTTTGTAATTCCAGGCACCTTAATCGGTCAAGAAGAAGCACAGCAGCTTCAAGCATATATGACTACAGATAAGTGAGTTTTCTAGATCTCTCCACTTGAAGAACATTGGTAATTTAAAGATACATTTTCAGAGAATCAATATTGAAAATATTGAACGATCCTAATTCGATAAGTCATTCTATTGTTGTAGAAATCCAATAGCCAGAATCTATCCAACGCAGACAGTTCTGAAAACCAAACCTGCACCAAAAATGGCTGCATTTTCATCCATGGGACCAAATATTATCACTCCAGATATCATTAAAGTAAGTTCTACTAAATTTGGCAATTATTTTATTTACACAAGCCTTCAAAATCCGACATTAATGACAAGATGGAAAAATAAGAAAGTGTTTCAGCTACAATATGGAAAATGTTAAATGGAAAGTGCATGAACAGTACCATCGTGATCCAATTTTCCTTTACAGCCAGATGTTACTGCACCTGGAGTTAATATTTTGGCAGCATGGTCGCCTGCCGCAACTGAGGCAACAGCTGAACGATCTGTTGATTACAATATAATCTCTGGAACCTCCATGTCCTGTCCACATGTTTCTGCTGTTGCAGCAATTCTAAAATCTTGCCGACCTTCTTGGAGTCCAGCAGCTATAAAGTCTGCAATAATGACAACAGGTTAGCAGCTTCATCAATAAAAATTAATCAGAATTTTCTTTTTAATAATTTAATTAACATAACACATTTTCTAAGGCTTAATTTTGTTGCAACAGCTACAATGCTAGACAACAACTACCACCTGATTGCAAGAGATCCAAACGGCACCCAAACCACACCTTTTGACTATGGATCTGGGCACATAAACCTGATGGCGGCTATGAATCCTGGATTGATTTATGACTTTGATTCTGATGATATCATTAATTTTCTCTGCAGCACCGGTGCAAGCCCTGCACAACTGAAAAATCTCACAGGAGAGAGTACTCATTGCCAAAACCCTCCCACACCCTCTTACAATTTCAACTACCCATCAATAGGTGTTTCCAACATGCATGGAAGTTTATCCATTCATCGAACAGTTACATATTATGGAGAAGGGCCAACAGTTTATGTAGCACACATAACTTGCCCGACTGGTGTTAATGTTAGTGTTTCACCTGCCGAACTCAAGTTCACAAGGACGGGGGAGAATATGTCTTTCAGAGTTGATTTCAGACCTTTCAAGATAAGTAATGGAAGTTTTGTGTTTGGTGATTTGACATGGAGCAATGGGATCCACAAAGTTAGGAGTCCTATTGGTCTGAATGTGCTCTCCTTATAGGAAAAAATGTTCTGATGCATATTTTGAGTTCAAGTAGAACACTTGCTTTATCAGATGGGTTGTCCCATCATGGCCCTATATGTACTCAAAATAGAAAGAGATGAATAGAAATTGAGTTTTAGTACGGAATAAAATCTGATTCTTTTCACTCCTCAGTTTGGCTGAAAATATTTATGCTCATGGTGAAGATCTTAATAGTTTACTTGTTGTAACGAGGAAGATCTGTAAACCAACTCCTAAAGCATTTCGTATAACTTTGAGGCATTGTGTGAATAGCCATATTGTTTTCCATTGAAGTGGTTATTTATCATTTTCTGGAAGCCTTTTAATGCTGAAGAGTGTTTAAGACGAAAGACACGCTCAATTCACTGTAGCGGATGTATATATGTATATCCTCTGGAGAAATCCTTGTTACTAAGGCTTTATCCTGTATTCTGAAATTTGAATGCCAGAAACCTGAGTGTATCAGCACATTTAAATTGATCATATCAACTTCATGGAACACAAGAAACGATGAATGCATCAACCATTTACACTCACTCACTCAATTCTATTTATATAATTCTCGCAGATGCAAAACAGGCAACCTAGGTATGCTATTTCATTACACAATATTAAAAAATATTATCAGATGAAACTCTAATTTGTAATTGTGAATAAACAAATTGCGAATAAAACCAAAGTACATGTACTAACAGATTGATGATAAGGAACAAAAAAAAACAAAAAAGGAATCAAGTAATGTTAGTGACATTTGTTTGTGTCGAAGCCAAAGCAATAAATTCAAGTAATATTATGTAGTAATAAGTAATTAAAAATAAATAAGAGAAAGAAAGTAGGAGAAAGCACACAAAAATTATTGAAGATAGTGTTTACGTGCCATTCTATTATATAGTAAATATTTCAATAATAATTATTAATACATAATTATATTGTAAGAAGTTTGTAACTTTTTCAGACATTGTAGATTTATAAGAGTTTAGATATAATTTAAAAGAGTTTAGGTCAACGCCAAAGTTAGCAATTCTAAATATTTAGAACTTTGTCTGAAATAGTTTAGAACTTTAAAAGAGATATAATTTAAAAGAGTTTAGGTCAACGCCAAAGTTAGCAATTCTAAAGATTTAGAACTTTGTCTGAAATAGGGACCAAGACCCGAAAATAATATAGTAATAATGTAGTTGTAAAGAGTTACAAATGGTGCTAAGAAATGTTATTGATCAATATATTCTTGAAAACATCATTCCAAATCTATGCTTATCGACATGGGTCGATTAGTATTCATTTTGGATTAGTGTATGTCTATATCTGAATTATTCAGATGGTTAATTTTAGCAAATCATGGATTTAGCGGAAGTCCGTATAGGCATGCAGGTATTCAATGAGGACTGGAGCGTAAGTCCGTATAGACATGTAGATATTCAGTGAGGACTGGATATTGAACAAACTAACGAGAACTAGATATTGAATAGACTCATGAGAACCTTTAATAAATCCCATAAAACTGTCAATTGAGGGTTTTCTCGAGTTGAGTAGTATTCATAATCCTTTTACCTGAGCACCACGGTGGGCTTATTAGTGATCCGACATACTTTGGCTCCATGCATATCAGAAACCCTTTATAGTCTGACCGTTGGGTATGGTCTGATGCTCATGGAGTTTGGTGTGTGTAGATATTGGATATGTCAGCTTATATAGGTGAGTTATATATCATCATACTACGAGATTGTATTTCAAAAAGTCTTTTGGCCACAAGTATAAAATTTGAAAAAGAGTTATCCATAGGATTAAATAATATCGCAAACGAGTTTGCAGATATTGTTTACAAAAATACAAATTTGGAGATAAGTTTAGGGTCGAGCATATAGAGATTTGACGGTGATGATCGATATCTCTGCTCTTCCAAGGATATAGGTGACGAATAAATTATACGAATATGGTTGACCTCAACTTGTATAGTTCAATGCTCTATTCTATAATATCCATAACGTGTGGGGGGGCATTATTTACAAACTTGTAAAAGTATTCTATAAGATAAACGGAGGTGAACTTATAAAGTATCACATTATGAAGTGTACTCATTGAGTACGAGGATAGTGGGACGGATCGTACGGATCAATTTATGAAGGTTTCAGAAAGTAAGATATGTTTTAAGACCAATCTGAAAAGTGAGAAACATACTTTGTAAAAATTGCAAAGAGGTCCTATTGTATGGCAAAGAGAATCTTGACACATGGCCAGTTGTTTGACAAGTGGCATATAGAGGCTTTGCATATTGACACTTAGCAATATGCATGAATGACAAGTGTCAACCATGCAAAAAGTGAGGTGGCTAAAGTTTTTTAAATCTTGCATTTAACCCTCTAGTTTTGCTAATTATATAAACAAGTTTTGAATTTATTTCAAACAAGTCCCCATTTTTGTTGTTAACAAACTAGCACTTATTTGAGAGAAATCCAAGTTCAATCTTGCTGGAAATTGATCAAACAAGTTACCATTCTAGCTCCTGTAACTTCATGGATTTTACAAACTAGAATTAATCGCGAGAAGACTTCCTTGTGAGCTCTGAAGAGCAATTCTTCACCGAAGTTCTTCAAGGGTCAGTTTATGTAACCTTAAGCTGTTAACGGTTAAAATTTCATATATATATATATATATATATATGTTGATTATATGTTTAATTCTGTAATATATGATTGTCATGCATTTGAGAATTTTTTCAACATATACATGATCACATGTATGCACTCTTTAATGCACTAACAAAAATTTACGTAGTTCGGTAACTTATCTACATCTACGGTGGATCAAAATCTCACTTCTCTAATTAGTGAATCACAAGACACTCACAAAGTATGTCTTTTGCAAGAAAGAACTCAAGCTTTATAAATGACTCTCTTAATTACACTCACAAAGAATATATAATTGATCTCTCTTGTCATCTAGGAGTTTTCTCTCTTCGTAGTTGTTGTGATGATTGATATGTTGATAAACTAATATAGAGCCTTTATATAGACTTTGGATGCTCTTGGGAAACCCTAAATCTAGTTAGAATAAGAGTCCTTACTTGTAGGGGTCCAAATCCCACTTAAATAAGTCAATTGAGTTAAAAGAGAAAATACACATAAGTTGTCATGTGAATAGTACTTACATGAACAGTGCAACATGAATAGTTCCTTACTTTCTGCTTTTTGTTTTGCTCCTTCCTAGCATGACTTTCATATACTAAGCCTTTTTTCGACTCTTTATTGGTCTCCAACTCAAAATCAAAACTCATCATTGATTTTACCAATTTCTAACAATTCGAAGCAACATGCGCGAAAGCATCCAACTTTAATTTAGTTGCTGAGTTAATTGAGAATAGAATTGTAGTGCTTTAGGATATGGATACAAATAATGTTGGTACGTATTTTGGTCACTTCATGCATATCAGAATTTATTTGGAGATTGGATTGCCAATTATAAAAGGATTACATATTCAAGTTAGGCAATAGTCATTGTCTAATTGAGGTTAATTTTAAATACAAAACATTACTGGATTTTTGTATGCTTTGTGGTTTCCTTGGTCATACATATAGAGAATGTTTAGAAGATTTCCCAACCATTCTTTAAAAACTTGGTAATCATCGATATTCTGATATTATTCATCCCCAAAGTGGTTATAGATTCAAGAAATTACCTCGAATCATTGGGGTCAGCTGGTCAGGCTAATAATTTCGAAGTACACGGAGCTGCTTTAGTCGTGTTGTCAAAATCTAGTTCTGTATAAGGTGGCAATTAAGTTTCATATCCGGATGGTAAGTTATTTTTCAAATAAAACGAAAATTAAAAAAGAGGCGATATCATGGGTGTCCACTTTTTTAGGTCCTCCTCTTATGGATATTACTAATTAGGCTTCCAATATTATCCCTTGTAAGGATTTCAGCACACTTACGATTCTCATGTATTTGAATCTATTAGTACTTATTTTGCTCCTCATAAAAAATTGGATTCTTGCATAGGGTTCGGTATTCAGACTTTTATATAACATGTTACGTTTTCTTAACCTTGAAATTATATGGGTTTTTGGTTTCATTTACAACTTCTCTAACTGTAGGATCTCTTAATTGAGATTTTTTTATCTAGTGAGGATTCTTCTCTTAGTATTGCTTCAAATTCATCTTCGACCTCTTCAGCAACTATTATTGTTTAAAGATCTTCACATCAACGGGTTTCCACAAAAAGACCTTCACATTTTACTTTACATTCTGAATAGTCTTCTAAAAGAAAGAGTAGAGTGAAGCTCTAGGATGATATTTCTGTTCAAAGAGAATGTTGTTCGGTGACAATTATCTCTCAATATACTACACTTGAATTCAATTGTTACCCTTAATTTATCAATATGAATTATTTACTTAAAACTCTAATGTATTCATAAGCTTCTTCAAATGGTCAAGTCATAATACCTCAATCAATCAATTATCTATATTCCTATGATAATTAAATTGAATTGAGATTCATTAAGAGTAGGTTCTATAAGTGGTTATATATGCCATATAAATATATTCTTTTCTCATATGAAACTCATGTTTTTACACAATGATCATACATCAATCTATTCATAGCCAACACAAAATTCCCTTTTTCAAGTTCATTAAGGTTCCTAAATCAATCTAATATATTGTCATGTACTTAGAAGTATTAATCATACAATAGATTGAACAACTCAATAATGACATAATGAATAAAGGTAAACAATCAATTCAAGCTACATATTGAGTTCAAATTATAATCCTAGTTATATAAAATTAAGTCATAATAATAAACAAAGTTGTAGAACAATAATCAATAAGCATGATAAGAAAAATATATGAATAAACTACAAAAACAGTAAGATAAAAAAATCACTTGTTTTATAGTTATGTTCTTAGTTGGTGCATAAATCCTTCCTTTAAGCTCTTGAATCTTGATTTAAACTCTGAAATGGAGTGTTAATCTTGTCCTTAAGCTACTCTACTTCGAATTAGCTGAATAATGGTCATTTTATAGGCTTAGGGTAGCAAAAAATAGGGCTAATTTTACCCTTAAAAAGATAACATTTTCTGCCCTTCAAAGCCTACATTTTGGATGAATTATGATCACAAACACTGTTCATAATACTGTTTAAATATACTGTTCATAGTCAATATTCATAAATACTATTCATAGACCTATTTATACATATTGTTTGTCACTGTTCATCAGAACTAAAATATTTTTAGAATTGGGCACTATGTTATTGGTTTTGATGCTACGGCGTTGGGACCTAAGTCTCTGGATGAATGGTACCTAAAGTGCTATTCATATGTACTGTACACTAGTCACTATTCATAATCGTCGTTTATGTTTTGAGTATTTTTAGTTCCTTCTTAGATTTTCATCCCAAACAAGTCTGTTTGCATCCGATTTTTAGTATTTTTATGCTAATAGTCTTTAAACCTATATAACAACATTAACATGCATAAATTGTCAAATTATTGTAATAAATTTAGCAACTGTTAAGTTTAGGAGGATAAAATATTTTATATAATTGCGCCTTATCATGGTTCACGGTTTACTTGGAAAAGGCTAAGAGTAGAGGATAAGGTTGTTCTTAAAAGACTTGATCAAGCCTTTCGCTTATTATGATTGATATTCTCTTTTCTAGGGAGTTAGGGTGTTTTATCGAAATTTCTTTTTTTTTAGACCATTGAGCAATTCATATTGTGTTTCAATCTAAAGTGAATTTTTAGTCTATTTCGAAGTGTAGGGAATGATTAAACCATCAAGCCATTCATATTTTGCTTTTACCTAAGTTTAATTTTTAGTTTATTTAAAACTGTAAGGAATGATTTATGTTGAACTTTTATGGCTCAGAGAATAACAATGTTATGAAATAGTTGAGACTATATGGATCAAGTTGATGGTTCGACTATTTTGGAAAAGTTGAATATGTGTGTTTTTGCTTTAATTGATTGGCATCAAACCAATAGGGGTGTTATCCCATCATAGATGCAGAAGGTGGGGATGTAGATAAATTATTTACTTGTTACGGACTCTGCTCATATTCACATTTAGAGACTCAAATAGTTGGAATTAGAATGTTAAGTTTTGCTAGAATGAGAGGAATTGTTCTAGTTCTAATAGGCAATGGTTGATTAGCTATCTTGTGGTGATTATAATTTAAAAAAATTTCATCATAAAGAAAATGGGCATAGAGTGAAGAATACGATTTCAGATATTTCCTCTAAAAAAGGGGAGTGGTATGAATAGTGTCGTTAGTATCTCAAATTTTTTTAATCTACTATATCACATAACCATACTATAGATAAGGCTTTTGGGGGGTTTTCATCCATAAATATTAGAGGTTTTTGGTGGGTTTTTGGATACACCATTCATAGCTGATGATGTACGAGCTACCCTTTCATTCATAAGCCTTTTTAAAGCTCTAAGACCCGATGGTTATCATGCAATTTTTTGTCTAACAAATTATGGGTTGTGGTTGGGATTGATGTAGCACATTATTATTTGGGGGTTACTCTATGGGAATCATTCACTAGCAGATGTCAACCATACAAATTATTTTAATTCCTAAAATCCCTTTAACATCTAGGGTATTGATTTTAGGCCAATTAGTCTTGTTAATATTTTATACCAGATTATTTCTAAAAAAATTTAATCAGTTGAAATGGTGCTTCAAAAAAATTATTTCTTGGTATCAAAGTGCTTTTATACTAGGTAAGCTGATTACTAAGAACATAATTTTAGCTTTTGAGTTGTTGCACTTTTTAAAGCAGTGCAAGTCAGACAAAATTAGTTTTTTAGGATTAAAATTAGATATAAGTAAAGCATATGATTGAGTAGAGTAGAGGTTTTTGCTATTTTTAAGGAGAAAATTTGGTTTAGTAACTAATGGTGACAACTTGTTTATAATTGCCTTTTAAGATTTGCTTTTTTAGTTAATAAATGTTATTGGCTTTATTGTTCCTTTTAAGGGTACCAAGGTTACCCATTATTCCCTTATGTATTTCTTTTGTGTACAAAAGAGCTTTCTTTTTCATTTTAGCAAGTAGAATATAAAGGAGTTTTTTTATAGGTTTGTGTATTTGCGTAGGGGTCCAAAGGTTTCTCATATATATATATATATATATATATATACACACACACACACAAAGATAATAGCTTAATTTTCTATTGATCCACTAAAGATTGTTTAACTCTTAAGCAAATTTTTGTTATTTATGAGGTAGTTTTGGGGCAAAAAAATTAATTTTGAAAAGTTTATTGTCATTTTTAGCCCTAATGTCAATTTGAATGGTCAACCCTCTACTTTGGGATTCTTTGATTTAGCTCATAGTATAATGCATGGTCAATATTTTAGTACATGTGTTTTTTTAGTACAAGTGTTTAATATAATTTTAGGATTGGAAGAAAAAAATGAATAAAATATAAAATAAGAGAATGGCCAAGCAGTGGCCGCCTTTTTAATGTATATAGTTTGCTTCGTTTAAAGCTTAAAAAAGGAAGAAGCAGAATCAAATAGAACGAAAATAAGAGAGAAAAAAAAAAGAAGAAGAAAGAAAAAGGGAAAGAAAAGGAAAGGAAAAAGAAGAAGAAGAATAGTGGAATCATAGAAGAAAGAAGAATAAGGGAAAAAAAAGTATATAGAAAAAGTGCGATCGAAAGAGAGAATAGAAAAATGAATAAAAGAAAATTTTGTGAAAAAAAGTTTAGGCAGTGAAATTTTTATTTAGTGATTCAGTGAATAACAGTTTTATAATATTAGAGTGTTTATGTTTCAATATTTATGATACATATCGGTACTAATAATATATTTTTTATACCCTATGATTTAGGACGAGTATTAGTAGTTGATAGGCCTCGAATTCTTGATCCAACTCAAGATTAGTGCACTTTTATAAATGGATACTTATATATAGTTTATATATTTTTAATACAATAGTTTATAATTTAATTACAGGTTATCAAATTTTTGTTATCTATGATTTATTTTTAGACAAATAAATTTTTATGCTAATTATCTATATTTAAAATTCTTTTAGAATTTGTTATAGTATAGCGTATGGTTACATTAAGTATTTAAATATTTAATTTATAATAATTATATTTTTATGATATTATATAATAATTTTTAAACCACAAGATACAGTTTAGTTTACTCTATGCATGTATTAGATCAATTTTGTTTGTTCTGTTTGAGCAATGCAGTATTCTGCCGAGTTAGATCAGTTCAGATCCTCCCGCTTTATCTGTGTGTGAGTTACTCCGTATGTTAGACTAGATTTTTCTTGGGTACAAGTTTAGTGTAATTTTTAGTATATATATCGTATATATTTATTCTTAGTATTATGTTATGTTTATTCAGTGTTGACACAGATTTCATGACAACTTATATTTTCAGATTTTCAAATTCTCAATATTATGTTATAATTTTTGCTTTAGCACAAATTTTATGACAACTTATGTTTCCAATACAAGTTTATTTACTCAGTATGCAGTTTCATAATTATTTTATATTACAAATTTATATGTGTACATTGCATATAATATTATTTATTATTAAATTATTATTAAGAAGCTATTATTTATAATACTTATAAAGTATATATTATTTTCAAACTATGTCCACTCACTAAGTCACAAGCTTGTCTTTTTTTTATTTTTTTCATTCTTTTTAAGTTATCGTAAGGATTCGTGCAATGTGATACAGTCTTAACATTTTGGCATTGGCCCATCACACGTGCATAACTTCATTAGTTGTTATATTTTATATATTTGTGTACACTTTTATTGAGGCACGTAATCTTATATATCAAAAATAATTACTATAGAGTATATTAGTGTCATGTCATCATAGGATCCACCTCGATTTTTCAGGAGGACTCAGGACGGATCCTCTCAAATATCTTGACATTCCTTCATTTATTGGTTTGAATAAAAAGTTAGCCTTTCAGCATAGTATAGATAAAGTGTAGCACTGTTTGCATCTATGGAATGGTTATTTTTTCTTGGCATGTGGTAAGGTTGTCTTGATTAAAGATCCTTGCCTATGCCATGTTAATTTTTTTATTATCAGATTCTATATTTCTAGATTTACCCAACTGATCTGCTCGGTAGGGTAAGAAAGGGTAGATTAATAGATTGCATTGGCTAAATTGGGACTTTTTTTATTCTTTATTAAATGATGATGGTTCAGGGTTTAAGAATTTGATGAATTTTAATTAAGCTTTAATAGCTAAGCAATGTTGACAAATTCTTGTCCATCCACATGCCTTGGCGAGTCATATTCTTAAATAAAAATATTTTCCATAGACAAATATATTTGTGGCTTCTTGTCCTAAGGGGAGTTCTTTTTAATGGAGAAGCTTATTGTGAGATAAAATAGTTGATATAACATAGGAGTCACTCGCGAGTAGGGGTGGCGCTTTCATTTTTTTTTTTTTATCTTTGCCTGCCATGACCATTTTCTTTTTGTTCCATTACTTTGCATTTTGGTCAAGATATGTATTTAGCTTTTGATTTTATGCATGTTAATGGGCTTTGAAATTTTGAGATCATTAATAATTTATTTTAGCTGGTTGATGTATCTCTTGTTGCTACTATTTTTATGCGTAGATTTTTGGGGCTAGGTTGAGTTCTTATGGAATTTCATTAACAATGGCTCATATTCTGTGAAATTTGGGCATCAGGTGGCTACGTTGAGCAAAAATTAGAACTCTAGTAGTTTGGACTCATCATTACGACATTGGTGGTGCTATCTATAGCGACCAAAGGTTAAATTCTTTATGTGGGCATGTGTTCTAGAATTTCTTGCCAACGACTTGCAATATGCTACATTGGCATTTAGATGACTCTCTGGTTTGTTCTCGATGTGGTTTGCATGATGAAACCTCTTTTTGTCTATCTATGTACTTATTATTTTTGTTCTTTCATTGAATCAATGTAGGATTATAATGTTTTTGGTAAGTTTATCTCGATTTTTTAGGTATATGACTTAAGGGATTTACTACTATTCATTTTCAAGATTATTTTTCTTCCTAACTTGGAGATGTTGTGTGTGTTATTATGTAGTTGTTGGAATGATTGGAATAGTGCTTTGTTTGACGATCAAGTATCTAATATTGAGAATATCACTAAGGCAACTAGCCTATTTCTATTTTAATTCCAAGAGTTGCAATTTCAAGTGCAGCCTAGTCGAGCTCCTCCAACAACGGCTTGTTCTTTTGTTGTTAAGACCCTCTATTAGGTCTTTGGAAACTGAATGTTAATGCTACTACAAATTATAGGTTACAGTTAATTGTTTGGTGGTATGGGAATCCAAGACTTTGCTGATGGTGTTGTTATGGCTATGTCTTGGTCATTTGTATGTTCATTTCACATTTGCAATTGAATGCTTTGCAATGTCTGAAGGGTTACATTTAGCATCTAATTTGCATATGGTAGTTCAGATTATAGAGACTGATTGTTTACAGCTTGTGGATTTTCTTAAGTCATGTTTGTTCTCTCGTATTTGGGACAATATACTTCATGTGTCTTAAAGCTTTTAGCCAATTTAGAGAATATTACATGTATTTTTGTTCATTTGAGAATAGAATATGGTTGCACCTTTTCTTGTTAAATATATTGCTTTGAGTTTTATTTTAAATATTTAGGTGGATGCATTGTTTAGAATTCTTAGTGATTGTATTCTCCATGATTTTCATTCTAATGAATGAATAAAATTGCATTCTCCTCTTAAAATGTACAATTATTGAAAGACAAATTACAATTTTTTTTAAAAAAAAAGAGTTCATCTATATTAATTTTTAAATTATGCTAATGCATATTACTTCAATATCTTTTAAAAATTATTTTATAAGATAACAATTATTATTATTATTAAAATAGGGATATTATCATAAATACCCTCAAGATATCACATAATTTCATTAATACCCACTATTTTAAAAAATAAATAGTAATGCTCAACCGTTAGATAATTTTCTATTATAATTAACTAAGAAAACACTACAAGAAATAGTACCTTTTGTGATGGTTGATTAGTAGTAGCAAAAGGCATTTGCGATGGCCAAATAGTCGTCGCAAATGCGAGCATCGTAAACTTTTGCGACAACAAATCAAATGTCACAAAAAACCTTTTTGCGATGGCTAAATAATTCAAAACAAAACAAATACGGCCCTTTTGTAACTGCTACTTAGCCGTCACAAAAGGGTTTATCAGGAAAAAAATGCAACCCTTTGGCGACAGCTGTCAAAAGGGTCCATTCAAAACAAAAAAAATAATTATCATGCAACTATAATCTTTTTTGGTAATTTTTTTATTATATAAATCACCAAAATATTTAAATAATCAAATTATCATACAAAATCTTAAAAATAAAACAATATCAAGAAAATATGCAAAAATAATTTTAACCACGATCAAATTACAATATTTTGTATAATGTTATTGCCTCATCAACTATAATTTTATTAACACCTTTTTGTCATATCTTCTTTAAACCTTAATTATTATTGAATTTATTATATTTATCATTTTCATTCAACACCCTTCCAATCATCAAACTTGGTGCATAAGGGCCACCCATAAGCCTCGATCCTTTGACAAAACTACAAAATATTATACACTGTGGTTATAGCCATTTTTATGACCATTAGTATTGAAGAATATACATTTGTATGGAAAAATATTTAGAATTTTCAAAAGTATAACCATCAGGATCCTTCACAAAGACAACAATAAGCTCTCTGGATATTGTCCACTAGACAACTAATAAGTTTATGAGCATCAATAACCTGACCTTTATCAAAATATATCATCAGCAATTCATTACAATTAGTCTAGAACCAAATACAAATCATCTATATCTATGCAAAGATATAAGAGCAGTATAATTTATATAAAAACCCAAAAGCTAATTAAATCTGTTTTATTCTAATACTAAAAAGATGTCACAGCAAGATGAAAACAGCAAATTCTTTACAAGAGGCACCGTACAGAATCTTTACAAGAATCTTACTTATCAAGAAGAAGATGTATATAGAAACTGAATCCAAAGCTTAGATTAAACCATTACAGCAAAAAATTTAGAAACAGTAGCATAAAATTGGACCGCTTAAAAAGTACTAAGCACCTACAATTATCATACAAGCGTACCTATTGAGAACTTTCTATATGTTTATCATCCCTCTTCACATGCTCGTTAGGAATGTCCTTGTTGACAAGGGCCTTCAAGGCATTCATCTTGGTATTGTAGTCTATGAATTGTTGAAAGAATTTAGTCATAAAATGCAAGGTATTAGAAGAAGGATCAAATCAATACATAAGACACCATATAATATTAAATATTATACTTAACTGATGTTAGCAACAATCAAACTAAAACTAACACAGGTAACCATATGAAACAAAAATGAAATAATCTTCTTCCAATGTTAGCAAATACAATCCAAGACTAAGCTATTAAGATTTTTAGTAGAACTATATCCCATATTGTATTTAACCAAAATGAAATGCTTTAACAAAGACTTCTAAGATTGAATTAATGATTCAATACACTTCACCAAACCCTTTTTGGACTAAGTTAGATCAAAGATTGAATTAATGATTCAATACATAAAAGAAACTACCAAAGATCACTTACTATTAGCCTTGATTTTTGGTGCTTTAGCAGGAAACATGATTCTGTTAAATGAATTTTTTTTAAAAAAATATTAAAATGTAAAACATAATCGGTTGTTTGTCCATATAAAAATTTCATATGGAAACATTAAGGAATTTGATCAAGATAAAGTCAATGGAAAAAATAAGGATCATAATTTATTTCATAATAAATGGTTTTAGGTAATCATAATCTACAAAAAAAGTCAAATTAATATGGAGAAACAAAGAGATTAACAAAGATGCAAATGCACAGTAATGAAATCCCAAATGACTGACAAAAAATTTTGGCAAGCTTTTTAGTAAGAAAACACAAATAAATGTTGTACTAAGAAACCTTTTTGAAGTCAGTTAATTGGAAGTCAGTAATTAGTAATTTTCTAATTCTGATCTTAACTGCTGATACTTAAATTTGAACCCTGAGATGAGCCTTCATAGAAATTTATGTCAATACAATTGATATCCACTTACTGATAAATAAGATAACATGTTACTATGTCTTAAATCATTGTTAAAAGCATAATAAGGAAAGATAATAATCTTAGTACCTTTTTTAGTGGCCTGCTACTTGGGCTCATTCTTGTAGCCCGTCAAAGAACTTTCTACATTAATAAAAAAAATACATGTAATTTGCCTTTCAACTAAATCAATTAAAAATACACAAAAAGGTTTCACTTTTACAAATTTTCTTTAGCTTCATTTTAATTGCAAACTTTGTTATGTATTTATTTCAGAGGTAACATATTTTCCAATACCAGTGAATATCTTTAGCAAGAAAATAGTACTAAATTTGTTATTAAACATATACTTTTTGGAGTCTTAATTGAGAAAAGAAACACACGTCTTCAAGAGTTCTTCTGAATTCATTATGACTGAAAATACCTAAAATAACTCTAGAAGCATTTACTGAATGTTATTAGTATACTCGTAATATACTGATGATAATTGCTTGTTCGATTATTATAAACGAGTTGAAATGGTCTCATATATGAATCGCCAATAGCTAGTTGTTCACATTCTTTAAGAATACAGTTCAACAAATTTAGTGGTGGCAAGCACAAAGAATATAATTTCAATCAATTAAGACAGTGGTACAAAGAAGATCTTATTTGCAAAACCTTGGCACAAAAAGCCATTTGCAATAATCCTTATATGTAATATTATAATATTAGTACAGATTTTCACTTTAGTTACTCCTTAAATGATCAAATATGTTACTGTCCAACAATAACGTCAATTCAAATTTAACAAGCTTCAATTATAATGAGTTTTGGGTGAAATTAATTGAGATATGTGTAGTAGATGAAACTAATAAAATTAGCAAAGATCAGACACCAGACTAGCAGATTCATTAAAAATAAGTAAGACTCCTACCAGTTATTTCTCATTGCATCCCAACTCCGACATGAATCTGATTCAGTGGAATAATATCAATACACTATTAAAAACATCAGAAATTTAAAAATTAAATAAACTGTCGTAAAGAATTTGTTCACAGTTTTCTTGATAATTAGCATTTCAAAATTCAACATTTAAATAAAGTTACGAAAAAAATATCAGTTCGCAGAAACTAATTAAAAGATACATAAGAAATCAAGTTCGATTTGGCATTAATTAAATGTATCAACTAAAATTATTTTAAAACGAGCTTTCAAATCATTTATAGCTTAAAAGCAACATAACAGTCCAAGTCCAAAAAAGTAAAGTGTAACCATAAGATATTCCATGTATAGAAATTGTAAATAATAACCCTATTCAAACATAAAGATATTCAACTAGTTTACCAACAATTAAATGACTCCCACGAAGTCACTCAATAAATGACAAAAAAGAATACACTTCCAGAATTAAATAACAATAAAAATAGAAAATTGTCCCACCATATGTCTATAACATCTGCAGAATTTATTAGTTCCCCAATATCAACAACATCCACGCCTTGAAATATGCATGAGAGCTTTAATCTAGATAACAGGTTCATCTTTGGCTATGAGCACAAACTTACAATTCATCTATTATTATAAACTACTCAGTAATTATGCAGAAATGAAACTTTGGATCTAAACATCGAGATTTGCCCTAACACAATTGCAGTCGCCTGAAGCACTTTCACAAGCAGGCAATGCCGATGCCGTTGGAGCATTAGCACCAATGCCACTAGAGCACGAGCAGTCGCCTGTGTGATTGGTGAATGACAATCGTGCTCAAACGGTGACCGGCAACATTCCTTCAATTGGGTTGGATCTGTTGTTTTAAAAGAAGTGTCACTAAGAACAACTGTTGTTGGTAATCCAGCAAAATTGATTGGAGGAAAGGAACATTCAAATTGGTACTGGTTCAATTGGGTTTGTTTTTATTTTTGTTTTGGTCAACACTTTTCGTGAGATTATGATGATGATACGTGAGATGATGCTTGAGTGATATGGTGAGGAGATGAAGATGATGATGCGTAATATGGCAAAATTTTTAAACAAAATTTTGTTTGAAAACAAATGTAATTATTAATTATTAATTTAAAAAAATTAAAATAAAGAAATAAATATATTATTAATTTATTATTAAAAAGTCAAATTTTGATAAAAAATTGTGCATTTTTTTTTTATGTAAAGGTAAAATAGTTATTTCATTGCATTTTTAAATTTAAAGAATAATTTAAAATTTTCATGTAATTTTATTAATTTTAATAAAACATTTTTTAATAATTAAGTATTATTATCTATTTCTCAAATTAGTGGATAAAATTATACTATACTTTAAGATATTTATAATAATATCTATTAAAATATGATTTGATAATTTATAGTTCATATAAAGACATTAATATAAATTTATCTAAAAATAATTAAGTCTATTTTTTTACATAAAAAAAAGGATTTGAACTGAAGATCTCCATTTTAGTAGCAGGATAATGTATTGCAAACTATTTATAAAGTGCACAATCAAGTCTATTATAAACAACGAAAAATATATATTAAAATTTGTAAATTAATTCTAAAATGTTTTAAAATATGATTTATAAAATTTTAATAAAAATATATATTTTAAAAATAAATTTTGTAATTTTTTGTATCAAACATCTTTTACCAATTTAAATATTTTTAGGTCAACTATCAAACATATTTGTACTGGTTTCATATTTCTAGAAAAATCACTATTGGCCAGTTTAATAATATTATAACTTTTAAAATAATCATAGTTAGTTGTGACGAAGAAATAACCAGCTACAAATAAAATCAGTTAAGTATTTGATAAATTAGGTTTTAAAAGATGCTATGAGATGTAAAAGTAGTTAATATGCATTTAGTAAACTTTTTTTTATCGTAATGCTATAAAGATTGATATGATTGAAATGTACATAATATATATTTATATTATATATATAGGTGTATATAATCATGATGATGAAGATAGTATTAGTAGTAGCAATAATAATAATAATAATAATATATTTTAAATAAATATTTTAATAATATAGATTACATAATATATTATTACATATTTTTGTAACATTTATACATATTTACATATATGTGTATTATTTATTAGATAAGTTCAGAATTAAAAATAAGTACAAAGACAATTTTGAATTTATTTGTTATATATTAGAATATATATGAAAATATATTTAATAAAAAATAATTTTTAAAATTAAATTTTGAAAAGAAAATTTTCTCTATTTTTTAAATTTTATTTTATTATTATTATTTTTTATTTGGAGATGGAAGAGTTGAACTTGGGACCCCACTTTAGCAAAGAAATATACTGTAAGCCTTTTATTATTGAGCCATTTAAGTAAGTGTTTTTAAAATTTATTTTATAAATAGTAATTTTGTCAAAAATTAATTTTGAAATTATAATTATCTAACTTCTACGGTTCATAAAAAATAATTAAAAAAAATGAAATTCTAAGGTTCACGTCTCAAAGTGTAGATTTTACACTTTAAATTAGAAAAACGATGCCGGCAACCAAACCCTAAGTTATTTAATTAAATATCCTAAAATAATTTCTATATTACATAAATATTTCACTCAACTATAATTACATAAATATTTTTAAAAAGGATGAGAAATAACTACAAAGTCCTTTAATATTATTCCAAATAAAAAATTTTAAAATGACCCAAAGTTATTTAATTTAATATTATTCCTATTTTTTTATTATTATTTTGTCTTATTCTTATACTTTAATTGTTGTTTTGAAATTAATATAGTAGATTGTGAAAGAGTCATGTAGTAGTCTTATATTGTCACCTAAATTAATATAGTGGATTATGTTATTGTACAAGACTTTACGTACATGGTCTTATAAGAATTTTGTATAGTCTTGTACTGTCAATCATATTAATTAATTACTTTTTGTTTTCTTTCAAGACTTCACATTATATAGTATTGTATAAATTTTGTGCTGTCACCTAAGTCAGTCTAATTCATACCATTTTGTACTAGGCTTTGTATCACATGATCTTGTGCAATTAATAATAATTTATTCTAATTTAGATGTATTTTAATTATATTTTTTTTAGATCAATGCATATTATGAGTATGTCAATTGTTTATGATGGTATCAGAGTTAATAAGGACTTGTTAGGGAGTGTAAGTCTAAAAAATTGAATTAGCAATTTAGGTGGTGCCACTTGAACGAAAAGTGTCTATAAATTTTAGGGCGGTGTGTAGTTGTAGTCAATATAGTGGATGAGATATAGCGTCTAATAAAATTTGTTAGACTTAAGATCTCTAATAATGACAAAACTCTAACATTATGAGTGTAGAACTGATCCACGAGAAAAATATGAATGCCTATTATGTTCTAAACCTTGAAACAAATTGGCAAAATAAATATTTCAATAATTGAAAACTTCCTTATAATGATACAAATACCATCTATAAGTCTGAAGAACCATTTGAGTTAGATCTAGAAATGATCAGAAAACCAAATAAATCGGTAAAATTTTTCAGTTAAACTATTTTACCACAAAATCGTTAAACAAACATAGTTGAAGTCATTATGCTAAGTTAGACTATTCGGATATTTATATCGGACACGTCCAAATTGCGTTACTTCTAATATCTAAACCAAGTTATTAACTTTATTTTGTCTTATTGTTGTACTTTGGTTGTTGTTTTGAAATTTCGTTACAAGACTTCATGATGATCATGTAAGAGTCGCGCAACAGTCTTATACTGTCACTTAAGTCAATATAGTAGATTGTGTTATTGTACAAGATTTTTACGTACATGGTCTTGTAAGAGTATTTTATAGTCTTGTACTGTCAATGAACTGCTTTTTGTTTTCTTACAAAACTTAATATTACATAGTCATGATCGAGTTTTTTACTATCACTTAAACTAGTCCAATTCATATCACTTTATACTAGGCTTTATATATATGGTCTTGTAGTAGTCTTGTAATAATATTGTACTATTATCTAAGGCATTATAATGTATTATAATTTGTTAAATATAGTCTTGTACCAAACTCTAAAAGTATATGGCATTATAAAGTTGTATAGCAATCTTATTTGGTAAATGAACACGAATATTCAAAATCGAAAAGATGACAATATAAGACCATAAGTGTTGGAGTTTGTACTTGAGCTTCATTCTAATTTGTATAAATTTTATTTATTTTGACTGGTGTATATCTGTATTTGGAATGCCTATACGATTGATTTTATCAAACCGCGAGTTTAGTAGAAACTTGTATATACATGTAGATGTTAAGTAAAGATTTGAAACTGAATAGACTTACGAAGACATCCAATAGACGTTTCATAAAAAGCCATTAATAGATGATTTTTTTAAGTTGAAAATTATTTATGAGTGATTTACTTACATGACAATCACTTAATTGATTAAAAATGCTTATGCTTATTTCTTTTAGTATTTTATAATATAAAGATGAAGTGATAAATTTAAACGCACCACTTACATTGTTAAAAAATTCTTATTGTTTAATAAGATTGACATTTTTATAATATAAAGATAAATTGATAAATGATAATATACCACTCACTTTATTATAAAATCATTAATATTATTAATGCTTAATGTATTAAGCATTTTATAATCAAAAGTGTTGAAGCAGAAGCACATAAACAAGCAAAATCACTCAAGCAATATATGTAGAACAAGTAATTAAGGAATAAAGAGAGAAAGGGTAGAAGAAGAACACACAAAGAATTACATGGTTCAGCAATTTGCCTACGTCCACGGCAGATCAAGATCACACTCTTCTCTTAAAATGAATCACAAGGCACTCACAAAGTATGCCTTTTACAAGAAAGATCACAAAGAAAACTCTTTCTTTCACTCTATGAATTTTCTCTCACAAAGAACCACAAAGATTGTTGATAATCACAAAGATCTCTCACTTGATCATTAAGATATGTTTACAAGCCAATTGATAGCATTTATATAGGTTTTGGGACATCTTAAGTTTACTCTATACGTGTGGGAGTTGTATTAGGGAGTCCTGGAGCAAGTGGGAGACGAAATAAGGAAGTTTCCTTATTTCGGAATACTGTTCCCGTCTCCAATGCTGCGGCGCTGGGCTCTCACCACAGCGGCGCTGGCGCACCTGTTGCGGCTTTTTTCAATTTCTGCCTCTTTTCGCATTCGTCTTCGATCCGTGCACACTCTACACACTTGGCTTGCTATCTAAATCATATCCCGATGATTTTCAATTAATATTCTCATAAATCCCCTCCTTGATTCAAAATCATCCACAAAGCAACTTGATCTCTCATTTCCGCTTCTTTGGTCACTCTTACAAAGTAATGACTCCGATTAAGTCTTTGCATAAGACAAACTTAACAGAGGGCAATGGCTTAGTCAACATATCAGCAGAGTTTTTAGATGACGTTATCTTTGTTAGACTAACTTCACCACTTTGGACAATCTCTCGAATGTAATGGAGCCTCACATCAATGTGTTTCGACCTCTTGTGGAACACTTGATGCTTGCTTAGATGTATGGCACTCTAGCTGTCATAATAGACACCGGTGTTCACATATTTACTAGCCAATACCTCAGCACATATGCCTTTTAACCACACGGACTCCTTGATAGCTTCACCAACAGCTATGTACCCCGCCTCTGTGGTAAAGAGTGCAACCATATGTTGTAGAACTGATATTCAACACACACTACACCCAAACACTGTGAATACGTAGCCCGTCAATGATATTCTCTTGTCTAGATTACCTGTATAATCTGAGTCTACGTACCCTTTTACCATTTTATTGTTCTCCTCATCTCTCTTATATATAAACCTGTGATTTGACGTCCCCTTGAGATATCTCAGAATCCACTTTACTGCAAGCCAATGATCTTTACCCGAATTTACTATGTATCTACTCACTACACTCACAGCTTGTGCTATGTCTGGTCTTATGCAAACCATTGAATACATGATGCTCCCCACGGTACTTGCATACGGTACTTTACTCATCTGCAGTTTCTTTCTTCAGATGTTGGCGACTGTGTTGCTGAAAGTCTGAAATGCATGGCCAAAGGAGTAGAGATAGCCTTTGCATTAGACATACCAAACTTCTATAGAATTTTGACTATATATCGCTGTTGGGACAAGAAGATAACATCTCTTCTTTCCCTCACAATGTCCATACCCAAAATTCTCTTTGCTGCTCCTAAATCCTTCATTTCAAACTCGCCACTTAACTGCTTCTTGAGCTTCTGTATTTCTTTCATATTCTTGCATGCGATCAACATATCATCGACGTATAGAAGCAAATACATCATCCTACAACTTATGTTCTTGAAGTATACGCATCCATCATACTTGCTCCTACTAAAGCCATAAGCCATCATACCTCATCAAATCTCTTATACTACTGTCTAGGTGATTGTTTTAATCCGTATAATGACTTCTTTAGCAAACAAGCATGATCCTCTTTTTCGGGCTCCTCAAACCATTGCGGTTGTTCCATGTATATTGTTTCTTCAAGCTCTCCATGTAGAAAAACTGTCTTTACATCCATCTGCTCTAGATGTAAATCAAGGTTTGCACAAATGGCTAATAAAATACTAATAGATGTGTGCTTGACAACTGGAGAGAATATCTCATGAAAATCGACTCCCTCTCTCTGAGTAAAATCTTGTGCTACTAACCTAGCCTTGAATCTTGTAGGTTTAATCCCCAGTATCCCCTCCTTCACCTTATACACCCACTTACACCCGACTAGCTTCTTTTGAGGTCTCTCCACCAACTTCCAGGTATTGTTTTTTCTAAGAGAACTAATTTCTTCTTCCACGGCCTGCTACCGCTCTTTCTTGTTTTTACTCTTCATAGCTTCGCCATATGTCCTAAGCTCATCATACTCAAAAGTGTAAGCAGAATTAAAAGCACGAGCAACTAAGTCTGCTTGTGCATACCTGACTGGTAGGTTAATCGTTCTCCTTAGCCTATCTCTGGCTAACTGGTACTCTTCAAGTTCCATCTCAAGAGTCCTAGTCTTTCTTTAGGTGAACTTGGAGGAACTCGCCGGTGTTCTTGGTTCATTTTCAAGGATTTTCTCGTTGAAGTGTTGATCTAGAGGTATATCAGATCTACTTTCAGTCTTCACTTTAACTTCTATTGACTCAGGTACTGAGTCTTCCTTGGGCATAGGTTCTTCTTTCTCGTCTTCTTAGGAGGTTTTCAGCATCGTCATCTCATTAAACGTCACGTCATGGCTTATGATACTTCTTGGTGGTGTTAAGTCTTTACACCACACCTTGTATCATTTTACTTATTCGAGATATCCTATGAATACCTATTTGATAGCTCTAGACTCCAACTTCTCCTTCTTAACATGTACAAAGGCAGGGCAACCAAATATTCTGAGATGATCATACTTTGGAGGATTGCCAGACCATTTCTTTTCTGGCATCTTGAAGTCAATTGCTGAGGAAGGACTTCTATTAATTAAGTAAGCTGCAGTCACTACAGCTTTTCCCCAGAATGTCTTGGACATCTTTGCATTGGTAAGCATGCATCTAACCCTTTCAAGTAGGGTCTTATTCATCTTCTCAGCTATGCCATTTTGCTGTGGTGTTGATCTTATTGTTTTATGCCTTGCAATCCCATGCTTGGCACAAAACCCATCAAACTCTTTGTTGCAAAATTCGAGGCCGTTGTCAGTCCTTAGCCTCTTTACCCTTTTGCCAGTTTGATTCTCAACAAGAACCTTCAAAGTCTTGAATACTTCAAAGGCTTGATCTTTACTCTTCAACACATAGACCCACAGCTTCTTCGAATAGTCATCAATCAAGCTGAGAAAATACCTGGCACCACCACGAGTAGCTGTATGAGTTGGTCCCCAAAGATTCGAGTGTATGTAGTCAAGAGCCCCTTTAGTCTTGTGCTCGCCGGTACTAAACCTTACCCTATGTGCTTTCCCAAGCACATAATGCTCACAAAAACTCTAAGGGCTGGAACTTATTTTCTCTAAAAGCCTTTTGACTGAATAACTCCTTTAGGTTTCTCTCGCCTAGGTGTGCCAGTCTAAGATGCCACAACTTGGTTTGCATACTCTCATCATCTACAGAGAATAATGCAGAACCACTTATGACTTCACCCTTAAGCACATAAACCCCTCTGCGCTTTTTTCCTCTCATCACCACTATGAAACCTTTCAAAACTCTTAAAATCCCCCCGTCGATCCTGATGGAACATCCATTTTGGTCTAGAGTCCATAGTGAGATCAAGTTTCTCTTCAAGTCAGGAACATACCTAACATCTGTCAACTCTCTCACTCGCCCATCATGTAGCCTAAGTTTAATACTACAAACTTTTATTATCTGACATGCAATGTCATTACCCATTAAGACCTTACCACTACTAATAGGCTGGCAATTTGTAAACCAAGACTTGTGTGGACATATGTGAAAAGTGCAACCAGAATCAAGAATCCATTATTCAGAGTTCTTACCATCAGTAGCGACGAGTGTTTCTGCGCTGTCATAGCTATCATCATAGGCAAGCGTAGCATCCACTTTCTTCTTATCTTGTGCTCTCTTCTTAGGACAGTCCTTTATGAAGTGCCTCTCTTTCTTGCAGCAATAGTATTTCCTAGGAGTCATAGACTTTGACATTGAGCCTTTTTTCTTCCCATCTCTATATGAGGGTCTTCCTCTTACAGATAAGCTTTCTGCATTTCCCTCAATTTGCTTTCCTAATAACTTTGAGTTTAATGATGATTTCACATCACTCATCGTTAAACTCTCTCTGTCGTAGAATAGCGTATCAACAAAACTCTCAAAGCTCTTGAGGAGTGAACACAGTAGAATAATTGCTCTATCTTCATCTTCTATCTTGATGTTGATAGACTCAAGATCAATGATGATCTTATTGAAGGCATCTATATGATCTTTCATTGGCGTCCCCTCTGACATGGACAGCTGATATAGCTTCTTCTTTATATGTAATTTGTTGGCCAACGATTTCCTTATATAAAGAGAGTCAAGCTTTTTCCAAAGACTTATTGTCGTCATCTCACCTACTACTTCCCTTAGTATCACTCAATGACAGGACGATTGTGCTATAAGCTCTTTCTTGAATGTCCTTTCTTTCTGCTTCATCTTTAGATGATTCTGGCGTCTTCTCTTCATCACTAGATAGAGCTGCAGTCTCCTCTAATGCCGAACCAAGCCTTTGGCTCACCAATAACGCTTTAACCTTCATCTTCCACAGATTGAAGTCAGTCGTACCGTTGAATTTCTCTACCTCATACTTGGGTGTGATCATGTTTGCTTAGAACCTGACTGTGATACAAGTTTTTTGAAGCAGAAGCACACAAACAAGCAAAATCACCCAAGCAATATATGCAGAACAAATAATTAAGGAATAAAGAGAGAAGGGGTAGAAGAAGAACACATAAAGAATTACGTGGTTCAGCAACTTATCTACGTCCACGACGAATCAAGATCACACTCTTCTCTTAAAATGAATCACAAGGCACTCACAAAGTATGCCTTTTACAAGAAAGATCACAAAGAAAACTCTCTCTCTCACTTTAGGGATTTTCTCTCACAAAGAACCACAAAAATTGTTGATGATCACAAAGATCTCTCACTTGATTACTAAGATATGTTTACAAGCCAATTGATAGTCTTTATATAGGCTTTGGGACTTCCTAAGTTTACCCTATACGTGTGAGAGTCGTATTAGGGAGTTTTGGAGCAAGTAGGAGACGAAATAAGGAAGTTTCCTTATTTCGGGATACTGTTCTCGTCTCCAGCGCGGCGGCGTTTGGCTCTCATCGCCACGGCGCTGGCGCCTGGTGCGCCCTTCTTCGTTTTTTGCCTTCTTTCGCGTTTGTTTTCGATCCGTGTGCACTCTACACACTTGACTTGCTCTCCAAATCATATCCCGATAATTTTCAATCAATATTCTTACAAAAAGACACTTATTTTATCGAAAGATTATTAAGTGGATGTAGTGTCAATTTATAATAAAATAAATAAAATATAAAATCCATAGATGCTGAAAATTAGAACACATACAAATTTGGAAGACTACCTTTATTTTTTATAAATGTTCTTCATTTATAATTTTTGTATAATAGTTATATATATATACATATGTGTGATACATGAGTTTAATGTATTGGTTGAGTGTAATATACATAAAATATGCTTCCGTTGCGTATTATAATTTTGAATATATATCTACACTTATATCATCACACATTCTTACAACAAAATTATATAAAATGAAGTATTGTAAAAAAAAATAGACTCAATGTACTAATAAATTGATAGTATAAGATGTTACAAGACTATACAAGACATTAAATGAAGTCATGTACAAAATAAAATAAAATTATAAAAAATTAGTGTGCGACTTAATTGTAAATAGTGAGTATTTTCGCCGCCGCTTACTGATCGAAAACCATTACCAATGGCAGATTGATCCAAAGTACAAATTATTTTATTCATAATTTCGTAATCTATATGATGGTGGAGTTATTTTTGTCAATGAACACCGAAAATGAGTCAAAAAGTGAAAAGAAGGCGGTGACCTTCATGGAGCCACCACTCACATAATGGCAAGTGGTAGTGTACTGCTACTTCCATTGGATAGATTGATAGTTGACGACGCGCAATGATAGTGGCGCAATGATAGTGGTGGTGTACCATCATTCGCACACCATGTGAGTGTTGGCTTTATAGAGATCGCTGCTTTTTCTCTACTTTTTTGTTTCCTTTCAATGCTTCATTGACGAAAATAATTCTACTATTATATAAGTTATAAAATTTTGAATTAAATAATGTATATTTTAAATTAATCCGACATTGATTTCCGATCAACAAATAACACGGTAAAATTATTTATTAGTGGCACTATTTACTGTTCACGTTGGAATACTGTTTATTTGTTGTTGATTTACTATTATACACAGAACTTATTAATTAAAGGTTTATTGGTCTTTTAAATCTAATAGTATTTAATAGTGCTAATTTTATTAACGGTAAAATGGTCTTTCCACTTATTCTCTTAATATGGGGCATGTATGTTGTAATTTTTAGATTCTGTTGGGCTATTTGATGCAATTCGCACCCCTGCTTTGTACAAACTAAACACCGAAATTATTCGCCTAATTCCACTTTTGAAGATCGAAGATTCTATTTTCTTATGTTTTTATTTCTGGTTTGGGCATGTGTTTTCGATTGATGGAAAGGCAAGGCAACTTAACCAAATATCAACCGACAAAAAAAAGCAGCACGATGCTTCTGCAAGTGAACTCAACACAAATAGAAGCAAGAAACCCACTAACACAAAACCTAAATTCCAATCTTATGTTCTTAAAAGCATCTCTAGTTTCACCTTTTTGTCATTTTCAAATCTAAACCTAATTCCTTTCCCATTCACTTGCATGGTTGTACTTTTGCTCTTACCTACAACCGCCCCCCAAAAAAAAAATTCTATTCTCTTTGCTTTTCTATTTTTAAATATTGTCTCTTAAAAGTTTTTTCTTTTTTCCCTTAAAATTTTCTAGGAGATGGACATTTGATCGTTAATTAAGATCTTTCTCTTCTCTTTAACCCCACCACACGAAGGGTTTTACTTTTTTTTTTTTTGATAAAATATTTTACCATTAACATATCTGTCGTTTCTATTTCTTCTTGCATACACGCTTAAGGTTTTTTTTTTTTTTTTTAATTTCTTCCATTTACGGCTTTCTGTGTACCAACAAACTTGATTTAGCTTATCCTTTTAGGGTTCCTTACTTAAAAACCCTAATTTAGGGTTTCTTTTTCTTGTTTCAAGACCCTGAATTTGCTTAATTTCTTACTGGGTTATTTAGAAGAAACAAGGTAAAAATTGGTTCTCTATTTTACTCCCAGGGATATGTTCGTTTTCATATTTTCCGCTTATTTTTGGGTTCTAAATTGTTTATTGCTTTTGTATACAGTTGGGATTGTTGTCAATGTTCTATTGGGGGCTTTCTTGTTCAGGAAAGATATGAAGAACTTGTCTACACTTTTGGTAGGTTTTTGCAAAACTACTTGAAAGGAAGGTGCATTGGGTTTTCTTGTTAAGAGAAACAAGGAGCAAAGGAGATGATTGCAGAGAAACCCAGTTGGGTTAGACATGAGGGAATGCAGATTTTCTCCATTGATGTTCAACCTGGTGGCCTCAGGTTTGCTACCGGTGGAGGCGACCACAAGGTATACTTTGCTCTCATTACCCTAAATGCCCTGTCCATTTTCCAAAAAGATGCAAAATGAAAAAGGCAAGTAAATTTTTTAGTTGTCTTTAGTATGTCAGGGAGGTAAAAAAATACTTATTCTCCACTTTTTTTTTCTTGTCTATTTTGCTGAAAATTCCTACTCTGATATTGGCTTGCAATGTATTATAAAATTCTGTTACTATCATGAGTGCATTTGTTCTTGATTTGTTTACATTTCACAAGATAGTTTTAGTTGCACAATATATTCAGTACCTTTAATTATTCAAAACCGATGGATTATATTCTCCCACCTCCCCCTCTTTCTTCTCCTTAGCTGGTTTCAGTTTACGCACCTCATAAATAATTTGTTTGGTTATGTTGCTTCACTACCTTGATGCGCACTTTTATAACTATACACTCTTCTGCATATTAATCTAAAGAGTGACGACTATTTTTTCTTTGCTACTTGCAGGTTCGAATATGGAACATGAAATCTGTCGGTAGGAACTTAGAAAATGATGAATCAATGCAGAGGCTTCTTGCAACCCTCCGCGATCATTTTGGGTCGGTCAACTGTGTAAGGTGGGCTAAGCATGGTCGGTATATTGCCTCAGGGTCTGATGATCAGGTGATTTTGGTTCATGAGAGAAAGCCTGGTTCAGGAACAACAGAGTTTGGCAGTGGAGAGCCCCCGGATATTGAGAACTGGAAAGTTGTGATGACTTTGAGGGGACACACTGCCGATGTGGTAATTAAACTAGTTTCATCATTAAGATATTTGGGCGCCGGATAAACTAAAAATGATCTTATCTCTATTTTCTGAATTAAATTTGTTTTTTTGGAATATCTTATTATGTTTCAAAATATCATTTGTGCACATTCAGTATAGGGGAAAAAAGCAAGTATATAAATAGATGAAAGCAAAGGATTTATCTGAATGGATCATATGAATGCCTTAGATTGTGCATAATTTCTGATATCCGCTCTGGTACTGTCTAACTGGGGAATTGTTCCATGCTTAAAGTAGGTGGATCTCAACTGGTCTCCAGATGACTCACTATTGGCTAGCGGAAGTTTAGACAACACGATCCACATCTGGAATATGAGCAATGGCATTTGTACTGCTGTTCTCAGGGGCCATTCTAGCCTGGTTAAAGGAGTCACTTGGGATCCCATTGGCTCCTTCATAGCTAGTCAATCTGATGATAAGACTGTCATTATATGGCGAACAAGTGACTGGAGTCTTGCTCACAGAACTGATGGCCACTGGGCAAAATCAGTATGTTCTTAATTGTTGATTCTCTTGCATTCTAATTTTAATCTTTATTCTCTAATGGGAGTGTGTCCTTTTCAGCTTGGGTCTACATTTTTTAGGCGGCTTGGATGGTCTCCTTGTGGCCATTTCATAACAACCACTCATGGTTTCCAGAAGCCTAGGCATTCTGCACCTGTTTTAGAGAGAGGGGAGTGGGCTGCAACATTTGATTTCTTAGGACACAATGCCCCAGTTATAGTGGTGAAGTTTAATCATTCAATGTTCAGAAGAAATTCCACCAGCTCACAGGAGGTGAAAGCTACCCCTGTTGGATGGACTAATGGGACATCTAAGATTGGAGGGAAAGAATCACAGCCTTATAATGTCATTGCGATTGGAAGTCAGGACCGCACTATAACTGTATGGACAACTGCAAGTCCTCGTCCTCTCTTTGTAGCCAAGCATTTCTTTACTCAAAGTGTTGTGGATTTATCATGGTAATACATAATTTTCTTGATTGATGTTATTATTTGGTTATTAATGTTTGAATTCTATCCTATTTGTGGTTTTACCTTTTCCTTCTAAATGCCTTTTTTTTTTTTTTTTTTTTTGTTTTCGGGGGGTGGGGGTTTCGTCTTCTCATAAATTGTTTGATTCTTATATTCGGAAACAGGAGTCCTGATGGGTATTCACTGTTTGCCTGTTCCTTAGATGGAACAGTGGCTACTTTCCACTTTGAGGTGAAAGAACTTGGCCATAGGCTAAGTGATGATGAACTTGATGAGATAAAGAGAAGTCGTTATGGTGATGTCAGAGGTAGGCAGGCAAATCTAGCAGAGAGTCCAGCTCAGTTATTGCTTGAAGCAGCATCGGCTAAGCATACCACAAGTAAAAAAGTAGTTCTGGATATTCAGCCAACTCAGACACCTATAAAATCTTCTGTCAATGTTGGGGTCACGACAAAGTCTTCTGAGCCTCAAGTTGATGATGGGAAGAAGAATAGTGGAGCTAGTGGTGAAGGATTAAATAAAGTGCCAACTTCTGGCCGTATCTCTAGTCCTGTTAAGCAAAGAGAGTACAGGCGACCTGATGGCAGAAAGAGGATTATTCCAGAAGCAGTGGGTGTGCTTAGTCAGCAGGAAAATCTTACTGTTGGGGCTCAATCTCAATCACATGACTTTCCTCCTATTTCATCTGATCACAGAAAGGATAATAATGAGGTGGTTGCTGCTGATGGTGGTATAAGAGAAGTTATTCTCAGGGGAACACTGGGTAGAAGCTCTGATGTAAAGGAGCGTTCTGGAGTTACTGCCAGGGCTACCATTACTGAGAGCCTGGTTATTGAGAAGGTTCCAGTATCTGCAGGCGGAGATGGAAGTGTCAATGTGGAACTATCTGGGAGTATGAAGGCTTCTGGTTCTTTGGCCGCTTCTGCGACTACTCTTTGTATTAGAGTATTTGATAAGAAAGAAGGGGAAGATAATGTTCCTGTTTGCTTGGAAGCTCGTCCCAGAGAGCATGCTGTAAATGACATTGTTGGAATGGGAAATACATGTATGATGAAAGAAACGGAAATTGCCTGCACAAGAGGATCTCAAACTCTTTGGTCTGATAGGATAACAGGAAAGGTTACTGTTTTAGCTGGAAATGCTAACTTCTGGGCTGTTGGGTGTGAAGATGGATGCCTACAGGTAAGTAAAAAAGTTAGATCCTTCACCACCTTCTTTTTTTTTTAAAACTGTTCTCTTAATGCAGTCATTGGCATACAAGCAAAAAAAATTAAGTTAACAATTAAGTCATACTCTTTTGTTCCTGTGCTTACCTCATATTTTATTCTATTTTTATTGCTAATTGACTATCATCTTGGTATACAAGTTATGTTTTGTTACAAATGATTCTAATTCAAACCTTATGGTGTCGTTTTTATATTATTATTTTTTTGTAGTAGTAATTGTTTCCGTGGATTGTTAAGAGGATTATGTGGTTCTATTTGTAATCTTTTCAAATTTTTATGATTTTGGATCTAATACTATGAATCAAGTGCTTTCATTGAATAAAAGATGATGTCTTATCTTCTGAAGGGTGGTTTTGCTGCATTCTAGAATTCTAAATTGCTGGAATTGTTACAGGAATTTGTCATAGTAGCTGGAATTGTTACAGGAATTTGTCTAGAACTTGAAATTAACATGATAAATGTGAGGGGCTGGCATCTTTTTGGATCGCCTTCCACAGTCTCACCATCATATGTCATCATCTCTGCATTATCAAGGTCATTAATCAACCATTGAAAACATCCACTATTGGTCTTGCCACTGTTTTCTTTGTGACCTCCAAGCTACTGTGTTTTCATTTGGTCTTGCCACTATCAAGGTCATTCATCAACCATCTTTTTGGTCTTGCCACTAGTGGTAGTTGACTTGGGCAGGAAAGACATAGGAGAGTTAGATTTGACGACATTAATAAAGATGGAATAAATTGTTCAGGTTGATGTTGGTGCTGATGCTTGATGAATTAGTTATAGGGCATCAGTTGATTCATTTATTTTGATCTAGATGGCGGGCAATGTCAGTTTTAGATTGTTCTGCTGTTCACTATAATTGCCAGCATGGATACGATTTCATTGGGACTTTAGATTTGGTGCGAGTTGGTTCAGTTCTACAAGAGAATGATGATGTGGGGACATCTAAGTTAAGCATATATATATCTCTTGCAGTATAGTGATGCAAAATAGAGGCATTTTTACTTTTGGAAAGTTAGGAAATTCTTTTAGCCCCTCAATTGTGATGCGTTTGTCTGTCTTTTTAAAAAGTTCAAATAATCAAAATTTTCATGTCCAAAACCACAGCTAGACTTAATAAATTGAAATTGAAAACTTCTTTTGAAAGTAATTCTGATCGAGCAACAAAATTTTTATGTGACTGATATTTACTCACCGATGGAGTTTTGGAGTATTGGTGTAGACTTGTATCTTATATGACCATAATGCCCAAACTTGGTGGTATGTTTAGCGTACATACTTTATCTCTAAGCTTCCATTTTAAATTTATTCTTAAAGATGTTTGATCAAAATGAAAATAAATAATCCTATTATTGGGCCTATGAAATGATAGATGTATTATTATTATATAAATGTGAGGCAATGGTCGACATTAGCATTGTTAAGTTGATTGGAAGCTATTGAAAAATTGAATTGTAATCCTTCTCGTCATTTTGGAGAAGGTATACACAAAGTGTGGGAGACGTGCCATGCCAACCATGATGATGGGATCTGCTGCAACATTCATTGACTGTGATGAGAGTTGGAAATTGTTACTTGTCACAAGGAAGGGAGCCTTGTATGTATGGGATCTATTCAACAGGAAATGTCTTCTTCATGATTCATTGGCGGCTCTGATTTCGGACCCTAACTCATCTTCTAAAGGTGCAGATACCCTAAATTTGAACCTGTAGGGCTAGATATATCGTTTTTTATTATCGGCTCTCAGCCCATAATGACTTGCTCATGTGGGAGTTATTTTTGTGTATATCTTCTGAAAACTGTCCCTTTTTTGTATGGTTGTTCTTCATCCTCAGGTTCAATCAAAGTTATATCTGCCAAGTTATCCAAATCAGGTTCTCCTCTTGTTGTTCTGGCTACACGCCATGCCTTCCTTTTTGATATGAGTCTCATGTGTTGGCTGAGGGTTGCGGATGACTGCTTCCCTGCATCAAATTTTGCTAGCTCGTGGAATTTTGGTTTGATTCAGAATGGTGAGCTGGCCACATTGCAGGTGGATGTTAGGAAATATTTGGCTAGAAAACCCGGCTGGAGCAGGTTTATATACATTTTGATATTTCCCTTTCCGAATTTTTCAAATAAGTCTCAGATTTTGTTTCAAATTCACTTTGGTTCATCCTTTTGCTTGTGCACGTGCTTGTGTTTGTGTGTGTGTGCATTTGTGCTCCATTTTAGATATTCTCTAGCTAAATTATTCTTATGGTCTTATTATGTTTAAGTCTCTTGCTTCCAGAATAAACCCCAAGGGAATTGGTTCAGTGGAAAAAGGCCCTTGGATAAACCAAGTTGTCAGGGGTTCAAACCCTCCTGGGGCCGCATTTCCTGACTGTCAAGGTTGTAGGGTCTGACAGTAGATCCCACTTTACAACTCAGTGAATGTAGAAAGGTTGAGGGAGTTCTGGGTATTAAAATAAAAAAGTTGCTTATAGAATGACTTGTGATTTTTTCTCACAGGGTAACTGATGATGGAATGCAGACACGTGCTCATTTGGAAGCTCAGTTGGCATCTGCATTGGCTCTGAAATCTTCTAATGAATATCGCCAGTGCCTCCTTTCATACATCCGCTTCCTAGCAAGGTTTCCTTCATGTTTTTCTTTCACTTTTTGGTTTCTTTTTGTTCTTTATCTATCCCAGATCATCTAAGTATAGAAGTGGATAAGTATCACCTTCCAGCTATTATATCTGATAAGATGATGCGTGCATATATGCAATAATCTTCCACGATTGTGAAATATATTTTAATTAGCATAATAATTTTTTTTAAAAAAATTTGGTTGCTGAAGTGATGAGTCTATGTATTTAACAGTGCCATATAATATTTGGCCTTTCTTACTTGCAGAGAAGCAGACGAGTCTCGTTTACGAGAAGTCTGTGAAAGTTTTCTCGGACCCCCAACTGGGATAGCTGAAGCGACATCTTCAGATGCAAAGAACAAAGCTTGGGAACCCTGTGTACTGGTAAGCTTTTTATACACCCTTTCAAGTGCTTTATTTATTGAATGGTTTTTGGAATCCATATTTTCTTATTATATTGTACCATGTATTTACATCTGAGATGCTTTCTCATTTTGTTCCTCTGATTTTGTCAATGTTTACAAATATCATCTATCATTTGCAGAAAGATATTTCCACTCACATGCACATGCAGATAAAGTAAAAAAAAGGAAAAAAAGAATTGAAGAAAACCCTCTGTACAGATAATATCATCTGCGTAATGCCAAAACTCAGCCCAAAATTATATGGTGGTTGCATCTATTGTGGCTTTTGATTTCAAGTCTAGTGGTTGATGAATTAGAGTCAAACCTATACCAGCATTTACTGTGGCTTTGTGAAAATGGATTGTTATACTAGTATTTGCTGTCTTACTGAAAGCAGCATAATCCATATTGCTCTCCATCTGGGCGTCCTCACCTGCTTTAATCTTTATTTTCAGGCTACTGACCCGTCCCTATAAATTAAACACCTTGCATCTGAGTTCTGTTACAATTGTTCTGGTTAAGTTGCTTAACCTGAATATCATGATAACTGCAGGGAATGAGAAAGCACAAACTTTTAAGAGAAGATATTCTTCCAGCAACGGCGTCAAATAGGAAAGTTCAGAGGTTGCTCAATGAGTTTATGGATATTTTGTCTGAATATGCAAGTGCTGAAACTAATCTAGACCAAAAAGATCCTGCACCTCCTACTACATCTGCTTTGGCAACTGATCAGATGGACGTTGCCCTACCAGCAACTGATCAGATTGACGCTGTACCACCAGCGACTGATCAAACAAAATCTGCCCCACCAGTGACTCATCAAATGGACTCCAGAATACCAGCTGCTGATCACAAGGATTCTGCATCCTCTGTAACAAATCAGTCAAATTCGGTTACACCAGTGACAGATGAAGTAAATTTGGGTGAACTACCATTGGTATCAGATCAAGTTAATCTGGGCCCAGCTGCAAGGGATTCAGGTTCTTGAATAATCTTTTTTGCATATGATCATCAGATACAAAGGCTAAAAGAGGCTAGCTATGCACACTGTTGCTGAATAATGAAGTGTACAAAAGATGCATGTTTTGCTAAGTAATTCATTTTGCCCTCTTCAGCATATAGCTTGGAAAAAGCTACCTGGCAAGTACATGCAGTGAAAAGGCTGCTTCAGTCTAATAGTTCTTTGGTGTATCTCTTAAGCTCTTTGAAGCTGCACCTCGGTATGTAACAAAGGATCTCACTTTTTGAGTTAGATAGGAATTCTTGATTACCTTCCGGCTTTTATAGGTTTTCTTAATAAGTTTAACAGATCTTATTTTTTGTAAAATTTTATGATGTGAATCAGATCATAAGTGGATAAGTTAGCTTCCTTTTTATGTTGTAAACTTGTTATCTATATCAGCTGTTTTCTTCTTTAACTGCAGATTCTTTATTCATCTCGCCTTGGCAGTTGGCTCTAAATCATGGGAAGTTTCAGATTAAATGGTTTAAGAACTGATAATCCTTTGCCTATTGCACAGCACAGAGGATGATGAGCCATGGATTATTTGAATTTGTGATAGATTATATTTTTTTTTGGTTTCATAATTGAAGCCTAAAAGGAATTGCGTCTAATATTTGTGTCACGGATTTATTGATGTTTGGTTGTTGGTGTTTTGTTATGATAGTATAATTCTTTTCGGAAAAGGTATAGATGGGCAAAACGGTCCGGATTGGTTGTTAGTTATATTTGTTTAAGTCGTATTGATTTGGTTCATTTAAAATTGAAAAAATAATTTTTTTAATTAAAAATTAAATCGAAATTGAATTTGTTCCTTTTATTTTTATTGAGATTGAACCCACATTTTTATGAGTAGATTGGTTTGATTTCTGGTCGATTCGAAACTAAATTGACCAAAAATTGAAATTGCTCACCTCTAAGAAAAGAAATGTTAAATCTTGTCAAATTAGCAAAAGGGTAATTTAGATCATCACGATTTTTAAATTACCCACTTAGACTTTTAACAGTTTGTCAAATTAGTTAAAGGGATTTTTATGTTTTAGGGGACATGCACAATTTAAAAAATTTTAATTGTTAATTTAATAAAATAAAAAAAGTGAAAGATAGCCACCGCCTTGGTTGGTGACGACAATGTTGATGATTATGGCTGTGGGAAATCATTTCAAAATATATGCAATTGGAGTCTAAATTAATAGAATTATTGTCAGCAATTGAACACTTAAATTTGGCAAGAATCGAAACAGGTATTATAACACAACTGCCCAACAACAACACATCACATGAGCCATCATCTCCATCAACAAGAACTTAGGCCGCCGACGACTCTTGTGTTGATTAAATTGAGAATTTTGAGAATGATCCATTTGAATTTCTCTAACTAGATGATTTTTTTTTATATAAATATTATATTTACATGCTATAGATAGTTGGACTTTAAAGTTTGGTGAAAATATATAATAGATGATTTTTTTTAAAATTATTTATATCTTATTTGATTAGGTTGTTTAGTTGATTGAGTTTGGCCTAATTAAATGATTTTTATGCACTCATCAAATTATTACAATAACTCAAATTAAATATATTATTCACCAAACATATAAATATATATATATTATATAAATAAAACTAAATTTTATTGTTATTCTTTTTTTTTATTTTTTATATTTCATATAATGCTAATGAGTTTTATATTTTAAATTATTTTAAATGTTTGATTATTATATTAAATTTTTAAGAAAATTAATTAATATATTATATTAGAGTAGTGCTATACTTATATAGTTGAGATACAAAATTTGTATATAAACTTATGTGTTATTAATCGATGACTACTACTTATTAGATAGTTGATTTTTTTTTTACTTCTTATTAATATGTTAGTTATACAATTTAATGTAACATATATTTAGAATTTGTTTTAAGTTACTATTTTAATACAATTTTATAGAACTTAATAGTGTGTGCTTATTTTAATTCTATATTTTTAACATATAATCAGAACTCATAGATGTTTATTAATTAAATTATGATGGATATGATAAATTTAATTTCAAAATAAAATAGAATTAGGATTAAATGAATAAAGTTTGGAATCTGTTGAAGTGTCATTGAGTCGCCGTTGATTGCTTGCAGCAAAGCAATATTGACTGAACACTTTTCTGAGGATGCCATTAAATTCTAAATTTCATAATATATATGATAGTGAAATTATTTTTGACAACGAAGAAGGAGGGCTAAACTTGACAAAAACTATGCTATTTGCTATTCACTGCCATTGTTGATAGATTGTTCATCAGTGAATCGGATAGAAATAACGATGGGCATGCAATGCATCGTTATTAAACAGCAAGTTTCTAATGTTTGACTCTCCTCCATTGCTGAAAATAACACCATTGCTCTCATATTATATCATGATAATTGTACTTTAACTTTTAAATAAAAATATATAACCTAACACATTGTGATTATGTATTTGCAAAAGATAAAAATATAGTATGAACATATAAATATATTATCGTCAGTTGAAAATTTAATGAAATATTTGGTGGAAGAATTTTTTAGAGAGATTTATCTATTATTTTTGCCAAATTTTAAGGTCAAGAAATTCATACTCTATCGATTTATAACTATAATATTATAATTAAAAATCTGTCGAAACTAACTAGATTGATTATGTAAAATCCAATTTACAAAATCCTGTGTGAAAGTTAATGAGATGAAAATATTAAACCTTGTGTTTTTTTCATCAGTTTGATAAACCAATCAATAAAATCCAACTTTTATCTAATTGGATTGATTTAGGTTAATTAATAAGCTGAACCAAAGCTATATTGTATGATTGGAGTAATATTATAAATGGGGTATGTTATCAAGAAGACAATTAGGATTACTATATATATTGCACAAGAAAAAGATAACAAAGACATCACCATAAATTAATTTAGATTCTAAAAGATAAGATTACATCAGATAAAAAAAAAGAATTTAATGGACTGCATTGTCTATACAAAAGCGTTTACACACAAATATAATAATATAATAAATAAATAAAAATTAAGAAGGGAATAAGAAGAAAATACACATTAATTTATGTAGTTCGGCAACTGCTTATGTCTATTGTGGATAAAAATCTCGCTTCTTTTATTGAATTAACAAAAATTCACAAAAAACTCTTAAAAGAATTCACAAAGAATACTTTTTCTCACTAGAATAAATTATAATAATTGCTCTCTCAATTGTATGGTATGATGTTGTGATCACATTATGATTTTTCTCAAAACAAAAATAAGACTCTTATATAGTCTGCACATCATAAGTTAAATCTAGCATAAATAAGAATAAAAATGAAGTGTTTTAACTAACTTAGGAGTCTTCTTATTTTCGAAATAGATTGCATTAACATCGAGGCATTAATTTCCAAACGCTGAGGCATTGTGTCAAGTCGCAATAAGGCATTGGCCAAAATACTGGGGTAGTCTCTTGATATTTCTCCTACGCCACTTACTGAAATTTGCATGGCAAAGCGTTCTTTCTTTGAACGTTGTGGTGTTTACTCAATTCAAGTGTCTTCACACTTCAAATTTGCATCCTTTTTACATTGGCTCGACTCCAACTCGTTTCCAACGTGATTTTTAATCATATTCTCATAAATCCCATTCTTAATTCAAAATCATCCATAAAGCTTTCAAGATATTTCATCTTTGCATCATCATTACCCTCGTATAATAGTGACTCCAATTAAGTCATTGCATAAAACGAACTTAACCAAGGATAATGTCTTAGTTAACATGTTAATGAAATTTTCAGACGACTGAAATTTTGTTAGACTAATCTCATCCATTTGAACGATCTCTTTAATGAAATAGAGCCGCACATTAATATGTTTTGACCTCTCATGAAACACTTAGATGCTTGCTTAGATATATGACACTCTGGTTATCACAATACATTCAAGTGTCAATGTTTTCAATATCCATCACCTTTGAGTAGATTCTTTTTAATCACACAGCCTCATTTATAATTTCACCTTACAGTTAAATATTCTACTTTCGAGGTTGATAGTGTCACCACATACTGTAAAATTGATCTTTAGCACACACTACATCCAAACACTATGAATATGTACCCAGTTGATGACATTCTCTTGTCGAAGTCACCTGCATAATCTGAGTTGACGTATTCTCTTACCATTTTACCCTCATTCTCAATCTTTTTGTACAAGAAACCTTGCTCTGACATTCCCTTGTGATATCTCAAAATCTATTTGACTGCAAGCCAGTGATCTTTCTTCGAATATTTTATTTACTTACTCACAATGCTCATCGCTTGTTTTATGTTTGATATTGTCGACAAATCTAATATATGTATGGGTGTATGCATGTGCAATTGTGTCTATTGCTTGATGGCTTCGACATTGTCCAACCACTTTAATGCCCATGCTTGGGTGACAAGCTATAGGCCCACAAAATCCCACAGGTATTATGCAAACCATCGAATACATGATGCTTCTAACAACGCTAACTTATGGTACTTTACTCATTTGCAGTTTATTCTTTTTAAATTCTGGCGACTATGCTACTGAAAGTTTGAAATGCATGGCCAAAGATGTGGAGATAGTCTTTGCATTAGACATACTAAATCTATCAAATATCTTGAGTATATATCTCTATTATAACAAGAAGATAATATCTCTTCTTTTCCTCACAATACACATACCTAAGTTCATTATGTTGCTCCCAAATTCTTCATTTTAAATTCGCCATGAAACTGGTTTTCAATTGATGTATTTCTTCTATATACTTATATATAATTAGTATATAATCCATATACAAAAGTAAATATATACTCAACCCATTACTTAGGGTCTTAAAGTACACACACCCATCATACTTGTTCCTATTGAATTCATAAGTCTTCATGAAGTCATCAAATCTCTTATACCACTGCCTAAGAGATTGCTTCAATCCATATAATGACTTTTTTAACAAACAAGTATGATTCTTTATATCGGGTTCTTCAAGCCCTTATGGATGTGACATGTATATTTTCTCCTCTAGCACTCTATGTAGAAAAGCCGTCTTTACATTCTTTTGCTTTAGATGTAAATTAAGGTTCACACATATAGCTAACAAAATTCTAATAGATGTGTGCTTTACTACTTGTGAGAATATCTCATGAAAGTTTATCCCCTCATACTGAGTGAAACCTTGTGCTTTTAGCTTAGCTTTAAACCTCGTAGGCGCTATTTTTGGTATCCCCTCCTTAATCTTATACACCCAATTGTACTCAACTAGTTTCTTATTTTAAGGTATCTCTGCCAATTCCCAAATATTATTCTTGAGGAGAGAACTAATCTCTTCCTCCATAACCAACTTCCATTTCTCATTATTCTTACTCTTTATAGCATCTTTACATGTCTTAGGCTCATTAAACTTAAGAGTGAAAATAGATTAAAGTCATGAGCAATTAAATCTACTTGAGCATACCTTATTGGTGACTTAATCGTTCTCTTTAGCTTATCTTTGATTAATTAGTACTTTTTTCAAGTTTTATCTTAAAAGTCCTAATCTGATTTTAGGTAGACTTTAAGGAATTAACCCATGTCTTTTGTTCGACTTCAAGGGTTAACTTGTTGAAGTGTTGATTTGGGGGCATCTCAAATCTACTCTTAAATTGTATTTCAACTTCAACTGTTTCTAGTGCTGAACTCCTTTAGGCACAGGCTCTTCATTCACTTCTTCTTGAGGAACTTTCAATATAGTCATCACATTGAACGTTATATCTCTACTTATGATACTTCTGGATGGCTTCAACTTATTGAATCACACCTTGTATCCTTTCACACCTTCGGGATATCACATGAATATCCCTTTCAAGGCTCTATATTATAACTTGCCCTACTTTACCTATACGAAAGTTGGGCAACCAACTATCCTAAGGTGATTATACTTAAGAAGGCTACTAGATCACATCTTTTCTAATGTCTTAAAGTCTATTGCTGAAGAATGATTTCTATTTATCAAATACATTGTTGTTGTTACAGCCTCTTTCAAAAATACTTTAGACACCTTCGCATTGGTTAATATACATCTAACTCTTTCAAGTAAAGTCCTATTTATTTTCTCTGCCAGATCATTCTACTGTAGTGTTGAACTCACAGTTTGTGCCTTGTAATCCTATGTTTGGCACAAAAGCTATCAAACTCCTTGTTAAATTCCTTGAGGCCATTATTCGTCCTTAGTCTCTTAATCTTCTTACCATTTTGATTCTTAACACGGGGCTTCCATTATTTGAATGGCTAAAATATATGTTCCTAGCTCTTTAACATATATACCTATATTTTTCTAGAATAATCATTAATGAACCTAAAGAAGTACCTTGCCCTACTATGAGTGACTGTCTATGCTGAAACACCAAAGATCAGAGTGTATATAATTAAGAATCTCTTTTTTTTTGTACTCTCTAGTATTAAAACTTACCCTGTGTGATTTTTGAAGAACACAATTGTAGTAACCAGTATCCACAATCGGTAAGAATAAGTATTTATATATATAAATATACATATTTTATTTGTATGTGGGTGATACTTGATTTATGTATTGTTATTAGTAGTGTTTGTATAGGTTAAGGATATACTATTAGTATTGGGTTTATTTGCAAGACTTTAGATTTATTTTAGGGACCAAATTGTAATACTTTAAAAGTTTTAGAGGCAAATTCGTAAATATTAAAAATTAGCCTCTTAGTATAAAAATACACTTTTGAAACCCTAATTCACTCATTTTGGTCGAGCTACCTCTTTTAGAGTGAGAAAAGAGAGAAAAAAAGGGGAGAGAAAGAGAAAAAGAAGAAGAAAGTTAGAATTTAAGCTTTAAGAGGTATATTATAACACTTTCTTAGTTTCTTGGTGTTAAATTAGTTAATTCCTTTAAGTTTTGATTTCTAAAAATATGTACAATTAAGGATTTGATGTGTATTTCGTAAGATATTGTGAGAATTGATGATGATCTATGTAGATAGCTTGATAAATCATGATGAATGGCAGAATTTATACTTGATAGTCTATTGATCCAGGAATTTTATAAATTGTTGTGATTGAATTCTGGTTTTACATTTTGAGTATATGAAATTATATATGTTTAGAATCATTTGAGACTTTGAATCGATTGAAAATTCTAGAAATTGAATTTGTGGTGAATTTACCAAAATGACCCTGAAATTCTAGAAATTTTCTGTGTTAACAGTATGATACAGTGACAAATAATTTTTGATCTGCTTAATGATCTTCAAAAATTACGAATTTATGCAATATGATAAGTTTATACGGTATACTCAGAATTGAGAATTTAGATCAATGTGGTTAAATTGTTATGATTTTGTAAAGAGTGTCCGCTCATTGCAGTAATTGATTAATATATTTTTAAAGCTATAGAATAAAATAGTTTTAAAATACTTTTGACAGTGATTTTGAAGTGAAATATTTATCATGGATTGAGATATGTGTCAAGAGTATTTCTGTGGTATTTTATAATTTTTGAGTTAGTATATGATTTTATAAAATTAGGAGATTGAATACTGTTCAGTAAATATCTTGATCATGTCAAAATAATAGTTTAGATTTGATGGTATTTATGGAATGGATTGTGTTTGAATTATGATATAATATTCATACATAAGAAGGATATATGAGTTATATATTCTGATTTTGAAGTAATTGGACATCATTTGATGTATAAGAAAATTTTGTTAAGTGTAAGTGGTCAGAATGACAGGTTTTGAGAAACCAAGTAATTAGACCAAATTGATGTGATAAGTGTAATATATATAATTTTGTAATCTATTTAAAGCGTTTTGTGTGAATTGTGAGGCTTATGAAGGATTAATCTCCATTGATAGGTTAAGGAGAATTAAGCCTTGTACCTGAAAATAGTAAGAGGTAAGTATACTAGACTTTTACTGAAATCACAATAAGCATAGTAATTATCTATGTATGATTTTGTAAATGTGCTTACAAATATGTTTATGTTATGTCACAATATATACATGTGTTTTTGAAAGTGAGTTTTCAAAATGAAATGTGTTTAACAAAGAAAGCTTTTGAAGTGTAATATGTCTATGAGAAATATTTTGTGTTTTTAGGATGCTTGAACCCACTGTTGACTTAGTAGGCACTTTATGTGATTTGTGGAGCCTTTATGTATGGTCTTTCCTTCGGGATTGATATATGTTATGTGTTCCGTATGTAGGGAGGATCCTATTGGTACCTAAATGAAGTTTGAGTCATCACATTCGTGTGGTGGCGTATTGGTGCATGTGAGAGGACTCACCGATAATCAGGGTAAGGGTTTGGCTCTTACCTTCAGGCATGAGCATTATATATGTGTAATTTAAACCTCACTTGTACTATTCCTCTCATACGGTATGTCACCTACAAGTGACATTTGGCTCATTATGTGATATATAATATGGAAGTCCTACTAAGTGGTAGTTGAGTGATGGTATTCCTATTAAATATTTTAAAAGAATGTGTAAGCGCTTACCTGACATGTGATTTGATAAGATTATGAATTTTGATTTATCACAGCATATCATACACATGCATTGTGTACATATATGTATTTGTGTACATATATGTATTTAAAATTTGATATATGAAAAACTAGTATGCTTACTGAGTTTTATACTCATTATAATTTATGGTGATTTCAGGTAAATAAGGTACATATGTGCTTAACGGATTTGGCAAGGCTTCTATTGTTCCTTGGGTTTCTTAAGTTGCTAGGTTGCTGAGTGTTTCATTTGGAGACATGTGGGTTAAGATATTTGATTTGTCTCTATTGAATAAATACTTATGTATTATTTTATTGTGTGTGATTGTATTTAGTTTAAGTTTCACCAAGTGTGGTTATGGGTTGATTTTAAGTAAGAATTTGCAATGAATATATTCTACGCTTCCGGTAACAAAGGTGCTACTGGTGACGTAGTAGAGTGTTAATCTCTGAGAAAACTCTGCGTATTTCTGGATTACTAATTACCCCAGTCATAATTCAATTGTTATAATTCTAAGAAATTGAAATAAATTTTTAAATATTGTCAATAAATATTTATGTTGATATTTTTAAACATGAGACTAACCCGTAAACAAGAATTTAAGAATATACTAGAATCATTAAGATTGTATGTGTGTTCATTATTGAATGAATGTAAGTTATGTCGTGTGTCGGATCTTTGGGGTCTGGGGCGCGACAACAATGCTCACAAAATTCCAATAGTTGAAACTTATCCTTACAAAATGCCTTTTGATCATACAACTCCTTCAAGTTTCTTTCACCTAGGTGACTAACCTTAGACGTTATAACTTGGTTTGCATATTCTCATTATCTATAGAGAATGATGTAAAACCACTTACTGCCTCTCCGCTAAGCATATATGCACCGTTGTTCTAATATATGCTATAATAGTTTAGCGCAAGCGCATACTATCATATCAAGTAATATAGGATTTAAGTCCAGATATCATTCCCACAAGGACTATACAATCTGTTTTTTTCAATCAATTACTAAAATTATTCTACTTAGCCTCTATCCAGAAAAATCAAAATAAAAGTTGAATCTAATTAACCTAATTGTTATCAAATTAAACTAATGCTAATCAAACACAAGAAAAGGCTGGGATTCATTAAGTAAGAAAAATCTAAGGTTTCAACTTATCCCTTATTATTTTATTAAATTCATTAATATTTTTGTTAATCACTTAATATAAATTGATTGACTAGACTCTAATCTCATCACTAGCCTCTGTCGATGGTCAAGTGACTATATTACGCATTCTAACAATTACCAATATGTATATGGTAATCAGATGAGAATGCAATTCATTAAGAATAGGTCTAAATCATACCATACATGCCATTTAGGTATATTTTTATCTTACATGAAACTCATAGTTGTTACTCTATGATTATGCATCAAACTATCATAGGCTAAACATATGAATTCCTTCATCAATTTCATCATGGTTCCTCGATAATTCAAAATATTGGCAAGATATAATGAAAGCAATAAATTCAAGATAGAATGAATCAATTATATGTATTAAGTTTATAAACTAAGAATTAACAAAATCCAACTATATACTAGGTTCAAGAATCTAACCCTAGATAAAAGTGTTTAGCTTATGACTAAACTAAGAGTATCAATGCATTCTATAAATAATAGTAAAAACAAGAATATATTAATAAAAAAAAGATAAGAAAAATTAATCAAGAAGATGCTTGGGTTGCTTCTTTCTCTTCCTTGACTTGAAGCTTGAATCTTAATCTTTAATTTATAGTTTTAATCTCTTGATTTGCGTTGTGACTTGTTTCCCTAAGGTGAGATTTGCGTTGTGAATTGTTTTCCTAAGTTTTTTTTTTAAAATGTCTTCGTTTTGGCTCAAAAAAGAGTGTTTTTATAGGTCTTGAAAACCCTAGGGTCGAGGGCCTTCGATTCAAGTTAAAATAAGATATTTGAGAGGCTCTTTTAGTTGTTGCATGGGCGTTACAATGCTCAGACCTAGAAAATAACAACTTGTGGAGACTTCCTATGCATCGCGGCGCTCAACTTTCAGTTCTGGGCCCCGTGGCGCTATAGAACTTTATTGTAGCATGATTATTATTCACATGCCTAATCTTATCATATGCCTAAAGTACTGTATCAATGCAGTCCATGAACAATAGCAAGAACAAGAATATAATAATAAGAAAAGAGAAGAGAAACTAATCAAAAAGATGCCTTGGCTTATTTTTCTATCTTTCTTGACTTGAAGCTTGAATTGTGATCTTGAATCTTCAATTCTTGACTTTTAGTTGTTGCGCGGGGGTCGCAATGCTCAGACCTAGAAAATAGTAACTTGTGGAGACTTCCTGTGCATTGCAGCACTGTAGAACTTTACTGTAGCATGATCACTGTTCACATGCCTAAAGTACTGTATCAATGCAATCCATGAACAATAGCAAGAACAAGAATATAATAATAAGAAAAGAGAAGAGAAACTAATCAAAAAGATGCATTGGGTTGCTTTTCTATCTTCCTTAACTTAAAGCTTGAATCTTGATCTTGAATCTTCAATTCTTGATTTTGATCTCTTGATTTGTGTTATGATGTTTCCCTAAGTGTTTTTTTAAAAAAATATCTATTTTGGCTCATAAAAGAGTGCTTTTATAGGTCTTAAAAATCCTAGGGTTGAGGACCTTTGAATCCAAGTCAAAATAGAATATTTGAGAGGGTCTTTTAGTTGTCGTACAGGCTCCACTGCACTAGGGGTTGAGTACCGTAGCACTCAGACTTAGAAAATGGAAACTTATGAAGACTTCCTGGGCGCTGTGGCACTTTACATTTTGTTATGGGCACTGTGGCACTCAGATCTGGCGCCGTGATGTTGTAGCACTTTACTATAACATGATTAATATAGCAAAAATATTGTAGATTGTGAAAGTTATGTTCTCGTTGATACTTTGCTTTATTTACGATTTCTTTATGCCCATCAAAAGATGATCATGTTACTGTTCAAAGTTATTGTAGTAAATTTAATTTTTTTTTTTGCCTTGTAATCATTAGATTTTTATTCTTATTTATCCCATTAACTTCAAACTTACAAAATAATAATAAAACATATAAAAAGTCAACTAATCTTAATTTTGAAGAATAAATATTAAGTTTAGAATATGAAAATATTATACCTAATTAACCTTTATCATGTGCCTATCACCTTTCATCACAACTATAGAACCTTTCAACACTCAAAATCTCATTGTCAGCTTTCATGCAACACCTATTTTGGTCTAATATCGCTAAGGAAATTAAGTTCCTCTTGAAGTCAGGAATATACCTAACTTCTATTAACTCTTTTACGTTCTATTATATAGCATAAGACTAACACTACCAATCTCCAATACTTAACAGGTCATGTCATTCCCTAATAACACTTTACTACTGTTAATGGACTCAAATTAGCAAATAAAGACGTATTTAGGTAAATGTGAAATGTACAATTAGAATCTAAAATTCATTCACCAGAACTCCTACCATAAAAAGCAACGAGGGTCTCTGTACTTACATAGATATCCTTATAAACTATAGCAGCATTTGCCTTTTTTTTTTTTTTGTCTTTGGCTTTCTTCTTTGGGCCATTTTTTATGAAGTATCCCTCTTTCTTGAAACAATAGCATTTCTTAGGATAGCCCTAAACTTTGATCTCGAGCCATCTTTGACTTTTCTTCTCTTTGCACAAGCCTTCTTGTTGCAACTAACCCCTTTGCATTGGCATTTATCTTATTTACAAATTACTTTGAGTTTAATAATAATTTGATATATTTTATAGTTAAACTCTCTCTGTCATAGAGTAACGTATCAATAAAGTGCTCATAATCGTAGGAGAGGAAACTCAATAGGATAATAACCTTGTCTTTATCCTCTATCTTCACATCGATTGTCTCTGAATTGATTATGATCTTGTTTAAAGCATCTATCTAGTCATTAATTAGTGTCCCTTTTGACATGGACAATTGATAGAGTTTCTTCTTTGTATGCAACAATTTGCCAGCAAGTTCATTATATAATAATCATCTAACCTCTTCCAAAGATCAATAGTTGTCTTTTCACTAATAACCTCCCTTAAAACTTCATCACTAAAGGATAAAACGATTACACTATGAGCCCTACCTTGGCTTCTTTTCTTAATTAGATGAAGCTGTAGTCTCCTGTAGGGCCGAGCCTAATCCTTGATCACTAGTAACACTATTACTTTAACCTTCCATAGATTAAAGTTATTCTCACTATTGAATTTCTCTACTTCATTCTTAAGTGTTACCATGATTGTTAAACTAGGCTTTAATACCACTTTGTTGGTAGAAGCGCTTACATACAAGTATAATAATACAATAAACAAAATAAAAGAGAATTAAAAAGGAAATTAAAAGAAAATACATACAACAATTTATGGGATTTGACATCAAGATCTAAATTTTATTATTGAATCAACAAGAATTTACAAAGAATTTGACAATTGCTTACGTCTACGACGATCAAGATCTCGCTTTTTTTATTGAATCAACAAGAATTTACAAAGAACTCTTAGAAAGAACTCACAAAGAATACTTTTTCTCACTAAAAGTGATTACAATAATTACTCTTTCAATTGTGTATTATGCTATTGTGATCATGTTATGATTTTTCTCTAGCAAAAAATAAGACTTTATATAGTCTACATGTATTAAGTTAACCCTAATATGAGTTAGAATAAAATAGAGTGTTTTAACTAACTTAAGAGTCTTCTTATCTTTGAAATAGGTTACATTAATGCTGAGGCATTAATTTTTTAACACTGGGGCTTTGTAACAAGTTGTAGCAGTGTTGGGGCATTGCTTCTTATCACTGGGGCATTCTCCTAACAGCTTTCCTATGCCACTTACTGGAATTTGTGCGACAACATTATCTCTTTAAATGTTACGGTGTTCACTTAATTCAAGTGTCTTCACATTTCGAGTCTTCACGCTTCCACTTCGCATCCCTTCACATTGGCTCGACTCCAACTCATTTTCAACATGATTTTAATCATATTCTCACATCATTATTTTTGTGCTGTTAATCTATCACTTTATTATTTCCTATTTATTGACAACTTTATCTTCATTTACGAAATGTTATACAATTGCATTATGTGTATATTCGTGTTCCATAAAATAAGCAATATCCTCACCTAAATATTTTTAATATCAAATAAATATTATTTTCATTTTTTAAAGACAAATATTAGGCAAAAATTTCAATCCTCTCCTAATATAATAGTTGTTTTTTTTCTCTTTTATTAACATGAAATTAATAATAAATAATAAAAAATAAATCTTGACCACACATAATTAATAAAATTAAAATTTTAATAATTATTCAATTAACGTTTTTGCATGATAAATTGTAATAATCATGATATGTTAATTAAAACTAAATAAATTCATTAAAATGGATGAAATTTGAGTTTGAATATTCTAATCCTATACATTTTAGATAAAATTTACCTTAAAAAATACACTTAAAAATAGATGACATAAAATATGACAACTATAAAGTGAATTCATAATTTTTTAAAGTTATTTATGACAATTGTATGATCCTCCCAATAAGAAGCACCTCATTTAAAAACAATATTTGAAACAAATTTTAAAATCGTCTAGATATTCTCAAAATTTTTGAAGTATTCACACTTAATTTATTTATAAAATAATTATAAAACAAGTAGCATACCACTGTGAACATTAGTCTGCTGATCTCCATAAAACATCAAATGGAATAACTTGTAGAAGTGGAGGAAATATATACCGGTTACCTTAGCCATGTGATTAGAAGTATTCTATATTTAATTTGCATAGTTATAAATGTAGCATTCGGATTTAATACATGTGAGTGTATGTATGTGTAATTATGTCTATTACCTAAAATACGTATCTTATACATATTTTACACGGCAAAAGCGTGTAAATTATAATAAATACAATAAATAAAATATATTAATCACATTAATATATTAGTAATATAGAGAACTTACCTCAACGTGTAATGTTATACACGTATTATTTTCACAGTCCGCATGGAGACTTACTCGCAGACAGTTCTAGTCACTAATATGGTGGACTTGGTGAGCTAGAACAACAGCTTTATACGCAGCACTGGGTTTAACTCTTAAATCCCAAAATGGCTGGTGTGTATTTTTATATCATTTTTTTCAAAAGAATAAGAAATGGAGAATTTGAAGCAATTCACAATTGCTCCAAATAAAAGCATAAAAAGAAATGAAACAATTTCATTTTTCCATTCCTTTTTTTTTCTTCTTCTTCTGTCTCCATTTCCGTTTTCTCTTTCTTGGCCAAAATGGCCTACACACCAAAATCACAATTCTCATATATATCTCTCTCTCTCTTTATATATATATATATAAAATAAAATAAAAATATAATATATTATAAAAATATATTATATAATATAATACGAAAATCAAAATTCCTTTTTTTTCTTCTTTCTTCTTTCTCCATTTTCATTTTCTCTTTCTCGGCTAAAATGGCCTACACACCAAAATCACAATTCTCATATATCTCTCTCTCTCTTTATATATATATATATATATATATATATATATATATATAAAATATAATATAAAATAATAATATAATATATTATAATAATATATAATATAATAAAATAATATATTATATAATATAATAAGAGAGATATTTTAATTATTTAACAATTAAATAATTAAATTGTGAAATGATTATTTTGCCCCTCATAAATAGTTACTAAGTCTACCCCTAGTGGGTCCCACCAAATCCGCATTTGGGTAAACTCAACTGAGGGTCTACAATGCGCCACGTGTCGTTATACAATTAGTAAATAATAATTATTGACTAATTATTGTATTTAACACTTAAATACAGACACGCACATATTTTCGTGGTAGTGCTGAATATTGTTGGATTAAACATTTTAATCTGGCACGTTACACTAGTGCATAACGAGTACACTCTATATCGTGGGAATCCCTAGATCCTACGCCCGATTTGTCAAATAGAACTATTCCATGAGTCATTGATCAATGCCTCATGCACACGTCACAGATATACAAATCAGCACGTTGAACCATGCAAGTTGAGGTTACAACGCATATATAGTCTTTCCGTCATGATACCCTAGATGTGCTGGGAATATAGATTATCACCGTTAAATCCCCTTGTGCTCATCCATATCTTATTTCCAGACTCGTATTGCACTGAACAATATGCGCAAACTCTTTTGCCATATTGTTCTACCTTGGCAGAACTCTTTCTCGGGATTAATGCTTGTGGCCACAAGACTTTTTAAGATACAATCTCGAAGCATCTGGATATCGAACTCCCTATACAAACTGACAGATCTCATATCTGTACGCACTGGACTCCATAAGCATCGGACCATACCCAGCGACACTTAGCGGCACACCATGAAAGGTCTGTGATATGCGTGGAACAAAAGTATGGTGGATCACTTACAAGCCCATCGTGGCACTCAGGTCAAAGGACCACGTATACTACTCAACTCGAGAGGACCCTCTGTTGACGGCATACATAGGGTGTCTATCGAAAGCCCTCGTGAGTTTGTCCCATATCCAGTCCTAACTAGATATCCATATGTCAATATGAGCTCTAAGATCACAGTCGGCTAGGAACGACCATCTATACCCTATAGGTACGACATATGCTGATCTATATTTAAAGGTATCCACCGACAGACCCGCATCGACAGAAATAGATCAGGGACAATTATTTGAGAACATACTTATGCAACTAGCATTTTCGGACACCCAATTGCCACTCTTGCAACTGTACAGTTACTAGTATATTCTCAGGTCTATGTCCCATTACAGACAAGACTCTAACTCTTGGATGTTTGCTGAGTATTATAACCAGCTAACACTTAGATGTGCTAACATTTAGCATTTATATCTCTCAGCATGGCTAACTATGAGCCATTATCTAAACTCTTTTAGATCTGATCTGAACTCCTTCAGATCGTATAATGTTTGTAATGTTACATGCATAGTACTATATTAATGGGCATTAACGATTTAATGGAAATGTATACTTGTATAAATATACAAGTATATGTATATTCAGATATGGCACGTAAGCATTGACTCCAATAATAAAGCTAAGAACAAAAGATTTATTTTCATTATTATTATAAAAAAAAAGAAAGGAATAGGCAAATGAAAGTCCCTTAAATCTTGTGAATCTCTAATGTGATAACTTATAGTTAAGGTAATTGATGACCTTTCAAACATGAAATAATTTGTTTAGCTCTTCTCCTTTCAGGCAAGAGACATGATTGAAACTTGAAAATACAAACAAAAGTTGATTCAATGGTATCATATAAAAGATTTTTGGTTAGTACAATGATAAATACTTGAAATTACATATTTAATAAGAGTTTTATATTATTGTTTAGTATTATTAGTGTCTTTAACCCTCCCTAACTTAAGTATGTTTACAATATTGTACATAATTAGTTTTTAACTGTTTTGTGGTAGGTTTGGTAAAATGAGCATAACGTTCTACTTAAAAAATCAATTGGAGTGATTTTGATCTTATGGAGAGTTGACTCAATGGGCTAACATATTTTATTTCACAAGGTATTTGAAATTTGAACTTTTAGATGGTAAAAATGGCTTAGAACAAAACTAATTTGCAGTACAGGCCTAATCCAAACAGTCATCAGTATTTTGCCCATAACTATAGAAATACGTATCTAATACGTATGAGATAACTCAATTTAAAAAGATAAGAGACTTATCTACAACTTTGATATTTTGGATGACAGCTAAATCAAATCACATCAATTCTAAATTGGACAATCAATGAGTGTTTTAATTATAATCAATGCAAATTATTTGCTATCCTTTTTTACTTTTATCATTTAAGTGGTTACCTCGTCACTTGTCTTGATTTATCCATATTTTTATACAAATAAGTGACTTATTTTTGTCCAAAGTATGTAATTAGAGAACTAAATTTTAGTTAAAATACTTATCTTTTGTATTATTTCTCTTATTTACTATTCTAAAGTCAAATTTTAGTTTTGTTATGTCCAAGTAAATTTCTTTTTATTAAGGTGAAATGGTGAAACTCTTGGTAAGGTAATAAGATATAATTGTTAGGGTCGGTGCTTACGTGCCATCCCTGAATATACATATACTTGTATATTTATACAAGTATACATTCCTATTAAATCGTTAATACCCATTAATATAGTACTATGCATGTAATATTACAACATTATACGATCTGAAGGAATTCAGATCAGATCTAAAGGAGTTTAGATAATTGCTCATAGTTAGCCACGCTGAGAGATATAAATGCTAAATGTTAGCACATCTAAGTGTTAGCTAGTTATAATACTCAGCAAACATCCAAGAGTTAGAGTCTTGTCTGTAATAGGACATAGACCTGAGAATGTACTAGTAACTGCATAGTTGCAAGAGTTGCAATTGGGTGTCCGAAAATGCTAGTTGCATAAGTATGTTCTCAAATAATTGTCCCTGATCTATTTCTGTCGATGCGGGTCTGTCGGTGGATACCTTTAAATATAGATCAGCATATGTCGTACCTATAGGGTATAGATGATCGTTCCTAACCGATTGTGATCTTAGAGCTCATATTGACATATGGATATCTAGTTAGGGCTGGATATGAGATAGACTCACGAGGGCTTCCGATAGACACCCTATGTATGCCGTCAATGGAGTGGTCCCTTGACCTGAGTGCCACGGTGGGCTTGTAAGTGTCCACCATACTTTGGTTCCACGCATATCACAGACCTTTCATTGTGTGACCGCTGAGTGTCTTTAAGTATGGTTTGATGCTTATGAATTCTGATGCGTACAGATGTGGGATCCGTCAGCTCCCATATGGAGTTAGATATCTAGATGCTTCGAGACTGTATCTCGAAAAGTCTTGTGGCCACAAGCAATCGTCTTGGGAAAGAGTTTCGCTGGGGTCGAACAATATGACAAAAATATTTGTGCATATTGTTCAGTGAGATATAAGTCTGGATATAGGACATGGATAAGCACAAGGGGATTTGACGGTGATAATCTATATCCCCAGCACATCCAGGATATCATGACGGAATGACTATATGTATGCGTTATAACCTCAACTTGCATGGTTCAACGCGCTGATTTGTATATCTGTGACGTGTGCATGGGGCATTGCTCACGGACTCATTGAATAGTTTTATTTGAAGAATTGGGCGTGGACCTAGGGAGTCTCGCAATATGGAGTGTACTCATTGTGCACTGGAGCAGCGTGCTGGGTTAAATTGTTTAATCCAGCAATATTTAGCACTACCACGAAAATATGTACGTGTCTGTATTTAAGTGTTAAATACAATAATTAGTTGATAATTATTATTTACTAATTGTATAAGGGTACGTGACATATTGTGGACTCTCAGTTGAGTTTACCGAAGTGTGAGATTTGGTGGGACCCACTAAGGTGTAAATTTGGTAACTATTTATGAATGGCAAAATTGTCATTTTTTATTTTGATTATTTAACAATTAAATAATCAAATATCTCCTTTTATATTATATTATTATTATATTTATTTTATATAATATATTATATTATATATATATATATATATATGTATAAAGAAAGAGAGAGAGAGAGAGTTTAGGTGTGTATGGGCATTTTGCCCTTGAGAAAGAAATGAAGAAAGAGGAGGAGGAGAAGAAGAAGAAAAAAAAAAAAGGGAAAATGAAATTGTTTCATTTTTCCCATGCTTCCAATTGGAGAAATTATAAATTGTTTCAAATTCTCCATTTCTCATCCTTTTGGAGAAAATGATATAAACACACACCCGATTATTTTTGGGATTAAGAATTAATCTCGTGCTAGATATCGGGCTGCTGTTCTAGCTCACCAGGTCCACCGAGTTGGTGACTAGAACTGCACACAAGTTGGTCTCCATACGGACTCCGAGAAAATATGTGTATAACGTTACACGTTATGGTGAGTTCTCTAACCTTTCTTATATATTAATGTGATTAATATATTTATTTATTGTGTTTATTGTATGTTTCATGCTTTCGTTGGATTTAAATTCGTATATGATACGTATTTAGGTAATAGACACAATTGTACATGCATACATCCACGTGTACTAGATCCTCTGTCAACAATACTTAACTCTTATTCATGAATTTAATGTTTTATTCTTATGTTATGCAAATTTATATATGATGTATTTATTTTGTTTGTAATATTAATACTCGTTCTTGTAAATTGATGTATCTTAATTTATTATAGACAATTTTTATAGGTGACACAATAAATACTTGAAACTATTTACAAGATTTAACATAGATACCCTTTCTTGTAAAGTGAGAGTCTTGATTTATTGTACACATAAAGATTAGCATAATAAATATTTGAACTCATTTACAAGATTTGGTATATAATAATTGAAAAAAATAAATACTAGTTAATATATAAATGGTGATGAACTTTAATTGTTATATCTTCCGATTGAAACCTCCTTTGTGTGAGAATTCCAATTGAGTTATAAAAAGAGTTGAATATGTTCATATTTCATATGCCAAGAGTGGATCCTCATAACTTTAACTTTTATTTTAATTAGTTAATTGAATTATTATTTGCAAACATCTAATATTGCTTTAATTATCTTTAAAGTATTTGTAATGTGTAATTTGTAATTTTAATTCCATTTTTCTGTGGATCGACCCCGTTCTCACCGGGTTACTTATTACTTTGACAATCCTGCACTTGAATATAAACTCCTATATTCTAGATATGTCATACAAAAACCTCATTTGTGTGAGAATTCCAATTGAATTATAAAAAGAGTTGAATATGTTTATATTTCATATGCTAAGAGTGGATCCTCATAACTTTAACTTTTATCTTAATTAGTTAATTGAATTATTATTTGCAAACATCTTATATTGCTTTAATTATCTTTAAAGTATTTGTAATTTGTAATTTATAATTTTAATTCTATTTTTTTGTGGATCGACCCCGTTCTCATCGGGTTATTTATTACTTTGACAATCTTGTACTTGAAAATAAACTCCCTATATTCTAGACATGTCATACAAAGAAGCTAGCGTGAGAGACATAGTCATTTTGTTTATGTAGTGTTATCTTTGTTACTATTTTCTCATTCTTCTTGTCGTCAATAAAATCTTAAAAGCAGAAAGGGAAGTGATTCCCGAGTTATATTGAACTTTACACATTGTTCATGAGGTTCTTTAATCCATTTCCACCTCTTCATAATACCCGCTAATTATTTGCAGGGTTTATGAGTTAGTAGACCTAGTTACTTGACATGTTATATTTAAAATCTAGGTTGAGTCCATTCAATAGTTGGGATATGCGTGAACTGCTAGGTTTTTAGATTATGGGACCAACATATGCCCCTCTATAATATAGAGTAAAGGAATGTATCATTTTGTATGGAAGTGTTCAAAATACACTTCCTCACTTTTTTTATCAATGAGCACTTCGTGTATTAAAATATTTTCATGTTTCCCGCTTCATTCTATAATTTTATTATTTTCAGTGACTACGTCATTTTGAATGCTTGAGATGTTTTCATTCTATAAGGCGGATGCGTGCATGGTTTGCCATGTATTAGGTCTGATTGGCTTGAGTCAATAAATGAAACGAGGCATTTTAAAGCTTCCAAATCTACCTAAGATATTTTCATTGTAATCCTTTTGTTTTCATCTAATTGCTCTAAAAGTAATAATACTTTCATTTATAATTTAGTGTTTAAACAATATTATGTAAAAAAAATGCTTTCATGTATGTGACGATTCATTTAATTACATGAAAGTCTTTTCTCGCATACATATGAAATTAGAAATAAATTGTCGAAATATGATTTTCTTATCATTAGCTTTTTGCCTCTAGAACCTCTAGAATTTTGTCCTTCGTATTCTTGTTTTTTTTTTTTTTTTGGATTTTTTCAATTGTTAGATTTTTCTTGTGGAAAGATGATCTTTTCATTTAGTTGAATCAGATTTCCTTTTGAAGGGTCGCTTGTTTGGTTCTTTTTTGAAAGGGTTCTTGTATGTTGTGGAGCTTTTAAAGAAATCGTCTGATGACGATGCTTGATCTTCCTTTGAAATTTTACTTATTTCAACGATTTTATACATCTGTAACTGTTAATGAAACAAAATTGTGTACGCGTATTACTTATTTGTTAAGAAAGATTTTTTTTTTTTTACAAGTGTTGCTTCTGTTTGTTTACTTCTTGCAATACACTAGTTGAAATGCATTAGAAATTTTGATAAGTGTTACTTTTAAAATACTTTTATAAAATATGGTATTTGAATAATTTGAATAAGATCAAGTGATACTTACCGGGTGTGTTATGATCATTATGAAACTTTAGTGTTAATCTTGTTTACTAGATAGTTGTGGATAGATTTTCATGCCTTCAAGTTTTGCAACTTGTTTCCTTGAAAGCTTTTGGATACTTTTGAGCTTCTAGCAAATGATTTAAAGATGTTCACCTTCTTATGGAAGTCTTACTTAAATTTTAGTACTTCTAAGAAAGGTGTCATGGAAATTTTTAATGTTTTGTTCTTCGATAGAAAAGTTTTTTTTGGATTTTGTGCTTCTAATCAAAAGTGTTGTATTTATGATATTCTTAGAAAATATTTTATTTATGAGATTTTTATATAATATTTATTTTACAGCTAAACAAAACTCTTCAGCCGGTTGTATATATCCAATTGAATTTGATCTTGAAAACTTTATTCTCAAGTTTTTCAAACCTAACATAATTTGTTTTCTCAAATAAAGATGTTAGCACCAGTAATATATATATATATATATATAATATTAAACATTCATATTTTTACTAAAAAATTAAATAATAAATATGCTTTTCATTTTGTCTCATTAATACGCAAAATAATAAATAATAAAATAATTAATCCGCACATTTAAAAAAAAAATATTAACTCAATTATCTATTAGCTTGTAGTAATGAAAATATTTGAAATTACAACATATTGTCAGCAAGACAATAATAATTGTCTTGATTACATGTGTATTTAATGTATATAAAACACTAACAAATAATGCATGCAAGGTGAAGATAACTTGCGTTAATCGAACATCAAATATCATGCATCATAAATGGCTAGATGTAGATAACTAACATTCATATTATATTTTATAATTGTTTACTTTTTATAACGCTTAATCTAATAATATTAACATAATAACTATTATACATCGTGCTTCAAAAATTATATTAATACAATAGTTATTATACCTCATGCTTTAAAAATTTTGATTACATGACATTAAAGCATATAAATAGTATTTCACTTTCAAAAATACAAATTCAAATACAAAACTTATTTGATAAACATATCAAATATAAAAATGATAATAAAACAGTACTTTTAACTTGAAACTGAAATTATCTTTGGTAATTACCATGCTTGATAAAATTATCAAAGAAAATAAAACACTATAAGCTTATTTTAGAAATATATTTTTACTATTAAAATTTTTTATACAACTAAAAGATTATTAAAGAATATGATTAATTACTTTGCATAAATTTACTGTTTAATGTGTAAGCAACCATCATTAAAATACCAAAAATCAAAGATATCATAATAAGTTACAAAATAAATAAATTTTTATTCAGAGATCTCTTCATTAAAAAAATAATAAGTTTAGAAATCACTATTAGCAACCATATATTCTCAAACTAAAATACTATGTACGCAAAGTATTATAATTATTTTATTTTCTAAAATCTATAGTTTTAAGGTAGTAGAAAGTTTTAGACTTAAATAATTAACAACATTAACAATTTAAGACTTTGCAAAGAAAATTTTTTTTTTTCTAAAAAAAACTAATAGTTACATATTCAACTATAGTTTTGTTATCTTTCTCAAATTTTAGAATATTGCCTGTAGCTCTCCAAAAATATTTTATTTTTGAAATACTCATACTGTACTTAAAAAAAAACACTAAAAGAAATAAATTATATCTACATTGTGAATGCTAAAAATAATGTTTGCAAGGAATATAAATTTAAAAATTGCTCAAAGAACTCTTTTGCTCATAAAAGCTAGAACATAACAAATATAATTACTAAAACTCTTTTTGTGAGTGTTGTGATTATAAATTGAGTAACACAATAGTTCTAAACTAACTAAACCTCTGTTAATATAAATTTGTACAAATAAATTATATTGGCCTCGCGCATATCCAAACAACAATAGTATAGAAATAACACATATAATATAAAAATCAATTCTATTGCCAAATACATATTAGAATAATTTATATTAATTCAAATATATACATATACTACAATTTATGCAATACAAAAAATAACACTCATATCATCTAGTGAACAACAAGATAATACTAACATCTAAAATAAAAAAACAACAATAGCTAATTAAACTTCACACACGATGAATTAAATAATAGTTATATTAGAAGATTTTCAAGACATTATTTTTAGCTTTAAATTATTGGATAAAATTTATTTTACAAAATTATTCAATCATATATATAAATTGTGAGAATATTGATTGATAATCATTAAAATATGATTTGGAGAGCAAGTCAAGTGCGTAAAGTGTGCACGGATCGAAGACGGACGCAAAAAGAGGCGAAAGACGAAAGGAACATAGGCCAGGCGTGGGTGCTGCGGCGCCCAATCCAGAACATGAGCACCGCAGCGCCCAATCCAGAACATGAGCACTGCGGCGCTCAGATGGGCGCACCAGCGTCGCGGCGCTGGAGATATGAACAGTATCCCAAAATAAGAAAACTTCTTTATTTTTTCTTACACTTACTTCAAGACTCCTTAAAACGACTCTCACACGTTTAGGATAAATTTAGGACGTTCCAAAACCTAAATAAAGGCTCTCAATTAACTTGTAAACACAATCTAAGTGATCATCAACAATCTTTGTGGTTCTTTGTGAGAGAAAATTTCTAGAGTGCAAGAGAGTTTTCTTTGTGATCTTTCTTATAAAAGGCATAATTTATGAGTGCATTATGATTCATAATAAGAGAAGAGTGTGATCTTGATCCGCTGTAGACGTAGACAAGTTACCGAACAACGTAATTCTTTGTGTATTCTTCTTCTACCTTTTCTCTTTTTATTCCTTAATTACTTGTTCTATATATATTGCTTGGGTGATTTTGCTTGTTTGTGTGTTTTCCTTCAACATAAATATATATTGTTAAATTTTTGTAAGATAAAATTATCAAGCAACAAAATAAAAATAAAAATATAAAAAAAAGAGTAAAGAAAGATAAAATGTGGCGTTGAGCATAAAAAATTATGCCATAGAGCATTATCTTAAAGTCAAGCAATCCTCTCCTTATATGATAATGACAAATTTATATAATTTTAAATTTTAATATTATACTAACAATCACTTTTTTTTTATGAATACAACCATTTAAAAATTATGTCAAGTATTTATTGTTAAAGTTGTTTAAAAATACAATATAAAAAATATGTTCTTTTAAAAGTATATATATACATAGAATAAATTTTCTCTTTTTTATTTATTTTTACACACTAATTCTAAAATAATATTAGCCTTATTTGTATAATGGTAAGTAATCTAAATAATAAATTAAAAATTAATAAGAGTAATTTAATATATAATAACTCTATATAATAAAGATACATAAATATTATAACTGTTATAATAATAATAATAACTCTCAAATATTTAATATAAATTTAATATTATAACAACTATATAATAATAATATAATAATTATTTATAATATATAATTATATTAATATTTTATAATTTATTAACTAATATAAGATCATACCAGCATCTATTCTCTAACAGTGATAAGTGATCGTTGATGTCATCGATGAACTCATCCTAATCTTCGCCTCTGTCATGGTTAATTAACTTTCTGGTAGATAGCAAGTGACTCCTCATTCATAACAGTATGTCGGTAATTGATGGGCTGACAGGAAATAATTCTAAGACTCTTATAGATTGAGAGCGATTCTTGATGTGAAAATCAACTGCATAACACGTCTCATTAATTACTTTATTATCAAAATTATTGAGATCATGATCTGCAAACCAACACACCATGGCCTTCCTCAGCGTGGTAACGAATGACTATATCTACTGGAATCAAACATAATTCATTCTTGTTTTTAAGTCCTCGAGAAACGTGTCTTGTACTAATTAATAATAGCTCACCTTGTTTCTTGGTGGGAGATGGACAGGGACAGAGCAACAGACAACCAGTCACTGCTTGCTTTTATTTAAACATTCGTAACGTCGAACATCTAAAAAAAAATGCATTCTAAATGCAACAAGTCTATTTATCTCGAAATTAGTATCTCGAATTAAATTTCACACGTTCCCCATCTACAAAGAAAAAGGATTTACCTACCTTTTTTTTATATCATAATTATCACTATTAAGAAGGATTGACAACAATGGCCCAGCTTTCTTTTCATGTATTGGTTGATTTTTTTTAATTCGTTCTTGAAGTTTCTCTTTCTTTTCATTCATCGTCCTTGACAAGACACTTTCAATAATAGAAACTCTCCTACTCTAGAAAATACATAACACTGTCTTTTTTGTTATACTCTTTTGTTTTGCTTAAAACCTTGAAGGCTTAAAATTTTACACTTTATATTACTTCTGGCTTTTTAGGCTAATTGTCACTTTATCACTTTTTTTGGCTTAAAGCCTTAAAGTTTTTATTTATTCAATAAATCTATTAGACTGTAAGAATATAAACAATGTTTAGTTAATATTTTGCATCTATTTAAAAAATTAATTATATCAAATAATAAATAAAAAATTAATAATCATATAAATTTTAAAGTATCTAAATTTTATAAGGGAGAAAAATATCAATAACATCGCCTACAAAGTATTCTTCTAAATTAAAATATTTTACAATTACAACAAACTTTACATTTTTCTTTTTGTAATAAAACTTTAATATAAATTCTTGTTTTACCTTTTTTAATTACGACATCTTCTTTAATTTAATATTCTTAATCCACAGAATGAAGTAATTCATAATATATTTTACTTATTAATTTTATTAAAATTTTTGAAACTTGGTAATTATGTAAACCTCTCGAATTTGCTTTTCCATCTCATATAGTGTTACATATAAAGTTATTGGGAAAAAGACTTAATATTTGCTATACTTTATTCTTCAATTTTACTTCACAATGTGTTATCATATTATTCTACAAATTGCTTCAAAGTTTTTTTGAATTAACATATCCATAAAAAAATGTATTAACACTCTCACTATACTAAATAGTCGTCATTCATGCCTAAAAATTACTTTTTATAAAATATAGTACCCAACGATGTCTCTCATCATATAACCAATCAATCAATCATTGATGATTATATTATATTTGAAAATCATGTTATGCCAACCTTCTTTAAATGTGATAAGGCTTTGTGAATTATAAACAACACTTTGTAGAACAAAATTGATAAACTCATATTCCTCATAGCCCCCTAACTTTTCAGGCAATTTCTTAAGAATGTGCCATAGACACCATCTATGCTTAGTAGTAGAAAAAATAATCTCAATTATTTTTTTATTACTTTATCCTAATCAGTAACGATTCCATTAGGAGCGCAATTAGACATAAATGCAAGTTACGTTTAAAAAAATCAAACAAATATTTCAGTATCCTCACATGAAATCAAGCCATATCCTAGCTAAATTGATTGACTATGGTGGTTAACTCCTATAAAAGTAGTGAATGGCATGTCATATTTATTTGTTAAATATGTGGCACCAAATGTAATAACGTCTCTAAAAATTTTGTATGCTGTCCTACTTCTTAAATCTACCAAAAAAAAAAAAAATCAATCTACCTTTCTCATTCAAGTTCATACTAAAGAAAAACCTTGTATATTTTATTTGTATTTTTTAAAATATATCTTTAAATTGCAATAGCATCTCCTTCCCCAAGTCATAATTGTCTAATTTTTTCAATATAATTTCTATAATCTTTTTCTAAAAATGAGAGTTGATCATGCCCACCAGCTTCAACAACAAAAATATTAAAAATTTTGTTAACTCTAATTCTTGCTTGGTTATTTATTTCAAGTTATCTCTTAATATGTGAACTATATATTTCAATTACATCGAAAAGCCCTTGATTTGCTTGGACTCAATTCGTGGTTGTGTTTAAGGATTAAAGACCCAACTCTTTATTTTTTATATTTGTCTAGCCAATCTCCAATCCTTACTTTGCAATCAAGTTTTGTGTTTAGACTTTGTAATCAAGTTTTGTGTTGGGACGCGTTCTCAAAATATTTTTAGATATGCTTGTTGATTTGTCATCTCATGCACATACAAATTTTACCTATCTTGATATCCCATCACTCCCTTTCTTATATGTTCTTGGTAAAAACCCTTTTGTTCAGCATAATTTTTATCATAAGTGAACATTTTATCAACACTTTTAAATAATATCTCAACCTTTGATTCATTTAAATTTTGTTCTAAACCATCTACATTATTGATAGTCTCAACTTCCACAACATTATCCTCTAAATCATCAATTTTATTAAATTTTTCCAAATCTCCAACTTCATGAGTTTCTTTTAAATCCTTCGTTCCTATATAATAAAGTTAATATTTAATAATTCAAGAATTAAAAAATAAAAAATTGATATCTCTAAATAAAAATTAAATTATAAAAATGAAAGAAACAAGTAAGAAAAAAGTTATAAATAATTAATTACTATAGAAAATATATATTTTAATTATTATAGAAAAATAATTGCTTGAGCACAATTACATGTTCATGAAATTAGAAAATAAAATAAGACAAATTTTAAACGAACGTTCTTTACTAATATTTTGTATACCTAATATAAATAATTACATATTATGAACAATTACAAATTTTATGATTTATTAGAGATCCGAATATATTATAATGAAAATATGATGCTAACATTACCTGAGCAATTTTTGCTCATCGTTGTTGCCACCAACTTCAATAAGTAGTTTAGCAACCAAAAAAAAAGTGTAGGAGAAAATAAAGTTATAGAGTAAAAAAGTAATAAGCTTATAAGGCTTTAAGCAAAACAAAATTTTTTATTACGAGGCCCGTAACTTTTTTATTGTTAAGTTTTTATACGTAATAAGTAGTTTAAAATAGAAAGTTTATGGGAAAGCGTGCAAAGATAATAAATAAGAGAAAGAAAAATTAAAAAGGAAGTTTGTTTTAATAGTCATAATTATAACATAAAAAAGGATTAGGTAAATCCTTTTTCTTTGTAGATGAGCCCGTATGGAATTTAATTCGGAATGTTTTCAGGATGCTAATTTCAGGACAAATAGACTTGTTGTTCTAAATGAGATTGCATTGCAATGTAACATTTATTAAAAATAGAATATATAACTCATAGCATATATGTGCGTTAATTAATGGATGATTCAGAATAGATTATCAAGTAATTCTCTTTTCTCGTTTATGTTATACAACTCCAAATTGCATGAAAATGAGAATATATGACCATCATGACTGATATGGTTGAAGGGAGTAAAAAGGAAAAGAAAATTGGACTTGGGTTTAAATTTAATGTTTATATATCTTATGAAAATGTATTTATGACACTGCTCTTGTGGACATATGTACATGAAATTAAAGAGCCTTAACATCATATTTACATTCTATTTTAGCATATGTTTTTTATTTTGTTTCTTCTATGGAGATTAATTGATTATTGAATCGAAAATCTATCTTTCCAGTGCCACTTATTTATTTATTTTTGTGTTCACTATTATAAAGTTAGAATTTCAAATTGTGTTAATATTGTTTAAGTAGGATTTTAAAATTTTGTATTAGAGTTTTAAATTAGGATTTGAATTTCAATGTTAAAATTTTCAGTTTTTGTTGAAGAGATTTTAAGTTTTGTTAATACAAAATGCCTGGGATCAAGCCCATTTACACCTTTATATTTATAGAGTTTATTAGTCAGTTGTCACGTGTCATGTGCCAAGTTGGGAAAGCAACAAATTGATGTACAAAATTAGTCGATAAGAAAATTAAAGGACAAAATTTGTAACATATATTTTTTAAAGGCTTACAACAATTAATTAGGACGTTTAATATTTATAGATTAAATACGTTTATAGTTCAAGCTAGATATTTTAACTCTCACAAAGGAGAAAAATCTATTCCTTGTGCTAGTATTAAAAAAAGAAGAAAGATATATTTTTGTTATTTTTTGAGTTTATTATTTTTCACTTTTTTAAGGAAGTGACCCATTTAAAGGAATAAAATGAGCCCAATATTTGTATTTAATAAATCAAATGTAGTCTAAAAGTCCACAAACTAAATTCAGACCCCAAAATAGGTAAGTGCAAGTTTCACAAATGAATAAAGGGTTCACAAAAAATTGGGTATAGAGCTAATTATGATTTCTGATTATTATTTTTAAATTATAGTATGATAAAGAGATTAAATCTGCCTTTACTTCAACAACAACAACAACAAAAAAAAAAAAACCCTAAAGATGGGTTTTAGACACATGGCATTCAATTCAATTTATCTAATGTTAGTTTAGTAATAAAGTGCTTTTTCTTACAATAGAACGATGTATTCGTGTAATTTGGAGAGTAAACAAAGTGAGATGATAATTTTTACAAACTTTATCATTCGATCATAGAGTAATTTGAAAGATTAAATGCTTTAATTTATCATTTTTATTGAATTGCTTATTAAATTTTTTTTTTTTTAAGAAATACTTTGATTAGTCTCTGTGTTCAAAAATTTTGTTAAAATTAACTTTGTAAAGGTGCATGTCTTTCTCAATATTATAAATTTTATTTTTAAAAAATAATCAAATTTAGTAATTTTTTTAATAACAATATTAAATTTCAGTTACTCCACTAGTTATGTATTTTTTTTTTATCAATGAAGAACTAAAGAATTCTTTTAAACACATGCTGAAAAGCTGTATTCTTCATTTGGGCTCACCGTACAAAATATTTTCTTTCACCTTCTCTTCTAATCTTGCCACGGAAATTTGATTTTCAGGCGAACTTTCAAGGTAAGGTTTTGAGCCAATCAAGTAAGCGAGCACCTGTATCCGTTACTACTGTTGCAGGTGATGAAGTAGTGGGAGTAAGAAAGGGGGAGGGGGTAAGAAGGGAGAAAATAAAAATTAAAAAATTTGGGGAGTCAGAAAGGTTGGTCGGAAATAAAAAAAAAAAATTTTATAAATTTTTTAATGTAAAATTTATAATATTAAGTTAATATTAATATCAAGTTGTAATATTAATATTATTATTTTTTATTATTATTTAATAATTAATTAATATGAAATTAATAAATATTGTTAATTTAATTTTTTTAATCGTCATTAAGAGTTATTATATTCATATTTATACCATGGGTAAAATGGTAAAATATATAAAAAGTAAGTATTTAACAGAATCTTTTGCATGATAAAGATTACTCAAGATATTTTAAAAAAAATTTAAACCTAGCTAATAATTCAATAAAAATATAAAAATTAAATAGTTGATTTTTCTAAAATTTAAGTAAAATTTGTAACATAATGAAAATAAAAGAATGTCTATATGAACACAAAGAATTTAAAGTCAAACGAGAAAAAAAGAAAAAGAAAACGAAAATTTAGCACAACAGTGCTTGTAAATATCTGCAGAGGGTAAGCCGAAAACCCTTATCCAACAGTGAGACCAGTGTTTTGCGAAGAATGACCACCAAATCTACCGAGGAAAGAAATAATGACCAACTTTTTGCGCGCACTTCACCTCTTAATTGCCCCTCACTTCCTACCTACCTACTGTTATATATACGAAATGAGATTACATAGATTTGGCTTAAACCATAGTGGGCATTATTGAACTCTTGAACATTAGCTAATTGGCACTACTTCTAGCTCATTCTTCTCCTTGTCTCTTTTAATTTCTTTCTTGATAGCAAAATGTCTATGCCAATGGAGGTGGGGAGTGTTGTACAGTTTCTCGAGAACAAGACCATTCTAGTCACTGGGGCAACTGGGTTTTTAGCTAAGAGTATACATCTCTTCTCTGTCTTTCCTTTAGAGTACTGATCAGAGTTTCTTAAAGGAACATTTTTTTCTTTGTATCTTTGCAGTTTTTTTGGAGAAAATTTTGAGGGTTCAACCAAATGTGAAGAAGCTTTATCTTCTTCTTAGAGCTGCAGATGCTAAGGCAGCCACTACACGGTTCCATAATGAGGTATACACAATAAACATGTTATGGACAAAAGTATAAGAACTTTATATGGATTATTTTACTTCTTTTGTGCTTGCCACTGTTAACTGTTCTAGTTTTCTTTTTAACCAACTGTACAAGATATAAAAGCTAGAAATTGTGCCTTCTTTGGGCTATGTATTTTGTTTGTTTCTTTTATTTTTCCCATTTTAAGCAATTCTTGGTGAATTAAGTATAGAGCTTAATCTTTGTTAGAGAAGGAAAATTAATAATGATATATATATATATATATTCATAACAAGTTAAAAAGAATGTTGATTTCATGCACTTTTTTCTTTCATTATTCTACTAATTACAAAGGAAAATATACTGATGTATAAATTCATTTGCAATTATAGATCATCGGGAAGGATTTGTTTAGGGTTCTAAAGGAAAAATGGGGCACGCATCTAACTTCATATATCTCGGAGAAGATCACTCTTGTCCCAGGCGACATCTCTCGCGAGGATTTGGGATTGAAAGACTCTAATTTAAGAGAAGAGATGTGGAATGAATTAGATGTGGTCATTAATTTAGCTGCCACAACCAACTTTGATGAAAGGTACATCACTAAAATAATTGAATATTCATTGGAAAAATTATACAAAGGTTGCAATTAATTCTCTTTCTCTCTCTCCATTTCTTTTTTATTTTTACTTTTGTTTTATTCTGTTTATTGGGCAGATATGATGTTGCACTTGGTCTTAACACCTTTGGAGCTAAGCATGTTGTGAATTTTGCAAAGAAATGTGTTAAGCTACAGGTTCTTGTCCAAGTATCTACTGGTAACTACAATAACCCCCACTGAATTCTTACTACCAGTTATGCTTAAATTATCTCAAAGTTTTAGTTGCATCATATTGGCTCTCTGTTATTTTGAAGAAAGAGTTTTTGTTTTTTCAGCTTATGTATCCGGGGAAAGATCAGGGCTCATATTAGAAAACCCATATCAGATGGGCGACACGCTTAATGGGGCATCTGGATTAGACATTGATACGGAGAAGAAGGTGGTGGAGCAAGAACTGAATGAACTGCAAGCCGAGGGAGCTACGGAAGATGTAATTACTCTTGCCATGAAAGATTTGGGCGTCAAAAGGTTTGTAATTTTTTTTAATCTAACTTAAAACCCTAAAACGCCTCTTGACTAGAATTTTATGATATCTTATATTTTCCAACTGCCTAACTAGAACCACAAAATCTATAGTCCTTTCATTTTTGTTGTTTAGGAAAACTGATTTCCAATTAATTGAGATTGTTAAAATCCAGAATATCCTCAAATGGTCTAACGGGGTCTACTTAACACAAATTTTGCCCCAGCTATAGATATACATATATATATATATATAAATAATTTAATAAATTACGTAATTAATCATATAATTAATAATATTATTATATATTATTGTTTAATAAATTTATAATTTTTATATAATTTATAATATATTATAGAATTCTGTCACATGTTCAAAAACTTATTATATAATAAGTTACATAATTTATTAAATTATTTTATATATACATATATATTATATATGTCCAAAGAGAAAAGACATTTAAATTAAGTATTTAGTTCCTGTGTTGAAAAAATAAAATAAAATAAGGCCTTCAAATTAAAAATTATAAAATAATTTGAACACTATCTTGTATATAAACACATTAAGCATAATCCCTTTTGAGATTTTAATTTATTTTTATTAATTATATCTTAAAACCATCTCGAAATCTCTCTTAATTTTGATTTGATGTGAGCAAATGTTTTTTATCAGTTAAACTAATTCTTACCTATAAGCTACATCATCTTTAATTGTTCAAAAAGATAATTAACAGTTGTGTAGATGGAGTATAAGAACGCTAAATCTCTATTCATCTCAACCACGAATTCAAGAGACTTGATGTCTATTAGGTGGATGTTGTATATTGTCATGACAAAATCTGACAATAAATACATCGCAATTAAATAAGTGTGGGGTTGTAGTTAACTGTCTTCCAACAAAGCTTTACGTCCAATCTTCAGTTGAATTTTCAAGGATCGTATACTCACTCTTACGATGATAGAAATAGTGGTCAATGATAATAATAATACATTTAAATGTAATACTATTAACTTTTATATTAGATGATTTATTAAATAATTATTAAATAATAAAATAAAATAATATATAATTTTAAAAATTATATATTTTATTATTTAATAATTTTTAAATATATTATTTTAAGATAAAAAATTTAAAATAACATTTAAAAAGAGGTGAACATTACTCATAATAATAATAATAATAATAATAATAGTAGTGCATGCAAAAACATTGTAGTGTTTGGTGCTTCTAAGTCCATTAAATGCTGTTTGAATTTAATAGTCGGTGCAAAAACATTGTAGTGTTTGGTGCTTCTAAGTCCATTAAATGCTGTTTGAATTTAATAGTCGGTGCTTATCCACGACTTAAATGAGTTACCACCAAACATAAGCCACTACAGCCTTTTAATTGATGAAAATAAATAATATTATATTTTTTAAATAATATTTTAATTTTTTTATTAATAATTATTAGATAATAAAATAATATAACAATGAGTTTAAAATTTGAATTATTTTATTATTAAATAATTATTTGATAATTAATTTAAGATAAAATTTTAAAATATAATATAAAAAATATAACATTATATTTTATATATGTTAGAAATATAATTAGCGGTATATTTTATTGTAAATCAAAATTGTATAATGAAAGTTTTTATATAAGCTTTAACCTATTATCAAATAAAAAAAATAATAATATACATAAAAGAGAATAATTACAGGTTATAAAAAATAAAAATATTATATTATTAATATAATTGATATCATATCAAATATATTAATAATACAATTGTTGACAAAAAAAAAAGTTCTTCGAGCCAACGAGTTTTAAATTTGTTTATTAACGAGAATTGATTCTTGAGCCTTATTCTGGTTGGATTTGTTTGCGTAAGTTTAGACTTTCTCTTCGTTATCAACTATGGCAGAACCTACAAAATACTAACATAATTATCGTGATGATCTCGTCGAGGTGGGTTCCGGTGAAAACTCTCCAGTGCTTAAGTCAGAAATGGTCTTTGTGATGAGAATCTGATAAGAAAGGAAGTCACAATGTGTCAAATAGGAAGGAAAGGAAACCTCATATTTTCTGTCTTTATTTTTTACTATTTGGGCATCCTCTAGGGTATAAACTAGGCCTTTTTCATAATCCCTTTCCTCTGTGTCCTTCTTTCATTTTATAGTACTAGGCATTCTTATTTTGTTGTATTTCTATCACACGTCAAATATCTTTTTATAAATCTTCTAACATACTTCTGACTCTGTTCTTACTATATTTCAGTCACACGTCAAATATCCTTCTGCGGATCTTCTTCTGACATACCTCTGTTACATGTCAAGTATCTTTCTAACATCTGTTTAAGCATATTCTTGGCATATTCCTTATGCCTGTCTTCATCGGTGAGTTTGGTTAAGTGTGAGCCTAAGCTTGATCTATCTAGGGTCAGCCTATTATTAGTATCTTCCTGTTCTGCTCAGCCGTAGTCCAGAGCTGTCCCAAATTACTGGTGCTGAGATGAACCAATCTGGTTAGTGTGTAAAGGGTGATCTTGGTCATATCTTGGTCGATTCTGCCAAACAAGTGCTTCAAGTTACTGATCAGGTTCTCTGAATCTGAGCAGTTTTTGTACTGTTTAGCCCTGCTAAGATTTGGCCTGATGGCTGTCACTATGGTCCTGCCTACGGAGTGGGCTATCTTGCGAAGCGCGGTGAACTCTGAGAAGGGCTTTCCCTCATGAAGACCTCTGGCTGGGCCCTTGGAAGCTAAGTTCTTCTTAGGCCTGGAGGCTTTAAGCTCAGAGGCGTTTTTTTTTTTTGGGGGGGGGGGGGGGGGGGGACAACAATATCATACATTAATAACAATATCACACGTTAATACCCTCCCAAAACTCAAGATGGTGGAGTAGAAGTAAGTTTGAGTTTGAAGACTAGAGTTTGAAAACGACCAGTAAGTGGAGATTTGGTAAGATATCAACAGATTTGGAGTAGAGCGTAACCGTTCCCTGAGAAACATATTGCCGAATAAAGTGACAACCTATTTCAAATGTGCTTAGTCCGTTTATAGAAAATATCATTATAAGCAATTTAAATAGCACAGTGATTGTCACAATAAAGAAGTGTAACTTCAGTGTGAGAAATATTCATATATTTAAGAAGCTAGTGGAGTTAAACAATCTCTTAAGTAGTGTTAGTAAGAGTATAGTACTCAGCCTCAATACTAGAGCTAGCAGTAGCTGTCTGCTTATTATTTTTATATGAAAGAAGAGAATTATCCAAAAAAAGACAGAATCCAATAGTTGATCGTCAATAAAAGATTTAATATGATGTTAGAAATAAAAAAGTGTCAAATACGAAAAGATTAGGGCAAGACAAGTGACTAATGTGATTATCTTTCATGAGAGAACTATTGACATTTTAAATAGAGGGTAAAAAAAAAGTAAAAGATTTAGAAGAGAAAACTGTAGAATCAAAAGTCATATTATTGCAACATGTAGAGTCAAAATACTAAGAAGAATTACCTAAAATACTAAAAGATGTAAAAATTAAGGATTTACCACAGTTAGAGAAAAGTAGATGGAGTAAAGGTTCAAGATTACTAGCCAAGTTGGAAGAGAGACTTACACTATTCTGTGTAGCAGTAACAACAGGTCTTGTAAAAGTAGCACTTTGAGACAGTTCAAGTAAGTAGTAATGATGACATAGCTTAAATAGGGCAGAACCAGCAAAGAAATAATGTTGAGAAGTATCATACTTATCCATAGATCCCAAAAAATATGTAATTTTAATCCCTCAACTAATTTTGAATAAGTCTCTAAACTTTTAATAATTATAATTTAATCTCAAAACTTTTAATAATTATAAAATAACCCTTAAAGTTTTACAAATTACAAATTCACCCCTATAAATAATTTTCAAATGACTCTAAAAGTTTTATAAATTTTAAAATCACTCCAAAAGTATAAAAAATAACGATTTGACCTTAAAATATTAAAAAGTGTACAAATAAACCCTTATTACAAATCGGAGGACCAGTTGAGAAAAAGGGATGGGTTGATTGATTTGGCAACGAGGAGTTGAATAGTGTCGGCGGTGAGAAATCACGTGCCTAAAAATGGCTGAGATCTGAGATGGATTGCTGCAGACGGTGGTTCTGTTCAAAGGCATGTGAGGGTGTGTGCAGTATTGAATCAATAAGATTCTAGTGCCGTTTGAATCTCTGACCGATTCTAAGTAGAGTGGTCTGGGTAGTGCATGTTAACACGTCAAAAATTGGTCGAAATCCAAGGTAAATAGTAACAAGGGTAGAAAAAGTTTGACCAGTGTATGAGGGCACGTGCAATGGGGGATCAACTTGATTCTAATGCGCTTCAATCGACTGGCAGTGTCTGAACCACTTGGTCTGGGAGGTGTTAATCACAGTGAACTTCTAGTGATTTTCTAGCTAAACTTGGGTGAACTTCTAACAAATTTTTGAAAAAACTTCTAGCAAATTTTCATTAAATAACAAGACAATGAAAAAATCAAAACTTATGCTTTGATACCATATTAAAAATATAATGAACTGTAAATCAAAACTGTATAATAGGAACTTTTATATAAGTTTAAGCTTATTATAAAGTAGAAAAATAACAATATACAGGAAAGTAAATAATTATAGATTATAAAAAGTAAGAATATTATATTATTAATAATTAATATCAAATATATTGATAATACAATATCATATATTAATCACAATATCACACATTAATAATATATATCATCGTATAAAGATGTAAATTTTAATTTACATCACGGTAATAACATAATTATCTATTTAATTAGTACTCAAAAACTAGGCAACAGAGAATTGAATTAGAGACAAATAAATTTGTGTGTGAAGTTATTATTATTTTTTAAAGATTTTATTTAAAAAAATAGTTTAAAGTCTATTTGAAAATATTTTTTCTGCATAAAAGGAATATTTTTCATATCATTTTATACTTTTATTTATTATTAAATAATATGTAAAACTTATTTTTTTTTTATAAAATAAAACACTTTCCTTTTTAAAAGATAAAATAATAAAACACTTTCAAACACTCATTTTTATTATTGTCAGATGAACCACGATAAGTAATATCAGAGCTTTTAAATCAATCCCTTTTTCCTGCAATAATTACACAAGTACGGAATGCTCGCCTATTTCCAAGTTGTTTTTGTTCCGTTTTCTTATGGGCAAAATGACGTACGAATCTCGATATTTAGCCTAATTTTAAAAAGGTGAAAGAGATCTCTATCAATAAATAAAATTAGTATCTTTTAATGGTAAAAGCAGTAAATTCGTACTTCACCTATTTATAAGTTAAATTATAAAAAGTATTATTATATTCATATGTAACTTTTAACAGTTGAAAGAATAATCTCATACTGTTACTTACAAACAAACTAAACCATTAAAATTACAGTTATACTCCTATTTAAAATAGAAAGATAAAAACACACGTTTATTTGATGAGCATATTTGATGATACTCAAAGTCGAGACTTTTAATTGGAAGTGAAACACTTTAATTATTAGTCCACAAACACATTGCTGACATTGAATTATTTAGAATTAATCAACCACAATATATTAAAATTTAAATTAAATAAATTAAAAAAAAGAAAGACAAATATAAATTTAATAAATTAAATATAAAAAATTAAAAAAAGAATTAGGTACCTACTAGCCAATGGCTAGGTGCAATGATTGGTTGCGTATAAAATTAAAAATTACATTATTAAAATTAAAATTTATACAATGATATAATTATTTTTATTAATATAACACTAAAAGAGAGATAAAATGACAATAAAATGATGGTCATCATATATCTGTTGCTAAATAGAAGCGAGTACAGATGCACCACCGCCACCATCACAGTTGTCACCCGACGATCTAGTGGTTAGAGATGGTAGTGCACCTCCGCTCACCGCCATTTGACAATTGAGATGTAATAACTAATAGTTGTTTAAGTGTTATATTGAATATATAAAAAGTAAATAAACTCAATGTTAATAAAGAATTTATAATTTAATAGTTAAAATGTTTGACTTTTAATTAAAGGTATTAGCTTTAAATTCTAAATATGCATGTATTTTATTTCTTTATTATTAGACTTGTTAATGATAAAAGAGGCATAATAATCCTAATAAAAGACATAACAGTGCTTTTTATAACTTAATTTATTTTTATCCCTTTATTTTTGAATTCACTAAAGTAGGTATAATAATTCTAAATAGTAGTCTTTTCTACTATTTAGACATTTGAATATTAAAAGAGACAAATTTTTGTCTTTCGAGATGAAACTGATAATTAAGTCAAACCTTGAAAGTTTATATATCCTTTATTCTATTATTAGTTATTTTGTTATAGGTATCTTTTACTTTTCCAAAAGATTATATCTATAATAGTACGAATAATATTATATTCGACTGAAGATGAATTAACTATTTAGTTTTTAAAGTTTTTTAAAATATGTTTTAAGATTTTAAATTTTTTAAAAATATTTGAATTAATTTTTATAAAAAATAATTATACATTTTTTTAAAAATAAAAATGATAGCTAAAAAGATTTAATTGAATATTTTAATAAATTTAAAAATATAATTAGTAATTTTTAAAAAAAATTCAATCTTTTTATTTATTTAAAAAATAAAAAATAAATTTTATATCTCAATTAATATTGTATCAATTAAACAGTGTGATATTGATGTATCAACATTAAACTGTTACGCTTTCAGTAGTGAGAGTGAAAGGCTGCTTTTAATGCTTCAGATATCTGGTCAACACATATACTTTCATTAACTTAAAAGAGTCTTATTTTTCTTGAAAGAGTCGAAACGTATTGCCATATTTAAGATTAATTTCCAATAAATTTTCTTGCTCCACAGCAACACAATAATTTTCCGCGGTTTTTGTCATTTTCTGAAAAATGTGTGCATATTTCAAATAGTACTGGCAGCTGTCCCAAGCTTTTTAACTTTTGTGAAATGTAGTTGCAATGATCATGTTGGCATGGAATTTGGACAAACTATATTAAATGACTATTTATTTTTATCATCATGCTATTAAACTTTTAAAAAAGGAATATTTAATAAATATCTGCAACTTTGTTTTTCATTTTTATTTTTTTATTTATTAAAAAATAATATTAAATATCTTAAATTATATTTAAAAAATATCTGTCAAATAATTTTTAAACAGTAAAATTATAAAAATTTTAAAATTACTTATTAAATTATTTCATTATCTAATAATTATTTAATACATTATTTAAAAAAAATATAATTTAATATATTAACATTATTTTTTTATATTAAAAATGCTATCATCCATATCAAGATTCGTGAGCAAGAGTTGTTTGGTATGGCATACAAAGAGCTTCTTTATTCTCGAATTAGCTTAAGCTTATAACTTGTTCTTTTGTATTATCATTACTAAATTAATTCCAAATCTATGGACTTCAATTGAAAATATCAAATCTTTTATGGATTGAATTTTCAGGGCAAAAATATATGGATGGCCAAATACATACGTATTCACCAAGGCAATGGGTGAAATGTTTGTACAACAATTGAAAGAAAATATGTCAGTGGTCATTATACGCCCAACAATCATAACCAGCACTCTTAAAGAACCATTCCCCGGTTGGGTTGAAGGTGTCAGGTAAATCACAACAAATTTAAATGTAAATTGTTTCAAAATTAATAAGCTCCAAATATTAAATAAATTAATGTTGTTGATCTTCTTATAACTTACGACACCAAGCTTTGGTTATACCAAATAAAATAGTTATGAAGTTTAACTTTTATCTATCATAAAAATTACAGTGCTTGATTAATTTCAAAGTGAATGCATATATGACAAAATTTACTACATCAACCGGCCTACGGATAAGACGGTTTCAAATTGTTAAGAGAATTGCTTTCTGAATTTTTATTTTGTTTACAGAACTATTGATAGCTTAGTTGTTAGCTATGGCAAAGGAAGATTACCTTGCTTCCTTGGAGACATCAACGGAATTGTTGATGCGGTGAGTTTATAAACCTATTTTAAATTCATTCATAAATTGTTTTGCAAAAACGTTATTACTGTTTATATAATATAGCGCTGTGTGTGTGTGTGTATGTATATATATATATGCATGAAGTTCAACACTGTGCATGCTCAATATGCTCATCCTGGAAAATTTCTTCACAGCTGAGTTACAAATGAGTTGTGGTAATGCTTTTATTAGCTGCATATATATGCATATTTATCAAGTGGGTTTATGCAGCTACCAGCTGATATGGTGGTGAATGCTATAATAGTGGCAATGGTGGTTCATGCAAAGCAACCTTCCGATGACAATATTTATCAAGTAGGATCATCTTTTAGAAATCCTGTGAGATACTGTAATCTTCAGGATAGCTGCTATCATTACTTCACAAAGAAACCTTGGATTAATAAGGACGGAAAGCCAGTTAGGGTTGGCAAAGTTACTGTCTTGGGCAGTATGGCTAGCTTTCAAGAATACATGACTATTCGTTACATCTTGCCACTCAAGGTAATTTGTTCTTATAATAATAAAACCTCCACCTTAATTTATAATTAGAGAATCTTTTTATATACTGATTTTAGTTTAATTCCATCTTACACGCAGGGACTAGAATTGGCAAATGTAGCATTTTGCCGGTACTTTCAGGGAATTTATAGTGATCTTCATAGGAAGATCAATTTGGTTATACGATTGGTGGAACTCTACAGACCATACTTATTCTACAGTGGCATGTAAGTGTGTTTGTGTATATGTATGTAATTATAATATGCATAATTAAAATTTGATGTATAATTAATGAAAGCCTTGTTGTTGCATGTGAAGATTCGATGACAAAAACACAGAAAAATTGAGAAGGGCAGCAAGAGAGGGTGGGGCAGAGAATGATATATTTTACTTCGATCCCAAATGCATTGATTGGGATGATTACTTCACGAATACTCACATTCCTGGAGTTGTCATGTACGTCTTCAAATGACAACCGCAAAACTGTTTCTTATGAATTTCTGCTGGCATCTCAAAGATATTATCTCTACAGCAATTTAGTTATGATTATAACCTTCTTTAAGTAACTTAATCTGCCCAAGTGTATCAATTATATGTAGTATTTTCAAATGTTCTTCTATGGTAAAGATTGTTGGGATAATTATATGCTAAAGTTTGTGAGATTTAAAAAAAAAAGATATGTATTTAGCCATTTGTTATTACCTTTTCCTTAAAATATGTTGTACTTAGATGTGTGTCCATGTTAATAACAAAGTTGACTCTACATAATGTATTATAATAATTGGTTAATATCACATTAGTCAAAATATAATTTTTATTTATGTAGTATTGTTATTGTTTTTTATTTTTTTATTAGTTCTGTTAGAAATATAAAATGTTGTGTATATTTTACTACAAGAATATTATACAAAGTGAGTTTTTAAATAAGATTTAATCTAATACATAATAGAAAAATAAAATATGTAAAAAAAGAAATTATTTACATATTAATTACAATATAAAATATATAGTAAATATCAAAATATGGAAGAAGGATTAATATGATTGATTTATATTATTAAAACCCCTTCAATCTTAAGATAGCGAAGTAGAAGCAAGCTTAAATTTTGATACTAAAGTTTGAAAATGATTAGGAAAAAGAGATTTTGTGAAGATATCAACAAGTTGATCCTTAGAAAAGATGGAGTGGAATGTAACTGTTTCCTGATAAATATGTTGCTAAACAAAGTGACAATTTGTCTTAATATGCTTAGTTTGCTCATGAAAAATATCATTGTGAGCAATTTGTACAGCACTTTGATTGTTAAAATAAAGAGACGTAATTCTAAAGTGGGTAATACCTATATCTCTAAGAAGCCATCAGAGCTGAACAATCTCTTGGATAGTATCAGTAAGAGCACGGTATTCAGCCTCAATAGCTATTTGCTTATTACTTTTTCACGAAAGAAGAGAATCTCTTAAAAAAGATTAAACTCAGTAGTTTATCAACAATCTGTAAGACCACACATCTAATTCACATCGACATAAGCTCGTAACTCAAGAAGAGAGTGAACTAAAAAATAAATACCATAAAAAATATACTTTTGAGGTAACATAGAATATGAAGAATTATTGTAAGTAAAATATATGAGGAGTGGTCATAAATTGATTGATAATTTGAAAAGCATTGGCAATGTCTGATTGAGTGACGATGAGATACACTAAACTACAAACTAACTGACAATAAAAGGTGGTATCATTAAAAGGAGTGCCATCAGAAGATCAAAGTTTAGAATTAAGTTCTAGAGAAGTGGATGCAATCTCACTGTCTATCAAGTCATTTCTAGTAATAGATCTGATGTATATTTTACATGTGGGAGATAATATTGTGCAAGTCAAAACTTAATAAGGAATTTTGTTACCCAATAGAATCAGACAATACATTAAGGCTAAAAAAATAGCTGAGGGTGCTAAGGTTTTTCATTTCAAAGTGTTGTTAAAGAAAGTTTTTGAGAGTAGAAATACCAATATGATTATCACCCGTAATAATCATGTCATCAATTCGATAAGTAGTAGAACACAATCACGAGCTATCTTGAGAACAAAGAGAGTTAAGTTATAGAGACTAGATTGAAAACCATGTTAAAGAATAGTACTATTAAGCTTTACAAACCAGGCACGGAGCTTGTTTAAGGCTATATAGAGCACAACAAAATTTATAGACCTTGCTTAGGGGATGCAAATAACAAGGATGAGGCTTTATATATACTTTTTCAGTAAGATCATCATTAAGAGAAGCATTCTTCACATCTATATAAAATAATGTCCAACCATGAACTACAACAACAACTAACAAACTCTGAACAAAAGTAAGTTGAGCAACTATAGCAAAATTTCTTTACAATTAATTCCACAATTTTGAGTAAAGCCTTTGGCAATAAGACAGACTTTATATATTTTAATAGAACCATCAGATTTGACCTTGATATTGTATACTCATTTGTAGCCAATTGTAGTTTTATTAGGTAGAAGGGTAATAAAATTCTAAGTATGCAACCTTTCAAGTGCTTACTATTCTTCTGTCATTATTTACTATCAAATATGATTAGAGCTAGCCTTGGAATAGGACCAAGGCTCATATAAGGAAAGAGTAATAAAAAAAATACTAATAATCACAAAGATTAATAGAGATTCTCTAACCCGAATAAAGCAACGAGGTAAGGGTGTAAAAGAGTCAATGATGTATGTAGTAAATCCTTCAGATGAGGTCAGCAGCTTAGGAGTATGCATCATATTAGTAGACTCACCTATATAAAACTTAGAAGAAGTATCTGTGTGTGAAGTATCAAGAAAAAGATCAATAATATTATTTGTAAATAATTTGCAAACAAGAGAAGACACAAAATAAAAGTTGGATACATAAGAAAATATTTTATGCTCGAGAAATACTACATGACGAGAGATGTTGAGGCTATTAGATTTAGGATTGCAACACCTATAATCTTTAAGTTCAATCTTGTATCCCAAGAAGCAATATAACCGAGTACATGGCTTGAGTTTGGTGTGCTCATATTTTTAAATTAGAACAAAGCAGACACAACCAAATACTTTGAGGACACTATAATTATTTGGGGTTTTATAAAAGCACTCATAAGGTGACTTATTCTCTATAACAAGAGAAGGAACACGATTAATTGTAAAGATAACGGTAAAGGCAGATTCTCTTAAAAAAATATTTAGGAGTGGAGGAAGAGGTAAAGAGAGTATAAATAGTGTCTAAAATATATTTGTGTTTACGTTTAGCTTTTCCTATTCTGTCAAGATACACTAAGACAAGAGCTTTGACAAACAATACCATGTTCCTATAGAAGATTTATATTCCATGACATTATCTGTACGAAAAACCTTAATTGGACAAGAGAACGATGTTTTAACCATCTGAGCAAAATCATTGTAAATTTTAGTAAGTTCTTATCATTATTTCATAAGAAATAACTATATATTAGGAATAGTCATCAATAAAAATAACAAAATAACTAGATCTTCTTATAGTGGCATTGGAAGAATGACCCTATATATCAAAATGTATAAGATCAAATGAATCATGAAAGATAATAGTATTATCATTAAAAGCTAAAACCGGTTGTTTGGCTAAAGAACATGTTAAAAAATCATCTTTATTATCAAAATCCACACCTAAATGACTACTAGATACCAAAGTTCATATACGATTGACTGACGCATGATCATAATAAAAGTGACAAAGTTATATCGAAGATACTATAGAGGTATATGCTACAAACAAAGATAATAAAGAGGAAAAAAATCTAAAAAGATGAGCTTATACAAACATTTAACCTTATTGCTTATCCAAGGTGTCCTACATATCTTGGAATTCTGCACATAATAACTAGAAGCAGAAAATAAGACATTAAGACCATGTTCTCATAAATAACTGATAGATAAAAGATTTAACGTAAAGTTAGGAATAAAAAATGTCAGATACAGAGAGATTAGAGTAAGATGCTAGACCAATGTGATTAACTTTCAAGAGAGGACAATTGACAGTTTGAATAGAGAGTAAATAAGAAACAAGAGATTTGGAAGAGAAAACCATAAGGTTCGAAAGTCATGTGACTGCAACATGTAAAATTAAAATACCAAGAAATATCACCTAAAATACTAGAGGAAGCAAAAATTAAGGTTTACCAGAGTTCAAGAAGAGTTGACAAAGCAAAGACTCAAGAGTACTAGCCAAGTTGTAATGGGGACTTGCACTATCCTTGGTAGTAGTAACAACAGGCTTGTAAATGTAGAACCTTGAGAAAGTTTCTTCTGTTAAAATAGTCATTTTCATAATGATTTGGTCTAAGTTATTGACATATTTTGCATTTAAGTGTAGGATAACTAAAAATTAAATGTCCAAGTAAGTGGCAATGATGACGTGTTTTAGGCAGTGCAAAGCTAGAAAAAATATAACGTTGAGAAATATCAAACTTATTTATTGTAATAGATCTAAAAAATATGTAATTTCAGTCCCTAAACTCTTTTTGATAATTGCAAATTGGACCTTAAATATTCTAATAATTGTAAGCTAACCCTAAAAACTTTTTAAAGATTATATAATGACCCTTAAAGAATTTAATAATTTCAAATGACTTTAAAACTTCTCTAAATTTTAGAATTACTCCAAAAGTATAGAAAAATTACAATTTGACTTCAGAATGTTAAAAAGTTTGTAAAAACACCCATATTACAAATTAGAGAGCTAATCGGGCAAACAATATACTATAGATTGATAGATCTAGCAAAGAGAAGTCGAATGATTGTGGTTGTGACAATCAACTTATTGGATAACTGTTAGAATTTGAGATGGATGGCGATAGACAACGAGGTTGTTGAGTAGCACGTAAGAGCGCGTTCAGTGGTGATTTGACACGATTTCAATATCGTTGAAATTACAAATCATTTCTGATTGCAATGGATTAGATGGTGTACATGAACTCGCTGAAAAATAATCGAGATCTAAGTTAGATAGTAATCGTAGTAGAGAGGTTTAACTAGCACGTGTTCACTATTCTAGCATTTGATTGATGCGATTCTTGTAGGGTTCAAATGGCCGATGATGTCTAAATATCTAGGGTTAGGCAGTGTCAGTCACGACAAACTCCAATGACCTTTTAGAAATTCCTACTTTTAGTTTATATTTCACTTGGGCAAGAACCACGGGTAATGGTGGTCACATTTAGCTTAAATTAGATTAGGTTCTATATCATTTAGCATGGAAAAAGTCTTGAAAACTTTCGTCTTGTGTAGCTTTTCCTCATACGATCTCAAATCATTCTCCTTTACTAATATCTTTTGAGTTTAAGGATAGATCAAGCCATCGTACTTTTTGTTTTTAATCTATGTGGACATCTTATTCGGGATTTAAGGATATGGTGCTCAAATTTGAAATTAAGGCTAAAATGGGTATTATATTTCTAACAAAGAGGTATAACAGTGCTTTTTATATTTTAACCTTTTTTACTATTAAAAGAGACAAATTTTGTCTTTTGAAAAGGGTTTCTTTAACCCTTTTTAAAACGTATGAGGTCTGACTGATAATTAAGCCAAACCTTAAAAGTCTATATGTCATTTACCCTATTCTTATTTATTTTCTTATAAGTATCTTTTACTTTCTCAAAAGGTTATATTTATAATAATATGCATGGTATTTTATATTACTCAAGAGAAATTGACTATTTGAAATTTTAAATATTTAAATTAATTTTTATAAAAAATAATTAGATATTTTTAAAATAAAATTGATAAAATTGAGCATTTTAATAAATTTAAAAACCTAATGAGTAGTTTCAAAAAAAAAAATCTCAATCTCTTTATTTAAATGGAATACAAATTTTGTAACCAATTAAACAGTGTGATATTGATGTATCAACATTAAACAGTTATGAGAGTGAAAGGCTAATTGCTTTTAATGATTTGGATGTCAAGTCAACATATATTCTTTCATTAACTTACTCGAAAGAGTCAAAACGTATTGCCTCATTAAACAATAATGTCATATTTAAGATTAATTTCCAAAACAATTTCTTAGTCCACTGCAAGATAATAGTTTTCCTAGGTTTTTGACATTTTTCGAAAAAAGTATGCACGTTTCAAATAGTACTAACACATGTCCCAAGCTTTTAAATATAGTTGTGATGATCATGATTGACATGGAGTTTGGACAAACTCTATTAACTGACAATTTAATTTCATCATTATGCTATTTTGTTGAGCCTGTATTTGATCAAGGCCCAATTTAGTAAGTTAACTCAATTAAAGTGTTATTGCATAAAGAAAATATGCATGTCAACCAAGCTTAAGATAGAAACTGACAAGGAGAAAAAACAAGCCCAAGGTGTTGTTAGAACTAGAAAACAGGCCCGCTAGGCCCCTAAATTACTAAAATGCCTTTCTGGTCAAGAAATGCCCCAATTCAAGTACGTGGCAGAGTTTTATTTGAACTCAAGTTTCATCATGATTTCCTAATAAGAAATGAACGAAGAACTTGAGTTAGGTTCGGATGCTTCCTCTTTCATTGATTTATCTTAATTTAATTTACTATCTGAACATGATAGAATCACAATTTGATTAAGATTACATTGTGTGACTCGTTTATCATGAATTTAATCAAATAATTGGACTACATTCTGTCTTAGGAGATGAATTAAACTCAAGAGAAGAATCACAATGAAAATTCTCTTGAGTGAAGCTAAGAACTCATCCAGAGCAAGATTAAGCCTCTTCAATCCTGAAATGAATTGAAATTCATCTCATTATAGTTGTTTGCATTCTAATTAAACACTACACATTTGTATTATAAAAGGGCACTTATAATTTGATTACACTGATTAACAAATATATTGACACAGTGATTGATAGATACACAGAAACACTAAAGAAAACTAAGCATTAGCAAGATCATATAGCTCTCTAGAGATCTTTGTTCAATCTCTGAGAACTCCCAAACACAAAACTCTATTGCTTGCTAAACACTCTTATACACAGCATAGATTTTCTTGCTACTTACTGACTTAAGTGTCGAAGTATTTTCTTTTGCAGGAGGATGGCCTTGTCTCAGAAAAAGGATCTTAGAACTAATTGGAAGAGAACACAAGGCTAATCTTAAAATTCCAGCAAGGGTACAAAAGTGTGGAAATAATTTCTGGAGGTTCCCAGAAACTAGAAACTTCAGTGACACTAACTATAGGGAAATAGCTAATGTACAAGCTTTTTTCTCACCCAAATTATGAGTTATTCCAAAGTAGTAACCATGAATCCATAGTGGAGCAACCTCATTAATTCTAAAAACCCTTCTGAAAAGTCTATTACCCCGAAAAGTGCCGCCATAAGCTATGAACTCACTCTTAAAGCAGTCACACTCTTCACCAAAATGGTCGAGAAAGTTGAGGGTTACCAAATTGAGAATTTAAAGCATTGCCTATTCCACAACAAAGTTGGCCACACTATCAAGAACTCTAGAGCACTGAGGTTCCAAATCCATTAGCTTATGAGTGAAGGCCAATTGTAAGAGTGCATGATCAATGTCACTGCAGCACTAAAACTAGTAGAGGTTCTAATAAAATATAATTGAATAGAGGATAAGGATACATCAGTCCTCAATGTAATCCATAATTTTACACCTTGTTTAGACAGCACCCTAGGGTTAAACAGCCTGTGGAAGAAGAGATAGATAAGACTTCCTTTCTTATGCTTGAAGACCAAAGGTAGTGGAACCAATAAGAGCAGTAGTCTTCAAAAAGCTGATTAATCGATTCCATGTCTAATTTGTGTATGGGAGACTATCGAAAAGAGCAAGAACTGAGGCAGAGTATAGACCACTGTTTATAAAGACCTCAAAGATTAGACAGTGCGAAGTCATTGAGATTTTTACCACATAGATCAACAATCAAGAACTTTGGAAAATTAGATTCTTGTGAGAAGACCTAACAAAATTATCTATGCCTCACCTAGATCTGCTCGTAGTTAGTCTAAACATCAATGGAACACTTGTAAAGAGAATCCTTATGGATAGAGGAAGTAGTGCAGATGTTCTATATTGGGAAGCCTTCTAAAGGCTTAAGCTGAACACTAAAGACTTGAGGCAGTGCAGCATTGAACTAATATCCTTCAGAGGAGCTAAAGTTCAGCTCAAAAGAGTTATAAAACTGTCGACGACTGCAACAAGAAAGAGATTGAAAGTGGATTTCCTGGTAGTACAAGGCCTTACTACCTATAACGCTATAATTGGGTGTTTCTAGATCTACTACAGAGAGGCAGTTCCTTTAACCCTGTAACAGGTTGTTTAATGCATTTTGATCTTAGAAAATGAGACTACCGATATCAAAAGAGAGAACCTGTAAGCTAAGCAGTGTTATGCAAACTTCCTCAAGGCTATCATCAACAGCAAAAAACAGATGAAAGCAAGTATCCTTTCTTCCAAGGAATGAACCAATTCAAAATAGCAATAAGATGATCGGTGCCCAAAAGTGGTTTCACCCGAAAAAGAATATGTGCCACCTAGTACGGAGAAGACTAACGAAATGGTGTTGAACCCCTTAGCCCCCGATAGAAATTTCTCCTTGAAAAGTCTATATCTGAGGGAGAATGATAGTAGCTAATAGAACTCTTGAGCAAGAACAGAGACATCTTATTATGAGCCATAGAGACATGATTGATATAGACCTGGAGGTTATATGCCACTGATTAAAAATTCAAAAAGATTATAAACTAGTTAGATAGAGACAAAGATGCTTCGCATCAGAAAGAAACCAAATAATTAGCAACGTGGTGGACCAACTACTGGATATTGGGTTATTAAAGAAGTGAAGTACCTGGAATGGCTATCCAGCATGTAGTAGTCGAGAAGTAGAATAAAAAGTAGAGAGTTTGCATAAATTACAAGAACCTAAACAAGGTCACACTAAAAGACTCATTCAGTTTTTCTAAGATAGATTAGATGGTTGATACTAACGATTATCCTTCCTAGATGCTTATAATGCCCACAATCACATTAAGATTGCAGAAGAAGATGAAGAAACAACCATCTTTATTACGGATCATGGAACCTACTACATCAGAGCAATGCTTTTTGGACTAAAAAATATAAGTGCTACCTTCTAAAGACTCATACACAAAGTCTTTGGCAACCTAATATAGTGAATTGTGGAAGCATACATTGACAACACTGTAGTGAAAATCCAAAGAACAGAAGATCACGTTGAAAACCTTTAAGAAGTCTTCAGTGTACTATGCAAATACAGGGTAAGGTTGAACCCTGCCAAGTACATCTTCAAAATCTCATCAAAAACTTTTCTGAGGCATATAGTCAGTATACAGCGAATCAAAGCAAACCCATCTCAAATTTATGCCTTTCTTTGAACCCCCTGAGAGATCCAGATACTGACTAGAAAGATTGCAACCCTTAACCAGATCATCTTGGATGTGAGACAAATGCAAATCGTTCTTCCAAACACTAAAATCAAAGGGGGAGATGGGGACCTATCTAGACAGAGGCTTTGTAGAAATTGAATGGCTATTTGAATAGTCCTCAAATGCTTTTAACCTCATTTCCCAACGAGATCTTGTACCTCTATCTAGCCATTTTCATTGAGACTATTAGTGCAGCTCTGGTAAAAGAAGAGGAAAGGTAGTAGAAGTCTATATTTTACACAAACAAAGCCTTCACAGACCTAAAAACTCATAACTCAGCAATAGAGAAGCTTGTCTTAGCATTTACACATAAGAAAGATAGTTGCGACACTAATTTGAGTTATATTCAATTGTGGTGTACACTTCCTACCTAATCAAGCAAATACTGTTTGGACTAGATGTCGTAGAAAGGATAACCAAGATGGCTATGGGGCTAATCCAGCTGAATATAAGCTTTCAACCTCTACAACCATCAAGGTACAAGTGCTGGCTGACTTTTTGCTAGAGTGTAAACTCGAGGCACTAGATAACTTACTGCTTCCAAATCTATGAGGGATTTCCCAGACATGGACCATGCATATCAATGGAGTATCCGACAATAAAGATGTGGGGATTGGAGTAAACTTATGAAGTCCTGACGGATTAGTACTAGAGCATGTTGTCAAACTTCGAACCCTCATATCGAACAATGAGATTAAGTATAGGGTTTTGATTAAGGGATTAAAGCTAGCTTAAGCCCTTGATAAGACGTAATTGTATAAACTATTTTATCTTCCTAACTTGATATTTGTTTAATTTATCTCAATAATTGGGCTATTTATGCGTATTAATGTTTTTTTATAGGTTGAAGCATTATCGGAGCAAAAATACCGGAAAACGGACGCAAATCGGAGCATTAGAGATAAAAATACGAAGGAGGCACTGTTTGCTACAGTAACACTGTAGCTACAGTACTTATACAGTGGTACTGTAGCAACAGTGCAGCGCCGCGGCGCCAATTGCAGAAAGTGAGCGCCGCAGCGCTGAAATCCAGCGCCGCGGCGCTGAATTCTGGGCACTCCTAAGGGCAGTTTTGTCCTCTTTTTGCAACCCTACCTATATAAACACCCATTGTTTAGCCAAAGAGAAGGGAGGAGAGTAGAGGCACGAAATTGAAAGGAGGAGAAGGCTTGAGCTCGAATTAAAGGAGAAGAAATGATGTCTCCAAGGTTTCATGTGCATCATTGAAGACAATTGAAGAATTGAAACCTTGGAGACATCCCAAATTCGGTTTTTCCTTTCCTTTTCCTTGTTTTTATCCTTTGTTGTCATTTCAATTATGAATATTAGTTTTAATGAGATGTATCTATGGATGGTTGGATAATTATAGTTATGGTTGGATTTTCATGTGATTAAACTTGATTCCAAGGATTGATGTAGTTTTATTAATATTATGTTTGGATGATTTAGTATAAATTCGTGTAATTCATTTATGTTTCTTTATGCTTAATGCTTCCAATTGATTGATAAATGAATTGGTTGTTGTGAATGTATGGATTTATGCTTGAAAGAGATTGATCCATTTATAGGATTTGGGAGAAACATAGCTTTAGGTTGCTATTGAGTTGAAAGGCCAATAACACCTAGGTAATCTTCATGATCTTCCTTAGGATTTGCATGAGGTGCACTCAAAGTGTTTGATTAAATGCGTGACAGGCGCAAACTCTTTGGGGTGTGCTATTATGCCTAGGGTTACATGTGGTGCTCTCCGTTTTAAAGTGTTTGATAAGCGTGACAGGCCAAACTCTTTAGGGTGTATCATTATGTCTAGAATTTCATTTGATGAAGTGACAGTGATAATGAAATTAATCCTTGGGGTAGTCATTTCAGGGTAGCTTAATGCGTGTATATATAACAGGTTAGATAGACATATCAACTTGACTATGTATGCATAGTATCTCATTCGAACTCGAAAGATGGAATGAGATTAGTCTTAAGCCCTTGATTAATGAATTGAACAAATTTGCTAAAGAAGAAGAACATAGGAAGAATAGAATGAAATCAATGTTTAGGATCCCATTTATATAGAATTCGCCATATCGCAAGATTATCATTCTGTTGTAGATTGTAGGTTCTAGGCCTTAATGGAACTTTATTGAACTTTATGTGTTGAAGTTGTTATGTGATTAATAGTTATCTTGTGTTATTCGTTTATGCTTTTTATGCGCTTCATGCTTCTAATTGCATTGAAAAATGGATTGGATGAATTAAACATTTGGGTTATGTGCTTGACAAAGTTTAATCCATATGTCGATCTTAAAAAGCATAGCTTTGAGTTTGTTAAGTTGAGAGACTAATGAACTTAGGTAATCATCATGATCTTCCTTAGGATTTGTATGAGGTGCATTCCAAGTGTTTGATTAAATGCGTGACAGGCGCAAACTCTTTGGGGTGTGCTATTATGCCTAGGGTTACATGTGGTGCTCTCCGTTTTAAAGTGTTTGATAAGCGTGACAGGCCAAACTCTTTAGGGTGTGTCATTATGTCTAGAATTTCATTTGATGAAGTGACAGTGATAATGAAATTAATCCTTGGGGTAGTCATTTATGGGTTGCGTAATGCATGTCTATGTAAACAAGTTAGATAGACATATCAACTTGAATATATATGCATAGTATCTCATTCGCACTCGAAAGATGGAATGAGATTAATCATACACCCTGGATTAATGAATGCATAAATTGGTTGTTGATTACTAATGACAAAGACCATAGGAACAATATAGAGAAATCAAGTCTCTAGAGCCCCATTGCCATAGATATCTCTTTTCCTTTATTTATCTAGCTAATTAGATTTTAGTTGCTTTTAATTCAATAACTCACCCTGCCATTTAGATTAGCCTAAATAAAGTTAGGTTGCCAACATCGTAGTACTTAGCATTAATTTAGGACACAATCCTCGTGGGAACGATACTCTACACATCACTTTATTACTTGTTGCGATACGTGCACTTGCGTTAGTTTGTGTTATAGAAATCACACAACAAGTTTTTGTAAGCCCTCTCAATAAAACATCTGGTGATAAAGACTGATTCCACTTTCGTCATTTCTCAGTAGAATTGAGAGTATGCAACAAAAAAAGAAAGGATGCAGAACTAGTTAAATGTAGCAAAATAGCTCACTGCTAAGTTCAATAGTATCACTCTACAACAAGTTCCCAGAGAAGAAAACATGGAAATAGATAAGCTAGCCTAGGAAGCTTCTTTTATAAATCCTCTAACTAGAATGGTTCCCGTGAAAAAAAAATATGGAACCAAAATTAAAAGTGATGAAGGGGATCTACATGAAGAAATGACACTCGAGATCACAGTTGAGGTAAACTGGATGACCTCGTACATAGATTATCTTAAAGAAGAAAAGGTTCCCAAAGACAAAAGAAGTTAGGAGTCTCTAAGAAGGGGCAGGGAAATTCACCATAATCAAAGAGAACCTGTATAGAAGAACATTCTCTGTTGTTTATATGAGATAGGTCCCAGTTAATGAAGGGCACCAGATCATAGCAGAGATATATGAAAGATCATGCAGGAACTACTCAAGTGCAGGTATCCTAGCCCATAAAATTATACGGTAAGTTTACTTGTGGCTTTCAATCAAAAGAGAAGCTAAAGAATATGTTAAAAGATGTGAGAAGTGCCAAAAATATGCCACACTCATCCACTAGCCTATTAATGATCTCAACACAGTATCCAATCCTTGGCCATTTATCCAAAAAGGGATAGATATCATGGGACCACTTCCCATCATTGTAGGAGGAAAGTGATTCGTACTACTAGCTACTGACTAATTCAGTAAATGGGTGGAAGCGGAAGCTTATAGCAACCTTATTAGAACTGAAGTAAAGAGCTTCATCTGGAAGAATATTATCACTAGATTTGGAATGCTACAGGTGATTGTATCTGAGAATGGGAAGCGGTTTGTGAGCACAACTGTCAATTCCTTCTATAAGAAGTATTAGATACAACAAGGGTTCTCTTCTCGTAATTATTCACAAGGGAACGGTCAAGCTAAAATCTCCAACCAAGAGATCTTTACCATGCTATGAAAGAGACTAGAGCGAAAAAAAGAAAAAATGGCTTGAAGAGCTTCCAAGAGTATTCTAGGCCTACAGAATAAAGGAGAATAGATTAATGAGAACCTTGTCATACTCTTTATTATACGAGATGGAAGTTGTGCATTTTATAGAAGCTTTTATCCCAATCTAAAGGATAAGAACTGTACAACTAGAGCTTAATAATAAGGCCATAGCCACGGCCAAAAACCTGATTGATGAGGTAGAGAGATTGCCACAATCCATGCAATAGTTTATAAGGCAAAGATGAAAAGGCATTATAAAAAGAAGATTAGAAAGTTCGAAGTTAACAAAAGTGCCATCATCTTAAGAGAGGCACTTAACATTAATAAGGAGCATAATGTTGGAAAGATGGCTGACACATGAGAAGGACCCTATAGAGTTATGCGAAAGTTAGACAAATGAGGCTTCATACTGGAAGATATAGAGGGAAACCTAATTCCAACCCCCTGAAACATATTAAAGCTGAAGAAGTTTTATGTATGACTTCTTTTTTTGTTCTTATTTTTAAATAAACTTTCATAAATAATTCAATCTGATATTACAAAACTAAATGATTATGCCATTCTAAGGAGATGGCCAAAAAATGATCCCCCAAGACCTATGGGTAGAGCCCCATTAATCATCTACTCATAAAATGGTTTGGTGACGTTACAAGGAGAGGAAATGGCTAAAAGCAATCCTCTAGTTGTTCTAGGGGAGATGGCCAAAAAAGATACCCTTAGGTCCGATGTAGAGTCTTATTGATCCTCTATATAGTCTGGTGCCATTTCTAGAAGATGAGATGGCCAAAAGAAATCCTCTAGCCGTTCTAGTGGAGATGGTTAAAAATGATCCCCCTAAGTCTGATGTAGAGCCATATTGATCCTCTACACATTTTGGTGCCGTTACTAAGAAAGGATATGGTTAAAAGCAATTCTACGTATCGTTCTAGGGAGATAGTCTGAAAAGCGATCCTCCGGGTTTGAGTACAAAAACCTATTAATCCTTGCATGGCCTAGAACCTTTAAGATAAAAGGTTACGCCATTACTAAGAGAGGAGATGACCAAAAGCAATCCTCTACACCTTTATAAGGAGATGGTGTGAAAATTGATCCACCACCACAGGTTTGAGTATAAAGTCCTATTTATCCCTTACATAGCTTGGAACCTTTAAGATAAAAGGTTTCCTTATTACTGAGAGAGGAGACTGCCAAAAGCAATCATCCTCACTATTTTCGAGAGATAGTATGAAAAATGATCCCCCCTAGGTTTAAGTGTAAGGACCTAATGATCCCTTATAAGCCTGAAATCTTTAAGATAAAAGGCTACACCATTACTAAGAGAGGAGACGACCAAAAGTAATCCTCTGCTCCATTATAAGAAAATAGTCTAAAAAATGGTCCTCCCGAGTTTGAGTGTAAGGATCTATTGATTTCTTACACAGACCAAAATCTTTAAGATAAAATGTTATGCCATTGTTAGGAGAGGAGACTGCCAAAAGCAATCTCTGCACCATGTCGGGGGAGATAGTCTAAAAAATCATCCTCGAGGTTTAAATGTAAGTTCCTATTAATCCTTTACATAGCCTGGAACTGTTAAGATGAAGGGTTATACCGTTACTAGAAGATGAGATATCCAAAACCAATCCTCTGCACTATTTTAGAGAGGTGCTCTGAAATATGATCCCCAGGTTTGAGTATAAGCTCCTATTAATCCCTTACACAGCTTGAAACCTTTAAGAAAAAAAGTTATGCTATTACTAGAAGAGGAGACAGCCAAAAGCAATCCTTTGCACCGTTATGTAGAGATGGTCTAAAAACTATCCCCTCAAGTTTGAGTGTAATAACTTATTGATCCTTTATACGGCCTAAAACCTTTAGGATAAAGGGTTATACCATTACTAGGAGAGGAGACGGCCAAAAGCAATCTTTCATACTATTCTAAGGAGATAGTCTAAAAAATGATCCACTTAGGTTTGAGTGCAAGATCCTATTGATCCCTTACATGCCTTGGATCCTTTAAGAAAAAAGGTTAAGCCATTACTAGAAGATGAGACAGTAAAAAGAAATCATTCACACTATTTTGGGGAGATTGTATTAAAAATGATCCCCTCAGGTTTGAGTGTAAGGATCTATTGATCCATTACACAACCTAAAACCTTTAAGATAAAAGGTTAAGTCGTTACTAGTAGAAGAGAAAGCCAAAAGCAATCCTCTATACTGTTCCAAGAGATGGTTTAAAAAATGATCCCTCCAGGTTTGAGTGTAAGGTTTTATTGATCTTTTACATGGCTTAGAACCTTTAAAATAAAGGGTTACACTATTACTAAGAGAGGAGATGGCCAAAAATAATCCTCTGCACTATTTCGGGGAGATGGTCTGAAAAATGATCCCTCCAAATTTGAGTGTAAGGTCCTATTATTCCTTTACACGGTCTGAACCTTTAAGAAAAATAGTTACGCCACTATTAGGAGAGGAGATGGTCTAAAAAAATGACCCCCTATGTTTAAAGGTAAGGTCTTATTAATGCTTTACAAGGCCTGGAACCTTTAAGAAAAAAAAGTTATGCTGTTACTAGGAGAGGAGACAGCAAAAGCAATCCTCCGTACCACTCCGGGGAGATGGTTAGAAAAGCAATCGACTAATGTTTAAATGTAAGGACCTATTAATCCCTTACAAAGCCTGAAACCTTTAAGATAAAAGGTTACGTCCTTATTAGGAGAGGAGACAGTTAAGAGAAATTCTTAAAATTGTACCTGTTGTGTGATATGGTGTGTGATGTGTATAATTTCAAAAATTAAATACGCAACGGAAGTATTCATACATATTAAACAATATGTAACATATTCAAGCATGTTTGATCATTCAAGTACATATATATATCTCATATATATATTTCATGCATGATATAAAATGAATAACAAATTAATAACCTACCCGGATATGAAGGTAGCTTTACAAATCTTCAAGAACTCCAAGCTTCAATTTGTTGAGCTCACCTTGAAGTGTTCCCTTACACAATTCTAGTTCACAACTAAATCCGGTGGGATTGTGAAGCTAGAATGGCAGCCTTGAATTTTCAGAAAATGATTGTTTTAACACTTAAAACAATTTGTCCTTATGATTACTACCAAGAGATGAGAAGAATTGGGTGTTTTCTATAGTTCTTTACAACTCTATATGTTGTAGCTTGGTAAGCCTTTGCATTTTCTCTCAACACTTTGAGAAAAACACTTAGGAAAAGCTCTCAATTCTCTCTCTTTTCTCCTAGAACGAATTTCACTCTCTCTTGCACACATTGAACTCTTTCAATTCTTTCTTAAGTGCAAAGAATGATTTCTCTTAGTGCTCCACCACCACTTAACCATGTTTGCCATTACAAACATTAATCTATCATATTTTTCACTCACCAATTTGATTCAACCAATTGAATCAATTTCTAGAGAGTAAATGGCATTTAATCAATGTTAAGTGGTTTTACCACTTCCTTAGTGCATCATTTAAGAATTACAAAGTGGTAAACTTTCCTTATTATTAATAACAAGTGCATTCTCCATTAGTAAATGGTGTTTGCCACTTATTCCAATTAATAATAATAATTTGATTAATATATAAAATATTAATAATTCAAAACTATTTTGAATATTTACATTTACCATATATGTATTTACCAAGCAAGGTAAATAGGTAAATACATGGTAAATAATTTATGGAGCAAGATTATGTCACTTGTCAATTTCTTATTGGTTAACAACTCTTGTAAACCAATAATGTGTTTTACCTTCAATTATTGACAAGTGAATAATAAAAGGAACTTAGAAACATTTTTCATTTTGCTGAAAATTGTTGGATTAATTATTCAATCCAATTCGTCGCCCCAGTGTACAACGAGTACACTTCATATTGTGAGACTCTCTAGGTCCATGCCCGATTTGTCATATGAAACTATTTCACACGTCCGTGAACAATGTCCCACACACATGTTACAGATATTACAAAACGGCGCATTAGACCATACAAGTTGAGGTTATAACATATTCGTATAATCCTTCCATCATAAATATCCTAGAAGAGCGGAGATATAGATCAACACCGTCAAGTCTCCATGTGCTCAACCATAAACTTATCTCTAGATTTGTATTTCAATAAATAATATCCGTAAACACTTTCACGATATTATTTTCCTAAGAAATTCTTGGATGTCTGCTTATGGCCATAAGACTTTCTGAAATACAATCTTTGAGTTGCAGGATATTTTACTCACCCAATTGAGTTGATGGATCCCATATCTGTACACACCGGACTCTATGAGCATCGGACCATACCCAGTGACACCCAGCAGTCAGACCATGAAAGGTATCTGACATGTGTGGAACCAAAGTATGATGGATCACTCACAAGTCCACCGTGGCACTCAGGTCTAAGGACCACGAATACTACTCAACTCGAAAGATCCTCCATTGACGGCTTTATGGGATGTCTATTGGAGATCTTTGTGAGTCTGTTCAATATTCAGTCCTTACTGAATACTTGTATCTCTATACGAGTTTCCACTAAACTCATGGGCTGCTAAGATTAACCATTTGGACTATCTAGATATAGACATACATTGATCTATATATATATTAAGATCTTCACTAGCAGACCCGCATTAGTGAAGGTAGATCAGGAACATGAAATTTAAGAACATATTTGCATAACAACATTTCTTAGCACCATTTGCAACCCATTGCAACTATGTCATTATTAATATATTCTTAGGTCTTTATCCCATTTCAGACAAGGCTCTAACTCTTTAGATTTTACTAACTCTTAATTCTGATCTAAACTCCTTTAGATCAGATCTGAACTCGTTCAGATCATACAATGTCTAAAACGTTACAAGCATCTTACTATATTTATAAATAAAATAATTAGTGATATATTAAAATCATAAATGTATAAACATAAAGCAAATATTTATACATAAAAGGGATGGCACGTAAGCACAAATCCCAACAGTACCGAGGGCTAGTTTAAAAACGGTCATCCTAGGTTTGAATGTAAGGTCCTATTATTCCCATACATGGCCTGGAACCTTTATGAAAAAGGGTTACACTGTTATTAGGATAGGAGATGGCCAAAAGCAATCCTCTACACCATTCCAGGGAAATAGTCTAAAAAATGATCCCTATAAGTTTGAGTGTAAGGATTTATTGATCCTTTACATGGCCTAGAACCTTTAAGATAAAATGTTGCATCGTTACTAAGGGAAGAGATAGCCAAAAGCAATCTTTCGCACCGTTCTATTGAGATGGTTTGAAAAATGATCCCACTAGATCCGAGTGTAAGGTTCTATTGATCCCTTGCATAACCTGGAACTATTAAGATGAAAGCCAAGGACATCAAGTAAAGTAAGTAGTTCACACATAAAAGAGCAAGTATAAAAACAAAAATACTTGTATTTCATAAATTAAGATTCTTGATTACAATTGTGTTCTGATTACATATCAAAAAGAAAGCAAAAGAAAAAGCTTAACTAAACTGAGGGAGAGTCTGGGAGCAGCTCCATTATAGCTAGATCTTAGTCCTCCACTCATTCTCCTACTGAGTCGTAATTAATTTGCCTATGATAGTCATCTAAGTTCTTGGCAGACCAAGAAACGTTTTGAAGGAAAAAGGTAACACTGTTATGAGGAGATGATATAAAAAATGATCCCCCCAAGTCTGAGTGTAAGGTTATAATGATCCCTTACACAACCTGGAACTATTAAGATGAAAGCCAAGGACATCAAGTAAAGTAAGTAGTTCACACATAAAAGAGCAAGTATAAAAACAAAAATACTTGTATTTCATGAATTACGATTCTTGATTACAACTGTGTTCTGATTACATATCAAAAAACAAGCAAAAGAAAAAGCTAAACTAAACTGAGGGAAAGTCTTAGGGTAGCTCTATTATAGCTAGATCTTAGTCCTCCACTCATTCTCCTACTAAGTCTTAATTGATTTGCCTATGATAGTCATCTAAGTTCTTGGCAGACCAACTATTGTAAAAGCTGTAGAAGGTAACCCACATCCTTAGAAAGTATCCTATAAGAAGCATAATCCCTCTCAGAGCAAAACCCTCACCTAAACCCGTGTGCAGTGGCTACTTTGACTTCATGATCAAACACCTGCTTTGCCACTATAAGTTTGCGCTACCACATAGCATTTGCAGCGTCCTTCTTAAACTAGAGGGAACCATAGTCTTTTTGTAAACCCTTCATTGTCAGTTGAAGGCATGTGATAGTCTGTCACGCCCCAAACCCAAAAGATCCGACACACGACATCACTTACATTCATTCACTGCATGTGCACTCATAAATAATATTACACAAAATTTTCAACTTTCATTTCAATTTCTTTCAGAATTATAGCAATTGAATTATGACTGGGACAATTATTAAACCGGAGATACGCAGAGTTTTCTCAGAGATTAACACTCTACTACGTCACCAGTAGCAACTTTGTTACCGGGAGCCCAGAATATATCCATTGCAAATTCTTACTTAAAATCATCCAATAACCACACTTTATAAAACTTAAACCAAATCCAATCCACACACAATGAAATAATACATAAGTATTTATTCAATAGGGACAAACCAAATATCCTATCCCAATTGTCCCCAAATGAAACACACAACAACCTAGCAACTTAGGGAACCCAAGGAACAGCAGAAGCCTTGCCAAATCCGCTAAGCACACATGCACCTTATTTACCTGAAATCACCATAAACTATAATGAGTATAAAACTCAGTAAGCATACTAGTTTTTCATATATCAAATACAAATACATATATGTACACGATGCATATGTATGATATGCTGTGATCAATCAAAATCATAATCTTATCAAATCACATATCATGTAAGTGTTTACACATTCTTTCAAAACACATAACAGGAATACCATTACTCGACTACTACTTAGTAGGACTTACATATCACATATCACATAATGAGCCAAATGTCACTCGTAGGTGACATACCGTATGAGAGGAATAGTACAAGTGAGGTCTTTAAATCACACATATATAACGCTTATGCCCGAAGGTAAAAGCCAAACCCTCACCCTGATCATCGGTGAGTCCTCTCACATGTACCAATACGCCACCACACGAATGTGATGACTCACACTTCCTTTAGGTACCAATAGGATCCTCCCTACATACGGAACACATAACATATACCAATCCCGAAGGAAAGGCCACACATAAAGGCTCCACAAATCACATAAAATGCCTACTAAGTTAACAGTGAGTTCAAGTACCCTCAAAATACAAAATATTTCTCATGGACATATTACACTTCAAAAGCTTTCTTTATTAAACACATCTTATTTTGAAAGCTCACTTACAAAAACACATGTATGTCCATGCTCAATGTCAATGCTCACATTCAGAAACATATATTCACATTTCATATCAAAATATACTTTGACATAACATAAACATATTCTTAACCCCATTTGCAAAATCATACAAAACAATTACTATGTTTATTGTGATTTCAGTAAAAAGTCTAGTATACTTACCTCTTAACACTTTCAGCTACGAGGCTTAAATCTCCTTAACCTATCAATGGAGATTAATCCTTTCATAAGCCTCACAATTCACACAAAATACTTTAAATAGCTTACAAAATTATACACAATGCATTTATCACATCAAATTGGTCTAAATATTTGGTTTCTCAAAACCTGTCATTCTGACCACTTACACTTAACAAAAATTTCTAATACATCAAATGATGTCCAATTACTCCGAAATCAGAATATATCATTCTTGACTCATATATACTTCTTATATATGAGTATTATATCAAAATTCCTACACAATCCATTCCATACACACCATCGAATCCAAACTACAAACCTGACAGGATTAAGATACTTACTGAACAGTATTCAATATCCCAATTTTATAAAATCATATACTAACTCAAAAATTATAAAACTACCACATAATTACTCTTGACACATATCTCAGTCCATGATAAATATTTGGCTTCCAAATAACTGCCAAAAGTATTTTAAAACTATTTTATTTCATAACTTTAAAAATCTATTAATCAAATACTACAATGAGCTGATACACTTTAGAAATTCATAACACTTCAACCACATTGATCCAAATTCTCAATTCCGAGTATATCATATTAGACATATAAAATTATCATATTCCACAAATTCATAATTTTTAAAGATCATTCAGCAGGTCAAAAATTATTTTCCACTGTATCATATTGTTTACACAGGAAATTTCCAGAATTCCAGGGTCATTTTGGTAAATTCACTACAAATTCAATTTCCGAGATTTTCAGTCGATTCAAAGTCTCAGATGATCCTAAACATGTCTAATTGCATATACTCAAAATTCAAAACCAGAATCGAATCACAACAATTTATAAAATTCCTAGATCAAGAGGTTATCCAACAGAAATTCCATAATTCATCATGATTTATCAAACTATCTTATAGATCATCATCAATTCTCACAACATCAAACGAAATACACATCAAATCCTTAATTATACATATTTTCAGAAATCAAAACTTAAAGAAATTAACTTAATTAACACCAATAAATTGATAATTAGTTGTGATATACCTCTAAAGATCCAAAATTCTCATTTTCTTCTTCTCTTTCTCTCTCCTTTATTTCTCTCTTCTCTCTCTAAAAATGGGTAGCTCGACCAAAATGAGAGAATTAGGGTTTTTAAAAGTGTATTTTTATACTAAGTGGTTAATTTTTAGTATTTACGAATTTGCCCCCAAAACTTTCAAAGTATAACAATTTGGTCCCTAAAATAAATCTAAAGTCATACAAATAAACCCAATACTAATCGTATATCCTTAACCTATAAAATATTACTAATAACAATATATAATTCAAATATCACCAACATATAAATAAAATACGTATATTTATACATATATAAATACTTATTCTTACCAGTCATGGATACTGGTTACTACATAGTCTTTCTCAATTAAGATGCTTGATCCTCAACGAGCTGGGCGTCGAGCACTGTAGCATAGGTAATGTAGCTGAGGTATTGTAGGATATTTGGTGTTTTTGCTTGTTTTTCTTTGAATTTTCATTCCAAATAGCTTAACTATATCTAAAGAAAAAGTCTCTCATTTAAAACATTTTTTCTTATATGTTTTGGAGTTTTCCAAAAGATTTTGGAGCCACCTTACCGCTCGGCCATACCACCAAAACGATACAAAATAAATGAAAATATTTCTATTAACTTAAAATCTACAAAATAAAATTAATACATATAAAAAGTCATATATTCTTATTTAAATTAAGCAATTATCAATTTTAAAAGAGATGCAATATAATGTATAAAATGCACTTATCACCCTCTTCGAACATTTTTTCAAGGAGGCCTGAATGCACACACAATCTGCTTGTAGCTTTGTGTTATCACCCTCAGGCTCTTCTTGCAATTGGGAACTCTTTCTTAGCTCCTCTATCTTAGCTTTGAGTTCTTTGTTCTCCTTTTCAAACTGCATAAGATCTAAATTGAGGATAAGGTTCCTCCTCTTGAAATAGATCTCTATCGTTGTTTGCTTCCATGAGCTGAGCAAAGCATTTGATCTCTTTGCTCTTGGAAGATGACTCAGCTCTTGAATGCTTCGATCGCAAAGAAGTTATCTTGCAATGCCTGTATAATGACAGAAAGGACTTAGCAAAAAGTTACGAAAATAAGCATAAAGAAAAGATCCTTTTAGTTTTAGTACTAAATGTATAAAAGTGGAACACGAAACACATGAAGAGAGAAAAGATCCTTTTATGAAAGGGAATACAGACCCTTTCATAAATACAAATCTCACACTACATTTGAGAAGTAGACCCTATGAAAAAGTAACAAACCCTATAAAAAAGGGAAAGAAGAGACAGTTTCATAAAAGAAATGTGTATACCACACCACACTGGGGAAGTAATCCCTATGTAGATGAAATACAAATCCTACAAAAGAGGGAAGAACGAGACCTTCTAACACTAAAAAAGTAGACCTATGAAAGAGGAACATAAACCCCACAAAAGAGGTAAGAAGTGACCTTTTTTTGAATGGGAATATAAACTCACACCACACTGGAGAAATAGATCCTATGAAAAGGGAACACAAAGCTTACAAAATGAAGGAAGGGGAAACCCTTTCATAAAAGCAATACATATCCCATACCACATTAGGGAAGTAGATAGAAAATAGAAGAAAGAAACCCCTTAAAAATAAAAGAAATATAGACTCATAAAAGAGAGAAGAAGGAGACCTCTTAATACTAGGGAAGTAGATCCTATGAAAAAAGAACATAAATCTCACAAAATATAGAAAAAGTAACCCTTTTTTGAATAGGAATACAAACTCACACCGCACTAAAAAATAAACCCTATGAAAGGGGAAAACAAACCCCATAAAATGAAAGAAAAAGAAACTCTTTCATAAAAGAAATACATACCCCATACCAAACTAGGAAAGTATATCTTATAAAAAAGAAACACAAGCCTAATAAAAGAGGAAAGAAATAAATCTCTTAAAAAAACTTATTCACTATTTCAGCATCTGCTAAGACTTGAACTCCTAATTTATTGGAGAAATAGACCCTATAAAAGGGAACACGAACCCCATAAAATAAAGGAAGAAAAAACTCTTTCACAAAAGGAATACATACCCCATACCCCATGAGGGAGGTAGACCCTATAAAAAAAACTTTTAAAAGAGAAATACAAACCCCACAAAATGAAGAAAAAACTCTTTCTTAAAAGGAATACATACCCCATAACCCCCGATGGGAGTAGACCTTGTAAAAAAGAAATACGAATCCAATAAAAGAGGGAAGAAAAAAACCCCTTAAAAATAAAATAATATTCATTGTCTTAGCATATGCTCAGACTTAAATTCCCAACCTCGTGACTAGGGCAGTGCATACTTGACTACTCTATCAAGCCATCATATACGCATCCCTTTAATAGAAAGAAGATATGGATCGCATATATATGTATGCTAATTTTGAAAGAGGAAATTTTGATGTAACAATTAACGTATGGCAATAAAAGATTAATAATTTATATAATATATATTAACTCTTATATAAATTCTTTACATACAATTTGTTGTGGCCTGAAACAAAGTGGATTAATTAGTCAAAATAAATAAAAATAAATTTAGTTAACAAGAGATAATGTTGAATGATAAATGATTACACATAAATTTGATAAAAATAATTTGTTTGAAAATTTATTATTGTAGTATTACTTCTATGGACATTACTCATTATAAAGTTAGAAAGATATATTATTTTGATGTTAATGATATTCCTACATCTAAAAAGCAATTTTAGTAAAAATAAGTAGTTTTCTTTGTAAATTTAGTAGCTAATTTAAAAAATAACATTTGAACTAGTGGAATAATGAGATAATGATACTTTTTTAATTATTCTATTTATAAATATTATGGTATTATTTTCTTTAGATAAGATCAAATATTAATAGATTTGTTGGAGTAAATTTATGAACTAATCTACCAATGATAGATTTTAAATTTTTGAATCTAATCCAATTTATCAATTTATAAAATTCAAGAAGAAACATCGGTTTGGATGGGACCATACGAATTAAACATATTGAATATTAGATTTTGAATACCCCTATTTCAAATAATTTATAGTAATGATATGCTTACTGATAAGCACATTTTATATATGATATTATACCCCTCGTAATTAGATAATTGCTCATTTTGAATATAAATTTATGGCTTTTTATGTATATTAATTTCATTTTGTAGGTTTCAAGTTAATGGAGTTATTAGGGATAAAAATTCAAAGAAAACAAGTAAAAACACCAAATATGCTACAATGCCGTGAACAATGACGGAGCTACAGTTCATAACAGTGTCTTGCTATAGTACCGTGCCCAGGCTTTAGAGCCCGAGCGCCAAAATAGGCTCCATTGGCAGAATGTGCAGCGCCTAAGTGCCAATATGTGGCGCCTAGGTGCCAATACGTGTTTCATTACCCATTTTTTTGCCCTAATTTAAAATTTATAAATACTACCATTTAGCCCTTTTTTAAAGGGGAGAAAGGAGAGCACGAAATAGAGAGAGAAACTCTAGTTTTTAGTGAGAGAAACACTATTGAAGCTTAGATTAAGGAAGATTATTGAAGATTGAAGACTCCAAAGGCTTCTCTAACTAGGTCATTCTTCTCTCTCTACTGCATTTATATTTATTTATAGTTTGTAATTGTATTTTGTGTTAATTTGAACGTGAGTACTTTTATGAATATTTGGATGAATGTAGTTGAATATTTCACTATGAATTGCTAGATTATAAGTTCTAAGGCTTGATGGAACTCTATTGAACTCTATGTATTGATGTGATTTTGTCATTAATGACTATTTGATGCTTATTCATTTATGCCTTTTATGTATTTAATACTTCTATTTGCATTGGAAAATGGATTGGATGAATTAACCATTTAGGGTATGTGTTTGGGAAAGTTTAATCCATATGTTGGTTGTAAAAGGCATAGCTTTGAGTTTGTTGAGTTGGGAGACTAATTAACTTAGAGTAGTCACGTAAGCTAACTTAATGTATGTATATATAACGGGTTAGATAGGGATATCAACTTGTTTGTATATGCATAAAGTCTCATTCGGTACTCGAGAGAGGGAATGAGATTATTCTTAAGCCCTTGATTAATGAATACATTAGATTAGTTGTTAATTACTAATGACAAAAAGCATAGAAACAATAGAGGGAAATCAAGTCCCTAAAACCCTCATTGCCATAGAACTATCATTTCTCTAATTTATCAATTTACTTAGTTTAAAACATTTTTAATTTCAAAATTTAACTTATTCTTTAAATTCGCTTAGATAAAGTTAGGTTGCCGACATCATAGTACTTAGCATTAATTTAGGACACAATCCTCGTGGGAATGATACTCACTCATCACTTTATTACTTGCTCATTACCCGTGCACTTGCGGTTACAAATTTATGTGTGTATAATTTCCCAAACATTTACAGTTACATAATTGAAATATAAATTTTGTATCGTAACTTATGTGAATTCTAATGTGTCTAATATTGATTGTCTACTATAAAAAAATTTTGGTGATAGAAAATCACAATCACAAATCATGTTTTGTAACAGACCATTTCTATTCCCAAAAGTTATTTTAGCAATCTATGAGAGAAAAATAAATTATCACAAAATAGTGATAGATAAATTTTGGGATAAAAAAAATGTACTAACTCATGGATTGATGTACTTTGTGATAGAATTTATTTATTACTAATTTGTGATATTTGTCCTACGTATACAACTCTTATATGGTACATATTGCCCACGTGGAAGATTACGTGAATAATGATTTGGCAAATGACGTAAGTGTGATGTCATGATGCTAATGTCATATAAAATTAATATCTATCACAAATTTGTAATAAATGTATATCATTATCCGGTGATACTTGTATCAAAAAAATAAATTTTCACTAATTTTATTTTATAATCAATTTTATACTATTCATGTATTTAAATATATTCATATATTTATATTAAATTATTTTATATATTTATATGTGTAGTAAAATATGTATATATATATAAATTAAATATGAATAACTAAAATTAAATTTAAATTATAAATAGCTAATTTAAAATTATATTCATATGTTTGTTGGAGAATAATTAAACTTCACACAAAAAACATTTATATTATTAGCACAAGAATTATTATAAAAGAATGAACACTCAAAATACAACTCTTAAACACTTAAATTTTTTTCTAACACAAATAAAGCTCTAAGAGCAATTTCTCTTCCTCACTTCTTGCATTCTTCACGCTTTACTTGTTGCAAATGCTGAAACTTAAGGGGTATTTATACTTGTGTTTGATTAATCTACACCACACAAAGTGATACAGATCACTTTAATCTACACCATACAAGTATCTATCTACCTAACTTAATCTTTTAATTAAAATTACACAAGTGTCCCCTTTACCTAATCTAATCATAATCAAACCATAAATATCAACTCTCATTTACCTAACTTAAGAAACTTCCATGGGTTGGATTAAGGTTCCATGGAATGGATTTGGGCTTGATGAATATGTCGGCAACTTGATCTTGAGACTTTACATACTCTAATTATATATCCTTTCTTATTATGCATTGTCTTATGTAGTGATAATGAGTATCGATGTATTTACTTCGATCATGGAAAACAGGATTCTTTGCTAAAGTCATTGTTGACTTTTTGTCAACACAAATTTTTATTGGTTCTTCTTGTGGCAATCCTAACTCCTTCAGCAAAGATCTCAGCCAAATTGCATGGCAAACAGATGAAGTACCAGCTACATACTCAGCTTTACATGTGAAAAGTGTAACAATTGGTTGTTTCTTCAACATCCATATAAATTCAGTATCTCCCATAAAGAACACAAATCCAGTAATGCTTTTTCTATCATCCAAATCTCCAACCTAATCGTCATTGCAATATCCAACTAACTTGTAATTATCAGAAGAAGAATAAAACATGCCAAAATTAATTGTACCTTTAATATAAGTGGTTGTGGGATTCTCCATATAATGACTCACAAGTCTAGTGGCATTGAGAATGTCAAGTCTTGTACATGTCAAGTATCTCCAGGTTCCAATTAAAGCTCTTTAAGAGTGTTAGATCCACACATTCATCTTTATCATTCTTGGATAATTTGAGTTCACACTCTATTGGTGTACCTATTGGTTTGCAATTCTCTATCTTTAACTTCTTAAGAATCTCATTTGAGTAACTTCTTTGAGAGATAAAGATTCTATCTTCCTTTTATTTTACCTCAATCCCAAAGTAAAATGACATTAGTCAAATGTCAGTCATCTCAAATTCTTTGGCCATTACTTTCTTAAACTCTTAAAACGTGCTTAACTTATTTTCTGTAAAGATTAAGTCATCCACATGCAATCATACGATTAAGATATCTCCATTTTTGATCTTGATATAAAGAGTATGCTCATAAGGGCATTTGGTGAAGCCATTCTTCACGAAGTACTTGTCAATTTAACTGTTCCACGCTCTTGGTGCTTACTTCAATTAATAAAGGGCCTTCTTTAGCTTTAAGACCTTGTCTTCATATCCTTTGACCTCATATGCCAATGGTTGTTGGATATAAACTTCTTCTTTGAGAAATCTATTTAGAAATGAAGACTTGACAACCATTTGATGAAGCTTCCACCTGTCTTGTGCTGCTAAAGAAATAATCAATCTTATAGTTTCCATGCAAGCAACTAGCGCAAATACCTTATTATAGTCAATACCAACTCTTTGACTATAGTCTTTTATTATTAGCCTCGCTTTGTATCTTTCAATTTCTCCGTAAGAATTATTTTTTATTTTATATACCCACTTGACACCAATAGCCTTGTGGCCTTTGGGAAGAGTATCAAGTTCTCATGTGTCATTCTTTATTATGGATTTGATTTCTTCATCCATCACATCTCTCCACTTCTTATTTGGCACAACTTTTCAAAAATTTACTGGTTCACAATTAACAAAGAGGCAAAAGAGAGTAAAATTATCTAGCCTTTCAATTACCTCATAAAGTTCATGTATGCTCTTTGTGCGTGACACGGCTCTTTTATTTAAATTCTAAGATGTTGATGATAAAGATTATGCACCTTCATAAGTTATTGTTGTCGGTGAAGTAGGTAGGGTAATTGCTTCTTCTTGCTCATCTCTTGCTTGCCCTATCACTGGTTGCTCATTTTCTTCTTCAGAAAATAGAAATAAGTTATAGTTATCTGTATTAAAACTCTAATCCCAATTGTTTTATTTATCAAATTTCACATCTCGACTTATCACAATCTTATCAGTGCTTAGATTGTACAACTTATAACCTTTGGAGTTGTTGTCATATCCAATAAAGATGAACTTTTCGCTTTTATCATTGAGCTTGGTTCTTTTCTCATTCAGTTCGTACACATAAGCTATACTTTCAAAAACTCTTAGATAAAAGCCACTAGGCTTTCTCCCACTTTAAGCTTCTTGCGGTGTCTTTCCCTATACACTTCTTGTTAGAGATTAATTTAATAAGTACATAGTAATTGCTACAGCTTCGGCCCAAAACTCCTTTGGCATTCTCTTGCTTTTAAGCATACTTTGTGCCATATCGAAGATTGTTCTATTCTTCCTCTCAACCACTTTATTTTATTAAGAGGATCTTTAAACTTTTAAAGATAGACGTATCCCATTGTTTTATAATAAGCTTGACACTCTTTGGAAGTGAATTATCCTCTTCAATCCGATCTCATAGCTTTAATCTCACGTCCATTTTCTTTCTCTACAGCAGCTTTAAATTTCCTAAAAGCTTCAAATGCTTCTGATTTTTACTTCAAGAAGTACACCCAAGTTTTTCTTGAAAAATCATCAATAAAAAAAAGGAAATAATTACTTTTACTATGAGAGCTTGGTTTGATTAAACCACACACAATCGTATGTATAAGCTCGAGTGGCTTTTGGGCTCTTGAGTTTAACTCTTTTGCAAAGCTTTTTCTAAATTGCTTCCCAAATAAACATCCTTTATATAGTTGATCGGGATGACTGATGAGATGCATAATAACTCTAGTCCTTTAAAATTACGATGTCCAAATCGAATATGCCAAAGCTAAGTTATGTCTTTGCAATAGGCCTTCAGACACTTTGTAGCATCATTTTGAATGTTTAAAAGGAACATTCGATTTCTAGTCATTGAGACCTTTGCTATTAAATTATTGTTATTATCACTCATAACATGACTATTTTGTTTCATATGAATATCATATCCTTTCTCTAAGAGTTACCCCAATCTTGAGATATTATTTCATGTTGGGAACAAAATAAACATTAGAGATGAATTGGTGCTTTCCATCTTTCAAGCGGATTAAGATATTACATTTGCCTTTCACCGGTATCTATGATTCATCTCCAAAAGAGACATTTTCGCTCACAGTTTTATCAAATTTCGTAAACATGTTTCTTCTTCCATATATATAAATACTGGCGCCTGTGTCAAGGTACCACGTATTGTCTTCTCCTGCAGCATTATTTTATATGCTAACAATAAAATAGCATCATCTTGATCTATTTTCTTAACATGATTTGCTCTTCCTTCAACTTTATCGTTGGAAGCTTTGCATTCAGAGGCATAATGCTTGTACTTCTGACATTTGTAACACTGAACTTGAAACTTGTCATACTTTGAGCTTGAGTGTCCTCTTCTACAACCTCTAGTTGAAATTTCTCCTCTTCTATTATTGTTGTTGTAATTTTAACCTCCTCCACGTCCACAACTTGTTTTGCAGCCACGACCTCTTTTGCGTTGGCTTCTTTCATTGCCAAAATGTTCTTCTTTCTTTTTGACTTGCATTTTTAAGAGTTTCTCTGTGATTCCTTGCTTATTCTTGTGCTTTTCTTCATATGCTTTCAATGATCCCATCCAATTCTCGATTGTCATTTCTTCTAAGTCTTTAGTTTTTTCAATAGTCACAACTATATGCTTGAATTTTAGATTTAAAGAGTGAAGTATCTTCTTCATTATTCTTACATCTTTTAACTTTTTACCATTGCTTTTTAGTTGATTAGAAATGGCTAAGACTCTTAAGAAATAGTTAGAAATAGACTCGGATTCTTTCATATGTAGAGATTCAAATTCACCCATTATGTTTGGAGATGAACTTTTTTCACTTATTCACCTCATTTGTAAGAGGTTTAAAGCTTCTCCCATGCTTACTTAGCGAAAGTTTCACTTGAAATCTTCTCAAAATCGTTATTGTCTAATGCTTGATAGATAAGGTAAAGAGCTTTCTTGTCTCTCTTTTTTGAATCCTTCAAACTTTTCTTTTGTTATTAGGTTAAAGTAGCCTCATCTTGTGGCTCACTACAACCTTTCTCAACAACTTCCTAAACATCATGTGCACCTAAAAGAACTTTCATATTGATACTCCAATTTTTATAGTTATTATTGTTGAGTATAGGGACTTAGAAGGATAACATATCATTGCTAGCCATACTTTTAAATTTGAAGAAATTTTTGGTAAAGCGTGACGAAGTTTTGAACGTTTATTTTTGGTGATTCTTGCAGCACCGTGCTTGTTTCCTCAAGCTTTTGTAGCCTTGACTCTGATACCACTTTGTTGAAGAAGAATTAGACTTCACATAAAAGGAAATTGTATTGTTAGCACAAGAATTCTTACAAGAGAAGGAACACTCAAGTTTTTTCTCACACAAATAAAGCTCTAAGAGCTATTTTAAACACACTTAGAAGCTTTGCTTCCTTTATTTCTCTTCCTCACTTTTTGCTCTCTTCACGCTTCAATTGTTACAAATGTTAAAACTTAAAGAGTATTTATACTACTTGATCATTCTCCACCACACAAAGTGATACACATCACTTTAATCTACACCATACAAACGTCTATATACCTAACTTAATCTTTTAATTAAAACCACAAAAGTATCCCATTTACCTAATTTAATCTTTAATCAAACCATAAGTATCAACACTTCTTTACCTAACTTAAAAAAATTTCATAGGTTAGATTAAAGTCCTATAAAATGGATTTGGGCTTAGGTCATTAAATAAGTTTAGTATTCAACAATGCTATCATTCTGGATAGCTAATTTAAAATAATTTTAGTATTCAGCAATGCTATCATTCTGGATAGCAAATTTAAAATAAATTTAGTATTCAACAATGCTATCATTCTAGATAGCCAATTTAATAAAGGGAGAAAAAAATGAGAATTAACCTTAACATTCCATTCTATAGTAAATCACTACATTCCTCGCCAAAAGAAAAAGAATGTAATTCCACTCACTCATTGCCAATAATGATTGGCTTTAAAAACCTAGTAAGATAGCATAATATATTTTCCATGCTTAAAATCCCATGCATGTACCAGAATCTGTTTCTCCACCAATAAACCAAAGCTTAAAAAGTCAAACAAGTTGAACTCACATGTGACACAAGCCTGAGTAACAAAGACCTTAACTCACCATCAATATTTTCAAACAACTTAAAAGTATTTCTTGTGTACAATAGCTGGACCAGACTCATCGTATTCACCCTTAGATATCCACATCTGCATTAAAGAGGAACGAATTCAGGGAAGAAAACCGATAATATTTGTTTAATTAACACCCTTTTTCAACATTATGGAAAATCAAATTGTGGAATAAAATATCACATTATTTTTCCTCTAATTTCTTCAGCTACTATTCCTTCAAGTATTTTCTTCTAGCCTCATATCTCTCAATGACACAGGCATATGTTATTGGATCATAACCATTCCATCAGTCTCGTTTATCATAATCCAATTCAAAAGTCTCAATCTTTTCATCTTGTGCAATATGCATGTTTGTCCACTTTGCTCCTACTTTCTATGGCCTCTCCATGCATGACTTAGAATTATGTGTCAATGCCCCACAAATTTAAGAACCAAATGGAAATTTGAGATCACTTATGACATACAACTTTATCACAGTTGGTAACTAAAATTGGAATGGAAAAATTACTGTCAACTAACATTTTTACTAGAATGAGGGGATAACTTAATTGAAGGAAGTAGAGAGAATTAGTAAAAGCTAAATAAGGAGTAACTTTGCAGAAGCGAAAGAATATAAACAAGAAATATAACCTAAGTAATATAATGTAGAACAAGTAATTAAAAAATAAAAGAGAGAAAGGTAAAAGAAGAACACACAGAGTTTACATGGTTCGACAACTTGCTTACGTCTATGGCTGATCAAGATCACACACTCTTATTATCGAATCACAAGACACTCACAAAATATGCCTTTTACAAGAAAGACTCATAAAGTAATCACTCTTTCTTGCAATTAAGGAATTATCTCTCACTAAAAATTATAAAGTATATTTGATCAAAACATTTCTACAACGATCACCAAGATGTGTTTACAAGCCAATAGAGAGCCTTTATATAGGCTTTAAAATGACCTATGTTTACCCTAAACTTGTGGGAGTCATATTATGGAGTCCTAAAATAAGTGGAAGAGGAAACAAATTGTAACAAATCGGAAAACTATTCCCCGCGCTAGGTGCCGCGGTGCTCAGGTTCTGACTTGGGCGCCACGGCACCCACACCTAGGTACCGTCTCTTGCGTCTTTTTCCTTCTTTGACATCCGTCTTCAATTCTCGTGTATCTAATTCACTCGGCTTACTCTCTAAATCATATCCCAATAATTCTTAATCAACTTTCTCATAAATTTCCTCATTGATTCAAAATCATTCACAAAGTAACTCAATCTTTCATCTCTACATCTTCGGTCACCCTCACAAAGTAGTGACTCTAGTTAAGTCTTTGCATAAGATGAACTTAACCGATGGCAGTAGCTTAGTCAATATATTAGCAAGGATTTTAAATGACGCTATCTTCGTTATTCTAACTTCACCACTTTGGACAATCACTTGAATGTAATGGAGCTGCGCATCAATGTGTTTAGGCCTCTCGTAAAACACTTAATGGTTGCTTAGGTGTATGGCACTCTGACTGTCACAATATACACCGTTGTTCATATCTTCAATAGCCATTACCTCTGCGCATATGCCTTTTAACTATACGGCCTCTTTAATAGCTTCACCAATAGCTATGTACTCCACGTCTGTGAAAGATAGTGCAACCACATATTGTATAACTGATCTCCAATATACACTACACCCAAACACTGTGAATACATAACCCATCAACGATATTCTCTTATCTAAATCACCTGTATAATCTGAGTCTACGTATCCTCTTACCATTTCACTACTATTCTCATCCTTTTTATACATCAACCCATGATTTGACGTCCCCTTAAGATATCTCAAAATTAGATTCATTACAAGTCAGTGATCTTTACCCAGATTTTTTATGTATCTATTCACCACACCACAACCTATGCTATGTCTGATCTTGAGCAAACCATTGCATACATGATGTTCCCAACAGCCTTTACATATGGCACTTTACTCATCTGCAATTTCTCCTCTTTGAATCTCGGCGACTGTGCTGCTGAAAGTTTGAGATATATGGCCAAATGAATAGAGATAGCCTTTGCGTTGAACATACCAAACTTCTCTAAAATTTTGAGTATATATCATTGTTGAGACAAGAATATAATATCTCTTATTTTCTTTACAATATCCATACTCAATATTCTCTCCGCTGCTTCCAAATCTTTCATCTTAAACTTACCACTCAACTGCTTCTTGAGTTTCTGTATTTCTTTTATATTTTTACATGCGATCAACATATTATTGACATATATAAGCAAATACATCATCTTACAACTTATGTTCTTGAAGTACATGCATCCATTATACTTGCTCCTACTATAACTACAAGCCATCATAAACTCATCGAATCTCTTATACGTCTGTCTAGGTGATTGTTTTAACCCATATAATGACTTCTTTAGTAAATAAGCATAATCTTCTTTCCCTAGCTCCTCGAACCCTTGCAGTTGTGCCAAGTATATCATATCTTTAAGCTCTCTATACAGAAAAGCTATCTTTACATCCATCTACTCTATATGTAAATCAAGATTTGCACACATAGCAAACAAAATCCTAATGGATGTGTATTTGACGACTGGAGAGAATATCTCATGAAAGTCAACTCTCTCTATCTGAGTAAAATCTTAGCCTTGAATCTAGTAGGCTTTCTCCTCGGTATCCCCTCATTCATCTTATACACCTACTTGTACCCTACTAGTTTCTTTTGAGGTCTCTCCACCAACTTTCAGATATTGTTCTTCCTAAGAGAACTAATCTCTTCTTCAATAGCCTGCTGCCATTCTTTCTTGTTTTCACTCTCTATAGCCTCACCATATATTCTATGCTCATAATACTCAAAAGTGTAAGGAAAATTAAAAGAATGAGCAACTAAATCTACTTGTGCATACCTGACTGATAGGTTATCATTCTCTTTAGCCTATCGCTGGTTAGCTGGTACTTATCAAGTTTCATCTCAAGAGTCCTAGTCTTTCCTAGGTAGACTTGGAGGAACTCGCCAATGTTCTTGGTTCATCTTCAAGGATCTCCTTGTTGAAATGCTGATCTGGGGGCATATCAGATCTACTCTCAGGCTCTACTTCAACTTCTATTTACTCGGGTGTTGAGTCTTCTTTGGACACGGGTTCTTTTTTCTCATCTTCTTGAGAGGTTTTCAGCATGGTCATCTCATCGAATGTCACATCACAGCTTATGATACTCTTTGGTGGTGTTAAATCTTTACACCATACCTTGTATCATTTCACTCTTTTGGGATATCCTATAAATACCCATTTGATAACTCTAGGTTCCAACTTCCTCTCCTTAACATCTATAAAGGCGATGCAATCAAATATTTTGAGGTGGTCATACTTAGAAGGATTGTTAGACTATTTCGCTTTTGGCGTCTTGAAGTTAATTGCTGATAAGGAACTTTTATTAATCAAATAAGCTATAATCACTACAGCTTTTTTTTCAAAATGCCTTGGACATCTTCGCATTGGTAAGCATGCATCTAACCCTTTCAAGTATAGTCTTATTCATTCTCTCAGTTACTCCATTCTGCTGTGGTGTTGATCTTACCATTCTATGCCTTGCAATCCCATGCTTAGCACAAAACCCATCAAACTCTCTATCGCAAAACTCGAGGCCATTGTCGGTTCTTAAGCTCTTCACCCTTTTGCTAGTTTGATTCTCAACAAGAGTTTTTTAAGTCTTGAACACATTAAATACTTAATCCTCACTCTTCAACACATAGACCCACAACTTTCTCGAATAGTCATCAATCAAACTGAGAAAATACCTAGCATCACCACGAGTAGCTGTCTGAGCTGCTTCCAAAAAATCTGAGTGTATGTAGTCAAAGTACCCTTAGTCTTGTGCTCTCCGATACTAAACCTCACCCTATGTGCTTTTTCAAGTACACGATGCTAAAAAAACTCCAATGACTGGAACTTATCCTCACCAAACGCTTTTTGACTAAATAACTCCTTCATATTTCTCTCACTTAGGTGTGCTAGTATAAGATTTCATAACTTATTTGCATATTTGCATCATCTACAGAGATTAATTCAGAACCACTCATAACTTCACCTTTAAGCACATAGAAACCTTATGCTTCTCTTCTCTCATTACTACCATGAAACCCTTTAATACTCTTAAAACCCCTCAGTCGATCCTAATGGAATACCCATTCTGCTCTAAAGTCCCTAGTGAGATCAAGTTTCTCTTGAGGTCAAGAACATACCTAACATCTGTCAATTATTTCACTCGCTTATCATGCAACCTAAGTCGAATATTACCAATTCCTATCACTTGACATGTGATGTCATTACCCATTTATACCTTACCACTACTAATGGGCTGGAAATTTATAAACCAAGACTTTTGTAGGCACATGTGAAATGTACAACCAGAATAAAGAATCCATTGTATAGTATTCTTACCACCAGTAGCGCGAGTGTCTTTTTTTCCTAGGAGTGCCCCTCTTTTTTCTTTAGCACCCGCTTTCTTCTTGTCTTGTGCTTTCTTTTCTAGACACTACTTTATGAAGTACCTTTCTTTCTTACAGTAATAGCATTTCTTAGGAGTTCTAGACTTAAATCTTAAGCCATTTTTCCTTCCATCTCTATACGAAGACCTTCCTCTTACAGATAGACTTTTTGCATTGTCCTCGATATACTTCTCTAACAACTTTGAGTTTAATAATGATTTCACATCGCTCATCGCTAAACTCTCTCTATCGTAAAGTAGTGTATCAACAAAGCTCTCACAACTCTTAGAGAGCGAACTCAGCAGGATAATTATTTTATCTTTATCTTCAATCTTGATGTTGATAGACTCAAGATCAAGAATGATATTATTGAAGGCATCTATATGATCTTTCATCAGCGTCCCCTCTGACATGAATAGCTAATACAGCTTCTTCTTTATATGTAATCTGTTGGCCAACGAGTTTCGCATATAAAGGGATTCAAGCTTCTTCAAAAGATCAATTGTCATTGTCTTACCTACTACTTCCCTCAGTACTTCATCGCTCAATGATAGAACGATTGTGTTGTGAGCTATTTCTTGAATGTTCCTCCTTTCTGCTTTAACTTTAGATGACTCTAGCATTTTTTCTTCTTCATTAGATGGAACTGCAGTCTCCTTTAATGCCGAGACTAACCGTTACCTCACCAATAACGCCTTTACCTTTATTTTACACTGATTGAAGTCATTCGCCCTGTTGAATTTCTCTACCTCATACTTAGGTATAGTCATGTCTACTCAAAACTAAGCTCAGATACCAGTTTTTTGAAGCAAAAGTACATAAATAAGCAATATAACCCAAGTAATATAATGCAAAACAAGTAATTAAGAAACTAAATAGAGAAAGGTAGAAGAAGAACACATAGAGTTTACGTGGTTCGACAACTTGCCTACGTCCATGACGGATCAAGATTATACACTCATATTATTAAATCACAATGCATTCACAAAGTATGCCTTTTATAAGAAAGACTCAAAAAGTAATCACTCTCTCTTGCAACTAAGTGATTTTCTCTCACTAAAAATCACAAAAATTACCAAGATGTATTTAGAAGCCAATAGAGAGCCTTTATATGGGCTTTAGGACAACCTAAGTTTACCATAAATGTGTAGGAGTTGTATTAGGGAATCCTGGGACAAGTAGGAGACGAAACAAGTTGTAACAAATCAAGAAACCGTTCCCTATGTTGGGCACCACGGTGCTAGGGCGCCTTGTCTGGGCCCCGTAGCGCTGGTCACCTGGTACCGTAGTGCTCAGGTTCTGATTTAAGCATTCGGTGCCCACACCTTGGCACTACGGTGCCTATACATGGCCACCGCCTCTTGTATCTTTCGCCTACTTTTGTGTCTATCTTCAATCCTCGCATACCGAATGTACTCGGCTTTCTCTCCAAATCATATCCCATTTGGCTATGTCGACCATGCAAAAATCTAAACAGATAATAGTGATGGACATGAACTTTTCATGGAGCAAATAGAATATTCTGTGTCTACAATTAAAGCCAAGTCAACCAATTAACCATTCATATCCTTGAAAGTTTTTTACCGAAAAGCTTTAGATAGAGTTCAAAAAAACTTGCAACGTTTTAATCTATTAAATGTTTCACTTGCATGTATGAATGTTTGTTGAAGGTTACAGAGTTAGTCGAATGTTCTAATACTTTTTTATTAACGGAGGCATATAATTACAAATAAATATAAGAGAAAGAATATAAAAACAAGATCAATCAAATATGCAACACAACCAATTTATATGGTTCGACATCCACGGTAGATCAAGGGATCTTAGCCTCTCTTATTAACTCTTTTAGAGAGTACAAAGAAAAAACAAAATAAAGAACTCTTAAATAAATCTATATAGCGTACCTTTATTCATACAAGAATAATAAACGTCCACAATGATTTCACCATAATGCACACAAATATCCAGTGTCTACATAGTTCTTTAATCTTTCTTAGAATCTCTTATTTAATGCTTGATTTAATTCTAAAGGTTTATAAGGAATATATAGTGCTTATAAAGTCCTTAGAAACTCTAAACATAATTAAAATAAGAGTCATGTGTGTAAGAACTCAATAATTCTTTGACACGTTAATTTAAGATATTATTTAAAAAATGTAATATTATTTGTATAATATATATGGTTAAAAAAATATTTAAGTGAGCTAGGAGATAAATTGTTTTTAAAAAAATAAAAATATCATTTTGGTCCCTGTTTTTATGAATATATATCAACTTACGTTTTCGTTTTTACAAGGACTAACATGGTATATATTGAACAAATGGAGACTAAATTAATATATATTCATAAAATTAAAAATTAAAATGACATATTTCCTTTAAAAAGTATCAAAGTAGTTGGAAAGAGAGATACAAGATGAATAATAGAGGGAATAATATCTCCTATCAATAGATTAGGGATAGGCTATAAAAAAGTTTATGGAGACATTCTTAAAATATAAATATTTATTTATAAATTTATCTCCTAACACTACTAAAAAAAAGGGCCTTCACTGACGCTAATCTTAGCGTCAGTGAATGGTTTCATTGACACCATTTCATAGTGTCAGTGTTATTCAAATCAGAAATTTACTGATACTATATATGATGTCGGTAAATTACTGATACCGTGGTATCAGTGATTCTTTGATACTACGGTATCAGTGGATCTCTAATACCGTAGTATTAATAAATTATTGATACCATGATATTAATAAATCACTAACACCGTGGTATCAGTGATTGTTTATTAAATTTAAAATATTTTTTTAATAATTTTGAATTTGAATTATTGGACTAGAATTTTGTATATATTTATAAACTATAATTCCATACATAAATACCACATCTAAGTAAATATAATTTTATTTTTTTATTTAAATAAATAAAAGTACAATTAGTAAAACATTCAAACTAAGTTTCACAAACAGTACAGAGCATCTCAATTTATATCTTAAAAAACTACAATAGTTCCATAAACACATTTAAATGTTATCAAAGTAAATTGTCAAAATTATCCTACTATGTAAAAATCTCTATGACTCTTCTTCTATCCATTACTCTTCTTCTATGGCCTTGCTTAACAACCACGAGATCTACTGGACACCTAGGCACGCTTTCATGATGCCTCATGGTATGATTTATAAGAGGCTACAAGTGCAAATGCTCTTTCAAATATCTTCACCGATGTATTTTAGATGTTGCGAGTTCAAAAATATGTTAGATTATAACATTCTAGGAATTTACTAAAGTATAAATGGGATAAACATAATATATTTTATAGCATCAATTTAGCTACTAAAAAAGCCTAACTATCATACTCAATCCATCAAAAAATGAGTAACATTTAGTATCTTTAAAACCAATAACAAAAACATATAAGCATCAACTTGAAAAAGATTGATTTTCAATACTAAAATTAAATTGCTAGCAAATAATTAAAATTCTTATCAAGTGTGTGCTATTGTGTTCACAATCAACAATTATACAGAAGCATTCATAAAGATAAAAAAAAAAGAGTAATTTTTTCTAGAACAATTAGAGGTATATGGCAGGTTACAACATGTCCAATAAAAAAGAATGAATATCACTACAAGAAGAAGATGAAGATGATGAGGATGAGGAACAATCGAACAAGTCTATAAAAAATAAAGAGATTTCCAAAATAGACATTAATCTTGAAGTCGAAGTATGATAGCAAGAAAAGTGCAAAGCACGTAACTATTTTGCAAGTTAGACAAACAACACTCATCTAACACATAAAACAAGGATCTCACCTTGTGAATACAAAAACAATTAATATCGATTAACCTAAAATAAAAGGCCAAATTACCTATACCCTCATAAAACTAGAAAAGTTACAATTGGAGCAACCAAAAGCCATCAAACTAGAAATTTGTTAAAGCAATAAATAGCCTATATAAATAAACATGATAAGGAATATACAATGAGAAAACATACCTTAAGTAAAAAAATAAATGATGAATCATATTTGCTTAGATGCTCCTGTCAAGAATGTAGAAAATTAATGATATACATGTATTATCTTCCGACTTCTGATTCATTTTTCATACTAAATACAATTATTGCATTCTTAAAATCAATAGTATGCATGTATTATCTTCTAACTTCTAATTCTCTATCGGGCTGTTACCAAAACAGGACAGCATTTGCTCCGGGATCCAATTGCTTAAGGTTTTCTAAATGGCTTGTCCATATATACTACACTCTCATTAGCACTAAACTAGTTGCCATAAACTTTATCTCTAAAACCTACATGTCAATGAGAGTAATTGAATATGTTACTGAGGTTAAAAATATAGATACATACAAAGAAAACTTAGCCCTTCACATTTAAGTCACAATTGCATCCCTAAATTTCAAACAAATCCACGTAATCAGCCCAACATATAAACATCACATAAATAATTCAAGCATTTCTACATAACAATTATAGCTACAATCAAACTATTTATGAATCCAAGGCCTGACAGTTATTATATCACATTCATTAAAATAAAGTTTATATACTAGCAGTTGTAAAACAGAATCATCTTTAGTTAAGTAAATAATTAGAAATGCATTGCGTCTAATAAACTCCCCAGGGTATGTAAAGAAAAACTTGGATTTATAAACAAGATAGAAGCATAGCTTCCACAAAACAAAAAAAAAAAAAAAAAGGTAGTCATGATAGTAGATCCAATTTCACAACAATGAAGGTACATAAAGTTAAATCATTTTCAAAAGCCAAAGGTCAACTGTTTTGTTTAACAGAAAGAGAACCAATGAGGAATAGTAAGTTATTATTAGGAAACAAAACACAGCTTGGTAACAGTTATGTTAACTTATCCACCAAATAAGCATAAATGATTTAGACAAAATACTAATGAATTTTTTCTCAAGAAGTCAAACAGGCTAGATCCTCTACTCAAGTGTATTTTATTTTGTTGCATTTGAATCCTTACTTAATTATTCCTGTCCTTGTCTATTTTTTAACTTGTCTTGTGACATCATACCATATTTTATGACTAAGACTTCATTGTAGTTATTTATTTAAAACTTAACTATGTTCTTTATGAGTATTCTAGTTATTTGAATGGGATTTGTATCAGCTACTACCACTTAAATGACAACTAAATAAGCAATAGAGAACACTTGGCAACTGTTATGATCAATCCAACATTTCCATCAAAAGGCACAAACTCAATGAACTGAATATTAATCGATCTATCTCGTGTCAACTCAATGCAATCATATATCTCATCATCATTAAACCCACGCAATACAACACAATTCACCTAAAAGAATACCTCACGTCTAGAAAAAAGAATATCACTTCAATTAGTCCAACAAAAGCCTCAAACAAAAATCAAAAGTTAACTTCTTTTGATGCCGAAGCAGTTCATATTATCCAAAGAATGCAATGTTAATTAGCGGCATAATAACACATTAATTAACTTAATAACTATAAATAACATCAAATACAACAAAAGTAAAAGACAGTTGTTTAAGATTTACTTGATGAAACGTTAGCAAACATTAAGATTCATCATATCAAGTAGCAAGCACTTATCATTCGAATCTAGCTTCACACAATTAACATTGCCACCACTATCACATATAAATCCCCATGATGACTCACAATCATAGTAGGAGTCTAATATTTTGAAGAAAGCTAATTACATTATCAAATTTAAGTTAATGAATTAATAGAAAATAAGCACAAGCCACAAAAATTTGTAACACAAGACAATTATGTGTAAAAGTTATCTTTGATCATTTATGAAATAATCTACACAAGTTAGAGCTATTAATTCAGGCCACACATGCAAGTGACACCCGAGCAACAATGCCAAAACCTGGAAAATTTAGGCAAATGGAGTAACAGAAAAATTGAAACGGTAGCTTCTGACGAAGGATTGAAGATAGCAGACAGAAATACAAACAAGACTGGCAAAAGAACATCAAGCAGTTTCAAGGCAGCCAAGGAACCGAGCAGTAGTAGGTTGAAAAACAGGGTAATGCACTACCTGAAATGGTCAGACAAGATCAAGGTAGTAGGATAAAGACTACTACCAACGACCACCATGAAAACAACCTCCACCGCTAATAACAACAAAAACACCCACTAAATTCATAACTCATACTACCCAATATAAGAACAATGATAAAACAAGAGTCATTAGACCATCAAAGCATTGGACTAATATGTAATAGTGTTCTGTAAAACTGACGGTGGAGATTGTGGCAACTGTCAAAAATTACATAAACCCCGGGCTAATGCTGCCCAGTTACTAAAGCCAGCAAGGATTGAAGAGATGCAACTAAGTCCAAACGGTGTTGAAGTTGGCCGGAGAGAAAATAACCGGCGACCAACACAGCACCAGAAAAGTTTTGTTTTCTCTTTAAGTTGGGAGTGTTTGCTGTATAGCCGCTGGGAAAATGGCCAAGTAGATCAATGTCAACCTGCACCGAGGGAGAACCAGTGGAGGGGAAGCCATGGGTCGTTGATCAGTGCCACCGTTAAATAGAGAGAAGGCCGAGATTTTATTTGCACTAAAGAGGTCACCCAGGGCCTGTTAAGAGAGTCATCGACAGCTGTGGCTCCAGCAGTAGCCGAAGGTGTCAAACTTTTCTTGTCTAGGGCCAAAAAAATGCTGAAGTTCCCGACGGCTTAGCACGGGCCGAGGAGCACACTACGATGGGTTGATGGCCAAGCAAGATTCAGAACCAGTGTACAAAACTAGAAACTAAAATAGGAAAAACAAAAAGAAAACATAACAGCAAATGAGAAAGGGAAGGAGTAGAAAGAGTAAAGCGGCGGCTTTGTTGGGAACTCTTTCGGTTGAGAGAGTTTGGGAAAGTTAAGGTTTTATGAATTAGATTTTCCTAATTCTAAGTCAATTTGATTAGCTGGGGTAAAAGATTGATGAGTAAAGTTTGGTAACAATGTTGTGCAAAAAAAAATAATAAGTAAAGTTTTTTAGCCTGATAGAGATTATAGAGAATTTTTTGTGTTACTATAGCCTTGAGAGAGAATATTGTTATTGCATTTTTGGAGTTGTTGAAATTTTGATCGGTCCTTTTTTATGTATGGGTGTTTTTATTTAAACAGGCATTTGTTTTTTATTTTCTTTTCAAAATTATTTTAATTAAAATAAATTTAATTACTTAAATTAAATAATCATGAGGTATATTTTAGATTCCATAATTTAATTTTAAGTGTTGTTTTGAATAAATTAAAATTAGTAATAAATTTGTTAGCTTTTATAATTTTTTATTACATTTAATTAAATAACCATGAGTTATATTTAAAATTTTAAGTTTTCTTTTAAATAAATTAAAATTAGTAATAAATTTGTTAGTTTTTCTAATTTTAATTATTACATGTAGTTATATATACTTACTATATTAATTATATTTTTTATCTATATTTTAATTTTAATTATAATGTTTAATGTAATTGAAATTGTATTTAAAACTATAACATTTAACGTAATTAAAATTGAAATTAGATTTGAAATTATAAAATTTAATGTTATTGAAATTAAAATTGAATTTGGAATAATAGCATTCAACTAATTGAAATTGAAATTATAATCAAAATTATAACATTTAACATAATTAAAATTAGATTGACATTTAACATAATTGAAATTGAAATTGGATTCAGAATTATCACATTTAATGTAATTGAAATTGAAATTGGAATCTGAATTATAAAATTTACCGTAATTAAAATTGAAATTGGAATCTGAATTATTATAAGATTTAACATAATTAAAATTAAATTTGAATTTGAAATTATAATATTTAACGTAATTGAAATTGAAAATAGATTTAGCAGTTAACATAGTTGAAATTGGATTACATATACTTACTATTCTAATTATATTTTTTGTTCATATTTTAATTTTAATTATAAGATTTAATATAATTGAGATTGTATTTAAAATTATAATATTTAATATAATTAAAATTGAAATTGGATTTGAAATTATAACATTTAGTATAATTGAAGTTAAAATTAGATTTGAAATTATAATATTTAAGGTAATTGAAATTAAAATTACAATTAAAATTATAACATTTAACGTAATTAAAATTAGATTTAAAATTATAGCATCTAACATAATTGAAATTGAAATTGGATTCGAAATTATAACTTTTAACATAATTGAAATTAGAATTATAACATTAAACATAATTGAAATTGGAATTAGAATCTAAAATATAATATAACGTAATTGAAATTAAAATTAAAATTTAATTTAGAATTATAACATTTAACGTAATTAGAATTAAAAATAGATTTAGAATTGTAATAGTTAATGTAGTTAAAATTGGATTTAAAATTATAACATTTATCCTAGTCAAAATTGAAATTAGATTCAGAATTATAACATTTAACTTAATTAAAATTGAAATTAAATTTGGACTAATTATAACATTTAACATAAAAATAGAAAAAAAATGGTCAAAACGGTGTAAACATTTAAATTTAACTAATACCCAAAAGCATTAAAGTGAAAAAGCAAAAAATGATGTCGCTTTTTGTATTATATTGCTTTTTAAAATTTTAAATTTATTTTAACAATTAAATATTTTTATTAAAAAATAACTTTCTGATGCTATGGTATCACTAATTTACTGACACTTTATTTTCTGATACTACAGTATTAGTATTTCACTGATATTTTTTTTTTCAAACACTATAATATCAATAATTCACTGGCAATAGGTTTCACTGACACTATTTAGAAAAGTGTCAGTAGCATAGTATCAATAAAGCTCATTTTTGTAGTAGTGTAAAAATAAAATTTTTAAGTTTTTGGCTTTTAAAAATTTAAAACATTTGACATTATGGTTTTTATTATATAAACTTTGACTCTTATAAATTTTTAATATTAATATAATTTTAACATTAATATTTTGACCACCGAAAATATTTAATTCTAACTTTACTATTGAATTAAACCTCAGTAGAGACAATAAGCACCTGGCTATCAATGTGGGTAATAATTTGGGTTATTGAAATAACCCAAATTAAAATTGAATTTTTGAATTAGGCCTATAAATTTTAACAACCCAAAAGAAACAGAGCTTGTGAAGTTCTTTTGATTAAACCTAAAACCTTGTTGTATTTTTTTTTTTTTGAAATTGGTATCATATCATTGCATATCATCAAGACATTACAATAAAGATCTTTGATACATAAGATCAAAGGATTAAAGGATAAGAATAGAATACATCTTAAGACCACCTGAGAACTCTTCTTTAGAAGAGTACAAACTATACCCATATTGGTATGGATAACCTAGCACTGACCTTTTCGAAGAAAGGTAGAAACTGACCTTTCCGAAGAAATGGAGAAATAGATCTCGCAAGCTAAAATTGCTGACCTTTTCAAAGAAAAGGAGAAGCAGATCTCACAAACGAGAGAAATATAGATCCTTAAACAGGGAGAAATTATTAAACACGATTTCTTCAAAAGCAACAAACTAGACTCAGCCACAAACACCCAAATATAAGATAAAATCGGCAATGAAAACCAAAAAAACAGTACAGCTTTCCGGTGGTACCACAGTGAGCAAATGGACGGAGAAGGGCCATCGGAGAAAGACCAAAAACACTGACCAACGGGGCCCCGACTGGTCAAGAGGCCACAACACGTTGGTAGGGTCAGGAAAGACCTAGGAGGGTGTCATTGCCGGCGGTGGGGGCTGAGAGTGCATAAGGGAAATGAAAGGGACAGCAACCGACAGATTTCGGCAAAGGTCCGGTGAAAACTAACCGAAAAATGGCCAAGGGAGCAAAAGGCCAAAAGAGGCGCGGCTGGTGTCGGCCAGGACCAGTGAGACGCAGTACAGGTCACCCAAGCAAGAAGCAGCCGGCGAGAAAACAGTCAGCAACTGCCATCCTGCACTAAAACCTTGTTGTATTAAAAACCCTAAATGAATTAGAAAAAAGATGAAAAAAGAGAAAGTGCAATAAGTACAATCACTGTTTGTGCCGAAACGATTATATAGACCTAAAGATTATATAGACCTAATTAAGGAGATTGTAAATTAAATAGCTTTCTTTTTTCTTAATTAATTTTTACTTCATAAGTAGTGAACATAATTAATGTTGTCATATAATATTTATGATTATATTTTATTTGATGCATTCAGATGAAAGAGACCAATTTATTAGAAATAGAGATTGACAAGAGTATGGCATGGAATTGGGCACGAAAAAATAAGTAAAGAAGATACAACTCTAATATTATAGAAGTTATCCAAAAAATTATATTGTTTAACTGAAATTCTGATTTTTTTTAATACTTCATTAGGAATGTAATATGAAATTATGAATTTTTTTTAATATTGTTTATTGATATAGCATGTACCGGCACTAATTCAATTTGCAATATTATTTTAGGACTCTGTTAAAAGCAAAGTCAAAAAATGTTGTGTCATACTTAAAGGTACCAATGACATACTTGCTCAATTACTGAAAATACGTAATAAATAAGACATTTGCAAGGCATGAGAAATTTTATTGCATCGAGCGCATATTTCAATATTCCAACTAGTGAGGAGATGTAGGAGAGGGAAAGAGAGCGATATAAAGAAAAGTTTGTTAAAGTTAATGCAAAAATCGATTATTTGGTGAACAAGTTGAATAAAGGTAGCAGAATGTCAGAGGTTGGCAGTTCTAATACTCTATGAACGACCAATTCAAATATCTTAAAGAGATTGGTAATAGATGATTATATTTTAAATGACCTAGATGACTATGATGTGTGTTGTTATAGTTAACTGTAATTTTTATTATACTTCATAAGTTGTTTTGTTAATGACATTGACCCTGGTTTTCTTCTAATAACCTAAACTGATGACATGTTCAATGTAGATAAAGAAACCCCTAAGAAGAAGGCCTTTAAGACTCCGGTTCATAAGTATAATGACAAATCAGCTAAAAAACAACTCCGCAAAACTTTGAGAAATAGGAGCCATGCCATTCCTGGTCATAAGGTAAAATGATTACTTATGCAAATAAACTATATTATAGGTTACTTACTCTTATGTCAATGTATTATCCTAGGCTGTTCCTAAAAAGACTATTTAACCCTGGAGATCCCCAAGAAAAAAGATCCATGGTGCACAAACATTACGTAAGGTAATATTTTAATTACGTGACTATTTAATGAATTTACATGACTACAATAGAAATATCATTTTTAAATGTTGTCGTGATATATAACTAACACATTGCCTCTTTTTTGTCTAAGAATGATGACCGAGTTGATGTTGGTCAAGAGATTATTGCACTCATTCAGTCTCATAGATCTCCGAAAGAGAAGTCATGCTAGCCCTGGAGAGAAGGTTATTAATTTTATTATATTATTAATTTACAGGAATAAATTTAATTATTATAATCCAACTAATTTATAATTAACATATTGTCTAAGAATGATGACCAAGTTGATATTGGTTATGATACTCCGATCAAATAGCCCCACACATCTTCAAGAAAAAAAAGCCATACCAGACAATAATACATCAGGTAAATTGTTTAAACATTGATGTCTGTTTTAAATTGTATACTTGTCCTGGAAAGAAGGTTATTAATTTCATTATACTATAAATTTATAGGAATGAATTTTAATTATTATAATTCAACTAATATATAACTAACACAATTAATATATAACTAACACAATGTTTTATGTACTTTATAAGATTATTGATGAACACAAAATTGATGAAGATACTTCTATTAAAGATGCCTTTTCCACTGTAAAAGCAAATAAGAATGCTACTCCTTAGCATATGGTCAAAAATTTTAAAGTAAAAGACAATTGTTATTTTGTATTATTGAATTAGTTAAAATAACATGTATTCAGTTTAACATTATACTTTGCCAATTTTTTTAGAATGTGTATGCCATTTCTAATATTGTAGAAAAAGTTGAGAGGAATATTAGAGGAGCAAAGGCCTTGGCATTTAAGAGATATCTCGAGGTTGAATCTTTTTCCAAGATGGTGGACCAAACTTTTGCCACCATAGCCACGAAATTATCTTTAAAGAGGAGATGTTTGATTTTCAAGTCAACTAATTAGATGATGGTGTCACATTGATGACCCTAAGGGAATTAAGTTCTTCTATTAATTCTCTGTATATGATATAAGAAAAAATTTAGCATTATTCTTTTTATAATGGTTTTTTTTTTTTTGTTCTATTATGTTATGGACATTAGTTTCTTATAATATCTCTACGTGGCACGGGTCTTTATATGAAAAATTGAAGCAATTCGGCAGGACAACACAAATTGGTCTCATAGATTCAACATTAATGTCTCTAGCTATAAGGACAGATGCAAAGACACTGCGAAATGATCATATTCAACACATTGCTAACCATTTTAAGTCTTCAAAATATAGTCAATTGATTCTCATGCATTACAATCCCAAGTAATTTCTCTTCTTTCATGCTTTAATTTAAATTTCATTCACCATTATTTGTTTTAATGACTTATTTTTTTAATATAGTTTTTACTATGTTCTCATGGCAATTAACGTGTCTAATAAAACAATTTATTACATGGACCTCTTGGGTCAGAGTTCGCATTATAATTTAAAAATAATTGTTAACAAGTAAGTGATTAATTTCTTCTTAATATGCTAGTTTATAATGTTCTATATATTAATAATAATTTTTTTTTCATGTAGTGCCATAATGATAACTTTAGCCTAAGAAGGAAACTAATCCAAAAAAACCTATTCTAAATTGGGTTTTAGTGAAGGTAATATATACTACAAATTATGCATGTGTTTTGCGGTTGAATTAAAAGACTAGTTCATTTTAAAAAAAAACATTATGCATGTACGATGTACCCATTAAAAGACTTGTTCCATTAAATGGTTGGGTTGAACTATTTATATTTCTACTGAACTTTAGTTCATTGGGTTGAAATATAATTGTACAATTTACGATAAACATTAATGATGGAATTGGTCAATATTTTTTTTTTTTTTGGAAGTACTAATATGGGATGTAATATATTTTTTCTAGTAGATTATAAATTAATATATTTATATGAATTTCAAATTAACTTTTATAAATTAACTTATTTTTAACAATATAAATTATACGTGTATAAATATATATATTAATAGGTTCCTGAACAACAATATATATATATACAGAAATATACATGTTATTGATATAAAATATTATAATTTCGTGTGAGTTTTTGTCATAAATTTATTAGTAATTTTGTCACATAATTTATTGTGACTCAGCCACATAAATTGCCAATTAGACTTTACTTTTCATGTGGCAACCGCCATGTCAACTATTATCTTATGTGATAACTCAACTTCTATTACTACCTAATAATGCTAGGTAAAATGTTATCTAAGATGTTACGACAGATATATGATAGAAATTTTCTATCAAATAAAATTCTATCACAAGACTTTGCTTATAAAAATTATCACAAATTCTATCACAAGTGTTTTATCATAACTTTGTTATAGAGCGATTTTGTCACACCCATGCGAATGAATTTAAGGTGATAGAATGGATTTATTACACGTGAATGAATTTGAGGTGATAGAGTGGATTTATCACATATCATACTTTATGGCACTATATTTTTATCATTAAAAGTCAACAATTATTATTTTTTAAAGAAATAATAAATAATTTTAAAAAATTTAAAAGAGAAAAAGGTGTATAACATAAAAAGGTAACCGTTCTTTCCTTTATTCCTACAGGAAAAAAAACAGCGAAAAAAAAGAGTGGCCATTATACAATTCTGCCCATTAAATAATTGATAGTAATCAGCATTAGTGAGCCAATTAAGACTTAAAAGGGATTTTGGGCACTTTAAAAAAAATTAAAATACTTTTAGAAGTGACACAACTTTGAGTTGAAGTTATCACAAATCCCCATTTTTAATTTTTCACAATTCCAAAGTAAACTCTGCATTTTGGCTTCATTTTCATGAGAACTCTTTGAGACTATCTAGTAAATTGATGTATCTTAACTTTTGAACTTTCATTGTCATTACCCTTAACATGATTGGTCCGTTTAAATTAGATACTGTTGCATGAATACATGAATGACACGATCGGATACATTCATCCCACATAAAGCTTCTCCATTCTCTATCAATCTAGTTTTACTATATCTACCTCTTCTTTTTTTCGTAACTATTTTATTTCTCTTATAATAATAATAATAATAATAATACTCTACATTGTAAATTATATTTTAAAATTTCTTATTTTTAGCTACCAAAATTCTCTAATATTTCAAAAATAACCACACAAAAAAACTCTATTGTTTATTACATTAAGATTATAAATTTATTTTTAAGACCATTGGTATCAAGAGAGAGGATTTTGGTTTATCTGAGAGTAAATGGTAAGCTCCTTATTTTAAAGAATATAGTATGTGATGTATCATCATCAAAGGGCTAGTGGGATTTTCAAGTTTTCGAGATAATTTATGAGTGCAGATTTTTGCTGTTTATCATTATTAAAACTTTCTTGAATTCATGAGAGCAAAACAATTTTGAAACAAATGAATAAGCTTATCAATGATTTATATTTGTCTCCATGTTAAATATTGAACATATCTTCAACTTGTGAAGAGTGAGCCTATTAATTTTTTTAAAGATTAATGCTATACTTTTTAAATATTATTTTAAAATTTTTATTTTTAAATTGAGGAGTCAAATAATTACTATAACTTTTAAAATTATCAGTTACAAAAATTCACTATTTAATAATATTTAATACATCATTTAAAATAAAAAAATTTAGAATAATATTTAAAAAGTGTAACATTATTTTTTTTAAACATAAAATATGCATCTATTTAAAAAGAGTAATCATGTTATTATTTTAAGAGATAATTATTTTAGTAATCATAGACCAAATGAACCAATTAATTGGGTTTCTTGAAAGAGTTCAACTCTTTTACATGTTTTAGTTGAAAATTTTCCCTAGTTATTTTTTTTTAAACTGATCATAAGCCTAGCTAGCTAGAGATATTGCATCAACAATTATAACAAAGAGATATAAATGAAATGCAAATACCTGGTTCTGTTGCATTCATCCAATTTTGAAATATCAGAATGAGGAATGTGAAAGGCTTCTGACCATGGAAATTGATTCAAGCAAGTAGCAGTAGGGTTGCCCCAGTGATAGGTATCAGCTGATAAATTCATAAAATTATCTGCAGACTTTTTGCTGAAGGGCTGATAAAACATTTTCATCTGCTCATTTCGCATGCTCTTGAGAACTTTCTGAGGGATCCCATGATTCACAACTTGAAAGAAACCCCATTCAGAAGCAGCTTCAGCCATCTCTTTTAGGCAATTATCAAAATCCCTAAAGTTCCAGAAGTTTAAACGAGGAAGATCAATCAGAGGAAGTTCACATTCCTCTAATGCGAAAACCCCCTCATCCTTTGTTTTCGCAGTAGAATTCTTGAAGAGGATTGGATAAGTTTCTTGAAATGGAGGTTCAATATCCATGGAGGAGATAGAGAGAGAGAGAAATATTAATATTGCCTTGCTTTTCTTCTAAAACCTGAGAATTTTAAAGATTAGTAAGGGAAAATAAAATTTACTTGTAGTGTTAATTGGAAATTAAAGATTGAACAATATGCCAAAGTGAGATCATTTTTTTTTTCTTGATGCATTTTTGTTTGTCATTTTCTCTCATGCAGATTCTCGCATATTACAGTTCAGTTTTCCAGGAAAAACGAGTTTTTACTTTTATACCTGTAAATTAAATAGGGAAGCTTTTTCAACATATAAAATAAAATAAAAAATTATTAGTACGTTTTCGTTTTTTTTTTTAATTCCAAACTATTAGTGTAATAATTTTGAAAAAGTTATTATTTAAGTTTTCAATTTTCTTTTTGAAACCCAGATCCTACTTGGATTTTGCTTGAAATTTTTCTAGTTTTTTATTAGGAAAGAAGATTCATTTTCCCTCTTTAAGAAAACATTTTTTTGGCTTTTACATTAACATAATAAAATATTTTATCATATACATAAGCTGGCTTTGAATGGATAATCAAATACCACATTTGATGCAAGATTTAAGATAATGTGTAGTATTAATCCTTACGAGCATTAGTAAAAAATTTGAATTCAGACTAAAATATTTAGACAATTAATGAATTAACCTTTTAATGGAATCTCAATGTTCATGGTGTTTGCTTCTTGGTTTATCTCCCATTTTAATTTATCAAAATTGTTAAAAGTTCTATGATATGAGGTCTGTTGAAGCGGAAGCACACAAATAAGTAAAATAATTTATCCAAGTAATATAATAATGCAGAAGAAATTATTAAAAAATAAAGAGAGAAAGAGGTAGAAGAAGAACATACAAAGAATTACGTGGTTTAGCAACTTGCCTTCTTCGTTTCTTGCCTCTTTTCGCGTCCGTCTTCGATCCGTGCACACACTACGCATTTGGCTTGAACCCCAAATCATATTCTGATAATTTTTAATCAATATTCTCACAAATCCCCTCCTTAATTCAAAATCATTCACAAAAGTAACTCGATCTCTCATTTCCGCATCTTCAGTCACCTTCACAAAGTAATGACTCCGGTTAAGTCCTTGCATAGGACAAACTTAACCAAAGGTAGTGGCTTAGTCAACATATCAGCAGGATGTTTAGATGACGTTATCTTTGTTAGACTAACTTCACCACTTTGGACAATCTCACGAATGTAATACAGCCTCACATCAATGTGTTTCGACCTCTTGTGGAACACTTAATGCTTGCTTAGGTGTATAGCACTTTGGCTATCACAATACACATCGATGTTCACATCTTTACTAGCCAATACCTCCGCGCATATGCCTTTTAACCACATGGCTTCTTTGATAGTTTCTCCAACAGCTATGTACTCTGCCTCTGTGGTAGATAGTGCAGCCACATGTTTTAGGACTGATCTCCAACACACACTACACCCAAACACTGTGAATACGTAGCCCGTTAACGATCTTCTCTTATAAGGATCACCTGCATAATCTGAGTCTACGTACCCTTTTACCATTTCATTGCTGTCCTCATCCCTCTTATACACTAACCCGTGATTCGACATTCCCTTAAGATATCTCAGAATCCACTTTACTGCAAGCCAGTAATTTTTTCCCGGATTCGCCATATATCTACTCACTATACTTACAGCATGTACTATGTCTGGTCTTGTACAAACCATTGCATACATGATGCTCCCCACAGCGCTTGCATACGGTACTTTGCTCATCTGCAGTTTTTCATCCTCGGATGTCGGCGACTGTGCTGCTGACAGTCTGAAATGCATGGCCAAAGGAGTAGAGACAGCCTTCGCGTTTGACATACCAAACTTCTTCAGAATTTTGACTATATATCGCTGTTGGGACAAGAAGATAACATCTCTTCTTTCCTTTCCAATGTCCATACCCAAAACTCTCTTCACTGCTCTCAAATCTTTCATTTCAAACTCACCACTTAACTGCTTTTTGAGCTTCTGTATTTTTTCCATATTCTTTCATGCGACCAACATATCATCGACATATAGAAGCAAATACATCATCCCACAACTTATGTTCTCGAAGTACACGCATCCATCATACTTGCTCCTATTAAAGTCATAAGCCATCATAAACTCATCAAATCTCCTATATCACTGTCTAGGTGATTGCTTTAACCTGTATAATGACTTCTTTAGCAAACAAGCATGATCTTCTTTACCGGACTCCTCGAACCCTTGCGGCTGTGCCATTATATTGTTTCTTCAAGCTATCCATGTAGAAAAGTTGTCTTTACATCCATCTGCTCTAAATGTAAATCAAGGTTTGCATACATGGCTAACAAAATTCTAATAGATGTGTGCTTGACAACTGGAGAGAATATCTCAAGAAAATCAACTCCCTCTCTCTGAGTAAAACCTTGTGCTACTAACCTAGCCTTAAATATTGTAAGCTCAATCCCCGGTATCCCCTCCTTCACCTTATACACCCACTTGCACCCGACTAGCTTCTTTTAAGGTCTCTCCACCAACTTCCAGGTATTGTTCTTCCTAAGAGAACAAATTTCTTCTTCCACGACCTGCTGCCATTCTTTCTTGTTTTTACTCTTCATAGCCTCACCATATGTCCTAGGCTCATCATATTCAAGAGTGTAAGCAGAATTAAAAGTATGAACAACTAAGTCTGCTTGTGTATACCTGACTGGTGGGTTGATCGTTCTTTTTAACCTGTCTCTAGCAAGCTGGTACTCTTCAAGTTCCAACTCAGGAGTTCTAGTCTTCTTTTGGGTAGACTTTGAGGAATTCGCCGGAGTTCTTGGTTCATCTTCAAGGATCTCTTCGTTGAAGTGTTGATCTGGGGGCATATCACATCTATGTTCAAGCTCTACTTCAACTTCTATTGACTCTGGTGCTGAGTCTTCCTTGGGCAAATGTTCTTCTTTCTCATCTTCTTGGGAGGTTTTTAGTATCGTCATCTCATCGAATGTCACATCACGGCTTATGATACTCCTTAGTGGTGTTAAGTCTTTACACCACACCTTGTATCCTTTTACTCCTTTGGGATATCCTATGAATACCCCTTTGATAGCTCTAGGTTCCAACTTTCCCTCCTTAACATGTACAAAGGCAGGGTAACCAAATATTCTGAGGTGGTCATACTTCGGAGGATTGCCAGACCATTTCTCTTCTAGCGTCATGAAGTCAATTGTTGATGAAAGACTTCTGTTAATCAAGTAAGCAGTAGTCACTACAGCTTCTCCCTAGAATGTCTTGGACATCTTCGTATTGGTAAGCATGCATCTAACCCTTTCAAGTAGAGTCATGTTCATCCTTTTAGCTACCCCATTCTGCTGTGGTATTAATCTTACTGTTTTATGGCTTGCAATCCCATGCTTGGCACAAAACCCATCAAACTCTCTGTTGAAAAACTCGAGGCCGTTATCAGTCCTAAGCCTCTTTACCCTTTTGCCAGTCTGATTCTCAACAAGAACCTTCCAAGTCTTGAATACTTCAAATGTTTGATCCTTGCTCTTCAACACATAGACCCACAGCTTCCTCGAATAGTCATCAATCAAGCTGAGAAAATACCTGGCACCACCACGAGTAGCTGTCTGAGCTGGTCCCCAAAGATCCAAGTGTATGTAGTTAAGAGTCCCCTTAATCTTGTGCTCGCCGGTACTGAACCTCACTCTATGTGCTTTCCCTAGCACACAATGCTCGCAAAACTCTAAAGGCTGGAACTTATCCTCTCTAAAGGCCTTTTGGCTATATAACTCCTTTAGGTTTCTCTCGCCTAGATGTGCCAGTCTAAGATGCCATAACTTGGTTTGCATACTCTCATCATCTACAGAGAATAGTGCAGAACCACTCATGACTTTATCCTTAAGCACATAAACACCTTTGTGCAGGCACATATGAAAAGTACAACCAGAATCAAGAACCCATTGGTCAGAGTTCTTACCATCAGTAGCGACGAGTGTCTCTGCGCTGTCATAGCTATCATCATAGGCAAGCGTAACATCCGCTTTCTTCTTATCCTGTGCTTTCTTCTCAGGACAGTCCTTTATGAAGTGCCCCTCTTTCTTGCAGCAATAGCACTTCCTAAGAGTCCTAGACTTCGACCTAGAGCCTTTTTTCTTTCCATCTCTATATGAGGGCCTTCCTCTTACAGATAAACTTTCTGCATTGCCATCGGTCTGCTTTTCTAATAACTTTGAGTTTAATGATGATTTCACATCACTCATCGTTAAACTCTCTCTACTGTAGAGTAGCGTATCAACAAAACTCTCAGAGCTCTTGGGGAGTGAACTCAGCAGGATAATTACTCTATCTTCATCTTCTATCTTGATATTGATAGACTCAAGATCAAGGATGATCTTATTTAAGGCATTTATATGATCTTTCATCGGCGTCCCCTCTGACATGGACAGCTGATATAGCTTCTTCTTTATATGTAATCTGTTGGCCAACGATTTTCTCAAATAAAGAGAGTCAAGCTTCCTCCAAAGACCTATTACCGTCGTCTCACCTGCTACTTCCCTTAATACTTCATCGCTCAATGACAGAACGATTGTGCTATGAGCTCTTTCTTGAATGTCCCTTCTTTCTGCTTTTACTCTAGATGACTCTGGCGTTTTCTCTTCATCACTAGATGGAGCTGCAGTCTCCTCTAATGCCGAACCAAGCCTTTGGCTCACCAATAATGCCCTAACCTTCATCTTCCACAGATTGAAGTCATTCATACCGTTGAATTTCTCTACCTCATACTTGGGTGTGGCCATGTCTGCTTAAAACCAAAGCTCTAATACCAGTTTGTTGAAGCGGAAGCACACAAATAAGCAAAACATTTCACCCAAGTAATATAATAATGCAGAACAAGTTATTAAGAAATAAAAGAGAGAAAGGGGTAGAAGAAGAACACACAAAGAATTACATGGTTCGGCAACTTGCCTACGTCCACGGCGGATCAAGATCACACTCTTCTCTTATTATGAATCCCAAGGCAACCACAAAGTATGTCTATTACAAGAAAGATCACAAAGAAAACTCTCTCTTGCCCTCTAAGGATTTTCTCTCACAAAGAACCACTAAGAATTATCACTAAGACTGTTGTTGATCACCAAGATCTCTCTTGATCACAAAGATCACTCTTGATCACAAAGATCACTCTTGATCACAAAGATGTGTTTACAAGCCAATTGGTAGACTTTATATATGTTTTAGGACGACCTAGGTTTACCCTATACGTGTGAGAGTCGTATTAGGGAGTCCTGGAGCAAGTGGGAGACGAAATTAGGAAGTTTCCTAATTTCGGGACACTGTTCCCGTCTCCAGTGTTGCGGCGCTGGGATCTCATCGCTCCAGCGCTGATGCGCGTCTGCTGAGCGCTGCGGCGCTGGTTTCCTGGCGCCGCGGTGCTCAGGTTCTGTTCTGGTCGTCGCGGGGCTGGCGCCTGATGCGCCCTTCTTCATTTTTTACCTCCTTTCGCGTCCGTCTTCAATCCGTGTACACCCTAAACACTTGACTTAAACCTCAAATCATATTCCAATAGTTTTTAATCAATATTCTAACAGGATCATTATTATTAATATTTCATTGTTAAGATCTGTTTTGTTTATTATAAGTCATTAACCTTGTAGAGAGAATATTAAGATGCATTTGGTTATATTTCTGAAACAGTTTTCTCTTTTTTTTTAAAAGAACAAAAATCGTGTTTGGTTAGACATCTTTTGAATTTGTTCTTAAAAAAAAAAACAAAATAAAAAATAAAGACAATGTCTTGAAATTTATAACTAAAAAGTAGAAAACAACCAAATGTCGTTTCTATCATTTTTTAAAACAAGTTTTTAAATTAAATGATAACTTTGTCCTCAAATAACTACTTTACTCATTTTCAAAAACAAAAACAAATACAATATCATTTTAATAAATACTATCAAACACGTTTTTCATTCTTAAAAACATCATTTTTACTTTTACGGAATTGTCAAAAATCCTATTGTAAACACGTCAGAATTTAGTCTTAATTCTTTTCATGATTATCGAGTATAACATAATGACTTACTATGCTTGCTTTTCCTAAAATCATGGGACTGGATAATTGATACCCCTGAAATGATGACACAATTGATTTGAAGATTAAGGCCTTCCTTAAAATTATGGGATCGATGTTGTTAATTAGGAATTAAAACTAAAAAACCTTTAATTAATGTTTACATTTTGAATAATCAACCGGGCCCCTTGAGAGTGATATTTAATTGAAAACTTTCAGCATCAAGAGTTGGTTTTTAAAGGTCCCGATTGTTATCCCATCAAGTTTATGTATGAAGTATGTTTATTACCTTAAAGTGTATAGTTTGTAGAGCAAATATACACAAAGAGGTGGTTTATTTTAGTTTAAGCACAAACTATGACTTATTTTCAGTCATTCAATTAAATCAATGTGTTTATTTTTTTTAAATTTAATATTGAAATTCAAACATTTAGACGAGCAAAATTAAGTTAAAATTTTTTGCTTCACAGTGTCTTAAATGAATTTTTTAGTTTTATTACTCAAACATACCCTTATCAAATTATTTATTTTCTATTGAATAAAAACCTATTATTAATATATTCCTTTATACAATTATTTATCTTCAATCGAGATTTATAATTATATAGGGAAAAAACAAACCATATTTCATACCATCAAATGATTTATAATTATAAACCTATAAATTTAAATCTATTTAAATTTCAAATAATTCATATATCATTATATTTCAGATGAAAGGGAAAAAAACACTAACTTACTTGCCTATTTATAAATTGCAGTATAACTCTAATTAATGCAAAATATCTCAAAGATTTCTCACCTATCCATCCATCCCTTGGGCTATGTAGGCCTTGCACAAATCTTAGCAGATGATAGAGATGGACATCAACCTTTTCAAGGAGGAACAAAAAAAAATTCCATATCTGCAATTAATGTCCCGAAGAACCCATTAATCTACCAATTCAATTGAAACTCTTTCACCCCAAAAGCTTTAGACAGAGTCAAGATAAACTAGCAACTTTTTAATTCATAACGTTGCAAATAGGAATGATTTTGGGATTAAGGAAAATGTCTCAATATAACTAGTTAAAATCATTTTCTTGCACAGTTTGTAGCATTTCATTGAAATAGAATAAAAAATATATCTACAAATAACTCAAAACTATTCGCAAGTGTTTTTGTAAAGAAAAGTTTTGCTGGAAAGCAGTACTTACAGAAAAATTCCCAACTGCACCCTAAAATTCACATATAGATTTTGCTGGATGGTGATTTTTGTGTTTGCAATCAAGCTTACTGTACAAAAAAGTGCTTGCCGTAAGTAGAAATTCACATAAGACAGCTGGGTGGTTTATAAAAGATTCATCCTACAAACTTATCAACAAAAACTTGAAGAAAGAGAAAAAGAAAAAGAGAGAATCATCACAGTGCAACAGATTGATGATTCTGCAAAATAATCATGGCAAATGGCAAAATGAAGAAGCAAATTAAAGCACATACAAACCCTTCCGTAAAATTCACCTGGAATGCTAATGCCGTATAGAAAACTATATAAACATGAACTTGAGATCACAAAAAGAGAGAAAATCAAACAGAACTTTTTACAAAAGTTATAACTATGGAAAGCATCCTGTTTCACTTACGTTTATAGAAGAGATTGTGAAAGGAAAGCCATGTAACTTACATATACGAGAAGTTTATTCAATTTAGGGTTTCTGGAGTTCATGGAGTTTATGTATATACAGGTATATATCTGAAGGCCAGGCAGTAAAGATTGAGATTTTATGATAGATGTATAGAACAGGTGTCAAAATTAAAGAAGTCTCAATGGGTAGGGACACACTTCTCATTTAATTAGAGAGGCTTTAAATGTTGAAAAGGCTAAAGATTTTTAATTAGGTTCGAAACTTGAATTATTTGGCTGTCATCCCTCCAAGTCTCATGTCTTTTACCTCTCCCCACTCCTCTCTCATTGGTCGTTCCAGAAAAGTCCCACCTCAACATATCGCGAATTGACAATACCACTAGACCTAACGCAAATGCTAGATTAGTAAAAAGACAAAATATTATTGTACAGATTTTTTTTTTTAAGAAAATTTTATTGAACGGTAAGGAGAATCATCTGGCTCCACAATCATAGTTCACTTGTTTCTATGAAAAGCACTTTTATTTTATCCTAATTACTCCTCAAGAAAACTTGCTTAAAAACCACAAAGCAGACATCAGGAGAGAGGTCAAAACATTGAAGCATAAAATACTGAAGATTAAAATTCACACGAGTATTTTCTACTCAGTTACCTTCCACAAAGTTAATTAATGTGAGAAATTTACTGTTTTGTCTCCAAAAAAAGTTATTTAAGTGTAAAATAATATGTTAGAGCAAATTAAATATAAAATAATGTATTGATGAATGGTTATGATCGATGATTTGTGAATCTGTGGAGTTGAATTTTTCTTAATTTTTTGTTTTTGTTTTTTTATTTTATTTTTAAGAATAAACTCAACTCTAAACTATACTTGGTAAAATAAAATCTAAAAAATAATAAGAGGCTGAACTAAATCAAATCAAACTAGATTAAAATGGTTCAGTTCAATTCGGTGTTGTTATTTAAAATAGGCCGGTCAAATAATTTTATATGTAAGAATTTTGAATTTTTTAGGTTCGGTTCAGCTATGAAGAAAGCCAAACTATGTCCACCACATTTACCAATTCATGACCCATTACTATTTGAATAATCAAATCAGATCATTTCCCTTCTAATACAAATTTATTTACACATTAACTAAATTTGGGTTAAGAATAATTATCTTAAAGTAGTATAAATATTTCAAAATAGGATGTCAATATATCACAAATTTGATACTCAACTTGAAAAAAAAAGGTACAAATAGAAGCAATGACACATACATGAAGTACATAGCATGTTACACGTGACAACTTAGGTCCCAAACAATGTTAGTATACATTGAAATATGTAGAACCACTAGAGAATGTACTAAAGATGTAAAAACTTATGATACAATGTGTAAATAATATACCAATTACGACAATGAAAGAAATACATACTTGACTAGAAAGCTTCGTTACAACATTAAATGCTGATGGATATAAAATAATTGTAGGATTATTTAGATTATTTTAAAAGATTAGAAGTATTATGATCACTCATAATGGAGTCAACCACTAGTGAATAATCAAGTGCTGAATACCTGAGATATGAAACTAATAAAATAGCCTCTTAAAAGAAAACAGGAGTTGTAGACAATGTTATGGATTCATAGTTTTCTCAAGTGTTATTATATGAATATTGTAAACAAAAATAAAAATTAATTGGACAAATAGATCACTAATTACAAACTTAATGTTTTGAATTAAGGTTATGTATATCCAGCCAACCAAAGTGTTTAGAATTAAAGGTGTAATATTTATAATTAAAAGTTGTGGTATGTGTAAATAATCTAAAGTTGCTTAATAATCAACTATTGTACTACCAAAGTGTAATATAGATCATTTACAACACTAATATACAATCCTATAGTAATTTTTTAGTATATAAAAAGAAAATAGTATTTTTTTTAATATAAAAAATTAGAACAAACCGCTCAATTCGGATTGGTTTGGTTTTTCTGGTCCTCAAACTTTTTTGCCCAATCCTATTGTCAAATCATAATATTTAACAACAATTTGACACAATTATTAAAAGGGTAACATGGATTCGACCTTTTAATAATTGTGTCATGTTTCTCAATTCAAATTCAGCTAATTTTTAAATAAATTCGTGTTTTAAATGAATTAGCCTAATTTAATTATTCAAATGAGTGAATCAAACACTTAAATCAGATTTGAATTTGTATCAAATATAAGTAAGATATAATACGATTCTAGTAAATTTGTAATTGTTTCGCACAATAATTTAAATAAGGAATTCAAACTCATTCATTTTCAAATGAATTATTCAAATTCGATTTGTTTTACTCGCATTTGACATAAATAATATCATTTTCATAATTTATTTCTAATTTGATCCGCAATTTGGTCCTTTCTTTTTTTTAAATGTTAATAATAAAATTAATAAGTTATATATTTTACACGAATTCTAAATAAATTTATGTCTTATTTGAATTTGTCTAGTTTTCTATGTAAAAAGTAGTAAACTATAAGGAAACTAGCAAATTAGGAAGTTAAATCATAAACTCAATTCACATAATTTTTCTCAAATTTGAATTTGATTTGTTTATTATTTTAATTAATTTATGATGCATAGAAAGTGAATTAGAAAATTAATTAGGAGTGAATAAATATATTATGATTCCAATTATTAGCTCTAGTTGACAGGATCTTAATGATTTTGTAATTATTATGATGTATTAGTCCATTTTCTAAAATTTTAATGGTTCGGCTGTTATTTTCCCTTACTATTATGAGTTTATTAAATATAACTCTAATTTATTTTGTTTCAAAGCAAAGCAACATAAACTTTTTTTTTCATATTCATCCCCAATAGGGTGTTTGACATGTCATGCTGAATTGGATAATAAAATTTTGATTAGATTGCAATATAATGGAATGAATTGAAATGTACTAAATTTAGTGCACTACTATATTTGGTGTGGTTATGGGATCAGTGAATTACTGAAACTTATTATAGTAGTAGTAAATCTCTTATTCGAGTAACACTAACAAAATAAAATGGTGTCACTAAAATACTTCATCGATACTAGACAAAGTCATTTTTTTGTAGCAATGTTATTTATTATGCAAGTCCAACTCCCACATCTCTCACAAGATATGATCGAATTTATCCTTTAAATCCCTTTCCCTAAAGTTAACTTGAGCAAATTTGTAACATTAATTTTTTGGACTCTAAGAGCTCTTCAAAAGTTTGGTGGGCTTTACTTTCGAACTCACAGGGGTGAAGAGGTCAAGGTCTAATATTTAGGCTCAAGTTTTATCTTTCACACAACCTGGCATGTAAGCGTAAAATCACTACAGCCAATGACATTCTTCCAAGTCACGATTACCTACAACTACCCAAAAAAATAGCAATTTCATATTTTTACTTATAAAGATCACATTAACAAATTTAAGGTGAGTTTTATTTCATTATTATTTTAATCATAAATTTAATCAAAAGTGACACATGTCATAACTTAATTAGTTTATTTTTTAATTTAAATTAAAATATAAAATAAATAAAGTTGTTGTGCATAGAGTAAAGTAAAGCATGACACGTGGTAAGCGTACTAAGGAAGGATCATCTACGATACAGTAAATCTATTATCAGTTACCCATAATAAAGAAGAATGATTACAGATTATTTAAAGTCCATTAGGCTAAAAGAATAATAAATGTATTACGTAAAGTGGCAAGATTAGCAAGAAGTAATTAACTTAAGTCTTTATTAAATTGATTAAACTTGTTTAAATCTTCAACATAGTCAGAGCTGTTAAACATAGATGATCATATTGAAATATTTGGCATCATCTTTCAACATGAACGAGTCTCAGTGATCAATTTACACATTAAAGATTTAAACTTTGAGCTAAAGATTGATAAATATCAATTGAGTTTTTCTTTTAAGCTGATAGATATAGTTTTAATTATCAAAATAATAATCCATGGCTAAAAATAAGAGCAAAAAAAAGCTTTTATTATTTGATGAAATAAGGACGTTGTAGTGGTGAGAGTAAGGTAAGGTATGAATATATTGATAGAGATTAGATTGAGAATTGATAATTAAAAGAGTCTTTTAGCCATTTCAGAGAGAGAAAGAAGTTACAGTGAAGAAAAGAACGTTTGCACAGAGAAAAAGAATAGAGTAAAACTTTGATAAAGTTACAAATGATACAATCACGTTTGTTAGAATTTGGTAATCTAACAACAATCTTGTATGGGCGAGAATGGAGATAAATACCAAAATAACAGTCATCATAAATTGAAGCACGCATGGACACACAAAGGAGGAGCACGATGGGACTTGGAAACGAGGAAAAGCGAACAAAATGGAAAGGCGTATGTCCAAGCCCTAGTGCTGCTACGCTGGTACGGGCTAGCATTGGCATTGTAGCATCGACCCTTTGGTGCTGCGACATCCAAGTTTGAGAAGTCAAAACTGAGCATAAAGTCTATTTTTATGCTCAGTTTTGACTTCTTTTAAGAGGTTTCGGACTCTTAAACACTTGGACTCTTATTTCAACTTAGGAGGTTTCAAACTCTTAAACAGTTGGACTCTTAATTCAACCTATGAGGTTTTAGGAGGTATCAGACTCTTAAACACTTGGACTCTTATTTCAACCAAGGTTTAGGGTTTTTAAGGATATTTTACTCACTATATAAACCCTTGTAAATCTTTTAGATTGATTATCAAACATTAAGAACGAGACTCTAAGAGATTAAATAACTAGGGAGACATTAAGTGCTTGTGGGTATTAGGGTGTAACCATTGTTGGACATTTATTATTCTTAAAAGAATGAAGGTATGCCACATAGATTCATTTGAGAGTTCTTTATTTATTTTTCCTTGTAAAATTCTGTAGAAGAGTTAATAAGAGAGGTTTGGATCTTTTGATCCACTGTGGACATAGGCTTTCCCCAAACCATGTATATTGATTGTGTTGTGTTCTTATTTTATCTGCTTTTATATTCTTGATATTATATTTGCTTGTAACCACATATTTTCACTACAAAAGAATATTAGAGTTTAAGCCCAATTTTTAAAGGAGAATATGTTTTCTTCAACAAACTAGTATCAGAGCTAGATTTAATAATGCACTCAGGTGGTGTTTAAACTATAGCAACTATCAAGCAAGATACAGAGAAATTCGTATTATTGAATAACTTCAATCTATGGAAGAAAAAGATAAATGCTCTACTAGTCAAGTAAGGGTTAGTTTCAGCCCTAAATGAAGCTCATTCATCAACTAGCAAAGAGAAGAAACCTTGAAGTCTGGGGAGATAGATTTGGACACAATTTAAAAGAGAGCTCATAGCACCATAATATTAATGTTGAGTGACAAAGTATTAAGGGAGGTAGATGGATAAGAGACAACTTTAGGTCTATGAAAGAAACTCGACGCCTTATACATGAGGAAGTCTTTGGCTAATCGTTTATATGTGAAGAAGAAGCTACATCAGTTGTCTATGTCCGAGGGATCTTCATTAAGAGATCACATTGACACATTTAACAAAGTCATTATACGTCTTGAGAATTTAGGTATCAAGATGGAAGGATGAAAAAAAAGTCATTATCCTATTAAGTTCATTACCGTTAAGCTATGAGAGCTTTTTTGATACATTATTGTATTTTTGGAAGACTTTTACAATGAATGATGTTAAGGCATCATTAAATTCAAAGGAATTGAGAAAAAGATCTGAAACCGATAGTGCAACAACTTTAATTGCAAAAGAAAAGAAGAACAACCAACAAAATAGGAGATTCAAGAAGTGTTTTCTTTGTAACAAAGAAAGACACTATGTGATGGGTTGTACTAAAGTAAAAGAAATGGATTGGAGTACTATAATAGAAAGTCTTGGGAATGACATCGAAGTTGCAGACTCATTACTAGCCTCAAAGGTAAAATACATTGGCAAGTGATTACTAAATTTTAGATGTAGTGTCAATTTTTGACAGATCATTATTTACTAACTATAAAGCCATTAATGGTAAATCCTTAATGAGGACTGACATCGCTTATGGGGTTATGACGGTTGGTGACATAAAGTTGAGGATACAAGATAGAAAACCTAAGGACTTACATGGGTTAAGACATGTTTCTAATCTAATAAGGAACTTGATATCCCTAGGGAAGCTTAATAAAGAAGGGTATTCGGTTAAAGTAAAAAAGAAAAAATTGAGGGTAGTAAAAGCATCTATAAAATTGAAAGGTGAGAAATACAATGAATGGCTCTATGTGCTTAAAATAATGGTCGAGGATGGCCCTGATTATTATGCTATAATAGTTAAGCGCAAGTGCACGCTATCGTATCAAGTAATATAGGATTTTAAGTCCAGATATCGATCCCACAGGGACTATGCGATCTAATTCTATAAATCAAGTACTAAATTATATCTACTTAACTTTTATTCAGAAAATCAAAATCTGAAATTTATTTAACTAATCTAATTATCTCAATTAAATAAATAAAAGTAAATAGTAGAATTCACAAATAAAGATAATCTAGGGCTTTGACTCGTCCCCTAATATTTCATTAGACTCATTAACCATTTAGTTAATCCCTTAATACCAATTGATTGGTTTAGACACTAATCTCATCACAACCCTCTATCGATGGTCAAGTGACTATATTACACATTCCAACAATCACTTATATGTCTATGGTAATCAAATCAAAATATAATTCATTAAGATCAAGTCTAAATTATACCATACATGCCACCTAGGTATATGTCTATCCTAGATGAAACTCATACTTGTTACCTTATGATCATACATCAAACTATCCTAAGCTAAACATATGAATTCCTCTGTCAATTTTATTATAGTTCCTCAATCATTCAAAATATTAATCAGGTATAATGAAAGCATTAAACACAAGATAGAATGAATCAATTGAATTTATCAAGTTCATAAACTAAAATTTAACACAATCTAAATCCATACTAGATTTATATAGTCTAACCCTATATGAACAAATTAACCCATCACAAAATTAAAAGTATCAAACCAATTCATAAAGATCAACAAGAACAAGAACATAATGATAAAGAAAGAGAAGAAAAGCTAATCAAAGTGATTCCTTGATGTGCTTCTTCCTCAATCTTGACTTGAAGCTAGAATCTTGATCTTGATTCTTCAATCTTTGGCTTTGATCTTTGATCTTGTGTTGTGAATTTTTTCTCTAAGTTTTTGCCTCTTTTCTTCTCTTTTTTTCTCCTCCTCCTTAGGGTTTTTGGCCTTCTATTTTATAGCTTTTTGTCTTCAAAAATACTATCCACTGGTTACTGTAGCACAATACTGTTCACGATTACTGTTTACCGCCATGAGCGCCGCCACGCTAGGTTGTGAGCGCGGCGGCGCTCAGATACTGACTTGGGCATTGTGGCGCTCATTCGCTGGCCTTGTGCCCCTTTTCTATTTTGAGCGTAACTTCTTCGTTTGACGTTCGATTCACCTCCCATTTATTCCTATACGTCACATTTTCCTTCATGCATTTATTTATGATCAAAAACCACAATTAAATAGCCAAATATTTATAATTTAGAGCAAAATAAAAAAGTTGAGTACAAATTATACTAATACTTTTACACCCCTATCAGGCCCAACACGGGGTGTTGGGATAATGCAAACCATAAGGTGACATCCGAAATATACTCACCAAAGTAATAAGGGTCAAAAAGGAGGGGAATGGATCTATACCCTATACAAATGGCACTCATACCTTTGGAGACCGAAGTTACAAGCCTGAGATAAGTTAAGTTTTGATAAAGACTTAACTGGACTTAACTCTAAGTGATAGAACATTGATGTAAGTGGATACAGAAGCCTTCTTAATGGGAGATTTTGCATCAAGGAAAGGTTTGTTGGAAGTTGGTGATTTAACAATCTTTTATGGCAAGAATTGAGATGAATAACAAGAGAAAAGTCATCATAAAGTAAAACATGTATTAGACGTACAATGAAGGAGCAAGACGGGACTTAGAAGCGAGAAAATGCAAAGATAACAGAAATATGCATGTCCAAGCCCTAGCGCCGCGGCACCGATGGTAGAAACTTCAGCGCTGTGGCACTGGTTCGGGCTCATATTGGCTATATGGCGCCGGCCCTTTAGCTTTACAACACTTAGATTCAAGAAGTCCATTTTATGCTCGATTTTAACTTCTTTTATGAGGTTTTAAACTCCTAAACACTTAGACTCTTATTCCAATCTAAATTTAGAGTTTTTAGGGACGTTTTACTCACTATATAAACCCTTATAAATCTTTTAGATTGATTATCAAGCATTAAGAGAGAGAATCTAAGAGATTAAAGAACTACGTAGACACTAAATATTAAGGTGTAGTCATTGTTGAGCATTTATTAAAGGTGGGCACGGTCTGGTTTGGTTCGATATTTTTTATAAATAAAATCGAAATCTATTTTTTAATGGGAAAAACCGAATTGGTTTTTTCAATTTTTTTTTATTTTAAATTATAGGTTTTTTTAATTTTCGGTTTGATTTTTTTCGGTTTCTTTTGAAAAAATCGAACCGAATCGGTCCATTTTTTCTCAAAACAAATCGGACCAAATCGAATTGAATCGGTCGGTGCAATTCGATTTTTTAATTTTTGATTTTTTTTGCCCACCCTTAATGTTTATTGTTCTTGAAAGAAATAAAATATGCCATATAGATTCCTTTGAGAAGTTTTTGTTTATTTTTTCTTATAAATTTCTTTAAAAAAATTAATAAAAGAGACTATAATATTTTGATCTTTTGTAAACGTAACTTTTTATCGAATCACTATATTAATTATATTGTGTTCTTATTTTATCTTTGTTTTTATATTTTTAATATTATATTTACTTACAATCACATATTCTTACTGTAAAAAATTTTAGAGTTTAAAATTAATCTCAATTAAAATTTAATGTTAAACTTAATTTTTTATAAAAAAAATATTTCCTCCACCAACTTTAATAAAAATGTCCAGAATTGTTATATACCATAGATAAAATGTAAAGAGGGAACCGATTTAACCGTTCCCAATCTTTACAATAATGAATTATTTAAATACACAATCATTCAATCTTGTAAGATGGCATCCGACTATCTTCATTTCTGCACAGGAAGAATACTGTCGTAGTGTGTTAGACGGAGCCTTGAATGAATCCCGACAATATTCGCAAAGGTAAGTGAAGTAGAACGTGTCAATGTTCTTTCAAGTGCCTTAGTGACAGATGAGTTGACTGCTCTTGATTTACAGAATCGGGTTAAATACAAAGCCACTGATGTTGACTTTATTTGTTTTTATTCAGACTCACTTATCAACAACTACCCCCAAAAAGGCACAAATCGATCATTTACAGTAGAAGAAATAAAAGAACCAATTTGAAGGCATAAAACATTTCCAATTTCATCGCATTAACTGAAAGGAATATCACTCCTTTAATGATGGTAATGTCGGCACCAAAGGAAAGTTGCCTCGTGGACGCATGATCTCTGATGATTCCGTAATTTCACCTAAAACATTTTCAACTAAATTTTAAAAAATTTATCATTTACCCTTAATAAATTTCTTAATTACTACAAACTCTTTTAATATTTGATAATTTTTAAAAACTATCTTATTATTATAATTATAATAATATAAATTAATTTTAAAAAAAATTTAATAATTGTTTTATTTAAAAAATTAAAAACTGTGTCAATATAATACTAAACACTAATAATGCAAAGTATATAAATAATAAATTAGCACATTGAAACATAATTTTAAATAATTAAATAATAGTGCATAAATAATAAATTTATATTATATTATAATTAATGACTTTTTTCTATTTATTAGTGCCGAAGAGAATCTAAGTTTAATACAAATCTATCTCTTAGATTGGCTTTATGCCTTAATACCTACTTGTTGTAGAAGCATAAAATTATAAAAAAATATAAGAGAAAAGAAATAATAACAAGATCAATAAGAACACACAAAATTAATTACATGCTTCGGCAATAACAACCTACATTCACAGTGGATTAAGGAATTCTAACCTCTCTTATTAACTCTTCTAGAGATTACAAGAAATACAGAATATAAAACTCTCAAAGAATCTATTGGTGTTTCTTTTGTTTACAGAAAAACAAAGATACTCAACAATAGTTTTATTCTAATGCACACAAATACTTAGTATCTACCTAATTCTTTATTCTCTCTTAGAGTCTCTTAATGCTTAATTAATTCTTAAAGGTTATAAAGGTTTATATAGTATTTACAAAGGCTTAAGAAATTTTAAAACTAATTAGAATAAGAGTTCTTTGTGCAAGAGTCTGAAACCTACTCAAAAAAGTCAATTTGAATTAGAATTTTTTTGAACAAACAACAACAGGACATTTAGCATTCAACGTTGGAGCGTTAATGCGACTGTTCTAATACCCAACTGTTCATTAGTGAATGCTAAGGCATTAATGCGACTTTGTCGCAATGCCGCAACGTTCTCTGGCAACGCGAGGGCATTGGATTCTCTGAAAATGATGCTGGGACATTCTATCTTTCAATATTTTGGTGATCAGACCTGTACATCTTTTCTTGTGTTTCCAAGCCTCTTTTTGTTTCTGGTTCTATATTTTATTCCTTTGTCATACGCCTTTCACATATTAGATTTTATGTTGACTCTTTATTTGATATCCATCTCAATTCATGCCCATACATGAATGTTGAATTACTAATTTCAATAGTTAGTGTCACGGCACTGGTACGAAAAATAGGTTTTTAATTTTTGAATAGTTTTATAAGTCTACACGGACTCCTTAAAATGACTCCCACATATTTAGGGTTAATATAGGTTGTCCTAAAACCTATATAAAGTCTTTTTATTAGCTTGTAAATATATCTAAGAGAATAAAATAATCTTTGTGTGAGACTATTCATTACAAATCATCAGGATATAATTTGGATAGCAAGCCAAGTGCGTTGGGTACACGAGAATCAAAGAAGGATGCGAAATTAGGTGAAAGAAGTAAGAGGTGGTGCCTAGGTATGGGCACAACAGCGTGAGGTGACCAGTGCCGCGGTGACAAAGGTTAGGCTGCGTGGCGCCCACCACGGGAACAGTTTCCTAAATTTTTACAACTTGTTTTCATCTCCCACTTGTTTTAGGACTCTTTAACACATCTCCCACACGTTTAGGGTAAACCTAAGTCGTCCTAAACCCTATAGAAAGGCTCTCTATTGGCTTGTAAAAATAACCTAAGACATCTTAGTGATCTTTGAAGAAATCTTTGTGATTAAACATACTTTGTGATTTTTAGTGAGAGAAAATCCCTAGGTTGCAAGAGAAGGTATATTTGGTTGCCTTGCCTTTGTATATGTTAAAGAAGGGAATTTAGAATCTAGAGCTATCAAAGGGGTATTCATAGGATATCCTAAAGGAGTGAAAGGATACAAGATGTGGTGTAAAGACTTGACACTACCAAGAAGTATCATAAGCCGTGATATAACGTTCGATGAGACAACCATGCTGAAAGCCTCCCAAAAAGATAAGAAAGAAGAACCTATGTCCAAGGAAGACTCAGCACCCGAATTAATAGAAGTTAAAGTGGATCCTGAAAGTATATTTGATATGCCCTCATATCAGCACTTCAATAATGAGATCCTTGAAGAAGAACCAAAAACACCAACAAGTTCCTCTAAGTCTACTTAAGAAAATACTAGGACTCTAGAGATAAAACTTAAAGAATACTGGGTAGCTAGAGACAAGCTAAGGAGAATGATAAACCTACCATTCAGGTATGCACAAGTAGATCTAGTTGCTCATACTTTTAATTCTGCTTACACTCTTGAGTATGATAAGCCTAGAACAATGGTGAGGCTATGAAGAGTGAAAATAAGAAAGAATGGCAGCAGGTCACGGAAGAATAGATTAGTTATCTTAGGAAAAATAATACCTGGAAGTTGGTAGAGAGACCTCAAAAGAAACTAGTTAGGTGCATGTGGATGTATAAGGTGAATGAGTGGATACTGAGAATAGAACCTTCGAGATTCAAGACTAGGTTAGTTGCATAAAGTTTTACTCAGAGAGAGGGAGTTGACTATCATGAGATTTTCTCTCTAGTTGTCAAGCACAAATCCATTAAGATTTTGTTAGCCATATGTGCAAACCTTGATTTACATCTAGAGCATATGGATGTACAGATAACTTTTCTACATGGATAGCTTGAAGAGACGATACATGGCACAACCGCAATGGTTTGAAGAGCCCTGGAAAGAAGATCATGCTTGTTTGCTAAAGAAGTCATTATATGGGTTAAAGCAATCACCTAAACAATGGTATAAGAGATTTGATGAGTTTATGATGGCTTGTGGCTTTAGTAGGAGCAAGTATGACGGATGCATGTACTTTAAGAACATAAGTTGTGGGATGATGTATTTGCTTTTATAAGTCGATGATATGTTGATCGCATGTAAGAATATGGAGGAAATATATAAACTCAAAAAGCAATTGAGTAGCGAGTTTGAGATGAAGGATTTGAGAGCAACAAAGAGAATATTTGGTATGGATATTGTGAGAGAAAGAAGAGATGTTATATTCTTGTCTCAACAATGATATATACTCAAACTTTTAGAGAAGTTTGGTATGTCTAATGCAAAGGCTATCTCTACTCCTTTAGCCATAGATTTCAAACTTTTAGTAATACAGTCACTGACATCCGAAGATGAAAAATTACAGATGAGTAAAGTACCATATGCAAGCATTATGGGGAGCATCATGTATACAATAGTTTGCACAAGACCAGACATAGCACAGGTTGTGAATGTGGTGAGTAAATACATGATAAATCCGGGTAAGGATCACTGGCTTGCAGTGAAGTGGATTTTGAGATATCTCAAAGGGACGTCGAATCATAGGTTGATGTATAAAATGGATGAAGACAGCAGTAAAATGGTAATAGGATACGTAGACTCATATTATGCAAGTCATCTAGATAAGAGAAGATCGTTGACGGGTTATGTATTCACAGTGTTTGGGTATGGCGTATACTAAAGATCAGTTCTACAATATATGGTTGCACTATTTACCACAGAGGCGAAGTACATAGATGTTGGTGAAGCTATTAAGGAGGCTGTGTGGTTGAAAGCCATATGCGCGAAGGTATTGGCTAGTGAACACTAGTGTATATTGTGATAGTCAAAATGCTATACACCTAAGCAACCATCAAATATTCCACGAGAAGTTAAAACATATTGATGTGCGGCTCCATTACATTCGAAAGATTGTCCAAAGTGGTAAAGTTAGTCTAACGAAGATAGCGTCGTCTAAAATCCCTAATGACATATTGCCTAAGCCACTGCCCTTGGTTAAGTTCATCCTATGCAAGGACTTAACCGGAGTCACTACTTTGTGAGGGTGACCAAAGATGTGGAGATGAGAGATCGAGGTACTTTATGGATGATTTTGAATTAAGGAGGAAATATGTAAGAATATTGATTAAAAATCATCGGAATATGATTTGGAGTGCAAGACAAGTGCGTTGGGAACTCGAGGATCAAAGACAGATGCAAAAAGAGGTGAAAGACGCAAGAGGCGGTGCCCAGGTGTAATCGTCATGGCACCCAGCGCGGGAACAATTTCCTAAATTATTACAACTTGTTTTCATCTCCCACATATTTCATGAGTCCCTAATATGACTTTCACACGTTTAAGGTAAACCTAGGTCTTCCTAAAGCCTATATAAAGGCTCTTTATTGGCTTGTAAAAGATAACATAAGACATCTTAGTGATCTTTAAGGAAATCTTTGCAATTAAATATACTTTCTGATTCTTAGTGAGAGAAAATCCATAGGTTGCAACAAAGAGTATTTTTTTTGTGAGTCTTTCTTGTAAAAGGCATACTTTATGAGAGCCTTGAGATTCAATAATAAAAGTGAGTGATCTCGATCCGTCGTGGATGTAGGCAGGTTACCGAACCACGTAAATTCTGTGTGTTCTTCATTTATTTTTCTCTCTTTAGTTTCTTAATTACTTGTTGTACATTATATTGCTTGTGTTATATTGCTTGTTTATGTGTTTTCGCTTCAACACTTTATGAGAAAATCTTGGTGATTAAAGTGTTTTTTGTGATTTTTTGTAAGAGAAACCCTTAGTTTACAAGAGAGAGTTTATTCTTTGTGAGTGCTTTTTTTTATAAAAGACATACTTTGTAAGTATCTTGTGATTCAATAATAAAATAGTGTGATATTAATCCACCGTAGATGTAGGCAAGTTATCGAACCACGTAAATTTTGTTTATTAATCTTCTACTTTCTCTCTATAGTTTTCTTAATTGTTTGGTTGCTGCGTTATATACTTTGAATTTATTACTTATTTAATTGCTTTCACTTCAACAGATTTGTAAGTCAAATATACTTTAAAAGTATTATAGTTTAAAAAGCAAATGCTCAGGGACAAGAAAGAAAGATTAATGCTTAAGTTTATGTAAACCTAATTGGATTGTTATGATGACTCGTAAACAAATGCGTCTATGGCAACGCTTTCTTTTTTCTTTTTCTTAATATGCTTTTATGGCAGCTGGATGCTATACTTTATACAGAAGGAGAAAAAAAAAGAAAAAGAAAAATTCCAACTATAACTCCCCCTTTTAGTTCTACAATTGGCATCTAATAGCTTTTCTTGTGTCATTATTACATATTTTATAAGATAAGAACTAGACCTAGCAACAAATCGTGCCAAAACAACTTTAGGTCGCATGGTCAAATTCTACAAACCTGACTAAATTCATTAGCTTATTGGATGAAAGAATGAAAATTCTAACTCTTTTTTTTATTATTTTACCTGAACCAACATATTTAACCTGCTCTTAAAAATACGATTCCTACTAAATAATTGTGTTAGGGAAGTGAACAAAGTCTCACATTAGTAATAAAGAGGGAGAATTATTAGTATATAGGAAGTGAAATATATCTCTATTGGTATGAGACCTTTTAAGTAAAACTCAAGAGCAAAACTATGAGCGTTTAGGTCTAAGTGGATAATATCATACTAATGTATAGATATGCGTGGTTCGTTTGGCTCATAACAGTGGTATCAAAACCATATTTCAAAGTTAGCTATGTAAAGAAAATCTTTGGGGCCGAACAAAAAGGTGGTGAGCCTAGTAAGCCCCGATTTGCTTGAGATGAGATTTATGGTTAAGCTCTATGGACAGCTGGTGGTGTGCTTCGGGCTTCACATAAGGCGTGTCAACTAATGCAGTGATTAGGAGTTGATCTGATAGAGCGAGCTCTCAATATAAGTAGTACTTTGGTGCATCACATAAGACGTGTGGAAGCAACACAATAAAGATGGGTAGCAGAATGCTGGGAGCAAGATCTTCCTATGTGGAAGATGAGCGGATGGGATATTATTTGAGAGGAGGTTTGTTTGTGGTCCTTTATTCGAGGAAATGATTGCTAAAGAAGTAAAAAAAAGTCACACAATATAAAGTAACGCAGTGAAGATGAGTAGTAGAATGTTGTGAGCGAGATCTTCCTATGGGCTTCAAGTAAGGTGTGTTAGCCAATACAGTGATTAGGAGTTGACTTGATAGAGCGGGCTCTCAATATAAGTAATACTCTAGTGCTTCGCATAAGGCTTGTGGAAGCAACACAGTGAAAATGGGTAGTAGAATATTGAGAGCAAGATCTTCCTGTATGGAAGATGAACAAATGAGATATTATCTGAGGAGAGATTGTGTGTGGTCTTTTGTTTGAGGGGATGATCGTTAAGGAAGCAAACAAAGTCTCATAATATGAAGTAACACAGTAACGATGAGTAGCAAAATATTGGGAGTGAGATTTTCTTGTATGAAAGATGAACAGATGAGATATCATTTAAAGGGAGGCTGTGTTGAGTTTTTTGTTTGAGAAAAAATTGTTAAGGAAACAAATAAAGTCTCACATTAGTAAAAAATAGGGAAGATCATAATATATAATGAATTAACTATACTTTTATTGATGTGAGGTATTTTAGGTAGAGTTCAAAAATAAAATCAAGAGGATTTAAACTTTAAATGAACATATGATATCAATAAAAAAATATGTGTGATTTATTGAACTCCTAATAAATTATTATAAAATTTTAAAAAATAAAATACGAACAATCAACATAATCAAAGTCTCAAGAAAAATATATATATATATATATCTCAAAGTTTTCAGAAAATTGAAGGTAAAAAAAAGTTTTGATGTTAAATATTACGTAAAGTTTTTATGCAAGAATATGTCTAAAATAAAATTACTTGGCGGTACAGATACTTTGGCAAATATTAGTTTGCTTTATAATGATTTACTTTAGGCTCCTACCGCCATTTGCTAGCAGACTTTTAAAGCTGACAATGGTTATCCTCACTAGCTCTTAAGACATTTCTCTCTAGAGTTTTTTTCTTTTGGGTTGGCTTATGCTTTGTTCAGTTTTATGGCAATTTTTAGGCATAAGGCTCACTATGTCTCCACAGAGGCTGTATTATCTGATTTTTCTTTTAATAATATTACTCGGATTGTTTTTAAGAAAAAAATGTCTAAAATAAATTTAAAACGGTTAGAATAGTTTTCATGAAAAAGATAAGAAAAGTCTTGGAAATTAATTGACAAAAATAGATGTGAACAACATTAGAAAAAAAAAAAAAAAATTTGTGTGTATAGAACTAAAGTTTAGAGAAAGAGAAAGTGAAGATTGATTATAATAATAAATGACAGCTCATGATTTGTGTATGCACATTTGCAATTATATTATATGAATGGTAAATTTAAGTAACCTTTGATTTGCTTATAGGCGCAATTAAGGCTTTGTGGTCACCTCAATTCAAGAAAAAATAGATGGTAAGAGTTAATATATCGTGATTAAAATTTTTGTTGAAAAATTGGTGATTAAATAATTTTAGTTGGACAAGAATTGAGATGAATATCAAAGTGGAGAGTTACAAAAAGTTAAGAACGCGAAGGACACGTATGGAGAAGTCTAGGACGTGTAGGACACGAAGGAAAAAGTGAAACGGGACTCGAAGACGCGAAAAAAACGAAGAAATCATGAGGAGAGCTTTTAGCGCCGCGGTGCCCAGGGCTAAGCACCGCGGCTCTCAACATAAAAGACCAGCGCCGCAGCGCTGGGTCCCCAGCGCCGCGGTCATGAGCGCGAGAAAGGCCAGCGCTGCAGCTCCCAAAGACGAGGGCCGCAGCGCCCAGACATGTCAAGATGTCCGTTTTGATTCAGGATTTTAAGTTTTTAGAAGGTTTGGACTTCTAAAACAAGTGGACTCTTACTTCAACAAGGAATAGGGTTTGTAGGCACTAAATACACCCTATATAAACACTTGTAAACCTTTGTTTAAGATTAAGCATCTAAGGTTTCAAGATGTAACCATAAGAGAGAATAGAGGAGTTAGGTAGGTGTTTACGCTCAAAATATAACGCGGCTATCGCAGTATAGATTGAGGTGTCGATCCCACGAGGAAGCTCTTGGCAAAATAGGTCAGTGAAGTAAAATATTAAAGCAATAGCAAAAGGTTAATTGATTTAAACGGATGAGATAGAATTGTCTATGAATTGAGGAAAATGTTTTATGATGATTTAAACAAGGCTTTGAGAATCACAATTATGCTTTATAAATCTACTCTATACTTTGATTCGATATTTATAACTCAACTGAAAGTTTCACATCCCAAACAATCAATCGGAAGGTATGTAATATATAGCACATTTGATAACACACGTATTTGATTTAGTTAAACTCTTTGCAAGCATTAACACACATCATGTTATTTATACAAGTTATCTAAGATCGACAATATATCATTTTGACAATATTGAGTAAAAGATTAACTTGAATATCAAACATTTATTGCCCTTACATGTTATCCAAGATCGACAATATATCAAATTGACAATACTGCAGTAAAAGATTAACATATAAAACAATATAACCAGTAACAATTATAAATCAACATGAATCACATAAGAAAAGCATGACTGAACATATATGAGACATGAGAATTATAACTTCTGGATTATAGAAAATAAAATAGATAAGAGTTTAATCAAAACCAAACTTACAACATTTATAGCTCTTGACACCGAATCAAAGCATAAAAGTAGATTTACTACACATAAAAGTTCATCTCTTAGCCTTGCTAGGAACTCTAGCCTAAATTACAATACATGTTAATGAGAATAAAAGAAGAGAGAAAATTATCTATTAAAAACGTCCTAAGGGTCTCCTTATATAGGCAATGAATGGACATATGTCATGGATGACATCAATCTTCAATAATTTTAAGTCAATAACTCGTGTATCCACTTGCAGCACGTTTTTGATAATGTAAATGATCAATTCAGCTTCTGCGGCCGACATGAAAGTTGTAGAATTTTGACTCTTCTTTCCATAGGCACTGATTTCATGCAAATTGGATAAGTGTCCAATGAGATATGAGCAAAATTCCAAAGATACACCAGAATTCGGCCAACAACCATTTTACCCACTTGCAATGCGATTTGGTCCATGATAACGGCTGATTTGGACTTTACCATAAACATACGAGTTGTTGATAGTTAAGTCAGAAATTCACAGCTTCAATAATTATACCAATTGAGTACGTATTTTGGGAGATACGGTCCAAATACGTGAGTTGGGTCAAGCTGGGTAAGAGTTGTAGTCCGATTCTGTTGTATCTCAATTTTTGGCCCATAACATGTTGGATTTGGCTTTTCCACTATTCTTCAAATTTGTGTAAGATTGAGTCATGTTGCACCAGGTTCAAGAATTTCTTCATTTCGATTTCTACATTGAGAGTTATGTCCAATTTACCTAAACCTGTCCAAATAACATTCATTAATCACAATTTAAGGAGAACACTTTATTTCAAGCTAAAAATACAGAAAATACTAAAATTGGTGACATTAAATGGTGATTGAATCTTTTAACAACATGCATTTTCATGTGTTCATCACAGCCCCCAACCAGCTTATTGCTAGTCTCTAGCAATTCAAGCGTAAATAGAATATGCAAAACTACCTAAGCACTTCAATCAAAACGTCAGTTCGAGATCACTGTTGCTATCATGGTTTTTTCAATTACAACTTCCATAATTTGTGTGTGTGTGAACTAAGCCATAACCATCTAACCACAAACCACAATAGATATAGCCTTGAGAATTTCTCCAAGTAAAAGCCTCAACTCCATATCCTCACATGTGTATGACTGTTTAAAAGGTTAGGACTTCTCTTATGGAGTTGGAAAACAGTTAAGCACTCAAGAAAAAGTCAATTTTAAGGACAGACATATAAACTAACATTGATCCGAAGATAGGAAAATTATTTGTTTAAAAATCAATTATTCATATCATACGTCAACTTTAGAACTTTAATTGGCTGTGAGAATAATACAATTATAACTTGGTGAGAAAACTGTTTTACAAGGTATTTGTCTTCTAAAATTGAATGAAGACTTTATTAAACTGAATTGCTTCTTCTTTTTTTTTTTTCTTGTTTTTGGTACTTTTGTGTTTTTTTTTTTTTTTTTTTTTTTTTTTTTTTTTTTTTGAAGAATACAAGGAAGCATTACAAAGGTTTCTCACCAAATTATATTATGCACAAATGTAACCAACTTATCCCTTAATTCAAATAATATCATTCTAAACAAAAATTAACCAATTCAAAGGATCAATGAAAGTTCATAAGCTGTTTTCTCAACCTTTCCACTTACTCACAAAAGATATGCGAGATTAGAAAAATATATACTTAAACATGGGAATTCTCTTGGCTATATAAATTGAATCATCCATCTTACCACAAGGCTTAGCATTGTGCTCAAAAATATTTTGGAAGTCATTCTTTAGTAATCTAGATAGAAACAGTGACTCAACCTAAACAATTCTGAAATCATACTTAGGCAGAAAAGCAAATTCCTTTATACAAGAATTACCAAGACTACAAGCAATAAACGACAGTAAGGAGTTTTAGTACTAACTTTTGAAATGCATTTTAACTAACTTTTTGTTAGTCCTCCATCACGTAGCCTCCACCCCTCTAAGGGAACTGTGGCAGACTCCCCTTTTTCAGGTTCTGTGAAGAACTGGCTCCCCACGCCTACGGGAACTCTCATCTTTTTTCCACTCTAGTGGTGGGGGCAGCGTCCATATCCAAATAAGAAACCTTGAACACTAGAGTACTTCCTGGAAGTGGAAAGCTCGAGTGAGTTCTAGAAAAGAAGTAAAAAAAACCAATCAAAATAGGTAAGGAAAGAAATTACTTGGAGCAAGTCTCGCATCAAGATTTGGGGTATACCCTTCCTCTGACATACTTGTGCCAGCATCAGTCCCAACCCAAGATTTCGCACTGCTTGCAGGTGGCGCTTCCTTGAAAGGAACCTCAGCTGAACTTGGAATTGGTTCCATTGCCTCATTAAACGGAACCTCTTCATAATAAATCGGTGGCTCTTGAGCAGCAGAATCATAAACTGGTGGCTCTTGAGCAGCAGGATCAGAAACTGGTGGTTCTTGGGCAGCAAGATCAGAAGCCGGTGGTACTTGAGCAACGGGCTCAACGATCTCTGGAACCTCTGAAAAGGTAGGTTCTGGAATTGATTGACTCTCTGCAGCCGATGCCTGGGTTCCAGCGCCGCTCGGAATAGCTTTGGAGTGCTTCTCCACACCTCCTGGGACAATGGAAGCTTTCCTCTTGGTTCGTGGCTTTGGAAGAGGAAATAAGTTAGATAGCATGCCTAAGAGGTCCTTCATGAAAGATTTGAGTGCTGAAACATAAGATAAAGAAGATTAGTGAAGTTTCAAGAAAAGGGAAACAAAAGAAAATTAGTACAAAGCATTTACCTTCCTCTCCCAGCACTTCAAACCTTGGAATCTATGGGGCTTCCCTAAGAGGAGCGGAAGACTTCAGCTCTACAAAGATAGGGTCAAAAGCACCCGCTTGGACTGGGACAGATGGCTTCTCATGGGGAACCGGCCCAGGAACATCACCAGTGCCCGAATCTTCACCTGTCTCTATGGGATAATCAAACATAGAGAAATCTATAATCTCTTCATCTTGAGACAACCGCACGGACGTTACACAAGCCGCTGCTAAAAAGAAACGAGTAGATATCCAACAACAGAAAGATTCACTTATTGATGTATGGGAAGAATCTGCGGTAAGATAGAGAAGAGTAGATATCCTTGTCTCTCCGTACCCTTTCTAGGAAGAGATCCTTCTCAGAAGGGAACTCTAACCAGGTGACTCTGTGAATAAAGCCCTTGGCATCCAAAGGAGGAGTCCCCGCAACAATACTTCGGTTCGGTGGAGTGAAGGTCCACAAGCCCTCATCATAGGCTAGAGCACACTGCAGGAGCCGGACTCTTAACAAGTTCTGGAGCATCTCCAGCACCATCGGAGTGTGAATATTTTTTATGATTGATCAGTCAGTTCCAGAAAAACTTCCCGAGGAAGCGTTCCCTCCCTGTGATTGAGGGAAAGGAAAAGGTAATCTTCCAGTCATAAGCTCCGAACAAAGTATTAACTTCAAATGGAAGAGATGGATTCTTCCATCTCCTACTGATGATGACTGCGCTCTCCTTGATACCAGCGCCGCTTGGCATCGAATTCTCCAAAAAACTTTCTTGAACCCTTGGGCTGTTAGAAGTAATTCTGCTTTCTACAGATAAGGGTATTTGTCAGAAAGATATCGTAGAGAGTGAGGCAGTATGGTGGGTTTATCATATGGTTTAGGATTGAAACATCCTGAAGAAGATAGAAAACATTGGGATGGATTTGCAACGGGGAGAGCGCAAGAGAGGGAGGGGGGGTGGGTGTGGGTGTGGTGGGTGAAGAGAATGATATATTTTACTTCGATCCCAAATGCATTGATTGGGATGATTACTTAACGAATACTCCATTCCTGGAGTTGTCATATACGTCTTCAAATGACAATCGCAAAACTGTTTTTTATGAATTTCTGCTGGCATCTCAAAGATGTGTATCTCTACAGAAATTTAGTTATTATTATAACCTCCTTAAGTAACTTAATCTGCCTAAGTGTATCCATTATATGTAGTATTTTCAAATGTTCTTCTATGATAAAAGATTGTTGAGATAAGTATATGCTAAAGTTTGTGAGGTTTGAAAAAAAGAAATGTATTTACCCATTTGTTATTACCTTGTCCTGAGAATATGTTGTACTTAGACATGAGCGTACATGTTAATAACAAAGTTGACTCTACATAATATATTATAATAATTGGTTAATATCACATTAGTAAAAGAAAATATCTATTTTTTTATGTAGTATTGCTATTGCTATTGCTATTGTTGTTTTTTCTTTTTTCATTAGCTCAACTTACCAAGTGATTATGCAAAGTATTACAAACATCAAGCTCTCCTTTCTTTCTTTGCTAACTCCGTATCAGATATGCAGATCCCTTGGAATTGGCGTGTGATAGACAGTGGAAAGTGTAAATAAATAAGCAGGTAACCAAGTAAAGTGTTGAACTATTATTATTTTAGGGAGAATATACTGCATCAAGGAATTGATGGGGACAACTACTTGTCATTATGATTTAAAAAGAAAGTTCAAGAGAACCAAATATATTTTTTTTTTTTTCTCATCTTAATGGAGTTTCAATTCTCCTTGAATAGTAGAAATAAAATTCTCTGGATATAATTCTTATTCAATTTAATTATTAATTTAAAAGTACAATATTATATATACAAATTTTATAAAATTGGATTAGCAGGTTTTTATTCTATAGTGGCAGAATCCAACTCTTTAAAGCTGTTCTTTTTTAATTTAAGCAGTGTAGATGCAACAGCCATATTTTTTTAGTAGAAAGCAACTTTCCTTAAAAGAGTTGCCACTTTGTGCTTGATACGATAGAATTGATGCTCTCTCTCCGTCTCCTTCTCTCGACCTAATTACGAAGCTTTGACTTCCTGAGTTAGGCTCCGACGGTTCTTGCCAAATGATCCTTTGCTTCCATATTCTCCACTCCGCCGGATATCTCCGCACATCCATTACAGCTGCCTCCTCCTTATCTCAAAAAAGATTAAATCTTTATCAAAATTGATGAAGATGAATATCAAAGGCGTCTCACATAGAGTAAATCCAATCTTATTGGTCGCCTGAATTAAAGTGGAGGAATTGAAATTAAGGCTTCATAAACTATGGAAGCCCAAACATAGATGGGACTTATTTTCAATGCTAAAAAGATTTTTTGCTTCATTTCGAAGATGTCACGGATATGTAAAGAGTTTGTGGCGGCGATACTTGTACATTAAATTCGGGCACTTTTCGTTTATATCAGTGGCAATTGGATTTTGCTCCTCACACCACTGAAATTTACTACAACTCTCAAGTTTGTGTATGAATATATAGTCTCAACTAGTAGTATTAGAGTCTGAAAATCATTATGGGCATCGTAAGGGTATTGATTTACCTTTACAGTTGGATAAAGCAACGAAAGAAGGAATTTATAGGTTCTGCTAAAGTTTTAATTGAGGTAGACCTTTTTAGTCAATTGCCTCAAATCTTGACGGTAGAAAGGGAAGGCTATGATTTTCAGGTTGATATTTTTTATGAAAATCTTCCATCAAAATACTCTGAATGCGGGATTTTTGGTCACGATATTTCCAAATGTCAACACCAACATAATGAGACCTTAGTTCATAGAGGACGCTCTCGCTCTCGTAATAGAACTTGGGCAAAGAAGAAAATAGATTCATAATAGTCTATTGCTGATTTACAAGCTTCAAAGGAAGATGGGGTATTATAATAGCCTCTTATTTATAAATTTCGAAGGATATTGGGATCTTATGGTAGCTTTTGGTTTCAATAGAGCCAACTATAGAGAATCAAGTCTGTTGGATTAAACCAAATTTATTTAGGAAAAACTTAAATTACATTATTTGAGTGAGTTTAAGAAATTCATAACTTAGTAGTTTCCTTATAAGATTTACTTTATTAAAAGTAGAGTTTAAAATGTACAAGGATTATGAAGACAAGTTAACTAAAGAGCTAGATATCACTCACTATATAAAGAGGCTAGAGGATTAATGAGAGAAACTATGAGAGAAAAATTATATAAAGGGTTACATAGAAAATACTTAGAGTATTATTGTATTTTATATTATAAGATTATAGTGAATTATTCTTTCATCGATAATTGTTGCCTATAGTGAACCACGTTAAATTTCATATATTCTTTGTGTGATTATTAATTTTTATGTTTGATGTGCTTTCACTATATTTTCTAAACAAGTTAAAGAGTTAAAATACTAAACAACTAGTATTAGAGCCAAGTTAAAGACTTTAGAACCAATATCAGAGGAGTTAAAGATGTGCCAAATTGAAGACCCTAATTATATTAGAGATAATATATATTTGGGGGTGAAGAAAGTAAAAACAAATTTTAGGGAAGAAAATTAAGCTCAAGTATATCTTCATGAAGAAAAAGAGACAACGAGCAAAGTTCAGCATTTGTAGGAGTAACGTCTATGCAGAAGCTAGAAAAACCTTTGATTTGGGTTGATGGAATACTCAAGAGTTGTCATCTTAAAATTATGATTCATTTCTTATCCCAATAATTAAAAATCTAAATTAAGTTAAGAAAAAATAGAACTAGTAAGTTGCTCAGTTTAAAAAAAAAAAGACAATGAGTCTGTATAAAAAAAATTATCTACAGAAGTAGTAGTGGATTAATTCTTATAAAAAGCCCTACATAAGTATGATACATAGTTTTTATAATTACAAAAACTAAAGTTTGGCTTAAGGAATGCTATAAAGAAATTAAACTAAACATAATTTATTGAAGAGATGAAAGTTTGGTATAAGGAAGACAATGTTGGACTAAACTAAACTTATTTACAAAATACCTAAATTATATTATTTGAGTGGGTTTAGAAGATTCCTAAATTAGTAGTTTCCTATTATATTATTCTTTGTGTGATTATTAATCTTGATGTTTAGTGTACTTTTACTATATTTTCTAAACAAGTTATAAGAGTTAAAATACTAATATGGTCCATATGGTCATAGTTACAAGCACGACTACTCAAGTAGAAGAAGATGGTGCATCTTTACAGCAGTCTTCGACCCCTATCAGTGAGTCATTGCTAGCGATAGAGAATCAAGTCCCCATTGTCATGGTCAAGGACACGACTACTCAAGTGGAAGAGGCAAGTGCAACTTTGCAATAGTATCTGACTCGTCTTAATGTGTCACCAACGAATCAAGCCTATAAGCATATAATACCTGCGGATGTATATAATTTTTTCTTAGTTAATAACATTCCATATCAACTTGGAGAAATAGATGATAAAGCCCCATTGGCAAGGGATAACTTAGAAGATGATCATTCAAAAATATATAAATTTATTAGATAAGGACCTTTAAAAGATAGTAAGCATATTAACTAAGTCGCTGGTAGAAGATGGGTTCAAGATTATGCTTTCCAAATATCATAAAAGAAAAAATGATGCAGGCCAAAAAGAAGGATATTAAAGCTATTTATAAGTCGCAACGTTTAGATTCTGATCTGAAACAATAAAGATTCTATAATAGAATGTTAAGGGGTGACTAACCACTAATCACGACATGAATTGGCCAATTTGTGTTTGTAGTATAAACATTATTTGTTGCTATTAATGAGCCTATGACTTCTTTAGACTCAGTTCTAGATTCTTTTTGGTGATCCTTACATCACACTTTTGTTGGACAAATAGCGAATACTATTTCGAAGATGTCGGTTTTTAAAAGTAAAGTGGTGGCACAATGGAATTTTAATGCCATTCTTGGAGTTCATGAACAAAATGAAGGTGGGTTTCTTAGCCCTTGCTCTTGTTTAGATTATCACTTCTCATGACCTTTTAGTAGATCATTGTTCTCAAAATGAAGCACACGTGAATATTAACTGCAAGTGCACAGGCCATGAACAAGTCACAAAATGATGAGAAGTATCATTCCCACAAGGATTGGTCTTCTAAATCAATGCTAAATACTATAGTGCTATTAACCTAATTTTATCTAGGCTAATTTTAATTCTAGGGTGATTAATAAAATTAAAGATACTTAAACTAACAATTTAACAAATTAAAGAGGTGAGGAATCTGTGATAAATTGTTATATCTTGACTTTACTCTACCTTCCCCGTGTTCTTTATGTTTTAGTGATTAACAATTATTCTTGTGAATTAATTAATCAAAGGGTTCAATATTAATCTCATTAGCTCTCCCGAACGTCAAATGGGATGTTATGCATACATATTCAAGTTGATATCCCTATCTAACTTGCCTATCTGCACAAGTTACGCAACCCTTGAATTAATTAACCAAGTTTTATTAGTCTTCTAACTTAATAAAAATTAAGGTCAAACATTTCAAGTCCAAAACCTGGGTTAATCTTTCTCAAGCATAGAATACAAGTCTATATCATTTAGTTAATTCTCCAATTAAACTAGAAGCATTAAATCCAAAAACAAAAGCACAAATGAATAACACAAGAAATAGTCATTAATCAACTAAATTTATCTAAGCATAATATATGGTAGATCTACATCAAGGCCTAGACTAAGAAATTTAACCAACTATAGTCAAGGACAAATTCACAATAATTAGAAAGTTTACAAGAGTAGCCATATTTAAAGCAACACTGGCAATAAATATAAGCTATAAATTGAAGTAAATAAGAGAGAGAAAACTAGTTAGAGATGTCTCTTTGAGCCCTCAATCTTCAAGTGTCTTCAAGAATTTAAACTCTAAAGTATTTTTCTCACTAAAAATCCTTTTTTCTTTTTTTAGTTTCATGCTCTCTCCTCCATTTTAAAAAAGGCATTTTTCTCTCTGTTTATAGGTCTAAAAATTAGGAAAAAAAATAGACTTTTCAGTATAAATTGTCTATGTGGCGCCAAATTTCTGCTTAACTTGGCACCACAGGCTGGTCTCTATTTATGTGAACAATATCTATAAATAGTACTATTCATGGGCATTATTCATTTTTATTGTTCATCACGCCACAGCCCTAATTTTTGGTGCCACGACACCAAGACCTAGGTTTTTATGGCACCTAGGAGCCACCTTTTGGCGCCATGGTGTAGACAATGTAATAAGAAATATTATTCACAGGACTATAGTAGTTCACTTAATAGTAGTAAATTTAATATTTTTGGCTTATTTTCTTTGAATTTTTATCTCAAATAGCTCCGCTAAACTTGAACTCATACAATGACATCAACACATATAAAGAAATGTATATATTCATGTTAAAAAAAACAAACATCAAATTATGAGAAATACAATATGATGTATAATATATGCTTATCAAACTCCCTTAAACTTAAATACTTGCTCATCCTTGAGTAAAGAAGCATAACTTACAATTAAAAACTAAAAATGAAAACAAACTATAAGAAGACACAAAATATTATATGGCCAAATGATTAGCAATGTCTCAAAATTTTCTAATAACTACCAATCTCAAGGAAATTCTAAATGTCATAATAGTTTAACATTGTTTGCAAAACTAGCACACGCGAATATTAATTGCAAGTGCACTAGTCATGAGCAAATAATAAAGTGATGATTGAATATCGTTCTCATGAGAATTGATTTTTTAAATTTATGCTAAGTAATATAGATTTTTGCAACTCGATTTTATCTAGGCTACTTTGATTTAAATGCAAGAACTAAAGAAAATTAAACTAATAAACTAATTAAAGCAACAATTAAAATTGATAATCTTGAGAAATGATGAATCTATAATAACTGAGATTCTAGGGACTTGATTTCACTCTATTTTTTATATGTTCTTCCTATTGAGCAATTTTCTTTAATTCATGAATTGAGGGTTTAAGATTAATCTCATTACCTCGCCCGAGCATCAAATGAGATCCTTTGTATATATATTTAAGTTGATGTCCCTATTTAACTCATCTAGCTATACATGTATAATGCAACTCTTAAATTGATTACCCAAATATTAATCTCATTACCTCTCCCAATATGAGATCTTAAGTATACATTTCCAAGTTGATATCCCTATCTAAATTGTTTACATATATAATCTTTGAATAACCATTTGTTTACACAAGTGCTAATAGCCTTCTGACTCAATAACAACTTCAAGTTATGTTTCCCAAATCTGACAAATAGATTAATCTCTCATAAAGCGTTAACCTATTAATCAACAACAGCAATTTATTTCTCAATCAATTAGAGACATTAAGCATAGAGAAAAATAAATAAATTAAAAAAGAATTCACCAAATCATTCAAACATAACATAAATAAAATTACATCAAACCCTAGGATTCAATATTTAGGCACAAATAAATCCAACCATAACTAGGTACAAAATGAAGATTATTCGAAAGTTTATAAGTGAAAACATGTTTATACAACTAAAGTCCACAATTACAAACTTAAAAAAAAATTGAGAAAAAGTAAAAGGAAAAGAGAAAACCAAATTTGAGGATATCTCTAAAGCTTCAATCATTTAAGTGTCTTCAATGTCCTCAAGAAGCCTTTGAGATATTCTCTCTCTTCTTAAAATTTGAGTTCAAGCCTTTCACTCTTGTGTTTTTTATGCCCCCTCTTGATAAAATGGCCTAAAGATTTAATTTATAAGCTTTAAATTAGAGCAAAATCATGGGTAACATATTCCTACATTGATTGGGGCTGCAGTGCCAAACTCCCCCAAACTCGAGTAAGGAGACACGACTAAAATCTAAAAACTAAAAGAAGAAAACAAAAACACTAGCTTTGCAAATAATTAGCAAATTGTCTTAAAGGTTTCTCTTGACTATAAATCTCAAAGAAATTCTAAATGTAACAGTTCAACGTGTCAATCAATTACTTGTTCTATCTCATAAGTGACATCTTTGGTGTGTATGTGTATAGTTGGTATCATTAGTCACATGCACCCACATTATTTTATACACACAAGTAAATGAAATGGTCTCTATGAATTTCATAAGCTTGTTTATCATATCACTCTCTACTAATATAGGCATATACATAATTAAGGATAAAACACGACTTTATCTAGCTTAAAATGGATGGATTAAGGTGAGGGTAGGATAAAATGAATACATTTTTGACTCAACTCAAACTATAAACATACATTCTTTTAGAGATTAAATAAACCGAACTATTTATTTTCCAACCAATTTCGCTTAAACGTATTTTCTCGAATTCCCTACCATTTTGGTGTTCATTTTTTCCTTTTCTAAGTTATGGCTATAGAAAACTCAATTTATACAATATTTTTTATTTTTTATTTTTTTAGTCAATATACCCCCAAACTTGAGTTTTAAAATTTTTAGAATAACTAAAGATCATAATCCAAAATCATAGCCCTACTTCATTTTGTTTCTTCATCTTTAAGAATCCACATAACTCTCCAAAATGAGTGTTATGCTTATAGCATAATGGGTACTATGAAGGATAATTAAATACATAGCTAAGGCATTGATGTGATTAGAAAAAAAAATGATTATTAAACTCAACAGGGTTAACTAGGGATGAAAAATATATAATGGTTGGCATAAAATACTCAATCGGTCCAAAAATTCCCTAAAATTATTCCTTAGATTATGTGTACTTAAGATTTTACCTCGAGTAATACTCAAACAAGTTCTAGTGTATCTTTGAGACCCTAAGTATTCTTGTTATGCATAAATATCCTTTAAGTAAGCATAATAACTAGATGATCCTAACTACGTGCTCAATATATCAAGCAGTCACAAAATAAAGCCGAACTTGTCTTTGCATTAAACAAGAAAATAATCATAACATTTATTGTTTCCAAAAGAAATTAGTAATTGAAATCGTGCTTCTATTTTATTAGTTCACTACTAATTATTCCACCAGCCCACGACTAACAACAAAATAAAAAAAAATTCGCATGCAAAAAGACAACTAAAAACAGTAGTCATAAAGAGTAAACATGATTAAAAAGTGGTAAATAAACATTGATAAGTTTTTCCCTCCCCAAAATGTAAAGTTAACATTATCCTCAATGGCAAGAATAAGAATGAGTAAAAGTAACTTCCCTTGTAGATAATGTTTTAGCATAGCAATGCTTGAATCTTGAAGCCAAAATTATTGATGATTTGTTGCCCAAAAACCTTAAGGATTCCTTCCAAAATTATTGATGGTTTGATGTTGTTTGAGGTAGAATTCATGGGTAATTTAGTGTTTAGAGTGTTTGGGTTTAAGTAAGGAAAGTGACGAAGTGGGAAACAATATGGTTAAGGGAAGTAAGGGAGTGTTTTGGAAATGGGGAATCAATTGGCACTGTGACTTGGAATGAGTAGGGTTGTAACGCCACAACCTTGATTTTTAGGTGTTAAATTTCTAGGCATTGGGGTTGCAGCCCTAAGTGAGTTGGCCTACAGCCCCAACTTACTACCAAAGCTTAGAATTGTTTTAGTTTTGAGCTCCCTTAGGTCGTACCTTGTATATTCCTTTTTTTTTCATGCTTTATGTTGTTTCGAGTTACTATTTTAGCAAACTATAAAAAGGAAAGAACATTAAAAACAAAGATTGAAATTAAAAATTCACTTGGGTTTCTTCCTAAGAAACACTTGATTTATTGTCCATAGCTGGACTTCTTTTAGGTTTATGGTGGGTAAAAGTGTACGTTGAAGGCATTTCACCCAAGGATCACTCCTCCTAAGTTGTGCTTAAATATTTTCTTAATGGTCTTGCCAATTCCTTTCTTTGATTTTCTCATCTTGAGCTTGCTTGACAAAAACCAAAACCTTGCTCGAAAGTGTAAACCTTGTTAATCTTTAACAAAAGAACCTCTTCTCATGCACCTTCAAATTAACCACACTGACCCAAACTTAACAAAATTTAAAAGAAAGTAAATGCCTAAATTAAGATCAAGTTACTTATTTACAATATTAGCACAAATTTAGAAATTACAATCCCTGAAAATAGTGCCAAAAACTTGTTAATGAAACTAACACAGGTGAATATTAACCGTAAGTGCATGAGTTATGAGTAAATAAAAAGGTGATGAGTGAGTATCATTCTTATGAGGATCGATCTTTAAAATTTATGCTAAGTACTATAGTTTTCATAACTCGATTTTATCTAGGCTACTTAGATTTAAATGCAAGAACTAAGAAAAATTAAACTAAATAAAAGCAATAATTCAAATTGATAATATTGAGATGTGGCAAATCTATAATAAATGGAAATCTAGGGATTTGATTTTGCTCTATTTTTCGTATATTCTTTCTATTTAGAAATTACATTAAATTTATTAATTAAGATTTTAAGACTAATCTTATTATCTCTGTTGAGTGTAAAATGAGATCCTATATAAACATATTTAAGCTGATATCTCTATCTAACTTGTCTACCTATACATGCATTACGCAACACTTAATTGATTACCCAAAATTAATTTTATTACCTCTCCCAAGCATCAAATAAGATCTTAAGCATATATTTTCAAATCGATATCTTTATCTAACTTGTCTACATATGCAATCATTGAACAACCATTTGATTACCCAAGTGCTATTAGCCTTCCAACTCAATAACAACTTCAAGTTATGTTCCCCATAACTGAAAAATGGATCAATCTCTTCCGAGCATTAACCCATTAATCAACAACAACAAATTTATTTTCCAATCAATTAGAGGCATTAAAATAGAGAAACATAAATGAATTAAACAATAATCCACAAAATCATTTAAGCATAGCATAAATAAACTACATCAAACCCTTGAATTCAATGTTTAGGCACAAATAATTCCAACTATAACTAAGCATAAAACAAATATTATCAAAAAATTTATAGGTGCAAACATGTTTATACAACCAAATTTCACAATTACAAACTTTAAATGAAAGAGAAAAAGCAAAAGAAAAAGAGAATACCAAATTTGGAGATGTCTCCAAGGCTTCAATCCTTCAAGTTTCTTCAATGATCCTCAAGAAGTATCAAAGACATTCTTTCTCATCTTTAAATTTGAGTTCAAGCCTTTCTCTCTTATTTTTTTATACCTTTTGTTAATTAAATTGATAAAATGGCCTTAAGATTTCATTTATAAGCTTCAAATTAAAGCAAAATTTTCGATGGTGAATTTTTTCATCGATTGGCATTGCGGTGTTGGATATTTGGCTTGTAGTGCCAAATTTTGGCTCTCCAATGCCAATCACTATTCAAGCGAATATTACTTTATGAATACTGTTCATGTACTGTTCATATTTTGAGCATTTTGGTCATTTTTTTTTATTCTGCGCATTTTCCTTAGATTTTTATCACGAATAGATCTATTAACTTGAAATCTACAAAATAATATTAATAGACATAAAAAAAACCCAAAATTATTATGTAAATTGAGCAACTACCAAGCTTAGGAGTTTAAAACAGTAGATATAAAATGCATTCCAAACATGTTAATCCAATAATTGTTCTACCCCACAAGTGACCTATTTGGTATATATATATATATATAGTTAATATCAATAGTCACGTGCACCCATATTAGTTTATCTACACAAGTCAATGAATAGTTTCTATGAGGTTTTATTTAATTAACACTCCATAGGCTTATTTTTCGCATCACTCTCTACTAATATAGGCACATATATAATCAAGGATCAAATAAGACTTTATCTAGCTTGTAATATATGGCTAGAGTGACGGTAAGATAAAATGCATATATATTTCAGCTCAAATCATGCTATAAGCGTATATTTTTCTAGAGATTAATCAAACCGAACCTTTTATTTCCAAATGATCCCCTAAACTTATTTTCTTATTTTCTTTGCTATTTTGTTGTTCATTTGTTTCTTTTTCTGAGCTAAGGGTATAGAAAACTTAATCTTTATTCATTTTTATCTTTTTTAAATTTTTTTATTTGATTTTGTTTTAAATTTTAAGCCATTACACCCTAAACTTAAGTTTTAAAACTTTAGAACAACTAAAATTCACAATCAAAACTGTTAACCCTTCAAAAATTCATCTTACGTCTTCAAAAGTCCATTTGTACATATAACTCTTTAAAATGAGTGCTATGCCTATGGCATGACAAGTATTGTGAAATATAATTAAAATAAAGGCTGAGTATTGGTGTGGTTAACAAAGAAAAATGATTCTTAGGCTTAATGGGGGTAACTAGGGACAAAAAATAGACATTGGTTGGCTTAAACAACTCAATCGGTTTAAAGATGGCCTAAAATCATTTTCTAATTTATGTGCGCCTTAGAATTTCACCTCGAGTAATACCCAAACCAATTCTAAAATATTTTAAGACCCTAAGTATTTTTGTTATGAATAAATGTCCTCTAAGTAAGCATAATAACTAGAGTATCCTAACTACTTGCTTAAAAGATCAAGCAGTTACAAAATGATATTAAACTTGTATTTAGATTAAACAAGTAAACAATCACATTTATTGCTTCAAAAAGAACATAGCAATTGAAATCATATTTCTATTTCATATCATTGACTATTAATTATTTAACCAACCCATGATTAACAATGAAAATAAAAGGAAAAAATTTGGCATGCAAAACGAAACAATAAGAAACAACAGTTATAAAAGAGTAAGCATGATCGAACATGGTAAATGAATATTAAATAGTGTTTTTCTCCCCCAAACATAAAGTTGATATTGTCCACAATGGTAAAAGTAGGAGTAAGTAAAAAAAACATTTCCTCGTAGATGATGGCTTAATGCCGCGGTGTTCGAATTGTGAGACCAAAGTTATTGCTTGAGTTGGTGCCTAAAGCCCTAAATTTACTTCAATTTTGAGCTCATTTGGGCTACATCTTGTTGGCTTTGCTTCTGCTCTTTTTTTCATATTTTGTGTGGTGATGACTTGTTAATTTAATACACTACAAGAAAGAAAAAAAAATTAAAAACTAAGATTAAAATTAAATTTTAAAATTTATTTTGGTTGCCTCCCAAGAAGCGTTTGATTTAATATCTTCGACTTAACGTGTTCTGAATTCATATGGGATAAAATTGCACTTTGGAGGTATGTCGCTCATGGAACACTCCTCTATTCTAGTACTTTGATGCTTGCTTAATGGCCTTGTCAATCTCTTTTCTCGATTTCTAAAGTTTCATAAAATGATTATCAAGGAATGACCCTAACTTTCTTATTTTGAACTTGCCTATAAAGAGTTTTAACTTTAGTCGAAAGAATGAACCTTTATGGCCAGAATTTGATTGCTTTTCCATGATGCTCTTGCCATGCCTTGTTTTTTTTTATTCGGTATAACATTGCCTTATCATGAGCTTAGGGTTGGATGGCTTCTATCTTCTTCCAAGATAAAGCACATTGTTCTCCATCCGAATCTATAATGTCAATCCTCAAGTATTATTCAAAGTGATTTCGCAAATTAACTTCCATGAAGAAATTAAATTTTGCTTCCTCATCTTGCACCCTCATTTTTATATCTCTTCATTTCATATCAATGAAAACCCTCCCGATATCTAAGAATGGTTGACCAAGAATAATAGAAAATTTATATCTTCTTCCATATCTAGAACACCAAAGTCCACCAAAAGAATGAATTTGTCCATTTTAACTAGCATATCTTCAATAACACTGCATAGATAAATGAGAGATCTATCTGCCATTTACAAGAGAATTATTTTTTATTTCACCTCTTCAATTCCTAACTTCTGAAAAATGGATAGAGGCATAAGATTGATACTTTTCCTAAGATCACTTAAAGTTGTCTCAAAATTAAACTCCCTAATTGTGTAAGGGATTGTGAAGTTATTCAGATTCTTTAACTTTTAACGCAAATTTTGTTGAAGGATTGTACTACACTCATTCGTTAGCTTGACCATCTCATAATCTTCTAAACTCTTTTTCTTAACATAACATTTTTCATGAATTTGACATAGTTGGACATTTTCTTTAAGACATCTATAAAATGGATATTTATATGAATCTTTTTAAAGACATCAAGGAATTTAAAAAATTGAGCATCCATCTTCTCTTTTCTAAATCTTTGAGGATATGGCAATAAATGAGCAATAAAAAGTGGATTATTCAAAAAAGAAATAGAGTTGGGCTTGTGATTTACATTGTATGGTTCTGTAACAACTTCTTCTTCATTACCCTCAATTGCCTTTTTCTCTTAAGCTTTTACTTTCTTTTTACTCCTAAGAGTAATGGCCTTGCAATGCTTTATGTCACTTGAGAACTTGGCGAGAGATTGGTCCTTGATTGCATTGGCAAGCTAGCCAACTTGCACCTTTAAAGACTTTATTTTGGCACTCATATTATGTAATGAGTCTTTGTACTATCAAGCCGAACCTCATCTTTATTGAACCTCTCTTTTGTCTCAATAATAAAAGTGCACAAGAGATCATTCAATCTGGGTTTCTTTTTAGCTATTGATGATCAAATCCTGATAAAAGTTTGTAGAGCATTTCTTGTGTTACGATAAGAGAAGTTTTTATGATTACAACGTGTCAAATAGTAATAAGTGGGAAAGTTGTTACTCAGACAGTTGAAGTTTTGGTTGTTGACATATTGCACTTATTCCGTTCAATCCCTTCACCGGTGTAGTATACACTTGCAAGCATTTATGGATCTTTACTTCTTGAGGCCCCTTTAATATTAAGTGCAAAAATTTAATTAGTCGATGCTCCAACTTCAGCTAAAGTGCAATATAGGGTCAAATTTATGTACTCTAGCATCCTTTCTCATGATGGACCTATCATTAGGCTATTGGTAATTGTTATAAGCCATTTTTTCTAACAAGAGCTAAGCTTCTTCTACAGTTTCCAATTAAACTGCTCTCAAGCTTCATAGAAAGGTTCAAAGTCTAATTACCTAAATTGTGCTATTTCTCCATGAAGTTGAAAAGTCTTTGATAGGGGAAAGAAGTTGGTAAGGAACTTTTGTGCTAACTTTTCCTATGTGGCAGTACTCCCTAGTTGTAAAGAATTCAAGAATAGAGATCAAGATTTATGCAATCAAGCAAGGAAGAGAAAGAGGCGATCCAGGGCATCAGCCTTATGTTATTTATTCTCTTTTCTTAGTTTTATGATCTTGTCTATGATGTTTTCTATTCATTACTTTGATACTCTTAGATTCATGATGAACTAAACTCTTTTGATCTAGAGTTAGACTTTTGAACCTAATATGTAGTTGGATTTATTGAATCTCTTAGTTTATTAACTTATTAAATTAAATTGATTCATTATATCTTACGTTTAATGCTTTCATTATATCTGGCCAATATTTTGATTAATCAAGGAACCATAATAAACTCAAAAGAGGAATTTATGTATTTAGCCTATGATAGTTTAATGTATTTTCATAGGGTAATAAACTATGAGTTCTATGTAAGATAGACATATACCTAGATGACATGTATGGCATGATTAGACTTGTTCTTAATAAATTACATTATATGCAGATTATCTAGACATATAGGTAACTATTAAGGTATAATATAGTCACTCGACCATCGACAGAGGTTTGTAATAAGATTAGAGTCTAGCCAACAATTTGATATTAAAGGATTAATTAAGAGATTAATAAGTTCAATGAAATTTTAGGGGATTAGTCAAAACCTTAAATTCCCTTTGATTAGTGAATTCAAAACCTTTACTTGCTTTTGATTAAAATTAGGTTTAATTGGTAGAATTAGATTAATTAGATAACATTCACCTTTAGATTTATCTGGATAAAAGTTAAGTATGGTTAATTTTAGTACTTATTTGAAAGAAGTAGATTAAAACAATCCCTATATGAACAATACTTGGATTTCATTACTATATTACTTAATACTATAGTGTGCACTTGTACTTAACTATTATTGCCTACATCAGTAAACTTCACTGTTGGGCAAATGAGCCTTAGTTTCATAGACTCGTTTTAGGGTTATAACTAGATCAGGATGTTTCCCTTGAACCAGGAGAAGGTTTCATTCATTACCCATCAAGGAACATATTGCTACAAGGTTATGCTCTTTTGCCTAAAGAATGCTAGAGCTGCATATTAAAGGCTGGTCAATTACCTTGTCAAGCTATTGATTGGCAAAAGCATAAAAATTACATCGATGACATGATCACCAAATCTATGAAACCCGAAGGCTATATAAAGGATCTTAAGAAAAATTTTGAGATCTTGAAGAAGCACATACATGAAACTTAATACCGAAAAGTGTACATTTTGAGGGGGGTTGAGTTGGAAAAATGCCTCTGATTTATGGTGAGCTAGAGGGCAATTGAAGCCAACCCCGACAAGATCAAAGCCATCTTTGAAATGAAATCACCAAGAATAATAAAAAGATTCAAAGGCTGACTAGTTAAGTCACCACACTCAGCAAGTTCATTTTTAAAGCTAATGACAAGTGCTTTAAATTTTTTTAAGTGATCCTGATAAGGAAAACGCCTACATGGATGCCCCAATACAAAGAAGTTTTTCAACTATTGAAGGCCTACTTTGCACAACTAATTAACCTTGCCGTGTTGAGGAGAGGGGATCAACTATTTATATACTCGGTGGTCTCAGCCCATACTATGAGCTCAGTTCTTGTCAAGGAAGAAGAATGGCTCCCAAAGGCCTATTTATATCGTTAATAAGGCTTATACCAACTTACATAGCTAGTACCCACTGATAAAGAAGCTAACTCTCATACTGATCATATTAAATAGGAAGTTAATGACTTGCTTCCAGTTGATTGCATATGGTGATAATCTTAACCAACCAACCTCTTAGAAAAATTATACACAAACTCGATCTATCATTTTGGCTGGTCTGGTAGGCTGTAGAGCTCAATAAGTATGACAATTGGTACAAGCTGAGAACTTCCATCAAGGGATAGGCGTTAATGGACTTTGTAGTTGAATACACCTACGGAGAGACTATTATACAAAAGGAAGGTGACGTTGAAGGTGATCACATAACCGAAAACCCAAAGTCTCTTATTTAGGTCCTTTACATTGATGAGACATTAAATTCTAATGGTGCATAGAAGAGGTTGGATTTGAAGGGGATAAGCTTAATTATGTTGTAAAGTTTGAGTTTGAAGCCACTAAAATTAATTTAAGTATGAAGCCCTTTTGGCTGGATTGAGAGTTGCCTAAGCACTATTATCTAAAAGAGTCCTTGTCAAAAGTGACTCACAGTTATTAATCATCAAAATCAGTAGAACTTGAAGCCTGAAGAGTGAACATGCTGGCCTACTAATAGAGGTTAATAGGTCTAATATTTCCATCTTCCAAGCTTAATATTTGTTCGTTTAAATTAAGACTATTTATCTTTTTTTATATGCTTTATTATTATTTTGTAGGTTGAAATCAATAGAGCAAATAAAGATGAAAATTCAAAGAAAATAAGTCAAAAATATCAAATTTGCAATAGTAGATTGCTAACGTGGCACTATAGCGAAGCACTGTAGTAAGGTATTGTGGCAGCTCCTAAGATAGTGTCTTCAGTGCTACAGCGCCAAAAATCTAGCTCTACGGCGCTGTGTGAACAATATACATGAATAGTAATAATGTGAACAACAAATTTTAACTTAACTTATATTTGATATTTTATCCTAATTTAAAGGCATAAATCTAAAAATATAAGACTAAAAAGCCTACTTTAAAGAATAAACAAAAGAGAAAAGAAGAGAGAAAAAGTAATTTTTAGAGGATCAAGAAAACAAGAAGATTGAAGACTGAAGACTACAGCAAAATTAGTTTTATCTCTTCAACTCTTTATTTTTCTAGTTTTTTTTTATAATTTTCATGATATTATTTTTGATAAGTTCTATAACTTTTTATTTCACCACGAGCTAAGTTTCTATTCTAGGGTTATAACTTTGAACTTGACATGTAATTAAATTCAAATTTTTTTATTATTTTTATGAACTCAATGATAGAATTATTCAATTATTCTATACTTAATGCTTCCTAATTACTTGATCACTAATTAGATTCTTGTGAGAACCCTAATAAACTTGATGGGGAAATTTTTGTGTTGCCCTTGAATAATTTAATATATGATCATAAAGTAATAACTACGAGTTTTATGTGGGATAGATATATAGGCAATTGTTATGGTAAGATATAAAGAAAAGGCTTGTGATGATACTAGAGATCTAGCCAACAATTCATATTAAGATATTAACTTAAGAAAAGATTAATTGGTTCCAGTAAAATATTAAGAGATAATTGTAATCATAGGTTTTATCTATTATTAGTGCTTCTTTCTTGTTATATTCAGTCTTTCTATCTTGTTATTTTTCTATTAATTAGTTTGGATTACTATCTTTTAATTTCTTTTCGTCTGAATAAAAGTAACGAGACACAATTTTAGTACTTAGCATAAACAATAACAATAATTCTTCGTAAGAATGATACTCTACTCATCTTATATTACTTGATACGATAGTGTGTACTTGTACTTAGTTAGAAATCTCACAATAAATTTTTTGCACTGTTACCGAGGAATTAGTTTATTATTCTTATCAATACTAATACTGATCTATTTTACTTTTAATTTAAATTTTATTTATTTATCATTATTTTTATTTTTATAGTTACATTTATTTTATTTTTATTTTTATTTTTGTACAATTATTTTTCATTTGTTTATATCTTCCTTTTTTTCAGTTATGTTTAAATCATTTATAATGACTGAGTAAAACCAAGTTACAACACAAAGATTACTATAATATTTTGTTGTCCCACAAGTAGGTGACATACAATCTAACATTAAAAAATCTTCCATAAATATCTACTGCTTTAAAATACAGTCGGAGATGATTCAGTTGTTGAAAACCTCAATATGATTCAATGGAATATCAAATGATGATTCGATTGAGCACATCAGCAATTTTCTCGAAATTTGTAATGTATGCAAATACAATAGAGTCTCAAAAAATGCCATCAGACTAAAACTATTTCCTTTCTTATTGAGGGATAAAGTTATTAGTTGGTTGATGTCATTGCCATTATAAATAAACTTTCATATAGCATGACTCAACTACTTAATGAATCGTAAACTTTTGAAGCTATATCAAATAAACCTAAAACGGTTGAGGCAAACGTTGTTGAAGTTAAGTTGACTTCCTTTAAAAGCAACAAGAAGAGAAAAAATTATGGTGGCAGTTCAAGTTCTTGAAGAAAAACCAAGAAAGCTTTTAACGACTATAAGAGTAATGCGATATTTTTATATCTTATAATTGAGTGCAAGTATACTTTATCGCATGCAATTACTAAAAGAAAAAAGAGTCGGATGTCGAACCCACAAGGATAATATCTTCTTTTTAATCAAGTACTAAAATTATATTTTTTTAGTAATTAATCAAAAAAATAAAAATTTAAGAATGAATTTAAAAAATATAAAAGCAATGACACAATGTAAAGAGATTTGGAATATAGCAATATAGAGAAAACTTATGGTTAATACTATCCCTCAATATACTTTTTAATAATTAATATCCTAATATTTAATCCTCTTAGTTCTAGTTATTGATCAAGACACTAATGTATTCATAAACCTCTCCCAATGTCATGCAAGTATATCTTAATTTATCAATTACCTATATTCCTATGGTACTTGTAATAAATTAAGTCTTATTAATCATATATGCCAATTAAATATATTCTTATCCTAATTTGAAACTTGCATATGCATCATTGAATATTACTCTACAATCATGCATCAAATTACTTAGGTTCAAATACAATGATTCCTCTTCTGGGTTTATCAAAATATTACCTATTCATTTACCATATATTGGCTAGATATATTAAAGCATTAAAAATAAATAATTTGAATAACAAAGAACTAAGTTTATTAAATATTAAAAAGATATGGCAATTAAGCGCACATATTGAGTTCAAGTATTAACCCTAAAAAGAAGATTAGTTCATGGCTACAAGAAAACAGTGGCAAAAATAATAAGAAAATATGATACAATCAACAGTAAATCGATATAGACGTCGAATTGCTCTTGATTGTACTGCCTAAGAAATTCTTGATGCCTAAGAATGCCTTGAATTTCTCTCTATGACTACTTCAATTATGATTCAATTGCTCTTTAGGACTTGTGTTGTGTGTTCTTGATTGCTCTTGGATGTTCTTGGATGGTCTCTAAAGACTTGGGATGAGTAGTCTTTTATAGGGATTAATATGAGCTTGAATTCTTCAATTCTTATTGGGTCAGGAATTGCACTGTCACTGAGGCGCTATCTTGCTGTCACTAGGGCGCTATGTTGAGAAGGCTATATTGCTGGTGCGGTGAGAACATAGCTGGACTATTGCTGGAGTGGTAGCTTGCCAGCACTGGGGCAAAAATGTGCGATTTCAACAAGTCATTTTTTTAATTTTCTTTATTGGGATCACTATTTCAGCATTGGGACAGTAAAGTTTGTGGTGTTAGGGTGACGGGTACATATTTTAAAATTTTTACAAATTTATTCATGTTTTTATAAATAAACAATAATGCACATAAATAGTTATTTATTTTCATAAAATAATAAAAATCAAGATAAAAATATGAAAAAATATATGATAAAAAGGCCTTTATCAAAGAGTAAAAAGAAGGACTCCAAAATAAAGAAAGGAAAATGTTTCTAGTACAAAGTCAAAAATATATGATTTCAACAAGTCATTTTCTTAATTTTTTTTATTTTGATCACTATTTCAACACTGGGACGGTAAAGTTTGCGGCGTTGGGGTGACAGGTACATATTTTAAAATTTTTGCAATTTCGTTCGAGTCTCTATAAATAAACAATAATGCACATAAATAGTTATTTATTCTCATATATAATAAAATATCAAGATAAAAATATGAAAAAATATATGATAAAAAGACCCTTATCAAAGAGTAAGAAGAAGGACTCCAAAATAAAGAAAGGAAAATGTTTCTAGTAAGAGTGGGCAACCCGGAATCGGGTCAGGTTCTGGACCGCCCCAACCAGTCCCCAAGCCTGTTCGAGACAAATTTATCTGTCCCGAACAAGAATTTTGTTCCGACCATGCCATGTCCCGACTCGAACTGGTTCGGGTTGGGTCGAGCTGGGCCCCGGGTTCGACCAGGCATGGGTAAATTTCGCCTATGTCCCTAATTTATTTAAAATTTATAAATTTTATTAAAATTATATAAATACATTTAACTATTTTGGATTAATTTATAATTCATAATCCTCATTGCTACAAATTTATATTTTTAACTTAAAAAATTTAGTTTTATATTCTTTTAGACTTTAATAAATTTTTTTATTAACTTAATTTCCTATCATTAATATAATTATTAAATTTAATTCTAATAGAATTAAACGTCTATTACGTTATAATTTTAATTTTAACATCTATTACGTTATAATTCTAATTGTAACGTTTATTACGTTAAATCACAAATATTATAATTTCAATTTAGCAAATCCTATCGTGATAGTGACATCAATTATGTAAGTGTTATAATTTCAAATTCAAATTTAAGTCCAATTTTAATTTTAATTATGTTAACTTTTATTATCCAAAAAACAAATTTCGGCAAAACCTCCCTTAAAAATTGAACATTCCCATAAACATATACATGCACAAAATTGACACTTCAATATTTACCATATCAAATTAATTCATCCATTCCATAATGCCTTTCACAATGGCCCATTACCAAACAAACTAATAGGTCTAAAATAATTTCATTAGCTAATATAAACCAAGCCAAGTTGCCAACATCTTCACAAAATAAAAATAAAGTGCAACATTTAAATAATAAATACATTAAGTTCATAAGTATAACAAACATTAAATATTATAAATTACAATACAAAAATGTTATCAAAATTTGCATTCTTCATTAATCTGCAAAACAAAAGTATAACAAATATTAAATATTACAAATTATAATATAAAACTTAATTACTTCATTAATTTAACTATTAAATAATTACCTTAAAATTGAGTTACCCACAAATAACGTAAGTAACCTCTTTGTAAATTTAATAATGTGGAGGTAGCAGTTGTATAACATGGGCAAATGCTACATGAAAGAAATAAGAAAATAATTTTCGTATTATAAAAACATAAAACATTAAGAAATAATAGGAAAAATTCAAAATGACAAATAATAAAATAGTAGAATAATATTTTTTTACCTGCTTCGACTTTATCATAAAATTCAATATCTTCCCAAAATTCTTCTTTCTTTAGTCTATTTAGCAAAAGTGAAGCTCTAATCCAATTTTGTGTGCATATCAAACTCTCAACCATCTTTGGAGTTAATGAGCTACAAAATGAATCTAGAATACGTTCCCCGGTATTAAAAGCCGACTCAAAGGCCACAGTAGATACAGAAATAGCAAGTATATCCCTAGCTATTTGTACCAACACTGGATACCTCGAAGCATTTCCCTTCCACCAACTCAAAATATCAAAATGTTGATTTTTGGGATTCTTAACTTTCTCCATTAGGTATCTATCGACTTCATTGGATTCAGCTAAATCCATTTCGTTATCTACATACCCTACGATCATCCCTAACATCAAACTCTATTACATCTGAATATAAACTGGATGGACCAGACTGCTATGACTGTGACCCATACATGCTAGTACTACTCCCAACTCCACTCCCATACCCACTAACACTACCAGCACTACTACTTGGCCCACCAACCACTCTACAATACGATGTATTATAGGCTTCGTAAAGCCTATACAATAATTCTTTACTTATTCTCTTCATGTCTTTGACTCTGGCGCTGTCATCACCTTATAAAAACCTAAAACAAAATTTAGCAAATTGCATCTTGCGTCTTGGATCGAGCACTGTAGCAAGTATCAACAATTTATTTATTTTCTCCATAGATTCCCAATATTTATCATATTTTGCCTGCATCATGCTAGCCATGTTGTATAAAGAGACATCTTCACTCCGACTTAATTTTGCTAAATTGGAATTAATCTTACAAATCTCACTGAAATAAATGCTAGATGTCACAAACAATGAAGCACTAAATTTTAACGTGACATCATAAAATATTTTTAGAAACTTCACAAACCGTTCAACATTCTCCCAATCCACAATAATTAGTGGCCTACATCTCTTCTTTCCATTTTCATCCTCCAGAAAATAACTCTCATATGACTCATGCTTTTCTACCATTCAATCAAACACCTTTGCAAATTTTAATGCAGTCGCTAACATCAAATAAGTGGAATTCCACCTCGTTGGCACATCTAATACCACACTCTCTTTATAATCAATTCTTTTTCTCTCCACAAAACTTTTAAAACTTTGAACTCTTGCTATTGAAGATCTCACATATTTCATAACATTACGTATAGAAATAATGCTCTCATACAAATCCTTTAACCCATCAGCCACAATTAAATTTAAAATATGCGCACAACAACGCACATGCATAAAGTCACCATTCAATATCAGTGCTTCATCTTTCCAACTCTTCAGTCTCTTTTTAAAATAATTGACGACAACGTCATTGGCACTTGTGTTATCAACTGTAATGGTAAACACTTTCTCTATACCCTAATCCAACAAGCAAGATTCAAGTTGCTTGCCGATGTCATCCCCTTTATGGGATAACATCGGAGAGAAACTCAAAGTTCTCCTATGCAACTTTCAATTCGAATCTATAAAGTAGGCAGTAACAACCATATAGCTTTGATTCTAAATGAAAGTCCAAAGATTAGTTGTCAAGCTCACTCGTTGCCCAGTTACACTAAATAAACTCTTTAACATGGCTTTCTCCTCAACACATAGCTCTATTACATCTTTGGTTATAGTTCTACATGACGAAACATCAAATAGAAGACATGCTACACTACAAAAATATCGGTACCCATCATTTTCTACAAAACTGAATGGCAATTCATCTATAATCACTATTTTTACAGCTGCATCTTGACATGCTTCTTGACTCCATTCTCTAGGCACAATATTACTACTAATTTCCTCTTCTCTTCCTATGGGTTCTCTACCAAATATTGTTTGTCTATCATCCAACAATGAACGTGGAACCTTCTTACATACCCATAAGTGTTTTCGTATACCATTTGTTCCATCTTTTATTGAATAACACGCATACAATTTTTTACAGTAATTACACTGCGATTTATCCATTATGTCCTTGCACGAGGTGAAGTGACTCCACACCATTGATCTTATTCTCTTCTTAATATTAAGATATGGAGGCAACAATACATCTGCATCGTCAACGCTGCATTAAGTATCGTCATGAGATCCCCTGATATTCATAATATTTTTTGAAGTTGAATCACGACTCATCTATAATATAATAGTATAATAATACACAACGATCAACCAAGATTAATTTAAATCTTTCAGGCAAAAATAAATCAGTGTAACATGTAAATATTAATCGAAATGCAAACAAAAGTCTTCTTTCCCACAATGCAAGCCACATAATGTGAAATACATGAAGTTAAATATTCTAGAACCTAAATGATTTTACAATTTCTCAGAAAATTAAAACAATTCTTAAAACATTATAATCATCTAAACAAAAGCCCTAAAAAATAAACCTTTATCAAGTTATCATAAAGCATAACATATCACAAAGATTAATTAATAAAAATTAAACTTGAAACTGAAAATTTAATATAGAATTTAAAATTATCACCTTCCTCAATGAACACAGACAGCAGCAATGGTGACAGGTGACAGGCGGCTGGCAACGAGTGTGGAAGATTGCAACAATGGCGGTAGACGGCAGCACAGAACGGCAAAAGCGGAACAGCAGAACGGCACAACAACGTACGGACGTGAAACAACACCGACAGAATAGCAACGGCGGTAAAACAGCATCGGCAGAATAGCACCAGCAGAACAACAACAGGAAAACGTGGAACAACACCAACAGAACAGCACTGGCAGAATAACAACGGGCGGACGTGAAACAGCACCAGCAGAACAGCAACGCGCGGACACAAAACAGCACCGGCAAAACAGTGGCAGGCCGCATGGCAGGTCATGCAACGGCAACAATGGCAGGCAACAGTGGTAGAATGATTTCGGCAGCAACGGTCGAAGATTAATAAACGATGCCGAAAATGTTTTGAGATTTTTAAAACGAAAATAAAAAATATAGCTTATGATTTCTGAATTCTGATATATCGATTCTTTTTTTTTCTTATTAAAACAGCGTCGTTTTGATTACATTATAAAATATAAAAAATCGATTCAGTTTGAGAATGATCCGAACCAAATCGGGTCCCATCCCGGATGGACCGAGATAACTAAGACTCACATTTTCTATCCCGATTTTGGGACCCATCTCATCCCGACTCAATTTTATTTTGATCGGACGGTCCAAGTCAGACTGAAATCGGGCTATATGCCCACGCTTAATTTCTAATGTAAAGTCAAAAGGCATTAAAAAAGAAACTGTAAAAAGTATTTTTTCGAATTAAAAGAAACAAACAAAAGTACAATTCAAAACTAAACCTCCAATTCTAAAGCCCATTCTTTTTAATCATAGATCTCCAAAGATATTGAAGACATAAAAAATTTGACTGCGTCAACACAACAAGGCCAAGATTATTAGGATAGACACTACATATTGTCCATATTTTTATATGCCTTGACGAAAGATTCATCAATTATTCAACACCTTAGATTTTCCTGAGCATGGAAACAAATACCATTCTTAATAAAATCGAACAATGGGAGGAAGAATTAACGCAGATGTTAATAATGGTGCAAGTAACGTCATAGATGACATCGCTTACCATAATCTAAATACACAGACAAGTGTGACAACTACAGATAAGACTAGAGACTTATTTTTTTATACTTTTTAGATTTATCTAGTTTTATCTTAATGTAATCTTGAAACGCCATAAGTAAAGCCCATGTATAAAAGTAGATTTCCTTTATCCGTAGAAACTCCTATTACTTCCATTCCAAAAAACAACTCTTAGTACTTTTATAGCATTTTTATTTTCTTTACAATCTTTTTCAAGGTAAAACTAAGTTAACAAAGCCACGAAAAATTTATTGTCAAACAAAATCATTGATCCTTGTAAGAAATTTTTGTTTTTATAAGAACTCAGTAAACTTTTCTGAGATTATTGAACTGTTCTTTTTCTTTTTTCTTTTTTGAGTAAACAAGCAACTAGCTTCTCTATTTAGAATACTAAGGTGCCGTTCATATTTTTATCTATAGATATGAATTAATTTGAATGCATATAATTATTTTTTGAAAAATAAAATCTAAATATAAAAATTGATTTCTTTCAGTAGAAATATATTGTTTTTACATATTTACCTTCACTGATAAGAATACAGTTATTTAATCACTGATAAGAAAAGAGTGTGCGCTAATTAGCTTTAAATATTTATATGCAACTAGATGCCACTTATCTGTTCACAGAACAACATCTCAACATATTATTTTAATGCTTTTCTTAGAATTCGTTGCAGAGTTAAGCTTGTTATGTCCCCTATTTATAGCATTTTTCTCTATTTCACTTCAATAAAAAAAATTTCTTAATTAAAAAAAAAGTGTTAAAGCCAATAAGACAAGTCAATGAAAAACTAATGACCAAAATCAGAATTTAGATCAAAGGCAAATACTTATGTTAAGTTATCAGTATTATTTTCAACCTTTGAAAATAATAATAATAATAATAAATGAGATTATAAAGTGTGGAAAGCCGAAAATAGGCCAAAATTAGGAAACAAAAATACATTCTCATTAATAAACTGCAACATAGGAATTACAAGGTAAATAAAATTACAAGAATATATATATATATATATATATATATATATATATATATATAACTTGGTTATACCTTAAAATAGGCTACTCGTGCTTGTCATATAGAACAGACATTCAAGCAATCTTCCTGTAGAAGCGCTCTTACATGAAAGATGCAACTGGGATAAAGATGGTTGCCTCCATTTCCTTGAAATACCTGCAGGAGCCGTGGTAGATATATAATAGTTCTGCATTGAATCCTCGTTAATACTTCAACCGTCTCATTCTCACTTTCACAGAGTCCAATGTTTCATTGTTGCAGCAAAAAGAATGCCATTATCAGAAGTTCCCCTATTTACCGAAGCTTCATCTCGAGAACCACAAACACTTTGCCTGGTAATGGCCAATTTTGTGAAGGCTCGTTGCTTTTATCGGATAGGGGCACGTGCCATGATCCTTTTTCTGACTCCTGAAAAAACAGAAGCTGGATTTTCAGCACTATTGTTCACAAATATAGATGAAACCTTTATCCCCGTGGAGGGAAGGTCAAGTACTTGGGTAGAAATGCATAACAGAGTTCAAAAAATTATCACAGAAATTGAATTTTGGGTGAAAGATTTAAAGAGAAAAATGAATCTAGAAAACTTAACTCACCCCATATTACTTAGCATTTTAGTCATTTATCTAGTCTACAAAATCTTTTTCCCTTTCCAGTTGTACCTCATTCCACATGTTAAATGATTTTTAAGTGCCCATTTTCACCCATGAACAAAAAAAGCAAGAGTCGCACTATTACTCTTCCAAAATTGTCTAATGTACTATAATTTTTACCCAAGAATCCCTTCTAAGTTTTTCTTCAACTTTGTAGCATAGATATTGTGGAATTTGTGATGATTGTTAAATGATCCAAAATCATATTTATGATGATGATAAAGTGCATAGATGTTATGTTTGGAACAAATTCGAGAACATATCAAAATCATTTTGAAGCCGAAAGCATGTGTGTGAAAGGGGTGAAAAATCATTAAAACAGTTGATAAAGTGCAGGTGAAAACAAGCAAAAACATTTTGGATATGGGTGTCTCAGCATTGGCCAATGCCCCGGCGCTAGGTAAAGCATTGGCCAATGCCCCATCGCTGGCCAAGGCATTGCAAGCAGAATGTCTATACCTTAGCTAATGCCCCGGCATCGGCTAAGGCTCTGACATTGGTACTGTTCATTACCCTTAAATACGAATGTTAAGCATTTCTTTTAAATACTTAAATATTTTAGACTTCATATAAATACCCTATTATGCCTAGGGTTTATATAAAATATGAGAAACACTTTCAAAATACTATACAACAAACGTTAGAGTTCTAAATTAAATTGTATTATTCCTTAATCTTCTAAAATTAATTCTCTTATAATCAAACATCAAATAAGAAAGACATTGATCCTTGATCTGCCATGGACGTAAGTCGCTGCCTTCAATTAAGGTTGGAAGCAGAATGTCAATGCCTTGGCCAATGTCAGGGCATTGGCCAAGACATTGACATTGGTACTATTCATTACCCCTAAATACGAATTTTAAGCATTTCTTTTAAATATTGTGGTATTTTAGACTTCATATAAATACTCCATTATACCTAAGGTTGAAATAGAATATGAGAAACACTCTCAAAATATTGTACAGTAAATCCTACAGCTCCAAATTGAATTGTATCATTTTTTGATCTTCTAAGATCAATTCTCTTGTAATCAAACATCAAATAAAAGAGACTTAGATCCTTGATCCACCATGAACGTAAGTATTTTGTTGAACCACATATTTTGTATCTTGGTATAGTATATTTCTACATTTATCTACTATCATTACTTAGCTTTTATATTTAATTTATTGTTCTTGCTTGGCTTGTGTTATTTACTTCATTGCTTGTACAATTCTTCGTATTCCGCTACATGTTAAACTCTACCGATATAATGATGAGGAAATATACTGTTGACAAATCTGAGTGTTGGAAAATCCTTAAGGATTTGTTTTGACTCTGTAAATCAAAGGTTTAATTCATTGGTTTAATATTGGTTCATCAAAAGATTTAATTCCATAATTTAATACCAAATTTGGTATAGTTGTACAACAAACCCTAGAGTTCCAAATTGAATTATATCATTCCTTGATCTTCCAAGATCAATTCTCTGGTAATCAAACATCAAAAAAGAGAGACTTGGATCCTTAATCTACCATAGACATAAGCATTTTGTTGAACCACGCATTTTGTATCTTAGTATGGTATATTTTTATATTTATCTACTATCATTACTTAGCTTTTGTATTTAACTTATTGTTCTTGCTTGGCATGTATTATTTACTTCATTGCTTGTACGTTTCTTCGTATTCAGCTACGTGTTAAATTCTACAGATATAATGATGAGGAAATATACTGTTGACAAATCTGAGTGTTGGCAAATCCTTAAGGATTTGTTTTGACTCGGTAAACCAAAGGTTTAATTCATTGGTTTATTATTGGTTCATCAAAAGATTTAATTCTATAATTTAATACCAAATTTGGTATAGTTGTACAATAAACCCTAAAGCTTCAAATTGAATTGTATCATTCATTGATCTTCGATGATCAATTCTCTTGTAATCAAACATCAAATAAGAGAGACTTGGATCCTTAATCCACCATAGACGTAAGTATTTTGCTGAACCACGTATTTTGTATCTTGGTATGGTATATTTCTACATTTATCTACTATCATTACTTAGCTTTTGTATTTAACTTCTTGTTTTTGCTTGACTTGTATTATTTACTTCATTGTTTGTACATTTCTTCATATTCCGTTGTATGTTAAACTTTACAGATATAATGTTAAGGAAATATACTGTTGACAAATCTGAATGTTCGCAAATCCTTAGATTTGTTTTGACTCGGTAAATTAAAGGTTTAATTTATTGGTTTAATATTAGTTCATCAAAAGATTTAATTCCATAATTTAATACCAAATTTGGTATAATTGTACAACAAACTCTAGAGTTTCAAATTGAATTGTATCATTTCTTGATCTTTCAAGATCAATTCTCTTGTAATCAAACATCAAATAAGAAAGACTTGGATTCTTGATCCACCATAGATGTAAGCATTTTGCTGAACCACGTATTTTGTATCTTGGTATGGTATATTTCTATATTTATCTACTAGCATTACTTAGGTTTTGTATTTAACTTGTTGTTCTTGCTTGGCTTATATTATTTACTTCATTACTTGTACGTTTCTTCGTATTTCGCTGCGTGTTAAACTCTACAGATATAATGATGAGGAAATATACTGTTGACAAATCTGAGTGTTGGCAAATCCTTAAGGATTTGTTTTGAGTTGGTAAATCAAAGGTTTAGTTCATTGGTTTAATATTGGTTCATCAAAAGATTTAAGATTTAATTCCATAATTTAATACCAAATTTGGTATAGTTGTAACGTTAAAATTGTAGAGCAGTAAATTATTTATTTCTTTTCTGCTTTTAGTTGCTAGAATCAAGGTCATTAGTTTTCGATTTATTTGTAAAATAGTTTCCTAAATTAGTCTTCATTATACTCTATAAATTGTAATTTTCTTTTTAAAGAAATACATGTTAAAACTTCCATTTATAATTATCTTTATGGTATCAGAGCTTAGGAAATTTATGGTATCAGAGCTTAGGAAATTCTTCTCTGTTTTTCGTTTGCTGCTTGCTAAAAACAGCACTCTAACTTCTTAACCAAACCTGGCCTTCATTGCCTATTTTTTCTTCTTTTCTGCCTTAATTGCCCTCCTTATATCAATTTTTGTTCTTACTCCCCCCCCAAAAAAAAAGCCAAAATGTCTTTCACTTTCGGAACCTCAAACCCAACAGAGACCACCTTGCCTACCCAAACTCTATACAACGAATTTCAAGTTGTCTACCCGTCCTGTCGTCTTAATGGAAAATTTTACCTAGTTTGGTCCTTGTTAGAACAAAATGGAAAGAAAATAGAAAACTCAGTCACTTGACTAGTTCGGCACCAAGCAGAGACAACCCAGGATTTCAAGTTTGAGGTTTAGGATGAGGACTCTTTGTTTATGTCATGGATATGAGATTCAATGCAACCAAAGATCAGTGGAAATTGTATGTTTTTTACTGTAAGATTCGAGATGCCACATTAGTTTGTGAAATCAAAAGCAAGATTCATTCAACAAAACAAGGTACAATGTTTGTTACTGAATATTACAATACCTTAAAAAGTTTATAGCTTGAACTTGAAAATTATTAAAGAAGTGCAATGAAGATGTTGCCATGGTGCTAAAGTTTGTGGAAGGAGAAAGAATATATGAGTTTTGGTTGGACTCAACATTGAATTCAATCAAGTTTGAGTATAAGTACTCGGAAAGGAAGTGGTGCTCTCCTGTTGTTGACTATGATAATTGACTCACCTGTTGTTGCTGCTGAAGGATCAACTCTTTCTGCTACAAAGAAGCCGACATTCAACAGTTTCAATGGTGGAAAACAAAGTCAAGACAACAGAGAATCGACAAACCGCCAGTTAATAAAGATCATATTTGGTGCAACTATTGCAAGAAACCAAGGCATACAAAAGACCAGTACTGGAAACTGAAAGGAAAACACTTGGTAGAAACAACCAGAAGCAGTATATCTCACGAAACAACCAAGTGAATGTAGCTATCACAAATACCAACCCTGAGCAACATTCTGCCAACAATAAATGAGAGATAAGTAAACCGAACCAAAAGGAAATCGAAAAACCTCGAAGCCTCCTTACTTCAATAGAAAAACCAATTGGTTCATGTTCTTTAGAACACTCAGGGAACACCCTTTTTCTCATGTTCTTTAGCTTATTCAGCCATTTAAGTTGTTCGTTTTTCTAATTTAATAAGAATTTTAAGTCAATTTTGATTTTATAGATAAAGGCAAAAATTTTTACTTTTTAGCTTAATGTAGAAAATATTGTTATTACAAAGAATTTAACATTAATTTTTAAATATTGTGCCAAGAAAAAAAAAAAGAGGTTAGTCAAATTTAGCCATTCAGATGAATTCAACTCTATTCAAAATTTAGTCAAAAAAAAAAAATGAACACTGCCTTATTGTCTCGAAGGACTGTATAACATACAGAATTTGGATTGTAGATTTGAGTGCTATGGATCATATGACAAACTCATCACTTCACTATACTACTTGCACCCTCTGTACCAAACATCAGAAGATTGTCGATGGTACATTGGCATCCATTGCGAGAAAAGGGACTACTCCTCTTATATTCTCTCTCACATTAAAATTTGTGCTTCATGTATCTAAACTTTGATCTGTTACCCAATCATAAATTAACAAAGGACCTAAACTTCAAAGTGATTTTTCATCTAATCATTGTGTTTCTAGGAACCGATTATGGGGAGGGAGATTGGGCGTGCAAAGGCGAGGGCAGGACACTTTTTTGGATACCAATGGTGGCCGAGAAGGAGGTCAACTACCTTTTTCTCATTTTTCGGAAAAACTTTCACCTAGTAAATCACTCATGTGGCTTCTTCATTTTCATTTAGGACATCCATCTTTTTCAGTGTTAAAAACTATGTTCCTTCTTTTCTTTAGCGGTTTTGATGATAATTCTTTTTCATTGTGAGATAAATCCTTACTCCCATTTTCATTGATACATACTAAAATCTAAGGACCCTTTAAAATTTCAACTATTACTAAAGTTTGTTGGTTTATTTTCTTTATTGATAACACTCGCATTACCTAGTTGTTTCTTATAAAAAATAAATTTGATATTAGTATTATCTTTCCAAAAAAATTTAAAACAATTCAAAATCAATTCGGTGCAAATGTTAGATACGACGATGGGAGGAGTAATTTAATTAATTTTTGTCATATTAAAAGGCGATAATACACCAGTTATCGTGTATAGGGTTGTAGAACGAAAAATCCATCACCTACTTCAAACCACCGCTTTATTGTTCCAAAAACAGGTGCCTAACACTATTAGGGGGAAGCTATGTTTATAAACAGGGGACCTCTAAGGGTATTGGGAAAAAAAGATCAACAAGTATTCTTTCACAGTTCTATCCAGAATTTCATAAAATCAAGTCCTTTAATACCCTGAACATTTAGTTGTATCCTATGTCCATATTCATGCCCAAAATTGTAGCAAATTAGATAAAAGAACTTTTAAGAGTGCCTTTCTTGGATATTCTTCAAAATGAAAGGGGTATAATTATCACCATCCAAATTATTAAAAAAAATTGTTACAAAAGATGTTACCTTTACTGAAAACAAATCATTCTTTAGAGAATCTTATCTTCAAGGGGAGTGTTCATTGAACAATAAAGTCAGTTTGTATCTTGTGTTCATGACAAAGACGTTAGGTTGTATGAAATTCTGAACTCTGCCTCTTAAATTCCAAAATTAACCCCTGAAAGTCCATAAACAACACTTGAAATTTCAAAGTAGGCCCTTGAACCAATAATTCTCCTATTATATCTTCAACCTTTCTCACCTCCATCATGTCCCAAAATTTCTGAAAATGAGAAAGCATGAAAAATTGGTCCTACTTCACTACTGTTGTCGTTGCTTATTCAAGGAGAGTTGAGCCCAAGCTAGTTCAAGCTTAGGAGCCCAATCCTATAACAGGTAACGAGAGTCTTCCTAATTTCTCTTTTCCACAAAATCTTGCACCTTTGGATTAAGTTTACAGATCTTGAAATTCCGATTGCAACTAGGAAGAGCACACACGAAAATATACACAACACCCAATTTCAAATTTCATTTTCTTTAATAAGCTTTCTGCTTCACATAAAGCATTTTTCACAAATCCACACACCATTAAAATTAAAACATAGTCCAAGAGGCAATTGAGAGTAGAGAATGGAAATAGCCAGGAATGAAGAAATGACGGCCCTAAAAAAGGTTGAGACACGGGATGTTGCCAAATTGCCAAAAGAAAAAAAATGTAAATGGGTGTATACTATAAAACATAATGCCGACGGGACTCTAGAGATACAAAACAAGATTTATTGCAAAAGAATACACTCAAACATATAGGGTAGATTATTAGGAGACATTTGCTCTAGTTACAAAAATGAATACAGTCAGTCTTATTGTCCTTAGCTGCCAACCTTCAATGGTCCATCCAATAATTTGATGTAAAAAAAGCATTCTTGCATAGTGACTTGGAGGAAGAAGTTTATATAGAGGCACCTCCAAACTTTGTCACATGTTTTGGAACTAATAATGTGTGCAGGTTGAAAAAAGCTATATATATATATGAAGCAATTCCCTTGAGCATGATGTGGGAGGTATACCAGTGGAATGTAAAAAATAGAGTTCAAATTATGACAAAGCAACCTCACGTTCTTCGTCAAAAATCAAAGATGGGTAAGGTCACTGTTCTGATTGTTTATGTTGATGATATTCTCAGAATTGGGATGATTTTGAAGAGATTGAGAAGCTTAGAAAGCAACTAGCCAAAGAATTTGAAATTAAAGAGTTTGGAAAACTAAAAAACTTAGGAATTGAAGTTGTATACTCCAAAGACTGACATATTCATCTCCTAACAGATACATTTTTCGACCTATTAAAGGAGGCAAGGATGCTAGGTTGTAAGCCCACTGAAACTCCCATTGAACCATCACAAGCTAGGAAAGGCTAGAGAAGACACAATGGTGGACAGGGGGAGATATCAGAGGTTAATAGGAAAAGCCATTTATTTGTCTCATACACGACTAGACATTGCTTATGTTGTGAACATAGTAAGCCCGTTCATGTATTCTCCGAAGGCATTAGAAGCAATTTATAGAATCCTACAATATTTGAAGTCTACCCTAGGAAAAAGTGTTCTCTTCAAAAACAATGGAGAACTCAATACGAAGGCCTACACAGATGTAGCTTGGGCTGTTTCGGTGGTGGATCGCAAATCAACTTCTAGGTATTACACTTTCTTTAATGGAAACCTGGTGACTTGGACTCCCAAGGGATGAGCTATGGTAGCATGGTCGAATGAAGAAGCAAAGTTTAGAGCTATGCCACATGGAAGTTTTTAGCTTTTATGGCTCAATATCATCATAGAAGACTTGGGTATCAAGTGGGAAGGAAGTATAAAGCCATATTGTGACAATGAATCCCGCAATTAATATAGCCCAATGTTTAGTACATGATTGGACTAAACAAGTATAAGTAGATCGACACTTTATCAGAGAGAAACTAGATTGCGATTTAATCTACACTCTCTCTGTCTCAACAAATGGACATGTAGACACCCTCACCAAGATCTTACCAAGCACTAGTTCCAGAAATCACAAACAAGCTAGGAATGGAGAAAATTTGTACACCAGTTTGACAGGTAGTGTTGACAAAACTAAGTGTTGGAAAATTCTTAAGTATTTGTTGACTTGGCAAGTCAGAGATTTTATTTCTTGGTTTAATATCTGTAAATCGGGAACTTAATTCCTTGATTTAATACTAAATTCGAACAATTGTAAAGTTGAAATCATAGATATGTAAATTGTTGATTTCTTTCCTGTTTTTAGTTGTAGAATCAAGGTAATTAGTTTCCAGTTTATTTGTAAATTAGTTTCTTAAATTATTCTAAATTGTACTCTATAAATTGTACATTTTCTTTGAGAAAAAACAAGTCAAAATTCCCATTTACAATTATCTTTAAATACAATGGATATAAAATAACAAGGACTACCATGTCATATCATTAAATAGTTCTTCGTTCTAGATACAAAAGCAATTTACTATTGGGAAAATGACAATTAATTTTTGTCTTTTTTTTCTAACAACAAACAAAAGAATTTTATTATTGTAAAAGGCAGAATATATTACTTAAATGAAGCTATGATCACAAATAATGAAAGATACCTGGATTACAAGAGAGTAAATCTGGATTTTCAGATTGCCTTTCACAAAAATATTATGAACCTGTAATAGGAAACAAGAGTGGTTCTCGATATAAAATAAATTTCCATCTTCTAGGACTCGCATAACTTGGAGCAAACTGATTTTTGAAGTCATAAAAACAGAATATAATTGGAGTATACCCCTAACCTTCCAAAATAAAACTAATGCATATTGTAGACATTTAAGACTGGTTGGCAACAGCATGACCAAATAACTTTACATATATGTAGAAGACAACATTCAGATAACTCTGTAACTCCACGTACACTAAACAAAGATATTTAAGGGTTTGTTCGGTTTAAAGGTGCTTCTATTAAACCTTTAAAGCATGGCAACTGAAGTTTTTGGTAAACAATACTTGTACTCCATAGCTAGATGTTACCAAACACCCACCTTCTTCCACTCTACAAATAGTGTTTTCACTCCCCAGCAGCAATGGCTTCAATAAACACTGAAACATCGCTTTTTGTTTTTGCTTTGCTGCCCATCAAAATAATCCCCATTCACTAGAATCAATAACATCATCTCCCACAACAACCCAATCCCCCATAACCCCAACATGCACGATAATTAAACAGCATAAAACAACCAAAACTCACATGCCACACCATTAAAATTGAAGCATATAATGCAGGAAGTCTTTTACAAAGAAATTTTATAGAAATAATTTTGGGATCATTTCAAATGACCAACCATGACTCCATGTACAAGGCCAAAAAGAATATGGTATTTGACTATTTGTTGACATTGAAGAAAAGTATAAGATCAGATCATACTTGTCACATGCACAATTTGCCATATGTACTGACAGAAGGAATGATGATGATTCTTGAGAGCACATACACACAAATAGATAAGAGATTTTTGGTATTTGCTCAATGTACCATTAATAGTTTAGTAACAAAACAGTGAATTAATACAAAACAAGTAGCAGTCTCCTGCTTCATTCAATTAACCATCAACACAGTGAAAACTCACTCATTTTAAAGGAAACATGGCCGATGGTGCAGTCAGAACTTTAGGGTATGATTGATCAAGTTGATTAAGTTGATGAAAATTTTATGCCAAGAGATTTCCAAGTACCAGATCAAAATAAATATTTTAGCCACAAATGAAAAAGGATCATTACAGAGATACATAACAGCAATCATTGGAGCCATGTGGCGTCATATAAAGAACACCTTTATCCATCCACTCCTCAACCAGATTTATGTGAGAAGGATTCTCCAAAAGTGATCGAAGACGTTTATTGTGCAAGATTACAAAGAAGCCATTTATTCCCACTTCTACTATACAATTCTCTTAGAACAGCATCAAGCTGCTCTATTACAATTTTGAGAAAATAGATGTAATTAGTTATACTAATTGGTAGTTGGCAAGGAGCCAAGCCAATAACAAGTAAAAACGTAATAAGCCACCAACATAAGGTGTACAACCTGAGGAACGCTGAATCCTCCCTCTGTTGGTAGAGCCCAATATTTGCACATCCACTATAGCTTCATAATTGGCATTCTTATCCAGCCAATCCTTTATAAACAAAGAGGGGAGAAAAAGAAAAGAAACAGAGAAACTAAATAAGGAAAAGGACTAAAGGAGTATAACTAAATTAAAATTAATTAATAAAGGAGAATGAATATAAATGTATATAAAACTCAAAATTTATATTCAACAACTGAAAATTTACATTCTACAACTTACTGAGGTTTCTGAACTTTGATAACTCTTTGAGCACTAATTAATGGGTGGCGACCTTTTATCCAATTTTACGTACTCATTAATACTAAATATGTTTGTTCCTTGTTGAAATTAACTTGTTTCTGGTTAGGTTACCACTTTAAGCTTAAGCTATTAGATAAGGGTCTAACAATAGTAATTAAGCTTTAACACAAAGGGAACCAGCATGAAATGATCAAGTACTAGAAGTATGTTTAACATAGATATTATATTGGAGCAAAAAGCATTGGTTTTAACTAAGTTAATCATGCAAATTATCAAACTATGTTCCATTCCTCCTTTCTTCTATTTTCAGTATGGACAATTAACAATCCCAAACAAAATTCTGCCACGAAATGCCACAATTTTTTTGACATTAATTATCAAATAAAAAATACCAAATCAAACGAATCTACAAAGAACAACCACTCACCTGAAACTCACTAAAATTTGCCCTGACCTCCCTCTCCATAGCCAATGCAGCTACAGACTGAGGAAACCTCTCAGTCTCTGCATTATCAATAACAACACAAGCCAACCGTTCCCCTCAACAGCAACACTTTCCACTCTCATTTACACTTCCTCTCTTCACCACCCACCTGCTCTCTCCAATCCACCCTAGCCCATGCCACCCCCTCCATTCTTCAAAATTGCTTTTTTCACCAAACCCACATCACACCTCACTGCCTTAACCTCATCAACCTTTTTACTAAAACAATACTCAATAATTCTCCCTGTATCTTCATCACACAACTCACAGTACTCCTCAACTTCTGCAAGTAATGGTAAACTCTCTCCCCTCTCCCTGTCTCCACACTAATTTTCAACAGCGCCCCAATCTCCTGCTTCTCTAAAGCCACCCCCATTAGACGCATTTGCTCTTCTACTTTATAAGCCTTCTCAACCTCCAAATTCGCACAAAAACAGAACAAAGCCGGATCATAAGTTCTCAAGCGGGGAACAACATTATATTCATGTTTCATTCTCTTAATCAACTCAAATGCATAACAACCATCATTCTTTGCCGCCACCAGCCTGGCAACGGACGTGACATAGGCCTCATTCGGGGCGACATTGTTTGCCAACATATGATCAAATTCTCGAAAACCATAGTGCAAAGCTGAGTCTTTCGATGATGGGTCAGTGGCAGAATTAGAGCAGAGATAGAGAAGAGAGTTGAAGTGGGGAAGAGATAGGAGGATGTTTTGAGAGGGCGGACTCGTACAATGAGATTGCAGTGTTTAGGTCTTTGGACTTGAAGCACGACTGCAGGTTTCTAAGGAAATTCGTCTCCGGGTTTTGGCTGGTTTTGCGTTTTTTGTTGGGTTTCGAAGGGTTTGTAACTGAAGAGTTGTTCATGGATGTTGAGGGTTTTTGCAAAGGTTTGAAGAACCCTAAACGGAAACGTGATTTGACTTGCAACTTGCTCCTGGAGGAGAGATGTTCAGAAACTTGAATTGGTTTATAAAAATTTGGACTGGGATGTAATGTATGCTATTGAACATTAGATTACAGAGTATTGGGCCGTGAAAGCATAATATCCAGAAGTGGTGCTGAACAGGCCACGCCTCTAATCTCAATAACCGACCATTGCACGAGGGCATAAATTGTAAGACTAAAAGAGAGATAATTCCTCCCTCCATTTAATTTTTGTTTCTCTTTTCTCTATTCTTTAGCACACATTTTATTGGGCCATAAAAAATAAATAAAAAATAACATCTGAATTTTTAAAATTTTAAAAATATATATATATATATATAAATCCTTAAAATTTTATAAATCTCATTTAATAAAAATAATAATGCGAACAAATACACCCTTACAAGTAACAAAATTTATTAAAATTAATAAAAAAAAGAGCAAAAATAAAAAAATTCACATTATTTTAATAAAAAAAACGCTGGTCAATATAAGTCAGCAAAAGTTAAAGGTTGGTCAAAGTCTGGTCAATGATGATCGACAGCAAGTCGAGGGACAATCAACGCGGTCAATAGAGGTCAAGGGTTGGTCAATGACAATCAATGGGGGTCAACGGTGGTTAATGTCGATAAACAATGGTCAAGAGCTAGTCAACGATGGCTAACAATGGTCAATGCCATCCTTTATATCGGCTTAGTCGCTGCCTTCACAATCCTCTTCTTTGACTAGCATTATGACTCAACATTGCAACTCTAAGATCTCAATGCTTTGCCCCTACCAGCCTACACTACTTAAAGAATTAATAATGAACCTTTTTAAAGATGCTAACCTAAATTTAGTGTAATCAGACTTGACACTTTCTTACATGTAGCCCAATATTAACAGAAAGCTCGAATCCAAACTTTCAGCCCGTAACAAGTCAAACCTGACTCATCGACTCGTTGGTATTTCTTAAAAAGGAAACAAAATATGCAAGAATAAGGAGACAGGTTTGAAACCGATTTCTTGTCCTTTTTCGATTACAAGTTTTGAGTTTAACCTTGATTATCAATTCTAATTCAATTTGGTTTCATTTGAATACATTAAATCTTGCATGTTTCCATGCAAATGCAAATCTTATTTTAGATTTCGTTCCACTATTGTATAAGTATATTGTTTTTCATCGATTATTCATTAAACTTAATTCAATAAAATCCAAGCATTCTTAAATCTTTAAAAGCATTCTCTGATAGGATCCTCATGTAAAACATATTTTAGAGTGCATTCATGTGATTATGTACATGTTAAAAAATTTTAAAATGCATGTCCAGCATACATTATGCGACGAAATAACTTGTAATCATGCAACATATACATACTACTACTGAATAGAAATAGTACAAGAATCATATATATACATACATGCATGCATACATACATATGTACATACATACCTTTATAGACGATTCGGTGAAGATTATTGAACTTTTAAACCTTTGAGCTCACAATGAAGTCCTCCATTGAACAATTCTAGACTCCAACATTTAATGAAATTAGAGTAGCTAGAATGGTATCCTTTGATATCTATCTCATGCAATAATCAAAACAAGTTCAATTCTTGAATTAGTTCTAGCATCAAATGCTTAGAAAATGTGTTTATGGACCAAAATGTAACTTTTTTAAAGTTTCATTTTCTCTCAACTATCTTCTATAAATTTCACACTTCTAATTTAAATTCTGTAACAAATGAAAATATTTCATTTGTTTTATGTTGTAAAGACTTCACATATCTATTATGGAGTCATGTTTAACCATGCATGGTCATGAATGAGTGATAAATGTCACTTAACAATATCCATGCAAATACTTTGCATATGTGACATTTATCACATGCAATTTTATGCATGTTGTTATTTGTCACACAGTTGGCCATGTATGGATGCCATGTGTGCATTTTACTTTTTCATGCAATAAGGACTCATTTGCAATATTTGTAAACTATGTTTTTCACTTTTTTGTTAAGTCATAAAATATATCTGCTTTCTGAAACCTTCTCAAATCGATCTGTTGATCTGTTCCGCTACCCTAATGCTTAACAAGGACGCTTTATATTATAAGATTCTCTAGGTTCACACCTATTTATCTTATAGAATGCTTTCACAAGTCTATGAACGATGCTCCACACATACGTTATGGATATTACAGAACGGCGTATTGAATCATACAAGTTGAGGTTAAACATATCCATATAATCCATCTGTCATCTATATCCTAAGAGAGTATAGATATAGATTATAACCATTAAATCTCTATATGCTCGACCTTAAACTTATCTCTAAATTCATATTTCTATAAATAATATTTGCAAACTCTTTTGTGACATTGTTTAACCATACAAAAACTCTTTTTCGGAGTTTACGCTTATAGCCATAAGACTTCCTAAAATACAATCTCAAAGTATCAAGATATACAACTCACTTATAAGAGTTAATAGATCCCATACCTACGTATATCGAACTTCGTGAATATCATACTATATCCAGTGATACCTAACAATCAGACCATGAAAGGTCTCTAAAATGCGTGAAACCAAAGTATGGTGGATCACTTGTAAGCCCACCGTGACGTTCAGGTCAAAAGATCACGAATACTACTCAACTTGTGAAGACCCTCTATTGACGACTTCATAGAATATCTATTGAAGTTCGTTGTGAGTCTGTTTAATATCCAGTCCTTACTAGATACCTGCATACCTATACGAACTTTTGCTAAGCTCATGATCTATTAAGATTAACTATTTAGACAATTTAGATGTGGACATACACTGATTGGAAAAGAATATTGATTGATCTGTGTCAGTAACCATATATTATGAACGATTTTTTAAAATATATTATGCAATGACATTTCTTAGCATCATTTGTAACTACGTCATTACTATAGTATATTCAGGTCGTTGTCTCTGTTTCAGATAAGGTTTTAACTCTTTAAAATTGCTAACTCTTAGCATTAACCTAAACCCTTTTAAATTATATCTTAACTCTTTTAGATATACAATTTTTAAAAAGTTATAAGCTTCTTACCATATAAATAATAATAATAATAATTGACGAATAAAAGTGTTAAGGTATGTGCTTACATATCATCCCTATTTGTATGGATATTTATTTGATAATATAAATATCATACAATGTATAGTTTATTAAATCGCTAATACTCTTTGATAAGTGGTAATGATGCATGTCATATTACGAACATTGTATGATCTGAAATGGTTCAGATCTGATCTAAAGAAGTTTAGACTAGTGTTAAGGGTTAGCAAATATAAGGGTTATAAGTGCTAACAGTTAGCACTATTAAGATTTAACAAGTTATAAGAGTCAGGGAGATCTAAACAGTTAGAACCTAATATATAATAGGACAAAGACCTAAGGGTATACTAGTAATGACATAGTTGCAAAGAGTTACAATAAGAGTTAAAAAATGTTATTATGCAAGTATGTTTTCAAACACTAAGTTCTTGATGTATTTTCACCAATGCAAGTCTATTGGTGAATCTATTTCATATAGATCAATAAATGTCTATACCTATAGGGTACAGATAGTTATTCTTAACTGACCATGAGCATAGAGCTTATGTAGACATACGAGTATTCAGTTATGACTTAATATTGAACGGACTCATGATGACTTCAATAGATATCCTATGAAATCGTCAATAGTAGGTCATCTAAAGTTAAATAGTATATGTGGTCCTTTAACTTGAGCGCAACAGTAGACTTGTGGGTGATCCACCATACTTTGGTTCCACGGTTGTCAGAGACCTTTCATGGTATGCCCGCTACGTATTGTTGGGTGTAGTCCGATACTTATAGAGTCTAGTGTGCATAGATACGAGATTCATCAGCTTGCATGGGTAGGTTGTATATCCGATATTTTTAGATTGTGTTTTAGAAAGTCTTACAGTCGTGAGTAATAAACCCAAAAAATGGGTTTTCTACAAAGTTGAACAATATAACAAAAGTATTTATTTATATGTTTATTGAGATACGAATCAAGAGACAAGATTGAATGAGCACATAAGGATTTGACAATACTGATCTATATCCCCACTCATCTAGGGTATAAATGGCGAAAGGATTATACATATGCATTCCGACCTCAGCTTGTATGGTCTAACACGCTCATTTGTAATATCTATGACGTGTGCGTTAGGCATCGATCCTAGACTCATAGAATAGTTCTATTTGACGAGTCGAACATGGACCTAAGGAGTCCCGTAATATGATGTGTACTCATTGTACACTAAGATAGCATACAAGATTGAATAATTTAATCTAGTAAAATCCAACAAAACGAAATATTTGTTTCAGGAATTCTCAGGATGCATACGTGTTAATACTTAAGTGTTAAGTATGAATAATTTGATAACAATAGTTGTTGACCAATCAAAAGGTGACTCGTAACACATAGTAAATCTTTGAATAAATTGAATCGAGTGTTGGGTTTGGTGAGACCTACATCCGATCAATAAGAGCATTTTGGTTATTTCTTATATATGATTATTTAAGAGTTAAATAATTAAGATATTTTAATATTGTAAAATATTTAATAATATGAACAACTCAACCATGGTTAAAATTTAATCAAAGTTGAGTTAACGATTATTTAATTATTATATTATATAAAAATATAAATATATTTTGATATTTATGTAAACTTGATGGGCAAGTTTACATGACCCAACTATTGTTAAGAGATAACTATGGTTAGGTCAATTAAACATTATTTTATTAAGATATTTGGTGGCCAAATATCTAACCTTACCATGGTTAGGTTTAATGAATAGTATTAGTATATATGTAAAAATTGAAACAAAAACTTAATACTTTTTTGCATTTGGTGGCTGGCTATTACACTTGTGAAGGGAGATTAAAAGCAAGAATGATGAGGATAGTGGTGTTCTTGAAATTTTCAAAGAGATTCAAGGGTGACAAGGTAATTTTCTAAGTTTCCAAAATTTGAGAACTTCAATGACGATGTCTATAGAAAATCTTAAAGGATGAAGAAGACTTTCTCAAATCCAAGAATAGTTGTGAAATATGTCTAAACCAAAAAAAAAAAACCCTAAACTGGATAACACTAAAGACAAAGGCCCTAACGTTTCTAATTTAGCAACTCTTAAAACTGACGTCCTTACAAGTATGGCCAATTTATTTTCTAAGTTGATAAACAAGGTACATAATTTCCAAAAGGAGAATTTAGAGTTACGAGATAAAGTTACGGTGCTAGAAGGAGATTGTAAACAAGACAATAATTGTGAAGATGAATCACTATAAGATACTAGGCACAAATAAAATTTTAGGTATAAGCTTCAAATATGACACCTCAAAAAGATCAAACCCAAAAATAGAATCAGGGAACTTACTCCTAAAGTCTCTAGGAAACTAAATAGAGAAGAAATGAAAGCCTACAAACTTAACGAAGTAGGAGAGGTGTACACAAAAATGCACTAAACAGAAGATGAAATACCCTTTGTAATAAAAGTAAATTAAGATCCTTTTACTTAAGCAATAAGAACAACTAAGAGACTGAACAAGTTTAATATACCCAATTTCCATATGTTCAATGGAACTAAGGATCCATAAGAATAAATATTCCACTTTAATTTTAGAATGATCGTGCACGTTTACAACAGATCCTTAAAGTACATCATTTTTCCTTCCAATCTAAAGGGTCCTGTTCAAACTTGGTTATAAAGTCTCAAGAAGAATTCAATTTCTTTATTTGAAAAGTTAACCGAACAGTTCATTGTGCAATATATTTGGAACAAGAAGAAGGAAAAAAAGAAAAACCTCGAACTTCTTTTCTATGAAACAATGAGACAACGAGTCACTCTAATATTTTCTCAATGGGTTTAATAGGGAACTCAACAAACTGAAAAGTTATAAATCATAGATATTCGCCCAAGCATACAAAAAGGTAGTCAAAATTTCCGCCCTTTATTATAAATACTTAGTTCAAAAGAATTTTACTTACTTTGAGCTAATCAAACAAAAGTCAAAACAATAGATAAGGAAAAAGGAAGAAGAAGTCTCCATGAAGAAGGAAGCTACTGTAATAACCACAAAGAAGCAAGAAAGTTCCTCTCAAAATTGAAACTAGGAAAAGCAACCACAATACAAAGATAAGAATGAGAAAAAACCTCCCAACCAAACAGAAGGCAATCTAGAAAAGAGATTATAAGGTTTTTCTAAATCACTAATTCCCATAAATATGCCAGCTGAAAAGATATGGGAGATGCTTAAAGATTCTAGGGTATTCTGAAAGCCTAGACCTATAGAGACACTAATAGATTTAAGATTGGGCATGGCTCGATTCGATCCGAATTTTACCGGAATTGAACTAAACCGGTCCGGTTTGATTTTTTGTATAATAAAAACCGAATTAATCATTTTAGAAAGAGAAAACCGAACCGATTTTTTAGCTATTTTGTGAATTTTTTTTTCATTTTAAATTTTTAGACTTTTGTTTACATAATTCTTACTTTATTTTATTTTAATACTTTTACATAATTCTTTCATAATAATATTTAGAATTTATCTACAAAGTAATTACACTTTTTTTTTTTTGGCTTAAAATTATAAGTGAACATATTATGAATATGAATAATGCTATTACAAAAATAGAGAGATTTTTTTTTGTTTTTTCAAAATGAAAACTAATTAAAACATGATCCATCTCAAATGCACATCAACATAATATTCATGGAATTAAAAATGGACCATCATCAATTCAATATAATATTCATAAAAATAAAATTATTCATCAACATAATATTCAAAATAAGATTATATTTCAAAATAAAATTATCCATCAATATCTATTTATCCATCAATATCTATTTATCCATCAAAACCATATAATGGTGATCACATATCCAAAATTCAAAATGGCCAACCCTAACAATTTCATAGAAAAAGAGTATTGTCTATCAACAAAATTATCCATGAAAATAAAATTTGTCCATCAATATAATATTTATGAAAATAAAATTCTTCATTAATAAAATTATCCATAAAAATGAAAAAAGTCTATCAACATAATATTTATGAAAATAAAAATTATCCATCAATAATTCAATATAATATTCATAAAAATAAAATTGTTCACCAACATAATATTCAAAATATGATTATACATAAAAATAAAATTATCTATCAATATTCTATTGTCCACCCACGCCACGTAATGGTGACCACATATCCAAAATCCAAAATGACCAACTTTATGACCATTAATAACAAGTCTACAAGTATTAGAAGAAAAAAATTATATTAATAAACTATAAATTATAAAATATAAAATATAAGAAACATAATTAATTTAAAATTTATTACCTCCAATACTTTTATGAATCAGTGACCATAATATGCTTTGATGCATTCACTGAAATGCTCAATTCTATAAAAAAAAAACATGAAAAAGATAAGTAAAAAAATAAAGTTCAAAATATTAACTGTCATAAAACAATATAATAATTATTATACATGTTTCAACACTTTCACATATGTCAGCATCTTTTATATCAGGCACGTCCATTTTGCTTCCAAGAATAGTAGATCGAAGCTCATTCTAAGTGAAAATTAAGGCATTCATAGATTGAGGAGTCAAAGAACTCCTAAATGCATCAAGAATGCATCCTCCCATACTAAATGTAAACTCAAAGACAATAGTAGATACTGAAATTGCAAAAACATCATTGACAATTCGAGACAAAACTGAATACTTTGTACAATTTAATTTCCACCAACTTAAGATTTTAAAGTGTACATTGTTGGATTTCTCTGTCTCAATTGACAAATACCTCTGAATCTCATGTTTCGGGACAATAATTCTTCTTTTCTGTGTTTTATAGAATTGAGACAAAGCATCATAAGTGTCTTCTTTTACTGCACCCACTTCATGTGCTTCATCTCCTAATTGACTGGCACTAGATTCTCCCCTAACATATGATCTAATTGCCTTATAATTGTCAAACAACTTAAACAATAATTGTTTAACAGAAGCCATCATTTCATCCATACTTGTGCCATCAAATAAAGTGCCTAAACACCACTCAACAAATTTTAATTTGCAACGAAGATCAAGTATTGCTGCCACAATTAAAATGTTGCTCATTTTATCGAGAGATCCCTAACACTTGTCAAATTTTCTCTTCATAACACCAGCCATACCCCCCAATAACTCATCTCTATCGACTATAAGTGTCTTTAAATATCATTGAATCTTTCAAATTTCATTTAAAAATAGATGTGAAGACACTTGTGTGGATGAACTAAATTTCAAAGTCACATCATAGAATGTCTTCAGAAACTTCACCAACCTTTGAGTATTCTCTCAATCCGCATCTTTTGTTAGCCCCGCCTTTTATTGTCACTATCATCCTCCCTAAAATAAGAATAATATTAATCATCATCACATTCCATCAAATAAAATATCTTTCTTAGTTTCAAAGCATTATCTAACATTAAATATGTTGAATTCTACCTAGTTGGTACAATTAGATAGACAAGTGTTTTCAATGGAATTTTTTCTCTTTCTACAAATGTTTTAAAAAAAATTTAATCTTAAGGGGGAATACATAATGTACTTGACAGTATTACGAATATCAACAATGAACTCATTCACCTCTTTTATCTCGTCTTGCACAATCAAATTAATAATATGTACAGAACATGCAAATGCATGAAGTTACCACCCATAACTAATGAATCCTCCTTCCAGCTCCTTAATTTTCTTTTGACGTAAGTCACTACAACATCATTTGAACTTGCATTATCCATTATAATAGAAAACATATTTTCAATGCCCCATTCAAGCAAACAGCTTTCTATACACTTCCCAATAATTTCTCCTTTATGGTTTTTAATAATCTCAAAACAGAGAATCCTTTTATGCAACTCCCACTTTTTATTAATAAAGTGAGATATTATTACCATGTAATTCTCATTTTGGATTGAAGTCAAAGTATCCATTGTGATCGAATTCTTTGCTTATTAGAACATAAAATACTTTGCAACAAGACCTTCTCATTCGTATGCAGATCAAGGATGTGTCTTGCAACTGTTCTTGGTGATGGTATTTTAAATCTTAGACAAACTTTTGCCATAAACTCATTAAATTCTTTATCCTCTACATTCTTAAAAGGCCACTCATATTTTATGATGCATCGAATAAGTGATTTTTTGAGATCCTCCTGATTAAACCCAACTACCATAATATTTGCAACACCTTTTCCCCTCTACATTTATATTTGTTTTTTTCTAGTATTAGCTCTTGTTGCGTTTCATTAATTTGTGCGCTCAGATAAATAACACATCTTTTCAAATGAAACCTCAAATTTGAAGTTCTGACATTACTACTGTGACATGTATATGTCTTTTTACAGTAATTGCATCTAGCTCTTTTCCCATTCAATAGCTTGATAAAACTTTTTCAAACTCTTGATCTTAAGTGACTAGTATTACTATTGGTAACACTTTGCCCACCTCTTTCAATTCCTAAACTACGATCTATTCTACAACAAAATCACAATTCACAATTCATAACATTATTATATCACAACCAAATAGTACAACTAAGATGATATCAGAGTATGTAAAATCATGATGCCAAATTTTTAAGTCAATACAATTGGAAAATAAAAAAATTAGTAACTTAATTATCATACAATACTAAATTTTACTTTCATCATTATGACTTAAAAGCATAGGAAATGTCAATGAGTGTATTATGGGTAAATACTAAGCTTATAAAATTAAGATAAAAAAATATATATCTCTCAAATTATGTTCACCAATCAATGGTTATCATATGAAGCTTAAAGGTTGCATTTGGCAACATTTTACAACCATGTATAACAAACATATAATATGCTTAAATCTTAATGATATAGAAATTTGCATATAAATGCACATATATATATTTTAATCATCACAAATGTAATATCAATGAAAAATACAAACATATAATATGCCAAAATTGTTCGAACCTACTACTATTACGTAGAAAAATACAAACTAACCCTATAGAAAAAGAACTATCCAAATTAAAGATCGTTGCCCCTACTATCTCATATAAATGCAATTCTAGTATTGCATTTGCAAGCAGCTTATGTATATTTTGATAGATGCGTTTGACGTCATTAGCTTTCCTAAAATTTCTCTAATAGAATGTCACATATACATAAATTTTCTCTAATGGCAAGTCATGAACCAAATAATAACCTATAATAGTAGTAATCCATTTCAATACCAACAATTGATGGTGAAAATATGAACTTTACAGTATTGATACACGCAAAAATTAAAAGACTACCAATTGCCAAGTTAAGATAACAGTTAGAAAATTCACCAAAACCAACAATTGCAATCTGCTCTTAAGATGTTGCATTATCACCTAAATAAAAAAAATTTCTCATATGCATAGCATAATGATCAATAAAGAAGACCAAAAATTAGAAGAATTTTCAAGTAAAATCGACATGTTCCAATTTCCAACAGTGAGGACTCGAATTGGCGAAGGGCAAACACCAGCGCGACGATAAACCGTGACACACCAGCGCGATGGTGAACAACGATACACTAATGTGATGATGAATGGTGCCACACAAACACGACAGCAAAAGGAGATATACCAGCGCAATGGCGAACTACGAATGACCAAAATGAGTTGACGGTGAAATAGCAAACCAGTGAAGAAGAGCAGTCGGGGAAGTGGCAAAATGGCGAAGAGTGAACCGACCAAGGTCGAATGGCAACCCACTAATAGACAGATGGCACAACAAAATAAAGGCTCTGTCACTGTTTAACTTGTAACGGAATCGAAAAAAAGCAACGAATTGGCGAAGAAGAGTAGATAAGAAAACAGCGAAAAGTGAACTAGCAAAGGTCGAACAGTAACCTACCAGTACCAGCGGACGGACGGCATGACTAAGGGCTTTGTCATTGTGTAAGGGAATCGAAAAATAAAAAAACAAGTCTACTATCTACTCTTTTCTTTTAGTTTTACGTTTAAGTTTTTTATTTTTAATTTAATTTTATTTAAATGAGATGGGAATGGGATGGGATTATATAACAAAGTATAATTTTTTTTGTGCTACAACTGTCACTTATACAATGCCACGTGTCAATTTTAGTTTAATTTACCAAAATACTCAATTTTCGGTTCGGTTTTATTAAAATTAAAACTGAACCAAAATCGATAGGTTATTTTGTACAAATGAAAATAGAATTGCACCGGCCGATTCGGTCCAATCAAGTTCAGTTTTTCAGTCTTTGGATAAAAATGCCCACCCTTAAATAGATTGATGAGATGGCTCCAAGCACTACTCTTTCCAAAATGACTATGGACAAAAAAATCTAAGGATGTCGAGCATTAAGATACCAAATCCACCATTTATGAGGGACAAATGCCTAAGTGAATATAGATGCAAAGACAACGTTAATGAGAATACGAAACTAACAATAGAAACAAAAAATGAAACTAAAGGAAATAGTGAAGAAAAAGGCATTTCAATCTTGAATACAATTCACGGATCTCCTTTTGATTTCTCAAAGGCAAAAGGAAGGTTTGCAGAACCGATTATAAAAGAGGTCGATGACACTACTCTTCCAATACTTAAGAGACCATAAGAAAATGGCCATCCAACTGAAGACACTATAAAAGCTCTATCAATATGAATAGTTATGAACTATTTTTATATTAACATCATACCAGAGAAAGAAGGAAAAGATGATAAATAGCGACAACTATTTAAAATAGTAGCCAAAGTCCAAAGATGTAGAATTGGAGAAACTTTCACATCATTTTCCATCACATAAGAGCTTAAGGAAATAAAAATTTGCTGAGAAGTCTTAACTGATTTGATGATGCCACACCTAGATCTCCTAGTGGTCAGTTTGAATATAAGTGAAACAATCATTATCAATTGCACGATCTACACAATACTATATAATAACATAAATATACCTTTGAAGTGTTTCAATGTAATTTTGATTCACGAGGTCTCATCTTGAAGCGAATTCAAAAATAATTCTAGTTATTAATAATGGTAGGCTTAAGAAGTTAGAATAGTAGCCTTAATTTTTAGCAAGAACCTATTAAGCAACTTTTTCTTTCTCTCAAATGGCCAAGTATGTGTATAAAATAAAATACAACTCTTGTTTTCTCTCAAATGGCCAAGTGTGTGTATAAAACAAAATGCAACTCTTGCTTATTTTTGTTCTTAATGGCTAAGTGATTCTCTCTAGCAAAATGCAACTCTTTGTATTTTATTTAAGTAGAATTTTAATTAAAGGCATGTACCAAAGTATCCACCATTAAAGCCATGCAAATGCCACTTGTCCACTAAATGGCCATATATCTTAATTTAATTGATTTATAATTTTTGATAACTAATTAAATAATAAGTTTAATACTTAAGCCTTAACACATCCCAAGAGATCTTAAAATAAATCTTGCTTTTCGAAATTTTTCTATATCAGACTGTTCAACCTAGTCCATTACCCTAATACTCAACGAGTACACGTCATATTATAAAAATTTCTAAGTTCATACCCGTTTGTCTTATAGAATTCTTTCATAAGTCCATGAACAATGCCTGATTGGTGCTATAGTAGCTAAACTCAAGTGCAAGCTATTGTATCAAGTAATATAGAATTTTAAGTCCAAATATCGATTTCGCAAGAACTATGCGATCTAATTTTGTAAATCAAGTACTAAAATTGTACATACTTAACTTTTATTTAGAAAATCATAATCTGAAATTTAATTAACTAATCTAACTCTATCAATTAAACTAAACAAAAGTAAATGGTAGAATTCACAAATAAAGACAATCTAAGGTTTTGACTCGTCCCCTAGTTAATTAGATTTGTTAACCTCTTAGTTAATCTCTTAATACCAATTGTTGGTTTAAACACTAATATAATCGCGAGCTTCTGTCAATGGTCGAGTGATTATATTACGTATTCTAACAATCATCTATATGTTTGTGGTAATCAAATTATAATATAATTCATTAAGATCAAGTCTATATTATACCATACCTACTACCTAAGTGTATGTCTATCCTAGATGAAACTCATAGTTGTTACCCTGATCATGCATTAAACTATTCTAGGTTAAATACATAAATCCATCCGTCGAGTTTACCATGGTTCCTTAATTATTTAAAATATTGATTATATATAATGAATGAATTAAATACAAGATGGAATGAATTAATTATATGAATTAAGTTCATAAACTAAAAATTAATAAATCTAAATCCATATAGGTTCACATAGTCTAACCTTAGATAAATAATTTATCCTATCGCAAAATTAAAAGTATCCAACTAATTTTTAAAGATCAATAAGAATAAGAATATAACGATAAAAAAAGAGTAGAAAAACTAATCAAGAAGATGTCTTGAGTTGTTTCTCTCTCAATCTTGACTTGAAACTTGAATCTTAATCTTGAATCTTGATCTTGGCTTTGATATTGGATTTTTTGTTGTGTATTCTTTCACTAAGTTTTTGCCTCACTACTCTCTGTGTTTTGGCTCTTAAAAGAGTATTTTTATAGATATTAAAAATCCTAGGAGTGAGGGGTTTTGAATCCTACTTGAATTAGGAAAAAAAGGAAATGCTTTCTCATACTCGCACCACAGCCACATGCTAAGAACTCAGCGCCATAACACTGAGACCTGGGCTACTCTTCTTGAACTAGAGCTGTGGCGCTGTTGTCTTTGCCAACGGGTGTCGCAGCGCCTAGTCCTAATCTTGGACACTTTCGTAATTTGAGAGTGTCTCGCTCATTTCTCGCCCGATTTGCTTCCCGTTTGTTTACATTCATCATATTCTCCCTCATGCACGTATTTAAAATCAAAAGCACGAATAAATAGCCAACTATTCATAATTTAGAGAAAAATATGCAAGTTGGGGTATTAAATATACTACCTAATTATGCCCTTATCAATGCCCTACATAGACATTACGAATATTACAAATTGATACGTTAAACTATACAAGTTGAAATTATAACATATACGTATAGTCCCTCCATCACCTTTGCAAAATTGATTAACCTTATAAAAAATTATTTTTTAAAGATTATACTTATGACCACAAAACTTCTAAAATATAATATCGAAGCATCAGGATATACAATTCACCTATATGAGTTAATGGATCTTATATCTATGCATACTAGACTGCATAAGCATTAGATTATACCCAACGACACCTATAGGTCAGACTATGAAAGGTCTTTGATATATGTGGAATCTAAGTATGGTAGATCACTCATAAGCGCACTACGACGCTCAAATCAAATGATCACAAATACTACTCAACTCGAGAAGACCTTCCATTGACAACCTTATAGGATGTCTATTAGAGGTCCCCGTGAGTCTATTCAGTACCAGTCCTTACTGAATACCTATATGCTTATACGAGCTTCCACCAAACTCACGATTTGCTAAAACTAACCCTTTGGATTATTTAAATATAGGGATACATTAATTTGAAAGGTTCATCGATCGACCTATGTTGACAAATATAGATCAGGAATGATATATTTGAGAACATATCGCATAATGACATTTCTTAACATCCTTTACAACTCCTTGCAATTACGTTATTACTATAATATCTTTCAAGTTTTTGTTCTAATTCAGATAATATTCTAACTTGTAGAAGATTAACTTTTAACGATAACTTAAACTCTTTAAATTTATAGTATTTAAAAAATAACAAATTTAGTATCATATATAAAAATTAATAATTTATTAAAATATATATTATATAAATATTTATACAAATAAAATGACCCGTAAATACCATCTTTTATAATATAATTAAATATTTAATAGCATAAAAAAATATTTAAAGATACATTAACCAAGAAACGCAATCAAAAATATCAAAAAATCCTAAGTCAAAATTGAATTTTATCTAATCTTTTTATGATTGCAAAATGGGGATTAATAAGGTCAAAATGATGTGAAAAAAGATCACGTCAAAAAAAAAAAAAACTTTTCGAAGCAAATATAAAAGCAATCATAAAATACTCACCAAATCTTACGAAAAGGTCCACCGGGAAGTATAAAGAATTTAACAAAGGAATCTCGTGACAAAGTTAAGATGAGAGAAGGTGTCGGTAAAAGAATAAAGAAAGCAAGAAAGGCAGGAAAATAGGCTTCATGAGAAAAGAAGAGAAAAAGGTTAAAGTGAAAAAATTAGGTCAAACAGTCTCCTTTTATAGTCAAAGTTAAAACCCATTAAAAATTACTAGCAGTTAGAAATTTATTACTTCAACAGAATTAAAACGTTTAGTAAATTTAAATTTGAAAAGTGAAAAGTTGCACAAAAAATAAGATAAATCTATCCATTACATAGTAAACAACGGTAAAATAATAGACATAAAGCCAGAATGTCAAGCTGTATTGATCATACAGCTTGTCTCGCTTATATTGCATAGCCTATATGATCAATGAGGCTATTTATTATTTTTACAAAGGCTTAAGTCATGCCCACACACGTCTAGGTATGTCAAAGCAAAGCAAGATAAGTCATGTAGTTTCAAATCATTTAATGGGGTTTAAATAGGATGTCATGATTGATAAATTTAAGATTGTATTAAGTAAGACTTAAAGTATTTAGATCTTTAATCTTAGCCTAAGATGCACTTAAAAAAATTTTAAAAAAAAAGTAACCTATATCATTAAGGTTAATATAAAAAATATAAGCTCAATAAATTTTTTTTTTTTTTTTTTGCTTTTAGAATTCTTTTAAAATAAAAATAGGTAAGTTTCTTATTTAATATTTTAACTATCTAACATAATAATCTTTTATTAATAATAAAATTAGTATTTTATCTCTTTTATTTATTAAATTTTTTTTCCTTTTAATAAGAGTAAAACTCTTTAAATAAGTTTGATTCTAGAATGATAAGAAGTCTAATGAGTCTTAATCTAATATAAAATTTTAGTCACATAAAAATCTTCATATACATGTGAAACATAACTTTTGACCATCATATTTTCCCTAGTTTTTCCTTAACGAGCTTGAAATCCTATTTCTTGCTTTATTTTTATTTTATCAAGCAGCTAAGCAAATCAGTAGCTTTGCATCTATTTTAGGGCTCAAAGCCTTCACAAACTGATTTTCATTCAGATCTGCATAATGTTCAAGAAGTGAGTTCTCTCTAACCTTAAAATTAGAGTTTTCTAAAGCCCAAAATACTGACATTGCATTACACACAAAATACCTCAAATAGGTTTACAACAACCATAACAGTCCTTAAGCACCCTACATCAATATTGTTTCTATATTATTTACTTTGTAATACCAACTCTTATTTCTCTCACGGTTTAAGATTGAATTTATTGTTTTTAAAAAAAAAAAAAATTTAACTTAATATAGCTAAAGCAAACCTGCAACACCAAGTCTATTGGACTCCAAAGACTCTTTAAAAACATAGCGAGTCTTACTTGTGAACTTACAAGGACAAAGAAGCTAAAGAAGCTGAGATTTAATAATTGGACTCATATCGTAGGTCTTTATAACCTACCACATCACCAAATAATTATTACAGCAAGTGACATTCTACTATATAACAATCTTCTAAATCTACCTCAAACAAATTACATTCTAATTAAAATAACACATAATGTGTGGATCATCAAAAAAGTACAATAAAAAATCTTCTGAATCCACTTAACGAATAACACATCATATGTCACTTTTGTTTTAAATGCATTTTGTGATGCATTACTTTAGAATCTATTGATTTCAAATTTTAATGAATTTAGGTATCAATTTGTTCAGTTAATAAAGAAATTTAAATGTAGTAAGAGGTTTGAAGTTTCAATCCATAATAGAGAAAAGAGAAAATAAAAGAGTATTAAGCACTTGTCAAACAGAATCCTAGACCTAATTCTTGTTGTTGCTGCTGTCTTTGGAATTTGTGATATCATGCTTTTATTTTATTATTCTAAACACAATCTCAGTTCTTGAATCCAACCTATGCCATGTTGATCCCTTTCTGTCAAGACATTCTCCAAATTGTATGCCAACTTAATTACGGGTAATTTACAATTAATTTTTTTCAAAGGAAAAAAATTCAAAGGAGATTTCAATTAGATTATTTATCAACTGGAAATCTTTATACACCTGTTTGTGACAAAGCTTATTTATTGGGTGCTCAACTGTTTATAAAACTTAGAATCTTTTAAAATTTTAGAAATGAATGTAATTTCGGACAATGACAATTTAAGTCTAGAACATGTGGTTTTATTTGTCAGTCCAGCTGCTACTTGTGCAATTTAAATAATTAGCATTTGAAAAACGATACTCTATAATAATTAGCATTTGTTATTAAATAATGGATCTTAGTTGACAAGTTTCCAAAAGATGGACTTCAATTCTTCGGTTCACATCTTATTTTAAATGATTTCATGGGATGGAAGTATGTGTAAGTCTCCTAATTGTGGGGTACATTTCTCTTTAAAATAAAAATCGCAAAGAAAAAAAAAAAAAAAGAACGTAGTTTTTACTACAGTGCAACAAAATGATTATAAAATAGGGTTTTGGGTTTTGAAATATGTCAAATTAAAATGTGAGGAAGACAATTCGTGACTTTGAATATAAAAGATTTTGATTGTAAACTGGACATAGACATGGTTGAACGAATGATTGCTTGCTTATTCAATTTTTTACTTTAGCTGTTTTGGCACAACACAACTCACCTCCTCGGTGCCCACATTTTCTTCCGAGTAAACTACTCATCCTTTTGATTTTGTTTTTTTGTTTTTGGATTTAGACTCCATCAAACAGTGAAACAACTAAATCTTTCAACTCTCATAATTGACAATTATCAAAGCAAATTTCTTTTTTTAGAAAAAAAAAAAAACTTCTCATGTTTAGTCTTAATTTAGTGAATCTTTTACCCTTTTTTGACCCAAACAGAATGGCATTGCACGTATATCTATTAGCCGTAATCAACATCTTCAATTTTGATTTTTCAAACACGTTGAAGTTAGCTCTTTTTGAAAATATGTTAAATATGGTTGCCGTCACTTCTAAGATGTCGGCTCCTTGTCTACCATTTTTTGGTTGAGCAATGTATTGAAATTTGACTCTTATTTAAATATTAAAATTTGAGTTCCCTCATGTATAGATAGGAATAAATTTTTTTAAATTTTAGTTAAGTAAATTTAATATTTTTTAAGTTTAAATTTACGGATTACACCTCGACTGGTCAGTAAATTATTAAGATATTAACAAAAGATAAATTATTATAATATTCTATGCAATAGATTATTATGATATTAAAAAAAAAGTAGATTGTTATAATATTCTACGCCTCAACAGATCAATAATTGTTATAATATTTTTTAAAAAATAGATTGTTATAATATTAAAAAAAAAGGACATCAACTCCTTTCGCATAATATAACTAACTTATATCTATATATATACATATATATTTGTGTATACTTGTGTATTGAAAAAATAATAAAATTAAATTACAATTCCTTCATGATCTTTATGTTATGTCTATTACATTATATCTTGATTATAGCATAATAATCAGATAAATAAATAAAACTAAAATTTAATAATTAAATTAAATCTCACCTATTCATTTGGTTACTTTGAAGAATTTACAAAATTAATGTCTATTAGATATAAAAATTACTCATCTCCTTACTCATTAAAGTAATTAAGAAGTTAAAAAGTTATATTATCTCATATTAAATAAGATATATTGAGATAATAAATAAAAAGATTAAAGAGTACAAAAAACTCAAGCGATACTTCCATTAATATTTTTAAGAAACTCAAAAGATAATTTTATTATTTTTTTTTGAAAATTTAAGATGTACTTTCTATAAATAAGTATTCTTTTTTATTTGTAGTCTATATAAAGATGACTTTAATAAATAATTGAGAATTAAAGAATTTATTATTAAAATTTTTATTTAAATTATAGATCATTTCATATCAAATAATTTATATAAAAAATATTGTGCATTAGCAAATGGATAAAGAGTGATGGAGAGAAATCAATTTATAAAATGACTAATTTTTTCGTATTAAATATATTCTTAGAATAACTTTATAAAAATTATATTATTCTAAAACTCTAATTTATTATTTATATGCATCCAAGAATATACTTAAATTTAAATTAACCACGTCTCTTTCTTTTCTCTATAAAAGGGCAGACAATAGACGATCCACCATCTAAAGTAAAGTGGAGAGATAAATGTAGTCAATGATTTTGAACAATAAATTAATAATTGAAAAGAAAAATGGCTCAAGCTTGTTAAAGAGAAAAGTGCCAGAGCCCTCGCATTTTTCTTCAATTTTAATGCAAATTTATACATGTTAAAATTATTAAAAAGCTGTAAGAAGTTTTCTCTATCAAAATATGTATTTTTTTATAATTGTTTTGACGAATTATCACAACTGAAAAGTCACCATCATCTTAAGACTATTATATATATTAGAGATGATAGTTTAAATTAAAAGTGTCATTGAGTATCAATGTTACTTGTTGAAAATTTACAGTGAAACTAACACTCAAATAATGATTTGATTTGATTCTTATAAATCTATGTTTACTTTTATAAACTGAAACAAAAACTTAAACCCAAAATTGCACTATATTTTAAAATATTGCAGAATACAGAGTTTTTCAACATCTTCACTCATATTTACTTTCTAAATAATTTTTCTCTCTAAAACTATTTTCTCTCTAAAAATTGCTATTATTTCTCTCTCTATATCTCTTTCTCTTTCTACCTAAAGAGAATGGAGAGGAATTGATCTCTGATGGATTGATTAGAGATCCCCAACTTGAGCTCCTTATATAGGTGTTGTTCCACACCTATTTTGCTCCATTTTTGGCAGATTTCTACACGGATTTTAACTTGTTTCAATCATGAACAAGAATAAATTAAGTTTTTTTTATCATCAAAGATTCCAATTCGAGTTTGTTTCAGCTTGGTAATCCTTGTTTCATACAAAAACCGAGTGAAGAGAAGTGTTTAAGAACCTGTCACAAAAGGAAGATGATGAAGGGACATGGGCGAAAATTTTCAATTTGTTTAAAGTTGCTGAAAATTACAAAGTTTGCCATTATTAGTTAAACACGCCTTTTGCCGTCAATTGTTTCTAATAAATTTTGATTAGTTCCCCCAGGTTTTGCTTCATTACTTAATGGCCGACAAACTTTACATTTTCACTTCTGGCCATAAAGTAATTTGGTCCCTGTATCTAGTATAACTATTTCTTTTTTAGTTCAAATTCTATTTTTCATACTTACCCCAAGTTTATATATGCAGCAAATTTAAATATGCCTTAAATTTATTTACGAATAATACCTCTGATACCAAGTCAATAAGATTCTCTTTAATGTTTATCTTCTCCAACTTCACTCTTCTACTAAAAATTAACTTAATGAATATCGAGTTTTTACAAAGATGAATAATTGATCGATTATTTAAAAATATTATTACTACTAATTTGTCCAATTTAAGTTTCTAAACCAATCCCTATAACTATAATTTGCCTACGATTTCTGTCTCGAGATTTTATCTCAGACCTTTATCTCGAACTTCTGTCTTGGATCTTTATCTTAACATCTATCTTGAGCCTCTGTCTTAAACCTCTATCTAAAGCCTTTATCTTTGACCTTTGTCTTAGATCTCTGTCTCAAGTCTTTGTCTTGGGCGTCTGTCTTAGATCTTTGTTGTGGCTATGGATCCTCTTCTAGTTTAGCTTGTGTATTATTCTTAAGGAGATTTTGGGGCTATAACTCCACCTCAAGGTGAGATCCCTTCACCTTACTTTGAGTTCTCATTGACTTGTTTACTTTCACATAGTCCTTCATTGAGTTGTCATCAACCAAAAATAGAAAATTCTTATTACCACCATATGTTGTAATATTTGTTGGCCCCTCAAGTCAACATGGATGTATTCTAAATTTCCATATTTCTTGTAATTATTGGTGTTAAAACTAATTCTACATTTGTTTTCTAATGTATCATGCCCAATCAGCTTTTCATTCCCAATAAGACTTTATTTTTTCAACTATAGTAAACTCGATTTTCCTGTGTGGCTCAACCTCTTGTGCCACAACTCAATTTTATTGTACCTATATGAGCAACAACAATAGTATCTCCAGTGACAGTGTTTCCTTGTAAAATATACATAATAGATTACTTAGTACCCTTTACCATAAGCATAAAACCCTAGCTTATCCTCAGCTGTCCATTTTCATTTTTACAAGTATATCAAGATTCATCAAAAACCCTTAAAGATATCAAGTTCTTCTTTAATTCGAGAATATGTCTTATATCTTTCAAGACCATTATTGTTTCATCTTACAACTTTATAGAAATTGTACCTATCCTAATCACCTAGCATGAATTATTATTCATCATTATTACCTTATCCATTCATATTTTTTATATAAAGAAAACCAAACCTTGTTAGTTAAGACTTATATGGTAAGTACATCTGGAATTTAGGCCCTAATCTTTCAAATTTTTCTCTATTGAAACTGTGAGAATATTTGAACAGTCATACCCATTTAATGATACTGTTACATCTGTATGATCAGAAATATTTTCTTTTAATTTCTTAACTCTTTTATAATAGTTTCTCTTTAAGTGCTCATCCTTTCCACAAAAACTTAAATGATTGAAAGCCATAAAGGCATTGCAAGATATTTTCAATAATTACACCCAACTTAGAACATGAGCAATTGTAAGAAAGAATATCATTGACCCTAGTATCTGCATCAGATTCAACTTTAATATAGGAGTAGCCATGTTGTTTCAACTATAATAAGCCTTGATATAGGGCTAACGCCTTTGCAATATGAACTACTATCAAACCATTACATAAACTTGTACCTAGAAAAATAAAAGTGCATGTATAGTCCCTGCAAATATATCCAAAGTTTTACGTCTTTGATAATGGTTGAGCAACGCATGTGAGTTAAGATTAACTCATCCATGTGTAGGTGCTCACTAACATTGAGATAATGTAGGTTTCTTTGTAATTGGAGCCATATGAACTTGCTGAAACTCATAGAGATAGTCCTGTGACCAACTGACGATACTTACATCTGCAATGATAGCTCAGTTGTGCAGCATGTTATTTCGAGCATACCATATATTAGGCGTTTTATGTTATGTTATGTTATGCCCTTAAAGAATGTGTAATAATATTTTATTAGATTTAATAAAGTTCATTCATATATATATAATTAAGCATACATTGATGAGCTCGTATTTATAAAATATGTGATATATGTATTAGGCATATGATGCTAATATAAAGGGTATTGATTGCAAGTTCTTTATAAATTAAATCTAGTTCACAACTATTAATAAAAATGGCATTTCATTATGTAAGGTTATAATTTTTCTATTTCTTATAGTGAATGATTTACCTTAATTATTGAAGTAGAGACTTCAAGTAGAAAAACTAGTGTATATGTTACATTGAACGAGACTACTGTGAATTACAATTTGGTTAATTGAATGTCATAGATCTTAATTCACAAAAACTTTAATAAGTTTGATTGATCTTAATCCTGAGCAAATAATAAATTTATATTCATTCATTATATTTTTTGAGTTATTACGGAGTGAGATATATATAAACAATCAAAATCTCGATATCTTGAAGATATAATTTCATAGGTCGTAGGAACATATATTTGTAAGATGGAATCTAATAATTAATGTCCACCTAAACTATTTATAATACTTGATCATTTGAATCCGTGGTCGCAGTTTATTCAATAAGTTATTTATTAAATATAATATTTATTTATAAATTTATTTATAAATATAAATATATTAAAAATAATTATTAGAGTATTTAGTGACTCAGGGGCAAATAAGTAATTAAAGAGGTAAGACATTTTTCTCTGGCTTAGTTTTAATTATGAAGATCAATTAAAGGGTCAAATAAATAGTTATTATTGATCTAAAGACCAAACCTAATTTAATTAAATAGAGTTTTAATTAAATGAGTTTTTTACTTATTAACATGGGTTGCTATAATACAACTATTGACTTCTAGTGGAGCAGTTTAGGGTTAACTTAAAAGAACTGGTGCATCATGAGATGATTAGAACTGACCTTTTAAGTTGAAGATAGGAAGCCTATGGGTCTTACAGTCCATTTACTAGCTCAAATCTTAATTAAACTTTAAATTTTTAATCTTAATCTAATTCTAAATACTCAAGGGAGATTCTTATATATAGAGGAGGTCTGAAGTAGTAATATAACACAACAACTATAATTAAAAAAATTCTTTTTACATATTTTTATATGAAAAAAATTAATTGTTATCATTCTCTCAGATTTAGATATTAATGCTTTTAAAAATTAAGGAAATATCTACATGCCCACACCCGTTAATTTTTAAGATTGAAAATAATAAAAAAAATTACAGTCAATAAATTCAAGATTTGACATAATAAGAATTTAAGGTAATCTTTTATCCTTATACATATAATTATAAATAAAACGATCTGACTTTCGCTACGTTTATTTTATTAAATAAATTTTTGTTATTATTTACTACTAACACCATATATGTCATAACATAGTGAGAAGCAATTCCATATCTGCAAGAGTCAAAGAATGCAAACAAGAGAAAAAGAAATCAAGTATAATAGTATTATGGGTACAGGTAATCCTCTGCTGGAGATCACAATCACACCTAACCACAATTGCAAAAATTAATTATTTACCATAGTAATTTGTAATCGTTTTCATTTGTTATTAAATAATGGATCTTAGTTGTCAAGTTTCTAAAAGATGGACTTCAGTTCTTCAGTTCACATCTTATTTTAAATGATTTTATGTGATGAAAGTATGTATAAGTCTCCTAATCGAAAGGTGAAAAAAAAACAAATGAACGTAGTCTTTACTCAATGTAACAAAATTATTACAAAATAAAGTTTTGAGTTTTAAAATAGGAAAATTGTTTCTTTAGTTCCTACATTTTTGTTAAATTATTCGTTGGGTTTTAATATTTTTAAAATTATTAATTTCGTCATTTAAGAAAGAAAATATATTTTAAAAATAAAAATAATAGTAAAAATGCTCTTAAAAAATGTATTGACAATTTTTGAATTATTATAAATTAAGTGAATAATTTAACAAAAATATATTTAGAGATAATAAATTATCAATTTCTCTTTAAAATATGTCAAATTAAATGCGAGTGTTAAAGAAAAAAAAAAACCTCTAGTCACTTGTAAGGATGGCATTTCGCGACTTTTGAGTATAAAAGTTTTTGATTCTAAACTAGTATAGACATGGGAATTATTGCCCACTGATCCAGTTCTTTACCTTATCTGTTTTGGCCCAACACAACTCTCCTCTTCGGTGCTCACATTTTCTTCTAAGTACATACTCATCCTCTTGATTTTTTTTTTTTAAAGCCGAAATATTTGGAATTAGACTCCATTAAACAGTGAAATAACTAAATCTTTCAACTCTCATAATTGACAATGATCAAAGTAATAATTTTTCTATATAAAAAACTCATGTTTAGTCTTTATTTAGTGAATCTTTTGTCCTTTTTGACCAAAATAGAATGGCATTACATGTATATCTATTACGTCATCAACATCTTCAATTGTGATTATTCAAGCACGTTGAAGTTGATTTTGTCGAAGTTAGATCTTTAGAAAACATGTTAAATATGGTTGTTGTCACTTCAACGACTTTGAATCTTTGTCCACCACAACAATGGTGTGATGGATGGTCGGATAGTCTTGTCTCTTAATTTAAAAGTTAAGATTTAAATCTCTTTATATATATATATATATATATATATATATAAAAATAAAAAAAAATTAATTTTTAATAAAATATATTAACTTATCACTTAATTCAAAATTTTAAATTGATAGATGAAAATTTAATATTAATATTAAAAATAAAATTTTAATAATTTCTCTTACGTAAAATATGAATTCGAGTAAGTTTGAACCAATTAAATCTTTCGTCTCTAAAAAATTAAGAAAATCAAAAAATTAACTAAAAACAAAGATACAAAGAGTCGAATTCAAGATCTTGACTCTAATATTATATTAATTTACCACTTAACTCAAAAATTTAAGTTAAAAAGTGAATGTTTAATGTTAATATTAAAAATAAATTTTTAATAAAATATATTTAATATTTTTTAATGACTTAATATGGATGATGTAAGCCCTATTGTCAGGCTATGCCCTCGAGGGCTTCATGATCTTTATGTTATATGACTTTCTTTTCTTTATAAATAAGGAGGCAATAGACGGCCCACCATTTAAACTAAAGTGAATAGATAATTGTAATCAAAGATTATGAACAACAAATTAATAATTAAAAAAAATGGCTCAAGCTTGTTAAAGAGAAAAGCGCCCAGAGCCCTCGCATTTTCTTCAATTTTAATGCAAATTTATACATGTTAAAATTATCAAAAAGCCGTGAGAAGTTTTCTCTATCAAATATTTTTTTTATATAATTGTTTTGATGTATTATAACAACCAAAAAGTCACCATCATCTTAAGACTATGATATATATATATAAGAAATGATGGTTTAAATTAAAAGTATTAACATGACTGAAATGATTTGAAAAAAAATAAATTAGAGAACTTAGTATATTTGCATAATTGTAAATTAGAGAACTTAGTATATTTGGATGATTGTTTTGTGCCTAATACAAACACAAGAAATTGAGCCATGCGAGTATTAAAATTTAGAAACATATGTGATTTTTTTATTTTTTCTAAAAGAAAAAAATATATTTAAATCTCTAACGTTTTAACAATAGAATATACAAACTCTAAAGGTTTCAAAAAATTTATTAACATTCTTATTAAATAACGATTAATATATTTATTTTTTTTCTAAAAGAAAAAAATATATTTAAATTTGTTTATTTTAACAAAAAAAATAATATTTAAACTCCTAATTTTTTTTAAAAAATATAGACATACAGATCTCTTTTTTGTTAAAATAAATAAAAACTGTTATTTAAAAATGTTGATAAAAAATTTTAAGTCATTTAAATTTATATCTAACTTTTTTAAAACATTAGAAGCCAAATATCCTTTTCTTTCTTTTATTTTGGCGAACCCCATGGGGACAATAGAAGAATCACATTTTAAATGCAAATACCTATCATAGAATCTGTGGGCTATGATAAGAAAATATGAAACCAGGTCAAAAACCTAGTGTTGTTCTAAGTCGGGCCTGAACCCCTTTATTTACACACAGAATAGATTCAATTTTTAAAAAGTAGAAAAATGTTTCACCTTTTAACTCTGATTTGAAAAATAAAACTTTGATTTTAATGTTTTTCACTTTAAATAATGCATCAGAAGGTGATGAAATGATGTATTAAATTATTTTGAAAGTTAAAAAAATTAAACATTTAATGAATGTCGAATACATCACATGAGATGAAAAATTTAAATTAATGAGTAGTGTAATAGATAATTTTAAAAATTTTAAAAATTAATTATTTAATAAATACTTGATACATAATATAAAATAAAAAAATATTAAAATCAAAATTAAAAATATAACATTATTTGAGTTTAAGTTTTTTTTATTTATCTAGAGCATAAATATAAGTAATTGTATATCTTTAAAATAAAAATTAAAAACTAGCGTTTAGTTCAACAATTAGTATTTTTAAAAAAATATATTATTTTGAGCATGGGGCTCAGCCAAGTTGGCTGAGCCCCCCAAAGTCTCACATTTTTACCTGGGTTCGACCCCCCCCAAAGTGGTGCGAAAATGAATATATATATTGTAATCTCCCTTTCAAAAAAAATATATATATATATATTATTATTTTAGTCATTGATTATATAGATATATACCAATTTAATTCTTACTTATCTAATATGTACCATATTAGTTTCTTTAGGGACGAAAATGATAATTATATAAGAACAAAAATAGTAATAAAAATTATCAAAAACGTTTCTATAAAAATTAATATAATATATATTGGAGAAGTGAAGACTAAATTAATATATATTTATAAAATTAAGAACTAAAATGATATTTTTCTTTTTTCTTTTAGCAAACCTATAAGATGTTTGTGGTTTGAATTTTATTTCTAAAAAAGATTTATATGGTATAGTTTTCGTAAGATTACGCACCACTTTCATTATTATATTGATTAATTTTAAAATAAGAGAATACGTATCACAATTTTATTGGATTAATTTATATTAAGAAAGTAAATAAAGTCTCACATTAATAACAAATAGAAAAAAAATGGGTATATAAGGAGTGAACTATATCTCTATTGATTTAAAGCATTTTGAGTTGAGCTTAAGAGTAAAACAATAACGGCTTAGGCCCAAAGTGGACAATATCATACCAATATAGATATATGTGTGGTTCGTTGAACTCTTTACAAGTGGTATCAGAGTCATGCCCCGAAGTTAGCTATGTAGAAGAAATTATCGGTGCCGAATGAGAAAATAGTAAGCCTCGATTTGTAATGAAATTCGTGGTTAAACTTTATGGACAGATAATAGTGTGTTTCAAGACATCATATAAGGTGTGTCTATCAACGCAGTAATAAGGAGTTGAATTGATAAAGCGGACTCTCAAGGTAGGCAGTACTCTAGGATTTACGTAAGACGTGCTCCCACAACGCAGTCAAAATAAGTAGAAGTTGAGTATCAAAAAGAGAGCAAAATCTTCCTATGTGAAAGATAGACAGATGAAATATCATTTGAGAGGAGATTTAATAGTTCTTTGTTCGAAGAGGGATTATTAAGAAAGCAAATAAAGTCTCACAATGATAACAAATGTGGAAGATCATGAGTATATAAGAAGTAAACTATATCTCTATTAGTTTGAAGCCTTTTGGGGAAGATAGACAGATGAAATATCATTTGAGAGAATGTTTAATAGTTTTTTGTTCGAGGAGAGATTATTAAAAAAGCAAATAAAGTCTCACAATGACAACAAATATGGAAGATCATAGGTATATAAGAAGCGAACTATATCTCTATTAGTTTGAAGTCTTTTAGGGAAGATAGATAGATGAAATATCATTTGAGAGAATATTTAATAGTTTTTTGTTTGAGGAGAGATTATTAAGAAAGCAAATAAAGTCTCACAATAACAACAAATATGGAAGATCATGGGTATATAAGAAATGAACTATATCTTTATTAGTTTGAAGCCTTTTGGAAAAGATAGACAAATAAAATATCATTTGAGAGGAGGTTTAATAATTTTTTGTTCGAGGAGAAATTATTAAGAAAGCAAATAAAGTCTCACAATGACAACAAATGTGAAAGATTATAGATATATAAGAAGTGAACTATATCTCTATTAGTTTGAAGCTTTTTGGGGAAGATAGACAGATGAAATATTATTTGAGAATAGGTTTAATAATTTTTTGTTCGAGGAGAGATTATTAAGAAAATAAATAAAGTCTCACAATAACAATAAATATAGAAGATCGTGAATATATAAGAAGTAAACTATATTTCTATTAATTTAAAAAATTTTAAATAAAATTTAAAAATAAAATTATAAAAATTTAAATTTAAATAAATAATATCATATTAATATAAAAATATGTGCTATTCATTAAAATTTTTATAATTTATAAATTGGATTAGAGATAGGAAGTGGACTCATGCGACTTAGAGTGAATATATATTTATATAGCGGTTTGAATGGTTTGAGTCAAATATAATAGTTTGGTGGATTGAGAGTTTGAGACGCGCATATTAGGATGCTACAGTGAATATTTGTGCCAAATTAACCTTTGCCCCTATAAAAAATTAACCTTGTTTGAATTTCAAATTAACCTTTGCCCCTATAAAAAATAATTTGTGCCCCCTTGTTTGAATTTTTTGCCCTCTAGCCCCAGCTTCGTTTTGAAAATTATTAATTTTAAGGTCTACGATCTAATAACTCATAATATTGAATTCAAAAATAATAATTTAAAACAACAAAAAATATAACATTTCTTTTTAAATAACATAGTGCATCTTCATATATTAAAAAAAAACACATACACATACACATACACAGAAACAAAACAAAATATTTAAAATTCGCATAAATGGAAAATAAAATTCTAACACCCTAATCTACTAACATGAAAACTCAACTTGTTCCTTATTTTTGGAATTTAATTTGTTAGTTTTTTTTAATGAATTTCAAATTTCTTAAGTTAAATATACTAAAATAACTATTTTCTTATATCTCTTTCACAAATTCATATATATGAATTTTTTTTTATAAAATAATGATTTAAATAGTTTTTTAGTTAATTGGTTTATTTGCTTTTACTATTGTTTTGATTTTTCAAGGTTTCATAGTTTTATGTCTTGATTTGAGTTTTCTCTTGAATTTGATAAATCATAATGTATGATTTGGGTTTGATGAATTTTTATTTTTTGTTGTTCAAAGAATGTAGAGTGTATTAGTTGTGAAATTCTTGTGTTTTATTTTATGATATTTCTTTAATTTTTTTAAAAAGAAATGTGCTATCTAAATGAAAATCTTGGCTCCGTGCTATCCCACTAGGTCCAAAAGAGGATCCATCCTTGTTTATGACTGATGTGGTACGCTTATAAAATTGTAAATTTGTAATACTTTCTCCTTTTTATCTCAGAATTAATTAAGAAAGGGTTTATTTCACATTAATTTAATATTTAAAAGAAAAGACGAAAAGGAAAATATATATATATATTTGATTTGTTTTCTCACCTAGTTTCCTTTCTTTTTCTTTAGATTTAATATTATTATTAAAAAAATTTATATTTAAATCTCTAACGTGTTAAAAAAAAGACATACAAACATTAATTATTTCAAAAAATTTATTAACACTTTTGTCAAATAATTGTTTTCGTATATTTTAATGACAAAAGAAAGTTTACATATTCTTTTTCTTAAAATTTTAAGGGTTTAAAATTTTTTATTTTATTAAGATAGATAAAAATTATTACTTTGTAAAAATTTCAATAAAATTTTTAAACTAATAAAATATACATATCTTTTTTTTTAAACATTAAATTTCCAAATACTTATTATTTTTTTTTCTTATGATTATTACCTAATCGCGTCTCTTTGGCGGATAGTGAAGTTGGCAAATTAAGCGTGGTGGGCAACTATGACTTGACGCCCAAAAGAAAGAACAATAGAAGAGAGAAGAGAGAAAGGCACTGCCCTGCACAAATGACAAACCCCATGAAATTCTCAAACAAATTGCATTGCGAGGGCGAGGGCGAGGGCGAGGGCGAGGCCCCAAACCAACTCAGTCGGGGCCTCATCATGGTTATGAATATGGAATATGGACCACACATCATGATAACGACCAGAAAAATTGCTGGTGGTCCATATATATTTCATAAAACCTCTGTTCACTTGGCCGCTGAATAATGAATTGTTCCTATCTCAATTTTCAAACATGAAGGAAGTGAGCGGGCTTAAGCTTCACGATTTTTGCTTTGTGCTTTCATCTCTTGCTCATTTAAAACGTGGGTAACGTGTTTGTACATATAAACTTAGCTATCATGGGAAGTCGGCACAAACACACGATGCATCTTTCAAGAAAAGTAAGTAGGAACACAGTGTGGTCATATTCTATAAGATTTCGCTATCATGTATAGTTTTAGTCACGGTATTGAATTTTCGCAGGTTTCCATTTTAATTGCTCTATATTTGCATTGGGTTTTTCAAATTCTAGGTTTTGGTTTTAGGGCACGTTTGATAGTGTTTTTTAAATGATGTTTTTATTTGTAACTAATGATTTAAAAAAAAAAAGATGAAATGAAAAGAAAACATGTTTCATAAAATATTAGAAGAGATAATAATGTAACAACATTTTGATATTTTCTAAATTTCTTTTTAAAAAAAAAAATAAAACATTATTTTCAAGAAAATAGAAAATGGTTATTTAAAAATAATATCAAACACCATTTAAGATATGATTTGTTTTGTTATTAATACTCTTATCATAACACAACTTTATATATAGTATAAAAGTTTGTGTTTTTAATAAAAATAATATTAAGCATCTCAAATTGTATATTAAAAAGTAATGTGTCAAATAAATATTAAGTGTAATAAATAATTTTAAAATTTATATTATTTTACTACTCAATAATTATTTAACTTATTACTTTTTAAGATATAATTTAAAATAACTAATATTACTCTTTATAAAATTTTCATTGTGTCAATCTTTTGCGTTCCCCCTCCTTATGGCTATATATACATATATATTTGGTTCATCGTTAATCATAACGAGATCGTTGCCAGCAGTAAACATGGTTGTTTATAATAATTATATCATAGCATCTATCGCATGTGTAACAACCGTGCATGCATAGACTAAAAGGAATCTGATTAAAAGGAGTTACGGTGTTGATTTAAATGGTATATTTGATTTGATTCTAAATGATAAAAAAAAACATAGAAATAACTTTCCTACAGTTCCCCCACTTTAAATGCAATTTTTTTAATAAAAAAAATTCTTTAAAATGCATATTTTAAAAACTAGACCAATATTTTCACAATTGTCAGTTAAAACCAAGTCTAATAAATTTCACCCAAGAAAATGTGTAACGATTCAGATAGATAATCGAATTAAAAATGATATGGCTGTGTGACATGTTAGTTGTTTATTAGTGCTATATAATAATAACATTAATTAAGATAACAAAATCAATAATTATCTACCAAATTTTTTTTTTCAAAAAAGAAGATTGATTATTAATTAATTGAAATATAAATTTTATAGTTTTAATATTGTTGTTAAATATAAGGCTTTAATTATGACACATTACTATATAGATAAACAAGAGAAGAAAGTAAACCTAATTTGCGGCTTTGGAAAAAAAAATTTTAAAGCCTTGGAATTGGAAACCCGAAACCATGCGTCCGGGAAGAGAAATAAAGTGGTTGCGGCTGTTAAACGAGAGAAATAAACAATGACGAACAATGCATTATCCATACGCATAACATAAAATAACCGACATCGAGATCGATGTCGTCGACACTGCTTAAATTAAATTTGATGTCTAAGGTAGAAAGCATGCGCCCGACATAGCGACCTTTGCCGACCTATAGCAGCAAAAACTGAACCTTCAGCCATGCAGCAAATTCAAGAAAATTGCCGACTTCTCGTCCCTTTATTAGCTTTTCGGTTTTCAAACTAATCTAAAACCTAATCTAGATTTGGAAAAGTAAACAAGCCAAAAGTTTTTAGGTCAAGGGTAATATAATCTTTTTGAGGGTGTCACCTTTCAAATATTACGATAATTATTAATTCCACGTTGACAAGAATACTTGTTTTATAATCTTGTAAACGCTCCTAACATGGATTTCAAGGTCTAAGTAAGTACATGTGTTGAGAATTCCAAGTAATATAATTATGTTATCACAAATTACAAAAGATTCACTGATGCATGCTTGGTATATATGAGTTGTGTTAGATTTATATAATAGAGATATAAATTCTATATTTTGATTGATGCGATTGATTACCACTAATTAAAAGTAATTATTGATATTATAATTATATAATATCAATTGATAATGAGCATATTAAATGACATATAAAATTTATATCTAAATTATATAAATATAGCATTTATATATATATATATGGTTGCGACCATACCAACACTAATGCACCGGATCTTATCAGAACTCCGAAATTAAGTGTGTTTGAACGAGAGCAATACTAAGATGGGTGACCTCTTGGGAAGTCCTCGTGTTGCACCTCTCGTTTAAAAATTCATCAAATATATATATATATATATATATGAGAAAGGTTAAAGTAAGTATTTTAAATATTAGCGAGAGAAAAGAAGAAAAAAAAAACAAATAATTAATGTTAAATGTAGATTCAAAATTTATTAGTGTTCCCTTCAAATTTTTTTTAAAAAAAATAATATTTAAACTCTCAAATTTTAATTAATAAAAATAACAATTTTTTTTAAAAATAAAACACAACGGAAAAATTTCGCGGCATCTATTTGGATAACATTGTAGTTAAAATAACAATAATTATTTTTTACCCCGTATTAAATATTAATAAAAATGTGAAACTTGTAAGCCTACGATTGTAGAGCACAAACAATTATAAAAGGGTTGAATACACTAATCCTATGATTGTAGAGCGCAAACAATTATGATGGGTTGACTACACCACATGCAATCCTATGATTCAACAATTATGATGGGTTAAATACACCACGTGTAATCCTATGACTGGAGAGCACAAACAATTATGATGGATAAACACACCACGTGTAATCCTATGATTGTGGAGCAACAAGCAATTACAATGAGTTCAAGACACTTAATCATAGTTATAGCCCAAACTTGTCTCCACCTCAAAAGTGCCTCTCAACTTTCAAGGCTCCCAATGCGACCGCTCAAGACTCCAGCTCGCCGTCGACTGGTAACTGCTCGCCTAGAACTCCCGAAGGATTCTGAAATCTTCGTTTCCTGGCCGAACTGACAGCCTGGATCAAAATCTCTTGTTGGTCCCATGTATTCAATTAGACCTCGTGAACACGCTCGTCCAGAAGCTTCAGAATATTTTCATCTGAAACCAGAGACGCATACGTCCTTATCGCTCGTAGATGACCCCATTGTCTAAAGGGAAATTATCACTGTTAACCTCTCTTTTTGAGACTATTATTTTATTTTACAAATTAAAGATATAATACTTTTTTTTTTAATTTTATCCTTATTTATATAATTTGTAAAAATATATATTTTTAATTTATTATAATAAATAAATTTAATTAAAAATTTATTTTTGTAAACAATAATTAAAACTAATTATTTAAATAATTTTTTTATAACAATAATTATAAAATTAAAAAAAAATTATTTATTTATTAATGCGTGCTCTGTAGCCCGCGCTACAAGGCACGCATCAAGGGCAAGGTGTTGGAGCGCGCCTTGGTACCCCAACACCTTGATGCTCACCCTATAACACGCGCTACAGGTCGCGCATTAGCCCACGTGTTGCCATATGGTATTTTTATTTTTTTTAAATTATTATAAATATTTTTATATAATTTATAACTTAAAAAAACACACATTTATTTTTAAATAATTATTTTTAACCCACAGTTTAAGATTAATTGTTTTATTTTTTATTTGTTTTTAAATATAAATTAATTAAAAAATAAGTAATTTATTATAAAAATAATTTAATTAAAAAATATATATACTTTTTGAGTTATTATAATATTTATAATAATTTAAAAAAGAAATAAAATATTAAATAAAAAATTAAAAATATTATAGTGTGCTACAATGTGTAACGTGCAGTGCACTATAGTAGCGTGCACTGTAATGTGCACAATAGTGCGCGCAATATGGTGTTGCACACCTTGTGATGTGCAATAGAATAAATATTATTAATTTTATAAATTTATAATTATTGTTATAAAATAATTTTTTATGTAAATAATTAATTTTGATTATTTTTTATAAAAATAAATTTTTGATTAAAATTATTTATTAAATTAATTAATTATAATAAATTAAATAAATATATTTTTATAAATTAAATAAATAAGAAAAAAATAGAAAAACATATTATATCTTTGATCAATAAAATATAAAAAATTTGACTGATGTTAAAAAAAATTAATTTACCTTAAAAAGAGCTTAACAATGATAATTTTCCCTTCTCTAAATAGCTTTGCATTCAATCTCAATAGTCAATTAATTCATTTTTTTATAACCGGAATTAAAATTTGGGCAAATGAGGGTGTAGGCCGTAGGCTAACATGTGGGGCGACAGCATCCACACAATGAGTTCCAACTCCAATTTTCCTCATGAGGTGTCAAAGGTGAGTAATAACAATACATGCCACTTCTGTAGGCTTATTATTAATCAATTCCAGTGGCTTAATTTTGTTGTTATTGGAATTTGATGATTCAACAATTTTGTATGGGTAAAAATTGTGAAAATTATTAAAGAGGAGAGTCACAAGAAGTCTAGGATGCATGGGATACGTAAGATGGAAGCGAAGCGGGTCTTGGAGACGCAAAAAGAGGGGGGGGGGGGGGGGGAATTGTGGGGTTCAATACAAGGCCGGATGCCGCGGATCCTAAAATAGTATGCTCAGCACCGCAGCGCCAAAAGGCTAACGCCGAGACGCCAAACTTAGATAGTTTCAAGACAATTTCAAATTTCTAAGTTTTGGGAGTTTTAGACTCTTAGAACTTGTGGACTCTTATTTCAATTAGGTTTAGGGTTAGTAAGCACGAAATAACTCATATATAAACATTTGTAAATCCTTTAGATTAATCATCAAGCATTAAGAGAGACTTTAAGAGCGAGAAAAACTTGGAAGACACTAAATGCTTATGTGCGCTAGAGTGCAATCGCTGTTTGTGTGTCCATTATTCTTTGAAGAACAAAGGTACATCATTCATTAGATCATTTTGAGTATTCTTCATTGTGTTTTCTTGTAAGTTATCTAGAAGAGTTAATAAGAGAGGTTATGATCTTTGGATTCACAATAGATGTAGGCAATTGACCAAACCACATAAATGATTATATTGTACTCTTTATTATCTGCTTTATATTCTTGCTATTTTTGCTTGCCATCACATTATTTCACTGTGCAAAGCGATTAGGGTTTAAGGTTAATTTTGATTAAATTTCTTCGCTTAACCTAACCTTATAAGGAGAAGAGCATTTTTTTTAACAAACTAATATCAGAGCCAAGGTTTGATAATACACATCAAGGGTATTTAAACAATGGCTACAATCAAGTAAGAAATAGATAAATTTAATGGAATGAATGAATTCAATTTTTGGAAGAAGAATGTTAGGGCTTTTACTTGTGAAAGAAGAGCTAGACTCAACATTGGAGGAAGCCAGTTCCTCAACTAGTGAAGTAAAGACAACCTTAAAATTTAAGGACAAAAATTGGGACATAATGCAGAAAAAAGACTCACAGCACCATAATTTTAGCGTTGAGCGACGAAATATTGAGGGAAGTGGGTGACGAAGAAACCACTTTAGGGCTATGTAAGAAACTTGAAGCATTATATATGAAGAAGTCTCTCGCAAATAAACTACTTTTGAAGAAAAATCTGTATCAACTATCTATGCACGAGGGATCTTTTTTTAGAGCTCACATTGACGAGTTTAATAAAATCATCATAAGCCTTGAGCAATTGAGCATCAACATTGAAGATAAAAATAACGCCATCATCTTATTGAGTTCATTACCAAAGAACTATGAGAGTTTTGTGGATAAGTTAATGTATGGTAAGGAGTCATTAATTATAAATGATGTCAAGGTATCACTGAACTCAAAATAATTGACTAAGAGATCTGAATCCGAGAGTGGAGCGGTGTTACTTACACAAGGGAAGAAGAGCAAACAATCAAAAAGAAAATCCAATAAGTGTTTCCTTTGTCATAAAAAAGGCCACTTTATGAAGGATTGTGTCACGCCCCAGACCTAAAAGATCTGACACACGACATCACTTACATTCATTCAAAAAGATTTAAACATTCATTTCAATTTCTTTCAGAATTATAACAATTGAATTATGATTGGGACAATTAGTAAATTGGAGATACGCAGAATTCTTTTCAGATATTAACACTCTACTACGTCACCAGTAGCAACTTTGTTACCGGAAGCCCAGAATATATTTATTGCAAATTCTTACTTAAAATCAATCCATAACCATACGTGGTGAAACGTAAACTAAATCCAACCACACACAATAAAATAATACATAAGTATTTATTCAATAGGGACAGATCAAATATCTTATCCCACGTGTCCCCAAATAAAACACTCAGCAACCTAGCAACTTAGGGAACCCAAGGAACAGCAGAAGCCTTGCCAAATCCACTAAGCATACATGTACCTTATTTACCTGAAATCACCATAAACTATAATGAGTATAAAGCTTAGTAAGCATACTAGTTTTTCATATATCAAATACAAATACATATATGTACACAATGCATATGTATGATATGCTGTGATCAATCAAAATCATAATCTTAACAAATCACATGTCATGTAAGTGCTTAGACATTCTTTCAAAATATATTACAGGAATACTATCACTCAACTACTACTTAGTAAGACTTACACATCACATATCACATAATGAGCCAAATGTCACTCGTAGGTGACATACCGTATGAGAGAAATAGTACAAGTGAGGTTTAAATTATACATATATAATGCTCAAGCCCGAAGGTAAGAGCCAAACCCTCACCCTGATCATCGGTGAGTCCTCTCACATGTACCAATATGCCACCACACGAATGTGATGACTCAATCTTCCTTTAGGTACCAATAGGATCCTCCATACATACGGAACATATAACATATACCAATCCCGAAAAAAAGGCCACACATAAAGGCTCCAAAAATCACATAAGATGCCTACTAAGTCAACAGTGAGTTTAAGCATCCTCAAAACACAAAATGTTTCTCATGGACATATTACACTTCAAAGCTTTCTTTGTTAAACACATTTCATTTTGAAAACTCACTTTCAAAAGCACATGTATGTCCGTGCTCAATGTCAATACTCACATTCATAAACATATGTCTTTCACATTTCATATCAAATACACTTTAGCATAATATAAACATATTTCTAAGCACATTTATAAAATCATACATAGACAATTACTATGCTTATTATGATTTCAGTAAAAGTCTAGTATACTTACCTTTTAGCACTTACAGCTACAAGGCTTAAATCTCCTTAACCTATCAATGGAGATCAATCATTTCATAAGTCTCACAATTCACACAAAATACTTAAATAGCTTACAAAATTATACACAATGCATTTATCACATCAAATTGGTCTAAATACTTGGTTTCTCAAAACCTATCATTTTGACCACTTACACTTAACAAAATTTTCTAATACATCAAATGATGTCCAATTACTCCAAAATCAGAATATATCATTCTTGACTCATATATCATTCCTATATATAAATATTATAATAAAATTCCTACATAATCCATTCCATATACACCATCGAATCCAAACTACTAACCTGACAGGATCAAGATACTCATTGACCAGTATTCAATCTCCTAATTTTATAAAATCATATACTAACTAAAAAATTATAAACATATCACAGAAATACTCTGAACATATATCTCAATCCATGATAAATATTTCACTTCAAAATAACAGCCAAAAGTATTTTAAAACTATTTTATTCTATAGCTTTAAAAATATGTTAATCAAATACTGCAATGAGCTGATACACATTGGAAAATCATAACACTTCAACCGCATTGATCTAAATTCTCAATTCCGAGTATATCATATTAGACATATAAAATTATCATATTCCACAAATTCATAATTTTTGAAGATCATTTAGTAGGATAAAAATTATTTGTCATTGTATCATACTGTTTACACAGGAAATTTCTAGAATTTTAGGGTCATTTTGGTAAATTCACAACAAATTCAATTTCCGGTCATTTTGAATTAATTCAAAGTCTCAAATGATCCTAAACATGGTTAATTTTATATACTCAAAATTAAAAATCAGAATCGAATCACAACAATTTATAAAATTACTGGATCAAGAGACTATCAAGTAGAAATTCCACAATTCATCATGATTTATCAAGTTATCTTATAGATCATCATCAATTCTCATAAGATCTTACGAAATACACATCAATTCCTCAATTACACATATTTCCAAAAATCAAAACTTAATGGAATTAACTTAATTAATATCAATAAATTGAGAAATAGGTGTGATATACCTTTTAAAATTCAAAATTCCAATTTTTTCTTCTTCTTCTTCTTCTCCTTTTTCTCTTATCTCTATTTCTCTCTTCTCTCTCTTTAAAGGGATAGCTCGACCTAAAAATGAGTAAATTAGGGTTTCAAAAGTGTATTTTTATACTAAGAGGTAAATGTTTGGTATTTATGAATTTGCCCTCAAAACTTTTAAAGTATTACACTTTGGTCCCAAAAATAAATCTAAAGTCTTACAAATAAACTCAATACTAATAGTATATCCTTAACTTATAAAAATACTACTAATAACAATATAAAAATTAAGGATCACCCACATACAAATAAAATAAATATATATATATATATATACATATTCTTACCGGTTGTGGATACTGGTTATTACAAATTGTCCTAGATCAAAAGGTCAGGATGGGTGTGCTACTGTCTGTAGTCTTAGAAAAGATATCAAGGTTGTAAACATATTGGTAGCCTCAAGGGAAAAGTATGCTGGTAAATGGATACTAGATTCGTATATAGTATCCATATGTGTCCCGACAGATCGTTATTTATCAACTACAAAGCCATGAGAGGTAAGGCTCTAATGAGAATAACATAGCTTGTGAAGTCATAGGGGTTGGTGATATAAGGCTGAGGATGTAAGGTAGAGAAATTATGGACTTACGTGGTGTAAGAATTGTTCCTAATCTAAGGAGTAACTTAATATCACTAAGCAAGCTCGATAAAGATGGGTATTGGGTTAAAGTAAAAAAGGAAAAACTAGGGGTATAAAAAGGATCTATAAAGTTTGAAGGTGAGAAGCACAATGGAGGGCTCTATGTGCATAGGTGGATAGTTGATAAGGGTAAAATTGTCATATATTTTCTCATAATTTTATTTTGATATTTTATTATTTTATGAGAATAGATGGCTATTTATGTGCTTTATTGTTATTTATAGAGACTTGAACAAAATTTAAAGAAAGAATGCAAAAGGAGCAAAAACAGGGACTAAAATGAATTTTTTTCAAAATATGAGTCCAGCACCCCTGCGCCACAAGTATTGTCACCCCAACTCTAGAATAGTGATCGAAATAGAAAAAAGACCTGTTTAAGTCGTATCTGGCACTCCAGCGATAAATAGTCATCGCGCTAGCGACGCTCCAAAGCCCTAGTGCTATCAGCTCACCGCTTCAGCGATAACGCCGTTTTCATGTAGCGCCTCAGCGATAACTGCATAGCACGCCAGCGGTAGCTCGAATCCTAGTGCGACCATAATTGAGTTTTTCAAGTTCAAATCAAACCCTATAAAAGGCCACGCGACCCCAGACGTAAAAAGGAGACCAGAGAAGAACCTAGAGCAAGAAAAAGAGAACTTAGAGCAGTTTAAGAGCACCAAGAATCCAGAGCAACATCAATCAAGAGCAATTCGACGTCTACATCAGTTTGCGATTGATTGTATCATATTTTATTTTTATTTTTATTGCTGTGATTTTCTTGTAACTATGAACTAATTTATTTTCTAGGGTTAATATTTGAACTCAATATGTGCGCTTAAATTGCCATATCTTTTAGTATTTAATAAACATTGTCCTTTATTATTTAAATTACTTGTGCTTAATGCTTCAATATATTTGGCCAATATATGGTGAACGAGTTAGTACTATGTTGATAAACTCGGAAGAGGAATCAATATATTTAAACCTAGGTAATTTGATACATGATTGTAGAGTAACATTCAATGTTACATATGCAAGTTTCAGCTTAGGATAGGAATATACCTAGTTGGCATGTATGATCAATAAGACCTAATCTTAATGAACCTTAGTTTATTACAAGTACCATAGGAATATAGATATTTGGTAAATTAAGGTATACTTGCATGACCTTGGAAGAGGCTTGTGAATACATTAACGTCTTGATCAATAGTCATGAGTGGCCCAATACAGGGTGTTGGGGTAATGCAGGCCACAAGGTTACATCTAAAGTATGCTCACCGAAGTAATGAAGGTCAAAAAGGAGTGCAACACATTAATACCCTATGCAAGGTGCATAAATGCCTTTGGAGATCAAAGTCACAAGCCCAGAGAAATTTAAGTCTTGGTGGAGTCTTAACTGGACTCAACTCTATGTGATAGAGTATTAGTGTGGATCGGATCTAGAAACCTTCTTATTTAGAGATTTGAATCAAGGAAGAAATTTATTGGAATTTGATAATGCAACAATCTTGTATGAGCAAGAATTATGAAGAATATCAAATAAGAGAGTCACAAGAAACTTAGGACATGTAGGACATAAGGCAGAAGCGAAACTAGACTTAGAGAAGCAAAAGAAAATGAGAAAATCACAAGGCTCGGTATTAGGATGGACGCTATAGCGTTAAGGGTTTGACGCCGCAGTACCCAGAATAGTATGCTCATCGTCACAGCATTAAAAGGCCAATACCGCAATGCCAGACGCGGACAATTTTGAGATAACTTTAGATTTTTGAATTTTGTGGGGGTTTTGGACTCTTAGAACATGTGCACTCTTATTCCAATTAGGTTTCGGGTTAGTATAAACGAAATAACCTCTATATAAACCTTTATAAATCCTTTAGATTAATCATCAAGCATTAAGATAGACTATAAGAGAAATAAGAACTGAGTTGACACTAAGTACTTGTGTGCACTAGAGTACAACTGTTGTTTAAGTGTTCAGTGTTTTTGGGAGAACAAAGGTAGGCCATTCATTAGATCTTTTTGAATGTTCTTTATAGTGTTTTCTTATAAGTTCTCTAGAATAGTTAATAAGAGAGGCTAGTATCTTTGAATCCACCGTGAATGTAGATAATTGGCTGAACTACGTAAGTGATTATATTATGCTCTTTATTATCTATTTTATATTCTTACTATTTTTGCTTGCCATCATATTATTCCCCTATGCAAAAAAATTTGGGTTCAAGGTTGATCTTGGTTAGGATTTTTCGCTTAACCTAATATCATAAGGAGAATGGCATTTTCCTTCAACAATTGTTGATTCTAAAGCATTGATTTAAGTTCTTTATATTTACCCTTTGCATTTTAAAGAAAAACATTATTAGATCATTGCCTGAGATATTTTTTTTCTTTTTGGTTTATTGTTTTTTTCTATTTCCTTTACCATGTGCTTCACCAGCTTCTAAAGATTGTATTGAATTGATGAAGAATTTTTTCTTGACTATTAAAACAAAAAAAAAATAATTTTAACTGCTGAAAAGTGTTTAGAGTATCCACCAAGATAAAAGTTACACTTATCATCATATTAAGCCAACAAAATTCCTCTGGATGCTCTATGTCAATGAGGTAGTTAGATGCGGTTACTCTCAGTAACCACTGTTGGAAATTGCTCTTGTGTTGTTGTTTGCTGCTATTTTGTATAGTGATTGCTTGTGTTCTATCGGAAAACATTTCGGAAACATGGATTTGAAAGCTATTCTCGTTAAATATGAAGCACTTGACTTCCAAGATGACCATGTTTTACTTTGATGATGGAACCTCATGTTAAAGAGATTGGAATGTTAAGAGTATCCCTTTCGTTGGTTGGAAAAGTACTGTCTTCCTGGTTGGTAAATAGCACTACTTTCATCTTTAGTATACAAAGCCTCTGGCGTACAACGGAACCTTTCACTATCAAAGTGGCCAACTCTATAGAAAATATATTTGTTTGTTTTTTTTTAAAGTTGATCGGTGGCGCGTCTATGCTGGAGGTTCATGGTCTTTTGAGAATAACCTTTTGGTGCTGGCTATAACCCAGGGAGTTGGACGTCTTTCAAATTTATCTTTCAATAGAACTTCCTTCTAGGTTCAGTTACATAGGTTTCCATTAATACATAATGCATGAGGCGGTTGGACGACAGATTGATAACTTAATTAGATAACGTAATTAGAGTGGTTGAAGAGGTTGACAAAGGTGCCAATAGGGAATGTTTAGGCAAGTATCTTCGCATTTTGATTGAGATTTCTCTTGACAAATTACTCAAGCCTGTACTTCGAATAACACTGTCTAATTCGAAAGATCACATCATCATTCTGCTCAGGTATGAAAGAATGCCTAAATGTTGCTTTTCTTGTGGCTATTTTAGTCACTATAAGAGGGAATGCTCTAACTGAAATATTTTAGATCGTCATGCCCTTTCCCTGTTATATGATGCCTGAGTACGGGCTAGTAATGCCCTCAGAGTGGATACCACTAATCTTAATCGTGCTACTAGAGTATTTGCCTCAGGTTTTGCAAATTCAAATATGACCCAACCTCTTAGCCCTAATCCTCTAGCCTCTGATCGTTCGGCTGACTTTGACATGAATGAATCTCTTGTATCCTAGGACACTAATCCAAATTCAAACTTTCAATTGTCCCCTAAAAATCGATTTCCATCCCCATTTTCCAGTATTCCTCACTATTAAATACACCTTCAATTGTCCTCATCTAACCCTAATGCTGATTTAACACCCATACAAACTTAATATGATTCTAACCCACCGGTTCCACTATATACCACGTCCCTTCAAACTGCTAACCCTAACCCTAATCCTAGTCATTGTCCAACAGATGGACTCAAGGGATAAACCTTATCAAACCCCACATTATAAACCATTTACCAACCTAACAGCCTTTCAAAATCTATAAGCTACTCCATCTGAGATGACTAAAGTGGATAATGGAGGAGAGATCTTTTAAAGACATATTAACCCTCTAAATAAGACGTTTATTATAGATGATTTTGTCTTTTAATCAAAAGCTCATACTCATGCCAAGCAAAGATGTAAAAGGGGTAAAAAGGCTAAGAAGAATGAGGTAGTTCTGCCCAATGTTACTAGCTTAGCTAGTAAGGTATCAACTAGAGTTATTCTCAAGACAAAACTATAAGGTGTTCTTTATCGCCAGCTTCTTCCATGGCCTGCAAACAGAAAGCCAAAGCTACTACCCTCTCCAACATAGCAAATAACAAATGTATTAATCGTACACGGGTGAAAAGAATATTAAGTTATAAGTTTGAGTCTTCTTCATCGACCTCCGAGGTAATATCCAATACTATTTCAGAAGTCTCTTCCTCTTTTACTACAATGGTGACTCTTGCACTGGTGCAGGTCTGCCAAGACCAATGAATTTCCTCTACTAGAATGTCCGAGGATTGGGTAACCCTAAACATTCAAAAGCCTGGGTCAATGGATTCAGGATCATTGCCCGAATTTGGTTTTTTTGTCTGAAACCATATTCTACCGACAATAAATAGAATGGTTATAATAAAGTTTATATTTTATGGGAAATTAGTAATTGAACAACATAAGCGTAATAGAGGGCTAGATCTCCTCTGGTCAAACTGTATTTCTGTGTCTCTGATGTTGTACTCCTAATTTTATATTGATGTGACAATTGTTGGGATTTGTGCTTACGTGCCATCCCATAATGTATAAATACATAGTGATTGTATTTATACAATTATTATTTCTAATAAAATCATTAATATTATTTTTATTAAATGGTAAGATGCTTGTAACGTTTTAGACATTGTATGATCTGAAGGAGTTCAGATTTGGTCTAAAAGAGTTTAGACCAGAGCTAAGAGTTAGCAACGCTAATAGTTATAAACACTAAGAGTTAGTGGTACTAAGAGTTAGCAAAATCTAATGAGTTAGAGCCTTGTCTGAAATGGGACAATGACCTGAGAATATATTAGTAATGATATAGCTGCAATGAGTTAAAAATGGTGCTAAGAAATGTCATTATGCAAGTATGTTCTCAAACATAATGTTCCTGATCTAATTTCATCGATGCGAGTCTATCGGTGAAACCCATTATTATAGATTAGTGTATGTCTATATCTGAATGATCCAGATGGTTAGTCTTAGCAAACCATGAGCTTAGTAAGAAGCTCGTATAGAGATGCAGGTATTCAGTAAGGACTGGATATTGAACAGACTCACGAAGACATCCAATAGACATCTCATAAAGCCGTCAATGGAAGGTCTTCCGAGTTGAGTAGTATTTGTGGTCCTTTGACCTGAGCGCCACGGTGGGCTTGTGAGTGATCCACCATGCTTTGGTTCCACACATGTCAGAAACCTTTCATGGTCTAACCGCTGGGTGTCGCTGGGTATGGTCCGATGCTCATGGAGTTCGGTGTGCGTAGATATGGGATCCATCAGCTCATATGAGTGGGTTGTATATCCTAATGCTCTGAGATTGTATTTCAGAAAGTCTTGTGGCCGCAAGCATAAACCTCAGAAAAGATATTCCGGAGGAATAAACAATATCACAAAAGTGTTTGTGGATATTATTTTATGAAATATAAATCTGGAGATAAGTTTGTGGTTGAGCAAATAGAGATTTGACGGTGATGATCTATATCTCTGCTCTTCAAGGATATAAATGATGGAAGGATTATACGAATATGTAATAACCTCAACTTGTATGGTCTAACATGCTAATTTGTAATATCTGTAACGTGTGTGTGGGACATTGTTCACGGACGTATGGAGGAGCTCTATATGACAAATTAGGTGTGGACCTAGAGAGTCTCACAATATAAAGTATACTCGTTGTGCACTGGGGTAGCGGATTGGATTGAATAGTTCGATCCAATAAATTTTAGCAAAAGAGAACGATTGTTTAGGGATTCCTCAGATTATACATTTGTCAAGACTTAATTGTTAAGTACATCACTTAATTAATTAACAAGGGTTGTTAATTAATAGAATATTGACAAATGACAAAATTTGTTCCATGATTTGATTTTACCTTTTTACCATTTAACCATGGTAGTAAAAATTAGTAAGGTAAAAAGTAATTATTCAAAATTGTTTTGAATAATTAAATCATATATTATTATTATATTATTAGATAATATTATAATATATATATAGATCATGGCATTGTATTTTAATACAATGAGTGGCCTAGATGTTGGCCATTTAATTACCCATTATAATTAAAGTAATTATAATTGTTAGGTAAAGATTAATTTTGGTGGGCATTATTCTAGTGCTTGGTTTAATTAATTCTAAATGGGAGACCAACAATAAAATTGGTGGAGCACTTCATTTTGTTTATTTTGTTTAATCAAAGTGTTGAATAAACAAAATGAATTTTGGCAAAACAATTGGATTCATTCATTCAATTTTGGGAGAAGAATTTGGCAATGGCAAGGAAGAGAGGTAAGAGAGAATTCTTTGAGTTTTATTCTTTCAAGTGTTGAAAAATAAACAAACTTCTCTTCATCTCCTTCTTTAATGGATGGCCAAAATGAATGATATGTAAATGGAGAAAAAGATAATTATTTTACAAAGAGTTGTTCAAAATAATTATCATGTAGAAATTGTTTCTAAGATTAATATACAAGAGTTGTATGTTAAAGATTTTTAATTTATACAAGAGTTGTATAGAAAATATTTACTATCTCCATTTAAGAAACAAAAATTGTATTCAAAAGAGTTTGAATACAAGTGCTGAAAATTTTAAACACTAAGCTACCATTCTAGCTCCTTAATCCCACCAAAAGTTATGGACTAGAATTGTTCAACATATACTTCAAGGTGAGCTCTTCACATGGATTATTGAAGAACTTGTAGATTTTGTAAAGCTACCTTCATTAGGTGAGTATTTTACATTATGTGTTATAATATAATATTGTTCAACATGTTTATATTTGTATAATTGTTATACTTGTTCATATATGTGATATATGTTGTTCATCATGTTCATAATTGTATAATTGTTATACTTATGCATATATGTGATATATGTTGAATTTGTTAAAATTGGTGTATTTTGTAACATGCTTCCGCTTCGCATATAGTAATTTTTTGAAATTACGCACACACTCGTATAATCACATACTCTATGATAAACACCCAACAACAATATCCTCTTATGTGCACTACTTGGCATTTTATTAGCAATTATGGTAATCTAGATACTAGTTAGCGTATACATACCTAGACACTCATTTGATGGTTATATGGTTTATTTAATCTCCCGTGACTTTGTAGTGGTGATTTTAATGAGATTTTGGCTGTGAGTGAAAAGAAAAGAGGAAACCCTCGACCATGGTACCTAATTCAGACATTTATAGATGTGTTGGGTGACTTTAATCTAGTAGATATGGGATATCAGGGTTCTCCTTTTACATGGTGTAATGGCTACACAATGGATGGTTTCATACAAGAGCAGATTGATAAAGCTGTTCATAATCTACTTTGGGCTGATCTTTTCCCTTCTTCGCGAGTTACACATCTTGAGTTCCACAGTTCTGATCATCAATCTTTGCTTATTACTATCCTTAAACAAATGTGTCAAAACTTGAGCAATACAAATATGGTAAGATGCTTTCAAACCTAGGCTGAGGAGTTAGATTGCTGCTAACTGGTTTGTGAAGGGTGGCAATATATAATCTAACTCTTAGATGTTAATATAAACCTCGCAGTGATAGGGCACTCTTTGGAGGGCTAGAATAGGGAGCAATTTCAGAACATGCATCGAAGAATCAAGGAAACTAACCAGCAGTTAATTACGTTGAATCAAAATGTTTACTTAGTCAACTGGATTAAGATTAGAAAACTAGAGAGGCGGTTTGATACTATACTTTATAAACAGGAATTGTACTAGGACCGGCGTTCAAGGATCTCATGGCTAAAATATGGGAATAGAAAATTTTTCTTCTTTCATAGAAAAGCATTGGTAGGCGTCGACGTAATATTATTTTGTGTTTACAGAAATCTGCTACTGTAAGGCATACCTCACAGGATAAGATCACTAATATTCTAGTAAGTTATTATTCAAGTTTATTCTGCTCTTCTAATCCTACCGAAGCAAACTTGCAGCCAGTTTCGAATTGTTTACAAAATCGATTATTTGATACTAGTGTACAACTTCTTAAGAGGACTTTCTTGGCTACTGAGATTCATAAAGCAATATTCCAAATACATCCAACAAAGGTCCTTGGTAAAGATGGGATGTCGACTTTGTTTTTTCAAAAATACTAGGATGTGGTTGGTTGTGATGTTACCTCTGCTTGTATTCATTTCCTGAATAATCTAGGTGATCTCACTACCATCAATGATACCAATCTCACGTTGATTCCCAAGGTAGAATCCCCCTAGAATTCAGCTAACTTTAGGCTAATAAGCCTATGCAATGTCTACTATAAGATCATTCTGGAAGTTCCGACTAACAGACTTTGCCTTATAGTTTATAGTAATTTCTAAAGCTCAGAGTGCTTTTATCCTTGAAAGGCGGATAATAGACAATTCCATTATTGGTTTTGAATGTCTGCTTATGCTGAAACGTTAAAAGCAAAATAAATCCAGTTATATGGCCCTCAAATTAGACATGTCTAAAGCCTATGATCGAATAGAATGGACTTTCTTAATTGCTATGATGAAATATATGGGATTCCCAGATTCATGGTGTCAGAGAATCAATTGCTGCCTTTCATCAGTATATTCCTCATTCTTAGTTAACGGTGACCCTCTATCTTCTTACCTTTTTTCTCATTTGTATAGAAGGATTGTCTTCCTTACTCAATCAAGCAGAGAGATCTAGTAACATTTCTCGTATTCAGTGTTATACACGTGTATGAATAAGAAAAACAAAAAAAAGAATAAAAATATAGATATATTATATTAAGCGGTGGTCGTTTTATATATATATAATTGTTTTGTTTTGCTTCGTTAAGGAGAAGCAATTGAAATAGAACAAGAAACGAAGTAAAGTTGAATAGAAGAAAGAAAAGAAAGAAAGAAAAAGAGAAAAGAAAAGAAGAAGAAAAAAAAAAGAAAAAAAATGAGAGAAAGAAAGAAAAAGAAATAGAAAGAGAAAGAGAAGGAGGAAGAAAAAAAAGAGTAACCGAGAAAAAAAAATTTTCAGAAAATTAATTTAGGTAGTTAGATGTATACTCAGTGATTTAGCCGGTAATAGTTTTATGATATTAGAATATTTATATTTTAATATTTATAATATATATCGGTACTAATGATATATATTTACACTCTATGATATATGAGGTGTACCGATAGCGGGTAGGTCTCAAAATTCAGACCCAACTCAGGATTAGCACACTTTTATGAGTGAATAACTATATATATTTTATATGTTTTTAATACAGCTGTTTATGATTAAATTACGCGTTATCAGATTTAGTCATGATTTATTTTAGACAGATAAATATTTATGCTATTTAGTATATTTAGAAATATTTTAGAATTTATTATAGTATAGTTTATGATTATATTCAGTACAGAAATATTTATTTTAGAACAATTATGCTTTCATGATATTATATAGTAGTAATTTTTGAATCACCACATGCATACCCTCTCCTTTAGTGTAGTTGCTCTGTACATGCGTTAGACCAGTTTAGTTTGTTCTGCCCAAGCGATGCAGCATTCCCCCGGATTAGACCAGTTCAGATCCTTTGCTCTGCCTATGCGTGAGTTACTCTGTCAGATTAGACCAGATTTTTTCGGGTACAAGTTTGGTGTGATTTTTAATATATATATATATGTATATGTAGTACATGTTTCCAAAGCTATGTTATATATATTCAGCCTGATAATAGATTTTATGATAGTTTATACTTTCAGATTTTCAGATCCTCAGTATTATGTTATGAGTTTAGTTTTAATACAGATTTTTATGACAACTTATATTTCAGTACAAGTTTATTGACTACTCAGTATACAGCTTCATGATTATTCTATCTTATAGATTTATACGTGTAGAATACATATAAAGTATATAATATTTTCAAATTATGTCTACTCACTGAGCCACAAGCTCACATTTTTTTTCTTCTATTTTTCTCAGGTTGTCACAGAAATTCGTGCAGTGTGATACAGTTATTACATTTTGAGATTGGCCCACAATACGCATAACTGCATAAATGTTACTGTCTGTGTATTTGTATATCTTTTTGTATATTAGAATATACATGTACATCTTTTGTTGAGACAGATAGCCTCATTGTATTATATGTATGAGTAAAGAGTATGTTAGTCTCACGTTATCGTAGAATCCACCTTGATTCTCAAGAAAGGCTCGAATCAGATCCTATCATTCAGTATAGAAAAAATGGGCCCAAAATTTCATACTTGTTCTTTATAGATGTAAGTCTCATTTTTTCTGAAGTTTCTCTAGGTAGTGGACGCTTGATAAAAGATATACGTCTTTGTTATGAGAAGGCTTTAGGTCAGTTCATTAATTTTGATAAGTTAGCCCTTTGTATTGGTCCAAGTATATGTAGTCTTGGTCTTAAGCAGGTTTGTTGCCATGAGAAGTACTTGGGACTCTCTAGCTTCAACGACAAAAGCAGGAAAGCTATGTTTACTACCATCAAAGATAGGATCTGAAATAAACTAAAGGGATGGAAGACTAAATTATTTTCTGTTGCGAGACAGGAAGTTCTTATGAAGGCAGTAATTCAATCCATTCCCACGTATTCCATGCATATGTTTCGGCTGCCATCATCCATTCTAAATGAGATTCATAGATTATGTGCTCGTTTATGGTGGGATGGAGTAGATGATACAAGAAAATTTCATTGGTGCAGATGAGAGAAGTTATGTACGAGAAAAGAACATGGTGGCCTGGGTTTCGGGATTTATTTACTTCTAACTAGGCTTTGTTAGTAAAGCAAGTTTGGAGGATTCTCAAGCGGCCCCAATCTCTTGTTTCAAGAGTCCTTCAAAGCCTTTATATTTTCAACTTATCTATTTTGCAGGCAAAAACAAAATCCAGCTCTTCTTTTGTTTGAAAGAGTCTCCTTTGGAGAAAAGAACTCTTATGCATAGGAATTCAATGGCGAGTAGGTAACGGTACAAATATTTTAGTTTACCATGATCCTTGGCTCCCAAGACCTTACTCATTCAAGCCATTATTTCTTCATCTCCTGCCGGAAACGTCTACTGTCACTGACTTGAAGAATGATGCGGGTCACTAGAATATTGAATTTATTCGGCAACATTTCCCTGCCAAGGAACAGAATCTGATCTTGGCTATTCCCTCATCAATAACACAGCCTTCATCAAAATCTGATCGAGCTGCTGACAACACAATCATTCGATGGCACCCTCCTCCACTTAGGAGTGTTATGATCAATTCGGATGCAGCTATATGCTCCAAATTCATAAAAACTGGGCAAGGTGCTGTTATCAGAGATGCCGAGGGTCAATTCATTCAAGCCACTGTTGAGCCAATACCTATATTGCTGTCTCCACAACTTACAGAAGAAATGGCCATTCGTAGGGGGCTGGAAATGGCTCGGTCTTCTGGTTTCCAGGAAGTGATTATCGCTTTGGATGCTGCTGCTATTATCCATGATCTGCAGACTCATGCTCAGCCAATTTCTGAAATTGGTATTGTTTATCGGGACATCTATGAATATCTACATCTGTTTACTTCTTATTCCTTGTCACACTCCCATAGCTATGAATATGGTCGCACATATATTAGCTAAAATGGCTATATCTAGAACTTCTTCTTAGACTTGGCTTGGCTCTATGCCAACTGAGATATTTCATTATTCCCGTATGATATGAATCAGTAATATATGATGTTTCATTCAAAAAAAAAGGTGAGTTTCCATATTTAACCACGGTTTTAAGATAGAAATTTTTTTTAATTGAAGTCAAATTTTTTAATTTTTGTTAACTAAATATTTGTAATGTTGACAATTTTTCCATCAATTATAATTTTTATTTTTTTCTCTTTTATTTTTCTATTTTTTGGGTATAAATTAATTAAAAACTTAGATTTTTAAACAATTAATTTATAAAAAATTATTTATAATAACAATAATAATTTCAAAAAATAATTAAAATTATTTTTATCATTATTATTATTTTTAGTTAAAATTATTTTTAAAGTTTTATCATTATTTTTTGGATGTATCAAATATTTTATTCCATTCATACATGAGATTTTTATTTTTATAAAAATAATTTAATAAAAAAAAAAAATTTGTGCTTTTGAGTTACTATAATATTTATAATAATTAAAATAAATAAATAATATAATAAATAAATTATATTTTTTAAAAAAATATATACAGCGCTGTGGCGCTCGCCACACGCTGTGTAGCACCCCAAGCAAAGTTAAGCTTTCCTTTTTTTTTAATTTTAAATTTATTTTTAAAATTTTATTTTTAACTTATATTTAAATTAATTATTTTTTAATTAATATATAAAAAAGAAGAAAGAAAATAATTATGAAAAATATAAATTAAAAATAATATTTTTTCTTTTTTATTAAATTAATTGAAAAATAATATTTTAACTAATTAAATTAATTAATTTAAATTTTTATACATTAATTAAAAGAATAATTAATTTAAATATAAATTAAAATACAATTTTAAAAATAAAGTTAAAATTAATAAAAAAAAAGAAGCACATGCCTATGCCCGACATGGCTTTACTTTTTTTAAATAAATTTAAAAAATAAAATTTTATTTAAAGGTATATTAATTATTAAAGAAATTTAAAAAATATTTTTTTCCTTTTTTATTAAATTAATTAAAATAATAATATTTTAATTAATTAAATAAAATAAATAAATTATTTAAATTAATTAATTTTTTTTATTTTTTTTGTTTTATACATTAATGAAAAAATAATTAATTTAAAGATAAATAAAAAATAAAATTTTAAAAATAAATTTAAAATAAAAAAAAATAAATAAAAAAAAATAAAAAATTTAGCTTTACTTGGAACGTATTTATTGTGCGCACACATGCGCCTAATGTATAGTGAGGTACTACATTGTGGTGTGTGGTGCATGCTATAGTGTTATATATATATATATATTTTTTTTTTAAAATTTAAAATTAATTTTATTTATTTATTGTATTATTTATTTTTTTAATTATTATAAATATTATAATAATTCAAAAAAAGCACACATTTATTTTTTCATTAAATTATTTTTATAAAAATAAAAATCTAATGGAATGAAATATTTGATACATCCAAAAAATAATGACAAAACTTAAAAATAATTACAAAACAAATATAATAATGATAAAAATAATTTTTAATAATTTTTTAAAATTATTATTGTTATTATAAATAATTTTTTTAAAACTTAATTGTTTTAAAATTTAAGTTTCTAATTAATTTATAAAAAAAAAAGAAAAAAAAGAAGAAAAAAGAAAGTTAATAATTTAAATAAAAATTATTAAAATTACAATTGAGAACAAAATAAGTCAACATTATATATATTTTATTAACAAAAATTAAAAAATTTGATTTCGACTAAAAAACATCTATTCTAAAATAGTGATTAAATACGAAAACTTCTCCAAAAAAAAATCATATTAAGTCAATTCTCACCGAACACATGTTGACGAGACTATATTGGAGTTATGTTTCCACTGTAATTATCACATTATCCTTAATTTCTGTCATATTCAAAAATATTTTGTTCAAAGAATTGTTAAATGTAACGGTCTGAAATTTTTATAGTACCTTTTAAATATTTTTAAAAAATGTCATTTTTACTAAATGTTAAGAGTTAAAATATGACTCTTTTTTTTAATAAAAAAAATTGTCACCACTGATCTCAACTACTGAAATTGTTGTGTTTAAACGTGAACGCCATTCAGCCTTCCCTTGTATATATACAGAAAAGCTGTTTTTAATTTGTTTCTTTAGTACCCATGTTAACATAATCTAATAGTGTCAAATTTATTATCAAATTAATTATATTCAAGTTGATTATTGATAAACTAAAGGAAGTAAAAAAAGTAAATTACTTTTTTAGATTATAAAAATTAAAAATTACTTTTTTTAACAAATTGAGCAATTTTACTCTTATCTTAAAAATGCGGTAATAATACCAAGAAAATTATTAATTTAATATCTAAAATTTAGTTAAATTACTCAATTAATCCTTATATACTTTTAAATATTTTAATTAGTAATTATCTTTAAAAAAAAGTTAAAATATATGTTTTGAGAATAATAAAATAAATTCGATTAAATAAGGAACTATTTATTATAATTAGTTAAATTAATTTATTTTAGTATTTTACAAAATATGCTTCAAAATTTATTTTTTTTCAATAGCAAACACCATATCATATGTTTAAAAAAATTTATAAATTGATTAAGAAATTCAATTAATTATTATTTTAAGATATTAATTTATATATAATATATTCCAATTAATCCAGTGCCGAAATTACTTGGTGCTAAAATCCAGAAGATACCTCGATTAAGAGTTAAATTAATTGTGTTCATGAAATCATCAATGACGATTTCCATGCAGTCAAATTCAATGGATTTGCATCGTTACAACTCACAATGGTCGCACTTTCATGGAGCAACGTGTTCGGTTTAGTCCACGAACTACTTTTTTAAGTTTCTTTATGACCCCCATCGTTGAATTTGATTTCTTTTTCTTTTTTTCTTTTCATTTTTTAAAGTTCGGTCTTCCTCAATTAGCTTCCCCCCTAGACAATTATATATATATATATATATATATATATTATATAAAATTCTTAATGTTACTTGAACAAATAGTATCTTCGTTTTGATTTGATAAGTTTTTTAATATTGCTAGTTTAATTTTAAAAATGTAATATTAAATAAATAAATTCGTTTGTTAATAATAGAATGCGTGAATAAAAAGAAGCATTTGGTACCAAATTTAGTTTAGCTGAATGACTCGACACAAAATAAAATAAACGATACAAATATAAATTTGCGTGTATATATTCAAAAAAAAAGAGTACTAATTTTGTCTCTGATTTAATTGATATATTAATTTAATTTTTTTTATAAATACTCGATTAATTTATATAAAAACGAAAATTGTAATAAAAAATAGTCAAAAATACCCCTAAAAAAACTAATTGAGTATTTATATAAAAAAAGTAAGAATTAAATTAATATATATTAATTAAATAAAAAAAATGAAACCGACATTTTCCCATATATATATATATATAAAAGACATGATTACTCGATAATATTTGAATTCTTTCCCATCAAAAGAGACGAGAACAATTTGCATATCTAAATTGTTTAAAATCTATAATGTCAGATATAATTATTTTCGAGATAAATAGAAAATATACTTTGTTTTGTTTTTGTTTTGTTGGAGAATTTAATTTTAATTTTAAGTTTTATTATTATTATTATTTTTTACCATTATAACTTTTAAGAACCATACAACTCACCTAACCTGTATGGATAGCTTACACAATTCTTACAAAATCCTCTCCTCGTTTTAATTTCTAATGTCTCCAAATAATTCTTTTTGTCCTATACCATTCCGCATCCAAATTAATAAATGTGTTGTGGTTGTGTTTTTATTAAAAATTTACGCATCCTCATTAAAAAGCCATTTGAATTCAATAATATTCTTCTTAAAAATTCTACTTAATTGAGCTTATTGTACGTAGCATGACATTGTTACAAATGACGGCATATTCTACATGTCTAGTAAATGCCGAGGAAAAAATCTATTAAATCATTCATGCTTGCGTATTTTGATTATCATCTCTATAATTTTTTGTACATCTTTTTTTTTTTTAAATTTTTTATCATCAAATGCATCGATGGAAAAAATGTTATTCTCTCTCTTTAAGTTACGTTGAAGTGAGGAACTTAAAGTCTAATTTAGAATCCTAATTTTTTTGTGCAACGGAATAATTTGATAATCAAATAAAAAATAACAAGAATTCAAAGTAGAATATAAAAGAATACAACACAATCTTACGCAATTCAGCTAATTACTTACGTCTATAGTAAATTCAAGGATCTTAACCTTTTTTATTAACTCTTTAAAAATTTTATAAGGAAAATTTAACGAAAAACTCTCAAAAGGACCTAATGTTTAATGAACTTTTACTCTATCATGAGCAATGATCACTTAAACGACGGTTTCACCCTAACGCACACAAGCACTTAGTGTCTACCTAATTCTTCCCATCTCTTAATGCTTAATTTCAACTAAATAGTTTTACAAGTGTTTATATAGGGTGTATTTAGTGCCTAATAACCCTATTTCTTGTTGGAGTAAGAGTCTACTTGTTTTGAAAGTCCAAAACTTTTCAAAACTTGAAATACGAATCAAAACAAACTTCTGACACGTCTAGCGCCGCAACGCTCATCTCTGGGGCCGTGGCGTTGAGTTGCTGTCCTGAGCGCTGCGGCGCTCAACCCTGGTGGCACCTCTCGTGTTTTCTTCGCTTCTTTTGTCTTTTTGAGTCCCATTTCACTTTTCTTTTCTTGTCCCACACGTTCTAAACTTTTTCATACGCGTCCAACACGTTCTAAACTTCTTGTGACTCTTCACTTTATTATACATCTCAATTTTTATTCGACTAAAATTATTGAATCACCAATTTTATAACTCTATTAAAAAGCTCACTAACATTGTATCTTAGGACCGTTCATATAAAATTAAATAAATTATTAAGATTTTATGTAAGATAATTTTATTATAACACATCCAAACTTATTTTTTTTATAAAAAAATCATATAATCCCATTATAATTAAGATCTTTATCCCTGTCTCAATGAAAAGTTCAATTTTCGTACAAAAAAAAGATAAAATCCTCGCAAAAAAAGAGTTATAAATTAAAGATATAAATTGTCCTCACACAAAACAAAACAACAAAATAAAATATTGCCACAATTTATGATACCCTCCGCAACTTTAGTTACAATATATCCTTCTATATTACACCAGACCACAGATAAAAAAACTCAAAACAAATTTTATCTTAGAAAAGCGCCAGAGTTGTTCCTGGCCGAATGTTAGTGCGGCGGACTAGAGAGCCACCAGCGGTTGCTGTTCACTGAACTGAAGTAAGCTTGGGCTATGACTACAATGAGCTAATGCTCAGGAAACGGAAGCGCTTAACTAGTGGTGGTTGCAATGGCAACGGACTACAGAAACTGGCCAAAGAAGAGGAAAGGCAGCAGCGTCCGGCATAAAATCAGTGGAGGGGCGGTGAGCTCGGTAGGAGCAGTGAAGCAAGACGTCGATCTTTTAGCCTGGCCGAGCGATAGATCTGCTGCAGATTGTTCTGGCCGAACACTGAATCCGATGAGAAATCGACGGAAGAGAACTGAAAATAGTGAAACGAAGAAAAATAAAAAAAGAAAAAAAAAGGAGGAAAGAAGAGAGAAAATCGAAAGAAAAAGAAAACAAAAACAAAAAAGCCACCCCGGAGGAGGAGGGGCTAGAAACCCCCTGTCCGGTAGAGATCAAGGACATGGGCGGCGGGTACATCCCTTTCATACATAAAAAAAGATCTATTTATTTATTCTTCTTTTTTTCTGAATGGGAAATTAATTTATTTTTACTTTATAAAAACCTTTAATTGTATATTTTTTTAAACCTATAATTTCATATGAAAAAGATAATTATAAAATATCACTGCGGCCTGCTGACACTTGAGATTTAATATTGATGCCGACATCAACCTGTCAGAAGTAGAACAGGTAAGAAGAAAATGAAAGCGCACATGTTTTATTGCAAGTAGCAATTCTTTCGAATTGTTTTTTTAAAAAAAGTCGCAATTGAGGACGAGACGACATGACGTATACACCAAACGTAGAAGAGAGTGCGTTGTTATTTTGCGCACGCGTTATGCATGCAATATTAAAATCTCTGGGGTGTCAACAGCTAGAAAAATAAAAGTAAAAACCTGTAAATGAACTTTTTGCCGCTCCCGTTACATTACTAAACAAGAAAACATAATATTATATAGTCTCCATTTCCTCCACACAAATTCCTCATCACCCACCTTCGTTTTCTCATTACCAGCTTTCTTCAGCCTTCAACTTCATTTCCCTTTTTATATTCTCTTATATTTTTATACACCTTAATTTTATCTACAATATTTAATGGAGTTGTTTGAATCATCCTTATGGTTGCAATCTCTCTGCAACGCTTTCTGCTACATGTTCTTCACTTTCACCATATTGTTTTCTTTGTTTGCTTTGTTGATCTTTGTGCTGAGGCTGAAGCCCTATTGTCAATGTGATGTTTGCCGTAGTTTTCTCACGTCTGGTTGGTCAAAAGATTTCGGTAATCTCTGTGACTGGTACAGTCATCTTCTTGCGAAATCGCCAATCGGGACTATTCATCTTCATGTTCTTGGCAATACAATCACAGCGAATCCTGAGAACGTTGAGTACATCCTCAAAACTAGGTTCGATAATTACCCTAAGGGGAAACCTTTCTCTGTGATCTTGGGCGATCTTTTGGGTCGAGGTATTTTCAATGTCGATGGCGATTCTTGGAAGTTTCAAAGAAAAATGGCGAGTTTTGAGCTCGGTAGCGTCTCTATAAGAAAGTACGCCTTCGAGCTTATAACTTCTGAGATTCGATCCAGGCTAATTCCTCTCTTATCATCAGTTGCTGGAAAAGACAAGGCCTTGGATCTGCAAGATGTGTTTCGTCGATTTTCTTTTGATAATATTTGCAGATTCTCTTTCGGATTAGACCCCGGTTGCCTTGAGTTAAATCTGCCCGTCTCAAATTTTGCAACAGCATTTGATCTTGCATCGAAGCTATCCGCTGAACGGGCATTGGCGCCGTCGCCGATTGTATGGAAGATCAAGCGGCTGCTGAATTTAGGCTCGGAGAAGAAGCTCAAAGAAGCAATAAAAATGGTGAATGAACTGGCTCAAAGGATGATAAATCGACGGCGCCAAATGGGATTCTCTAACAAGAATGATCTCTTATCAAGATTCATGGGCTCCATTGACGACGACAAATATCTTCGAGACATTGTTGTGAGCTTCCTTTTGGCTGGTCGTGACACTGTTGCCTCAGGGCTAACAAGCTTCTTCTGGTTGTTATCTCAGCACCCAGAAGTTGAATCAGCAATCAGAAGCGAGTCAAACAAAATAATTGGGCCAAATCAGGATTTTGTCAGCTTTGAACAATTGCGAGAAATGCATTACTTAAACGCAGCTATACACGAGAGCATGAGGCTGTTTCCGCCGGTGCAATCTGACTCAAAGTTTGCTCAAGAAGATGATATATTATCAGATGGTACATTTATCAGAAAAGGCACTAGGGTTACTTACCATCCGTACGCAATGGGTCGGATGGAGCGGATTTGGGGACCAGATTGTCTTGAATTCAAGCCTGAGAGATGGCTCAAAAAGGGCAGATTCGTGTCAGAAAACCCATTTAAGTATCCAGTTTTTCAAGCTGGGCTTAGGGTTTGTTTGGGCAAGGAAATGGCTCTTGTGGAGATGAAAAGTTTGGCTACTGCAGTGATCAGGCAGTTCAACATCCGGGTTGCGGATCCGAATCAGGCTCCGCGATTCGCACCAGGCCTTACGGCCACCGTGAGAGGCGGCTTGCCGGTGGTGATTCAAGATAGAGAATATTGACTACCCTTGTTAGATCATGAAAAAATATATATATCATCTGCACAACTCTAACCGGTGAAAATGGTTATAGTTAGCTTCCGTTTTAGGCTAGTTTTTTTGTCCGTAACTGACCTTATCTTCTTACTGTACATATCTGCAGAAATAGTTAGACCAACGTGTGGCTTAAATTTTACTTATATATATATATAAATAATTTACTTTATAATTTTTTTTTAAAACTATGTTAATGATTTTATAGTTTATAATAGATTATACACAAATATAGATTGATTAATCAATATTACGTGATAGTATTATTTATTATATTATGAGTTATGTAATTTAATAGATTAATTATATATATATGAACTTTTTTTTTATTTAAATTTTAATCAAGTATAATGTTCTCAATGTGTGAATTACTTCTAACAGGATTTATTTGCGTCCTTTTGCTTCATTTATCTCTTTGTTTTTTTTCGTCTTTTGACCTTTTAGCCAGTTGGTTGGACCTTGATCCTCTCATTAGAAGCGGTAGATTTCTTTTGAAGTTTTAGTGGTTAAGATTTGGGATAACCACAATTTTATTTGAGAAAATTGCCTTAAAATACAAGTTTCCTCTAATTAAATTTGAATATTTAATTTTACTTAATTTATTAATTTTTGTAATTATTTTTTAATAAAAAAAGAGTAAAAAAAATAATCTAACTATAAAAATAAATTAAATTATCTTTAAATACATAGTGCAATCTCATTTATTTATTTAATTTCATATAAATTTAAAAATAAATTTTAATAAAATAATACATATCATAATATGCATAATTATAAATGACATATTATTATGTAATTAGTTTATATTTTAATAAATATTTTTTAAAATAAAAAATAAATAATTAAAAACAGAATCTATTATGTTATCAATAAGACTCGTTAGTTTATAATTTTAATAAATATTAAACAATCATGCAACAAGTGTGGAGACCATTTGAAAGGGTTCAAATTGAAAGTATGGAGGGAAACATCTTTGTATACTATTTTAAACTTGAAAAAGACAAAAGAAATGTTGTAGCTTTCGCCATGACATTTTGACAAAACTTTTATCATCTTGACAAAAGCAATTGGTTTTAGGGAGTTGGGTAAGTCGAAGTTTCAATTTACATATATATATTTTTTATCCAAATACACAATGTGTCGATCATGTGTATGCAAAAAGTGACAATATAGATGTTGAGAAATAATATTAAAATGGTTGAAGAGATTGAGTTAGATGATAGAGGTGAGTGCTTGGGAAAATTTGTGAGAGTTCAGGTGAGGCTGGATGTAACAAAACCATGAGGAGATATATCAAAGTAAGGATTCTAGGTTTGTAAGATGAAGTGATTATGCCAATACTTTATTAAGAAACTTCCTGATTTTTGTTACAACTGTGAACAAATAGAACACTCACATAGACAATATGTAAAAATATAAAATGAGGAGCAAATTATATGTTGGAAATAAGAGTGGCAACCAGAACAATGGAACATAGGAGAGAACATTTGCCTCCGATATATGGATACGAGCAGGGGTAACTGGAGAAACTTCAATTAGAGAAGTAAGTTCAAGAGAGCCTGATACCACAAATAAAATATAGCATATTGCAAAAGAACCGGAATCCATACCCGAGATCGAGAGAAAGGAAAGATTCGGAACCAAAACCTGAGGAGATGAAGTCACCAAACCCAGAAATTAGGAAAAAGGTGATAGAGACTACTAAGATCCATAATGAAGCTGGACAACCTGTTGTGCTGAGAGACATGGAGCTTTGTGAAAGCCAAGACAGGGAACAGAAAAACAGTAGGCTCATTAATAGTGAACAAAAAGAGAATAGGGCAGTGGCGGAAAAGTGGAGCTCAGATGTTGAAAAAAAGTCGGTAAAAGGGAAGATTGCAAACTAGGCTATTTCTTTGGGCCAAATAACTGATGGTATCAAGCAGCCCATTTACAGATGTTAAACGTGTCAAATAAAAGCCCAGTTAAGTAGATGAAGAAAATGTGAAAATATCTAACAAGGGAACTTGGGCCAGAGAAGGGCTATAAAATAGGGCCTAAGTTGGGGAAAAGAAATAATGTTGAGAGAGTGGTAGAAGGCCTAGAGGAAAAAAGAAGAAGCAAAATTGAAATAAACTGCTTTGTGTTCAAAGTCAAGACGAAGTTAGCAAGAAGCTAATAAAAGATGGAATCCAGAGTGTATCTTCAGTGGTGATTGTAGTGCAGTGGCCTTGAAAGCCATGAAAATTATTAGCTAGAATGTTCGAGGTTTGGGGAATCTTTAGATATTTACATCGCTTAATAAAATTCTCCATGCAAATGCTTCTGATATTCTCTTATTCTGTGAAACAAAAATGCTTGAGCACCAAATGAGGCAGATTGAAAAATGCTTGTGGTTTGAAAATTGCTTTGCAGTTAGTAGAGAATGGCTGATAGGGGCATTGGCTCTACTATGGAGCAACAGAGTAGAGCTCAAAGTACTTTCTTATAGCAAGTGTCTTTTGATGCTATTGTCAAAAAAGAGAAGCAAGAATTTAGAGATACACAAGGATTTACTGTCTTCTAGAAGCAGCAACTAAAAACATACATAGAGTTTTATAGAAATGCTGGAAGGTCTATTCAAAATATTATGGATTTGCAACGGTAACTTTAATAAAAACCTAGCAGGTGAGGAGAAATATGGAGGACCACCCAGAGGCACATAAGCCATTGAAGGCTTCAGAACAACCATAAGGAATTACAAGCTAATTGATATAGGATGGTTTGGAGTACTATACACTTGGTCTAATAAAAAGATATGGCCTAAATCTAGTGGAGGAAAGACTTGACAGATTTCTCAGCAATGAAGAATTGGGCAAATTATTTAAAAGATTCAAGTGCAGCATTTAATTGCAACGAGATCGGATCATTGACTAATCCTCTTGGAAGCTTGGAAACAACAGATGCAAACTAGGAAAAGAAGGAAAAATAGCTCAAGATTTCATTACGAAGTAATTTGGGACAGTCATGGAGGTTGTTCGAAGATTGTCAAGGAGTACTGGAAAGAAGAGGATTTACATAGAAGTAATCCAATTCAACGTTTAGAGAAAATTGCAAAAATGAGACTGGGGTTGGATAAGTGGAGTAAATGAGAATTTAGTGGAAGAATGAGAAAACTGGATTTGTTTTTATTCAAAGACTAAAACAATGTAAGTTGAATAGCTAACAATAGGCTCCAAGCACTGGAAAAATAGATTAATAATTTAATGCATATAGATGAGGTGTATTAGAAGAAAGAGAAATGAAATCCAAGTTATATTGGATTATGAGGAAGAATGGAATGAGGATGAGTATAGAGTTTGAGCAAATAATTTGTGGATGCTTCACCAACATCTTTTCCTCAACAAACCCTCTGGATGATCATATGGAAGTAGCTCTCCAAGGACTTAATAGAAGGGTTACAGCAAAAAAGAATGAGGAATTGATGTAGCTTTCCTCAAGGTAAGAGATATGAAAAACAGTGTGGCAATCCAGGACTAGATGGGTTGCCTGCAAGCTTCTATCAGAAGCACTAAAATTAAGTGGGGGGAAAATGCCATAGACATATACTTGTATGTGTTGAACTCTAAAGGTAGCACTGTCACCTTAAACCATACACTAACAACTCTAATTCTTAAAAAATTAAAACCCTAAAGAATAATTAATTTTAGGTCCATTAGCTTTTGCAATGTCATTTATAGATTCATTACCAAATCCATTACTAATAGACTCAAAAGAGTGCTGAAAAATATAATATCCCTTATAATTGAATATGAATGCTTGTATAAACTTAGAAACAGAAAGAGAGGAAAAGATGGATTTATTACACTGAATTTAGATATTAGCAAGGCTTTTGATAAGGTTAAATGGAGCTTCTTGGGAGCTGTCATGAAGAGATTGGGGTTTGCAAGTGAGTAGATAAAACTGGTAATAAAATGTGTCACAACAACATCATTTTTTATTATTGATCGATGGGGAAGTTAAGGGTAAGGTGTTTCCTGAAAGAGGCCTAAGGTAGGGATGTTTTCTGTCATCCTACAGATAGAGCATAATGCTAAATGCATCACTCATATAGGTATGCTCTCTTTGTAAACTTATAAACATAGAGATAAGGACGTAAGATTTAATTTTTAAATCATCATCTAGTTATTTCTAATAAGTCATTCTTTATTCTGGGGTGACTTCATAAAAAATTCTTGTGGGCATGCATTAATTTATCACATATCTAGGTTTTTTATAATCGAGAACAATTCTCAGATTCATCAACTAGTTTTTATAGTTTTCTACGCCTTTAAGTTGGTTTGTATCTAATATGCATCCCAACGAATTAGATGAGGCCATTTTATCTTCACAAGAGAAAATAAGAGATGTTAGCGGAAAAAATATTTCAATCGCTAATTTTTATTTTAGATTAAGAATATAATCAAATTATATAATTTTAAATCTAAAACATCCTCCTACTGCTTTGCATAATCCTTCAAATCTCCTAGAAAAGGGAGAATGTCAATTTAAACTTTTTAATTAGTACAGTAAGAAGTAGATCTCATAGACATTTTACTCTGGCCTTACGTTTTAGCAATATTGGCCATTGTAAAATTCAAAAGATAGATAACTCTTGTCAATTGCATCTCATGCAATTCTTATCACTGATCCTAAATACACCTTATCTTCACGCTTTAACAATATTGTGTATTTCAGATTAACTTGTCAATAATCAAATATATGTTACTGATACTACCCTCACGCTTGAGCAATATTGGGTAATACGTTCGCATATATTTGCCTTATCTCATGTTTAACAGGTATAGTCAGAATCACATCAAATTCCTCACACTTTAGCAATATTGAGAAAGATCGATATGATCTAACCACTGTATTGATAAGACGGATCAACGTGTAATATTATCTCATAATGGTACACTATTTAATCTGATTAAGAGATAATACTTAATTCAATCTCCATCATATGAGGCCTTAATTCTTAATCACACATTTATTTTGTGCAAACATAACTAACCTCTACTAGTAGGGCTCCCATTGTGGTTACCATCACAAACAAATAGCATACAATATTTATCACATTTATAATAATTATAAATTACAAAAATAAAACATTTAATTTTAAACTCTTTAAAAAATATACATTCAGAATAAATGACGTAATTATGGCTTTCTTAGGTTTCAGAAACTGTGACATTGAAGGCTCAGCCTTCGGTGTCGCCTAACCAACTTAAACGCGCTGCGGTGATGTAGTCTCTACCCGAACAACGTTGTGGCATCCCTTTCAGCTACATCCTGATTATGAATTCTTTTTAACACTTGAAACACATAATTAATAATACCAACAAATCAAAGTATGCCATATATACTCCAATATAAGCATAAACAACACACAACACAGTACTCTGATACTAATTTTCTTAGGTGTTATGTGCATGTGTGCCATGCTACGGGTGAATGTATGCATTTTAAACAATTTAAATATCGCATGTCTTATATACAACACAATAATAATATAATATTACATTATCTCATTACACTAATGAGATTAAGAAACTCACTTTTGAAGTGTGTTTGTGAATAAATCTAGTTGGAGACGTAGTAAGCTTTCTCAAGCTAGACTAGTAGCTTTGCTTTTCTGGAATACTTGAACCAACACTTGCTTTTGGCTTATTTCTGTCTCTTGGATGTTAAAGTTAACTCTTTAACTTTGTAAAACAAAATAAATTCCAATTCTCTTTATCTTGAACTCTTGGCTAACATATATATTTATAGGCAACCATTGCCTATTTTTCAAATAATAAACTAATTTCAATTTGACACATGCTCCTTGATGACTCGACAAAAACATTGCTAAGTCATGTAACATGTATTTGTGGCTAATTGATAAAGGAATCAGTGGTTAATGTTCTTAAAACGTTGCCAACACTTGCTAAAGAGATTGAATCAAATTCAATCTTATCACAACAATTGATTTTTGGCTAATAAAAAGCTTAACATGTAGCCTTCAACATTAGATTTAGCCAATTGCCATGAAATTTTTTTTCATAGCTTTTAATAAATCCAACCACAAAACAACACTTGGCAATATATTTAATCAAATGAATCAAATTCATTTGATTATATAATAGCCGAATCGAAGTATTTTATGAAACAATAATTATTTTATAGTTTTATCCACCAATACCCAATTTAGTAATCATATAAATTATTAGCACAAGGCATATACTTGGTATATTAAAGTGTCAAGTCACACTTAGTACAATCTTAAGTTTAACACTTAAATCTTGGGTATTTCCTGAGACCTTAAAATAAATAAATGACTGAATGATTTAATTTAAATAAAATAACAATTGTTTCATTTAAATGGTAGTTATATCCATGATGAACACATGGAAATACATATCTATTAAGAGATTCAATCACCATTTAATGTTCCTAATTTTAGCATTTTTGTATTTTTAGCTTGAAATAAAGCGTTCTCTTTAAATTGTGATTAATGAATGTTATTTGCACAGATTTAGGTAAAATGGACATAACTCTTAATGTAGAAATCAAAATGAAGAAATTATTGAACCTTGAGTAACATGACTCAATCTTACATAAACTTAAAGAACAGTTGAAAAGCCAAATCCAACATGTTATGGCCAAAAATTGAGATACAATATAATCAGGTTACAACTTCCGCTCAGCTTGACCCAACTCACGTATTTGGACCATTTCTCACAAAATTCATACCCAATTGGTATAATTATTGAAACTGTAAAATACTGACTTAATTATTAATAACTCTTATGTTGATGGTAAAGTCCAAATCAGCCGTTATCATGGACCAAATTGTCTTGCAAGTGGGTAAAAGGATCGTTGGCCCAAATCTAATGTATCTTTGATATTTTGCCAATATCTCATTGGATACTCCTCCAATTTGCATGAACCTAGTGCCTATGGAAATAAGAGACAAAATTCTACAATTTTTATGTTGGCCAAAAAAACTACATCGGTCATTTATATTATTAAAACGGTGCTGCAAGTGGGTGAACGAGTTGTTGGCCTAAATTATTGAAGATTGATGTCACACTTAATATATTTCCATTCATTGTCTATATAAGGACACTCTTATGATGTTTTCAACATAAAAAAATTCTCTCTTATTTTCTTCTCATTAACATGCATTATAATCTAGGCTAGAGTTCTTGACAAGGTTAAGAGATGAACTTTTATGTATAATAAATCTACTTTTATGCTTTGATTCATTGTCAAGAGCTACAAATATTTATAAGTTTGGTTTTGCTTAAACTCTTATCTATTTTATTTTTTATAATCCAGAGGTTATAATTTTCATGTCTCATATATTTTCAATCATGCTTTTCTTATGTGATTCTTGTTGAATTATAATTGTTATTGGTTACATTGTTTTATATGTTAATCTTTTACTGCAATATTGTCAATTGATATATTGTCGATTTTGGATAACATGTAAAGACAATAAATGTTTGATATTCAAGTTGATATTTTACTGTAATATTGTCAAAATAATATGTTATCGATCTTAGATAAATTGTATAAATGAACATGATTTGTGTTAATGTTTGCAAAAGAGTTTAGTCACATCAAATGCATGTGTTATCAAATGTGCTATATTTTATATATCTTCCGATTGATTGTTTAGATGTAAAACTATCAATTGAGTTATAAATATTGAGTCAAAGTGTAGAGTAGATTTATAATGTATAATTGTGATTCTCGAAGTCTTGCTTAAATCATCATAAGACATTTTTCTCAATTCATAGACAATTCTATCTTATCCACTTAAACTAATTAATTAATTTTCTCATTTGCTACTGCTTTAATATTTTACTTCACCAACATATTTTGCCAAAAGCTTCCTCGTAGGATCGACATTGCAATCTATACTACGATAGTGGCATTACATTTTGAGCATAAACAACCCACCAACGCCAAATTTAGTACCCATATAAATTATTGGCATAATTTGAGGCATACACTAAGTAGATAAAAGTGTCAAGTCTCACTTAGCACAGTCTTAGGTTTAATATTTAAAACTTAACTACTTCTTGAGAAACTCTGAAATAAATTTATATTTTTTAAAAATTCTCAAATCAAACAATTCGATCTAATGCATTACCCATGTGCTTAACGAGTACACATCATATAACAAGACTCCTTAGGTTTACACCCATTTTATCTCACAGAATATTTCTGTAAGTCTATAACCGATCCCCTCCACACACATATTATGGATAATATAAAATGACAAGTTGAACTATACAAGTTGAGGTTAATCTATATTCGTACAATCTTTCCGTCACATATATCCTGAAAGAGCGGAGACATAGATCAATACTGTTAAGTTCCTTATAGCTCAATCACAAACTTATCTCCTCAATTCATATTACGATAAATAATATCCACAAACTACTTTGCAATATTACTTATACCACAGGAAACTCTTTTTTAGGTTAAATGCTTATGGCTATAAGACTTATTGGAATACAACCTTAGAGCAACAAGATATTAAACTCACCTATATGAGTTGATGGATCTCATGTCTACACACACCGGACTCTAGAAACATCGAACCATACTAAGCGATACCCAATGGTCAGACCATGAAAGGTCTCTGACATGTGTGAAACCTAAATATGGTGGATCACTCATAAACCCATTAGGGTACTTAGGTTAAAGGACCACGAATACTACTTAACTCGAGAAGACCCTCAATTGACGGTTTTATGAGATATCTGTTGGAGGTCTTCATTAAGTATTGTTCAGTATCTAGTCCTTATTGAATACATGTATATCTATACGAGCTTCCACTAAACTTATCGTCTGCTAAGATTAACTATCTAAATGATCCATATATAGATTTACATTAATCTATATAAATCAGTTCCACTTAATAGACCATGTATTGGTGGAAATAGATCATGAACTTATAATTGGAGAACATACTTGGACAGTGACATTTCCTAGCAACGCTTGTAACTCTTTGCAGCTATGTTATTATTAGTATATTTCTAAGTCTTTGTCCCATTTCAGACAAAATTCTAACTCTTTAGACCTGATCTGAACTTATTCAGATCAATATAATCTTTGAAATGTTACAAGCATCTTACCTTATAAGAAATAATTAGTAATTTAATGAAATATTTATTTATTGTATAAGTATAAAAATATAATATTTATACAAAATTGAGATGATACATGAGCAAAAATCCCAATACTTACTTTTTTTTGTTATATGTTAAGGCCCTTTCAGCCTTGCTTCACAAGGCAAAATTAGAGCAGCTGTCTATAGAATCAATTTAGTAAATCACTTTCTATATCTCATTTTTTATTGGCACATGGCAACTTCATATTTGCAAAGGCTAGCACCCAAGGCTGCAACAATCTGAAGCATATTTTTGAATGCTATTCGAAGGTATCAAAGTAAGTCTTGAACTATGAAAAGTCGTCTATCATCTTTAGCTCTAATATCCTAAATGACCGAGAGAAGATAATTAAAGACATATTCTAGCTTAAAGGTGTGATAGTGCATTAAAGATACCCCATCAATGGTAGGAAAAAACATAAGATATTTCTTCAATAAGACTAAGTTAAAGGTGTCCAACAAGATCAAAGAGAATTTATTTTCTAGTAGGGGAAGGAAGTGCTCATAAAAGTAGTGGCACTAACAGTGCTCACATATGCTACGAGTGTATTCAAGTTTTTGGAAGGATTATATAATAATATTTAGAAGTTGATAAGCAAATTTTGGTAGGAATCCAATGAGTCGGGAGAAAAGAAGATTCACTACGTAAGGTAGGATAGAATGTGTCAAAGGAAAAAAAAATAGGGGCTTAAGATTCAGAGACTTCTTGCTTCAATTAAACTCTCTTAGCTAAACTAGGATGGAGGTTACACCCAAGCCTGGAATTCTTGACAGTTGAAGTCCTTAAAGCAAGATACTTGAAAAAGAATCAATTTATGGAAGTTGACTTAAGGAATAACCCATCTTATATTTGAAGGAGTATCTTATAGGGGGAGAAATTGTTTAGAGAATGGTGTTAGATGGCTTATTAGTAATAGGAATAAGGTAGAAATCTACAATAGTAACTAGTTGCTAAAGGCATATATTATGAAACCAGTATCCCTACCATCGCTACTAGTAGCTAATAAATTGGATTTGTTAATTGATGAGGAGAACAAATGAAAGAAATAGATTATACAACAATATTTTTGGAGTATTAATTCTAAGCTAATCCAAACATTCCACTTCTTGTAACTAAACCTGAAGACATAACTCACTGGCACTATGGCAGAAGAGAAAGTATTTAGTGAGAAATGGATAACACATTACTTTGGAAGGAAAATATTCAAGAAATTTAAAACCATCAATGAAATCAAGGAAAAACTAGAAGTTATTAAAATATCTCAATGCCACAAAAGGTTAAAATTTTTCTACGGAGGACCTTAAAGAACATACTACCAACAGGCTCTGCTTTGGCTGTAAAAAAAATTCTAAGCAACTCATTATGTCTAAGATGTTGTTGAGAGAAAGAAAGCATCTTCCAAGCCTTGGTGACTTGCAAATTAGCCAGGAATATATTGAAGTACTGAAACTTTGCATGATTAATTAAAGGGATGGAAGAAAATAGTATGTGGAGGTTTATACAATATACTGGATCAATCATATCACTAGAAGAAATTACTAGAGCAGTGTTGTTGTTGTGGGCTAATTGGAAGACTAGTGTTGGAAATTGATGATTCAACAATTTTGTATGGGCAATAATTGAGATGAATACAAAGAAGAGAGTCATTATGAAGTCAAATATACATTGGATGTACAAGAAAGGAGCAAAACGGAAAGCCAAAAGAATAGGCACTGTTCGTGCGGCGACATTGTTGCCTTCAGTGATGTGGTACTATTCACAATTGCTACTGTTCACGTGCGGGGTACTGTTCACGCGACTACTTTAGGGTATTTCCTGTTTTGGCTTAATTGACTTCTTTAAGTGGGATTAAAACTTATACAAGTAAAGACTCTTATTTCAACTAGATTTAGAATTTTTAAGGGTGTTTTATTCACTATATAAACCCTTCTAAATACAAAAGAAAGACAAGCATTTAAAGTTTTAAGATGTAACTATAAGAGAGAACAGAGAAGCTAAGTAGGCACTAAGTGTACCACGCACTAGGGTGTAACCTTTTGGAAAGTATTTTCTTTTGGTTCTTAAGTGAACAAAAGAAATACCATAGATTCTTTTGGCTTAGATACTCAGGTTATTCTTGTATTCATTGTAAAAATCACTTATGAGAAGATACTAAAAAGTCTTGGAGAGTCATGATGATCAATGGTAGATACTTAGAGGTCTCTATGGGAGATACTAAGGGGTTTTATGAGACCATTGATGATCTAAGAAGATATTTAGTGATTTATATCAATAATAAGAAGCTGAATTATGGATCCTCTGTGGATGTAAGCAATTTTAGGCCGAACCACGTATATCTCGTGTTTTGTTGATTGGTTTATTTTCTTTATCTTTATTGGTGTGTTAATTTTATGTGTTTTTGCTTATGGTGTGAGTTATGATTTTCTGCTACGCATAGAATAAAAAAAATATAAAAAATGTGATTTAATTGATGCCATAAGGGTGTCAAACTGAAGTGCATGCCTTGATATCCACAATAGTTAAAAATAGTTTTATTATGAAAGGGGTACTAGGAAACTTAGAACAACTGTTAGCATGGGTGGAAGCCTATTTTGAATCCTGCAATGCAAGTAGCTTGCATCAATAACCTGTGAAGAGCTAGATTTTAGACTATGCAGCACTAACAAGGGAGATGTATGCAAAACACTGGCAAAGAATCAATGTAAATATTGTTGTGAATAATGGTGGGGGCGCGGCGGCGGGGGAGGAGGGGGCGTAAAAATTGGATTAGAAGCTGTAATTAGAGATGATGAAGGGGGAGATGTATGCAGAACACTGGCAAAGAATCAATGTAAATATTGTTGTGAATGATGGCTATCTCACCAAGCAGCTATCATTCAGATATGGAGGTAGCAGAAGCAAGAGCTATTCAATTTGGATTAAAATTGGCAAGAAAATGCAACGCCATAGAATAGTGGTAGAATTAGATGCAATGAATGTGGTTCAATTGATCGACAGAACCATTAACTCATTATAAAAAAAACTATAGACAGATTGTCCATGATGTCAGAAATCTTAAAGGAAAAAGATTATGTAATTCTTAGATTTATACCGGGTTCTCACAATGTAATAGTTCATAAATTAGCCAAAATTTCCTTAAAACACTGATGATGTAAAAAGTGTGCCTGGAAAACCTTTTCAGTGTGATTGTACAATGAATTTTATATATTTATATATATATATATATTTTTAAAAAAACAAGACGTTGTTTCCATAAAATTTTATGATGTTTATGCCAGGAAAATTCCCTTGGTATTCTTGTAAACTTTTTAAACAAGAAATCTTGTAATTTGAAATATCGTTTGAAAGAAAATAAAAATATAAGTCTCTTTTACTAATAATATTTTGCTGTTATGATTCAAGGTGTTTGGTGTTGATGCCTAGAAGAAAAGCGAAGAACTGAATTTAAAAATTAAAAATATATTTAAAGGTATTGTTAATATTCTAAGGGTTTATAAAATTAGAATCAAAATTTTAAATTTATTAAATAAATAACATGAATGGCATCAAATATTGGAATAATCTTTTTAGGGTATAAAGAGTCCCAGCACCTAAGATTGGGCAAAAGTCAGATTGGTCTGGTTTGGGTCCAAACCAAAACCGAACTGGTTTTATGAAAATAGAATCGATCGGTTCCTTTTAATCGAATTAGGCCTAAATGGAACCGGTTCAGTTTGAGTCCAATTTGGTTATCCATTTTTTTTTAAAAAAAAATTTAGACTAGTTTTAATTTGTTATTTTTTAGACTTTTGAGTTTGGGATTGAGTTACTTAGAGTCAATAACTTAACTAATAATATTTTTGGGCCTGAAATTAATATATGAATTAAATTAAAATAAATTCAATTGTATTTTTTATGATTTACATGATAATATTAACTACCCAATTGAGTAAATTAAAGTTAAAGACTTAAATTTAAATGAATCAATTAATTTAAATGATTTATGGAATAGGTCATCATTACAATTTTTTAATATATATATAAATCTTACTATGGATTAAAATTAGAGTCCTTAGGGAAGTGAAGGATTTTATAAAGCCAATCTATATGAAAGATAATAATATATATTTTGATTAATAATTAATTTATTAGGATAAAAATAATTTTACTCTAACGTTTTAGGTTAATTAACAACTTTGTCTCCGTTAAATATAAAATACCCAATTTTACTTTAATCTGTTAATTTTTCCTGTTAATTTAGATAAAAAATTTACATTTAATATTCTTTTACCATTTTACACCCAATATATAAATGGACATGTGTCATTGTATGATTTGTTACAAATGACACGTGTTATCGTATAATTGATTATATTATTAATAAAATAAATTAAAAAATTAAAAATAAAAACTGACACTGTCGTCGAAAATGGCGGCTGGTCAGCTGCTAGCGACTGTTTTTCGATGACACGCTGACAACAAAAATTTATCAAATTTACATTATTGAACTCTGTTCTTTTTTATCTACACAGTGGTGAGATCATTTTTAGTAAAAAAAGACCAAAAAATGGTAAAAAATAATAGAGAGTAGTGGCGGTCACCGTCGGCCGCCGTTAAACGGTGAGGCAGTGACTTGCACCGCCAACCGGCCGACCGCCATTTCTGGCGACAGTGTCAATTTTTATTTTTAATTTATTTACAAATTATTTTAAAAAATAAACCAATTATATAGTGGCACATGTCTAAAAGTACTAAGCGTTTTATATTATTAAAGTTTATTTTTAAAATTATATTAAATTAATTTAATAGATGAGATTGTACCACGGATTCGGAAAGACAATAAATGAGTAAAATTGTGCCACGTGTTCACTGGGTAATTTATTTATATGATTAGATTACATTTTTACATTTCCACCATTAAAACTAACAGCAAAAATTAATGAATTAGAATAAAATTAGATATTTTATATCTAACGGGGGTAAAATTATTAATTAGCCTAAAACATTAGGGTAAAATTATCTTTATCTCTTAATTTATTTGTCATTCAAATAAAAAATTTGGCAGAGTCTCTCCTGAAATATGAATATTCTCATATTTATAAAATCTGCAAAATAATTAAACACTCTTAATTTTAATTTTAAAACCAACTCCAACATCCACATCCAATTTAATAATTTCAACAATTCGTTATAAGTAATAATAAGTAGAAAACATAGAGAATAAATTCATCAAAAAAATCTATCACTTCACAAAATATTATAAAATTAAATTATCAAATTCACATTTAAAGGTATATGATATGAGTTCATGAAGTCATCATCATCAACTTCTAACCTCAAACTTAGAATGGTCAAATCTACGAATTTACTTGTAAAGTAGATGTAATAAAACAATACAAAAAAAAAAATCATTCAATGTCCTTTAAAATTATAAAAGTATAAATTATCAATGATCATAATATGAATATCATTTAAAATATAACCAATTAAAATAATTTGATCATAGCTATTTTAGACGGAGACAATGTAATATTTTCAATTTTCATATTTTGATTTGAGGAGCCCGATAGTAATTTACGATACTTTACTGTTGAAGCGGAAGCACACAAACAAGCAAAACAATTCACCCAAATAATATAATAATACAAAATAAGTTACTAAAAAATAAATAGAGAAAGGGGTAGAAGAAGAACATACAAAGAATTACGTGGTTCGGCAACTTGCCTACGTCCACGGCGAATCAAGATCACATTCTTCTCTTATTATGAATCTCAAGGCACTCACAAAAGTATGCCTTTTATAAGAAAAATCACAAAAAAAACTCTATCTTTCACTTTAGGAATTTTCTCTCACAAAGAACCACTAAGATCTCTTGTTTATCACAAAGATTGTCAAGATTTCTAGTTGATCACAAAGATCTCTTACTTAATCACAAAGTTGTGTTTACAAGCCAATTAATAGCCTTTATATAAGCCTTGGGACGTCCTAAGTTTTTTCTATATGTGTGGGAGTCGTATTAGGGAGTCCTGGAGCAAGTGGGAGACGAAATTAGGAAGTTTCCTAATTTCGGGATACTGCTCCCGCATCCAGTGTTATGGCGCTGGGATCTCGTCGCTCCAATGCTGGCGCGGTTCTGCTGAGCGCTGCGGCGCTGGCTTCTTGGCGCTGCGGCGCTCAGGTTCTGTTCTGGGCGCCGCGGCGCTGGCGCCTGGTGTGCTCTTCTTCATTTTTCGCCTCCTTTCTCGTCTGTCTTCAATCCGTGCACACCCTATGCACTTGGCTTGATCCCCAAATCATATTTCAATGATTTTTAATCAATATTCTCACAAATTCCCTCATTGATTCAAAATCATCCACAAAGTAATTCGATCTCTCATTTTTGCATCTTCAGTCACCTTCATAAAGTAGTGACTCCGGTTAAGTCCTTGCATAGGACAAACTTAACTGAGGGTAGTGGCTTAGTCAACATATCAGCAGGATTTTTAGATGACGCTATCTTTGTTAGACTAACTTCACCACTTTAGACAATCTCACGAATGTAATGGAGCCTCACATCAATGTGTTTCGACCTCTCGTGGAACACTTGATGCTTGCTTAGGTGTATGGCACTCTGGCTGTCACAGTATACACAGGTGTTTACATCTTTACGAGCCAATATCTCAGCGCATATGCCTTTTAACCACACGGCCTCTTTTATAGCTTCACCAACAGCTATGTACTCTGTCTCTGTGGTAGAAAGTGCAACCATATGTTGTAGAATTGATCTCCAACACATACTACACCCAAACACTGTGAATATGTAGCCCGTTAACGATCTTCTCTTGTCAAGATCACCTGCATAATCTGAGTCTACGTACCCTTTTACCATCTCATTGCTGTCATCATCCCTCTTATACACTAACCCGTGATTTGACGTTCCCTTGAGATATCTCAGAATCCACTTTACTACAAGCCAGTGATCTTTTCGCGGATTTGCCATGTATCTACTTACCACACTCACAGCATGTGCTATGTCTGATCTTGTGCAAACCATTACATACATGATGCTCCCCACAGCGCTTGCATACGGTATTTTGCTCATCTGCAGTTTCTCTTCATCGGATGTCGGCGACTGTGCTGCTGAAAGTCTGAAATGCATGGCCAAAGGAGTAGAGACAGCCTTCGCATTTGACATACCAAACTTCTCCAAAATTTTGACTATATATCGCTGTTGGGACAAGAAGATAACATCTTTTCTTTCCCTCACAATGTCCATACCCAAAATTCTCTTTGCTGCTCCCAAATCCTTCATTTCAAACTCATCACTTAACTGCTTCTTGAGCTTCTGTATTTCTTCCATATTCTTGCATGCGATCAACATATCATCGACGTATAGAAGCAAATACATCATCCCACAACTTATGTTCTTGAAGTACACGCATCCGTCATACTTGCTCCTTCTAAAACCACAAGCCATCATAAACTCATCAAATCTCCTATATCACTGTCTAGGTGATTGCTTTAACCTGTACAATGACTTCTTTAGCAAACAAGCATGATCTTCTTTTTCGGGCTCCTCGAACCCTTGCGACTATGCCATGTATATCATTTTTTTAAGCTCTCCATGTAGAAAAGTTGTCTTTACATCCATCTGCTTTAGATGTAAATCAAGGTTTGCACACATGGCTAACAAAATTCTAATAGATGTGTGCTTGACAACTGGAGAGAATATCTCATGAAAATCAATTCCTTCTCTCTGAGTAAAATCTTGTGCTACTAACCTAGCCTTAAATCTCGTAGGCTCAATCTCCGGTATCCCCTCCTTCACCTTATACACCCACTTGCACCCGACTAGCTTCTTTTGAGGTTTCTCCACCAACTTCCAGGTATTGTTCTTCCTAAGAGAACAAATTTCTTCTTCCATGGCCTGTTGCCATTCTTTCTTGTTTTCACTCTTCATAGCCTCACCATATGTCCTAGGCTCATCATACTTAAGAGTGTAAGCAGAATTAAAAGCATGAGCAACTAAGTCTGCTTGCGCATACCTAACTGGTGGGTTAATCGTTCTCCTTAGCTTGTCTCTAGCAAGCTGGTACTCTTCAAGTTCCAACTCAGGAGTTCTAGTCTTCTTTTGGGTGGACTTGGAGGAATTCGCCAGCGTTCTTGGTTCATCTTTAAGGATCTCTTCGTTGAAGTGTTGATCTGGGGGCATATCAGATCTATTTTCAGGCCCTACTTCAACTTCTATTGACTCGGGTGCTGAGTCTTCCTTGGTCACAGGTTCTTCTTTCTCATCTTCATGGGAGATTTTCAGCATCGTCATCTCATCGAATGTCACATCACGACTTATGATACTCCTTGGTGGTGTTAAGTCTTTACACCACACCTTGTATCCTTTTACTCATTCGGGATATCTTATGAATATGCCTTTGATAGCTCTAGGTTCCAACTTCCCTTCCTTAACATGTACAAAGGCAGGGCAACCAAATATTCTGAGGTGGTCATACTTTAGAGGATTGCCAGACCATTTCTCTTTTGGCATCTTGAAAGTCAATTGCTGAGGAGGGACTTCTATTAATCAAGTAAGCTCCAGTCACTACAGTTTCTCCCAAGAATGTCTTGGACATCTTTGCATTGGTAAGCATGCATCTAACCCTTTCAAGTAAAGTTCTGTTCATTCTCTCAGCTACTCCATTCTACTGCAGTGTTGATCTTACCGTTCTATGCCTTGCAATCCCATGCTTGGTACAAAACCCATTAAACTTTCTGTTGCAAAATTCGAGGCCATTGTCAGTTCTCAACCTCTTCACTTTTTTGCCAGTCTGATTCTCAACAAGAATCTTCCAAGTCTTGAATAATTCAAAGGCTTGATCCTTACTCTTCAACATATAGACTCACAGCTTCCTTGAATAGTAATCAATCAAACTGAGAAAATACCTGGCGCCACCATGAGTAGCTGTCTGAGATGGTCCCCAAAGATCCGAGTGTATGTAGTCAAGAGTCCCCTTAGTCTTGTGCTCGCCGGTACTGAACCTTACTCTCTGTGTGTTCCCTAGCATACAATGCTCACAAAATTCTAAGGGCTGGAACTTATCCTTTCCAAACGCCTTTTGACTATATAACTCCTTTAGGTTTCTCTTGCCTAGGTGTGCCAATCTAAGATGCCACAACTTAGTTTGCATACTCTCATCATCTACAGAGAATAGTGCAAAACCGCTCACGACTTCACCCTTAAGCACATAAACACCTTTGGGCTTCTCTAATCTCATCACCACCATGGAACCTTTCAAAACTCTTAAAATCCCTCTATCGATCCTGATGGAACACCCATTCTGGTCTAAAGTCCCCAGTGAGATCAAATTTCTCTTCAAGTCAGGAACATACCTAATATCTGTCAACTCTCTCACTCGCCCATCATGCAGCCTAAGTTTAACATTACTAATTTCCATCATCTGACATGCAATGTCATTACCCATTAACACCTTACCACCACTAATGGGCTGGAAATTTGTAAACCAAGACTTGTGCGGGCATATGTGAAAAGTACAACCAGAATCAAGAACCCATTGATCAGAGTTCATACCATCAGTAGCGACTAGTGTCTCTGCGCTGTCATAGCTATCATTATAAGCAAGCGCAGCATCTACTTTCTTCTTGTCTTGTGCTCTCTTTTCAAGACAGTTTTTTATGAAGAGCCCCTCTTTCTTACAGCAATAGCACTTCCTAAGAGTCCTAGACTTCGACCTTGAGCATTTTTTCTTCCCATCTCTATATGAGGGCCTTCCTCTTACAGATAAACTTTCTACATTGCCCTCGGTCTGCTTTCCTAATAACTTTGAGTTTAATGATGATTTCACATCACTCATCGTTAAACTCTCTTTGCCGTAGAGTAGCGTATCAACAAAACTCTCATAGCTCTTGGGGAGTGAACTCAGCAGGATAATTGTTCTATCTTCATCTTCTATCTTGATGTTGATAGACTCAAGATCAAGGATGATCTTATTGAAGGCGTCTATATGATTTTTCATCGGCGTCCCCTCTGACATGGACAGCTGATACAACTTCTTCTTTATATATAGTCTGTTGGCCAACGATTTTCTCATATAAAGAAAGTCAAGCTTCCTCCAAAGATCTATTGCCGTCGTCTCATCTGCTACTTTCCTTAGTACTTCATCGCTCAATGACAGAATGATTATGCTATGAGCTCTTTCTTGAATATCCCTTCTTTCTGCTTCTGCTCTAGATGACTCTAGCGTCTTCTCTTCATCACTAGATGGAGCTGCAGTCTCCTCTAATGCCGAACCAAGCCTTTGGCTCACCAACAATGCCTTAACCTTCATCTTCCACAGATTGAAGTTATTCGTACCGTTGAATTTCTCTACCTCATACTTGGGTGTGGCCATGTCTGTTTAAAACCAAAGCTCTGATACTAGTTTATTGAAGCGGAAGCACACAAACAAGCAAAACAATTCACTCAAGTAATATAATAATACAGAATAAGTTACTAAGAAATAAATAGAGAAAGGGGTAGAAAAAGAACACACAAAGAATTACGTGGTTCGACAACTTGCCTACGTCCACGGCGGATCAAGATCATACTCTTCTTTTATTATGAATCTCAAGGCACTCACAAAGTATGTCTTTTATAAGAAAGATCACAAAGAAAACTCTCTCTTTCACTCTAGGGATTTTCTCTCACAAAGAACTACTAAGATCTCTTTATCACAAAGATTGTCAAGATTTCTAGTTGATCACAAATATCTCTTACTTGATCACAAAGATGTGTTTACAAGCCAATTGATAGCTTTTATATAGGCCTTGGGACGTCCTAGGTTTTTCTTATACATGTGGGAATCGTATTAGGGAGTCCTGGAGCAAGTGGGAGACGAAATTAGAAAGTTTCCTAATTTCGGAATACTGTTTCCGCATCTAGTGCTCCAGTGCTGCGGTGCTGGCATCCAGTGTTGCGATGCTGGCACGCTTCTGTTGCGCGCTGCGGCGCTGACTTTCTGGCGCTGCGGCGCTCAGGTTCTATTCTGGGCGCCGCGGCGCTGGAGCCTTGTGCGCCCTTCTCTATTTTTCGCCTCTTTTCGCGTCCGTCTTCGATTTGTGCATATCCTATGCACTTAACTTGATCCCAAAATCATATTCCAATGATTTTTAATCAATATTCTCACATTTACATTACAAAATATTAAATAAAATTAAAAAGTACATTTAAAAAAATAAATATAAAAGCAAAAGCAAAAGCAAAAGCAAAATTAAATAATTTATTATTACATACTTCAAGTTTGTTAAAATATTCTGCTTCGAGCATCATGGTTTCAAGATTTTTATTTTTATCTATGATAAGTGATGACTGTATCCAATTTTGTGTGCATTATTAAAAATTATTAATTCTATCTAACCTTAATAGTTTGAAGATTAATGTTAATTTGTTATGAAAAATAAATAATTTATTAAATATAAATTTTTATTACTATAATTTAATTTATTATGTAAAATTTAAAAATTAATAAAAAACAGAACAAAATGAAATGAACATTGAACATTATGGGTAGTAAGTGATTGTCAACCTTAGTCGGAGGAGAAAGGGCAGGCGGTGGCAGCAGTTGACATGCCAGTGAGAATTACGATAGTAGTTGACGATAGCGGCAGCAGCAGCAACAACGTCAGGCAAGCATGGCATGGAGGAGGTGGTAGGGTAGCGATGCGACATGTGTGTGTCTGTGACTGTGAGTGGCTGAGGGATTGAAGTCTGAAGTGAATGAAATGAGGGGTGAGGCGTGAGTGAGGGGCTGAGGGCTGTTGAGCTCAATTTGCCTTTCTTTTTGTGTTTTTAAAGGCCAAAACTTAGCGTTTTGGCCAATGTCAAATCGATTCATTGATCGGTTTTGATTTGAGTGAACCTGAACCAAAAACTGATCAAAACCGATTGGTTCATCCAAAAATGAACCAAAATTTTTGGTTCAGTTAACCAGTTCATCCGAGCCGGTGCCCAGTCCTACCAGCACCAGCAGGCCACCTTGTTTACATTAATAAGCGATATGAGTAATAAAAAATAAGGGGTTATTAACATTATCACTCCTTAAAGTTAACACAAATTACATTTCGATGATGGTTTTGAATTTGTTACATAAATGATTAAAATATCTTTCAAAGGTGAAAGTATTTTTGCCTTTTTAATTAAGTAGAAGGAGTGATAGTATAATTAAAATAAAAATTATCATCAAAGCAATTAAGTAGAAAGAGTGATAGTATAATTAAAATTAAAACTACAATCAAAGCATTATTTGTGTCAATCTTAGAGGGTGACAGTGTTAATATCCCTGAAAAGCAAATTGTCTCAAACATTGAGTATGGAGCATTTGTGTGTTCTGACTAGTGACTCCAATGTCTGAAGCAAATGGGGGAGTTCATGCACCAAAATACGAATACATCTTCAAGAAGTGGTCCTCGCACTAAACAAAACAAAGTTACAGAATATATAACTCGATAAGAAGGAACCGAGAGCTTTCATGCGGTGATTATCTTAGCATTAATTCTCATCTAATAGAAATTTATATTCATATATATATATATATATAAAACTTAGTTGGATGGAAATTTTGAAGAAAAGATTTGTTCATCGAAAAGAAATTGAACTTATTGAAACAATTCTCTCTTTAATTTCATTTAAATAAAGGGAATACATATACCTAAAGAATTAGGAAATGATCTACACATATCACCATTTCTTTTAAGTGAGTAGGCTTTTTAATTGAAGAAAACCTCTCCTCGATTTATCACAAGGCCTTTTATTATGGATTTATGAAGATGGGCAAATATAATTATTTGAAGAGAAGAATTTTCTTGGTTTCTCTTGACTGAATAAAATCACTGTTTTATTAAAATTAATATTTATTAAGGTTTTGGATAGAAGTAAGAAACCTCACGTATTAAAATACGCAACTTCTTATTTTTAAATCTTAATCGAAGTTGAGTGACAGCAGATTTACTATGCCTTAACGACCATTCAAACTGTACCCTAAAGTAGAAACAATGTCTCGTTAATAAGTAATATTTCACTAAAAATGATAGAGAATATGTAATTATTATTCGATAATGAACTCTTGTTAACATAAGTACTGGTCATGATCATTGACATGGAATGCGTAGGTATCTTCCTCATAAAATATAATTGATTCGTTATCTTTTACGTAAAGATATTTGATCCTTCTTAAATGTCACCACTAAATGTATTCGTTGAATTAATTAATTAAAAGAAGCCGAGGATGTTTCCGTAAAAATTAATCAATTAGTGCTTGTTAGGCTGGAACTGGAACTGGAACTAGACCTGGACATTTGGTATTATGATTTTCTCAACAAGCATTATCATGATGACTTGTTAATGGTCAATATTTTATATAATATGATGTTTAACTTGAGACATGCACCCGAGCACACCAACCTTGATTCCACTTTTTTGAACATACACCGACAGTGTTATAATGTCCTAGTATCAATAAAAATAATAATTTAATTTTTCCATTTTTATTGAATTATTCATTAAATTTTTAACTTTTTAAAAATATCTCGGTTAATTTTCACTATCTAAAAACTTTCATTAAAATTAATTTTTTAAAGATAAACATTTCTTTTATACTACAAAATTTACATTAAAAAGGAATTAAAAAATAAATTTTCATTTTCATCCCCTAAAAAAAAAACCTCCATCCCCCTTACCCAAAATTAGGCTCACCACCATCGTCCCCCACCCTAAAATTAGCCCCCTCCCCCATCCAAAACAAGCCCCTCCTCCACCTAACCCCCACTATCACCACGAACCCTCCCAAACTAGTCCCCCACCTCCATCACCCTCCTTTATCGCGCCACCGTAGCTCGACTGATCCCTCTCCTTTAATTCTCTCTGCTTATATGATAGAAAGAAAAAAAAATTATTGTGTTATTGTTAAAATTATGATTTAGTTATCGGTGATATTATAGGGATAGTTTGGTGATGGGTGATGTTACATGAATGGTGGTTCCATAATTTTAGTTTGTTATTTTGTAATTATTTTGATTTTTAATTTCTTCAAATTGTAATATGGATCAATTAAGATATAATATTGTCATTTTTAATCACTACTTAATAACCAGTTAATTTAAAATTAGTAATGATTATATAATTTTATTATATATATTACAATATGTTAGTTGATGGTACAATGGTGAAATAACCAAAAAAAAATTAAGCATTTAATGGAATTTTTTGGATGGCAAGAATTAATCGAGATAATTAAAAAACATTAGGGACCTAGTGAATAATTCAACAAAAATATAGAGACTAAACTATCAATTTTCTTAAAAAAATTATCAATTTAGTTATTAAAATTTAGTTGATTTACTCATTCAATTTTTATATTTTTTAATTACATTGATTAATTTACACTTTAAAGTTTATTTTTTAATAATAAAAAATTAACAAGATATTTAAAAGAAATATAAAAATTGTTGACCCGAAAATTTCGTCAATTCCTAAAACAACGAGTTAAATTTGTTTCTTTTGAGAGGCTCGGTTGAATCTTGAAAAGATCTAAGAACTAGACTGAACTAATCCACTCTAGGGGTACTGGGCCTAATGGGAATCCTGCAACAAAAGAAGAAAGTGAGATAACGCCGAAAGTTTTTCTGATGAAGGCATTTCAATACTTAAGTTAGTAACGATCTAGAAAAATATACAAGGGAAAAGAGGGGGCAAGAAGAGTGAATACCCGATGATAAACTGAGAATTTTGACAAGGGCTTTTGTTTGGTTGATTTGAGAATTCAAGTACACATGTCGCAAACAAGTAATATAATGATAAGTAAAGTATTATTTCCACAAGAACTTGTTATTATAATTTACCAAGTACTAACTTATATCAGTTTTTAACTTATCCAAATTACCAATTAAAGGGTACATAATTAATTAAAGTAAAAATAAAATATAACAAGAGTTAGAGCAGTAGAAATTGTGTGTTCATCGATAAAAATAAGCTTAAGGTTTCAATTTTTACTTTATACATTGCCTAAATTACTAATTCCCCTCTTTAAATCAATTATTCAACTAGAATTACCAATTAAAAACTCTAAATCACCTACAAGCTTCTTTTGATAGTCAAGTAGGAATATTCTTTTTAATCAACTTATTATATTCCTATGTGAATTAAATTAAGAAATAATTCATTAAACTTATGTTCTCTTTAATGGTTGCATATGTCATGTAAGTATATTCCTATATTCCTATCTTACATGAACTCATTATAATAACTAATGATCATATTTTATTTTATCTATTGCTAAACCTAAATTCCTTTTTTCAAGTTCATAAAGATTACTTTAACAATCTAAATGGTAATCAGTCATCTAAAAAATATTAAATACAATATAGAATAAACAATTCAGTTATTAAATATTATGAATTTAGAGATAAATATAATTCAAACTATACGTAGAGATTCAATTAAAACCTTAAAAAGAAGTTTAGTTCATGGCGAAATAAGAGTTCCAGAGTGTAATAAAATTAACATCATAAAAATTATAAAAAACTAAAAGATGAAGAATGAAGCAATAAAACTAAGTTGCTGCAATCTTCAATCTTCTTGCCATTTTGATTCTCCTAAAAGTTGCTCTAAACTCTCAAAGAGTTGTTGTCTCTATTGCTCTCTCTTCTCCCATTTCTTTAAAATAGGCTTTTTGATCTTTTATTTATAGGCTTTAGGAAAAAACTTTGAATACAAGTCAAACTCGATTTTTTGAATTCAACACCCAGTGCTAGTGTGTGGCATTAGTTTTTCAGCACTATAACCCTGGCTCAATAATCGCATTATTGTTGCGACATTGACATTGAGCGCTTCAATGCTGAGTACTGTAGCAGGTTACTATAGTAGGTTATTATTATAACGTTAAATTTGATATTTTTGTCTTATTTTCTTTAAATTTTTATTCTAAATGGCTCTAACCTAAAATGACAATAAAGCACATAAAAGCCAAATATTCATACTTAGAATGAATAAATGCTAACCCTAAGAAATCAAAAATATAATTATAAAAAAAATCTATCAAACTCCCCCTAAACTTAACAATTTACTCGTCTTTGAGCAAAATGAGGAAACTATAACCTAGAAAAAGAAATAATAGGCTCTTGGTGTTTAACAGCTTGTCTCATATAGTTTACAACTCATGAAAAACTCTAGATATCATAAAAGTTAGAATGCCAATCCATATACTAGCCTCACTTCATATGTGATTCACTTTGTGTGTGTAAGCCATTTTCATTAGTTATTCACACTCGGATTATTTTATACATACAAGGACATGAAAAAATTATCTTGAAAATTTTTTATTCACATTTCATATGCTTATTTTTTTATACCACTCTCCACTAATGTAGATACACACATAATCAAGGATCAAATAAGTCTTTATTTACCTTTTAATGTATGTATAGGGTGAAAGTAGGATAAAATAGATAAAATTATGCTCAATTTACACCATAAATACACATTCTTTTTATGGGATCATCCTTACCTTTTATCAATTTTCTTAAAAATCCCACCAAACTTATTTCATACTTTTTTTGTCTACTCTATTGCTCAATCTTTTCTTCTTTTTTTTCTAAGCTAGGAGCATAGTAAACTTTATCAACTTTTTTCTTCTCTTTCTTTTTTTATTTTTCAATAAGCTACTATACCCTCAAACTTAACTTTATACAATCTCTTGTGAACAATCAAAACTGATAACCATTATTCATTCTACTTATTCTTTTCATAAGTTCTATAACCCCCGTAACTCTCTAAAAAGACTATTATGCTTTTGGCATAAAGGGTGTTATGAAGGAAAATTTATTTAAAAGCTAAAGTATAGATGTGGTTAATAAAGAAAAATAGTTATAAGGCTTAAAGTGGATGATTAAGGATAAAATTATATAAAAATATGCTTGAAAGGCTCAAATGATCCAAATATAGCATAAAATTATTTTTTTTAATCATGTGCAACCTAGGATTTCGCCTCAAGTGGTAATCAAACAAGTTTTAGAATTTGTAAGACTCTATGTATTCTTGTCATATATAAACATTCTCTAAGTAGCAAACAAACTAAATGATCTTGACTTATAAGCTCAATTTGTTTAACGAATGACAAATAAGGTAATAACTTATCTAAGAGTTGTAGAACTTCTTTCAAGTTGAATAAATATTGTACTTCAAAACCTTTTTATTTTATATATAATGATGTATGAAAACCTTTCAAAATTAAAACTATTTTTTGGTAAAAGACAGTTTGTAACCTTCATAGATAATGATACACGTCTTTGTTAGATTTATTTAATGCAATCTAAGTCTAAAGTAGAATAATTGTTTAAAAATTTCTACATTATGATTGCAATTTAGTTTTAAACTAGTATTGGAATTCTAAGAAGTGATAATGGAATTGAATATTTTATTGAGGTATTAGGTGGTTTCTAGCATAAAAGGGATCCAACATCAGTCTATATATCGTGATACACCTTAGCAATATAGAGTTACTGAGAGAAAAAAATAAACATTTATGAGAAGTTCCTAAGGCATTTATGTTTTACATGCATGATCCTAATTACTTATAGGGTGATGTTTTTCTTACGATTTGCTATCTTATAAACTGAATGCCCTCTAAAATTTTAAATTATAAGGCTCCCTTATAAAGTCTTACAAATATTTTTCTAGCTAATTAAATCACCTCAGAATTACAATTTAAAATTTTTAACAGCACTATGTATGCTTATATTCCAAATCACCTTAGATCTAAACTTGATCCTACAGCTAAAAAATGTATATTCTTAAGCTATGTTCATATTGAAAAAGATAAAAATATTATAAACCTTTGAACATAATGTTATATGTTAGTATGGATGTTCAATTAATTGAAAACCATTTTTTTTATACAAAACTTCTCTTTAGGGGGAGAGGAATAATCACGATTAGTTTTGGAAAATATAAAATAATCCTACTCTTAATATGTTGTTGAAATAAAAATTTCAAATAATGGAAATATAGGGAATCTTGGTTTAACTTTCTAGACACTACTCTATCATAAACAAAGGGGAAAAAACTACAAATCCAAACTTCACAACTTGATCTCCATGTTTATACAAGGAGCTTGTTTTAAATATTGAAAATTATTCCTATGATTAGCAAAATCAGTCTCCTCCAAATATATAAGGTCTAGGCAATACTTTAACTAATTCCATTTTAGATCTTGATATCCCTATTACCATTAGGAAAGGTGTTAGAACTTGTACTTCCAAGTATCCTATTTTAAATTATCTCTCTTATGACAGACTTTATAAAATATATAGAGCTTGTACATAAAAAATTTCTAATCTCTTTGTTCTGAGAACCATTCAGGAAGTCATTAATAATCTGAATTGAAAATTAGTTGCTTTAAAGGAAATGAAGGCCTTCAAGAAGAATAATACCCTGAAAATTATTGAACTATTGGGAGAAAAAAAAGTCGTAGGGTACAAATAGGTCTTTACCATTAAGTGCAAGGTTGACAGAAATGTGCAGCGATATCAGGAAAGATTGATTGCCAAAGGTTTCACACAAACTTTAGGCATTGACTACTAAGAAACCTTTGCTTCTATGGCTAAAAATTAATTCTATATATTTATTTTAATCTCTTTTGCAATGCATTTTGATTGGTAACTACACTAGTTAAACATTAAAAATGTCTTTCTCAACAGAAACCTGGAAGAAGAAGTCTTTATACAGCTACCATTCAATTTCAAAGATGAGCTAGGCAATGGAAAAGTTTGTAAGCTTAAACAAATCTCTCTATGGGCTTAAACAATCCCCTAGAGCTTGGTTTGACAGGTTTGAGAATGTTGTGAAAAATCAAGGATACTTACAAAGTTTGGTAGGTCACACAATGTTCTTTAGACACTTAAAGGGCAAGAAGATTACCATTTTGATAGTCTATGTAGATGATATAATTAACCAGAGATGATAATGAGGAACTCAGTAGATTGAGAAAAGTTCATTCTCAAGAATTTGAGGTTAAGGATCTTAGAGTGTTAACATACTTTTAAGGATCTTGGAGAGTTAAAATACTTTCTGAGAATGGAATTTTCAATATCTAAGAAAGAGATATTCATATTTCAAAGAAAATTTGTCCTTAATTTGTTGAAAAAAATTGGTTTAGTAGGAAACAAAACTGTCGAGAAACCAATTGAGCCAAATACAAAGTTAGAATTAGGAAAGACCAAGAAAGGTATCAGCAACTAATAGGTAGATTGATTTACTTGTTACACAACAGACCTAATATAGCCTTCATAGTTAGCCTAGTGAGTTAATTCATGCACTTTCTAAATCAAGATCATTTTAATGTAGTTTATGGAATCTTGAGATACTTAAATGAGGCACCAAAAAAAGGTCTTCTATTTAAAAAGCATGAACATTTATAGATAGAAGTTTACATAGATGTAGATTGGGCAAAGAGTGTTTCTGATAGAAAATCTATTTTAGGGTATTGCATTTTTGTTGGAGGCAATTTAATAAGTTGGCGAAGAAACAAAATGTGGTTACAAGAAATAGTATTGAGGTCAAGTAGAGTAATAGCTTTTAGAGTTTGTGAAGGAATTTGGATAAAGTGTTTAATGAAAGAACTAAAAGTTAAAAGTATTATACTTATGAAGATTTAGTGTGACAATAAATTTGCTATTGCCATTGCTCACAACCTTGTGCTCCATAACCAAACAAAAGCATATTGAAATGGATAAGCACTTTATTAGAGAAAAACTTAACAGTTGTTTGATTTGCATGCCTTATCTTTCTACAGATGAATATGTGGCAAATATATTAACTAAATGGCTAACTAGAAGGTAGTTCGAGAAATTAGTGTGCAAGCTGGCCATTGAAGATATTTTTAGACTAATTTGTGGAAGAGTGTTGGAAATTTAAATTAAATCTCATTAGATTAGGGATCAAAATGTTATATTTTAGTCAGAAATTTGTTAGCTTCTAAAAATATGATAGTTTGTTATTTGTTAGCTTTAAATTTGAATTTTCCAACTATAAATATTTTCTCTTATATAATAACATAATTTATTTCGTTGATGATATATCACAGAAATATTTATAAAACTTAAAAGTGAGAATTTCTTTGGCTATTGAATATTTTGTAATAACATTTAGCATTTAAAGCCTTTTCTATGTTGAATTTCCAAAATATGAATCCTCATCACATCCATTACCACAACACCACAAGTAAGATGTAAGAAAACTATTCCAAAATGCTAAAATGTCAATAAGATTCAACTCTAAATCTCGATAAAGATGAAGTTAAAATAAAAACACAACTGGATACTTCCATGTGTCTTGTTACTATTTCTTTGTTGCCAAATATTTTGTAACTTTATTAGTAGGTTTTCTTGTGCAAGGCTATCATTGTTGGTTTTTAGAATAAGTTGATTGCCCTCAAAAGTTCTACAGTGATGGCATAACTTGAGATTTTAATGTGCTATGTTATATAAATTTACGTCACTAACTTATCTTGATCCCTATATTAGTCTTCAATATACCGAAGACCCTAATATAAGAATATTGGATAGTATCTATCTAAGAATGAGATGTATATACAATTACTTTGATGAGTTATTTGTAATTAAGTTTTGGGAGTTGCAGTGTGTCCTTCCACATTTTTCCTTTCTTAAACAACCAGTTTCTGTCTTTTTTTCCTCTATTATTTGGTAATCATAAAACTTTTTCACTTCTTTGTTGGAGTTAATAGCATTATGAATAAAGTACCTTCGTCTTTGTTGCCATCTTCATTCATATGTAAACTTTTATCATTCATAAGTGAGTTTTTAAACCTCTCTCCTACCCTATCGTGTTGAATATATCATTATTTCAGTTTCTCTTGGGCCTTTAGTTGGCTAAATGATGACTTTGCTCTGACTCAGACCAAGTTGTAGGTTGTTGTTTAGGTATTGCTCAAACTTAATTGTTTCTTTCTACACTTTTCATCCTACTGTTTGTTCCTTAACGTGTATTGATTCTTTTCCTTTACTTTTTAAAGAATTCTTAAGTAGAAAACATTATGTAAGCTTTATTTTTACAACTAACAAAGTATCATTAATCATCATGTGTGATTGCACTAAAGGGCTCAAAGTCATTCATGGCAATTTGAAATATCATTAAAGAGAATCTAATGGAGATTTAAAGTAGGGTTTTATAATTGCTAGAGAATATCCACATTTAGAAGATTCAAATAACAACAATGGATAAGGACTAAGCTGATAAGGATTAATCTGATAAAGTTTAATATATCTGATATATATACAAGCTAAGATTAAATTATTAGAGTTGTAATTCAATTTGTATTTATCTTATCAAACTGCTGTGTATATATTTGAAGCTCATGTACTGAAATATTCATTAAATGCAAAAATCATTTGTTCATATATTTTCTCTTGGTATCAGAGCAAGTTATTCAATTCATTGTAATGACTTCCACTGAATATACTATTACCTCTTAAATACCATCTGAATCTAATCCAATGGCAGCACCAAATTCCTTGACCAATATCATATCCATATCCCACAATAATACCACTTTGAAACTCGATCGCCAAAATTATTAGATCGCCAAAATCCCAAATTCTTCCTGCCATATGTGGACATGATCTTGAGAGTTTCATTGATGGTACTAGAAAAGACCAGACTCTGTTATTATCCAAGTTGATAAGGAAGATAGCATCACAACCACACATAATCTTGAATATGCGTCATGGATGAAATAAGACCAACTTTTGCTTAGTTGGCTCCTATCTACCAGGACATAAAGTATTCTGGGAACAGTGGTGAGTTACATAACCTCTTATGAGCTATAGACAGTTATTGAATGGTTGTTCTCTTCATAATCAAAGGCTAGAATGCTACAACCCAGGATACAACTCCAGACGACTAAGAAATAAGGGATGTCAGTAAGTGACTATTTTGCCAAAATAAAGACCATTACTAACTATCTTGCTGTTGCAAGAAACCTTATTGTAGATGATGACTTGATCCTATATATTTTGTCTGGTTTTGGATCTGATTTTGGCTCCATAGTGGTGAATATTACATCTAGAAATGAACGACCCCCCACTACAAGAAGTGTATGCAATACTTCTTAATCATGAGAGTAGAATTGACCATCCAAAAATAAACTACCCCTACTGCAAGAAGTATATCAATGCTTCTCAATCAAGAGTAGAATTAACCAACTTACTGCACACACAACCTTGGACATCCAAGCCAATTTTTCTTAAGGGAATTCCTTTGCTCAGTTTAATCAACAGAATGGCTAAAAGAAGAATAATGGTGGCAGAGGCAATAACAACCGAAGAAGAGGCAGAGAAAAACCCTTTGGTGGTAGAAGTGGCCATATAAATAAGAATGGCAAAATCAACCAAGACCAATTTGTCAAATTTGTGGTAAAGCAAGACATATTGCTGCTAAATGCTGGCACAGGTTTAATGATAGTTACTCAGGTATATAGGCTGGAAGTTAAAATGCACCAGCAACCTTCATAACTGCATAGGATGATTTTGCTGATCCAAACTGGTATGTTGATAGTAGAGCTACAAATCACTTGACCAATGATATTGCTAATCTCAGTACTAGAAGTGAGTACAAAGAAGGGGACAAAGTAACAGTAGGTGATGGTAATACTCTACATATATCTCATATTGGAAAGGTTTTAATTCCTACCAACAATACTCCCACACTAAAAAATATTATCTTAGAAAATACGCTTTGTGTGCCTAACATTTCAAAAAATCTCATAAGTGTTTCTCAATTAGTATCTAACAACTCTATTTTTTGTTGAATTTCAAAAATATCTTTGGTTCATCAAAGACAAGAGGTAAGGATTAGTGCTATTGGTAGGCTGTGCTAGAAATAGGCTGTATCAGTTTGCAAGTCAGGAATTCTTGGCATTCAAAGGTGCACAATAAACCTATGTCACTCTTAGCAGAAGTTAATAAATGAGTCTCTTATCATGAAAGCTCAAATTCTATCTTAAAAATAGATCCTAGGCATCATTGGTTCATCAAAGACAAGAGGTAAGGATTAGTGCTGTTGGTAGGCTATACTAGAAATAGGCTGTATCAGTTTGCAAGTCAGGAATTCTTAGCATTCAAAGGTGTACAATAAACATATGTTACTCTTAGCATAAGTTAATAAAGGAGTCTCTTATCATGAAAGCTCAAATTTTATCTTAAAAATAGATCCTAGGCATTTCTCATTTCATAATTCAAAAAATAAAGCATTGAGATAATACAATCTGCCTCATATGAAATTAGGACATCCCAATAATAATGCAATGAAATAGATTGTGAGAAGTTGTATACATATTCCTGACTTCAATAAAATAAAGTGTCATTTTGAGTATCCTTCAAACCTTTGTTTTTGCTCACATTGTTAGTATGGTAAAACTCATAGGTTGCATTATAATTCATCATCATCTAAAACCCAATAGCCTTTAGAACTAATTCATACTGATCTCTGGGGTCTAGTAGCTATAAAATCAGCACGAGGTTACCTGTATTACATAAGTTTTTTTTATGACTTTAGTAGATTTACTTAGGTATATTCTTTAACTGTTAAATAAAAAACTACTTCAAATTTTTTGAAATTCAAGAGTTTAGTTGAAAAACATTTTGATAAACCCATCAAAAGCATATAGTCTGACTGGGGTGGAGAATTCAGACAACTTTCTCAATATTGTATATAACAAAAAATTATTTTCAGACATCCTTATCTACACACCCATGATCAAAATGGGAAAATAGAAAGAAAACACATATATCTACTGGAAACTGCCTTAACTTTACTTTCATAGGGAGGAATGCCAACCAAATTCTGGTGGGAAGCTATTGAAACTGTAGCATACCTAATAAATCGATTGCCTACACCAATCTTAGCATATGCTTCACCTTTTCAAATCTTATTTAAGAGTAAACCAGACTATACATTCCTAAAAGTTTTCAAATGTACATGTTATCCATTCCTTAGGCCTTATAACAATACAAAACTAGAATTTAAATACATAAAATATGTGTTCATGGGATATAGTCAACATCACAAATGGTATAAATGTCTTAGTAATTCTAAAAAAACATATATTGCCAAGAATGTGATATTTCATGAATAAGAATTTCCCTTTCTCTCTAACTTTATTTTTAAACAAAAGTCATCAGACAAACACATGTATATAGACTCCTATCAACATATATTTTCACCTCTTATACATCTGCAAATAAGCAATTCTTTGACTAGCAACTATAGAAATAGTCCAACAGCAATTGTTATTTCATATGAATCACCACGGCTACTAGATTAGATAGACCACTATGCTCAACCTTTCTCACTAGATACAATGATACATCTGACTTTTAATTCATCTACTACTTCATTACCTGAATCAGAATATTTGACTACAACAGCAACATCACAACCTAATATTACCCTTGCACCAACTCATTCTATGATAACCAGGGCCAAAGCAGAAATTTTCAAGCCAAAAATATATCTTACTGTTACCTCTGAAAATACTGATGTTCATCTTAGTATTCCTACTTGTACTGAGATGGTATTATCGCATGGTAAGTGGTTTCAAGCTATGCAGAATGAATACAAAGCTCTTATACTCAATAAAACATGGGATCTAGTTCTACTTTCTGATCAATACAAACTGGTTGGTCACAAATGGGTTTATAAGATTAAATATCATTTTGATGGGAGCATAGACAGGTTCAAGGCCAGATTAGTTGCTAAAGGGTTCCATCAGATTGTAAGCATTGATTATTTTGAAACATTCAGCCTAGTAGCTAAAACGCTTACAGTAAGGGTTATTCTTGTTGGGGATCTAATACACGTGGGTGTATGCATGTGCATTTGTGTCTATTGCCTAAAATACGTATCATATACATATTAAATGCAGCGAAAGCGTAAAATAAAAAAATCTAATAAATAAAATATATTAATCTTATTAATATATTAGTAGTGTTGAGAACTCACTTGAATGTGTAACGTTATATATGTATTTCTTCAAAGTCCACATAGAGACCAACTCGCGGGTAGTTCTAGTCACCAACATGGTAGGCTTGGTGAGCTAGAACAACAACTCTATATCCAGCATTGGGTTTAACTCTTAAACATTAAAATGGCCGGGTGTATGTTTTTATTATTTTCTCTATAAGGATAGAAAATAGAGATTGAAGCAATTCTTAATTACTTCTCATGGCACCATAGGAAAATGAAACAATTTCATTTTTCCTATTTTTTTTTCTTCTTCTTATTCTTCGATCATTTATCTTCTTTCTCCATTTCTTTCTCTTGACAACAGAAAGAAAATTGAATTCAATTTCCTTTCATTTCATTGCCGACGCTAAACGCACACCTCACCTCACTTCAATTTCATACACTCTCACTTATATATATATATATATTGTTACGGATATTAAGCTATGCACTTCAATTTGACACCCCTATGGCATCAACTAAGCCACAACCTTGATACCCCTTTTACTCTATGCGCAGTGGAAAACCATAACTTGATATCATAAGAAAGAACACATAAGATTAGCACACCAATAAAGATAAAGAAAACAAACCAATCAACAAGACACAAGATATACGTGGTTCGGCCCAAAATTGCCTACGTCTACGGAGGATCCATGATCCAACTTCTTACTATTGAAATAAATTACTAAGTATCTTCTTACATCATCAATAATCCCACAAGACCCCTTAGCATCTCCCATAGAGACCTCTAAGTATCTACCCTTGATCACCATGACTCCTTAAGACCTCTTAGTAACTTCTCATAAGAGATTTTTACAAGGAACACAAGAATAGCTCAAGCATCTAAGCAAAAAGGATCTATGGTGTTTCTCTTTTATTCACTCAAAGAATCTAAAGAAAAAATACTCCCCAAAGGTTACACCCTAGTGCACCACATACTTAGTGCCTACCTAGCTCCTCTATTCTCTCTTATGGTTACATCTTGAAACCTTAGATGCTTAATCTTAAACAAGGGTTTACAAGTGTTTATATAGGGTGTATTTCGAGCCTACTAACCCTATTCCTTGTTAGAGTAAGAGTCCACTTGTTTTGGAAGTCCAAAACTTCCCAAAACTAGAAATCTATATTAAAAACAAACTTCTGACGCGTCTGGCGCTGGGGTGCTCGTCCCTAGGCATTATCGCGCCCATCACTGCAGCGCTGCGGCGCTGGGTTGTTGTCCTGGGCACTGCGGCGCCCAGCCCTGTAGCGCCTATCCCACGTTTTCTTGCTTCCTTCACGTCTTTAAGTCCCGTTTTACTTCCCCCTTCGTGTCCCACACGTCCTAAACTTCTCCATATATGTCCCACACGTTCTACACTTCTTGTGACTTTTCACTTTGGTATTCATCTCAATTTTTGTCCAACCAAAATTGTTGAATCACCATTTTTCCAACATATATATCTAATATAATAATAATGTAATATATTATATAATATTAATAATAATAATAAAATAATGATAATAGGTGCCAACTATTTGGCACCCAAATAAAATAATATTATTTATATAATAATATATAATATAATATAATAATAAGGGATAATGATTATTTAATAATTAAATAATCATATTGTGAAATAACCATTTTGCCCCTTATGAATAGTTACAAAGTCTACCCCTAGTGGGTTTCACCAAATCCCACACTCGAGTAAATTCAATAGAGGGTCCACAATGGGCCATGTGTCCTTATACAATTAGTAAATAATAATTATTGACTAATTGTTGTATTTAACACTTAAATACAGACACGCAAGTATTTCTGTGGTATTGCTGGATTAAATACTTTAATCTAGGTCCTACGCTCGATTCGTTAAATGAAACTATTCTATAAGTCCGTGAGCAATGCCCCACGCACACGTCACAGATATTACAAATCAGCGCATTAAACCATATAAGCTGAGGTTATAACGTATACGTATAATCCTTCTGTCATGATATCCGAATGTGCTAGGGATATAGATTATCACCGTCAAATCTCAAAGTGCTCATCCATGTCTTATCTCCAGACTTGTATCTCACAGATTATCACATATTGTTCTACCCTCATGGAACTCTTTCCCAGGATTAATACTTGTGGTCACAAGATTTTTTGAGATACAGTCTCGAAGCATCTGGATATCTAACTCCCTATGCGAGCTGATGGATCCTATATCTGTACACACCAAACTCTATAAGCATCGGACCATCCCCAGCGACACCTAGTGGTCATACTATGAAAGGTCTGTGACATACGTGGAACCAAAGTATGGTGGATTACTTACAAGCTCATCATGGCACTCAGGTCAAATGACCACGTATACTACTCAACTCAAGAGGACCCTCCGTTGACGGCTTACATAGAGTGTCTATCGGAGGTCCTCGTGAGTCTGTCTTATATCTAGTCTTAACTAGATACCCATATATCAATACGAGCTTCAAGCTCACAGTCGGCTAGGAATGACCATCTATACCCTATAGGTACGACATATGCTGATCTATATATAAACGTATCCACCGACAGACTCGCATCGGTAGAAATAGATTAAGGATAATTATTCAAGAACGTATTTATGTAACTAGCATTTTCTAGCACTCGATTGTAACTCTTGTAACTATGCAGTTACTAGTATATTCCCAAGTTTATGTCCCATTACAGATAAGGTAACAACTCTTGGATCTGCTGAGTATTATAATTAGCTATCACTTAACTGTGCTAACATTTAGCATTTATATCTCTTAGCGTGGTTAACTGTGAGCCCTTATCTAAACTCTTTTAGATCTGATCTGAACTCTTTCAGGTCATACAATGTTTGTAACGTTACATTGCATAGTACTATATAAATGGATATTAGTGATTTAATAAAAATGTATACTTGTATGAATACATAAGTATATGTATATTCAAGGATGTCACGTAAACACCGACCTTAATAATTCTAAGTCTAACAGTCATGAAAGGGTGGAAAGTGAGACAAATAGACATCAACAATGCTTTCTTACGTGGTGATCTTCAAGAAGATGTATATATGCCCCAACCAGAAGGATTTGTAGATCCTAACAAACCTTCACATGTCTGTAAACTTAAGAAAACTCTTTATAGATTAAAACAGGCCCTTAGAGCCTAGTTTGAGAAACTAAAAAGAGTTTTACTCAACTGGCAATTTATCAAAGCAAAATCTGATCTAACATTGTTTGTTCAAAGCAAAGGAACTCAGATCACTTACATCTCAATATATGTAGATGACATATTAGTTACTAAAAATAATTCAACAGCAATACATCAGGTTATACATGATCTAAATCAGAAGTTCACCTTAAAGAACCTAGGCCCTCTACATTATTTCTTTGGAGTAGAGGTAATCCAAGATGCTCATGGTATAAAATAATATTTATTGGTGATCTTCTTATCAAGACAAACTTAAGTCGAGTAAACAATTGTGCCACACCAATGATTATAAGACAAAAATTAAACAAGGAAGAAGGAGAGAGCTTTTCTGATCCAAAAATATACAGAATCATCATTAAAGCCTTACAGTATTTAACCCTTACCAGATGGAGAAATAGCTTATGCTGTCAATAAGCTTAGTCATTTTATGGCAAGTCTCTCAACAATACATTGGCAAAAATGCAAAAGATTGCTAAGGTATCTTAAAGGAACTCAAGATCATGAACTGCTAATATCTAATACTGGCCAAATAACCTTAACAGCACATAATGATGATGACTAGGGATGTGATATAGTTGATAGAAAATCAGTAGGTGGCTACTGTATTTTCCTTGGAAATAGCCTCATATCATGGTCATCTAAGAAACAAGTTATAGTGTGAGTCTGAATACAGGGCATTAGTTCACACAACAGTAGAACTAAGTTGGTTAAGTTCACTATTAAAAGAAATGCAAGTTGAACAGTCTACTCCACCACTTGTGCTGTGTGATAACTTAAATGCAGTAGCCTTGGTAACTAACCCAATCCACCATGGTCAAACTAAACATGTGAAAATTGATATACACTTTATAAGAGACAAAGTGTTAAATAAGAACATCATACTTCAGCATCATCATTCAACAGAATAGATAGCTGACATATTTACCAAACCTCTTGTAGGATCCAAGTTTTATTATTTTAAACACAAACTAAATATTCATGTCTCACATATTAGCTTTAGGGGAAGGGGGGGATAGCTGACATATTTACCAAACCTCTTGTAGGATCCAAGTTTTATTATTTTAAACACAAGCTAAATATTCATGTCTTACATATTAGCTTTAGGGGGGAGGGGGGGGGGGAGATGTTAGAGAATATCCATATTCAAAAAATTTAGAAGATTCAAATAATAGCAATGGATAAGGATTAAGCAGATAAGGATTAATCTAATAAAGTTTAGTATATCTATTAGATATACAAGCTAAGATTAAATGATTAAAATTGTAATTCAATTTATATTTATCTTATCAAACTGCTGTATATATATTCGAACCTTACTGAAATATTCATTCAACACAAAAATTCTCTATAATTGTATCCTATACATCATAAACTTATCAAATTTCCAAGGTTTATATTTTATAATCTTGAGAACATAACAATTGGAGAATATCAGACCTCTCAATGCTCTCCCAACAGTTTTTTCTATTGTCTTTTATTTTGGTGTTTTGCAATCCGTTCTTGATTTCTAGTTATGGCTAAGTCATCTTTCTTTGAAGTTCTTAAAGTTCCACAACAGTTATTTCTTGAATACAACTTCATTCATTTCCTAACCACCTAAGCTCAAGTACTTTGTAACTTCTTTGTCATCCATAATCATCAACACAAAATAATGTTTAGCTCTTTTACAAGCTTCTGAAGGCTATGATGGATGACTATTTTGAGAACCGCCAAAATGCAATTATGTGTGACATTCATATAGTTAAGCTTCTTCTTCTTTTTTTTCCTCTGGTTACAAAAATGGTTATTCATGGAAGCATTGGGGTTGTCTAGTTTGTGACATTCTAAAACTTCTTGTAAGATAAGCACTGCATAACTCTTCCATTTGCTATCGATTATGTACAATGTTCTAACAGATTCGTATTTCATAGCACATTTTTATGTAGATGGAGCGAAGGATAATGAGACTAGAGCTTAAACAGCAACAGCAGCAAATAGAGCCTTAAATGTGTTAGGAAATTGAGGGGTGATGCAGGGTCGCAGCTAAAGCGAAATTAAGAAAAATAATGAAAATAAAAATAAGACAAAGACAAGATTACGTGGTTCGGCTTTTAGCCTACGTCCACGGGCGAAGACAGAAGAATCTTTTATTATCAAAAATGGAGAATACAAGTATTGTAGTGTTTTAGCCTTACAACCCAAAACCCCAATACACCCAATTTTCTCAAATCACTCAAAAATTCTCTCAAAGCTTTAGAAACTCTCTCTAAATTGCAATGGAAAATGAATTGCTAAACTCTCCCATTTATAGGGAGAGTTTAGCATGGTGGACAGCCAAGAATTGGCTGTCCACCTTGCTGGAAAATTGCTGGCACCGTATGCCAGCAATTTCTCCCACTTGGAGATTTGATTGAGAATCAATCAATTCTCCACACCATTCTTTCTTCTTCGCCAATGCCATGTTGCCTACGTGTCTGCTAGGCCATGCAAGGATCTACACCATACAAATTTGGTGGTATTGATGGGCTTGGTCATCACATCTGCAAGGTTATCATCTGTATGAATTTTTTGCATATCCACACTTCCATCTTCTACCACTTCACGAATAAAGTGATATTGAACACCTATGTGCTTCGTTCTTGAATGAAAAGCTGGATTCCTTGCAATGTGCAAGGCACTCTGACTGTCACAAAATAATTCAACTTTCTCTTGCTTGTGCCCGAGCTCCTCCAGTAATCTTTGTATCCAAATTGCTTCCTTGCAAGCTTGTGTAGCTGCCATGTATTCTGCTTCTGTAATAGATAATGCCACAACAGTTTGCAGTTTTGAAACCCAGCTTACAGCTCCTCCTGCAAGTTTAAACACATAGCCAGTAGTGGATTTTCTTTTATCAAGGTCTCCTGCAAAATCTGAATCCACATAGCCCTTAACAATAAAATTTGATCCTCCGTAACATAAAGCAACATCTGAGGTACCCTTAATGTATCTAAGGATCCTCCTGATACAACCCCAATACTCTCTACCAGGATTCGCCATGTATCTACTAACTGCTCCCACTGCTTGTGCAATGTCTGGTCTGGTACAAATCATAGCGAACATTAAACTTCCCACTGCTGATGCATACGGTACTCGAGACATCTCCTTCCTCTTTGTTTCTTTGCTAGGACACATCTTAGAGGATAACTTGAAATTAACAGGAAGTGGGGTACTAATTGGCTTACAATCTTGCATGTTGAAGCGCCACAAGATTTTCTTTAAGTAGTTCTTCTGAGAAAGCCAAATCTTCCTGTTATTTCTGTCTCGGTGAATTTGCATCCCTAGAATCTTGTTTGCTGGTCCCAAGTCCTTCATATCAAATTCTCTAGCCAACTGTGCCTTTAATTCTTGGACTCGATCTTTGTTGGGGCCTGCCACCAACATGTCATCCACGTACAACAGTAAAATAATGAAATCATTATAATCTTCAAACCTTTTGTAGTATGTACAATGGTCTGAACTAAGTCTGTTGTATCCAAGGCTGATGATATAGGAATCAAATCTCTTGTACCAACACCTCGGCGCCTGTTTGAGACCGTACAGAGATTTGTTCAACCTGCAAACCAAGTTCTCTTTTCCTTCTTCTTTAAAACCTTCTGGTTGGAGCATATAAATTTCTTCTTCAAGTTCTCCATGAAGAAAAGCTGTCTTCACATCTAGCTGTTCTAGATGTAAGTCAAATGTAGCACACATTGCCAGGACTATTCTGACTGTCGTGAGTCAAACCACAGGGGAAAATATCTCATTAAAGTCAATACCTTCTTTCTGAGCATAACCTTTCACCACCAATCTCGCACGATACCGCTCCACTTGGTCATTGCCATCCCGTTTGATCTTGTAGACCCATTTGTTTCCAATGGCTTTTCTTCCACGTGGCAGTGCAACCAGCTCCCATGTTTTGTTCTTATGCAAAGCTTCAATCTCTTCTTACATTGCTGTCATCCATAGAGAAACATCTTGACTTTTAAAAGCCTCCTGGAAAGTTGTTGGCTCTCCATCCTCTGTTAGAAGGCAGTATGCAACATGAGCCTCCATGACATACTCCGAGTGCCACGCTGGTGGTCGTCTCTCACGAGTTGATCGACGATCATCTGTAGCCTCAGACTCTGCTAGTTCTTGTTCTTCGTGCCCTGGTGCTACTTCAGAAGAATCTGAATCTTCTTGTACTTGATTATTTTCCATTTGTACCATTGTAGTCTCTGGATTTTCCTTCACTCTGCTATCATCTTTATCATTCCTTTACAGTTTATCTTCTGCAAATATCACATCTCTGCTGATGACAACCTTGTGGGTAGTGGGATCCCACAGGCGATACCCCTTGACTCCATCAGCATATCCCAAGAAAAGGCATTTTCTGGATTTTGGATCCAGCTTCATTGTTTCTTGGGGATTATACATCACGTATACAGGACTTTCAAATGTATGAAGGTGAGAATAATTAACTGGTTTTCCAGTCCACATCTCCATCGGTGTCTTCAACTCGATTGCTGTTGATGGTGACCGATTTACCACATAACAGGCTGTTTTGACTGCTTCTGCCCAAAATGTCTTGGCTAAACCTGCAGTTCTCAACATAGCTCTTGTTCTCTCCAACAAGGTTCTGTTCATCCGCTCTGCTACTCCATTCTGCTGAGGCATGTAAGCTGTGCTGAATTGCCGCTTGATGCATTCTTGTTGACAAAATGCAATAAAATCCTCACCAGTATATTCTCCTCCATTATCTGTCCTTAAACACTTGATCTTCTTTTCTGATTCAAGTTCTACACGCGCTCTGAATAATCTAAAAGCTTCAAACACATATGACTTCTTCTTGATTGGATACACCCAACATCTCCTGGAGTAATCATCTATGAATGATACAAAATATCTCGCTCCTCCTAAGGACATCACCGGTGCTTGCCAAACATCAGAGTGGATTAATTCTAGAATTTCTTTACTTCTAGAACTTGATGTGCTGAACTTTAATCTGTGCTGCTTACTTGTGACACAGTGCTCACAGAAAGGTAAATGAACCGATTTGAGCCCAGGAAGTAAATTTTGATCAGAGAGAATTTTCAAACCTCGTTCTGACATATGGCCTAGTTTACGATGCCACATTATCGTTGACTCTTCTGCTGAACTAGTTGATACAACAGATGCATCCCCTTCCTGCAGTGTTTCTCCATTAAGCATGTACAAATTTGCAGCAACCTTTTCTGCTTTCATTACTACAAGCGCGCCTTTGAGAATTTTCATTATCCTATTTTCAATTTGAGTCTTACACCCAGTGTTATCTAATTGTCCCAATGACAAAAGATTCTTCTTGAGGCCTTTCACATGTCGCACCTCCTGGATAATACGAACAATACCATCGTACATCTTCATCTTGATGGATCCTATTCCAGCGATTTCCAAAGCATGATCGTTCCCCATATATACAGATCCTCCAGAGGTAGGTTCATATTGATGGAACCATTCTCTTTTAGAGGTCATGTGCTATGTAGCTCCAGAATTCATGAGCCATACATCAGAGAACCGTTTTCTGCTTTCAACAATTGTTGCTGCCTCGCTATATAAAATTTCACCATCATCTGAGGTGCTTGCAATATTCCCTTGAGGTTTATCCTCGGCACTTTTCTTCAATCCCCAACAGTCCTTCTTCAGATGGCCTTTCTTGCCACAATGGTAGCATTTGACGTTCTTTTTACTTCTGGATTTTGGTCTACCATGATTTTGACTCCCACTGGGGCCACGTTCTGTTGATCTACCTCTCATCATTGTCAAAGCTTCTGCTTGCTGCGAACATTCCTGTTTGTCTTCTTTATTTTTTCGTCTTTGTTCTTCTCCCAATACAGCAGCTATAATATCATCGAAGACTAAGAATTCCGTTAGGATATTATTCGTCAAATTGATGATGAGTTGATCATACGAATCTGGTAGGCTTTGAAGTAAAATCTCCGCATGTTCACCTGCCTCTATTTTATGCCCCAAGGAAGTGAGTTGGGAAAATAGAGTATTTAATGTGTTGATGTGCTCCATCACTGAAGTGGATTCTGCCATTCGAAGGGTGTACAATCTCCTTTTTAAGAAGATCTTGTTGTGCAAAGATTTGGCCTCATACAATTTTATGAGAGTATCCCAGATCTCTTTTGCTGTCTTCTTTTCCGCTACACTGGATAGCACGTTATCAGCAAGTGCTAGATGCAGATCAGCAACTGCATTACCGTCAATCTCATTCCACTTGATATCATCAGTAATACCAGCGGGCCTTTCATCAATCGCTTCTAAGCACTTATTTTTCCTTAAAATTGCCTTTATTTTCATTTTTCACAATGTAAAATTACCTCCATTGAACTTCTCAACTTCGTATTTTGCCGCCATTGCTTTTCACCACGAACTGCTTTCTGTTAGGATCGGCTCCCACTATTTCACGTGAACAGTACCGTACGTATGAACAGTAACCGTATGTATAAATAGTAACTGTATACGTAAATAGTAACCTCCTTCAACCAGAAGCTCTGATACCACTTGTTAAGAAATTAAGGGGTGATGCAGGGTCGCAGCTAAAGCGAAATTGAGAAAAATAATGAAAATAAAAATAAGACAAAGACAAGATTACGTGGTTCGGCTTTTAGCCTACGTCCACGGGCGAAGACAGAAGAATCTTTTATTATCAAAAATGGAGAATACAAGTATTGTAGTGTTTTAACCTTACAACCCAAAACTCCAATACACCTAATTTTCTCAAATCACTCAAAAATTCTCTCAAAGCTTTAAAAACTCTCTCTAAATTGCAATGAAAAATGAATTGCTAAACTCTCCCATTTATAGGGAGAGTTTAGCATGGTGGACAGCCAAGAATTGACTGTCCACCTTACTAAAAAATTGCTGGCACCGTGTGCCAGCAATTGTGTAGCTGGCACGCGGTGCCAGCTACCAACAAAATGGCTGTCAAATTGTGCTCAAGTTGTATGAAAAATTCCTCAAGAATGCAATAATTTCCTCGTCAAAGCAATATGAGTTGCTCAGACAAAATGAGTGTATAGTCAGTTTCTATGCCAAACTTTTGTTGTTTCATGTACTTAAATGGTCTGTCTACATCTTGAACCACCATCATACAAACATTTTTATTTATTGCCGGTTTTTACTTGTTTGTTGTAGCTATATAGACTAAGATCAATGTAATGTGCCAAACTAAATCTCTGTTGCTTTTCAGTACTAGCAGTTTGACATATTTTGATTCCCCAAAAGAAATTAAAGTAAAAATTAATTAATTTTCCATCTTTAGGAGATAAACTTATCATATAGATTATTTGAGATAGATTTCAGGAAAATTTGATATATGGACAAGAGAAGGGACTGATATTCTAGAGACAAGCTGTCTGCATTACAATATAAGACTAAATAACTGAAGTTTATTTCTGAGATTTGCTGATGATAGTGATGTCAGTTCATTTCAGAAGTCTCTAAAGCAAAAGTTTAAAGTTGTTTGATCAACAGTTGTGACATTTGAAATATAATATAAAAAATAACGGCAGAGTGCAAAATTGATGAAGATAATTTAGTCTATTAGTTGACTAGATAAAGATGTCGTGCATATTCAAAAGATTTTCGCTGTGATTTTACATCCAAAAGGACCTTACTTTATTTGAATCAGATTTTAGGGTTTCTCAAAATGCAGTAAAGAGAGAATAAGGAAAATTTTTAAAATAGCCACCTGTTAATGTAATTTTCATTTTTAGCCATATTAAAATACTAATTTCTAGTAGTTAAAAGACTTAAAATAAGACGCTTTTGTTCTTGAAATATATTTTCATCATCTCTTCTCATTTATCGTTTTGAATGGAAAAAAAAACACTAGAAATACACTTTTTAATCAGCCAATTTTGGGAGAAATAGAAAAACACAAAAATCAAGTAGATCGGCAACATATCAACAGTAAAGAAGTAGAAAATATGATAAATACTTAGTAAGTTATTTAAATATTGTTATAAATGTGTTTAAAATGAGTAAATTATTGTTTTATAGTATAATATGGATAACTTTGGTAAACAAATGAGTGAAAAATTGTTTGGACTCCAAAAAAATAGCCTGAAATGTGTAAAAAAGAGGCAAAAAAAAATTACTCGAGGATGCTTCATGCGGCGTAGTTCATTTAGTATGGCATTCGCATGCCATGCGAATGTCGCTTGAAATTGGCATCGTGCCATAGTGAATAGGTACATGTGCATCGCTGTATGCACCAATGCTATGGCACCAAATGGCACGTTCACTTTTTTTACTTTGTTTTATTTAATTTAAATTAAATTAACTAAAATTAATTAAATTAATAATAATTAACTAGAATTAGTACAATAATATTGATTAAGTAATAATAAATATTAATAAACACAATAAATTTGTGTTTAAGCGAATTAAATTATTAATAATAAAGTATTAATTAATTACTGATAAAATACTAATTAATAAAATAACTAATCAATAAATTATTTATTTATGTACATCTACAATTTGTTTTTAATTATGTTTATTTAATTTAAGAGAGTCAAATAATTATTAAATAATAATTTAGTTATTTAGTTATTTAATTAATTCATTATCAAATTTAGTTGTTATTAATGGGTGTATTGAATTAATAAATTAAGTATTTGTTATTTTCTTCTAATTCATTTTTTAGAAAGCATAATGTGTCCAAATTATTTATAGCTTCAAAAAATGAGTTCTACTAGGCATCGATGACTTTTTACTCGAAAATGTGGGTCATAAATCTCATAAGACATAAGTTGTCACCCACACAGACGGAATTATTTAAGGAAACATGTTTGGGTTTCATTTTTTAGATGCACACAAAATCTCATTTTTAGGTATATTGGTGCATGAGAAATTGTTAAGATAAGTTTATACCAAAATTTTTTATGAAGAAATATAGTTTTGATAAGTAACAAACACAATAGATTCTCCCATTAGGAGTTTTGTTTTTTAATTATGGGGATAAAGGTGAGAGATTATCCCTTATTTAGAGAGTTGAAATAAAAATTGAGAAATATATTGTAGGAAAAATATTTTGATAGTGAAAGTTTTAAATTATAAATAGTTAGATAGTTGGTTTACTACACAAATTTTGAGTGAAGAAGTTGATGAAAAAGTAATCAAATTGTATCTATTTTATTTTTTATTGCGTTTTGATGCCGTGAGATAATAGTAAAGACATCCAATATTTGTCCTTAGTCAGTGGATGACTTAGATGAGTTCAATTAGTACGCATGAAGCACAATTGCATGGTCTATACTATACAACTCCTATAGAACACAAAAAAGTTTTTTAAGAAAAAGATTAGAAAAACAAAGGTAGCGTGACCATTGAAAAATATAATGCGTCTGATTTTTATAGTTGTATTCTTAGTGAGTAATTTTATTGATTCATTACTATATTGAAATGCATAGAAAGTGTCCAAACTATTTTTGTTGATGTTAAATGGTTATTTTTTAATATCTCAAGTTTGGATCTACAAAGCGATTTTAGTTTATAGTTTGATATTTGCACATCTCAATGATGATTGTTTTCTACGCTTACTAAATTGGCAAAGCAACGACACTCCATTATTCAAAGATGTTGAAGAGATTCTCTTTATAAAAGATAAAGAATTGATATATTTTTACATTATATAACTATTTCCACATATATATATATATGTATATATATAATTTTCTATTAATAGTTAACAGTTTTGTAATTTTGTGTAAGTTGTGAAGGTATATAAGAAGTTAGGCCAAAAAAATGCGAGAAGAATAGGAAGTTTCTCATAATAGTGAAGTTGCGCATTCTATTAAGAATCTTTGGAGGGGATTTTAAATCAGAACATGTTGTGTCGAATGTCAAATTTATTGATCTTAAGAATGATATGGATATTCAACATGGCAACCCCTTTGAATCAGCGCCAATATCTAAAGTAATAATATAATAATTTAATCCTTTTTTCTTTTATTCATTATTTAATTTTAAGAGTAGAACATTGTGAAGTTTGATTATAATTACTTATATATTAAGTTAGGCACATCTTTGCACTATGACATTATTAAGAACAAGGTTTATGATTTGTGGGAACAAATAATAGTTATGAAAACAATGCTGCTGAATAGGATGGACAATGACAAAGAAGATCTCTTGCATCAAATGAGACTTATGATGTAGTAATTCCAGTCATCTATTATATTTGTTGACACAGATTAGACAATAATATGTTTTCTACCAAAAGTTTATTTTTTTCGTTTAAATTATATAACTCTATATATCCATTAATGTTATTTTGTTTTAGTTTACAGAAGGTATGATCAAGGACATTCACACTCCAGCAGCTGGGTATTAGCATCAGTAGCAACTAAACATGCAGTACGATCATAAAAGCCTCACAAGTGTGAGAATTATAATTGATGTTGTTGCATAAGGGATGAACATGTTTATGCACTAGTATAAAGATGTGTGGGTTAAACACACCCTTTATACCAATCCCATTCAAAGGAGGATCAGAAAGAAAGATAAAATTGTAAATGAAAGCTCCATGTGATGATTCCCAGGTTGACGTGGATCCATAATAGTCGATAGACTTGGCAATGCAAATAAAGTTTCAGGCTTGGTTTCGAGATAGTTAAGGGTGTGTTAGCTAACCCAAGATCGATGCTGATTGAGAATGGTTTAATTTGTTTTTAAATGACTTGCTTAATGATTTTGTAATTACTTCTTATTTTAAAAAGTATACATTAATGGTGCCATTACTTATACATATACGTGGGATTTCACAGTTTATTAATGAGTGCTTAAAGTTGATCCATCAATACTAGTACAAGTATATACAAGCGTAATTATAAGGGTGCACGATTATAGATATATATATTTTTTGTAAGTTGTTTTTCTTTTTGATAGTAGTTTTAACATTATGTTATAAATGTTTAAGTATAATTTCACTAATTTAATGTCATATATTTGATATTAAAAGTCTATTCAACTTGTGTACAATGAGAATGCCCGTGCTCTATATGATATTACACAAGACTCGTCATTGTTGTCATATGAACTAGGACTGAAAGAGGATTTACTTAATGATAAATTATGAAAATTCTACTACCATTTCAGATAGTTAACTAGATTTACTTATACATATATGTGGGATTTCACAGTATATTAATGAGTGCTTAAAGTTGATCCATTAATACTAGTACAAGTATATACAAGCGTAATTATAAGGGTGCACGATTATAGATATATATATTTTTTGTAAGTTGTTTTTCTTCTTGATAGTAGTTTTAACATTATATTATAAATGTTTAGGTATAATTTCACTAATTTAATGTCATATATTTGATATTAAGAGTCTATTCAACTTGTGTACAACGAGAATGCCCGTGCTCTATATGATATTATACAAGACTCGTCATTGTTGTCATATGAACTAGGACTGAAAGAGGATTTACTTAATGATAAATTATGAAAATTCTACTACCATTTCAGATAGTTAACTAGATTGAACTAGGAACAAATCACTTAAATAGCTTTTACAAGCTTTAGTTGATAGTAAAATATAAAATATAAAATATAAAATAACAACAAAGCCAAACAAAAAATAAAATAGTAACAAAATTAACTAAAATTAACAAATAAAATTCAATTGCTATGTAAAGCAATACGGGGTTTGATATTTTTGGCAATTATGTATATGTTGTTTACTATGACTATAAATATTGTTTGATAGTTCCTTCCCTTATGATGGAATCTGCTTCGTTCTATGCCTTTTTGCATATTGATGTGCTATGAAGGTTAGTTGTCAACATTTCTTAATTTATTTGGAACTATCTAACCTGATTGATGACCAACTAAAAGAACTAACTCGATATAGGCAATAAAATAAATACTTGGACATGTAATAAGGCGAACAAAGACCCTCATAGTGTAATCTCATATGTCTGCATACGACAATGGTATGGGCATAAGATAGTTGTCAAAAGTCAAACTTCTAACACACTATGTCTTTACGATGATATCCATTATTCTATTTCTACTTCTATTCTGCACTGTAATTTATGAATTATCCACTAGATGAAATGTCATTCGACTAGATTTATAATTATGCTTCACTAGTTTGTAATTTGCTCAAGTCGTTAGAAAAGATGTCATATCTTTTGTTGCTTTCTGTCTACGATAAAACTATTGCGGCGTTAACTCTTGTATCTACTCAACCTAAGTAGTAGCAAGAAGAGATCTTGCTTCTTTTACTATTGCATTAATACTCTGTACAATATCATTGATCATGATATAGTATCTTCTAAATGCACCCATTGATCGAGCTTATTTTTCTATGCCAATGTCATTCTCTGAATACTTTGCTATCTTAGGTCTCATCCTTCGCATCTTACTCATTTGGCGTTAAAAGTCAAAAAGGCAACATGTCTGCACAACAACAAAATAAGCAATTAAAATTCATTTTTTTTTATTGACTACTAAATTTTTCTTCAAGTAATAGATACAAAACCCATAATAGGTATTAGGAAATACACTATGAATAGCCTTTTCATTACTGGCATGCCAATTAGATTCAGAAATAAGATCTTGAAAGTCACTAATTACTCCTAAAAAATTAGCTATAAACCATGCCTAAGAAGAATCATTTTTAGAGTCAACAATCCCTTATACTAATAAAAACAATTTATTGTTCTCATATTTATATATAACCATAAACATTATACCAAGATAGGCACATTTAAAAAATATTCTATCAACTAGAATCACGAGTTAAATGGATGATTAAAAACCTCTGATGCAAGGTTCCAACGCCATAAAGAAATACTTAAAGTGATTGTCGTCATGAATTTTTAAGTAAGCAACCATACCTGGGTTCTGTTATTCTAGCACATAGCAGTATACAGAAAGGAATCTAAACGTGTCATTTGAAGTACCTTATATCAACCTGCATGCATATTCCTTAGCTCGCTAAATAGTAAAATACATTAACTCTACACTAAATTCTTCATGTATATCTGATTGGATTTCCTTTAGTTTATAAACTCTGCTGATTAATGTAAACTTATTTTTTTTAATTATTTTACCAATAATCTAATTCTTTGTTTACTGGTGACCATCACACAATCGATCTAAAAAATACGTGTGCTCTATATTTATTCTTTTCATAGTGAAGAAGTTTTGTGCTTCTATCAATATTATATGTACTCTCTATTTGTATCTTTCATTATTGCATTTCCCCTCAAAATGATCTTTTGTAGACTATGAGCTTTGAAGTTCCAATAACCCTTAAGTGTTAGTATTCTTATAGCCTTATAAAGTTTATCTTTGCTATCATACAACTTTCTCACAAATATATCCCCAATTCTAATATACAATACCTTATCCAACATGACCAAGTTCGATAATGGTATCAGGAGAATAAACTAAAAAAGGTTTTTAGCTTAAACTTGATCTTTTCTTGCATACAAATCATATGCATCATCCAACTCTTAAAGAAAACTATTAAAAATATAATATTGTCCATTTTTCTTTACTTCATTTAATCTATCAGCTTTAGTTTCATAATCAGCATTTTCATATCATCATCTTCCCTATCTATTTGCCTATCATAGTACATGTAAGTTGGGTTTTTGTTGAATATTATTGTGGTATAATGATAGTAATTTATAGTGTTTATTAGAAGCACAACGGTTAGTATTATTAGGACTATATTACTCACTTCGTTGCTAACGCTTGTAAACATGAAGTGATTATAATGGATTTGTTCATTCTCAACATGTGCCTTTATATTTTTTAATGTATAAGAGCTCTAATAATCATTAATACACATAAAAGTGTTAAGTCTTTCTATTAAGACCCAAAGAACTACACATTATCATCATTTTAATTGTAATTAGTCTCAGCTTCACTCTCATTGTATCAATAAAAATTCTCATAGGCACTTTATACTGCACCTTATCAATTTTAATTATATAACATACAATATTTAACAACGCTTCATATTTTACATTCTTTGAAATTGAAATATCAATATTTTAGAATTTATTATATTTCTCATCATCGTCATTAGAACTCTCCCACCTTTCTCCAAAACATACAATGATTTGATCTCGATTCATGATACCTATAAAAATAAATAAATTATCAAAAATGTGATTAAAGTGTAAAAATAAAAAATTCTGAAAAATCTTGCATCATGCCCCAAAAAACAATTGCACCACGCCAAACGTTTGTTATTGTGCTCCTTTAAGACAATTGCCCTCCGATTTTTAGTTTTTATCATTTTGTCACTATTTTACACAATTTTTTCTAATGCACTTATTTTTAACAAATTTATCACAAAAATAAAAGAAAAAATATGTTAAAAAGAGGCTATGTTTGTAAATTTATTAGAAGAATAAGAATTTTATCAGAATAATATTATACTTGTCAAATGTTATCTCAAAAATTTATTTTAAATAATGTATCAAATAATTATTGGATAGTTAAATGATATAATGGTTAATTTTAAAAATTATAACATTTTATTATTTCGTAATTATTTAATACATTAATTTAAAATAAAAATTTTAAAATAATATTTAAAAAATATAATATTATTATATTTTATTACTAAGTTATAAACTTTTCATATGCAATAAGCCATAGGTAGGGAGTTTAATGAAATTTTCCCTTAGTTTTATCTGCTCTACAGATATGACTGTCATTTCAAAGTCACCGTAATATGACACAGACTCATTGAACGCCAAAAATGCAAAATCCTTATCCACTAGTTTCTACTCTTCTAGTTCTCTTCGTACAAACCAGGAAAGTTTTGTAAGTTGACCACAAATTTGGCCTATTATGCTTATTTGGCCGAGTCAAATTTTAAAAATTTTATTAATCGAAGACTTGCTATTGGAATTACTTTGCTCATAATTGTAATTTTTGAGAAAATTCAATTTAATAATTAGCAAAGCGCCATGTGGTACTACCTTGTGCCGCCATGTGGTCATAAAATATTTATTTAATTTTTTTATTAAAAATTTTAATTATTTAATTTAATTTCAATGTTTATTTTAAATTTTATTTAATAATTAAAATATTATTTTTAAGTAAAAAGAAAAAAAAATAGAGAAGAACTCTCTCTCTTGTCATTTTTATTCTATCTCTCTCGACACTTTCTAAATTCACCACCAAATTTTGTTACACAATTTATAAATTAACTTGAAATGCATGAAATTTTAAAGAATATAAGTAAAATAACTAATTGTGAGCTTAAAGAAATTAGAATAGACAAAAAATTGGTAGGTTTTATTATTTTGTTGTTGTTGTTGATTTATATTATATTAGTTAGTATGTGTAGATTTAATGTTAACAAGATAAAAATATGATTAAAAATAAGTGTAAAAAATAAAAAAAAAAAGGCAACAAAAAAAATAGTTGAAAATTGTGGATTCACAGCTAGAACTGCATGCATATTTGCTATATTATTATACTTATGTGAATCACTTCCATCCATCAACAAATTTCACTTGCAAAAATCAAGTGCTTGTTAATAGTAAGAAAAAAATAGAAGCTACTGCTAGAGAATAACAATAATAATACTATTGAAATTTGTTTATATATTAATTTGAGCCAATTCAATATTAGTGGGAGATAGCATGGGGTGATTAGGTTAAAATAAGGTTCACTTTATTATTTATTGTACCTTTTAGATAATTCTTTTCTTTTTCTCAATTTGTAAGATTTTTTTGGAGAACATCATAGTTCAAAGGTTTTACATTTAAGCCGTTGAAATTTGTAAGAGTTTAATTTTTTTTTTATTTTTGATCATTTGTAGTAATACTATACTGTTTGGATAATTATAGTATTGGTCCTACTATTTGAATATTTGTAATTAGACCTAATAGTTTAAGATTTTGTGTTGTGGCCCAAAATTTTTGTAACTTCTCCTTGAAGATAATAGATTTGTTCTAGCGGTGTCTGAGGACGTAAGTAACATTACCGAACCTCGTTAAATTTGATCTTTTTTTTATTTTGTATAATGTGTTAGATGATAGTTAGTTGTCTTATTATGATATTATATTCGATTGCTAGCATAACAATAGTACTAATTATTGTTTGAACGCTTCTTAGCGCAACAAATATCATCATTAAGAAACTTTTATAATCCAAGAACTCACCTCTCCAATGATGTAAGTTCTGATTCAAGCTGAGTAGCTCTTTCCTTTGCATGATCCAAAGGCATTGTAATCACAGGTTCTGCTCACTATCTTGAAGCCGTTGTCGTAGCTCCTTATCCTGCAACTCATTTTAGCAGAGGAAAATAAAAAATCAATGTCGAATATTGAGTACAATTGACATGAAATCCTTTCTAATATTATGAAATGGGAAAAAAGATACATCAAAAAGCATATAAGGGAAACACATAATATCTCACCCTTTTCTCAGAACATTCTCGATACAAAAGCAATCTCTTCCTGATAGAATGGCTCAATATCATTGATTTGCAAGCCTACAATAAATAGAGAGAATAAATAGTCTTGAAGTATAATTTAAAAGAAAATTGAATGTTAAACCCTTAAAATGGCATTGCATGTCATCAGTCTATATATATATATATGTGTGTGTGTGTTATGCAAATAAATGTATATAAAAAAGAAGTCTACAGGAAAAAAGAACCACCAAAAGATCACAAACATAGATGTATATAAAAATACAAGGATAATCTGCCCAAATAAAAGTATAGGACCTCATACATCTTAAATAATTTGATCCACTAAATTGACCCAATTATTGTTTTTTGTATACAAAATTTAAAACCCCAATAGATTTAAGACAAATGAGGGTTTAAATAATATAATATTATTTGAGATATTTTATATAAAATATTTGGAACTAATGCTATGATTTTATACTTTTATTATTGTATTAATTTCAAATCACTTAAAATCTATGAATGTTTGCTACGAATGTAATAAGTATTATATATTTGTTTGAGCGAATTTAATAATAAAAGTTTAAATTTAGAATGAATTTGAAAAGAATTTAAAATCATAATTTTAAAACGAATATAAGTATTAATTTAAAAATATTGGTTTTAAACCTGGTCGTTGTCATCCCTATTATATATATATATATATATATATATATATACTAATTTAAAAATATTGATTCTAAACCTGGTCGTTGTCATCTCTATTATATATATATATATCACAAATTGTAACAATAGAGATATTGGCAAAATAATCCTAAAAAATATGATTTATTTGTCAAAAATTGAAATAATAGGGGTCTGAATGAAAATAGCCTAGTATTATTTTACTAGATTGACTTAGAGTTTCACATTAGTTCGTCATTTCAAGTGTCTTGTACGTCTCGCATCACTCTTTTAACTCATTTGTGCGCTCATAGACGACGGCCATTTCACTCGGTAACCTTTTTCAATCATTTTGGCTATCACAATTCATATTTTCACTATTTGGCAGCATATTAATACAATTTAGTGACTTTAATCTATCGAGTCATGAAAAGTATATCAAATTACTCTAAAAAAAAACCAACCTCCTTTATTGCCCTTGTATGTAAATCCAGTATTGCCTTTAACCTGTTCGATGAAATACCCCAACTAAGGGTATTTTTCTTTTTGCTTATTCATATTCTACTTACTTTTTTCCTTGAGAGGAAAATATACAAAAAATATTTGTTTATATTTGTATTGTATTTTGAGCTTGTTATTCTGCCACGAAGTTAGATAATTCCAGTTCGGTAATTGTTCTTCTTCCACTATGTTTATTGCAGATCACAGCTTTTGAGTAACTCACAGTTTAAAAGTTTAAGTAGAAGCAATCATGGATGGTATGTGAAATCTGCTACCTTTCCTTTATTACTATTAATGAATTTTTTTTTTTCATATTTTCTGAAAAGATTAGCTTAAATTTGTGCCTCATTTATGTATATTGTTATGCCAAATCTTTTGTACATTACAAGTGTTAATTGCTTTTTAAGGTTATATTATAGTTTCACCTATGATTTTGGTTGTTGCTTTTGTGGAATTCAGTTGATTCACAGCCAACTATGGAGGAAACTATACTGGTTGGTGATGACCTAATGATGGGGCCACCATCTCCTCTCGTCCCACCAGAAATTGCTTCTCATGTTCTTGAAGGTGTTGATTTGTGTGATGGGATATTAAGAAATCTTTTCTTGTGTAAGTCTTTCATTTTCTTTTCTCAGTTAGATTGAAGTCTATAAAATTATTACGCTTTATTGATATCAGGAGAGGGTCATTGTATCTATAGTTGTATAAGCTATACTTGCTTAATTTTGTAGTACAATTAAAATTAGGGAGAGCCGAGGACCTTTTCTCTTCAGTCTGAATACACTTTTTACAAAATAAAAAACTCTTGAAAATTTACGCACATTGTGGACATTTGTTATGATTATTTCAGTGTGTGTAATGTAATGACTGATTGGACAAATGTGTTAATGGACTCTTGTTGGAGTTTGAATAACTGGGTCCATTTAGTGGATTGAATTCTCTAAAATGCACGAGGTCCTATACTTTTATTGGGACAGGTTATCCCTATAATTTTATATACATCTATGTTTGTGATCTTTTGGGAGTTCTTTTTTTTTTTTTTTTTGTAGACTTTACATCCAATTTTCTTTTAAATTACACTTTGAGACTAATTATTCTCTATGTTGTAGGCTTGCAAATCAATGATATTGAGCCATTCTGTCAGGAAGAGATTGCTTTGTATCGAGAATGTTCTGAGAAGAGGGTGAGATATTATGTTTCTCTCTTATATGCTTTTTGATGTTTCTTTTTCCCCATTTCATAAAATTTGAAAGGATTTTATGCCAACTGTATCTCAGTATCTGATATTGATGTTTTATTTTCTTCCGCTAAAATGAGTTGCAGGATAAAGAGCTGCGGCAACGACTTCAAGATAGTGAGCAGAAATTGGGATTATCAATGCCTATGGATCAAGCAAAGGAAAGAGCTACTCAACTTGAATCAGAAGTTACATCATTGGAGAGGTGATTTCTTGGATCATAAAATTTCCTTAATGATGGTATTATTATAGTTATTCTCTAGCAGTGGCAGTGGCTCCTATTTTTTCCTTACTATTTGCAGGCGCTTGATTCTTGCAAGTGGAATTGAAGGAGTTGAAGGATTTCGTCAGAGATGGAGTCTTCATGGTCGCCTTACTGATACAAAGTAATCTTCGTTATGCATTTCTGTAGCAAGCATATAAATCACTTTTGTTTCATTAGCTCCTATTTCTTCTTTGTTGGCTTACAATTAAGGGCTTTCAAACCATTGGAATGTTAAGTTTCAGAATTTTTCATTTCGGAGAATATAGGTTCCTGAACTGTAGGTGGTATGGTCCCTAAACTGAATCAGTTATGCCTAGTAATAGCCTGAAGGAGAGAACAGAAGTCTTTAAAAGAGAGAGGGTAGATGTGGGGGTACTTGGATCTGCAGATATGGGCGGATAACTTCCATCCCATAAATGTTAAAAGCCTAAAGTGACTCCTTAATGAACTATTAGTTGTTTAATTTGTATAAATGCTTAACACTTGTTGATTGGATCTATCGTAGTAATCAGTTTTTGAGAGTTTTTAATACTTCAATTAAAGTCATCAATGAAATCCCTCATCAACATTTTAAAAGTTGCCTTCTTCTTCTGTTCTGCAGACAAAGGTTGGAGTCCTTGAAGGAGGGAATTGAGAACAGAATAAAGGACGAACCAGCCAAAGTTTCAAGTCAGAAAAAATGGTTCTTTTGGTGAAGATAGTCCCTGCATTCATATTGCATCATGGGCATCAGCCTGCAGCAAGAAGATAAACCAAGCATTTGGTATGCTGGATATGGCCTAGCCTTCTAACTTTCTCTCAATCTGCTTAATCGTGCAGTGCTATCTGTTGATCATTCTGATGATGATGGCTGAGGTTTCCTCTTTGTTCAGTGTTACCTTGCTGGTGGTCCTGTTTGATAGTGTTATTCTGTTCCATAATCAACAGTAGGGCATTCCTTAGTCAACTTATCTAAATGATAATTTCCCTGAGCGTCTCTCCATCCATACTTGCAATGTCTTTTTCCCTGAATTCTTAATCTGTAACAATGTACGTTGCAATCTACCGTTCAGTAGGTATCTAACAATTTTCTTTTTTAATTTTTTTTTTCCATTTTGAAACAAACATGTTCTTTTTAAGAGGAGCAAAAAAGTCTTGCTTGCAAAAGTAAAATTTTTAATTTCTAAAAGTTCACAATAAATTCAGGGAGTTCTTTTAAACGTAATCTCTTGAGAAAGACCAATACTAATCTAGTTGCAAAAGATATTACAGAATTGATTCCTTATACCAATCTTATAAAAAAAAAAAGGCACAACAACCACTTAAATTGTCTGAAGAAGTCAACTAAGAAAATATTACTCTAAAAACACACTTCTATACAAATATTCAATCAGCATGGGCTGCTTGGCAGTCTGTCGATTAGAAGGTAGAGACTAAAGAGTTTTGTTCCAAAAATGCGTGATCGTTTCATTCATATAAATGTATAGTTATAGCTTAGATGCATGCTGGAATTGATAGACTTAATGGATTTTACAAAATACATGATAATTCATATAAAAGAAAATAACTATATACACCATATACAATGTATCGTAAACATTGTCAACCAAAGAAAAAATAAATTGCACAAGACAACCACAATATCTCAGCTCTTCTTTTCTTCCACAAACAGCGAAGGAAAATGGGATGTGGACAGAATTGGAACCTTGTGATGATAGGCCTAGTAATCTTGCCCTGCCACCAAGTTCCCATATCAGCAATGGCTTTGTCATTACATCTGCTATTTAATCCTCACTCAGAATAAACCTTACATCTTTTTCTTTTTTGGCAACCTTGTCTCATATAAAATGAATATCTAGCTCTATATGCTTTATTTTGGCATAAAAAATAAGATTTCTTGTTAAAACTTTGACACTCTTGTTGTCACACTACAACACTGTAATCTAAGGTAATTAAACTAATATTTCAAAAAGTAGAGATTGAATCCAAATAATTTCTGAACAAGTTGATGCTAAAGATCTATACTTTGCCTTTGTACTATGGCCACTGTCTATTTTTTTTTTTCGGAGGACCATGACACCAAATTAGGATCAAGGCATATACAATAGCCACCTATAGACCTTCTGTCATTAGGATCGCATACCCAATTTGCATTTAAGTATCTAGTTAAAGAAAAATCCTGAGAATGTTCAATGTTTAATTCATATGACTGATTTGCTTTCAAGTACCTCAATATTCTTTTACAAGCTTCCCAATGTCTAATTGTTGGAGCTACAAAAAACTAACTCAACTTATGAACATAAAAGAAAAGCTCAAGTCTGGTTAGTATAATGTACTGTAATGTACCAATGATACTTTTGTAAAGTATGGGATCTGGAAACAACTCAGATTCTGAATCAAACTCAGCCTTTAGTAATTTCTCCCTAACAACTATGGGTGTATCACACCCTTTACAATCTATCATCTTTTATTTCTTAATAAGATCTGCAACATATTTTGATTAACATAAGTGAATACCAGTATTAGTAGATCTTACCTCAATCCTTTGGAAATAGTTTAAAAACCCTAGATCTTTAAGAGTAAATGCTTTGCCGAGTTTTTGAATAAAGTACTCCAATTAGCTAGATATCGGTTCAGTTAATAAAATGTAATCAAGACTAATATCACCCGACCATTTTGATTGCAGAAGAAGAGAGATATGTCTAATTTTGAATTCATAAAACTCCAACTTAACAAGACTGCTTTCAGTTTATCATACCAGGCTCTACAAGCCTATTTGAAGCCATATAGTGCCTTTGTAAGTTTGTACACATGATGAGATAAGAATTGTTAACATACCCTTCAGGTTATGTCATGTACACAGCTTCATTCAAATCACCATTAAGGAATGTATTGTTAATATCAATTTATCTTATAGATCACTTGTTCATCGCAGCTAAACTGAAGATGATTCTGACAATAGAGGCCTTGATCATAGGGCTAAAATTTTCATAATAATCTATCCCAAGAGTTTATAGAAAAACTTTAGCAACTAATCTAGCTTTGTACTTAAATAGTAACCCATCTAAGTTATACTTAACTCTAAACACCCATTTATTTGATATCACTTTGATTGCTTCAGTAGCAAGTACCAAAGTCCAAGTTCTGTTCCTTTGTAGTGCACTAAACTTATCATCTATTGCTCTTTTCTAATTAGAATCAGCTAAAGCTTCATGTACAATGTAAGGTTCAACGTGCAACAAAGGTAAAGATTTCACTTGATTGATGTATGCCTTTGGCTAGAAAATTCCAAATTTAGATCTGATCTTCATAGAATGAGTAGACAAAGTTTGATTCTTAGTTATAGGTAATGTGTTTTGAGTCATGTCAATAGTTTAAGATGAAGTATTTGGTTCTATTATTTGACAAGGAAAATTTAATGTTTCTGAGTTTGAAGACAATGGTATAGATAAATTTCTTATTGGATCTTGAACTTGTGAAGGATATTGTATATTGTTATACTATTAATATGAGGAATAGTCAATGACATAGGTTTAGTGTATGCATTTTCAACTAAAGTTCTTTTTTTAGTCTGAAAAAGTGTTGTGTAAGGAAATTGGACTTCATTAAATGTAACATGAATGGCAATGGATATCCTACTAAAGGGATGTAAAAATTTATAACCTTTATAGAGGGGCTTTATACTTAGAAATAGATATGATTCAATATAAAAGTTTTGTTTATTAGATTGATAAGGTCTAAAAAGTGGGAAACATTCACAACTAAAGGGTTTCAAGAATATATAATCTGGTGTTGTATTAAATAATTTTTGAAATAGGGACTGATATCTTAGAACATGTGTTGGTAGCCTATTGATTAGATATGAGGTTATTTGAAAAGTATCCTACCAAAATTTTAGTGGCATATGAGCTTATACTAGAAAGGTAAGTCCTATTTCAATAATATGTCTATGCTTCCTTTCTACCACACTATTTTGGTGATGAGTATAAGGGTAAGTCAATCTGAATTGAATGCCATTTTCCTTTAAAAAATTTCAAAAAGGTCTGTATTCTCCCTAGTTAGATTGCAAGGCTTTGATTGTGTGATAGAACTGTTTTTCAACTTGAAGCTTAAAGGCAATAAAGGCTTGAATTACATATGATTTAGTTTTTAAAGGAAATATCCAGTAGTATCTGGAGAAGCCATCAATGAAACTTATGTAATAGTGATATCCTTCTTTAGATGAAATTGAAGTTGGTCCCTAAAGGTCAATATAAACTAAGGCAAGATAAGTAAGTTAATATAGTATGAGCAAGAAAGTGAATTATGTGAAGTTTTCCTATTTGACAAGCAGAACAAAAATCAAATCTTGTATTGATATTATAAGCAATATTTTGTTTACAATTTCGCAGTATAAGCTTAAGTACATAAGGATTTGGATGACCTAACCTCAAGTGCCATAGGTTTATACTATTGTTTTTCCTAGTCTGATCTAAAAGTAATAAATGTGAACATAGACCAACAATCTGATTTGTACAAGACTTATTACTAAGATCAAAGGTACATGACTAATCTTTATTTATGTAACACAATGCTTTAGATGAGAGACATAACAGTATTGAAGTAGGTGACCAGGTTTGAGTATATTGATTGTGAGAAGAATATAGTAGTAGCTTATATATCCCTTTACTGTAACACCCTTTGTGAAGAAATGGAGAGAAAAAGAAGAATTCTTATGTATTAATAATGAAGAAATACAATATTTTATAGGTAAAGCTTGGATTTCTATTTGAAAGGTCAATCAATCCTAATTGTAAGATTATCAATCTATTTTCTATTCTATAATATTAACTGTAAATATATATATAAATATCATATACATTTTAACACTCCCCCTCAAGTTAGAGCATATAAATTATATGCGTCAAACTTATTATAAATAAAATTAATTCAAAGACCCTTGAGAGATTTAGTATGGATGTCTGCTAGCTGGTCGTTTGAGTAAACATGACTTGTAAAAATACATCTAAAACAAATATTCTCTCAAATAAAGTGACAATCAACTTCTATATGCTTAGTCTTTTTATGAAATACTAGGTTGGATAAAATATAAAGTGCAGCTTAATTATCATAAATTAACTTCAGTTGTGATATGTCTACAAATTTTAATTCTTGGATCACTTTTTTCAACTATATAAGCTCGCATATTGCTAAGGCTATGACACGATATTCTGCTTTTGCAATCAACCTGGCAATAACTTCTTACTTTTTACTTTTTCATGATACAAGGTTTTCTCTAACAATAACATAATACCTAAAAGAAGAATGTCTATCTGATGGAGAGCCTGCCCAATCAGCATCTTGAGTATGTGACTACCTATGTATGACTCTTAGTCTCAAATAGTAAACCTTTTCCTGGTACACCATTGATATATCATAATATTTGAATAATTAAATCTCAATGACTATCACATGGAGACTATAGAAATTAACTAACGACACTAACTGAAAAGAAAATATCAGGCCATATGATGGTGAGATAATTAAGCTTACCAACTAGTTTCTAATATCTCCCAAGATCTGTAAGAGGCTCCCTCTATCCAGGTAGGAGTTTAGTATTAGGATCCATAGAAAAGTTTATGGGTTTGTAATCCAACATCCATATTTCTTTTAAAATATCCAAAGCATACTTTCTCTAGAAGATAACAATCCCAGAGTTAGATTGAGTAACCTTATACCAAGAAAGTATCTAAGAAATCCCAAATCTTTAATTTGAAAATGATTGAACAAGTGATTTTTTAATTGCTTAATACCATCCTGATCAATCCCTGTAAATACAATATCGTTAATGTAGACTACCAGATATATGCTATGTCCTTGTGCTGTATGCCTATAAAAAATAGAGTAATTTAAATCACTTTGAATCATGCCAAACTCTTGGATGAGGGTATTAAAATGACCAAACTAGGTACAATGAGTTTTAACTATATAAGGAGCAACAAAGTTTACATACCAAAATAGACTCCCCATGAGTAATAAAGCTAGGTGGTTACTCTATAAAGATTTCTTCCTGAAGTTCACTATAAAGAAATACATTTTTTATGTCTAGCTAGTGTAAAGGCCATTGGCAAATAACAGTCATATATAAGAACAACTGAACAGGCGACATTTTGGCTACAAGAGATAAAGTCTCATAATAATCTAGGCCATAAGTCTAAGTATACCCCTTGGAAACCAACATTTCTTTCAACCTATCAATCTAACCATTGGGTCCAACCTTGACAGTATAAACCCATTAATAACCAATAGTGGAGTAGCTAGGAGGCAATTTAACTAATTTTCATGTACCATTATTGTGCAAAGTAGTCATTTTCTCAACCATTGCTTGACACCACCTAAGATATAAAAGAGCATCACATCTAGTGGTAGGGACAGAGAAAGAAGATAAAGTAAACACAAATGCATAATATGATAAAGATTATTGATGATAACTAAAAAAAATTGTATATAAGATAAAGGTTATGAGTAGAGCGTATACCTTTATGGACAACAATGAGAAATTAGTCAGCAAGTGGTAGAACCTCCGTAGAAGAGGAATCTAGAGCACGAAGCGAGTTAACAAAAACCTCAAGAGCTTCAAGAGTTGTGTCACCATCATTACCTGCAAGATTAAAAGGAATAAGGCTATCACGTGCTAGAGATGGAGAATCTCCGATGGAAGGATCATATTGTGGGATAGAGATAGGTTTAACATTTAACTTAAGAGGAGGAGAAATAGTATAAAAAACTGGAGAAACCTTTGTGATGGACATATTTTTTAAAACAGATGAAGAAAAGAAAGGGGAAGACTCGAAAAAGATGACATCAACAAAAAGGAAATAACGTTGAGTGTCAAGAGAATAACACTTATATCCTTTCTGAAGACGTGAGTAGCCAAATAAAAGAAATTTGATGGACTAAGAGAATAATTTATCTTGTCTATGAAAGAAGACATAAACAAAATAAACGTAGCCAAAGACATGAGGAGGAAGAGGAAACAATGGTTGATCAGGATACAGAATAGAATGAGGGACTTGATGTTGTAACACAGAGGAAGACGTTCAATTTATTAAAAAGCAAGCAGTAAGAACAGCATCAGCCCAAAAATAGAGACTGCTTTGCTGCTTGATACTTAAGATGGTAATGATCTAGACTCATAAATATAAGAAAGTAATCAAAGGTTACTAGAAATATGATCTGAGGCACCAGAATCAATGACCCACGGATTTAGAAAGGAAGACTGAGTAAGGAAGGCAATAAAATTACCAATATTGGCAATTGAAGCAACAGATGTGGTAGACTACTTTGCTACTTAATACTTAAGATAGTCCTCAAAGTCGACACCGGTAATAGTCAATGATAGAGACTAGTTGTTCAGGGTGTCAGATTGATCAGTTTTAGCAAGATTAACAGTTCAAGGAGATCGTCCATGCAACTTGTAACATTTTTTCTAAGTGTGGCCCCAACGATGGCAATAATTATACTTGGAGCAATTTTTGCTACGATCGTCTTATTCTCTTTTGAAAGAACTCTGTGATTAAAAGTGAGAGGCCAAGGCTGAGGGTCAACCATAGATGATCCGAGAACATGACTTAGACCAAAAATATGAAGGAGCCGGACAAATATCTCATAAAGGGAACAACCATAAAAGAAACTTATCCCTTTATACGAGATCTTCGACAATAGTATTACCAACTGGCAGAAGGGAATTGAATTTAGTCTTGAGGGATGCCATCAGCCAAGGAATTCTTGCATGTTTATACCCTGTTGTTTCATATTGACAGGAGTCGAGAAAACAGAATATAACCTTTAAATGTCATTAGTGTATAATAACTTAGCCTGATTTTAGTTATTAAAATAAGTTTTGTAAGCTTTATAAATGGGATACAATTGAGGGTTGATTGTTTGTCATAACTAATTGCATAGTAAAGCATCAATTTTCTTCCATTCAGTTGTATCTTTGTCCTTTAATTTTATAACTTGTATAGTTAAATGATCCTCTAAGACCGTGTCCCATACACCATAATTCAATAGAAGCAACCGATAAAGTATAATTAATGCTTCTAACCAATATTTCAGTAGAAATAGTAGTAAATGAACTATAGGAAAATGCAAAACCTATTTTGAAGCTTTCAGAAGTTATAATGACTTACAGATCAGAAGAAAAACTTATGGACAACACAGAAACAGTTTTTCGACGGCATTGGAAATTTTTTGGTGATGGTGGCGGTGGCCGATGAGTGATAGTGATGGCAAGGTATTGCTCACCGGTGTCGTCTAAAGATAGTGGCACCACCGATGAGAGCTCATGTGCACTGGAGAAACAGATTGACATCTGGTGGCTGTAGGCACTTGTCAGTGCATGGATGAGTATTCAGTGGCCTATAAACTTTGGGCTGCCATAGAATAGGTCACTGGTGGTGGCAGTAAGAGTTAACGATTGCCAAAAAGAGAGATCGATGATCGTGGCCGAAAAAATAATCTCATAGGTTACTGGCACGTGACAGCACGTCTGATGACGATCTCTTAGGTTTGGTAAGTCACCGATGATTACTACAACTGGGTGAATGATCACCAAAAATAAGAGAACACAGTGACCAAAAAATGGTAGGTGACCTTGTCAAAAAAAAAAAGACAAATCAAAAGCCAAGAGTTAATTCTACTACCATGTGAAAAAATAGAGAGAAAAAGAAGAATTCTTATTTTTGATAATGAAGAAAATACAACATTATATAAGTGAAGATTGGATTCCTATTTGGAAGGTCAATCAATCCTAATTATATGATTATCAATCTATTTCTTATTCTATAATATTAACCATCAATATATATACAAATGCCATACACATTTCAACACCCTTCAATAAGACTATTTTCATCTCCTTATCCTTGATAAGACAAAATTTGTTATGAAATTCAATGAAGATATTTTTATCAATAACAAGTATAGATACACTAATAAAGTTCTTTGTTGTTTGAGGCACATGTAAGATATTATTAAGGGTTAATATTGTTGAATTAGATTTAAGATCAGTTTTTCCAATATGTAAAATTTTTACACCAAGACCATTACCAATGATAAGTTTATCATTACCTAAAAATGTTGTTCTTGCTGTAATGTTGTTGACATCATAGGTAAGGTGGTGTGTTGCCCTTGAATTCAGATACCAGTTTGAGTTAATTAGAGCTTTTGAACTATTCTGTCTATACCAGGTATCATTAGTTGTGAGATCAGGAGCAGTCATATATGCAGTTTTATCATACACATCTGGTGCAGCAATATAGGCAACCTTATTATTTTATAAGATTCCAGAATTTTAACTTTCAGAATTTCCAAGACCATTGCCACTGTTAAAGCCATTGTTGAAACCTCCATAGCCTCTATTTTCTCTAACTCCATAATCTTTATTAAATTTGTAGTAACACTTTGATGCTGAATGCCTTTGTTTCTCAAAATTTAGAATAATAGTTTGATATTGTTATTGAAGAAATTTGGCCTTCCATACTGAGGAGTACCTTTACCACTATTATTACTAAATCTACTAAATTGAAAACCGTTTATATTATTTGTTCTATACCCATACACATTTTTAAAATTTCCTCTGCCTCTACCAAAACCTTGTCTTCCCATTACAAACATCAAGTTTTTGGATAACCATTACCATTTATTCCTCTGCCTCTTGAAGCATAGTTTGCTTCAAAGTTACTATAATCAACATTAAACACCCTTGCATTTCATTGATTTTTATTCTCTTATGCAAGCTACATAGCATATGCTTCACTAAGAGTTATAGAACTAGCTTTACTAATAATAATGGCTACTATTAAATCACGCTTATTTCTTAATCCTGACACCAAGTGCCTAACAAAGTCATTATCCTCAATTTTATAACCTATAGTGGCTAGTTCATCTACAATACCTTTTACTTTCAAAAAATAATTAGACATTGAAAGTGATCCCTTCTTAACAGTAGATAACTACATTTTCAATTATATTGCATTAGCCATCTATTGTAAGCTGAATTGACTCTCAACATGGTGTGCTGTCGTAGGCAACCAAAAAAAACCCTATACTCCTAAAAATACAAATTAGATCTCACAGTTTTATTAATTCTGAGGCTTCCGTTTCGTTCAACCAATTATGAAATTTTAGCCACGCAAGGTTATGATGAAAACTGAAGGAGAAATTAGAGCAGATAAGAGAGTGAAGTGTATATGAAGTCTTCTCTTTTCTCTCCTCTTTTACATGTTATTTATAGTATTAGAAGCCTACAAGATATCCTAAGAATATTCTAAATATTATCTTAAAATAATAGCATCCAAATCTGATTATTAAGAAAAATATTAAAAATAAAATAAAGTCCTTGTATAACTAGGATAGTGATATTTCCAGCTAGAATTTTCGTGGACCAAATAAGGAACTTCTTAAAATAAGCCGTGTCAAATCCTTGCAGGTTAAAGGATGTTCTAGAATGTCAATAGTGCTTGTATAGTAACTTCAAGCCCAATTTCGACCTTGATGCATCCAGTATCTCTCACAACTCAAAACATAAAAGTTGTAGATATTTTTCTTGGCATTCTATCATCTTGAATCATCACAATCTGATCTTGGATGAGGGAGTTATACCTACATTACAGAGTAGTGTCAAAACTGTCCAAAATCACCCAATTAGCTTCATTTTGCACTTAATGTCTCTATTTGCATCATAAATCAAAATATAAGAATAATAAGTACATTTAGACACCAAATAAATATAAAAGACTAAATATTAAGGGAGAAAAATTTAACATTGTGCATTCTCATGACAACAGTTGTCCACAATTCAAAGCTTGTTTTACTTCCAATAACAATACTCAATATAGTTTCATTAATAGTTGAAAAAAACCATCATAATAAGTTTTGATCTTGTCTAATTCAAATTTCATATTTTGGATTTTCAATCTTAATAGGCGAAGATTGATTTTGATTCATAACTCTTACATTTTATGCAAGACATATTTTGGTTCCAGTGAGTACATCCTCGAGTCGATTTCCTCTTGCAGTCGTAAGGACTTGAGATCTTTAAATGATGAAATTAAATCTATCTAGTTTTACTATTGATGAAAAATTGTAATTAAAAGAAGTCTAATTCAAAGTAGAAGTTGCTATGTGAGTTACCGAAATATTGGTATTTTCCATAACTATGGTTCTGATACTATATAAAAAATCTTGAACTTATTTGAGAATATAAAAAAGTAAAGAAAAGCTGGAGAAGCTTTAATGAAATTGAAACTGATATTATTGATCTTTCAAGAGAATAATGTTCACACACTCCCAAGAATAAAAAATACACTAAGAGTTTTGGCGGGAAAAGTAAAACTAACTAACTCATAATAAATGTGTAATTTCCACTTGCTGATGAGGCTCATTCTGTTACAATCTTAATAACAATTATAACTTCTACTTTAATCAATACTTATAAAACAAGTTTGCTAGATACTTTTAATCACCACTTGATCTGCTTACTAAAGACTGCTTGACAGTGCTTCTGATCATTATCTGATTCATCAATAAGAGCTACTTACCATAATATGCTCATCACCTGATTATTTCCTCAATACAAAAGAATAAGATGTTTTGAATTAAAATAACAACACAATATAAACCAGGCAGAAAGGAATTTTATTTTAAGGAACAGTGCAATCTAATATGAGGACTAAAAAGAGTAAGAACTGAAAATTCTCCCCAAAAGATCACCACCGTTGTATATATAGACATATGTTTCAAACTAACCTCATCAGTAAAACATGCATCTTCTTCGCTAATGCCTCCTAAACCTGGAACACCATCATTAGACATCCAAAGAATCTATAAGAATCAAATATTTAAGCTATTAGGGTTGGAAGGAACTATGGGAACAATAAACCATTAGAAAACTCATGAAACAGGAAAGATAAGTTTTATAGAAAATGAAAAGCAAGTTTTGTCTTCATCGATTAACTTTTTAACTAACAAGAAATTGGAGAACTAGGAAGTTAGAAGGGTCAAAATTAGAACTTGGAGTCACTGAAGGAGTGAACAAACTAAAACTTACAAGCAATTCAAGAATCTTAAACACGTAGAATATCTACCCTGAAAGCTATTGGTCAGCAGAGCATCATGCTTTCATGATTTATCATATCATAACAAAAAATGATGCAAAAGGCACACTTGTAACCAACAGATCACTCAAAGTCTGCAAAAACATACAAATAATAAAGGCATAAAATTGATTTCAATTTGTTTAGGTAACATAACAATGTTGGGGGCCATTAAAATCTCTCTTTAGGAATAAACCACAATTATTATATACTGTAAGAATATATAATAATTGTTATGCCATATTGATTGGTTGGCTAATGTCATCCCGATGAAGAAGGAAAATAGAAAGTTGAGGATATATGTTGACTTTACCGACCTGAATAAGGTATGCCCTAAAGATAGCTTCCCTCTCCCGAAGATAAACCAGCTGGTCAAGTCTTCATTGCAGGGCATGAGCTGCTCAATTTCATAGATGCTTTCTTTGGATACAACCAAATTCTCATGTTCCCTCCGGATGAGAAGAAAACTTCCCTTCTGACTCATCAAGGGACTTACTGTTATAAGATGATACCATTCAACCTTAAAAATACGGGGGCTGTTTACCAGAGGTTAGTGAACAAGCTGTTCAAGCCTTTGATGGCCAAAAACATAGAAGTCTATGTGGATAACATGATAGCTAAGTCCACAGAAGCTAGGAACTATGAAAAAGACCTAAAGAAGATCTTTGAAATTCTGAAGAAGCGCAATATAAAACCAAACCTTGAGAATTGTGCCTTCGGAGTTAAGTCTGGCAAGTGTTTGGGTTTTATGGTTAGAAAAATAGAATAAAGGCTAATCTAAATAAAATCCGAGCCATATTAAAGATGAAGTCTCTAAGCATAGTTAAGGAGATCCAGCGGCTTATGGAATGAGTAGCAGCTCTGAGTAGATTCATCTCCCGAACCACTGATAAATATTTTGAGTTCTTTGAAGCAATAAAAAGGAGAGAAAATAATAGGTATACCATAGAGTGTGAATAGGCTTTCCAGCAACTCAAGGCTTACCTCTCTCAAGCTGTCCACCTTATTATCCCTACTCAGGGAGATGAACTCATATTATACCTTAGTGTTTTAGATAGAGCAGTAAGTTCAGTGTTGGTCAAAGATGAGATAGGAATCTAATGACTAGTCTATTTCATCAGAAACTCCTTTATCTACCCAGAGAGCAAATACCATCCTGCGAAAAAAATAATATTGGCCCTTATAATATCAATAAGAAAGTTACGACCATACCTCCAAGCTCATACAATTATGGTTCTGACTAATCAACCGCTCATACAGATTTTACATAAGCCATGCTTATTATGTTGCCTAGTCTGATGGTCCATAGAGTTAAATAAATTTTGTTAGGGTTGATGCTTATGTGTCATCCCTGAATGTATATATACTTATATATTTATAAAAGTATACATTCTCATTAAATAATACCAATTAATATAATACTATGCAATGTAACGTTACAGACATTGTACGATCTGAAGGAGTTCAGATTAGATCTAAAGGAGTTTAGATAAAAGCCTATAGTTAGCCACGCTGAGAGATATAAATGCTAAATATTAGTACAGTTATGTGTTAGTTGGTTATAATACTTAGCAGATCTAAGAGTTGGAGCCTTTTCTGTAATGGAACATAGACATAGGAATATACCAGTAACTGTATAGTTACAAGAGTTGCAATCGGGTGCCAAAAAATGCTAATTACGCAAGTATGTTCTCGAATAATTATCCATGATCTATTTCTGTCGATGCGGGTCTGTCGGTGGATACTTTCAATATATAAATTAACATACGTCATACCTATAGGGTATAGATGGTCGTTCCTAACTGACTGTGAGTTTAGAGCTTGTATTGACATATGGGTATTCAGTTAGAACTGGATATGGGACAGACTCACAAGGGCCTCCGATAGACATCCTATGTAAGCCGTCAATTGAAGGTCCTCTCGAGTTGAGTAGTATACATGGTCCTTTAACCTGAGTACCACGGTGGGCCTGTAAATGATCCACCATACTTTGATTCCACATATGTCACAGATCTTTTATGATGTGACCGGTGGCTGTCGCTAGGTATGGTCCGATGTTTATAGAGTCTGGTGTATACAGATATGGGACCTATCAGCTTGCATAGGAAGTTAGATATCCAGATGCTTCGAGACTGTATTTCAAAAAATCTTGTGGCCACAAGTATTAATCCCAGGAAAGAGTTCCGCCAGGGTAGAACAATATCATAAAGGAGTTTGCACATATTGTTCTGTGAGATACGACTCTGGAGATAAGACATGGATGAGCACTAGAGGATTTGATGGTGATAATCTATATCTCTTCACGTCTAGGATATCATGATGGAAGGACTATACGTATGCGTTGTAACCTCAACTTGTATGGTTCAACGCGCTAATTTATATATTCGTAACATGTGTGTAGGGTAATATTCACGGACTCATAGAATAATTTCATTTGACGAATCGGGCGTGGACCTAGGGAGTCCCGTGATATGGAGTGTACTCGTTGTGCACTGGGGCAGTGTGCCGGATTAAATTGTTTAATCCAACAATATTCAGCACTACCATAGAAATACTTGCATCTGTATTTAAGTGTTAAATACAACAATTAGTCTATAATTATTATTTACTAATTGTATAAGGACAGGTGGCGCATTGTAGACCTTCAGTTGAGTTTATCCAAGTGTGAAATTTAGTAGGACCCACTAAGAGTAGACTGGGTAACTATTTATGATGGATAAAATAGTTATTTCACACTTTGATTATTTAATTGTTAAATAATCAAAATATCTCATTATTATATATTATAATATATTATTATATTATGTTATATAATATTTCATTATATATATAATAATATTTTATTTTGGGTGCCAAATAGTTGGTACCTATTAGTATTATTTTATTATTATTATTATATAATATATTATATTATATTATAGTTATATTAGATATATATATAAGTGAGAGTGTGTGAAATTGAGGTTAGGCGTGTGTTTAGTCTCGGCAATGAAATGAAAAGAAATTGAATTTCCTTTGTGTTGCCAAGAAGAAAGAAATGGAAATGGAGAAAAAAAGAAGAAAAGAAAAGAAAAGAAAAAAGAGGAACCGAACAAAAAAGGAAAAAATAAAATTATTTCATTTTTTTTCTATGGTTCCAATTGAAGCAATGGTGAATTGCTTCAAATCTCCATTTCCTTATCCTTTTAGAGAAAATGATGGAAACGCACACCTGGCCATTTTGGGGATTAAGAGTTAATCCTGTACTGGATATGGGACTGCTGTTCTAGCTCACTAAGCCCCCCTGAGTTGGTGACTAGAACTGCCCACGAGTTGGTCTCCATGCGAACGCCGAGGAAATACGTGTATAACATTACACTTTTAGGTGAGTTCTCAACCCTATTAATATATTAATGTGATTAATATATTTATTTATTGTCTTTATTATTTATTTTATGCTTTCGCTGCGTTTAATATGTATATGATACGTATTTTAGGCAATAGACATAATTACACATGCATACACCCACGTATATTAAATCCCCGACAAATTTGACCTATAGCATAAATCTCAAACAGCTATTAAAGAACGGGCCTTAGCAGATTTTATAGTAGAATGTGAATATGGAGGATTAAAAGTGGAAGAGGCATATGAAGAAAATTCTAGGAAAAATATAGCTTGGATGCTCTACATTAATAGGGCATCTAACCTTTAAGGGTGTGGAGCAAGAATAGTCTAGTCAACCTAGAGGGGATGAAAAAAGTTATGCCATCAGGTTTGAATTCAAGGCTTCCAACAACAAAGCAAAGTATGAAACCCTCTTGGACGAATTAAGGATGGCTCGAGAGGTAGCAACCATAGAAATACTAGTGATGAGTGATTCCCAATTAATGGTAAACCAAGTGAATGTTTGCTTTGAAGCTTGGAGAGAGAAGATGAAAACTTACTTGGCAAACGTTAGACGTTTGATGAACCAACTTAGAGAAACAAGAGTGGAGTTGATCCCTAGGAATGAAAACCATTGAGCAGATGTGATAGCTCGGTTAGCTTCCAACAAAGAAGCTTGGTTACTTCAGACCATCCCTATAGAGTTTATTTATATACCCAACACTTAGGAGGAGGACCAGATCATACAAATTGATCCCGAACTTAGCTGGATTGATCCAATCAGAAGCTACATCCAAGATGGAGTTCTCCCAGCAAATAAATAAGAAGCTCACAAAATCAAATATTGAGCAACTTGATATTCAATCATTGATGAAATACTATATAGACGCGGCTTCTCTCATCCTTATATGAGGTACCTGTGACAGTGAGAAGCCAAATGGGTCCTCAAAGAAATTCATTAGGGGATTTATGGTAATCACTTAGGGATGAAAGCGTTAGCTCATAAGGTGTTTAGAACTGGCTATTACTAGCCCACCATCCTCCAAGATGCCAATGATTTAGTCAGGCATTGCGACACCTATCAAAGGTTTGCAGATAAGATACTAGCACCAACCGATGAGCTAACTACTATAGCAAGGCCATAGTTATTTGTCTAATATGGCCTAAACCTAATAAGACCTTTACCCCTAAGGTAGAGGATCTTACAAGTACGTGATGGTAGTGGTGGATTATTTCACCAAGTGGATTAAAACCGAACCGCTTTAAAAGATTACCAAGAAAAATGTGTAGAATTTTATTTAGAGAAATATGATATGCCAATTTGGGATTCCCTACACAATTATCACTAATCATGAGAAGTAGTTTGATAATAACAACTTCAGATACTTCTGCAAGTAGTTAAGAGTTCAGCTCTTGTTTGCATCACCGGCCCACTCTAAAACTAATAGTCAGGTGGAATTGTCTAACAATAGCATTAAAAAAACTGCTAAAGAAAAAGCTGGCTAAGGTGGATGGAGGAATTACCTCGGGTGCTTCGGGCTCTTAGAACTACAAGTAAAACAGTCATAGAGGAAACTCCGTTCTCATTAACCTTTGATTGTGAGGCTATAATCCCTGTCGAGATCAAAACACCAATACACCAGGTGCTATATTTCTCAAAGACCACTAAAAATGAGCTAATCAAATGACATCTGGACTCAATCGAGCAGCTGAGAGAAATGGCTTAAATCTAGGTAGTTGCTAACTAACAGAAGGTTCTCAGGTATTGCAACAAGAAAGTTTGGGCACGAGAATTTATAAAAGGCAAACAGATGTTGAGAAGAGTCATCCACAACATTAGAAAGCCAATAAACAGAGTCCACGAACCTACCTAGGAGGGTCCCTTATAAAGTTGTCAGAAGGGTAAAAGAAGCCTATAAACTCGAAAGAACTGATGGCTAGTTGGTAAAAAAATCATGAAATGTTGAGCTGCTAAAGAAGTATTACCCTTGAAGCTTATGTATTATTAAACCTCATTTTGTAAGAGTAATATTCCATGTACTTCCCATAATTGAATAAAATACTACTAATTAAGTGATTTTATTTACATGTCTATGAAATTGAATGGCTACTCATACCCTAACTTATGAATGGAAAAATCAATAAAAAGGGTCAACACTCTTAGAAATAGTCCTTGTAAGGGTGCAGTACTCAAGAGGTTACCCAGAAACAACCGAAGAAGGTTAACACTCTTAGATGTAGTCCCTACAGGGGATGTGGCACTCAAGGGGTTGCCCAAGAATCAGCCGAGAAGGTTAATGATGAACATTTGAAATTACGTATTTAATAAAGGTTTTACATCATTATTTTGCATTACTAGTATTATTAACCTTCCTAACTTAAGCGTGTTTACAATATTATATCTAATTAGCTTTTAACTGTTTTACGGTAGGTTCGGTAAACTGAACATAACTTTCTACCTACAAATCCAAATGGAGTGATTCTTGATCCTATAAAGATCTGACTTGATGGGATAAAATATTGGATTTCATAAAAAAAATTTAATTCGAGAATTTAGAGGGTGAAAAATAATATAGAAGAGAACTGATCTGCAGCATAGGCCCAGTCCGAACAGTCTGCAATATTGAGCCCATAACTATAGAAATACATATCTAATATAAGAGACTTATTTACAATTTTAATTTTTTAAGTGGAAGCTAACTTAGACCACATCAATTCCAAATTAGATAATCAAGTAAGTGCATTAATGATAATCAGTGCAAATTAGTTGCCTCCCTCATTAACTTTTATCATCCAAGTGGTTCCCTCCTCATTTGTTTTATATTATTCATATTTTTTCATAAATAGATGGCATGTTATGCCCAAAGTATATAATTAAAGAGCTAGATTTTAGTTCAAAATACTTGCCTTTTATATTATCTCTTTAGAGTATTATTTATTTCATTTACTATTCTAAAGTTCATGATATTTCTTCTTCCATCTATTTCTTTTAATTTTATTATGTCCAAGTAATTTTCAAATTTACTAAGATGAAATGGTGAAACTCTTGGTAAGATAAAAAGATACACTTCAACTATTATTCTAAAATTTAATGTTCCATTCTTAAGTTAAGTAAATTTATAAATGATGTATTTGTTTTATTTTGCAATATTGATATCCTTTCTTGCAAAGTGGTGAATCTTGATTTATTATAGACAATATTTATAGTTGGCACAATAAATTCTTGAAACATTTATAAGATTTGGCGTAAATATCATTTCTTGTAAAGTGTGAGTCATAATTTATTGTAGAAAAATATAAAGATTGGTATAATAAATACTTGAACCCATTTATAAGATTTGGTGTATAATAATTAAAAGAATAAATACAAGTTAATATATAAATGGTAATGAACTTTAATTATTATATATTCTGATTAAAACCTCTTTTATGTGAAGATTCCAATTGAGTTATAAAAAGAGTTAAATATATTCTCATTTCATATGCCAATAGTGGATCCCCCTAATCTTAACATTGATAAGGGCAAATTTGTTATATATTTTCTCATGTTTTTATTATTGATATTTTATGATTTTATGAGAATAGATGGCTATTTATGTGCATTATTGTTATTTATAGGTGATGAACACTTGAAATTACACATTTAATAAGAGTTTTACATGATTGTTTTGTATTACTAGTGTATTTAATTTTCTTAACTTAAGTATGTTTACAATATTGTACTTAATTATCTTATAACTGTTTTGTGGCAGGTTCGGTAAAATGGGCATAACTTTCTACATAAAGATCCAATTGAGGTGATTCTTAATCCTGTGCAGAGCTGACTCAATGGGATAAAATATTGTATTTCAAAACGCATTGTAAATTTGAGTGTTTAGAGGGTAAAAATTGTCCTAGAACAGAATTGATCTGCAGTACAGGCCCAGTTTGAACAGTTATCAGTATTTGGCCCATAACTATAGAAATACGTATCTAATACGTATGAGATCACTCAATTTGGAAAGATAAGAGACTTATCTACAACTTTTATGTTTTGAGTGACAGCTAATTCGGATCACATCAATTCCAAATTGGATAATCAAGTGGGTGCCCAAGTGATAATGAATGCAAATTATTTTGCCACCATTCTTGACTTTCATCAACCAAGTGGTTCCCTCCAAATTTGTCTCGATTTATCCATGTTTTTCTATAAATAGGTGGCTTGTTTATGCCTAAGGAATGTAATTAGAAAGTTAGAATTTAGTTCAAAATACTTTTCCTTTGTATCCATTTCCTTGTACTATTATTTCTCTTGTTTACTATTAAGTCATGTTATTTCTTCTTCCATTTCTTTTCTTTTCATTTAGTTTTATTATGTCCAAATAATTTTTTTTAAGCTAAGGTGAAAGGGTGAAGCTCTTGGCAAGGTAATAAGATATGTTTAATATTTATTCATGAATTTAATGCTTCATTTTTAAGTTATGCAAATTTATATATGATGTATTTATTTTGTTTGTAGAATTAATACCCTTTCTTCTAAAGTGGTGATTCTTGATTTATTATTGACAAACTTAATACTTGGCACAATAAATTCTTGAAACCATTTACAAGATTTGGTTTATATAACCTTTCTTGTAAAGTGAGAGTCTTGATTTATTGTAGACAAATATAAAGATTGGCATAATAAATACTTGAACCCATTTATAAGATTTGGTGTATAATAATTGAAAGAAATAAATACTAATCAATATATAAATGATGATGAACGTTAATTGCTATATTTTCCGGTTGGAACCTCCTTTGTGTGAGGATTCCAATTGAGTTATAAAAAAATAAAAAGTTAAATATATTCTTATTTCTTATGCCAAGAGTGAATCTCCATAACCTTAGCTTTTTATTTGAATTGGTTAATTGAAATAATATTTACAAACATCTTATACTGCATTAATTATCTTTAAAGTGTTTATAATTTGTAATTTTAATTCTACTTCCCTGTGGATCGACCCCGTTCTCATCGGGTTATTTATTACTTCGACAATCCTGCACTTGGGAATAACTTCTATATTCTGGACGTGTCAATAGGGACTTGAACGAAATTTAAAGAAAGAACGCAAAAAGAGCGAAAACGGGGACTAAAATGTAAAGTTTTCAAAATATGTGTCCATCGCCCCGGCGCCACAAGGATTGTCACCCCAACGACAACTTCATAGCGCGCCAGCGGTAGTGCGAGTCCTAGTCCGATGAGAATTGAGATTTTCAAGCTCATATCAATCCCTATAAAAAGCCACTCATTCCCAACCTTCAAGAATCATCCAAAGAGACCAGAGAAGAACCTAGAGCAAGAAAAAGAGAACTTAGAGCAGTTCAAGAGCACCAACAATCTAGAGCAACATCAATCAAGAGCAATTCGACGTCTACATCAGTTTGCGATTGATTGTATCATGTTTTATTTTTATTTTTATTGCTATGATTCTCTTGTAGCTATGAACTAATTTATTTTCTAGGGTTAATATTTGAACTCAATATGTGCGCTTAAATTGCCATATCTTTTTAATATTTAATAAACTTAGTCTTTTATTATTTAAATTACTTCTATTTAATGCTTCAATATATCTGGCCAATAAATGGTGAATGAGTTAGTAATATTATTGATAAACTCGGAAGAGGAATCATAATATTTAGACCTAGGTAATTTGATGCATGATTGTAGAGTAATATTCAATATTACATATGCAAGTTTTAGCTTAGGATAAGAATATACCTAGTTGGCATGTATGATCAATAAGATCTAATCTTAATGAACCTCAGTTTATTACAAGTACCATAGGAATATAGGTATTTGGTAAATTAGAGTATACTTGCATGACCTTGGAAGAGGCTTGTGAATACATTAGCGTCTTGATCAATAATAAAGACTAAGTGAGTTAAATATTAAATGATTAATCATTAAAAAGCATATTGAGGGATAATATTAATCCTAGGTTTTCTCTACGTTGCTATCTTTAAATCTCATTGCATTGTGTTTTGCTTTTATATTTCTTACATTCATTCTTAGATTTTTATTTATCTGAATAGTTATTAGGAAGACATAATTTTAGTAATTGGTTAAAAAGAAAACATTATCCCTGTGGGTTCGACATTCGACTTATTTAGTCTCTTTATTACTTGCATACGATAGTGTATACTTGCACTTAATTTTATGATATAGATATATCGCATCAAACATGTATTTTAAATGGTTATTTGAATTATTATTTGCAAACATCTTATATTACTTTACTTGTCTTTAGAGTATTTATAGTTTGTAATTTTAATTCCACTTCATCGTGGATCGACTTCGTTCTCACTTGGTTATTTATTCTTCAAAAATCTTGTACTTGAGAATAAACTCCTATATTTTAGACAGGTCAATTAACGCTCTTAGAGGTAATCCTTGTAGGGCTGCGGCATTCAATAGGTTACCCAGGATCACCCGAGCAAGATTAACGCTCTTAGAGGTAGTCCTTACAGGGGTGCGGCACTCAAGAGTTTACCTAGGACTGATCAAGCAGAGCCAACGCTCTTAGAGGTAGTCCCTATAGGGGTGCGGCACTCCAGAGATTACCCAAGAATAACCCAGTAGGATTAACGCTCTTAGAGATAGTCCCTATAGGGGTGTAACAGTCATGGGGTTGCCCAAGAATCAGCTGAGAAGGCCAACGCTCTTAGAGGTTGTCCCTGTAAGGGGTGTAACTCTCAAGAGGTTACCCAAGAATAATCGATCAAAGCCAACACTCTTACAGGTAGTCCTAGTAGAGGTACGGTACTCAAGAGGCTACCCATGAACAACCAAGCAGATTTAATGCTCTTAGAGGTAGTCCCTACAAAGGTACTACACTCAAGTGGTTACCCAATAATAGCCGAGCAAGGTTAACTCTCTTAAAAGTAGTCCCTGTAGGTATGCAGCACTCAAAAGTTTACCTAGGATCGGCCAAGCAAGGGTAACACTTATGTACTCAAAATAATCAACCGAGCAGGATTAATATCCTTTAGTTCTATAAAAGAGTACATCACTTAAAAGTGTTGGGTGTGTTGGGGTACGAATTTAACTTAGGGTTCTTGCATGTGGGTTTGTGTTCATCATACAAACAATATACATATCTCATACATACATGTGCACAGCGGAAGATTAAATACAATGAACACAGAAAATAACATTTTATTTAACTGAAATTCGAGATTGAGAAAATCACCAATGAAGCCTTTGGATTAATTTTCTTTGAAGTCCACCATGAAATGAATCTTTGATCAATTCTAGCAATCAACAAGGGTGGGTTTGATTGTCTAGAATGGCAGCATCTTAATCCAGCATATGTGTTTAACTCTTAAACATTTTACAAAGTTAAACCATTTAACTTAATTAAATTTGTTTTTCCTTTTATTCAACTCTTGAATAAATAAAACAAATCTTGTTTTTAGTTATTACATTTAGTAACCATTAATTCAATTTGTTTTGTTGTTCTAACACTTAAAATACAAAACAAACAATTTCAATTTCTCAAATTGAATTGGCTCCCAAAATGCAAAACCTAAAAACTAAATCAATTTTTCAAATTATGAATTTTGAATTTCATTTCACTTTATATACAAATGCATTAATTCCAAACTAATTTGAATTTCATTTGCATTTCATTTGGCTTAACCTAACCTTAGTTAACATTTAACCATAGTTAGATTATTTTAACTTAACCTTTAAGTTAATAAATATTTAATTAATTTAACCATAGTTAACTAACTTAACCATGGTTAGGTTAACCTTTACTTAACCTTTAAGTAAGGTTAACTTAATTAACTATATGATTAACCTTTAATCATAGTTAAATTAAATTATTTATTTAACAATTAAATAAATAAATATTTATTTTAATTATTTAACAATTAAATAATCATAAAGTGAAATTACTTTTATATCCTTACTCGGTTACCAAGTTAACCTAAAGTGGGTCCCACCATTTAACCATATACTTTAGTTAACGTAACCTTAGTAATTGCTGAATTATACTGTATTGAACAATTCAATACGGTACACTGCCCAATTGCTCAAAGAGTACATTTCATATTGGGACTCTCTAGGTCTACACCCGATTTGTCAAATGGAACTGTTCCATTAATCCGTAATCGATGCCCCACGCACACGTTACGAATATTACAAATCAGCGTGTCAGACCATACAAGTTGAGGTCATAACGTATACGTATAATCCTTCCATCATTTATACCCTGGATGTGCGGGGATATAGATCAACACCGTCAAATCCCCATTTGCTCATCCACAATCTTATCTCCAGATTCGTATCTCGATAAACAATATACGCAAACACTTTTGCTATATTGTTTAACCCTATGGGAAACTCTTTTCCCGGGTTTATGCTTGTGGCCACAAGACTTTATGAAATACAACCTCGGAGCATCGGATATACAACTTACCTACGTAAGCTGACGGATCCCTTATCTACGCACACCGGACTCCATGAGCATCGGACCATACCCAGCGACACATAGCGGTCAGACCATGAAAGGTCTCTGACATATGTGGAACCAAAGCATGATGGATCACTCACAAGACCACCGTGGCGCTCAGGTCAAAGGACCACGAATACTACTCAACTCGAGAGGACCTTCCTTTGACGGTGTCATAGGATATCTATTGGGGTCCTCATAAGTCTGTTCAGTATCCAGTCTTGACTGGATACCCGCATGCCTATACAAGCTCTAAGCTCATGGTCAGCTAAGAACAACCATCTGAACCAGTCAGATATAAACATACACTAATCTATATAAAGTGAATCACCGATAGACCCGCATTGGTGATTATAGATCAGGAACATTATCTTTGAGACATACTTACATAATGATATTTCTTAACTCCTATTGCAACTCTTTACAATTATATCATTACAAGTATACTCTCAGGTCTTTGTCCCATTATAGACAAGGTTCTAACTCTTTAGACCTCGCTGACTCTTATAACCTGCTAACTCTTAACAGTGCTAACTTTTAGCATTTATAACTCTCAGCGTTGCTAACTATTAGTTCTGATCTAAACTCCTTTAGACCAGATCTGAACTCTTTCAGATCAAACAATGTCTCTAATGTTACAAGCATTATACCATATTAATATGATATTAACAATCTTTATTCGAAATGTTTATTGTATAAATATTAACAATTAATATTCATACAATATTGGAATGGCACGTGAGCACCAGCTCCAACAAAAAGGAGTTACCCTATGGCTGGCAAAGGTACACTCAGTATACTTTAAAGATTGAACAGATATCCTTCCACCTGCTCGACATCATCCAACTAGTATACCAAAAAAACTGTGAGTTTCCCTAAAGAATATTAAGCACACCCTTGATGCCCGAACAATCTTCTCTTTATCAACTGTTCTTACTATTTGGGATTGGATTATTTCTAACATTATGCAATTAAACAAGTTTTTCTATGCAGATTGTCACATGCTGCAACGAAAATCCAAACAGGATTTCCTCTAATAGAATTAACATCATTTTATTATCATTAGTTCGTTCATGCAAAAAAAATAATGATACTTTTCAAATATAAGTGAAGGCAAGCAAGTATAAAGACAAATAGGAAAGGAAAAAACTTGCAAAAAAATAAAAAGAACTATAGTTTAGCACTATGGTTCAGAATTACAAAAAAGGAAAAAAGAAAAGTTACACAAAACAGAAAGAAAAATAAAAGAGATCTCCATTAGGCGACTGGAGCAGTATCAAAGTACTCTAGGTCAATGATGGCGACACTCTCTAAAGCTGCAACAGCAGCAGTTGAGACCTCTCTTGGTGGAGGAATTGGCTGAAGATCCTCGTTCTAGGATTCTTGAACTGTAGCCTTGAAAGGAGCCAAGACAGTAACTGGTTACTGGGTAGGTGGACCTTAAGTAGCTGTTTGAATCAAATGAGTAGTGTCCGTAGCCTAAACGGTCTGAACTAGGTTAACAGCTTCAGCCTCTTGAGCTTGAAGGGTCTCTCCCTCAGGGCCCGACCCCTCTGAAACCATGTTCCACATCCCTTGCAAGTTGATATCTAGGTAGCTCTCCTCAAAGAGGCCAACTAGCCTCTAGAAACCCTCGACCACACCTTGGTGGAAGCCATCAACATGACCAGTAGTCTAGGAGCCTTGCAATTATTTGACCCAAGCAACTTGGTCTCTCCTGATCTGTTCGATCAGCTTCCTTTCCCTTAGAGCCATTGCCAATTGCCTTTGCTGCTTGTCATTCTAATTAACCATCTCAGCATCCCGGTTCTCAACAATGGCTACTGAGTTAACCATCTCCTACTCTAACGACCTTTCCTTTTAGCCTGTAATACTTCTTATCTCACATTTTTTAGGCTATCCTCAGCCTGGTAGGCCCTTACCCTTATATCCATAATCTTGGTTTGGAATTGAGAAAAAGAATAGGCATACTACAAGTAAAAAAATTCGATCAGTATAAAAAAAAAGATGCAATAAAACAAAAAGAAAGTAAATATAAATAGAGAAGAGCCTTACATTTAGGGTAAAACTAGGGCAGCATTAAAACCTATTATGGGGTCCAAGGCAAAGCCTTAAGCATCCCAGATAGGGTCTACATAGCATTCCAGCTCCTGCATCACCGGAATCATGTATGTTACATCACCCATCCATTTCGGTACCAGCATATTGGAGTCACAGTCAAAATAAGACCTTTCCTTATCAGAGACACCTATGAGCCCCCTGAGCTAGACTCCTCAATTAGTGTGGGAGGCTATAGGGAAGTATGTACCGGGGTCCATACTGGAGTGGTATGGCCTCTACTTTGAGAGGTAGCCTGAATAGGGCGAGGGCTGATGCTCCTTCCCTCTCTGAAGGCCTCGAGTCTTTACCTCCCTAGGGGTTTCCTCTAAAAGAGCCCACTCGGATCCCTGTGTAAGGTATTGTTCACTTTGGGGTTCACGCACGCGTCCTTCCCTTTTATGATTTTTTTCTTTATGGGCGGAACGAATCACCATCCCCAAAAAGTGCCTCGTAAGGGTAGGGTGATTTCTCTTTATAAGGCCTTCACTTTAGACGAGTCTGCCCGATGTGAGATTTAGGTCGTTACAATACCCTCATCATTGAAACAGAGCCATCCTCGGCTCTGATATCAAATGAAAGAGCCGACTCGAATCCCTGTGCATTATCCATTTTGGGGTTCACGCACGCGTCCTTCCCCCTCACAATTTTTTCCTTTATGGGCGGAACAAATCACCATCCCTAAAAGACGCCTCGCAAGGGTAGGGGGAATTTCTCCTTATAAGGCCTTCACTTTGGACGAGTCTGCCCGATTTAGAATTTGGGTTGTTACATCCTTGGCCCTTACCAATTTAGTCAACCGATCCATATCCTTCTTGAGCAGAAGCCCTGGCCCAGCCTCTTCCTTTTTGGTTGAAGAGAAACAATATCACATTGTTAAGATTAAGGTCACCTTGACCTCTTCACGTCGAATCGAAGCCTTCAGTTCTCCCCCTCTTCCTTATGTCATCTCTACCTTGCTCAACCATTCCTACAAAAAAGAAATGAAGTTAGTAAATGAAATAACAGCTCAAACTGAAAAATAAATGTAAGAATGACTTAATTGACTTATTGCGCTCGCGAGATGTTTTACTGAGGACCTCGGACACTAAGCTTGATTGCATAAGACTAGCAAGAGATAATAAATCCTGCACATGAGAAATATAGCAAGAGCAGCTTCGATCCAAGCATGCCTATTTTTGAATACCTTGAAATTGGTCGCCAAGTCTCTGAAATTCAAGTATTAATTAATGAAGAATGGAAGAATTGGTGGTAATTAAAGAATCAGATAAGGAAAAAGAGAGATATACATTCAACACAAAGTTTGAAGGGACGACCCAATTTCCTCCTCTACGCTCAGCAACTGCCTGACCTTACTCACCTCCGACAAAGAACCAATTCTCCTTCTAACTCTTAATAGAAGAAAGGCGGCCAAGAATAGGGTTCTGAAGACCATAAAAAGAAAGATAATATAAGCCTCTCTACTCTCCAGTACTGCTCTTAATGTAGTAACCACTTATCCAACACCTAAAAGAATAAATATTTATATATGTATAATATTCATATTTTATTTGTATGTGGATGATACTTAATTTATGTATTTTTATTAGTATTATTTGTATAGATTAAGGACATACTATTAGTATTGGGTTTATTTGCAAGACTTTAGATTTATTTTAAGGACCAAATTATAATACTTTGAAAGTTTTGGGGGTTAATTTTTAAATATTAAAAGTTACCCTCTTAGTATAAAAATAAACATTTTAAACCCTAATTTACTTATTTTTGGGTCGAGCCATCCCTTTAGAGAGAGAAATAGAGGGGAGAGAAAAAGAAGAAGAAGAAGAAATTAGAATTTTGGATCTTAAGAGGTATATCATAACTATTTTTCAATTTATTAGTGTTAATTAAGTTAATTCCTTTAAGTTTTGATTTCTGAAAAAATAAAAATTTGGGGGTTTGATGTGGATTTTGTAAGATATATTGAGAATTGATGATGATTATGTAGATACCTTGATAAATCATGATGAATTACAGAATTTTTACTTGATAGTCTCTTGATTTGGAAATTTTATAAATTGCTGTACTTTGATTCTGGTATTGGCCTTTGAGACTATGAAACTAGACATGTATAAAATCATTTAAGACTTTAAATCAATTAACAATTTCAGAAATTGAATTTTTAGTGAATTTACCAATATGACCCTGAAATTTTGGAAATTTCCTATATTAACAATATAATATAGTGACAAATATTTTTGATCTGCTGAATGATCTTCAAAAATTATGAATTTCTGGAATATGATAAATTTATATGTCTAATAAGATATATTCAAAATGTAGAATTTATATTAATGTGGTTAAATTGTTATGATTTTCTAAAATATATCAGCTCATTGCAGTATTTGATTAACAGAATTTTAAAGCTATGGAATAAACTAATTTTAAAATAGTTTTGGTAGGGATTTTGAAGTGGAATATTTATCATGGATTTATATATGTGTCAAGAGTAATTATGTATTTTTATAATTTTTGAATTAGTATATGAGTTTATAAAATTTAGAGACTGAATACTATTCAGTAAATATCTTGATCCCGCCAGAATAATAGTTTGGATTTGATGGTGTTTATAAAATGGATTGTGTAGGAATTATGATATAATATTCATATATAAGGAGGATATATAAGTTAAGAAAAATATATTCTGATTTTGAAGTAATTAGACATCATTTGATGTATAAAAGGTTTTTGTTAAATGTAAGTGGTCAGAATGACAAGTTTTGAGAAACCAAGTAATTAGACCAATTCGATGTGATAAGTACAATATGTGTAATTTTGTAAGCTATTTAAAGTATTTTTGCGAATGTTGAGGCTTATAAAAGGATTAATCTCCATTGATAGGTTAAGGAGAATTAAACTTTGTAGCCGAAAGTGCTAAAAGGTAAGTATATTAGACTTTTACTGAAATCACAATAAGCATAGTAATTGTCTATGTATGATTTTGTAAATGTGCTTAGAAATATGTTTATGTTATGCCAAAGTATATTTGATATGAAATGTGAAAGACATATGTTTATGAATGTGAGTATTGACATTGAGCATAGACATACATGTGTTTATGAAAGTGAGCTTTTAAAATAAAATGTGTTTAACAAAGAAAGCTTTTGAAGTGGAAAATATCCATGAGATACGTTTTGTGTTTTGAGGATGCTTGAACTCACTATTTACTTAGTCGGCATCTTATGTGATTTGTGGAGCCTTTATGTGTGGCCTTTTATTTGGTATTGGTATATGTAATGTGTTCTGTATGTAGGAAGGATCCTATTAGTACTTAAAGGAAGATTAAGTCATCACATTCGTGTGGTGGCGTATTGGTGCATGTGAGAGGACTCACCGATGATCAGGGTGAGGGTTTGGCTCTTACCTTCGAGCATGAGCATTATATATGTGTAATTTAAACCTCACTTGTACTATTCCTCTCATACAGTATGTCACCTACGAGTAACATTTGGCTCATTATGTAATATGTGATATGAAAGTCCTACTAAGTAGTAGTTAAGTTATGGTATTCCTATTATATATTTTGAAAGAATGTGTAAGCGCTTACTTGACATATGATTTGATAAGATTGTGATTTTGATTTATCATAGTATATCATACACATGCATTGTATATATATATGTATTTGTATTTTGATATATGAAAAACCAGTATGCTTACTGAGTTTCATACTCATTATAATTTATGGTGATTTCAGGTAAATAAGGTACATGTATGCTTAGCGGATTTGGCAAGACTTCTGTTATCCCTTGGGTTCCCTAAGTTGTTAGGTTGCTCAGTGTTTCATTTATGGACACGTAGTTTAAGATATTTTATTTGTCCCTATTAAATAAATACTTATGTATTATTTTATTATATGTGGTTGTATTTGATTTATGTTTCACCAAGTATGGTCATGAGTGGAACTTTGTGTTGAACTTACTAGCAACTTACTAAGGATTCCTATGTAGAATTTAAGTTTGAAATTTTATGCAATATTAATTATGAGTGCACATTATTGAATGAGTGTAAATCATGTCGTGTGTCAGATCTTTTGGGTCTAGAACATGACACTTAAAGTGTAAATGGTGTAACTCCTGATAAAGGGGTGAAGACAGCCTTGCCCTTGCTCACAAGATATATAGACCTACCAGGACCCTCTAAAAGTTGAGGACCAATTGAGAGGGGGCTACACCTAAGTGAGTCAGTATTCTAGCAAAATAAGGTTGTATAGGGAGCCTAAGACCCAACCTATAAAACTCAAAGTGAATCGTTACTTCCCCATCTGAGGGGCTGCTAGGGAAGTCATCAAGTGATGAAAGCCGAAGGGTCACAGTCTCAAGGATGTTATACGTTGCCCTTAAAAAATCTAGGTCTACTTGGGTCATCCTGGATCTCTGGTACCTCCGATCCATTTCAAACGCAAAAACCTTAATGTTAGAGAGCCCCACAAGCTCCCAAGCATGGTCCTTAGGATCAACCTCTAATTCACCTTCACCCTCTATACCTAAGACTAGCTCAGAGTCATTAAGGACTGCTACGGAAGTGGAGGCCACATTACCTGCTGAGGTGGAAGCCACGCCACCTCTATTGGCCTCATCTATCTTCCTGACAAGTATTATCTCAGGACTTTCAGTGTCCTCTTCAACAACCATGTTAGTAGCAGGAAGGCCTAAATCGTTTCTACGTCCTAAAGTTATGAAAGTAAATTTTCCTAGAAACTAAACCAATAATAAATGTAAGAAAATAGACAACATTAAGATTCAGAATATGGCATTCTACTAAGGAACATAAATAACAAACAAAATATGACAGAAGAACTTGGAAAAAAGACGAAAAAAAGTGTGAATCATCTGTTGAAGTGTAGAAATCAGAAGAAAATGCACCCTCCAAACTGATGATCACCAAAACGTCTTAACACCAAAAGTTTTGATCTCATAGTCATTGGAGAAAGATAACGATAATAAGCAAAGGAAGGGTTTTCACCCAGAGAGAGGCTTTATATAGTCTTTAGGTGAAAGATAATTGTGACTGTTCAAATAAAATGAACAATTACAATCGTTGTACGGGTTCAAGAGACGTCTTTTTAAAGAACTGATAATTTATTTCATATCAGCAGACACCATCAATTCATGTCGCCTTAGCTGCCCTTCATTTGGACCGTTCAATTCAAAAATCAATAGACCAAATCTTTCAAGTCGCCATAATGTCACTTCAATTCTAAATAGACACCACGTTCCATTTCATTCTCCCATAGCCACACGATGCAAGATAAACAAACAATTAAGATTGATTCCCACATTATAAGCACCATTTCAAATATTGCAAGCATGATGTTTCAGGATCTGTGTCATGATGGTTCATAAATGCCAAAGATTTGAAAAGAAGTATAAAGCTGAAGGGGACCAAAAGCAATCTGCTTAGAGCCAGCTGAACATCTTCAAAATATGCAATAAACACTAAATAGTTACAATGTATATATCAAGGTAGTACTCTAGACACCGACCAACAACAATACGAACCTATTTGAAGGCGAGTGATCCACTTGGGTCTTTTTGGGACACAACACATGCCAAGTAGAAACAAAAACAAAATAAAAGAAGTTTCCAGGTTTGATTAATCAAAACTAAAAACTGGCAGACCCATGTTCCCCCTTGAAACTCTCCAAAGGCCGAAGTAACAAGCCCGCAGCCTGCTTTACCCAGATAAACAGGCCCAAGAGCCCAATACTGGGGTCGATAACTTGCTTCACTTAAGAGAACTAGCCCAAATGCCCAATACCAAGGTCAATAACTTAACACTCCGATTAGCTCAAAATTCGCCCAAGCCTAAACCATTTCAAATATTGCAAGCATGATGTTTCAGGATCTGTGTCATGATGGTTCATAAATGCCAAAGATTTGAAAAGAAGTATAAAGCTGAAGGGGACCAAAAGCAATCTGCTTAGAGCCAGCTGAACATCTTCAAAATATGCAACAAACACTAAATAGTTACAATGTATATATCAAGGTAGTACTCTAGACACCGACCAACAACAATACGAACCTATTTGAAGGCGAGTGATCCACTTGGGTCTTTTTGGGACACAACACATGCCAAGTAGAAACAAAAACAAAATAAAAGAAGTTTCCAGGTTTGATTAATCAAAACTAAAAATTGGCAGACCCATGTTCCCCCTTGAAACTCTCCAAAGGCCGAAGTAACAAGCCCGCAGCCTGCTTTACCCAGATAAACAGGCCCAAGAGCCCAATACTGGGGTCGATAACTTGCTTCACTTAAGAGAACTAGCCCAAATGCCCAATACCAAGGTCAATAACTTAACACTCCGATTAGCTCAAAATTCGCCCAAGCCTAAACCATTTCAAATATTGCAAGCATGATGTTTCAGGATCTGTGTTATGATGGTTCATAAATGCCAAAGATTTGAAAAGAAGTATAAAGCTGAAGGGGACCAAAAGCAATCTGCTTAGAGCCAGCTGAACATCTTCAAAATATGCAACAAACACTAAATAGTTACAATGTATATATCAAGGTAGTACTCTAGACACCGACCAACAACAATACGAACCTATTTGAAGGCGAGTGATCCACTTGGGTCTTTTTGGGACACAACACATGCCAAGTAGAAACAAAAACAAAATAAAAGAAGTTTCCAGGTTTGATTAATCAAAACTAAAAATTGGCAGACCCATGTTCCCCCTTGAAACTCTCCAAAGGCCGAAGTAACAAGCCCGCAGCCTGCTTTACCCAGATAAACAGGCCCAAGAGCCCAATACTGGGGTCGATAACTTGCTTCACTTAAGAGAACTAGCCCAAATGCCCAATACCAAGGTCAATAACTTAACACTCCGATTAGCTCAAAATTCGCCCAAGCCTAAACCCTCATGCATGGTCCTTCATAGCCAATACTTAAAGATCCTGGCCAAGAAAGTATGAATGCCTTGAGTAGATCAACACAGAAAATAGGACGAGCCGATCATCAGCAAGAATTCCTAAGACTACCTGGATAATAAAAAATGTTGAGTAGCCAGGTCGGCTATTTTAGAATGCTAGTTTCTCAGACAATGAAAGAGATGCTAACTCAATGACCCATATAAGGCAAGCCAGTAAGTAGGACAGCTTGCACCACCATTAAAGAAAGTTTCTCTAATTTGGGAATTAGTATCCCCCAAGTCAAGCAAGATAGACATCCTGATCGCTTGCCGTCATTCACTCCAATCAATCTGGCAATGACCTAAGTATCCATCTATAAAGTCTTCTAAGTCTGATGCTATATAAAGAGAAGAAACAACTAGAAACAAGTTCTAATTTTGAACTCTATATACAAAAACTTCTCTTAACACTCTCCTGGTTTCTACACTGTCCACCAGAAAGCTAACTTAAGCATCGGAGGGTCTTCGCCAAAACTGCCACCGACGAAGTCTTAGCGAGAGTGTCTTTCTAGTATTTTACAAGAGTAGCAGAAGCAAGAAGTCCAATAAGGCTCAGAACCATAGCTCATAGTTCTAATTCCCTCTTCAAATAAATTTAAACCTCATTGACATGAAATAGCTATTTTTTTTATCAACAATTTCATATATCCCCCGATAAAGAATTACATTCTAATCAAATGGATTAAAATAAACTAGCCACTTAGATATAACATAAAAAAGCTGAGATCAAAAGCTTGTTGTGTAATTTGTAACTGTAAGAAAGTTTGACACCGTGGAAAAGAAATTATGAAGTTTAATAAGCAAATTAAAACAAGTCATATTATAAATCTTCCTATGATATGCAAATAAGATTAAATGTATGCATTATAGTATGCTGACCTGATGAACACATGAAAATGCATGTTGTTAAGAGATTCAATCACCATTTAATGTCACTAATTTTAGTATTTTCTGTATTTTTAGCTTGAAATAAAGTGTTCTCCTTAAATTGTGATTAATGAATGTTATTTGGACAAGTTTACGTAAACTGGACATAACTCTCAATGTAGAAATCAAAATGAAGAAATTCTTGAACCTGGTACAACATGACTCAATCTTACACAAATTTGAAGAATAGTGGAAAAGCCAAATCCAACATGTTATGGGCCAAAAATTGAGATACAACAAAATCGGACTACAACTCTTACCCAGCTTGACCCAACTCACGTATTTGGACCGTATCTCAAAAAATACGTACTCAATTGGTATAATTCTTGAAGCTTTGAATTTCTAACTTAACTATCAACAACTCGTATGTTTATGGTAAAGTCCAAATCAGCCGTTATCATGGACCAAATCGCATTGCAAGTAGGTAAAATGGTTGTTGGCAGAATTCTGATGTATCTTTGGAATTTTGCTCATATCTCATTGGATACTCATCCAATTTGCATGAAATTAGTGTCTATGGAAAGAAGAGTCCAAATTCTACAACTTTCATGTCATCTAAAGAAGCTGAATTGATCATTTACATTATCAAAAATGTGTTGCAAGTGGATACATGAGTTATTGGCTTAAAATTATTGAAGATTGATGTCATCCATGACATATGTCCATTCATTGCCTATATAAGGAGACCCTTAGGACATTTTTAGGAGATAATTCTCTCTTCTTTTATTCTCATTAACATGTATTGTAATTTAGGCTAGAGTTCCTAGCAAGGCTAAGAGATGAACTTTTATGTGTAGTAAATCTACTTCCATGCTTTGATTCGGTGTCAAGAGCTATAAATGTTGTAAGTTTGGTTTTGATTAAACTCTTATCTATTTTATTTTCTATAATCCAGAGGTTATAATTCTCATGTCTCATATATGTTCAGTCATGCTTTTCTTATGTGATTCATGTTGATTTATAATTGTTACTGGTTACATTGTTTTATATGTTAATCTTTTACTGCAGTATTGTCAATTTGATATATTGTCGATCTTGGATAACATGTAAGGGCAATAAATGTTTGATATTCAAGTTAATATTTTACTGCAATATTGTCAAAATGATATATTGTCGATCTTAGATAACTTGTATAAATAACATGATGTGTGTTAATGCTTGCAAAGAGTTTAACTAAATCAAATACATGTGTTATCAAATGTGCTATATATTACATACCTTCCGATTAATTGTTTGGGATGTGAAACTTTCAGTTGAGTTATAAATATCGAATCAAAGTATAGAGTAGATTTATAAAGCATAATTGTGATTCTCAAAGCCTTGCTTAAATCATCATAAGACATTTTCCTCAATTCATAGACAATTCTATCTCATCCGTTTAAATCAATTAACCCTTTGCTACTGCTTTAATATTTTACTTCACTAACCTATTTTGCCAAGAGCTTCCTCGTGGGATCGACACCTTAATCTATACTGCGATAGCCGCGTTATATTTTGAGCGTAAACATAACCTAAACATCAGAATCTGCGATGAGAGCAGCAAGTTTCTTGCTTACTTCTTTAAATTGATCTTCGTCAATCATAACCTATTATAATTTGAAAAAGAAAAAAGGATAACTAAAACCTCAAAAAAGCTTCTACATCAACAAAAGGGCTAGTGACACACAACTATAATCTTGTGGTGCATATCATTAGCTATACCTCAATTAGGTTAAAGCTGCGCCTTCCAGCAAACTTTTTAGTTATAGGTTCTGTTACGAATATCAAGTCATACTCTTTAGTTTAACACCCTTATGACATCAACTAAACCACAGCCTTAATACCCTTTTAACTCTATGCACTGAAGAAATCATAACTCACACCATAAGTAAAACACATAAGATCAACATATCAATAAAGATAAAGAAAATAAACTAATTAACAAGACACAAGATATACATGGCTCGGCCCAAAATTGCCTACGTCTACAGAGAATCTATGATCTAGCTTCTTATTATTGATATAGATCACTAAGTATCTTCTTACATCATCAATGATCTCATAATATCCAAAGTATCTCCCATAAACCACCCTAGTATCTCTCATAGAGATCCCTAAGTATTTACTTTTCATCACCATGACTTTTCTAAAACCTCTTAGTATCTCCTCATAAGAGATTTTTACAAGAAATATAAGAATAGCCCGAGTATCTTATGGTGTTTCTTTTTTTCACTTAAAAACGAAAAGAAAATGCTCCCAAAAAGTTACACCCTAGTGCATCATGCAATTAGTGCCTACTTAGCTTCTTTATTCTCTCTTACGGTTTACATCTTAAAACTTTACATGCTTCGCTTTCTCTTGTGTTTAGAAATATTTATATAGTGAATAAAACACCCTTAGAAACCCTAAACCTAGTTGGAATAAAAGTCTTTACTTGTAGGAGTTCTAATCCCACTTAAAGAAGTCAATTGAGAAAAAAAAAGAAATACTCATGCCACATGAACAGTACCTGTGTGAACAGTGCCCATGCCATGAATAGTGCCCCCACTCAAACTGTACTCGCCATGAACAGTATTGCCGCATAAACAATACTCATTTATTTTGGCTTCCATTTTGCTCCTCTTTTGTACACTAAATACATACTTAACTTTATAACAATTCTCCTCTTAGTATTCTTCATAATTCTTATCCATACATAATCGTCGAACATCAATTTCTAACAAGTTCTAGAGTGAGATAAAATACCCGTGGAACAGTTATAGGAATCTTAAGCATGATTTCGTCAACACCACCCAAGCAAAAATACGCCACTCTATGAACTCCTTGTGGCTTATCCCACCACCAAGTGACTCAAAAACTTCATTAGCAAGGTGTGAAGTCTTTAGACTGCCCAACCTGCAAAAATGAATATTATTTTAGCTAAGAAGCACATTACTCCATAGCACCAAAAAGAGACTTCATATGAGGTTTAAGGAGAAAAGTGTACCTTTGCTTCTTCCTCCTATCCAGATTATCCTACCATTTTCTCTTCTTTAATTCAAGCCAACCTTGGTAATCTACTTTTTGGTCAATAGTTTCAGCATAGATAGCATTATGTGATAGTGAAGGGTGCTGGAGTGAAACATCACTAGGTTCAATTTGTTGTGGCAAAGAATCTACTTGATCAGTTGTCTTGACTATCTGTTGTTGATCATTAATGACTTCATAACAACGAACAATTGGTCTAGGACCATTTCCAGAATTAAGTCTCTTGTTTGCAAAGTCTTCCAAATCTTCAACAGGCTCATTCATCACATTATTATTTGTATCAGCTTCACTAGTCTTGTTTGACAAATTATTCCTGTTCAATGAACTGAATATATCAACTAATTTCCTTTGACGAATTTTGTCTTCCTTCTCACGAACCTTTTTATGCAGCCAATCATGGTGAGCTACCCTAGGAACAGGATTTGTAACCTGAAAAGTTCAAATAAATTTCAAAAGGCTGAAGGAGGACAGGATTACTTAAAAAGAACATTGAACAAACATAAGAACTTTTTGCATTGCAGCAGGAATAATAATAATTTTTTGAACTGCTGGCTAAGCCGTTGTTTATAATAAGACCACGCAACAATGGATCGAATGTCAACATCTGAAGAAATCCTGCACCAGTTACGTAAATAAAACTTCATTATTTCTGCAAAATCAAGACATATCTCCTCACTATACTAGGACCACAAAGAGCACTGCAAATAATCTGTAGCAAAATTTACCAGCATCAGTTTCAAATATTGCAACAGGAACAGCACGTTCACTTACTGGTGTTTCCAGATCACATTGAAATTACAACAACTTTGTTACTAAAACAACCATGAGAAACAAAACAAATTTGACAATTATATGCAAGATGCCAAGTAGATTACTTCAACAATACACAAAGATAGAAAATGCAATGTATGCTATCTAAGTTGTTAACTGACACATAAACCAATAATATGCACCATATATGAAATCAAGGAATAAGGAAAAGGCATTACCTTAGTGAAAGACGCGGAACTCAGAATAAATATTAGCATAAAGATGAAAATGGAAGGAAACAATGGAAAATGGCAATTAAAACAAACCATCATATATATATATATATAAGAAGTGGATTTGTTATGATAAAGTTCCACAAATTTAAAGGACATCATAAACTATCATGAGTAGAAATCAAAGCAATTTGATTTCTAAATGGCCAAGACTTGTTATTGCATAGGTCTTATAAACTTAATTTGGGTATTAGCTTTTCTAATCAAATGGTACAGGCAGTCAGAATGGCAAAAAGTGTTGAAAATGTAATCCATTTTAAAAAAAAAATTAAAAATTGTTAAAATATTTTGTAATAAAATCTAAGAGTAGTTGAGTTAAATTCTAGAAATTATGTAATTGATCAAAAATATCATGGATATTATATGTATTAAGTTAAAAATATTTTAGATATTTTGTAATAAGCCAAAATATATAGGAGGGTTAGGTGGGATATTTTAAAAGTGTAAGAAGGTGGATGCAAGTATAAATAAGAGTGTAAGTTTTGAATGTAAAAATAAAGTGAGAACCTAACCGTTACATTAAATGTGAGGGTTCTATTCCATATTCTCCTCTTCATATTAATCAAATATCATGATTATCCCTCAAATATAAACTTTATTACAAATACCCTATTTATCAAATAATCAACTATTATAGTTCATAACCAAAATTACCCAATAATGATAATACACCCCATAAATTCTTATCAGTTGTATTTGAAATTAAATAATTCAAGTCGCATAACAATAATGAAATATTGTTCATACGGTCACTATTTATAAAGGTATTGTTCACATATACAATACCATTATTCTCACAATAATAGAGTCTAAAATTACTATTAATAATATCAGAGCTATCAAAATTACTATCAATAGAATCTAAAATTTTTAACAAAAAGAATTTAGATTAAATTGTGATGCGCAGCAATATGTGAAGAGTAGCAGATAACAAAAGCATTGACAATAATAAATCCAAGACGTACCAACAGCACCATCACAAAGGGATTTGAAGGCATTTTCATCGTGTTTCTGATGAAACAGTGGCCGCAATAGTTGTAACATCTATAATGGTGTTGCTGCTGTATACAATATTTCTTCCTTGTTTCACCACTTTCAGCTATACTTGATAATCAAGAATTGACAATAAAAAAACGATATCTCAAATATTTTATTCCAAAGTTATGTAGATTGTGGCCTGTTAAGCAGCAAAATTCTGGAAGGTGTGTATTTGACAACTCAAAGACTTATTCAAGTTGCTGAAGTTTTCTTTTTTCTTTTTTTAGTTTTCTCTTGCATAAAATTCCACTCTATGAATTTATCTCCAATCATATTGTTCACCTAATCTCACACAACAATGACCTGGAGATCCGCAGAATAATACGAGCATGAAAAGACCATACACTTGCATTCCCCGAGCAAAAGTAGACATACCCTTCGTTCACATGCAACTAAATATTGACAACGAAGCCCTTAATCTTTAACCGTTGTGTCACCAAGAAAATCAGAGAGACGCCTTGCGGTTGTCACTGCACACGACTTTTGTTCGCCGTAGTCTGCTAGTGACTTGCTCATTGTGCTCGATTCTGTTATGTAATCAAGCAACTCGCTATCTGCAATATCCTTTCCTTGATTCTGAAAGAAAAGAAATATATATATATATATATATGAATCCTCCCCACAGTTAATTCTTCAATCAATCATGCAACCACCATCATTTCCAACTAAAGGAAAAGTATAAAAACAGAAGAAACAAGAAAGTCAAGGGAACTTCAATGTGTTGCCTTAAAGAAAGAGATTTAGATGCTGACAACAAACTTATTATTCTTTCACATATATCTAGAAGATCAAGCCAACGGTTTGCAACAGCTTAGTAGCACTGCTCTAAGGTTGATCCATGGAGAACTTATCAAAAAGCTTAGCCTGCAAACATACAAGTCATTTAAAGTATAAAAACAACAATCTGAATTCTTTAACACTTATAAGTAAACGAATGACTGTTAATGAATGGTCATTTTTTGCTGGGTTGGATGCTTATCAAATGGCAGCCGCGCCTCTCTCATCATTCTCTCCATTCTCTCTTAATTTTCTCTCAATTCACTCTCTAACTCCATTCAAATCTTTTTTAAATTATTTCAATTCTCTTTAAAAATTATACTCTCTCAAACTATTTCTTTATTTTTCAATTTTCATTTATCCAATTACAAATTATCAACACATTCACATTTTTATTATCCATACACCGACAAATTTCAATCTCAATACTCTAAATGAATTTAAAGAAATTTCAATATTATCATGACAAATTTTTAGTAATCAATTTATTTTTACAATTAAAAATATTAGAAGTATTAGAAAATCAAATGAAGGCCAAACATCATATGTTTGAAATTTTTTCACGCAGAAGAATCGTACAGATGCAATTTTTAGAAAAATTAAAGAAAAAGCTATCTGTAAGTTTGTGGTAAACTTTAGATGCCAAAACAGCTCACGACACCAGACATTTAAATAGACATGTCAACGCATGTGTTGTAGAAACATGGTCCAAATAAGTCAACTCAAACTCAACTTGCTTAAAGTATCCCTGGAGGAAATCTTTTTGGATTTCAATATAATCAATAGCGCATGCATATTGGATGACTAGATACACTATGGTTAGTGAATAATCTCTCTTATTCGTCGAAAAAGAAAAGTAAGAGAAATTTATGAAAAAGTACGTTCAACCCAACTGAAGTCGTGTTTCAAGAAATACAATTAAAAATGATCTTTTTTATTGCATATCATCATACTAAAGAAAAATTAATTGTTAAAATCTCACAATTTAAAGAAGTATTTGTGGTAAACTTTAGATGCCAAAACAGCTCACGACACCAGACATTTAAATAGACATGCCAACGCATGTGTTGTAGAAACATGTTCCAAATAAGTCAACTCAAACTCAACTTGCTCAAAGTATCCCCGGAGGAAATCTTTTTGGATTTCAATATAATCAATAGCGCATGCATATTGGATTGACTAGATACACTATGGTTAATGAATAATCTCTCTTATTCGTCGAAAAAGAAAAGTAAGAGAAATTTATGAAAAAGTACGTTCAACCCAACTGAAGTCGTGTTTCAAGAAATACAATTAAAAATGATCTTTTTTATTGCATATCATCATATTAAAGAAAAATTAATTGTTAAAATCTCACAATTTAAAGAAGTATTTGTGGTAAACTTTATATGCCAAAACAGCTCACGACACCAGACATTTAAATAAACATGCCAACGCATGTGTTGCAGAAACATGGTCCAAAGAAGTCAACTCAAACTCAACTTGCTCAAAGTATCCCTGGAGGAAATCTTTTTAGATTTCAATATAATCAATAACGCATGCATATTGGATTGGTTAGATACACTACGGTTAGTGAATAATCTCTCTTATTCGTTGAAAAAGAAAAGTAAGAGAAATTTATGAAAAAGTACGTTCAACCCAATTAGAGTTGTGTTTCAAGAAATACAATTAAAAATGATTTTTTTTATTGCATATCATTATACTAAAGAAAAATTAATTATTAAAATCTCACAATTTAAAGAAGTGTTTGATGTTATTTTTGATTGTTGAATAAAAGCCAATGATTTGGGGCATATTTGTTTTACATTACAAAAATGAATTATTGCTTTTCATGAATTGAAATATCCACACACAATTAATGCTATTTATAATTCTTTAATGAATAATTTTTTAAAATTTTAAATTATTGACAAACTTAATAGTATTACTTTTGATAATACAAGTGAAAATACTATTATTATATATTTATTTTTAATTCAATTAAAATATGCACGTGGTTCAAGTTTTTTTTTATTTGATGTATTTTTGTCATATTTTTAATTTAATTATTCAAGATTGTTTGAATAAATTAGAGAAATAATAAAATATATTGCTTCATCATCTGCTAGACAATAAGAATTTAAAACTGTATTAAATAATTATGGAATGGATAGTAGAAAGTTCAAACTCGACGTGAAAACTCGTTGAAATACCACATATATGGTGGTGAAATCTTGTGTATGTTTTAGTGATTATATTATATATTATTATAATAATAAAATGAAAGACATTATACTAATTAATGATAATTGAAATTTTATATTTTATCATATACATTTTTTGGAAGTATTTAATAATGCCACATTAGCATTTTCATATGTGTATTAGCTCTCATCTTTGACTCATATATATAATATTATTAATATTTTGGTTAAATATAGAGATATCCTATTTTTTTGTATTTGCAGTGTTATGAAGTTTAAATTACAAAAATATTGAAAGAAAATTACTATATTATTTATTGTTTAGCCATAATGAATCCCAAAATTAATTTGGTTTGGTGTAAATTTTTAATTTTTGAAATTTTAAAAAATTTAAACTTTAGACTTTGTTATGATTTTGACAAAATTTATTATTTTATCATATAATTATTAATTTTTTATGAAAATAAATTTAGATCAACTTTAGCTGTAGAAGAAATAAATAAGCAGCCTATTTATGATCAGGCTGTTTGGACTATTTTGTTAAAATGTAAAAGAAAAGTTGGTTCTAATTCCTTTATTTGTATTGCTTTTAAATTGAAAAAATTTATTGATATTGACTACTATTTTATATTGAGTATACAACAATAAAGAGAATTTGATATTTTGTCATTGTGAAAATCAAACAAAAGGGTTTACCCTGTGTTATCTATCATGACTCGAGATCTACTAATACCTCTAGTGTCTACTGTAGTATTGGAATCTGCTTTAAGTGCAGGAGATATGATATTAGACAAAAAGCAGTCAAGATTGGCTTTAAAAACCTTGGTAAAAAAACATAATCAAAGATTTTTAAAACTTTGAGATTTGATCTTTATAATTTATAAATAGAAATTTGTAATTTATTAGAAACAATGGTTAAATTTGTAAATGATAGATAGTTCAACAGGTGTCAACCTAGTTGGGATGTAGTGTAATTATAGTGATATAAATTTGACTCCTTATTTTTGTATTTATATTCAATAATTTCATATTTTGAATAATATCAATAAATTTTTATCTTTTATAGAATTATAATTTCAATTATGAATTTATAATTATAACACAATTCTAATCCAATGTAATCTTAATTGTTATTATAATTATTAATTTTAATTGTTATTATAATATTTATAATTACTATTAAAATATTAAAAAAATTTCATAAATAACCCTCACAATTTTTCATTATTCTTTTTTAACCAAATTTAAATTAATTATATTTTATTAACCAAAATTTTTATTTATGGACACTTTTGCCCTAATATCAAAAATTCAAGCTAATTTCAAACTCTCCACTAAAAATCATCAAAAAATTTGAATTTTCACAAATTACGTTAGATTGAAAATTTTGAAGTTATCATTGCATAAATCGGGGCTTATACAATATATTTTTCACTTCAAATAAAAGAAATTGGCAATTTTTGGTAAGTTTTTTGAACTTTTAGAAAATTTTAAATGTTTTAGAAAACTGTTAGAAATTTATTAAAATTTACATTTGAAGTTAGAAATAGGTAAAATTATTGAATTAAGTGTGAAAAATCGATTAGAATGGTGTAAGACACGTTGAAAATTGACACCAAAAAAAAAAAAAGTTTTTTGTGTAATATATCGATGCAGACGGCAGCCGGCTGCCGTTGCATTGAAAGCCAATCTCGGAGCCATCTTGGGCCCAAGATACTTCTTAGGGGTGCATCTCAGACACGCACCGCGGGCCCGAGATAGCCTCGAGATGTGCATAATAGTGCAGCATTGCGGACGTAACGTCCGCGATGCTGCACTGTGCACCACGTGGCGCCTATATAGGCTACCACATGGGGCAAAATAATTTTTTAATTTTATTATATTTTATTTAAATTAAATAAATTAAATTTAATGTTATTTAAATTAAATTAGTTTTTAAAATTTTAAAATTAAATGTAATTTTATTTAAATTAAATAAAATCTAATTTAGAAGGAATGAATCTATTAAGCAATTAATTAATAAGTTGGTTAAATGACTCATTAATTTTGGTTTGTAATATTATTTATTATTTAATGAGTGCCTTTTGTAATTATAATTTATATATGATTATTTTTATTTTAATATATAATTAATTATTATAATATGTTGATTAATATGTTAGTAATTAATTTCTTTTTCTCTTTTATGTCTATTAAATTATTTGTTTTTGAATTTTTTTGGGTAAATCATATTGTATGTTATTTAAAATATATGTATGCTTTGTTATTGTTAATTGTTATAGGAAAGATAACGTATCGAAAAAATATAGACTTCCAGAGCATATATTTTTTCGTGCATCAGTGACAGCTTATGCGAAGATGTGGGGTCTAATTGTATAAAAAAAACTGACAGAAAATCAGAAAATATTATTTAGGCAGACATGTATTGGGCATTTCTTAAATATGTCAGATTTGACATTCTGGTATTTTGGTGCATGAGTTATTATTGCGTGAGGTGCATACCTTCAATTTAGAAAATGAGATGTAATTTTACATAAGTAGAAAACGCATCTGATATAGCTGGCAAGAGTTTGTACTAATTACTGGACTATAAATGCGAGATTACCCTCCCGCCCAGCAACTGAATAGGAAATTAGGCACTCGATTATAAGATACATATTTTTCAGGGTAAAAATATTATCGTACATATTTCTTAATAAATGGTATGGACATCTAAATTTGAAGGATATGGATGATGAAGATGCAGTAAAGTAGAGTTTTTTTTATTTTGTGCATTGTGTTTTGATCCCACGTGACGAGCATAATAGGATTCAAAATTTTGTACTATGTTTAGTGGACGCCCTTGATGAGTTTAATAAGTATTCATGGGGTAATATTGCATGGACTATGCTTCATAACTCACTTAAGAATGCTACATTCCAAAAATTTGAGAAAATAAATAAGAAAGGGTTTGCACATAGTAAGTTTGAGAGTTACAACGTATATGGATTTTCGCATGCATTTCTGGTACGTTATAATTTTCTTGTCTTTAACCTTTTGATCTTAATTATTTATTTATTTTTGTATATGCCAAACTTATATTTTAAAAATAATTATATTAGGTATAGATTTTTGAGGTAATTCCAGTGTACGGAGAGGTTTTTGGTTTTCATTATAATGATCGCTTCCCTCGTATTTTGAATTGGATGACTCGAGGGACTCCACAATTCATGATGTTAAGAATACAATATTATGAAAGGATTTGGTATGTGTTGATATTAATGAAAAATATATTGTTTATAACTTTTATTTTGTTTAAAGTGTAACTTAATTTTATATTTATAAGTTCTTTCGATACATTGTCAATTAGTACCAAAAGATCATGAAAAGAAAAAGGCAATTGTGCAAATGGTTAGACATGTAGGCATTACAAGCGAAAGCTATGTTGGAGACTTACCAAATATGTATGATTATAGCAAGAGCAAGAGCAAGTGCCCGAGGGCCTATGCCCATTTCATCGACCCTGACGATGATGTTATAGATGTGGAGGGGGATGGATATGAATGGGCAAACCCATAAATGTCAGCACTAGTGCCAGAAGCAATGGTATATTACTTGTTTATATGATTAACTAAAGAGAAATTTTCATATATTTCTAAATAAGTCATTAACTATGATTATGTTTCTTGTAGTCTAAACATAGTGCATTTGCAGGCCATGGCGTAACACATCAGATTGAGCAACTGCGGGAGGAGATGATTAAGAGATTTGAGCATACTAAAGCTACACTTTTGCAGAGAATGGACAAGGATAGAGATAAAAATTTTACAAAGGTTGATCAACTCCGGACCGATCTTATATAGCAGATGACGATGTACTTTAAGCAGTCATGCACATTCAAACAAAATGAAAGCCATAATATAGTAAAAATAAATAAATTTAAAATCGCAATAATTTTTCCTTACCTTAATTGCAGTTTGATTTATTTTAATATATACATATATTTTAGTTTGAAGAGAACACACCAGCAGGTTGTCAATATGATTTTCAGACCCCAGCTACTAGTCATGACATACTGCCCCAACCACTGATTGACAGTCCTGCAAGTGTTGAGATCTTACTTGCCCCGCATAAGGGAGTGAGTCAATTTAGGAGACCGTATAGACCTGTATGGTATTTGCACACCCCATATATAAATTCATTTCTACAAAGGCCACATGAGAAGAAAAAAAATTAAAATTGAAGTACAACATCAAGCAGACATAAATTCATTGTAGCAGATAGACTCAGTCATCTTAGTTGAGTTTCAAGCCTAGATGCACAAGGATGAGGGTGTAGTCATCTTACCTGGCCTTGACACTAACCCAGCATGGTTTCGGGAATTGCTACACAGCTGGCTGAATTATTTTGTAAGTAAAATATATTCAACAATTTTATCTCATTTTAATTTTATTTTTTAAATTTTACATATTGACTTGACGGTAATCATATGTGTTGAAATATATTCAATAATTTTATCTCATTTTAACTATTTGTTAATGCAACATATTAATGAGTATTTGAAGGTGATCCAGCTTAGACAAAACTATTACACTAATGCATTGCCACAATTGTCTACTTCTGTGGATTCGTACTTCTTTGTAAGTATTGAATTAAATTAATTATATTTTTTTATTTCATCTTTATTGATTATTCGATGGCCCTGCATTTTTAAGAGACTTTTAGACTCCTTTATGATGAACACAAAAATGACATTGTTGGCATTGTATAGAGTGATGAAGTGATGGCATATGCCCAAGGCGCTAAAGAAGATTTACTCGATGCACGGATGTGGATTGAGGTTAATAAGATAAAATATAATACTTTGTGTAAATGTTGTTATTTTTGTTTATAACTTGTAGTACTATTTGTGAGACTTATTTGAATTTTATGTAGGTTTATATTCCTGTCAACTACAATCAACAGCATTGGGTGACGGCTGAGGTGGACATCTTGCATCGATAAATAGTGATCTACGATTCTAGCATCAAGAGATTTGCCGATGGCGTGATTGAGAATTATGTCGTGCCATTATCTACGTTGTTACCCCATTACCTCGATGCTTGTAGATTTAATGAGCGATGACAAATTACACCTGACTTAACCCTTTTTCATGTAATTAGATTAAAGAATAGAGTGTCACAGCAGACAGTGAATAGTGGGGATTGTGGGATTTATATTTGTATGTTTATAGAGTTTTTGATGTTGTGTCATCCCCTAAATTTTGGTCCTAAGCATGGGTCATTTTTTATGACCAAAATGACGATTGACTTATGGAAAGATGCAAAAAATTGTAAAGGAAAATTAAATGTTTGTATGTTTATAAAGCTTTTTTTATGTATTTTATACATTTCATTGTAAGTGTATAATTAGTCAATGCATGCATTATTAACGACAATGAAAAAAAAAGAAACATAACAAACGTATCAATTAAACACAATGGTAATAAAGTACAATTAACTAGTCAAATAAGACCCATAACTACATGACTTAAAATAGAAATATAACTCATAAAAAACACATTAACTACTATGTAATGCAATTGAGTTTCGACAAGTTTGTCGATTATGTCCATGCTGCTTACAGCGGCTATATACATTCTTCGTGGGAGCCTCACCTTGTGATAGAATGTAATTCTTCAGACGTCTTCCTGATTGTCGGCGTACTATAAAAGACTGGATGTCAGCAGCTCTCACCTCCTCTTGAACAATCCAATCTAATGGATAACCAACCGGATTTACTGATTCACTGTATGCATGCAATAAAGACTCAGTCGTGTAATATCAAGAACAAAGAGTTTGGTACTAGAATCTAACCTGCCTGCATACTGCAAGTGTATGAGGACACGATAGCTACTGCAGATCAAACTTTCAACAACTTCATGACTTTCCCGAGATGTCCACTATTCTATTTCTTTTTTCATCCTTAACGACAAAGTGAGATTGATCTATTACATGCATTGTCATGCGAGTGAAATCATCATTGTGCTTCTAAATCTTGTCATGGGCCCAAGTTGTCAAGAAGTTTGACATATTTTCTGCATCCTCACGTCTCTCAATAAACCATCTTTCCATTAACTCTCTAATCCACTCAATTAAGGCAGTCACTGTCATGTCACGTGCTTCCTTTGCAACAGCGTTAATGCTCTCTGCAATATTGGTGGTCATGATGTCATATCTTCTGAATGCTCACATTGATCGAGCCCATTTTTAAAAACCAATCTCTTTCTCCAAGTATCTCATTGCTTTTAGTTTCATTTCATGCATCTTATTAATTTTCCTTTGAAAGTCAGCTACGCGATACGCCTTGGCAGCAACAAAATAGGAAGTCAAATATCCCTCTCCTTTTATTGTCTCTGACAGTAACCTATATCATGCTACCAAATTACACTTCAAGTGATGAAAGCATATACCATGATATACATTAGGAAATACCTCTCTAATGGCCTTCTTGATACTAGCATGTCAATCAGATATAAATATAAGGTTTTCAAGATCGCCAATAACTCGTCGGAGTTTTGCCATAAACCACTTCCATGAAACATCATTTTCAGTGTTAGCAATACCCCATGCAAGTGAAAAATTTTGGTTGTTTCCATCCTTGCAAACAGCCATAAACATTGTTCCCAAGTATGCATTTTTTAAAAATGTACCATCAACTGTAATAACCGATCGGATGGAAGACTGGAACCCTCTAATACATGGTCCAAGAGCCAAGAAAAAATATTTGAAGTGCTTACAATCGTCAATCTCTAAATACGTGACTGTACCTGGGTTTTGTTGTTCCAATATATGACAGTATGCAGAAAGTAATTTATATGAACCCTCTAGAGTACCACGTATCAACACCAATGCATGGTCCTTAGACAACCAAGCAGTAGGGTAAGTTATGTCTACACCAAACACCTCACGTATGTCTGCTTTGATTTCCTTCAATCTATAAAGTCGACTCGCAGATGCAAACTTATTTTTTATGAATTTTTTAATAATCAGAGACTTTACTTGTCGATGACCATCGCACAATCAATCTAATTGGCATATGTGACTTGAATTAATTCTACACACAATGAAATATTTCCTTGCATTTGTCGACACTGTATATAATCACCATCGACATTTGTCATCATCGCATTTTATCTCAAAACGATCTTTTGTCAACCTTGAAACTTTAAAGCTCCAATTACCTTTAAGTGCTAGCAGACTAATAGACTGGTGAAGTTCGTCTTTGCTATCAAACAACTTTTCTATAAACACATCGTCAATTCTACTACTCTCATCTTATTCGATATGCTTAAGTCTAATGGTAGTATTGGAGGCATAAACGCAAAAAGGTTTTAAGCTTCACAAAATCTATTCTTCTAGCTTCAACATTTAGGGAACTTGTTGAAACATAACAACGTCTGTCTTCTGCTAAATCATTTCCTTCTAAATTATCAATATTTCTAACATCATCACAGTCTCTTTCCATATCCCCAACATTTCCAATGTCATCACAAGCATAATGTGTATAGGCTGGGTCTTTATTGAACGGTATAGAAGAAACATTGTGATACTTATTCGTTGTGTTTAAAGGAACCACTGTTGGAATTGATGGAGATGTATGGCTCACTTGGTTGCTACCACTAGCTGATATAAAATGAGTATAAATCGATGGTGGGTTTTGATTGAAGGGCTGAACATCATCTTCATAAACGGGAACTCTAGGATCCACTGTTACACATAAATAACAGTACGATCTTCTATTGGCGCTAAAAATGAATTGAACATTACTGTCGTTTCTAATCTTAATAGGTTTTAACTTATCTCATTGCATCAATTTTGATTTTTAAAGTCACTTTACAGTTCACATTGTCAACTCCCAAGGTATAACATATTGCATTTAAAGATCTTTAAAATTAATATCTTTCGGAACCGAAATTCCAAAATTACTATAATCAACATAACTTTCTTCTCCATCACTAGAACTCTCCCACTTTCCTCCAAAACAAATAACAATTACATCATACTTCATAGGACCTGAAAAAAATAAAAATTATTAAAATTATTTAAAAATAAATAAATATAGAAAATAAAATTTAAAAAAAAAATCAAAATAGTGCAGCTTCGCGGACTTGTCCGCGATCTATGATGCCGCAATGAGATGCGCATAATGTGAGCATCTCGAGGCATTGTGCACACCTCAGGGCCGAGATGTGCCTCGAGATATGCACATTACTTGCACCTCGGGCCCGAGATGGCCCTGGGGTGGGCGTAATGTGGGCATCTCGAGCCCGAGGTGCAAGTAATGTGTGTATCTCGACTGAGATTGACGATTGTAAGCCGCATCGACTGTCGTCTGATTTTCGTCAAACACACTAAAAATCATATTTTTGGCCAGATTTCAACGTCTTTTACACCATTCTAACTTATTTTTCACATTTAATTCATCAATAACATCTATTTTTAACTTTAAATGCAAGTTTTATCTAATTTCTAATGAATATTAAATTTTTTAAAAAGTTTAGAAAAATTTACAAGATTTGACTATTTCTTTAATTTGAAGTGACAAATATACTCAGCAACACTCGATTTTCGCAATAACAACTTCAAAAATATTCGACCATCAATATGATTCTTGGTTCGGTGGAAAGAAATGAGAGGAAGTTTATGTTTTTGATATTGGGCAAAAGTGTTCATAAATGAAAATTTTGACTAATAAAAAATAGTCAATTTAAAGTTGATTAAAAAAGAATAATGAAAAATTCTGAGGGTTATTTATGAAATTTTTTTAAAATATTTGTAGGAAAAAATAATTATAAATATTAAAATATCTAAACAAAATTAAATATTTTTAAAATAAAAATTTTAAAAATAGGCATGACTCACGAACCATGTCATGCCTAGCTCGTGCTAATATGGTACGCTCTACGGCTCAGCATAGCATGACACACTACTGTGCCAAGTCGGACCATCCCATCCATGGACAGCGTGACTCATTTTCCACCACTAGACAAAATGACCCACGAATATTGGTACCCAAACATAATAGGAAGGATTTGGAAAGGCTCTAAGTAGGTTTGGGATAAGTTTAAAATAAAAAATTCAAGTCCACAATAGGTTTGGACAGATGCAAGTTTGGGTAAAGTTCTACATGTTAGCATAGAAGACATTGAAATATTTTATAATTCCAAACACTAGAGGAAAATAATATTTTTTAGAGAGCAAATGTCATACATACCCCAAATGTATGGCCTAATAAACACTTTTACCCCCAATAAAATTTTTAACACCTAATTTTGCTCTAATCCGTCAAATTTTACCGTTAGTTTGGATGGAAACAATGTTCTAAACATATAATTACTAGTTTAGCCCATAGTTAAGTGTCAATAAACTAGTAACTGTATATTCAAAGCACTATTTCTGTCCAAACTAATAGAAAATTTTGACGGGTTAGAGTAAATTTTGGTATTAAAAAATTTATTATAGTAAAAGAGTCCATAAGGCCATACGTTAGGGCCAAACATGTCCTTTGCCCATTTTTAGACCAAAGAAAAAGTTTTAAAAATTTTAGGCAATAAGAATAAGATGATTTAAAGAATACATTTCAACAAAATGAAAAGGCATTTTGAAAATTATATTAGCATTGTATGAGATTGAATTTGAGAACAAACTTGACTTCAATAGAAAGATAATTTTGTCAACTTTCTCAAGGGTTTTACATAAGTCAAATAGTAGTTTTATATAATAAGTTATGGTCAAAATATTTAAGCATGTGCAACATCAAAAATGCAAAGTGGTTAATGGTTTGTTTAAAGCAATTTGGTAGTTTAAGTGCCAAACTAGTTTTCTAACCTGTATCAAAATGCTTAGAGTTAATAGTTGACCTACTCAAAGTGATTTGGGCATTTTAGCAAAGTTATCAATTGGTTTGGATGTGAAAAGCCCTATAACAACTATAAATAACCAACTCTATCACTTCTGCATAAATATGACACTTAAAACAATTCAAAGGAAATCAAGCCATTATATTTCAACATCTTTAAATTTTATTATGTTTATACCTTCAATCATATACAATTAAGAGTTTTTAAACATTCATGTGAGAGTTTAAATCATTTATATTTAAATTACCTCTTCTATTTAACTATTGAAGTGTTTATAGGAAATACTTTGAAAGTTGGGTGACTTACTCATTCATTAATAGGGTTTAATTGATACATTAGAATCCAATTTGCTATAAGGGTTTCTTAACACTTCAAAATTCAAGGATATTTAATTCTTGGCCTAGAGTTAGTAAGACTATGAATCCTCAAGGCAATTACTTGGGACTTGAACATAAGTCGCGTGGAGTGCTAAACCACATAAACATCTAGTGTTAAATTTATCTTTCCCTTGCTCTCTTTAATTTCCCACATTGTTGATTTACCTTTCTTGTCCAAATCGGCTGACTTCCTTGCTAAACCTCTAAACTGCTTTAACTGTGTCGATTACTAACTCAAACTAGTTTTGAAATCAATTGAAAAACTAACTTGGCGCTTAAACTAAGCAAAACATTTTGAACAAACTGGTTAAATACTTTTGTACTATATATGTTGTGCATGCTTGAATAATTTTATCATAATTTAACATAAGGAACTCTTATGTAACTTTTGTAAAATTTCTTGGAAAGTTAAAAAAATATCTTTTTATTGACATTAAGATTGTGCTCAAATTTAGTCTCATGCAATGCTAATATAATTTTCAAAACACCCTTCTATTTTCTTAAAATGTCTTTGTTGAATTATATTGTTTTTATTGTCTAAACTTTTTACTTTGGTCTAAAATCATTGTTTTCCTCTATTGTTTAAAATCATCAAAACATTCAAAGTCTTTGAAGCCAACAACTTTCCTTTTTTTATGATGACAAACAATATATGCAATATCTTGAATTTCAAAAGTATGTATTCCCTCAATTTGTGCTCCTTCTATAATTATGTTTTTAACAATCCTTATGCCAAAATTCAAATGACCATTATCAATAATTTTAAGAATAAATCATAAACTAAGTAAAATGCATGTATATATTTCTTTGCCTTTGGTATAAAAAAAAATAATGATATAATCATAAGTCACCATAGTTATGGATTATCAAAATCTTATGCAAGATCAAAAAATTCAAGAAAAATTATTCACATACTTTAAAGATAATCATTACAATGCTCCCTTTTAATGTATCATACGTGTTTCACAAACTTTCTTATTGTAATATTTGTAAATAATTAATTCACTTGGAACCTATGAACTTATGCATAAAAGTATATATGATTAAGGCAAATAAAAAGTTGAATACATGAATTACAATATTTCATGAAAATCAAAGAAGCAAAAGATTTGTTACCAAAAATCAAATTTATGCTTAATTGCTTCTCATGTCCTTTGATGTTGGTACCTCAAAAATAAATTCAAGTTATGCATTTTAGTACCTAATATTTCTTGAGTTCTTAAATATTATCAATGATTCCTTTTGGACCCAAATTTATTTTTCTTCAAATTTTTTTATTGGACAATAAAATTTTGTGATCATTTTTATTGTAATAATAAAAAAATTGAATAAGACTCAATTTTTAAGAAGCGTTTTATAAAATAATTTTGAAAGATTTTTTTTTTTGAAATAGTTTTTATCCTAAACATCCCTTGTCAAACATACATTTTTAAGAACCAAACAATTTTTTTAAAATTTTTTGATCATTTATGAATTTTATAATAGTCTCCTGTAAATCACTCAAGTTTTTCTTAAAGCTTTCATTTTTTAATAGTTAATAGTTGAATTTAGAACTTTCCAAAAAAAAAATGTAAATACTATTCTTTGAGATTTGAATTCCTTTTCCAAAACTTCCTTGGAGTCTTGTAAGTATTTGATTTTCCTTTTAAATAAAGATTTTCAATTTAAAACTTCATTTTCTTTTTGAAATTCTTCATTTTCAATTGAAAGAGAAAAAAAAAAATTTTGAGTGAAGCATTTTTAAATGCAAGCTTAGTTATATTATCATGTAACTCTTAAAAAGCTTAATATAATTCATTATTGAAGGGCTATTCACATACTTCATCAAGTTCTTTGAATTTGTTGTCTCAAATTGCCACAAGAGATATTAGAGATTTTGCAACTTTCTTCTTCTCCTAATAAATCATTATCATCCCAAGTTTATACCCCTTTTTTTTAGTGTGTCATATTGCATATGCAGATTTATATTTATAAATTTTATTAAATATATTTTTATCTAATATACAAACTAAATGGTTCGTGGTTTTAATATTTAAGAAAACTTTTTTAACATCTCCCTCACTTCACTTATTTTTTAATTTGAGAATAAACTTATTTTTTTTATTTTTTTTCATGAGCACATAAAGATCAAAATATACAATATTTTAAAGATCATAATTAGTGGCTTGCAAATAAATTATCATCTTAATTTTTTAATAATTATAATTAAATCCATTAAAGAATGAAAGTCTAATGGTGATAAATGACCCACCAAAAGTTACTTTTTGGATCATCCTAAGATGATTAGGTTCTTAGAATGATACTTTGTTTTGATAACAAATGAAATTCAAGTTTAGACAACTTCAAAAGGAGTGAATGAGGTTTTTGTGATCTAAAATGAAATTATGAATAATTAATGCAATAATAAAATAATAATCGAGCAAATCAATAATGTGAAAAATTAAAACAGCAAATCAATTCGAAAAAGAGAAATTTAACACCGATATTTACGTAATTCGACATTCTATACAACTTATGCCCATACTCCAAGTAATCGATTTGAGTATTTCACTAATATTGTTGTAAATTTAGGTCAAGAATTAAATACTCCTGACTTTCATACGAATACTATTATAGGATATGAATTTATAGATTTTTACTTATTTTATTTTTTTCCTAGAAAATGGGATGAAGCACCGTTGTTTGGGATAGCAGGATTGTCAAATCAATGTTGTATGGTTGAAAACTTAAACTTATATATGAAACTATACTAAATTTTAAGTGTTTAATGGACTTGCAAGTGTAATAGTGTAGTATAATTCTTCTTTTTTGAAGTTATATTTTATATAATTTTTTTTACTATATTATATATTAATTGAACTAATATTATTATGCTTTATTGCGGTTAGAATTTAAACTTGTGATACGGTATTATTTAAGATATTTTATGGGTTTGTTTAGAACTAATGTTATGATTTTATGTTTTATTTTATATATATAGTTACATTAATTTAAATATCTATTTAAAATTTACAGATATTTATTATAAATTTTATAATTATTATATATTCACTAAAATGAATTTGAAAAAGATATAATATCGTATCTTTAAAACAAATACAAATATGAGTTTAAGGTTTTTACCTCAAATTTAATCTACTGCTATTTCTAATGATAAATCTTATCTCTTCAATCTTTTAATTCTTAATCTCATTATGATCAAGATTTTTTAATTCATATCATATTAAACCTAATTAAATTAGGCCTCAACTGTTTTGACTATAAAAATAATTGTCTTGTGAAATTTTTTATCAATTAATTGAAAAAAATTTAAATGAATACAATCACCGATAATAAAAAATAATATATTATGACAATGGCAAAATTTTCACAATACAAGTTATACAACACCAATACGTGTAGAAAATGGGAAATATAAAACGTCATGACCCTACAATCAAAATCAAAAATAAAAAGAAATATTGGCTCTATTTGATCCTCTATTTCATCTCATCAAATCTCACTTTTTGTTACACATCATTAAAAAATTTTAAAATAATTAATATTTTCAATATACGCTACTTAATTCACAACTTACCCTTATTATTATTTTGAATATTTTTAATGTATTCATTATTTATATAATGTAAAAAAAGTCAATTTTTTTAATTGATTTTTCTTTTTCACTTGTAAAAATTATTTATTTAATCTCTTAAATAATAATTTTTAGCTATTAATATATTTACAAACTAAAATTTTCATGTGTATAATAAATATTAGAGTTTTTGATATACCTATAAAAAGATTTAAGTTAAAATATAAAAATACATAAAATGAATAAAGGGAGGCTGATGAGATAAAATATGGAGTCAAATAGGCACTCAAGCATTTTTTTAGGAAAAGACGTTACGGCCCATGGGCTGTTAAGCAAGAAAAAGATATTACCTGGGCGGGCCCATGGTAGTCTTGAACGTGCCCGGAATTCAAATACCCATGCAACCAAACAGCAAGACAAACGAACAAGAGGGACAGTATGGGAAATGAAAACCAACGGTCAGGATTTGATCAAACTCTCCCACTCTCTCGCGAACCAAAAACCCTAGCTATTTATAATCCTTCACATTGCCAAAACTCTTTCACAAACTCTAGGGAGAGCAAAAGCAACTTCCGTAGCCTCAGTCAATCTTCTCATCTCGCCTCTCCGCAAAGAACAAGTATTTTAAGCTCTTCAACTCTTTCTTAGCATTTCGTTTGTGATATTTATGCCAATTTGATTCAATTGTTTTTCTGTTGTTTTAAGCAGAAATGAAGGTGGTCGCCGCATACTTGCTTGCCGTTTTGGGTGGCAACACCAGCCCATCAGCCGATGACTTGAAGAACATTCTCGGTTCAGGTAATTAAAATTATTCAGTATCCTAATAATAGTACCCAGATCGTTAATTTTTCTTTTACGCGACGATTTATCAATCTTTTGAGAAAGTTCCTTTTTTTTTTTTTCAATAGGTTCTCGTTGTTATTTTCAGAAAAATAAAACTTGAATTTTGCATCCAATTTTACATCTAACATGAGTTATTTGAGGCGTGTGATGAGTTTCCTGATATTGATAGTATGAAATATGTTGCAATAGCTAATCTTAATATGTTATCAATGTTTTGGTATCTTCAGTTGGGCATGTTCCTCGAGAAGGAATATTTATGGTAGCTTGGATAATGGCATATTAATGTTATGTTATTTGCTTATGTTTTATGTTTTTGTGGTTGCACTTCAACACAATCGAAACGTGGTGGTTACAATGCTTTCTGTTCTTTTGGTTAATGCTTATATAGAGGGGGAAAAGGCACAGACGTATGGCCAATGGATATATGGATGCTTCACCTTGTGTAGATAATGGTGACAATGGTTAAGAAGGCAAATGGTTACTTGACAAATTTAATATGGAGCTGAAAGACATTAAGTTAGGCTAACTTGTTGAGGAAAAACTTAAGAGTTTTGTTTCTCTGTGGAAGGTTGTTTTTCCGTTAAGTTATTTGGGTGGTGTTGTTTTGCAGTTGGTGCTGATGCTGATGATGACAGAATAGAGCTTCTCCTCTCTGAAGTGAAAGGAAAGGATATCACTGAGCTGATTGCATCTGGAAGGGAGAAGTTGGCATCAGTGCCTTCTGGTGGTGGTGTTGCTGTTGCTGCTGCTGCTCCAGGTGCTGCTGGAGCTGGGGGTGCTGCTGCCCCTGCTGCTGAGGCAAAGAAAGAGGAGAAAGTAGAAGAGAAAGAAGAATCCGATGATGACATGGGCTTCAGTCTTTTCGACTAAAATCATAATGTTGGTTTTTCTGTATGAATGATTCTTATATTTGGTTATTAGTGCTTTTATTTGAATGTTACAAGTTTTTGGTCTGTAGTTGGATATGCTTTTACTGTTTTAGAGATTGTGGGAACTCTTGGAAGTTTTGTTTAGTTAATGAAGTGAGGTCAAACATTTCAGTGATAATTGTTCCTTCCTCAGATTTTAATGATCTTGATCATGGATAAAATATTTGATAAGCAATCTGTTTCAGAAATGATATAGTTCCTCGTTGCTTACTTGACTTTGCAGTCTTTGGCAATTTGGATGATTGGATTGAGATAGTTTACCATTACCTATGGTTTCCAGGTTCAACTTTTGCTGAAGTTTTGTCTTTCGCTGAGTTGTTATTTGACGAGGAGCTTATATGTTGGTGTAGTAGTTTTTTCCTTTTTCTTTTTTGTATATTCCTTTAGTTGATTGAACTTGCTAAAACGTTCAATATTCAAAAGGTTCAAATCAAACATTATAGCGGTTATTGGAGTTATAGGTCGCACTCAGCGCGATAAAAAGTTACTTGAATCTATAAATCGTTAAATAGAATGGAGTTTTAGAAAATTTGTTGTGATTTGGATAAAGATATGGGCAAGTAAATAGAATGGAGTTTTTAGAAAATTTGTTGATTTGGATAAAGATATGGGCAAGTCGGATAGAAATATGGGTCAAGCTTGTTAATTGGGAAAGACAAATCTTGTTAATTGGGAAAGACAAATCTTATTTTGGGATAAAAATATTTCTCAACTATGTAAAAGTATTTTTGAATAATTTTTTGGCATATATTTTTTATATTTGTTGTACATCATTAGATTATTATATAGTTTTATAAACTCTACCCATTGATAATATAGAACTACTACTATAAATAGGTGAAATTTTTAGTTGTGTTAAATTATATTAGTTTATATATTTTTTTTAGTTATATAAGATAAAAAATTTAAACAATTAGTGTGCATGGTTACTGCACTCTCTTTTTATGTGTTTTTTCTAGGTTGTTTAACATTTAGATGTCTAAAGTTACACAGCTCTAAAAGGGTCAATGACATTTAGTATCGATTACTTAGTACTCAAAGTGTTTAAAGTCACACAATTCTAAAAGAGTTTGTGGCATTTTGTATTAGATTGGGTTCAAGGAAAATAGTGAAAGACGCGACAACATCATTAAAGATAATTAAAGATAATGGTAGAGACCCTAAATCTAAGAGGTACAACAACATTCCTTGTGAGAAGTTCTTTGATCCTAACCGTGATTTAGGGACCATGGTAAAAAAGCCTGGTGACGTCGTGGAAAAGGCAATGAATCGCTTTGGAGAGTTTGAGCTACAAGTAGAGAAAATCAAAGTGGATCTCGACACTTAAAGGGATAATTTGCGCTCCCTCATAGACACATCCATCGAGAGTTATGCTAGTAAGCAATAAGATTGGATCAAAGCTTTTCAAGAGAAGGTTTATTCCAATATAGATAGGATTCAAGCCCAAATGAAGTAGCCGCATAAAATATTTAAAGCTACCAATGAGAATGTCATGTTATGCAAACAAGAAATGGCGAATGAGGTTGTTGCTGCTCAAATTACGATGGGTGCACTAAGAGTTAAGGCTCCTAAGTTGAAGGAGTTCAATAACAAGAGAGATGTTAATGAGCTTGAAAACTTTTTTGGCAAGAGACACTTCAACATCATAGACATGCGAGATAAGGTTAAGGTAAATACCACAACCTTATATCATTCCAATCATACAACTTTCTGACGGCGTAGGAAAAGCGAAGAGATTCACATGAGCACCTATACACACGTAAGCGGTTGAAAGAATTAAAACAAATCAAGTCTATTAGCGAGTATATGGAGGACTCTTTGTTGATGCTATAGATCTCCAATATGAATTATGAGGATTTGTTGTTCAATTTCTTAGACGAGTTACGAACATGAAAATCTAATGAGTTGAAGCGATGTAAGGTGACCAACATATCTAACGCCCTTACATTGGTAGAGACGCTCATGTATTACCACAAAAGAGAAACAGGAAAGTTCAAAATTTTCAAATCCAATCATAGGAAGGTGGGGAGCGAATGGATCCTCCGTAGAATAAGAAAGGGAAATGGCAAGTTACCCACGAGGAAAAAGCATAAGTGCGATGGCAAGATAAGGTCGATATCTAACTGCTTCCTTTGCGACAGGGATCATCAGGTGAAGGATTGTCAAAAGAAGAAAGCTTTCAACGCAATGTTCGAGACTCAAGAGGCAAGTGAGCAATGCCAATTGGGGTGTTTGCAACTGTTCAATACCCTTAAAGCCAAGTGCGTAGCCAATGTGCCAATGGAGAAAGTGCTTATTTACGTTGAAGTCTACATCAATAGTAAAAAAACTCAAGTATTGGTAGATACCGGGGCTATGCACAACTTCATTAAGCATGTAGAAGTGGAGTGCTTGAGCCTTAAGGTGAAGAAAGAGCTTGGTTACCCCAAAACCATAAATGCTGCAACCAAACCATTGGGATAGGGTCTTTTAAAGAGTCAAAATGCACCTCGAGACTTGTCTAGTAAGGTAAGCTTTTTGGTAGCACCTCTCAATGATTTTGATGTTGTTTTTGGAATGAATTTTTTACAACAATTTAATGTGGTGCCACTTTCTCGACACAACTATATATGCATCTTGGACTAGGAACTGTGCATGGTGCTAATGGTGGACAAGCCTAAGGGTGTGCAATCCAAGCCAAAAATGTCAACACCACTCGCATTTCTACCATGTAACTGAAGAAATGAGCCAAGCAGAGAAAAAAGACGTATCTAACCACAATATAAGAGGCGAATGATAAGGTGAAAATGAGCATAAATGAGCTACTGACGAATTACAAGAGTGCTTGAAAAGCACAAGGACGTAATGCCAGTAACTTTACCACAGAATTATCACCATGATAAGCGATCAATCATAATATTGAGTTGGAGCCAGAAACTAAACCTTTAGTTAAAACGCCCTATCGAATGTCTCCATCGAAGTTAGTAGAGTTGCGAAGGTAGCTTAAAAAGTTGTTGAATGAGAGATTTATCCAACCGTCTAATGTATTATATATTGTGCCAAAGCTTTTTTAGCACAAACATAATGGTTCGATACCATTATGCATAGACTATTGGGCGTTGAACAAAGTCACCCTCAAGAATAGGTATCCCATTTCCTTAATTACTAACTTGTTTGATCAATTGGGGTATATAAAGTACTTTTCGAAGCTGGATTTGAGATAGGGTTACCATTAAGTGCGAATAATCAAGGGTGATGAGTCAAATACTACATGTGTGACGCGTTACGGTGCGTTTGAATTTTTTTCATGCCGTTTGGCCTCCCAACACATCAACCATATTTTGCACATCGATAAACAACATACTCCAACCCTTCCTTGACAAGTTCGTCATCATATAATTAGACGATACCGTGATCTACAACACTCTTGAAGAGCATGTGGAGCATCTCCAAATTGTTTTGAAGATGCTTCTCAAGAATAAGTTGTATGTAAATAGTGAGAAGTACTCTTTTGCTAAGCTAAGGGTAGACTTTCTAGGCCACAAAATTAAGGAGAGCAAGTTGTTGATGGATAAGGCAAATAGTCACGCTATAGTGGATTAGGAGGCACTTATGAGAGTAACTAAGTTACGGTCTTTTTTTGGGTTAGTCAATTACTATTGAAGATTTATCAAAAGCTATTCTACTATTATCGCACCCCTTACTAACTTATTGAAAAAGACTAAAGCATGAGAATGGTCTAAGGAGTGCTAAGAGGCTTTTGATCAATTAAAGAAGGCGGTGATCTAAGAGCCAGTGCTAACATTGCCAAACTACTTGTTACAGTATAAAATATATAACGATGCATTAAATTTTGTCGTTGGGGATGTTTTGATGCAATAGAGGCACCTAATAGGTATATACCAATGATTGTCTCCTTTGACACTAATTGTCTACTTTGACAACGATTGTCTCTCGTACATGCCATTATTGATTTATTATTCAGTTCTTTTATTATTTTCTTTTCAATTTGCTTCTTAGTTCAATTTGTAAACTCAAGTTGCTTTTCCCACTTTAAGTTTGAAGGCAAGTATTAAATTTAATATCTTATTTAGTTATTGTCAATTTAAGATATTTTTTATTCTGTTAACTTTCGTATTATAGTCGTAGTTTTTATATTGATTCTTTTCTTATGAGCTAGGAATTTAATGCCTATATAAAAATCACTTTTTATAATTATTATTCAGAGTAGAAATACCGAGGTTATAGTTTCTCTAACAATTACAATCTAGCAATGCACATGAAAGAAGAAAGCTATTCAAGGCATGGTATATATGTACTAATGTAATGTATGAACTAAAAGTTGGCTTAATCCAATCTAACCCAACCAAATCTTTGTCAATTTGCATGCACGATGTGAAAATGCATTTAAATACTTAACTCAGCATAGCTTGCTTAATGACAGTTTTATTTAGTATATAAATGAGAAACTCAGTCCATGTATTAACTAGAGTAGTAGTGTCAAATTTATATTTTGTCATAGGTGGATTCTAAGTGTACTTGTTCCTTAACTCGAGTTTGCTTGCTGCTATGCCTTGTTGCAGCGAGCCTGTTAATATTATGGAACTGGTAGATACTTATTTTTGCATATCTACCATGTAAGATGTGTTTTTGTTCTTACTTAATCAAATCACTCATCATCAGGCCAGTGCTTAGGCAAGATATATAAAAGAAAAAAATAAAATTTATGTAGAATATAGTTTTATTTTAAAGATTTAAAGATGATGTAATACCTTTGTTGTAGTGCCTATAAATGATAATAGTACCCATCCATATATGATTCACAATGACCACGGATATTCATGAAAACCGTTAGGTTTGCAGCAAATGGACACTAAATCTATTCATGCTGTGCTGTAACCTGAACAAATCATTTGCCATTCTTGTGTATATGTAAATGTTTCTATACTTTCACTTGGCCTAGCATTTATAGAGCAAGCTTACTAGCAATATGAAATATGCATATGTAGCATATTGCAAAATACAGGAGATGGCGTGGGACTAAATTTGTAATATAAAGTCTCAAATTCTTTTATGGCATGCAACTTTGAAAGAAAATGCCATTTATTATGCTCAAACCCACCACATGGGAAAGCAAAGCAACACTTACGTCAACACAACATAAAACAAGTCACTAAGTCGTACAGTCTCAAACGAGCACTTAGCTTAGTTCTGATGAACTTATTCAACATAACTTATATGATAACCAGACACTTAGATGTTTGGCTGAAGCATCTCTGGCAGCAAAGACACCAAATGGCTCTCTATTTTGGGCTTCTTCTCCTCATCTCATATGCCCGGACTGAACTCTCTAGCTGGGTTCAAATACATTCAAATGAAATTGTTAGAGCGAAATATGATTACTTTTATGATGGAGATGAAAACAATGTCACAAAACTGAGAGAGGAGTAAGAGAAAGAAAGAAAATACCGCACAAATGTGATTAAGATTCTGGCTCAAAGTCCGGTACTCTTCTCTAACACTTTGAAAAGCTTCAACACACCTAAAAGCATAGGTGTCCAGTAGAAAATAATCATAAGGTAAGGAAAAAGTACTCAAATCTCACGGTACTTGGCAGATTGAACAAGAATGAAAAAGACGTGTTCAAAAAGGAAAGGGAAAACAGAGGAAAAAGGACTAACACGGCATAAATTCAAGATAAATGCCTTCTTTTTTGTCTTTTCTTCTGCTTTTCGAATGATAACTGGGTTAAAAGATAAAGAAATGCAAAATGCAGCCATCCTGAAATTAGATATTGAGCTCCTGATAATTCACCTTGCCTATATATGTTTATCCCACAGTTGATATGGCCCTCACATGTATATGCAAAATATGATATCCAGATTTTAAATGAGACCAGAAAACTGTTATGAATTATAAGGAAATATATGCACATGTCTGCCGTGTCTCTGTATTATGCATAAAAGGTAAAGTCTTAAACTAAGACAATGAGGTGGATACATATGATAGCACTTTAACTAGGAAAGGGGAAGCATCCAGTTAATATCAACGAAATCCAAAGATGCCCATACAAGTACATTATGAGCCTCCTAAAAAGCCTAATTTCTGACCACAGAGCTGCCCAAATGGACTTTAATCAATTTACAAACTGCTTGTTCTTTGGGGTACTAAGAAGTATAGCCTAGGAGTAGTCATGAATATAGTAATTTTGTTGAGAATTATAAAACAACAGATTGACCACACTTTTGCACTTCAAGCAAACCAATAACAATTTTTCCCTCTTTTTTCTTTTCACTGGGGTTTCTTTCATGATGATTGAGCAAGAATACAGTCTCTTTCCATGCTTGTGAACTTTGATCAATAGGTGCGTGGAGAAGGCAACTCATTCAGTTTAGTCTCTTGTTATCTTCTCTGTGAATGCAGTTATTCTCATTCCCTGAAATCACGATACCTGTGTGCAACTGTTTGTTCTTTCTACAGCATATATTCGTAGGATACTGGAACGACTTAGGAATTTGAATCCAGATATCTAACATTCTTCACACTATTAGCTATGAATATTACATACAAGGACAGGATTCAGATACTGACTGAAGTACAAATCTCTTGCTTAAATCCTCTTTCACTTGTATAATCTTATCGGTTTTTATGAGAATATTAATTAAAAATTATCGGAATATGATTTAGAGAGTAAGTCAAGTGCGTAGAGTACGTGAAGATTGAAGTTAGACACGAAAGAAGGCAAAAGACATAAGGGGCGGTGCCCAGGTGTGGGCGTCGCAATGCCCAGAACAAAACTTGAGCGCCACGGTGCCCTAAAGCTGTGGCGCCCAACACGAAAATAGGTTTTCCGTTTTGAATCAAGAGTTATGAGAACTTTGTTGATACGCTACTCTACAGCTGAGAGAGTTTAATGATGAGCGATGTGAAATCATCATTAAACTCAAAATTATTAAGAAAGCATATCGAGGGTAATGCAGAAAGTCTTTCTGTAAGAGGAAGACCCTCATATAGAAATAAAAGAAAAAATAGTTTAAGATCGAAGTCCAGGACTCTTAGGAAATGCTATTACTACAAAAAAGATGAGCACTTCATAAAGGATTGTTCAGAAAAGAAACCACAAGACAAGAAGAAAGACAAGAAGAAAGTAGATGCTACTCTTGCCTATGATGATAGCTATGATAGGGTAGAGACACTCGTCGCTACTGATAGTAAGAATGTTAAACAACAGGTTCTTGATTCTAGTTGTACTTTTCACATGTGCCCACACAAGTCTTGGTTTACGAATTTTCAGCCCATTAGTGGTGGTAAGGTATTAATGGGTAATAATATTGCATGTCAGATAATGAGAATTGATAGTGTTAAACTTAGATTGTATGATGGGCGAGTGAGAGAGTTGACAGATGTTAGGTATGTTCCTGATCTCAAGATGAACTTGATCTCACTAAGGACTTTAGACCAGAATGGGCGTTCCATCAGAATCGACAGATGGGTTTTGAGAATGTTGAAAGATTTCATGGTAGTGATGAGAGGAAAGAAGCACAAAGGTGTTTATGTGCTTATGGGTGAAATTGTGAGTGGTTCTGCACTATTCTCTTTAGATGATGAGAATATGCAAATCAAGTTGTGGCATCTTAAACTGGCACATCTAAGAGAGAGAAACTTGAAGGAGTTATTTAGTCAAAAGGCATTTGGTGAGGATACATTCCAGCCATTAAGGTTTTGTGAGCATTGTATGCTTGAGAAAGCACATAGGGTGAGGTTTAGTACCGACGAGCACAAGACTAAGGAGACTCTTGACTATATACATTCAGATCTTTGGGGACCAGCTCAGACAGCTACTCGTGGTGGTGTCAGGTATTTTCTCAGTTTGATTGATGACTATTCAAAGAAGCTATGGGTCTATGTGTTGAAGAGTAAAGATCAAGCATTTGATGTGTTCAAGACTTGGAAGACTCTTATTGAGAATCAGACTAGCAAAAGAGTGAAGAGGTTAAGAACTAACAATAGCCTCGAGTTTTACAATAGAAAGTTTGATGGGTTTTGTGCCAAGCATGAGATTACAAGGCATAGAACAGTAAGATCAACACCACAGCAGAATGGCGTAGCTGAGAAGATGAATAGGACCCTACTTGAAAGGGTTAGATGTATGCTTACCAATGTAAAGATGTTCAAGGCATTTTGAGCAGAAGCTGTAATGACTACAGCTTACTTGATTAATAGAAGTCTCTCCTCAACAATTGACTTCAAGACACCAGAAGAGAAATGGTCTGGCAATCCTCCCAAGTATGACCACCTCAAAATATTTAGTTTCTCTGCCTTTGTACATATTAAGGAGGAAAAGTTGGAACCTAGAGTCATCAAATGTATGGTGTAAAGACTTGACACCACCAAGGAGTATCATAAACCGTTACGTGATGTTTAATGAGACAACCATGCTGAAAGCTTTCCAAGAAGATGAGAAAGAAGAACATGTGTCCAAGGAAGACTCAGCACACGAGTCAATAGAAGTTGAAGTGGAGCCTAAAAGTAAATCTGATATGCCCCCAGCAGCACTTCAACAAAGAGATCCCTGAAGAAGAATCAAAAACATCAACGAGTTCCTCCAAGTCCACCCAAGAAAAGACCAGGACACTTGAGATGGAACTTAAAGAGTACCAGCTAGCTAGAGATAAACTAAGTCGGTATATAAGGTAAATGAGGGGATACCGAGGATAGAGCCTGCAAAATTCAAGACTAGGTTAGTTACACAAGGTTTTACTCAGAGAGATGGAGTTGACTTTCATGAGATATTCTCTTCAGTCGTCAAACACACATCTTTTAGGATGTTGTTAGCCATATGTGCAAATCTTGATTTACATCTAGAGCATATGGATGTAAAGACAGCTTTTCTGTATGGAGAGCTTGAAGATACGATATACATAGCATAGCCGCAAGGGTTCGAGGAGCTCAGAAAAGAAGATTATGCTTGTTTATTAAAGAAGTCATTATATGGGTTATAATGATTATCTAAACAATGATATAAGAGATTAGATGGGTTTATATGGCTTATGGCTTTAGTAGAAGCAAGTATAACGAATTCATATACTTCAAGAACATAAGTTGTGGGATGATGTATTTGCTTTTATACGTCGATGATATATTGATTACGTGTAAGAATATGGAAAAAATACATAAGCTCAAGAATCAATTGAGTGGCGAGTCTGAGATGAAGGATTTAGGAGCAGCAAAGAGATTATTGGGTATGGATATTGTGAGGGAAAGAAGAGATGTTATCTTCTTGTCTTAACAGCAATATATACTCAAATTCTAGAGAAGTTTGGTATGTTCAACGCAAAGGCTGCTCTACTCCTTTGGCCATGCATTTGAAACTTTCAGCAGCACAGTCACCAACATCCGAAGAGGAGAAACTATAGAAGAGCAAAGTACCATATGCAAGTGCTGTAGAGAGCATCATGTATGCAATGGTTTGCACAATACCAAACATAGCACAGGCTGTGAATGTGATGAGTAGATACATGACAAATTTGGGTAAGGATCACTGGCTTGCAGTGAAATGAATTTTGAGATATCTCAAGGGGGCGTTGATATGACTGTTATCTAGCTAAGCGCAAGTGCACGCTATTGTATCAAGTAATATATGATTTTAAGTCCAGATATCGATCCCACGGGGACTATGCAATTTAATTCTATAAATCAAGTACAAAAATTGTACCTACTTAACTTTTATTCAGACAATCACGATCTGAAATTTATTTAACTAACCTACTCTATTAATTAAACTGAACAAAAGTAAAAGATAGAATTCATAAATAAAGATAATCTATAATTTTGACTCGTCCCTTAATATTTCATCAGACTCATTAACCACTTAGTTAATCCCTTATTACCAATTGATTGGTTTAGACACAATCTTATCACAAGTCTCTGTCGATGGTCAAGTGACTATATTACGCATTCTAACAATCACCTATATATCTATGATAACCAAATCAGAATGTAATTCATAAAGATCAAGTTTAAATTATATCATACATGCCACCTAGGTATATATCTATCCTAGATGGAACTCATAGTTATTACCCTATGATCATGCATCAAACTATCCCAGGCTAAACGCATGAATCTTCTATCGAGTTCATCATAGTTCCTCAATCATTCAAAATATTGATCAGGTATAATGAAAGCATTAAACACAAGATAGAATGAATCAATTGAATGTATCAAGTTCATAAACTAAAAATTAACACAATCTAAATTCATACTAGGTTCATATAGTCTAACCCTAGATGAACAATTTAGTCCATCACAAAATCAAAAGTATCAAACCAATTTATAAAGATCAACAAGAACAAGCACATAATGATAAAGAAGTAGAAGAAAAACTAATCAAAATGACTCCTTGATGTGCTTCTCCCTCAATCTTGACTTGAAGCTTAAATCTTGATCTTGGTTCTTCAATCTTTGGCCTTGATCTTTGATTTTGTGTTATGAATTCTCTCTCTAAGTTTTTACCTCTTTTTCTCTTCTCTCTCAATTAGGGTTTTTGGCCTTTTATTTATAGGTTTTTGTCTTCAAATTATTGTTTACGAGTTACTGTAGTAAAAATATTGTTTATGCATATTGTTCACCCTGCATTATTCACTGCCACGGCGCTAGATCCTAATCGCTACAGCGCTGAGACACTATTTTGGTCCCCGCTGCGATAGGTACTGTAGCTAGTTGCTGTAGCAAATTATTGTAGCAGGTACTGTAGCAATTTAATTTTTTGGCTTATTTTCATTAGAGTTTCGATCATATTTACTCCATTGACTCCAAACCTACAAAACTAATAATAAAATACATCAAAAGTCAAATAATCTTAATTTCTACGAACAAATATTAAGTTTAGAAGATTAAAATATTAGACTTAATTAACCTCTATCAGACATCAAATCACGAGTTGATTTATAAAAGGGATAAATACAACAGTGAAATGGTAAGAGGATGCGTAAACTCATATTTGACGGGTTATATATGTAGGTGATCTAGACAAAAGAAGATCATTGACGGGTTACGTATTCACATTGTTTGAGTGTAGTGTGTGTTGGAGATCAGTTCTACAACATGTGATTGCACTATCTACCACAGCGGCAGAGTACAGAGTTGTTGGTGAAACTATTAAGGAGGTCGTGTGATTGAAAGGCATATGCGCGGAGGTATTGGCTAGTGAAGATGTGAACACCTATGTATATTGTGATAGCCAGAGTACTATACAACTAAGCAAGCATCAAGTGTCCCACGAGAGGTTGAAACACATTGATGTAGGGCTCCATTACATTCGAGAGATTGTCCAAAGTGGTGAAGTTAGTCTAACGAAGATAGCGTCATCTGAAAATCCTGCTAACATGTTGACTAAGCCACTACCCTCAGTTAAGTTCATCCTATGTAAGGACTTAACTGGAGTCAGTACTTTGTGAGGGTGACTGAAGTTGCGAAGATGAGATATCAAGTTATTTTGTGGATGATTTTAAATCAAGGAGGGGCTTTGTGAGAATATTATTTGAAAATTATCAGGATATAATTTGGAGAGCAAGCCAAGTGCGTAGGGTACGCGAGGATCGAAGACAGACGCGAAATGAGGCAAAAGACACAAGGGGCGGTGCCTAGGTGTGCGCTGCAGCGCCCAGCCTGGAAACAAGTTTCCTGTTTTGAATCAACTTGTTTCGTCTCCTACTTGTTCCAAAACTCTCTAAAATGACTCTCAAACGTTTAGGGTAAACCTAAGTCGTCCTAAAGCCTATATAAAGGCCCTCTATTGGCTTGTAAATACATCTTAGTGATAACTTAAGACATCTTAGTGAAAAAACACAAATCTTTATGATTAGAGTGAGATCTTTGTGATCAAACATACTTTGTAATTTTTAATCAGAAAAAATTCCTAGATTGCAAGAGAGATTATTTTCTTTGTGAGTCTTTCTTGTAAAAGGTATACTTTGTGAGTACATTGTGATTCAATAAAAAAAAGTGAAGTGATCTTGATCCACCACAAACGTAGGTAAATTATCGAACCACATAAATTTTGTGTATTTTTTTTCTATCTTTCTTTTTTTAATTTTTTAATTACTTATTCTATACTATAATACTTAGAGTTATATTATTTATTTGTGTAATTTCACTTTAACAATTTCTAAATTATCATTGCAGAAAACATGACTAACATTTGGAATAGAATCGTAGAAATGCAGACATGAATTCCTTACGGGGTATTAATGAGGACCGTCTGTACACCAAATCCATGCAATTTTTCGGATCATATTAGCATATTAATTGCATTTGCTCAATGAATTAAATGAATCTTAATAAACGTGGATTTCGTTCAAGGAAACAAAACTCATAAAGTTTGGGTTTGAGGAAAGACAGTGCACGTCATATATTTACACAGAGTCAAGACTTCATTGGAGAACAAACAGACACAAATTTGATTAGTAAACACCTCTAACTCGAGAAAAAAGAAAAAAGGCTGAAACAGCAGTGTTGTGTCACAAAGACAAACATGTGAACAAAGGAGAGACAGTCTATTATGTAAATACATGCTAATGTAATTTATTTTCTTTCTGAGAAAATGGCACTTCCTACCTGGCCTTGTCCATGTCATCACAGGCATGTCGAAGGTCAAGACATGCAAGGGCCATCCGGCAACCACCAATGCTGTAGCAATCATGAAAAGATTCAAATTATTATTGCTAAAATAATGGGATTAAACAGTGAAGCATCCACTAATCGAGCGAAATTGAGTGGAAAAATCAGAGAGGTTTAAGGCTAGATATTTGAATGTATAAAATGCATCAGGATGAAATGATAATCATTGTTATTTTTTATTGTTAAGATAGCGTCAATCAATTTGAGATTTCTACAAAGAGTTTGTGTTTCATGAGTCTCAACCTTGTTTAGAATCTTCTACCTAAGTTTACCTTTTGCCGATAAATCTTTTCATTTTACTTTTATGTTGTAACCATTACTTGTACCATCTTTATGTTGAGCTCTTGTAGGAAATGGGAGAAATTGAATAAATAAATCACTCTGTAATGTTTAAATTTCTTTTAACCACGAAAAAAAAATAGTATCCCAATTAGCAATAAAGCAACATCAAGGACAAAGTACATATCATTTTCCAAAGCATAATATTGCTCATGAAGACAGACTAAAACATATTGAAGGCATTGCAGTTACAAACAAAACACCAGACAGCGATAATTGAGAGATGATTGTCTGTATTTAACTCAATTCATAAAAGAACACTATCCTGGAGAGACAAACACCCAAAAATTTAGTGCAGCTGATCACTAGTAATAATTTTTCAGAAGATAAAAGTTAAGAAATCAGAAACTAATTGTATTTCAAGAGAACTAGTTATTGCTTCTTCTAGTTGTGAATGTATACCACTCGCCAAATGCACATGCACAAATCAATAATAAATATCTTAACAAAATGCTGATGTTGTCTTTATGTACTATATGGTACCTACATATTTATCCATCTGCATTTAGGTAATGATTCATGTTGTGCATATATTACAAATATAAACATTTGCTTAGCTAACGGCTGCTTCCAAGTGTTTAGGATGCATTAGCACAAGCCATGCGTAGATAATCAACCAAATTAGAGAATGTTTAGGAATGAACACTTCCGATTATTTTGGAGTTGTATTAAATGACATGAAGATATAGCTAAAGTGAAAATTTCCCAATTACTTGCATGCAAACATGATATCAAAGTGTATTAGATTATTTTACAAAATCAGATGGTATACCGAATGTCTTACCTTGAGCTACCTCCCCTGAGTTGGTGAACAAAGCTGGCCAACTTGTCATAGTCCACTGAAGGTTCATCCCTGATGATGATAGATCAGACACACCAAATAAAGAGAAATTCAGCAGAAAAATTCTCTAAAACTGATTCAAGAGTCCAAAGAATAGTCAAATTCTGAGAAAGTACAGGTATCTGGTCACTTGTGCCATGGCAGTTTCAGCATCGCTCATGAACATGAGGATCACTTCTGTAACAAACTGAGGGCTTTCTTCATTTTGCAGGGCTCGAACATTGTCAAAATTATGGTCAAGTATACCCTACAAGTAACAAGAAGCAATGCAAATGAAGAAAGCTTAATGTAAGGATATATATGCTGTTCAAATCATAATATTTTTGTACAGTAAAGTTGAAATCATGGTTTATAGTTTTATATATAAGCGCTTCAAGTATAGAGAAATGAAAACATGATTCACAAAATATAGCAACTTAAATTGCTTTTCTGGTTTAGATAAACTGTTGACCTTGTCTCAGTTGAGTTGATTTCAATATGTTTTCTAAAAGTCAAGACAACTTAATCTTTTTTTTAAGAAAAAGAAAATCACAAAACAGACAAACTTGATAAGCACCAGAAGTTCAATTACAAAGTGAATGCCAACAGAACAGTTGCAGTGGCATGATATCATGGCGTCAAAAATGAAATCAAAACATGTTGAAAGTGACTATAATAAGATTTCTCGTAGAAATTCAAAAGGTTTGAGATTCAAGTACCAGTTATTCAAGAGGATTTGGAGAAGAAGAAGGTAGAAGAGATAAATAAGGAAGAAGAGTGTGTGATATGATCACCTGATCGTGCATGGAGCGAACGAAGTTGTTGAGCTCCTGTTTGAGGCTAGTCCCCACCATTTTCTTTCAATTTTGTTCCTTGCAATGAAAAAGTGAAGAAATGGGGAAGACAGAAAAGAAGTTGTCTCTGCATATATAAAATTTGTCAGCGAGGCTTGCGCACGTAAGGTAAGTCTGTGTTGGCAGAGAATTATAACAAGGTATGAAAAAAAATTTCAGCATGTAGGAGAGCGATGGCAGTCTCAACTGCCACTGCCACTCTCGTCTTTTATTTTTGGAAACTGACTTGGCATTCCGATTTCCGCCTCTCTATATATAATAATAATATAATATATACGTGGAAATGTTATTACTCACACTAGCAGTTACATTTGACAAATGGGCAAATTCCACGCGCACTCTACTGCACGATTCATATCACGCGCATTTCCACCGAGGTAAGCTCATGCAAGCGGATTTGTAAATTCGATTTCTCTGTCATCATCTCAATTTTTTTTTTTTCTTTTACAATTTTAAGTTCGAAAATATAACAAAACATTAGAGAAATATAAGGGAAAAAATTAAAAGGCTTTATCGTACTACTCGTACTAATCTTGCCAACTTCACACAGTCACACTAATCTTGCCATTATTTTTTACGGCGTCCACTTTCAACAACACAAACTGAATGCGTCGCACGAGTAGATGGTTTAGAAGTATTCAATTCTGTTAAAAGCACGAAATGTAATAACGATTATTATTTCTAGAACACTCTAAGATTACTTTGTGTAAGAAGAATAATAATAATAAGTATTATTATTATTTTCTAATTCCATTATTAGCATAGAAATCAAACAAAGAACATTTCAAATCCCACTATGATTAAATTTATCCAGCCATACTATTAAGCTTCCATTATTTTACATTTGAAAATACTACTTTATCATTCGCGTTAAAAAAAAGAAATTTCCAAACTTACTCGATAAATTTCTAGCCCAAGATATTAGCGTTAAAAAGAAAATTAAAAAAAATGGAGAGTATCATTGGCCAACAAAAGCCAACCCTAGAGGAGAAAGAGGAAAAATTAGAAAAAGCATTTTCATTGTTGTTGTTAAGAAAAGAAAAATAAACGTGTAACATATTATAGTTGAAAATAATTGAAAGAATCTTTCTAACAAATACTAATTCTATAAGAAACAGTACACTGAACTGCAGCAAGATCATAAAGCACTCTTGTTCACATATCGCAAGATACTTCAATAGAAAATGCAATCGAAGTTCTAAATCTTTCATTCTCATGGACTGATTTCCTGGACTGGGGCGGCTTATGGCTTATGCCCTATGTTTTCTCATCTTCTCAGGCAAGAAATTCAAAAGTTAAAACATAAACTTTGCACAAATTGTCATCAAATACAACAAAGGTTAGCAATCAAAAAATCCATTCTGATCAAAACACATTTCTCAAGCAAATTCATTGTGGTTCAAGGTGTCAGCAACAATAGTACATTTTCCTAAGAGCACAATTTTTTGGAAATTTCTTCCCAAAAACTATTTTTGAACCTTTATCCCTCCAGAAGGGTGTCAATGCTCTTCACCCTGCAAATGCCAGCTGTTCCCTTTTCTTCTTTCAACCTCTTAAGAGGATATTCCATATCATTTCCTTTTTCACCTCAATATTCCAAGTACGCTGTGAGTGATTACCTCATGAAAACAAACGCTGTGAGGACTTCCAACCATGTCTGTGCTATTTGTACAGTGATGGCAAAGCATCATCAAGACTTGGGGACAGTCACGTTTAGAATCTTTACATCTTGATATGGCTTGTCTGCCTTGTCCGTTTTCACTTTCTCAATAGCCTGTCAACATCATCAAGAATCTCAAATGTTAGTAAACCTACAATGACCAAGAACATGTATGACTAGACACAATACGTAAACCCATTGCCAGGTCAGTATGCCAGCACCCAAAGAATTGTCGGACAATCACCAAATTCAAGAGCAACACATCTCTGGAGATTAGATTTCATACAGAAGGTTGTTGGATAAATGTCCCAATTGAGTCAGTTATGCCAATGCCATGTACATAGTATTATCAATAATCTTCAGGCAAGTACACAAATAATACCTGCACAACATCCATTCCTTTTACAACTCTACCAAAAACAGTGTGCTTATTGTCCAGCCACGGAGTAGCCACCGTGGTGATAAAGAACTGAGAGCCATTTGTATTTGGGCCAGCATTAGCCATTGAAACTGTGAAAGGCCTATCATGTCGTAAACTGCAGCAAATACAAGTTTTTACATCCAGTGTGAGTCATTATACATTAAGATATGTTATTATCCAGCCAACAAGAAGCAAGGCTAGCAAGATCAAAGCAGACCTCACAATAGCAAAATAGAAAGTGGAACATGCCAATTAACAGTTTGAGTACACTTGGAAACCAAGAACATGTTAGAATATTTTCTTGAATCTTTAGTTGTCCTGCAGTAAATAGTAAGTTCATCCAACTAATTTAGTATATTTTTTATTAGTGATTGCAGAAAGAAGCTGCTCCAAAATATTAACACAAATACCTAGTAAAATAAAGCCACAGGAGCCAAAGACGTAATGCTGCAACAGGTTAATGAAGAAACTATTACCTTTTGTGAAACTCATCCTCAAATTCCCTTCCCCAGATAGATTGCCCACCAGTGCCGTCTCCTAAAGGATCTCCGGTCTGAATCATGAAACCTTTGATGACCCGGTGAAAAATGAGATTATCATAATAGCCATTCCGGCAGTGCGTTGTAAAGTTCTCCACAGTTTTTGGACATTCTTCTGGGTAAAGTCTCATATGAATATCACCCATTGTAGTATGCAAAATCTGGTAAAAGAGACGTATAATCAGTAGAAGAAAGAGCAAACTTTTGAATGTAGTAAGGAGAGTTATAAAGGAATGTAAAAAGAACATTTTGTCCACCGAGGCCTAAAGAAAATTCTTTTTCTGTTATTAGTGTTTTGTGTGAGTTTTAGAATCACTATTTTATGCTTCTTTGTCTTTTCAGTCTCCTTTCACACTGAGTAAGCAAACTAAAGCCATTGTTTCCCAAAGAATTCCCTGACATACCCACAAAGATAAAAGAGGATAGAAAAAAATTGTTAGCTAATGCACACAATAACAAGTTACCCAAATGACAAGATTCCTTTATCTAATTGGTGAGTAACAGTTACAACCAAATGTTCTCCGAAAGCATGCGGATAAATAAAAAGAAAAATTGAAACTCACCACATTGTCAGGAAGTGATGTTGTCACTGCCTTTCCTAATTCCGACACAGCCAAAAGTTCATCAGGAGGAGGTTTTTCATTGAAGACATCCCTTCCCTTGGTTGCATCTTCAGGCTCCTCTGGTTCTCTCCGACTATTGGGACCACAAAGAGTTTTGAGTCAAATTATGACATCTCAAGAATTATTAAGTATTTTATTCAAAGAAACAATTTAAAAGAAAAAGAAGAGCAGACCCAGTGTTCTATAGCAAACTTTCATTTCCAAACAACCCAGCAATTCAGAGGCATGTGAACCAACTAATGTTGCTTTCAATAATCAAACGAGATGAGACCAGACAATGATATAAGTTTAACATTCTTAATAATCTCGTCACCTTTTCGGCTAACATATTCCATGCAATTGAATGACACACTTAAAGGCATCACTACTCACTAGTACACATCTTTGAGAGAGAAAAAAGAAAAGAAAAGAATTCAGAGGAACTACTAGTTGAAGTGAGGACAATATTTTCATACCTGAATAAGTAGATTCTATGTTTCTTGAAAGCACAACAAAGGAGAGTAGGATCTGTTAAAGGTTCTTTGCTCTCATTGACATTTGCTGCAGCTGCGGGAATTTTTCTAACTTTTTTACTGCTTCGATCACCTTGATACAAGGCAATTCTCAAGAATCTATCGTTGTTCTCCACTTTCCCAAGGATTCGAGCCACTTTATTCATGTGTAAATTAACTATCTATAAGAAGTAAAACAAAAGGACAGGAATGGAATAAGAATATCATAGACAAGGAAGAGGGAAAGAAGACAAAAGAAATATGCTTAATGATGCTAAGACGGTTAACATGCAAATAACAATAGTCTCCTCAATCTAATTACAAGAATGTGATACTTTACTTTTATCCCCAGGAGAGTTGCATATATAAGGAAATTAGAGCTTTCATCAAAAATTGCATTTGGTTGTGGTGCAGTTTCGGTTTTCTCAATTTCCTTCTCAACAGCCATTCTTCGCCCAAAATCAATAGCTTCCAGCCGGTATAAGGGAGCATCACTTCTTTGGAGATCTTGGGCCACCTAATCGAACAAGATACTTTATCGCCATAATATAGTTCAAAAGCTAAAATATCCAAAGCAAAGTTTCAGATAAAACAGATTTTACCTCGAGCGATTCATCATAAACACGCCTTAATTTACCAGTTCTAAACCAAAATATGCGTATTCTACGATCTGGAGATGTAATAGAAAATTGTTTACCATCTGGGCTCACCTGAAAGACGGTACAGCAGTTTTGACAATTTACATCTTCAACAATTAAACCCTCAAAACCACAAACTGAAAAAGGATTAAGCATGGAAAATTTATATGGACAAAACTTATTCACGATGATTACTGCTGTCAGAATAAAATAGTCATAGAATTGACAGCGAACCAACTCTTCTCAGAAAGAATATAGTACCTCAATAGCAGAGACAGTTGTTTTGGATTTCACAATTTCAAAGAGATTAGTATCACTCTTCAATCTGAAACTCACCCTGCACGTGCCACAAAACCATGTCAATATAAAACTTGAGCAAAATTAAGCATGTCCAACATTGAAATAGCGTGTAACAAATACCAAAACTTATTCCAGAGTGCCATGCAGGACTTTAGCCACATAAAAAGGGGTAACAAACAAACACATAGAAGAAAGCCACAGTATAAGCGCATCACCCAACTCCACAATATTAGATCAAAATAGTTGTTTTTTGAACCCAAAAAATAAAATTAAAAAAAAAACAGATAAAATAATTCAAGTGTTAGTGAAGATGCAATGATCAGCAAACTTCATCAGATTACAAAGAAAATCATAGTCAAATTTTAATAGATTCTAGTAAATTATTGTAAGTAATGATTATAATAAAATGTACATAAGCACATACTCGCTCTCAGGGAATTGAAGTGTAGTAGAGCTCCAGTACTCAATCATTCCTCTGGCATCAGCAGATATTACAGTGTCAAATACAGGATTGTACCTCATAACTTTTAGTGGTCCCAAGTGTATCTGGAAAATGAAAGTTAAGAATGAGAAAAACATTATCCATACATATATTATATATAGGAAGAGAGAGTACACATTAGTGGCTAGTGAATACGAAAAAGGCAGTAAGAATCTGGAGCAAGTTTCACAATTGTGCAAAAACTTCCATAGTAGCTAAGATACCTCCTTAGAGATGATAGGTTCATTGGAATCAGCTCTTGCATCATAAATGTGGACAAATGATGAGTTCCTATCACTAACAGCCAGCCTAGCTTTGACATCCCCTTGTTTGTAGACCCATTCAACAGCACCAGGAATAAAAGGCAGGCGGATCATGAGCATCATGTCATAATTTACAACGTCGTATATCTTCACAGCATTATCATTTGAAATTGTACAGCAAAGTAAACCGTCAACACTAACCTGCATAGCTGAACCAAGTCATGGTTGATGACTGCAGTAACAAGAAAAATTGGCAACAGAGAATAGCATAAATATCATAAAAATTCACAAAACTAAGCAGGCTCGCTTAACCAGGAAATACACTTAAAACTGAAGCGAATGCCAAATCCACAAATTTAGCAAAGACTACATTCATGATCAGAAAGGTGGCAATAATGGTGTTATTGCAAGTGATTGCATCGTAGAGTACATGCAGAGACGTGGACACTATGGTAGTATGAATACAGAAAAGCAGTCATAGGCAGTATTTGAGTACTACCCATGGCAGAGTGCCGACAATGGTGCCAGCAACTTAATAAACTAGCAATAGTACAGCAGTTTCAAATAGTACCAGAAATATCAATGAAAATACACTGATGACAATAGTGGCAGTAGCAAAAATGCAAAACTATCTTTTTACAACTGCAGAAATAGTTGCAGTCCATATAGTAGTAGTTGTGACACTGCAAGCAACAGCTTTCATGTTCTTCAGCAATACACCATTATCTAAAATGAGAAACTTGATGCAGAACTAAGCTCGGAGGTTTTGTCACAGGAATGGCAAAAAAATAAAACTCATAGGCCATTGCTATAACTTCCTGAAGGAAAAAGATCCTTATTTAAGAATTTAATTCAATATAACAAAACCTTGCAGAGGCATTTCGTGATCAGATACATTGTGAACAGTTCAAACTTCCATTAGAAGATGCACTCCCATGTAAGGATGCATTTTGATCAAACAAAACAAAGTTAAAAATTAAAATTATTCCTTTTTCCCCTTTTTCTCAAAGAAAAAAGAACACTGCAAAGCTCCATCTGTTGGTGCTGTGTGCATTTGTACCGTGCTACAGGTGAATATGTGCATTTTTAAACAATTTAAAAATTAACATATTATGCAGTGAAATTATAATACTACATATTAAAATAATCTCATTACACTAATGAGATTAGGGAACTCACTCTCGAAGCGTGCTTTGAACAATTCTAGTGGGGGATGTAGTGGGCTTCCTCAAGTTAGAATAGTAGCTTCTTATTTCGAAATATTTGAAACAACTCTTGTTTCTTGTTTCTTGTTTCTTGTTTCTTGTTTCTTATTTCTTTCTCTCGGACTATTTTTATTTACTACTTGCTTTTCCTTTTTCAAATTCATACATTTCAAATGGAATAAGCATCAGTATATATAGTATTTGCTGCCACCTTATAAACGAATTATAAGCCAACAAATGTTAGCTAAAGTGAAGCATAACGAAGAAAACAAAATCCTCATCATGCTTTAAATTTCAACCAAAGGTAATGATGGCGGTTTAAAAGATGAATTGGTGGCATTTGATCATACATATATAAACGACACTTGAAGATAAAAGATTGGCCTAAAAAATGTCCAAATAAAAGGAATCTTAGTGGCTAAAGTTACGCCACTTCATGCTTTCCAATTTGAAACAAATTCAAACTGAATTTGTATCAATTCACTTCCGCCAATGAAAAGTTAACAAATTGCTATTAGATTTTGTTAAGCCAATAAAATTATAACAACTTGCAATTTGATTTTAATTCAATGAATCAAAAAACTAACACTTGGCAAAGCAAAATCAAATAAATTATATACCTTTGATAGTTTAACGGCCAATTATCATTATCAAATGAATTTGATAATTGATACTGCCGAATTGAAAATTTAAAGAAATAATAATTATTTTTTTTTCTTTTATAAAAATTATATCTATCAATGCTCAATTTAGTACCCATACAAACTATTGGCACAATTTGAGATATACACTAAGTAAATAAGTTTACCTAGTGTCAAGTCTCACTTAACACAATTTTGGGTTTAACATTTAAACCTTAGTTACTCTCAGAGAGACTCTAAAGTAAATGAGTGAATAATTAATTTAATTTAAACAAAACAACAATTATTTTATTTAAATGATATTTTTATCTACCAATACTCAATTTAGTACCCATACAAATTATTGGCACAATTTGAGACATACACTAGGTAAATAAAAATGTCAAGTCTCACTTGACACAATTTTGAGTTTAACATTTAAACCTTAACTACTCCCCGAGAGACATTGAAATAAATAAAAAAATTTCAAAAACTTTCCGGATTGAACAATTCGATTTGGTGCGCTACCCACGTGCTCAACGAGTACACTTCATATAGTGAGACTCCCTAGGTTCACACCCATTTTGTCTCACGAAATATTTTCGTAAGTCCATAACCGATGCGTCACACACATGTGTTATGGATAATACAAAATGGCGAGTTAAACTATACAAGTTGAGATTAATCTATATTCGTACAATCCCTCCATCATTAATATCCTGAAAGAGTGGAGACATAGATCAACAGCGTCAAGTCCCCTATTACTCAACCATAAACTTATCTCTTTTGATTCGTATTCTAATAAATAATATGCGCAAATTTCTTTGCAATATTATTTACTCCACAGGAAACTCTTTTCCGAGTTAAATGCTTATGGCCATAAGACTTCTTAGAATACAATCTTAGAGTATCTGGATATTTAACTCACCCATATGAGCCGACGGATCCTATATCTACACACACTGAACTCTATAAGTATCGGACCATACCTAGCGACACCCAGCGGTCAGACCATGAAAGGTCTCTTACATGTGTGGAACCTAAGTATGGTGGATCACTCATAAGCCCACCGTGGTGCTCAAGTTTAGGGACCACGAATACTACTCAACTCAAGAAAACCCTCCACTGACGGATTTAGGAAAAATCTATTGGAGGTCTTCATTGAGTTTAGTTCAGTATCCAGTCCTTACTAAATACATATATATCTATATGAGCTTCAACTAAGCTCATGGTTTGCTAAGATAAACAATCTGGACTATCCAAATGTGGACATACACTGATTTATATAAATCGGTTCCATTCGATAAACCCTGTATCGGTGAAAATAGATCAGGAACATTTAATTTTAGAACATATTTACATAATGATATTTCTTAGTAACGCTTGCAACTATTTGCAACTATATCATTGTAAGTATATTCTCAAGTCTTTATCCCATTTCAGACAAGGTTTTAACTCTTTAGACTTGATCTAAACTCCTTCAAATCAATACAATGTCTGAAATGTTACAAGCATCTTACCTTAATAAAATTAATTAGCGATTTAATAAAATATTTATTTATTACATAAGTATGAAAATACAATATTCATACAGAATTGAAATGGCACATAAGTACAAATTCCAACACCATCACCCACCTTGTAGGTGTTGAGGAGTGTGCACAACCTTGGAAAACTCAAGCTAGAGTATTTTCTCATATTTCCAATGTCTTATGAGACTTGTTATGTGACCTTACCTTCATGGGGAAGCCTAACTTGCAGCATCAGGTTTGACAACACTAATCTAGGATGCCATTTATGTGATGTTGCATTAGTTCCATGCTAAACTATACAAACTAGTTCTTTAACTTCATTGAGTTTAAGATCCAATAAAACCAACCAATGAGGCAACAATAGTAGAATTCAGCGATGGAATGCTAATACATACCAATTAAATTAAGGATCAGTTTAGAAAACATAAATGGCAAGTACGGATTAAGACAATGCAAAAGAGCTCACCGCTAGGCCATCAATTGGACCAATGTGGGATCTAAAATGCTTTGCAAACTCAATGCCGACGGGCTTTTTCTTCCAAAATTTCAAATGCCCTGGTTTAGAAAGGGTTAAAAAAGAACAAAAGTTAAGTGCAACCTACAAATTATAATTAATTCAATCATCTACGCAATATAATCAAGAGAACGCAAGAACAAGTTTCAGCTACAAAAATCGACCATCATAGGCAAGCATCAATATCATACTAAAGAAACAGGCAACTTACAATGCACTTGGTATTGGAGAAAAATAGTATTTAGTGTGTTGCAATATTTTTTTTGTGGCAAGAGGAGGTACGATAATCCATCCCTATACTGTCTAATTGAATAGTTCCTCAAACTTCCGAAACAATAATAGCAAGTTAAGCAACATACCAAGAATATAACAAAACAACATGCAGCTATGACATTTGTAATCATGCATGACTATTTCCATATCGCAAGCACACTGCAGACTGCACACTACACTTCTAATTAGTTACTTCTATTTCTTAAGAAACAACACATTCATAAATTAATGATTTAAAAGCTCTACAATTCCCTCATCATGCACCAATCACAAAATCAGTTTTTGCCAAACATGGCTGCCAGCCAGAATTACTGGGAACCCTCCAATCTTGGTGTCATTAACATGCTGTTAGAGTAGCTTGAGAACATATGGAAAAGAAAGTTGAGGACAAAATGAGAAGGATTAAATAAATGGAAGCAGTAATTGCAAGAAAACAGAGAAAAATATCTTAAATTTACCGTCAGCACTTCCAGTTATAAAAAAGTCAGCAGCTGAGACTGCAACATGAGTGACCACATCACGATGCATATAACTCTTTTCATACCTGCAAAAAGATGATCATTAATTGCAAAGTTTCTAATTATATATACATATATAGGTAGATAGTCGCTAAAGAGATTGTATTTATAAGAAAAATGATTTACAAAAGGAGAACAACCTGTCCACTAACCTGGAAAACACTCCCAAGAATGTGAAATTAAAAGAAGAACATCTCATAAAAAATCTAACTAGCTTGTGAGAATTAAACAAATCCAGGTTATCAAAGCTTCCAAAGTATACAAAATCAACCTAAAAATCCTTCCTAATTCAAATGAATGCCTCCAGTATGATCAATTTTGGAGCAAAAAAAAAGAAGAAAGTTTTGCATTTTTTTCCTTTTTTTTTTTTAAGAAAAACATAATTCAAAACCTACTTTCTCAAAGAAAGTAGAGGCGTGACTTGTATATGTTTCTATTCATAAAATAGGAAAAGATTTCAGAAACGGCATTAAATAGGCAACAAAAACCCTAAACCCTCAAAACACATTAAGGAATTGCAAAGCCGTAAAAGCATACATGTTAGCAGAGGGAAGGGCATCAAGATAGGCTTGCTCGAACTGGAGAGGACGCTTGGGGCGGGACTTCAGGGCGGGAGCCGGCCCGACAATGGCCTCCGCGTCGTCCTCCGTTGCTACAGCAATAGAGTTTGCGTTGCCGTTTTGAGGTTCCTCCATTGTTCTGCGTTAACTGAGTGGAGAACTCGAGAGGAAAATTTGAAGCAGTTGTTTGAAAAGCTTGAAACTTTGTAACTGAGGCCGTTAATACAGAATGTGTTCAAGCAATTGGGACTTTCAGCTCAGTGCGGTGATGAGTCTGAATCTGAAAGCCTCTGGCTCTTTCTTTTTTACGACCGCAGATTCTGGAGAGGAAGCCAATCTAAGCCCAATTCAATGTTGGGGCTTAGACTTTAATGGAGAAGAAATGGGTCGGGATTTGGATATTGGGCCAAAGAACAAAGTTGGGTTGAATTCTGTACTCGGCCGAATGTATTTTACATTGAGCCCAGCTCTCAGATTTCACTTATCAAAACCCGTCGAGCGCCAGTTGGACTTGGACAGACATTATTTATTCAAATGTAATATTTTATTTTTGCTAATGCTTGTAGTTACCTTATATTTTATTTGGCTGCTAACATGTACCAATTGCTCTTTCTTATATTTTCATAATTAGTGATTTTTTGTTCTATTTTTTTTTTATTACATAAAATATAAATTAAATCTTTCTCCGACTTGATGTGACTGAGTTTTGAGTCTCATACTTGTTATATAACCCCAACAAATTTTACCAAACGAATTAATTCACATTTATTTAACAGTTAGTGATTTTATTTATATATAAAATTATAATAGTTGTAAATTAAAAATCACAATACTTTATTTTTAAGCATAAACTAAGCTTCTGCATCTTCAAATATATTTATAAATATAAGAACTACCTTTAGTTAGGTGTTCTCACCTCCTCGGAGTATATAAGAAAGAGTTGAAGACTTCATTATTTGTGAGTGTAAAACGTATTATGTTATTGGTATTCTTAAAAGATGTTTAATAATATTTTTTATTTAAATTTATTCATATATATTTTTAAATATATATTCGAGAGTTTATATTTATAGAGTATATAATTTTATGTATTAAGTATATGATATTGATAAAGAAAATACATATTACAAATTATTTATAAATTAAACAACGTTCATAATCATTAAAAGAAAATGGCATTTCATTATGTAAAACTATAGTTTTTTTTATTTATTATAATGGTTGATTCAAATAAATTTATTTATAAATATAGATTTATTAATAAATGATTATTAGAGCATTCAGTGATTTATGAATAAATAAATTATTAAAGAGACAAGACAATTTTTTTCGTAGTTTAGCTTTAATTATGAATATCAATAAATTGGTCAATTAAGAAGTTATTATTGGTATAAAATCAAGCTTAATTTAATTTTAAAATTTTTTAACTAAAATAGACTTTATTTATTTTTACATGGGGCATTAAAGTGCAACTTTTGACTTTTAGTGAAATAGTTTATAGTTAACTTAGAAGATTTAGTGAGTCATGAGATAATTTAAATTGAATATTTTAAGATTGAGTTAGAAGTCCATGGGTCTATCAATCCATCTACTAACACAAATTATAATCAAACTCTAAAATTCCTATAGATGGTGTCTCTATACAGAAGATGTGGTGAATAGTAAACAAAAGAATTCTTTTTACATATTATACATTAGAGAGAGAGAAAAAAAGAGCGAGGCTACTTCTTTTCCTTGAATCTATAGAATTACCTAGAGAGATTCAATTGCTCATACACATGAGTTTGAATATTGAAGATAATAAAGAATATTGTTGTTAATCAATTCAAGTATAATAAATGATAAATTGAGATAATTCTCTAACTCTATACAATAATTATAAACAAAATAATCTAACTTCTAGATTAATTTTTTACCACAATTAGTATCAAAATTACTTTATTTAGTTTTTTAAATTTCAAAAAAATTCAAAATAAGAGTAGAAATACCCAAAATAAGAGCAAAAAAACTTGAAATAAAGTCATAAATAACTAAAGTAAGGGCATAAAGACCTAAAATAAGAGCAATATGACCCAAAATAAAGCATAATAACCCAATAATTGGGCGCAAGACCTAGAATAAAAGCATAAAGACCCATGATGAAGCACCTATAATAAGGGCATAAAAACTTAAAATTATAGCACAAAGATTTAAAATAAAAACATAAAGACTAAGGTTAGAAGTAAAAGCATTACGCTATAAGCTTTCATATGCAATCTAAAAAGTCTTCTCAAATTAGAGCACAAAAATACGAAATAAAGACATAAAGGCTACAGGTAGAAGTAAAAGCCTTATATTATAATTTGCTATGTGCGAAATCAAAAGTTTTAAGCTAAAAATAGCTCAGACTAATTAGTCGCAACTAATATATGATAAAAGAATATTCATTAAGTTATTCAAATTCAAAAGTTGCAATTAATAACAAAGTCGTTAAAACTTAAAAATTGCAACTAATGTACAATGAAAGAATATTTTCCAAGTCTCTCAAACTCACAAATCATGACTAACATTCAATAAAAGAATACTCTCTAAGTTACTCAAACTCATAAGTTGTGACTAGTATATAATAAAATAATATTCATAAATGAATAAGATATCAGGGTATGTGCTTACATATCATCTATTTTTGTACGAATACTTATTTCATAATATTTATACAATATATATTTTACTAAATCGATAATACTCTTTAATAAATAGTAATGATACTTATCACATTATGGATACTGTATGATCTGAAAATGTTTAAATTCGGTCTAAAGGAGTTTAGATCGGTGCTAAGGGTTAGCGAAGCTGAGGATTATAAATGCTAACAATTAGCACTATTAAGAATTAGCAGGTTATAAATGTCAATGAAATATAAGGAGTTAGAACTGTTGGGTTTTTGGGGAATTTACTTAGGGTTCTTGCATGTGGGTTGTGTTCATCATACAAACAATATACATATCTCATACATACATGTGCACAGCGGAAGATTGAATACAATGAACACAGAAAATGACATTTTATAAACTGAAATTCGAGATTGAGAAATATCACCAATAAAGCCTTTGGATTAATTTTCTTTGAAGTCCACCATGAAATGAATCTTTGATCAATTCTAGCAATCAATAAGGGTGGGTTTGATTGTCTAGAATGGCAGCATCTTAATCCAGCATATGTGTTTAACACTTAAACATTTTTCAAAGTTAAACCATTTAACTTAATTAAATTTGTTTTTCCTTTTATTCAACTCTTGAATAAATAAAACAAATCTTGTTTTTAGTTATTGCATTTAGTAACCATTTAGTTCAATTTGTTTTGTTGTTTTAACACTTAAAACACAAAACAAACAATTTCAATTTCTCAAATTGAATTGGCTCCCAAAATGCAAAACCTAAAACTAAATCAATTATGAATTTTGAATTTCATTTCACTTTATATACTAATGCATTAATTCCAAACTAATTTGAATTTCATTTGCATTTCATTTGGCTTAACCTAACCTTAGTTAACATTTAACCATAGTTAGATTATTTTAACTTAACCTTTAAGTTAATAAATATTTTATTAATTTAACCATAGTTAACTAACTTAACCATAGTTAGGTTAACCTTTACTTAACCTTTAAGTAAGGTTAACTTAACTTAACCATATGGTTAACTCTTAACCTTAGTTAGGTTAAATAATTTATTTAACAATTAAATAAATAAATATTTATTTTAATTATTTAACAATTAAATAATCATAAAGTGAAATTACTATTATATCCTTACTCGGTTACCAAGTTAACCTAAAGTGGGTACCACCAATTTAACCACATACTTTAGTTAACGTAACCTTAGTAATTGCTGAATTATACTGTATTGAACAATTCAATACGGTACACTGCCCAAGTGCTCAAAGAGTACATTTCATATTGGGACTCTCTAGGTCCACACCCGATTTGTCAAATAGAACTGTTCCATTAATCCGTAATCGATGCCCCACGCACACGTTGCGAATATTACAAATCAGCGTGTCAGACCATACAAGTTGAGGTCATAACGTATACGTATAATCCTTCCATCATTTATATCCTAGATGTGCGGGGATATAGATCAGCACCGTCAAATCCCCATTTGCTCATCCATAAACTTATCTCTAGATTCGTATCTCGATAAACAATATACGCAAACACTTTTGCTATATTGTTTAACCCTATGGGAAACTCTTTTCCCGGGTTTATGCTTGTGGCCACAAGACTTTATGAAATACAATCTCGGAGCATCGGATATACAACTTACCTACGTAAGCTGACGGATCCCGTATCTACGCACACCGGACTCCATGAGCATCGGACCATACCCAGCGACACATAGCGGTCAGACCATAAAAGGTCTCTGACATATGTGGAACCAAAGCATGATGGATCACTCACAAGACCACCGTGGCGCTCAGGTCAAAGGACCACGAATACTACTCAACTCGAGAGGACCTTCCTTTGACGGTGTCATAGGATATCTATTGGGGTCCTCATAAGTCTGTTCAGTATCCAGTCTTGACTGGATACCCGCATGCCTATACAAGCTCTAAGCTCATGGTTAGCTAAGAACAACCATCTGAATCAGTCAGATATAAACATACACTAATCTATATAAAGTGAATCACCGATAGACCCGCATTAGTGATTATAGATCAGGAACATTATATTTGAGACATACTTACATAATGATATTTCTTAACTCCTATTGCAACTCTTTGCAACTATATCATTACAAGTATACTCTCAGGTCTTTGTCCCATTATAAACAAGGTTCTAACTCTTTAGACCTCGCTGACTCTTATAACCTGCTAACTCTTAACAGTGCTAACTTTTAGCATTTATAACTCTCAGCTTTGCTAACTATTAGTTCTGATCTAAACTCCTTTAGACCAGATCTGAACTCTTTCAGATCAAACAATGTCTGTAATGTTACAAGCATTATACCATATTAATATGATATTAACAATCTTTATTCGAAATGTTTATTGTATAAATATTAACAATTAATATTCATACAATATTGGAATGGCACGTGAGCACCAGCTCCAACAAGAACCTTATCTATAATAGGACAAAGACCTGAAGGTACACTAGTATTGGCATAATTTCAAAGAGTTACAATAGGAACTAGGAAATATCATTATGCAAATGTATTCTCAAACACTATATTCCTGATCTATATTCACTAATGTAAGTCTATCGGTAAATCTCTTTTATATAGATCAATGTATGTCTATATCTGTAGGGCATAAATGGTTGTTCTTAATTGACCATGAGTTTTGAACTCGTATAGACATACGGGTATTCAGTTATGACTAAATACTGAACTGACTCATGAGGACCCCAATAGATATCCTATAAAACCGTCAATGGCAGGTCCTCTCGAGTTGAGTAGTATATGTGGTCCTTTGACCTAAACGCTACGATGGACTTGTGAGTGATCTATTATACTTTGGTTCCACGAATGTTAAAGACCTTTCATGTTCTGATTACTATATGTCGTTGGGTGTGATTCAATGCTCATGAAGTTCGGTGTCCATAGATATGGGATCCGTCAGCTCACATAGGTGGATTGTATATCCAATGCTTCGAGATTGTATATCAAAAAATCTTACGGCTATAAGTAATAAACCTGAGAAAGAAGTTTCCCACATAGTTAAACAATATAATAAAAGTGTTTATTTACATTGTTCATCGAGATATAAATATAGAGACAATATTTGATAAGTACATAGGAATTTGACGATGCTGATCTATATCCCTGCTCATCCAAGGTGTAAGTGACGGAAGGATTATACGTATGCATTCTAACCTCAGCTTGTATAGTTTAACGCACTGATTTGTAATATCCATGACGTGTGCGTGAGGCATCAATCATGAACTCATTAAATTATTCCATTTGACGAATTGGGCGTGAACCTAGGAAGTGCCGCAATATGAAGTGTACTCATTGTACACTAGGGCAGTGTACCAAAGTAAATAGTTCAATCCAGTAAAATTCAACAAAGTAAATTATTTATTTTAGGAACCATCGGGATGCACGTGTATTCATGCTTTAGTGTTAGGTATATTAATTTGTTAATAATTATTGTTGACTAATTAAATGGGGACACATAGCGTATAGTTAGTCTTCGGTTAAGTTAACTTAAGTGTGGGTTTGGTAGGACTCACATTGGGTTAAATGAGGACTTAAGGGTAATATTATTTAATTGTTAAATAATTAAAAGATCTATTTATTTATTTACTAAATAAATAGTTAAGTTAACTATCGTTAATAATTAACCTAATTTTAGTTAAAAATTAATCAAAGAGTTAAGTTAAATTAAGATATTTAGTTTACGAAATTAGAGTTAAAAGTTAACCATTTGGTTAAAATAAAATATCTAATTAAAGTAAACTTGTTGGCCAAGTTTGGCTAACTAATCTATGATTAGTTTTAATTTTAGTTTGGTTAAAATCTAACTCAAGTTAATGATATAAATATTATTATATTCAAAAGCAAATTATCACATATATAATGTATATGTGTGTGGCAGTTATATGTGTGAAGAGTGGTGAGAGAAAAGTTATTTTATTTTGTTTTAAAGAGTTGAAACAAAGGCGAGAAATAAAAAAATTCTATCCCTTTCATTTTTTCCGTTTGGCCGATCAAGTTGCAAGCAATCACATTATTGTTTTCTTGTTCAAATGTTGAATTAGAAGAAAAATATCATTTGCTTAGTACTTATTTAAATAGTTCAAGAGTTAAACTTTTAGATTAAAGTGTTAATCTAAGGTTTAGGAGTTAAATTCAATTTGTTGGATTAAGCTGCTGTCTAGGTAATTAATCCTATCATAGTTGATCGCTAAAACTATCAATGGACATCATTTTAGGTGAATTCTTAGAAATTAATTCAAAGGCTTTAAAGGTATAAAATTTTCAATTCTATTTTAATTTGATTAAATATATTCATGTGATTGTTTTTAGACTTCTATTACATATTGATGCGTGTATGTATGTATGTGATGCATATATATTAATGTATGAACACTTAAACCACATGTATACGTAGCATTTTAATTGACACTCACATAAAACTCATAAGTCGCGACTAATATTTTTTATTAAAAAAAATATTTCTAAGTCGTTCAAACACACAAGCCATAATTAATACACAATAAATAATATTCATCAAGTTTCTTGTACTCACAAATCATGACTAATATACAACAAAAAAATTATTCACTAAGTCACTTAGACACACAAGTTGAGATCAATATTTAATAAAAGAATATTTGCTAAGTTGTCAAGGCTTATAAGTTGTTATAATATTCACTTACTAAGTCATGAAAAGTTACAAATTGCGACTAAAATGCAATAAAAGAATATTATAAGTAAAGAAAAAGAAAGAAACCTAACGCAAAGGGCAAACTGTTAAATTATTCTACTACTTCATTCAAAATTATGAATCATGACTATCATGCAAGATATCAAAATTTTAAGAGCATATGACATTTTGATGACCATAAAAAGTAATGCAGAAAAAAAAAATTGAATGATGAAAACAATGAACGAGAGACCATTTTAATACACTCAAACAACTCCTTCAAAATAAATTGCAGAAATAAGTGCTTGCACAAACAACTTCTTAAGATAAAAGTTCACATATATCTCCTCCATAATTATAAAGATTCTAAATACAAATATATAATTATAAATATTTTAAATACAAATAAAGAATAAAAGTGTCACCAAGTAAATCGTGAACTATAAATCTCATAGTTTCTTGTGATTTTTTTGTACACAAGTTGCACATATATAAATTTTCTCATTGAGTCATGCACGTACAACTTTTCTTATATGAATTTTGAGTACACTCTTTTGATTACAATGATATATTAAGCACAAAAAAGATGCATCTAAGAGAATAAAACAAGCAATAAAAGAACAACTTACATACACCATTTATAGCTTGCATACACCTCTTTTTAAAAAAATACTCATATATTTTTCTCTTCAAATATTTTTTTGTGAGAGAGAGAGAAATTTATTGTAATTTCTTAAATAAATTAGATATGTAATTTCTTTCAAATCTACCAAGAGTCGTCAAAATAAAAGAAGATGCATATAAAATGGTGCATTAAGAGTTTTACTTGCACTTGAAAATCTCATAAATAATAGCGAATAATACTCTCAAGTGATAAAAGTCAATATGAGTATTTAAATAAAAAAAAAAGTTAACAAATTGGTTAAAAAAAAGCTTATCTCCTCCTTAAGAGCACATCTTGAGAGAAAGTTACCAAAAAAGTTGCAAAACCAAAACATTTTGAAGGCCTCCTCAACAAAAGTATGCTTTAGAAAAAAGTTGTCAAAAAAGTCATAATAGAAATAAAAGTTTCAAAAGATAAGGCGAGTTTATGAAATCCTAAAGATAATGAGACTCAAATTCATCCAAAGTAAAAACCTTTTACCTTAATGACATATTACGACTCCTCCAAATGATTAAAGGACTCTTTATATTTACAAAGAGTATTAAAAAAGAAAAGAAGTATAGGAATAACTTGTACACTAGTACCATTGAGGCATAATTGTAAGTTATCACATAAAAGTCCGTTTTAATCTTTTTAGAAGTGGTGCTTGCCTATGGGTTCTAGACTCTCTTTAATGGATTCACCGTATACAATTTACTCTGTCTCAATTTATAAAGCTCTCAAATTTTTTTATAATCTAATTTTCTCTTAATTTATGATAACATGAGATATACAGATTCATAATCCTTGAGAGCTAGAACCAAAAGAGTTGTTGCGTACTTGCCCTATTATAAAAATTAACTAGTTGCAAATCAAAATTCATAAAAATGTCAGACATTGAAACAGCTAATAAAGATCTAACTCTATGAAGAAAAAAAAGGGTTAACACAACACACCCATTAATATCAGTGTGGAGAAAAGAAGATGATTGTTAGACAATTTTGATTTGAATTAATATAAATAAAAGAATGGAAAGCATTACCATGTGACAGTGACATTCTCAATAAAAAAAGAAAACAAGACAAATAGAAATACTCGAACTTAAAATGAGAATGGGCAGCCTTACATAGCACATTTTTGAGATATGCTAAACAATTTATATGGGTGGCAGCAAAATGCAAGCACACACAAAATAGAAGCCAAGCCATCACCAGAGCAGCAGCAATATTTTATATATATATATATATATATATATATATATGTAAATAATCTAGGCATATCTTTTATAATTAGCATAATAATATTCTGATGTATATCTCCCTTAGCTGTAGCATAATCATAGCCTATCTCCCTTAGTTGCAGCATAATCATAGCCTAAATTGTAGCAACTAATGTTGCATTACTCTTGTATATATTCTGCCTAATGAAATGCAAGAAACAAGGATTGAATTCCTTCATGGTATTAGAGTCACCTTTTACCCTAGTCGTGCCGTAGCCGTCCCTCCTTCCTCCTCTTACTTTCTTTCTTCTTCTCCCACCTCTCCATATCAATGGCTGACCCTAAGTTCCATCCCGCTCTTACCGTCAACAACGTCAAGAATTTCATCCCGATCTCTCTCGAGATGGAAAAAGGTCAATACTCCTCCTGGGCGGAGTTATTCAAAATCCATTGTCAAGCATACCAAGTTATAGACCACATCATCCCACCTACTGACAAAGAGAAAGACATGGCTGTCGCTATGGATAAAGCTCTTTGGTCACGCTTAGATGCTATTGTCCTCCAATGGATTTATGGCACAATTTCGAATGATCTATTGTATACCATCTTCGAACAGGATTCCACTGCTCAACAAGCATGGGAACGTCTATAAAATATTTTTCAAGACAACAGAATTCCCGGGCCGTGTATTTGGAGGAGCAGTTCAATAACGTCCACATGGATAATTTCGCAAACATCTCGGCTTATTTTCAAGAACTTAAAATGCTTGCTGACCAACTATCCAATGTTGGTGCACCGGTGTCGAACCAAAGGTTAGTCCTTCGTTTAATTGCGGGTTTAAATGAAAATTACAATGGTGTTGCTACTTTTATTCAACAGAGTAATCCCCTGCCTCCCTTCTATAAGGCGCGATCAAGGGTTATTCTTGAAGAAACCCGCAAGGCAAAGCAAACCCCTGCCTCCGGTACTGCTCTTCTTACCGGCCTTCACAATGCCGACGAGCCTCAGGGTGCAAATGTTATACCTATTCCACCTCATACCCGCAACAACAATAATGGGCAGCGGCGTGGTAACAACCGAAATAATTACAAGGGAAAATATAGTGGCAAAGGGCATGGCCGCGGTAGTAGCAACCAGCCTAGTGGTGGTGGAAACCCTCAGGGTGCAAATGTTGTATCTATTCCACCTCATACCCGCAACAACAATAATGGGCAGCGGCGTGGTAACAACTGAAATAATTACAAGGAAAAATATAGTGGCAAAGGGCATGGCCGCGGTAGTAGCAACCAGCTTAGTGGTGGCGGAAACCAACCACCGTCGCAGCCCAAACTATGGCAGCAGCAGCAGAGTGCACAGTAGAGCCCACAGTAATTTCCTGGGTGGGGCTGGAGTCCGCAACAATGGGCGGCACCCCCCTGCCCTTATCCCACCTCCACATGGGCTAAGCCACTGCAGCCGCGGCAGCCCGGCATCCTTGGAAGCCTTCCACAGTAGGCATATACAGCCTATGTACCACAGACTTATGCTCCGACTGACATTGAGCAAGCTATGCACACCATGACTCTCAAAACACCGGACGACAACAATTGGTACATGGACATCGGTGCAACCTCACACATGACGGCATCCCAAGATACTCTCTCGTCTTATTTTAATATGAGCAATAACAAAAATATTATTGTTGGCAGTGGACAGGAAATACCAATTCGTGGTTACGGTCACACAAACCTCCCATCCCCTCACCTACCTCTCAATTTATCTAATGTCTTACATGCACCAAAACTCATTAAAAACTTGATATTTATATGTCGTTTCACAACCGACAATAATGTTTCTATCGTATTTGATCCTTTTGGCTTTTCTGTGAAGGACATTTGGACGGGGATACCAATAATGAGATGTGATAGCACCGGAGATCTCTATCTTATAACCACCACTCCATCACCTCTCCATCAACTTTTGCAGCTATTTCTCCTATTTTATGGCATAATCGTTTGGGACATCTGGGAGCATCTGTTTTAAGCTCCCTTAGGCATAATAATTTTATTGAGTGTAATAGAACTCCATTATCTACTGTTTATCCGTCGTGTGTTTTTGGAAAACATGTTAAGTTGCTTTTTTCCTCCTCTACTTCTTGCATTGAATTGCCCTTTGATTTAATGCATAGTGATTTATGGCAATCACCCATTTTGAGTTCGGTAGGTCATAAGTACTACATTTTATTTTTGGATGATTACTCTAACTTCCTATGGACATTTTCCCTTGGAAAAAAATCTCAGGTTTACTCTATTTTCTCATCATTTAGTACTATGATTCGAACACAATTTGAAAGGACTATTAAATGTTTTCAATGTGATAATGGGAAAGAATTCAATAATGACCAATTTAAATTATTTTGTCACAAAAATGGGATGGTTTATCGATTTTCTTGCCCCCACACATCCTCTCAAAATGGTAAGGTCAAACGTAAAATCCGGAGCATAAACAATGTGACGCGAACCCTTATCGCTCACTCCTCTATGCCACCATCATTTTGGCATCATGCTCTTCAAATGGCAACCTATCTTTTAAACATACTCCCTAGCAAGTTAGTCTCTAACTATTCCCCCACTCAAATACTCTATAAACGGGATCCTTCTTACACACATCTACGGGTTTTTGGTTGTTTATGTTATCCTCTTCTTCCATCCACTACTATACATAAACTTCAAGCTCATTCTATGACATGTGTCTTTTTGGGGTACCCTCCTAATCATTGGGGATATAAATTTTATGACTTGTCTAGTGGAAAAATTATTATATGCCGTCATGTCATGTTCGATGAGTCCCAATTTTCGTTTGCCAAACTACATACTCCCCAATCTAACACTTATGAATTTCTAAGTAATGGTCTCCCTCCTATCTTACACCATCATTTGTTAACTCAACCTGATCCAGCAACTATTGCACCTACGCCCACTATTACCCCTATGGGCCAGCCCATTCCAACACCTTCCTCTCCTTCTGCAAGCCCAATCCAGCACTCTCCTCCTCAACCCATCTCTCCGTCTGGGCCCCTGACATCACAGTCCATCCCACCAACCACATCACAGGCCCGCCTGCTCAATGCCCCATGGCCCAGTACGCTGCCACAAGACCTCCGTCCATCTCTGCAACCCCTAGCCCACTGCCATCCAGCATCACTTCTATCCAACCCACCAGATTCCAGGACCATGACTACACGCAGCATACACGGGATAGTTAAGCCCAAACGACACTATAACTTATCCTCTACCGTCACCCCTTCTCCCATTCCCTGTAACCCAAAAGCTGGTTTGTCAGACCCGAATTGAAAATCTGCCATATTGGATGAATTTAATGCTCTTATTGAAAATAAGACGTGGGAGTTGGTGCCTCGTCCTTCTGATGTGAATATTATTCGATCTATGTGGATTTTTCGTCACAAAAAGAAATCTAATGGTGATTTTGAGCGACATAAAGCCCGTCTTGTTGGTGATGGTAGGTCTCAGCAGGTCGGTGTTGATTGTGATAAAACTTTTAGCTCGGTAGTAAAACCCGCTACCATTCGGGCCATTTTCAGCATTGCTATTTCGAAGTCATGGCTCATTCATCAGTTGGATGTCAAAAATGTCTTTCTACATGGTGAGCTCAATGAAACCGTCTACATGCATTAGCCTATGGGATTCTGAGATCCCGTTCATCTAGATTATGTGTGCTTACTAAAGAAATCCCTTTACGGCTTGAAACAAGCCCCTCGTGCTTGGTATCAACGGTTTGCTGACTTTGTTTCTTCCATTGGCTTCTCACATAGCAAATCTGATCACTCTCTATTTATTTATCGCAATGGCAATGACATCGCATATATTTTACTTTATATTGATGATATCATTCTCACTGCATCTTCTGATTCACTTCGTAAATCTATTATGTCATTCCTTGCTTCTGAATTTGCCTTGGGCCTATTGAGCTATTTTTTGGGCATTACTGTAACTCGACATGCAGAGGGTCTCTTTCTTTGTCAACAAAATTATGCCGAAGACATTCTTGAAAGAGCTGGCATGACCTCATGTAAACCCACTACAACACCTGTTGACACAAAAGCTAAGTTAAGTGCCTCCTCCGGTTCTCCATATGCCGATCCTACTCATTATCGCAGCTTAGCTGGTGCATTGCAGTACCTCACTTTCACGAGACCAGACATATCTTATGCAGTGCAACAGGTATGTTTACATATGCATGCTCCCACAAATGATCATATGAATGCATTAAAAAGAATTTTGCGATACATTCAAGGCACACTTGATTATGGGTTACATCTCTACAAGTCTAAGTTTTCTGGTCTCATCTCTTATACTGATGCTGATTGGGGTGGATGCCCTGACACAAGGAGATCCACCTCTGGATATTGTGTGTTCTTTGGAGACAACTTAATTTCATGGTCCTCTAAATGACAACCTACCTTGTCCCGGTCTAGTACTGAAGTCGAATACAGGGGGGTCGCTTATGTTGTCTCTGAATCTTGTTGGATTCGGAACCTGCTTTTAGAGCTCCATTTTTCGGTCCATAAGGCTACTTTGGTTTACTGTGATAATGTTAGTACGATATACCTCTCGGGTAATCCAGTTCAACATCAACGCACTAAACATATCGAAATGGATATACATTTTGTCTGCAAGAAAGTTGCACGTGGTCAAATTCGAGTACTACATATCCCATCCCGATACTAAATTGCTGATATCTTTACTAAAGAGTTTTTGTGCATACTCTTTGATGATTTTTGGGACGGTCTAAGCATCCTCAAACCTCCCGCTTTGACTGCGGAGGTGTGTTAGATTATATGTAAATAATTTAGACATATCTTTTATAATTAGTATAATAATATTCTAATGTATATCTCCTTTAACTGTAGTATAATCACAACCTAAATTGTAACAATTAATGTTGCATTACTCTTATATATATTCTGCCTAATGAAATGCAAAAAAAGAAGGATTGAATTCCTTCAATATATATATTCCTATCCTTTTGGCAAAGGACGAGCCTATCACGCGGCACCACCCGCTCTTGCCCTCTCTAGTCTCCCTTCCCATCAAATATGTCTTTGTTTATATCTACATTGTCAGCATCCCTCACACACTGACACTCGCATTGACATTCGAATTTCCAAATATTTCTTTATATTATTTTATTTTATTATTACCTAATATTTACTATGGCATTTCGAAATATGCTATTTACGATGTATGTAAAATATAAAAACTTAATAATATAATATTTATATTTGTCAAAAGTAATATCTGGAGGCTGGAGCCTTAATTCAGCCCTTGTTTCCTCATAAATTCACATTCAATTATATGATTTTAAGTAGCAATAACCATTACATTGATGTTCATAGACATAGTAGGTACATACACTGACGTTCATATAAATAAATCACCTAATGAATGCGACCCACAATCAGAGGAAACACCTAACAAACGTAAACCTTAAAACATGCATAAATCTGAACCTCCCTACACCTAAGTTAATTATTTTAGGTCGTTACCATGATGGCAAACTCCATAGCCAGCAATTTCACGCCACGTTGGCTGAGATGAGGCTCTCAATACTTATCTTCAATTTGTGACTCCTAAGTCCTAAAATCATCTTCTTCTTTTAGTCTCACTGACTGATACAATATTACTAAGCACTTGTTCACATTTGCAGCTTTGCTTAAAAATTAAATGATGTCCATTGGTTGCAGTGTTTTGCAAAGCACTTTTTTAAAAAGAACTTGAATGCGGTAGGTAAATTTTAAAGAAAAGGCAAAAAAAAAAAAAAGAGTACTATTCTACTTAATAACAATTTCTTTTTTTACTTTTCAAATTTGCATTTTCATTTAATAATGTTCAACTGGGTTCTCGGGACAACTTTCATGGCATACAAGTTCTCTACTAAATGGAGGGGGAACAAATGGTGGGATTGTGCATCTCAACAATGCCCAATTCACCCCTTGAAAAAATGGATGGTGCTTGATTTGCGACGCACCTTTGGTGGACCCTAATCGCCTAGCTGGATCCTTAGCCAATAGTTGCGAAATGAGGTCCTTAGCCGTGGCCGGCAGGACGGGTTCCTTTGGGAACTCGAGGGCCCGGGCCACAATATTAGCAAGGGTTAGCTCATGGTCCACACCCCTGAAGGGTGTCACCCCATAGAATAGTTCAAATATAAATATCCCTAGTGTCCACCAATCCACGGGACTTCCATGACCTTCACCAGACACAATCTCCGGCGCCAAATACTCGTGTGTCCCGACAAATGACATGGACCGGACATCAATAGGCTCTGCTACAAATTCAGGTCCATTATGCTGGCTGGTCTTCTTTTTGCGCCTGCGTTTTGTCCGGAAACACGATACAGAAGGGACTATACAGTTAGGAATAATGCATGAAGTAGATGTGAAAGGACGATGATCAACTGGGCAGTCATTTTGCCGGGCTGCAATTTGTGGGTTTTGATCAGAAATGATCTGAGCCTTTGATGTGGAATCATCGCATTTTAACGACAGATCAAAGTCTGTGAGCATAATGTGGCCATCTGATCGAACAAGCACATTTTCGGGCTTCAAGTCACGGTAAACAATCCCCAGCATGTGAAGGTATTCTAATGCAACCACCACTTCTGATGCGTAGAATCTGGAAACACCATGTTATAAAAATTGATTAGCTCAATTGAGTGCACAGTATGAAATGTCACAATCAGCGAGCCTACAAGGACCTACTAATAGGATTATCAATTATCAAATGCTATTTTGCTATTTAAAACCGGAAGCCTGAATTTATGATTTTTGATATCATTAAAAGATGCTTACGACAATAAATAATTTTGCTTCTAGTTCCTACCGCATAATGCATGCAGCAAAGGGACCTACGTGTCTACTTTATAGACTAACGCTGAGAAATTAAAATTCCTCTTATAGAATGAAGAGAACGAATCAAAATTTTCTTTACTTAAGCAAATCTCCTGTCTCCCTATTATTTGTGTCCCACAATTAAAATGCACTATTTTTGAACTTGAACGGTCTAGAATACTTCACAAGAATAACTTTGACTCTACAAATTATATAATTTAGCAAAACTAAAAGCAATCAATAAATTCAAAATGAGTAAAAGATAATGCTAATATAAAACACAATGTTGTTTCAATTATATACACTGATATAACATATAAATATTCAGTAAGTCAATTATTCATTTAGACCATCTTCTTATTGCATTAATTTTTTTTTTACTATTACAATAATATATTGATATATACAATTAAAAATCTATTAAAACATACAATAATATATCTATGACGCAACCTATAAATTTAGATCTAAAAAAAACTAAAATTACTCCATAAAAAATTAAAAAAATCTATCCCTACCCATATATAAAAGGAGGCTTGAACCTTAATCCCAAGCAGTCAAAGTTACCTATCACTCACCGAATGAGTGGTGGCCTCTTATTGCATTGATTACCAAAGCTAAAAGTTCTGTTGTCAACTGTGTTATCATATTATTATGCTATAGCTGCTCCCCCAGTCTCGTTAAACAAATCGGATTCACATGATCAAGTTGTCTTTCTCCTAATTCTTTTGTTTTAATTGTTTGCTATGCATCTTGTGTGTGCCAGGTATGTCAACGTGTAACAATCTACACCACGTCCCACGTATCCCTAATTTAAAATATGCTTTTGGGAAGTCGAAATGGACATTAAATAACTTTTGGGGTAAAGGATGAGAGTTTGAGTTCCTAAGGCTAACATGTTATTATAGTATTTAGGTGAGTATAGATTTTACAATCTGAAAGAGGGAGCCAGAAAGAGGCAAACACAAGAAATAAGAAGAGGACGGGGTGGAGGTCGGGTTAAATTCACCTTAAATCCATTATCCATCCCATAAATCCAGCAGATAAAAACGGAACCCAAAATATTTGACTTTAGATACAGGACAATATGGATAATATATCACATCACTATTTACTAAAACTAATGTTTTAAAAAACTAACTATAGCTATTACATCACTTAATTAATCAAATATACTTTTAATTTTGCTAATTCACTTAAAAGTTACTAATTTTAATATGAAACTTAAGAAGCCAAAGTCTCTGGCGTTGCCGTCACCAAATCACTATGAAAATATGGTTAAATAAAAGTTCGTGAAATGTTAGATTTATGAAAGTATTACAATACTTCAGAAATTTTGCTATTCTACTGTTTCCAATATTTATCATCATAATGACTTGAAAAGCCATGGTCCGACAATTTAATTATAGTAACTAGTATCCTGGTTATTTTCACAAATTTAAATCCTTGGTTGATTAAGAGATTACTTCCACACCAATATTATAATTACCCATGTGTTCATACTAATTGCAATTAATAATGATACAATCTATATAATAACTTAAACTAGCATCAATCATTTTCTCATCATGGAAAATGACATCCCCCTAATTTAAAATCAGAAACAAAATTTTCTTTTGTGCTCCATGGTACAATTCCATCTAATCCACGGATCCGCCTAAACAACATTATGTATTGACATGTTTCCTACTCTTCCAACCTAATTCACTAGCATTTTCAGCACCAAACAGCCGCCATCTAGACTAATAATCTAGAAACATAAATTCAATGGTATTAAAATTATAGTGAATTATTCTATTTTTGAGAAGTTTATAACAATATTAATAGTGGAATCATTTATATTCATTAGATTTAATTTTTTTAATTTTTTAATTTAATTTTTAATTTAGATATAAAGCGACCCATCATCTATGATTGATTGCAAGCATAAAACAGGGGCTTGAATTGAAGCCCATCAATTACTCAATCAACAACAACTTGTACGATTCTACTAAGCTGGCATCGTTTTACGCTACGCACTGCCAATGCAATGTTTGAGCTGGATTTAACACCTTCACTACTGTTCATTTACGCGATAGCATTAATATACTTTCACTAGCTGCTTGTACATATTATTAACCACGCGTCCTTTTCTTATTTGAACTTTTATGTACGTGAAAAGTCGAACCTTATTTGACCTATAAACTAACGAGCTTCTGATGAGCTCAGCCGCTGCTGATCACTTCAGTTCCCCTTGCCCCCCAACCCCAACTACTGTCTAGACATCACCCGAATCTACCGTAACGAAATCATCCGGTGTACGTCAAACGAACCGTAAAATAAAATCATGTTCAATCTGAGAGTGACCTAGTGGTGGGCCCGCACCTGACACTCGCCCTTTGCCTCCGCCAAGTAGCGGGTCCCACGGTGGATCCATCACCGTCACCACTCAATACTCGCCATTTAAATATAAATATAAATATAAATAATATAAAGAACGTGCGAACGACACACCTGACGGCGGTTTCCTCGAACCGTTTGTTAGGCTGTCGTTGACGGAGGACATGGAGATCACCGCCGGGGCAGAACTCCGTTAACAAACAGAGCCATTTCTGCGAGTCTATACTCGCGTAAAGCGTGGGCAGAAAAGGATGGTCCAACAATTCAAGTATTTCCCTCTCAGTCCTGGCCCTGCCTTCTTTGCTTCTCGAAGCGATTTCTTTCTTGTCCATCACTTTAGCCGCGAACAGGCTGTTATTGTTAATGCTGTTATCACTGTTTTTCAGTTCGGCTAAGTAGACGGAACCGATGTCGCCGGAGCCGAGCCGGAGTGAGAAGCGGAGGTCGGAGAAGGTGACGGAGTGAGTAGATTTGGACTTAGAGGAGGAGGAGAAGGAGCCGTGAGTAGAGGGAGCCGGCGTGAGTGTAGCTGTGGCGTCGGAGGACCCGGAACTAGTGCTTCGGTTGATCGTCGTGACAGTTGTGTTCGTGGAGGTGAAACTCACGCTCTGCAAATCGTCGGCTAAGTCATTGAGCCATGGCTCCATTGGAGAGACTCAGAGAGAGCCTGTATGCGAGTTTTGGCTTTGGGAATAGAGCGAGAGTGAGAGTTTTCGGTTTTTGAAGGGACATGAAGGCCGGTATGGGCCGGGTGGGCTATATGAAAGGTCGGCTCGCGTGGAATTTTGATGACACCGTGGGCCGTTTTATGATGAAATGTAGCGTATTAATATTGTTATTATTGAAATTAGTGATTTAAAATTAAATTTATTAAAATTTAATAAAAATTTGAGGGTGTGTTAGACGAACAAACAAAGGTTAAAAATGGAAGCTGAAAAAGAAAAGAATGTGAAAATACAAGAAAATGATTATTTAAGTGTGAATGCTGCAATACTATCTAATCAGTGTTGCGACACTGACTTGAGTACGTTGCAATGCTAAGTCAAAGTTTTATTTGCATCAATATTAGTTTATGGAGCCGTAGTGTTTAGTTTCAAAAAATTTTGCTTTTTAGTTTAAATTGATTTTTTAAAGTTAGATTTAAATTTTTACACAAACTTTTATTTTAATTAAGTTTAATATTTTTAAATATATTTTATACATTATATAAACTATTAGAACTCTTTAAAATTTATTCAACATTAATATAAACTCCAAGAGATAAAATAATTAATTACAAAAAAAACCTTAAGTCTTGAGTATGCAGTGAGCCATAAATAATACTTGAGTTTTGAAGTAAACGGAAGAAATATCAATAAATTTTTTAAAATTATTTATTTATTATATTCTTTGATAATTTATTGAAATTGATCTTTTATGATTTGTAGTGTTTTGTAAACTTTATAAGAGATGCTAGAATTTTGTAATTTACTATAAACGTAATTGTTTATTATCGAATCACATATATTGATTGAGTGATTTTTTTATTGATTTTGTTACTGATTCTTTTCTCTGTTTATTTATAATTATAAATTTATTTAAAATAAATGTCAAAGAAATCTCATAAAATTAATATTAGTACAAAGATTAATTTTAAAAAAAATAGTATCAAGGCTAATATCCTCGACAGTTATTTTATGTTGGCCAATTTTTTTTCCTTTTTTTTAATTAGCTTAATTTTTTTTAATTTGGTAATTCTATTTTCGTGTGGAAGGATAATGAACGATATCATATCCTTTTTCTTTTTAAAGAATTACAGCAATAATTGCAAGAATCTAACAACTGCTATTATTATATTATCATTAGTCCACAATTTGACAATTGACTTTTCATTTTTTTTCTCAGTGGCACGTACTGAAGTGATATATTATTTTCATCAATTTAGCTTTTTGTAACAATATTCGATGGAAAGTGTGGACATATAAATAAGAATACAATCACGTTTTATTAATATAATAATAATAATAAATTTATGAATGTATAAAAAAAAATTTTAATTTATAAAATTAAAATACAAAATTTGCATTATAATTAATTAATGTGACACTCATCAATAATTTTCATACGTATGAATTTTACTATTCAATTTTTTAATATGTAATTAAGTAGCATCAACTCATAAGTATTATATTATCTATCATGTTAATTAGCATGTAAATTTTATAAGTTTAATATTATTTAATTAATATTGAAATAATTTTTATTAAAAAAAACATTGAAGATATTTTATTTTTTAAAATGAAAGTGTAATTTAGTCGGAAAGTGTTAGAAGAAATCGATATGTTGTCTTAAGAGAATTTGGAAAGATAATGTAATATATGGAATGAAAGGAGAATCTTTTTACAAGGACTAAATGCCGTAATAAAATAAAATGGCTCAATTTTGTAGCAAAAACAACACGACGCGTTTAGATGGAATTGATTTACTGTCCAAAACATAGAATGAGAGATTAAAAAAGATTGAGTCGGGGCCTACTGCCTAGATTTTTGGGCTCAAATCCCATTTTATTAAAAGTAATTCATCTTTAAATGGAGTTTCACAGGCATTTAAGGAAAGCATTTTCCTTGCAAATCAAGGATTAAATCATCTAATTATCTGTAAACAATTTTTTAGAGCTTATGCACATACTTGCTTATCTAGTTCTTTGTTTTTTTAAAAAAAGAAAAATATTGACCTAACTTATTTGCTTGAATAATCCACTCATTTCAACTTATATTTTTCATAAGAAGTAAATAAAAAATATTTTAAAAAAAAAAAGGAAGAACCGATTTTCCACTAAACTCACATTATGCTAGAAATGGAATTTTTATCTAGGTGGGATTCCAACGGACGTCTAAATCTAATAGTTGGTATCAATAATATTTAATTATTATATTCACTTGCCTTATTTTATTTCACTTTAATTGGTATTTGTCATGAAAAGAAAATTTTATTATTTTAATTTTTACATTTTTGTTGAATTATCCATTATGTTCTTAATATTTTAAAAATTATTAATTGAGTCTCTTTGAGACAAAAATAATTATAATTCAGAAATAAATATAGTAGAAAAAAAAATATTTCATGACGAAAATGGTAACAAAAATATTTTAAAATAACGTAATTGATAATTTTAAAATATTAAAGACTAAATAAGTAATTTAATAGAAATACAAGGATAAAATTGTTAATTTTCCTTGTAAAAAAATACATAAGATTGGCAAAGCTTTGTTTTTTTGCCAACATTTCAATTCTCAAAAATGAATTATAGAGGTTTTGTTTTGTTTTTTTTTAAATAAACAAATTAGAAAAACTTTTTTTAACTAGAAACAATTAATTTTATCGATTTTTTTTAAAGCTTTGGAAGAAAGAAATTTCTATAAAAAAAAGTGTTAGACATTTAACCACCAACAACTTCAACTATATGCACTGAATCACCCTCACCCACCAAATTTACCATCACAATTCACAGTCACAAGCTTAACGCTACCAACCTGGCTTTGAAATTTCATGATCTATTACTACCAGAGTCCGCTCCACTTGGAACGCCGTCGTTTTTGGTAATTCATACCATACGTCAACAACACATGGCCATAGGCCAAAACTTTTTTAATTGCGGATTAGAGAAAGGCATGAATCCACCCACGTCACATAAACAAGTGAAGCCCCATCACTCACACTTGGACTTGATTGGCTTGTTTTGTTCGTCAGCTTTTGTCAAAGCCACCAGCAAAACCCATGGGCTTGAGACAAAACCCATTTATTTGCTCACTTTATTTCTTTTGTATGTTTCATGACCCCTGTTTACACTTTAAAAGAATAAATCTAAACCATGATAATTGTTGAGTTAATTTTGAAGCAATATAATATTATTTTATTATGTTTGGCACAATTAATTAATATAGTATTTATTTAAAATTATATTTATTTTTTAAATTTAAATTTATTATAGTTATAGTTATATTTATTTTATTTAATTATATTTAATTTTAATTATTTAATTTAATAATATTATTAAAAATTTAAATAAATAATATACTTAAATTAAACTAAAGAAATAATATAATAAATTAAATTAAATTAAATTTTAATAAATAAATACAAACTTAAATTTAAATAAATATAAATTAATTATACTTTATGTAATAAAATAAATATTATAAATAATAATAAAAAGTGAAAAGGAATAGGGTGATATCGTCTGTGCTCAATATTGAGAGTAATTTTTCTATCAAATCTCCAACATGAGCAATATATTTTTATCATGCTCGTTTATTGGTGTGATATTTATCGCACTCTTATATTGATACAATATTTTTATCGGCCTCCTATCTCTTATATTGGCGCAATATTTTTATCGCATTCCTATATTAACGTAATATTTTTATCACACTCTTATATGCGCAATATTTCTATCACACTTTTATATGATAGTATAAATTTATTTTATTTATTTATAATTTTATTATATTATATATAATGTGATTAATTTATATTATTTATTAAAAATTATATTTATATTTGTATTTATATTTATTTATTAAAATTATATTTGTTTTATTTGCTTATATTATTTTTTAATTATTTAAGTTAATTATATTACGTATTTATTTATATTATATATTTATTTTAATTTAACTATATTAATTAATCATATTACTTATTTAATTTTTGTAATAATTATTGCGTGTGGTCCAACTGATATTTAATAATTTAAATTTTTATTTATTATTTTTTTCAATTAAATAAATACTATGATTAAATTAAATAATTAAAAATAATATAATTAAATAGACAAATACAAATTTTAAATAAATATAAATACAATTTTAAATAAACAATATAAATTAATCATTCCATACATAATAAAAATAAAATTATAAATAAATCAGTTATAAAAGGTAAAATTAAAAAAATTATTTACTATAATGAGTATTGTTCAGATATTTTTTTATTAATTTCTGAATTATTTAGCTATAAAAATAAAATAAAAAATTAAAATTGATTAAATAAAAAATTGCCCTTTTACGAAAAATTTCCATATAAGATAGGACTTCCGCTTGTAATACATTACTGTACTTAGTGGAGTCCAAGCGTTTACGCTACACAGTTGATTCCACCAATAAGAGGGTTGCTTGCTCGTCAAGATATAAAGCCAAGTTATTGTATTACTCCCAACAATACATCTCAAGAATGCCTTAAAAAAAGTTGGAGTCTCTCCACTATTATTTCGCCAAAGCTCGTCCTCAGAGGGGCAATCTCCGGGCTGGTTACAGTTAAAATACGATTAAATCAATAATTAATTTTTTATAAACTATTTTTACAAACATTAAAAATTTAATTGTATTGATTATTATAATTTTTAATTTTAATTACAATTGCTATTAAAATTAAAATTACAATTACGATAATATATTTTGAATTTACATTACTATTATATTTTATCGTAATTAAAAGTATATATATTATAATTATGATTAATATTGTAATCACCGTTAATGTAATTGTATTGTGATCGCAATTGTAATTATACTTGTAGTTTTCATTTCAATTATAATTACAATTAGAATTACAATTATAATAATAATAATTAGAATTGTAATTTGAATAATATTTATTACAATTAAAATTGCATTGCAGTTATAGAAATCTCAATTTCTATTATTTACAATTACACATATTATATTGGAAATGTAATTTTAATATAATTTTATAGTAATAATTATAACTATAACTTCAATTTTAATTATTGTAATTGCAAACGTAATTTTAAATATAATTATTTTATTTTATAATAATAATTCGTTTTGTAATTATTGTAACTAAACTTTGAACTATAGTCCTCTTTTCAGCTTATAGTCTATCATTCAACATGCTTCTAAATGTTATCAGTTTAGCGTAGTTGGAGAAATTATATTTTCAGGTTTAATAGCTAAATTATGTTTTTTTTTAAATTTCTCTTTAATTTATTTAATGTTAATTTCGATTTTTAAAAACTAAATTATATATTGTTTCTTTATTACGTTTACCAATTTATTTAATGTTATATTTATATAATTTGTTATTTGTATTATATGAGTTGTGCTATACATTTATAATGTCATTTTGTTATTAATTCACATTATTTTTTTGATTATATAATTATGCATCATGTGTAAATAGATTTAACTAAAAAAATCAAAATAAAAAATAAATGAAATAAAAATTATTTTAAAGTATGAGCTAAATGTTGGTCGAAATATTGTTATATATATATATATATAATTGTAAATAATTGACAAATATTTGTGTTGTTGAGTGGTTAAATAATTTATTTTAAGAAAAATAACTAATGGACCTCCAAGCTTTGATTTAAGTGTCTTAAAAATTTATCTGGTTTCTAAAATAACTAAAAGACCTCAATTCATTAGTATTTTTTATTTCTTTTAATAGAATCTTGATCTAAAGGTATAAAGTTATCTTTTTGTTCTTGTTGATCGACGTTGATCGGCGTTGACTGATACCATACCGATTCACATAGATATCATCAAACTCCAATTTTCGTGATCTATATGATGATAAAGTTATTTTCACAAATGGAGTATCATAGGAGTTTGAAATTAGTTAAAAAAAAGTAACAACTCCATTATTTTCTTACTAATTTTGATATTTCTCTAATAATTTATTAGTGAAAATAACTTTGCCATCTTATAGATTATGAAATTTGGAGTCCAATAGTGTACATAGTGAATTAGTCCAGTGTCGGTCAATGATCAGTCACTGCGGTCAAACCAGTTAACATCGATCAACGATCGACTAACATTGGTTAACAAACGGTCACCGTCGATCAATTCTAATCAATGCTTGTCAACGTCGATCAATGTCAATTAACTTCAATCTGCACAGGTAAGGTTAAGTACTATATTATCATTGTCTATGTGAAAAGAAACGAAAAATACTAATGAGTAAGAGTCTTTCAATCATTTTAGAAACCATTGAGATTTTAAAAATATTTAGGCCAAAAATTAGAGGTTCATCAGCTATTTATCCCTTCATTTTTTAACATGAAAGCTTGAGTTTAATCCCTCGTAAACTCAATTATTACAAAATAACAAAATTTTATTTCTATTTTATAAAAATATTGTTTAATAAATTAAAAATATAAAAATTAGTAGGTGGGACCAAATTTTTGACCCATTTAATTCACGTGGGTCAACATATTGACTTGGCCCATTTAACTACATTTGGAAAGCCCATGGTATGACCTATTAGGCCAGAGTGCCTAGACATAGCTCGATTTACGTGGGTCATGCTAGGCCTAGTCGCTTTGCTTCATCCTTGAGTTAACACGATAGGTTATTATCCGTGCCAATGTCGGCCTATCATGAAAGCCTAATGGGACTTTGATTTTGTGGTTGGCACAAGCCATTTAAAATATCTACCTATAGCTTAAGATAAAAGATTAAAAAAAAAGTTATCACTCTCTCATACTCTTTTACTTAATGTAAATCGATTTTATTTCTTTTTACCCTAATGGAATAATTTTTTTTCTTCAGTTTTATTCCTAATTTAAGCATTAGAGGATAATCATTAACCTACTTATCATTGTTAACTACTGATAATATTTGTCTCTTGTTGTGTAAGTTCTGTCGGCGCAGTCGAATCTTAGGCACGTAGGTGTATGCATGTGCAATTGTGTCTATTGCCTAACGCAGCAAAAATATAAATTTTGTAATAAACACAATAAATAAATATATTAATCACATTAATATATTTATAAAGTTAGAGAACTTACCAAACGTATAACGTTATACACGTATTTTTTTTGGAGTTCATATGGAGACCAATTCGCGTGCAGTTCTAGTCACCAACTTGATGGGCTTGGTGAGCTAGAACAGTAACTCCATATTCAGCCTGGGATTAACTCTTAATCCCCAAAATGACCGGGAGTGAATTTACATCCTTTTCTTCAAAAGAATAAGAAATGGAGAGTTTGAAGCAATTCATAATTACTCCAAATAGAAGCAAAGGAAAAAATGAAACAATTTCATTTTTCCTCTTTTTTTTTTCCCTTTTTCTTTTCTTCTTCCTCTCTTCCATTTCTTCCATTCTCTTTCTCTCTTGGCCGTTTGGCCTTCTTGCTTCTCTTCTTTCTCTATTTCTTTATATATATATATATAATATAATATAATATAAATAATAATAATATAATAATATATAATATAAAAGGAAGAGAGAGAGAATGATTATTTAACAATTAAATAATCATAGTCATGATTATTTTGTCTATCATGAATAGTTACTAAGTTTATCCCTTAGTAGGTCCTACCAAATCTCACACTTGGGTAAACTCAACTGAGAGTCCACAATACGCTACGTGTCCTAATACAATTAGTAAATAACAATTATTAACTAATTGTTGTATTTAACACTTAAATACAGACACGCACGCATTCTCATGGTATTGCTGGATTAAACAATTTAATCCGGCATGCTGCCCCAATGCACAACAAGTACACTCCATATCGCGGGACTCCCTAGGTCCTACGCCTGATTCGTCAAATAGAACTATTTCATAATTTCGTGAGCAATGCCCTACGCGCACGTTACAAATATACAAATCAGCGCATTGAACCATGCAAGCTGAGGTTACAACGCATACATATAGTCATTTTGTCATGATATCCTGGATGTACGGGGATATAGATTATCACCGTCAAATCCTCATGTGCTCATTCATGTCCTATCTCCAGACTTGTATCTCAATAAATAATATACGCAAACTCCTTTGCCATATTGTTCCACCCTGTCGGAACTCTTTCCCGGGATGATTGCTTATAGCCACAAGACTTTCTAAGATACAGTCTCGAAGCATTTGGATATCAAAATCCATATGGGAGTTGACAGATCCTATATATGTACGCACCAGACTCCATAAGCATCGGACCATATCCAGCGACACCCAGCGGTCACACTATGAAAGGTCTGTGACATGCGTGGAACCAAAGTATGGTAGATCACTTACAAGCCCACTGTGGCACTCAAGTTAAAGGACCACATATACTATTCAACTCGAGAGGACCATTCGTTGACGGCTTACACTGGATGTCTATCGGAGGCCCTGATGAGTTTTTTCTATATCCAGTCTTAACTGGATACCCATATGTCAATACGAGCTCCAAGCTTACAGTGGGTCAGGAACGACCATCTATACCCAATAGGTACGATATATGCTGATCTATATATAAAGGTATCCACCGACAAACTTGCATCGACAGATATAGATCATGGACAATTATTCAAGAATATACTTGCGCAACTTGCATTTTCTGACATCCGATTGCAACTCTTGCAACTATGCAGTTACTAGTATATTCCCAAGTTTATGTCTTATTATAGATAAGGCTCCAACTCTTGGATCTGCTGAGTATTATAACCAGCTAACACTTAACTGTGCTAACATTTAGCAATTACATGTCTCAGCGTGGCTAACTATAAGCCCCTATCTAAACTTTTTAGATCTAATCCGAACTCTTTTAGATCTACAATGTCTGTAATGTTACATGCATAATACCATATAAATGGGTATTAGCGATTTAATGGGAATGTACACTTGTATAAATACACAAGTATATGTACATTCAGAGATAGCACGTAAGCACCAACCCTAACAAATTCCATATCTCTAATTCATTTCTTACTTAACCTAGCACCTTTAATCTCAGTATTCAACCTTCAAAAACTCTCGAATTAGTCTAAATCTGCCTCTATGGCCTAAATCACTCATTAGGTTCGACTCTAACCCCCTTAAAACAAATTCTAAATGTTTGCATCTTAGATTAATCAAATTTGAGTACAAACAATAATAAAGTAAAATATTAAACTAATAACATAACTAGTGATAGGGTAAGACTCTCGTACATCTTAATGTATGGTACCATATTTTTACTTTTTATTGCATGTCTTAATTTCTTTTTATTATGTCTCTTAAATTTTCTATTATATGTTTTGCACAATACTCTCATAATTTTTTGACTATCAGTCGTAACTCTAATTTATTTTAATATGCAACTGAGGATAAGAAACACTTCTATAGTGACTAGCGATGGATCAATATTGATAAGATATGTGTGTTATTATTTTACTATATAAGATGCTTTATTGCACCTTTACACAATTTTAATATCTATTGTCTTTTGTATTTTTAGGTGTATCTTTTGTTAATTACCTTGGGGAGTATTAGATAGAAGTGGAGGTTGATTTGCTTGGTTAACAAGTCATTATATTCGACTCAAGCTTAAGAGGTTATGTTAATAGAGTTTTAGAGGGTCATTAATGTGTACACATTAATGTCACTAAATATTTTTTCATATTTAGTTTTTCACTATAAAGAGTAATGTGACATTGAGTTTTTTACTATTTAATGTCATTCAGTTAAAGCAAGTGCTTCAACAAATGGTTCAGAGCGGTGCTTGTGAGATTTTCTAGGTACATTGGATATTTAATATTAGGTCGTATATTTAAATTTGAGCTTAGGAGTGGACCATTGCTTAAGTAGAAGATGACGATTCATTTATGGAGTAATGAAATTTATTAAATCATCATTTATGGTTTTATAAAACAAAATAATTGTTTATCTTTTTATGATATGTGATGATTGTGTTAAAAATATTATGAAAGTGTTTTGTTATTTTTTTTTTTGATATTATGAAAGTGTTTTGTTATTAGCTTTATAGATTTAGGAATGTCCCAAATATAGGAGAAATATTGCTAAAGTTCTATTGACATTTTATAATATAATTGTGGCTAATTTAGTGACATACAATAATCATCCTCATTTTTGCATTACATAAGTTAGATTAAAAATACTTCAAAAGTATATGATAATCATCCACGCCTAAAAAATATAATAACCATCAAAATACAAAAAGATTACATGTAACAATCACCACAAGTTTAAGTTATTACATGTAACAAACATCCACATGATATAGGAAAAAAAAACCAACAAAAAAAAATCTGTAACAACATCATTTGCTTAGTAATTCTATAGGGTTTCAATAAGTCTACTAGATGTCCATGTGCTTACCGTGTTGGAAATGGTGCTTATGTACCATTCAAATTGCTATATGAATATATATTTATTTAATATTTATACAATAAATATTTTTTTCGTCAATTATTATTATTTATATGATAAGAAGCTTGTAATTTTTTGGATATTGTAAATCTAAAAGAGTTTAGGTTAGAGCTAAGAGTTGACAATTCTAAAGAGTTAGAACTTTATTTGAAACAGAGACAAAGACTCGAGAATATTATAGTAAGATGTAATTGTAAAAAGTTTACAAATGGTGCTAAGAAATGTCATTGCACAATATGTTCTCGAAAATATTATTCCTGATCCATGGTTACTGACACAGATCAATCGGTATTCTTTTCGAATCAATGTATATCTATATCTGCAATTTTCAGATTGTTAGTCTTAGCAGACCATGGGCTTAGTAAAAGTTTGTATGAGCATGTAGTTATTCAGTAAGGACTGGATACTAAATGGACTCACGAAGACATTCAATAAACATCATATGAAACCATCAATAGAGGGTTTTCTTGAGTTGTGTAGTATTCGTGATTATTTGAACTGAGCGCCACGGTGGGTATGTGAGTCATCTATCACACTTTGATTCCACGCATGTCAGAGACCTTTTATAGTTTGACCGCTGGGTATCCCTAGGTATGGTCCAATGCTCATGGAGTCCAGTGTGTGTAGATATGGGGTCCGTTAGTTCATATAGGTGAATTATATATCCTGATGCTCCGAGATTGTATTTCATAAAGTCTTATAACCATAAGCGGACATAAATTTTTTTTTTGTAGGGTTAAACAATATCATAAAAGAGTTTGTAGATATTATGTACAAAAATATAAATTTTAAGATAAGTTCACGGCCGAGTATATAGAGATTTTATGGTCATAATCTATATATATACTCCTTCAGGATATAGATGACGGAGTGATTATACTGATATAGTTGACCTTAACTTGTATGGTTCAATGCTCTATTTTGTAATATCAATAACATGTGTGTGAGACATTGTTCATGAACTTACAGAAATGTTCTGTAAGATAAACGGAGGTGAATCTAAGGAGTCTCATAATATACAGTGTACTCATTAAGCACAAGGTTAGTGGGATGGATCATATGGATCGATCAGGGAATGTTTTAGAAAATAGGATACATTTTAGGACCAATTTAAAAAGTGGAAAATATAGTTTACAAATATTACAAACATGTCCAAATTGCATGAAAATGTGCAAATACACACATGACATACATGCATGGCCATTTGAGTGATAGATGGTAGCATGCATGGATATGTATGTAACAAATATCAACCATGTAAAGTGTTTGCATGAATGAGTGACATTTGTCACTAATGCATTGTATTGCATGATAACATATACCTTAATGAAGGACATGTGGTCACTTAAGAAGTTTAGACTTTTTATAAAAAATGAAATTAGTTTTATTTGTAAAGAGATTGAATTCTGAATTTAAAAATTCGTGCAAAAACAAAGAGGAAAAATGTAACATTCAAAATGTTGTATTTAGGTCCCCAAAATATATTTTTTGCATTTGATGCTTAAACCAGTTTAAGAGTTGAGTTTTTTTTTTTAATTCATGTAGGAAATTAAGACCAAAAGCTACTATTCTAAATACTCCAATCTCACCAGTTGTTAGAGTTTAGAATTGTTCAAGGGTGAATTTCATTGTGAGCTCAACAATTTTCTTCGAATCGTCTATAAGAGTATGTATTTGATTATTTTGTTGTTACAATTCACTATTGGTATGTATATGTTGCAAATTGTATGTAAATTCGTTGCGTAATGTATGATTGTCATACATTTGAAAATAATTTTAATATGTACACAATCACATGCATGCATCTTAAAACATATTAACATATCGATTATAAACATTCTTCGATGATTTCTTCCCTTACGATGATAAACCTTTTTGTCTACATCTATCAAATTATTTATGTGCAATTAAAGATTATATTTGAACATTCTGTGCCTCGTCTAAAACTATGCAATTTGGCAGATGGTTAACAAAATTGATTGAATTGCCATATGTGATCACTAAGTTCTCAACCATGTAATAGAAAGATCAAAGTCTTTGATATTGTAACTTAACATGTCTAAAAGCGATAATAACATTGACACACAATAATTTTTGAAAATCAAATTTTTACAATTGCATGTCTTCATAGTCTTGTCAACTCTCTCATTTTTACTCTCATCCATTATAACAAACTTTGAATTGTCAATTGGATGAAATGACATTCTCATAGATTAGTCATTGTGCTTTCAGACTATATGATTTGTCCAAGTGATTAAGTGAGTTATCTGTTATCTCTCTTCTATTATAAAACTAATTTTTCATTAACTCTTGTATCTATCCAACTAATGTAATGATTGGTAGAGAACACCCTTACTTTTCCATCCTATTAATATTCTCTATAATATTATTGGTTATGATATTATATATCCTATATACACCCATTAATCTAGCTCACTTGGTGCAATCAAATTCTTCTTTTAAAAACTTAACTGCTTTAAGTTTCATACCCGTATGTTATTCGTTTGGTTCTAACAATAAGACAATCAATATGCTTTTATAACAACAAAATATGTTATTAGGAATATATTTATCTTTTTATTTATTAGAAACTTGTATTTCATGATTAGATTTACCTTTAAGTTATACACCTTATGGTAGATATTAGAAAATAATTTATGGATAGCCTTCTTAATGCTAGTATGTCAATTCTGTTACGCCATAGACCCAAAAGATCTAACACACGACATAACTTATTTTCATTTAATAATGTGCACTCATAAATAAAATTACATAAAATTTTAAACTTTAATTCAACATAGGAATTCTTAACAAGTTGCTAGTAAGTTCAACACTAAAATCAACCCATAACCTAACATATAAACATAAACTTTTATTGACAATATTTAAACATTCATTTTAATTTCTTTCAGAATTATAACAATTGAATTATGATTAGGACAATTAGTACACCGGAGATACGCAGAGTTTTCTCGGAGATTAATAATCTACTACCCCACCAATATCAACTTTGTTACCGGAAGCCCAGAATATATTCATTGCAAATTCTTACTTAAAATCAACCAATAACCACACTTGGTGAAACTTAAACCAAATCCAACTACACACAATAAAATAATACATAAGTATTAATTCAATAGGGACAAATCAAATATCTTATCCCACGTGTCCCCAAATGAAACACTCAGCAACCTAGCAACTTAGAGAACCCAAAGAATAGCAGAAGCCTTGCCAAATTCTCTAAGCACACTTGTACTTTATTTACCTGAAATCATTATAAACTATAATGAGTATAAAACTCAGTAAGCATACTAGTTTTTCATATATTAAATTTCAAATACATATATGTACACAATACATGTGTATGATATGCTGTGATAAATTAAAATTCATAATCTTATCAAATCACATGTCAGGTAAGCGCTTACACATTCTTTCAAAACATATAATAAGAATACCATCACTCAACTACTATTTAGTAGGACTTGCATATCACATATCACATAATGAGCCAAATATCACTCGTATGTGACATACCGTATGAGAGGAATAATACAAGTGAGGTTTAAATTACACATATATAATGCTCATGCCCGAAGGTAAGAGCCAAACCCTCACCCTGATCATTGGTGAGTCCTCTCACATGCACCAATACGCCACTACAAGAATGTGATGACTCAATCTTCCTTTAGGTACCAATAGGATCCTCTCTACATACGGAACACATAACATATACCAATCCCGAAGAAAATGCCACATATAAAGGCTCCACAAATCACATAAGATGTCTACTAAGTCAACAGTCAGTTCAAGCATCTTCAAAACACAAAATATTTCTCATGGACATATTACACTTTAAAAGCTTTCTTTGTTAAACACATTTCATTTTGAAAGCTCACTTTAAAAAACACATGTATATCCATGCTCAATGTCAATGCTCACATTCATAAACATATGTCTTTCACATTTCATATCAAATATACTTTGGCATAATATAAAAATATTTCTAAACACATTTACAAAATCATACATAGACAATTACTATGCTTATTGTGATTTCAGTAAAAGTCTAGTATACTTACCTCTTAGCACTTTCGGGTACAAGACTTAATTCTCTTTAACCTACCAATGGAGATTAATCCTTTCATAAGCCTCACAATTCACACAAAATGCTTTAAATAGCTTACAAAATTACACATATTGCACCTATCACATCGAATTTGTCTAATTACTTAGTTTCTCAAAACTTGTCATTTTGACCACTTACATTTAACAAAATTTTCTTATACATTAAATGATGTCCAATTACTCTCAAATCAGAATATATTTTTCGTTACTCATATATCTTTCTTATATAAGAATATTACATCATAATTTTTACACATTCTATTTCATAAACACCATCAAATCCAAACTATTATTCTGGCGGGATCAAGATATTTACTGAACTGTATTCAGTCTCGTAATTTTATAAAATCAGATACTAACTCAAAAATTACAAAACTACCACAGAATTACTCTTAACACATATTTCAATTCATGATAAATATTTCACTTCAAAATCCCTGTCAAAAGTATTTTAAAACTATTTTATTCTATAACTTTAAAAATCTGTTAATTAAATATGCAATGAGCTGACACTCTTCAGAAAATCATAACAATTTAACCACATTGATCTAAATTCTCAATTCTGAGTATATCATATTAGACATATGAACTTATCATATTCTATAATTTCGTAAATTTTCAAGATTATTAAGCAGATTAAAAATTATTTGTCACTGTATCATACTGTTATCACTGAAAATTTCTAAAATTTTAGGGTTATTTTGGTAAATTCACTACAAATTCAATTTCTGAAATTTTTAATCGATTCAATGTCTCAAATTATTCTAAACATGTCTACTTTCATATACGCAAATTAAAAATCAGAATCGAATCACAACAATTTATAAAATTCTTAGATCAAGAGACTATCAAGTAGAAATTCTGTAATTCATCATAATTTATCAAGCTATCTACATAGATCATCATCAATTCTCACAATATCTTATAAAATACACATCAAATTCTCAATTGTACATATTTCCAAAAATCAAAACTTAAAGGAATTAACTAATTTAACATTAAGAAACTAAGAAAGGGTTATAATATACCTCTTAAAACTTAAATTTCAACTTTCTTCGTCTTTTTCTTCTTCTTCTTCTCTTTCTCTCCTCTTTCTTTCTCTCTTTTCTCACTCTAAAAGAGGTAACTCGACCAAAATGAGTGAATTAGGATTTTAAAAGTGTATTTTCATACTAAGAGGTTAATGTTTGATATTTACGAATTTGCCCCCAAAACTTTCAAAGTATTACAATTTGGTCCCTAAAATAAATCTAAAGTCTTGCAAATAAATCAAATACTAATAGTATGTCCTTAACATATACAAACACTACTAATAACAATACATAAATTAAGTATCACCCACATACAAATAAAATATGTATATATATATATATATATATATAAATGCTTATTCTTACCGATTGTGAATACTGGTTATTACAGATTCAATACAAAGACTATATCATTGATATCATAAATAACACCTTGTAATTTCTCTATAAACTATTCCTAAAATATATCATTTTTAGAATCAACAATGTCCCATGCCAATAGATAAATCCGATTGTATTCATCTTTACAAACTATAATAAACATAGACTAAAATATGGGTATTTCAAAAAAATTACCATTAATAGCAATCACCAGTCTGTTAAAGGAGTGAAGACCCCAAATACAAGGACTCAATGTAAGAAATAAGTACAAAAAGTGTCTGCTATAATTTATCTTCAAATGAGTCACATTGTCTAGGTTCTTATTTTCTACCACATAGTAATATGCAAGAAGAATGAATCCTTGGATTACTAGCTATCAATGCTAATGCATGCTCTCTAGCCTGATAAACCATCATGAATGTTAAATTTGTACCAAATTCCTTAAGTATATTTGCTTGTATCTCATTTGGTATATAAATTCTATAAACATTTACAAATTTATTTTTTTAATCATTGTAGTAATAATTTGCCTCTAAGCTTGATGATGACTATCACACAATTGGTCTAATTGACATATGTGCTCTTTGTTAATTCTTCCCCTGATAAAATATTTCGAGCATCTATAGACACATTACAAACTTGCCACTTGTACATTTCATCATCATATTTTACCTTAAATCGATCTTTTATGGACCTATAAACTTTAAAGCTTCAATTATTTTTTTAGCGTGAGTTGGCTAAGAGCATTGTACAGTGGATTCTTATTAGGAAACAATTTTGCAACAACAATTATACGTATTCATAAGCATGATGCGTCATCTAATAGGTTCAAGTTAGAAAGTGGTGTTGAAATGAGAAACTAAAATGAGTTATGTGGTTCAATAATATTTTCTTGTTCATCCAAATAGGTTATATATAAATCACAAATTGTTTCACATTCTCTTATATGTGAATCATACATATCATTGGTCATAGACAAGTAGCCTCATTGCCCTCTTATATATTATTCAACTCATTTGCTTTCGTATCGTCATTCGTATTACTACCATCATGAGCATTCTCATTTATTTAACTATCATAATGAGTATGAATTAGGTCATCATTGCATCTCATGGGGAATATTGGTAATTAATCATGGTGTTGACTGAAAACACAATAGTCAATATTGTCGAGATTGTGCTACTAACCTAGTTATTATCACTTGTAGACATAAAATGATTTTGATGAGCTTGTTGGTTCTCTACAGATGGTTGGACAATCTCACCATTTGTAGGATGTCTAAGATCCATATTAATATATAAGAGTACCAAATATCTTCTATTAATCTTTATGAAAAACTACACATCTTGATCATTTAGAATTACCAATGATATATCATTCATTATATTAATAGTTTATTTTTTTTTGGAATTGAAAAACTGACACTTTAATACTAAACATATCTCTTTTGATCATTATTAGAGCTCTCTCACATTTCTCAAAATAAATAAGAACTAGCTCATCATCTACAACACTTATATAAAAAAAAATAAAAAATATTAAAAAATTGATAACTTGGGGCAATTAGCATATTATGCAAGGCTTATTAAGTGTGACTTTTTCTGAATTTTTTTGCCTTATTTCATACTAAAAAACGGATCCAGTTAATCCACATTATACAAAATGCATTTGTGTTGAATGATTTATAGATATTAAAATTATATTTTCTATTCATACAAAAAAATCTCATATATATATATATAACATTAGCATAATTTTAAATAATAAAAAAATAAAAACAAATTATAATAAAAAAGGATATAACAATTTCATTTTTATTATAAAAGAGCGAAATATTCTTATTGAATAATTTAATTGGATTCCTTCAAATCTCAAAAGTGTGTATTTGTGTTCATTTTCCAACTATTTCACTATAAAAATTAGAAAATTTTATATTTAATTAAATTAAAAATAGCCCAAATTTTAGCTATGTACGAAAATTTTCCAAAATGGTAAAGACAGGCAAGATAGGGTTTGAATTTTGAAGGTCCACAACAAGAGTCCAGGATATTATGTAAAATCTCCAAAATAATCAAATATAAAAGCCCATCTGCTTTGCCGTCGAGGACTCAAGACGCCCAAAATGAACGAAGGAAAAGGGTTGTTGAATGTTCATAGTCATTCGCATGCCATTTTTAGAAAATTAACCAAACAAAACACTTTTTTTTATAAAAAAAGTAAAGCAAGCACGGTGACGGCCGCGGATGCTCTATCAACAACAGCTAAACAATTATTTGGTGCTTGCTACTTTCCCAACCCTTTTCCCTACCCTAAGCCAACAAAACCTTGTGTTTTATGAATCTTCTCTTTGAGAATAAATTGACTGATTGGGCCTAATTTTGGAGTGTGAAAATTAGATAATAGTTGCACAAATTTTGTATCTTAAATTAAAATATCAAGTAATTATTAGTAATGAAATAATTTAAAATTATTAATTACATTATTTTATTATATAATAATTGTTTAACATATTACTTCAAATAAAAAGATTTAAAATATTAATTGAAATGTCTAGCATTATTTAAAGAGGTTATATTCTTAGCTCTCAAAAGCACTAAATTGAAAATTTTTTAAAATTTTTTCCCATTTCGAAAAACGTTTTCAAAAGCAATTTTACAAACATTATTAAACTAAACGTATTTCTTTTTATGTTACAATAATTTCGATAATTTTCTCTTATTCATTTTCTTTATATTAAAGAATCACCACAAGATACAATCATACAATGACAGTAATTACTAACCAAATCTAAAGTATTTTATAAAAAACGGAAAAAAAAAAGTGATTACTAGTTTTCTTAAAAGAATTTGGCGCTCCTCATTCAAAGCCAAGATCTAATCGTCAAAGAATTAATAATGATGAAGATGGTTAAAACAATAAGACTCTCCACCCACCAAAGTAAAAGCAACAAAAACAATTTGCACTTAAAAACATTCTAATTAACCCATAAAGCAACACCTCTTTCTCCTTCTTTTTTTCCCCTTCTGTCTTGGATCTTGATCATTTTTTTGTTTGTTATCATAATTACAAGAAAGAAAAATCAAAGTCCCTTTCTTGTTAGGGTATAATGACTTCCAAGTTCATTTCATTTCTCTAGCAACAAGTGGGGCGATGGATTAAGGACACTATGCTATTTTCTTGTGTCCTTTAAAAAAAAAAAAATCACACATTCAAGCTTTTTATTCACATGTCTTTCACTTTTTGTTGTCAAATTTTTTTGTGTTTATAGTAAGAAAGAAAGTTTTTAATGGAAAGTGAAAGTGCTTTCTAAGTCTAAACAGATTAGTGATTATACCATGTAATTAAGAGGTGTAATTAATATAATGCGTACATATTATTTGTGGTTGTCCTATTATTTCGAAAAAGAATAATATTAATTATTTTAAATAAGATTTGATTGATTTTGGCATGAGCCGCATATGGCTACTTATTTATAAGAATATTAAATTCTGTAGTACTTATAATACTGAATTGGACATAAATTAGTTTAGGTTGGATATTAATTATTACATCTGAAATTATGACCTAATTAGGACATTGTTTCGAAGATCGGACAGTCAACCTACCTTGCCATTAATTTGTTTTTGTTTCGGAAATCACATCACATCACATGTAATTCTTAATTTGTTAGGCAGTATATCATATATTATTCAGCAAACAACCAGCCACTTTTTCCTAATCCCATTAATCACATTCCATATCTATAAATTTGGAACACATAACTGAATTTTAGTTTATGATTATTAAATAAATAAACACTCAACATTAATATTAAAGTCAACTCTATAACCTACTTTTCTAAAGTAATATTTATTAAATGGAGGGGAAAATAAAAATAGAACCCCCGGTGTGGTTAGTCCCATTACAAATTTATAACAAAATTGGACTTTCAAAACCCTTAAAAAGCTCTCGAACATCTAGCCACCGCACCTCGTGCTCTGCTGCTATGTTGATCATCGTTAGGCATCCAACCTTTGCACCTAAGTAACATAGTTCTTGCAGCCTGTGGTCTACTTGATTCGGTGCGAAGCAAATTTGGCAATCGTCAAACTTCTACATCATTGCCTATAAAGAGATAACCATATTTAATTGAGTTTTATTGTTTAGTTACTCTACTAGTGTTGTATTGTTGGTGTATGTTGAGTGTTTGAGAGGATTACTAGGTTTAATAGATGGATGTTGTTCAGGTATATTGGTGGTTGATGGTACCCATCTTGCGTGAGAGTATTTTGTTTGTTCTTATTTTGTTTCTTGAGTGAGGACTTTGTCTCTCTTATGTGACGGTTGTTTTTTCATATAATAGATGCAAAAATTTTCATTTGTAAATGAGGTAGAGTTTTTCATCTATAAATAGAGCAAAAATCTTATTTATATGGATAATTTTCATAATGAGGTTGTATTTTCTTTTTGACGAAAAGTATTAAGTTTGGACGTATTAGAATAGACTTATTATATGTAGAGTCTCAATAATCAATTTGATTTATATATTAACAATCTTAGGATGTAATGTTAGTGATAATTGATTGTATCTACGAATGATTTCAAATTAAAAAGCTTGATGAGGAATCTCCGATAGCAATGGCAGTAGCTCTAAATACCTCTTAAATAAGTGTGGAGATAGCTGAGGCAAAGACAATTTATCTTGAATTTCAATTGCCATCTGAGTTAAATTATTCGAAGGTCATTGTAGAATCGGATGCTAGTAATATTGTAAACCTTGTCGAGGGAGATCAAAGCTCTTCAAACTGAAATTAAACCCAAAACATTTCTATCCATTTGGAGGGTGGTGTTCAATCCATCCCGAGGTATATTCCCAGGACAAAAAAAATGGGTTGGCAGATAAGCTAGCCTTAACTATATTAAAGCCAAAGTTTGGCCGAATGTTTTTTCTTTGTAATGTGCTGGTTTTAAAATGTTAATGATCTAAGTCAAAACATTAAAAAGGGGTTAAGGGTTCAGGTATTTTCAACACAACACAAAGTAAAACTCACTTTTATCTTTTACTTTATGTTTCTTAATGGGACTGGGAGTTGCTGTTATTGATTTGAAACATGACTAATGACTTATCCTCCTCATCTACTCCTGCCCTTTAATTCAATAATAATACATGAATTATTGTCACACCTAAATCTTAAATCCTATTCTAATTAAAAAAAGAATAACTAATTACAAGTCCTTTTTATTGTATTGTATTATACATTATTATTTGGTTAAATAGAATATGCGAGAGTTAGATATATATAATTTTATTTAATAAAAAAAATTGATAGTTAGAAATTTTTTAAAAATTTTTATACGTTTTTCTCTTTATAAGCATCTTTAATAGTATTTTTGACTTTTGAGTAATGTTATAATTTTTAAATAATATTTTAAATTTTTTATTTTAAATTAATATATCAAATAATTATTAAGTAGTGAAATAGTATAAAATTTAAAATTATCGTTACATTATTTTATTATTTAATAATTATTAGATATATAAATAAAAAAATTTAAAATATTATTTAAAAAATATATAATTAATCTTTACTTTTTCAAATATAAATATGGATCTACTCTAAATATATTAATCAAGTCTATCTCAATTAAGATTAAATTAATTTACCTACTAAATTTAATTAATTAAAGAAACAATCATTCCATCACGAATTCCTATGTACAAGAATTTACAAAAGAAACATATTTCCCAAGTATTTAAAACATTTAATGTATTCTATATTTTCTTTTAAGTAGCCATATATTTTAATTGAGTATTATCTTAAAATTTATATTTTAAATTGATGTAATAAACAATTATTAAATAATAAAATAAAATAATTTTAAAAAAAAATTATCACTATTTTATCCCTAATAATTATTAACATTATTCAATTTAATTTAGAGATTTTAAATTATTTATTTTAATTCTTCTACTAAAAATTTATTTTTTATAAAAAGTCCAAACTCCTTAAAAGAAAAAGCCGGTTGGACAGTAAGAATAATGTAGAAGAACGAAGCCGATAACATTTTGCTAGAGGCTTCTTAGTTCTTTGAACACAAGAATCTACTGAATATTTATTATGCGGCCTCCTCCTTTTCATAATTTTTCCGCCATTTCAGAGAGCAAAAATAAATTAAAAAAAAAAAGAAAAAAAGAAAAAACTTGAATTGCTCGCAATAGCCAACAGCAGTGAGTGTAAGTGATAATACCTGATACTTCTCGTGATTTTTCATTTCCAACTTCTTTCCTCATTCACTCTTCTACCTCCCCTCTCCCGTGCCCTAACCCTTCAACAATTTTTTTTTTTCACTCACACCCCACAATTTTTATTTTTGATTGTATTAACTTTCTGGGTATCTGATAAATAATCATCTCTGTTTTGCTTTATCCAACGGCTCTCATCCTGTTTCAGGTACCTTTTTTGCTTCTCGATGCTGTTTACTTCAAACCAACTGTTTCTGTTTCTCGCTTTTGCTCCCGAGCTTTCTTGTTTCTGTTTTTTTTTCGGTGTTTCGGTTTTTTTTCCCACTTCTTTTCCCTTTCCATTTTGAAATTGGTTTTAATTTGTTTGAGAAAGTATTTTTTTTTGGTGCTGCTTTGCAAGCTTGTATGATTCTGCATAACTTTGTTTCAGGATTTTATTTGAAGAAATTTTGATTAAATTTTGCTTCTTTATGTTTTCCTTGGAAGAAAAAGATCTTTTTTTTAGCTTTTGTTTGTGTAATTGATCAATTTAAAGGAAGTAAAATGTGCTGTTGTTTATGTTTATCAAAATTGATGATCAAACATTACAGCATTATATAAATAATCAAATTCTTCGAACCAGAATGAAATAAAGTAACTTTTCCTGATTTTTTTTCCAGCTGATTCAAGATAAAAGCTATTTTTTTAGGGAAAATAAAATTCTTTTCACTTGCGTTTGAGCATTACTGGAATTGTTTAGATAGATCTGGATGGTATAATGTAGATATGGATAGGCAGGTGATGCGCGAGAGATCAGCTGGCAGCGATGAAATTGTATGTGTGTGTGCTTCCAAATATAAGATATTGCTTATTGAACTAGTAAAAGGAATATTTGTTAATTCTTTTAGTTTGCAGAACACCCCAAAAGTAAATTCTGAAGGAACTTTTAAGATGGGTTCCAAAACAAAATATTTACTTGTTCTTTTGGACTCTACATCTATTAATCAAGTATACGACAGCAGTGCTATTCGTTTTTAAAGTTTTTATTTATTTATTTATTTTTTATATGGAGTGTCCAATTAGTTGTTGCATATGATGGTTGTATTTATCACTATGTAGTGTGAATACTAAATATGAAAGTCAATGTGGATATTTGCACTAAATTTTTGATATGGAGTGGTTGAGTTTCAGTTAATGCACTTAATTGCATATGCTTGTTAATAAATCAGATACGTTTCAATCTTTTTCATGGCAAATTTTGATGCAAATTAGTAGAGAGCCAAGTTTAACCTTAAAATTTGTAGATAGATCTTTGGAATGAATGAGTGAATGCAATGTATAATTCTCTTTATAGTATTTTTAGTTTAATAAATTTGTATTTGATATTATCTTTGGAGTTGGTCTCATTGCTTAAAATCATCTGAAATTCAGCTATCATGGCAGGATTGGGATGCTTCATTTTTAAATTAGTAAAGCAATACCAACGGGTCATTAAAATTTGGGAATCGAGATGATTAAAGAGAATTTTGTGGGATATGTTGCATTCTCCTTGTATTCTGAGCTTCTCTATCTCCGAAATGCTTCTTCAGAAATGGGTTAGTCTGAGTTTGCAGGGTCATATTTCTCTCTTTTTTACTGTTCAATTGAATTAAACAAAGATGGATATGACACCCAATGCCTGTGAAATTGTTGAATCAAATGAAGAAATAGATTTTGAATCTAAAATGGATGAGAAAGCCAGAAAGCATTCTCTGCCAAAATCAGGAAATAAGTATTCTATAGAGGATGATATTAATCGTCTTTTCGAGGCGATTGATGTTAAAACTTCAGCTAGGAATCTTGATGCTTTACGGAAGAGTGCTCTAAAAAGACCAATTAGAGTCAGTTCGGCTCAAGCATCAGGGATTGGAATTTCAGAGCCTGTGAGTTTGAAGCAGGCGCTGAGAGGATTATGCATCTCTCAGGCAGCAGAGATGGCTGCTATGAAGCGGTTATCAAAGCCATCGGGCTCCTCAAGGTCCTCAGAAGCAGGAACTATCAAACGATTGTACAGGGCTGTCGTAGTCGAGGCCAATGAATCTGGCCTTCCCTTAAATGAAGCTAAAGGGAATGTGGTTGAAATATCTCTTGTACCAGAAAAAATAACATCAAATTCTTCTGAGAAGGTGCCTGAATCCCTGCAAATGCTGAAGGCAGAGTCTTCATACCAAGATGCTGATCCCTCTACACCCTTTGATATTGCTATGAGACCAAAGGCAATAATGAACAAATTACCATCATTGGATCAGGTTGTTCCTTTGGTAGCAGAAGTTGGGAAGGAGAAATCTGAGGCCGAGCCTCAGAAGGTGAATTCTACAGATTCTTCATCCATTGCCATTACCTGCAAGGAAGTCCAGGAGGTGGAAATAATAGCTCCATCCTCAGTTGAGATTGCAGTGAATACTTCTGTGACAGATAAAGAGCAAACAGGCAAGTTGCACCCTGGATCTTCTCTGTCCAGTTCCAGGACTGGTAGCAGCACGAGCAAATGTGGTAGCAATAGTCCATGTCTAATCAAACCAGTTTTCCGGAGCAAGAGCTTTGTTAGGAGAAAGGGAAAGCTGGATTCAACTTCTGCCTCCAGCAGTTTCACTCCATGTGATGGAAATTCTAATAATGATCTGAGTCCTAGTACTAGTTATTTGGACAACCGTACGCACTACAGTATCATGAACAATGAAAGGAAAGAAAATTTGAGAACTCCAACAGCTTCCTGCTGCACAAATATGAGTTCTGAAGTCAGCTCAGCTGTCGCAGACACAAGTTCAAGCAAACTTGGTTTCGGTTTGAATTGTGGCAACAGAACTAAACCTGTGGTGACGAAAGCTGATGAGAAATCAAGATCACGAGAAAAGGGTGAATTCTCACAAAGCTCAAAAAGTAGCATTGGTGATTATAGTAGTAGCACAAGCATTAGTGAGGATAGCATTCTTAGTGGCTCTAGTCGTGGTGGCTGTAGGCCTCATATGTCTAATGACTTGAGATGGGAAGCCATTCGCTGTGCTCAGAAGCAGCATGGATGCCTGGGTTTGAAGCACTTTAAACTTCTCAAGAAGCTTGGGTGTGGAGACATTGGGACTGTTTATCTCGCCGAGCTAGTTGGTATGAGCTGCTTATTTGCTTTGAAAGTGATGGACAATGACTTTTTGATGGGCAGAAAGAAAATGCCTAGGGCCCAAACTGAAAGAGAAATAATGCAAATGCTGGATCATCCATTTCTTCCTACGCTATTTGCTCATTTCACAACGGATAAATTCTCATGCTTGGTTATGGAGTATTGTCCAGGTGGAGATTTGCATGTGCTAAGGCAGAAGCAACCAAACAGATTTTTCTCTGAACAAGCAGCCAGGCATGTATTTATTTTTGAGACTCGTTACTTTTGGATCTGTTATACAACACTAATGACATAATGCATCCCAATGTTTCCCTATTATATTTTATATTTAGTTGCAATAACATTTCTCTCTTGTCAAAATGCACTTATGTTTAATTTGCTGAAGTAACCTATGTCCTAACTTGAACTGATTGTTCGCAAGTGTAAATCAGAGCATAGTTCAAGTGCATCTGATTGGTTACTTGGTATAGTGAAAAAGTAGGCTACCACTTCATCATGCAAGTGCTAACTATTATCTGTCTGCTTCTTTCTGGTCAAAACTAGTGATGGATAAGTGTTGATACCAGAATAAGTGGATGAAAAAACCTTAGACAGCTGATGATAACAATTTAAAAACATTTGCCACATGATTAATCATCCAAACTTACTTTATATCCTCATCCATGCAAATCTTCTTAGTTCTATTTTGGTGTTATTCTATCTGCAGGTTTTATGTTGCTGAAGTACTCCTTGCATTGGAGTACCTACACATGCTTGGAGTTATATATCGAGATCTAAAACCAGAAAATATCCTGGTTCGAGAAGATGGCCACATCATGCTCTCAGATTTTGACTTGTCACTCAGATGTACTGTTAATCCAACAGTGGTTAAGTCTTCTTCACCTGTTGAGGAGCTGCCCGCAAAAAAGGCTTCGAGTCCATGCTCTGAAGCTAGCTGTATTGACCCTTTTTGCCTCCATCCATCCTGGCAAGTCTCCTGCTTTACCCCTAGGCTACTCTCTGTTGCTGCAAAGTCCCGGAAGATAAAATCAGACCTAGCTGCTCAGGTTAGCCCGCTGCCGCAGCTTGTTGTGGAACCAACCAGTGCCAGATCAAACTCTTTTGTTGGGACACATGAATACCTGGCTCCAGAAATCATCAAGGGAGAGGGTCATGGGAGTGCTGTCGACTGGTGGACATTTGGGATCTTTTTGTTTGAGTTATTATATGGTAGGACCCCTTTCAAGGGATCTGGAAATGACGAAACACTATCTAACGTGGTATCACAGAGCCTTAGGTTCCCTGGTTACCCTGCAGTCAGTTTCCATGCAAGAGATTTGATCAGAGGGCTATTAGTAAAGGAACCTGACAATCGACTGGGAGCGGTGAAAGGAGCTGCAGAGATCAAACAGCACCCTTTCTTCGAAGGCCTTAACTGGGCTCTCATAAGGTGTGCAATACCACCAGAGCTGCCGAAGTCCTGTGATGCTGTAATCAGTCAACAGGCTATTGCTACACAGAAAAAAGAGACCCCCAAATGTGAGGAGTTGAAGGGTGCTGAAGAGAATGTGGAGTTTGAGATGTTCTAGCTAAAACTCAGCACGATACGGTAAAGGGCAGATGCTTGCTTTTCTTTTTCAGAAAATGAGATTTGTCTCCCTCTTGTAACTGATATATAGCATATGGTGTAAATGTAAGTCTTAAAATTCACGGCAAAATTAAGAGTATGATAATAGGGATAAAGACAATTTTACCCAAATATTTTGGGATAATTGATAATTTTGCTTCGGTTAAATATAAAATACTCACATTTACTTTAATCTGTTAGTTTTTTCTGTTTTGTTGAATGGAAAATTAACTTTTGTTATTTTACCATTTTATCTATAACATGTAAAAATGTAAAAATTTATAATAATCATATTAGCAAAAAATGGGATATTATTCAAAAAATTGTCTTTGTTTTAAAAGTAAAATATCATTTAAATTTAAATTACTAATGTGCTCAATAAAAATAGTTGTTTGAAAAAAAAATATCAGTTAAATTATTATTTTATTTTTAAAAATTAATTTTTTTTTTCTGTTAAAAAAGTGGATTTAATTGTTTTTATAATTGTTATATTTGAGTCCTATATAACTTGATTTTATTTACATCAATTTTTGTACTTCAATTTTATGCAATACAACAATTAATTTCTTCACTTGTTTATAATCATAAATTTAAATATATTACAATAAATAAACTGAAGTTTAATATCATCTATTCTGTGCTAATATTTCAGCCAAAAAAATATTCACTCAAAATATATTTAACATATGCTAATATAAGCACACTATCTTACATCTAAATTCAGTCAACAAATCAATAAACACAGTTAAAATAAAAGTAATTTTATTCTGTTTCCATAGCCAAAATTTAGTTAACGAAATTTTATTTTATCATCAAATAATACTCATTCAAAAGATTGTATTACAACCAAAATCACCCGACAATGCAACAGTATTTCAAAAATTTGATCAAGTCTCGTAACAACATGTACTGAAACTGTTAGGGTTGTACCTACGTGTCATCCGAGTTTTGTATGAATATTTAATATTTATACACAGTATATTTTGTTATATCGTTAATTATCTTTTAATTATATGGTTTAATGCTTGTTACGCTATAGACTTTATTTTATTTGAAGGAGTCCGGATACGGTCTAAAGGAGTTTAGACTGGTGCTAAGAGTTAGCAAATATTTCAAGAGTTGGAGCATTGTCTGTAATGGGACAAAGACCTCAGAATATGCCAATAATGATATAATTATAAGAGTTGTAATAGGTTGCTAGGATATGTTATTATGCAAGTATGTTCTCAAATACATAGTTCCGGATTTATTTCTACTAACGCAAGTCTGTTAGTAGATCCTATCAATTTATATAGATCAGTGTATGTCTATATCTGTAGGGTATAGTTGATTGTTCCTAGCTAACCAGGATCTGAGAGATTGTATTGGCATACAGGTATTCAGTTAGAATCGAGTATTGAACAGACTCATGAGGACCCCAATAGACATCCTATGTTGCCGTCAATGGAAGGTCCTCTCAAGTTGAGTAGTATACGTGGTCCTCTGACCTGAGCACCACAGTGGGCTTGTAAATGATCCACCATGCTTTGGTTCCACGCATGTCAGAGACATTTTATGGTCTGACCGCTGGGTATGGTCCGATGGTCATGGAGTCCGATGTGTGCAAATATAGGATCCATCAGCTCTCATAGGGAGTAATATATCTAGATGTTCCAAAATAGTATCTTAGGAAAGTCTTATAACCATAAACAGTTAACCCAAAAAGGTGTTTCCATGGGTTAAACAATATGGCAAAGAGTTTTGCTCATATTGTTCAATTGTGATACTATTCTGGAGATATGTTATGGATGAGTATATAGGGATTTGACAGTGTGGATCTATGTCCCTGCACATCCAAGATATATATGATGGAAGAACTATATCGATGCGTTATAACCTCAACTTGTATAGTTCAAGGCATCGATTTGTATATTCGCGACGTGTGCGTGGGGCATAACTCACGGACTTATGGAATAGTTCTATTTAACGAATCGGGCGTGGACCTAGGGAGTCTCGCAATATGGAGTGTACTCGTTGTACATTGGAGCAGAGTACTGGATTGAATTGTTTAATCAAATAATATCCAACGTAATTACAAAAATACGTGCGTGTCTATATTTAAGTGTTAAATACAATAATTAGTCAATAATTATTATTTATTAATTGTAAAGTGACACGTGAAGTATTGTGGACCCTCAGTTGAGTTTATCCAAATGTGAAGTTTGGTGGAACCCGCTAAAGGGTATACTTAGTAACTATTTATGAGGGGTAAAATAGTCATTTTATATTTTAATTATTTAAATATTAAATATTAAATATCTCTAATATTTTATATTATTATATAATATTTTATTTATAATAATATAATATATATAATTCATTATAGTTGTCATGCATTATATATATATAAAATATTATTATTATAGTTTTATATTATTAGTTTTTTGTCAACAAAGCTAATTTTTATTATATTATATTGTGATCATAATATTTTATTCATAAGAGATATATAAGTGTGAAGAATGGAAACGGAAACTAGAGGGAGTGGAAATCAATTGAAACAAAAAGCAAAAGGAAAAGCAAAGAAAAGAAAAAAGAAAGGTTATTTCCTTTACCTATTTTTGTTTCATTTGCTCGAAGAAGAGAAGCAATAATTGCTTCCATTTTCATTTCCTTCATTGTGAGAGAGACAAGAGTAGGTTTTAGAATCGGCCAATTAAAAGTTAATTTTATGTTAAGTATAAGAGTTGTTGTTCTAAATTATTAAATCTACCAAAGTTGATAATTAAAACTGAGAATGAGTATAACTCCTGACGGACTCCAGAATTAAACGTGTAAAACATTACACGTGTTGGTAATTTTTTAATTTTATCATTTATATATTAATTTAATTAATATATGATTAGTGTGTTAATTTTATATTTTATATTCCGTTATGTTAAAATATGTATTAGATGCGTATTTTTTTTAATTAACACACTACCACATGCATATACCTGGACACAATAGATCTCCTACAAATTATGGTATAAGAGCTGGTTCTGTGTTATTGGTATTGTTTGAGTGGATGGAATGAAAAGACCCAGTATAAAATGGCGAGTTTCAAGTGTTGAAACGGGTATGCTAAAAGGGGTACACTGGGCGCTGCCGCACCATAGGGTTAGCGTTACAGTGCTGGGGGTTCGACCACCCAGCGCCGTAGTGCTGATGACCTGTCGCACCAACGTTTGGAATTTTTCTCTCATTGCTGGAGCGCTGATTGGCCCGTGCTGGAGCACTGAAAGTTCTGGAATTTTACGCTCCCGTGCTGATGGGTCAGTGCTACAGCGCTGGGGGTTTCAACCTCCCAGCACTGAAGCGCTGATGTGAGGACGCTGCAGCGCTGGGGGTTCGACCTCCCAGCTAGGGATGGCAAAAAAATCCGCAAACCCGCAAACCCGCTAAAACCCGCCCGCATTGGGAAGGATTTGGTAAGGCTTGAAGCGGGTTTGGTACGGGTTTGGTATTTAAAATTAAAACCCGCAACGGATTTGGTACGGGTATGGTATTAGTGAAAAATCCGCGGATACCCGCAACGGGTATCCGCACATACTACATTTAAAAAAAATATAAAATATAAAATATAAATTGATTATTTTTGTAATTTTTTTATCTCACATCAAAAAATCTACATTTTATTTGGCATTGCTCATACCATTAAATATAAATAAATAAAATTAGTTCAAAGGAATTAATGATTATAATTGAAATTAAAAATAAAATTATAGTACTTAACATAATTGAAATTGGAATTAAAATATTTAATATTTAGCGTAATTGAAATTGAATTTAGAATTATAACATTTAACGTAATTAAAATTGAAATTGTAATTGTAATTAGAATTAAATATTTAACACAATTGAAATTGGATTTAGAATGATAACATTTAATGTAATTGAAATTGAAATTGGATTTGAAATTATAATATTTAACACAAGAATTATAATATTTAATGTAAATAAAATTAGAATTAAAATTAAAATTAAAATATTTAATATAATTAAAATTGGATTTAAATTTATAATATTTAACTATCGAAATTGAAATTATAATTATAACAATTTAATGTAATTAAAATTAAAATTTGATTTAAAGTTATGATATTTAACGTAATTGAAATCAAAATTGGAATAAGAATTATAATATTTAACATAATTGATATCAAAATTATGATTATAATTATAATATTAACGTAATTAAAATCGAAATTGGATTTGGAGTTATAATATATAACGTAATTGAAATCAAAATTAGGTTTAAAATTATAATATTTAACGTAATTGAAATCGAAATTGGATTTAAAATTATGACATTTAACGTAATTGAAATCAAAATTGGAATAAGAATTATCATATTTAACATAATTGATATTAAAATTATAATTATATAATTATAACATTAACGTAATTGAAATCGAAATTGGATTTGGAGTTATAATATGTAACGTAATTGAAATCGAAATTGGATTTAAAATTATGATATTTAACGTAATTGAAATTAAAATTGGAATAAGAATTATAATATTTAACATAATTGATATCAAAATTATAATTATAACATTAACGTAATTAAAATTAAAATTAGATTTGGAGTTATAATATGTAACGTAATTAAAATCGAAATTAGTTTGGAATTATAACATTTTACGTAATTAAAATCGAAATTTGATTTAGAGTTATGATATTTAACGTAATTGAAATCAAAATTGGAATAAGAATTATAATATTTAACATAATTGATATCAAAATTATAATTATAATTATAACATTAACGTAATTGAAATCGAAATTGGATTTGGAGTTATAATATGTAACGTAATTGAAATCAAAATTAGGTTTAAAATTATAATATTTAACGTAATTGAAATCGAAATTGGATTTAATTATGACATTTAACGTAATTGAAATTAAAATTAGATTTGGAGTTATAATATGTAACGTAATTGAAATCGAAATTAGTTTGAAATTATAACATTTAACGTAATTAAAATCGAAATTTGATTTAGAGTTATGATATTTAACGTAATTGAAATCAAAATTGAAATAAGAATTATAATATTTAATATAATTGATATCAAAATTATAATTATAATTATAACATTAACGTAATTGAAATCGAAATTGGATTTAGAGTTATAATATGTAACGTAATTGAAATCAAAATTAGGTTTACAATTATAATATTTAACGTAATTGAAATCGAAATTGGATTTAAAATTATGACATTTAACGTAATTGAAATCAAAATTGGAATAAGAATTATCATATTTAACATAATTGATATTAAAATTATAATTATATAATTATAACATTAACGTAATTGAAATCGAAATTGGATTTGGAGTTATAATATGTAACGTAATTGAAATCGAAATTGGATTTAAAATTATGATATTTAACGTAATTGAAATTAAAATTGGAATAAGAATTATAATATTTAACATAATTGATATCAAAATTATAATTATAACATTAACGTAATTGAAATTAAAATTAGATTTGGAGTTATAATATGTAACGTAATTAAAATCGAAATTAGTTTGGAATTATAACATTTAACGTAATTGAAATCGAAATTTGATTTAGAGTTATGATATTTAATGTAATTGAAATCAAAATTGGAATAAGAATTATAATATTTAACATAATTGATATCAAAATTAAAATTAAAATTATAATATTAACGTAATTGAAATCGAAATTAGATTTGGAGTTATAATATGTAACGTAATTGAAATCGAAATTAGATTTAGAATTATAATATTTAACGTAATTGAAATCGAAATTGGATTTAAAATTATGACATTTAACGTAATTGAAATTAAAATTAGAATAAGAATTATAATATTTAACATAATTAATATCAAAATAATAATTATAACATTAACGTAATTGAAAATAAAATTATATTTGGAGTTATAATATGTAACGTAATTGAAATCGAAATTAGTTTGGAATTATAACATTTAACGTAATTGAAATCGAAATTGAATTTAAAATTATGATATTTAACGTAATTAAAATCAAAATTGGATAAGAATTATAATATTTAACATAATTGATATCAAAATTAAAATTAAAATTATAATATTAACGTAATTAAAATCAAAATTAGATTTGGAGTTATAAATTATAATATGTAACGTAATTGAAATCGAAATTAGATTTGGAATTAAAATATTTAACATAATTAAAATAAAAATATTTAACGTAATTAAAATTATAACATTTATCATAATTAAAATCGAGATTAGATTTGAAATTATAACATTTAATTTAATTATAATTAAAATTGAAGTTAAAAATTATAATATTTAATGTAAATAAAATTAGAAATATAATTGATATTATTTTAATTGCTATAATTAAAAAAATTTAATTTAATTAATATTATTATTTTATTATTTTATTATATTAATTCAAAACCCGCTTAAAATCCGCGGATAACCCGTTGCGGGTTTGGTAATAGGTACAAACCCGCAAGTGCGGGTTTGGTAACGGTACTCCAAACCCGCAACGGGTTTGGGAAGGATATGGTATTTCATTTTGTAAGCGGATATGGATATGGTATTAGAGGTATCCGTCCCAAACCCGCCCGCTGCCATCCCTACTCCCAGCGCTGCAGTGGGCTACTATGGCACTGTGGCGCTGGAACTATTCACTTGAACAGTAGCTCATGAACAATAATTGTTACTGTTCATGTGCTACAATAATTTTGAATAGTGCTTTAAAATTAATTTTGTAAGTGTAGGGTTTATAAGATGTAGTGATAAGAGTTATCGGTCTGCATTATAAACCGGGATCAATTTTCTATATTAAGAGTCACAATGAGAACCCTACTGGTAGGGGTAAATTATGTTGATATAGAAATATTTACTAATTGAGAATTACTTACTCATAACATGAGAATTTATTAAACCTACAAAAATCTCTCTTAATCAGATTAAATTATATAATATTATGAGATAATATTATGTTTTAATTCGTCTTGTCAATACAGTATTAGACGAGCCACGTCGGCCTTTTTTTAATATTGCTACAGCGTGAGGGACTTGATCGGTTGGGTTTAGCCTATACCAGTTAAACATGAGATGAGGCAAATATATGCGAATGTACTGCCCAATATTGCTATAGCGTGAGGGTAGTATCAGTAACATATATTTGATAATTGACAAGTTAATCTGGAATACACTTATCCAATATTGCTACAGCGTGAGGATAAGGTGTATTCAAGGTCAAGAAGTAAGGGTTGCATAAGATGTAATTGACAAATATTGTCTACCTGTTGAGTTTACAATGGCCAATATTGCTACAATGTGAAGCTGAAGTAAATTCCAATGGGACCTACTTCTCGCTGTATAGTTTAAATGAGTTTAAACTATCGTATTCTCGTTTGAGAGATTATCGAGATTATGTAAAGCAGTGGGAGGGCATTTTAAATTGAAAAATGTATAATTGTTATACCCATGATTTAAAACGTTATATTAGTGATTTAACAAATTCCGCTGACATCTCCTATTTGTTTTATTTATGCTAGATTTGATCTGATGGCCTCTATAAATCATTTGGTGCGTATACTGGATGCACACCAGCTTAAAGGCGCTAAGAATTACTCAGATTGGCTTATGAATCTCAGAATTGTTTTGGATTCTGAGAGGCTAGGATATGTTATAGATCATAGGATGCCCCAAGGTGTTTCTGATGATGCCTCCCTCTGAAGAAAAGGAGACATATCAGAAATGGTTGGATGACGATTTAAGAGTTAAATCGTACATCCTTGCCTCGATGTCTACTGAGTTGTAGTGGGAGCATGTTCGTATGGACAATACTAGTAGTATTATGCTGCACTTGAAGGAGCTCTTTGGCGATCGACCTCAAGTCGAGATGTATAGGGTCGCTAAAGCACTCTTTCAGGCTAGACTCAGAGAGGGTAGTCCTATTAGTCCCCACATACTCAAGATGATTGAGTACATTGAGAAATTGGAGACTATGAACATTTTTATGAATAATAACTTGGGGAATAGTTTGATTCTCTAATCGCTGTAGGGGTCATTTGCTCAGTTTGTTATGAATTTCAATATGCAAGCTTTGACCCCTACATATGCTGAGCTTCATAATTTGTTAAAGATAGTAGAGGAGGATATGCGCAAAGGGGGCTTGGCCCTCTTGGTCTAGGGTCCTTAGAGGCAGTAGATATCTAAGCCTTGAGAGAAGAAAGCCAAAAGAAAGTATTTCTTTTGCGGCGAGGACGGGCACTGGAAGCGCAACTGCCCGAGGTACCTTGCCACTCTGAAAAAGACTCACTCAGGTATGTGCTTGACTATTATTGACATTTCTTTAGCATTTGATGCTTGTATTGGTTGAGAATTAGATACTGCATGCTCTTCTCACATCTGCAATGTGTTGCAGGGATTGAGGAAAGTTAGGATGCTGAAGCCACGAGAAGTGATGCTCAGACCGAGAAATGGAGAGTTCCTGCAGGTCCAAGCTGTTGGACATTTTGATTTGCTTCTCTCTTGTAATAGAACAATTATTTTATATAATTGTTATTATGTACCCAATATTATCAGATAGATTGTATCCCTTTCTGTGCTTGACAGTGAAGGTTATTATGTAAATATACGGAATCATTCTTTATATTTATATGATATGCATGATGTTTTGTTAACTGAGTGTCAGTTAGTGAATGGGTATTATGTATTGGATACAGTGAGAAATGTCATGAATGTTCAAGCTAGTTCTAGTAACAAATGTGCAAGATCGAAAACTTTAAATGAAACTGAAATATGGCATATGAGATTAGGCCACATAGGTGTGAGACGTCTACCCCGTCTGGTTAAGGATGGTCATATACCTGATTTAACCATGGAGCCTTATCTAGTTTGTGAATCTTGTATTCAAGGGAAGATAACCAAATCTCTATTTACTGGTGTTGGACACCGTGCCGCTGGTTTATTGAAACTTATACATAGTGATGTAAGCGGTCCAATGAATCACACTGCGATGGGTGACTTTTGATACTTTGTAACCTTTATCGATAATTGGTCACAATATAGTTACGTATTTCTGTTGAAACACAAGTCAGAAACCTTTGAAAAGTTCAAAACATTTTGACTTGAAATAGAGAAACAAACCAGCATGTACATTCGTGACATGTGCGTAGGGCATCCAAGATATATATGATGGAAGGACTATACGTATGCGTTATAACCTCAACTTGTATGGTTCAACGCGTCGATTTGTATATTCGTGACGTGTGCGTCGGGCATGACTCACGGACTTATGGAATAGTTTTATTTAACGATTTGAGCGTGGACCTAGGGAGTCTCGCAATATGGAGTGTACTCGTTGTACATTGGAGCAGAGTACTGGATTGAATTGTTTAATCAAATAATATCCAACGTAATTACAAAAATACGTGCGTATCTATATTTAAGTGTTAAATACAACAATTAGTCAATAATTATTATTTACTAATTGTAAAGTGACACGTGAAGTATTGTGGACCCTCGGTTGAGTTTACCCAAATGTGAAGTTTGGTGAAACCCGCTAAGGAGTATACTTAGTAACTATTTATGAGGGGTAAAATAGTCATTTTATATTTTAATTATTTAAATATTAAATAATTAAATATCTCTAATATTTTATATTATTATATAATATTTTATTTATAATAATATAATATATATAATTCATGATAGTTGTCATGCATTATATATATAAAATATTATTATTATAGTTTTATATTATTAGTTTTTTGCCAATAAAGCTAATTTTTATTATATTATATTGTGATAATAATATTTTATTCATAAGAGATATATAAGTGTGAAGAATTGAAACGGAAACGAGAGGGAGTGGAAATCAATTGAAACAAAAAGCAAAAGGAAAAGCAAAGAAAAGAAAAAAGAAAGGTTATTTCCTTTACCTATTTTTGTTTCATTTGCTCTAAGAAGAGAAGCAATAATTGCTTCCATTTTTATTTCCTTTATTGTGAGAGAGATACGAGTAAGTTTTAGAATTGGTCATTTGGATTAAAAGTTAATTTTACGTTGGGTATAGGAGTTACTGTTTTAGATTATCAAGCCCACCAAAATTAATAACTAGAACTGAGAATGAGTATACCTTCAGGTGGACTCCATAATTAAACGTGTAAAATATTACACGTGTTGATAATTTTTCAATTTTATCATTTATGTATTAATTTGATTAATATATGATTAGTGTGTTAATTTTATGTTTTATAATCCGCTGCTTAAAATATATATTAGATGCGTATTTTTTTTAATTAACACAATACCACATGCATACACCTGGACACAGTAGATCCCTTACAAATTGTGGTATCAGAGCCAGTTCTGTATTATTTGGTGTTGTTTGAGTTGATGGAATGAAAAGACCCAGTGTAAAATGGCGCATGTCAAGTGTTAAAACATGTATGCCAAAAGAGGTACACTGAGCGCTGCTACGCCATGAGGTTGGCGTTGCAGCACTGGGGGTTCAACCACCCAGCGCTGCAGCGCTAATGATCTGTCACACCAGTGTTGGAAAATTTTCTCTCATTGCTAGAGCACTGGTTGGCCCGCGCTGGAGCGCTGAAGGTTCTAAAATTTTTGACCTTTTAGCACTGAAGCGTTGATGTGAGGACGTCGTAGCGCTGGGGTTCGACCTCCCAACGCTGCAGCGGGCTACTATAGTGCCGCAGTGCTGGGGGTTCGACCTCCCAGCGCTGGAACTGTTCACTTGAACAGTAATTGTTACTGTTCGTGTGCTATAGTACTTTTAAACAGTGCTTCAAAATTATTTTGCATATGTAGGATTTATAAGATGCAGTGATAAGAGTTATCGGTCTGCATTATAAACTCGGATCAATTTTCTGTATTAAGAGTCACAATGGGAACCCTACTGGTGGCGGTAAATTGTGTTGATATAGAAATATTTATTAATTGAGAATTAACTACTCATAAGATGATGATTTGTTAAACCTACAAAAATCTCTCTTAATCAGATTAAATTATATAATATTATGAGATAATATTATATTTTGATCCGTCTTGTCAATACTGTGTTAGACGAGCCATGTCGGCCTTTTCTCAATGCTGCTACAGTGTAAGGGACTTGGTTGATTGGGTTTGGCCTATACCGATTAAACATGAGATGAGGCAAATATATGTAAACATACTGCCCAATATTGCTACAGCGTGAGGGTAGTATCAGTAACATATATTTGATAATTGACAAGTTAATATGGAATACACTTATTCAATATTACTACAGCGTGAGGATAAATGTAGCAGACCAGTGCTTGCAATACCCTTTTTTGCCTGTCTGTCATAAATGTAAATGAGTCTTCTCTTACATTGCCAAGCCACTGCTTTAAGTTATCAAGGAACCAACGCAAAGAATCTCCGCTCTCTATTTCAGCAACACAGACCACTAATGAAATTTCCATTGTTTGTATCCAAACTAACAGCAGATAGTAAAACTCCTCCATTAGGACCCTTAACTAACACCCATTTAAACTTATAATGTGTCGACACCCTTAGAGAAATCCTTCTCTTAAAGCTGAAAATCCTAATATAAATCTCTGAAACTTGATAGAACTATCCTCAGTACCTATTTCAAATTTCATTTTGACAAGAACTCTAGGATTCCTGTCCATTAGCATATGTGCATAATTCCTTAAGCACTGATATGCTTTCTTATGATCTCAATTAGCCATATTCAATGCCCTTACTTTGGCTCTAATGACTTTTTTCATACTGTAGTGTATTCCAAACCTCTGCTTCAATTCATCCCTCATAGTTTTAGCTGGCATTTTTGGGTTCGTCACGAGGCTACTAACAAACTGTTCAGCAATTTAATCCACTAATTCTTCCTTTGTTTTAGACACTCTATCATAGTTGCACTCCTTTTGAAACTGTTAAATCCTGAAAACAAGTCTTGACTTCACATTTGCAGCATTGATAAACCAAGGGCATCCTTCAAATTTACACATTGCCTTAAATTTGGTTGGGTCATTTTTTATTTGTTGGACTTCAAAACTCCCTTTAAGGCAATGCTTCTTCAGGGAACTTCTAAAATGCTCAACACTATTAAATTCCTATCCAATATGCAAATTGGACTCTTCAACAGTGCCCGATCTAAAATAATCTCTCCCTATGAAGCTTCTGATCCTACTAACATTTTCTTATTCATCTGATGAGGACACTACAGAATCTTCTCTGTTATTTGACTCATACTGGGACAAGGAATGATTTTCCTCATTGTCATTGTCACTATCTTTTATACCAGTTTTCCTAACATTTTCTCGCTGTTCAATATCAACATTATTAATAAGAACATCCTCATCTTTGTCATTGTCAGACCAAAAAGCCTCATCATGTGAAATATCACCTAATGAACTTGAGTTTTTATCCTGTTCAGCATTTGGTGGTAGTAGGCTTTGAGTATGTTTAGCATATAAATGTGGTGGGGTTGGCCTATGTTGCTACTCAGCTTGTGATGAGGTTGAGCTTTGTTATGAAACTTGAGACTATGGTTGGTGTGGTGGGCTTTAGGTCTGTTGTTGGTCAGCAGGTTGCTGGTGTGGTTGTGGGTCAGCAGGTTGCTAGTGTGGTGGGCTTTAGGTCTGCTGTAAAACTTAAGATTATGGCTAGCTTTAGGTGTGTTGGTAGTTAGCATGTGCAGGGTTCGGTGAGGCATTCTGTTGCTGCCCATGTACAAGTTCTGGATCAATTTGAGAGAGGACCTCATTTTCATTGAACAAATTTTTCTTCATTTTTGGCCCAGAACCATATCTCTTCTTTTGCACTTTTGGTCCTTTCCAACTTAGAGAAGTCATTACTATTAGTGGAAGGACCTCCAGCTCAGCATACGTGTACCAAATGTCCTTTCTAATGCACTCACTCACTAATCTCACCAATTGTGTGCCAGTTTCTAACTCTACTGACTTCTCTATCCAATGAACCTTTACAGTTACACGAAAATTATCTCGAGAAAATAATGGTCTCTCAAAAATATTCTCACACACCTAACTCTTTTGCTTAATTAAGCTACAATAATTAAATAACACTTGAAATTACACATTTAATAAGAGTTTTATATCATTATTTTGTATTACTAGTGTCTTTAACCCCTCTAACTTAAGTATGTTTACAATTTTGTTCCTAATTAGCTTTTAACTGCTTTGTAGTAGGTTTGTTAAAATAGGCATAACTTTCTACATAAAAATATAATTGGAGTGATTCTTGATCCTGTGAAGAGATAACTTAATGGGATAACATATTATATTTCACAAAGCATTTGAAATTTGAGCATTTAGAGGGTAAAAATAATCTAGAACATAAACTGGTCTGCAGTATAGGCCCAGCCTGAACACTCATCAGTATTTGACTAATAACTATATAAATACATATCTAATACGTATGAGACAACCCAATTTGAAAAGATAAAAGACTTATCTACGACTTTAATTTTTTGAGTGACTGCTAATTCAGACCACATCAATTTTAAATTGCATAATCAAGTGGGTACATTAATGATAATTAATATAAATTAGTTGTCACGCTTCTTAACTTTTATCATCCAAGTGGTTCCTTCTTCATTTGTTTTGATTTATTTATATTTTTCTATAAATAGGTGGCATATTTATACCAAAAAAATGTAATTAAAAAGCTAAATTTTAGTTCAAAATACTTGTCTTTTATTATCTCTTTGTAGTATTATTTCTCTTGTTTACTATTTTAAAATCATATTATCTCTTCTTTCATCTCTTTTCTTTTTCTTTAATTTTATTATATTCAAGTAATTTTCTTTTTGGTATGGTGAAAGGGTAAAACTCTTGACAAGGTAATAAGATATACTTAACTCCTATTCATGAATTTAATGTTTCATTCTTAAGTTATGCAAATTTATATATGATGTATTTATTTTGTTTGTAATATTAATACCCTTTCTTGTAAAGTGATGTATTTTGATTTATTATAAACAATTTTTATAGTTGGCATAATAAATTTTTGAAATCATGTATAAGATTTGGCGTGAATGCCATTTCTTATAAAGTGAGAGTCTTGATTTATTGTAGACAAATATAAAGATTGACATAATAAAAACTTGAACCCATTTATAAGATTTGGTGTATAATAATTGAAAAAAATAAATACTAGTTAATATATAAATGGTGATGAACTTTAATTATTATATCTTTCGATTGAAATCTCCTTTGTGTAAGGATTCCAATTGAGTTACAAAAATAGTTGAATATATTCATATTTCATATGCTAAGAGTGAATCCCTTTAATCTTAAATTTTATATTAATTGAATTATTATTTGCAAACATGTTATACTGTTTTAATTGTCTTTAAAGTATTTATGGTTTGTAATTTTAATTCCACTTTCCCATGGATTAACCTCGTTCTTACCAATTCTTTATTACTTTGACAATTCTACACTTAAGAATAAACTTCTATATTCTGGACGTATCAATAATCAATGCTTGTAAAATATGTATGATCACGGTAACCCACAATCTTAACAGTGATAATCTTGTTAAGCAAAAAACAAATGACATTTGCAGCCATAAACACACACTTGAATTATACAGATTACATACAATCTTGTTAAGCCAAAGATGCAATATCCCCAAAGCACATGGATCACAATCCTATTTCTACTACTTATTGACATATATATATATATATTCAAATTTTAACAAAATCCTAAAATCGTAATTTTAATGACTTATAATAACAATTTGTATCAATAACAACTTAATCACAATCATAAACATACATGTACATGGTTAGAATCATAAGAACAATTTGTACATAAACCCTAGAAACTTTTATAATCATATGAACAGGAACAGTTAGTACAAAAAACGTTTTTTATAAAAAAATATATGCATTATATCATTTATGTGAATCACATCTGTATATTGTTACTACGATGAAACAAGAAAAAAAAAATAAACTAGAACAAATTTTGCATAGATTTCGAATGTTTACCTTAAAAATGTTCCACAAATGGTATACGGTGCCTTTGTCTTGAAAACCCATGTCCTTGTAACTGTTTTCTTTCACTCTTCGACATATTTCACAGTACTCTCACGTCTTTGTTGTAGGATTTAAAAAAAAAAGGTTTTGTTTTTGCTTTTTAGTGATTCTGCACAATGCAAATACTGTTCTCTCTCTCAAAAATTACTAAAATGGTTGGCAACAGTGATCTCAAAAAAATATAAAATGTTTAAGTTTTCATCCACTATTAAGAGTTCGACGCATGTCTCTGACTTGATAGTATTGACAACGCTTTCTTTAATTGTAAGCTTAATTTACCTTTTTACCATTTGATCATTTAATTAAACAAAAAAAATTAATGAGTTAAGATAAATGTGAATATTTTATATTTAATCGGAGTAAAATTGTCAATTACCTCAAAATAATAAGATAAAATGATCTTTATCCTTATGATAATATGTATATTAGAGTAGTCCCTAGTGTTCATTCTATGTCAACTTAGCATTCTTGATTCTTTTGGAAGTTCATATAACATCTTTATTCAGGTTTTTAACCAAGTTTCTGCTCAAATTTCTATCATCTCACTGGATCACATCAAATAATCACACTCATCATATATTTCTCTATAACTTGCCAATTAATTAATCTGGGTTGTTTCTGAAATTGGGAGCACTTCCATTCCATGGCCATGAAAATTACATGAAACACGAATTTCTTTCTTTCTATCTATCTATGTATATCAAAGTACTTGAAAGGATCTTCTTTTGACTCGGACTTCTCCAATACTTGGAGCTTCATCGTCTCATCGTTGTAACTCACATCCCCTTTCAAGTTGGTCTCTTGAACAATGTAATAGATGGACTCTACTCTATTACTGTCACTATTTATAATTTTGTTTTTCACAGTTTGATCTTCTTATTTATGTATGACCATACAAATATAATTATTCAATTAAACCATAACCATGTCCAATATCTTTTCTTTCGTTCTTTTTTTTTTAACCTAAATAAAAATTTATGATAAAATTTTATTAAATGACTATGAATGATGTGAAAACGTAAGGGTGAAATATAAGTAAAAATCACTATATAACGGTTATGACAACTTGAATAACTCAACGAGAAAATTTTAAATAAAATTAAGGAATGAAGAGAAAAATCGAAAACATAAAATGAAAATTTAGATTATCGGTAAGTAGGATTCTCTTAATTTAAATTTTTAACCTAAATTCCAACAAAAATAAGGTGGGTGATTTTTCTTTTTCTTTTCTTTTTTCCTAATAAGAGAATCCCTAACGCGAGGACGAAACCGGGATTTTCATTAGGGATGATTTCTTTATTTTGGGGGGAGGGGATGGTTAAATATAAAATATTATAAAAAAAATTAAGAAAGATCATAAAGTCAAAATACGAATTCCACGACTAATACACATTCTTATCTCTCTCTTTTTTTAAGGAAATCCTCAAACCAAAATCATAAATTATAACTTATTATATTCAAGAAAAATCCTACTAAATTACATTATTATATCAAAATTAATTTTGACTATACACTCATATAACAGTCAAATGTTGAAGATTATTCTCTAGTTTTGTGGAGATGTGATTGTAGAATTTATTTAACATCAAGATTAATTATACAAGTATTTATTAAAATTAATAATTTTATAATAATTTAAATTAATAAAATTGTATTAGTAATTAAGGTGATATTTAATTAAAATCATTCACTAGGTGAAATCTAATCAGAAATTTAATTATATGATAAATGATTCAATTCAATCAATCAAAATATAATTGGTGTTTAAAAATTTAACAAAATAAACATGACCCTTTTTTAAGAATAAACACTTTAACTTAAATTCAAAAAAAAAATTAATTTTTTTATTATTACTACAATTACTCAATTGGTCAGTTGATGTTATTAAGTTATAGTTTTAAATAACCAAATTTTTATGAAGAAAAGATTGTAGAATTTATTTAGTATTAAGAATTTATAAGAATATTTAATAAAAATTAATTTTTATTATAATATTTTAATTTAAAAAGATTATATTAGAAATTAAAGTAAATTTAATATTCTAGATTTTAATGATGAGTTTATTAAAAAAGTGAATTATCGAATATTTTGGAGGGTTCTAATAGCTAATCACATTATAAATAGTTGTTTTTGAAGTTAATAGTTTGATTTAGTAGATTGTGAACCTTAAAAATGACGATAATTAAGAAGGATGACGGACTAGAAGGGGAAGAATTCAAACAAGGTGGCATTAATTATATTTTTTTTAATGAGGTAAATGTTAAAATAAACAAATGAAATTAGTTCTTAACTAGCTTTTATTAGAGTTAGACATTAATAGATGGAATTTAGTTTTATTTTGGTTCCTATTTTTAAGAATAGATTGATTAGTTTGATTTAATTTAAAATTAAAAAAAAATAAGACTAAAATGAAAAAAAAAATTTTAAAAAAATCAATTTTGTTCCATTTTTTTTGGGGGGTCTAAAAACCTATTAGTTCCAGTGTTCCCTTTTGTGAATAGACTGGTTCAATTTTGAACTGAAAATACCTTTTATTTTTTAATGCTATTCTCCATCTTTGATTTCTTGTCTTCAATTTTAACTTTGTTACTGCCAAGACTTAAAACAGTTGAACCCAACTCATGATCACCAAACTTGTCTCCTTATTAGGTTGCACCTAACTAGGATTACTTAACCAATGCTTAGCTCAATGGAGCGCCCAAGAACCTTGGGCTCAGGTTGGAAAGCGAACCCGTGCTTTACTAATGATTGATGACTGCTCATTCTCTGAGGATTGATTTAGTTCAAAGACTATTCATAACACGCAAAAGTGATACCACTTGACTTTTATTCCGTGGGGCTTGAGCTAGACTAGGTATATTACCCATGTTCTCCTCTAAAATACGGAGGCACAAGGTAATTGACCTATAATTTTTAAAATACTGTTTTATATGTAAGAACTTAAACGTGGATTAACTACTTGAGAAGCTTATATAAGAAAGAGTTATGGCTCATATGAACAAATAAGTGATTTTTAAGAGAAAAATAGATACTCTAAACAATTGATCATAATCTTTTCTAATCAACCAAAATTTTAACTTAGTCATTAGAGAGTCTTTATTAGAAATAACTACTAGTGCAGAGATAAAAGTTAGACTATAAGAACAGTTCAAGAGGAACGAACTCAACTCGATTTCAAAGTAGGTTATCATTTTTAGAGAATAAATTTATCTTTGACCAAGAACTTGACATATAGGTTGAAAACTATAGTCAATAGGTTAGAATCGTTTGTCAAAAACAGTGCAGAAAGTCCTGGATACTACCAACCTTAAGCTAAGTAAGAAGGCTACACGAGAGAAGATAGGGCAAGACCAATAGTTAATTTAGAGCATAACATATAATTTTGATCTAAGAAATCAAAATGAGGTAGAAGACTGAGAATTATAGGAAGAGGACCTCGAACTTCGGGATAAGTTGTAGGATGGTTCACAGTAGAGACAAGATTTAGAGAGAAATTAGAGATAGCTAGGAGAGAAAGGGAGAATATGAGAAAACTTTTGTAAGAGGTTTAGATTCTCTTCAAAGACTAAATGAGAGTCTCCTCAAGGAAGATCGTGATGATCCTCTACCTATTGATGCAATTGAAACTAACTGATGAGTCATTTATAAGGAGAAATAAATATGGGTGCAAAGTAAGGCCCACGTAAAGTACAAAATATATGAATTTAGAGTGAGAGGTTGTGAGGGGGGCAGAAAGACTGACCTTCAATAATTACAAATTGGACGAGCATGACACTCGATGGATTTTAAAGGTGAAGCAGAGAAATAGGGAGGAAAGTGCAGTCAGAGACAAATCACAAGAAATAACCTTAAAGGAAAAGGTTATAGGACTTGAGCAGAGATTTTTAGAGCTTATAGAAGGGAGAGATCAACGAGAGCTATCCTTGAGAGAATAATGGAGAGAGCGAAATTCATCATATACTAATGAACTCAAAGATATGGAATTGCTTATTGCTTTCAAGATACCTGATATCTCAACTTACAAGGGAACCTCATACCTAACTATTACGTGAATCAAGTAATCGATCTCTTATCTATTGTTGGACATAGACGAAATCTGATGTGCCTGTTATTCTATATGAAGTTGGAAGGGCAAGCTCTTCTATGGTATCGAGCCTTAAAATTGAAGAGCATTTTCTTATATAGTGAGCTAATCGATCAGTTCATGAAATGTTTTTGAGAAGCATATAAGTTAATCGGGGATTTTCAACAGCTATGGAGGATTAAACAAGACTAACTCGAGACCTTAAGAAGATGCATAGATATGTTCTATAAAGAGGTATTCTAGCTCATGGCCTTTAACTTGCTTATCACTTTGGAAACTTTGAAGGATGGCTTTTGAAGGATGGCTTACAATTGAACAAGTTCTAGTATCATTGACTCAAAACTATGTTCTCACATATGCCATTACTTATGACCAAGCTCTAACCTATATTAGAATTAAGGAAGAGAAAGAGGTAAAGAGATTAGTAGTAAGAGACTCCCAAGTAAGAATTTGAGAGATAGAGTTTTGGAGATCTTTAGAAAAAAAGGTTATACAGAGGAAGAAGGGAAAAAACTCTACCCAAGTTAGTTAAATATCTTAAGAGATAGAGGCCTTAAGAAAATGAGTGAAACGTGAGGCCAAGAATTTCCCACCTAGGGTTGCCAAGATACATGATTTGAGAGTCTATATTCTTTTTATGGTCTATTTAGATATCATCTTTGAAGTCATTAAAGGCAAAGGCTTACTCAACAAACTATAAGCCATAAGCCATTTATGATAACATCTAGGCAGCAAAAGAATAAACAATGTAAATTCTATTAAGACTATAAGCACACGACTAGATAATGTAATCATGTTAGAAAGCAAATAGATCAGTTGGTCAGAAATGGGTACTAAACGAGTTCACAATTGATTAGGAGCAAAACAAGGACAATCAATCAGAGAACCAAGATCCTAAACCTTTGGCCAACCCTGAGATGACCATGATAATTACATAGGGAGAAGAGATGCTTATGGAGTCTGGTGTGTGTAAATATGGGATCCGTCAGTTCATATGGGTGAGTTAAATATCCAGATGCTCTAAGGTTGTATTCTAGGAAGTCTTATGACCATAAGCATTTAACCTGAAAAAAGAGTTTCCTGTGGTATAAATAATATCGCAAAGGAGTTTGCGCATATTATTTATTAGAATACGAATCAAAGAGATAAGCTTATGGTTGAGTAATAGGGGACTTGACGGTATTAATCTATATCTCCACTCTTCCAGGATATTAATGATGGAGGGATTGTACGAATATGGATTAACCTTAACTTGTATGGTTTAACTCGCCATTTTATATTATCCATAACGTGTGTGTGTGGAGCATCGATTATGGACTTACGAAAATATTCGTGAGATAAAATGGGTGTGAACCTAGGGAGTCTCACTATATGAAGTGTACGCGTTGAGCACGTGGGTAGCGCATCGGATCAAATTATTTGATTTGAGAAGTTTTTGAAAAATATAAATTTATTTCAGGGTCTATCGGGGAGTAGCTAAGGTTTAAGTGTTAAACCAAAAATTGTGTTAAGTGAGACTTGACACTTTTATCTATCTAGTATATATCTCAAATTGTGCCAATAATTTGTATGGATACTAAAGTTGGCATTGGTAGATATAACTATCATTTCAATAAAATAATTGTTATTTTATTTTAATTAATTAATTCAGTAATTTATTTATTTCAAGGTCTCTTAGGGAGTAGTTAAGGTTTAAGTATTAAACTTAAAATTATTTCAAATAAGACTTGACACTTTTATCTACTTAATGTATGTTTTAAATTGTGCCAATAATTTGTATGAATACTAACTTAAATATTGGTAAACAAAATTATTAAAATTATAATAATTATTATTTCTTTATATTTTTAATTCAACAATATATCAAATATCAAATAAATTTATATTAGCTAAACCAAATAAAAATTTAATCAAATTGATTTAATTTCCTATCAGTACGCGGTGGCAACAGAATATGTTGCATTGCTATCAATTTATTCGTTACATAGCCACGTTATTAATAAATTAAAAATTAATTTTTCATGTTTGATTTTAAGCCTGAGATGGCTATCATTCCGCCATCAATGTTTTTTAGAGCATGACAATGCAAATTAGTTGCATTGTCATGCTTGGCCATTTGTAAATTTATTGAATGAATTTGCGGTAATAATAGCTGTAAATAATTAAGGCTATTTCTTTTACAAATATGAGAAAAAATTGCTTTTAATTTTTTTTGTAAAGTTAAGAGTTAACCTTAAATTCGAGAGTCAGTAAAATAAATTTAAAAGTAAAAAGTTGCTTTAAATATTTTAAAAAATGAAGTTATTATTCTGGCTTAAAGAAGCCCACCACGTCCCCAACTAAAATTGTTCAAAACACGCTTTGAGAGTGAGTCCCCCAATCTCATTAATATAATAAAATTATTTTAATGTATATTAATTTCGCTGTGTTGCACATGTGTTATGTTATTATTATTAAATTATTTAATTATGCACACAAGTGCACACGCATACAACCCCAACAAAATTGGTATTAGAGCATCGTGTTGTGTGCTTATATTTAGAGTGTACGTGGCATAATTTAATTACACCGGTTACTCTAAATATTTATTTTTTAGACTTTAAAAATAAATGGTTTATTTTTTACAATTTATAATTGTTATAAATGTGATAAATATTGTGGGCCATTTGTTTGTGCTTGTAATCACAATGGGAGCCCTACTAGTGGGGTTAGTTGTGTTTGCATAAAACAAATGTGTGATTAATAATCACGACCCTATGAGATGAGGATATAATTAAGTAATATCTCTTAATCAGATTTAATTGTGTACTATTATGAGATAATATTACACGTTGATCCGTCTTGTCAATACGGTATTAATCAGGTCATATCAGTGTTTTCCAATATTGCTAAAGCGTAGGGTTTTGGTCAGTGTGATTTTGACTATGCCGGTTAAACATAAGATGAGGCAAATATACGTGAATGTATTACCCAATATTGTTAAAGTTTGAGGGTAGTATTAATAATATATATTTAATTATTGACAAGTTAATCTGAAATACACTTATCCAATATTGGTAAAGCGTAAGGATAAAATGTATTTAGAATCAGTGATAAGAGTTGCATTAAATGCAATTGAAAAGTGTTGTCTACCTTTTGAATTTTACAATAGTTAATATTGTTAAAGCGTGAGGCCTGAGTAAAATACTAAATGGATCTACTTCCTACTGTACAATTTAAAGAGTTTAAATTTGTTGTTTCTCTTTTGAGAGATTTAAGGGATTATATAATGTAGTGGAAAGATATTTTAAATTTAAAAATATATAATTTAATTATATCCTTAAACTAAATAAAAATTAAATCAAATTGATTCAATTTCTTGGCAGTATGCCAATTTATTCGTTATATAGCCATGTTATTAACAAATTGGAAATTGATTCCTCATGCTTGATTTTAAGCATGAGATGGCTATCATTCGGCCATCAATTTTTTTTTGAATTTGCAAATTCATTGAATGAATTTGCGACAATGATGGCTATAAATAGCCAAGGCTATTTCTTTTACAAATATGAGAAAAAATTACTTTTAGTTTTTTTTGTAAGGTTAAGAGTTAACCTTAAATTCGAGAGGACGTAAAAGAAATTTAAAAGCAAAAAGTTGCTTTAAATATTTCAAAAAAAAAAAGCTACTATTTTAGTTTGAGAAAGCCCATCACGTCCCCAACTATAATTGTTCAAAGCACACTTCGAGGGTGAGTCCCCTAATCTCATTAGTATAATGAAATTATTTTAATGTATATTAATTCTGCTGTGTTGCACATGTGTTATGCTATTATTATTAAATTGTTTAATTATGCACATAAGTGCACACTCACACAACACTAACAGACTCGACGTCGGTCAAGAACTCCAATCACTAGAAAAAGAAATATTCTAGGTATCAAGTTGTGTGTAACATTTCAGTCGTAAAGAAGCCTCGAATGCAAGTAGTACCTATTATGCAAGTATTACTCATGCATTGATCTTATACTAATCTATTATAGATTGATAATCACCTCGACCTTTAAACCTGTCAAATAAAAGAGGTGAATTTTCAATTAAGAGAGAAACGAGGTTGTAACTACTAAGGTGGAGAAGTTCTTGGCAATAGAATTTATCTAAAAAGTCAATTACTCCAAATGGCTTGCTAATATAGTTATAGTAAAGAAAGCCAACAAGAAGTGGAGGATGTTTATAGATTTCGCTAACTTGAATAAAGCCCATCTTAAAGATAGCTTCTTTTTATCAAAGACTGATAAGCTCGTTGAGTCCACGAGGACACCCTCATTAGCTTTATGGACACATTCTTATATATAAATAGATTAAAAAATATTCCCACTTATTCAGGAAAATACCTTATTCATCCTCATTAAGGAACATATTGCTATGAAATCATGCTATTCGAATTAAAGAATGTTAGAGCCACTTATTAGAGGCTTGTCAATCGTCCAGTCAAGTTAATGATTAGAAAGAACATGCTGTCTATGTAGATGAAATGATCACTGAGTTCGTAGTTCTAGAAGACCATGTAGAAGATCTCAGGAAAGCTTTTTAGGTCATGAGAACTATAATATAAAGCTAAACCTGAAGAAATGTAGGTTCAAGGTAGAATCAGGGAGTGCCTAGGATTTATGGTAAGTCAAAGGGAAATCGAGGTCAATCCAAGCAAAATTATAGCCATCTTTGAGATGAAGTCACTAAGTAATGTGAAGTAGATTTAGAGACTGACAGACAAAGTCGCCTTTCTTAGTAGGTTCATTTTTAAAGCTACTGATAAGTGTTTTAAATTTTTTTAAGCAATTAAGAGATGAGAGAAAACGAGGTGGACCATATATTGTGATAAGGCCTTGAACAATTGAAATCCTATTTGGCACAACCCATCAACATTGTTATACCAAAGACTAGAGATTTGGTATTTGTATATTTGGGTGTCTTACCTCATGTTGCAAACTTAGTACTAGTGAAGAAAGAAACAGGGGTTTCGAGGCTAGGTTACTTTATTAGTAAGGCTTTCACTTATCCTGAGAGTCGATATCCGTTAGTAGAAAAGTTAGCCTTCACATTAGTCATGTTAAAGAGGATGAAACCTTATTTTAAAACTCATATGGTGATAATCCTATTTAATTAACCTCTTAAGAAGATTTTACACAAACCTATTCTATTAGGGCAATTGATCAGATAAGTCATTAAGCTCGGGGAGATCAACGTGTAATATAAACCGAGGACAACCATAAAAAGGTAAAGTCTTGTAAATTTTGTAGCTAAATGCATACACAGAAAAATCACAGTATAAGAGGGAAACTATTCTAAAGATCCCCAAATGACAAAGAACTTAAAGGCTCTAACTTAGATCCTTTACATATATGAAGTATCAAATTCTTGTGGATGCAAGGCAATAGTTATCCTTATAAATCTAGAAGGAGACGATCTCAACTATATGGTCAGTCTTGATTTTCAAGCATCTAATAATGAAGTTAAGTATTAAACCCTTTTGGCTGAACTCAGAGTTGCTCGAGCTCTCTTAGTAAAAATAAGTCCATGTTAAAAGTGACTTACAATTAGTGGTTAATCAAGTTAGGCAACACTTTAAGGCTAAAGAAGAAAATATGTTGGTTTATCTATAGAAAGCAAAAGAGCTGATATTTGAAGAAATGGAGATTTGATAGATTCCTCAAAGTGAAAAGGAGAAAACAAATCTATTAGTATGACTAGCTTTAACTAAGGATGCCATGATAACTTGGTCCATACCTTTAGAGTTTATCGCAGAACCCAATATTAAGGAAATGGCAGAAGAAATCTTTTTAAGTTGAGTTTAACCCAAGTTGGATGGATCTTATTAGAAGATACATAAAGAATGGGAAGTTATATGAAGATAAAATCGAAGTTTACCAATAAAGGTACAACTTAGCATGATTTATATTAATTAATGGGTTTCTCTACTAAAGAGGCCATTTTTATCTATATTTAAGGTATCTTAGGCCCAAAGAATTAGATTATGTACTAAAGAAAATTCATAAGGGAATCTACAGTAACCACTCATGCATAAAGTCCTTGGTATATAAGGCCTTCAGGTTGAGTTACTATTGGCTTACAACTTTGCAAGATATTAAGGAGCTTGTCTAGAGGTACGAAGCCTGCCAAAGGTATGCTGACATTATATATGCCCCACTAGCGAATCTAATGGTGATGTCAAGCCTTAGCTCTTTGCACCATGGAGGCTTGACTTAGTTAGCCCTTTACCTCAAGGAAAAGGTTCAACAAAATATTTATGTGGTTGTAGTTGATTAATTTATCAAGTGGTTTAAAGCAAAACTCTTGACCAAGATCACTGAGAAGAAGGTTAGGGATTTCATTTGAAGAAACCATATTTATTGATTTGGGATCCCCAATTTCATCATAACTAGCCTCGATAAATAGTTTGATGATAAGAACTTTAAGAGTTTTTATCGATAATTGTCCACACAACTTTGTTTCGCCTCTCTAGTTCACCTAAAGTCTAATAAATATGTGGAGTCATCGAACAAGCTTATTAAGAAATAATTAAAGAAGAAGTTGGAAAATAAGCTAAGGTAGAAAATTTGCTAAGGTATTATAGGCTCTCATAAGTATAAGTAAAATGACAACCTAGTACCCTGTTCTCATTAGCCTTTAGGTGTGAAGTAGTCATCTTAATTGAGATTGGGATGCCTACTTACGAGTGTTGTACTTTGAAGAATATGAGAATGAAAAGTTTTTGCAGAGACATTTGAACCTTACTAAGCAGAAGAGGGAGCAAGCAAGGGTCAGAACAATAGTGTACTAATAAATGATCGCTCGATACTATAACAAACAAGTTCAAGCACGAGAATTTATAGAGGATGATCTTATTATGAGAAAAATCTTACTAAACACCAAAAATCTTGGCAATAGGGTCCTCGGTTTAAATTAGGAAGACCCTTATAAGATTCTTTAAGGATCAAACCATGGACTTATAAGCTTAGATATATGAATGGTTAGAAAACCATAGAATGCCGAGATTTTGAAAAGCTACTATCTTTAGATTCCTCATATTTAGTAATTTTCTTTTGAATTGTATTTCACTTTCGTGCATTTCAAAGATAATATGGAAAAATTTAGAGCTTATGAGTTCTATTCCCTATTTTAAATCCATTTTGAGTTCTGTCTTAGAAATTTTCTTTAGTGCAATAATATTCTCAATGCTATATTTTCAATCATAAAAATAAATTAGAGCTCATTCGAATAGGATAACTGTTGGAGCTGGTGCTCACGTGCCATTCTAATATTGTATGAATATTAATTGTTAATATTTATACAATAAACATTTCGAATAAAGATTGTTAATATCATATTAATATGGTAGAATGCTTGTAACATTACAGATATTGTTTGATTTGAAAGAATTCAGATCTGATCTAAAGGAGTTTAGATCAGAACTAATAGTTATCAAAGCTGAGAGTTATAAATGCTAAGACTTAGCACTGTTAATAGTTATCAGTTTATAAGAGTCAGCGAGGTCTAAATAGTTAGAACCTTGTCTATAATGGGACAAAGACCTGAGAGTATACTTGTAATGATATAGTTGCAAAGAGTTGCAATAGGAGCTAAGAAATATCATTATGTAAGTATGTCTCAAATATAATGTTCCTGATCTATGATCACCAATGAGGGTCTATCGGTGAATTCACAATATATAGATTAGTGTATGTCTATATCTGACTAGTTCAGATGGTTGTTCTTAGTTGACCATAAGCTTAGAGCTTGTATAGGCATGCGGGTATCCAATCAGGACTGGATACTGAACAGACTCATGAGGACCCCAATAGATATCCTATGAAACCGTCAAAGGAAGGTCCTCTCGAGTTGAGTAGTAATCGTGGTCCTTTGACCTGAGCGCCACGGTGTCTTATGAGTGATCCATTATGCTTTGGTTCCACATATGTCAGAGACCTTTCATGGTCTGACCGCTATGTGTCGCTGGGTATGGTCCGATGCTCATGGAGTCCAGTGTGCGTAGATAAGGGATCCATCAGCTTACGTAGGTAAGTCGTATATCCGATGCTCCGAGATTGTATTTTATAAAGTCTTGTGGCCACAAGCATAAACCCGGGAAAAGAGTTTCCCACAGGGTTAAACAATATAGCAAAAGTGTTTGCGTATATTGTTTATCGAGATACGAATCTGGAGATAAGATTATTGGATGAGCAAATGGGGATTTGATGGTGTTGATCTATATCCCCGCACATCCAGGATATAAATGATGGAAGGATTATACGTATACGTTATGACCTCAACTTGTATGGTCTGACACGCTGATTTGTAATATTCGTAACGTGTGCGTGGGGCATCGATTACGGATTAATGGAATAGTTCCATTTGACAAATCGGGGGTGGACCTAGAGAGTCCCAATATGAAATGTACTCTTTGAGCACTTGGGCAGTGTACCGTATTGAATTGTTCAATACAGTATAATTCAGCAATTACTAAGGTTACATTAACTAAAGTATATGGTTAAATGGTGGGACCCACTTTAGGTTAACTTGGTAACCGAGTAAGGATATAATAGTAATTTCACTTTATGATTATTTAATTGTTAAATAATTAAAATAAATATTTATTTATTTAATTGTTAAATAAATGAATTAACTTAACTAAGGTTAAAAGTTAACCAAATGGTTAAGTTAAGTTAACCTTACTTAAAGGTTAATCTAACCATGATTAAGTTAGTTAACTATGGTTAAATTAATTAAATATTTATTAACTTAAAGGTTAAGTTAAAATAATCTAACTATGGTTAAATGTTAACTAAGGTTAGGTTAAGCCAAATGAAATGCAAATGAAATTCAAATTAGTTTGGAATTTATGCATTAATATATAAAGTGAAATGAAATTGAAAATCAAAAAGTTTTTTAGTTTTTAGGTTTTGCATTTTGGGAGCCAATTCAATTTGAGAAATTGAAATTGTTTGTTTTGTGTTTTAAGTGTTAGAACAACAAAACAAATTAGATAAATGGCTACTAAATATAATAACTAAAAACAAGATTTGTTTTATTTATTCAAGAGTTGAATAAAAGGAAAAACAAATTTAATTAAGTTAAATAGTTTAACTTTGAATCATGTTTAAGAGTTAAACATATATGCTGGATTAAGATGCTGCCATTCTAGACAATCAAACCCACCATTGTTGATTGCTAGGATTGATCAAAGATTCATTTCATGGTGGACTTCAAAGAAAATTAATCCAAAGGTTTCAATGGTGATATTTTCTCAATTTTGAATTTTCAGTTTAAGGAAATGTTATTTTCTGTGTTCATTGTACATAATCTTCCGCTGTGCACATGTATGTATGAGATATGTATATTGTTTGTATGATGAACACAACCCACATGCAAGCACCCTAAATAATTTGTACCCTATAACCCAACAATAACTTAATGACATAATTTTATAAGATCCCCGAGAAGAACCAATGTTTCTTACTTTAAAATTTGGGAATAGTTGGGAGATTGACACTAAAGATGGGTAACCAAGCTCTACAATGAACAGGAAACTCACCCCTGTGGATGTAGGTTTGGAAATCATTCATACATCTCAGACGCAACATAGATGCCTGCCTCAACACCTTAGCTACCGAACTCATATGATGCAATGGTTTCTATTACTAAGTTATGTTTGTACTCCTCAAGGTTACAACTTTTAAGGACTCTCTAAACCCTATGGTTTTATATTGATCGAACCTGCCCCAATTAACAATATAAGTATCAATTGTAGACTGGTTCATAGATCGATTAGCTAGGGGCACCAATTGATAGAGATTTGATTGCTTTAATACCATAGTTACATAACGATGCACAGAGCTATCATATTATTGTTTAAATTTCTTTTCAGTTTTTGCCTAAAGAAAATTGTCAGATCAATTAAACGAAGAGTTTAACAGAAGATAATGTTGTCAAAGACAAATGACTTCAACTATCTTATGGGCCACTGTTCATGATCAATCCTTAGAGTATATTTTGAGTTGGGATATTTTAAAGTCTAAACTTATAGGGTAACAAGGCTTACATACTTAGGAAAATTTCTACCAAGTTTGTTCATCATCTGCTCAGAGCCAAAGTTTAATGATCGAGAACTCTCATAATTCATATATGGTTAGTTAATTGAATTTGTTCTTTTCTCTGCGAGGTCAGACAAATCACATGAACCAAATACTTACCCAATATTTTTTTTATTAGTAACATTAAAATCCTTCTTTGGAGGAGAAGGGTGGATGATTTGAAAGATATAATTGGGGGGCATGTATGGTTAGGTTCCATTTGTATATTTGGTGGAATCTTAATCAAAGTTGAGTTTGTACTGTTTGATTGCTTGTCGTACGATGTTATTAGCCTCTTGAAAGGATTTCTATTTGACAAAAGTGCTTGGCCATCATAAATATATATATATATATATATATTTCAAGAATATGATGACGCTTAAGCCTATAACTTATACAACAGAAATCAGATTCTCGGCCATAAAAAATAAAATACAAAATGCAAGAACATGAGGTTTCATCTCATGCAGATAGTGGGGGTGGATGCTCTTTATTTATAGTTATTGAAAATTAGTGATTCAAAAATCTTGTATAGGTAAGAATTGAGATGAATACCAAGAGGAGAGTCATTATAAAGTCAAGGACGCATTGAGTATACAAGGGAGGAGCAAAATGAAAAGCCAAAAATAGACATTATTCATGCGGCAATACTGTTCACGGCGAGCATTGTATGCGCGGCGAAGGTTACTGTTCATAGGGGAACTATTCATCAGGGTACTGTTTACGGTAATTACTATTCACCCGCATGTACTGTTCACGCGGTTACTTTAGGGTATTTTCTATTTTGGCTCAATTGACTTCTTTAAGTAGGATTAGGACTCTTACATGTAAGGACTCTTATTCCAAATAAGTTTAAGATTTCTAAGGGTGTTATATTCACTATATAAACCCTTCTAAACACAAGAAAAAAAATCAAGCATCTAAGGTTTCAAGATGTAATCATAAGAGAGAATATAGGAGTTAGGTAGATACAAAGTGTATGGTAAGGGTGGGAAGTATTTTCTTTTGGTTCTTAAGTGAACAAAAGAAACACGATAGATTCTTTTGGCTTAGATGTTCGGGCTATTATTGTATTCTTTGTAAAAATCTCTTATGAGGAGATACTAGGAGGTCTTGGGGAGTTATGGTGATCAATAGTAGATACTTGGAGGTCTCTATGGGAGATACTAAGGGGTCTTATAGGATCATTGATGATGTAAGAAGATACTTAGTGATCTATATCAATAATAAAAACCTGGATCATAGATCCTAGATGGACGTAGGCAATTTTGTACCGAACCACGTATATCTTGTATTTTCTTTATCTTTATTAGTATGTTGATCTTATATGTTCTTACTTATAGTGTGAGTTATGGGTTTCCGTTGCGCATAGAATAAAAGGGGTATCAAGGTTGTGGCTTAGTTGATGCCATAGGGTTGTCAAACTAAAGTGTATGACTTGATATCCACAACAATAGTTTTCTTATGGTTAGTTGTGGGAGCTTTATTTACCTCGACAGTAGGATCAGTGGTAGTGGATGTCTTCGACGCTAAGTTAGAATGCCCGGGCAGAGAAGTATAAGCAGTTGCCTCTATAACGACCTCAGGAGTGAACCCAAGAATCTCAACAGCATATGGGGTAATATCCTCGACATTTAGATTGACAACCTTTTTGATGACTTCAGTGTTGCCTTTTCTTGTCTAGTTGCCGCTTAGCGAGCTCATCCTTTATCCACTTAAAGTCGATCTCAAGACAATGCTCCTTTAAGAGATTGACACAATTGGTAAACCCTCTATCGACACTCTTGAACTATTAGTCCATGACCATCATACGCGTCAAGGCTCAGAAAACTTCAGCTTTCTTGTATAGCTCCTCCACCTTATGTGATAGCTCAATATGATCCCTTTGTTGAGTGGCCGTAGTAGCCTCATCTACAACCTTCTATTTTAAAAGCCTATTGATCATCTAAAGCTTGGAAAGTTGATTCTCTACTATCGTAGCCCTTACCTCAGCTTTCTTAGCTTGAGCAGCGTAATTCTTTGCCTCTTAAGCACTTTGCTCGACCTTCTTATTTGCTTCATCCATAGCCTCACGAAGATGAAAGGTATTAACCTTAGCTTCATTTAACTGACAGCTATCTTGAACAATACCTATGATAGCCTCTAAGTGCTGAGAAAGGACAAAGACAACCTATAGAAAGAAGAAAGATTAAATTCGAGCACTGCCTCAACAAATATATAAACAATAATAAATATGCCTAGGTCTATAAATTATACCTGCAGAAGATTGTAGAGGTTATTTTAGAAGGCCTTGACCTCGTTATACTTCGAGGTCGTCTCAACACGCCCAATCTTCACCTCTCGCTCTTTCTTCCTGATTATAGGGACCATATACCTATACCTTGCACTTTTATTAAGAAGGAAATCAAAAATTGAGAAAGAAGTAGTAAAATACCTAACTGCATGATCAAAAGGCCTAATCACGAGCCCTTATTCAGCACTTGAGGCAGACATCTGTCTCGATATTGTTGCTGAAGATCCTTGCGTCCTTAAACCCCTTAAGAGTGCTCGACTGGATATGAGGCATGCTTTATAGGTGTGGCAGAGAATGAACAATGATAAAAGTGTTGGGCACTTTTTGTTTTCCTTTAAGGTCCTTTGAAGACCCTTTATAACTGGTTTCTTTAAAATTTTGGGAAGGCTTCCTTGCTTCCCTTGAAATTGACGCTTGCAATTATCCTCGAATTTCTAGAAGAACCCCTAAACTCTTGAGCTTGATGAGGCCTCTTCTTACTACTGTCTTCTTAGTCAGACATTTTTGTAAATAGAGGTCATATGAAAAAAAAGGGAAAGTTTTGACTAATATGTTGCTTACTCATTTTCTTTTTACCCTTGTTGGTTACACCTTTTCGGCTATTTCACTATTCAGCCTAAGCTCGTCAAGTTCTCTTCAACAAGAAGATCTTTAACTAAAAATCTCAAAGCTCGGTCAATTCTATCTTGGTCTTCCTAATCGAAAAGTGGCCCTAGATGACTAATAAACTATAACAACAAAGAACAAAAGCAAATTAAGGTAAAAAATGGTTCTTAGTTTGTAAAAAGAAGAAAAGAGTAGTAAAGTTAGACCCGATCCACATAAGAACTAGGAAAAAAAAATACCGCTAACATTCCTCTAGGTTTCTGTTCCTATTCTCTCCTAACAAAAAACCACAATTATTTCTCTTTGTTACTTGAGGGTAGATCTTTGATATGGGTTTCCTTTGCCTGGTATCGTACCCACTGAGGCAGTAACTCCTTGTTTTTATCTGCGTTCACCCTAATTTGGTAATAAAATTGGAGCTCCTAGAAGGTGGGCTTGGTTTTTCTAAATCTTATCGACATAACGTAGATTCAAACTGAATCCTCTAGACATTTCAATTCACTTAGCAGGATGCAATGTTCAAATTAGCTAGCATCTGAATAAATAAGCTTAAATGGGCAATTTTAGCCTTAATTTGAAAAAGGTGAGCTGTAGGCTGACCTTGCAAGTCGAGGGTTCACTGGCTTAGTTTCCTAAATAAAGGACCCTTAGGTTAACCTTATTTCGTATCTTATATATAGTTCTAAGATCTTTGAGGTCTTTTTTTGTCACTTGAGAAGAATTATGAAAGGGGATAATCAAGATCAAAATGAGCTTTATGTCTTACTAAAGAGAGGTCACCTTTTTTTTCTTGGTCTTCCTTGTACCCCTAACACTATCTCTTCAGCGAGGAGTGCTAGTAGAGACTCTTGCCCTTCGAGCCCTTCACTCAAAGTTTGCTCGGAATCCTCTCCAACTTTTATCAATTTAACCTTGAGATCCCTTTTTTAATTGAGCTCCTTATCTAAATTTAAGAGGTTGAGGTCCTCCTGAATGACATGCCTATTAACTTCTAAGGTCAAGCTATTCCTAGTGTTTAATTTCACCATGAAACTACTAGACTTTTAGCTTGATGTATTATGAGAGTCATAGGCCACGTTCCTATCGTAATATATTTCTATATCTAAATCTTAAAAGATAAGATTGGACAACTCAAAATAACCCAAACACTCAAAGAATCAACGAAGCATTCAAATTACATAGAAGAAAAATGAAACACGGATGCCAAAAACCTAAAATCTAGTTTAAAATGAGCATAATAAGATTGAATAGGAAAAAGAAAACTTGAGATTGAAATTTAAATTGAAGAGTTGGAGCAAATTTGTGCATAAAAAATGGGTAAATGATCTTTAAATAAACAGAGCCTCTCTCATTAAAATTGTCTCATTTTCTCTCTAGCAAATGTTAAACAAATGCAAAAAATGTAGAGAGTTGTGAGCGACTCAATTTATAGAGGACGTCGAGGATAATCTTAGCCATTGAATAAAAAGATTTAATTATCAGGGTTAACCCGCGCGCAAGATATCTCTTTGCATTGTGTCTATGAGTATTGATTATCCTAGGGTGCATATATGTGGGAGTGTGTTTATCACTATAAAATCATGTATCATATATATATTTGTGCGCAACAAAAGTCCGAAAATCTAATTTCCTAAGTGATAAATACAATAAATTTCTCATATTATCTCATAAATAAAATTATAAAGGTTTGTAGAGAATTATTTGGGTAAGCTTTTAGAATTTGATGATCCAAAGTCTCCGCTTTGAAGTGAACTTGTTGTGAATTCTAACTCTCAACTTGGTGGACTTAGGAAGTCTAGAATAGCAGCCTCTTCCAACAAGGGATTTAACACTTTAAACTACAAGCTCTTCACTTAAGCTATTTTTGATTAAGCAATGAAGTTGCTTTAAATTATTCAACACTTGAAGTATTAGAAACAAGTTCCATTTGCTTCTATGGCCGGCTAATTGAAGAGAATGGGGAAAATTTTATTTTCAAACTCTTTGAACTCTACAAAACAACTTTTGTTTCCCTCTCTCCTTTATGGCCGAATCATCCAACTCAAAATGAAGACAAATTAATTTATTTTATAAGCAACCATTTGCTTCTTCAATTGCATGGGTCCACATGGTACCTCTTTATTGCCCATAAGCTTTGTTTTTACTATTATTAAAACAAAATAAGGAAAAGAAATATGTAAGCAAAAAGAAAAATGTATTTGGCCAAGAATCCATCTAAATGAGAAATAATTTCTCATTCAAAAACATTTGAATTCGGCCTCACATATTGCATTCCCATACTTTTGCTTTTCAATTCTTTAATCAAATTAAATATATTGCAAAACATGTGGTAACCACATTTTAAGTGATATGGCTGGATGAAAACAAAAGAGTAAAGAAACAATTTCCTCCTTTTACAAGTAATGTCCGGTCTCACTTGTAAGAAATGGTCATTCTCAATTTGTCTCCATTCAATTTTAATATTTATTAAATCTAATCTAATAAATAATAATTATTTGACCTGATTAAAATAATAATATCAAATATCATTATAATTACTTTATTCAATAAATAATTTAATAAATAAAATAATGATCTTACTTGTCCAACAAGTAAGGTCATTTTAGTAATTTTTAAGTCAAACAATAATTGACCTACAATATCCTACGTGATATCACCATATTGGTCAAAAATTAATGTTAACTAATTTATGTATTTAACTCTTAAGTCTTGACACGTGCACATCCTGAGGGATACTAAAGCAAATGTCTAGTCTACTAGATTTTAATGGATTGAACTATTCAATTCGGTACGTTGCCCTAGTGCACAATGAGTACACTTAATATTGCGAGACTCCCTAGTTCCAAACCTAATTTGTCAAAAGAAACTGTTCCATGAGTCCATGATCGATGCCCCACGCACATGTTACAGATATAACAAATTAGCACAGTAGACCATACAAGTTGAGATCACAGCACATGCGTATAATCATTCTGCCACTTATATTTTGAAAGAGCAGGGATATAGATTAACACCGTCAAATCCCTACACCCTTATTCGTAAACTTATCTCTAGCCATATATTTCGATAAACAATATACGCAAACACCTTTACGATATTGTTTAACCCTATAGGAAACTCTTTTTTTTGAGTTTATTACTTATAACCATAAGTCTTTCTGAGATACAGTTTCAGAGCATTCGGATATACAACTCACCCATGTAAGCTGACGAATCCCATATATGCACACACCTGACTCTATGATCATCGGACCATACCCAACGACACATAATGGTCAGATCATGAAAGATCTTTGACATATGTAGAACTAAAGCATGGTGGATCACTCACAAGCCCACCATGGCACTCAAGTCAAAGGACCATGTACACTACTTAACTCGAGAGGACCAACCATTGATGGCTTCATGGGATGTCTATTGTGGGCTTTGTTGAGCCCGTTTAATATTCAGTCCTCACTAAATACGCGTATGCTATACGAGCTTTCGGTAAGCCCATGGTCATATAAGAACAACCATCTAGACCTTCTAGATATAGTCATACACTGATCTATGATAAAGGGTTTCACCGACAGACCCGCATCGGTGAATTAAATTAGAAACATCTTGTTTGAGAATACACGAGTATAATAACATTTCTTAACACCTATTGCAACTCCTTATAACTATGTTATTACTAATGTACTCTCGGGTCTATGTCTTGTTACAGACAAGGTCCTAACTCTTAGATTTTGCTGACTTTTATAACTCATTAACTCTTAGAAGTATTAACTATTAGGAATTTATAATTCTCAGCATTGCTAACTTTTAGCGTTGGTCTAAACTTCTTTAGGTCTGATTTGAACTCTTTCAGATCATATAATGTTTGTAGCGTTTCAAGCACTGTACCATTTAATTAATGAAATTAGCAATTTAATAAAATATACCTTATAAATATTATAAAATAAAATATTTATACAAAATGGGATGACATGTAAGTACAAATCTTAACAGTGTCAACTGAGGAATGATCCTAGACATCGGTGAGATTTAAAGGTTGAGATAAGACTACATTTATGATAACTGTATCAACTCAACTGTTGTGTGGATTAAATGTAACAACTAAAACTGTTGGGGATCTAATATATGTGGGTGTATGCATGTGCAATTGTGTCTATTGCCTAAACTATATATCACATACATATTATACGCGGCAGAAGCGTTTAAATTAAACAATAAATACAATAAATAAATATATTAATCACATTAATATATTAGTAGGGTAGAGAACTCACCTCAACGTGTAACGTTATACACATATTTCTTTAGAGTTCGCATGGAGACCAACTCGTGGGCAGTTCTAGTCACCAACAAGGTGAGCTTGGTGTAGAACAGCAGCCCCATATTCAGCATAAAATAACTCTTAATCTCTAAAATGGCCTGGAGTGTGTATTCTTCCTTTTCTCTAAAATGATAAGGAAATGAAAATTGAATCTTAGCACCATAAGAAAAATGAAACAATTTTATTCTTCCTTTTATTATATATATTTTTCTTCTTTCTTCTTCTATGCACAAGCAAGGGAATGAAATAATGTTCATTTTTCCTTCATCTCATCGTACGACACCTAAAAGAAAATGAAAAAACCAATTTTTCATTTTCTCTTTTCCATTTCCTTTCTCGGCTCACCAAGAGAAAAAATGAAAACAACTTTCATTTTTGTTACCCTCACACACCAAACACATCCAACAACTTATCATTCACACACATCTCATTCTATATATATGTAACAATAATATTATAATAATATAATATATTATATAATATTTATAATAATAAAAAAATACATAATGGGTGCCAATTATTTAGCACCCAAATAAAATATTATTATATATATAATAATATTTTATAATGAGAGATATTTTGATTATTTAACTATTAAATAATCAAAGTGTGAAATGAAAATTTTTCTCCTCATAAATAGTTACCAAGTCTACTCCTAGTGGGTCCCACCGAATCCCACACTCAGATAAACTCAACCGATGGTCCACAATACGCCAACTGTCATTATACAATTACTAAATAATAATTATTGTCTATTGTTATATTTAACACTTAAATACAGATACGCACGTATTTTTATGGTAGTGTTGAATATTGCTGAATTAAACAATTTAATTCGGTACGCTGCCCCAGTGCACAACGAGTACACTCCCTATTGCGGGACTCCCAAGGTCCACGCCCGATTCGTCAAATAGAACTATTTCATGAGTCCGTGAGCAATGCGCCACGCACACATCACGGATATTACAAATCAAGGCGTTGAATCATGCAAGCTGAGGTTACAACGCATACGTATAGTCCTTCCGTTATGATATCCTAGATGTGCGGGGATATAAATTATCACCGTCAAATCTCCGTATGTTTATCTATGTCTTATCTCCAGACTTGTATTTCACTGAACAATATGTACAAACTCTTTTGCCATATTGTTCCACCCTGGCGGAACTCTTTTCCGAGATTAATACTTGTGGCCACAAGATTTTTCGAGATACAATCTCGAAGCGTCTGGATATCAAACTCCTTATGCGAGCTGACGGATCCTATATCTGTACACACCGAACTCTATAAGCATCGGACTATACCCAGCGACACTCAGGGGTCACACCATGAAAGGTCTGTGACATGCATAGAATCAAAGTATGGTGGATCACTTATATGCTGATCTATATATAAAGGTATCCACTGATAGATCGGTATCGGCAGAAGTAGATCAGAGACAATAATTCGAGAACATACTTGCATAACTTGTATTTTCTGGCACCTAATTGCAACTCTTGCAACTATGCAATTACTGGTATATTCTTAGGTCTATGTTCAATTACAAACAAGGCTCTAACTATTGGATCTGTTGAGTATTATAACCAGTTAACACTTAACTGTGCTAACATTTAGCATTTATATCTCTCAGCGTGGTTAACTGTAGGCCCTCATCTAAACTCCTTTAGATCTGATCCGAACTCCTTCAGATCATACAATGTCTATAACATTACATTGCATAGTACCATATTAATTGGTATTAGCGATTTAATGAGAATGTACACTTGTCTAAATATAAAATTATATGTACATTCAGGGATGACATGTAAGCATCGACCCTAAGAAAAACAACGTATAATTTTTGAAGACCCTATCAACTTCAAGACTACTCCTCAAGTAGATTGACAACTAGATAATATAGAGCTCATCATCGCTTGGATACTGTGCAAGCCAAATAGTACACTAAATTTTCATTATTAATAAGTCAATACTAAAAACTGAGAGACCTTTATTGCTTCAGAGATCTTAGGTCTGACTTGCTAAGGCCCAAAATAGTGAAGCTCAGCCCATGACTCATTCATGCTTAACCCATGATCACTAAGCCTAACTCATCATTAAATTGCTCTGGACTAGGATTACTCAACTAATATTGAGTTCAATGGAGCACTTGAGGACCCGGGGCTTAGGTTAGGGAGTGAACTCGTGCCTTGCCAATAATTAATGACTACTTATTTCTTAAGGAGCATTTGGTCTAAAGACTATCCATAACACACAAAGTGATATCACTTAACTCATATTCTCAGAGAGCCTGGGCTAGACAGGGCATATTGCCTATATTCTCCCATAAAACACAAAGGAACGAGGCAATTGATTCATAATCCTTAAAATTCTATTCTATGCTCACAATCTCAAATTTAGTTAGAGGGGGGAGGGGGTGTGTGTACAATCCACGATGTGGATTAACCATCCAAAAAGCCTATATATATATATGAGATGGCTCATGCGCGAGCATAACAAGTAATTTTTTAGGGAAAAAAAATAAATAGTTCAAATGATCAATTAAAATTTTTGTTAATAAACTTAAATTTTAATTTAAACATTTAAGAATTTTTGTCAAAGATAATTGGTGGCGTATTCTTAACTAATTTTTGTGATTATAAAGATAATATTCAAACGCTAAAAAAAAGTTCAAAAAAAAAAAGATTCAACTCAATTTTAGACCAAATCACTTTTTTAGAGAATAAATTTATTTTTAAACAAATTCTTAGTTCAGAACTACAGTTAATAAATTTTTAAATTTTGTCATGAGTTCTAATTTATATTTTTGAAAAAGTAAAAAAAAATTATATTTAATAAAAATTAAGTAATTGAAAAAAAAAATGATATAGAGAACTTAACTAACATTATCTCCAACGCTGTGCATTTCTCTGTTGGAAGTAATTTTAAAACAAAAATCAAGTCATGCACACAATTGTGTCCAATAGCCAATCCCAGACTCTTAGTGCCTCTTGATTTTTGGTAGGTGATGAAGGCATCACAGCACACTAGTGGCACGATAGTGCCATCGCCTTCAAATTTACGAAGTTGCCACCGGCCTCGTGTTCTCTCTCTAAAATCTCCATTTGTCACCCTTCTTCCGCCAACCCAAAACTTCCCATCTCTCCAAAACTCAAAATTTCCCATCAATATTTACCATTTCTATAGACCCAATAGCGTTCCTTCATCTGGATATTCGATAAAAGCGTCAATGGCTACTTCTGCAGAGACCACCAAACCCTTCTCTGTTCTGTTTGTTTGCTTAGGCAATATCTGTAGGAGCCCAGCTGCCGAGGGTGTGTTCAGAGACATTGTCAAGAAGAGAGGCCTTGATTCTAATTTAAAGATTGATTCTGCTGGCACCATTGATTACCATGAGGTATCTCCTATCTTTTATATTTACATGTCTTAGATGCTTAAACTTTCCAAATTAATGGTTACTCAACATGCTATCAGAGTCAGGGTGATGAAAAAGTTCCTATATTGAAGAGGCTATGTTGAAGTTTTAAACTTTTGGGATCAATAATTACAATACAATGTATATTTTTACCGCAAATGTACGGTTGTTGGTTTTTTTTTTTTGTTTTTGAAGGGAAATTTGGCTGACCCAAGAATGAGGGCGGCCTCTAAGAGACGTGGGATTGAGATTACATCTATTTCAAGACCAATTAGGCCATCCGATTTTAGAGATTTTGATATTATACTTGCCATGGACAATCAAAACAGAGGTATAAAGATATAGATATCATATTCATCTTTTCTTGTTGATCGTTTTGGGCTTAATAGATTTGGATGGTTTATTTTGTGTTTAGAGGATATATTGGAGGCTTTTAATAGGTGGAAATTTAGAGAGACACTCCCTGAAGATGCACATAAAAAGGTTATGAATGTCCTTTTGAGGGTCAGTAAGCTCTGGTTTGTAATTGCATTATCATATTTCTAATCTTATGTGTGTATGAATAATGCAGGTTAGACTAATGTGCTCTTATTGTAAGAAACATGACGAAACTGAAGTCCCAGATCCATACTATGGTGGACCCCAAGGTTTTGAGAAGGTATTATAATGCTTGTATTTTACTGTGTCAGTTAAAACATGTCAGTTAAAACAGTTTATTTCTGTTCCTTTTTTACATGTTCAGGAGCTCAAAACTTACATATTAGCCATGGTATTGGTTGTGACATTATATTATTAGTGAGAACTGTAATGGGATTTTCATTAACTGTGACATGATTATAATAATAAACTGATAGCTTAACTGAAATTACTTTTTGAGAAGCTGTTGTGTTCTGATGTTTGGACCACCAATCCAGAAATTGTATAGAATTGATTTGTCCTGGAACTAGGTTTTTCTCACTTTATTACTACTTTCTTGCATTCAGACAAGCCTTGGTTTATGCCTAGGATTGAAACTGGTCTCTCTTTTCCCTGTTTGGCTTGGTTGTGGTTATTGCATAAGTGTTAGTAGCAGTGGCACTGGGCACAGTGTGGTGATGTTGTTGGTACTAATGGACTTGGTGGTGGTGGTGGTCATGCCATGAAATGATTATGTAGCTGCTTAATGCAATAATGGGTGTAGCATCATAGAATGCTGGTGGAAGATTGGATGCTGACAGTATTTAATGCTGCCACTAATGATAGTGGTGGCATGTTGAGGATGGATGCAACTGGCATTGGGGGAAGAAGTGGGAATGGATGTTGGATGCATGGTAAGTGTGTGAATATATGGTGTGGTGGAAATGGGGGCAGAAATATTGATTGATGTGGCATCAGAACAGATGATATTGTTGTCTCATGGAAGAAATGGTAACAATAACCTGGCAATGCCTGGCAACTCTCAGAAGGTAGAGGTTATCTCAATAGAAAAATCAGCTGTGGCTGTGTATTTCCAATCTAGTGCTGTTATCCAATCAAATGCGTCCTGAGGATTTGCATCTGGCTTAAGAAATCATATTTTTGCCTGGTCTGGAAAATAAAAATTGGGGATGTTTAATCTTGTTCTCTCAGCCCTTCGTATCCTTGTTCAACCATCAGCATGGATCATAGGGCTCTTAACTGGAGCAAATATTGGCTTATGAGTGGTTTAATTCATGATGTAATGTCCATCATCTTGTGGCTTAATGATGTCACCCTATTTTCACTGAAGATGCGATGATGTCTAATTTTTAGATTTTGTGACATTACATAATCTTTGCTTATGAAGATGCATTTATCACTCAACTATGTTCTATGGATCTGCTCAACATTTTCTATGGTTTAACCAGTACATATGCCAATGTGAGATGCAGCTTATTTTTTGACACTCAACTTGTTATCCCTTTCCATGACAGGTTTTAGATTTACTAGAAGATGCCTGTGAGTCACTGTTGGACAGCATTGTGGCCGAAAACAGCATTGTAAATTCTTAACTCCCCTGTCAAAAGATGGTGTCTATTCTGAGGGTTGACATTGATGTTGCAAAGTATTTATTCTTATTGAAGTGTGCATGTATATTTGATCCAATGTTGTCATTGACTTTAAACCTTGGTAGCTTCCATATGATATTCTTGCCATCTCTAATTTGGCCTATCATATTACTCATACTTGGAATTTAGACATCATTTCACTTGATGAAAATTTGAATATCTAAAGTCTTTTTAGTCTCAGGCTGCTGCAATTTGATTTATGCTATTTAAGACGGAAGTGAACTTGGAACTAAAATCCTTTTCTGACGAGATAATTGAAGTAAATTTAGAACTAAAAATCTGATATGTCAAAGAAACCTCGTTATTTTTCTTTAACCTTTATTAAGTTCTGTATAAGGTCCACAAAATTAATAATCACAATGGAAAAAAATGCACTCAAAATTCAGTATAACGAATGTGCTAAACTTATTTTCGGCTGTTTGTTCATATTTATACAATATTTAAAAAGATAAAAGAAAGAAAAATATATTACTGACAGTGCTGCTGATAACTGAAGAATTTCATATACGGCTTCATAGATTTTTGTTAGATACTAACAGAAAAACGATAGTATTGTGTAGCTATATTACTACTTTTACATGATACACTATAGCTATATCATTTTTACAGAAATTGTATTCGCCAAAAGAGAACTATTTTACAACAAAACCACATGGAGATAACCTCGTGAAATTTGTTTCCCAAAGAAAAACTCACCCTCATGCCTCTAAATTACAAAATGCAGCAAGATCAGAATTTTCAACCGAAACCATCACAACTTCATAGTGTAAACTCATACTATGAAGGTTTGCTTCAATCCTTTGAGTCCACGTTTCCTCCGTGGATTCGCACTTATCATGCAAGAGAACGCATTCACAAGCTCTGAATCTTCTTCATTTACAAGGATCTTTGCTGCACCAGGGTCCGCCAGAAGTAGCTTTGCCACCAGATATCCGGCAATTGACCAAGTTTGAAATAGTCGTGACTGTTTTCCGATAAAACGTCCTCGCTTAGTATCATAATATTCAGGCCACTTGTCTCCAGATATACGTCTCTCAGCAAGTTTGACTGCAGTTTCAGCAATCTCTAGTCTATTCATCTTTATGCATGCCACAGTAAGCTGTAACAACACCCGCAATAATGTCAATTTAATAAAATTCATTTCAAATGGAAACTCCAGTCTCAGGGAAAGTCGAGGCCATTTGCTCTTCCCCCATATACAGCCACACATGTTTTAGTAGTAGCAAGTGTCCGTGAAATTGTCAAAGCAATCAGTGCTGTGAAAACTGCTACAGTTAAATAAAATAACAAGAAAAATGCCCCTGTATAGTAACACACAGTAAACTACTAATCTGAATTAATTGTGCCTTGTTATCCAAACCTGTTGGAGCCATAAGAAAATTACAAAGTAATGCAGTTCTCAAATGAATAGAATGACAATAAATGCTCCATATATTCACACACAGGAAAGTACATATACTTTGGTAACTAATTTCAATTTGCATAATATGGGTGGGTCCAAGAATAAAATTTAAGCTGTAACATGCCCCCTCACCAGAAAGCATGTAAATCAAAAACTACCACAACTACAAACACACAAGTTATTATATTTTAACCAATAGAATGGGAGAACTCAAACATAGGACCAGTTAGTTAAACTGGCTTTGATGCCATTTTAAGTAATATCATTTGATAAGCTTTTAGATCAACACGTGGTAATACTACTCAATTTGTAGTATATCTCAGTCTAGTCTAATATCTTTTAAGACATGCTAGATTGTTGACTAAAAAACACTTGGGCGTTGACAGAACTACACCAAGATCACAAAATGTCAGGGGCCTCAACTAACCAATTTTATTTATTTCTAGAGGCGTGTTTTGTTTTAGCTTTAATTATGTAACAGAGCTTAAATGTCATGATTGTATTCTACCATTACACTGAAGAGTCAAGCCTCAGTGCAGTAGTTGCAATAAACTTTTGATGGAACTTGTATTTTCTAACCTGCCAGAGCAAAGTCGGCCAAGAACCTCCATTGTGATAAGACCAGGGACTGCAAGGGAAAATAAAGTCAAAACTTAGTCGCAGGATCTAGGAATATATAAAATGCAGAAGTCATATATAATACGCAGAAGTCATAAAATTAATAAGAGCATCACAATGTAAAACAAAGACAATACGTGTTCTTGGGATCACTGCCCGAAATAATTCTCCATTCCTGGCCTTCAAGAGCAGGATAACATATTTTGAGGGGCATATCTGCCACTAATTCCGCCCATTTTGCTTCAATAAGATCCAATATGGCATGTGATTGATCCTGTGTTGCAAGACTGCTTACAATAGACCATAAGTTTCCCAGAGAAAAGAAACGAAAATCCATATGAGCTGGCTGCAGATTTCCAATCAAATAGCCTCCTCTATTAGGCATAAACTCCACCAGCCAGGGAGCAATTTGATCTGGGTAGATATTGAACTTATTAACCGCATCATATGAGTATTCCTCTGTCTTGTAACGGTAGATTTCATTCAGTTTTTTCATATCAATCCAGTAATATTCCCTGATGTGGAATGACAATGCAACTAGACGGTTGTTTAGAGCTCTAATAAGGTCTGCTGATCCATCCTCCAGAGTTAGCATCTCACGTGCACAAAGTAATGCTGAATAAAAAAGGGCCTACAAGATGACACAAGAATTCACAAAAATTTATGCCACTTGTTTTTAAATGAAGGAAGAAAGTTTCCCGCACCATGCACCAAAAGCTTCCAAAAGAAACATAATGAGAAGAGTCAATAAACAGTCCCTAAAATAAAAAAGTCAACCTGAATCTCCAAAGGATGGCCATGGATTCCCATGCGACGATCTATCATACATGAACCATCAGTTACCAGCAGAGTTGGAAACATATCAAAACCATCTGCAAGGCACAGCTTCAAAATCATTTTGATCCCAGTTTGCACATCAACTCTCTCTTGTACTGAAAGGTCCCCAGAGCATTTTCCATATGCTCGCAACAATATAATCCACCACAATCCTGGAAATAAATCAGAATTTGTCAAGAAACTTCTTAATTGCAACAACCATTCAGCATAAAACCAGAGGTAACTCCAAAGAGATTATTTGTGGAAACTAATTTCTTACCAGAATCAACAGGTGCAACACGGCCAATTGCAGCTTCACCAAAGTCAGGATCTAAAACTTCTTCATTAGCAGAATCATCACCATCAAGTGGAACAGTGCGCACCTTGAAACTTGCAGGCATGAGTCCTTGACCAGGACTATGACAATCCATGGTTTTTTCCCAGCTCTACCATCATACACGTGTTATTTACTTTTGTGGTGGAACAGAAACCGAAGTAGTTCAAATCCAACAAAGTGATACTAGATACGAGATTCATGCTTCCAACAAAGCACTCAGATAATAAAATCTAAAAAGCTTGGATGTGAAATTGAATTTGAAAACAGGATGTTACTTGCATTTATACAATCAAATATCAGCAGATGAAGTCACATAAAATCCTAAAACCAAATCCCTTAAATGCCAGGTGGATATGATATTATTATTGCATTTGAGAGTGCTTATTTTTAAGGGCTTTTTCATGCATGAATAGAGGTATAAAATAGTTTGAAATAAACTTCTCATAAAAAATAAGCATTCCCAAACACTCTTTATAACTATTTAATACACAGTAACTAACAGAAGTTGTGCTGGTCCTCATTAAAAAAAATGAAATTCCAGCCCTCAACCTGGACTTCTGGACATGGAAAACAAAGGCAAAAAGGAAATTATGCTTGTTGTGTGAAAAATAAATCACCTGAATGTATTAAGAGTGTGGTTGTAATGATTAATTGGATGGCTAAACTATACATTACCTGCAACTGAAGGGTGTGAAGAATGAAACTCCGTACAATATCATACTCTCCCTTCAAAAGGAAAGCTATCCCAGAAGGTATGAAGTCACGAATAAAGACTTGATCATAGTTTAGAATGCTAGAATCACTTGGGTCATTAGCAGCAATTGTTCCAACAGGATTTCCACAATAGTAAACAATAGACTCTCTAAGTAAATCCCATGCTTCTTCCTCAACTGATTTTGCAGAAACCTTATGGACTTTATTTATAATTGATCCAGCTGGGTCCAACTTACTATTCGATGCAAAACGTCCATTTCCGTTTTTCAATTGTCGGTCCAACTCAAAATCGTGACCATTTGGCTCATTAGATCCATTAATTGAAAATGACATTTTTCTTTCATCACCTGCAGTTGAATCATCAATACTTTCTATCTGTTGGCATTTGCAAATCGTAAGCTTTGACCTGTTACAACTTGTCTTTCTATGTGAATCACCATTTACACTGTGAAATGCACGGACTCTCAAACAGTTTTGTAAACCATTATGCAACTCTGTGTAGCCAATTACTTTATTCTTTGTATGATTTACATTAAACTTAAAGGAAAAAACTGAACTCGGGATGTTGAGACACCGATCAAACGAATTAACAAAAGGGGAAGCTCCTGAGAAAACCTGTAGAACTGCTTCTGCAGCAGCTGCCATTAGCCTAATGTAAATTAAGTTTGATAAATATCTTGAACTTGCAACTCTAAAAATGAGGACTTCTTAACCTAGTAAAGGAACCTACACAGAAAGTACAGTATCAATAATCAATCAACTGCATAATATACGTGTCGTTCACATAGCACAAAACCACACTTAAAGATTATAGATGCATAAAAACTTTTCTCCAATAACCTCATAAGAACTTTCATAACATATATTTTGCAAATGTCAAATCAAAAAGATGCGCCTGATATAACTATTTGAATCGTTAATCAAGTTACAATTTTTTCTATGTCTTCAAGGAAGATTAGAACGTATACAATTCATGAAAAACCATATATATATATATATGTCCAGTGAATGAAAGTTATCGATTAGACGATGAAAAATTAACAGAGAAATACTCCGAAGTTCAATACGTAATTGAGTAATCAGTTAATAACTGCTCACCTCGTTCGGCATCGCGTCTCGTTTTATCTTTTCTCTTCTTTTTTTCTCGGGAAAATATGTAGGGTTTTGCAATAGGCCTTTTTTCTCGGGATCCAAACAAGATTTGAATATTATCCGGCTTAGCCGGTGAAACGAGCAAGCAAAGCTCACCGATTGGGCTTAGCGGTGACACGCGTAACAGATAGTGAGAATTGGGGCCACAGATTGAAGGCCCAATTGCATGCTTGTTTCTGTATTTTCTTCATTTTTTTTTTAATTTTCAAATACAATTAATTGCATGCGTGTCTATCTGCTTGTCAATAAATTGCAATAAAATTTTGAAGCTACTCGTCGTATTGTTCTATTGTGAATAAGAATTATTAGAAAGCAGTCTTTATAATACAGAGTTTCCACATTGATGAAATTTTGTAAGTTTATATAATATCCATGTCTTACTTAAATTAAATAAAAAAAGTACATAAATTATATCCATATCAATCCTGCACAGCGTTCATAAAGTGAAATGTTTAAAATGTAATTAAGAAAATACAGATCACTTATTTTATAAATCAAATCGGATACTCTTACCGTTAATTTTTTTTTTTTTTTTCTAACTAGAATTCTTAAACAATAATGAGCTGATATTTTACACTCAAGTACTCTTTGGACAGAAGACGTGTTCAAACAATTTCCACGAAGCTTAATGGTGATAATCTTGATTTCAAATTTGAATGTTAGTAATTTCGATCATGTTTTTATTCAATCAAGCATTAATTTCACAAATTACGAATAGACAAGGCACTAAATTGAATGAACAATTTCTCAGCAAACTGGTCAAACTCACACCAAGTAACATAATAATCCCTTTTATCGTTTAAAGAGGCTGAATAAGAGTGAACCAAGGACATAATATTCTGTCTCCTGCCTATATAGACATGGTAATGTTGCAGTAAGTAGATAGATACCATGTGTTTAACAAAGAACGGATCACACAGGACAACAGTAACCTCTCAATCAATGACCTAAAATTGAAAATCAGCAGATCAATTTCTCTGATATTAAATCTGCAACATAGAGCAGCCACCAATGGCTAAATATTTCCAAGAGGAAAATTTACCCAAATCTTTTTCGCATGCTCAATTTTGTTAAAATTCTATTGATGTCCTGCCTAAATATACGCCATTGGTAGAGGTAGAAGACAAAATGCTTCGTGGTGCAGTAATTAGGTAAGGTGAAAACATTATGTACAGACTGATAAATTACTCTTTCTTTGACAAGCAATTGTTGGCCGTAATTTCGAATTTAATTACAATAATAAAAATCTATCCTCTCTCAGAAAGAAAAAATTGCTCTGAATCACCCGACGTCCATGTGATCATTATCATTGTCCCCTTCGTAATATTCATCATCCCGCTGGATTTGCTTGTCTTGAGTGTGCTCTGAAAAGACAATTCCTTTAGTAATGAGAACAGGGGACACATGCCAAAAAGAAAATTTCAAAAGATCAAGTGAGAAATGAGCTAGTGTGGAGACAACAAGGTGAGAGGTGCAAATATTCTGGGATTCCACTTACGGTCCATTCGTTCATCAGGGTTTTGCTTGTCTTCATCAAATTCAGGAATGTAGAAGTCGGGTGGAACCTGTAACTCAGAAATTATCGCTATCAGGCTGAGAATGGTAAATTGAATATCACACATCTTTAAAAAAATGTTTTACATATATGAACAGTCATTCTATCATTACAAAAGAACTAGATATGAATATATTTGCATACAATTTAATGAGTATTCTGCTATACAAACTCAATCATTGCAGGATCTTAAAGCTGTAAAATCTTTGCATTGAGAATGACTTCAGTTTTGAAAAAAATTCACATCATAAATTATGTGAAGAATGGAATAATGGATCATGATTTCAGATGCGGTGAAATAGTCAAAACTATTTCCATGCGATCTACCACATAATTGTAACTGGATAACCGTGGTAACTGGTAACATCTGGGCCACAGCTAATCTCAGGGTGACAGACAAATTAATGAATGATAAGTACAAAGCAATTTAATGAGTACTGTGAATCTACAAAGCAAATTAATGAGTAATGTGAATCTACAAAGCAACTTAATGAGTAATGTGAATGCCAGATGGTCAGCTAGCATGTAGCACAATATTACATCAACTGTGCAGGGTAAACTTAGCAAGAGGTGTAAAAGGCCTTAGCACAAGTGACATAATCTAATTGATCATTCAGCTGTTACAGATTGGATTTGCTGAATACTTGATTTGTTTGGCAACTATTGGCATATTACTCACCTCTTGCATCTGTACACTTGGTGCATGTTGGATACAACGAAGATTTTCTAGTACTTGCATTTTTATTGTGCTAAGATATGATTTGCTATTCAAATTCTCCTGCTAAATCAATGACAAATGAAAGAAAATGATTAGGATCTCCCCAACAGAAAGGAAGATATCATAAAGATCATAAATTTCATAAAGAGGACAAAGAGCTCCTAGAACAAACTGAAATAAATAAATAAATTTCTCATGAAATTACATACTATTTGCCCATTAGGAATCCTTAACGAACATTCAGGGGCAAAATACTTAATATATTCGTTGTCTGGAATCTCTGCAAGAAATACCAAATTAATAGTAAATTAGTGAAAAAAAATGACTAGTTGAGACTAAATTATTTATAGAGGTAAACAAGTTCAGTGCATGATTTGCATTAAAGCACAGAGTTTCCACCAGGACAAGGAACCCATTCTTTCAGGACTAAATATGCTCATTCAGTTGGGGGATATGCTTAAAACAAAGTCATATTGACCCACCTAATGCCTGTTAAAAACTATAAAGGAAAGACAACAAAATTAAACAGCAAACATGCATATTTAAACACGTATCAAATTTAAAGGACAGACACAATTACCATTGGGAAGCTCCGTATCTAAAAGAACTCCCGTTTCAACAGTCCAACATCGAGCAACATTTTCTTTTGTGTATCCCCCTCCTCCTGTAACCTGCAGGAAAATATTTGTCTTTACATTGAATTAATGATACAAGTGAATTGAATGGCAGAATGATCAAATAGCATACCAGTAACGGCAAATTGAATTTCTTCACAATTCTAACACATTCGGCATGTCCTGCAAAACCCCTCACAAAAGCACAACAAAGAGACATTAGCATCAATATTGAGGACTGAGCAATTTCCAGCTTGCTCAAGACCAAGCAAATTTCTTCAAGACTTTAAGAAATGAACAAGAAACAAAATGCTCCACATTTTAACAATGAATTAGACAGGAGAACAAAAGTCTCAATTACAAAGATGTATGCACCATCAATGGAGAGATTGAAGCAGCCTAAGCGATCTCCAGCAAGAGAGTCTGCCCCGCACTGAAGAACTATGGCCCCTGGTACATATGTTTCAACAACCTTGGAGATAATCTGCAAAACAAATGTTTGCAAGCAACAGTCTATACTTTAAGGCCATCAAGCCAAAAGAGAAAACAACAATTATCCAGCCATTAGATGCTTGGAACTATAGCTTACTGTCTTGAAAAGTCGAGTGAAGCTAGTATCATCAATTCCGTCCTTGAGTGGGACATTTATGGCGTAAAACTTGCCTTCCCTTTCTCCTATTTCCTTCAATGTAAATGATTTCAATATATCACTTTAACTTCGGCTTGGTACAACATGGATAATAACTTACAAAAACTTCCAAACAACAGTGACAAAAAGCGAGAATTTTTCATGTTACCAAAAAGCTAGAGTAATAGAAATTCAAAGTGAAAATTATAACATGGGTGAGCATACCATCTAGAATATCACTATGGCATGTCTCATATTAGAAGAGAGAATTGCTCATCATTTAAAAAACTACTGAAAATGGGTGCATGAGAGAAAAGAATTGTGAATGCAGTTGAAGCATGGTGAGTTGTGTTGATATCTACCACACTTGTAATAAGAGGAGCACCAATGAATAAAAGCATGAAAATACTGCTACCTTAACATCACCAGTCCCTGGAAAGAACATATCCCCATATTTGTGAAAACTAACAGTCATCACCCTGTCACGTTAACCTTCAGCAAATTAATTTGAGTTCATGGAAAACAAACACATTCAGAAAATAATGAATGAGTTTCATGCGATCACTTTAGAATGCAAGTTGTGTTTCTTTAACCTTCTTGGTCAGCATTACTTAATCATCACTAACTTTATTGGATTCACCACAGAAACCTAATAATTATGATATCTGAGAAGCTTGTTTTGAAGTAACAGCCAGATATGATCACATAAAACAATATTGTTCCATGCGTAAAATTATCTGCCTGATGATCAGGATTCTAGATTCTTAAATATACTTGATGGTTAGAAAAATGTGGACGGATCTGCAATTACATGTTCAGAGAATAAACTTCAAAGTTACCAAAGACTTGACTAGTGTATGCAAAACATTCCTTGTTTGAAGCAATATTAGAATGCACCGAGCAGCTACTCAAAAGCTACAAATCAACATAAATTATAATTTTGTCTGTCGCAGCAACTGCAGGTTTGAACCAGCCACCAGTGGTGAGCTACAGATATTAGCTATGCTGATCCCTTTAAATATTTGAATTTCTCATGCTTTACCATTCATTGTAGTTAAATACCTGTCAGTAAAATAAAAGGCTTCTTCAACACCATCACCATGATGCACATCTATATCAATATACAACACACGAGAGTGATGTTTTAAAAGCTCCAAGATTCCCAAAACCAAGTCATTAATGTAACAGAAACCAGATGCTTCACACTTCTTAGCATGGTGTAACCCACCAGCCCAATTTATGGCAATGTCACAAAGTTGATTGTTTAATCTACGTGCAGCATCTGTTAGCAAGAGCAAATCAGTAGTTAAAATGGCAATGAAAAACCAAGGTGAACAGCATCACTATAACCATTTGAATTACCTATAGTTCCACCAGCATAAATTTGACAAAATTCAAACAAGTTTTCAAAGACAGGACAATCTTCTCCAAGATTATCTGGGGAAAGTACAAAGAAATTAGTTAAAGTTGCAACTAAAAAATGCTGCAAGCATTAACTGAAAGAAATTTTCAATAACAAATATGGTAAATGCACGTTTTTATGCACGCAAAATATATGTAACTCAGTGCTAGTGTGCTACTTAACGAAGGAGGAATAAGAAATGAATGAGTCAGCAGCCAATCAAACAGATAAAGCAAGTTATTACAAGACTGAAAGGTGCATGTTCTCAAACAACAATAACTTAAACTCTACATTCAAAATGAATGGTCGTTTCAACAGATCTACTATGTCTTGAACCAATTCAACCAAATGATAACAAAGATAGTTAATTTAAACATTCCGTAAATTATCTCCTTCCCTTCAGATATATAAGCAAAAGCAGCAAAACTAAATATCAAATTTATTTTTCATATTAACCCTTGCAACTAAGTGTGCTAAATAAGATGCAGCAATCAGGAGAAATTAGTGTTTATGAACTGGGTTGAAAAGCCCCATCAAATTAAACGCTAAAACTAACCACGATACAGCTATGCTAAAATTGGCCATCAAATTAAACATCCTATCAAGTTACTAACATCATTTAATTTTGCCTAAACCATGACATTAAACAAATAAATATTGGCTGCAAAATATAAAAGGCAGCCAATTTCTCATGAATGGAGAATAAATTTTGCAAGTTCTTTCATCTAATGAAGTATGTCATTTGACCTAAAAAAAAGGCTGCTCCGAAATATTTTTTGCCTTACAATATTAAAAGTAACAATAAATGCTTAAGAAGACACAAAAAATAAATATAAGATAAAATTTTGTGAAAATAATCCATACATTTAGCTAGCTCATGCAAGAACAAGTGCTGAGTGTCAGGTGTAATCCGATGTAGAAATTCAACATAGTCAGCTGAATGGAACTGAGCAAGCTCCACAGGATATGCCTTGTGGGGCCGCTGCATTAGACAAACGTCAATAAAAGATAATACTCCATATCTTGCCATATTACAAATTAGCTAAATATATGAAATTATACAAGCCACTAACATATATTTCCATCTTCTTGTGAAGCTCGTACGAGAGAACCAGATGGTGTGTCATACAAAGCCGATGTGGTTTCATGGGATGGTTGGGACCAAAGTACACACTACCCACATCCCCTGCAACATCCACCCTCACATATAAGCAAGAAAATACATAAACTCTACATAAAAATAATCACATATAATTCACTAATTTCCATATGTCATACAATTTAAGGAAGTCGTCCTCAGCACCTTGCTGTGGACAGAACACAACTAAATAGTGATTTGTCATCTAATTGGATTGCGTTAACATGTGCCTTAAGAGCACAGCTAAATAAAACAGATTACCATTAAGAATTACAAAAAGAAGACACCATACATGAATGAATATGATTAAATCAGACGTCTCAAAAGATTATGACCATTTATCATCCACCTCTTACTGAGAGGAGTCACTCTTTAAAACGTGCCCTTAGCCCTAGGGCACCCATAAATGCAATCTATGGAAATATTTTAAACACCATACTTGATTGCGTTAGACAAACTTATTGTAAACTTAGTATCAAGTTTTTGGCACATGCTAGTTACCACACTCTTAAGAGTCAATTAACAAAAATAAAAAGCAAACTATTTTTTTTTAATAAGAAAACTAATTTAACTGTTTTTGACTCAGATAAACAGTTCAAAAAGGTTACTTACACTACCGCTAGGGTTTTAGTTTCATTAGTGAAAAGAATCGAAATTCGGCTCAGTGATTTATTGCGCTAAATCGAACCGGTTAAATTAAAATATATATATAAAAAAAGAAATTGATAGAGAGGAAAATAGCTGGAGAGAACTGCACCGTCGTAAAAGTATGAGATTCTTTCCTTGGAGCGCATTTTAGCGACCAGCCAATAGAGGACGAATCAAGAAGAAGACGGCTTGGGACTATTCCGCCATTGATCAATTTGCAGTTTCAGTTACACGGGATACGGAGTCACAGAGAGAGGGGTCAGAGGTGTCTATATGCATCGTCTGTATGTTATCCGCTCCTAATACGATGTCGTTCTCTTGGTTCGCCAGTTTTAACAAACAAAAACAAGTTTTTTAAACGCACCGTTTTGTGTGTTTACCTTTCTTTCTTTTTCTTGTTAACATAATTAATGGCTTAATAAAAATTAGAATAATTATTTCTTTTACTTTTTCTTTTGTTTTAACATAACTATTATCTTCAAAATTATATTAGTAATAAATCAAATAAAAAATAAAATAAAATACATAATTGATATGCAATATGTTTAGTTAACATAAATCCTTAAGGGTAAAAATTATTTTTTTTCCATATTTAATTATTACATTTAAAGCAAAAGAATTTACAAAAAAAAAAAAATCTCATTATCCTAATTTGAGGAATTTGAATTTTTGTACGAGGGGTTGGTAATCTTAAATCTAATCATTTTATCTTTATAAATTATTCAATCTTCTCATACTTTGTTATTAAGTAAGTTAATTAGTATAAATAAATAAATAAATAATATTACTGCCTTTTGGAAATTTGGACCAATCTGTAATAGTTCGAGAGGGCCGAGCCCAGTAGACAATAACTAGAGACATAAGTTAGTTGGCGTATTCACCTCTTCCCTCGTCATCAATATCATCATTATCCTAAATCCTTTGGGTGATTAGATTTACTAGTTATTTGTTTTTGGAAGATCCACACTCAGTTCTTCACTAATAGATTTGGCACTCTTAGTAGTAGTAGCATGGAATGACATTCCTTAACTAACAAGCACCTTAGAGACTCACCTTCTTTCTCAGTAGGGGACAGGGGCATGAGAGCTTCACTGGGTTCAAGGCAGCTAAAGTCTAGATTAGGGTACACCTCTACTACCTCCTTATAACATGACTGGAGGGCTTATAAACATATCCTTTTAGCCTTTTATGTAAAAGATCTATTACTTTATTAAGCTCCCAAAACTGTTTTGAGCAAATAATTAGAGAAGACAATTATAGAGCTAACCAGGTGGCTAAGTTAGCTTCTATTAATACTATGAGACTTTCCAAAATAGTACTAGTATAAGTGATACTCAAGCCTAATATTTACATTAATGAGCCCATGGATGTGTGCACCATTAACAATAATCGCCGCAGAATGGACACAAGTGCTTAGTACTTTAAAGATAAAAGTACCCCTTGACATAGCTAAATTCCAAAGTTGTCATTCAACACGTAGAGAATCGATAATCATCAAAGCCAATTTACGAGCGTATATTTTATAGTTTTAGATTTATTGCCTTCATAAATGAAGAAAGTGAAAAATAAAAAATTTCTCTTTGTTTGCTCTTTAATGGTACAAGTGAATGAAAATTATATTATATTAAAAAGAAAAATCATATCCCATTACAAAATAACATGAATAAAAGTTGAATGTACTGTTCAATGAATGGGTTCTAGTTTACTAGATGATTTTTGTTAAGCACAGAGCAAAACTGAATATCCTATTTAACTTTTTTTTTCCTTCTTCTTTCAGATAAATGACTACTCTGTAAATCTTATAAAATAATATGAATATAAGTGCGCTTGGGTTTTAGATCTTACAAGTAGAAAATGCTGGCAGCAGTGAAGGGGGAGAGAAAGAGAGAGCAGAGTGAACTGGAATGTAATACGAATAAGAGGCGGTTTACTATATTCATCACCAAGCTTATGAAGTCCACCCCGTATGACGCTGTTAGTGATGGGGCTGCCAACGTCGAGTTGTGATGGGCGCAGTAAAGATGAATGCCCGGGGATCGACTGCTGCAGATGAGTAAGAAGAAGAAAAAGGGGTTGAATCCGCTTGAAGGTTTTCTTTGTGGCTAGGTTAGAATTTTTTTTATTTAATGTATTTTAATTTAAATAGAAAAAATTATATTTGAAAAATTAAAAAGCAAATTTTTAGTACACATGTCTATAATTATTTGAATATTAATTTGCAAGACTAATTTGTTATTTCTTTAGTTAAAGTTAACGAAAACACTAAGATTTGCATCTCTTAAGAGTTTAAATGCCTTTTTTTTTCTTTAAGTTAATAATACTAAAAACCTTTTTTTTTTGCACTAATACAAAAGCTCTAAGTTCGACTCTAATGAGCTTTACTCTGTTATAATTATTCTTGAACAAATTCTAACTTCAATTTTGATCTAAGTTATCTTTTAATTATCTTATAAAATTTAAGTCATTTTAATATTTAAAATTTGTTTTGAACTCTTTTTTAATCAGTTTTATATTTTTTAAACACTTCATTTGACTTTAAATACGACCTAAACCATTTTTTTTTAACTTAAATAAGTTAAACAATCTCCTTTAGACAATCTTTCACTCACCACCTTTAAAGTATGATAATATTTACTGAATTATTACTTTTTATTAAAGTGAATCTTACTTATTTATGCTTAAAAATTGACTAAGGCCATTATTTACTAAATTTAGGCACAAACACCAACATACGTAAAAAAATCAAGAAAGAGTGACTTTTAATATAATTGTTATTTATGGAAAAAAACGGAATTTTGAATGTTACAATTATGTAAATTAATAAAATGAAATAAAATAGAAAACTCGTACGGATTTAAAAGAATATGAAATTTTGGAGGGAACAAATTTGGTATATATGAGAAAGGGTAATTCAATCACTTTGACAATTGCCAGCATGAAAATTTGCAAGAATAATAAAGCTAGAAAAGATTGTGTGCCTCAACGGTGTCGTATCTTATAATCCGTTTAGTCGGAGAGTATCACAAGATTCCAAAATGGGTAATCCTTTTTTTTTTAAAAAAAAAATTAAAGTAAACATGGGGTAATCTTAGAAACAACAATAGAAAAATAGAAAAGAAAAGGGCTAGGGTTCTCGAGAAAATAACTGGGTGTTACTGTTACAGCTAAATATACACATTCAGCTCAATCCAATATTTAGCCGGGTGTATTTAGCCATAGGCCCTAATGCTCTCTACTCTCTTAAGCCAATCTAATTAGAAGCCCAAAACTTAAACCAAAATCCCTCGACCCGACTCAATTTATAGCTTCTGCAACTTTTTTTGTCGCTGATACATTCGGCTACCGATTTCTGGTTCCTATAATTGCCCGAAATTTACCGCCTTCACGTAAGTCCCTCTTCTTTCCGGTTTCAGTCATTCCTTTAGATCTCATATAATCGATCATAGTTGTTTTTGTTGTTGTTATTCATTAGTAGTCGTATCTTTTGTTATTCATTGAAGCCGGTTAAATCTTGTGATTTTTTGATTCGATGTTGTGGCTTGCTATGCACTATTCGGTGATAGAGATTTGAATTAATATCGATTTAGTTAATTCCTTAATCTCGATTCAAGATTAGACCTTATTGCAAATTAATTCATCAAGTTTAGTAATGTTCGCGCATTTGTAATCTTCAATATTTATTGGTAAAGGAAATTTAGGGTTTATTAGTCTTTTCATGATTATTAATGTTATTGCTATTTTGTTTTAAAACTTATCTAAATAGCAAATTAGGGTTTTTAGATCTTTTATCATTATTACATTTCTGTTTAGGGAGTTTTTTGAACCCTAAGATTAATGGTATAATTCTTGTTATTTGGGTTTGCCACATTTAAGCATGCTACATATCATAATCCAATTATGAAGTTATCTTTTTCCTACTATGTTAAATGTTTTATTGTTGCAAAACTTGGGGTGATGTTAAATGTGGAAGTTTTACTTTTCAGCTCAGTGATGTTTATTCTTTTACTTGTGGTTGTACTTATTGAATCATTCTTCAACTACATTATGTTGGGATTTCAATGCACAAGTTAGCGAGTGTTGTGACAAAGTTGAAGGTTTTTCTAATGTTTGTTAAATTGTGTTCTTCTTTTTGTGGCTCATATGGGAGTAGCAGCACAGGCCTGGTGGTTAGGGAGTTGATGTTTCCTGTCTTGGATTTATATTATATCATTTAGTCTTTTCTTTTCGCATTTCTTTTTGGATTTATGTTCTTATGTTCTTTGGTTAGTGGTACATTTCTGCTTTGGCTGTTGTTATTTGTTTATGTTAGAGCTATGGGAAGTAGCCTTTATGAATATGAGATGATATTTATGGGCATTTTACTCTTAATGCAGGATGTCAGAGACTGAGACACCCTTTAGACCAAGAGAGAAGCTTCTTGAGAAGCAGAAATATTTCCAAAGCATTCATAAACACACCTACCTGAAAGGACCAATGGACAAGATCACCTCTGTTGCTATTCCACTAGCTTTGGCAGGGAGTTCCTTGTATTTAATTGTGAGTGTTTTTCTTAGTGTTAGCTTTCTTTATTAAGTCCAATATATCAAGAAAGAAGAAATACAACTACTCTCTATTTGGCCGATGTAAATGTATACATATTTGCAATTTTCTCCCCAATTCAGCCTAGGGATGTAAACTTCAATACTTATTCTGTAATTTTCTTTCTGTGCAGGGACGAGGGATCTATAACATGTCATTAGGGATTGGGAAGAAAGAATGAGGCTTCCCTCACTTTTCTGTTGATGGGCTATTTGATTTTTTGCTCGTGGTGTTTTGAAGAATTTCATGTTCTTGTACTTGGGCCAGCGTTTTCTGGAAACTGAAATTTGTGTTTACTATCTTTAATAATTGCCAGCTTACTTTAAGTTGCAACCTTATTTTTCGAGCCTGGTTTCAAATACTGCACAATGAAGTTTTGGGCGTTTGAATTAGTTGCTTATTCTTTTTCACTATGGTTAAATTTTTGCTCTCTTGTGAATTTGTGATGACTAACATGCAGGATTGTAGTACCCTTGGCAAATCAGTACATGACGCTTAAGACTATTTATCAACATTGAATACCCTTTTATGTTGTGCTTTTAAGCGCATGTTGGTTCTGGGCTGCTGCAACTCCACAGGGAAGGCAATGTCATTGGGAGGATGTTATTATTGGTGAGGACCGAGAAGCATTTTCATTGTGAAGTTATAAGTTTTGAGATTTCCAGGCGCAAAGTGGTTTAGATTTTTAAGTGGGAGTGTTCTTCAAGAAAGAAAAGTTTTTGATTGATCAAGAACTTTTGTATGATTGGGGTGTTATCATTTCATAGATCTCGTTAAGAGTTCCGAATAATGTCACTGGATATCACAGTTTGTTACAGAGCTTTCCTAAGGGAGGATTGTTCCTATGAAAATGAATAATGGTCGGAGAAATTTGAACCAAAATGTTAAACTAACCAAAAGCAGTTTAGTCTCTAAATATAATAATTTTGATGATTAATTTTAAACCATTAATTAATTTTAATAATTAAAATTTAAACAAATATTGATACTATAATTTCGATCACGATATTATAAAATAATCTCATTTTAAATCTTGTCTTTTCTTAAATTTTGCAAGAACAGTGTCAATATTTTATTAGGGTAAAGTTTTCTAATATTCCTATATATTTTGTGCACAATCATTTAAAACCGTATTGACCATAAAAATAAGTAAATATAACAACGGTTAGATAATTCCTTTCTTCTATCTTTGTATTTCTTCTACTTAAACACAAATTTCAACTGGAATATGGTTGTTTAAAGAGTTTGGGCTAATATTTAATTTAATTTTAATTATTTTAAAATAAATAATTTTATCTTAATTTATTAGTCACTTTCTGTTAGTTTTGACAGAAAATTACTTTTAACAGTACAATGACATCTTTATTTTTGATTAGTAAGGTAGTTGTAAATAATAATTTTAGTGAGAGGACAGTGGCACATAAATAAAAATAAAATATTTAAAAAAAATACGTGTCACGTAACGATAAGTTTAACAATTTATTTTATAAATTATAAATAAACAAAAAAAATCTCTGGTGATCGATCGCCGACTGTTATTTTTTGGCGATGGTGAAGGTCGTAGAAATTATCAAAATTTACATCATTAAACTCCATTTTTTATGATCTATACAATGGTGAAATCATTTTTGTCAAAAGAGAACAAGAATATGGCCAAAAAGGTGGAGAAGGGGCCGCATTCACCGTCGGCCGCCGACATGTCTAACGATAGGGCCGCCGCCACCCCTCTCCACCTTTTTGGCTATATTTATGTTCTCTTTTGAAAAAAATGATTCCACTATTGTATAGATAATAAAAAATAAAATTTTAATGATATAAAGTTGATCATTTTTATCATCGGAGTTCGACGGTTATTGGTGGCCTGCTGCCACTGATCACCAATGACGGTGATAGATTTATTTATTTTATTAGATTATTAAAAATAAATATTAAAATTAAAACTCTATAAGAATGTGCCACGTGTTTGTATACTTTTTACTTTTATTATAACCAATCAGAGATTGACACATATTTTGTATACTTTAAATTTGTATTGAATTCTGTTTTTACCATTTCGCTGTCAAATTTAACAAAAATTGACTAAAGAATTAGGACCAAACTGTTCATTTTAAAACAATTGAGATAAAATTAGATTGTAGCCCATACTTTTGGAACAGAAATATTATTATCTCATTTTAACCATATTTTATTATTCCAATAAGAATACACATGACAAATTAGGTCACAACATGCAACAGAGCAAATCACTTTATTACTCCCTCTTTATGTAATTTTACTTCATGGGATGAGATTCTTTTAAAGTAATATTATATTTTTATTAGGGAAACAAGGATGGATCTCTATTTTTGGTGAAAATAATAAATAATTGTTTTAAAAAAAATAAATGACATTTATATTCTTGTTTATTAAAATTTTAAAAGATAGATATATTTTCTATTACTTTATATAATATGAATACATAATCTAATTTAGTAACAATCATGACTAGAGGATTATGAGTCTCCATTAATCCATAATCTCAAGTCTAATTGGTTATTTTTAGAGAGATATTAGAGAGAATTGATTTCTAGAGTGAAAAAGATTTATGAAAAAATGAATTATGTATATATTAAAGTCCTTAGGCCCACTTTTTATAATGAGGAGAAAAGACATGTAATAAAATTACAATGGTGCCTTTAATGGGCTTTTTATGCCCTTTTTGGGCTTTTATCAAAATGTCATAATTAATTACTCATAAGGTAATTTATTTTGTAGTTTCTATTCTTATCTTATTTTTAATAGTTTATTTCACAAAAATTGTAAAATAGGCTTAGTACATTGAATTAAAAAATTTTAATTCTTCAAAGGAAACGTAGGAAAAATAGAAAAAATAAATTGTGCATTTAATTCATAAGATAGACTTTATTTTTTATGCCCGACCCATTATTTGAGAAGCTGATGATGCTTGATCTTTTGTTGCGGCCCAATTTTTTTGTTCCTTTAATTTGGTCTTCACGACCTATGAGTTAACTCATTTTTCTTTGATCCACGAGCAACTTTTTCTTCTTGTCCACGAGCAACTCATTTTTTTCTTGGAAAAATTTCATAAACAGCCCTCATAATTTTTTATTATTATTTTTTAACCAAATTTAAAATGACTATTTTTTATTAGCAAAAAATTTCACTTATGGATAATTTTATCCTAAAATAAAAAACATAAGCTTCCTCTTATTTCTTTCTACCGAATCAAGAATCATATTGATGGATAGATGTTTTTGAAGTTGTTATTGCATAGATCGAGTACTGTTGAATATATTTGTCACTTCAAATAAAGAAAATAGTCAAATCTTGTAAGTTTTTCTAAACCTTTTCAAAATTTTTAATATTTGTTAGAAATTAGATAAAAATTACGTTTGAAGTTAGAAATAGGTGTTATTGATGAATTAAATATAAAAAATGAGTTAGAATGGTATAAAAGACGTTAAAATTCGACCAAAAATATGATTTTTAGTATGTTTGGCTAAAACTAGACGACAACTGCAGATTGCAGTCGGTGCGGCTGCCATCTGATTTCACGCATCTCAGGGCAATCTCGAGCCCCGAGATGGGTATTTTAAAATTTTTGAAGGAGAGACTCCAAAGTTAAAGACGAATAATGAGTTTCCTTTTGAGTCACACTGAGCTTATTTTTGGTCATATAGCCATGTATCTTTAGGTATCCTTTGGAATATTTTATTTAGATGTTTAGGTGTTGTCTTGATTTAAATTTATATACAAGGAAAGTTTTGTTTAGACCCTTCTTTTGGTCTTTTACTTCTGTTTCTTGCAAGAAGTAAAATGAAATTTTGTTTCCTCTTTTCTACTTTGTCTGTGAGAAGTAGTCTAAGGCCGTTTGTTGAGTTCACTAGGTTATTTTATTCTTGCCCTTACTTTTTCTTTGCGGAAAGTGCTTATGAGGTAATTTTCTGGTTTCAATTTGGCAGTGTTTAATTTAATAGTGTGTTTACGACGAGCAATAACGGTAATTTCAAGAAGTATAGCATGTTTGAGTTACCTGAAGTTGTTCGCAAGTATGTTTTGATCCCTCTATAGATTATATTAAAGGTGAGGGCTTGCGAGATGACAAAAATTATATGTATGAGGAGCAATTATTGCCATCGTATTTCCCTTACACCTTGCTATTCATTGTTTGCCCTTTATTACGGTGAACCCTAATTTTTTCATAATTTAGTCTGCCTATTTAGTCTTTTCTTTTACTCATCCTGATATGGCTCCTTCACTCAAGGAGCATTCTCTATTTCTGTTGAAAATGATGGGTTACTGTACTTTTTGCCTAGCCCATTGTATTCAGGATTTGAACATCATTGCCGATATTCCTGACTTTGGGACTAATTGGAAGGATAGACTGGTTATTATTGGTGGTAAATGGTGCTACAATGAGATGTAACAATTTCACATCCCAAAGCTTTATGAGAGTCATATAGGTAATTTTATTTATTAATACTTTGTGTTCCTTTGTTCTTTTTATCGGACTAATATATATATGCTTTAATTATTGGACGAACATATATATGCTTTTAATTATTGGATGAACAAATATATATGATTTAATATATATGCATTTGATTGGGAAGCTTCAAGCTCTCTGCTAGCTTCTCATTTCTCTTCTCGGGAGAATTATACTTTTTAGAAGAGTCCCAATCAAAGCTTGAGATTCATCAATCACTTCATTAAACTGGAGAACTTTCAAATGGAGAGCCAAATACTTGCTCTATATAACCAAAGATTTGCTCTCTGCAATGATGGCCTTCATCTCGATCTCTTCCACTTTGGTAGCCAAACTTTTGTGCATTTGGCTCTCATAATCAAACTTTTTATTGGTCTCTAGCAAAGTTTCATTTAGTCTAGCCACTTCGGCCTTAACTTATTATAGCCTTTTCTTCTCATTAGTAGCACTAAGATTTCATCTTGTTGTTACGAAAAAAATGCAAGTCGCTGGAAGAAAAGAAGGATGAGTAATTAATGGTTGAACATATTGATTTAGCTAAAAAGAAAAACCATTAAGTAAAAATTTACCTCGAGCATACATCCAATGCAGTGTGCTAAAGACTTGGTGGCATTTTACTTGGACAAGTTATTAACACAAGCAGCTATAACTGCCCATTCGACCTCTTTCACCTTAAAATGGAGTTTTGTAAACAACGATGATAGTACAAGATTATAAGAAATAAAGTCTTGAAAAAACATATGATAGTACAAGACCATACCAGACTATACATGATTATAAGAAATGAAGCCTTATATATAAAGAATCAAGGACTAATAAATTGACAGTACAAGACGATTCAAGAATATGTTAAATGAAGTATTGTACAAATTAAAAAAAAAAATCATAAACAAGATGGTGTGCAACTTAATCTATTAATAATATTAACATGTATAATAGCATACAAATAGTTTGATATGGAAGACCTATTAGGTTACCCAAAAACAAAAAATTCAAAATTACATATATATGTAACAAATTTACATTTACAATATAGAAAATCTTTCTCATACTTTTTTTTCTTTTTTTTTTTTTTTTCTTTAGACTTTAAAGATAAATCATGAAACAATCTACTAGCAAGAGCTTTCAGTAATATATAATATTCGCTTGTGTGCCTTTAGTGCAAAGTCATGACCATTAACCATATCTTATTTTAGTTTTTTCTTGAAGAAGTTTTTGCTATTCTTTTAAAAGGCATGTTTCTTCAATTGTTGAATGCCAAATGACCTCCACATAAAACAATAGTTGAATTATTAAAAGCATGAAACATAGGAAGTCTTATAAAAATGAAATGCCTATGCACTGGTATTTTTATTTGAAATAAATTTTTTATTTCAAATAAAAATAACAGTGTATAAGCATTTCATTTTTATAAGACTTTTTTCCTTCAGTTTTCTTATCAACCAAACAGTAGATATATAAATCAAGATATACAAATCTTAAGAGAACCTATAATAAGAAAATTTTGGAAAAATAAATAGAACAACAATTTAAATAAATCTACGTAACCTTTAAAATGATCAAACAAAATATTCATTACCTATATATTCACGCATGCAAAGAATCTTTTGGTCCTTTTGTTTAGTATATATACAAAACTTTTTTAGTTACTATATATAATTTCATCATTTGATTTTTAAAATTTGATTGTGTTTAAAATTAGACATCAAATGTAACAATTTTTTTTATAAAAAAATATCGAGGTTTTTGATCGATACAAAATCGATCATGCAAATTCAGCTTATGATGATGCATGATTAAGTTATTATTATAATAATATGATCATAATTTAGTTATTTTTCATTTTTATGTCTTTATGTATGTTTTTAGCAAGCATACTTTGATTTTTTTAGATTGTTTAGTTTGTGTCAAGTCAGATAGCCCTTTTGAGTGTTTTTACTTCCTTTTCATTGCTCGAAGAAGTGCAATTGTTGAAGTTTGGGAGACTTTGATAAGTGTAAAATGAATATAAGCTATTTTCCCATTTTAGCTTTGATTATTGACGTTTTTGGGTAATTGCAATCTATTTATGCATACTTGTGTTGAAATTGTAGGACAATAATGTGAATAGGCTAAGAGAAAATTAACAAAAAGGAGACCAAAGAGTAGAAAACTAGAGATTAATTGTAGAAAAAGAGCAAATGCAAAATTGCATCAGCATTCACCATACAGGATGAACGCCATGACGTTAAACACTAAACGCCCCAGTGTTTCTAGGAATTTAGATGCCATAAAGTTGGCATGGAGGATGAGTAGTGTTGAAGGCAAAGAGTATTCAAGATTCTCAACTCCCCAACATTGGAAAAGAATGTTGTTGTGCCACTTTATCAATGCCCCAACACTAGTAATTTAAAGCAGTAGCACCAGAACACCCTAGCACTACTAAACCTCAACCCTATTGCATTCAAACATGACAGCTTGCAATGCCCCTACATTATAAAAGAAAATATTGCAGTGTTATGGTTATTTTTGCACTATATAAAGAAACTCTTTTGGATTTTTATGCAAAGGACTTTTCACTTGTTGAAGAGCATTAAAGGTGTATGTATGTGATTGTGTACATATTGAATTTTTTTTAAAATGCATGTCCAACATACATTACGCAAAGGAATAACATGTAATTTATACAACATATACACATTATAACTGAACTAAAAATAATAAGAGAATCGAATACATACTTTTATAGACGATTAAGTGAATATTGAAGCTTTGAAGCTCACCTTGAAGTGACCTGTTGAACAATTCTAGTCTCTAACTTTTGGTGAGATTAGAGTAGTTAGAATGGTAACTTAATTTTAGAATGGATTTGATTGCTCAACGCTTGAGCCTTTAGTCTCTCAAAATGGTTGAAATATTGCTTAACATTTGTTAAAAGAGAACACTTCCCTTTTGTTCATCAAATGGCCGAAAATGGCTTAGAAAGAAAAGTGCAATTTTTTGCTAAGTTTTTCTTCTTCTTTTGATCGTACCTTATGACTTGAAGATATGAAGAATTATTCTTCTTTCCCCCTCCCCTTTTTGAAACATGGCTAAGTAATTCTCTTTGAAAATGCAACTTTTGTATTTTATATATTTGTTAACTTTTTTCATGGACATTTGTCCATTCAATTGCCAAAATTATACCATTTATCCACATTCAATCCAATATTATGGCATGTGTAAAGAAATCTTTACCCTTTTTACCTTAATGGATGGGTAAGACATATACCTTAAATAAATGAAAACTCTTTCATTTGTTTAATATTTTTCTTTTTCAAATGGACTAGTGTCTACTAGGAATCCATACAAAAGCAACTTGTCTCATAAATGTCATGCATGAAGGCCATGTGTCCATTAACGTTTCTATGCATAAATTCAAGAGACTGCTCACTTTTTATGCATAATGCCAAGTGTCCATTATCATTTCCATGCATAAAGTCAAATGACTACTCATTTTTTTATGCATAGTGCCAAGTGTCAAGATTTTATTAGTTAACAACTTTAATTAATAAAATATAGGTTTAACACTTATACCTTGACAAGTATGCATCTTAAGAGATCTTCACACAAATCCTGCTTTTTGAAATTTTCACGAATCAAACTGTTCCACCCAGTCCACCACCCTAGTGCTTAACGAGTACACTTCATATTGTGAGACTCCCTAGGTTCACACCCATTTGTTTAACAAAACTCTTATGTAAGTCCATGAATGATGCCCCCATACATGTTACGAATATTATAGAATGACGCATTAAATCATACAAGTTGAGGTCAACCATATCTGTATAATCTTTCAGTCAACTATATCCTGGAAAAGTATAGACATAAATCATTACCGTCAAATCTCTATATGCTAAATCGTGAACTTATCTCCAGATTCATATTTCTATAAACAATATCTGCAAACTCTTTTAAAATAATGTTTAACCTTAAGGAAAACTCTTTTCTAGGGTTTTCACTTATGGCAATAAAACTTTCTGAAATAAAATCTCAGGGCATTAGTGTTAGGATTTGTGCTCTTGTGCCATCCTAAATTTTGTATAAATAATGTATTTTCATACTTATGCAATAAATAAATATATCATTAAATCGCTAATTATTTCTTATAAGCTAAGATGTTTGTAACATTTCAGACATTATTTTGATCTGAAGAAGTTCAGATCATGTCTAAAGAGTTAGAATCTTGTCTGAAATTGGACAAAAACCTGAAAATATACTAATAATGACATAGTTGCAAGTGTTGTTAGAAAATATCATTGTGCAAATATGTTATCGAATTATACGCTCTTGATCTATTTCCACCGATGTAAGGTTTGTTGAGTGGAATTGATTAATATAGATAAATGTATATCTATATCTGGATCATCCAGATGGTTAATCTGAGCAAACCATAACCTTAGTGAAAGCTCATATAGATACACAAATATTCAGTGAGGCCTGGATATTGAACAAAACTCAATGAAAACCTCTAGTAGATATCCCATAAATCCGTTAGTAGAGGGTATTCTCTAGTTGAGTAGTATTGGTGGTCCCTTGACCTGAGCTCCACAGTGAGCTTGTGAGTGATCCACCATACTTAGGTTCCACACATGTCAGAGACATTTTATAGTATGACCGCTGGGTATCGCTAGGTATGGTCCGATACTTATAGAGTCTGATGAATGTGGATTTGGGATCCGTTAGCTCATATGGGTGAGTTAAATATCCATATGCTCTAAGTTTATATTCCAAGAAGTCTTATAACCATAAGCATTAATCTCGAGAAAGAGTTTCCCATAATATAAATAATATCGCACAGGAATTTGTAGTTATTGTTTATCAGAATATGAATCAAGGAGACAAGTTTATGGTTGAGCAATAAGAGACTTAATGGCGTTGATCTATATATCCGCTCTTTTAGTATATATATGACAGAAGGATTATACGAATATGTATTAATCTCTACTTGTATGATTTAACTTGCCATTTTTGTATTAACCATAACGTGTGTGTGTAGGGTATCGATTATGGACTTACAAAAATATTCCGTGAGACAAAATGGGTGTGAACTTAGGGAGTCTCACTATATGAAGTGTACTCGTTGAGCACCAGATTAAATTATTTGATTCGGGAAGTTTTTAAAAATTTTGAATTTATTTCAGGGTCCCGCGGGGAGTAGCTAAGGTTTAAGTGTTAAACCTAAGATTGTGCCAAGTGAGACTTGATACTTTTATCTACCTAGTGTATGCTTCAAATTATGCCAATAATTTCTATAGATACTAAATTTGGCATTAATAGATATAGTTACCAATTAAATGAATTTTTTATTTAAATTATTTCAGGGTCTCTCGGAGAATAGTTAAGGTTTAAGTGTTAAACTTAAGATTATGTCCAGTGAGACTTAAAGTTTTAATCTACCTAGTACATGCCTCAAATTATGCCAATAATATGTATGAGTACTAAATTGAGCATTGGTGGATAAAACTATCAAGCAATAAATAATTGTTGTTTAGTTATATTTGCAATTTAGACATACATATATTATCAAATGAATTTGTTCATTTGATTTATCAAAATATAAGCCATGTGTAATGCTTCCATTTGATGGAACAAAGGTAATCGCAACTTGTTGCATAACAATTGGATGAATCGAAAAGGTAATACAAATATATTGAATTGTCATTAGCTAAAATCAATTCATGCAAATTGGATTGAATTCGATTCAATCTTTTTGCATGAGCTGGCAACTATTTGAGAAGTATTTGGCACTAATTAACTATTCGATTTGCTAACAAAATTAGTTTTGTTACTCAACAAATGAAAACAACTGTTGGCTTCATCTAATTGTCGAGTCATCAAAGACCACTTGTCAAAGTGGTCTTTTTTTATTGGCTTATTAAAATGCAATAGTTGCCTATAAATCAAAAAAATGACCGAGACAATGTGAATTGAATACAATTGTTAATTTTGCTTGAGTACGTTAAATGTTAACATTAAAAAATATTGAAAGTGTTCGAGAGACAAAAATAAATAGAAGAAAGAGTTGCTTCAAATATTTTAAAATAGTAAAGCTACCAATCTAGTTTGAGGAAGCCTACCTCGTCCACAACTATACTTATTAACGAGCACGCTTCAAGAGACTTTAATATCATTAATGTAATGAGATAGTATTATGTGTTATATTTTTGCTACGTTGCATAAGTGATATGCTATTATTAAATTGTTTAAACGCATACATTTACTTATTGCACAGTGCACACGCATATAACACCTAACAATTAGGATATATAAATTACCTATACGAGTCGACAAATCCTATATCTATGCACACCAAACTCCATGAGTATTGAACCATACCCAATGACACCCAAATGTCAGATTATGAAAGGTCTCTAACATGCATGGAATCAAAGCATGATGGATCACTTACAAGCCATGGCATTCAGGTCAAAGGACCACGAATACTACTTAACTCGAGAAAACCCTCCATTAATGGCTCTATGAGATGTCTATTAGAGGTCCTCGCGAGTCTGTTTAGTACCTAGTCATTACTAATTTCTTGTATGCCTCTATGAGTTTTTGCTAAGCCCATGATCTGCTAAGACTAACTGTTTGGACAATCTAGATAAAGACACACGGTAATCTGGAAAGAATATTAATCGACCTATGTCGACAACCATAGATCAAGAAGGATGTTTTCAAAAACATACTGCATAATGATATTTCTTAGCACCATTTGCAACTCTTTGTAACTATGTTATTAATAATATATTCCCAGGTCATTGTACCTATTTTGGACAAAGCTCATAACTCTTAGAAATGTTAACTTTTAGCACTGGCCTAAACTCTTTTAGATCTACAATGTCTGAAAAGTTACAAGCTTATAACCATATAATTAATAATCAACGATTAAACATAAATGTTAATTGTATAAATATTAAATAAATAAATATTCATACAATAATTAGAATGACACATAAGCACTATTCCTAACATCACATTCATTTCAGCATTGATGGAACACATTTTAGGTCTAAAAATCTCACCTTTAGACTACAAGAAAACACATTCAATACTAAGAAAGCATTTGGAGAAAGATCAACACAATCAAGTAAGGTTATTACTTGTAAGAGAAGCATTGGAGCTAAGGCTTGGGAAGATCATCTAAACATCATTTTTATTTTTGTTGATCTAAACTTGGTTTCATTATGTTTTATCTTGTATTCTATTTCTTGAACTTTATTATATTGAACTACATTCACTTGTCTAGGATTGTGAACTTGAACTTAACTATGTGCTCGTAAATATTTTAACTTTGAATGCATGAACTTTGTTTTTATTCATTTTGTTAATGCTTAATGCTTGCATTTGATCTAGCCAATCTTATGTCTGAACTTTGGATTCATTGAGATAAACTTAAAAGAGGCATATCATTAAATAGCCTAGGACAATGTGATATATGATTATAGAGTAGCATCTATAAGTTTCAATTAGGATAGGAATATACTTATTTGGCATGCATGATTAAGACAACTCGAACTTAATGAATTTTATTTAATTTCGATATCATAGGAATATAGATATTAGGTTGATTAGGCGATAATCGCTAGACCTTCAGAAGAGGATTGTAATAAGCCTAGTTTTGTTACCAATAATTAACTAAGGGATTGTCATTCAAAGCATATTCATAACAATCATGGGCTAAGGGATAACAACATATCCTAGACTCAATTTATATTATAAGTGTTGGAATTTGTATCTTGCTTAGTTAGTTGTTAATTTAGTGTTTAGTTTCATTATTAATTGAACCAGTGTGTTTCAATAAAAATAAGAGAATCAATTTTAGTACTTAAACAGAGTGAAGTACTAGTCCTCGTGGGATCGACACTCCTTACCCTTTATTACTTGTTAGCAATAACGTGCACTTACACTTAGGATAAGCATATATATTGCAATAACACACAATAGTATGATATCAACATGGTTAAGATCATAAAAAATATTAAAGCAATAAACCCTGTACTTCAATTTGAAATGCAAATTTAAAATAATGATAATTAGTAATATTTGGTTTATGTTATGAAAATCACCCCAATATATGTTAAACTTTCGCTTCTTATTTGCCATGACACCAACTAAGGATTTTTACTAGCATTAACTTTTCAAGTGCATTTAAATCTTCGACATCTCATTAAAATAAATATGTGAAGTTATGCTGAAAGAAGCACTGAACTTAAGTGTTACATTATAGAATGTCTTAAAAAATTTTATAATTGATAATGGCAAAATTGTCATATATTTTCTCATGCTTTTATTTTGATATTTCATTGTTTTATGAGAATAGATGGCTATTTACGTGCTTTATTGTTAATTGTAGGGACTTGAACGAAATTTAAAGAAAGAATGCAAAAGGAGCAAAAATAGGGACTAAAATGCAAAGTTTTCAAAGTATGTGTCCATCGCCCCAGCGCCACAAGGATTATCGCCCCAGCGCTGGAATAGTGATCGAAATAAGAAAAATGACCTGCTTAAGTCGCGTCTAGAGCCCTAGCGCTGAAGAGCCACCACGCCAGCGATATGTCAGCGCCTCAGCACTAATATTCCACCGCTTCAGCGGTGAAGGCTTTTTCACGCGTCGCCCCAGCGACAACTGCATAGTGCGCCAGCGGTAGTGCGAGTCCTAGTCCGACGAAAATTGAGATTTTTAAGCTCATATAAATCCCTATAAAAAGCCACTCGTTCCCAGCCTTCAAGGATAAATCCAAGACGACCCAAGAGCACCAAGAATACAGAGCACGAGTCTTGGAGAGCAATAGGAGTTTAATTGAAGCAACCTTAGAGAGAGACTTAAGGCGTTCTTTGGCATCAAGAGAATCTAGAGCAACATCAATCAAGAGCAATTCGACGTCTACATCGGTTTGCGATTGATTGTATCATATTTTATTTTTATTTTTATTGCTGTGATTCTCTTGTAGCTATGAACTAATTTATTTTTTAGGGTTAATATTTGAACTCAATATGTGCGCTTAAATTGCTATATCTTTTAGTATTTAATAAACTTAGTCTTTCATTATTTAAATTACTTGTGTTTAATGCTTCAATATATCTGGCCAATATATGGTGAATGAGTTGGTAATATTATTGATAAACTCGGAAGAGGAATCATAACATTTAGACCTAGGTAATTTGATGCATGATTGTAGAGTAACATTCAATGTTGTATATGCAAGTTTCAATTTAGGATATGAATATACCTAATTGGCATGTATGATCAATGAGACCTAATCTTAATGAATCTTAATTTATTACAAGTACCATAGGAATATAGGTATTTGGTAAACTAAGGTATACTTGCATGACCTTGGAAGAGGCTTGTGAATACATTAGTGTCTTGATCAATAATAAAGACTAAGTGAGTTAAATATTAGAAGATTAATCATTAAAAAGAATATTGAGGGATAATATTAATCCTAAGTTTTCTCTACATTGCTGTCACCTAAGTTTCTTTGCATTGTGTTTTGCTTTTATATTTCTTACATTCATTCTTAAATTTTTATTTATCTGAATAGTTATTAGGAAGACATAATTTTAGTAATTGGTTAAAAAGAAAACATTATCCCTGTGGGTTTGACATCCGACTTATTTAGTCTCTTTATTACTTGCATACGATAGTGTATACTTGCACTTAATTTTATGATATAGAAATATCGCATCAATAATCTCCTAGCTTTCACCCACTCCTCACAAGTGGATGGTCCAACCTAAGTTTTCCCATTTTAATTTGCTTGAAAATACGCCAAATAAAGGCTATTATTATCCTCCATAATTTTAATTTATTTTTGAGATTTTAATTCACTTTTTAACATTAAGTACGTTAAATTTCACCTAGTAGGTACATCCAATACCATAAGGCCATTACAATGATTTTTTTTTTCTTTTTTCACACAATTTGAATTTTGTCAATCTAGAAGGGGATGATCTAATGTCTTTATGCCCATTCTTTTTCTAATTTCTTAACTTTCTTTTGACATAATGATTGCCACATCATTTGTACTTGCATGATCAACTATTATTGTTAACAATTTTTTAATACCCTAATCGTGTAACAAGACTCAATGAGTTTATAAATTGTCTCCCCTTTGTGGTTTGATACTAAACCAAAATTTAAAATTCTCTTTTAATAACTTAATCCTTATTAATAAAATTGGTTGTGATCACCATATAGTTAATATTTTGTATTAAGGTCTATGTATCTATGGTAGTACTAACTTGTTGCCCATTTGCACACAAAATATTTTTCTACATAGTTTTTTTATTTGTGTTAGTTTTTTATTTGTGTACAACTGAAGTATATCTTTAAAATATATTCTTTTAGATGGAATATCCAATTCTGGACAAGCAACTCTACAAAACACTTTAAAACTTTCATTTACAAAATTATAAGGCATCTCATCAACAATGATCATTCTAACTAATATCTTTCCACATGCCTCCGTGTTAAATGCTAAAGGTACAACATCAATATTTTGTTGCTATTCACCCCTTCACCATCCATGTTTTGTTTCTTATAAGTTAATGTAGTTTGCTTGTCATCTATCACGCTATTTTTATATAGAAAATTTCAAAAATGGTCCCTATTTTAATGCATTAATCTTTGTTAGCCCCTCAATATATTTTTAATCTTTTATAGCCAGATAACATAAATTTGGACCATTTTACCCTAATTACATTTCGCTTGACTCTTGAGCTAGAATGGGCCATTTTGCTCCCCAAAAAACTCTAAAAAATCTTAGCAAATGAAGAAGTAGATCGACTATTTAAGCACTCACATTCAAAAGATTGGTAGCTAAAAGGACCAGTTGTGGAGTTGAAAATATGAAAATAGGCAAAAATTGACAAATTTCAAAGTTTGAAGTGTATTTTTGTGAATAATTAGTGAAAATAGTTAAATTTAGAGTTAAATGGGTGTAAAATAGTCGAAAATGGGCCGTTAGCCATGGCGTATATACACGTGCATACCGCTCATAAGAGAGCGGGCATGTTCTAAGCGCAGCGTGCACGCTTGTGTGGCACACCACATGGTGGCACGTGGGACAATTAAAAAGTTTTTAATAATTTTTAATTAAATATATTTAATTTGGTAATTAATTTTAGTTATTAATTAAATTAAGGTTAATTAATTAATATTTTATTACTAAGAAGTTAATTATTTTTTAAATATTTTGTTATTAATTTTAGTTGTTATTTAATAATAAATCACTATTAATTGCTAATTAAGATATTTAATTGTTTAATTTATTTATTTTAAATATTTAGTTATTTAAATATTTGTTATCTAATATATTTTTTCTTTAATTTAATTTAATTTAATATTCTATTTAATTTGTTGTAAATTTTATTAATTGTTATTAATTAGTTTAATTTATTTAATTATCTTCCCTTGCACTAATAAATTTATATTTTAGGAAGTAAAACGTGTTCAAATCATTTATAGTTCCAAAAAGTAAATTCTATTGAGCATTGGTGATGACTTAGTTGAAGTTGTAAGCCATATATACGCTATCAGACATAAATTGATCCTAAACAGGTAGATTTATTTAAGATCACATGTTGGGGTCATTTTTTAAATAGGCATTATATCTTATTCTCAAGAATATTTGTACACGAGGTATTGTTAAGACAAGTGCATACAAAAAATCTTTTTAAAGAATTGTAGTTTTCGAAATGTAACAAGTATATTAGATTCTCTCGTTTGAATTTTTATTTAACTACGGGATTGAGTATGAGATATTATCCTTTGGTCAAAGAGATGAACAAGAAACTTAAAAATATTTAGTGGGTTAACTATTTTAAAAAATAGGATGAAGATGACCTATAAAACTTAAATTTATGGTTCAGTATAGTAGATTTGAGTGGAGAAAATAACCCAAATGCACTAAAATTATGTCTTTTTATTTTTGATATTAATGATAAATCGATTTATTCCTTTTCTCTCCTCATTCAATGTTTGGTTAGTCAATTATTTTATAATTCTAATGAAATCCTATTCCACCATTTTGAGGAATTATTGGGTCATGAATCCTAATATACTTTCTTATAAATTTAAAATTCTCATATTACTTCTTATTAAGAAACTTGATTTTAATATTATATTTTAGTTAATTAAATATGCATAATTAATTTATCAATTATATAGCAAATTAAAAATCTAAAAATAAAAATAATTATTGTCACTGGTGAAATTTTGATGCCGATGATGGAAACTCGCTAGTGCTAGTTATAGAGTAAAAGATATCACTAGGAATGAAAAAAAACCTAAATTTTTCTTAGTCATTGTCAAAAAAGAGTAGTGGCATAGCCTAAGGTATGGTGAAAAATTGGGGTAATAAAAATATTTTTTTTCATCTAACGATCAGCACCTTATCTCTATGTTTTTACATCAAAATTATTTACAGATGAAAAGATGTCACGCCATTAAATGGATGCCCATCACAACAAATTGCCATCATCATTAATATGAGAATGTTGATTGAAAATAACCTTGAAAGGGGTTTAGAATCAAGCTAAGAGATTAGGAGATGTGAGAAATGAATTGGAGGAGAATCAGAGGTGAAAAGTTATCGCTAAGACACCTGGTTTAGGCGCTGTAGCGCTTAAGAGTGGAGTGTCGTGGCATCCAAAGTAAAATCTAGAGCATCGCAGTGCTAGCATTCCATGTCTGAGCACTGTAGTGCCCTGCGCGACAACTGTCTCCAATGTTCTCCTAAGTGCACTAGGGCTCCTTAATCTTGTTCCCACTCAATTTAGAGTTTTTCTAAGACATCTATAACATACATAAAGGCTTTATATTGGCTTGTAAACACATCACAACATAACTATACACAAGAGAAAAATCATATATTATAAGAGAAATTAATTGTGAGTGTAATTGAGAGTTAGTTCTTTATGAGCTTTGATATTCTTATAAAAAATATACTTTGTGAGTGCCTTATGATTTATTAATAAGAGAAGTGAGATCTAGATCTACCGTTGATGTAGGCAAATTTTTGAACCACGTAAATACTTATATTTTTTCTTCTACCTTTCTCTTTCTAGTTTATTGTTAATTGCTTGCTACAGCATTATATTACTTAGATATATTACTTTCGCTTCCATAAACTAGTATGCATAAGGTATCTGCAAGAGGAAGAGCCTCACATAGAGATAGAAAGAAGAAGGGCTCGAGATCAAAGTCCAAGAGCGCTTCTAGAAAGTGCTATTGCTGTAAGAAAGATGGACACTTCATAAAGGATTATCCGAAGAAGAAAGCAAAGGATAAGAAGATAGAGGCGGATGTTGCGCTTGCCTATAATGATAACTACGACTGCGCATAAACTTTAGTCACTATTGATGATAAGAACTCTGATCAATGGGTTCTTAATTCTGGTTGTACTATATGTGCCCACATTAGTCATGGTTCATCAATTTTAAGCCAATCAGTGGTGGTAAGATGTTAATAGGTAATGACTTAGCTTGTCAGGTAATGATAATTGGTAGTGTTAGAGTATTATTTGTTTCATTTATTATTCTAAAGTTTATGTTATCTCTTCTTCCATCTTTTTTCTTTAATCTTATTATGTCCAAGTAATTTTTATTTTACTAAGGTGAAAGGGTGAAATTCTTGGTAAGATAATAAGATATACTTCAACTCTTATTCTAGAATTTAAAGTTCCATTTTTAAGTTAAGCAAATTTATATATGATTTATTTATTTTGTTTTGCAATATTGATGCATTTTCTTGCAAAGTAGTATATTTTGATTCATTATAGACAATATTTATAGTTGGCACATTAAATTCTTGAAACCATTTATAAGATTTGGCGTAAATACCCTTTCTTGTAAAGTGTGAGTTGTGATTTATTATAGACAAATATAAAGATTGGCACAATAAATACTTAAATCCATTTACAAGATTTGGTGTATACTAATTAAAAAAAATAAATAAAAGTTAATATATAAATGTTGATGAACCTTAATTGATATATCTTTCGATTGGAACCTCTTTCATGTGAGGATTTCAATTGAGTTATAAAAAGAGTTGATCATATTCTTATTTCATATGCTAAGAGTTGATCCACTTAACCTTAGCATTCATTTTAATTGGTTATTTGAATTATTATTTGCAAACGTCTTATATTGCTTTATTTGTCTTTAGAATATTTATAGTTTACAAATTTTAATTTCACTTCCCTGTGGATCCACCCCGTTCTCACCGAGTTAATTATTATTTTGACAATCCTGCACTTGAAAATAAACTCCTATATTCTGGACATGTCACTACATAAAGACCTTGGGTCTGGGGCCTTTCAATCATCAATTCTCTCATCTTCTTCAGGTACCAATAAAGAGTGAATGAAAGAGTGAATGAAGATAGGCATAGAGAGAGGAAAAATAGATTTTTAGAGAAAGTGAGTGAATGTACTAAAAGATTTTGTACAATTAATCCCTATAATATATTGAGATATGTGTACTTTTGGCTTTATTGTTTCAACTCAGGAAATTAGACATAGGTTAAAGAGAATCGAATCACTATAAATTTTAGCGTTATTTCTCGATTTTATTTTTCTGCATGTTGGTTTTAAATTCTTGATTATTTGAGTCTTGTGTTGGACTGTAAATTTTTAACAATGGTATCAGAGCTGAAGGTTTGACTGATTAAAAAGAAGACTCAAGGATAAATTATCAAGAATCAAATAATGATAACCACTAAGTTTAAGGTAGAGAAGTTTAACAGGCAAGGAGATTTTAGTCTATGGGAAAAAAAAGATGAAAGCTTTGCTGGTGCAACAAAAGGTTTCTAAAACCTTACTGAAGCCAAAGAAGGAAGATAGGACTTTAGTAAATGATGAAAAGATAATAGAGATGGATGAAATCGCATTTAGCACCATCATCCTGCAACTATCTGATAATATATTATGGCAAGTTAATGAAGAGACCACAATAAGAGGAATTTGAGGTAAGTTTGATGACCTTTATATTTCTAAATCTTTATCCAATAAGTTTTTATTGAAAGAATGGGTTTTGAGATGGATCCCTTAAAAGGTTTAGAAGAGAATCTTGATTAATTCAACAGAATCTGTATAGACTTGGCAAACTTGAGGTAGAGAAACACAAGTCAGAAATCTTTGAAAAGTTCAAAGAGTTCAGACTTGAGGTAGAAAAAAAAATCGAGATATATGTCAAATGCCTTCGATTAGATTGAGGCGGTGAGTATATGAGCAGTGAATTCTCTGATTATTTAAAGGAGAATGTGATTCTAGCTCAGTATAGTCTTCCAGGTACTCTGCAACACAATGGTATATCAGATAGGAGGAATTAGACTTTATTGGATATAGTTCGATCGATGATGAGCTTCACCGATCTACCTGAATATCTTTGAGGTTATGCTCTGAAAACTTCTGCTCATATATTGAACAAAGTTCCATCTAAATCTATTCCAACCACTTCACATGAAATGTTGAATGGAAAGAAACAAAGTCTTAAATACTTTATGATTTGGGGATGTCCTGCTTACATAAAAGTTACGCAATAAGATAAACTTGTACCCAGGGGGTATAAGTATCAGTTTGTTGGGTATCCAAAGAATTCAATGGGATACCAATTTTATGATCTCGAGGAACGAAATGTGTTTCTTTCTCGATATGCTACTTTTCTTGAGAAAGAGTTTCTCATGGATCATAGAGGTTGTAGAAAGATTGTGCTTGATAAAGCCAATCATAACGAACATGAAAGTGAGATGGAACCTCAAAATCAATCGAGCGTAATACCCTTAACACACCCTCCACGTAGGTCTGAAAGGAGGTCTAGGCCACCTACTAGGTATGGTTAGATGCCTAAAGGTGCATTATGAGTTTTCTTAGTGGAAGAAAATGATCCTTTAACTGTAATACACGTGTAGTATATATATATATATATATTGATTGGTGGCAAAAAAAAAACAAAAAGAAAGATTTAAGAGGTGGTCGTCATATATATATATATGTTGTTTTGTTTTGCTTCGTTTAAAAAGAAGCAATTGAAACTGAGAAGAAAAGAAGCAAAGTTGAAATAGAGAAAGAAAAAAAGAAAAAGAGAAAAAGAAAAGAAGAAGAAAAGAAAGAAAAAGAAAGGGAAAGGAAGAAATTGAGAAGAAAGAAGAAGAGAAAGAGAGAGAGAGAGAGAAGAAAAAAAAAGGAGTAAAGAAAAAAATAAAATTTTTTAGGAAATTAGTTGGGTAGTTAAATTTATATCCAGTGATTTAGCGGGTAATAGTTTTACGATATTAGAATATTTATATTTTAATATTTATAATTCATATCGGTACTAATGATATATTTTTACACCCTATGATATAAGATCTGTGCCGATAACTAGTAGATCTCAGAATCCAGACTCAGCTCAGGATTAGCGCACTTTTGTGAGTGGATAGCTATATATATATATTTTATATATTTTTAATACAACAATTATGATTTAATTATACGTTATCAGATTTAGTTATGATTTATTTTAAAGAGATAAATATTTATGCTATTTAGTATATTCAGAAATGTTTTAGAATTTATTATAGTATAATTTATGATTACGTTCAGTACAGAAATATTTATTTTAGAACAATTATGCTTTCATGATATTATATAGTAGTAGTTTTTGAACCACCACATGCGTACCCTCCCCTTCAGTGTAGTTGCTCTGCGCATGCGTTAGACCAGTTTAGTTTGCTCTGCCCGAACGATGTAATATTTCACCGGGTTAGACCAGCTTAGATCCCCCGCTCTGCCTGTGCGTGAGTTACTCTGCCAGGTTAGACCAGATTTTCTCCGAGTACAAGTTTGGTGTGGTTTTCAGTATATATGTAGCATATGTTTACAGAGCTATGTTACACATATTCAGCTTGATAATAGATTTTATGATAATTTTCCCTTTTAGATTTTTAGATCCCCATTATTAAATTATGATTTTGTTTTGTTTTAGCACAGATTTTATGATAGCTCATACTTTCAGTACAAGTTTATTGATTACTCAGTATACAGTTTTATGATTATTTTATCTTACAGATTTATACGTGTACAATACATATAAAGTATATAATATTTTCAGAATATATCCACTCATTGAGCCACAAGCTCACCCTTTTTTCCCCTTTTCTTATTGTTTTCCATGTTGTCACAGGAATTCGTGCAGTGTGAAACAATCATCACATTTTGAGGTTGGCCCACGACACGCATAGCTGTATAAGTGTCTTAATCTGTGTAATTGTATATATTTTTGTATATTGGAGTACACATATACACTTTTTGTTAAGGTAGCTAGCCTCATTGTATCATATATATGAGTAAAGAGTATGTTAGTTACATGTCATCGCAGGATCCGCTTCGATTCTCGAGGAGGGCTCGGGTCGGGTCATGTCATTAACCTATAAGGATGCGATTAGACATCGACTCAAAAAAGTGGCAAGAAGCCATGAAATTTGAAATTGACTCAATTCATTACAATCAAGTCAGGGACTTGGTTAAGCGTTCTGAAAGAATAGTTCATATCGGTTGTAAATAGATTTACAAGCAAAAGCGTGAGCCCGATGAAAAAGTAGAGACTTTTAAAAACCGAATGGTTGTAAAAGGTTATTCTCAACAATCTGGGATCGATTATGAGAAAAATTTTACACCAGTAGCGATGTTGAAGTCAATATAAATTTATTGGCTATTGCTACATATTATAACTATGAGATTTAGCTCATGGATGTAAAGACGACATTCCTAAATGAGTATCTTGAGGAAGAGATATACATGGAACAGCCTGAAGGTTTTGCATCTAGCCAATCCACAGGTCTAGTGTGCAAACTGAAGAAGTCTATTTATGGGTTTAAGTAGACTTCCCGGAGTTAGAACCTTCATTTTAATGAGGTAATCAAAGGATCTAGTTTCATAAAAAATGATGAGGAACCATGTGTGTATAAAAAAGTTAGTAGGAGCATGGTTGTTTTCTTAATTCTCTACATGGATGACATACTGATCATTGGAAATAATATCGGTATGTTATAATCAATCAAGAGATATCTAAACAAAAAATTCTCTATGAAGGACTTGGGAAAGGCTTTCTATATAATGGGTATAAAACTTTATAGATATAGAGTTAGGAAGCTAATAAGACTCTCCCAACCATCATACATCGATAGTGTCATTGAAAGGTATAATTTTACTAATTATAAGACAGGCTTTCAGATATGGCATTCATCTTTTGAGAAGAATGTCTCCTTAAACGGAAGATGAAAGAGTTAGAATGTCTAAGATGTCATATGCATCAACTGTAGGCAGCCTAATTTATGCTATTATGTGCATGAGACTTGACATCAGCATGGCTGTAAGTGTTACTAGCTGGTATCAATCTGATCCAGGTGACAGCCATTTGATGGTAGTCAGATATGTCCTTAAATACCTTAAGGGTACAAAGGACAAATTTCTTATTTATGGAGAAAGTAATTTACAGGTTACGGGATACACAGATTCAAACTTTTCAGTCTGATCCAGATGATAGAAAGTCCATATCTGAATATGTATTTATCCTCAACGGTGTTGCAGTAAGTTGAAAGAGCATCAAACAGGGATCCACAGCTGATTCAACAACTGAAGTGGAATACATTGCAGCCTCTGAGGCAGTAAAGGAAACAATGTGGATATATAAGTTTATCGCCGAGCTTGGGATTGTCCCTGTCACGCCCCAGACCCAAAAGATCCGACACACGACATCACTTACATTCATTCACTGCATGTGCACTCATAAATAATATTACACAAAATTTTCAACTTTCATTCAACACAGAAATCCTTAACAAGTTGCTAGTAAGTTCAACACTAAAATCAACCATAACCTAACATATAAATATAAACTTCTCTTGATAATATTTAAACATTCATTTCAATTTCTTTCAGAATTATAGCAATTGAATTATGACTGGGACAATTATTAAACCGGAGATACGCAGAGTTTTCTCAGAGATTAATACTCTACTACGTCACCAGTAGCAACTTTGTTACCGGGAGCCCAGAATATATCAATTGCAAATTCTTACTTAAAATCATCCAATAACCACACTTTATAAAACTTAAACCAAATCCAATCCACACACAATGAAATAATACATAAGTATTTATTCAATAGGGACAAACCAAATATCCTATCCCACGTGTCCCCAAATGAAACACACAACAACCTAGCAACTTAGGGAACCCAAGGAACAGCAGAAGCCTTGCCAAATCCGCTAAGCACACATGTACCTTATTTACCTGAAATCACCATAAACTATAATGAGTATAAAACTCAGTAAGCATATTAGTTTTTCATACATCAAATACAAATACATATATGTACACAATGCATATGTATGATATGCTGTGATCAATCAAAATCATAATCTTATCAAATCACATATCATGTAAGCGCTTACACATTCTTTCAAAACACATAATAGGAATACCATTACTCGACTACTACTTAGTAGGACTTACATATCACATATCACATAATGAGCCAAATGTCACTCGTAGGTGACATACCGTATGAGAGGAATAGTACAAGTGAGGTCTTTAAATCACACATATATAACGCTTATGCCCGAAGGTAAAAGCCAAACCCTCACCCTGATCATCGGTGAGTCCTCTCACATGTACCAATACGCCACCACACGAATGTGATGACTCACACTTCCTTTAGGTACCAATAGGATCCTCCCTACATACGGAATACATAACATATACCAATCCCGAAGGAAAGGCCACACATAAAGGCTCCACAAATCACATAAAATGCCTACTAAGTTAACAGTGAGTTCAAGTACCCTCAAATCACAAAATATTTCTCATGGACATATTACACTTCAAAAGCTTTCTTTGTTAAATGCATCTTATTTTGGAAAGCTCACTTTCAAAAACACATGTATGTCCATGCTCAATGTCAATGCTCACATTCATAAACATATATTCACATTTCATATCAAAATATACTTTGACATATCATAAACATATTCTTAACCCCATTTACAAAATCATACAAAACAATTATTATGTTTATTGTGATTCCAGTAGTAAGTCTAGTATACTTACCTCTTAGCACTTACAGCTACAAGGCTTAAATCTCCTTAACCTATCAATGGAGATAAATCCTTTCATAAGCCTCACAATTCACACAAATACTTAAATAGCTTACAAAATTATACACAATGCATTTAACACATCAAATTGGTCTAAATACTTGATTTCTCAAAACTTGTCATTCTGACCACTTACACTTAACAAAATTTTCTAATACATCAAATGATGTCCAATTACTCCAAAATCAGAATATACCATACTTGACTCATATATCCTTCTTATATATGAATATTATATCAAATTTCCTACACAATCCATTCCATACACACCATCGAATCTAAACTACAAACCTGACAGGATCAAGATACTTACTGAACAGTATTCAATCTCCCAATTTTATAAAATCATATACTAACTCAAAAATTATAAAACTACCACATAATTACTCTTAACACATATCTCAGTCCATGATAAATATTTCACTTCCAAATCACTGCCAAAGTATTTTAAAACTATTTTATTCTATAACTTTAAAAATCTGTTAATCAAATATTGCAATGAGCTGATACACTTTAAAAATTCATAACACTTCAACCACATTGATCTAAATTCTCAATTCCGAGTATATCATATTAGACATATAAAATTATCATATTCCACAAATTCATAATTTTTGAAGATCATTCAGTAGGACAAAAATTATTTTTCACTGTACTATACTGTTTACACAGGAAATTTCTAGAATTTTAGGGTTATTTTGGTAAATTCACTATAAATTTAATTTCCAGAATTTTCAATCGATTCAAAGTCTCAGATGATTCTTAACATGTCTAATTTCATATACTCAAAATTCAAAACCAGAATCGAATCACAACAATTTATAAAATTCCTAGATCAAGAGACTATCAAGCAGAAATTTCACAATTCATCATAATTTATCAAGCTATCTTATAGATCATCATCAATTCTCACAATATCATACGAAATACATATCAAATCCTCAATTATACATATTTTCAGAAATCAAAACTTAAAGAAATTAACTTAATTAACAACAATAAATTGATAATTAGTTGTGATATACCTCTAAAGATCCAAAATTCCAATTTCTTCTTCTTTTTCTTCTTCTTCTTCTCTTTCTCTCTCCTCTATTTCTCTCTTCTCTCTCTTAAAATGGGTAGCTCGACCAAAATGAGAGAATTAGGGTTTTTAAAAGTGTATTTTTATACTAAGTGGCTAATTTTTAGTATTTACAAATTTACCCCTAAAACTTTCAAGGTATTACAATTTGGTCCCTAAAATAAATCTAAAGTCTTGCAATTAAACCCAATGCTAATTGTATGACTTTAACCTATACAAACACTACTAATAACAATATATAAATCAAGTATTGCTTACATACAAATAAAATACGTATATTTATAAATATAAAAATATTTATTCTTACCGTTGTGGATACTGGTTACTACAGTCCCAAGCTCAATAGATTCTATCCCTTTATTTTTTGACAACAACGAAGCTATTACACAAGCAAAAGAGCCAAGAGCGTACCAAAGATCTAAACACGTAGAAAAGAAATACTACATAATTAGAGAAATCTTGGCTATAGAAGATGTAATAATTTATAGAGTTGACTCTATAAATAATGTAGCGAACCCACTGACTAAGGCCTTAACTCTAAAGGTGTTTGAGAAACACATAGAGTCTATAGGTATAAGATACCACTATGAATGACATTAGAGCAAGGGGGAGTTTGTTGGGAGTTGTGCTCACATGTCATCCCATTGTTATATGAAAAGTTTAGTTTGTAATATTTATACAGTTCATTATTTGTTAAATCGCTAATTACTATTATTAAATGGTTCAATGCTTATGACGCTACAGACATTATATGATCTGAAGGAGTTCATATTTGGTTTAAAGAAGTTTAGATCAATGCCAAGAGTTAGCATCACTGAAAATTATAAATGTTAAAGAGTTAGCATGTTATATTAATGAGTGAAGTTTAAAAGTTAGAATCTTGTCTGTGACGGTACAAAGACCTGAGAATACATTAGTATTAATATAGTTACAATAGGTACTAAGAAATGTTATTATACAAGTCTATTATCAAATTATATATTCTTGGTCTTCATTCACCAATATAAATCTATCGGCAGAATCCTTTTACATAGATCAGTGTATACTATACCTAGATGGTCTAGATGGTTGTTCTTAACTAACCATAGACTTACTGGAAGTTTGTATAGCATACAGGTGTTCAGTAAGGACTGAATACTGAACAGACTCAACGAGGACCCCAATAGATATCCCATGAAGCTGTCAATGGAAGGTCCTCTTGAGTTGAGTAGTATACGTAGTCCTTTAACCTGAGTACCACGGTAGGCTTGTAAGTGATCTATCATACTTTGGTTCCACATATGTCACGAACCTTTCATGGTGTGACCGCTGGGTGTCACTGGGTATGGTTCGATGCTTATAGAGTCTGGTGTATACAGATATTGAATCCATCAGCTCACATGGATGAGTTAATATATCCAGATGCTCAGAGACTGTATCTTAGAAAGTCTTATGGCCGTAAGCAACAAACTCAGGAAAAGAGTTTCCTACAGGGTTAAACAATATTGTAAAAGTGTTTGCATATATTGTTTATTAAGATACATGTCTGGAGATAAGTTCACGGATGAGCATATAGGGATTTGACGGTAGTGATCTATATCCCTGCTCTTCCAGGATATAATTGGTGGAAGGATTTTACGTATGCGCTATGATCTCAACTTGTATGGTCTACTGCATTAATTTGTAATATCCGTGACGTGTGCGTAGGGCATCGATCTCGGACTCATAGAATAGTTTTGTTTGACAAATCAGGAGTGGACCTAGAGAGTCCCGCAATATGAAGTGTACTCGTTGTGCATTAGTGTAGCGTACCGGATTGAATAGTTTGATTTAAAAAATTTCCGCAGATCGGACATTTACTTCAATTTTCCTTTGGTCGTGCACGTGTCAAGACTTAAGAGTTAAGTACATCATTAGTTAACACCTAGTTGTTGACCAATGGGATATTGACACATAGCACAAGTGGGCTAATTATTATTTGATTTAAAAATTACCAAAATGACCTTATTTGTTGGACAAATAATATCATTATTTTATTCATTAAAATGTTTATTGAATAAAATAATAATAAATATATATGATATTATTATTTAAATTGAAATCAAGCAATTAATTTTTTATTTAAATTAGAATGTGCTTCTATCATGATTTAATTATTTATTTAATATTATTTAAATAATAAGATAAGTATAAATGAGTGGCATTTTTTAATGGTAGGCCTTAAGATATTTCTTAATAATGAGAAAGTGTTTTATCATTTGGCCTAGATTAAGGCTAAGTTCATTTAAATGATTTTCTATTTTTTTTTATTATTTTTATTTGGTTTATTGTAAATAATAATAAACAAAAACTAATGGCAAACATAATGGATGTCATTAAGTGAGAAAATGAAAGATAATGATAAACAAAACACTAATGGCAAACATAACAATGCCATTAGGTGAGAAAAAAAAAATAAACAAATAAAAGAGCGATTAGTTGCTTAATTAATCATCAAAAATTCGTGTGAGAGGTTAAGGGAATGGTAGAGAGAATTTTGAAAAGTTAAGTGTTAGAAATTCTCTCAAGTGTTGAGAGCAAAAATATCTCTTATATTTTTTCTTTTATTTTTGGTCACCCATACTATAAGGTAGAAACAAGGATTCAAGAGTTGAATCATTTGTTGGAAAAGCTGCTATTCTAGCTTCCTCAAGCCCACCGTGTTGAGGAACTAGAATTGTGAACGGGTTGCTTCAAGGTGGGTACTTCGGTTCGATAATATACTAAAGGCTTGACAAGGTACTATTTCTCAATCTTGAAGTATTTTATATTTATGAGATAACACGTAAAGTTTATTTGTGTTTATCATTATAAAATTTGTATTCCGCTCATTCGCTGCGCATGTATGTATGTGAAACATATGCTATATTTGAATGATAGATATAAACTCAAATGTATACACACTAGGTTTAAAATCACGCATATAAATACACATGCAAAGTGATTGGAATTGGGACTATACCAATTAAGATGCAGGATGGAAAAATTAGTATCTTGAAGAATGTAAGGCATATTCCCGAACATAAGAGAAACCTAATTTCACTATGAGTTCTAGATGAATAAGAATATACTTGCAAAATTGAGAATATGCGAATAAAAATTTGTAAAGGTTCCATATTAATAATGAAAGAAACCGAACAAAAAGGCCTTTATATTATATAAGGAGAAACAATCACTGAGAGCACTACAACTGCTGCACATAAGGGATATGAGGAAGTTGAACAATATCATAAAAGACTGGGCACATCAGTGAGATAGGATTGTTGAAATTAGGCAATCAAAGATTAATTAGTACTGATAAAATCACAATGCTGGATTTAAGTGAACATTGCATTGGAAAAAAAACACAAGTTAATTTTTAAGCCAAGCACAAACAAAGCTATTGTAGTTCTAAAATATGTACATGCTGATATATGGAGACCTACAAACTCAATAACTTATGGAGGCAACAAGTATTTTCTTTTTTTAATGGATGACTACTAAAAAAAGGTATGGATTTTCTTACCTAAATCTAAGGATGAAACTTTAATAAATTCAAAAGTTGGAAACTATTTATTGAGAGACAAACAGGAAAGAGATTAAAGAAACTAAAGATTGACAATGTTTTAAATTTTGTAAAATACTATTTAAAGACTATTGCAAAGAACATAGAATAGTGAGGCACATGACAGTTAGGTTCACTCTTAGTAAAATAGAGTTATTGAAAGAATTAACATAACTATCTTTAACAAAATTAGGCACATGTTTCAAATTTGGGACTGTCTAGATAGTTTTGGGGATATGCATCAAGTTTAACCTGCTATTTTATCAATAAAGAGTCCTTTAAGTGTTTTGAATTTCAAGACACTTAAGAAACTATGGATAGGGAAGCCTCTGAGCAATAATTATTTAAAAGTGTTTAAGTCCATCTGTTGAGACTTGCTATCCTTTTTATGTATGAATATTTATTTTATATTTATACTATTATTATTTCATTAAATCGCTAATTATATTTTATATATGGTAAGATACTTGTAATGTTTCAGACATTGTATAATCTAAAAGAGTTCAGATCTAATCTAGAGGAGTTTAGATCAGTGCTAAGAATTAACAACGCAGACAATTATAAATGCTAAGAGTTAGCCCTAATAAGAGTTACTAGGTTATAAGAGTTAGTGAAATCTAAAGAGTTAGAGCCTTGTATGAAATGGGACAAAGACTGAAGAATATATTAGTAATGACATTATTGCAAATGGTGCTAGAAATTGTTGTTATCCAAGTATGTTCTCAAACACTATATTTTCAATTTATCTTCGTTGATAAAGGTCTGTAGTGAAGACCTTATTATATATAGATCAGTGTATGTCTATATCTAGATGATCTAGATGGTTAGTCTTAGCAGACCTTGAGTTTAGTAGAAGCTCATATAGAGATAGAGGTATTCAGTTATGACTGAATACTGAAAAGACTTATGAGGACCTCAAATAGACATCCCCTATAGCCGTCAATGGAGGGTCTTCTTAAGTTGAGTAATATTCATAGTCCTTTGACCTGAACGCCACGGTGGACTTGTGAGTGACATACCATATTTTAGTTCTTTACATGTCAGAAACCTTTCATAGTTTGACTGTTGAGTGTCATTGGGCATAATCTGATACTTATGAAGCCCAGTGTGCATAGATATGGGATCTATTAGCTTATTTAGATGAGTAATATATCATAATGCTCCAAGATTATGTTTTATAAAGTCTAATGGCCATAAGCAGTTATACCTGGAAAAAAAAGTTTTATCCTAGGGATAAATAATATTGCAAAAGTATTTATGGATATTATTTATTGAAATATAAATCTAGAGATAAGTTTATGGTCGAGCATATGGAACTTGACGGTGTTGATTTATATCTCTGCTCTTCTAAGATATATATGATGAAGGGATTATACAAATATGTTATAACCTCAACTTGTATGGTCTAACACGCCATTTTATAATATCTATAACATGTATGTGAAATATTGTTCACGGACGTATGGACAAGTTCCATATGAGAAATCGGGCGTGCACCTACAGAGTCTTACAATATGAAGTGTACTTGTTGAGCACTTGGGTAACATATTGGATCAAACAGTTCGGTCTAAAAACTTCTAGCAAACCAAAATATGTTTCAGGATTTCTTAGGTTGTGCACTTGTCAAGACTTAAATGTTAAATACATCACTTAATTATTTGACAAGAGTTGTTAACTAATAAGAAATTAACAAGTGGCATAATTTTGGCCAATGAATTATTTTACCACGAATTTACACATTTACCTTGCTAGAAAAATACTAATAAGGTAAAAGTAATTATTCAAAAATAGTTTTTGAATAATTAATATATATATTAATAATTTATATATTTAATTGTTATTATTTTATTGATATGTGGAGCAAACACTTATATAATGCAATGAGTGATGTTTGCCAACAACAACAATAATAATGTAATAATGCAATAATGCATCATGGTAGGAAATATAAATCATTAAATAATGCAAAAAAACATTATATTTTATAATGCACAAATGCATGCCCGACCATTTTTGGTGGAATAGTAAAAGTGGTTGAAAGTAATCAATCATCTCCACTTATGTATGTTTATTGTAGGCCATGAAATGCATTAATTAAATAGAATCAAAATTGGTATCATTCATTGATTCAAAAGGGAATCATTTAGCCATGTGAGGGAAGGGAAAGTTGAAAGAGTTTTTGTTAAGTATCTTCTAAGTTCTAAATAAGGAGTTGTAAAAGTAACAAAAAGAGAAAAGATTAAAAACATCATATTCTTTCTCATCACTCATAAGAAATAAACACCATAAGAAATAAAGTGTTTTAAGAGTTAAAACACCAATTGCTGAAAATTTATGACTGCTATTCTAGTTTCACAATCCTATCGATTTATAGTTGTAAACTAGAATTGTGCAACAATACACTTCAAAATAAGCTCAAGACTTGGAGATTAGAGTTCTTGAAGAATTGGAAAGTTACATTCAATCTAGGTGAGTTTACTTACTTGTTATTAAGTTTAATTAATATATGATCATATATGAGATATATGTGTTTGATTATGCTATATTGTATATATATTGTATGAGATACTTTCGCTGTGTATATAAAAATTTAAAATTATACGTTCACTCTACACATCATCACTCACTTAAGAACATCGTCTATGCACACTATAATATTGGTAAATTAGAGCTCATGTCCTAAAAGTGTGTACTCTTTTGGTATCCAGAAGGGATAAAGGGATATTAATTATGATTAAAGGATCTAAATAGGGTTAAAATCATTGTTAGCAAAGATGTTATATTTAATGAATCCAATATGCCATACCTAAAAGAGAAACAAGATAATAACATAGAAAAAGAAAAAAAGAGCTTCAAATTGAAGTGGAATTGCCAACATCTAAAAATATCATATGAGCTATTTGAAGCAGATCCTAAAATTAGTTTATCAAAGATAGAGAGAAAAGGCAAGTAAAACTCCCATCTAAATTTGCTCCTTATGATCTAATTGCTTTTACTTTATGGACAGCTTAGGAAAACACTGAAACTGAACCAAATACATACAAAGAAGCTATCAACATCAAATACAAAGAAGAGTGGTTGTCTGCTATATAGAAGAAAATAAACTCTCTCATTAGCAATAAAACCTAGATATTATTCACAAGATCTTCAGTGCACAAATTGGTAGATTGTAAATAGATTTAAAAGGTTAAAAAAAAAGGAAACACATTAAAAGATTCAGCCAGATTTAATGTAAGATTTGTGGCTAAAGGTTTCTCATAGAGAGAAGGAATAAACTATACAAAGATTTTCTCACCGGTGAAGACTGCTTTCTCTAGTAGTATACTTTGACTAGGAATTATAACAAATGGATGTGAAGACTGCTTTCTTGAATGGTGAATTAGAAAAACCCATCTATATGAATCAATTAGAAGGATTCGAAGACTTTAGCAAGCTTGATTAAGTATGCTTGCTGAAAACGTCTCTTTATGAATTGAAATAGTCACCTAGGCAATGGAACAAAAAGTTTAACTCTTTTGTTACCTCAATAGGGTTTAAGAGGAGAAATTATGACACATATATCTACTTTAGATGTTATGGTACTGCTTTACTGGCATGAAATTGTCTGTTTTGGGTCTTTACAGTTTTGTTCCTAGAGTGCCCATACACCCTAAAAGGCCTCTTACCAATGAAGGCAGCCCACCCCTTTTAAACCTAGCGTCTCTCTTATGCTTTGTCGATATGGGATTTGCCTAAGGGTGTATTCACACTCCATTTCGGGACTTAGTGTCCTTACTGAGGCACACACTGAGGTTTGCCCTACCACCGCTCAAGAGGACATGTGAAGCAGCTCTGATACTATATGTCATGATACTGCTCCACTGGCACAATATTGTCTATTTTGGCCCCTACTAGACCCTTACGATTTTGTTCCTAGGGTGCCTATACACCCTAAAAGGCTTTGTACCAATAAAGATAGCCCACCTCTTATAAAGTCAACATCTCTCCCGTGCTTTGCGGATGTGGGATTTGCCTAAGGGTGCATTCACTCCATTTTTTGGGACTTAGTGCCCTCACTGAGGCACACATTGAGGTTTGTCCCACCACTGCTCAAGAAGACACGCAGAGCCACTCTGATATCATCTGTCATGACACTACTTTACTGGTATGATATAGTCTATTTTGGGCCCCACTGGATCTTCACAATTTTATTTCTGAGGTACCTATACACCCTAAAAGACTTTGTACCAATGAAGGCAGCTCACCTCTTATAAACCCAACATCTTTCTTGTGCTTTGCCAATGTGGGATTTACCTAAGGGTGTATTCACCTCTATTAGTGCATCATTAGGCAAATCCCACATTGACAAAGCACGGGAGAGATGTTGGGTTTATAAAAGATGAGTTGCCTTCATTAGTATGAGGCCTTTTGGGGTGTGTGGGCACCTTAGGAACAAAATCGTGAGGGCTCAATAGAGCCTAAAGTGAACAATATTGTGCTAGTAGAGCAGTGTCATGACAGATGATATTAGAGCGGCTCTACGTGTCCTCTTGAGCAGTGGTGGGACAAATCTCAATGTGTGCCTCAGTGAGGGCACTAAGTCTTTAATTATTATGTGAAAAGGGAGAAGATTGAGTATAAGGAAAGTGTGGTCTTAGTTGGCATATTTAACACCACATCTACTTAATGTTGAGAATTGTATTAAAATTTTGAAAGACTTTTGATATAATGGCATACGATGATCCTTTATATGGGAGTTGTTTGTTAAAGAAGAAAAATGAAATGAGAAGACAAAGGCCATTAGTCAGCCCAGTATGGGAGAATGTTAAGTATTTTGTGTTATTTTTGTAATCTTTTTATAAAGCGACATTAAAATTCAGTGCTTTATTAAATATTTCCTCTACATAATACTTCAATGAGATTTGCATGATACATTTTCACTTAACAAAAATGAGTAAGAGTGATGACTTTTTCTTGGAGCTATAACAGATAAGATAAGGTTAAAGTTTGATAAAAATTAGGAATCTAAGAAGAGGATTAACAAGATTTTGATAATTGGTACTCTACTTGATCCACGACGTAAAATGTAGTTCGCTGGATTTAGTTTTGCAAAACTCTTTGGTGATGACGATGTAAGAATTGAAGAAATAAAGCGTCTCAACAATGAGTTATTGTTTAGGCTTTATGAAGCCTACACTGTATTGCATGTCAAATCCTCTAATGCTACTAGTACTGTTGTTAGTGGTAAGAGTAGTAGTACTAGTAACATACTTGTTTCATAGTCACAAGTATCTAGTAGCCCCTCAACCTCACTAGTTTGAGATGTTATGCAGTACGATGATCCTTGGAGTGAATACATCAGGCTTGTAGATGATGATAATGATTTAGAAGAAGTGCATGAGGTGAAAAAATACTTGATGGATAAACTTGAAAATCATCGCAACTCATTTTTTAATATTTTGCAGTGGTAAATGTTGAATGCTGAGAGATATTCGGTTTTGTCACGTATAGCTAGAGATGTGTTTGCTATACTTGTATCTATTGTGGCCTTTGGGTCAGCTTTCAGTATCAAAAGTCATATTCTTGATTAATTCCAGAGTTCGTTGACTTCAAAGTTAGTGGGGGGATTAATATGTGAAAAAATTGAATATGATATTTGCTTTTGGTTGATAAAGCAAAGCGAAAAGAATGATTACTTGCATTTGTTGAATATTATGACCAATTGGAAACATGTAAAATAATGTGAATTATTATAACAAAATTTAAATGTTTATACTTATGCTTTACATTTTTACTTTTTTTTTTTGTGGAGACCTTGCACATTTGTCGATGGAAGAGCGTCGAGCACCAAAACCACATCAGCAATATAACATGTTATTCATATTTACTTTGTTGGTACTAAATTATTAAATTTTGGACTCTATGTTTGATTTGATCTGTATCGCTTTTTAGTATGTTATTATGTTGTATTGTAGTTGGTTATGAATGTGAATGTTAATGTGATTATTGGTATTTGTTGGAGTTGTAAAGTTAGATTAAAGTTGCTAATTAGTTCAATGAGATGGTGGAATCAAATATTTGAAATTATATTGAAGTATTACAAGCTTATAATATTTAGCAGGTTATTATAATTCAATGAAATGTCTAAAACTTAAGGGAGATTCTATCAAAATTTTCTTAAAAACAAATAAACATATTTTAACTCGAAATTTGATTTACAATTACAACATTTTACATAATGAAATTTAGAACGAATCGATTTCAAAATTAATCAAATTATAATATTGAACGTAATTTAAATTCAAATCATAAGTTTTTACGTAATTCATATCCATTATATTTAACGTAATTGAAATCGAAACAATATTTCAAATTATAATATTTAATATATTTTAACTCGAAATTGGATTTATAATTACAACATTTTACATAATTGAATTTGGAATAAATCGATTTCAAAACTAATCAAATTATAACATTTAACATAATTTAAATTCAAATTAAATTTTAAATAATAACATTAACATAATTAAATTTAAAATAATAACATTTAATGTAATTGAAATTGAAACAATATTTTAAATTATAATATTTAACGTATTTCAATTCAAAATTAAATTTTGTAATTACAATATTTTACGTAATTAGATTTGAAACAAATATACCAGAATCAAAGAAGATCACTTGACCAAAAACAAATGAAGCTGGCTTGGTGCAAGTACCAGGTCAACCACATGCTGAACAGCTTAGACATTTTGACCAGGTACTATTGCGAAAATAGAAATAAGACTTAGACCAATAAGGATGAAGTATGTTATAAAGAGACCAACTCGGTCGGAGATGCCGAACTGCTGAGACAGCAAAAGTTTAGCTAAACTACTACCGAGATGAGCAAAAAGCAATCAAGTTTAATATGGAAACAAGTTTAAAGAGGAAATCAATGTTACAAAGGAAACATAGTTAAGGAAAAGAAAATTTGTAATATCTTTAAGAAAAAATCCCTCAAATCACACCAAAAGATTAGGATAACCTAAAATTAGCAAGAGTTACCCAACTCAACCACGACACCGGCGAAGACAAGCACAAGAAATATTCCCTGAAAATCGATACTATAAATAGGTGAGAAAACTACAATAGAGGAGACTTCAGAGCCTTCTTTTAGTACTAAATTCTTTGTTCTGGCTTCAACGCTTTTCTTCATCGGCATATTTTCGACATTCTTCTTATTTTCCTCCCAAACCTCACCAAAATAGCATTTTTTTAACTTAAACATCAGAGAGTTTTTGCCGGACCTCACTCCGTGAGGCCTTAATGATAGTTTCAAGTGTTTTTACCAATGTTTGATTGTCAGTAGAGGGAGAAGGATCCAAATTTTAGCCTATGAGTCTAATAAGATGAAATCTAACGTGTTAATTCTCAGAATAATAAAAATTCAAAGCTCATTGACTAAAAAAATTATTTTTTTCAATCAACAGAAACAATTAGTAGCTATTCAAATAAAAGCAATAAAAGATGAAATCAATAGATTAAAAATACCAACAACCTCAAGTTGATTGGTCAAAATTTAAGTCACCACCACCATGGAATGATGTGACCAAGATTTAAATGGCAATTGTATGGATCACAACCAACGATAGCAACAAGTACAACAGAAACAGTAAAATAAATCGAATTAAAGTTAAAAGACAAGATAGAAGATGAGTGAAGTGAGGAAATTGCTTGAAGAATTATTTATGGTATTGTTGAAGCGGAAGTACACAAACAAGCAAAATTACCCAAGCAATATATGCAGAACAAGTAATTAAGGAATAAATAGAAAAAAGGGGTAGAAAAAGAACACACAAAGAATTACGTGATTCGGCAACTTGCCTACATCCATGGCGGATCAAGATCACACTCTTCTCTTATTATGAATCACAAAGCACTCACAAAGTATGCCTATTACAAGAAAGATAACAAAGAAAAACTCACTTTTGCTCTAGAGATTTTCTCTCACAAAGAACCACAAAGATTATTGATGATCACTTAGATTATATTTTACAAGCCAATTGAGAGCCTTTATATAGGCTTTAGGACGTCCTAGGTTTACCCTAAACATGTGAGAGTCGTTTTAAGGAGTCCTGAAGCAAGTGTGAGACGATATAAGGAAGTTTTCTTATTTCGAGATACTGTTCCTGTCTCCAACGCCGCGGCGTTGGTGCGCCCGTCTGAGTGCTACGGCACTCGTCCCTTGGCGCCGCAGTACTTAGTTGCTGGATTAGACGCCACGGCGCCCACTCCTGGTCGCCGCGGTGCTGGCGCCTGGTGCGCCCCTGTTCATTTTCCACCTCCTTTCGCATCCGTCTTCAATCCGTGCGTACTCTACGCACTTGACTTACTCTCCAAATCATATCCCGATGATTTTCAATTAATATTCTCATAAATCCCCTCATTAATTCAAAATTATCCACAAAGTAGTGACTTCGGTTAAGTCCTTGCATAGGACGAACTTAACCGAGGGCAGTGACTTAGTCAACATATCAGCAGGAATTTTAGATGACGATATCTTTATTAGACTAATTTCACCACCTTGAATAATTTCTCGAATGTAATGGAGCCTCACATTAATTTATTTTGACCTCTTGTGGAACACTTGGTGCTTGCTTAGGTGTATGGCACTCTGGCTGTCATAATAAACACCGGTGTTCACATCTTCACTAGCCAATATCTCCGTACATATGCCTTTTAACCATACGGCCTCCTTGATAACTTCACCAACAGCTATGTACTCTGCCTCTGTGGTAAAAAGTGCAACCACATATTGTAGAATTGATCTCCAACACACACTACACCCAAACACTGTGAATACGTAGCCCGTCAACGATCTTCTCTTGTTTAGATCACCTGCATAATTTGAGTCTACATACCCTCTTACCATTTTATTGTTGTCCTCATCCCTCTTATACATCAACCCGAGATTTGACGTCCTCTTGAGATATCTCAGAATCCACTTTACTATAAGCCAGTGATCTTTACCTGGATCTGCTATGTATCTACTCACCACACTCACAGCCTGTGCTATGTTTAGTCTTGTGTAAACCATTGCATACATGATACTCCCTACAGCGCTTGCATACGGTACTTTATTCATCTGCAGTTTCTCTTATTTAGATGTCGACGACTGTGCTGCTGAAAGTCTGAAATGCATAGCCAAAGGAGCAGAGACAACATTTGCGTTAGACATACCAAACTTCTCCAAAATTTTGACTATATATCACTATTGGGACAAGAAGATAACACATCTTCTTTCCTTCACAATATTCATACCCAAAATTCTTTTCGCTGCTCCCAAATCTTTCATTTCAAACTCGCCACTCAACTGCTTTTTGAGCTTCTGTATTTCTTCCATATTCTTGCATGCGATTAACATATCATCAACGTATAGAAGCAAATACATCATCCCACAACTTATGTTCTTGAAGTACACGCATCCGTCATACTTGCTTCTACTAAAGCCACAAGCCATAATAAAATCATCAAATCTCCTATACCACTGTCTAGATAATTACTTTAACCCGTATAATGACTTCTTTAGCAAACAAGCAAGATTTTCTTTTTCGGGCTCTTCAAACCCTTGCGGCTGTGCCATGTATATTGTCTATTCAAGCTCTTCATGTAGAAAAACTATCTTTACATCCATCTGCTTTAGATGTAAATCAAGATTTGCACATATGACTAACAAAAATCATAATAGATGCGTGCTTGACAACTGGAGAAAATATCTCATGAAAATTGACTCCCTCTCTCTGAGTAAAACCTTGTGCTACTAACCTAGCCTTAAATCTTGTAGGCTCAATCCTCGGTATCCCCTCCTTCACCTTATACACCTACTTGCACCTGACTAGCTTCTTTTGAGGTTTCTCCACCAACTTTCAGGTATTATTCTCCCTAAGAGAATTAATTTCTTCTTCCATGGCTTGCTGCCATTCTTTCTTGTTTTCACTCTTTATAGCCTCGCCATATGTCCTAGGCTCATCATACCCAAGAGTGTAAGCAGAATTAAAAGCATAAGTAACTAAGTCTGCTTGTGTATACCTGACTGGTGGGTTAATCGTTCTCCTTAGCTTGTCTCTGGCTAACTGGGACTCTTCAAGTTCCATATCAGGAGTCTTAATCTTTCTTTGGGTGGACTTGGAGGAACTCGCAGGTGTTCTTGGATCATCTTCAAGGATCTCCTCGTTGAAGTGTTGATTTGGGGGCATATCAAATCCACTTTCAGGTTCCACTTTAACTTCTATTGACTTGGGTGCTAAGTTTTCCTTGGGCACAGGTTCTTCTTTCTCATATTCTTGAGAGGTTTTCAGCATCGTCATTTCATCGAACGTTACGTCACGGCTTATGATACTCTTTAGTGGTGTCAAGTCTTTACACCATACCTTATATCATTTCACTCATTCGGGATATCCTATGAATACCCCTTTGATAGCTCTAGGTTCCAACTTCCCCTCCTTAACATGTAAAAAGGCAAGGCAACCAAATATTCTAAGGTGGTTATACTTCGGAGGGTTGCCAAACTATTTCTCTTTTGACGTTTTGAAGTTAATTGCTAAGGAGGAACTTCTATTAATCATGTAAGTTGCAGTGACTACAGCTTCTCCTCAGAATGTCTTGGACATCTTTGTATTGGTAAGCATACATCTAACCCTTTCAAGTAAGGTTTTATTCATTCTCTCAACTACGCCATTCTGCTGTGGTGTTGATCTTACTGTCCTATGCCTTGCAATCCCATTCCTGGCACAAAACCCATCAAACTCTTTATTGTAATATTCGAGGCCATTGTCAGTCCTCAACTTCTTCACCTTTTTGCCAGTTTGATTCTCAACAAGAGTCTTCCAAGTCATGAATACTTTAAACGCCTGATCCTTACTCTTCAACACATAAACCCACACCATCTTTGAATAGTCATAAATTAAACTGAGAATATACCTGACACCACCACGAGTAGCTGTCTGAGCTGGTCCCCAAAGATCCGAGTGTATGTAGTCAAGAGTCCCCTTAGTCTTGTGCTTGCCGGTACTAAACCTCACCCTATGTGCTTTTTCAAGTACACAATGCTCACAAAACTCTAAGGGTTGGAATTTATCATCACCAAAGTCTTTTGACTAAATAACTCATTTAGGTTTCTCTCGTCTAGATGTGCCAGTCGAAGATGCCACAACTTGATTTGCATACTTTCATCATCTACAGAGAATAGTGCAGAACCACTCATGACTTCACCCTTAAGCACATAAACACCTTTACGCTTCTCTCCTCTTATCACCGCCATGGAACCCTTCAAAACTCTTAAAATCCCTCTGTCGATCCTGATGGAACACCCATTCTGGTCTAGAGTTCCTAGTGAGATCAAGTTCCTCTTCAAGTTAGGAACATACCTAACATTTGTCAATTCTCTTACTCACCCATCATGTAGCCTGAGCTTAACACTACCAATTCCCATCATCTGACATGCAACATCATTACCCATTAAGACCTTACCACCACTAATGGGTTGGAAATTTGTAAACCAAGACTTGTACGGGCACATGTGAAAAGTGTAACCAGAATTAAGAACCCATTGTTGAGAGTTCTTATCATCAGTAGCAACGAGTGTCTCTGCGCTGTCATAGCTATCATCATAGGCAAGCGCAACATCCACTTTCTTCTTATCTTGTGCTCTCTTATCAAGACAGTCCTTTATGAAGTGCTCTTCTTTCTTACAGCAATGACACTTTCTAATAGTTCTAGACTTCGATCTTGAGCCATTTTTCTTCCCATCTCTATATGAGGGCCTTCCTCTTATAGACAAGCTTTCTGTATTGTCCTCAATTTGCTTCCCTAATAACTTTGAGTTTAATGATGATTTCACATCACTTATCATTAAACTCTCTCTGTCGTAGAGTAACGTATCAACAAAACTCTCATAGCTCTTGGGGAGTGAACTCAGCAGGATAATTGCTCTATCTTCATCTTCTATCTTGATGTTGATAGACTCAAGATCAAGGATGATCTTATTGAAGGCGTCTATATGATCTTTCATCGGCATCCCCTCTGACATGGACAGCTGATACAACCTCTTCTTTATATGCAATTTGTTGGCCAACGATTTTCTCATATAAAGAGAGTTAAGCTTCTTCCAAAGACCTATTGCCGTCATCTCACCTGCTACTTCCCTTAGTACTTCATCGCTCAATGACAGAACGATTGTGCTATGAGCTCTTTCTTGAATGTCCTTTCTTTCTACTTCATATTTAGATGACTTTAGCGTCTTCTCTTCATCATTAGATGGAGCTGCAGTTTTCTCTAATGCCGAACCAAGCCTTTGGCTCACCAACAACACCTTAACCTTCATCTTCCACAGATTGAAGTCATTCGTACCGTTGAATTTCTTTACCTCATACTTGGTGTGGCCTTGTCTGCTTAGAACCTGACTCTGATACCAGTTTGTTGAAGCGGAAGCACATAAATAAGCAAAATCACCCAAGCAATATATGCAGAACAAGTAATTAAGGAATAAATATAAAAAAAGAGTAGAAGAAGAACATACAAAGAATTACGTAGTTCGGCAACTTGCCTACGTCCATAGCGGATCAAGATCACACTTTTATCTTATTATGAATCAAAGGCACTCACAAAGTATGCCTATTACAAAAAAGATCACAAAGAAAAACTCTCTCTTTTACTCTAGGGATTTTCGCTTACAAAGAACCACAAAGATTATTGATAATCACTTAGATTATATTTTACAAGTCAATTGAGAGCCTTTATATAGGTTTTGGGACGTTCTAGGTTTACCTTAAATGTGTAGGAGTCGTTTTAGGGAGTTTTAAAACAAGTGAGAGACGAAAGAAAGAAGTTTCCTTATTTTGGGATACTGTTCTTGTCTCCAGCGCCGCGGCGCTGGCGCGCCTGTCTGAACGCTACGGCGCTCGTCCCCTGGCGCTGCGCGCTCAGGTGCTGGATTGGATGCCGTAGTGCCCACGCTTAGTCGTCGCAGAGCTTGGGGCCTGGTGCGCCCCTTTTCATTTTTTGCCTTCTTTCACATCCGTCTTCGATCTGTGCGTACCCTACACATTTAGTTTACTCTCTAAATTATATCTCGATAATTTTCTATTGATAGTCTTACAGGAACAAAGTATAAATTGTTAACAGACAGAGAATTAGATATAGAAATTGATAAAGTAAGTCAAGAAGGTGACAGAATATTACAAATAAAAGATACAAATTAACAGATGAAAAATTAATGTTGTCAGAATTAGAATACACTGAATCAACGTCAGAAGACAATCAAAATATAATGTCAGAAGAAAACATAAGAATGGAACATGGAGCACTAAGTTCCAGAAATAGAATCTGTTGTGACCCAACAGATATGGATTTACCAGGAAAGTATGGAGGTTCATATAGCTATCCAACAAAATACAAAAAGAAACATAAAAAAGTTCAAACAAAAAAGTTATAATAAGAAGTACAAGTTTAAAAGAATAAATAGAGAATTCTATGATAAAAACAAAAAGTATAACAAAAGAAGATTCTTTAAAAAGAAAAGGACAGATTTATATAAGGATAATAAACAAAAATACTGCCCAGCAGGAAAATCAAGTTGCAGATGTTGGCTCTGCAATGAAGAAGAACATTATGCAGATAAGTGTCCTAAAAGAAAAACAAAAGACAATGATAAACAAAAGATGATATTAGATCAGGCATATAGATTAGGTATTACACCTATTGAAAGTGACAGTGAAGTTGATAACTTATACTATCTTGAATCATCAAGTGATTCAGATGAGTATACAAGTAAATCAAGTTCAGAATAGAATAGAAAGATAAGTGTCAACAATATAAGGAATAGATAAGACAGGTGTAGATTTGATAAGATAACTTATGCAATAGCTAACAAGTGTGGTGAATTAGCACAAGAATTAAAAGGAAAAAACGTTGTAAAAATGGAAGACTTTGAATCGGAAGAATTAAGTAGAAATGAAAATACTTATTTAATGGGAATAAAAGAACCAGAAATAAAAAATCTAATAAAAGAATTGGACCCAGAATATCCTTTAGACCCAAGGATTAACACAGAACAAAATGAATATTTAGAACATTTGTGTAGATACAAAAGTGGCAGTTTCCAAGGCAGTGAATTAAATTATCATTCAAATGAAAAAGAATATTTAGCTGTCAAAAAGACAATTAAGAAGTTTGCAATTTATGTAATCTCACAAAAATTTATTGTTAGAACGGATAACAAGAACTTTCAAAGTTTCTTGAAGACTAACATTACAGGTGATTACAAACAAGGAAGGCTAGTCAGATGGCAGCAATGTTTCTGGGTCAACCAATCTTTGATTGGAAGACAAGTTATTTATGTGTCGACCCCTTTGGTAAGACAAAAAATTAAAGGGGTTTGTGCAGGTATACTCTTCAAAATATATGTTGCAACCCAATTCTAACCATTTGTTATCGGGAAGCTATTGAGCCAAGAATCGACCAGTAATTGAGCTGGAAAAATATTCTTTTTAGTAATTAGGGTTTGTGCAGGTATTTCAGGTGTTTCAGGTACATAATCAATCAAGAAAAAAGGAAAAGAGATCAAATGCAAGCAAGAATGGAGCAAATCAATAATATGTTGGACAAGAAGGCTGAAGAAATCATCAGTGACGCAAGGAAATTAAGCAATCCAGAAATTGTAAAGTTGATCAAAGAATTTGATCTTCGTTTAAAATTAAAGAACACAGTTGCAGTAGATCAACCAAGTCAATCAACTCAACCAGTAGCAGTTGCAGCCCATTTGGTGAAGATAGAAGACTTTGTTCTTAGCAAAGGGTACATATTCAGAACAAGCAACAGTAAGGCCCATTCTAAGGCCACAAGAAAGGAAGATTATAATTGGCAAAGTTACTAACACAGTTAGTTCCTTTGCAGATAAGCTCTCACCAATAGGGGAAGAGAAAAAGAAAATGAAAGAAATGACCTTCGAAAAATGGTCAGTATGGGTTAACATAGCAAGGCAAGACGATGAAAATAATGTTTCAACCAGACATTATTTTTCATCTAATTTTCAGAAAGGTATGTCAAGATTAAATTTTGAACCAGGTGCTAAACCAGAAGACATTTACGAAGTGTAATTATGTGGTATACTTGACCATGTATATCCCTCGATGAAATGTTAGAGCTAAAATATTTTGGCCCTACTTAGAAAAGGAAAGGATGGATTCAGCAACAGTTCGAAAGGTTAATCTATTCAAATTTTTTTGAATTTATACTTATTTTTAACTCTCCAAAACATTTTCGAAAGTATTTATTCTTCAGTTTATTTTTCAAAATCCTTTAATTGATACATGTAAAAAATAGGCCAATTCCGTCGTACAAGTAAAGAGATCTACTCATTAATAAAAAAAAAAGGGTGATTAGATTAATGATAAGAGAGGAATGGTGATTGGATTGATGATAAAATAGAATCAAGAGATTCAGGGAAGTAACCAAATGCCATGAAAAAGGACGTAGAATTTTCGTAAGGTTCACCCAGACCCTTCCAGACTGGGATGTAGAAGGAAAGTTTTACCAGCCATACTCATTAGTTGAAATGGGTATTGCAAAGAGAGACATGGAATTCAAGCCTCCATTAAACAAGCCAGCAACCATCTGTAATCCTTTGGAGATGGTATCTATGAAAATAGATGCAGTGGAAAAAATAATGGTCAGGATTCAGGACTTTAACCAAAAATAAAATTTTGGTTAAATTATGGTAGTAAACATATCATGATATACAGCAAGTCAATGAAGAACATAAGTCCAATCGACTTAACAAAGTTTGCGGACTTTGAAGCCAAGTTTTACAGTAACGAGTTAAGAGTTTTCAACACTCATTAGAACTCATTTATGTAACAGGATGCAGTTGATGGTACCCCAGTACCATAAGTGTATTATTATGTGTGCAGAGACAAGGAGCAGCAAAGATGCAGCAGAGGAAGAAGATGAGCAGATTGAAGCTGCAGGAAGCTCAGTTGCAGAAAACCAAGAAGGTGACGTAGGCAGTGCATCAGCCGCTATGAAGAAGAGAGACAAGTGCTGACGCAAGCCAATGTAGCCGGAAACAGCTGTAAACCACGTAAAGCAATAATGGTGAGCAAGTCTGCCACCTAAGTGCCCGAGGGCCCGCGCACGTCTTACCTAACATAAATCACAAATTAATGGTGGAGATATATTGTGTTAGTGAAGGTTTATGTGATTAGATTTGAGTGTTAAAGAGTGTCATTGTACTGCGCTTGTGTATGATTAACATGGTATAAGAGTCACCGCATCTCATTTTAAACCAATCAATATGATGATCAGTTTCCTGCCTCGATCTCTTTGAATTCACATCAAGGTTATAATCATGCATTAGTTATTCCTTTTACTTATTAAATAGGATTCAATTCAAGTCACAGATGTAAACCTCGCTGTATTGAACTGGCCATATTCTACAATGACGACCCTGACCCAGCCAACCAAAAAACTAAGGTTCAAAATTATCGGCAGTATATAGCAAGCTTTAGATACTTGGTGATAACATGCAAAAAAATAATAGCTGCGTTGTCATTGGCCAACTCTTTTGCCCCATTCGTATATAAAAGCTTGAAATATATATGCAGTTGGGTGCATGCTATGTTAAGTTTTATAGAAGGAACTGCAGCCACTAGGAGAAATGGCAACATTGGCTTTACAGTATCAAAGTGGGGCTTGTTACATCTTGGAGCGACAATTTTTTGCCATCTTCTATAAAATTTTTGTAATGAATTGAGAGTCATTTGTTCATATGGTTCTTCCAAATGGCAAGAAGAAAAGTAAAAGGAGAAAAATCCAACTTGAATGCATAATCATCAGACTGCTGCATTTTGTAGGGAGATTCAAAAGAAGATCTTGTTTCCAATTCATGAAACAAGATGAGATAAATTAGAAAAATAAAATTTCAAAACTGAAAGAAAGCTAAGGATACAGCAAAACGGTTGCCAGAATATTTGTGAACAAAGACTGTGTGGGTATCACAAAACAGTAGTCATAACTGACTATAGTAAAATAACACAACAAAAAACTCAAAAGATTAAAGTGAAGATTCTTTACTTCTTTGTTAGGCAATGATGTTGTGCAGTAAAGCCATTAAGCTAGCTTCAGCCAATCTCCAACTCTATCTTGCCCACAAAGGCTCTCTTTTTTTTTCTTTTTTTTTCTATAGGTGAGCCTTTACTATCCACTCCAAAAACAAAACTTCTGACCACCACTCTCTTAAATGAAAAAAGAAAATTCACGAGGACGGTCGTCTCCCCCAGCATCCCGAGTAACCCCACCTCGGCGGCATGCCCCCCAAGAAATCAAACCACCCTCTCAATAGGCTGCACTATTACTTGGAAGCGGTCTCAGTAGCGAAGTCAATATAGAGGGCAGTCCTCCTAGCTAGGAAGTATAAGTATAAAATTCATCTTATGATTTTGATTTATTTTGACTGCATATCATTAATAATTAGAATACTAGGACAAGCCCCATTCCTTTAGTAGCAAGTCGTGAAGTAGCCCTCTATTTGAGACTTTGAACCCAATCAAACCAAATTATAATATAAACCCATTATCAGAAATGATATATACTTTTGTTTCAAAAAAAAAAAAAGAAATGATATATACTTCTGAATTGGGAAATGGGACTTTGTTATCCGATAATCATGTAATTCTTCACATGCCCACTAAAGTTCATTGAGTGATGTACAATGTAATTAAGGTAACATTTTATACCATATATAGGAATAGTTTTGTATAACAAATAATACCCACGAGAGAAGAATTGCAGTAGTTAGCTGAACTTTGTCGATATAACAACTTGAGAATATAAAATGTTTACCTAACCAAAAGAGACCCATGAAGATCCGTTACCAAGTTTACATAAAATAAACTTTGTAAAGGACATCTACAGGTAAGAGTTGGTAATTACTTGTTTGTAATGCTTTGTAAACTCGAATTTCAATGCAGAAAAAGGTATAATGGTGTTTGTTAAGTGGGTGTTAAATAAAGCTTGAAAAAGATCACTGGTTTCCAGGTAAGTCTAATTCATTCAATAAAGTTGAAATCATCTCCTAACTTTCATGATTACAAAGTGACACTCGTAAGGCAATTTGGTCATTTTGGCTCAATTTAATTGATTACCATATGTTTTGTTGTAGAGTAAGGAAGTTGGCTTTCATATCTTTAAAGCCAGCCTTGGTTTATAACCACCTACCATATAGGAGAAAGAGTAACATCATTCTAAAGAAAAAGGAGCAAAAGCTAGAAGATTATAGACCTAAAAGATAATTTCAGACGGCTTTGATTGAGCTATTGGCAGCAGCAGCAAAATGGCTACGCAGAAACAGATATGGGAGCAGCAGCAGCAGCAACAATCTCAAGTGCAGAAAGTGAAGAACTCGGGACTCAGCAACCGCAATGGCAGTCCTGTAAGGGATGACAAAGAGGAAGACATGTCAAGATCAGCATTGGCTTTGTTCAGAGCAAAAGAAGAGGAGATTGAGAGGAAGAAGTTAGAAGTGAGAGACAAAGTCTTTGCTCAGCTCGGCCGGGCAGAAGAAGCTACTAGGCGCTTGGCTGATATTAGAGAGGTAAGTTGTAAAAAGTATTATTACTAGATGTTCTATATGATCATTTTAGTGTCCGAAGATCAAGATTTTGATTGATCCGTTTCTTATTTTTGTACAATATTGTGGGTTTGTTTTGTAAATATAAAATGTTTCAGGAACTTGAAGCTCTGGCCGATCCAAAGAGGAAAGAAGTTGCGGTCGTACGAAAGAAGATAGATGCTGTTAACAGGGAGTTAAAGACACTGGGGCTGAGCTGCCAAAAGAAGGCGAGAACTTTGCGGATAAGTTTTCTCCATAATATTGATTTCATAATTAATGAGAATTAATATCATCATTACAATTATGAAAAATTTACTAAGACCATTTGATTATGTCTTGAAAATGAAGCAATTCCATTTTGCTAGCTTTTTTGTTCAAGTACCTTCTGACAAAATTAATATACTTAGATTTTAGAAGATGCTGTTTATTTCTGCTTAAGGTTTATAGATGGAATCATTTCAGTTCTATAGCAACTTTTATGATTGTGCTGATAATATTATCTGGAACCATATGCTATATAAAGTGCATGATTGATTGATTGATTGCAAATCCATAAAACATCTAAAAGCCTCTCAAAGTCAGAAAATTCAGAATTTATATGCTATCTCTTCTGTTACTAATCTGTTTCTTATAAAGCAATAAGCATGTATATTCATATTATTATTCTTTAGTTTCTGAGAAGTTGTAGTCATTGTAGGAGAGGGAATACAATGAAGCCCTTGAAGCTTTTAACGACAAGAATAAGGAAAAGGCTCAACTCGTCGGCAAACTAATGGAGGTGAATATCAGTTTTGCCTACAAATAAAGATAATATTGCTTATAGTTTCTGAATTCTGATATATTCATTCTTTTTTTGTTTTAATTTTTTCTTCTTCTTGTTTGAAATTGATGTTGGTGATCAGCTGGAGAGTGAAAGTGAGAAGACGAGGTTGAAGAAGCTGGAGGAGCTGAGCAAAAACGTTGAACTCCTACACTAAAACAATGCTAATAATCAAGAAACCAGATGGGTTTTTCTATGTGATGTAATTAGCTTATTGATCTTTGTTTTTGGGTACATGTTGTGGTTTCTGTCTTGCGTATTTTCATTGGTCATTTGATGGAGGGTTTGCTGATTTAGGAAAGAAAACACTTATCTTCAGGTCTGACACTAAACACATTTTATTGACATTGTATTAATATCAAATGTGACTCATGCTTGTTCAAAATTCCAACGTTGAGTCAAGAAAGTTGCATATATAGTGATGTAATATATTGGTTCTGTTTTATCTGTAACTGTAAGAATAAGCCACCAGTCCAGATAACGAAATTGATGTGCCAACTTACATTGATATACAGTTGTTGACCTATCAAGTTTTTAGATAACTTTGTGGGTCAATCCTCTCCGTTCCAGAAAATGACCTTTTTTTTAAAGAAGAAAATGGATTTCCATAACTTAAGGCTAACTGGAAAGTCAGCCAACCAAACTTTTACATTAGGTGGCTTCAGAGCTAGTCTAGCTAGCTTATGAGCCAAATCATTACAATTTCTTTTGAAACATGCCTAATACAGTTCTGCCCCTTAGCTCGGAGCTTATTTTGAGTCTCAGAAAATGACTTAAAAAAACTCATGTTAAAGAAGGGTAAATACTAGCAAGAGCCAGAATAAACATCTTCTATCTCCTATACTTGCAGAGCTTTTCCACTGCCCCACTATTCTTAAAAGAATTAGCCTCGGAATTGAAACCCAAATAAAAGAAATTCTGCCATAAACAACCAATTGCCAGAGTTGTTTGAGGGTGTGAGTGTGAATGAGCATTAGAGAAATGATTGGCACGTAACGTTGGATGGGCAGGTTTTCATGAGACAGTCGCGGTAGTTTCATCGCACCCTTGGCTGCTGTCGTTCTCCTCTTCCTCACCATGGTTCAGGCCTATCTTGCAATCTATGGCTATATCTCCTATCTGCCCTCCGAACTTATCGATGTATCATGTAACTAAAAAATAATTTTGAGAAATTTCTATCATGATTGAAGTGTTTAGATATGTAATAACATGGGTGAAATATGTGTAAAAAGCCAGCGTCTTAACAAAATTGATGATTTATTTATTTATTTGCTTGCTTAAGTCTAGTAAATGTGTCAGTGTCACCACCCTGCGTTTGAGTTTGACACGTGTCCAAGTTTCTGCTCAACTCCTTACTCGTGTAAGCAAATTACAATTTACACGGTATTCCTTCTTTTGTTTCGTGTGAATTGTCAAAAGAGCTGGCAGTGGCAGTAAGTAATATAAGGGGCAGCATTGTAAATTTAAAAAACGAAAGGGACGGCAGCCTTTTGTGACTTGACTTGTGGTAAATAACTAAATACCCCCTTTGGGCCTTTTCTTTTCTTCATTTCGGCTGAGCTGCCCACGAAACTATGAACTACACGTGTCGCACAAAGAAAACCCGCGAGTGTTGGTACTCGCTGGGACATAGGCTACAGCTCATCTTAGCCAATCGAAAACTCTCACATTCACACACGGCAGCAGCGCCCTCAGAAAGCAAATACCAGCGAAATTTTGTTATGTGCACGTTGCAGGTTGCAGTTTGCACCCCCACCCCCCATAAAAAAAAAAAGGGGATAAATATTTGAAAGCTTTGTAGTTCCTCCGATTTACATCCTCTGGCTCAGAAAAATAGAGCTGAGCAAGAGAAGAATTTGTGACCGAAACACTGGTGGAGTATTAGATTAGATATGATTTGCAGTTCTCAGGTGCAGAGACTGAAGAACTGCGGGTTTGTCAGCTGCGGTGGTAGTTCCTTTAAGGATGACAAAGAGGACGACGCCTCCACTTCGGAATTGGATAAGTTTCGCCCTGAGGAAGAAGAGATTGAGAGGAAGAAGATTGAAGTAAGAGACACAGTTTCTGCTCATCTCGGCCGCGTTGAAGATGCTACTAGGCGCTTGTCTCTGATTAGACAGGTATGTGGTTTAAATTACTCGATTCATTTCGATTGATCTGTTTTGTGGTAATTTGGTTTTTTTTCTTCAGGAGCTGGATTCTCTGTATGATCCAGTGACTAAAGAAGTTGCAGTTGTGACGAAGAAGATAGACACAGCTAACACGGAGTTAAAGACGCTGGGCGCGATCTGCCAAAAGAAGGTAAAAACTTTTGCAGCTAACATTGACTTCATAATTTATTATATTTGTTATAATTACAATTACTGAAAAATTTAGTGACGGCGTTTGATTATGTCTTCGAAGTGAAGCAATTTCGTTGTGTTTCGAGTAGCATGCGAGACAATTGACATAATGCGATTTTAAAATTTTTAGAAGATTAGATTATATGCTGTTTATTTCTGCTTATGGATTGTAGATGGAGTCTTGTCTATGGTTATGTTAATTTATAAAGTTTTCTTGAACCATATGCTTTATAAAGTGCATGAGTGACTGATTTTAATTCTGTAAAAACATGTAAAATGTCTCCTAAAATCAGAAAATTCAGAGTTTATATGCTATAATTATACCATTACTCTAGCTTCTGAGAAGTTTAGTCATTGATAGGAGAGGGAATACAAAGAAGCTCTTGAAGCTTTTAACAAGAAGAATGAGGAAAAGGCTCAACTGGTCAGCAGATTAATGGAGGTGAATGAATATCATTTTGCCCCTTACAAATAAAGACCATTTTTACTTAATTATATGAATTTTTATAGTTTCTGAATTCTGATATATGTTTCAACTGCTGTTGGGTGATCAGCTGGTGAGTGAAAGTGGGGATACGAGGATGAACAAGCTTGAGGAGCTGAGCAAAAACGCTGAACTCGTACACTAATCAGTGCTAATAATTAAGAAAAAACAGATTGGTTTCTTCTGTGTGATGTAATTAGCCTAATGATTTTCTTGTGTTCTTGGTACATGATGTGATTTCTTTGTTGTGTATTTTCATTTTGGTCTTTTTATGGATAGTTTGCTGATTTAGGAAAGAAAACAGTCACTATCAGGTTTGACAACAAACACATTTCCACTGTGTTAATTCTTAATTCAAATGTGACCTTTGCTTGTTCAAAATTTTAATGTTCAGTACATGAAAGTAAAGTTGCATAGTTTGAGAAGAGTAAGCCACCAGTCCCCATCACCAAATTGATGTGCCAACCTACATATATACACAGTTGTCGACCCATCAGTTTTCAGTTTTACTTGTGGGTCTGTTTTGTCTGTTGTTCCTAATATCAGTACATGAAAGTGGGGGCAAAATACCAGCAAGAACCAACACAGTATTGGTCTATCATCTTCAAGAGAACCGTATCACTCGGGAGTTTTTCATGTCACCTGTGGATATTAAGTGTTCATCAATGTTTGACATTTTTATAATTCAACAAAGTTCATGATTTTAACACATCGATAAAATAGAAATATTGTAGATAAAAATTTTGATCTGAAAACATTTCGAACAAAATGTATGTTTTTGTTTTTTTGCCCCTTTATTTCCCAACTTAGATTGACAGCAAAGAAACTTCCTGGCTTGACAAGTGAATAACCACGTAGGCTTTTTGGGCGTTGTTTCGATAGTCATGATTAAATGAATAACTTCCTATCTAAATCTTAAAAGAAAAATGTCAAAAATAAATATATTTTTTTCATTTAAGATATTTAATTTTAAAACAAATATCTTGTCGTTTATTCTAACCTTTTATATTTATCCCATTCATTTCATTTTTTTTTCCTGAAACATTAAATTAGAAAGTCAAATACATAACCATTTTAACAAATGTGTGGTATATACGTATATACAGTAGAAGAGTTAAATTTTAATTTAATCAAATTACAATAATGTTACTATTTCTTTTCTTTCATTGGATTATTTTCAATTTGCCTTCTGCATTCTTTCATTCTATTTATATATATTTTAACAACTTGTGTCGCCAGATATTAATATATATATATATATATATATAACTAAATAGTTGGTTAGGCTATTTAAACCCACTAAAATACTTAATAAACTCACTATTAAAATTTAAAATTTTTTATTATAAACTTACCTTAATTTCTAAAATATCTTTATTAAATTAAATTATTATAAAAAATTAATTTGTACTAAATACCCATACACCTAATAACAGTGATTGACCGATCGAAAACTTTTAGCAATAACAAAAGAAATTTTTTTTTATGTATTTAAATTAAAGCAGTTTTCATAAAAAAGGAAAAAAAGTGTTTATTTTATGAAATTATCAAACACCTATTATATTTTGATTGATCGAATCGAATTATTTATCATATGACTTGATTTCTTATTGGATTTCACTTGGTGAGTGGCCTCAATTTTGCTTCTATTAAAATTTAAAATTCAGAATTTTATATTTTAAATCAACCTTAATTATTAATATAATCTTTTGAATTTAAATTATTATTATTTAAATAAATACTAATATAATTTATTTTTAATGTCAAATAAATTCTATAATTGTTTCTCCATAAAATTTAAGAATAATTATCAATAATTGAATTTTATATTAATATTTAGTAGAAATTAATTTTGTTACAATAATTTAATTTAATAAGATTGTATTAAAAATTAAGGTAGATTTATAACATAAAATTAAAGAGTTGTAGAATCTAATGATGAGTTTGTTGAGTATTTTGGTCCCATAGAGTTTTCATTAGAAAATTTTCCCGGAAATGTTTTTGTCATAAATTGTACGCCCAAAGCCCAATCTCAACAATGAGCCAACATCGACACTATTACCCGAGGAAGAAGTTTCGAATAGGAGCCGAAATAATCTGTTCATTTCTCAAGGGTCGAGTGCTCCTGCCCTTTTCCTCTTTAGGGCTCCTACTGCTCTTTTGTCATTTATGAATCGGAACAGGTACAACCCAGTTTATCCGATTACTACAGGGATGAACCCAATCCGGAATATGAACCATTAGATGCCACCCACTCAGTGACTGCCACAGAGAGAGAGGATTGGGGCAGAGATGGAGAATGTCAGTGACCAAAACAGAACCCTAAACCCCAGCGATGGAGGAGAAGGAGAAAAGAAGCCCAAGGTGGTGGTAATAATGGGTCCCACAGGTTCTGGCAAATCGAAGCTGGCCATCGATTTGGCGTCCCACTTCTCTGTTGAGATCATCAACGCTGATTCCATGCAGGTCTATCAAGGCCTTGATGTTCTCACCAACAAAGTCCCGCTTCATGACCAAAAGGGTCCTCACCTTACTCTCTCTTTATATACTTCAAATTTTCATTTCATGAATTGTGATATTGTGTTTGAGTTTTTGGCTAAATGGGTTCTGTGTTATGTGATTTTTTAGGAGTCCCACATCATCTTCTAGGGACTGTAAGTCCAAACGTTGAATTTACTGCTAAAGACTTTAGAGATTCTGCTATTCCTGTAAGTTCTTTTCATTTCTCAACTTAGCAGTTGAATTTATATGATATTGAAGACGCGGAATATGATACACCAAGAAATTAACAACTCCCAAATTTTCATTTTCTAGCACTTGTTATCAATATATTATTTTGTAATAATCAAACTAAGTATGGTGATGGTATGTGTTGGTCTGCATTTTTATACTTGTGTCAATGGTTTCATTAAGTTCATGTGGTTCATTTTCGCATAAGTGAGCATATCACTTGATTTATAAGCTTTGTTAAATTGTATAGTTTAGTTGAGGTGATGTAGAATGCAGTACTTTGGTAACGTAGTTTGCTTTACATTTTCATTCATGGTATTCTCCAATTTTAGTTCTGAAATGATTGAATATTTGGATTTTCAGCTCATTGGTGAGATACTGTCACGAAATCATATACCAGTCATTGTTGGCGGTACAAACTACTATATTCAGGTACAAAAAATTTTACATTCTTTCATTTTGAGTAAAGTTCGTCGGAGATTATCCCATACAATTGGTTTAAGTCTTCTAAAAGAAAAAAGCAGACATAGTTTTCACCATCCATGATTGATGTGCCCAGGAACGCTTTTTAGTAGTCTTAGAAGGGAGGAGAGAGTGTCACATCCTTTGGATCCATAATTTGTCATACTGATGTTAGTTATTTGAATTGATATGTAGAACATGTAATTTAACTAGTAGTATATTTTCTTTGTGGAGGAGCTTGTTGGAAGTTAGAAAGACTCCTCTTGTTGCCTGACAAGTTTTACTACTGCTTGTTAATATTTTTATTTCCATTCAGGCTCTTGTGAGTCCATTCCTTCTAGATGATTCAGCAGAAGATATGGATGAAAGCGGCTTTAGCAGCCTTTTTGGTACAGGCAACTCTCTTACTTTAATACCTGTATAGGCAGTTTGAATACGATTCATATGCTTTCATTTTCACAGGGAATGAACAGGCTGATCTTGAGCCTGACTTTGCAAGAGATAGTTCCAGTTATAGTTATGACCTCCTTAAAGAACTTGACCCAGTTGCAGCAAACAGAATTCATCCAAATAACCATAGAAAAGTAGGGCCTTCAATTAGCAAGTTCTTTTATGTCAAATTTTTTAATTTTTGCTGTCACTGGATTAAATCTTTATTTCTTCTCTTTGGTGCTCATAGTTTATGTGAAAAATCCAAAAGATTTGTGCCTATATGAGACTTATGCTCCTGGAAGCTTTATTCAAAGATACATTTTTATGTAATTATTTAATATGATTTAAGTTGATTCCTCTATGTTGAATGTTTTGCAGATCAATCAATATCTTAGTTTGTATGCACGTACTGGTGTTCTCCCTAGCAAACTTTATCAAGGAAAGGGCGCAGAGGTTGGTTCCCCTTGATTATTTTACTTACTTATAACAGTTGGTTGTCATTCCTCTACTTTTTAGACTTTTATTATTGAAGCTGTTAGGAAATGGGATATATGAATTACACTAATGAATTTTTTTGTTTTTACCTTGGCACTTGTTTCGGGGTCTTCAGGTGATTTTAGGTGCTTTACATTTAGCAAGTGAATCTTCTATTTCATTGGATTGTTCCCCCTTTGCATTTATGCAAAGGGTTAGTTTACCTCCCTTGTTTTCTCCTTGCTCATTTGGCATTTTTCTTTCCTTTCTCCTGTTTGTTTTATGTTTCTTTCTTGGGTACTATACTGATAGTCCTCCGCACCTCAATTATTTTTAGATCACAAGTTATTTTATCTGGAGTTTGCAGTAGAATTTCCTGATTTCCTGAACTTATATTTCTGAATGTAGTTAATTTGCCCGGTTTTCCATTTGATTCTGAAATTTTGAGTAGAATTTGAAAGCACTTAAATGAAGCTGATTATTATTTGACAAATAGAGTCGAAACACATTTGTTTGACATGCTTTTGCCTTATTTTAAGTATATTGCATGTGGCAGGGCAGAACTGGGGCCGTGTGGACAATTTTAGATTCAATTGCTGTTTTATATGTGTTGATGCTGCTATCCCTACACTGGACAGATACGTGGAACAAAGAGTAGACTGCATGATAGATGCTGGATTGCTTGGTGAGGTATATGACATTTACAATGCAAATGCTGATTATACTCGAGGTTTGCGGCAGCCCATAGGTGTTCGGGAATTTGAGGATTTTCTGAGTGTGTACCCTACTGAAGAAAGGAACAATAAGACAATTGAATCTACTAATGCATCTATTGATTCAACAATCAGGGATGATAAGACATTGAAAGAGATATTGAGGTCAATACAAAATTCCTCTGTCAATGATCACCTCAAAATACTATTAGAACGGGCCATCGACAGAGTAAAGTTAAATACCAGAAAACTTGTTCGCTGTCAAGTAAGTAGATACAGTCTGATAAATGTCACTGAATTTTCAATAAAATCCCCTCGCCTCTCTCCTCTGTTATTCAGAATTGGATCATATCTTGTCCTATATTATTTATTGACCATGAATTTTGTGAAAATATTGCAAAATTTCCTCAATTAATTACTGTTTTGTCAGAAGAAACAAAAGAAACATATTACATAATACAGAGGAGTCTACAAGCTGCCTACAAAATTTTCCTTAAAATTGTTTATTGGATTTTGTATTATATTTGAAATTCTGAAATGAAAATAATTTGGTTTCCCATGTCCTCTTAATGTGATGATGTTTTCATTTGTTAAGGGCATTTTATTGTGATTATTTTACAATTTTTTTGGTGATATGTTGCCTTTAACTTGGTGAATGTTAACCCCAAATTTATATTTAAATCAGCCCATGTTCCTGGAGACACATCTGCTTGCTCTATAAAAATGGAGTCATATAAGCAATTTAGTATTCATAACTTTGTTCTTTTAGGGGGCAGTTCTTTTTTACTGAAAAATATGTGACAATTTCTGGAATCAAGTTATCAGTGGCATTGATTTGTCTCAAGTGACATACGAGATGTGAAACAATATGTCAATGTGAAAGTGCTAGTAATAAACAGTGATTTTACAGAAGAGGCGGCTTAATCGACTTCAAACATTGTTTGGCTGGGACATTCATTACGTTGATTCAACAGAATCCATCTCAAGTATGCCTTCTGGAGTCTTGTTTCACTTCATTGGAACATTCTATTTTTGCTAGGAAAAAGAAAATCGTGGAGGTACTAGCCTTCAAATTAATTGTTCTGTATTTCAGGTAAATCTGATGAAATATGGGCTGCACAAGTGGTTGAACCAGCTGTGAAAATCATTGGAGCTTTCCACGGCGATGATGAAAGGTTGATGCCAATTTTGGAGGGTCCAAGGAGCACATCAACAAAACCAATCGAGAGAGACTTGTGGACTCAATACATATGCAAGGTAAGCAATGCTTTTATCTGCTTCTTCTTCTGTTTTTCCTTTTTCTTTTATTTAAGGGCTTAATGATTAGCTGGAGATATTATGAATCTGTTGACAGGCTTGTGAAGACAGGGTACTTAGAGGTGCACATGAGTGGGAACAACATATACGGGGCCGCAGGCATCAGAAGCGAGTTTCTCGACTCAGGAAGTCTCAGGGTCGGGGATTTGGCTTAGTGGACCAACAGCAACAAAATCCTTGCTGTAGCTAGGGAACACTTTTCAATGTCATAGTGAGGTTGGATATGACCTTGAATGTTTGTTGTTTTTAATGGAGTCACTGTACTGCTTGTTTCATCTAAGATTTGCTGATGCAGCAAAAGTTTTCAACTTTTCACCTCTTGCTCAAATTTTCTTTTGTTTGCTAGGGTCAATATTATGCAGTTAAGCCGTTCAATTTAGTAACAACTGCAGTTTGAACCAAGATAAGCTAGGCAATCAGACTTATTAAAGAAGATAATCACACCCTTAAGTTAATTTTAGAAACCTATGAAATTATTTATTGTTCTACTTTACTGCAAATTTCTTTTATACAAAAGAGCAATGCCATGGTCTTACATGTAAAATATATATCTAGATAGATGCTTAGTACATGGTAAATGCTGCTTCAACCAAAGATTTCAATAGCCTTGCCATCAGGTTCCTTCACTTCTTTATTGGGAACAGTAACAATGCGCACTCCATTCTCCATAGTTGCCTTAACCTGATCCATCTTCACATTCTCCGGCAACCTGAATCTCCTCAAGAACTTGACACTGGTATGTTCCACAACTGAGAAAATCAACTTTCCAACATTTTCAAGAAAGAACAAGAAACAGCAAGAAATAGAGAGAAAATGTGTTTTTGAAGTATATTGTTGAGAATACGAAAATTAATTACAAAATGGAGCTATTTACAACTTAGATATAAACCATGAAGATTGGAAGCTATGAGGATGATTTTCTGGCCCAGATTTAGTGTACTTTACAAGTCTTCGTTGGTATGGACCATTCATAATATATGCTCTTCGAATTTCATCCCGTTGATTAATGTCATAATCCCATATTGGTGGACATAATCTTGGATCACGCTCTAAAAGTTGAATATCAATTTCATTCATATTAGTTCTTGGAGATTTTGAAGGTCGATTTTTCAAATTCATAGTAGTAGTGTTAAAGGTAGGTAATGATGTATAAATTTATGATTTTTTAATTTTGAAAAATTGATCAATTGTAAATGATTTTTCTATTAAAAAATAATAAAATTTTTAAATAATAAACATAGATTGTATTACCAATGATCACAAAATTGATGCAAGTTGCATCAATCGGTTACAAGTTAGACATTTGGCGGGAAATTTTGTGATGCCTTCTTGTTCATAAATAGAGTCTTGCAACTGATTATGTTTCAATGGGCCCTACTTCAAGTTTATGTCAGCAACTTAAGTCCATGTCATATGCCCTCTCTCTAACTTTCACTCCTCTCAAACTCAAGTGTGAGCTTGAGTTTGTTTGCAAGAAACTGGAACTTGGAAACTAAAAGTGCCTTAGTGAAGAGGTTAGCAATTTGCTCAAAAAGGGAACATATCGAACATCAGCTTCATTATTTATAACTTTATTATGCACAAAGTGAATGTCAATTTTAATATATTTTCTTCTGTTGTGAAACGTTGGATTGGCAATCAAGGCAGCAACTCTTTAATTGTCACACCAGATAAAAAGAGACCAAGTTTTAAGAACAATGATTGAATCAAAGTGATCTTAGCAGTGACTTGGCCTAAAGTTCGATACTCTAATTTGGTACTTGATCAAGACACAACTTTCTACTTTTGAGAACTCTAAGACATCGAGTTTCTAACAAGAAATACACAATAACCTCTAATAGATTTTTTATCAAGCTCATACATGTTAACATCAGTGAGGCCATCAAATCAAGATGTTATTTAGGTTTGAAAACTAAACCAATATCTTTGGAATTGTGTAGGTATCTTAAGACTCTTTTGCAATAAGTTCAATGTGTGTGAGTTGGAGAAGACAAGAATTGATTAAGCTTATTGATAACAAAAGAAATCTCTAGCCTAGTCAAAGTAACATACTGAAGTGCTTCAACAATATTTTGATAGAGAGTGATATCAAGGAATTGTTCTATGACTATTGATAAAACTTAATTCTTGTACTAATTGGAGTAGGACAACTATTTGTAGTTGACATGTTTGTTTTTGCCAATAAACCTGTAATATATGCAGAGACAAATGTAGAGCTTGACCGTACCTGGCAACTTCACTACCAAAGAAATAATTTAATTCTCCAAGCTTTTTAATGCAAAAACTTCAACTTAGTAATGAACTAGTGCAATAGTTCAAAATTATCTCTAGTGATAATAATATCATCAATATATATTAGCACGATGATAATGTACCTAGAATCCTTCTTAATAAAGATTGAACCATCAGACTTTAGATCAAAAACCCAATTTGAGTACAGTAAACTTGAGCTTATCAAACTAAGTTCTAGGAGTCTGTGTTAAACCATGCAAAGCCTTCTGTAATTTACACACATGATCAACTTTATCAGGATGAATGAAATCTTCAAGTTGAGTCATGAAGATAACTTCATTTAAATCCCTATTTAAAAAGGAATTATTAACATCGACCTGTCTAATCTTCTGATGAGTATAATTTTGATACATATTATGGCCCCATTTTATTATAATAATTGTTCATTTTCAAGAAAATTCAGAGTTATTTATGCTTTGATTGTTGATTTTACAGGTTTTAATCATATTGAGATGAGAATAGAAACTAATGGAAGATATAGGGAATAATTTGGAGATAAAAGAAAGCCACTGAAAAATGGGGACGAAAATGACAAAAATACAAAACTAGTGATGAATGCCCCGGCGTTAAGGTCCACAACTCCCCGACGTTCTTATATCAATGAAGAACGCCCTTGCATTCGTTAATGAACGCTCCAACGTTCACGTAACAATGAAGAATGCCCCTGCGTGGAGGACATCAACGCTGGGGCAAAATTTTGGATCTAGATCGCGAAGCCTCAGCGTTTACAGTGAAACGTTGCAGTGCTATTAAAGCCCCCACGTTGTTTTATTTCTGGGGCATTACACCAAGAACGCGCTGGCGTCACACTAACGCTAGAGCGTTAGTGTGACGCCAGCGCGTTCTTGGTGTAATGCCCCAGCGTTAGTGTTCAAGTATAAAAACATTACATTTTGCCCCCTGGAGTAATTTTTTTAGACCTCTTCGAAAAACACCTAACATTCTCTCAACCCCAACTCATTTCTAACCCCAAAACGACCCTTAATTGATAATCGAACACTAAAACAACAATCAAACAATATTTAGTGGAGAGATTACACAAGATCTTCCCAATCAAGATCATTTTGGAGGGTCAATTCTAGATCAATCCTTGAACTTGAACTTGTACTTCCTTTGCTTTAATATGTACTGGTTTGATCCGAATTAACCTGTTTATATCATGTTTATATTTGTAGTTGATCTTGATATTATTTTCATGTTGATTTAAGTTTAATTTCTAGGATTATAGCCTTGATCTTAATATGATGGATTGATATGTTGAAGACGATTATTGTGAACTCAATTCTTGTTCAATTTGTTTAATCTTAATGCCTTTGATAACTGGCCATCTGTTGAATGAGTTGGTAATGATTAAATAAACTTGGAAAAGAAATTTAATTGTTAAGCCCGTGACAAATTGATACATGATCACAAAGTGACATTTGTGAGTTTCGATCTAGGATAGGAATATACCTAGATGACATGTATGCTTAATGAATCTTGATTTATTTAATTATCATAGGAATATAAGAAATTAATAGATCTTGGTATAATCACTTGACCATCAGAAGAGGCTCGTGGTGAGATTAATGTTGTGACCAACAATTAAATTAAGGGAATAATAATCGAAATGCCATTGTTTAGAAAATCATATTAAGTGATAGCTATAATCCTAGATTTTTGTCATATATTGTCAGATCTGTTGTCGAATTTGATTGCTAATTATAGTTGATAACATAGATAATTTTTAGTTTAAAGTTTTATCAAGCAATTCAAAATAATCAATCTTTTGGATAAAAACGAGAAGATACAATTTTAGTAATTAGTTAGAAATACAATAAATTCCTCGTGGGATCAACACTCTATTCATCCTATATTATGTGTTTTCGATAGCGTGCACTTGCGCTTAATATAAAAATAACCCATCAAGTTTTTGATGCCGTTGCCGGGGAATTAGGTTTATTTTTGCCAATACTAATATCACTCTATCTTGCTTTTAATTCAAATTTTATTTTCTATTTTTATTTTATTTTTTGTGCTTTAATTAATTCTTATTTGATTTCTATTTTGTTTTGTTTATTATATCGTATTTTTGCAAATCTTTATTTTTATGTTATTATTAATTGTTGTTGTTAATTCTAGTTATATTAAATTGCTATTTAAACTATTGTTGTTTATTTTATATTTATTTACTTTTATTCATGTTATTATTATTACTTGAATTTATTTTTATTTAGTGCCTTATTGTTTTTCTTTATTTTTCTTTTCTTTTGATAGCCACAACTATACATGCGTAGATCTAGGAGCGTTGAATTGACTGTTTTTGATTCTGAAATAAAAAGAACATAAAGAAGAATTCGATAAGAACAAGCTCAATTGAACATAATGAATGATCAAAATCCCGACCCTGTGGCTAAAGAGCCAAGATCGTTGAGAGATTATGTTGTCCCGTTAGTTGATGGGATACATTTTACCATTAGGCGACCAACGATCAACGCAAACAATTTTAAAATTAAATCCAGCACAATCCAAATGCTAAAGGACTCAGTACAATTCAGCGGGTTACCCCATGATGATCCAAATGAGCATATCATGAATTTTCTTAAAATTTGTGATACATTTAGATATAATGGAGTATCCGATGATGCAATTAGATTGCGATTATTCTCTTTTTCATTAAGGGATAAAGCAAAGAGTTGGTTAATGTCATTGCCATCTAGATCAATTTTAACGTGGGAAGAACTTGCGAGAAAATTTCTCGCTAAATTCTTTCCACCAAAAAAGACAGCCAAGATGCGCAATGATATTACATTATTTGTACAATTTGATTCTGAGTCATTGTATGAAGCATTGGAGAGATTTAAAGATATGCTTCGAAAATGCCCACATCACAGAGTTCCTAAGTGGTTACTTATGCAAACATTCTACAATAGACTTATGGGGCATTTAAGAATAATTATGGATGTTGCAGCAGGTGGTGCTTTAATGAATAAGTTCATTGATGAAGCTTATGACCTGTTGGAAGAAATGACATCCAACAATTATCAGTGGCCTTCAGAAAGAATAAATGAAAGACAAACAGCTGGAGTACATGAAATTGAGGCCTTGACTACCTTAACAGCCCAAATTAACCTTATATCCAAAAAGGTTGATGCTTTAGGAGTCAACTCAGTAACCAATCAACCAATATCTTGTGATTTTTGTGGTGATAACCACCTTAATGGGCATTGCATTGAAAGTGCGAATTATGTTAGAAATTTTAACAGAAATCAAAACAATCCAAACTCAAATTTCTATAATCCTGAGTGGAGAAATCATCCGAACTTCTCTTGGAGCAATAACTAAGGGCAGTCATCTAAATCAGTCAATCCACCTGGATTTCATGCCTCATCAATTCAGCAGCAAAATGAGAAGAAATCGGCTTTGGAAGATATGTTCATGCAATACATGAAACACACAGACACATTTCTCCAAAGCCAAACAAATCTTATTCAAAATCAAGTTGCATCATTGAGAGCCCTAGAGACTCAAGTTGGACAACTTGCTTCAGCAATGAACAACCATCCATATGGTGCTCTACCAGGTAACACTGAAGCCAATCTAAGAGGTGACAAGGAACAATGCAAGACAATCACTTTGCGAAGTGGTAAAGAGGTACAACCCATTGAAATGCAACCTCCAATGCAACAAAAAGCACACCAAGAAGACCCAGCATAAAAAGTTCACACAGAAAATGAAGACAATGCAGAATATGCCCAAAAAGGGAAATCGGTGCAAAGCCCTAAATTACAGCTTTACACTCCACCTCCACCATTCCCACAAAGGTTGCAGAAAAAGAAATTAGATAAGCAATTTTTTAAATTTCTTGAAATCTTTAATTGTACATTAACATCTCTTTTGCTGAAGCATTAGAGCAAATGTCGAGTTATGTCAAGTTCATTAAAGACATACTCTCAAGAAATAGAAAGTTGGACGACTTTGAAACTGTAGCATTAACTGAGGAATGCAGTGTCATTCTTCAGAAGAAACTACTGCCTAAACTCAAGGATCTTGAAAGCTTTACCATTCCATACACCATTGGAAATCGGTATTTCAGGAAGGCTTTATGTGACTTAAGCGCCAGTATTAATCTCATGCCATTGTCAATCTATAACAAGTTAAGTCTATGTGCTGCAATGCCAACTAATGTCACTCTCCAACTTGTAGATCGATCCCTCTCATATCCAAAAGGTGTCATCAAAGATGTTCTTGTCAAGGTGAATAAGTTCATCTTTCCAGCAGATTTTATAGTGCTTGATATGGAGGAAGATCTAGAGATCCCTATCATTTTGGGCAGACCATTTTTAGCAACTGGAAGAACCCTAATTGATGTTCAAAAGGGTGAGTTAACTATGAGGGTTCAGAATGAAGAAGTAACCTTCAATAACTTTATTTACCTCATTTTCGGGTATGCATCTTCGAAATATTTGATCACGACAATATTTGAAGAGATAAGGATCATCCCAATAAAACTTTCTCACCTCAGTTAAAAATTTTCTTTTGTCTTGAGCATTCCATTGAGGTGGCATTTCTCCTGTTACAAGAAAATTAACAATATTAGCATACCAAGGCATTGTAACAGTAGAAAATAAAAATTCATTTGGAAAAGAATCATTAATAGGTGTTATTTCTGTTGATGAATCTGGTGTGAGTCTTAATAAGTGATCTGCAACAACATTCTCAGCTCCCTTCTTATCCTTTATAGTGATAATAAATTCTTAAAGCAATAGAATCCATCGAATCAGCCTTGGTTTTGCATCCTGTTTTGACATTAAGTACCTTACAGCAGCATGGTCAGTAAATACAACAGTTGAAGAACCAATTAAGTAAGAACGAAATTTGTCTAATGCAAATATTACAGCAAGTAGTTCTTTTTCAGTTGTTGTGTAATTCATTTGTGCACTGTTTAAAGTTCTACTTGCGTAATAAATTACATAGGATTTACCTTCCTTTCTTTATCCCAATACAGCACCAACAGCGTAGTCACTAGCATCACACATGAGCTCAAAAGGTAAAGACCAATCAGAAGATTGTATAATAGGAGCAGATGTTAAGAGGCCAATTAATTTTTCAAACAAATTTTGACACTCTTGAGTCCACTTAAATGATACATATTTTGCTAAGAGGTTACAAAGAGGTTTAGATATAGCACTAAAGTTTTTTATGAACCTCCTATAAAATCCAGCATGTCCTAAAAAGGATCGAACTTCTCTGACTGTTTTTGGTGGAGGCAAATGTGTAATGAGTTCGACTTTTGCCTTATCCACTTCAATTCCTTTAGAAGATACTATATGTCCTAAACAATTCCAGAAGTAACCATGTAATGACATTTTTCCCAATTCAATACAAGACTTTTTTCTTCACATCTTTTTAAAACCTTTTCTAAGTTTTCAAGATAATTATCAAAAGAATTTCCAAACACAGTTAAATTATCCATGAAAATTTCTAAATAATGCAAAATCATGTCACTAAAAATGCTTAACATACATCTCTGAAATGTTGTTGGGGCATTACAAAGTTCAAAGGGCATTCTTCTAAAAGCAAAGGTTCCAAAAGAGCATGTGAATGTAGTCTTTTCTTGGTCCTCTAGTGTTATGGGAATTTGATAATAGCCAGAGTAACTATCTAGAAAGCAATAGTAGGGATGTCCTGCTACTCTTTCTATAATTTGATCAATGAATGGTAAAGAAAAATGGTCTTTTCTAGTGGCCGAGTTCAACTTTCAATAATCTATGCACATCCTCCAACTAGATGAGACTCGAGTTGGTATTAACTCACATTTTTCATTTTCAATGACTGTGATTTCAGATTTTTTTGGTACTACTTGAGTAGGACTTACCCACTTACTATCTGAGATAGGATAGATGATTCCTACTTCAAGTAATTTGAGAACTTCAGCTCTCACTACCTCTTTCATATGTGGATTTAATCTCCTTTGAGATTGTTGAGAAGTTTTGGCATTATCCTCTAGGTGTATTCTATGTGTGCAAATTAGAGGATTAATACCATTTATGTCTTTTAAAGTCCACCCAATTGCATTTTTATGCATTTTCAATAATTCAATCAACTTGCCTTCTTGTTCACTTGTGAGTGTAGAAGAGATTACCACCGGGTAAGTTTGTTTCTCTCCAAGAAATGCATATTTCAGTCCTTCAGGCAAAGGTTTTAACTCTAACTTTGAAATTTCGTTTTGTTTATCCTCATTTTCTCCCAATTCTTCAAACTTTAGTTTCCATCCTTTATTTTCAATCACCTGTGCACAATCAAGTAAAGAACATATATCAGAGATTTCAGGATCTAATTGTATATTTGACTCAAATGAATTTATTAAAAACATTTCTAAGGGATCGGTAGAACTCCCTTTTTGAATATGATCCTCTACAATCGTTTCAATCATGTTACCTTCTTTACTTTCATCCTCCCATTCATATGGTTTCTTACACATATTGAAAACATTGAGTTTAAGTGTCATGTTTTCAAATGAAGGCTTCATTACTCCATTTCTGCAATTAATCAAAGTGTTAGAAGTTGCTAAAAATGGACGACCTAAAATAACAGGTATCGAATTACATCATTTGACAAGTTCTGTGTCCAAGACAATAAAATCCATAGGATATATGAATTTATCAACTTGAACTAAAACATCTTCCACTGTCCCTCTTGGTACTTTTATTGATCTATCGGCAAGTAAAAGAGTTACAGATGTTGATTTTAACTCCCCGAGATTGAGCTGCTGATAAACTGAATACGGTAATAAATTCACACTAGCACCAAGATCAAGTAAAGCTTGTTCAATTTTATGACTTCCAGTAATACATAAAATTGTAGGACAACCAAGGTCTTTATATTTCAAAGAATTATTATTCTGAAGAATGGCACTTACTTGTTCAGCTAAAAATGCTTTCTTTTTCACATTCAGTTTTCGCTTTACTGTGCATAAATCTTTCAAAAATTTTGCATAAGAGGGAACCTGTTTAATAGCATCCAGTAAAGAAATATTAACTTTTACCTATTTGAAGATTTTAAAATTTTCAGGATTGTGATTCATCTTCTTAGTATTACATAATGCATGAGGAAATGGAGGTGGAGGTAAGGGTTTGGTGTTTTCTTCATTAGATGTAGGTTCAACACTTTCCTTACCCTTAGAGATTGATTCATCACTCTCATGAGGTTCAGGAATTTCTTTTTCAACAATTTTACCACTCCGAAGAGTGATAACTGCTTTAACTTGATCGATGTGTTGGCTTCCTGAACTACATGCATTTGAGTTATGTTGTCCTTTGGGATTTGGCTGTGGTTGAGAAGAAAATTTTCCTTTCTCATGAATGTTCAGTGCAGATGCAAGTTTAGTAAGAGTATCTTTCAAATCAACAAATGTTTAAGCATTTTGAGAATTAACAGACTCTTATTTTTCAATGAATGTATGCAAGGTTTCTTCAAGATTTTCCTAGGAAGTGGGACATATGGTGCATAACCTTGATGATTTTAAAAGTTTTGGTGTGGTTGGAAAGGTGGTTGTGAAGCCTGTGCTTGAGTGTCATTCCTCCAACTAAAATTCGGGTGATTTCGCTATCCAAGATTATAGTTTTGTGAATATGGGTTATTGTTTGACCGCTTGAACATGTTTAGAACATTGGCTTGTTCATGGAGACATTCCTTAAATGCAGGCAAATTTGAGCAATCATTGGTAGAGTGATCATGGGTTTCACAAATGTGACATACAATTTCTTGAACAGATTTTATTTGACTACTCTTTTTCATTTCTAAGGTTTCGACTTTTCTAGCAAGGGATGCTAATTTGGCTTGAAGGTTATGGTCTTCCTTAAGATGATAAATACCCCCACTAGATGTAGTGGTTTGATTTTTGCTAGGTGCCTCACATGTACCAGTAGTGTCCCAATTTTGAGTATTTTCTGCTAGTAAGTCAAGATAGTTCATTGCCTCTTCTGGGTCTTTTTCCTCAAATGTTCCATTACACGTCATTTCTACCATTTGCCTAACTTGGGGTGTTAAGCCCTCATAGAAATTTGAGACTACTCTCCATATTTCAAAACCATGATGGGGACAGATATTAAGTAATTCTTTATACCTTTCCCAACATTGGTAAAGGGTCTCTCCTGGTTTTTGGGCAAAAGTGGTGATTTGTCTTTTGAAAGAATTTGTTCTATGGGAGGAAATTTTTTTTTTCAGGAATTGTTGTTGCATCTTATCCCATAAAGAAATGGATCCTGGCCTAAGGTTTTGTAGCCATGTTTTAGCTTTATCTTTTAAAGAAAAAGGGAAAAACTTAAGTCGAATTGTGTTCATGCTACAATTTTGATCATTATACGTGTTACACACTTCTTCAAATTCTCTTAGATATAGATAAGGGTTCTCTGCATCTAAGCCATGAAAAGTGGGTAAAAATTGGATAATGCCCGACTTAAAATTAAAATGCGTTGCATCCGGAGGAAAAATTAAGCAAGATGGTGCACCAGTTTGTATAGGGTTCATGTAGTATCTAAGTGTCCTAGGTCGGTTATGCTCATTATGTTGAGATTGATTGTCCCCTGGGTCTATTAGTCCCTCAATTTGATTTTCGCTCATGGTGTTAATTAGTAAAGAATGAGAAGATGAAGGAGAATCTAACAAACTATCAAAGGAAGTTTTGAAATTACCTTTCACCAAACTATGAGAATTAGGATCTTGAAACCAACTGCTCATAAAAGAAATAAAATACAATACAATAACAATAAATAATACAAATAAGAGAAAAATAAATATTAAACACAAGTAAATAAAATAAAATAAACGAAAAGCAAAATAAAGATAAATAATTAGAAGTTAGATTAGTAATATTAGATTATATAATAAATAAAGCATGTTAGGAGGCTCGGGCTTCCATGAAAATAAAAAGCGAATAATAAATAAAGAGTAGGAGGCTCAGCCTTCCATGAAAATAAAAGGCAAAAATAATAAATAAACTAAAATAAGTTAGGAGGCTTAGCTTTCCATGAAAATATATTTAACGAAAATAAAAAGCAAATAATAAATAAAGTAAAGCACATTAGGAGGCTTAGCCTTCCATAAAAATAAAATAAACAAATAAACAATAATAAAACAAAATATTAATTTTACCTCTCCGGCAACGGCGCCAAAAACTTGACACATCTAGAATATAGGAGTTATTTTCAAGTGCAGGATTGTCGAAGTAATAAATAACCCGATGAGAACGGAGTCGATCCACAGGGAAGTAGAATTAAAATTATAAATTATAAACACTTTAAAGATAATTAATGTAGTATAAGATGTTTGTAAATATTATTTCAATGAACCAATTCAAATAAAAAGCTAAGGTTAGGGGGATTCACTCTTACAAAATAAGAAGTAAGAATATATTTAACTTTTTTTTTTATAACTCAATTGGAATCCTCACACAAAGGAGGTTCCAACTGGAAAATATAACAATTAAAGTTCATCATTATTTATATATTGATTAGTATTTATTTCTTTCAATTATTATACACCAAATCTTATAAACGGGTTCAAGTATTTATTATGCCAATATTTATATTTGTCTACAATAAATCAAGACTCCCACTTTACAAGAAAGGTTATATACACCAAATCTTATAAATGGTTTCAAGAATTTATTGTGCCAAGTATTAAGTTTGTCAATAATAAATCAAGAATCACCACTTTAGAAGAAATGATATTAATTCTACAAACAAAATAAATACATCATATATAAATTTGCATAACTTAAAAATGAAGCATTAAATTCATGAATAAATATTAACATATCTTATTACCTTGCCAAGAGCTTCACCCTTTCACCTTAACTTAAAGAAAATTATTTGGACATAATAAAACTAAAGAAAAAAAAAGAAATGGAAGAAGAAATAACATAATTTAATAGTAAATAAGAGAAATAAATTTACAAAGAAATGGATACAAAGGACAAGTATTTTGAACTAAATTCTAACTTTCTAATTACATCCTTTAGGCATAAACAAGCCACCTATTTATAAAAAAACATGGGTAAATCGAGACAAATTTGGAGGGAACCACTTGGTTGATGAAAGTCAAGAATGGTGGCAAAATAATTTGTATTGATTATCATTAGGGCACCCACTTGATTATCCAATTTAGAATTGATGTGATCCGAATTAGCTATCTCTCAAAACATCAAAGTTGTAGATAAGTCTCTTATCTTTTCAAATTGAGTGATCACATAAGTATTAGATACGTATTTCTATAGTTATGGGCCAAATACTGATGACTGTTCAAACTGGGCCTGTACTGCAGATCAGTTCTGTTCTTGGCCATTTTTCACCCTCTAAACACTCGAATTTCAAATTCTTTGTGAAATACAATATGTTAACCCATTGAGTCAGCTCTTCACAAGATTAAGAATCACCTCAATTGAATCTTTAGGTAGAAAGTTATGTCTATTGTACTGACCCTGCCACAAAATAGTTAAAAGATAATTAAGTACAATATTGTAAACATACTTAAGTTAAGAAAATTAAATACACTAGTAATACAAAACAATCATGTAAAACTCTTATTAAATGTGTAATTTCAAGTGTTCATCACACTCCCCAACTAGCTTATTGCTAGTCCCTAGCAATTCGAGCATAAATAAAATTTGAACAGTACCTAAGTATTTCAAACAAAACGTCAATTTAAAATCACAATCGCTCTAAAAGTTATTTCAATCATAACTTCCAAATGTTTTTTTTTTTGTGTGTGTGAATTAAGCCAAAGCCTTCTTACCACAAACCACAACATATAATTTCAAGTGTTCATCAGTGATCCTTGCCAAAGGACTGGGAATATAACAAAAAGGCAAAAGATGTCTCTGCAAAATATTTTGGAAGTGGAAATTTTTTATGTTTGGGGAATTGACTTTATGGGATCGTTCATTTCTTTAGGCAGTCATCAATATATACTTGTGGTTGTTGACTACATGTCAAAATGGGTGGAAGCTGTCGCACTTCCAACTAATGATGCTAAGGTAGTGCTGAGGTTCTTGAAAAGAACATCTTCACTAGGTATGGCACTCCAAGAGCAATAATAAGTGATGAAAGGTCACATTTTTGTAACTAGTACTTTTCGACTCTTCTACAAAAATATAGAGTAAGACACAAAGTTGCCACTGCATATCATCCTCAAACTAATGGATAGGCAGAAGTATCAAATAGAGAAGTCAAGCGAATTCTTGAGAAGACAGTAAAGCCTAGTAGGAAAGATTGGGCTTTGCGACTAGATGAAGCGCTTTGGGCCTATCGTACGGCTTTTAAAGCTCCAATTGGAATGTCCCCATACTATCTTGTCTTTGGAAAAACATGTCATTTACCGGTGGAATTAGAGCATAAAGCTTATTGGGCTATCAAAGCCTTTAATTTTGATATGCAAGCTACTAGTGATAAGCGAATGCTTCAACTCAATGAATTGGATGAGCTTCGACTTCAAGTATATGAAAATGCCAAACTTTATAAAGAGATGACAAAAAAATGGCACGATCAAAAGATTACACACCGAGAATTTAAACCAGGCCAACGAGTGTTATTATATAACTCTCGATTGAATTTTTTTCCTTGCAAACTTAAATCTCAATGGTCAGGCCCATTTAGAATCACGAAGGTATTTCTTTATGGGGCCATTGAAATTTCGGATGAAGAGACCAAGCGGTTGTTCAAGGTAGATGGGCAAAGATTGAAACACTATTGGGGGGGATGAAATTGATCGACAAAAGTCATACCTTCAGTTAATCCAACCTTGACATTGAATGAGAATGTCTAGCCGAAGACATAAAAATTAGGCGCTGCTTGGGAGGCAACCCAAGAAATTTTTTTGTAAAAAAATAAAATAATATAAAAAACAACAAAAAAAAAACAATTTCACCGCTGGTGCTTTGGTCGAGTAACGCAGAAGCGTTATCTAACACTAACGCCCCTGCGTTATTGTAGATAACGCCGTGGCATTATCTCTGAATGGGCGGGAAAATGAAAAGTCGAGGGAGAATGCCCCTGCGTGTAAAAAACGTAACGCTTTCGCGTTCGGTTCAAAATGATGAACGCCGCAGCGGTTTTAATTTAACGCCGAGGCGTTCATACGAAAAATGCTCTAAAACCAATTTTCGACGGACACCTCTCATTCACTCTCCCTCATAAACACTCTTCTCTCTAACCCAAAACTGAATCCGACCATTACCCAGCCAATTTCCTTCACAAAATACCTTCCTTATACCACCACAAACTTGTTTCAATAATTAAAACACAAAATCATAGCCTAAAATATCAGATCCAAACTAAATCATCCAACACCCAAAAATTTCATTTTTCACCAAATTCGACCAATTCTTGCTATTTTTCGTCATGGCATCCAAGAGACACCGAGCCAGCACTTCGACAAATGTGTCTTATGACTCAAATATGTTTAATTCGGCACAAGTATGGAACAGATTCACGGGATCTATTCACTGTAAAACCATCATTTTGAAGCGAGGTTTCAACTTGGAGGAGGATAATGTTTCTCATATTTTACAGATGATTGCCAATCGTAGATGGAAAAATTTTTGTGGGCAGCTTGATGCAGGTGTGATTTCAGTGGTGAAAGAATTTTATGCTAATGCAGTAGAGCATGTTAATCATCAAGTCTTGGTGCGTGGAAAGTTGGTAGCCTTTGATTATGCCACAATTAATTCACTTTTTAGGTTACCGGCTGAAGTGATTAACGAGTAATTAGAAGTGGCACAACATCCAGACTATGAGCTGATCATTCAAACACTTTGTCAGCCAGGGACAGAATGAAAGATGGTGAATGGTACTCCATCAACCTTCAGATCCGGTGCTTTGACCAGGGATGCTAAGGCTTGGTATCTATTCATTGCTTCTCGTATGATGCCAGTCATGCATGTCAGTGATGTCACAAGATCGAGGTCAGTATTACTTTTTTGTATTTTGATTGGGCGCTCTATTAATGTTGGTAAAGTGATTCAGGATGAGATCTTGGCTTGCTCACGCCTTACCAAGAACAGTTTAGGCCTTCCATCTTTGATCACAACCTTATGTGCTTGTGCTGGAGTCCATTAGGAGACTCATGAGGATCTCATCCATACTGCTCGTGCGATTAACTACAACATTATCAAGAGGCTACAGACTATTGAGAGTCAGCGACAGCCAGCACCACATATACCCCCAGCAGTTGATCCACCACTTGTGCAACCAACAGTTGTCCCACCACAGGCTTTATCATCTCAGAGCATGTCTATTGCAGCCAGATTAGCTAGGTTAAAATCACAGGTTGCTGCACAAACACAGGGACTTATAGAGTTTAAGTAGGAATTTTGAGAGTTTTCACATTGCTATCTCTAGTGGATGCAGTTCTATGCCCTTCACATAGGATGGGACATCAGTCATATGCCAACCATGCCATCGCCCACTACTGCACCGTCGCCGCCGCCACCACAAACCAATACAGCCGACCAGTCAGACCAGGGCATTGCACCAGAGGACTTAGATGACTGAGCAGATTTCATAGGCCAGAGAAGTGTTCTATTTTCTCTTTCTACTACCATGGGGACCATGCCACATAATTTGTGGAGGCAGAGCAAACACTTCCTATATTTAGCTCAACTTTTATTTTTGCTTTATTTTATTATTTTTACTGTTTTTTATGTTATGCTTTTTATGTTATGTTATTTTTATGTTTTAAGGTCGGCCTGTATTAGAAAAGCAGTATTTTAGTCGAGCAATTATTGAAAATCTCTATTCATTATCTGTTCTTATTTTTAATGCAAATAGTCTTAATTTCATTTTAAAATTTTTATTATACATTATTGTTTATTGTTTTATGTTATTGGATTGAGACTATGATTACTAAAAAAAAACTGTAATTGTAAAACTTTTTTTTTATAATTCTTATAGGAAACAATAGATATCTTAAATAATTCATGCACCAATACCTAGACAGATTTTGACCTTGTTTGTGATCACCAATTTTTGAGCACTTGATTAAAGCTTATATTAATTGAATTTTTGCTTAGAGATGCTCATGCTCAAGTAGTACACTACAATCTCGATGAACAGGAAAACACTCTAGAACTTGTTTGATTATGGCTCGAGGCAAAATCCTAAGAAACATATGAATAAGGAAATGATATTAAGCCATCTTTGGACCGTTTGAGACTTTCTAGCCTACCGTTGATGTGTATTTATCCGTAGTCACCCACTTGAGCCTAAAATACCCACATTATAACCTTAACCTTTGAATTTAAGTACTCAAAATAACCTTAACACCATAAACATTGAGCATAGTAAAAATATATTTTAGAGATTGTTGTGTTTTGACTGTTTAAGGAGGAAAAACAATGAAATTTGGCGAGTAAGCGCTACTTTAAGTTTGAGGGAGTTGAAAAAAAAAATTGAACAAAAAAGGGAATAAGTGGTTGAATTTGGGTAAAAATCATAAGTTTGGGAGAATTAAACCAAGTGTAGAAAGTTTAAGTGGTAGCCAAGAGGGCTTAGTGTTCATGTGTGATTTAAACCAAATTTGTATCCAAAATAATCCACCTTGATCATAACCCTACATTTTAAGCAATAAAAGACCTAATAAATCCTTAAACATATGTATTTTTACATTAGTGGAGAGTTGTATGAAAAACAGGCTTATGGTAGTGTTTAATGATTAAGAATATGCCGAGACACATCTTTCTGCACAATCTTAAGTAGTTGAGCTAAATCTATATATAAATCAGTTGATACTTGTTTGTTTCACACACACACGATTGATCACTTATTAAGAAAAATGAAAGTGCTTAATTATGGTGCTTGTGAATTGTTTAGATTGATTATTAATTCCGAAAGGATTGGGAAAAAGTGATGCAATTTTTTTTTTAAGCAATAATGTATTCGTTAAATCAATCCAAGCAATGGTTATTTCTATCTATTTTATTTTTGAGTTTGTGTTTCTTTATTATGTTGCTTTGTGTTAATTTGGGGGTATTTGATGAGTATAATTTTGATACATATTATGGCCCCATTTTATTTTAATAATTGTTAATTTTCAAGTAAATTCAGAGTTATTTATGCTTTGATTGTTGATTTTACAGGTTTTAATCATACTAAGATGGGAATAAAAACTAATGGAAGATATAAGGAATAATTTAAAGGCAAAAGAAAGCCACTGAAAAATGGGGACCGAAATGACAAAAATATAAAACTGGTGATGAACACCTCAGCGTTCTTATATCAATGAAGAACGCCCCTATATTCGTTAATGAACGCTTCAGCGTTCATGCAATAATGAAGAACGTCCCTACGTGAAGGACATCAACGCTGGGGCAAGATTTTGGATCTAGATCGCGAAGCCCCAACGTTTACAGTGAAATGCCGCAGCGTTAGTGTTCAAGTATAAAAACATTACATTTTGCCCCCTGGAGTAATTTTTTCGGACCTCTTCGAAAAACACCTAAAATTCTCTCAACCGCAATTCCTTTCTAACCAAAAAACGACCCTTAATTGATAATCGAACTAAAAAAACAATCAAACAATAATTGGTGGAGAGATTACACAAGATTTTCCCAATCAAGATCATTTTGGAGGGTCAATTCTAGATCAATCCTTGAACTTGAACTTATACTTCCTTTGCTTCAATCTATACTGGTTTGATCCGAATTGACCTGTTTATATCATGTTTATATTTGTAGTTGATCTTGATATTATTTTCATGTTGATCTAAGTTTAATTTCTAGGATTATAGCCTTGATCTTAATATGATGGATTGATATGTTGAAGACAATTATTGTGAACTCAATTCTTGTTCAATTTGTTTAATCTTAATGCCTTTGATAACTGGCCATCTGTTGAATGAGTTGGTAATAATTAAATAAACTTGGAAAAGGAATTTAATTGTTAAGCCCGTGACAAATTGATGCATGATCACAAAGTGACATTTGTGAGTTTCGATCTAGGATAGGAATATACCTAGATGACATGTATGCTTAATACAACTAGTGCTTAATGAATCTTGATCTATTTAATTACCATAGGAATAAAGAAAATTAATAGATCTTGGTATAATCACTTGACCATCGGAAGAGGCTCGTGGTGAGATTAGTGTTGTGACCAACAATTAAATTGAGGGAATAATAATTGAAGCACCATTGTTTGGAAAATCATATTAAGTGATAGCTATAATCCTAGATCTTTATCATATATTGTCAGATCTGTTGTCGAATTTGATTGTTAATTATAGTTGATAACATAGATAAATTTTAGTTTAAAGTTTTATCAAGCAATTCAAAATAATCAATCTTTTGGATAAAAGCGAGAAGATACAATTTTAGTAATTGGTTAGAAATACAACAAATTCCTCGTGGGATCGACACTCTATTCATTCTATATTATGTGTTTCCGATAGCGTGCACTTGCGCTTAATATAGAAATAACCAATCATCTTCCACCCTTTTGTTACTACTAAGCTCAAAATAATTCTGATAGTGCTAACTTTTACAACTGGACTTAATGCCGTAATGGAAATAAACCTTAAGAATCTAATGAAACCCCTTAGCCACTAATTTAGCTTTTGTATCTACTTTGCTCCCATTTAGACTCTTTTTATTCTAAACACTCGATGTTCTAGCACTTTCAAACCAAAAATATAAGGTACCAAAGTCCAGGTTTGATTTCTCATCAATGTTTCATATTCTTTTATCAAAACCTTTTTTCACTTTGGAATTTGGAATGCTACATAAGCAGTTTCTGGTACATCATCTATCATTGTTTGTACTTCTGTAGTATATATTTTTGGCTTAAAAATTATATTCTTGGACCTTGTTAGCATTGGGTGAGTGTTTTTCACTTGATTTTGCACACTTCTTGAATGTTGGGAAGTGTTTGAGGGTAAAACGATTTTGGTTAGTATGTTTATGTCTATATTTATTGTTTGAGTTGAGTGAGAGTCTAAGTTTTAATGAGTCTAAGTTTTAATAGGTACTAGATGAACAAGAGAAGTGGTTTGTAAAGTGTTTGGTTTATGTTGAGTACTATGCTAAGCATTTTTAGGAATGTTATTATTGAAAATTGGGGTCCACTTGTGTGAAATACTTAGCTCATTCTTAGATATTGCTTCAAGAGTTATATCAGCACAATTAAATGGGAAAAGTGTTTATAAAGTGTAAGACATAACAAAGTTTGAAGGGAATTATGGTGACTGGAAACACAAGAAATTGTTCTAGAAATTTTAAACTAGTAATCATTTTTAAAAAGAAAATCCATCTCATCAAAATTGACACGTCTTGAAATAAAAATTTTGCCTTTAGAATTCATACATTTATATCTATTATGTTGAAAACTATAACTTATAAGAATACATTTCTCAGTATGATAACTAAGTTTGTATTTTTGATAGGGTCTTAGGTATGGAAAACAAGTGCAATCAAACACTTTTATGAAGGAATAATCATATTTACGTTTAAAAATAAGTTTAAAGAGTGATTTGAAGTCTAAAACAGATATAGGCATTTTGTTAACGAGAAAAGTAGTTGTTGAGAAGGCTTTCCACTAGTAATTCAATTGTATTTTGCTTTGTACCAGTATACTTAGGTCGGTCTCCATAATATGCTTGTGTTTCCTCTTAACTCTACATTTTAATGATGTGTATAAAGACGAGATAGCCTATGCTCTATTCTTTGAAGTTCAAGAATTTTGGTTAGCTTCTAAACTCCCCACCAAAATTTGATAGGAACACTAATTTTTTTTATCCAACAACCTTTCTACATGTTTTTGAAAATGTTGAAACACTTACACAACTTGAGTCTTGAGTGTTAAAGGATACAACTCAAATTTCAAGCCATTTTTAAGGGTTAGTTTTGGAATACTAATAAGATTATTTGTTATGTTAGGCACATGTAGAACATTGTTTAAAATTAAAGGTTTTTATTATCAAGTGTATAAAATGCAAATGCTGGGTGTAGTATTTTTAATGTTTGACCATTACCGATAATTAATTATTTTTAATCTCTGAATTCAGCCCTTGAAGCCATGTTGTTAACATTGTTGGGCATATGATTAGTTGCTCCATTATCCATGTGTCAAGCCTGATCTTCATTATCCTCTTGGACAGGAGCTGGTGCAACTATAAAGGCTTTAGCTTGCTAGTTATTATTTACCTGATGATTCAAATCTTCATAAATCGATTCTAACATTTGAGAGCACCATGGCCAGTAGAGCTAACACACAATCTTTGACTTTCATTTTTTTGAAAATTATTATCATGTTTTTTTCCCTTTATTGAAAATATTCTAATTAGATTGATTATTTCCATTACTAGATCATTTGTTATATCCAAAGCCACTATTTCCATTAAATCCACCTTTAATTTTTTTTAAAACAAAATCCAGATTGTGTTATATGAGCACTCATGAAACCTATTGTCCCTCCCAAGAAAATCACCTCTAGGCTCAAAAGCCTCTAATCTCAAGAAGAAGTCGGCCCTTAAGGGCTCAGTTAGAGGTCTTCCATAGAGACAGCCCCTTCTCAGAGCCCACAACTCCTTGCGGGATAGCCCACTCCAAAGATAAGCCTATAGTGACAGCCATCAGGCCAGGTCCTAGCAGGGCTAGACAGTACAGATTCTACTCGGATTCATAGAACTTGATCAGCAACCTGAAGCACCTGCTCAGTAAAACCAGCCAAGATACGACCAAGACCACCATTTGCACACTAACCGGGTCAACTCTATGACGGACGGGCTGACCAGGTACAACCAGTGAAGTTCTTAAAGGACTAGCCCTTTGGCACAGCTTCGAACCATAGTTAAGCCGAATAAGAAGAGATTGCTAGGGGGCCGACCCCGGACAGATCAAGCTTAGCCTCATACATAACCAAATTCACCGGCGAAGATGGGTATAAGGAATATACCAAGAATAAGCTTAAACGAATGTCAAGAAGATACTTGATATGTAGCAGAGGTATGTCAGAAGATCTGCAGATAGATATTTGGCGTGTAGCAGAGGTATGTCAGAAGATCTGTACAAGGATATTTGACGTGTAGCAGAAGTATATTAGAAGATCTGCAGAGGGATATTTTGCGTGTGACAAATAGTAGAAGGAGAATGCCCAAAAAGTCCTTTGAGGATCAGTATTATAAAAGAAGAAAAATGACATAGAAGAAAGGAATTATGAAAAAATACTCATTCGAATACTCTAGATGATGCCCAAATAGCAGGAGAACGAACACACAGAAAAAGAAAGATTTTACCTATTTCATGCTAAACATATTTTTACTTCTTTTCTTACTAGATTCCCCTTATAGACACCTTTTTTAAGTTAAGCATCGGATAGTCATCGCCAGAACCCACCCGACAAGATCATCACAATAGCTGTGTTAATGTTTTACAGGTCTTGGCATAGCTGGCGACTAAAAGAAGATCCAAACTTACATAAGCAAGCCCAACTAGGACAAGCCTCAAGTATTGATTCCCGCTAATAAACAAATTTAAAGCTTGTTGGCCCGAAGAACTATTTTTTCGGGTCAACGCCTATATTAACATAATTAGCCAATTTAATCCTACTTTCTTGGCTAAGCAAAACAACATAGATTTCAACCAAAGAAATCTCGTCAGATCTTGCAGAATGAACACTGCAACTAAATCATACTTAGAACTTAAGCCAACAATTGGAACAAGTTTTCCTGCCATGGCCAAATTATCAACAATATTCTTTAACTTAACATAATACTATAGACATTGAGTCTTTCCTTGATATTTGCAATTGAGCTCTAAGTTGAGTAAGTCTTGTAATGGATTGACTCCCACACATTTTCTTTAGATGCCTCTAGATTTAAGAAGAGGACTTATAATGAATTACTGAGCTCATTATTTTCACTCATAGCTAAGAAGAGATAACTCATGAGTAATGCATCCTACTTCTTCCACATTTGATACTCAAAATTGATGCTAGACAAGTACTTTGAAATATTTTTTGATTGAGTAATAAATCGAACTGGACAAGGTGTTATACTAATTAACAAATCTTCAAGATCATTTTTTTTTTGTAGAAGCCGAGATTTTCACATCAAAAAATTGTGATTCAATTTCATTGAAGTTGAAAAGTTAAATGAACTACTCTAGCTGATTGCAAGGTTGCTAAGATGTGAGCCTAAGATCGTTGATCTCATTTGATCAAAGTTTGCAAAAGAGGTGTTAGCCATTATTACTCTGATACTGAGTGAGAAAATTAACTTTCTAAATTTTTCAAGAAACAACAAAAAAAAAAATAGAGAGAAAATATGTTTTTGAAGTAAATTCATGAGAAGACAAAAGATGGGGTTATTTATAACTTATATATAATAACCAAGCATCTAGAATCATCTAATAATTTAATTGATGCAATTTGCATCCATTGGTTACAAGTCGATATTTAGCGAAAATTTCTGTTATGCCGTCTTCTTTATAAATACAGTCTTGCAACTGATTTATTTCAATGCGCTCCACTTCAAATACATGTCAGCAATTTGAGTCCATGTCATCTGCTCTTATCAACTGCATTATCTCTCTTGCTTTCGATGTTTAGTTTCATTCTTGTAATGCAAGAGCTTTTGGGGTTTCCTTACGGTCCACGCGGGTGTTAACAAAAGTTGAGGTTTCTTGAGGGAATTGAGATGTAAGTGAAGTGAAGCGAAACTTTTTGAATGGATCCCAAAAATTGAAAGAGAAAGGATGAAAGATAATGTTGCCACATTAGTTTCCAAAAAAGGCTTAGAATCAACGCCATATTTTATGTGAGAATGTTTAGAGAATGTGGGATTTGATGGAAGTGTTAGATTGGCTACTTTTAGTTCTGGGGAAATAATCACAAACAGCCTTTTTTTTAACTCATATTTTTCATAGCCAAAAATTTAAAATACAATATTTAATAGCCACAAAATTTAGATTATGACTATTTTACCTTTAAAGTAAATTTGTCTCTTTCACTTTGAAAAATTTTCATTTATTTATTTATTTTTGTTAGAAATAAGTGAAAATAAATAAATTTAGTGTTCTATAAGTTAAAAATGAAAGAAAAATAATAAAAAATAAAAAAATTGGTAAAAATCGCTGAAGAAGGCGATAGACTTGTAACGCGTGGCACGTGTGCATAACATGCATGCAAGGTGCAGCCTTACATGCACGATGCACACCACATGGCGCGAGGCATAGCTCGCACTCGCATCGCCTGAGAGCTAAATTGGCACGCCCAACGAACGCTTGCTTAATGACAAGCAGCAAGGACCTTGCATGCTTGCTGTGTGCACGCCTAATGAGGACATACCATATCACAAAGAAAAGGCAAAAATAAAAAAGGGAAAAAGTAAATAATTTAGTAAATAATAATAATAACTATTTAAATTCAGAAAATAATAATAATGAAGATAAATTTAATGAAATAGTAATAATAATTATTATTATATTAATAATATTTAATTTCTAAATATTCTTATATTATTTATCATAATAATTACAAATTTACTTACTATTATATATTTGTTCTCTTTTATTATTATTTAATTTTTATTTCAATTAATACTATAATTATTAATTACTAAATATTCTTATATTACTTATCATAATAATTATAAGTTTAATTACTATTATATATTTGGTCTCTTTTATTATTATTATTCAAATTTTTATTTCAATTAGTATTATTATATTACTGTTATTTTAATTAATTTATTTATAATAATTATTATTGTTAGTTGAATTTAAATAGTTATTATTATTTACTTAAATTTTACTTCTTTTTGTTTTTTATTTTTTCTTTGTTGTTTGCTGTTGGCAATCTTAAGAGTATTTTAAAATAAACAAGTGAAATAAAGGCATAAGGGACCAAGGAAAATTCAAACCAACGCAATTGAAAGAATTAGTGTCATGGCGCTATGAAATGGGGCCATGGTGCCAAGTTTGGCATAAACTTGGTGTTGATTACAAGTGGGATAGCACTGTGATGTGGCTATCTCAGGCCACAATGCAGTGCCAAATGCTGGGAAAGTGTCTTTTGAGAAAATCTACTATGTCTATTTCATTGGTCTTGAATTATTCATTACTATCTACATTTACAAATACTCTAAAATAAAAATAATTTTTTGTTGTCTAAGAAAGTTGCACTTAAGAGTGCACTCTTGTAACTTTCATCATTGTCATTAAATGTTGAGGATTATACTGCCATTCAACCTATTTTACATCAATATTACAATATTGTAGGGTAGAAATAGTCTTAAAGATAGTGCTTTGCATGCCTTGATAAGCATTATTCTGTGTATCCTCTATAATTCTTTACAACAACTTAAGGCTATTTTGATGGATACAACATCAGATGCATCCTTGTTGGTTGTTGCCAAATCTGTATCAGAAGCAACCAAAATATCACTATTTGATAGGAATTACTTCAAGCGATGGAAAGATCAAGTATATGATACTTTGGATGCGATGAACTTGGTAAAATATCTCGCATAACAGCCATCAAAGTCAGATGCAGACAACTAGACAAAGTTATTTTCAGATAGAATAAAGCAAATAAGGTATGCCAAAATACCATCTTAAATACATAGTCTAATGAATTATATGATATCTATTCTATATATAAAAATATGTATGAGATTTGAGCACAACTAAAGAACAAATATATCATTGAAGATGCTGGTGCACAAAAATATGTTGTTGCTAATTTATTAGACTTTAAGATGTTTGAGGAAAAAGATGTTATCTCTCAAATCCATGATTTTCATCTATTGATTAATAATTTCAAAAATGAGGACATCACTCCCCAAGAACCTTTTGTGGCTGGTTTCTTAGTTGATAAATTGCCAGATTCTTGAAAAGATTATTAAAAAAAAGCAACAAGCACAAAAGAAAGCACTTAAATTTGGATGATACAATTATCCACATCATAATTGAAGAAAAGAATCACCAAATGGAGAAAAATGAGACATCCAAAGATATTGTTTCTAAGGCTAACTTGGTGGAAAACGATGTTGCTCCAAAAAAAAAAGCATTTCAAATCCACAAATAAACAATACTTCAAGAATCAAAATCCTTCATTCAAAAAGAAAGGTAATTGTTATGTTTGTAAAAAAGTTGGTCACTTTGCTAATTAATATAAATACAGAAAACGGGATAAATGGAAAATAAGAAACCTTTTAAGACCAATTTGATCGAAAGAGAGGAGATCATTGCTGCTATTGTGGTTTCCCAAGTGAACATGGTTGCAACTGACAACAAAAATAGGGTTATAAATTCTGGAGCCACAAGACACATATGTGGTGACATAAATACTTTCTATGACTATTTATGTAAGTGATGGAGAATAACAAGTTTATCTTGGTGATTCAAATTCCACACCCATAGTGAAAAAAAAAAAATTCTTCTCAAACTAACTTCTAGAAAGAGACTTGCATTGACAATGAGCTCTATGTTCCAAAAATTATATATAATCTCACTTCTGTGTTTATACTTCGTAAAACAAAGGTAAAAGTCTCATTTGAAGAAAACAAACTTGTAATGACTAAAAATATGGTCTTTATTAGAAAGGGACATTGTTCCAACGATTTGTTCAAATTTAACGTAACTTAACACAATTATTAATAAAGATGGTATTTTTTCTGCTTATATTATTGATTCCTTTGGTATATGACATGATAAATTTAGTCACTTGAATTATTTTTACTTAAAGAAAATAAAAGATATTGGTTTATTTCTTAATATGAACTTAGAAGAGGTTCATAAATGTAATATGTATGTAGAAACTAAGTCTACAAAGAGAAGGTCTAAACCAATAACTTTAAGAGAAATTGAGTTACTCGATTTAGTTCACAGTGACTTTGATGATCTAAAATAAACCATTACCAAAGGAGGAAAAATGGTTCTACATAACATTTATAGATAATTTTTTAAGATATACTAAAGTATATTTGTTGAGAAATAAAGATGATTCATATGAAAAGTTCTTAATCTACAAGCAAGAAGTTGAAAATCAACTTGAAAAGAAAATCAAAAGATTAAGAACTGATAGAAGTGGATAATATGTTTCAAATATGTTTATTCCTATTTTGAGGGCAATGGTATTATACATTCTACGTCTTCATGTTCACCAAAATCAAATGGGGTTGCTAAAAGGAAAAATAAAACTTTAAAGGACATGATGAACTCTATGTTAATAAATTCTGGGGACCAAAGAATTTGTGGGGAAAATCAATATTTGCTGCTTGTCACCTATAAAATAGAATACTATATAAAAAAAATGGACATACTTCGTATAAGAATGGAGAGGTTATAAGCCTAATATATCATACCTCAAAGTATGGAGGTGTTTTGTAAAAATATTAATTCTTGATCCAAAAAAAGAATAGAACAAGACATAAAACGGTTGATTATATGTTCATAGGATATGCACGGGATAGTGTTTTATATAAATTCTTAATATTAAAAAATACTGATAAAGTGTTTGATACAAGCACCATAATAGAATTTTAAAATGCAAAGTTCTTCGAAATTATTTTTTGTAAGAAAAAGCGAAATAGAAAAATCACTAACTCAACTAAAAATACCCAAAAACACTTTATAAATTTTTGAATTTGAACTAATGAGAAGTAAAAGAATGAAAACGGCTACTAACTTTGGTGATAATTTTTATTTCTTTCTTATTTGATAAGGACTCTCAAACCTTTGAAAACATTATGGCATCTCATGATGCTCCTTTATGGAAAGAAGCTATCAGTGATGAAATAAACTTAATTACGAGTAATCATGTATAACAAATTATTGACTTGCCTTTAGAACTAAGCCTATATGTTGTAAATGGATCTTTAAAAGAAGTTAAGAGCTAATAGTTCAATTGAAATATATAAAGTAAAATTAGTTGCTAAATGATTCACAAAAAAAAAAAAAAATTATTCAAATTACTTTTATACTTATGCTTTTGCAATAAGGATAACATCTATTAGAGTTTTAATTGCACTAGCAATAATTCATAATTTATATATACACCAAATAGATGTTAAAACTACCTTTCTAAATGGATATTTAGATGAGAAAATTTATTTGATGCAACCGAAAGGTTGTGTAAAAAATGAAATAGAGCATAAAGTATGCAAACTTGTGAAATCATTATACAGTTTGAAATAAGCACTTAAATAGTGGCATAAGAAATTTGACAATATTTTAGTATAAAATAGCTATATGATCAATGATTCAGATAAATGTATTTATTTTAAAACTTTTGATACTAAAGATTTTGTAATCATTTGTCTCAATATGGATGACATGCTAATATTCAGTAATAGCATAAGAGTGATATATGAGACCAAGGGATTTTCTCTCTACAAAATTCAATATGGAAGATATTAAAGGTGGGCATAGTCTGGTTCGGTCTGGTTTAGTTTCAGTATAGATCGGTCCGATTTTAGTTTTCTAGCTCAATTAAAAACAAAATCCAAAATGCAACTTGCTACTCGAACCTAGGACTTAAGAGAGAAATGGATTCTAGTTTACCAACAGTGCTAATGGTAGTTATAAACTTAAAACACATTTTTTTTACCTTACATTTACACTTTAATATATTAATAATTTAAAAAAAAATCAAACATTAATGCTGAATTATGGATTTAAACCCATGAGAATTAAGGGCCTTATCACCACTAATTTGACAACTAAGCAAAGGCTAATTTAATTATTAGAACACATTTTATTTATTTATATTAAACCTTTAAAGTATTGATAACTTAAAAAAAAAAAACAATTTGCTGGAATTGAACCATGGACACAAGGGAGAAAATAGGCCACTTAATCAACTGAGCTAAAGTTACTTATTAATTCAAAACATATTTTACTTTATTAAATTAAAATTTTTTAAGGTATTAATAACTATAAAAAAAAACTAAACTTGCTAAAACCTAGAATTGAACCTTAGACACCTTCCTTAAATCCCTCGTCATCCTTCAACTTACTAATAGAGCAAATGTGGCTTTTTAGTCAAATATTCATTCCGTTCTTTATATTAATTTATTTTAAAAAATTAATTTTTCGGTTCAGTTTTGGTTTTTGACAAAACTAAACCGAAATTGACTAGTTTTTAGGTTTTTTTTTATTTTTTTTAAATCGATTAATTTTTTTTAGTAGAAACCGAACTGAACCTGCTAGTTCGGTCAGGCCTATTTTTTTTATTCTCAATTTTTTTGCTTACCCTTAAAAGATATAGGAGAAATAGATGTTATACTTTGAATCAAATAATAAAACATGTAATGATATCATATTATCACAAGAACATTATGTAAAACAAATTCTTGAAGAAATATGGTTACTTTGCATGTAAATTTGTGACAATGCCATATAATACTAGTACTAAAGTATTAAATAATAATAAAGATAGTTAATAAATAGTATCAAGCCTAATATATCATATGTAGTGGGTAGACTAAGTAGATATACTCAGAATCTAAGTGAAAACCATTAAAGTGCCTTGGATAAACTTGCCAAGTGCTTGAAAGGCACTAAGAATTATGGTCTCACATATAGTAGGTCTGTACCTATTTTGGAAGGTTATTTTAATACAAATTAGATCTCTGAATCCAATGAAGTTAATTATACTAGTGAATTTGTGTTGAGCTTAGGATGAGGTGTTGTATGTTGAAAATCTACTAAACAAACATGCAAAGCTTGATACGCTTTGTAGTTAGAACTAATAACTTTGGAAAAAGCATGTACAAAAGCTAAGTCATTGATAACACTCATAACTGATCTTCTTATCAATACTCACCCTTCTACGCCAATTTCAATCTATTATAATTGTTAAGTTGTGATAACTAGAGTAAATGGTAAAATCTATAATAGTAAAAGTAGACACATAAGAGATATTGAGCCTAGATTTTGAAAAATCAAAGTTGAATTTACCCAATCTTCTAACTAAACCAGTAAATAAAATCTTAGTGGAACAAACATTGAGGGAGATGAGACTTCTGCCTATAACATAGGACAAAAGTGATGGTAACTCCACTTATATAATTGGAGACCCTATGAATTAGGTTTATATAGGTAATAATAAGTCACTTGTTGTCTTATTATACTACTAACTAAATTAATTAAGAGTCCTCCTTAGGATTAAGTGTATTTCTATAATAAAAAATGATAAATTTATTCTTTTAATGAACTTTATAGCCCCATTATTAGATGGTAATGTGTTCTACTGCAGAATATAAAAAAAAGAGTGATGGTAACAATATCTATGTGATTGAAGACCCTATGAATTAGGTTCAGAGGAGTAATAACAAGTTATTTGTTATCTTGTTATACTACTGACTAAATTAATTAAGAGTCATCCTTATGAATATGTGTATTTTTAGTGCCATATTGAGAGTTAGGCAAGCATATCTAGAATACTCATAAAACCAGGACAAACACATGGCCATAAAGTGCCACATTGCTGAACAAACAAGTTAATAATAATTTAATACGAATATTTAATCCTTTATTTTACACTTATGGAATGATGATTAATAGAAACTTCTGTTTCACCTAGTTCCTGTAAAAATATGTTAATTGTTCAATAATTAGTTCTTAGCTTAGAAAAGTACCAAATTATATATATATAATTTAATTTTTAAAATTGAAGTTAACTTACTTTTATATTTTATAATATGTGGGGATTGTTGGAAATCTTAAGAGTATTTCAAAATAAACAAGTGAAATAAAGGCATGACGGACCAAGAAAAATTTAAAACCAGTGCAACTGAAGGTCTTGAGGCTGCTGCTTTATAAGATGGTGCCATGGTGCGGCATTAAACAAAAAGTTTGCGCCATAGCAGCAAATGTTAAGGAAGGGTATTTTAGAAAAAGCTACCATGTGTAATAAATTTTATGACACTTTAAAGGAGTTTAGTGCCATTTTAAAGAGTAACCTCTTATTTTTAAATGGCTAACATTTCTCAAATCTATGATATATAATTTCATTGGTCTTGAATTACTCGTTATTATCTACATTTACTAATACTCTAAAATAAAAGTAATTTCTTGTTGTTTAAGAAAGTTATATTAGAGAGTGCACTCTTGTAACTTTCATCATTATCATTGAAACTATTTACATCAAGATTACAATCTTGTGGTGGCAAAAATAATCTTAAGGACAGTGCTTTTGCACACATCGATAAGCATCATACTATATGATAAGACCCGACCCGAGCCCTCCTCGAGAATCGAGGCAGATCCTGCGATGACATGTGACTAATATACTCTTTACTCATACATATGATACAATGAGGCTACCTGCATCAATAAAAAGTGTACACATGTGCTCCAATATACAAAACATATACAAATACACAAACTGAGACACTTATGCAGCTATGCACGTTGGCCAACCTCAAAATGTGATGACTGTATCACACTGCACAAATACCTGTGACAACCTGAAAAAAAAAATAGGAAAAATAGGAAAAAGGGTGAGCTTGTGGCTCAGTGAGTGGATATAATCTGAAAATATTGTATACTTTATATGTATTGTACACGTATAAATCTGTATGATAAAATCATCATGAAACTGTATACTGAGCAGTTAATAAACTTGTACTGAAAGTATGAGCTGTCATAAAATCTGTGCTAAAATTAAAATCATAACATAATACTGGGATTTGAAAATCTGAAAGCGCAAACTATCATAAAATCTGAAAGCGCAAACTATCATAAAATCTATTATCAAGCTGAATATATGTAACATAGCTTTGGAAACATATACTACATATATATACTGAAAACCACACCAAACTTGTACTCAGGGGAAAATCTGGTCTAACCTGGCGGAGTAACTCACGCACAGGCAGAGCGGGGGATCTAAGTTGGTCTAACCCGACGGAATGTTACATCGCTCGGGCAGAGCAAACTAAACTGGTTTAACGCATGCGCAGAGCAACTACACTAAAGGGGAGGGGTACGCATGTGATGGTTCAAAAACTACTACTATATAATATCACGAAAGTATAATTATTCTAAAATAAATATTTCTGTACTGAACGTAATCATAAATTATACTATAATAAATTTCAAAACATTTTTGAATATACTAATTAGCATAAATATTTATCTGTCTAAAATAAATCATAACTAAATCTGATAACGCATAATTTAATCATAATTGGCTGTATTAAAAATATATAAAATATATATAGTTATCCACTCACACAAACGTGCTAATCCTGAGCTGGGTCTGGATTCTGAGATTTACCCGCCATCGGCACACCTCCTATATCATAGGGTATAAAAATACATCATTAGTACCGATATGTATTATAAATATTAAAATATAAATATTTTAATATCGTAAAACTATTACCCGCTAAACCACTGGGTATAATTCTGACTACCCAAACTAATTTTCTAAAATTTCTTTTTTTTTTCTTCTTTTTCTTTCTCCTTCCCCTTTCTTTTTCTTTTTCCTTTCTTTGTTTCCTCTTTTGCTTCTTTTCCTCTCGGTTTCGATTGCTTCTTTTCAAATGAAGCCATACAAAACGACATATATATATATATATGTCGGCCACCTCTTCATTTCTTTTTTTTTTTCAATGCCACTAACCAATATATAAATATTACACATGTATTACAATTCCTCCCCCCTTATAAAAATTTCGTCCTCGAAATTCACATACTTGTATGAAATAAATGAGGATACTGAACTCTCATCTGATCCTCTGGCTCTCATGTAGCCTCTTCTACTGCATGATTTTTCCATAAGACTTTAAATAGTGAAATAGTCTTATTACGTAGTACTTGCTGGCGATAGTCCACTATCTGAACAGGTTCCTCGTCATAAGTCAAGTCTGTCCTCAACTGAATTGGCTGAGTATCTAAAATGTAAGAAAGGTCAGGTATATACTTCTGCAACATAGAAACATGATACATATCATGAATATGTGACAACTCAGGTGGTAATGCTAAGCGGTACGCAACCACACCAACCCTTTCCAGAATCTCATATGGCCCAATATATCTAGGACTTAGTTTTCCCTATTTTCTAAAACGAAGCACACCCTTCCATGGTGAGATCAATAAGAAGACTCTATCTCCTACTGTAAACTCAAGCTGTCTACGACGTTTATCAGCATAACTCTTCTGTCTGTCTTGAGCTGCCTTGAGTCTGTCTCTGATAATACTGATCTTCTCACTAGTGGCTTGAATAATTTCTGGACCCAACAATTTTCTTTCTCCAACTTCATCCCAGCAAATCGGAGTTTTGCACTTTCTTCCGTATAAAGCCTCATACGGCGCCATCTGAATACTAGACTGATAACTATTATTATATGCAAACTCCATCAATAGTAAATAATCATCCCAATTACCCTTAAGTTACAACATACAAGCTCTAAGCATATCCTCCAATATCTGTATAGTTCTTTCCGACTGCCTATCTGTCTGAGGATGAAAAGCTATACTAAAGTTTAGCTTAGTGCCTAATGCCTTCTGTAAGCTATGCCAGAATCTAGAAGTAAATCGAGGGTCTCTATCTGATATGATAGACACTGGAGTTCCATGTAACTGTACAATCTCACTAACATACAAATGAGCCAGCCTATCTAATGAGTATGAAATCTTATAAGGCAAGAAATAAGCAGACTTTGTGAGTCGATCAACAATCACCCAAATACTATCATGACCCCTTCGTGTACGAGGAAGCCCAACAACAAAGTCCATGGTAATATGTTCCCACTTTCATTCAGGAACTGGAAGTGGTTGAGATAATTCTGTTGGCCTCTGATGTTCTGCCTTAACCTGCTGACAAATCAGGCAGTGAGATACAAATTCTGCAATCTCTCTTTTCATACCTTGCCACTAGTAATGTTCTCTCAAAGTACGATACATTTTAGTGCTGCTAGGATGCATAGCATAAGCTGAGCTGTGAGCTTCTTCTAAAATCTGCTTCTTTAACTCTGAGTTATTCGGAACACAAAGTCTGTTACCCATAACTAATGTCCCATCAGCTTTTAATGTTAAATCAGTTCGCATTCCATTCTTTACTTCTTGCTTAAGTTTAACTAAATTAGGATCCTGATCTTGCATCTCTCGAATCTGATCAATCAACATAGGCCTAACTTGAAAATGTGCTAGAAGAACTCCAGACTTGTCTACAGATAATTCAACCCCCATATATCTTAATTCAACTAACAATGGAAGATAAGTCACTCTCAAATAAGCAATAGAGCTAGAAGATTTCCTGCTGAGTGCATCTGCAACCACATTCGCCTTACCTGGATAATAGTCAATCGTATAGTCATAATCTTTTATTAACTCTAACCATTTTCGTTGTCTCAGATTCATATCTTTCTGTGTGAACAAATACTTCAAACTTTTGTGGTCAGTGAAGATTTGACATGTAACACTATATAGATAATGTCTCTAAATCTTCAAGGCAAATACTACTGCTGCCAATTCTAAATCATGGGTTGGATAATTCAACTCATGCTTCTTAAGCTGTCTAGAAGCATAAGCTATCACCTTACCATGCTGCATCAATACACAACCTAACCCCTATCTAGAAGCATCACTGTAAATTATAAATCCTTCGGTACCAGATGGAAGAGTGAGAACAGGAGTTGAAGTCAATCTCTTTTTAAGCTCTTAGAAACTATGTTCACATTCATCAGTCCACACAAATTTCACATTTTTTCTGGTCAACTTTGTAAGTGGTGCAGCAATCTTAGAGAAGTCTTTAACAAATCTTCGATAATAACCCGCTAAACCTAGAAAACTTCTAATTTCTGTCACACTAGTTGGTCGTTCCCAATTTACCACAGCTTCAATTTTCTGAAGATCCACATAAATTCCATTTGCTGAGATTACATGGCCTAGAAATGTAACTTTATCTAGCAAGAACTAACATTTGCTGAACTTAGCATATAACTGTTTATTCCTCAAAATCTGTAACACTATATTCAAATGCTCTACATGCTCCTCTGTACTCCGTGAATATACAAGAATATCATCAATAAAAACTATAACAAATCGATCAAAATATGGACGAAATACCCTATTTATAAGGTCCATGAATGCAGCTGGAGCATTAGTCAACCCAAATGGCATTACTAAAAACTCATAATGCCCATATCGAGTTTTGAAAGCAGTCTTAGTCACATCAATATCTCTAATCTTTAACTGATGATACCCTGATTGTAAATCGATCTTTGAGAAAATCTTTACACCCTGTAACTAAACAAATAAATCATCAATGCGAGGGAGTGGATACTTATTGCGTATAGTGACTTTATTTAGCTCTCAATAATCAATGCATAGCCTCAAAGTTCCATCCTTCTTTTTAACAAACAATATTGGTGCTCCCCATGGTAATACACTAGGTCTGATGAAACCCTTGTCTACCAATTCTTGTAACTGAGTCTTCAATTCTTTTAACTCTGAATGGGCCATTCTGTATGGTGCTTTGGAGATAGGAGTTATATCTGGAACCAAATCAATACCAAAATCAATCTCTCTATCTGGTGGTAAGCCTGAAAGATCTTCAAGAAATACATCTGAAAAATCTCTTACCACTGAAATATCTTCTAATGTGACCCCATTGACTTTGGTATCAATAATATGTGCCAAATAGGCTGGACATTATTTTCTGAGCAACCGTTTAGCTATCATAGCAGATATAACACACGATGGAAAAACTCGTCGCTCTCCACAAAAAATAATATCAGGCTCTCAATGTCTTCTGAATATAACCTCTTTTCGAAAACAGTCTACAGTAGCATGGTGATTAGCTAACCAGTCCATCCCAAGTATTGCATCAAAATCATGTATAGCAAGAGGAATTAAATCTGCTACCATCTCACTACTACCCACTTTGATAACACAAGCCTAAAATACATTCTCAGCCAATAATGATTCTCCAACCGGTGTGGCTACCACCAAACTACAATCTAAGGGTTTTAACACTCTATCCGCATGCACAGCAAAGATACGGGAAATAAAAGAATGCGAAAGCTCGGATCAATTAAAATATGGGCCTCTCAGCCAAAAATAATCAGCATACCTATAACAACATCTGGGGTAACCTATGCCTCTTGCTGAGTCAAAGCAAATACACGTGCCTGGCTACGAGGTCAACCTGGCTGACCCCTCTGTGGATCTCTACTAGCTCCTAAAGCTCTAGGTTGTACACTAGTACTAGAGATAGGCTCTCCTGTCTGAGATCCTCCAGGTCTCTGAATATTGCCACTACCACATTGAAAACCCTGAAAAGTTGTACTCTGTACTAAGCTGCTACTCCGAAGAAGATGAGGGCAATCTCTCCTCAAATGTCCAGCTTGTCCACAATGGTAGCAACCTCTAAAACCTCTCATACACTGTCCCTTATGACTCCTCCCACAAATGAAACACTGAGGGTACCTTTTCATGCTAGCACTATTACTTGACTAGCTACCACTTTGGGGCCTCTGACTCCCTATGTTGCTTCCAACAGATGGAGGCACAAAACTCTGAGTAAAACTCTGTCTCTGTTCTCCTGATAGCATAGGGCTCTGACCATGCCATTGTCTACCAGAATACCCTGTATGGGATGTCTCTCCTCCAAGTGCTCTACTGCTACTTGATCCACCAACTGACCAACCATGGCCTGGTCTGTGCTTGAATGACTGGGCTCTGCGTGCCTCTACTAGGCTTCTCTCAACTCTCATTGCAGCCCCTACCAACTCACTGAAATCACTGTGCCCCATAGCTGTAATTGTTGTCCTGATATTACCTTTAAGGCCCTGTTCACATCTCTTACATTTATCCCTCTTATTCTGTATTGCATAAGAAGCGAACCTCGATAATTCTATAAAACGGTTCTCGTACTCCTCCACTGTCATCAATCCCTATTCTAGCTCAAAGAACTTACTAGCCTGGATATCTTAGTAAACCATAGGAAAGAATTTAACATTAAATTCTTTACAAAAATCATCCCAACTAATCACCCTCCATATCTACGTGATACTGATCTCCACCAATGGTATGCCCCACCCTCAAGTAAAAATGTAGCAAAGAAAACCCTCTCATCATCAGTACATCTCATAACATCAAATATCTGTTCTACTCTAGTCAACCATGACTCTGCATCAGCTGGCTCTGTAGTGCCTGAAAAATTTTCTGCCCCCAAACTACGAACACGCTCTATTGTGTTCTCTCTCTTGGGTGGTCCCTGTGTTTGTCTCTCTACTGCAACTGTAACTAATTGAGCCAGTCTATCTATGGATTGCTCTAAAGCAAGTCTATCAGACTGTCCCTGTGTAGGCTGTATCATAGGTTGTGGCACTGACTAAGGGTGTATCTCCTCTATAATATAATTAAGCTGAGTTTGAGGTATGGGTACAAGGGAAACTGACTCAGCTACTTCCTCTTTAATAGGTTCCTCCATTCTATCTGGTACTAAGGGAAATCTCAACTCAGCCACAAGTTTCGTGCGAGGTCGGCCACGTAGACGCATGATGAAAATCTATAAAATGCAACAATTCATTAATGACATCTCTAACATGCATGTATCATGTACTAGTCTACAGAATCTAAAACCATGCTTTAATACCAAACTGACAGGACCCGACCCGAGCCCTCCTCGAGAATCGAGGCAGATCCTGCGATGACATGTGACTAACATACTCTTTACTCATACATAGGATATAATGAGGCTACCTGCCTCAACAAAAAGTGTACACATGTGCTCCAATATACAAAACATATCCAAATACACAAACTGAGACACTTATGCAGCTATGCACGTTGGCCAACCTCAAAATGTGATGACTGTATCACACTGCACAAATACCTGTGACAACCTGAAAAAAAAATAGGAAAAATAGGAAAAAGGGTGAGCTTGTGGCTCAGTGAGTGGATATAATCTGAAAATATTGTATACTTTATATGTATTGTACACGTATAAATCTGTATGATAAAATCATCATGAAACTGTATACTGAGCAGTTAATAAACTTGTACTGAAAGTATGAGCTGTCATAAAATCTGTGCTAAAATTAAAATCATAACATAATACTGGGATTTGAAAATCTGAAAGCGCAAACTATCATAAAATCTGAAAGCGCAAACTATCATAAAATCTATTATCAAGCTGAATATATGTAACATAGCTTTGGAAACATATACTACATATATATACTGAAAACCACACCAAACTTGTACTCAGGGGAAAATCTGGTCTAACCTGGCGGAATAACTCACGCACAGGCAGAGCGGGGGATCTAAGCTGGTCTAACCCGACGGAATGTTACATCGCTCGGGCAGAGCAAACTAAACTGGTTTAACGCATGCGCAGAGCAACTACACTAAAGGGGAGGGGTACGCATGTGATGGTTCAAAAACTACTACTATATAATATCACGAAAGTATAATTATTCTAAAATAAATATTTCTGTACTGAACGTAATCATAAATTATACTATAATAAATTTCAAAACATTTTTGAATATATTAATTAGCATAAATATTTATCTGTCTAAAATAAATCATAACTAAATCTGATAACGCGTAATTTAATCACAATTGGCTGTATTAAAAATATATAAAATATATATAGTTATCCACTCACACAAGCGTGCTAATCCTGAGCTGGGTCTGGATTCTGAGATCTACCCGCTATCGGCACACCTCCTATATCATAAGGTGTAAAAATACATCATTAGTATCGATATGTATTGTAAATATTAAAATATAAATATTCTAATATCGTAAAACTATTACCCGTTAAACCACTGAGTATAATTCTGACTACCCAAACTAATTTTCTAAAATTTCTTTTTTTTTTCTTTTTCTTTCTCCATCCCTTTCTTCCTTCCCCTTTCTTTTTCTTTTTCCTTTCTTTTCTTCTTTCTTTTCATCTTTTTCTTTTTCTTCTTTCTTTTCTCTGTTTCCTCTTTTGCTTCTTTTCCTCTCGGTTTCGATTGCTTCTTTTCAAATGAAGCCATACAAAACGACATATATATATATATATATCGGCCATCTCTTTATTTCTTTTCTATTTTCTCTTTTTTTTTTCAATGCCATTAACTAATATATAAATATTACACGTGTATTACACTATATGTCCTCTACCATTTTTTACAACACTTATCATATAGCAAGCGCTTGTTGAGAGCACCAATTTGTCTCTCACAAGGCGTGCAAGCGAGGTTGTGCCTCACACCGTGTATCATGTGGTACAAGGTGCAGACTCGTGGGCATCTCGCGGCATGTGATGTATGCATGCCATGTGTGGTAGACTGATTTTCATCCAATTTTACTTATTGTTTTTACTATTTTTTGTCATTTTTAAATAAATTTATTTTTTTTAATTTATACTACTTTAAATTTATTCATTTTCAACGGAAAAAAAATCCAATAGAAAGAAGCAAATTTTCTTCTAGGGTAGAATAATCTAAATTTTAATTTTATAACTATTAAAAATTGAATTTTAATTTTATAATTATAAAAAATATAAAATTAAAATAAGGGTTATTTGTGATCATTTTCCTTAATTCTGCTTGTTCGTGTTCTTCGTGGTAGCACGTGAAGAAGTGATTGGGTACATGTAAGATAATAAGAAGCAGAGGAGATCTCCGGTACTTACCGTGCGAAACCAATTTAGTTTGACTGTGGAAGTTCTGGTAAATTCCTTTAGTTTTGGGTTTCGTGGGCTCTTTTTTAAGCCTAAGCATCGTTTATAAAGTATTGGGCGAGGCCGAACGAAAAACCATCTTAAGGAATTTTAATATAAATTGAAAGCGTTGAATTGGAAGATTAAATGTTTAATTACAACAGGCAGCAGTTGACCAAGAAGAGTTTTTTCATTGCAACTCATCTAACTTTCAACTACTTCCACTTAATTTCAGCTGCTGCTGCCGGCATTCAAGCTTTCTAGCCTTGACTCCCTGTTTCTTTTTTCTTTTTTTTTTTATAATAAATAAAATATAGTTTGTATGATATGAAATTGTGGTGTTTTCAGAAAGAATAATGTTATATCTTTTGAACGATATCTATTTTTTTTTTATCTCAGATAATTTAGTAAATAACTATTAAATAATAAAATAATATAATAAGTGATTTTAAAATATATCATTACATTATTTAATATATTAATTTAAAATAAAAATTTATTTCTATTTCAGAAATCAACTCCACCACTTTGCTGACAATTTATCTCCATTTTCATTCCAGAAACAGGTATGGAATTATAGCTAAATTATTCTTGTAAAGCAAAGCCCCTCCTAAAAACTTAGACTCTGTCTGGATCCAAGGGTATGGATTGACTATGTCTTTCACTTTGAATTTTAATTCTTTTTTTTTTTTAATTTAAATTTAAAACCTTACGCTTGTGTTAGATATTTTTAGCAATTTCTGAAAATACTTTTTAAAGTGTCATTTAATTATAATCGGATATAAGTTGTAAAGAATTCAAACAATTGTTCTGCTTCTATTTGAAAAAACTTTGAGCGTGTGAAGGTGGAGGCTAATAAATAATTTTTTTTTTAAAAAAAAAGTTAGATTATTTAAATTATTTTAAAAAATTTTGCATTGTTACTTTTATAATATAATTTCAAAAGCTTTATTTATTGAGATAATTATATAAAATTTACTAAAAAGAAACCTTGGTTGACAACAAAACATATAAAAAACATTTTGTTTATATTCTTTTTTATAAAATTTAGATAAAAATTTTACTAATATAAACTCACTTGAAGATGATGTAGTAAAGGACGTTTATTGATATTAAAAGAAAAGAATCAGTGGATGAGTTTTGCATTGGGTGTTGTTGGGGTGACCTAATTAGATTAAACGTGTGAACCGGTGTCACAAGTTAGAAAACCATTAAAAGATTATTTGTTTTTTCCCGTTAAGAAATAGTTTGGCGTAGGACGATCATTTAGCATTAAACAATTTGAACAATACATATTCTGACTTTCAACCAAACCAACCAGCCTGGACAGTGCCTGCACTTTCCTGGAAACTTTTGTGCTTTACGCATTCTATCGTTCTTCTTCTTCCAAGTGATTTCCAAATTCCAATGAGATAACAAAATTCAACCTTAACCTCACCTAATTCCCTTGCTCTGATGTGTTGACTGACATACTAACCTGCCCAAATATTTTTGCAAATAATTAATAAAAGAAACACAAAGGGAAAGAGAAATGAATATCCTCCGCAGCCAAAACTATCGACAGAACGGTGGAAATTCCCATCATTTTATCAGGATCATGGAGGATGACAAAGATTGGTTAGCTTCAATGGAATCAAAGATCAACGGGAGCCCCAAGTTACTGAGCAAATCAGCTGGTAAAGAGACTTGTTGCGTCTTTAGAGTTCCTCAAAGCCTCGTCGAAATCAACGAGAAAGCTTATCAACCACACATAGTCTCCATGGGACCTTATCACCATGACAAAGAACATCTTAAGGTCATACAAGAGCACAAATGGCGATATCTCAGTTCTCTTCTTTCTCGAACGAACAACTATGGCATTGGTTTCAAGGACCTGTTTGCAGCCATAGCGTCAATGGAGCAAAAGATAAGAGATTGTTATTTAGAGATTATTGAATTCAGTAGCCGTGAATTCATTGAGATGATGGTTCTTGACGGGTGTTTTGTTATTGAGCTTTTTTGCATAGTTGGGAAGTTAGTGCCTGGTGATCTTGATGATCCTATTTTTAGCATGGCATGGGTTTTCCCTTTTCTAACTCGTGATCTCCTGAGACTTGAGAACCAAATTCCTTACTTTGTTCTTCGGACTCTATTTAAGCTTACAATATTAGCTTCAAGAAGAGAAAATCCTCCCTCTTTGGCCAAACTCGCCCTGGAATTTTTCAACTACATGGTTCAGAGAGATATTACAGTCTTGCAAAGCTACTACAATCTTGAAAGCAAACACTTGCTCGATTTGTTTCGTTTGAGTTACATCCCTGCTTCCCAAGAAAAGGCAAGAGAGAGTAGCCCATGTCTTCATTTGATCCCATCAGCCAAAAAGCTTCATCTAGCTGGAATCCGGTTCAAGCCCAGAAAAAGCACCAGTTTCTTGGACGTCAAGTTCAGATACGGCATCCTGGAAATCCCACCTTTAATAATAGATGATTTCACAACCTCTGTCTTCCTCAATTGTGTCGCTTATGAACAATGTTACCGCCACTGCTCAAAGCACGTCACAACTTACGCTACTTTGATGGGCTGCCTGATCAACACGCCTGCGGATGCAGGGTTTTTGAGTGATCATAAAATCATTGAAAATTACTTTGGAACGGATGAGGAAGTTGCTCGATTTTTCAACGTTGTGGGCAAAGATGTTGCGTTAGATATACACATGAACTACTTGTCCGAATTGTTTGAGGGGGTGAATGAGTATTACAGAAACGACTGGCACGTTCAATGGGCAGGTTTTAAGTACACTTATTTTGACACTCCATGGTCATTCATGTCTGCTTTAGCTGCTCTCATTCTCCTCTTGCTCACCTTGGTTCAGGCCTATTTTGCCGTTGCTGGCTATTTTCATCCTCAGAAGTAATAGATTTATCATGTAACTGTGTAATCAATTTGAGAAATTTCTAGCTTACGAAGTTTTTGGATATGTAACCTTTATGGAATATGTCTAAAATATTAGACATTTTATATTATTTTATATTTTTTTAAGTATGTGTAATAATTCATACATATGATTAAATATATATTGATGAACCTATATTTATAAAGTATATGATTTAGGCATTAGGTATAAAAAAAAGAACATCTAAACCCTTGTGGTTTGGGTAAAAGGATATGTAGCTCTCAATATTTTTAAAAAGTCTATTTATACTATATCAAGTAATGGAATCTATTAAAGTTAATGCTAAAAAGGATAAAAATAAAAAATAACCCTCTTTTAACCAAAGGACAAAAATTCTAGTTAATGTTGGTAAACGGTCGGTCAATGAAAGTAAACACTCAGTCAACATTGGCCAAGGGTCGGTTAATAGTCGTCGGCCAATGGTCGGTCAACAGCACCAATCAACGATGCTTAATGCCTAATTTCTTGAATAGCTTAGTTAAGGATAATATCCTTAATAAGTTTTTAATCACATTTATAAATAAAATCATAGAATAATTTAGTTGATTAAAGTGTTTACTTTTATATTATGGTCAAATGTTCAAATGATTTTAGCCATAAAGAGGGGTATAATAGTAATTTTATCAATTTTAATAGATTTTTATTATTAAAGATAAATGATTTCATCATCTAATAGGGGTATAAATAGAAATTTTAAAAATATTAGGGTCTATATATCTCTTTTTCTAAACTACGAAAGTTTAGATGTCCTTTTCTCTTAGGCATATGACACTAATATAAAAAGTATAAATCACAAGTTCTTTTTAACTTAAACCTTGTTCACAACCATTAATGAAAAGAACATTTTATTTTGTAAAGTTATTTTTTTTTTCTACTTTTTATAGTGGATGATTTACTTTGATTATCGAAATAAAGATTATGAGTAAAAAAATTAGTGTATATGATACATTGAACGAGACTATTATGAATTTAGATCAGGTTAATTAAATGTCATTAATCTTAATTTAAAAAAGCTTTAATAAGCTTAATTGATCTTAATCCTCAACATATAATAAACTTACATTCATGCATTGTATCTTTTGAGTTAATATGGAGTAAGATCCATATAAATGGTCAAAATCTGAATAACTTAGAAATATACTTTCATAGGTCATAAAAACATATATTTTCAATATAGAACCTAATAAATAATGTCCGCTTAAACTATTTGTATTACTTTATCATTTAATCTGTAGACAGGGTTTATTCAATAAATGATTTATTAAATAGTAATATTTATTTGTAAATTTATTTATAAATATAGACATTTAAAAATAATCATTAAAGTATTTAAAGACTTATGGGTAAATAAGTAATTAAAGAGAAAATTAATTTTTTCTATGGCCTAACTTTAATTATGGACATAAATTAGAGGATCAATTAAGTAGTTATTATTGATATAATGACCAAACCTAATTTAATTAAAAAAATTTAATTAAATGACCTTTATTTGTTAATATAGGTTACTAAAGTGTAGCCATTGACTTTTAATGGAATAACATGCGGTTAACTTAGAAAAAATAGTTTGTCATAAAATGAATGGACTAGACCTTTTAAGTTAGAGTTAGGAAGCCCATGGGTCTTACAGTCTCTCTATTAGCTAAAATTTTAATCAAACTCTGAATTTCTAATCCTAATCAAACTCTGAATTTCTAATTCTAATCAAACTCTAAATACTCAAGAGAGATTACTATACATAACGAAGGTAGGGAGTAGTAAAATATAACCATAATAATATTTTTTTTTATGTATTCTTATGTGAAAAAAGAATTAGGTTACTCATTTTCTCTCAAATTTAAATATGTGTGAGTTGAAAGATTAAGGGTAGATTTATATGCCCACACACGTGAGTTCGAACATTAAGGAAAATAGAGAAAATTACAACCATTCAATTCAAAATTTATCAATACTAGAAATTAAGGTAATTTTTCATTCATATACATGTAATCATGAATAAGACGATCTGACATCCGTTGTGCTTATTTTAGTAAATAGAAATTTTTTTATGCCAACAATGAGTATCAGAGCTAGTTTGTTTTATATTATATGTATAATTTTTTTTATATTGGTAGTAATTATTTATTATAGTACCAGTTACATATTTAATCTATATTTATTTATTTTTAATTAATTATATGATGAATGGTTATGCCCATAAGTATAATTCGTGGTTAGATATTTATTTATATTTTTTTCTTGAGAATTATAACAAGAGCGGGTGATTGAATAATATCATAATTTCTAATAGGTCTAGATTATATTATTATTTTTATCTCCTTTAAGATTAATATTTGCTTTTTAAATTAATTATATGGCTATTTATACATTGTTTTTATTAATTTATAGGCTTAAGGCAAAAAAGAATGAGAAAAGATCAAAAATGAGCAAAATAAAAAGCAATACAGAGTAATTCAAAAATTACTTAAAAAGAGGAAGAACAGCACAAACTTTGAAGATTTCAAGAATTTTAGGGCAACTTGATAGCTCAAGGAAAAGGATTGAAGATCGAAGACAAAAGCACCTTCTTCTACTTCAAGTTCTTCTTTTGACTTTGGTTATATCACGTTTATTAATTTCAACCTTATAATTGTAGTAATTATGAACTAGATTTTCTTATCTAAGATTACAACTTGAACTCGTTATGTGATTAAATTTAATTTTTCTTTTTATATTATGAACTCAGTTGAATTATTTGATTTGCTTGTGCTTGTTGCTTTCTTTTTACCTGGCCAATAATTAAATTGATCTAAGAACTCATAAATTAAATTTATGTGTTTAGCTTAAGCAAATTAATATATGATTATAGTGTAAAAGTTGTGATTTCATATTAGATATACTCATATAGAATGCATAATATATAAAACTCGTTCTTAATGAATTTTATTTCTATCTAATTACAATAGGAATAAAGGTAATTATTAGAATAAAATATATTCATTTGACCATTGTAAGATGTTAGTGAAGGTTTTAAGTATTTGACCAATAGTTTAGAGTGAGGGATTAATTAAAAAGAAATTAATTGGTATAAGTAAAATAATTAGGGATAAATTGTAATCTTAAGCTTTCTCAACTTGATAATTCAGATTTGCATTCTTATATTAGATGTTACAGAATTTAGGTTTAACTTTTAATAGTTCAATTTTTCTTAATTTGGTTATCTGAATAAAGTAAGAAGAAATAATTATAGTATTTAGCAAGGATAAATTTTATTCCTTGTGAGATCGACATCTTATTTATTATTATATTACTTGTCTATGATTTCGTGCACTTAGATATTTACACAATAATTTTTCCATTTAGTTAATTTTTTATGTTTCTTTAAATTTTTATTTGTAAATCTAAGAATCAAATAGTTTTCTTTTTTGTTTATTTTTATAGTTAAAAAAAAAATTAAGAAGAACAATTTCCTAAAATATCAAAATTTTTCAACGGCCATTCCTTTAGTAATCAAGTTGTTCACAGTGAGAGGAGTGGCATTCAGCAGAGTGCGAAGTTTGACAACAGGAAATGGTAGCTAGGGTTATCGATCTGAATCGAACGAATGAACGAATGATTCCTTGTAGTGACGAATGATCGGGGATGAAACTCGCAGCGGCGACTTTGGTAGGGTATTTTTCACTTGGATCCACGATGGATATTGCTCATAATTTTGGCGGTAAAACGTGAAAGTTGAATGATGGTGGCCAACACATTTTGAACAAAACAATGAAATTTTATGGCGGCCGGCGACATGTTTCAGCAATTGGGTAGATTTTGGGACAGTAGTAGCTGGACAAAGAGGATGGGAATCGATTACAATGGAATTAGGGTTCCATCTAGAAATTCTTAAATAGACCCCTCTTTTTATTAAATAATTCTGTTTTAGCTAAGAAATTTTGCATTTTTTATAAATTGACCCTAAAATATTTATAAATTTTACAAATAAGCCTTATAAAGTTGGCTATTCTCACTCAATTCCCTCTAAATCTAGGTAATTACAGCTTGACAAAAAATTTGATAAATTTACAAATGGGCCGAAACTATTTATAAATTTAAAATTGGTCCAAACTCTTTTCAATTTTGATCTAAGTTTTATAAAATTTTAGGCTATTTTAATAAAATTATTAGCTCTAAAAATATTTTTTTAATTTAATTTAATTTTATAGAGGCTCAATAAGTTTTAAGCCTAAAATATTTTCAATTTATTTATTTTAAATAAATAAATCAAAGAAAATTAAAAGCCCCAAATGCCTAGCCGATAAAAGAAAACAAGTAAGTGAAGATGGATATTATAGAATAGCCAAAGTTGACTTCAAGAAAGATTTTAAAGAATTTAGCCTTTGTTTTAATATTTTTTTCTTCTTAGAAAAAGTCATGAATTATTGGTTATTTAGTTATCTAGCCAATTGGTTGTATAAATAACATGTTATATATAGATTAAGGGTGTCACATTCATATGTCCATGCATAAAATATATCAACTTGTGTGACATTAATGTTCTAATGATATTATGACAATATTATTGTCATAGTTTTAATATTATATTAATTTGTTAATTTGACATGACTTCACATGTTATTTTATGAGATAAAATTAGATATTAATAAACATGGCATTATTTTATAAATTAATTAGTATATTAAAAATTAAAAACTTTAATAATTAAAAATATTGAGTGGGAGACGGCTTTAAGCATAAGACCTACAACCTTTATTATTGGCCTTATAGTAAGATAGATTAATAACTTGTCTCAAACTTTGTGAACTCCTTATGAAGGATATTAATTAGATCTAATTACTAGATAAGACTTTTCTAAAGGATAAGATTCAATATAAGACACATGCGAAACTGATTACCCTATGGTGGCCTTTTTAATTGGAAAATATAGAGGATTGAAATAATAATTGTGCATTTAACTTAGGTTAATTGATATCTTCTATATAGAATTCTTGTCAATTAAACCTAAGGGCTAAAGAATCAGTAGTTTATTATTATTTGATATGAGATATCTAGATAATAATAATAATAACAAATTAGTAAGTACTAGTTTAATTCATGATGGATATGACTACCCTACAAAGGCGTATTCTGAATGGAAATTGGATTATTGATGCATAATATAGTTAAAGAGTTCCACATATATGCATTTCATGCATTCATGCAAAAGTTTTATATGATATTAAAGAATGTATGCTCATGTATAAATTTATGTTTTAGAATCATATCTTCATTTAACCCACTAGCATCTGTTCTTAACCAAAACAAGTTAACCGGGATTAATTATGTGGATTGGGAAAGAAACTTGGATATTATACTAATTGCTGAAAGCACATATATATCATGACTGATAAATACTCTCTAAAACCTAATGAAATGCACCGCAATATCAAATAGATGCTTATAGTAGTCGCTTGTCTAAAGGTCCATCTTCCTCTTTTGGTCTTAGTCCTAAAGGAAAAAGTAGTAAAAAGAAGAAGAATAAACCAAAGAAAGCATTTAATTCAAGATATATGCAAATTCAGAATAAAGAAGTAAGGCCCAAATGAAAGTATTTCCAATGTAGCATTAAAAAGCATTAGAAGAGAAATTGTCCTTTAACTAAACTTTCATTATCTAAAAAGAAAGCTTCATCTTCTAATAATATATATTTTTCATTGAGACATGTTTAGTGGTTGATTGTACAGATTCCTAAATAGTAGATTTTGGAGCCACTAATCATATTTGTAATTCGTTGTAACAGTTTTAGGAAACTAAATTACTCAATGATTGAGAAATCAGTCTTATGCTAAAAAATGGTGCTACTATTGCAACTAAAGTAGTGGGTGTTGTACATCTGTATTTTGATAATTTTAGGACTTTAATATTAGAAGATTGGTTGTTAGTACCTAAACTTAAATGTAATTTAATTTTAGTTAGTTGTTTGAGTAAATATAGTTACTTTATTATCTTTGACTCAACGGTGGTGATAAAAAAGATAAGGTATATTAGTTAACAATCTATATTACATATATCCTAAAATCAACTTATTACATAATACATAATTGAAGAATTAATCTAATCACTATAAAAGGATTAAAATATATCTCACTAATCAAATTTATCCATAGCATCTGCATCTTGGTCACATTAGTCTAGATAAGATTTAACTATTGGTTAAAGATAGACCTTTGAGTTTATTAAAGATTAAACTATTACTAGTCTACAAATCTTATATAGAAGGTAACATTGACTAGAAGACCCTTTAATACTAAAGGTAATAGAGCTAATAAAGCGTTAAAATTAGTACACTCTGACATGTGTGAGCCCATGAACACACAAGCTAAATGAGATTATAAATATTTCATCATTTTCATTGATTATTCTAGATTTGATTATGTGTACCTAACAAGCCATAAGTCTGAGGCATTTGATAAATTTGAGGAGTCTCAGGTAGAGGAGGAAAGGTAATTAGGAAAATAAATAGAGGCATTGCGATCTAATCGAAGTAGCAAATACCTCTATAGTGAGTTCATAACAGTTTTGTCAGACATGGGATATTATCCCAGTTGACTGCATAAAGGTCATCCCAACAAAATGATGTAGTCGAAATGAGAAATAAAACTCTTTTTAAAATGGTGGTATTCAACTTTACCCATCTCATTCTAGGGTTATGCCTTAGAAACAACTATATATCTTCTTAATTTAATTCTATCTAAGTCCTTCCATAAAAAACTTTTAAACATGTAGATAAGGCGTAAACTAAGTTTACATTATATATATATATATGAGGTTGTCTAACTCATATGTTAAAAGGGAAGACAGATAGCTAAAATTTAAGTTAGAAGTTTATCTATTTATTAGTTATCCTAAAGGAACAAGAATAAGTCTTTTCTATAATTCTCAAATGCGATCTTTCTTAAAGAAGACTATATAAAAGACTCTAAGTCTAGGAGTAAGATAGTTCTTAATGAATTATCTAAAAATTCCAATGTTGTGCCTAAGAGAATCAATGAGTTAGCTCCTAATCTAGATCATAATAGCCAATTAAAGCCAGATACAGAACAACAATTATAGTACTTCGTCATAATAGGAGGACTATTAAACACTCAACTAGGTATATGTTAATTGGAGAGTCTTTTCGGACAATCTTTAATGAACATGAACTAGATCCCACTACTTAAATAAAGCAATAGCTGATAAAGATGCAGACCATTAGTGTAAAGCTATAAAACCAAAAATAGATTTTATGTACTCTAACAAAGTCTAGGTGAAAACCTTTAAAACTAAGCTTTTTGCAAAAGGATACACTCAAAAAATATGGTATCGATTATAAGGTGACCTTTCCACTACTAGTCAAGTGCTAAGATGCCTATAATTATTTATTGCGATAATAGCGGAGCTGTAGCACAATCCAAGGAAGCAAGATACCATAAGAAAAGAAAACACATTGAAAAAAAATATCATTTGGTAAAGGAGTTTATACAGAAGGGTGATGTTATAGTATCCAAGATTGTATTTATAGAAAATCTAACAAATCCATTCACCAAGTCATTGCTAGTAAAGTGTTTTGAAACTTATATATATATAATTTGGAAGTTCAACAAATGCCCGATATGCTTTAGAGTAAGTTGGATATTGTTAGACATTTTATGTTATATTAAGCCCTTAAAAGATGTGTAATAATATTTTATTTGATTAATAAAGTTAGTCATATATGTGGTTGAGCATATATTGATGAGTCAATATTTATAAAGCATGTGATCTAGGTATTAGGTGTATAATGCTAATATAAAAGGTCTAGATCACAAGTTCTTTATAAATAAAATCTTATTCACAATCATTGATGAAAATGGTATTTTATTATTTTCTACTCCTTATAGTGGATGATTTACCTTGATCATCAAAATAAAGATTTCAAGTGGAAAAACTAATGTATATGGTACATTGAATGAGCCTGTTATAAGCCTCTATCGATGGTCAAATAATTTTATATCACTCTAACAATTACTTATATGTCTATAGTGATCAAAATATAAAAAGAATCATTAAGGACTAGACTATTAATACTATATGTCATATGGATATAATTCTATCTCATATCAAACTCATAGTTGTTGCTCTATGATCATATATCAAACTATCCTAGACTAAACACATAAATTCCTATATCGAGTTCATTATGGTTCCTATAATATTTAAATATTGGCCAGATATTAAGAAAGTATTAAGCACAAGATAGAATAAATAATTTTACTTTATTGAATTCGTAAATTAAGAGAACTAATCAAGTTCAACAACATATTAGATTTAACATTTGAACTCTAGATAAATTAAATTAGCTCATAATAAATTCCATAGTACCAAAGGAAATAGTCAAGAACATAATTAATAAGGATGAAAAAATATGAGAAAATGAAGAAATTAAATAATGCAGATTCCCTTAATATTATCTTTCTTTTTCTTGCTTGTTGCACAATCTTTACTTTCAATCTTTAACAATGCTTTAATTTCTCTTGCAACTTTGTTTTTTGTGTTTGCTCTAACCTGTGTAATCATTCTCTTTATTTGGCCTTTAAAGGGGTCTTTTTTTATAGGCTTTCGTAATCTTAGGGGTCTATTTCTTCATGTCCAAGTCGTATTAGAAGTCTCATAAAATTTTCTATTTTATCGCATAAGTGTCTTCTGACCACCGCGGCACTGAATTCCCTAACTTAAGAGCCATGGCAATGGGTTGTGAGCATCGTGACATTGAGACATGGAAATCAATTTTCTTCTTTTTGAGTGGCCATTACGGCGATGGCTATAGAGCATCGGGATACGGGATCTCTAAGTTGGACATTGTGACATTAACTTTTGAGCGTTGCGACGCTAGGCCTTTTCCTTTAATTCTTTTAGATTTTTTTTCGATTTCTAGTATCTTTATGCTGAATGATTAAAAACTTATATTTTATGAATAAAATTTATAAATAGCCAAATAATCATCAAATTAAAGCAAATATTAATCTTGGGAAAATGAAAAATATTAATTCTAATGAATTCTTATCATGACTTCTTGTAATTATTTGGTTGTTTCCTTAGCTATGACGAGATATCTCTTCATCTTTCTTTTCTTTTCTATGTAGTTTTACTTCTATTAAGAAGTACCTAAGGCAAGGTCTGTGTATATCTATAGCCTCTTAACCATCACCTACCTTGCCATTGTCAAAACCCTAATCAAAGCTTCGTACTCCGCTTCATTATTAGATGCCAAGGATAACAACCTCATATCATGATCTAGAATCGGACCTTGTGGCTCTTTATTCGAATTTCTATACCTAATTCGTTCTACTTTGAGGATTTGCCTATGTTCGTTTAAGAACTTTATCTTTAAATTAAGGCTCTGGAAGTAATGTGTTGTCTTATACAACTATTGACACTCTAACAGAAAATTGACCATTACTTACCTTTTGATTGCTATTCTATATTGGTATTCGATGTCGAGGTTGATCAACCCTATTGCCGTCTTATTTACTCTTCCTATGGCAACTGGTTTAGATAGGATGCACTTTAATGTATAAGACATACTACTATTGAATAAGCCTCGAAATAGTGCCATAACCTATCCTTGGCAAAAGTTAGGGCAAGGATAAATTTCTCCACTGCTGAATATCTAGTTTTAACCTTAAGGAATACTTTATTGGTGTAAAAGACCAGTTTCTGCTAGCCTTCCTCTTCCTTGAATAAGACTACACTAACTACTATATTAGAAAGTACAAGATATAGAAATAAGGTTTTGCTAGAAAATAGAGAAGATAAAATTAGAGGAGTCCTTACATATTCTTTTAAGTTCTGCAATGCTTCTGTCTATTTTGGTTCCCATAGGCCATCATTTTTTACCTTGATGGCCAAAAAGAACGGTTTGCATCTATTTGATATCCCGAAAATGAATCTGTTTAACACGACTATTGTTGTGGCCTTTTTAAGAACAATATAAATGAAACTATATGTATCGCAATAAGTAATATAGTGTAAAATCAAATGTTGAACCAACAGGGAATTAACACATATTTTTAATCAAGTACTAAAATTTTATCTTCTTATTTTTATCTAGAAAAACAATACTTCAATTAAAATTAAAGTTATTGATGTAATTAAACTAAAATTATCATAACTAAGCAATTTATAAGAATAACAAGATAGAGAAAGCTTAGGATAATAACTGTCCTTCAATATATTTTTCTAAATATACTACTCTTTTAATATTTAATACATTAGTTTTATTATTGGTCAAAACACTAATCTCTTCATTAGCTTCTTCCAATGGGCAAGTGAATATATCTTAAATTACTAATTACCTATATTTCTACGGTAACTTGTTAAAATTAAGACTCATTAAGTTCAAGTCCTTTTAATAATACATATTACTCAACAATCATCCATCAAATTACCCTAGACTGAACACAATGATGCATTTTCTAAGTTTATCAATGTGTTCCACAATTAATCAATAATTGGTTAAGTATATTGAAAGCATTAAAATTAATAATTTGAATAATAAAGACTAATTTCATAAAATATTAAAAAGTATAACAATTAAGCTCACATATTGAGTTCAAGCTATAACCTTAAAAAAGAAATTAGTTTATAGCTACAAGAGAATGAAGGCTAGAAAGAAGTAAACATATGATACAACCAAAAGCAAACCAAGTTTGATGTGTCAAATTCTGTCTTGTAGTTAGTTGATCTCCACAAGAATCCTTTGCTTCTTTTGATATTCTCTCTCTAAATTGCTCTAAACTATAATTTTTCTCTAAAAAAAAGTCTAAGTTGTGTATTCATAAAATGATAGAACGAGTGGTCTTTTTTATAAGGAAGCATTAGAATCTTGAAGTCGTATTGCAAATCAGATTCAGAATCACGTTATCGTTAGGGAATTCTCTACTCAACACTGAGGAGTTTTTTTGAAAAGTTCTGTCGCTACAATGGTAGTTACTTAACAATGGGACATTGAGCCTTGAAAATTAGGGTTCTAAAATTTGTCGCATTGTTAGGGTGATGGCTTGCTGGCACTAATGTGGTACAAGTTCTGGAATTATTGTCTCAACATTTGCCTTCTATTGCTAAAGCATTTTTAAGCTTATGAACACTAGAGCATTCTAGTATTTATCACCACAACGTTTATCCGAAACTTTTCCATTCTTTGCAGTTTAGTTCTATATTCTAATTTTGACTCTAACTTCTGCTTTGTAGTGGATAGTGTAACTACATGTTGTAAAACTGATCTCTAACACACATTACACCCAAAACTTGTGAATATATAACCCGTCAACAATCTTCTTCTATCTAGATCACATATGTAATCTGAGTCTACGTACCCTCTTACCATTACACTGTTGTCTTCATCTCTTTTATACATTAATGCATGTTGTAAAACTGATTCTACGTACCCTCTTACCATTACATTAATGACATGTTGTAAAACTGATCTCTAACACACATTACACCTAAAACTTGTGAATATGTAATCCGTCAACGATCTTCTTCTATCTAGATCACATACATAATCTGAGTCTACGTACCCTTTTACCATTACACTGCTGTCTTCATCTCTTTTATACATTAATGCATTATCCGATGTCCCTTTGAGATATCTCAATATCCACTTTACCGCAAGCCAGTAATCCTTCCCTAGATTTGCTATGTATCAACACATCATGCTTACTGCGTATACTATGTCTGGTCTTGTGCAAACCATCGCATACATAATGCTCCTCACAGTATTTATATACGGTACTTTACTTATCTGCAGTTTCTCTTCTTCGGATGTTGGTGATTGTGCTACTGAAAATTTAAAATTCGTGGCCAAATTAGTGGAGATAACCTTTGCATTAGTCATACCAAACCTTTTTAGAATTTAAGTATATATCGTTGTTGTGTTTAGAAGATAACATTACTTCTTTCTCTTATAATATCCATACTTAATATCCCTTTTGCTGCACCTAAATCCTTCATCTCAAACTCACCACTCAATTGCTTCTTGAGTTTTTGTATTTCTTTCATATTCTTACATGTGATCAACATATCATCGACGTATAGAAGCAAATACACCATACCACTACTCAAGCTCTTAAAGTATATGCATTTGTCATACTTGCTCCTACTAAATCCATAAGTCATTATAAACTCATCAAATCTCTTATACCACTGTGTAGGTGATTGCTTTAACTCATATACGACTTCTTTATAAACAAGTGTGATCCTCTTTTTTTGGCTCTACAAACCCTTGTGGCTGTACCATATAAATTATCTCTTCAACCTCTCTATGCAAAAAAGCTATCTTTATATCCATCTACTCTAGATTAAAATCAAGATTTGTACATATAGCTAACAGAATCCTAATAGATGTGTACTTGACGATTATAGAGAATATCTCATGAAAATCAACTCCCTCTCTGAGTAAGACCTTGTGCAATTAACCTAGCCTTGAATCTCATAGGCTCTATTCCCTGTATCCCCTCCTTCACCTTATACACCCACTTGTACCTCATTAGTTTCTTTTAAGGTCTTTCTACCAACTTTCAAGTATTATTTTTCTTAAGAGAACTAATATCTTCTTTCATGGCCTGCTGCCATTCATTCTTATTTTCATTCTTCATATTCTCACCATATGTTTTATGCTCATCAAATTCAAGAGTATATAAGTAGAGTTAAAGGCATGAGCAACTAAATTTGCTTGTGCATACTTGATTGGTGGGTTAATTATTCTCTTTAGCATGTCTCTGGCTAGCTGGTACTCTTCAAGTTCCATTTCAAAAGTCCTGGTCTTTCTTTGGGTGGAGTAGAGGAACTCGCTAGTATTTTTGGTTCATCTTCAAGGATCTCCTTATTGAAATGCAAAACTAAGGGCATAGCAGATCTACTCTTAGGCTCCACTTCAACTTCTATTGACTCAGTGGCTGAGTCTTCATTGGACATAGGTTCTTTCTTCTCATTTTCTTAGGAGGCTTTCATTATTGTTGTTTCATTAAACGTTACGTCATGGCTTGTGATACTTCGTGGTGGTGTTAACTCTCTACACTACACCTTGTATCCATTTACTCTGTCAGGATACCTTATGAATACCCCTTTGATAGCTCTAGATTCTATTTTTTCCTCCTTAACATAAACAAATGAGGGGCAACCAAAATTCTAAATTAGTCATACTTAGGTGTTAGAGTCGGTATTTACGTGCCATCCTTGAATATACATATACTTGTATATTTATACAAGTGTATTTTTTCATTAAATCGCTAATACCCATTTATATGGTATTATGTAATGTAACGTTACAAACATTGTACGACCTGAAGGAGTTCGATTAAATCTAAAGAAATTTAGATAAGGGCTCATAGTTAGCCACATTGAAATATGTAAATGCTAAATGTTAGCACAGTTAAGTGTTAGCTGGTTATAATACTTAGTAGATCCAAGAGTTGAAACCTTGTTTGTAATGGGACATAGACCTGGGAATATACTAGTAACGACATAGTTGCAAGAGTTACAATCGGGTGCCAGAAAATGCTAGTTGCGCAAGTATGTTCTCAAATATTATCCCTGATCTATTTCTACCGATGCGGGTCTGTCGGTGGATACTTTTATATAGATTAGCATATGTCGTACCTATAGGGTATAGATGGTTGTTCCTAGTTGACCGTGAGCTTGGAGCTTCTATTGACATATAGGTATCCAATTAAGACTGGATATATGACAAACTCATGAAGGCCTCCGATAGACACCATATGTAAGACGTCAACAAAAGATTCCTCTTGAGTTGAGTAGTATACGTGGTCCTTTGACATGAGTGCTACGATGGGCTTGTAAGTGATCTACCATACTTTGGTTTCACACATATCACAGACCTTTTATGGTGTAACCGCTGGGTGTCGCTGGGTATGGTCCGATGCCTATAGAGTCTGGTGTGTATAGATATGGGATCCGTCAACTCGCATAAGGAGTTAAATATCTAGATGCTTCGAGACTATATCTTAAAAAGTCTTGTGGCCACAAGCATTAATCCCGAAAAAAAGTTCGGCCAGGGTAGAACAATATGGCAAAGGAGTTTGCACATATTGTTCTGTGAGATACGAGTCTGGAGATAAGACATGAATGAGCATTAGGGGACTTGACGGTGATAATCTATATCCCCGCACATCCAGGATATCATGACAGAAGGACTATACGTATGCGTTGTAACCTTAACTTGCATGGTTCTAAGCACTGATTTGTATATCTGTGACGTGTGCGTAAGGCATTGCTCACGAACTTATAGAATAGTTCCATTTGATGAATTGAGTGTAGAACCTAAGAAGTCCCGCGATATGGAGTGTACTCGTTGTACACTGGGGTAGCGTGTCAGATTAAATGTTTAATTCAGCAATACCATAGAAATATGTGCATATCTGTATTTAAGTGTTAAATACAATAATTAGTCAATAATTGTTATTTGCTAATTGTATAATGACACATGGCGCATTGTGGACCCTCGATTAAGTTTACCCAAGTGTGAGATTTAATGGGACCCACTAGGAGGTAGACTTAATAACTATACGAGGGATAAAATAGTCATTTCACATAATGATTATTTTATTATTAAATAATCATCAATCTCTATATATTATATTATTTAATATTATATTATAAATTATTTTATTTATAATATATTTTATTTGGGTGCCAAATAGTTGGCAGCCATTATATTATTATTATTATATACTATATTATATTATTATTAGATATAAATAGTGAGAGATTGTGTGAAATTGTGTGTGTGTGTGATTTTGAACGGGTGAGGGAAATGGAGAAAGAAGAGAAAATGAGCCAAGAAAGAAAGAAGAAGAAGAAAAAAAAATAGGAAAAAATAAAATTATTTTATTTTTCTCTATGGTGCAATGAGAAGCAATTGAGAATTGCTTTAAATCTCCATTTTTTTTTTTATCTTTTTAGAGAAAATGATAAAAATACACACCCGACTATTTTGGAGTTTAAGAGTTAAACCCGTGTTGGATATAAGGTTGTTCTAGCTCACCAAGCCTACCGAGTTGGTGACTAGAACTGCCCACTAAGTTGGTGACTAGAGCTGCCTACGAGTTAATCTCCATGCGAACTTTAAGAAAATATGTGTATAATGTTACACGTTAGGGTGAGTTCTCAACATTATTAATATATTAATCCGATTAATATATTTTTTTATTGTGTTTATTGCATGATTTTACACTTCCGCCGCGTTTTAATATATATGTGATACGTATTTTAGGCAATAACCACACTTGCATATGCATACACCCATACATATAAGATTCCCGACAACATTAGAACGGGTGAGGGAAATGGAGAAAGAGAGGAAGAACAGAAAATGAGCCAAGAAAGAAAGAAGAAGAAGAAGAAGAAAAAATAGGAAAAAATAAAATTATTTTATTTTTCTTTATGGTACAATGAGAAGCAATTGAGAATTGCTTTAAATCTCCATTTTTTTTTTATCTTTTTAGAGAAAATGATAAAAATACACACCCGACTATTTTGGAGTTTAAGAGTTAAACCCGTGATGGATATAAGGTGATTCTAGCTCATCAAGCCCACCGAGTTGGTGACTAGAACTACCCACTAAGTTGGTGACTAGAGCTGTCCATGAGTTAATCTCCATGCGAACTTTGAGAAAATACGTGTATAATGTTACACGTTAGGGTGAGTTCTCAACATTACTAATATATTAATGTGATTAATATATTTTTTATTGTGTTTATTGTATGATTTTACACTTCCGCCTCGTTTTAATATGTATGTGATACGTATTTTAGGCAATAAACACACTTGCACATGCATACACCTATACATATAAGATTCCCGACAACATTAGAACGGGTGAGGGAAATGGAGAAAGAGAGGAAGAAGAGAAAATGAGCCAAGAAAGAAAGAAGAAGAAGAAGAAAAAATAGGAAAAAATAAAATTATTTTATTTTTCTTTATGGTGCAATGAGAAGCAATTGAGAATTGCTTTAAATCTCTATTTTTTTTTATCTTTTTAGAGAAAATGATAAAAATACAAACCCGACTATTTTGGAGTTTAAGAGTTAAATCCGTACTGGATATAGGGTTGTTCTAGCTCACTAAGCCCACCGAGTTAGTGACTAGAACTACCCACTAAGTTGGTGACTAGAGCTGCCAACGAGTTAGTCTCCATGCAGACTTTGAGAAAATACGTGTATAATATTACACGTTAGGGTGAGTTCTCAACCTTACTAATATATTAATGCGATTAATATTTTTTTTTATTGTGTTTATTGCATGATTTTACACTTTCGCCGCATTTTAATATGTATGTGATACGTATTTTAGGCAATAGACACACTTGCACATATATACACCCATACATATAAGATCCCCGACAACATTAGAACGGGTGAGGGAAATGGAGAAAGAGAGGAAGAAGAGAAAATGAGCCAAGAAAGAAAGAAGAAGAAAACAAAATAGGAAAAAATAAAATTATCTATGGTACAATGAGAAGCAATTGAGAATTGCTTTAAATCTTCATTTTCTATCTTTTTAAAGAAAACGATAAAAATACACACCTAACTATTTTGGAGTTTAAGAGTTAAACCCGTGCTGGATATAGGGTTGTTCTTGCTTACTAAGCCCACTGAGTTGGTGACTAAAACTATCCACTAAGTTAGTGACTAGAGTTGCCCACGAGTTAGTCTTCATGCGAACTTTGAGAAAATATATGTATAATGTTACACGTTAAGGTGAGTTCTCAACCTTACTAATATATTAATGCGATTAATATATTTTTTTTATTGTATTTATTGCATGATTTTACACTTCCGCCGCATTTTAATAAGTATATGATACGTATTTTAGGCAATAGACACACTTGCACATGTATACATTCATACATATAAGATCCCCAACAACATTAGAACGGGTGAGGGAAATGGAGAAAGAAAGGAATATGAGAAAATAAGCCAAGAAAGAAAGAAGAAGAAGAAGAAAAATAGGAAAAAATAAAATTATTTTATTTTTCTCTATGGTGCAATGAGAAGCAATTGAGAATTGCTTTAAATCTCCATTTTCTATCTTTTTAGAGAAAATGATAAAAATACACACTCGACTATTTTAGAGTTTAAGTCTAAACCCGTGCCGGATATAGGGTTGTTCTAGCTCACCAAGCCCACTAAGTTGGTGACTAGAACTGCCCATTAAATTGGTGACTAGAGCTGCCCACGAGTTAGTCTCCATGCGAACTTTGAGAAAATATGTGTATAATGTTACACCTTAAGGTCGGTTCTCAACCTTACTAATATATTAATGCGATTAATATATATTTTTTATTGTGTTTATTATATGATTTTACACTTTCGCCGCGTTTTATTATGTATGTGATACGTATTTTAGGCAATAGACACACTTGCATATGCATACTCCCATACATATAAGATCCTTGACAACATTAGAAAGATTTCCAGACCATTTCTCTTCTAGCATCTTGAAGTTTATTACTGATGAGGAACTTCTATTGATCAAATAAGCTACAGTACTACAGCTTCTCCTTAGAATGCCTTGGATATCTTTGCATTGAAAAACATGCATCTAACCCTTTCAAGTAAGGTACTATTCATTCTCTCAGCTATACCATTCTGTTATGGTGTTGATCTCACAGTTCTATGCCTTGCAATCCCATTCTTGGCACAAAACCCATCAAACTCTCTATTGCAAAACACGAGGCCATTGTCAGTTCTTAGCCTTTTAACCCTTTTGTCAGTTTAATTTTCAACCAAAGCCTTCCAAGTCTTGAATGTATCAAAAACTTGTTCCTTGCTTTTTAATACATAAACCCACAGCTTCTTTGAATAGTCATCAATTAAGCCAAGGAAGTATTTAACCCCACCATAAGTACCTATCTAAGTTGGTCCCCAAAAACCCATGTGTATATAGTCAAGAGTTCCCTTAGTCTTGTTCTTACTAGTACTAAACCTCACTCTATGTGCTTTTTCAAGCACACAATGTTCACAAAACTCTAATGGCTGGAACCTATCCTCACCAAATGCCTTTTGACTAAATAACTCTTTTGGTTTCTCTCACCTATGTATGTTAGTCTAAGATGCCACAACTTAATTTGTATATTCTCATCATCTATAAAGAATAATACATAACCACTTACAACTTCTCCATTTAGCACATAAACACATTTTTGCTTCTCACCTCTCATTATTACCATGGAACCCTTTTATATTCTCAAAACCCCCCTGTCAATCGTGATGGAACACCCATTTTGTCCAAAGTCTCTAGTGAGATCAAGTTCCTCTTAAGGTCAGAAATGTACCTAACTTTTATCAACTCTCTCACTCGCCCATCATGAAATCTAAGCTTAATACTACCAATTTTCACCGTCTAATATGCATCGTCATTACCCATTAACACTTTACCACCACTAATAGGTTGAAAATTTATAAATCAAGATTTATGCGGGTACATGTGAAATGTAGAACTAGAATCAAGAACCCATTGTTCAGTACTCTTACCATCGGTAGCAACTAGAGTCTCTGCGCTATCATAACTATCATCATAGGCAAGCGCATCATTCATTTTCTTTTTGTCTTATGCTTTCTTCTCTGGATAGTCTTTTATGAAGTGCCCCTCTTTCTTGCAACAATAGCACTTCCTAGGAGTCATAAACTTCGATCTTGAGCCATTTTTCCTTTCATCTCTATCTGAGGACTTTCTTCTTACAGATAAATTATTTACATTAACTTTAATCTACTTTCCTAATAGCTTTGAGTTTAATGATATTTTACATCGCTTATTGTTAAACTCTCTCTACCGTAGAGAAGTGTATCAATAAAGCTCTTATAACTATTGAGAAGTGAACTCAGTAGGATGATTACCTTATCTTCATCTTCTATCTTGATGTTGATAGATTCAAGATCAATAATGATCTTGTTTAAGGCATCTATATGATCTTTCATCGGCGTCCCCTCTGACATGGACAACTTATACAACTTTTTCTTTATATGCAATCTGTTGACCAACGACTTCTGCATATAAAGAGAGTTAAGCTTCTTTCAAAGACTAATGGTTGTCGTTTCACCTGCTACCTCCCTCAGTACTTCATTGCTCAATGATAGAATAATTGTACTGTGAGCTCTTTCTTTAATGTCCCTTATTTCTGCTTCAACCTTAGATGACTCTGGCATTTTCTCTTCTCTACTAGATGGAGCTGCAGTCTCTTCTAATGCCGAGCCTAATCGTTGGCTCACCAACAACGCCTTAACTTTCATATTTCACAGATTGAAGTTATTCGTTCCGTTGAATTTCTTTACCTCATACTTAAGTGTAGCCATGTTTGCATAAAACCTTGCTCTAAGACTAGTTTGTTGAAGCGAAAGTAATCAAACAGGCAATAAACCCAAAGTATATAACGCAGTAATTAAGCAATCTAGAGAGAGAAGGTAAAAGAACAACATATAAAATTTACATAGTTAGGCAACTTGCCTATATTCACGGAGAATCAAAATCACACTCTTTTATTATTAAATCACAAGACAATCACAAGGCACCCAAGTATCATACTTGAGTGTGGCCATATTTGTTTAAAATCTTGCTCTGATACTAGTTTGTTGAAGCGGAAGCAATCGAATAATCAATAAACTCAAAGTATATAGCACATCAATCAAGCAATTAAGAAATCTAGAGAGAAAGTAGAAGAATAACACACAAAAATTACTTGGTTCGACAACTTGCCTACATCCACAGTGGATCAAGATCACACTCTCTTATTATTGAATCACAAGACACTCATAAAATATGCATTTTACACGAAAAAACTCACAAAGAACTTACTCTCTCTTATAAACTAGGAATGTTTCTCATTAAGAATCACAAAGAATGTTATAATCACAAAGATGTATTTACAAACTAATATAGAGCTTTTATATAGACTTTAGAACGATCTAGATTAACCCTAAATGCATGAGAGTCATTTTAGAAAAACCTAAAATAAGTAAGAGACGAAATAAAACGTAACAAAATAAGAAACATTTTTCCATAGACACCGGGCTAAGGACCTCTAATGTTAATTGTTAATTGTTTAGAGTTAACCTAGATCAAAAAACAAAACTAAAACATATATCTCCAATGTTAATTGGTCATTCGGTTTATATACTTTGGAACCTCTAGCCTATTCCAATTTTTGTATCCTCTTTAGATGAGTGAGTCACATACACAAATTATTAGGCTAGGCTAAGGACCTTAGTATTTATAATGAACTTTACTACTTCTTTAATGGATAATTATTTTCTTTAATATTTGAAAATAAGCATGCCATTATCATCTAATCTTCTAAATAGATGTGAGTAAGTAATTTTTCATTATAATTTTTTTTTTTAAAAAGCGAGTAGTTATTAATTTATCTTCTAGGATTTATCCATGCAACTTTACAAATATCCATTTATGAATTTTCATAAGAATTATGAATTTCATAATATACAAATAAATATACTCATAATTTACCAATTTTCATACATGTGGGTCACTTAATAATTGTTGAAGATTGTGATTTAACATTCTCCCACTTAATTATGGTTATAAAAAAATTACAACAACTCAAATTTGAATTATAATAAAACTTTATTAACTCAAATAAAAATTCTCTTTGCATGAATTATGGCGGTTATATTTAATTTCTAGTAAACATTTATTTCCATAAATTATAGGTATATAAATCTTTCTTTTTGAGCACCTTATTGCTTTATGAATGAGCTTTTAATAAATCATTCAGGGCCTAAATCAAATAATACTCCTCGTACAGGTCATTATAGAATTCTGTATCCCTAAATAATAAAACTAGATCATTTATGTAAATACAAAACTAACATGGAGACTAAAAGATAAACAAGCAAAATCACATTGAGTCCACTAGCATGAACTTCTCTCTATATATTTTTTTTTTTGACAGAAAAAAAAAACTATAGAGAAGTTCATGCTAGTGGACTCAAATAAATAATTCATGCTTCTTAATGAGATCTCAAATAAAATTGTATGTTAAGAGATCTCAAAGAAATACTTTATCTCAATATGTTTTTTTTTTCTTCCATTCTTGTACTTTAAAAATTGTAATGGAATAATCTTAATAAACTACTAATGGTCATTCTTTTAAAATTGACAATTATAAACCATTAATAAATTCTTTAAAGCTTGTGACATTGTTTTATAGCTTTATAATTCTTTGTAATACGATTGTCTTAATACTTCCCCATATGCCTAATATATATTAATATGGTTTTATATAGATTTGCACATTAGGTTACCTACTACATAAGCATCAAGTATATATCTATAACCTTCGTTTTCAATATACTCTATGGAATTAACTTTCATATAACTAGAAAAGTTTTTGCTCCCATAACTTTTTGTTTTTTTTTGAAACAGCTCCCATTAACTTAAGGTATATACATATTGACTAATGATGTTGATAAAACTTTAATAAGATAACAACATTGTGAATTTTTATATACCAACAAGTATTGAAATACAAGATGCATCATTAATCAATATAATAGGAATAGCTATAAGACTAAATGTTAATGCTACGAAATCAAAAACACTTTAATTTAAATTAATTAATGTTAATGTCTTTGTAAATTCTAACCTTTCAATGAGTTGAGGTTGCAAAACGCATAGAATTTATAATATATCGTTTTTAATAAGACTAGTAAACATTCAAAATAGAAAATCCCATACATGTGAGGCTAAGGAAAATCCATTCATTTACCATCTTATTCCAATTAAATTATAAAAATAATTATCTCAGGGTTAAATAAGTATCCTAATAAATTAATTGTAATTTATTTGATACCATACATATCATTTTTTTAAAATAAAAATTGTTATGTATTTTATAATATCATTATAACTTGTGAAACTATGACTATTTTCAAGATATAACGATATTCTAACTTTAATTGGCAACATGAAAAATACTTTTATCATGGAATAAATCAACATGCTAGAACTTGTTGCCACTATTTATCTTTAAGTGCTATAAAACCTGCAACGTAAGTCAACATATTGATTGGTAATAGAGATCATAATCCATATAAAATAAATGTCATATTAAACTTTATGCATTATATCTCATATCATTATATTTTGACATGCTTTGACTACTCTCAAGTTACAATGATACTATTAAATCTTTAATGGTATCAATTAATACAAAATATATATTAATTAATTCCACTATAATGAAATTTTTGAATTTACAACTCCAAATAAAAATAAGAGCAAAGATTTATATACATCTACGATTATACTGAGATTTCTTTTTTAATATCAATTAAAATGTATATTATAAACTTTATGCATAAAACCATATATACCAAACAACTAGAGCTAAAGATGGCTCCGATTCCACTATATAAAAAAAAAATCAAAACAAATAATTTCACTGTAGGAAAATTAAAACAAATGCCTCCGGTCTTAATTGTTCAAGTAAGAATTTGTTTTAGATACTTAGAATCTTCTAGCCTATTCCTGCTTTCCTCTTTAGCTAGATGAATCATGCGTATGTGCTTTCTTTAGTTAATTTTGATACTAACCTAACGAATTGAGCTTTTCAAGGTCGAAAACCATACAGAAAACAAAGGCAAAGCTGGAGGCGGAGAAGGAAAGATGGTCATAAAATGAATTATTGTTTTGTTTCTTTGTAAGTTAAACACTTGGTTTAAAAGTTTTAAGTTGTGAGAAAAGGCTCAATGCTAGCAAAAAGATATAATCAAGTAAATCTACAAGTAGAAGTAACTTCAACAATTGTAAAGAATTAAATAATGGAGCTTACAAAATGAAACAATTGTAAAGGAGCTGGAACAATGTTACTAGCTAATTTGTAGATTGAACCTCCCCTAAGAGATACAAATCTTGCTAATAACCTACACTGAGCAGTACTTCATATATATATACATATATATATATATAAACGTGCTCTCTTATATTTATTTATTTTTGGAAAAAATTTGCTATTGCTGAGAATTGAACAAACCGTTCAGAATCTCCATTTGAATGCTCCAAACTAAATAAGATGAATAAGGCTTTGACAAGGTCCCAAACCAATAAACAAATTTACTTATTCCTCCCCTTTCGAAAAATAAGCCTATAAAAGAAATAAAGAGATTCAAGCTACACAGACCTGAAAAACAACAATCACAAATAAGAGGAGAGAAACTGAGATCATCAATCAGAATGTCTGATTTCCAAAACAAGGGTTCATCATCAGCTTTGATAGACCATGCAACAGAGGATTCGCCTGGTTCTGCAGCTGATCATCATGAACGTCCACAATTTCCATTCGAAACCACTTTTAGGAGGTTCAAAAAGCTTCCCGTCAATGAGCAGCAAGAGATAATGAGAGAAATTCAAGCTGACTTATTAGATGAGAAAACCCCAAATGAGAACCCGGAAAATTTAACAGAAACAAGTTTCCGCAAATGGTTCGAAAACCTTCCCCTAAAATCTCAACGAAAATTATCTGAGAGAGTACATTTTGAAAGGATTATCATGGAACGTGCAGAATTTTGTCGTCCAGTACTACCTGATCGAGGTAAACTGAAGAACGAGCTCTTCAAAGTCGAGACACTTGTGTTAAAAGGAGGTGGAAGTGCAAGTGAAGGAGCAGCACTAGATGAGAACAAAAAATCAAATGGTACAAAAAAGACTAATTAATGGCAAGCTAGCCAGCTCGCTGTAGAACTTTGGCCTCGTGATTTTCTCTTGTTCTGCCTAGGAGTCGTGTAGTTACTAGCTTATTTATTTATTCTAAAATTATATAGTGCTTTGCTCTGAAAGAAATGTACTCCGCTTACGAATAAATGAAAATTTATGAAGTGCTTGTTTTTGTTTCCCTCTCTCCTGAATTTGATACCAATAAAGAGAAAATAAATAAACGGAAAGAAATTTGTGATACTATTAAAATCTTAGAATGATTTTGCAGAAATTATATTATTCCCGAATAATTAAACATTTTATATGGGTGTCAATTGATTCGACCGGTGAAGTCAATAGTAAAGAGGGTAGAAGTTTGAATATAACTCAACTAAATTCTTTGATTTAATTAACCATTCCATGAGATTGATATTTGTTGGTGGAAGCACTTACCACACACTAGTATAATAATATAGTAATCAAAACAAAAGAGAATTGAGAAGAGAAAGCAGAAGAAAGCAAAGCATAAATTTATATGATTTGGCAATTTTATATGTACACAACGGATCAAGATCTTGTATCTTTTATTGAATCAAAAAGAATCAATGAGAACTCACAAAAACTCTCTTACAAAGAACTCACCAATAACTCTTTCTTTCTCTGAAATGGATTATAAACATTTGATCTCTCAATTGTTCTCTTTTTGCAATCTATTCTCAAGCGAAAAATAAGACTCTTACAAAGTTTACACATCCTAAGTTAACCCTAATACGAATTAAAACAAAATAGGGTATTTAAACCAACTTAGAAGTCTTTTCAAATTCGAAATAGGTCACATTAACGGGCGATAATCTTTGAACGTTGGGGCGTTGGCTGGAAGTTGTGATGTTCCTACTTGGACGTCACGGTGTTCTCTTAATTCCTTGTGTCTTCACTTTGAGTCTTTGCTCTTTCACTCCACATCCCTTCTTCATTGGCTCAACTCCAACTCTTTTTCAAGATGATTTTTAATCATCCTCTCAAAATATTTGTATATTTGCTAAAGTGGAATGCAGTTGTTATAGTTGACAAATACTATTACAGGATAATTTAGGTTGACACTTGGATAAATTGGAAGAATCCTCGTAATTAACCTTATAATCTAATTCAACCCATTAAAAAAGGTTTGGGCTCAGTCAAAATTTAAATCAATCATAACCATTTATTCAAAATTTAAGAATGCTCCAAGACAACCCTCATTAAGATACACACTTATAAAGCCCCACACTCACTCTTAAGAATTCACATCAAATACCATGTGGTAGTCAAAAAGTCAAGAGATGTTTTAGTGAGATCTCTTCATTATCCACATCATAATCTAACCTTACCCCAATTATTTTGAAAAATATATAAAGAGAAAGCTAGCAGATGAGAAGATAAGACGTAGTGGTATAATCTCAGTGGTCAGTTCTGAAGATCCACGTTACTTGTTCACAAATTCTTAACGTCTTTGTTAGCGGAATAAGGTCTCCCTGAGATTAAAAAAAAGGCCTCCAATAGTAAAGCCTTTTAGAATTTTTGCTTACATGTCATCCTATTTTATATGAATACTTATTTTTAATATTTATACTATTAATATTTCATTAAATTGCTAACTATATTTATTAAATGATACGATACTTATAATATTTCAGACATTGTATAATCTGAAAGAGTTCATAGATAGTTTAAAGGGGTTTAGATGAATGCTAAGAGTTAGCGACGCTGAGAGTTATAAATGCTAAGAGTTAACGGGTTCTAAGAGCCAGCGAAATTTAAGAAGTTAGAACCTTGTCTAAAATGAGACAAAGACCTAAGAATGTATTAGTAATGACATAGTTATAAATAGTGCTAGAAAATGTCATTATGTAAATATTTTCTCAAATACTATGTTTCTGATCTATTTTTATCAATGCGGGTCTATCAGTAAAATATTTAATATATAAATTAGTATATGTTTACATCTGGATAATCTAGATAGTTAGTATTAGTAGACCATTAGCTTAGAAGAAGCTCTTATAGGCATATGGGTACTTAGTGAGGACTGGGTACTAAACAGACTCATAAGGACTTTCAACAGACATTCTATAAAGCCGTCAATAGAAAGTCTTCTCGAATTAAGTAGCATTCTTGGTCATTTAACCTGAACACCACAGAAGGCTTGTGAGTGATCCACCATACTTTTATTTCACACATGTCAAAGACCTTTCATGGTCTAACCGCTAGATATCGCTAAGTATGGTCTGATGCTCATGGAGTCCGGTGTGTTTAGATATAGGATCTGTCAGCTTATATGGGTGAGTTATATATCCTGATGCTCTATAATTATATTTTAAAAAGTATTAAGGCCATAAGTAGTAAACCTAGAAATGAGTTTTCTATGGGATAAACAATATCATAAAAATATTTGCGGATATTGTTTATGAAAATATGAATCTAAAAATAAGTTCACTGTCCAGCATATAGAGATTTGACGGTGATGATCTATATTTTTGCTCTTCCAGGATATAAATAACGGAGGAATTATACCAATATATATTAACCTCAATTTGTATGTGTTTAATACGACGTTCTATAATATTCGTAATGTGTATGTGGGGCATCGTTTACAGACTTACGAAAAAGTACCATAAGACAAATGAGTGTGAATATAGAGAGTCTCACAATATGAAGTGTACTCGTCAAGCACTAAAGTAGCGCACCGGGTTGAACAGTTCGATTCAAAAAAAATTCAGAAAGAAAAAATTATTTCAAAATCTCTCTGAAAGCTGATGGGCTTAAGTGGCAAGTTAAATTGCCATATTCTTTAGTTGAAGGACACATATCCTTAGAAAAGAAAAGGACGTGTATCCTTATTGTAATTGTTTGCAATTAAAATAATAACATTAAGATCCAAATTGTTTGCATTTTAAAATGGCTTAACAAGTGTTAAAGTAAATTGTCACACTTGTTGATTAAAAGACATATGTCTTTCAAAAGAAAAAAAAAAGACTTTGAAAATGACTAAGTTAAAGGTTAACAAAAATATGTCTTAACATATAGTTGGTCGAGAGTAAAAAGACTAAAATTAGTCAATTTTTGGCAACTTAAAGAAACACATAGAAAGAAATAAGTTTCTTTCTTTGCTATTCAATTTAGTAGAGAATAAAAGGAAGCAAAAGGTTGCTTCGGAACAATTCCAGTCGAAGCTTTCAAGTTGCTATTCTAGCTTTAGTATCCCACCACGTTCTGAACTAAAATTGTTTATAGTAACACTTCAGGGTGAGTCTCTATTTATCATTAATGTAATGAGTTATTTATATTCCACTGCGTTGATTTGTATGTGAGACATGTAAATAAAGAAAATTTGAATTGTAATGTACACATATGCACCTTACGATAAACACACTTACAAATTGGTATCAAACCGAATGTTGTGTGCTGATTGTGTTAAATTAGAGTGTTTGTGGCATTATTTAGATGTCTGGGACTGTCAATTATGCATTTCAAGTGTTGAAAGTGCATAATCTAGACTCAACTAAAAAGAATGTTGTGGCGGTGTCATTTGGTACTGTGGAGCTAGGGCTGTCCAAGCTCCAACGCTGAGGTGGTGACCCTAGTGCTGCAACATTAGTTAGACAGCACCGCTGCACTAAGGGTTCTGCCCCAATGCTGCAGCACTGGTAGGTCAACGCCACAGTGCTGGGGGCTAGGCTGGTGTTGAGACATAGGAGGTTGGGCCTCCAATGCCACAACACCGGAGCCTAAGACCACCGAGTTTACGCCGTTCACTTTGATAAATTTTTTAAAATGTTTAAAAATATATTTTCTGTTTATTCATACAATAATAAATGTTATTAAATTATATTATAAATTGTGATCATTTGTTTATGCTGGTAACCAAAGTGGGGGTTAGTTGGGTTTGCACAAAACAAATGTGTGACTGAGAATCATATCCTCATGAGATAGAGATAAGAGTACAAAAATCTCTTTTAATTAGACTGAATAGTATTTTATTATTGGATATTGTTACTCAATAGTCTATCTTGTCAATACGGTGTTAGACGGGTCATATCGGTCTTTTTCAAGATTGCTAAACTATGCGAAATTTGGTTGATGTAATTTAAACTATGCTAGTTAAACATGAGATTGGACAAATATAGATGAAAGTGTTTCCCTAGATCGCTAAAGTGTGCAAGTATTTTCGGTAACATATATTTGATAATTAACAAGTTAATCTAGAATACACTTACCTTATATCGCTAAAGTATGCAGATATAGTGTATTTAGAATCAGTTATAAGAGTTGCATGAGATGAAATTGATAAGAATTGTCTACTTTTTGAGTTTTTACAAAGGTTAAGATTGCTGAAGTGTGTGGCTGAAATAAAATGCCAATGAAGTCCACTTCTACTATACAGTGTTTTATTAGCGATTGAAATATTTTGTAATATCTTTCTACACAATGGCCTTAACTAACCCGTCGGCGTGCATACTTGATGCAAACCAACTTAAGAGTGTTAAGAACTATGCTAACTAGCTCATGAATCTCATGTTAATTCTGGATTTTGAAAAGCTGAGATATGTGATTGATCAATGTATGCCCCAAGGTGTTTCTAATAATGTCACCCCATAAAAAAGAAATACATATCAAAAATGGTTGAACGATAATTGGAAAGTCAATTCTTACATCCTCGCCTCAATGTCTATAGAGTTGTAGAGAAAGTATGTCCATATAGATAATGCTAACAGCATTATGCCTCATCTGAAGCAACAATTTGGTGATTGACCTTAAGTTGAAATATATAGGGTTGTCAAATCACTTTTTTAGAGTAGACTTCCAGAAGGTAATCTGGTGGGTCCCCATGTCCTTAAGATTATTTCTTATATTGAGAGGTTAGAGACGATAGACATTGTGCTGAAGAATTCTTTAGGAAATAGTTTAATTCTTCAGTCACTTCTAGGATCTTCTGCATAGTTCATTATGAACATTAATATGCAAGAATTGACCCTTACTTAGGCTGATCTTCACAATATGTTAAAGATAGCTCAAGAGAACATAAACAAATAGGGTACCACCCTCTATGTCTAGGGTATTTCATCTTCTACCCCGAAGGTTTCTGGAAAATCTAAAGGGAAGAAGAAAAAGATACCAGAATGGGTTCTTAGAAGTGACCCATATCCAAACCACAAAAGTACAAAAAGCAAAAGAAAATTGTTTTCACTGCGGCGAGGACAGGCACTGAAAGCGTAATTGCCTGAAGTATCTTGCCTCTATCAAAAAGCCACCCTTAAGAATATGCTTGCTTATTATTGATATTTCTTTGGCATATGATGCTAATTTTGAATAGGTATTAGATACTGTTTGTCCTTTTCACATCTGTAATGTGTTGCAAAGTCTGAGGGAAGTTAGATTGTTACAGCTTAAAGAAGTTTAACTTTGTATTGAAAAATGTGATTTGCTATAAGTCGAAACTTGGGACATTTTGATTTATTTCTCCCTTATAATAGAACTGTTATATGCCTTCGATCAAATCGAGGCAAAAAGTATATGAGCAGTAAATTCTTTGGTTATTTAAAGAAGAATGGAATTCTAGTTCAGTATAGTTATCTAGGTACTCTACAATACAATAGTATTTTGAAAATGAGGAATCAGACTTTATTGGACATTGTCTGATTAATGATAAGCTTCACTAATCTCTCAGAATATCTGTTGGGATATGTTCTAAAAACTATTACTCATATATTGAATAGAGTTCCATCCAAAGTTGTCGTACTTAAATTGAGTCTTAAATATTAGATATGGACTGGAAGAAAATTGAGTCTTAAATATTTTAAGATTTAGGGCTGTTATACTTACGTAAAAGTTATGTAAGAGGATAAAATTGAACCTAGAAGGTATAATTATCAGTTTATTGGTTATCCCAAGAATTTAATAGAATACCAGTTTTATGATCCAGATTAGCAAAATGTGTTCGTTTCTCGTTATGCCACCTTCCTAGAGAAAGAGTTTCTCATGGATCGTGAAGATTATAAAAAGATCGAACTTGATGAAGTCAATCAAAATGAAAATGAACCAACGATGGAACCACAGGCTCAATTGAGTATTATACCTTTAACACACCCTCCACATAGATCACAAAAGATATCAAGGTCACCTAAAAGGTATAGTATGATACTTGAAGGTGCCCTTAGTGTTTTCTTGATTGAAGAAAATGATCATTTGACCTATAAAGAGGAAATCATAAACACTAATACGAGAAAATGGCAAGATGCCATAATATCCGAAATTGATTCAATGCATCAAAATTAAGTCTAGGAATTAAATGAGTTTCCTGAAGAAATTATTCCTATCGGTTGTAAAAGGGTTTACAAGCAGATGCGTAGGCCCAATAGAAAGATAGAGACCTTCAAAACCTGATTAGTAGTGAAAGATTATACTTAGTGATCTGAGATCGATTATGAGGAAATCTTTGCACTAGTTGCGATGCTTAACTCAATTAGAATTTTATTAGCAATTGCAGCGTATTATGACTTTGAGATTTGGCAGATGGATGTAAAGATGGTGTTTCTAAATAGATATCTCAATGAAGAGATATACATAGAACAACCTAAAGGGTTTACTTCTAACCTGGCCTTAAATGTTGTATACAAACTGAAGAAGTCCATTTATGGACTTAAGCAAGTCTCTTAAAGTTGAAATCTTCATTTTAATGAGGTAATCAAAGGGTTTGGTTTTTTCATAAATGAAGAGAAAACTTGTGTGTATAAAAAGGTCAATGAGAGCATGATAGTCTTCTTGATTCTTTATATGGATGTCATACTGATTATTGGGAATGATATCGATATGTTACAATCAATGAAAGGTTATTTAAGTAAAAACTTCTTCATGAAGGATTTGGGAAAGACTTCCTATATATTAGGTATAAAGCTTTATAGAGATAAAGATATGAGGCTAATATGACTCTCATAATCTTCATATATAGACAATGTCTTGAAAATGTACAACTGTAAGATAGTTAATGTACCTTTTAAATATGGTGATGAGCACAATAAAATGCACATTTGTTAAGAGATTCAATTACCATTTAATGTCACTAATTTTTGTATTTTTAAGCTTGAAATAAAGTGTTGTCCTGAAATTGTGATTAATGAATGCTATTTGCACAAGTTTAGTAAAATGGATATAACTTTCAATGTAGAAATTGAAATGAATGCTATTTTTATACTAAGAGGTTAATTTTTAGTATTTAAAAAATTAACCCCCAAAACTTTCAAAGTATTATAATTTGGTCCCTAAAATAAATCTAAAGTCTTGCAAATAAACTCAATACTAATAATAAGTCCTTAATCTATACAAACAATACTAATAACAATACATAAATCAAGTATCACCCACATACAAATAAAATATAAATATTATATATATATAAATATAAATACTTATTCTTATCAGTTTTGGATAAGTGGTTACTACAATTCCCCCCTTCTTATAGATGAGGATACTTAGATCTCATTTCCTTTTCTTGTTCCTAAGTTACCTTTTCAACTGTATGGTTTCTTCATAAAACCTTTACAAAGCAATCTTCTTGGTATATAGAATTTACTCATTTTGGTCTAAAATCCTAATAAATACTCATTCATATGTTAGATTATCTCAAAGTTTAAGTGACTTATAACTTAGTATATGAGAGAAGTACGAAACATAAATGCATAAAATAAACACATGGAATACATTATGAACTTATAATAATAATGCAAAAGAAAAAGTTGATCAACCATATCATCTGTGCCTTCAAGGATCTCAAATGGACCAATAAATATTGAGTTTAATTATAATATTTATACACACATATTTTTATTCTTTTCACCCGTTCGTTCAATATTTAATGGGCATCTATTCACTTTACCTTTTATTCATTAAAGAATGACATAGATGTAGAATACCCATAATAATCTCTTAAATATATTTCTTAACTCCTCTGAAAATTTTAATCCCTTCAACATGTACTCATATGTCATAATATCATTCATTACCTTGGTATCATTCTCAAAATAAAAATAATTTAGCATTTCTACACAACTAAGTTATCATTCAAATCTAAGGTTTCAAATCAGAATGTTGAATGCATTATCTTAAATGATCATAAATCAACTTCAATGGAAAGACTTTTAGTTCAATGGATTCTTAAACTATAGATCTCACAATTATATCTCTTACTTTAACTCTTTAAAACATCGTCCATCTTATTCGTCATCATTTTCTTATTGAGATTGACATATTTATTTTTCCTAACATGCTCAGTTTCAAACAGAAAATGGTTCCACCAACACAATTACTATAATGGCAAAGATGGTTTTCCAACTATCCCTTTAACGTTATCCACCTAAAAGGAAAGGACAAAACGATTGCTGACTTTCTTTCACAAAATCCTATAAATAGCCTAAATCTCACAACCACTTCTCTAGCAACAAAGAAAACCAACCCTCTTACCATATTCATGATGAGTAACTTTCAGTCACTCCTCATGTACCTTTCACTCCTCTTGAACTCCCAGAGCTCATCTAAACCAAAACACTTCACTCAGCAGCTAAAGAATTAATCCAACATTATGTAATAGAGGCAATTCAAGAACATGGTTACTGTGTAATTGGCGGTCCTCTTTTTAATCTGGATTACCTATTTTTCCATCTCCATCGAATCAGTCTTCTCCAAAAATGGTCAAAACCCGTCTTTTACCTACTCTGGTATCTATTGGATCTATACACCATTGCAATTGAGCTTTCATTACAAAAAATTTTGACTGGATACAGCAACATAATGAAGAAAATCTTGTATGCATTTTCTTTCAATGGTTTTATCTAAAATCTTGGTGGAATAGCAAATTGAAATACTATTGTATAGGCACGTAAACAGTTCAGTCAATCCCAAACATCTGTACACAGTCTTATTACTCCAAAGAAAAGGGATTATAGTCTCAAACCATGAGATTCATTACTACCCAACTGTTAAAGACTATTTCACCTTCTCATACTCTTTGCAATTATTTCAAGAAGAACATAAAATAAAACTCAGAGCACTTGAAAAGGTCTTGGCAGAAGAAAATTAAATTATTTCACCTTTGATATGGATCTCTCCCTATGACTAAGCACCTTGGGAGAATGTGCCACCAGACTTTTCTGAAAGAATGAATAATGCAAACTCCATTTTTCACAGAAACCAGATCCGTGCCGTTCTGTCACATCAAAGAGAGACTGACTACTCTAGACACCGGCACTACTCTCTAAATTCAAATGAATTTTCTCTAAACCTAGACAACTTTCCACAACCCAGTGTGCCAGGTGACCACATGCAGATTGATGACATGTCTCACCAATCCAACTTGACTTTATCATTATTCTAAGACTCCCAACCTTATCCAACTAACAGCGAAATCCAAAGAAAAGCAATCGCATTGATGAGAACTAGCTTAATAGACCCCACATCACCAGACACAAGAAGTTTCTGAGCCCAATTCAATGACCTTACCTAAGGATACAATAGTAAAAATTCAAGTTACTCATCACTTAACAGTTAATCATGACAGGAGTGCTTTATCTTTATATCATGTCAACTTTTAATCTATTGGCCAAAAAGTCCATGTTAGGACCACAAAAATTCTTGTAATTATTAAATTTAATTTTGCCTCAAGTCCAAAAGTCTAAATGTTAGCCTAAAAAGTCTTCAAGTCATAAATACATTGTCGATCATTAGTGCCAAGATGGCAAGATCTCTAAGTCTGTAAAATAGGTCTTTATTTGACTTTTTTTTAATTATTTTACCTAACTCATCACACTTCCGACACAACTTTATCACACTTACATATCAATAAATATTTATTCAAAATTTTGCGGCCTATTGTCCCTTATAAATAATAAAGTAAAATCTATTATTTTCCTTTTGCCTCACAAGAACTAAGGAAAATATATTTGAACATACTTACATATATGCTCCACAGCTGTTATTATTATTATTTTTTTAAAAAAATTAATTTAAACCACAAACTTCTTTTCTCACAACAACCAACACCTATAGCCATTATTATTTGTGTTTGAAAATTTTACATTTAAAACTCAATCTCTTTCTATAATAATGAAAAAAAATTCTAACAGCTCATATAGACTTTACATTGCAGCAACCTTTTTTTTCTATAAATACATTATTTTTGCATCTTTATATAAACTCGAAAACATTCAAAAATTAGGGTGAGCGTAACAATGGAGAAAACCTCAGCTCATAGATTCACAAAAATTTATGTCTTTTGATCAAACAGTACAATGATTTGATACAATTTAGAAAATCATAACAATTTTATCACATTAATTTAAATGCTTAATTTTAAAAATATAATATTAGACATATAAATTTATTATATTCTAAAAATTCATAATTTTTTTAAGATTATTTAGCATATCATAAATTATTCGTCATTTTAGTATACTGTTAACACATGAAATTTTCAAAATTTTAGGGTTATTTTTGTAAATTCATTAAAACTTCAATTTGTTGAATTTTGCAATCGATTCAAAGTGTAAAATGATTAAAAATATGTCTAGTTTCATATTCTCAAAAATCAAAATCAGAATCGAAATATAAAAATTTACAAAATTCTCGTATCAAGATACTATCAAGTAGAAATTCTACAAAATCATCATGATTCATCAAGTTGTCTATATAATCATCATCAATTCCCAATATATCTTATAAAATTCACATCAAATCTCCAAGTTTGCATATTTTCAGAAATTAAAATTTAAAGATATTAACTTAATTAACACCAACAAATTGAGAAAGAGTTATGATATACCTCTTAAAGCTTAAAATTCCAATTTTTTCTTCTTTTTCTTCTTCTTCTTCTCTTTTTCTTTCCTCTATTTTTCTCTTTTCTCTCTCTAAAATGGGTGGCTCGACCAAAAATGAGTGAATTATGGTTTAAAATGTGTATTTTTATACTAAGAGATTAATTTTTAGTATTTATAAATTAACTCCCAAAACTTTCAAAGTATTATAATTTAGTCCCTAAAATAAATCTAAAGTCTTGCAAATAAACTCATTACTAATAGTAGGTCCTTAATCTATATAAACAATACTAATAAAAATACATAAATAAAGTATCACTCACATACAAATAAAATATAAATATTATATATATAAATACTTATTCTTATCGGTTATGGATAAGTGGTTACTACACTTGTCTTTTGTATTATCTCTTTGTAATATAATTTCTCTTGTTTACTATTTTAAAATCATGTTATCTCTTCTTCCATATCTTTTTTTTTTCTTTAGTTTTATTATGTCCAAGTAATTTTCTTTTTGCTAAAGTGAAAGAGTGAAACTCTTGGTAAGGTAATAAGATATACTTAACTCTCATTCATGAATTTAATGTTTCATTTTTAAGTTATGCAAATTTATATATGATGTATTTATTTTGTTTGTAATATTAATACCCTTTATTGTAAAGTGGTGTATTTTGATTTATTATAGACAATTTTTATAGTTGACACAATAAATTCTTGAAACCATTTACAAGATTTGGCGTAGATACCCTTTATTGTAAAGTAGAAGTCTTGATTTATTGTAGACAAATATAAAGATTGAAATAATAAACACTTGAACCCATTTACAAGATTTGGTGTATAATAATTGAAAGAAATAAATACTAGTTAATATATAAATAATGATGAACTTTAATTGTTATATCATCCGATTGGAACCTCTTTTGTGTGAGGATTCTAATTGAGTTATAAAAAGAGTTGAATATATTTATATTTTATATGCCAAGAGTGGATCCCCCTAATCTTAAATTTTATTTTAATTGATTAATTGAATTATTATTATTTGTAAACATCTTATACTGCTTAAATTGTCTTTAAAGTATTTGTAATTTGTAATTTTAATTCTATTTTTCTGTGGATCGACCCCGTTCTCACCAAGTTATTTATTACTTTGACAATCTTGCACTTGAGAATAAACTCTTATATTTTGAACGTGACATAGACAAATACTTAACTAGGGTTAGTGCTGAGTGATAAGGCGTTGGCATGGTTAAATCTTGGAAAATTTCTTAAAAAGAGATTCCAAATCAATGAGGGGTTTGTTAGAATTTGGTGATTTAAAATTATGTTTAAGTATGATTTTGAGTTGAAAACTAATGAGAATTTAACACGAAGTTGATTATAGGTCAGACTCCCTATGATTTGAGTGCCTTAAGTGTTGAGAGCACAAGAAAGTACCATATGAGTATTTGAGATCTGAGTGATCAAAAAAGCACTGATAGATTATTGAGAGTTCATTTATTGATTGTATTCCTTGAGTATGTCTTGTAAAAGATCTTTATGATCTGAGTTCTTTGTGAATTGAAAATAAAAGAAATTAGGATCTTGTGATCTACCGTGAACGTAGGCATTTATTATCGAACCACGTAAATCTTATCTTGTATAATTATGTGATTGTTTTATCTCTTCATTATGATTTGTTTCATTCTTGCTTTATTTGTTGATAAAGTCTTTTACATACGCTTAAAAAAAATTTAGAATGCACACTAACCCGACAAATATTACATACTTAATTTACCAAAAATACTATATTTCAATGAAAAATTTTTACAATGAAAAATTTTTACTATTGACCTCTTGGTAAAAATTCTTTTTGGACCACAATGAAAATCTTTATACTTTAGTAACCAAAGATATAATATTTTTCCTAATTTACCCTTATTTGTATAATTTGTAAAAATATATATTTTTAATTTATTATAACTAATTAATTTAATAATAAATTTAATAAAAAATAATTATTTATTTATATAAAAATTAAACTATAAAAACAATTATGAAATTTAAAAAACATTAAAGCCTATGCTCATTAACAAACGCGCCCATCAACGCTTTCACTTGGCAAAGCTTCACCAAGGAAAAGCTGATGCTCGCCACACATGGCGCATCTTGGTAAAGGGCAAAGCTTTGTCGAGGCTTTGTCTTTTTTTTGTTTTTAGTTTTAAAAAATAAAATACTTAATAAAAATAAATCTACAAATAATTTTTTTTCTTCTTTCTATTTCTATTAAATTAATTTAAAAAAATAATATTATAATCAAATAAAATAAATTAATTGTTTAAAAACATAACAAAATTTAATTAGTTTTAAATAATTAAAATAAAATTTTAATTTAATTAAGATTTAACGTTCAGAGTTTAGGGGTCACGGTTTAGGATTTTTTAATTTTTTTTTTGTTTTTAGTTATAAATTAATTTAAAAAATAATTAATTTAAAATAAAATAAAAAATTAATTAAAAACTATTATTATAACTAAAAACACAATTGTTAATTAAAAAGATTAATTAAAAAATATTATTATAAGTAAAAAAGAATAAAAAACAAATTATAATAATATTTATTAAAAATATAAATTATTTAAAAAATAAATAATATTTTTTATAACTATTTTAAATTATTTTTATTTTTATTTTTAATTTATTTTTTTCTTTTTATGGTTATAATTAATTTAAAAATAAATTTTGTTATTATTTTTTATTCAAATTTTGTTTTTTAAGCAATTAATTTATTTTATTTGATTAAAATTTTATTTTTTAATTAATTTAAAAGAAAAAGAGAAAAATTATTTTTCATTTATTTTTTTAGTTATATTTTTATTTTTAAAATCTCACAAATTTTTGGAGTATTTCTAATTTCTTTAATTTTAAAATCTTTATTTTATTTTTATTTTTTAAAATATTATACGATAATTTATAAATTGTATGATAAAATTTTGACAAAATTTAATGATGAATTTAGAAAGTGTTGAGAGAGATAAAGTAAAAATAATAAGAGAGTGAGTTCTTTTTTGTTTTTTTTTTTTTACAAAAAAATAATTTAGAATAAATAATTAAATTAAATTAAATTTTTAAATTAAAAATTAAAAAAAATTAACTTCAGTCCAAAAAAAAAATATTCAAACAAAAATAATGGTCAAAATGATAAATTTTTCCTATTTCAATTCTCACTATCGACTTACTTTTTTCAAAAAAAAAAAAAAAAGTATTAATAGCCGAAGGTACAGAGGGTTGTGGTTTGAGATGATATAGTGGCAGTGCGGTTGGTACACATTGTCTGGAAGGTGGAAAACAACATCAGACATTAGTGACAAGTGAGTTGATGGAGATTTTGAATTTTTGACTTTACCAGTAGCCAGTAGTAACCCACTAACCAGCTAAGCTACCTCTCTATGGTGTATATATTTGTTTTCAAGTGTAGCAGTTTAGGTCATAGTCCATTACTAGACGTGCACTCAAAAAACAATTCTTTGCATCACTGGACTGGTGCCCCATCCTGTCGGTGACATTAAAAAAAAATACATAGAACAAAATTCCACAAAGTTACCCAGATACTTAATTGGCTAAAGCAATCCGTTGAGAAGAAACTTTTTAATTTTATCCCAACAAGTTCATAATTGGTGAGGGAATTTGCTTGTATGTGCATGGGAACCCATTTTTCTTTTCAAGATTATCTATTGTAGAGTTACAGAATACGTGCATTTCATCGAGCTCTCGTAGCTCAGTTAATTTAGGAAGCGGGAGGTCTTGAGTTTTGACACTCAACGAGAGCAATCGTTGTTTGCAAATTCATTTTCATCACTTGACCTCCTGGCAATAAACTTCGTGCAAGACAATGTTGTTTCCCGCTACTTCACCCTTTAGGTTTTGGTCTTGACGAAGAAGTGCAGTGTAGCCAATATTCATGAGTTTAGAAGTGCCTCCTCTTCCAGCCGAGAATTAGTTGACCAAATTTTAGCATGCGACCACCTGACCTAATTGTGTTCTAAACAACTGCTACACTCTCAAAATATGATTAAATAAAATGATAATTTTAGCCCTGTATTTTAAAATTCGACAAACACACCTCTTTATATATTTATTTTCTCAGTTATATAAGTTAAAAATAAAGGGTAAAATTGTATTTCTAATATTAAATTTAAATGACACATGGTACAAGAATAAAAAAACAAATAAGAAAGTGACATATGACACGTACGTGGCACATTACTCTAATAAACTTGCGACATGTGAACAAAATCTTTTTTAAAAAATAAATTCTGTTAAATTTAGTTTATTAATATAATTTAACAAATATTAGATTCAAAAAATATAATATAATAAATATTTCCTTTAAAAATAATATAATAAATATTGTTTATATTTTTTTTCAATATCATAAAACAAAAATTAATCCAATAAATTGTAAAATAAGGGGCAAATAATAATTCAAAGATCAAAGGTGGTTAATAAAATTTAGTTTATTCAATCAGTTGTAAGATAGAGATATAGTGATCGTTACACATGTTAAAAGGTGGTCAAATAATTGTAAAAGAAAATTAATATATGAAAGTATGGGTGTCAATTTTTAAAATGAGGGAGGTAAAATTATTATTTTCACTGTATTTTGTGAGTGTAAATATTATTTTCCCTTTATATAAAACGTTGGAAATTGGAAGTCTGGATATATAGATTTCGAAATATATATATATATATATGTAGGTTTATTGCATGATTTCTTATGTCGTTTTCGGGAGAATCTGATCAAATCTTAAGAATCGACTATATCAATTATCAAATATTTGCTAAAAGCTATAGGACAAATCTAAAAAATGATTCCAGATACAAGTTGGCAAATTGATAAAGTTAATCATGCAATATTAATTCAAAATAGGTACAATATACAACAGAGGAAGGGCTAATCTTAAATCATAATTCTAATTGATTTTACATGTAACCTAACTACGTTTCTTCCCTCTGAAAACAAATTAGATATTGAAAAAGCAAAAGCTCTGTTTAAGATTCCTTAAAAACGAGTGGTCATTGATATGTTATCCATAAACGTCGGTACTCCAATAATATAACCTTGGAGCACATGGGAAGGGCATGAAAGAATTGGAAAGAAGGCCATCAATCAACAATTCTTTTCTTTCTCTTTCATTTTGTTTTTTTTTTTTCTTGGAAATTTTTTGAATTTCTCATAGGAATAAGGTACTACTATTAGTCCAAAAGTCCTCTGATTTCTTTTCCGACACCCAAAAACAAAAAGAAAAAGAAGAAAAAAAGTTGTGACATGTGATGATAATGCCTATGAATAATATCAAATCCATTCCAAAAACTCAAAGTTCAAGAAAAAAAAGTTGAAACCCACGAGGGTTTGCCGAATCTCGTCACAATTAGAGTTCTGAGTTTTTATGGTCATCTCTTTTTTGACTGAGTAGATTTTGTCCAACTTACGAGCACACTGCTTCTTACATAATATTTGATAATCTAGATGAAATATTGTAAACGGTGAATAATAAACTTATTTCAAAACTTCTTTGAGAGACTCTTATGTAGAGTGCAATGAAATTGATGTAAATTCATCCTGGTCAAATTTCTTTTTAACAAAAAAATAAAATAAAGAAATAGGAGCAAGGACCCCATTCATGTGCGAAAGTAAAGCTAGGACAATAATGCAAAGACAAAACACTGTGCGGTGGGTCTCCACCCCATGCAGCTCTGTAAAATTTTCCATAATATGGAGCTGCAGATGCTGTCCAACAAAGGGGAGACTAAGTCTTTCGTGATACTCAACACGAGGGGTGTGCGAGAATGTGACATAGACAGAATAGGACTGTGGAAGTTGACACGCAAATAATTTAAGGTGCTTCTCTGTGTGCATAAATAGAAGGCCAATATATAACCTATTATTAGGGTTATTCATATATGGGGGAAGAGCCAGCAATGGGAGAGTTCAAGCACTTGGTGATTGTTAAGTTCAAGGAAGGTGTGGTTGTGGAGGATATTATCAAAGGGATGGAGAAGCTGGTCTCTGAGATTGAAGCTGTCAAATCCTTTGAATGGTGAGTGCTTGTTTTAGTATTAAACTATTAATATTGCTTCTTTTAATTCGAGTTGCACTAACTTTATTATAACAATAACTAAGATATTCTCTAGGCGTTGATAATAAAGACAGTTCTTTCTTAAACATATAGGTTTTTCTTTTATTATTTGTATTTATATACAAATGCCAAGCTAGCAAACATGAATAGTTTCATTTAAAACATTTGTTTATAGAAAATTGGAAGTAAGATTTGCACATCTCATAAAATTTCCTTTCATTTCTAAAGGCTTTATTTGCTATAGGAGATTTTCTTATCAAGAAGCTATTCATTAAAAGAAATCTCTAGTCAGCCTATATTAAATAAAACTAAATTTCAGTTTTGTGGGTAGTAATCAATTCAACTATTAATATTTTTCTAGATTATTCCAAGGTGAGAAGTCTTAAACTCAAATCTTAGTTGTCAATATTGTGACGGAATTTGGTTTATATTAAATAACAAGTAAAAGAAATTAAACCGAAACAAAAGTAAACCCAGTTCTTAATCCATGGATGATTTCAATTCTTTATTTTATTTTATTTTGGATTTAAATCTTAATAGGGGACAGGATTCGGAAGGGCTGGAGATGCTTAGACAAGGATTTACCCATGGTTTCTTGATGACATTCAACAAGAAGGAAGATTACACCACATTTGCCAGCCATCCGAACCATGTCGAATTTTCAGCCACATTTTCAACCGCTATCGAGAAGATTGTGGTGCTTGATTTCCCCACTGTGCTTGTCAAAGCACCAGCAGCATGAACTTGGGAGGAATTTAAACAATAAGAAGCTACCTACCAGCTAAAATAGTAATTGTTAATCTGTATGTGTATGTTTGCTTATCTAGATGTGTTTTTCTTTTATAATTAACTATGGTTTGTGAACTGGTCATTAGTTCTTTTTGCAATTTCAACTGGTATTGACATATTATGAGAATATATTTGCCGATAGCTGAATGTGAAATTGGGCAAATATTGCTCGAAATTAATCACTTGTGCTGACGAATATAAAAGCATATTCTAGTGATCTAAAGCCGATAAACAGCACTTCTTGACTTATTTGTTTCTTCGCTTCATCTTTCGTAATCAATGATTAAGCTTTATCGCACACAAAAGCCCCTTGATAGCTACCCCTGTCTACCTTAATCATTTACTCTCCAATGACACGAGATATTCAAATTTCAAAGTTTAAATATGGTGATTTAATAGTTATGTATAGGCATAAATTGAAATGGATATTAAGTGAAAAGTCAGTAATAAATTTAGTATGCGATTGGCATATATGGGAAGAGTAAGATGGAGAGTTAAAGTAAAGAGGAATACGAAAATGCAGGGAGCTACTAGGCCTTGGCACCACGGCCCTAGAATGGGAGCACGCCAGTGCCGCGACACCTAATTTTGGGGACTTTTGTTTTTGGCTCGAATTCAATTTCTTTAAGGAAATTTCAGACTTCTAAATGCATAGACTCTTATTTCAACTAAATTTAAATTTTTAGAGACGACTTACTTATTATATAAATTATTGTAAACTCTTTAGATTGATTATCAAGCATTAAATAAAAGACTCTATAAGAGATTAAAAAATTAGGTAGACGCTAAGTACTTATGTGTATTAGAGTACAACCATTATTGAGTGTATATTGTTCTTGGGAGAATAAAGGTACGCCATATAGATTCATTTGAGAGTTTTTTTATTTATTTTTTCTTATAATCTCTAGAAGAGTTTATAAGAGATGTAGGATCCCTTGATCCACTATGGACGTAGGCTTTTTTCGAACCATGTATTGATTTAGTTATTATATTCTTGATATTATATTTACTTGTAATTATACGCTTTTACAATCAAATAGGTATTAGGATGAAAGACTAATCTTAATGAGTGGTTGCTGTTAAACCTAATTCTCCCCTCAAATCCTTCAACAAACTAATACCAGAGTCAAGGTTAGATAATACACTTAGGTGGTATTTAAATCATGGCAACTACCAAGTAATATATAAAAAAGTTCAATGAGATAAATGACTTCAATCTATGAAAGAAAATGTCAAGGCTCTACTAGTCAAAGAAGAGTTAGACTCAGCCCTGAAAAAAATTTAAGTAACAACTAGTGAAAGGAAGAAACCTTTGAAACATGGGGAGATAGATTGGGATACTATTTAGAAGAGAGCTCACAATACCACAATACTAGCATTGAGTGACAAAGTATTAAGGGAGATGGATGGTAAAGAGACGACATTGGGTCTATGGAAGAAACTCAACACCTTGTACATAAAGAAGTCTTTGGCGAATTATCTACATATGAAGAAGAAGTTACACCAGCTGTCTATGTCTAAGAGGTCTTTATTAAGATATCACATTGATGCTTTCAGTAAGATCATCATAAGTCTTGAAACTTTAAATATCAAAATGGAGGATGAAAACAATGCTATCATTCTGTTAAGTTTATTATTATAAAGTTATGATAACTTTGTGGATATATTATTGTCGCACCCCATACCCAAAAGATCCGACACACAACATAACTTACATTCATTCAATAATGAACACACATACAATCTTAATGTTTCTAGTATATTCTTAAATTCTTGCTTAAGGGTTGGTCTCATATTTAAAAAAATAAACATAAACATTTATTGACAATATTTAAAAATTCATTTCAATTTTTTAGAATTATAACAATTGAATTATGACTGGGACAATTAGTAAACCGTAGATACGTAGAGTTTTCTTAGAGATTAACACTTTATTACGTCACTAATAACAACTTTGTTACCGAAAGCCCAGAATATATTCATTGCAAATTCTTACTTAAAATCAACCTATAACTATACTTGGTGAAACTTAAACCAAATCTAACAACACACAATAAAATAATACATAAGTGTTTATTCAATAAGGACAAATCAAATATCTTAACCCACATGTCCCCAAATGAAACACTCAGCAACCTAGCAACTTAGAGAACCCAAGGAATAACAGAAGCCTTGCCAAATCTACTAAGCACGCATGTACCTTATTTACTTGAAATCCCATAAATTATAATGAGTATAAAACTCAGTAAGCATACTAGTTTTTCATATATCAAATGTCAAATACATATATGTACACAATGCATGTGTATGATATGTTGTGGTAAATCAAAATTCATAATCTTATCAAATCACATGTCAGGTAAGCGCTTACACATTCTTTCAAAACATATAATAGGAATACCATCACTCAACTACTACTTAGTAAGGCTTGCATCTCACATATCACATAATGAGCCAAATATCACTCGTAGGTGACATACTCTATGAGAGAAATAGTACAAGTGAGGTTTAAATTACACATATATAATGCACATGCCCGAAGGTAAGAGCCAAATCCACACCCTGACCATCGGTGAGTCTTCTCATATGCACCAATACGCCACCACACGAATGTGATGACTCAAACTTCTTTTAAGTACAAATAGGATCCTCCCTACATATAAAACACATAACGTATACCAATCCTGAAGGAAATGTCACATATAAAGGCTCCACAAATCACATTAGGTGCCTACTATATCAACAGTGAGTTCAAGCATCCTCAAAACAAAAAATATTTCTCATGGACATATTACACTTCAAAAGCTTTCTTTGTTAAAGACATTTTATTTTGAAAGCTCACTTTCAAAAACATATGTATGTCCATACTCAATGTCAATACTCACATTCATAAACATATGTCTTTCACATTTCATATCAAATATACTTTGGCATAACATAAATATATTTCTAAGCACATTTACAAAATCATATATAGACAATTACTATGCTTATTGTGATTTCAGTAAAAGTTTAGTATACTTACTCTTAACACTTTCGGGTACAATGCTTAATTCTCTTTAACCTATCAATGGAGATTAATCCTTTCATAAACCTCACAATTCACACAAAATACTTTAAATAGCTTACAAAGTTATACATATTACAATTATCACATCAAATTGGTCTAATTACTTAGTTTCTCAAAACCTGTCATTCTGATCACTTATACTTAACAAAATTTTCTTATACATCAAATGATGTCCAATTACTCCAAAATCAGAATATATAATTCTTGACTCATATATCCTTCTTATATATGAATATTATATCATAATGCCTACATAATCCATTCTATAAACACCATCAAATCCAAACTATTATCCTGACAGGATCAAGATATTTACTTAATAGTATTCAATCTACTAATTTTATAAAATCATATAGTAACTCAAAAATTATAAAACTACCATAGAAATACTCTTGACATATATCTCAATCCATGATAAATATTTCACTTCAAAATCACTGCCAAAAGTATTTTAAAACTATTTTATTCTATAACTTTAGAAATCTGTTAATCAAATACTGTAATAAGCTGACACTCTTTAGAAAATCATAACAATTTAACCACATTGATCTAAATTCTCAATTCTGAGTATATCATATTAGACATATAAACCTATCATATTCCATAAATTCGTAATTGTTGAAGATCATTAAGCAGATCAAAAATTATTTGTCACTGTATCATACTGTTAACACAAGAAATTTCTAGAATTTAAGGGTCATTTTGGTAAATTCACCACAAATTTAATTTCTGGAATTTTTAATTGATTCAAAGTCTAAAATGATTCTAAACATGTCTAATTTCATATACTCAAAATTCAAAATCAGAATCAAATCACAAAAAGTTATAAAATTCCTGGATCAAGAGACTATCAAGTAGAAATTCTGCAATTCATCATGATTTATCAAGCTATCTATATAGATCATCATCAATTCTCATAATATCTTATAAAATACATATCAAATCCTCAATTGTACATATTTTCAAAAATCAAAACTTAAAGAAAATAACTAATTTAACACTAAGAAATTAAGAAAATGTTAGAATATACCTCTTAAAGCTTAAATTCCAACTTCCTTCTTCTTCTTCTCTTTCTCTCCCCTTTCTTTCTCTCTTTTCTCACTCTAAAAGAGGTAGCTCATCCAAAATGAGTGAATTAGGGTTTCAAAAGTGTATTTGTATACTAAGAGGCTAATTTTTTATATTTATAAATTTGCCCCAAAAACTTTCAAAGTATTATAATTTAGTCCCTAAAATAAATCTAAAATCTTGCAAATAAACCCAATACTAATAGTATGTCCTTAACCTATACAAACACTACTAATAACAATACATAAATCAAGTATCACCCACATACAAATAAAATATGTATATTTATATATATATAAATACTTATTCTTATCGATTGTGGATACTGGTGACTACAACTATTGTATGTTAATGAGACTCTTATAATAAATAATGTCAAGACATTATTGAATTTAAAAGAATTAGGGAAGAGATCTAAAATTGATAGTGCAATAGGTTTGGTTACAAAAGGGAAGAAGAACAATCAACTGAGAATGAGATCTAAGAAATATTTTATTTGAAACAAGGAATAACACTTTGTGAAAGATTACCTTAAAACAAAATGAAGGGATGGAGGTACTACAATAATGAGTCATGAGGATGACATTGAAATTGTAGACTCTTTGATAGCCTCTAAAGGAAATACTCTGGCAATTGGATACTAGATTCTGGATGTAATATCCGTATGTGTTTTGACAAATCATTGTACACCAACTATAAAGCCATTAGGGGTAAAGTATGTCATGGCTTATACAATCGTGGGGGTTGGTGCCATAAGGCTGAGTATGTAAGGTGGGAAACCTAGAGACTTACATGGTGTAAGGTACTTTCTTAAACTTATAAGAAACTTGATATCCCTAGAGTAACTCTATGAAAGGGTATTCAGTTAAAGCGAAACAGAAAAAATTGAGGGTAGTAAAATGTTCCATTATGATGGAAGATGAGAAGGATAATAAGGGCAATATGTGCTTAAAGGAATAGTTGTATGTGGCTCAACGCAAGGTGTTACAATAATGAAGACCACGAGGCAACATCCAAAATAAACTTATGAAAGTAATGAGTGTCAAAAGGGAATAAGTTACATCCATACCTTATGCAAGGAGCATTCATACCTTTAGAAACTAAAGTCACAAGCTTAGATTAGTTAAGTTTTGATGAAGACTTAACTGAAATCAACTCTAGATGATAGAACATTGGTGTGGATGGATCCAAAAGCCTTCTTATGTGGAGATTTTGAATCAAGCATTGGTATTAGTGATTCAACAATCATGTATGAGCATAAATTGAGATGGATACCAAATGAAGAGTTAGCAAAAAGTCTAGTACACAAATGGCATACAAGGGAGGAGTAATACGGAGAGTTAGAAGCAAGGAAAGCGCAAAAACGTGAAGAGGTACTACCAGGCCTCAGCACCGCAGCACTGGCGCTACAGTGCCACAACATCGAAGATAATAGCTTCAGCACCACAGCTGGCTATGCAGCGTCGTGGCACTGAAAGTGGGGCTCGCTAGATCCTCAGCACCAATCCTTGGCACCGCGGCACCCAATTTTGGAGACTTCTGTCTTTTGCTCAGATTTGACTTCTTTGAGAAGGTTCCAGACTCCTAAACGTATGGACTCTTATTCTAACTATGTTTATAATTTTTAGAAACGTTTTTCTAACTATACAAACCCCTTGTAAACCCTTTAAATTGATTATCAAGTATTAAATGAAAGACTCTAAAATAGATTTAAAAATTAGTTAGATATTAAGTGCTTGTATGTATTAACGTGCAACCATTATTGGGCGTTTGTTATTCTTAAGAGAACAAAGGTACACCATGTAGATTCCTTAGATAGTTCTTTTTTTTTTTCCTTGTAATATCTAGAAGAGTTAATAAGAGATGTTAGGATCCCTTAATTCACCGTGAACATAGGCTTTTATCAAATTACGTAAGTTATTGTGTTGTGTTGTATTTTTGATTGATCTAATTTTTATATTATTAATATTATATTTATTTATAATTATACGCTTCCGCAATCAAAAAAATATTAAGACAAAAGGCTAATCTCACGGAGGTTGGTGCTAAACCTAATTCTCCACTCAAATTCTTCAACAAAACATTTTCGCTTTATGACATTAACGCCAGTTGAAATAATCTTTATGCAGTGAAGTATTATTATGAATTCCGGAGATAAGTCATAAGTGAGAGGGAAGAAAAGAAGGGGAAAAGGAAGAATGTAAACAAAAGGATGTGGGCAAAAGTAAGATTCTGATGGAAAAGGCACATGTATAAGGAAATAAAAGTCTTTTTGAACATGCCAATTTCCACCATAAATGAGAAAGAGAAGGATATATGAGAATATGAAAAGTTGATAATTCAGTGAATCGTGAATGTTTTTTCCCTTTAGGTCATTAAAAATTCCTGAGGGATAAGAAGACTAGCAGAAAGTAACTTTCATTAAAAGAAGTAGATTCCTATTTTCAACCTTTTCCTTTATAGTATTTCCTCTCATCGTCGAAGAGCCCAACATTAATATCCCAATTCAACATCTTCTTCATTTCTTGAAAGGCAAATCACCTAAGAAAGAAAATGCAGAAGTTTAAGAAACTGCATCATCTACCTCCTCTACTTCTAATAACCAGTTTCCTGATGACTATCTGTGTAGCACAATCAACTCCAGCAAGCCTTTGTGGGAAAATTCAAATTAGAGCACCATTTTTTAATCCAAATTCAACTGTGTCATCACCGTTAAGCCGCATGCTCGTCTGCAAATCTCAGAAACTATACTTTAGAACCTCTCTTGGTCTTTTTTCAATCTCTTCTATTGATTATGCAACTAAAACCGTAACCATCTCTCACCCTTCTTCTTCGCGACAATATGTCTCTCCTTCACTTCTCTCAGCTGGTTTTCCTCCACCTCCCGGCCCCAATTCACTTCTTCTCTTCAACTGCTCAAATAAGAGACATCCCATGTCTCCGTTTACCAGAAACTGCACTCGCTTAAATGTATACGGAGCTGCTGCTTCGGAAATTCAAGAAATTAAAGCGTCTCATTCCTGTTTACTTCTCGATGAGCTTGAAAAGCTTGACACAAATTTTCATCCAAAAGATTTGAATTGCTCACACTACAGGAGGGTATACAGACGATCTTTAGATGATGTTGAATATAAAGAGGTAGGATTAGGAACAAGAATTTCTTTTGACATTCCCGATCATGTGCCAGATGTTTGTAAAGAGTGTCAAAAGCCTAATGGCAACTGCGGTGTTGGGTTGAGGTGCATTTGCCATGCAAAAGAATGCAGTAAGTGCTCTGATTACCTCTATCAAGTTCCAAATTTTGGCTGCTGATATTATATTAACTTCTGCTGTTTGTAACTAATCAATGACTTGTCTGATGTTTTTGCAGAAGATAAGGTCATTTCTTTGGCTGGATCCATGAACCACCCTATTGGTAATGTCCTCTTCTCGTTGTTTTCTTTCGCAATCTTGATGGTCCTATGGACACATTATCAGTGCAAGGAGATTTAATGACATCAACTAAGGATTATAATCTAGCAACTTTATCTTTTATTATTACTTTTACCCTCTCACTGGGTTGCTCATGGTTTTGGCTCATCTTGTGTACACTCACTCAAAGATCTCTTTTGTAGTAGTTCTTCACTGTTGATTATCAATCCAGTTTGACATAATTCTGCCCTACAAAATGGGAAAGGTTACAGTTCTTAAAATATATTTACTGCCTTTTTTTTATTTTTTTAAATTATTATATATTAATTAAACTCTTCTACAATTCTGCTATTTTCAAACTTTTTGCACCACTTAAAAAAAAAAAGATTTATCAATTAAATTAACTTACGTGTGTTCAAACATAATGTATGACAGGACCCGACCCGACCTCTTCTCGAGAATCGAGACAGATCCTGCGATGACATGTGACTAACATACTCTTTACTCATACATATGATACAATGAGGCTACCTGCCTCAACAAAAGTGTACATCCAATATACAAATACATAGACTAAAACACTTATGCAGCTATGCACGTTGGCCCAACCTCAAAATGTGATGACTGTATCACACTGCACAAATTCCTGTGACAACCTCGGAAAAATAGGGAAAATAGGAAAAAGGGTGAGCTTGTGGCTCAGTGAGTGGACATAATCTGAAAATATCATATACTTTATATGTATTGTACTCATATAAATTCATATGATAAAATAATCATAAAACTGTGTACTGAGTAGTTAATAAACTTATACTGAAAGTATCAACTGTCATAAAATCTGTGCTAAAACAAAAGAATAACATCATGCTGGGATCTGAAAATCTGAAAGCGCAACTATCATAAAATCTATTATCAAGCTGAATATATATAACATAGTTCTGGAAACATGTACTACATATATACTGAAAACCACACCAAACTTGTACCCGGGGAAAATCTGGTCTAACCTGGCGGAGTAACTCACGCACAGGCAGAGCGGGGGATCTAAACTGGTCTAACCCGACGGAATGCTGCATCGCTCGGGCAGAGCAAACTAAACTGGTCTAACGCATGCGCAGAGCAACTACATTAAAGGGGAGGGTACGCATATGGTGGTTCAAAAACTACTACAATATAATATTGTGACCATAATTATTCTGAAATAATTATTTTTGTACTGAACATAATTATAAACTGTACTATAATAAATTCTAAAATATTTCTGAATTTACTAAATAGTATAAATATTTTTCTGTCTAAAATAAATCATAACTAAATCTGATAACGCGCAATTAAATCATAATTGGCTGTATTGAAAACATATAAAATATATATAGTTATCCACTCACTAAAGTGCGCTAATTCTGAACTGAGTCTGGATTCTGAGATCTATCCGCTATCGGCACACCTCCTATATCATAGGGTGTAAAAATACATCATTAGTACCGATATGTATTATAAATATTAAAATCTAAATATTCTAATATCGTAAAACTATTACCCGCTAAACCACTGGGTATAATTTTGACTACCCAACTAATTTCCTAAAATTTCTTATTTTCTTTCTTTTTCTTTTCTTTTCCTTCTTTTTCTTTTTCTTTCTCTTTTTCCTTCCCGTCTCTTCCTTTCCCTTTCTTTTCTTTTTCCTTTTCTTCTTCTTTTCTTTTTCTTCTTTCTTTTCTTTCTTTTCTTTTCTTTCTTTCGATTTTTCTTCTTTCTTTCTTTCTCTCGGTTTCTCTCTTCTTTCTCTGTTTCGTTTTTTTTTTTCTTCTGTTTCAATTCTTTCTTCTTCAACGAAGAAAGTAAAACAAAATATATATATATATATATAAAAACGGCCACCGCTTCATTTCTTCTCTCTCTCTTTTCTTTTCTTTTTTTTTTGTTTTTTTTGTTTTTTTTGTTTTTTTTGTTTTTTTTGTTTTTTTTGTTTTTTTTAACTTACACTAATCTTTATATATATAATACACGTGTATTACAATTCCTCCCCCCTTATAAAAATTTCGTCCTCGAAATTCGTATACCTCTCTGAAACAAATGAGGATACTGAACTCTCATCTGATCCTCTCGCTCCCATGTAGCATCTTCCACTGCATGATTCCTTCATAGAACTTTAATTAGCGGTATAGTCTTATTACGTAGTACTTGTTGGCGATAATCCATTATCTGAACAGGTTCCTCATCATAAGTCAAATCTGTCCTCAACTGAACTGGCTGAGTATCTAGAATGTGAGAAGGGTCAGGTATATACTTCCGCAACATAGAAACATGAAACAATCATGAATGCGTGACAACTCAGGTGGTAATGCTAAGCGGTACGCAACCACACCAACCCTTTCTAGAATCTCATATGGCCCAATATATCTAGGACTTAGTTTTCCCTGTTTCCCAAAACGAAGCACACCCTTCCATGGTGAGATCCGTAAAAAGACTCTGTCTCCTACTGCAAACTCAAGCTGTCTACGGCGTTTATCTGCATAACTCTTCTGTCTGTCTTGAGCTGCCTTGAGTCTATCTCTGATAATACTGATCTTCTCACTAGTGGCTTGAATAATCTCTGGACCCAACAATTTTCTTTCTCCAACTTCATCCCAACAAACCGGAGTTCTGCATTTTCTTCCGTATAAAGCCTCATACGGTGCCATCTGAATGCTAGACTGATAACTATTATTATATGCAAACTCCATCAATGGTAAATAATCATCTCAATTACCCTTAAGCTGCAACATACAAGCTCTGAGCATATCCTCTAAAATCTGTATAGTTCTCTCTGACTGCCCATCTGTCTGAGGATGAAAAGCTGTACTAAAGTTTAGCTTAATGCCTAAGGCCTTCTGTAAGCTATGCCAGAATCTAGAAGTGAATCGAGGGTCTCTATCTGATACGATGGACACTGGAGTCCCATGTAACCGTACAATCTCACTCACATACAAATGAGCCAGCTTATCTAATGAGTATGAAATCTTATAAGGCAAGAAATGAGCAGACTTTGTGAGTCGATCAACGATCACCCAAACACTATCATGACCCCTTCGAGTACGAGGAAGCCCAACAACAAAGTCCATGGTGATATATTCCCACTTTCATTCAGGAACTGGAAGTGGTTGAGATAATCCTGCTGGCCTCTGATGTTCTGCCTTAACCTGCTGACAAATCAAGCAGTGAGATACAAACTCTGCAATCTCTCTTTTCATACCTTGCCACCAGTAATGTTCTCTCAAAGTACGATACATTTTAGTGCTGCCAGGATGCATAGCATAAGCTGAGCTGTGAGCTTCTTCTAAAATCTGCTTCTTTAACTCTGAGTTATTCGGAACACAAAGCCTGTTACCCATAACTAATGTCCCATCAGCTTTCAACGTTAAATCAGTTCGCATTTCATTCTTTACTTCTTGCTTAAGTTTAACTAAATTAGGATCCTGATCTTGCATCTCTCGAATCTGATCAATCAACATAGGCCTGATTTGAAAATGTGCTAGAAGGACTCCAGATTTGGCTACAGACAATTCAACCCCCATAGATCTTAATTCAACTAACAATGGAAGATAAGTCACTCTCAAATAAGCAATAGAGCTAGAAGACTTCCTGCTGAGTGCATTTGCTACCACATTCGCCTTACTTGGATGATAGTCAATCGTACAGTCATAATCTTTTATTAACTCTAACCATCTCCGTTGTCTCAGATTCAAATCTTTCTGTGTGAATAAATACTTCAAACTTTTGTGATCAATGAAAATTTGAAATGTAACACCATATAGATAATGTCTCCAGATCTTCAAGGCGAATACTACTACTGCTAATTCTAAATCATGGGTTGGATAATTCAACTCATGCTTCTTAAGCTGCCTAGGAGCATAAGCTATCACCTTACCATGTTGCATTAATACACAACCTAATCCTTGTCTAGAAGCATCACTGTAAATTATAAATCCTTCAGTGCCAGATGGAAGAGTGAGAACAGGAGTTGAAGTCAATCTCTTTTTAAGCTCTTGGAAACTACTTCACATTCATCAGTCCACACAAACTTTACATTTTTTCTGGTCAACTTTGTAAGTGGTGCAGCAATTTTAGAAAAGTCTTTAACAAATCTTCGATAATAACCTGCTAGACCGAGAAAACTTCTAATCTCTGTCACACTAGCTGGTCGCTCCCAATTTACTACAGCTTCAATTTTCTGAGGATCCACATAAATTCCATCTGCTGAGATCACATGGCCCAGAAATGCAACTTTATCTAGCCAAAACTGACATTTACTGAACTTGGCATATAACTGTTTATTTCTCAAAATCTGTAGCACTATCTTCAAATGCTCTACATGCTCCTCCGTACTCCGTGAATACACAAGAATATCATCAATAAAAACTATAACAAATCGATCAAGATAGGGACGAAATACCCTATTCATAAGGTCCATGAATACAGCTAGAGCATTAGTTAACCCAAATGGCATTACTAAAAACTCATAATGCCCATATCGAGTTCTGAAAGCAGTCTTAGCCACATCAGTATCTCTGATCTTTAACTGATGATACCCTAATCGTAGATCAATCTTTGAGAAAATCTTTGCACCCTGTAACTGATCAAATAAATCATCAATGCGAGGGAGTGGATACTTGTTGCGTATAGTGACTTTATTTAGCTCCCGATAATCAATGCATAGCCTCAAAGTTCCATCTTTCTTTTTAACAAACAATACTGGTGCTCCCCATGGTGATACACTAGGTCTGATGAAACCCTTATCTACCAATTCTTGTAACTGAGTCTTCAATTCTTTTAACTCTGAGGGGGCCATTCTGTAAGGTGCTTTGGAGATAGGAGTTATGTCTGGAACCAAATCAATACCAAAAACAATCTCTCTATCTGGTGGTAAGCCTGAAAGATCTTCAGGAAATACATCTGGAAAATCTCTTACCACTGGAATATCTTCTAATGTAACCCCATTGACTCTGGTATCAATAACATGTGCCAAATAAGCTGAACATCGTTTTCTAAGCAACCGTTTAGCTGTCATAGCATATATAACACATGATGGAAGAACTCGTCGCTCTCCACAAAAAATAATATCAGGCTCTCCGTGTCTTCTGAATATAACTTTCTTTCGAAAACAGTCTACAGTAGCATGGTGATTAGCTAACCAGTCCATCCCAAGTATTGCATCAAAATCATGTATAGCAAGAGGAATTAAATCTGCTACCATCTCACTACTACCCACTTTGATAACACAACCCCGAAATACATTCTCAGCCAATAATGATTCTCCAACTGGTGTGGCTACCACCAAACTACAATCTAGGGGTTTTAGCATTCTATCCGCATGCACAGCAAAGATATGGGAAATAAAAGAATGCGTAGAGCCCGGATCAATTAAAATATAGGCCTCTCGGCCAAAAATAGTCAGCATACCTGTAACAACATCTGGGGTAGCCTGTGCCTCTTGCTGAGTCAAAGCAAATACACGTGCCTGGCTACGAGGTCGACCTGGTTGACCCCTCTGTGGATCTCTACTAACTCCTAAAGCTATAGGTTGTACACCAGTACTAGAGATAGGCTCTCCTGTCTGAGATCCTCTAGGCCTCTGAATATTGCCACTGCCACCTTGAAAACCCTGAGAAGCTGTACTCTGTACTAAGTTGCTACTCTGAAGAAGATGAGGGCAATCTCTCCTCAAATGTCCAGCTTGTCCGCAATGGTAGCAACCTCTAAAACCTCTCAGACACTGTCCCTCATGACTCCTCCCACACATGGAACACTGAGGGTACCTTCTTATGCTTGCACTACTACTTAACTGGCTACCACCTCGGGGCCTCTGACTCCCTATGTTGCTTCCAACAGATGGAGGCACAATACTCTGACTAGAACTCTGTCTCTGTCCTCCTGATAGCATAGGGCTCTGACCATACCGTTGTCTATCAGAATACCCTGCATGGGATGTCTCTCCTCCAGATGCTCTACTGCTACTTGATCCACCAACTGACCAACTATGGCCTGGTCTCTGCTTGAATGACTGGGCTCTACGTGCCTCTACTAGGCTTCTCTCAACTCTCATTGCAGCCCCTACCAACTCATTGAAATCAATGTGCCCCATAGCTGTAATTGTTGTCCTGATATTGCCTCTAAGGCCCTGTTCAAACCTCTTACATTTATCCCTCTCATTCTGTATTGCATAAGAAGCGAACCTCGATAACTCTATAAAACGGTTCTCGTACTCCTCTACTGTCATCAATCCTTGTTCTAGCTCAAAGAACTTACTAGCCTGGATGTCTTGGTAAACCATAGGAAAGAATTTAACATTAAATTCTTTACAAAAATCAGCCCAACTAATCACCCCTCCATATCTACGTGATACTGATCTCCACCAATGGTATGCCCCACCCTCAAGTAAAAATATAACAAAGGAAACCCTCTCGTCATCAGTACATCTCATAACATCAAATATCCGTTCTACTCTAGTCAACCATGACTCTGCATCAGCTGGCTCTGTAGTGCCTGAAAAATTCTCTGCCCCCAAACTACGAACACGCTCTATTGTATTCTCTCTCTTAGGTGGTCCCTGTGTTTGTCTCTCCACTGCAACTGTAACTAAGTGAGCCAGTCTATCTATGGATTGCTCTAGGGCAGGTCTATCAGGCTGTCCCTGTGTAGGCTGTGTCACAGGCTGTGTTACATGTCAAATTTTCACTGATCACAAAAGTTTGAAGTATTTGTTCACACAGAAAGATTTAAATCTGAGACAACGGAGATGGTTAGAGTTAATAAAAGATTATGACTGTACGATTGACTATCATCCAGGTAAGGCGAATGTGGTAGCAGATGCACTCAGCAGGAAGTCTTCTAGCTCTATTGCTTATTTGAGAGTGACTTATCTTCCATTGTTAGTTGAATTAAGATCTATGGGGGTTGAATTGTCTGTAGCCAAATCTGGAGTCCTTCTAGCACATTTTCAAATCAGGCCTATGTTGATTGATCAGATTCGAGAGATGCAAGATCAAGATCCTAATTTAGTTAAACTTAAGCAAGAAGTAAAGAATGGAATGCGAACTGATTTAACGTTGAAAGCTGATGGGACATTAGTTATGGGTAACAGGCTTTGTGTTCCGAATAACTCAGAGTTAAAGAAGCAGATTTTAGAAGAAGCTCACAGCTCAGCTTATGCTATGCATTCTGGCAGCACTAAAATGTATCGTACTTTGAGAGAACATTACTGGTGGCAAGGTATGAAAAGAGAGATTGCAGAGTTTGTATCTCACTGCTTGATTTGTCAGCAGGTTAAGGCAGAACATCAGAGGCCAGCAGGATTATCTCAACCACTTCCAGTTCCTGAATGGAAGTGGGAACATATCACCATGGACTTTGTTGTTGGGCTTCCTCGTACTCGAAGGGGTCATGATAGTGTTTGGGTGATCGTTGATCGACTCACAAAGTCTGCTCATTTCTTGCCTTATAAGATTTCATACTCATTAGATAAGCTGGCTCATTTGTATGTGAGTGAGATTGTACGGTTACATGGGACTCCAGTGTCCATCGTATCAGATAGAGACCCTCGATTCACTTCTAGATTCTGGCATAGCTTACAGAAGGCCTTAGGCATTAAGCTAAACTTTAGTACAGCTTTTCATCCTCAGACAGATGGGCAGTCAGAGAGAACTATACAGATTTTAGAGGATATGCTCAGAGCTTGTATGTTGCAGCTTAAGGGTAATTGGGATGATTATTTACCATTGATGGAGTTTGCATATAATAATAGTTATCAGTCTAGCATTCAGATGGCACCGTATGAGGCTTTATACGGAAGAAAATGCAGAACTCCGGTTTGTTGGGATGAAGTTGGAGAAAGAAAATTGTTGGGTCCAGAGATTATTCAAGCCACTAGTGAGAAGATCAGTATTATCAGAGATAGACTCAAGGCAGCTCAAGATAGACAGAAGAGTTATGCAGATAAACGCCGTAGACAGCTTGAGTTTGCAGTAGGAGACAGAGTCTTTTTACGGATCTCACCATGGAAGGGTGTGCTTCGTTTTGGGAAACAGGGAAAACTAAGTCCTAGATATATTGGGCCATATGAGATTCTAGAAAGGGTTGGTGTGGTTGCGTACCGCTTAGCATTACCACCTGAGTTGTCACGCATTCATGATGTGTTTCATGTTTCTATGTTGCGGAAGTATATACCTGACCCTTCTCACATTCTAGATACTCAGCCAGTTCAGTTGAGGACAGACTTGACTTATGATGAGGAACCTGTTCAGATAATGGATTATCGCCAACAAGTACTACGTAATAAGACTATACCGCTAATTAAAGTTCTATGAAGGAATCATGCAGTGGAAGATGCTACATGGGAGCGAGAGGATCAAATGAGAGTTCAGTATCCTCATTTGTTTCAGAGAGGTATACGAATTTCGAGGACGAAATTTTTATAAGGGGGGAGGAATTGTAATACACGTGTATTACAATAATACACGTGTATTATATATATAAAGATTAGTGTAAGTTAAAAAAAAAAAAAAAAAAAGAGAGAGAGAAGAAATGAAGCGGTGGCCATTTATATATATATATATATTTTTTGTTTTACTTTCTTCGTTGAAGAAGAAAGAATTGAAACAGAAGAAAAAAAAAATGAAACAGAGAAAGAAGAGAGAAACCGAGAGAAAGAAAGAAAGAAGAAAAGAAAAGAAAGAAAAGAAAGAAGAAAAAGAAAAGAAGAAGAAAAGGAAAAAGAAAAGAAAGGGAAAGGAAAAGACGGGAAGGAAAAAGAGAAAGAAAAAGAAAAAGAAGGAAAAGAAAATAAGAAATTTTAGGAAATTAGTTGGGTAGTCAAAATTATACCCAGTGGTTTAGCGGGTAATAGTTTTACGATATTAGAATATTTAGATTTTAATATTTATAATACATATCGGTACTAATGATGTATTTTTACACCCTATGATATAGGAGGTGTGCCGATAGCGAATAGATCTCAGAATCCAGACTCAGTTCAGAATTAGCGCACTTTAGTGAGTGGATAACTATATATATTTTATATGTTTTCAATACAGCCAATTATGATTTAATTGCGCGTTATCAGATTTAGTTATGATTTATTTTAGACAGAAAAATATTTATACTATTTAGTAGATTCAGAAATATTTTAGAATTTATTATAGTACAGTTTATAATTATGTTCAGTACAGAAATAATTATTTCAGAATAATTATGGTCACAATATTATATTGTAGTAGTTTTTGAACCACCATATGCGTACCCTCCCCTTTAATGTAGTTGCTCTGCGCATGCGTTAGACCAGTTTAGTTTGCTCTGCCCGAGCGATGCAGCATTCCGTCGGGTTAGACCAGTTTAGATCCCCCGCTCTGCCTGTGCGTGAGTTACTCCGTCAGGTTAGACCAGATTTTCCCCGAGTACAAGTTTGGTGTGGTTTTCAGTATATATGTAGTACATGTTTCCAGAACTATGTTATATATATTCAGCTTGATAATAGATTTTATGATAGTTGCGCTTTCAGATTTTCAGATCCCAACATGATGTTATTCTTTTGTTTTAGCACAGATTTTATGACAGTTGATACTTTCAGTATAAGTTTATTAACTACTCAGTACACAATTTTATGATTATTTTATCATACGGATTTATATGAGTACAATACATATAAAGTATATGATATTTTCAGATTATGTCCACTCACTGAGCCACAAGCTCACCATTTTTCTTATTTTCCTTATTTTTCTCAGGTTGTCACAGGAATTTGTACAGTGTGATACAGTCATCACATTTTGAGGTTGGGCCAACGTGCATGGCTGCATAAGTGTTTTAGTCTATTTATTTGTATATTGGATGTACACTTTTGTTGAGGCAGGTAGCCTCATTGTATCATATGTATGAGTAAGAATATGTTAGTCACATGTCATCGCAGGATCTGTCTCGATTCTCGAAAAGAGGTCGGGTCGGGTCCTGTCAATGTACTCTTAAAACACGCATTAATATGAATTAACAAGAATAAGGCTCAAATTAGGTTTCTTATTCACCTAGTTCATTACAGTCACTTGTAAGGTTTAACATAATTTCTAGATATATTGATCTACAGTTCAATATAATATTGTGGATTAAACACTAATACGTTTAATAACAAGAGCAATCAAAATAATAAAAATGAAAAGTACACATAAAATTTATAATAATTTTAACTTTAATTTAGGACTAAGTTTATTTGTTGCTACTACTTTTTAACTATATTGAAAAAGAATTATCGATCCGCTTGATACATTTACATCACGATAATCAAACTCTACATATCCGATATTTAATTGAATCTCAGTATCATATATTGACATGTTCAAATCCGTCACAATTGATAATACCATCTTGAATCCACCATCTCATTTAACACCTCTAGATTATTCATTTGAAGATGCCCCAATTCAGTGATGATGGAGGGAACATGATCAAATGACATTGTCATTTCACAACTTTGCCAAACGTATCCACAGTTATTGCCAAAGGTTGAAGTAACACGTGTAGTTAGCTAATTAAACCCAAATGTAAGATGAGGACACGAAATGAAAGATAGATGGGAGATGTTTGCCTTTTGACTCTAACACAATCAAACAAAAAAAAAAAGGAAAAACAAAACAAAACCTCCATTATACTGGATTCTTTCTTGCACATTCAGAAAATAGACATCATCGAATTAAATAGGCCCACAATGTCCTAAAACAATTTATTAATTTTTGTGTACAGTAATATAGTCAGAAATAGAATGTAAATATATCCAAGCTCAATTTTACTTAAACAGCGGGTTTGAAATATACCTGACGTTTTGTCTTAAGACAAATAGTTTAAAGCAAACAAAAGAAGACATTGACAAATATATAAAAATATATTACACATAATGTCGTGCTGTGCCGGGCCTCACTTTTCAACTCAACAGACTTGTGTCATGCATAGCTTAGGCTCAATAAGCCTTGCGTGCTTTTTTTTCTTTTATAAATAAAATTGTTTTTTTTAGAATAATTTTTTTTATCAAAATAAATTATGTCTGGCCCAATCCATAGGCACAAACTATTAGGCTCGCATGTCTAGATAATATGAATCAGCCCCTGGGTCATGCTGGGTCTATCCTTAAGTTGTCGTAGTTCGTATCAACCTAACACAACCTACTTGTTACTTTTAGGAGTATTCTAACATTCTAAAATAATTATTTTGTATATTTACAATAACTAGACTTTGACAAGGAGGTCTCTATTGAAAATATATATAATGTTGGGCTCATCTTCCATTAGATCTAGTCAACTTGTGCCAAGTATTCAAATTCACTTTGATAATGAGATCTATGACAAAACGGGTCCATTTTCCCACAAATACAAATAGACTAACTTGAATCCAAGTTCTAATTTGATAGGTAACCCAAGAGACGTCATCCCATCATACTAATAATGGGCCATGGACATTATAAAAATGTGGGAATGGATTGGGACTTAGCTTTATTTTTGCATGATTGAAATAGGTGAAATATATTTTTAATAAGGAATTAAATTCAAACGACGTAAATTCACCTAAATATTATTAAAGACATATTTAATTTCAATTTAAATAGAATTTATATCTGTGATCCATTGAGTTATTACCATAGTTACTCAGCAATAACTCATTAGATCTCAGCTCATATAAAAATCCAAGCATTGGTTTATGCAAGGACATGGAAAAACTCTAAACAACTACTGGAGAGATCTTTGGATCTTAAAAAGACTTGATATTGTATACATAAAATCAATAACCTTACTTATTCTTGTATCATAATCTACTCCCTCAAACACATGCACGATTTCTACAATTACTGACTTGAGTATTGAGTACTCTTTTTTGCAAGAGGATGAAGGGCCTTTTCACAATTGTGGAAAGTATGCAAAGACTATAAGATAATTTCTCATAAAGTTTATACTGAGAAAACTTCAATGGCACCATCTGTGAAAGACAGCCAAAATGAATAAGATTTTCTTAAGTTCACCAAATCAATAGAGAAGAAGATGATCAATTAAAGAATAAACTTAAGTAACATAAAAAGAGCAAAGGGAAACTAGTGGTCCAGATCTCACAATACTAGAAAGCCAGGTTTTCCTAAATATGGCAAGCATTTTGAGTCAAATTGTTAAGCAATTAGAAGAAAACAAGGAAACAGAACCAAGAATTCAGGGATATATTATCTATCATGAAAGGATGTGGCTAATTTAATGATAACTCAATGAATAATCAGTCCTTAAATGACATCCAGCATGTTCAAGCTCTTAAAGTAGATGCAGCTCGACATCATAAAACAAGAAAACAACCCTAAGAAGGTCTAAAAACATGGATGAAAAAGACATAAAAGCTTCTATCTTAAAAAAATATGGAGAAAATTTATGCAAAAATCAAAAAATTGAGAGTCTTAAAAGATGCAATAACCATGTCCAGAAAATCAAACCAATATCTATTCAAGAAAGCCATTAAATAAGTAGAAAGGTCTCGTAAATTTTACATTCTTAACTTCCAAATGTATGATAAAATTAGAGATCCAGAGGAACAAACTTTTCATTTCAATGCACTGATGATAATGAAATCCTAAGACGATGCCTTGAAAGGCCTTACTTTCTCTTCTATCTTGAAAGGTCTTAGTATTATGGATTGAAGGAATACTAGATATCCACCTTTAAAGAGTTAACTACTCGGTTCATTACCCAGCACATGCAAAATCGAAGGAAGAAGAAGAAGAAGACAACTTCATATCACTTTTTCATGAAAAAAAAATAAAAGAATAAATATATTAAAAGTTGTCTTGTTAATGTTTAACAAGGAACTCATTGAATTGGGAAGCTATATTATTGAAACAACTGCCTAAGCTTACCAAGAAGGCAATCAAAACCTTAATGGTATACTATTATTATCTCGTATAAAAGAATTTTACTTCGTTCAAGATTATTAACCAAGACTTGGAGCAATAAATCAAGGAAGAAGAGAACGAAGCAGCCACAGTGAAAGAGGCTTCTATGATCACGATATAAAAGTATGGAAGTTCCTCACAATAAGATAGATATAATAAGTAATTGGCTGCTTACGATAATGAAAATAACGACAAGAAATATATAGTTTTTGAACTCTTGATCCCCACAAATACCCTAGTAGAAAAGAGCTGGAAAAAATACAAAAATTCAAGGTTTTTAAGAATCCAAAACTACAGGTAATACTTGAAGCTTAGAGAAACTAAACTAAACACTATGTCTTCCACAATAAACATAGGCACGACATCAACACATGTAATTTGTTAGGAGATCAGATACATGCTCTTATATAGAACAGGCATTTAATAGAGTTCATGTTAGAAGTAACTCCAAAGAAACAGAAAAAAAAAACATGAACAAGTTCCAAAATCAAGTATGGCAGAAGTTTTATATCAAGAGGAAGTAGCACCTCTAATGTTAAATATGATCCACGGATCATTATTTAACTTTTGCTATCTAAAGGAAAAAGAAAGATAGACATAGGAACAAAAAGCAGAAGAAGAGCATATATCCTTCAATAAAGTTCCAAATAAGCAAGCAACAGTATAGATTGAAGAAGAGGAAAACTAGATGGTCTTGGAAGGATTACAGGCTGATGAGAGGCTAGTGCAAAAGTCTATGGAAGTATTGTTATCAAGACAAGCAGTGAAACAATTCTATATGGCAATGCTCTATAAAAGACCATCAAATAAAGAAGAGAATGACTAAAGGTAGGAGTCACTACTTTGAAGGGTAACCAAGGTCCAAATGTATGGAATAACAAAAACGTCACAAGGCGTGGTGATTTCCATTGATGCATTGGTGATTAGCCTAAATATTGTTAGGAGTGTAGTCCAAAAAATACTAATGGACGGAGGAAGTAGTACAGACTTCCTCTTTGGGGAAGCCTTCTAAAGGATGAGATTAAATACTAGTTGATGGATGAAGTAGTACAAACATCGGGGGTATAATACTGAGTTGATAGCATTTAGATGAGGGAATGTTCAAGTTAAATAGATGATCACACTTTATGTTATAATTGTTAAAAAGTGTCTAAAGGTAGACTACTTCGTATTTAATGTAACAATATCTTACAACACTATCATTAGGCATAATTGGATCCATTATATAGAAGCAGTACTTTTTACTTTGCATCAAGTAGTCAGGTGTGTTTACAATTAAAAAAGGAATAATGGATATTAGAGGAGAGCAAGCACAAGCAAAGTAGTGTTATACCCCTCAAACCACTAAAAACATAAGTAATGAAGCAGTCAATTGAGGGAAAGAAAGATAAAGAAATTGGAGCATCTAACCAAACACCCAATATATACACACCAAAGAAACAATAAACTTTGCCTCTAGTTAAGGCCGAAGCAACCCAGCAATAGCATGTCGTACCCCAGCCCAAAAGATCCGACACACGACATAACTTACATTCATTCAATAATGAACACACATACAATCTTAATATTTCTAGTATATTCTTAAATTCTTGTTTACGGGTTGGTCTCATGTTTAAAAATATAAACATAAATATTTATTGACAATATTTAAAAATTCATTTCAATTTTTTATAATTATAACAATTGAATTATGACTTGGGCAATTAGTAAAACGGAGATACGCAGAGTTTTCTCAAAGATTAACACTCTACTACGTCACAAGTAGCAACTTTGTTACTGGAAGCCCAGATATATTCATTGCAAATTCTTACTTAAAATCAACCCATAACCACACTTGGTGAAACTTAAACCAAATCCAACCACACACAATAAAATAATACATAAGTGTTTATTCAATAAGGACAAATCACATATCTTAACCCACGTGTCCCCAAATGAAACACTCAGCAACCTAACAACTTAGAGAACCCAAGAAATAGCAGAAGCCTTGCCAAATCCGCTAAGCACGCATGTACCTTATTTACTTGAAATCGCCATAAACTATAATGAGTATAAAACTCAGTAAGCATACTAGTTTTCATATATCAAATGTCAAATACATATATGTACACAATGCATGTGTATGATATGCTGTAGTAAATTAAAATTCATAATCTTATCAAATCACATGTCAGGTAAGCGCTTACACATTCTTTCAAAACATATAATAGGAATACCATCACTCAACTACTACTTAGTAAGGCTTGCATCTCATATATCATATAATGAGCCAAATATCACTCGTAGGTGACATACTCTATGAGAGAAATAGTACAAGTGAAGTTTAAATTACACATATATAATGCTCATACCCGAAGGTAAGAGCTAAACTCTCACCTTGATCATTGGTGAGTCCTCTCACATGCACCAATATGCCACCACATGAATGTGATGACTCAATCTTCTTTTAGGTACCAATAGGATCCTCCCTACATACGGAACACATAACATCTACCAATCCCGAAGGAAATGCCATACATAAAGGCTCCACAAATCACATAAGATACCTACTAAGTCAACAGTGAGTTCAAACATCCTCAAAATACAAAATGTTTCTCATTGACATATTACACTTCAAAAGCTTTCTTTGTTAAACATATTTCATTTTGAAAGCTCACTTTCAAAAATACATATATGTCCATGCTCAATGTCAATGCTCACATTCATAAACATATGTCTTTCACATTTCATATCAAATATACTTTGGCATAACATAAACATATTTCTAAGCACATTTACAAAATCATACATAGACAATTACTATAATTATTGTGATTTCAGTAAAAGTCTAGTATACTTACCTCTTAGCACTTTTGGCTACAAGGCTTAATTCTCCTTAACCTATCAATGGAGATTAATCCTTTCATAAGCCTCACAATTCATACAAAACACTTTAAATAGCTTACAAAATTATACATATTACAATTATCACATCAAATTGGTCTAATTACTTAGTTTCTCAAAACCTGTCATTCTGACCACTTATACTTAACAAAATTTTCTTATACATCAAATGATGTCCAATTACTCCAAAATCAAAATATATAATTCTTGACTCAAATATCCTTCTTATGTATGAATATTATATCATAATGCCTACATAATCCATTCTATAAACACCATCAAATCCAAACTATTATCCTGACAGGATCAAGATATTTACTTAATAGTATTCAATCTACTAATTTTATAAAATCATATAGTAACTCAAAAATTATAAAACTGCCATAGAAATACTCTTGACATATATCTCAATCCATGATAAATATTTCACTTCAAAATCACTGCCAAAAGTATTTTAAAACTATTTTATTCTATAACTTTAAAAATCTGTTAATCAAATACTATAATGAGCTGACACTCTTTAGAAAAGCATAACAATTTAACCACATTGATCTAAATTCTCAATTCTAAGTATATCATATTAGACATATAAACTTATCATATTCCATAAATTCGTAATTGTTGAAGATCATTAAGCAGATCAAAAATTATTTGTCACTGTATCATACTGTTAACACAAGAAATTTCTAGAATTTCAGGGTCATTTTGGTAAATTCACCACAAATTTAATTTCTGGAATTTGTAATCGATTCAAATTCTAAAATGATTCTAAACATGTCTAATTTCATATACGTAAAATTCAAAACGAGAACCAAATCACAAAAATTTATAACATTCCTAGATCAAGAGACTATCAAGTAGAAATGCTGCAATTCATCATGATTTATCAAGCTATCTATATAGATCATCATCAATTCTCATAATATCGTATGAAATACATATCAAATCCTCAATTGTACATATTTTCAAAAATCAAAACTTAAAGAAAATAACTAATTTAACACCAAGAAATTAAGAAAATGTTATAATATACCTCTTAAAGCTTAAATTCCAACTTTCATCTTCTTTTCTTTCTCTCCCCCTTCTTTCTCTCTTTTCTCACTCTAAAAGAGGTAGGTCAACCAAAATGAGTGAATTAGGATTTCAAATGTGTATTTTTATACTAAGAGGCTAATTTTTAGTATTTACAAATTTGCCCCCAAAACTTTCAAAGTATTATAATTTAGTCCCTAAAATAAATCTAAAGTCTTGCAAATAAACCCAATACTAATAGTATGTACTAGATGTCTTGGCTAGACTCATAAGGACATGGTTAAGATAAACCTTGAGGTGATAAGTTACAAGTTCAACATTAAGAAGGATTATGTTCTAGTACATCAAAAACAAAAGAGATTTGCATAAGAGCATAACAAAATTATAAATAATGAGGTAGACTAACTTCTAGAAATCCTTAGGGTCGGGACTAGAGATGGAGACACTACTCACTTTAATAGGACCTCTGTAAAATAAGAATAAAAATTTAGAAATAAAGAAGAAAAGATCCAGAAAGCAAATAAAAAGTTTTTAATTTATTAGGAGGGATGAAATCCTCTATCCCAAGATCAAACTCGAATAGAGGAAGCTCAGTTATGGAACCTGAAACCTCCCAAATTCCTTGTGATAGAGCTCCCCCTTGGCACTTAGAGGAAGAACATCACTAGTTGGCAAAGGCTCTTATGTAGTATTGGTGACTCTCTTTGAGCAACTTCAAGTGCCATTTTAGAAACCAAAATATCATGTGGGTCTAACCTTTGTCTTTTGAAAAGATGAGAGGCCTCCATAGTTTTAGATATTCTCTCTTCTTTGTCTTCAGTGTCCTTAGTTTCTTTGCTCCATAATGAGAAAGGGCAGAAACCAGATCAAATAAGCCCTCTATAAAAGCTTGAAAACTAGAAACAAAGGAAATTTGAAATTTAAAAAATATGTATATATCTCTGCTGGGATTTGTGCTTACGTTCTATCCCATTATGTATAAATATTTAATGATAGTATTTATACAATTATCATTTCTAATAAAATCATTAATATTATTTATAATAAATGGTAAGATGCTTGTAACATTTCAGACGTTGTATGATCTGAAGGAGTTCAGATATGGTCTAAAGGAGTTTAGATCAGTGCTAAGAGTTATTAACGCTAATAATTAAAAGTACTAAGAGTTAATGGTGCTAAGAGTTAGCAAAATCTAAACAGTTAGAGTCTTGTTTGAAATTGGACAATGACCTGGTAAATATATTTATAATGACATAGCTGCAAAGAGTTGTAGTTGGTGCTAAGAAATGTCATTATGCAAGTATGTTCTCAAACATGATGTTTCTGATCTAATTTCATCGATGCGGGTCTATCGGTGGAACCCATTAATATAAATTAGTGTATGTCTATATCTGAATAGTCCAGATGGTTAGTCTTAGTAAACTATAAGCTTAGTGGAAGCTCGTATAGATATTCAGGTATTCAGTGAGAACTGAATATTGAACAGACTCACAAAGACCTCAATTAGACATCTCATAAAGCCGTCAATGAAAGGTCTTCCAAGCTGAGTAATATTTATGATCCTTTGACCTGAGCGCCACGATGGGCTTGTGAGTGATCCACCATACTTTAATTTCACACATGTCAGAAACCTTTTATGGTCTGACCGCTGTGTGTCGCTAGGTATTGTCTGATGCTCATGGAGTTCAATGTGCGTAGATATAGGATCCATCAGCTTATATGAATGGGTTATATATCTTAATACTCAGAGATTATATTTCAAAATGTCTTGTAGCCACAACCATAAACCTCAGAAAATATATTCCGAAGCAATAAAAAATATCACAAATGTCACGCCCCAAACCCAAAAGATCTAAAACATGACATAACTTACACTTATTCAATAATGTGCACTCTTAATTAATATTGCATAAAATTTCAAACTTGAATTCAACATAAGAATCCTTATCAAGTTGCTAATAAGTTTAATACAAAATCAACCCATAACCATACTTGGTGAAACATAAACTAGATACAACCACGCCTAATAAAATAACACATAAGTATTTATTTAATAGGGACAAATCAAATATCTTAAACTATTTGTTCACAAATGAACCTCTTAGCAACCTAGTAACTTAGGGAATCCAAAGAACAGCAGAAGCCTTGCCAAATCCGCTAAGCACACATGTACCTTATTTACGTGAAATCAACATAAACTATAATGAGTATAAAACTCAGTAAGCATACTAGTTTTTCATATATCAAAATGCAAATACATATATGTATATAATGCATCTGTATGATATGTTGTGATAAATTAAAATTCATAATCTTATCAAATTACATGTCAGGTAAGTGCTTACACATTCTTTCGAAACATATAATAGAAATACTATCACTTAACTACTACTTAGTAGGACTTTCATATCACATATCACATAATGAGTCAAATGTCACTCGTAGGTGACATACCGTGTGAGAGGAATAGTACAAGTGAGGTTTAAATTACACATATATAATGCTCATGTCCGAAGGTAAGAGCCAAACCCTTACCCTGACCATCGGTGAGTCCTCTCACATGCACCAATATGCCACCACACGAATGTGATGACTCAATCTTCCTTTAGGTACCAATAGGATCCTCTTTACATATGGAACACATAACATATACCAATCCTGAAGAAACTGTCACACATAAAGGCTCCATAAATTACATAATGGACCTACTAAGTAAATAGTGAGTTCAAGCATCCTCAAAACACAAAACGTATCTCATGGACATTTTTCACTTCAAAAGCTTTCTTTGTTAAACATATTTCATTTTGAAAGCTCACTTTCATAAACACATGTATGTCCATGCTCAATGTCAATGCTCACATTCATAAACATATGTCTTTCACATTTCATTTCAAATATACTTTGGCATAACATAAATATATTTCTAAGCACATTTACAAAATCATACATAGACAATTACTATACTTATTGTGATTTCAGTAAAAGTCTAGTATACTAACCTCTTAGCACTTTCAGCTACAAGGCTTAATTCTCCTTAACCTATCAATGGAGATTAATCCTTTCATAAGCCTCAACATTCACACAAAATACTTTAAATAGCTTACAAAATTACACATATTGCACTTATCACATTGAATTAGTCTAATTACTTGGTTTCGCAAAAATTGTCATTCTGACCACTTACACTTAACAAAAATTTCTTATACATCAAATGATGTCCAATTGCTCTAAAATCAGAATATATCTTTCTAAACTCATATATCCTTCTTATGTATGAATATTATATTATAATTCTTACACAATCCATTTCATAAACACAATCAAATCCAAACTAATAATCTAGCGGGATCAAGATATTTACTGAACAGTATTCAGTCTCTCAATTTTATAAAATCATATACTAACTCAAAAATTATAAACCTATCACAGAATTACTCTTGACATATATTTTAATCCATGATAAATATTTCACTTCAAAATCCCTGCCAAAAATATTTTAAAACTATTTTATTCCATAACTTTAAAAATCTATAAATCCAATACTGCAATGAGCTAATATGTTTTAAAAAATCATAACAATTTAACCACATTGATTTAAATTCAAAATTTTGAATATGTCATATTAGACATATAAATGTATCATATTCCAGAAATTCATAATTTTTTAAAATCATTCAGTAGATCAAAAATTATTTTGTACTGTATCATACTGTTAACACAGGAAATTTCTAGAATTTTAAGATTATTTTGGTAAATTCACTAAAAATTCAATTTCTGAACTTTTCAATCGATTCAAAGCCTCAAATGATTCTATACATGGATAGTTTCATAGTTTCAAAATCCAAAACCATAATCAAAATACAATAATTTATAAAAAATTTGGATCAAGAAACTATCAAGTAGAAATTCTATAATTCATCATGATTTATCAAGCTATCTACATAATCATCATCAATTCTCAATATATCTTACAAAATTCACATCAAATCCCCAATTTTTCATTTTTCTAGAAATCAAAACTTAAAGGAATTAACTTAATTAACACCAATAAATTGAGAAATAGTTATGATATACCTCTTAAAACTCTAAATTTTAATTTCTTCTTCTTTTTCTTCTTCTTCTTTTTCTTCTTTTTATTCTTCTTCTTCTCTTTCTCTCCCCTCTATTTCTCTCTTTTCTCTCTCTAAAGGGGTGGCTCGACCCAAAAATGAGTAAATTATGGTTTAAAATGTGTATTTTTATACTAAGATGCTAACTTTTAATATTTATAAGTTAACCCCCAAAACTTTTAAAGTATTACAATTTGGTCCCTAAAATAAATCTAAAGTTTTACAAATAAACCCAATACTAATACTATATCCTTAATCTATACAAACAATACTAATAACAATACATAAATTAAATATCATCCACATATAAATAAAATATGAATATTATACATATATATAAATATTTATTCTTTTCGGTATTGGATAAGTGGTTACTACAACAAAAGTGTTTGTGGATATTGTTTAAGGAAATATAAATCTAGAGATAAGTTGATGGTTGAGCAAATAAAGATTTGACGGTGATGATCTATATCTCTGCTTTTCTAAAATATATATAAAGAAGGGATTATACAAATATGCAATAACCTCAACTTGCATAGTCTAACACGCTGATTTGTAATATCTGTAACGTGTGTGTGGGGCATCGTTCACGGACGTATGGAGGAGCTCTATATGACAAAACAGGTGTGGACCTAGAGAGTCTCATAATATGAAGTGTACTCATTGTGCACTGAGGTAGCAGACTGAATATAGAATTATTGTTTCAATCCAATAAATTTCATCAAAATAGAATAATTGTTTCGGGATCCCTTGGGATGTGCATTTGTCAAGACTTAATTGTTAAGTACATCATTGAATTAATTAACAAGAGTTATTAATTAATAAAATATTGACAAGTAGTATAATTTAGTCCATGATTCTATTTTACCTTAGTTTTACAATTTAACCTTTGTAGTAAAAACTAGTAAGGTAAAAAGTAATTATTCAAAATTATTTTGAATAATTAAATTAGATATTATTATTATATTATTAGATAATATGATAATATATTAATCATGGCAATTGTATTTTAATATAATGAGGGGCCTAGATGTTGGCCATTTATTTACCTAATATAATTAAAATAGTTATATTTGTTACGTAATGATTTATTTAGGTGACCATTATTCTAGTGCTTAATAAATTAATCCTAAGTGGGAGACTAACAATTAAATTAGTGGAGCACTTATTTTTGTTTTATCAAAAAGTGTTGAATAACAAAAACAAATTTTGGCTAACAATTGAATATATTATTGTAACAAATTGATACAAAACAATTGAATTCATTCATTCAATTTGGAAGTGCCAAAAATCGGCCAAGGCATGGAGAGCTCTATAATCCCACCAAACCGTTATGGACTAAATTTGTTCAACAATTCACTTCAAGGTAAGCTCTTCAATTAGATTGTTGGAGGACTTGAAGAATTTGTAAGGCTACCTTCATTAAGTAATTGTTCTTTACATTTTTGTTTTTTAAGTAATACAATTGTTCATCATGTATAAGTTGTTGTATAATAGTTATACTTGAGCATATATGTGATATATGTGGTTAAATTTATTAAATTGGGTGTATTTGTTAACATGTTTCCACTGCGTATAGTAATTTTTAAAATTACATATACACTCGTATGTCACACACTCAATTTTCAAAAATCTTCACATAGAAGGAACTCAGAAGTAAGCATACATACCATCCTCTTTTCATGAAGGATGTGATAAAATTATTCCTTCTCTTAGAGGATCAAAATGAGGGACTGATGAAAGCTCAACACCTAATAGACTAGTATAAAATATCTCAAGAATAGTTGGACTGATGAAAGGAACAGAATTAGAGGAAGAAAATGTTAACATGTTTTTGGGTGTATACATGTGATTGTGTATATGTTGAAAAACTTAAATATATGTCTCTCATATATGATTTTCAACAGAATTAAACATGTAATCAACATGTACACATGTAACCTGAATTATAAACAATTTAAGATTGCAAAAACATACCTTTGAGGAACTTCGGTGAAGATTTCAAACTTTGGAGCTCACCTTGAAGTCTACTCTTGAACAATTCTAGTCCGCAACAATCCAGTGGGATTGTGAAGCTAGAATGATAACTTTGATTAATTTTCAGCGGCATGTGTTCAAACTCTTTCAACACATATATATATTTATTTTTAAAGAAATAGATTGTTTATGCAACTTTTGCATAGCACCTTTGAAACTATTTTTTATTAAAGCATGTTTTTATCCAACTCTTATTTAAAAATCGCTTTTGCTTCTAAATTTTCTTACTTTCCTTTGGCATGGCCGAATGATGAAAATTGAGACAGAATTGATCAAATTAATTCCTCTCTTTTAGTGGTTGAACCACTTTCATTTAATTGTTTTTTTTTTTGTTTCTCTACCAAAAAATAATAAATGCCTACCCATTAATTTTGTTGGCCACCTATGTTTTCTTTTTTTTACTAGTACTTATTCATTGAATAAATTTACAACACTATTAATTAACACAAATAAAATTAAAAATAACATCTTTATTTTCTTTTATTATTATGCTAGTGTAATTTAACTACCCATTAAATTAAAATTAAAATATTTTTAATTTTTATAAGTTTTGTAAACTTTACTTCAATTGTGTTCCATCATTCACGTGAGAATATTGATTGGAAATCATTGGAATATAATTTAGAGGCAAGTCAAGTGCGTAGGGTGCACGAGGATCGAAGATGAAAGCGAAAGAAAGAGGGAAAACAAAGAAGACGGTGTTAAGCGTGAGCGCCGCGGCGACCAGGAGTAGATGTCATAGCGCCCAAACCAGAATGTGAATGCTGCGGTGCCATGTGGTCAGCATCGCAGTGCCCAGACAGGCATACCAGCGTCGCAGCGATGGGCGTTGAGCGCCGCAGCGCTGGGGAAGAGAATAGTTTCCTAATTTGAAACTCCTTTATTTCATCTCCTACTTGCTTCAGGACTCCTTAATACAACTCCCACACATATAGGGTAAACCTAGGACATCCTAAAGCCTATATAAAGGCTCTCAAATTGCTTGTAAACACATCTTTGTAATAACCCAAGAGATCTTTGTGATCATTGAAGTAATCTTATGGATTAAACCTTTTTTGTGATTCTTAGTGAGAGAAAATTCTTAGAGTGCAAGAAAGAGTTGTTCTTTGTGATCTTTCTTATAAAATGCATACTTTGTGAGTGTCTTGTGATTCAATAATAAGAATGTGTGATCTTGATCTGCCATAGACATAGGCAAGTTGCCAAACTACGTAAATTTTGTGTATTTTTCTTCTACCATTTCTCTCTTTAATTCCTTAATAACATGTTCTGCATATATTTGCTTGGGTGATTTTTCTTGTTTGTGTGCTTTCGCTTCAACAAACTGGTATCAGAGCTTTGTTTTCTAAGCAGACATGGCCACACCCAAGTATGAGGTAGAGAAATTCAACAGTACAAATGACTTCAATCTATGAAAGATAAAGGTTAAGGCATTGTTGGTGAGCCAAAGGCTAGGCTCGGCATTAGAGGAGACTGCAGCTCCATCTAGTGATGAAGAGAAGACATCAGAGTCATCTAAAGTTGAAGCAGAAAGAAGAGACATTCAAGAAAGAGCTCATAGCATAATTGTTCTGTTATTGAGCGATAAAGTACTAAGAGAAGTAGCAGGTGAGACGACGGCAATAGGTCTTTGGAAGAAGCTTGATTCGCTTTATATGCGAAAATCATTGGCCAACAGATTGCATATAAAAAAGAAGTTGTATTAGTTGTCCATGTCAGAGGGAACGCCGATGAAAGACTATATAGACGCCTTCAATAAGATCATCTTTGATCTTGAGTCTATCAACATCAAGATAAAAGATGAAGATAGAGCAATTATCCTACTGAGTTCACTCCCCAAGAGTTATGAGAGCTTTGTTAATACTACTCTACGGCAGAGAGAGTTTAACGATGAGTGATGTGAAATCATCATTAAACTCAAAGTTATTATGGAAGCAGATTGAGGGCAAGACAGTAAGTTTATCTGTAAGAGGAAGGCCATCATTTAGAGATAGAAGGAAAAATGGCTCAAGGTTAAAGTCTATGACTCCTAGGAAGTGCTATTGTTGCAAGAAACAGGAGCACTTCATAAAGAACTGTCCTGAGAAGAGAGCACAAGACAAGAAGAAAGCGGATGTTGTATTTGCCTATGATGATAGCTATGACGGCACAGAGAGACTCGTCGCTACTAATAGTAAGAACACTGAATAATGAGTTCTTGATTCTGGTTGTACTTTTCACATGTGCCCGCACAAGTCTTGGTTTGTAAATTTCTAACTCATTAGTAATGGTAAAGTGTTAATGGGTAATGATGTTGCATGTCAGATAATGGGAATTGGTAGTGTTGAACTTAGTCTGCACCATGGGCAAGTGAAAGAGTTGACAGATTTTAGGTATGTTCCTGACCCTAAGAAAATTTTGATCTCATTAGAGACTTTAGACCAGAATGGGTGTTCCATCAAGATCGACAGAAGGGTTTTAAGAGTGTTGAAAGATTCTATGGTGGTGATGAGAGGAGAGAAGCACAAAGGTATTTATATGCTTAAGGGTGAAGTTATGAGTGGTTCTGCATTATTCTCTATAGATGATGAGAGTATACAAACCAAGTTATGGCATCTTAGACGAGCACACTTAGGCGAGAGAAACCTGAATGAGTTATTTAGTCAAAGGCATTTGGTGAGGATAAGTTCCAGCCCTTGGAGTTTTGTGAGCATTGTGTGCTTGGGAAAGCACATAGGATAAGGTTTAGTACCGATGAGCACAAGACTAAAGAGACTCTTAACTATATATGCTCGAATCTTTGGAGACCAGCTCAAATAGCTACTCGTGGCGGTGCCAAGTATTTTCTCAGTTTAATTGATGATTATTCAAAAACGCTGTGGGTCTATGTGTTGAAGAATAAGGATCAAGCGTTTGATGTATTCCAGACTTAGACGGCTCTTGTTGAGAATCAGATTGGTAAAAGGGTGAAGAGGTTGAGAGATTTTGTGCCAAGCATGGGATTGCGAGGTATAGAACAGTGAGATTAACACCACAGCAGAGTGGCATAGCTGAGATGATGAATATAACCTTACTTGAAAGGGTTAGGTGCATGCTTACCAATGCAAAGATGTCCAAAACATTTTAGGGAGAAGCTGTAGTGACTATAGCTTACTTGATTAATAGAAGTCCCTCCTTAACAATTGACTTCAAGACATTAGAAGAGAAATGGTTTGGTAATCCTTCTAAGTATGACTACCTCAGAATATTTGGTTGCTCTGCCTTTGTACGTGTTAATGAGGGAAAGTTGGAACCTAGAGCTATCAAATGGGTATTCATAAGATATCCTGAATGAGTAAAAAGATACAATGTGTGGTGTGAAGACTTGACACCACCAAAGAGTATCATAAGCTGTGACGTAACATTCGATGAGACGACGATGCTGAAAACCTCTCAAGAAGATGAGAAAGAAAAACCTATGCATAAGGAAGACTCAACACCCAAGTCAATAGAAGTTGAAGTTGAACCTGATAGTATATCTGATATGCCTCCAGATCAGCACTTGAACGAAGAGATTCTTGCAGATGAACCAAGAACACCGACGAGTTCCTCTATGTCTACCTAAAGAAAGACTAGGACTCCTAAGATGAAAATTAAAGAGTACTAGTTAGCCAGAGATAGGCTAAGGAGAACGATTAACCCGCCAGTCAGGTATACACAAACAAATCTAGTTGCTCATGCTTTTAATTCTACTTACACTCTTGAGTATGATGAGCCTATAACATATGGTGAGGTTATGAAGAGAGAAAATAAGAAAGAATGGCAACAGGCCATGGAAGAGAAGATTAGTTCTCTTAGGAAGAACAATACCTGAAAGTTGGTGGAGAGACCTCAAAAGAAACTAGTTGGGTGTAAGTAGGCGTATAAGGTGAATGAGATGATACCGGGGATAGAGCCTACAAGATTCAAGGCCAGGTTAGTTGCACAAGATTTTACTCAGAGAAAGGGAGTTAATTTTCATGATATATTATCTTCAGTCATCAAGCACACATCTATTAGGATTTTGTTAACCATGTGTACAAACCTTGAATTACATCTAGAGCAAATGGATGTAAAGACAGCTTTTCTACATGAAGAGCTTAAAGAGACGATATACATGGCACAGCCGTAAGGGTTCAAAGAGCTCGGGAAAGAAGATCATGCTTGTTTACTAAATAAGTCATTATACGGGTTAAAGCAATCACCTAGACAGTGGTATAGGAGATTTGATGAGTTTATGATGGCTTGTGGTTTTAGTAAGAGCAAGTATAATGAATGCGTGTACTTCAAGGACATAAGTTATGAGATGATGTATTTGCTTCTATACATCGATAATATGTTGATCGCATGTAAGAATATGGAAAAAATACAGAAGCTCAAGAAGCAGTTGAGTGGCAAGTTTGAAATGAAGGATTTGGGAACAGCAAAGAGAATTTTGGGTATGGATATTGTGAGGGAAAGAAGAGATATTATCTTCCTATCCCAATAGCGATATATATTTAAAATTCTATAGAAGTTTGGTATGTCCAACGTAAAGGTTGTCTCTACTCCTTTGGTCATGTATTTCAGACTTTCAGCAGCACAGTCGCCGACATCCAAAGAGAAGAAACTATAGATAAGTAAAGTACCGTATACAAGCACTGTAGGGAGCATCATATATGCAATGGTTTAAACAAGACCAGACATAACACAGACTGTGAGTATAGTGAGTAGAAACATGGCAAATTCGGGTAAGGATCACTAGCTTGCAGTAAAGTAGATTCTGAGATATCTCAATGGGACGTCAAATCATGAGTTGATGTATAAGAGCGATGAGGACAACAGTGAAATAGTAAGAGAGTACGTAGACTCATATTATACAGGTGATCTAGACAAGAGACGATAATTGACGAGCTACGTATTCATAGTGTTTGGGTGTAGTGTATGTTGGAGATCAGTTCTACAACATGTGGTTACACTATCTACCACAGAGGCGGCGTACATAGCTGTTGGTAAAGTTATCAAGAAGGTCGCGTGGTTAAAAGGCATATGCGCGGAGGTATTGGCTAGTGAAGATGTGAACACCGGTGTATATTGTGATAGCCATAGTGCCATACATCTAAGCAAGCATCAAGTCTTCCACGAGAGGTCAAAACACATTGATGTGAGGCTCCATTACATTCAAGAGATTGTCCAAAGTGGTAAAGTTAATCTAACGAAGATAACGTTGTCTAAAAATCCTGCTGATATGTTGACTAAGCCACTGCCCTCGGTTAAGTTCATCCTATGCAAGGACTTAACCAAAGTCACTATTTTATGAGGGTGGCCGAAGATACGGAAATAAGAAATCAAGTTGCTTTGTGGATAATTTTGAATCAATGAGGGGATTTGTGAGAATATTGGTTAAAAATCATCGAGATATGATTTGGAGAGCAAGCCAAGCGCATAGAGTGCGTGAGGATCGAAGACGGGCGCGAAAGAAGACGAAAAAATGAATAAGGCTGTGCTAGGCATAAACGCCGCGGCGACCAAGAGTGGGCGTCGCGGCCCCCAAACCAAAATGTGAGCATCACGGCGCCCAAACCAGAATGTGAGCACCGCGGTGTCAGGGTATAGGGTAAACCCCTGGTCGCCGTGGGACCCAAACCAGAACGTGAGCGTCGCGACGCCCAAACCAGAATGTGAGCGCCGCGGTGCCAGGGTATAGGGTAAACCTAGAACGTCCTAAAGTCTATATAAAGGGTAAACCCAGGACGTCTTAAAGCCTATATAAAGGCTCTCAATTAGCTTGTAAACACGTCTTTGTGATAACCCAAGAGTTCTTTGTGATTATTGAAGTAATCTTAGTGATTAAATTTTCTTTGTGGTTCTTAGTGAGAGAAAATTCCTAGAGTGCAAGAAAGAGTTGTTCTTTGTGATCTTTCTTATAAAATGCATACATTGTGAGTGTTTTGTGATTCAATAATAAGAGTATGCGATCTTGATCCACCGTGGACGTAGGCAAGTTGTTGAACCACGTAAATTTTGTGTGTTCTTCTTCTACCCTTTCTCTCTTTAATTCCTTAATAACTTGCTCTATATATATTTCCTTGGGTAATTTTGCTTGTTTGTGTGCTTCTGCTTCAATAATTTATAATATCATGCTATTATTAATAGATCATAGTAATAATTATTTGTACCCCCATTGACATTTATAATAACAATTATTATTTATAACATTTAATTATTATTCAAAATAATTTTAAATAATTATTTTACCTTACTTATTTTTATTAGCAAGGTTAATAAGTCAATTTAAGGTAAAATAATTTGTAGTTCTTAGTGAGAGAAAATTATTAAAGTGCAAGAAAGAGTTGTTCTTTGTGATCTTTCTTGTAAAAGGTATACTTTGTGAGTGCCTTGTGATTCAATAATAAGAGTATGTGATCTTGATCCACTGTGGACGTAAGCAAGTTATCGAACCACGTAAATTTTATGTGTTCTTCTTTTACCCTTTTTTCTCTTTAATTCCTTAATAACTTGTTCTGCATATATTTGCTTGGGTGATTTTATTTGTTTGTGCACTTCCACTTCAACAATTTATAATATCGTGTCATTATTAATAGATCATAGTAATAATTATTTGTACCCCCATTGACATTTATAATAACAATTATTATTTATAATATTTAATTAATTATTCAAAATAATTTTGAATAATTATTTTACCTTACTTATTTTTATTAGCAAGGTTAATAGGTCAATTTAAGGTAAAACAATTTATGAACCAAATTATACCACTTGTCAACATCCTAAGAGTTAATAACTTATGTTAACTAATTATATAATGCACTTAACAATTAAGTCTTGAAAAATCTACATCCCAATGGATCTTTAAACAAATATCTAGTTTGCTGGAAGAGCAGAGATATAGGTCTGCTACCCTAGTGCACAACGAGTACACTTCATATTGTGAGACTCTCTAGGTCTATGCCTGATTTGTCATATGAAACTCCTTCATACATCCGTAAACGATGCCCTACATACACGTTACAGATATTACAAAGCAGCGCGTTAGAGTATACAAGTTGAGGTTATAGCATATACGTTTAATCCCTCAATCATTGATATCCTAGAAGAGCAGAGATATAGATCATCACCATCAAATCTCTATTTGCCCAACCTTGAATTTATCTCCAGATTTGTATTTCCATAAACAATATCTGTAAACACTTTTGCGATATTGTTTATTTGCGATATTGTTTAGCCCTATAGAAAATATTCTCAAGGTTTATACTTATGGCCACAAGATTTTTTAAAATACAATATCGGAGCATCAGAATATACAACGCACTCATCTAAGCTAAAGGAACTCATATCTACGCACATCAGACTCCATGAGTATCAAACCATACTCAGCGATACCCAGCGATCAAACCATGAAAGATTTTTTACATGTGTGGAACCAAAATATCATGGATCACTCACAAGCTCATTATGACACTCAGGTCAAAAGACCGTGAATATTGCTCAACTCATACAAGTTGAGGTTATAACATATACGTATAATCCCTCTATCATTAATATCCTGGAAGAGCAGAGATATAGATCATCATCATCAAATCTCTATTTGCCCAACCTTGAATTTATCTCTAAATTTGTATTTCTATAAACAATATCCACAAACACTTTTGCGATATTGTTTAGCCCAATAGAAAATATTCTCAGGGTTTATACTTATAGCCACAAGATTTTCTGAAATACAATATCGGAGCATCAGGATATATAACTTATTCATATAAGCTAAAGGATCTCATATCTACGCATATCAAACTCTATGAGTATCAGACCATACTCAACGATACCCAGCGGTCAGACCATGAAAGGTTTCTGACATATGTGGAACTAAAGTATCACGGATCACTCATAAGTACACCGTGGCGCTCAACTTAAAGGACCAAGAATACTACTCAACTCAAAAAAAAACCTTCTATTGATGACTTTATAAGATGTCTGTTAGAGGTCTTCGTGAGTCTATTCAATACCCAGTCCTCACTGAATACCTATATCTCTATACAAGCTTTTACTAAGCTTATGATTTGCTAAGACTAATCATTTGGACCATACAGATATAGACATACACTAATTTATATTATTGAATTTCACCGATAGACTTACATCGATGTAATTAGATCAGAAATATATTATTTGAGAACATATTTGCACAATAACATTTTTTAGCACCATCTGCAACCCTTTACAGTTACGTCATTACTAATATATTCTCAGGTTTTTGTCCTATTTCAGATAAGACTCTAACTCCTTAGATTTTACTAACTCTTATAACATGATAACTCTTAACACTATTAACTCTTAATGTAATATCCAATCCCTATTAGTAGTATTGGCGCCTAGATTTCGGTATAGAGTAAATAAGACACCGTAGGGTTACTCGATTTTAACCCTATTAGAAATATTCCCTTTATAGTGCACGTGAGAGATATTAGACCTAATTTGATAATTTCACACTTGATCGGTGCGCTGGACGACCTTAGAATATTTTTAGAATTTTTCTCTATTGGCTTAGAAAAAGAAATCCTAATTTACTACATGAAATTTCCATTTAAGGGTTATGAATGGAACAAGCCTTTGTTGAGAAACATAATCCATATATTAGAGAATGGACCAATTAGAAGAAATCTCATGGATTGCCAAGTTGGAAGTTCTAGTTAGTTCTTTGAATTATTCTAACTAGATAGTTACAAATGAACTAATTACATAATTAATTTTTAACTAATGGCAAATTAGTAATTTTGAGAAAGTTGAAGGGCAAAATGGTAAATTGAGGGAGGACTATAAATATGTTGGAAGTGTGTAGAATTTTGAAGAAGATCAAAAGCAAACACTTAGAGCAAAAGAGAGAAAATTCGAGCTTGGAAAGGGGGGCTGCTACAGTGACCTTTCAAGTTTTGTTTTCATGATTTTTCATGTGTAATCAAGCCAAAATAAGGTTACAAACCAATCCCTAAGCTCAATTGAAGTCTCTATTAGTGGAAAATCAAGAAAAAGAGGTCAGAAAAGCATCTTTTATGAGTTTGATAAGTGAGATTTCAAGAATATTTTAATTGATGTTCTTATATGTATTCTTGGCTTAGATTGAGTTGAATTCTAGTGTGGAGCTTGAAGGAGTCATCAATTTGAAGAAATTGACAAGGTGAGAATTAGGGTTTTTGGTGATTTTGTTGTAGAGATTTCAATTGGTTGTAATTAGGGCTTTAGAATGAAATTGGCATGATTTTGTTGTAATTGGAACAAGAAATTGAGAAAAGGAATGTGTTGGAACCTAGGGTGAAATTCTGCCACTTTAGGGAAGTTAGGAATTAAGTGGTGTTTTGATTGAATTATTGTGTGTAAATGGTGCATATTGTGAATTGAATGTATATGGTTGATGGAAAAACCAAAAATGAAGAAAATGGGACATAATTGTCCATGTTGAAAAGGTGAAGGGCAATTATGTCCAACCAAGTTATAAGGTGTTCAATAATTTTCAGGGCGCCGGATGATGAATTAGTTTCGATTATGGCTCCGTAACTAAAATCGGGAAGTAGTTTACATCCGAGCTTTGTATGCCGATTAGGGCATTTATTAGTTAAATGAGATTCTAGTATTCGATTTGGTCCTAAATGTCATTTATGGCGCGTAGGTGAAGATAACAGAGAGCGTTAACGGGAGCAGAAATCGGGAGCGAAATTGAGCGCGGAGCGGTTGTGAGTGAAAATCTGCCATTTCTTTTACTTTTCGGTTATTATGTTTTTGCACAATGACTATGTGTGTTTTATGAGCTTTCGATGCATAAACATGATTTATGATCTTGATATATTCATAGACATACTTTTACATGATCGATTTGCGAAACAGTTTTAAAATTCTACATTTGTTTTAAAGGCCATTGGTACCCTCAGATTGTAGTGGTGATGATTGTATTAGACCCAGCCGGTATATCCCGTGCATATGGGCAGGTCTTGGGGGTGTGTCACTAACTCCGGAAAATCGGGAAGTTGAGTCATGTGAGTGGCTCTATGTGTACGGGGTATTGTCTCGCTATATGCATGCGATGTAGGATTCCGCTGCATAGCCAGTGAGATGTCTTGAGATGTCACTGTGGGTGCTGCTAGTTGAGGTGCCCCATGACCTACTCACGTATGCGGTGCTAGTTGAGTCGCTGCATGGGTATAGAGCTTTAGGGTTACCATTGGTACAGGTTAGAAAGAAAATGGTCGAGCGAGAATTTTACTAGTTTTTGATTTACCGATAGCATTTATGCATTTATATGCACACAGCAGTTATTATGTTATACAGATTCTGAATATAGTTTTCCAAAGATGTAGATAAAACCCGCTCGGCAAGATTTCATTAGCATATGATATTAGAAACCGTTTTACAGTTTTACATCCGTTTTAGAAGCATAATTTCTGCATGTACTTTAGAAATTGCTATCTTTGTATAATATTCTTGTAATTGAAATCTCATTTACACTCACTGAGCTCCTTTAGCTCACCCATTTTATGTTTTATGTTTTTAAACCCCTTTCCCGGGTGCAGGTCTCGGTACGCAAGCTGCTGATTCTCCTGTTGCCGAGTAGTGGGCCGAATTCGAAGATCATTTTTGTACATGTAAATGTGCTAAATAGCACTCTTTACTTTATGTATAGTAATAGTAGGCATGTATATTTGTATGTATGTTTCAAACCAATAAGAAAATATTTTGAGATTTTGATGATCATCTTTACTTTTCATGAGTATGCTCATTTTGTGATTTAAAGGAAACTTTTGAGTTGTGTTGGATTTGATTTGGAAAGGACCGGAGGTTCGAATTGGTAGTATTGAGATGTGTTGGAATTAGAAGTGAAATGTCTTTGCAGGTTTATATGAATTTTCTGAAAAACAGGGGAAACTCTGTCCGTTTGTTTTTAAAATTAAGATGTCGTTTTCATGTATATTACTAGATCTTCTTAGTAGTAACAAGAATTGAAAAGGGGTTCGCCTCGCGGAATTTCTCAACATACCCAGTTAAGTTCGAAGGAACTTTCGTCGGGGTGCCCGGCAGGGCCGCTGGGATCTATAGTAGAGGGTTTCAGGTCGGGTCCTATCACTTAACACTTATTACTTTTAGTGTTGCTAACTCTTAACACTAATCTAAACTCCTTTAGACCAGATCTGAACTCCTTCAAATCATATAATGTTTAAAATGTTACAAGCATCTTACCATTTAATAATATTAATAATTTTATTAGAAATGATAATTATATAAATATTATAATTAAATATTTATACATAACGGAATGACACGTTAGCACAAATCTCAATAGAAAATACCCTCAAAACCCCGGGATCTAGGAACCTCAAGATCTTCTGAGTCTCCACTTGTAGAAAACAATCAATCGTCATCCAATAAAAGGCCAAAAAAAGAAAAATCCATAATCTCACCTTTAGAGGAGACACAAACTGCTTGGACATTGAAAGACGCATAAGGAAACGACGTCAAGAACTTAGTAAAATAAAAAAATCAAGTGGAAGGGAAGAAAAGATAGAGAAAACTCACTTATGTCAAGGAAAATCCTCATATAAGTATAGCTTCTATAGAATTCCTCACCAAGAAATCCCTCACCAACACTAAGAAAGAATCAAATCTCCTCTAAAAGATAATTGCAGAGTATGATATGGCTACAGTAGAGCCCCGACATCAAAAGAGATGGAACTCATAGGAATTCAGAGGTCTAAAGGTGTCAGGGTCAACACACCATCTTCTAAGATCAATGCACATAGGAAGTAGTACACCTGCTTATGATAGGAATAAGCCAAGAGAAGATTGTAACAGTACATGCTCGTATGGGAAATTATCTCCTTGAAGAATATTTTTTTTAAAAATCTTTCTTTCATGTGAGTGGAAGAAAAAGATAAACTAGTCTTGTTGTTGAAATAACCAAATGAAGTGAAGACCTCATATGATACATGTACCACTTTCAATCATTAATGACCATCATATATTTTTCAAAATCGGCTTTCATATCCTTAGAGTCAAAGAACAATTTTTTATTTCTTAAGGAAAAAAGTTTGAGTTTTCCATATTTAAGAGTATAGATAATGAATACGTTAAATATGTATAAGCAATAAAGGGGAGGGATCATAAAATTTAGGTTAACAATGTCCTAAAAAAGGTGAAAAAGATTTGGATAGACTTAAAGTTGAGATAAACCAGTCACATAGAGGAACTCATGAATAAGAAGGGGAATAAGGAACTTGAAACACATTAAATGTTCCCTGAACATGAAGAGTTCACCCATTTGAATAGTCAGTAAATTGTGGAGAGATTCCCCTGCATAGAGATTCTTAATTTAGACATTTTAGTTGAAGCATTGATTTCAATTTGTTAATAGAGAAATTCTTTAGTCCCCTCACCATTGTTGCAAAATACGAAGGAAAGTTTAGGAAGTTAGAGTTTCTTAAAAAGATAATAAAATAGAGAAAGTCAAAAGTGCAAGGTTGCTTTGAAGGTAAAAGTGAATTGTGATATATTAAAATATGGGATTTTATATGCCGAAATCTAACTGCAGACGCATTCGTAAGAGGGGAAATGACGTGACTAATGGAATAGCAAAAATCAAAACAGGTAAGAAAATAAAAAAAAACTAACAAAACACTTGGCACTCACTATCAGTTAATAAAGAAGTATGTCTTAAAAAATTTCCACTAAAGAGACATTTCTTCACTTATAAGGACATCTATTAGATCCACCTCTTATTAAGCCTAGCCAGCTAGCACCAAGTGTTCAGATCCACTTCGACAGGAGAGGCCCATGACATAGCAAACCCATTTTCTCACAAATGTAGACAAATTAACCTGAGTCTAGGTTATAATTTGACAGGTAACCAGACTCGCCAACCCATAGATACCATTAACAGGTCATTGACACTATGAAAAGGCAAGAACGAATTGAAACTTAGCTTTGATTTCAATTATTATGCATTAGATATTATTTTTACATGATTAAAATGGGTTTAACATGTTTTTAATAAAGAATTAAATTCAGACAATATAAATTCACTTGGATATCATCAAAGACATATTTATTTTTTATTTAAAGAGCATTTATAACTAAGATCTATGGAGTTAATTACGATAATTGCTCAACAGTAACACATTGAATCTTAACTCTTATAAAAAGTTGAGCATTGATTTGTGCAAGGGACACTAAAAAAAAATCTTGAAACAACTACTAAAGAGATCTTTAGATCTTAAAAAGACTTGGTATTACATACAGAAAATCATTAATTTTGCTTGTTCTTACATTATAATCCACTTGTTCACACAAGCACATCCTTTTATCTTATAAATACTAACTTGAACGTCAAAATATTTTATAATTGTGAGAAGTACACAAAAATTGCAAAATAATTTATTGTAAAGTTCGTTTCAAAAAACTTGATATAATGACAAAGTAAGAGATAAAAGACAAACTTTCCTGAAAGATAAATTTATTCGAATAATATAAAAGAGATTAACAATTATGGTTTGGAACACTCTTTTATATTTAGATTAAATAACTTTATTTATTAAAATAAACAAGCTAGAATTTTTTATTTAATAAAATAATATTGACTAGAGTGCAATAAACAAAAGAAATGGCAATAAAATTTAAGTTTTTAAACAAAAGATAAAAATCTTTAAAACGTTTAAAAATAAAATGATGAATTCGACCAAATTTTGACTACGCATTTAGAACTTAAATGATATTTTTTTTAACCAGTTGAATTAGATCACTGAAAGATCCCAAACTACATATTATATGTGTAATTCTAATACAAAACATTACTACACTTTGCTTGATAGTGCTCAATATGGAGCACGTGAAAATGGCTCGATAAATAACTTTGCTTGATAGTGCTCAACAAATTTTTGTCAAGCAAAACTATTAGTGCTCGACAAAAGCAAAGCTTTATACTTTGCTCAACGATTTTGTTGAGTGTAAAGTTTGGCGCCTGACAAAATTGCTGAGAGTGCAGACTATAGAAATTTTTATTTGACGGTTTTGTCGAGTGCAATGTAAGACGCTCGAACAAAGCTTCAAGCAAATAAGTCATGCTTGAAGACTCTTTTGCTCAACGATTTTGCCGAGCACCATGCACTTCACTTGACAAAATTGTCAAAAACAGACTATAGGCATTTTTGCTCGATGGTTTTGTCGAGAATAGTGTATGGCGCTCAACAAAGTGTCAAGCAAATAAGCTATGCACCCAAACTCATCTGCTCGACAATTTTGTTGAGTCTCGTACACTGCACTTGACAAAATCGTCGAGTAAAAATACCCACAGTCTGTGCTCGATAATATCGTCAAGCGCGATGCATAGTGCTCGACAAAATCGTCAAGCAAAGGAATTTTCAAGCGTGGGTTATTTGCTCAATGTTTTTGTCAAGCACCGTACGTTGCAGTCCACAACACTGTTGAGCAAAAATGCCCATAACCGTTGCTTGACAAAATAGTAGCTAACCCAAGCCTGCTTACCTAATACAAGTCTTCCGTCTTCAATCTTGGCCCAAATTCCTTGAGGCGAAGCTTCATGTGTAACTATTACAAAACATGTCCGGCTCACATTACTTTGGGTTTTTGAAAAAGTAAGTGCCTTATTATTGGACTGTAGTGGTTCATTATGTAGCTAACATTAGTGATGCCACCGTTCTCAAAAGTTTATTTAAAACAAGAAATTAAGGATACCAACAATAAAATGAGTTTTAGTTCTATTTTGTTTTTGTAATAAAATGAAAATATCTCAAGTTCATACTTCATAAATTTATCTTCAAGAGAAGTGAAAAAGAAGATTTTATTGTGCATCAACATGACTACACAATCAAAGATGAGATAGGCACAAAAACTTTACATCAAAATTTTGACAAATTCAAAAAATTGTACTTGTAATTCAAATCAACACTACACAAACTCATTTACCACTTGAATAAGAGATAGTTATCTCAAGTTTTTGTTTAAAATTATGGGGTTTGAAATTTTATCATTACATTCATTGAATGATTAGTAAGAACCAAAAACAAGGTTTTAAGTTGCATTAAGGAATTGAATTGCATGTCAACGAAGATATCACTTTTTGAAATGTGTTGTGTGAATTAAAACACATTATGAGATTTATTATGGAACAAAATGTGCTTAATTAAAACAATGAATGGTGTTTTTAAGCCAAACTCTTTATTTATTCTAGTTATTGGTGTGTTAGTGTGATTGATAGTTGTCAAGCTGAGCCCAATTAATTAACATAGAAAGAGTTGGTAAACTTCCACTTATGAAGGTGGCGTTGGAAATTGTTAGTGCTTGGATCGATTTTGACATCCAATAAATTTTGATAAATTAGAAAGAAAAGTTAGAGGAAAATGTTTGAGCTTAGGCATTTCTGTATTTTAAAAAATAATATATTAAATAACTGTTAGTTAGTGAAATAGTAAAATTTTTAAAATTACTTATTAAATTATTTCATCATTTAATTATTATTTAATATATTATTTTTTTAAATATAATTTAAAATATTTAACATTATTTTTAATCAAAATATTTTATCACAAAAATTATTAAATACTCGAACTATTTAAAAGGGTTTGAACTTAATTGTATATTTCAATCAAGACAAGAGACACCGATCAATCTACAAGATCAAGGATAGTTAAATGAAAATATATGTAATAGATATGGGGTGATTAAGAGCTAATTACACATTAGGCAATGGATTTATTTTATTTTATTTTATTTAAAAAAAGAAAGCCTAAAAACAATTAATCATGCTTTAATAAGTCAAACCCTTTATTTTTGTAATATTATATCTTTTGGTGTTTGGTATGATTTTTGTCAAACTGGATCCAACTTTGTTAAGAGTTGGTAAACTTCCACTTAATGAATTTCAACTAGATTAATGGACTTATAATGGTGTTGGAGATGTAACAATCTGATGTTAAGTGGAGCAAGAAAATTGTTAGTTCAAAACCAACTTTGGTGACTAAGAAATTTGGTTTTTGGAAGAAAAATGGAAGAGCAAAGTTCAGAAGATAGATCAAAAGATTATCATCAATGTAATCACAAGATTGTTGAATCATTTTCTTAAGTGTCGAGTTACTCAAAGTATATTAAGTTCAATAAATCAAGACAAAAATACTTTGTCTATAAGATTAAGAATACTGAAACACAGTGTGAGAAGAGAAATTCTTTGAATTTGTATTTTCTTTTTCTTTTGAAATTTAAATGGAGATGAGAAATTCTACCCACTAAATATTAACTCATTTGTACCTCTTATTTTTTTATTTAAATTAGGTAATTATAGACACAATAAGCATTTACGATCATCTGAGTTATATCCAAAAGACTGGTTTTGAATTTGTACGCGTTTTCAACTGCAGGATTGACTTATATCAAAGGAAAATTATTATTAGAGTGCCAATTAAGGTGGCTAAGAGAAGTACATATTATATACTTACCATTATTGAGGTAGAGAATATTGTATCTGTATTTTGTAGGCGTACACAAAAGGCAAGTGAGAGAGTGGTCATAAGATAAAAAGAGCAAGCGAAATTATGATACTCTTTCAAACAAATTAACAAAGGTAAGGCATAAGTGGTCTTCAATTGAAATTTAAACTTGACTTATTAGCCAAGGAAAATTCAAGGCAATTGAAATCTAGATGAAAGAAATGCGCAACTGCCTAAAATTTTCCAATCCAAATGCAAAGAGAAGATTTGTCTCAGAAGAACATAGTTGAGAGCAAATTGATTTGATTATGTGATCAGTTTGCGTTTCACACTAAACTATATCATTTTATTTATATAAATTTTTACGCTATTAGATGATATATATCTCAAATTGTATTTTAAATTGTATTCAAATAATGATGTGTTAAACAATCATTGGTAAAATAGTGTAAATTTTAAAATTATCTATTACACAATTTCGTTACTCAATAATTATTTAATACATCATTATTTAAGATATAATTTAAAATGTATAGTATTATTCTTTATAATAACATTTAGGCTTTAGCAACTTGAATTTAAATCTCAACTACAACAGCAATCACTTGTAACCCAGAAAAAGAATCTAAAATTTTATTATTTTGAAGCCCCAAGAATAAATAAAGAGTCAATACTTGGTGAGAACTTTTTAGCCAATTCAAGAAATATTGTACTCCAGCAACTTGGAGTTGGTTACGGAAAACTTTTTATATTCATTCTTCTCTTAGAAATGAAATAAAGAAAGCTTATTTACAATTCTACAGTGCCAAGTGCCAATACAATTGCAATCAAATTCGTATTCTTTAGCACCATTTATGGTCTTATGAGATTGATGGTTATCATGAATGTAAAGTAGCAATTAAACTTTGCTTTAAAAGTGAGATACATCATGCAGATGGTCCAGAAAATAGAGCCTAGGAAGACAAACAATCTTCCCAAGAAATAAACAGCTTAATAAAAGTTTTAAATTTTAATTGAACTCAAAACAAAAAGGTAGTAAAGAATAAATGTGAGAGAGAAAAAATTGTCGGTCGCCTCCACCATCAATCCAACTACTGTTCTAATCCTAATCACATTCACACATTTTACAAGTTGGGCAATCCATTAAAATTGTAAGTGCATGTAGAAAATGTAGCCGGTTATGCTGATTTTTGATACATATAGATGGAAGAAATATGGCTATGGAGCCAAACAATCTATGTTATTTTCTACAGGGCCTGAATGTGAGTACTTTATGGCTGAAAGTTTTTGTTCGGGAACCAAAATTGAATCAAATTTTGTTCGGGACCAAAATTGAATCAAATTTTGTTCGGGACCAAAATTGAATCGAATGAGCAAGTGACCATTAAGTTATAATAGACAACGCTTTGATTGGTAAAATGAGTCGAGCCTGGTGTCACAAGCCAATCGTTTTTTATTGACTTAAAAGATTAGTTTATTAGATAATATTGTCTACCTGTTCATATATATTTAAGATCTACCCAATTTTTATTTGATGTAGGAAGTTACATTCTCCTCAACCCAATCATATAATACTCTCGTTATAGTCTAGTCCAAACTCAGAAGTCAATTTGGCCTATAATCTATTCATCGAGGCTATGGGACTCACTACCCATGTAATAATCTTTATTAAGGCTCAAGATACAAGATTTTCAAGACCTATTCGACCCGTCTTGTCCATCTCACAAAGGTATGAGAGACCCACATCTCAAGTAGTAATTTTTATTGCGGCAATTTTGAGAGCTTACATACGAATAAGAATTTGAGTCTGTTTTGATACCGTTCATCTCGACCATTGACCTAAAAAGACCAGTCTATTAAGTAATTTTTTTATCCGACCATATATACTTTAGAGCCACTCAATTTTTATTTCACGCAAAATGTGACACTAGTATTCAAGATTTCAAGCATAGTTTGAATGAAAAGGAACCTAAGTCGATCAAGCTTGGACCTGGACTATGCTTTCTAGCCAGCCTATCCTGATCTAAGTCATGCCTAGCCTGGCTGAACTCGAGCTTTTTCATAAATCATAATTGGACACTGCCTTCACTATTTTTCATGAGCTTACTTGAACCAAGACAACTGTTGCTGATATACATGTTAAGCAACTGAATGTGAAATGTTACAGGAAAAATAATCCAGAATTTCATTTGGTAACCACTAACCAAAAGATTATATAGGATATGAAAAGGGAAAAGTTTATAATTTTGCTCCACGGCCAGCAACAAAAGAAAGTAGAAAATTTCCAATTTCTTCAGAATAGCATACTGAATAAAAATCATATATTATCTTGCAGATTCTGCTATTCTAGTTAGTGGAGAAAATAGTGCAGTAACCTTACAAAACACACTCTAAAATAGCACAATAGGATGAACTGATCATTACCAGGAGATTCTCAACTTTATTTTTCTCTTGTTGAGACCAGAAGCAGTCTTCTTTGATATCTTTCAATATCTCCAAGTACCCTTTTAGCAAATCTTCATTGATACCCTTTAAAAAGCTTGTTTTGGCAATCTTTTCTCTTTTGCCTTAATTTGTAATTATGTGGAACCTTATAACGAACACTATTCACAATCATACTAGCACTCAAAGATTAAAACATCTTTCTGTTGTAAATTTCCAGGAACACATTGGATTTTGAAATGAAGCAGGGAAAAAGAAAGGGAGAGAAATCAAATTACAAAGCCAATCAAGTGTTATAACTTAAATTCACATTTCTGCATATCTCAAAAACTAAAATTTTCCAGTCCCAAATTATTTTTCTATTCTCATATGATCATCGAAAGAATTAAGTATCTCTATTCCTTTCAAGAAGAAAGGAAAGTATGCCTAAAAAATAAGACCTTTAAAACCAAGTTATAAATAATAAAAAAAGAGAGAGAGAGAGAACAAGTCAGTTTCTTGAAGAGCTCTTACAGGCGTAGATCAACAGAGAAAATTCAGCTTTCTCTTGCTCTTTCTTTTCCAATTTCTCCTCCAACCATAACCTGCTATCCAAGCCATTTCTTGTTCTGAACATGAACACAGCATATCCAGATGCAGGATTAAAGAACCAATCATGCACATCCCACATCAGATCAACAAGCAATCCATCAACAAAAATTGTCTGATTGCCTCTAAAATTCCACTGCAATCTCTTCACGCGAATCACCATCTTCTTGTCGATAGAAACCGATAAAGCTGGATGCTTGAGGCCTTCATTTTCTCCACCACATTTGATCAAAATATCATGTGCAGTGCCAGAATCACAAAATTGTGCCTTGGTGGAATAAAGGGTATTGCCTGAACAGTGCTCTTGCCGAGAAACAAGAGAGACTTTTGAAACAGGGCTGCTGCTTTTCAACTTCTTGGTGACAAGTTCTTCACCCAAGTCGCCTAGAACAAGGCCTATTTCTGAATCAACCATGACAAGAACATAAAACCCTAGAACAGGTTCCGGTCCTACATCGTATTTAGCAGCAGAAAGATCCCAGAAGACTTCAAGCTTTGAAGTACTGGATTCAATCACTTTGCTGCCTTTTTTCTTCCTGAACAAGCGGGAATTGGTGTCGAGTTTAAAAGTTGATGAAGTGTCGTCACCAAAGCTTATGCTTAATCCCTGACCTGTAATGGGGTTCTTGCACCAAGTGACTGTCATCAAAATTTGCTTTTCGTTAAGGAGAATGATTCTGTAGAGACAAGTGACAGCATTTTGCACTGAAGGCACCAGGCTAGGTGAGATACATGCGTTTTTTGAATAACTAGAACAAGAAGAATGAGGGACATTTACATTTACAGCATTTTCACTAAAACATGACACTAAGTCTCTCATTGTGAAACTGCAAAACACAGAGAGAGAGAGAGAGAGAGAGAGAGAGAGAGAGATCTGAGAAGTTGGAGAAATGAATTAATGTGTTCTGTTGGCTTGTATTAAGAGGAAATAAAATGGTTAAATGGCTGGACAAGGTAGGTGCTTTTGAACTGTCATCTCTTCTTGCTTTACAGAAAATTTCGTATTATGAAGATAAATGAAATGAAAGGGCAGGCAAGAAAATTCAGATTACTGATAGACCCCATATGAATTTAAATAAGATGATTCTCTCTGTGTCTCACCTTAAAATCTGCATCTTACAGAAAAGGGAAGAATAGAAGATTGAGGCTGAAACCTCCCAAGTTTTTTTTTTTATTTTAATCCCATTTGCCAGTTCATGTAACATATTTAAAATTTTAAATTAACCAAAAAAATATGCATAAATTGGACCTGGTCTTAAATACTGGCACTAGTTGTGAGATGGTCATGATTACTTTTAATTCTCTTACCTTGACTTTAGGGATCAATTTTAATATGAGATTTGGAAGTAATTTAAAGTAGGAAACTCATTTAAAACCTTTTAATGGGTCTTTTTTAAAATGCAATTGTATTTTTAAGCATGGAAAAGTGGGTAAATGAGTATGGTAAGAAGTGAAAAAGGGGTTTTTAAAAGGACAGCCAAAAGTGGGCAATCTGTGAAGAAATCTCGGTAAATATGTGATGAAAGATCAATTTTTGTACTCTCTGATTTTGATGTGGGCAATGGGGTGGTGATTATGAGAGTGAATGCTGGCCCTACAAAAAATAAATTTAGTCTCAAGACCCTAAATTAGGGGTGGTAATTCGTGTAAACGAATCGTGTTCGTGTCGTATTCTTATAGGGTATTAACAAATTTTTGTTATATTCGTTTACTAAATGAATCAAACACTTAAACACAGATTCGATTTGTTTAATAAACGAATTACACGACACAACACAATTAGACACATTTAAATAAATGAATCAAATTCAATTCGTTTACGATTCGGTTCATTTATACGATTATACACGATTTGATTCGTTATACGATTATACACGATTTGATTCGTTTAAAACACGTTTAAGTCACAAAATTATTATTTTTTAATTAATTATTTTATTTTTTAATTTTATTTTTTATAATTTAATTAAACGTGATTTAAACGAATAAATAAACAAATATGATTCATTTATAAACGTGACTTAAACGAATAAACGAATCATATACCTCAAATACGTATTCGACACGATTAATAAATGGGTAACACGAATTCGACTCATTTATTAATCGTGTCAATTTTTTCTATTCATATTCGCTTAAAGCGTGTCGAATTCGTGTCAAATAATCGTGTCGTAACCTATTTTGTCACCCCTATCCAGAACTGCTACCCCTCCCAACACACCTATGATTAAAAGCAAGGGCACATATATGTACTAGAGATTTTGCCATTTTGTTTTCCATTTTTATCTCATTTATAATCCTCAAATGAAGTCTGAAAAATATAATATTAAAAACTGAAAAATAAAAGAGTACCAAAGAAGTGTGACTATTTTAATTGAAGCTGCTCTACTTGCTACAACCTTCAATGCATAATATTATGTAGTTGCAGATGGGAAGAAGGAAACATTAAAAATCAATGCCAGCCCCATGAACCCTTTTAAGTTTTGGTCAATTAGTCCCTTCCCTCTCAGCCTCTCTCCATCCCCCGACTCCCTTAACTTAAGGTGAAAACCTCCCACCAATCCCATGTATAATTATCAGCAAGTTACACATATCAAATAGTTGCACTTGAATTTTTCTTTTGATCATTGAACCACTTGTTTCTGTTTCAGATTGATTATCCAGATTCCTTTTTCCCAAAAACTAGTTAACAGTACATTGAAGAATGTACTGATATGGATTGAAGCCTGTTTAAAAGAAGAAAGACAGGGCCTGTTATTAGAACATGCATTAATGTGTTATGGTATCATTAGATTGTTAATAAAACATAATTATGATTGTAATAAGAAAGATGAACCCCCCCACCCCCCAAAGGTAAAAAGAAAAGGGTATGGATGAGAAATGAATGGGTGATATCGGAATCTGTCTTTGAAAACATAAAAACAAAAACTAGTTGTATTATGATTTTCTCTTTAGGGTACAAGTGAGGAGGCAGACTTTTGTTTCATGGGCCCCAGAAAGCTGTAGGGCATGTTCCTCCGTTATGGCCCCAATGCAGATAGTCTTGATCGCCATCAATGACTGAATCTGCTAATGAAATTTGCAAAACTGTTGGGTTAATTGGTAGCAATTTTACAGCTACTTGATTTGAGCTCATATTTGAACTCCCACAAGTTATGTGTTTCTAGCACCAATATCCCATTGATTAAAAGAGTGATCCAATCTTTCTGAAGACACCTGATGCACCGACCTATATGTAAATAAGAAATTATGATTTTAAGCTTAGACCTCCACTTTTAGTTGCTAGTGTATTTAGTTGATCTTTCAATCATTAACTGATAATCCATGTGGGTATAATCTTTTTAGTGTAGTTTTAAGGCACAAATTTATTCCTCATTTGGTTGCTGAGAAAATGGATTCCCAAACTTTTTCTTTCTTTCTTTCATTATTAATATAACATTAGTTAAAAAGATAAAGTTTTGGTGCATTCAAAAAGGCAACCGTCAAGTACCTAAGCGTGAGATCAAACTACTAAAAAGAAAATGGAATCCCACCTGAATGGAATTCTCTCTTTTGGCTTTACATGTTACCGAGAAATTCTCAGCTACCCAAAAGACCATGAAGCATCTTTCATTCCAAAGGAGAAAATATAAAAAATAAGATAATCAACAAATGCATGTTGCGAAAGTGAAACTCTTATCAGTTGCCCACTAGAGCTTTAGAAACTAGTGTTAAAGCCCCGAAAGAAGTAGCCAGCTCATGAATTGGCTTTTCAGTTATCTGTAAAATGTTTAGAGAATGAATATTATGCTTGTTCAGAAAGAAGAATTATGTCGTGCATGTTGCAACTTGCAAGCCCAAGCCAGGTTAACATACAAGACGCGGTAAACCCTCTTAAAGCCAACTGTTTTTGCTATAGACAAATAAAATTTTCAAGCCAACATAAAAGAATTATAAGAGGTGAATAGAATAATAGAGTATGAATACGAATGGAAAGGACATCAAAATTTGCCTGTAATTGTTTGTATGTCCAACCTGTGCTGATATCAATAGATGTCAGTCGCCTACTTTCATCATAACAAAGAAATTTGGCTGAAAGAAGAAGGATAACTCTGTAGCAATAATAAAATATGTTCATGACTAATCATGCAATGGGCTCAATTGCACACAAAACTTTCGATGTAAGGTTGCCGGGTATGCTAAACAATGTTATTAGATCACAAAGAGACATTGTTCTGGCCTTCTGGGCAATATGATACCATCCAATACATAAATTGCAAACATGGCTTGAAACTGTAGTTCTATCTTAGGTTTTCAACTCAAGAACTAGCTTTGGCTGTAATGTTTAAACAGTTTTCTAATATCTCTAGAAGGCACGGAATTTCATTTGTTCGGTTGTTAGGAATGCTAAAAACATTTTCTATGATGATCAGAGTATGAGACTTGTCTAAGATCATAGATGAAGTCAGAACTACATAAAGTCAGAGCTAAAAACCATATAGTTCATAGTAAGACAACTATTAAGTATTAATTGATTTTGGGTGTATGTTAAACTGTACTGCTCAACACCAAACAATTCCCTAAAACTAAGGGTAAAATGCTGAAATATTAAGGCTGACTTGTAAACAATTCACTTGATGATCATGACAAGAAGCTACTATAACATTAAAAATGGAATGGTCAGCGTTTAAATTATTTCTATTATAGCACAAACAAACAAAGACACCCAACTGAAGATATAAACAACAAAGTAGCAATTAATTAACAAATCCATCTCCTTTCCCTACAGAATCTTCCTTCACACCCCAACAGACCCATTGATTTCTATTTTTAAACCTTTTGGTAAAAAGATTAATCAAATGTAACATGACATCTCATCTACTTAGAGCATGTGCAGTTCTAGTTTCCCAAGCCAATCTCTATTAAAATGACCAATATAATAATGCAGTATAACCTACATATCCATAATTAAATACAGCAAGTCAAAGATATTACATATAATCCAGAGAGTGAGTTAGCTTTGTTGCTTCTTGGAAGTTGTACAGTCTTTTTTCTGTTGAACAGAAATTCACAAAATTAATCAAATGAAAGCAATGCTATAAATTCCGTGTTTGCCTCTTGCATCAGATTCTAATATCATAGTGAGCTAGCCTACTCATCACAGGTTAATAAATAATATATAAATGCATACATTCTCACTTTCTCAGATCGATTACGGTCTGAAATCATTCATTTACATGTTCCATTAAGAAGAAAATTTATGGAGGGTTGAACCTTTGTCCAAGGTCCAAATATCCAACTCATATAGAAGGTTCTGGTAAAGGTTGTTAAAAAGTCATTTGTTAATTAGAACTTCAGTTTCATGTCTTTTTCCTAGTCTCACGATCTCATATTAGCTCAAAGCACAATCAAACACTCTGAAGAGTTAGCTGAAAAATGCTGAACAACGATTAGAACACTTTTTGAAAAAAAAAATTTGAAAGGAGACAGAGGCTACACCTTCTTCCAATCTCTTAACTTTAATCAATTTGCCAAAGATAGATGGCAATGGTTCTCAAACTACTCCTCAGATATTATACAAATTCAATTGTGCATACCACCCCAAATTACAAGAAGCTAGTTGTTAACCACTCCCTCTTTACTAGCCAACAACATTGTAACCCTAGCTTTTATAAACAAATAAAACTGCATCATAAACGTATTTCCCAACTTTGAAAATTCCATCCTTACCTTAACTAGTATGATTAGCTTCAAACCGACCTTCTTTTAATCCTCCCTGTTCATGAAGTTGTTCACAATAAGCTATCTTCATGCATTTCCAACATGACAAAATTTGCATAGCAAGACCAACTGTATGGTAATAGCTGATTCCATTAAGTAGAGACTTTTGCTTCCATATCTTTCTTGTAAGTGACCAAAGCAACATTACGATATTTTGAGTCAAACAGGCAATATGACATACGATGAACTATATCTAGATGAAATCCACTCTCCGCAATACTCAGAAACCCCAACTCACCAAATCATCAGCACTAGATCAAATAAATGTACTAGCTTCTTATTTCACCGGCAAGGGCACCATTAGAATTTCCTGTGCCCAGCTTTTGCAAAATCAATTTCATAGGGTGCTGCTTCTTTAGAGTAAATATGCAACCCAAGAACAAGGCATTTTGATGATTCAACTCAGGAAAACCTATCATGGGCTCTAACTTTATCCCAAGCCTGTAATAGACACCCCAACACCCCTCCCCCACCCCACCCGAAAAAGAAATGAAAAAAAAAAACTGACATGTTCTGTCATTTGACCCATTTTCTAAATATGTATTTATTGAAGATTCAGTACTTGGTATACACAAAATAAATTTCCAGGTTTTCCAAAATATCTAGGTTCCCACGGGAACTTCCAAAGGAAATGGCCAAACTTACTAAATTCAATTAGAATTGATTAGTCATCTTGATTTCAAGTTGCACAGATGTCATATATCCAAAATCAGACAACGTTACAACAATTTACAACATATTATGGAACGACATCAGCTAAAAACAGCACCTGTTTTCTAAAAATGCTTTTCATAAAGTTTCTGCCATACTTTTTAGGTTCTGACAACAGCTTCTCATAATGAAACTGCATAGCAATAGATATATCATTTATTCTATTAAGCGTGTATTTGCTACAAGTTTTACCACCATAGTCAAAGCCCAGCAATTCCCTCATGCAAAATTATCTAACCATTCAATGGAAAATCTCAAGACATTATTGCACTATCAAAGATAAATTAACTGGTCATGTAGCAAGAAGGATAATTCAATAAGTAATTCACAACTCCCTAAGATGTTAAAGTTGAGAAACAAACATCCAGCAATTGACATCAGAAAACATCAATTCTGGAGTTTGAAAAGAACCAAACAGCGCCTTAAGAATAGAGATGATAAAACTTTTGGTCTTCACAGATGCTTGCTACTAGATGGGACTGAGATAATTAGCAAATCTACCTGTTATTGAGCAAAGAAAAAAAAAAGCAATCAGTATCATAAATGCATTTCTCTGAACAAAAAGAAAATTATCATCTAAGGTTGGAAACTCGGGCAGATAACACAGCAGAGTAAGCAAATTCCGCTGTTTTCTTCTAAGAATTTACTTCATGTGATCAAATAAACAAATCTTTGCCAACTACTTTATATAACTTCGAAGGACAAGTAGTTACTGAACAATTACATATCTGAAACCTTCAGAAGAAATGCAACTCAACTATGTTCAATCAGTTTCAAGTTATTTAATGCTTGTGAAAATTGAATTGAATCAATTAGTGCTAGAACAAGTTTTGAGTGCATACTTATTTAGCTTTAATTGCTCAATCGCTTAATTGCAGGAAATCTTGTGTAGATGCCAAAGCACCTCTTGTGATCTTCTTGACCACCAAAGGAATGCCACATGGCCCAACACACAAGAAAACTAAAAAACATATATAGATAGAAGTAGAAAGGGCAAACAATATATAGTATCACTTACAAGCGATACTGCTTCACATTCACATGTAACCACTGATATTCGTCATTTAACTTGTTCTTTACTTCTATAATACACAAAATATTGACCAAGGATAACTTAGGAAGAAGCTAGAACATCATTCAATGTCAGCTGGTTCAAACTCCTGACCACTCTAAGACAATTCTCTTCAGCAAACCAACTTTGCTGAAATAAGCCAATTCAATAAGAACAATAAGAAAATTCACCACTCCATCTTCAACTGCCTAGTGAAATAGAAAATTCATTTCAAAAATATTAATAATAATTTCCTTTCGTAAAAAAAAAAATTAAAAATCCTCGCTCACACGCCATAAGCCTGTAGCTCTCATCTATCCAAGTCCCAACCATTCACTCTTGCAACGATCTCTCACTTCGTTGTTGACAATGATCATTTATCAATTTACTCTCATGATCCCTTTTTATAATTATCTCCCACCTCAACTGGCAATATGTTCCACAATCTAAATATTATTATATGGGAAGCAACAAATCAGGATACTCTCAAAATAAAAAAGTTGTTGAAGCTAAAATAAGAATGTACGAAAGAAATATTTAGTTGGCTTAGTTGAGTCTCTTAATTATATTAGTATTTCCCTATTACCATTTCTTATGGAGTTAGTATTTCTTTATTTATGTGTGTTCTGTGTGTTTAAGCCTATACGTACATACATACACACACATATATAGGGTTGTAATGGTTCATAAAACAACATAATAACATTATAGTTCTTTTAGTTTTCTCTCAACTTACATTACTTTTTTCTCTCTTCATGAACATGATATTAGAGCATCTCTATTAACATGGTATCAAATTGGTGAATGATTCTAAGTCTAGGTCACTTAAAAGAAATTTAAAAAAAAAATTGTCAAACTTTTCCAGCGAATTCTTGGCAACTTTCACCAACCCTACCGATAGATGCAAAACAAGCAGATCTACTAATTTTCCCAAAGGTTGGCCACCATCCAAAACTATTTTCAGCCCCAAAATGCCTTCTAAAACTTTCAACCACTACCGCCTCTTTGCCCCCAACAAAATTCGAGAATATGACAATCACCATCACTACCAATATACTCCCTACTATTGACACCATCTAGGCCTAAACAATCCGTTACCATGAGCATGGAGTTGAGTTTCTCAAATAAGGAGGGATTAGTCATATTTCAAAAACATTTGGCCTTAAAATCACAATTAGTTGGGAGTTGTTTGTAAAAGATTCAAAACCTATGGGGTTTTTGAAAATTCTTAAAATATTTTGGACCTCAACAATATTTATCGTTTCAACTTCATACTAAATAGTCCATCAACGGCCACCCAAAAATTGTCTCACATCAATCAGTCCTTTGTTTTCTTTTCAATTTGTTGCTTTTCTAGATTTCTCTTGGTTTTCTTTGCCCTCGTCTTATTTTGGTTGATTCGCAACACTCTTAAACAACTAAAAGATCCATATTCTTGAAAATCCTCAACTCATGAAGTATCCTTTCTTAGCGTAGTCTATCTCCTTGACACGTTTCAAACATTTATTCATTACTATTTCTCGAGCATATGAGTTGAATTTGAGATGCTAAGAGTTTCCTCACATTCCTTATATATTTACTAACTAAAAAACCCAGTTATGAGATCTCTCTTATTTATTCCCTACAATCAAATATCCATCTCTTTCTCTTGGCTTATACCTTACTCTATCAGAAATTTACTATCTCTTATTGATGATGTGATGTTTTTTTGTGGTACGACAAATGTACTTTGAAAAGTGGACAAAAAATATATTGTAGTAGTTGTATTTGTTAAATGGCTAGTAGCAAGCAAGCAACTTAAGAATTGAAGATTATATTGCTAGAACAGTGCACAGACAAGAAGCAAAGAATTTTCTTGTATCTATAGTCCAAATTAAGCATTACAAACATAAATGCTTCAACTTGAATGGGAATGTTGAAGCTAAAATAGAAATGTTTCAAGGAGATAATTTAGTTGGTGCTTAATGGGGAGCTTATTTGTGTTTCTAATTGTATTAGTATTTTAATATTACTATTTCTTTTGGTGTTAGTTTTTCTTTATCAACGTTGTATTTTAACATATATATATATATATATGGGAAAATGATCTAGTAGGTTACATAACTCACTATTTGGTGAGCAACAATACTACATGGCGTTGTTTGGTTAATCCACAACCCTAGCACTGTTTAGATGCACTACAGAATTGTGCCACGTCGACATATGTTGAGTTATGTTGTTATCTATATAATGATTCACAGAGTAACAACATAATAACAATATAGTCCTTTTAGTTTCCTCTGGATCTACCCGGTTCTTTCTCTCTGTTAACAAAAGAAAAATAAATCACAAGCGTAGCTCCAAACTTTACATGGTTTAACAGAGTGTCTACAACTAGAGAGATAAATAGACAAAATCTAGATACAAACGAGAAGACAATAGTTGGGTAAATGCAACTGACTTCACAACAAGGCCTTTATACTCACAAGCGAAACTGAATAACTCAAATGAAAGCCACCAAAGTATTATAATGCTTAGTATTTGTTGCTTGAGCAAGTATACACAAACATAAAGAGACTGATAATTCAATATAAACCGAAAAATTGAGGCATAGAGAGGTAAATTAACCTTCAATGGACGAGCCCGCTACACTAGGAAGCCTGGAAACAAGACAAGCGGCTGAAATTGCACTGTGGACGGGCACAAGAGTGCTCAATTCTCGTCGTACCAACCTAAATAAATACCCAAAAATGTCAGCTCTACAGTAATTTTTTTAAGAAAACCAAAAAAATTATATGATATCATTTATATAAGGAGAAGATGTACCTGGAAGGAGAAAGAGCGGGGAAATTGCGGGGCGGGCAAGGGAGTCTGAAATTGGAGGGAACGGAACCGTTTGAGAGTGAGACTTGAGAGGGCCTTGTAAGTGTTGCTGTTGCGGTTCTTGATGGTGTCAATCTCAAGATTGTACGTGCAAGAGTTGATGTGGATCGTCCTGTTATTGTAGCTGCTGCTGCCATTTCCGATTTTTCGGATTTCTTGTTCTGTTCAACCCTAAACCTCTGCAAAACCTCCCAAATCAAATAAACTCTCAATTCATTTGATTGCGGATGACGCTGCGCTCTGTTCAATGTTCGCCTCCATTTTAATGGGCCACGCCTTCGCTGGAGCCCATCAGCTTTTGGACGTGGGAACGGTACATGAATTTTTTTTTAAATAATAATATTATATATTCTAAATTTAAATTTTAAATAAAATATTAAATAATTTTGTAATTTTTAAAATTATTTATTATATTATTTTTTTCACTTAATCGTTACTTGATATTTTATTTTAAATTCAAATTTTAAAATATAATTTAATAAATATAACATTACTTTTTTTCAAAAAATATTGCAAAACTTCTTAACCTCAATAATACCACTTGTTAAGTTAATTGAATGCTTATTAGATTAAACTAAAGGTGTCTAGTTTGATTTGGTTTTGATTTTGATTTTGGTTAAAATTAAATTAAATTGTGTTTTTTCAGTTCAAGGAGAACTGAAAAAAAAAATTTATTATAAAAACTAAATTAGATTGAGTTGATTTTTTTTTAATTATGTCGGCTTAATTTTTTTATTTTTTAAGTTAATTAAAAAATAATTTGGCAACATAACTAGCTACAGAATCAAAGTATTTATTGGATTAGATTAAAAATATTAAATTCGATCTGATTTTGATCAAAATTAAATTAAATTGTGATTTTTTAATCTTTTTTAAAGGAAAATTGAAAACAAAATTAAATTTACTATAAAAATTCGAACCCATTTTTTCAGCTCAGTTCAATTTTCTAATTTTTTAAGTTAATTAAAAGAAAGTAGCAATGTAACTAAGAAATCCAACCTATGACCTGCAAGAACCATCACTACTATTTAACCAACTTAGCTAAGTTGGTTTTTAAGCTACAGAATTAGTTTCCTTATATTTCACTAGAAAATATTATAATTGAAAATTCCAATTAGTAAGATTCGAACTTGTGAACTAATGATAATACTAAGACTATATAATCATTGAAATAAAGTTGAGTTTTGCACCAAAATACAATCTATTTTATTATATAGAGACTTCTCTATTCATTTTACCAACTGAATTAAAAGTTGATTTTTAAACCAAAATATGTTATTTTTATATTAATATTTTAACGTATTAATAATTAAAAAAATATTTTGTAACAAGATTCGAGTCATGGACCTTTTAAAGAATGCGCTTTGTCAACTAACCAAAGTTGATATTAAGATTACATTTTATACATTACATTTCTTATATTTAATTTTAAAATATTAATAACTAAAAAAATTGATTTTTCAGTTTGATTTCAATTTTTAACAAAACTGAATTAAAGCCAATCGATTTTTTTTATTTTTTATTTTTTTTAAACTAATTAATTTTTTTTTTAGTAAAAATTGAACCGAACTAATTAAATTAGTTTGGTCTGAATCAACTTTTTCGATTCTCAAATTTTATTTTTGTTTTGCCATCCTTAATTTGAATTATGTGAATTTGGTTGATAATTTATTTAATTTATAAAAAAAATTATAAATTCATATTCAATTTAATCTGATCAAAAACTATAATAAAAAGACATTAATTTTTATTTAAAAGTGTCAACTAAGTTGAAACATTCAAGTCCAAAAATAAGTTAATCTCATTGTGTTATTGATCAACTCGTCAATTTATATTATAAGCTATTGGTGGATGACTAGAGAGTACATTTTAAGCTAACTAATCTTATTAACAAAAATTTAACACCAAGATAATGCAACAATCAAAAAATACTTAAATTTAGCAAAAATAATTAATTTTTTTATACAAATTATGCCCACTTATTTTTTTTACTTTTGATATAATGAAACAAATATATTAATGATATATTTTTTAAATTATTTTATTTATAAATATGACGATATTAATTTATTTGAATTGAATAAAATTTTAATAAATTTGTTGAAGTAAATTCACGAACTAATTTACTAATTGCATTTTTCAAAATTTTTTTAACAAAATTCAATCCATCAATCATTCAAAAGTAACAAAAAGCAAATCAATTTAAATGAAATCGGACGAGTTATGCGGATTAAATTAGATTATGAACACGCCTAGTCAATATTTCTATTTTTTCATATCAAGTGATTTGTGAATTCATTTATTAACTGATAAGAATTTGTGATTAATTATTCTAAATACTATTAATATTTACCATCAATAGATCATCGATAAACTACTAGAGATAGAAAAATTGGGATATTAATTTAAAACGTATAACATTTCTCTTTTTAACTAAATTATTTTTCTTTCCTAACTAATGAATCGCCAAACCTATCCCATTTTCAATATCAAAACAAATAAGAATGTCCATTTAAAAAAAAAAAAAGGCAATGTTAATTAACTATATGCAAATCATTTCATATCAAATAAACTAATGGTGCATTTTTAGTTACCTAGAATAGGATTTGTAAGAATTTAGGTGGATAAGAATTAAATTGAAGAATCATAATAAAAAAAGATATTATTATAAATATTCTTGAGTTATAGTCAAATAATATCGATATTTTTAATTTTAAAAAATATATAATAATATTCGATTGTTAGAGAATCTTTTATTAAAATTAATTAAAAAATAGGTAAAATTATTATTTTATTATTATTTTGTCCAATCAATCTTTATCCCTTATCAAATACTTTTCTATTCTTGTAACCAAACAATAAATAATTACTTTTTAAAAAAATAACTAAGAAAAATTAGCCAATAACCACAAATGGCTGCCGTACATAGTCACATTTGACCACATTTTGCAGCGACTATTTGTGGCTGCATTTGTAATGGCCATAAATGACCATTGCATGTGGCCACATTTGGTCGCATTTTGTAGCAGCTATTTGTGGCTGCAATTGCAACGGACATAAATGATCTTTGCTTGCAACTAAAACTTGGTCACCGTCAACATTTTACTTTATTTATTTATTTATTTGTTTAATTTTATATTTTAATATAAAAATTATATTATTAACTAAAATTTAAGAAATAAAAAAGATTTAATTATTTTGTTATTAAATTTTGAAATTTCTTATGAAAAATTATTTTTTCTCGTTTGTTGTGCAATGTTATTTTATTACTTTTAATTTATAATAGTAATTTGGTCATTTTATACAATTTTATTAAAATTAATGAAATATTTTTTAAGAGGTAAGTATTAGTACTTATTTTTTAAATTTTGAGATATCGATGATATTAAGCCAAAGCTTAAGGATATAATATCCCTAATAAAAAAAATTGTTTACTTGTGTTATAGAAATTATAATTGAAATAATTGTTTATGTTATTAATGTGTGTACTTTAAATTTGAAATGGAAATGGAATCTTGTAAAATTTTAAATATGCCATTTTCTAATAAAATTTAAAAAATAAATGAATAATAATTGATATTAGCAACAGTAACAATAATTATAATATTACTATTCAATATAAATATCTACAATAATAATAATAAATTAATAAATTAAATTTATATTGATTTTTAATTTTAAAAAATTAAATTTATCTCTTTGATTCATTTCTAATCTGAATGAGGTGGGGAATCTCAATCCAATTCTCTTGTATGGCACGCCAAAGTTTTGTAACTGCCATTTTTTACGATGGTGATCGCTGACGAGAACGTGGTGACCACCTTTTTAGTGTGGGCTTCACATGGGTTTCATTAGTAGACTGACAAACCCAACATGTATTGGAGTTGGTAAATAAATGAGCGGGGATTGCTGGATCTTAGCATTCAGACGTCTAAAATTTGCTCGTAGTTTGTTCCATCAAGAGTGTGTATGTTTTCAGTGAGCCTCCAAATTCCATAAACATGCATTACAATGTCATAGCTTTTGTACAAATAAGCTATGGGTATTGATTGAAACATATAACATTATTTTAGAATGCCACTGTGCTCTGTAAATTTCAAAATGAAAAGGTTATGGATCTTGTATCCTAACAGTCTCTGAAAATTTACATTTATAATTAATAATCATTTGCCCATCTCAGAATTCAGAGTAATTTGGCATTATCTTCCGTTAGTTCTGAAGACCTATATATATAGCATCTTTATAATTAAAACTCTCCATCATCTATAATTGATTTCGCAATGGGAATTGACCATCTACCCAAATGGGCAGTGAAGTTTATGCACTAATGCTCTTCCAGTGGGTCCATCAGGGAAGTCGATGATACTAATGCTCTTAGCATCAATATGAAATGATCTCATCCATTCTTTTGTGAGATTAGGCAATGCGCCATCAATGCTATGGGAGCTGCAGGTTTACCAACTACAACTACAATTTTTTCTGGCTCATATTCATCAGATAGTTTAGTCAACAGTGATTGCCAAGCTTTCCCAGACTGATTCCACAATGTTGAGAGAACTTCATCATCAAATCCTTGTAACCAACCAGGCTGAAAAGGAACCTCTACCACATCCTATGGCAAAAGCAAGGAAATGATCAGAGAAACAAACTCTGAGAAAAAATTTCAATTAGCCTCACTTGGCAAAAGATGATCCAATGCATGGATGCTTCACAGAAATGTAGATTTAAATTTTTTGCATGCAAGGTTATATTACAAATGTCAAAATATTATCTGATTCCATATAAATAAACACAGGTTTTCAATGGGAACTATGCAGCTTCATTTTCATTCCTTTAATCCTTAAATCTAAAATTTGCAATACTTCCCTAGAAAACCAATGTTGGTACTTAACATTCCATTGACTACCCTTTTAACATTTTATTGTCAGCATTTTTTCTGGGGAAAACCACCATAACCCCCTCAGTTTTTTATATATACCACTTTGCCCCTTAAGTTTTTTAATTTATTGTCCCTTTTTGAAAGGTTTTCAAAGGAGAAATGGTATTAAAAAAATTAACAATTACCCTGTTAAAATGGGCTAATGTGTATTTTTAAAAAGGCAAAAAGTGGTATATATGAAAAAACTTAGGGAATAATTATGGTGTCCCTTATGTCTGTTATACACATTAACAATTACAAAAAAATTTGAAATTGTTGAAAAAAAAATGAATATTTGACTGAGAATCCTTCTTATATAATTCTTGTATAGATAGTATACCTTGTATTATAAAATATTCTTTATATAGATCATATATACATATTTCTTATACAGGTCGTATTTTTATGTAAAGTAGATTTGTAGCCTATATAAAAGTCTCTTCTTGTAATATATTTTTTAAAAGTAAAATATACAATTTCTTTATATTCAGAGCATATTTTTTGTCTTTTCAAGGACTTATTCCTTGTTTTTTAAACCCTAGCCTCCCACAATGTCTAAATCTAAACCTGATGAAAATCATACTCCCAACTCCGACTCTTACTCTGTTCAAATAACCACTATACGCCTTAATGGAGATAATTTTCTCTGTTGTAATCCGTGCACATGTATATTCGAGGGAAAGGAAAAATTGAATACCTAACCAATGATACAATGGCACTAGATTCTAAAGACAAAACTTATGCCACTTGGGTTGTAGAAAATTCCATGATTATGGCTTGGTTTGTTTACTCCATGGAAGAAGATATTGCCTCCAACTATACGTGCTATCCGACTACCAAGGAACTCTAGGATAATATTCACCAAATGTTCTGATCTTGAAAATCAATCCCAAGTGTACGAACTACAACTATGTCTTGAAGAGATTAGACAATAAGGAGATAGTGTTACAAGGTATTTCAATTTTTTAAAAAGATTGTTGCAGGATTTAGATGCATTCAATGACTATGAGTGAAAATCTCCTGCTGATTGCAATCACCATACAAAGATAATGGAAAATAATTGTATCTATAAATTTTTCAATAGCCTAAATGTAAAATTTAATGAAGTAAGGGAAAGGATCATTGGTTGTGGTTCCCTTTCTTCTCTTAGAAAGGTGTTTGTTGAAGTCCAAAGAGAGAAAAGTTGTTATAATGTTATGCTTGGAAAAAAAAAGGCTATTGCACTAATTAAAAAATCAACTTTAGTTGCTACTGAAGCAAACGTGAGTAAAACTTCAAATAGCCAGCGTATAACTGAAGACATGAATGGGAAATAGTATGATTTCTCCAAAAAAAAAACCTTGCTTTTCGTGTAAAACATGTTGGAAGATTTATAGTAAACCTGTCGACTGAAAGAGCAACAAGCCTAAAAACAAATCTGCTTGTACAAATGAGGCTGATGCTGGTCCTTTTAGTAAAGAGCAGATGAATCAACTTCTGAACCTGCTAAAATCTAATCAAGATTCTGGTATTCATAATGTTTCTTTGGATCAAACAGGTAGCAACTCTAGTGCTCTCTCATGTCATTCTAGTGCTTCAATTTGGATCATTGAATTCGGGTGCCTCTAATCACATGTTTTTCATTCTTATTTACCTTATTCTGATAATAAAAAAGTTAGAATTGCAAATGAAAATTTTTCTTGCAATAATTTTTCATCTATTGCAAGAAAAATTTTCATCAAAATTTATAAAACAAATTACCCTAAAATCTGTCCTTCATGTCCCTAATATTACATGTAATCTCTTATCTGTGGGTCAACTTTTAAAATATTCTAATTGTTGTGTTACTTTTTTTATTCGCATTGTGATTTTCAAGATTTGAGAATAGGGATAATGATTTGCAGTGCTAAAATGGTGGATGGTCTATAGTACTTTGATGACAACATTCTTCAAAATAAATAAGCTCAATGACTTAGCACTAGTATTAGCTCTCTCTCTCTATTCTTGAACAAATAATGACTTGGCATTTTAGACTAGGTCATCCTAGTTTTTCTTATTTGAAATATTTTTTTCCTGCTTTATTTAAAATTGTTGATTACTCATCTTTTCCATGTGAAAGTTGTCATTTATCAAAAAGCCATTATACTAGTTACAAACCAAAACTATATTGTGCCTTAAAACCATTTTACTTGATTCATAGTGATGCTTGGGGTCATTCAAAAATTACCACATCTTTTGGAAAAAAAAATGGTTTATAACTTTTTATAGATGGTGACACTTGGCTACATTGGGTATATCTGACAAATGATAAATCTAAAGTTCAATATTTGTTCAAAACGTTTTTCAATATGGTTGAAAACCAGTTTCAAACAAAAATACAAATCTTTCATTTTAATAATAGAATTGAGTATTTCAACCAAGTCTTGGGAAAGATTTTTTTAAAGAAAAAAGGATTTAATATCAATCTACTTGTAGTGACACTCCCTAACAAAATGGTATTTCTAAAAGAAAATATAGACATTTACTTGAAGAAACACATGTCATTATGTTCTCTATGCATGTTTAAAATATCTATAGGGAGATGCAATTTTAATAGCATCTTATTTGACAAATACAATACCAACTAGGATTTTAAAATACATTACACCTTTAAAGTGTTTCAAATTTTTTTTTCCCTAAATATCAACTTTTCTTTAATATACCATTGCAAATATTTGAGTGCATTGAATATGTTCACCTACCTAGTAGACTTCAATACAAAATTGATCTTAGGACAGAAAAATGTAGAGGTGGGCGAAATTCCTATTCCCATCCCAAAATTTTGAGTCGGGACAGGAATGGGAAGGACTTCAAGACAAATATTTCTTTTCCCGAATAGGTCGAGTCGAGCTTGAAAAATTTCCAAACCCATTCAGCAATTTTCTAAATCCAGATTTTTTTTAATTTTCAAAAATAAGCAAAACGATGTCATTTCATAAGGTCCGAAACAGTGCCGTTTGGCTTCAGAAGAATGAAAAAAAAAAAGTAAAAAACAAGCAAAGTGCAAAGTGCAAAGTGCAAACACAGCACCCCCACCCCCAACTTGCAGACACACTCTCAGTCTCAAAAAAGTTAGATCTCTCTCTCACAATCAACTATTTGCCTCTAACCTAAAGCCCCTGCACCGCCTTGAAGCACCATCAACTCAAGGCTAAACTATCATTCCACATGTAGTGACGTCGCTGTTCCACACACTGTGACGCCACTGCGGTCGTGTATCAGCCACCACCCAACCAATATCGTACGTCTGTCACCTATTTGTTACTTGGAAATATTTAGATCAAGGCAAGCTTACTGTTACAGACTTAGTTGCCTTTTTTTTTTAATAATTTGTTGATGTGTTGAGTTTTATGTTGGTGGCCTGTATAGCGTTTTGCCATTACAACAGTTTCTAGTCTTAGAGTTGCATGCTGTTATACCCAAATACATTATCGGTTAACCTATTACACCCATGAATCACATGAAATAATTTCGAACTATAATCACCCGAGTGAATTTTCTTATTCATTTTGAATTTGTATGGACAAAATTACAACAAATTAGATACAGTTAATATGAACTAAGGATGAATTTAGCAACTTTAAAACAAAAAAGATATAAAAAATTTTGAGAATTCCCAACCGGACCAGTCCCGTCCCGATTAGGTTCGGGTTGGTTCAGAAATTCTCAAACTTGAAATTTCCCACCCCTAGAAAAATATGCGTTTAATGGTTATGCTCCAAATAAAAGAAGATATAAGTGTTATAACCCTAAAATAAGAAAAATATTTGTTAGTATGGATGTCTCATTTATTAAAAATCAGCTTTATTTTCGATAAAACTGTCTTTAGAGGAAAATGATAAAGAATAATAAAGCTCAATATTGGGGGAAAATAGTTCATACGCCTAAATTTTTTTTCCTGGTAACAGATCTTGACAACACCTCTAATAGTCAATTAATTGATAACCAAAGTAAAGAAAAATGGGGAAATACAAGTCTACCATTGTCAAACTTTGGTGACTAGCCAACAAAGGAAGAAATACTAAAATAGGATCACATTAATCCTACCTCAGAGCTTCGTGTTTATAAACACTCAAAGGAATACTCATCAACAAAATAAAGACGTACCTACAACTCTAGCATAAAACAAATCACTCTCTCCGAGCAATAGTCCTTCTTTTACTCCAAGTATCTCTGATCATTTTCTGTCAGATTCCATTCCTAGTATTTGTGATCTAGATATATTTATAGCATTTAAAAAGGGAGTCTGAACCTGTATAAAACACTTTAATTGCAAATATGTTTTTTACCAAGACTTTCTGAGTTATATAAAGCCTTTACCTCCAACTTGTTTATCCCAAGAACTATTCAGGAAACCCTAGATAATCCAAATTGAAAATTAGCAATTTTGAAAGAAATGAATGCTCTAAAAAAGAATGGCACTTGGGAAATAGATAACCTACTAAGGAAGAAAAAAACAGTAGGATGTAAATGGGTGTTTACAGTTAAATGTAGAGCTAATAGAACTATAGAAAGGTACAAGGCGCGTTTAGTAGCAAAAGAATTTACACAGACACACAGTATTGATTATCATGAGATATTTGCTCCAATCACAAAGATTAATTTAATCTATGTCTTACTATCATTAGCCGTTACTCTTGACTAGGCCTTACGCTAGTTAGATGTAAAAAAAATGCATTTTTAAATGGGGATTTAGAGGAGGAAGTTTTTATGAACCTACCATCAGGGTTTGAAGGATATTTGAGTGTAAAAAAGTATGCAAATTAAAAAAATTCTTATATGACTTCAAACAATCTCCTAGAGCGTGGTTTGAATGATTTGGGAAAACTATAAAATGTCGTGGATATACTTAAAGTCAAGCTAATCATACTTTATTCTATAAGCACTTGAAAAAAGGAAATATTGCTATCTTAATTGTGTATGTTGATGATATAATATTGATAGGTGATGACCATGTTGAGCTCAACAGATTCAAAAAGATTCTTGCTAATGACTTTGAGATTAAAGACTTAAAGTCCTTAAAGTACTTCCTCGGAATGGAGTTTGCAAGTCAAAAAGGGGCATCTTCATGTCTCAACGAAAATATTTACTTAATCTTCTTATAGAGATAGGTCTACTCTGTTGCAAGACAACAGAGACACCAATTAAACTTAATTTGAATCTCTAGCCTGCCAAACTTAAAGATGTAAAGAACAGTGAACAATTTCATCAACTTGTTGGTAAAGTGATTTATCTATCATATACCCGTCTAAATATCGCATTTGCAGTAAGCATGGTAACTCAATTATGCATTTACTAGGTCCAGAACACTTCAAAGCAGCATATAGAATCCTAAAGTACTTAAAGGGATCATCAAAGAAGGGTTTATTGCTTGAAAAGCATGGCTATCCAAAAATTAAAGTTTATACAAATGCAGATTGGGTTGAGAGTACAACAGATTGAAGGTCAACCTCTAACTACTGTACGTTTGTTAAACCATGTTACCTGGAATAATAAAAAACAGAATGTAGTGACAAGATGCAATGCAGAAGTTGAATTTAGATCAATTGCTGATGGATTTTGTGAGGTCTTGTGGATTAAAAGAATTTTAGTCGAAATGAAGGTCTCAAGTCCATCTCTAATAAAAGCATACTATGATAACAAAGCACCAACCTCAATAGCATACAATCTTGTACTTCATGATAGAACCAAGCAAGTTGAAATAGACAAGCATTTCATCAAAGAAAAAATAGAAAACGGGCATATATGTATAGCCTATACACTTATTGATAAACAGATTGAAAATGTTCTTATAAAAGGATTGTCCAAGAAATAATTTGAGAAATTGACGGGTAAATTAACTATAAAAGATATCTTCAAATTAGCTGAAGGGAGAGTGTTGAAAAAAGGAATATTCGACTAAGATTCCTTCTTATAAAATAATAATATTTCAATTGAAAAAAAAGAAGTATTTTCTTAACAAGGCAATGAAATTTGCTATTTCCTTGTCCACTACATTCATTGTCAGCAAAAAATACCCACCACTAACTCTTTTTTTTTTTTTCACTTACCCAAAAGTGTTTACTTTAAAAAATGACTTCTGCATCTTATGGAAAATGGAAGTGTGCACTGAACAGGAGTGCAAGTCAAATCATTGACGACATTTGGAGCTCGGTCAATAATAATCCTAAAAAATAGAACTTCACAAAAGGCGCTCCAATTTTGTTCAAGGATATTTTCTTAAGGTATGAGTTCACAACCTGATCATTATTCTAAAGATGAGAAGGGGAAGAATTACATTAAATTTAACTTCATGAGGCACATATATCAGCGGACAAATGATAAAAGAATGGCAAGAAAAGTGCAAGACGATAAGAAAACTATTGTATCATGCAAGCAGAACTAATCTAAAATCATAACTTCATTTTTTCCCAAGAAAACACAACATATGAACAGTGCAGGGATTCCTTATCTCTCCCACTGCATATTCTATTATCAAACATCACACGGTTTATCGATGTTTTGAGGAATATGGCAACTAATTGAGCTGAAAAACAATGAATTTACCAAGGCATCCAAGCTATATAAGGGTTTAATTAGGCAAAACTTTCATCTAAAAATCATAAATGTAGCTCTAATTTGATTAATAACTTAGAATATTAATCTACAAAAAAAGAGTGCAACAAGGAAAGTAAGTTGAAACATTGCAATTATTGGATGCTTTGAGCATTTAGGAAGAAAAAGCAACAGTTCAAATTTACCCACATAATCAATTGAAGTAAAGGATCTTTTAACAGTTGGCAATAGTGGTAATATTCAGCTTGCAACAAATTTTGGTGCGGGCACAAAACCAAGAGAATTTGTTTGTCTCTTTAGGAGAAAGTAGAAATGAGAAATCAACCATTAATTTGCATGTTAAACTCTGTGCTATGATCACAATTGACACAAATGAAACACACTTCGTACAACTAAAGGATCAATCACCTATTGATCTATCGTCCATTCATCTAATACCCATCTATATATTTATCTATTGCATAAACAGCAGCATGGCAGCTTTTTTTTTTTTTTTGAGGTCGAATACATGTAATATCCAAACATTCTATCTAAAATACATCACCATAATAACCAAAACCAATTCATTCATTGAAATCTACAAATGTAATTTGAGTTAACCCAACCCCACATATAAATTAATTAGGAAAAAAAAAAGCCTTGTGTGACATCATAAGCAAAATGGATGCATGTAACCAAAAATATACATGCAAAACCATCAAAATCTAACCAAAGTTGAGTTCTTTCATCAAAAGATCATAACTTTCCCTTTCATCAACAAATTTAAAGACAATCCCGTAAAAATAAAAATCCAAATTCACCTTCAAGCAAAATGCACAAAGTTGACATCTTTCAACCCCCATAAAAAAGACAGATAATGGTTATAAAAACTCACTCATTGAACACATAAAAACAACCCCATTTATAAAAATCTCTCAAAGCTAACAAAAGTGCATACTATAACCAAATTAGTGGACAATTCTGATCATATTCATGCACATAACATGTAATAATAAGCATGATAGAGAGATGTTTGATAATAGAATATGCAGTAAGAGAGATAAGGAATCCTTGCATTATTCATATGCTGTGTTTTCTTGGGAAAAAATGAAGTTCTAATTTTGGATTAGTTCTGTTTGCATGATACAGCAGCTTTCTTATCGTCTTGCACTTTTCTGGCCATTCTTTTATCATCTGCCCGCCAATATGTGCGCCTCGTGAAGTTAACTTTAATGTAATTCTTCCCTTTCTCATCTTTAGAATAATGATCAGGTTGTGAACTCATACCTTAAGAAAATATCCTTGAACAAAATTGGAGCGCCTGTTACGAAGTTCTATTTTTTAGGATTATTATTGACCGAGCTCTAAATGTCGTCAATGATTTGATTTACACTCCTTTTCAGTGCACACTTCCATTTTCCATGAGATGCAGAAGTCTTTTTTTAAAGTAAACACTTTTGGGTAAGTTAAAAAAAAAAAAAAAGTTAGTGGTGGGTATTTTTTGCTGACAATGAATGTAGTGGACAAGGAAATAGCAAATTTCATTGCCTTGTTAAGAAAATACTTCTTTTTTTCTATTGAAATATTGTTATTTTCCTTTTCTGCTTCAGCCAATTAACATATTCATTATATAGATCATATAGACATATTCTTTATATAAGTCGTATTTTTTTATGTAAAGTAGATTTGTAGCCTATAAAACAAAGTCTCTTTTTGTAATATATTTTCTAAAAGTGAAATATACAATTTCTCTATATTCATTAATTGGGATATTAAGTACACCACTTTTGTAGGCCAACCTAGAAAGTTGACAATACACACAAATACATTAAAATTACACTGCATCTCTATATATGCCTATTTAGACGTTCAAGGAGTTCAGATATGATAGATTAATCATTTAGTATGAGACAACTTGCAATTTTCATCCAGTGCAAACAGAGATGAGGGAAATTTGTTATTTGTCAATTTGATGATCGGTTACTTCCAATCAAATAACAGAACTAAAGCAAATGAAATTGAATAAACTATTTACAGATATGAATTACAATTTGAGTTACCACTTAGTCTATATTTATAACTCTAAATCAACTTGGGTATATCCATAACAAACAAATATAATCCGCTTACTGGTTTTTCTGCCTCCAGAACTTCCAGCAGCAATAGGTGAATTTGGTGTCTGCAACATTATTTCAATACTGCTTAAAGGACAGTATAACCAGTTGTGCAACCTACATAATGAAGAAAAACAGTACATTTACTAGTACATGTAGGCAGAATTTTCCACAGATCAACAAAACAGAACCTCGTTCTCACCAAATTAACGTTGAATTACTAAGCCCCATTCTTCAATGAATTGAATTATGAGGTAAGAAAATATATGTAATATTTTATTTGTAGTATCTCCATAGGGGATCATTAAATATAACCAATATACTAGCTAATTCTTTGTATTTTAGTTCGTTATCATATCTGTATATTGTGTATTTGCAGGTCAAATGTGAACATAATGTTGCTAAATGCAATGATTTTCAAAACAAGTTAAACATGTGCATTGCCAATTTTAAGAACACTCAAACAAATTGTGTACTTATATGTGTTAATTATTTGAAAGAGTTCATAAACGACAATATGAACATATCATTAATAAATGGTTTATAGTTTATAATATAGGTAAGTAAGGAAGAGCTCAAGGCTCAAAAGTAAATATGTGATAAGAATAAAAACTCAAGACAAGGCCTTAGGCCTTCAAATACGCTTACAATCACTGATGTTATTTATTCCTCTTTTTCACACTCGTCCACAAGTAAATAATATCTTTTTAGAATGTTGAGGACAAAGAAAATTTTCTTACAGGGATCATTGGTGTACAATAAGTAGAAATTATATTCTTACTAAAACTTCTATAAAAGACTTTATTCTAGGGGAAAAAAAAACCCCTTTAAAAGAGAGCTATTCAACTGCATTACTTCCAATATTATTGGTCAATCTTCCAAATGTTGTTATGAGCAACATGTTGTATATTTTAGTTTAATATTTCAAAATACATAATATTTAATTGAAGTAACTATTAAATTTGGATGGTACCTATTTAATTAAACCACACCTCTTTATTTGAAAAAGGTAGTGGTTCATTTTTAAATCATTGATTAAATTTAAATTTTGATCCAACAGTCATAAATGAGAGGTGCACATAAAGGATTGTGTAACAAATGAAATGGTACTTAGATCTATAAATAGAGGCCACATATTAGAAAGAGAAAGTAAAAAAAAAATAGTTGTTCTAAGGTTTTGTACTTGGGAACGCACCCTTATAGAATCCAAGCCACTAAATGTTAGAGGGTAAACCACCATAAAACGCGTTAAGAGTTTTGTTTAATACTAATATTGGGTCTTCACCTACCATCTTAAACTTTTAGGTTAAGTGGTAAACTAATATGGTATCAGAGCCAAGGTCCTGAGTTCCCACCTCGTCTGTGTCTTTGTTTTCAGTTAATTTCTTGATTTTTTTTGTTTCTGTTTCTTGAGAATCCACTTTGTTAAACTCAAATCCACATGAGATCCACGTTTCACGTAAGAGAGACTGTTAAGACTTATCTTTAATACTAATATTGGACCTTCACCTATCAACTTAAACTTTTAGATTGAGTGGTAAACTAATAAAGCGTATTTGCACAAGAACAATGTCTTAGAGGGAAAAAAATTAGCCTTAAGTATAGTGTATATTTACACATCTTGGCTTATAGATTAAAATGTGTGTGGTCTATTCAAAAAATGAATCATCCATCACTTCAAAATTTTCCAACACAACAAATATATTAGAACAGATTCAATAATCAATTGATTTCTTTTATGAGGTTCAAAGGTCTAGTCTCTGATTGGTAAACATGAGAAATACCTTATTCAAACGATTAAGACAAATATGTGGTGACCTGTCTTGGCTCATAGAGTGAAATCCAACACACTCACACCACAATTGCTCTGAAGTAAAATCCTGAAATATTCTGTTCATAATCCTGATTGTTGAAATGAAAAGGCAAGGAAGAGAAAAAAGTTCACTTAGATTGAACATCTTCATATTTGAGCATGAAATGACAACAGAGAAAAGAGAGTACCAATCATTATGGCAACAAGAACCTGATCAACAGCATTATGAGCAACCACAAGAACAGACCTACTCTCATGAGCTAGGATTTTAGTCCAGCAGATTCTGGCTCTTGCAAACAACTCTCTAACAGGATAATGACCATCAATATTGAAATTCACAGCATCTGCCTGGCACTGACAATAACCTGCACCAAACTTTGCTTTTTTTTCATGCTTCAGGAGACCCTTAAACCCACCTATCGTAGATTTAATTATTAACATTTTACTACTTGCATATTTGTGATACTGCAAGATAAAAAAATAATCGTACCTGAAATGAATAAATGTCAATTTCTCTTAAGTCATATTCCGTTAAAATCTCCTCTTTGTGAGTGCCCCATATGATTTCAGCTGTTCTCTTTAATCGAATCAAGGGACTGGAAAGGAAAATATAACTTAATGAAGTAATCATAAAAAGCCTATTGCATTGCAAACCAAAAAATATATATTTACAACTGTTAGACATTTTATGTTATTTTATACCTTTAAAGCATATGTAATAACATTTTAATAGATTAATAAAGTTTATTCATACATATAATTGAGCAATCATTGATGAACCCATATTTATAAAGTATGTGATCTATGTATTAAGCATATGATGCTAATACAGAAGGTATAGATCACAAGTTCTTTATAAATTAAATTATGTTCACAACCATTAATGAAAAGGGCATTTCATTCTGTAAGGTTGTAGTTTTTCTGCTTCTTATAGTGGATGATTTACCTTGATCATAGAAGTAGAGACTTCGAGTAGAAAAACTAGTGTATATGTTACATTGAACAAAACTACTGTGAATTTCGATCTGGTTAACTAATGTCGTAGATCTTAATTCACAAAAGCTTTAATAAGCTTGATTGATCTTAATCCTCAGTAGGTAATGAACTTACATTCATGCGTTGTATCTTTTAAGCTATCACGGAGTGAGATCAATATAAACGATCAAAACCTCGATAGCTTGAAAATATAATTTCAAGGGTCGTAGGAACATATATTTGTAAAACAGAATCTAATAATTAATGTCCACCTAAGAAGTTTGCAGTATTTGATCATTAGAATCTGTGGTCATAGTTTATTCAATAAATTATTTATTGTATAATAATATTTATTTGTAAATTGGTTTACAAATATAAATATATTAAAAAGTGATCATTAGAGTATTCAGTGACTTAAAGGTAAATAAGTAATTAAAGAGGTAAGATATTTTTTCAAGGCCTAACTTTAATTATGAACATCAATTAGAGGATCAATTAAGTGGTTATTGTTAGTTTAAAGACCAAGCTCAATTTAATTAAATGGAGTTTCAATTAAATAGACTTTTATTTTATAACATGGGTTATTAGAGTACAACCATTGTCATCTAGTGGAATAGCCTGAGGTTAATTTAGAAGAATTTGTATATTATGAGATAATAAGAACTAGGCCTTTTAAGTTGGAGTTAGAAAGTCTATGGGTTTTGTAGTTCCTCTACTAGTTCAAATCATAATCAAACTCTAATTTCTTAATCTTAATCAAATTCTAAATATCCAAGAGAGATCTCTATATATATATATAAGAGGTATGTAATAAGAAAAGAGACTATAACCATACAAAGAAAAATTTTTTTACGTATTTTTATGTGGGAATAAAATTTAATTAATACCATTCTCTCAGAGACTATAATTATACAGATAAATTTTTTTTTACGTATTCTTACGTGGGAATAGAATTTAATTAATACAATTCTCTCAAATTTGGGTATTCGTGATTTTAAAGATTAAGAAAGATCCACGTGCCCACATGCGTTAAATTTGAAGATTGAAAATAATAAAAAAGATTGCAGTCAATCAATTCAAGATCTGTCATAACAAAAAATTAAGATAATTTTTTATTCCTATATATGTAATTATAAATAAAACGATCTAACTTCCACTACATTTATTTTTATAAATAAAAATTTTTTATTTATCGACCAATAACAACTTCCATATCAAAATAAACTGAGTGGAATAGAATTGTGTCCATATCTCTTTAATTACACGGACTTGGAATTGCTAGTATAATGTAAAAGTTTTAACAGTTCATCACTCAAAATTAAAGCTGTTAGCAAAGATCATAAGTGTACTTTTCCAAGTATTTTTTGGATCACTAAAAGACATTTCCCCCTAAAATTCAAGTATTTCTTTTATATCCCAACACTCAAACACGCACTAAAACTAAAAGTTATTTTATTATTCATATATGCATTTCAACAATTGTAAACAACAATGTCAATTAGCATTTCAAACGCAACGGAGAAATCAGCCCGAGCCTCGCCTTTCCTCGTCAAAACGGAGAAATCAGAGCTCCCTTGGATTCTCCCCTCCTCGTTCCACGTGCTTTGCCCGTGCCTCACCAACATCACTCTCTTCGCCGCCTGAATCTGCGGAAACGGCAGTGCGGCGTAAAGTTTCAACCTCAACTCTCTATCGGCCGTTGATTTCGATGACCTTGACTCTTCGATTTCTTATACCGTCGATGAAGATGATCGGACGGTGAAGCTGGAGGGAGAGCCGGTTGTGGTGCAGCAGCGAGGGCGTAACGGAAATCGATAACATTTTGAATTTTTTTTTATTTTTTTGGTTGTTGTTTCTGCTTCTTCTTTTTGTGTTGCCTCCGTCTCGCGCTAATTTGTTGTTTTCTAATATTCTGTGGCTTTAATAATTTCAGCTTACCGTTGATTTGAATTTTGATCAATCTGTGGAGGGAGTGAACAACTGACACGTGTAATTACCTCGTAATTCAATAATCTTAAGATTTTTCTCTTTTAAAAATATATATATATGATTGAAAATGAAAACTATTTCCCATATTACATATCATATTGCACAAACATTTTTGATAATATATATATATCAAATGAAATTATATTTTATCCACAATTTTTATCAGAATTCAGATTTATGATCATTGAGTGCGCAACTCGTTTCATAAGTTCTCATTAGTGAAAAATGTTATTACTAGTTTTTTTTAAAATATAAATAAACTCGTATCGTCGTGGGTCTGGGTTCTGTTTCGAACACCGATCGGAGTACTGGAACAATCTCAACACTGGGCCAACATCTGCGTTGGATTTACTGGAACAGTTTCTCCTTTGGGCTTTCATTTGGAAATTTTGTTTTTTTTAAAATAAATAAATAAATATATACATAAGCAAAAATGATTTAATTTGGACGAATATCGTGATTCATAAGTACACAATTCATAATAATCATGAACCTGATCATAATAATCAGAACCAAAACCCAGGTAAAACATGGAAAAGGTTAAAAAAAATTAAAAGGAAATCCATTTAAAAAAGTTTATCTATTCCAATGAGATATTTAACAAAACAATTTTTTTAAAAAAAGATTTAATTTATTTATCAATCATTATTTTACAAATAATGTTATATATACATAATTAAAATATAAATTTTGTATCCCAAATAATACGACATTTAATGTATCAACTGTTAATTAATTATTAATATTATATAATTATCATATTAATAAAAAATTAACAACTATTTAATAAATAATTATTATTAATTATTTAAAATATAAATTTTATATACAAATTAATAAATGCAACCACCCCCGCTAATTTAAAGTCACCAAAACCAATTGGCAAAGCAAAGGCACGTCAAATCAAACCCAACAAAGCAAAGCAATTAAGCAAACAACACAACCATCATCATTCATGATTCGTGAACCAAAAATAAAAAAATTTCATCAGATTCAGAGTTTGGCCATATTTTGTTTACCACCCAGCACCCACTTAAGTCTTCACTTCAAACTTACATCGCTTTCAGTGAGCAAACAACGGCTAGTGCCTAGGCCTAGCAAACATTGAGTTTCAGCCTACTGCCAACCCATAAATATAATAAGCTTCTTCGATTGAATTCCAAAATTAGCCGTTTGGCTCTACACTCTACACTCTACTTGCCTGGCTGGCCGCAGCTGCCTTCGCCAATATCATATCCACCTAAGCTAAATTATTATTCTCTTTTTTCTTTTTTCTTCTTTTGCTTTTTAACAATATAATTAATTTTATTTCCAAAAAAAAAAACAATATAATTGATTTTGCTTCTAGTCTATGAAATGACCCCATCATGTCATTTCTCTAATTGTATCATTTGCATGTCCACTTTCGTCTTCTATTCAGCAACATCTTTCCATGAAGCCAACTAGTGAATTTTGGGTTCCATCTTTTTACATTCATTTCTTACATTAATTTAAAATACTTTTTGAAAGATAAAATATTTAGTAAGTAATGGTAAATTCTTTTTTGTTTTATAATATTCATTTGAAATAAATAATAATATTTTGAAAAATTAAAAATAAATGTTATTAAATTTTAGTTCTTAAGTTTTGACCTTTCATCAGATTGGGACATAATTCATTTATTGATATTACAAAGTTCACTTGCCTCCTAATAAATAACCACATTACTCTTTGCCTAAAAAAACAAATAATAATAATAACCACATTACTCTTTAGCAATAGTTACTCGTCATTACGTTACAACAATATTGTCCTAGTTATTCTTTTTTTTTTTTCTTCTTGAAATAGAACAGAATATATTGATTATGATAATCAGCAATCATAATGAATTTTGTGATCCCAAATTAAGGGTGTCTTTAAACTTAACAAGAGTTTAATTAGAACATAAGCAGCATTATTGACTTCCCTATTAATTTACCGACATTTATAGACTCTAATTTTTTTTTTTATAAAAAAAATGAACTAATATCAGAAACCCAACTTTAAATTTAAGAGATATCTCACTTAAAATCATTTAATTGACGACTAACGAGTCACTTTCCAGCATAAATATGCCAGGTCAAGAGCACCAGCTAAATTGCCTAATTGGAGGACTGTAACCCGTCCTAGTGATTCAGATAGAGTAATTAATTTGCTCTATTTAATAAAACGGCCGTAGTTGTGCTTTTAGTTAATAAAATACTAAAACTTAAAAGCTTAAATAGGAGTTTTCAGTAAAATAAAAAAAAAAATTACTATATTTGACACGTGATAGGCCATCTTTTAAAAATTGTTTGTTGGTTAAAAGACACTTTATATTAACAAAATAATAATAATAATAATCACTTTCAATTATTCTTACATATTTACTTTTTAAGTTTTTCTTTACAAACTTTTTATATACTTTTATAATAGAATAATACTATATGTATAAATAAAAGTAATTTTTTATTTTTTTACTGATTTTTAAATTTAATTTAAAATAAATTGAGTAGAATATTGTTTTTAATTATTTTTTGATATAAAGAAAAGAGATTCAAACTTAAAACCTATGTATTATAAGCTTTTTACCGCTTAACAATTTAAACAAGTACGAATTGAGTTGAATATTAAATATAATTGAATGGTTGAATTTAATTGACATATTTATTTATTTTTGTTTAATATTTAAAAATAAATATTAAATTATTTATAATATCATTCTCGTATTTTACATTAAGCAAGAAAATAAAAAATATAACTTTTTATATTAAGTAAAATTTGACTTTAAATTTTTATTAAGTTAAAAAAATAATTTAAATAACTGAATAAATAAAATTAACAAAAAAAAAACAAATTTAAGACTATTTATCCCAAATTCTATCTGCTGTCATTTTTATATAAAAATATAAATTTTCCCTCTAAATCAATAAAATTGATTGTATTCAGGGAGCGTTGGTTAATTCTGAAAGATGGACTAAAGAAAAACGCTTAAAAGAGGAAAGAGATGTACAAACAAACAACTTCTCAAGTTTGTATAAAAAGTCAATTCCCCTTCCATTCCAAAACAAATTAATTTTCTAAATACACAACGTAGATTTAGAAATAATGATCACATCACATGGACAAAATCTCACGTCTCACCCTACCATTAAGGAAAAGTGACATTTACAATTACGATTATTAAGAAAAATGCTGCAAAAAAAAATCAACATGTGACCTCACATGATTTTGTCATCTTTTCCCATTTTAATTTGCTTCTGTAACTGGAACTGGAGCTCACTTCTCGAAATGAGTATAAGAAGAAATGGGGACGGCCATGGCTTTGGCTTTGGCTTTGGCATTTGGCAGCAGATGACAATGATATTATGATATATGGATGCATTTCAATGCCAATTTTATTTCGATGGATTGGAATTTCAAATTCACCGTTTCACATGGCTTCGCTGGACCTGGAAAAGTTGGCTTTGTGATTGTGAGAATGAGATGAACAATGTGACTTTTTGCCCTTTTCTTTTTTTTTGAACTACTATTATTTATTGAATCATTTGGTGCAACTTCCTTGTTTAAATGATGTGATATTAATTCTACTTTATAAACATAAATATTAGTTCGAATGCATCAATCTGATAAGTAGTAATACTGTCTGTCTAACTGTGAATTTATGGGACACCTAAAATCGCTGCGGAAGTCAATACCGTTTTGTATTTTTCTATTTATAGCATGTCATATTCTTTTTGTGTTTATGGGTTGGTTTATTTTTACGATTTGGTTAAAAAGTATTTCATTCGAACAAGATTTTAATTATTTTCAAAATCTCAACCGAGTTTTTGATGAATTTCATAAATCAAAAAGAGGTCTAAAAATTAAAAAAAAAAAAATTAAAACCCAATTCAAATTTGTTCAATGTAAAAAAAATAACCAAATATAAAACTTTATAAGTGACTACTACGAATACAAATATGACACTCTTACTCTTAAAGGAATGCAATTCAAAATAAAATTAAGCGTTGAAAGGAAACATATTTTCTCTCTCATCGAAAACGTTCTCTTGTCTTTCTATAAAACTTAGTCGCCGTTAACAAATCTAACTCATCTTTATTAGAGAAGGGGTTTTGGCCCATCACTGGTGAAAATCTCTTTTCTATTTTTTTTTCCTTTCTTTTTCATATTTTTTTGGTTTTGCTTTTTTTTTTTTTTATGCTTTTCATCTTTTTGACCTTCGGCCGAACAACTGACAATGAGCATATGGTCTACTCATGTCGGTCTGATGTGTGGCTTTGATGAGCCTTCGTCATGGCCCCGCTAGCCTCAGGGAGCCTTCGCTAGTTTTCATGGGTGCCATCGCCAGAATTCTCCTTCGGCCAACCTTAGAACTCGTCATTACTGCCAATCATCGCTAGGTAAACAACCACTGTCTCGTGAACAAACATTACTCACCAGTAGCCGCTCAAGCCTAGATCTAGTGGAGAAACAATATTTAATAGCACTCAAGCCTTCTTACAGCACCTGAACTTGATTTGTATTTTTTCTTTTAATGTGAATATTGGGGTAAGGATTTGAAAGAGTTTAATGTTGTAATTTATAAAAGATGCAAGAATTCAAGTGGTAGTATATTTTATATTGCCTCCTGCGGAAGGATATGATTCTTTGTCCTTAGTAAAAATAATAATATTTAGTTATAGGGATAATTTCAATGTAGATTTAATTTATATTTATTCTTTGTAAAAAAAATTTAGGTCCAAGTGTACGTTGTTAGTAAGTGAATAATATTATATTATTTTAATAATTCTTTAATTATATATCAATAAATTTTAAAATATAATATTTTGATTTTTATCAATCATATTATATCCGGTGAAAAAAACAGTTGGAACGCAATTCCTTCACAATATACAAACATAATGGCTTGTGATTTTTCTTGGGGGTCAAATTCATGTCATTTTCAAGGCGTACAAAGTGAGCTTTTCGAATTTCTGTTAATTGCCAAAATCTTAGCCTTGGAGCAGGGCTTAAACCAGTTCTATTGGCCCATGCAATTGATTTTTTCGGTTCACTATCAATTTCTTTGACTTGCTTCACTTTTCTCACAGAAAGCTAGGTCCATAGATTTCACCGGCCACAACATATCGATTGTTTTGTTTTATTTATTTAAAAGGTAAGGGTTTTTTTTTTTTAAAGGTAATGGTTCGACGAAGCATAAAAGGTTTTATTTTGGGGGCATATTAATTGTTAATTATAAAGTTGTTATAATTTGATATTAAAGTATCATTACCCTAGTAAAGCATTTTATTTTTTCTTACCGAGAAAGTCTCAGAAAGCATATTAAAGTTAAGCTAACTAAATTGATAAGGAATTGAAATTTCAATATTCAATTTTTTAATATACACCTTAAATTTAAAGAAGATACACACTTCATCCCGATTTAATAAATACAAACATCTTTCCATATAAATTACGTGAAACTATAATAGTGAAAAATTAAAAAAAACAATTTTATTATATGAATTCGTATAAAGAGTATTTAAGGGAGTTGGCAAGTAAATGAGATTTTACAAGCAAAAATGTGAGTTTTTTTGTGCGGTTAAAATCAAAATTTTAAACATATTTTTGTAAAATAGGATTTTAATTTAATACTTTTTTAAAAAAAAAAATTACAACATATATATTTTTTTTACATCACTTAAAAAAAAAAGGTTTAAATTTAAATAAAAATATGAGATTTAAAAAGTTCAATCAATTAAGTTGAACCCGTACTCTTAATTTAGTATTTATTTTTTTTATAAAAATACTTATTTTTTTTAAAAAATATTTTTATAATTATTATAATAATAAAAAAAATGAGAAATTCAAATTCTAACTTCTAATCAAAGGTGCACTTACAAGGGCTTGTCATTTTGGTTAAGCCCGTGTTAAGCCCCGTGTGCGACTCAACTTAGTACTTGATAGATGGTAAGTTTTGTTAATTCCGCGTCGAAACTCGAAAAAGTTTAAAAGACATGTTAAAACAGAATCTAGAATAGATTATTTATTACAACATCCTAATTCTATTTCCTATTGTTGCGGAAAATAAAATTAAAATTAAAACAGAAAACGCGGTTTTAGCAGCTCCAAGTCAACCTCCACTCCACCACCAGAAGCAGCAGGACACACGGCAGTCCTCAGTCCACCACCACACTCTCTCTCTCTCTCTCATTCACACACCCACACCCACACTTTCACTTTTCACTCTTCGAAAACCCTTTCAAACTCACTTCCATTTCTACTAAAACCCTTTTAACTACAAAACCCACCCACTTCAGATCTGCTTGTCCCTAAGCCCCCATTTTCTCTCTTTTAACTTAAATTTACGATTATGACCCACTAGCAGAAACCCCCTTACGGATATGTCTAGTTCCGACCCCAAAACCCGTTCTAAACCGGGACCATGGCCGCCGGCACCGGATTCCGCTCCAGTGCCGCCTTCTTCCTGGGCTAAACGAACTGGGTTTCGACCCAAATTCTCTGGAGAGACCAATGCCAGTGACTCGGGTCAAATAAGCTTAGCACCGGCACCCAAGCCCAGAGAACCTGACAATCACCCCGACCTCGAAGCGGGACGGGCACGGGCAACGCCATCGCCGGCACCTTTTCCAGCGCCAGCGAAGGCACAGCCGGTTGCTAATGGAGGCAGTGAGAAACTGCCAGTGGCGGCGCCTTCCCAAAAGGATCAGACGGTGAAGAGGAGGAGGGAGTCGGACAAGGGCTTGGGTTTGAACGGAAATGGGAATGGGGCGGCTCCGACGGCGCAACCTGACACGAATCAGCAGCCGCAGCCGCAGCCGCAGCCAAGGAGGGCGGCGAGGAATGAGGAGATGGTGGTGGTTGACGGAATGGACGATGATGGGTTTGTGGGCAGGCACACGCACATGAAATATGAGCTTAGGGACACTCCTGGTCTCGGTGAGAGCTTTAAAGACTTTTTGAATTATTTTTCATTTTTTAAAAGTACTTTGTATTACTGGTGTGTTTTTTTTAGTGATTATGTCAGTAATTCAAGGTGGGTTATGTTTATTTTGTTTTTATGACGTAAAGGGTTTTAGTTATATATTAGTGATGATTATGTTATTTGACTAGTTACAAGGTGATTTCATTTTATTGATTTTAATGGCCAATTGGAATGCGTTACGTTTTCTTTCAGTGATCTATTCTTTAATTCTGATAGTTATGTATAGTGAGGTTTATTTTATTGATTTAAGTAATAACTTGAAATTGGTTTTGTATTTTTGGATAAATGTTTCAGTTCCCATTGGTCTATATGGGTTTCAGCACTATCTTTCCATGTTGGGTTCGTTGATTCTCTTTCCCCTCGTCATAGTTCCTGCAATGGGTGGTTCTCATGTGAGTGGTTTCTCACTTTTGCAATTCATTAGTAAGTCTTATATTTTGGCTGTAAATATTGTTGCTGACTGAATTTAATGTGTGTAGGAGGATACTTCAATGGTACTATCAACGGTGCTCTTTGTATCTGGAGTGACCACGCTCTTGCATACATCTTTTGGGTCGAGGCTGCCTCTGATACAAGGTCCTTCATTTGTTTTCCTTGCACCTGCCTTGGCAATAATCAACTCCCCAGAGTTTCAAGGACTTAATGGAAATGTATGCTTCTATTCTCATGTTCTAATGTGGTTATAATATAAGTTGTTTGGTGATTGCCTTCTGTGTTTGTCACCATTCTTTTATACAGACACAAACGATGCATCAGCCAAATGAGATAATATGAATTCCCAGTTATTTTATCTGAATCCAAAATGATATGGAATTCTGTTTATAGGAAGTTTGTTATATTAGCTGGCTAATAATCTCATATAATCTGCATGACCTCATTGAACTTCAAACATTAGATTTGAGGTTCTTAGTTGACATCTACGGATAGTGGGCTGGATTGATTCATAAACAAGATCATTTTAATACAGGATCCTATTTGTATTTGCCATTTTTCCGTATTACCATAGCAAGTCTAATTTGTTTGTAACACATTAATGTGCATCTCTTCGATATGTGGAGTCATGAACCAATAGTATTTGCTAAAAGCATCTGAAGATCATTGGACTAGAACTAGGATCAAGGGAAAGAAGGGGAGTATTTCAAAAGGTGTGGATTGCAAGCAATTAAGTTCTTGAAAATATCCCAATTGGTTGGTCAACTTCAAGAGATGAAAATTTGATTATGATCCAAATGAATTCTTGAGAAAGTTCAATCAGTTAGAGTTACTGATGGTAGTACCTTATTGTTTTATATCTTCTTTTCTCTCTTTCTCTCTCTCTCTGTGTGTGTAAGGAAGTAATATTATAGATGAACTTTTCCCTGTTTGTTTTGCCTGTTAAATTTATTTCAGATTTTACCATAAATGTTACAACAATTTTGGCTTTTACCAAGCTTTTTCTTTGTATCAAACCATTTTTAAGAGTTGCTTTAATCACTTGACAGAATTTCAAGCATATTATGAAGGAGTTACAGGGAGCTATTATCATAGCCTCAGCTTTTCAGGCTATACTTGGATATAGTGGACTGATGTCATTATTTTTGAGGTATGCTTTTTGGCATCTGTACCTTTTTTCTTATTTAGATTCTATTACTTACTGTCACCTGCTTGTTGTTCCATTTACCGAAATAACTCTTGGAAGCTTGGATGTATAATAAAGGATCAAGTTGCATAAATCTTTTGTATGGTTGGTTGCTTAAACAAGGTAAATTCAATTGCTTCTTGGTGGTTGTTAAGGAGAATTGATAAATGATAAATATATCAATTATTAAATATATATCTCATTTGGGATGTTGCATGAGATTCAGTGAGGAGGGGCTGGCACCTCAAGATTATTGAAATTTGGAATTAGTACTTTCCTACCACTGGTCTTAATGCAGTAGCTATAACTGGATATGGGTGGAATGCTGATGTGGTTCTTTAGTTTGAGATGTTGCAGAAAGCATACTTCATCTTTTCCATGTAACCATTATGGGTGTAACTGTTTATGCGATTCTTTCCCATGCACTACAGGTCCTAGTGCAGTAGCCATAACTGTTTATTGATATGGGTGGAATGCTGATGCAATTCTTTAGTTTTGAGATGTTGCTGAAAGCATTCTTCTTTATCTTTCCCATGCAACATTATTAGGTGTTTTCATACATTTTGGGTTCATGAAATCCAGCAATGATCCATCTGGGGTCATTTTATATGGACTGCTGTTTTCATACATCAATAATATGGGATGGGATGTGGGTTTATTCTGGTTTGGGAGCCATTGATGTTATGTCACTGAAGGTGCCACTTATGTGCTGAAAGGGACAAAATATTAGGGGAAATGGAAAAGGGGTACATAAACCAGGAAGTAAACCCTGTTAGAGTATTTCTTGTGTATTTCAAAGTTTCTACCTTTTGTTTTATCCAAGCATGTGGTTGTGAACATAAAAAGTTGTTCAAATGTCGTAGTTCTACCTCATGGGTACAAAATTAAATTTTAGAGTAAGTATCATTCTCTTTCCATGAGGTTTGGTTGAATTATAGCTGACCTGTCTCATCTGGAGCGAGGATAGATACCTACCTGCATTGCAGGTTTCTAATAAATGTTTTGAAACTTTAAGGGAGGCCTATAACAATTTCAACCGATGTTTATGATGATTTCTAGAATTCTGAGGTTTTGACTAATTTGAAACCTGGTGAAGTCTTTCCAGATTTTAGCCGAACCTTGAAGAACACTAATGAAATTTTCTTTAAATTTATTTTGATTTTTTATAGCATCTACAAGTATTAACCTTATTCTTTAGCTTGGGCAGTTTTCTGCTCATTCCAAGTTATTTAATTAGCAAAATTTGCCTGCTCATTTTATGGATTTGCATTCTTTATCTGACTTTATGTTTAAACTGTATGTTGATTTTGGTAAATTTAGTATATCTTTTGGTCTAAATTAGATAGGTGATTAATGAACCAAGGATCGGACATGTTTAGTGTACTTATTCTTCATTTATTTGACTGGTATCCTATGTACTTGTACAAGTTCTTTCTTGTCTCTGCCAATGATGGGAAAATCTTATCAATCTTGTTAAATTAATAGGCCTATTATTCCACTCCTGCATCTTTCACGAGTAGCCTAATGAGTTCTTGCTATTGCTTCCAACAGTTTAAGCTGGTTTTAACTAAGTGGATTCTTTTGGGATTGATTTAGTATAATACTAGATCAGTTTGCAGTCCTAACTAGTGGTTATGAGGGTACTGTAGGGTTTTTCACTTGGTTATGGCTAAATGATTAAATTTGGATCTGCCTTTTTATTGGTTGCTTAACATGGTATAAAAGAGGAAATTACCTAGAATGGTTTAGGGTGTCAACTACCGTTGAATATTATCAACAGAGGAGTTTGTCTTTTAAATGTGAATTGATGAGTTCTTTTTGATCAACTTCGTTGTAGTAAAGGCTTAAGGCATGAAAAAGTCAATACCAACCTAATCTGCTTTGCTTTATTCAGGTTGATCAATCCTGTGGTTGTTGCCCCAACCGTTGCTGCTGTTGGGCTTTCTTTTTACAGTTATGGTTTTCCACTTGTTGGTACCTGCCTTGAGATTGGCGTGGTGCAGATATTATTGGCAATTATTTTTTCTCTGGTAAGTTCAGTTTTCATTTTTTCTTTTTGTTCTTTACCAATTATGCGTTTTCACATGATCTCTTTCGTCAGTAATAAAATTTTTACAATCTATAATATTTCTTTGTCTTAGATTGTGTTTTAAATTTGAATTTTTGTTTCATACTTTCTGCAGTACCTACGGAAGATATCTGTTCTTGGTCATCGCATATTTCTAATTTATGCAGTAAGTTCATGGTTTTAAGTTTATGTATCTTACATCTGGATGGTGGAGTTTATTTTCCAACATATGTTCTATTAGTAGTCATCTCACATATGTTCTATTAGTAGTTATCTCATGTTCTTACTTCTTGGAGTCTAATGTGTCTGTCTTCTGAATGGCCAGGTTCCGTTGGGTCTGGCAATCACTTGGGCGGCTGCTTTTCTTTTGACTGAAGCAGGAGCCTATAACTACAAAGATTGTGATGTAAATGTACCTGTCTCAAATATAATATCTGAGCACTGCAGAAAGCATGTTTCACGGATGAAGAGTTGTAGAGTTGATACCTCTCATGCATTGAAATCTTCCCCGTGGTTTAGATTTCCTTATCCATTGCAATGGGGAACTCCTGTGTTCCATTGGAAAATGGCGCTTGTTATGTGTGTGGTGTCCATAATTGCATCAGTTGATTCTGTTAGTCTTCTTTATCTTTTAGCTTATGTTGGTGTTGATGACTTTCATTTCCTGACAATTTGAACTCCTACTGTAGACTTTACTGTAGACTTTTAATTTCGATGTGACCCACATTTCTGATGGTTATTCTCTATGTAGTGTGAAAATGATTTTTGTGTTGATATCTGAAAGGTCCTTAAGTTCCATACATTGTAAGATTTAATTCCTAGATGGTTCATATGGGTAGAGTTGAACCAATGATTCTTGACCTACCAAAGAGATGGAAGAAAATTTGGAACTCGTAAATCTTTGCCTAAATGAAAGGTTCAAAGCTCTACGAGATAATGAAAGATTCTTTTTCATCTTCACTTGGTTGGCATTGTAATTCACTTGCATTGCAAGATTGGAAACAAAAGCTTACATAAGAGACCTTCCCTTTCAAAACCTTTTCATTAAGATTTTTTGACTGATAATAATTAAAAATCTACATGATCAATAGATGGAAGATCAATTGTAGAACTAGAGTTGCTTATAAACCAACTTTTTGATCGCCTGCACCGCCATGCAACTTTCTTGGAAGTTTATGAATATCTAGACTAGCAAACTGATTTTGAAACCAGAAAGGAGCAATGCTTATGTCTTGATTGGTCCAACATTTTGATATGCAGTCACCTTAAAACCATGAATAACTTTATATTCAGACAGAATACTGTGATTATTGTGTTCCTGATTTTGCTTTACTTTTGAACTTCTTAGGTTGGCTCGTACCATGCATCATCGTTACTGGTGGCATCTAGACCTCCAACCCCAGGTGTGCTTAGTCGAGGGATTGGTCTTGAAGGTATTACTAGTGTCTTGGCTGGCCTTTGGGGGACAGGAACGGGGTCCACAACGCTAACTGAAAATGTGCACACTATTGCTGTGACTAAAATGGGAAGCCGTAGAGCGGTTGAATTAGGTGCCTGCATTTTGATAGTCTTCTCTCTTATTGGTAAGTTCAATCAACTTTATCTTCAAAAATTTATTGATTATTATGAAAGCTAAAGCATGGATTTTTTGCAATTCTACCACTAAAAGACTCAATTGTGTGATATGTTCAGCACACTGAGTTCATTTTAAGTCGTGTTTACGTAGTTTACATAATTATTATTTTACATTTCTTTCTTTGGGTTCATTTCTAAAATACTTTGATGAAGAATCAACTGGTGCTAGAATGGCTGCTTGCATATTTTCTTATATCTGTGATTGCGTATGCTGTGATTTTCCAGGCTGCATTGGCCTTTTCATGAATTACAAATATCTTTCTTGAATTTCTGTCCTCAATATTTAAATAGGGGTAGGCATTAGCTTAAAATTGTGACTTAAATCCTGCAACAAATTCCCAGCCATTCGTCTTATTTAATCCAATGGTTATCTAAAGCCACTCAACTCAGCACACCACTGGGATGCACTAGAGGGTGGTGTATAGAATCTGGCCACTTTATTTCCGTGGTCATCATATAAATCCCAGACCACGGAAATGTGTTTTGTTACAAAGGGGATTTCATTGTGAAAATTCACAACAATAGCACTATAGTATGTGTTTTGTTACCTGCCTACTCTATGCTCATAGTATATACTTTTCACATTTCTGAATGCATGCAGGTAAAGTTGGAGGCTTTATTGCTTCAATTCCTCAAGTCATGGTTGCTGCTCTTCTCTGTTTCATGTGGGCGATGCTTGCAGCATTAGGATTGTCTAATCTACGTTATAGTGAAGCTGGAAGCTCTCGGAATATTATCATAGTTGGGTTATCTTTATTTTTCTCCTTGTCAATACCAGCCTACTTCCAGCAATATGGCATCTCTCCAAATACCAACTTGTCTGTCCCAAGTTACTTTCAGCCATACATTGTGGCTTCTCATGGACCTTTCCGCACCAAATATGGAGGGGTATGCTTCTCGCTGACTTTTTTGTAACTAGAAACATAGTGGCTTTGCTTCCTATTTGATGTTCTGTATGTTTATGTCATCCTTTATAGAGAAGCTTCTAAAACTCCAATTAAGTAGTTATCCATAGCATTTTAAGACGAAAGGAGGACACAGCTGTTGAGAAATTATAACGTGGTTCAATTTTCATTTTCATATTCAGTATTATGGTGAAAACATGCCTAAAGATTGGGCCATGCCCAATTTCTATGTTTCCAACTGACATGCTCCAATTCTTTCACCAAAAAAAAAAAAATAATAATAATAATAAAAGACATGCTCCTATGGGTACAATTTTTAATTTATAGGATGTTTATGAAGAGATCATGTCCAACTTATCAATAATGACTTATGTATTGTATGTGTGGACTGGTGTAACAAGTTTAACTAAAATGCTGCAGGTGAACTATGTTATGAACACATTATTATCGTTGCACATGGTGGTTGCATTCCTCTTTGCTGTTATCCTGGATAACACTGTGCCTGGCAGTTGGCAAGAACGTGGGGTTTATGAGTGGTCTGATACTGAGACCGCAAGGAGAGAGATGGCTGTGGCCAAAGACTATAAATTGCCCTTCAGAGTTGGTAGGATTTTCAGATGGGTCAAATGGGTTGGGCTTTGAGAGGCAGAGGTTCTTTTTTGGTAGTGGTGTTCCGACCTTCATTCTGTCAAGCTCATCAACAGCCATTCTTGGGGGATGATTCTGCTGCGTTCTAATTCTACATGCAAAGTCCCTTTGGTTTGGATGGTAAATAGTTCTGGAAACTCTCTTTCATTTCTCAATTTTTTTTCTCTCACACGATGTGACTTCTTGGACCATAGGTCTTATAGAGATGAGTTATTTGTGTACATTGAGGATCCAGAGGGATCCTTTGTAATCTTAAATTCTAAACATGTATGTAATTTTGTGTCATCGAAACTGCCTAGAATGGCATTTTACTTGTGTTCAAGAAAACCTTGAGAAACTGCCTTCGGCATGTATATTTTTCCCATTATTTTTCTTAGTAAACTTCTTAAACGAGTGCTAGATTCTATCAATATTTTTTTTTTTGAGTGATATCTGCTTGATCAAATGTTGTGTTTCTTTATACAATTTTTTTTCTTTTTCCTCTACACAAAACATTCAATACATTAATTTTTTGATTGTCAGTTCGGAGTAGTGTAAGACTTGGGTGTAAATAGCTTTAGCCTTAAATAAGTGTATAAATTTACAGGGTTTTTATTTAGATTTTTGTATGAATTATAATGGAGATATTATAGACTATACTTTTTGATTTTGTTTGGAGTGAATTGCAGTTACTATGTATCTTGTCCAACACGACCAGCAAACCACGTATTCATGTTCTATTCTGTCATAAGTATTTTCGTTTAATTCACCTTCATGAATCTGATTTGAGTTCATATTTTCACAACTACAACTTAAATTAGAATTAAGTGTTTCTCTAGAATTTATAATAATTTATTATAAATCAAGTAAGAAATCACCCAGCAAACAAGAATATGTTCTTCCACAATAACCTAATATTTTTCCAGTCAAACAACAACAACCCACCAGTTCATTAATAAATTAAAGGCTTGACTTAATTTTCCTCCAAGTCAATTTACTTTTTTCTCTCCCCTCATTTGAACAACCTACTGTCGTAATTTAGCATTTGGTTTCTTTAACCTTACAAGTCTTTCCCCCATTTCGCGGGTATTGCTTTGCTTCTCTTGAAGTTAATGTGCTTGACTTGATATGATTCTATATGATAATTATTTATATGTTGATTTAAAAAAGAGGGCCTTTAGTTTATTTCATTACTGTAGTCATAGATAAGTGTCGACAATCTTTTTAGAATGAAAAAGACTTTTGAATTATAATTTGAAAAAGGGACATGTAAATTCTTATAATTTAAATTTTTTTATTTACATCCCTATTAAGTAATGAAGACATGTAAATTCTTATAATTTTAAAAAAATTATTTAAACCTCAAGTGACAAAAACTAATAAATTTAACAGAAAAAAATTGTAAAGCTTATAAAATTATCATTATATCTCCCTTTATGGAATCGAAATTTAAATATGATCAAAGCGAGATTTGAACCTTTCGCCTCTAATATAATAGTAAACACTTTAATCAATTAAATTATTCTAAATTTTTATTTATATATGTGATTAAAAATTTATCAGAGATATTATTTTAAATTAACTATTCAAGAAAGGAGGCATTGACTAGCGTTGACCATCTCATTGAATGGCGTTGACCGTTATTGATCACCATTGATCAATGACTATTGAGCGACTGTTGAACGACTACTAATCGGCATTGACCGATTGTTGACCAATCGTTGACTAGTGTGGATCGGTGTTGACTAACTTTTCGGTCAAAAGGGATGATTTTTTATTTTTAACATTTTAGGCACTAACTTTAACAGTTTTCATCACTTGCTAAGGGTATAAACAAAAATTTTAAAATTATTAGGATCTGCATGTCTCTTTTTCCAAATTACGAGGGTTCAGATATTCTTTTTCCTTTAAGAATCATGTGATTTTAATATTTTGAGTATTAAGCAATCTGAAAAAAAAAAATATAAAGAGAGGACGAAAAAATACATACATTAACTATTTGAAAAAAATGCTCCCTTATAAAACTGAAGAAAAGATACAAGCTAAAAAGTTTGACATAATTGAAGGTCTCTCTTATTTATAGTACTAACTCCATACAATCAATCACTAGAATATATAAAATTATACAATGATTTAATGTTGTACAATAAAGATGAGAAAATATGCCAAAAAATATTTTAAGATGCCTCCACATATTTCAAAGAATATTTTTATCCCAAAATAGGGTTAATAGGCTTAGCTCGCATCTTAATCCAAGTCAACAGGCCTTCTAGAAGCTCTGGTCTATGTGGTGCTCCCATGAGTCCAAGTAGCCTTTAGGATACTTTGTCATGCACTAAGTGTTCGAGAAAATACTTGAGAATACTTGGAGTGTGACATTCTCTTCCATCAAATTCATGCGAGCCATTGTAGCATATTCCTAGAACTCATGTACCTTGTTCTCAAGCTGCCATAGTGCGTTTTCGAGGTTCTCAACTTGCTTCACTATCAGACAAATCTTTTCACTTGACAAAATACTCACAACTTAAAGGATAGTTCTTCTTCCATATTATCCTTATATCAAGGATAAGTTTCGCCACCTTGTTAAAAGATGTGAAAACCCCTAAAGATGCCTGAATTTGTGGCTCATATTTTGTGTCTTCCGCATTTCATAGTATGGCTTCAAATAGCTTGCGTGAAACATCGGATTAGTCATAGTCTCGAAGGCAATTTTTTCACGTATGAGACATTATCAACTCTCTTGGTAATAGAAAATAACCTCTCATACTTATAAATATGGTAATTGTAAAGTAGACGTGTAGACTTATGTTGCGTTGAAATTATCTTCACCATTACTAATTCTTCCACGTTGAACTTGACGTGCCTTTATTTGTCATCAACCCACTTCTTCATCTGCTTTGTTGCCTTGTCAAGATACACCTAGTTATGTTTAATTGCTCATGCCAAGACTCCGCAACTTCATGAATTATGGACTTTTCTCAGTATCACTAGATATGACCGCATATAGTGTAAAAAATTGTAAGCCTATAGTTAATTTGAATAAGTTTTGGTTCGTCGAACTCACTCTGCTGTAAGTCATATAAGAATTGAGCCATATCGAGTAGCTTAACTTAATTTTATTAATTTTTGCTTACAAAGTACCACAAGTATAGCTCCAAAAGTGCAACAAGTACAACTCCAAAAGTGTATTTAGTCGAGAAAGTGATACCACATTAAACTGTCACTAGAAATCCATGGCAAGAACAATATCAAAATCATTAAGAGGTGCTACTGAACAATTTACCTTATTAAGTCGAGTCCTGAGATGCATTTTGACTCTTCGAATACGTCATCTGGTAGTTTGGCTACAACATTCACGATCTTGAACCAACCCTTTTCTTTACCTTAAGGCCTAAGATCTTTGCTTTTGCATGCTTAATGAAGTTGGATATAGCCCTGACATCTACCAGCAATTGAGTCTTCTTACTATTGATGTAGGCTTTAATGTATATGAAGGCATTTCTCGTTGGTGCGTTGGCTGTCTGTTAAACTTTAAGGGTATTAAGTAGATGTAAAAACCTCATTTGACTTTGTTCACTCGCCTCCCTGTCACAAATAATGTAGTTCAATCCCAACCTTGTTGTTTCCCATTCTTTTAAAAATTTTATTATTCTTTTAAAATTTATTTTATTTGACAGGTTCCATATAAAAGCAGTCGACCTTGATGAACTATAATACTTATTCAAAAATATAAAATTTCTCTTTAAATTTTTTTGGATATGATGACCATTTATTATAGACAAAAATGACAATATTAGATGGAGGTGACTGCATGCATAAGAACCCACACTCTCTATGTGTCAAGTTGAAGCACGGAAGAGGATCAGATTGCAGCGTAGACCAGGTTAGCACTTGATCGTTACAACCTTAAGCATGCTAGGCCGTGGTGTGGCTAGTGCCGTGGACCAGCCAAGACTAGGCCATAACGGCGCCAAGGCTGATAATTTAGGCCAATTTTGCTATTTTTAGAGTTTTTTTGTGTGCTCTACTAAACCTAGTTGGCTTAGGGTTACTTGAGGTAGCAAGAGCTATATATATACACCATAGTTTCATACTTAGAGGGCATGTATATACAAAAGAGAAAAATAGAGAGCTTTAGGAGTATAGGAGAGTTCTGAGCACGAAAGTGTAATATAAACCTTTGGAAGCTTATTTTATTATGTATTCTTTGTAAATCTCTTGAACGATGCATTGTAATCATTGAAAAATAAAAGAAATTAAGATCTTTGATCCACTATAAACGTAGGTAATTTGCTGAATCACGTAATTCTTCCTTACCTTGTGTGATTGGTTGTTTTCTCTATTTGTATTGTGTGATCTTATAATTTTTTAATACTTATGAGTGAATTCTTCCGCGTGCATCAACACTTACTAAGCTTAGCTTGAGAATCCTTTTGAACATTGCTTGATAGGAATTACCTAAATGAACTTGATTAAAGTAATTAAATTACTTAGTTTCTTAGTTTATCTTATCTCTTTTGCATAGAATTTTACTTGTTTTTATTTGTTTCAATTAAAAAAAAGGATTTTGAAAAAAATATTTTCTTGTATATTTATTTTAATTAATAGTGAGTCCTGGTGCACCCTAATTTTTTTAGAAGTTTTCTTATTTATTATTAAATTTATTTTGATTTTAGTTAATTTTTAAAAAAATTTTAAACATTAATTTCTTTAGGTTTTTTAATTAATTTTTTAAAATTTTTAATTAAATTTATTTTGATTTGAAATTTAATTAAATTTAGTTATTAATAAAATTAATGAATTAATATATTTAATGATATTAATTAAAGTGTTGTTATTTTAAATTTTTTGTAATATTTAAATAAAATATAGTAATTAATATATTTATTAATATTTTATTTAAATAATATTAATTAAAATATTGTTATTTTGAATTAGTATAATTTTTAAATAAAATATAGTGATGAATATAAACCTTAAATTTTATACCTTAAACCCTAAATATATGATCCTTAACTGTAAACCCTAAATTCGATACTTTAAACCTTAAATTCATAATCTTTAACTGTAAACCTTAAACTCTAAAGTTTAAACGTTATACTTCAAACTCATAATCTTTGACCGTAAATCTTAAATCTTATACTCTAAACTCTGAATCTTAAACCTTAAATTTTAAATTCTAAAATCACGATCCTTAACCTTAAACTATAAACTCCAATAATAAACCTTATGTCCCAAGGAAAATGACAAAAATTCTACTAATAATAGGCTTTTCAAGTCCAATTGTAGTTAAAACAGAAAATCTTTTCTCTCCTCTGCTGCTCTGCTCAGAGGCGTGTAAAAGAAGACCAAGCCTAAATGGCTCTTTACCTTCACTCTTTATGAGTGTAGATAATAAAAGGTTTCAAATTTTCACCTTTCTGAAGTAAAAACAGGGTAGTAACAAACTTCAGGCAATAAGGATACTGAACAATTAATTCAACTGTGTGGTTCATTAAAGATTTTTGAGGAAGAAAAAGAGAAGTTTGAACTGGACGACATACTAGAGGAAAAAGGGGAAAAGATGAAAAAGGGATGCCTAGTAGTAAAGGTGCTGGCTACCAGAGCAGTCAACCGAGAGGCATTCAAACATATAATGCAACAGTGTGGCACCCTTTGAAGAAAATACAAATCGAAAGCCTGTGCAGTAATATTTTTTTGTGTCAGTTCAAGGCAAAACAAAATCAAAAGAATGTGTTGGTGGCTGGCCCGTGGCATTTTGACAAGGCACTGATAGTGGTTAATGAGATAACAGGTTTGGGTGAAGTAAACAAAATGGGTTTCAAGTACGTTCCTTTCTGGGTACAAATCCATAACATCCCAATAGTTTGTATGCATGAAGAAGCGGTTCGAAAATTGGGAGGAAAAATTGGGAGAGTTGTAGAAGTGGAACTAGATGCAAACGGAAGCTGTATGGGGAAGTTTATTAGAGCTCGAATAGTATTGGATATCTCTAAACCTTTAAGGAGGTTCATCAAAATGGGAAAACAAAACTCAAGTGACGAAGTTATACTCTCCATTTTATATGAGAAGTTGCCAGATTTCTGTTATAGATGTGGATGCATTGGTAATACACTCAGAGAGTGTCTCCAACAAAACCAACATTCAAGAGGACATGAACCGGAAGAGAAGTCTAGCAGAGAGGAGAACCAAACAGGAGAAGCTCTTGAATATGGAATTTGGATGAAAGCAAGTAGTTATGATAGAGCCCGTTCATCCAAATTCAAAGTAAGTTAATTCCGATGGATGGTACATTTAACCAAACCGACCTTGTAAATTAAGTAAGGGGCGTTGAGAACAAAGAAATTGTTGGAGTTTACAGTTTTGTAAAAGTTATGTCTTGGTCCGAGTGGGGATAGCATTTCTCTTCTGCATGTCCATGGAGTTTTGAAAAATCAACCAAACACCAATACAGAAAAGCACTCCACAGCAGATGATGAAGAAAGTGATGAGAACAGTAGAAGGAATATGGTTCGGAAATTAGGGAGCAAAAATGAAGCGGATAAACAAGGAAAATCCAGAATGGGGGACGATCCAGCTCGCAACCCGCTACAGCTGGCAACAAAATCACTCCTTAATGATGCAGACAAAATAGCAGGAATTTCAAAATAAACCCAGGTGATGAAACAGCCTACCCTGATGGACATTGAGGCAAGTGACATGATAGGGAAACAGATGCAAGTGGGTGCAAAAGTCAGAGACGAGGAAAAAAGTAAAGAAATGACGGGAAAGAGTTCAGGAAAAGATGAAACAAAAGGCGGGAATCAGAATCAAATGCAAGAAAACCGTCATATTTCAATGGGCCTGTCAGAAGAGGCCATTAAACAGTCTCAAATCAACCAGCCCCAGAACTATGAAGAACCCAAACCAAACCAAGGGCCCAAAATATGGAAAAGCAAAGCAAGAAGACAAACCAAGGAGCCACAAACTGAATTTCGGCTCAAACTTGGTAAGAGAAGCAATTCAGATGATCAAGAGGAGATTTTAACAAGAAAGAAGGCAAAGACAATAAACTCCTAACAGAATTCTAATTGGCAATACCAACAGGAAGGGATCGAGCTCGCTGAAAATAAGGATGGAGAAGCAATGGCGGAGGCTGGTGCAAAGCCTCGCCAAGAAGTATGATTCTTCTCAGCTGGAATGTTCGAGGTTTAGGGAATCCTCGAACTTTCAGGGCAGCAAACAAAATCCTCAAAGATAGGGTCTTGGACATCGTCTTTATGTGTGAAACAAAGCTTCCAGTCTTTAAGATGCGACAGGTTAGTTCTCGTCTCCAATTTGAAAATTGTATGGCAGTCGATAGAATAGGTTTAAGTGGAGGAATTGCAGTGCTATGACATCAAAACATTGATTTAAGGGTGGTGTCTTTTAGCAAATACCACATTGATTCTATTGTAGTAGATAGTCATTCAAGGCAGTGGCGATTAACTGATATATACGGCAGTCCGGAGCCACAAAATAAAATCCATACTTGAAAGTTGATAAAAAGATTGGCAGGTTTATCGCAGTTGCCCTGGGTATGCTGTGGAGATTTTAATGAAGTGTTAAGTATTAATGAGAAATGTGGGGGGACTCGTAGAAGTACAGAAGCAATAGAAGGCTTTAGGAATGCACTGAATTTTGGCAAACTGGAAGACATAGTTTGGATGGGGTCACCATTCACTTGGTCAAATAGAAGAGAAGGGCTGGACATGATAGAGGAACGGCTGGATAGGTTGTTTGTAATGAAGACTGGCACAACAAGTACAGTGGCTACAAAGTCTCTCACTTAACAGCACCAATATTCGATCACAGTCCCATTCTTCTAGAAACCTGGGAGACACAGAAATGAAAGAATGGAAGATTCAGAAGGAGACATAGATTTCAGTTTGAAGAAATGTGGAACTCCAATAGTGATTGTGCCAGAATTATAGATGAATGCTGGAATAGTAATCAACAATCCAGAAATGATCCAATTGAGGGTTTCATTGCAAATAAATCTTATGTCCAGCAAGGCTTGATGGCATGGAGCAAAATCATTTTTGGAGATAGACATAGGAAAATAAATCAACTTCTCTCAAAAATAGAAACCTATAAGATGGAAGGCTGACACTATGAAAATTTTAGCCTCATCAAGGAACTAGAAGGGAAAATAAATCAGTTGTTGTACGATGAAGAGGTGTACTGGAAGCAGAGAGCTAAGGTTTCCTGGATGAAAGATGGAGACCGGAACACCAAATATTTTCACTCCACAGCATCCAGAAGAAAGGAAAAAAACAGGATCAGAGGTATTATGAGTAGTGAGGGGCAGTGGATTAATGATAATCAAGAGGTGTAGAACATCATGTGCAATTACTTCACAGATTTATTCCTATCTTCCAGGCCTTCAGAAGCTAACATTGCTGAAGCTGTTGTAGGGGTGCAACCCAAGGTAACAAATGAAATGAATAATGAACTGTCCAAGCCATTCACAGAAGCAGAGGTCAAAAGAGCAGTATGGCAGCTTCACCCATTAAAAGCCCCAGGTCCAGATGGATTATCTACTAGTTTCTTTCAGAAGAATTGGCAGACAGTAGGGGCAGATACCGTCCAAGCTTGCCTTCACATACTAAACCATCAAGGTAATCTTAACCCCATAAATCACACTTACATTGTCCTAATCCCCAAGAAAAAGAACCCTCAGAATGCCACTGATTTCAGACTAATCAGCCTCTATAATGTAGTATATAGAACCATAGCAAAAGTAATTGCCAACAGATTGAAAATAATTCTAGATACAATAATTACCCAGAACCAGAGTGCTTTCCTCCCCAAAAGACTCATCAGTGACAATATTATAGTAGCCTATGAATGTTTACACAAGATCAGAAGGAAAACTAAAGGAAAAGAAAACCTTGTGGCATTAAAACTAGACATAAGTAAAGCATATGACAGAATCAAATGGGTTTTCCTTAGAGCTTCAATGCTAAAACTGGGTTTTCAGGAGTCTTGGATTCAGTTGATCATGAATTGTATATCATCTGTCTCTTTTTCAATTTTAATTAATGGTGAGGCAAAAGGTTTTTTCAAGGCTCAAAGAGGTTTAAGACAAGGTTGCCCCCTCTCTCCTTACCTTTTCTTGATATGTGCAGAGGTCTTCTCTTCCATGCTTCATTTAGCTGAATCTAGGAAGTAAATAGTAGGTGTCAAATTCAGCAATACTCTCTTAGTCTCCCACCTCATGTTCGCTGATGATAGTCTAATATGCATGAGGCCCTCAAACAGAAGCTGTACTACTTTGAAGCTGATTCTGAACTGCTACTCTCAAGCGTCAGGCCAGCAAATAAATTATAATAAGTCATCTCTATTTGTCAGCCCAAATACCCCCCAAGCAAAGGACAAGATTTCCAAAGAATCCTCAATCTACAAAGTGTGTCAATCCATGAAAAATATCTTGGATTACCTTCTATGGTGGGAAGGAATAAGAAAAACTTCTTTAATGATCTGAAGCTAAGAATATCCAGTAGATTGTTGGGCTGGCAGGAAAGATTATTCTTAAGCGGGGGTAAAGAAACCTTAATTAAGGCAGTGGCCCTTGCAATCCCCACATATGCTATGGCAGTGTTTAAAATTCCTAGAAGCTTATGTAATGACATCTAGAAGATGATAGCGAAGTTTTGGTGGGGTTCCTCTGAAAGCCAAGGGAAGAAGACTTATTGGGCAAGTTGGAAGAATTTATGCAAAAGTAAAACTGCTGGTGGTATGGGCTTCAGGGATCTTTCATGGTTCAACCAATCACTTTTGGCAAAGCAAAGGTGGAGAATTACCCAAAACCCTGAATCTTTGACATCCAAGGTCTTAAAGACTAGATATTTTAAAGATGGGGATTTTTTTTCAGGCGAGATTGGGACATGCTCCTTCCTACATTGGGAGAAGCCTACTATAGGGAAGAGTTTTACTAGAAAAAGGGTCAAGATAGCTCGTTGGTAATGGCAAGAATGTGAGTATCTATAGAAGTAATTGGATTCCTAGGATACCCACCTTCAAGCCAATATCAAAGCCAACTACCCTTTTGAATCTGGATAGCAAAGTGGAGTGCTTACTTAACAATGATCAAAGCTGGAACTTAAACATCCTGAACCAGAATTTTTTGAAGGAAGATGTGGAAATCATATCCAAGATACAACTGCCAATTAGGAAGGAAGATGATGCTTTGTGCTGGCACTATGACAAAAGAGGAGTGTTCTCTGTCAAAAGCGGATATCACATAGCTTTTAGGATAAAATTAAATGATAATCCGGAATCTTCCTCAAGCTCAAACAAATTCTGGAAACAAATGTGGAGTCTACCTGGAGAGCCATAAAGAGTATACTGCCATCAAGCCTAGCCTTGTCAAAGAGGAAGATTATTGACAACCCCCTCTACCCCAGATGCTGCAAGGTAACAGAAGATATTGGCCATGCTATTTTTTGGTGCAAAAAATCTAGGAAAATTTAGAGATTAACTACTTATGACAACTTTCTAAATGGTAAAGAGAATGGTGATCTAGGATACATTATGCATGATATTATGGTTGTCCTAACCAAAGAGGAAGTGGTTAATTTTGTTATAATAGTATGGTTCATATGGAACGGCAGAAATAATATTGTTATGCAGCAGATTGTTGAATCTCCATCATTATTGTTGGCAAGAGCAAAAGCATTCACAGAATCCTAAAAATCAAGCAATCTGGCTGCATCATCCTATACACCCCATGTTGGAAATTTAAACATTCATACACCAGTAACCAATTTTTTGGCCAGTTTTAAAATTAATGTTGATGCTGCCATTGACACAACTAGGAATATAATTTGAATGGGTGTAGCAGTAACAGATGTAGCTGGAAAGGCAGTTCAGATGGTAGCTTGCCCAGGCTCTTTTCAAGATGATATCGAGATTACTGAAGCTCAAGCTTTAATGCTTGGAATAAAAGTGGCTATTGAGTTAGGTATCCAACAAGTCTTATTTCAATCCAATGCACTCAATGTTATCAATTTAGTTAGAAAGCATATGATTTCTTTGAAAGAAATTAAGTGGCTTGTAAATGATATTCAAAATCTCACGCAGGTAATCCCTCAAACTGAGATTATTTTCATTCCTAGAACTCAAAATGTACTGGCTCATAGGTTAGCAAAACATGCTTTTAGCCTTTCCTTTGTAACTGTCTGGGTGGAAACTTTTCCATTTCCAGGTCTATAATCAGTTTCTCTCTTTCAAAAAAAAAAAAAAGTACAGTTGCAGTTGTAGTTGTATGTATAGCAAGCTTAAATTGCATTCTTCATCCTACATGGAGTCTACTACGGAGACTAAATATATTGCATTTTAGGAGAAAATGAGGCGGACAGTTTATCTTGATAATTTCTTACCACAAGTTACAAAGTCTATCCTTAGAAGTGCTCTTAATCAGTTTGGGACAGTAAAAATATTTAGTTTAGTACTAACTAATAAAATCAAAGAATATCCAATGATGTGCTTTGGTAGATATGAAAAATGCAAAGCAAGCAAAAGGTGTTGTTTCATTTATGGCTAAGTTTCATTTCATGACGTCGGAAATACTTTATTGAAGGATTGCTTGTCTATTTTATATGAATTGTCTTAAGTTCATACAAGAATTAGTGATAATCATGAATGTCTAAAGAATACTATTATCAAGGTTTATAATTTTTCACTTTTTTCATTAACAAGTTACTAAATAATCAGTAACTAAGTCCTAAGATCTCTCTATCTCTTATCAATGAGTACAACTTTACCATTTAGATAGGGTGTTCTCTTTTTCCCCTGTGTTTCACCGGGTTCATTAAACAGGCAGATTATGAAATGGAACCTAAACCCTATAAAAGATGCAACATTCAATAATGTATTAAATTATTTTTTAGATAGCATTAATACAAAGAACATCATAAAAAAGATTCATATAGAAATTATCCAATTACTTTTAGCACATGGTTTAGGGTTTAGGACATAAGAAACCTATGAAAAGGCTCCAAAGAGGCTTCTTAAGATAAAATGTGAATATAATATGTTTATGGATGATATCAAACTAAAGCTCTTAGACTTTCATAACTTAGAGAGAGAGAAATAATCAGATCTAGAGTTAATGATAATACTCTTGATTATTGGACATTTACTTCATGTGTTGTCGAAGTGAAAATGTTTGATGATCACCTATTAAAGCCTAATCGAGGAATAAAATACTGTCAGTTGCAACTTGATGATTTTGATTTTGAGCTAGTAGAGAGACTGTAAAACTCATGGACTTTTTAACTTTAATTTAAAAGATTTAGTCTAATAATGTCATGATCCATTAAATTTTTTAAGTTAACCCCAAGCTGTTTTACTAAAAGTTAAGGGTTATACTCTTGTAACCTATGTTAATAAATAAAAACTTATTTAATTTAAACCCTTTTAATTAAATTAGAAATGACCTTTAAACTAATCATAATAACTTAATTTTCTCTCCAATTAATGTCTATAATTAAATCTAGGCCATAAAAAATGTCTTACTTTTTTAATTATTTATTTATTCTTAAGTCACTAAATGCTTTAATGATAATTTTTTAATGTCTATATTTGTAAATAAATTTACAAATAAATATTATTATTCGATAAATAATTTATTAAATAAATTGTGTTCACAGATTCAAATAATTAAATACTGTAAATAGTTTAGGTGGATATTTTTTTATTAGATTTCATATTGCAAATATATGTTCTTACAACTCATGAAATTATATCTCCAAACTATTGAGGTTTTGACTGTTTATATGAATCTCACTTCATGATAACTCAAAGATATGAATGTAAGTTCTTTACTTACTTAAGATTAAGGTCAATCAAACTTATTAAAATTTTTATAAATTAAGATAAATAATATTTAGTTAACCTGATTGAAATTCATATTAGTCCCGTTCAATATATTATATACATTATTTTTTCTATTTGAAGTCTCTTCTTTGACGATTAAGGTAAATTATCCACTATAAGAAGTAAAAAAATTACAATCTTACATAATGAAATAACATTTTTAATAATAGTTGTGAACAAAATTTAATTTATAAAAAACTTGTAATCTATCTCTTCTATATTAATATCATATGCCTAATATATAAATCATATACTTTATAAATATGAACTCATCAATATATACTTAATCATATGTATGAATAAATTTGTACTAATCAAATAAAATATTATTATACATATTTTAAAAATATAAAAATATTTACCATGTTACACTTAAAAGCATATTATGTACGTTCCGATTACAAAGAATCTTTTAAGCATTTCCAAGCTTACAACAGATACCACTGTTTCTTTATTGATTTATAATAACTTTTGTTGTGTGATGGATAATCAGAAGGTGACAATCTTACCCCAAGGGGATGTTGAGAATTGCTCGTATCTTTTGCCTTGTCAATGGACCTGTGTTTCAGTTTGTAAATATTCATCTCCAGTTTCATTGCTTACAACTTCTAGGACATATCTTCAAATAAAAATTCATCATCAAATTCTAGTTTAACCCACTTGATAATTTGGATGTACTTCACACGGGGCTTGGTCATCCTAATCTTGAGGTTTTAAAAGTTATCTTATCTTCTTGTAATGATAAAAGATTGAAAGCAAAAATAAACACTTAGTTGAAATGAGTTTAGCACTTCTTACACAAGTTAGAATACCTTGTAAATATTGGTGGGAAGCTTTTGAAATTTGGGGTACTTAATTTATAGGTTACCAACTCCACGAATTAACAAGATTTCAGCATTTGAGTTGTTTAAAATCAAACTTGATTATTCTTTCTTAAAGGTTTTCGGTTGTACATATTATCATTTTTGAGATCTTACAATAAAAACAAATTTCAGTTTCATACTTTTAAATGCAAATTTTTTTACTATAGCTCATCTCACTAAGGCTACAAATCTACACTTATCTGGGAAAATATATGTATCTAAGCATGTTGTCTTTAATAAAAGAGATTTTTCTTTTCTAAATAATCCTTTCTTTTGCCCCAACCTTAAGTCTAGAAATTCTGAAAATCATACTTGACCACGTTTAGTTTTATCTTACGTTAAAAACTGGTACAGGCGACAGAAACAATATCGACACAGACTTTCTTAAAGCGTCTCCTGGTGAGGGCGATTTCTATAGTTTTGATCACGATGAAAGTCGATTTTTAAGCCCACACTTTGCCATATCTCTACATAGCTTATCAAACCACGATCTTCCTAGTCCACTTCGATCAATACCTATCATAGTACCTTTAAGTACCACTTTAACACCATTATCATCACCTTTAAACACAAGCCTATCAACTCAACCAACAAACATTACCTAACCAGTACTAGTGCAACCCTCACATCGTATGATAAGAAAAAGTAAAGCAGATATTTTTTAAACCAAAACTTTATGTTGCAACAACTAATTTTGAAAGCATGTTAGATGTAGAACCTAGTGATGTTAATATAATTTTAGCAGATTATCGATGGCGGAAAGCAATGAAATAAGAGTTTACTGCTTTGGAAAAGAACAACGCATGGTCTCTAGTGCCTTATACGAATCATATGAATTGGTTCTGGAATAAGTGGGTATTCAAGATAAAGTATAAGCCTGATGACAATGTAGCCCGCGCGACTTGTTGCGAAAGGATTTTAGCATACTCTAGGTTTGAATTTTCCTCATAATTTTAGCCTTGTGGTAAAATTTGCTACTAACCGAATTATTTTGAGTTTGATCGTTCTTAATAACTGAGAGTTGAAACCGATAGATGTGAGCAAAGTCTTTTTCTATAATTTTTTTAAGAAAATGTATTTAATTGAGAGTTGAAACCGATAGACGTGAGCAATGTCTTTCTTAATAATTTTTTTAAGAAAATGTATTTATACATCAACTTGATGAGTTTATTAATAAAAAACTTACATTTTGTGTATAAATTCTAAAAAACATTTTATGGACTTAAGCATGCCCACAATAGTTTGAAAAATTAAAGCAACGCTTTACAATGGAAGTTTTTTTTTTTTAACTCTAAATGAGATAACTCTATATTTATAAAGAGAGCTTAGTTTGAGAAATTAAAAGCGAAACTTTTACAATAAAAATTTGTTAACTCTAAATCAAATAAAATTTAATTTATAAAGACATGATTGAGATATTATTATTTTGTTAATGTATCTTGATGACATCATAGTGATAAGAAGCAATTTGACTTTAAATGAAGTAGTGGTTAAAAGTGTGTATGAGTACGATTTTGAGTGGAAGATCAACGAAGAGATGACATTAGGTTGAGAATATGATACATAGAAGAGAAAAAGAGCAAAACAAAAATTCAAAAATAAGGAAGGAATTGGAACACACAAATGATGCATCTCCAGGCCTTGGGGGGATGGTATCCTTAAGGAAGCCAAGCCTAGTAATAGCTGGGCACTATAGCGCTAGTCTAACACCGTATTGGCATGCACTAAGTTTCAGTGTTTTTTTTGTTTGTTTTAAGGTTAGTTTGATCTTTTGAGTCAGTTTTAGATTTTTTTACACGTAAATATATTGTTATTCCAACAAAATTTAGAGTTTCTAGAGACAGTTTATATAAACCATTATTATGCCATTAGGGTAGTATGCTTAGAGAAAGTATCAAGGATGCTTGGCAGATATTGGAGAGAGTGTTAAATAGAAAGCTCGTAGAGCGCTTGAGTGCTAAGTTGCGAAAGAATGCTATGGGAGTACTTAAGTACCGAGTGTGTAAGAGAGCACTATATTGTTTGTAATATCTTGAGAACATCTTTGTATGTTTGAGTAGTTTGTTAGTAATCACTAGTTAATAAAATGAGTTAGAATCCGTAATTCACCATAAACATAAGTAAGTTGTCGAATTACGTTTATTCTTATACTTTGTGTATATTTAATTATTATATTTTCTTTGTATAATCTTTTGTAATTCTTAACATTTATGAATGAAAAATTTCATACACATAAAAATCTTATTGAAAATTGGTGATTCAACAATCTTGTATAAGTAAGAATTGAGATGAATACCAAGAGGAGAATCATTATGAAGTCAAGTACGCTTTTGGTGTATAAGGGAGGAGCAAAATGGAAAGCCAAAAGAGTGGGTACTATTCATCAGTTACTGTTCATGCAAAGGTACTGTACGCGAGGCAACTTAGGGGTATTTTCTATTTTGGCTCAATTGACTTCTTTAAGTGGGATTAAGACTCTTATTCCAGTTAGGTTTACGGTTTCTAAGGGTGTTTTATTCATTATATATACCTTTCTAAACATAAGAGAAAGCCAAACATCTAAAGTTTTATAATGTAACCATAAGAGAGAATAGAAAAACTAAGTAGGCACTAAATGCACCACGCATTAAGGTATAACCTTTGGCGATTATTTTCTTTTGGTTCTTGAGTAAATAAAAGAAACACCATAGATCATTTTGGCTTAGATGCTCGGGCTATTCTTATATTCTTTGTAAAAAACTCTTATAAGGAGATACTAAGAGGTCTTAAAAAAATTATGGTGATCAATGGTAGATACTTAGGGATCTCTATGAGAGATATTATAGTGGTTTATAGGAGATACTTTAGGTATTATGAGATCATTGATGATGTAAGAAGATACTTAGTGATCTATATCAATAATAAGAAGTTAGATCATGAATCCTCCGTAAATATAAGTAATTTTGAGTCGAACTACGTATATTTTGTGTCTTATTGATTAGTTTGTTTTTTTATATATTTATTAATGTGTCGATCGTATATTTTTTTATTTATGGTGCGAATTATAATTTTTACTATATATAAAATTAAAAAATATTAAAATTATAATTTAATTAATTTTATAAGAGTATTGTTGAAGCGGAAGCACACAAACAAGCAAAACAATTCATCCAAGTAATATAATAATGCAGAACAAGTTACTAAGAAATAAATAGAGAAATGGGTAGAAGAAGAACACACAAAGAATTATGTGGTTCGGCAACTTGCCTACGTCCACGGCGGATCAAGATCACACTCTTCTCTTATTATGAATCTCAAGGCACTCACAAAGTATGTATTTTACAAAAAAGATCACAAAGAAAATTCTCTTTTTCACTCTAGGGATTTTCTCTCACAAAGAACCACTAAGATTTTTTGTTTATCACAAAGATTTGATCAATTTTTTTAAAAAAATTTGAAAATTCAGAAATTTATACATTATCACAAATCTTTAAATTATGTTAAAGTTCACTAATTTTTATGATTTAACTATTCGAAAGCTCAAATCTTAATTCCACCTCCAAATACATATTATTTATTTATTCGATCTAACTAGTTTACTTCACAAATTCTCCTTTTATATCTTGAATGATCATGTTAGATTAATTGATGTGTATCACAAATTTATTGATTCTCAAATCTATCATCAATAGATTTGTGATATTACCCAAAAAAAAAGATATTTTATTTTCATAAAAAAATGGATCAACTTTTATATAAAAAGAAATTGATATATACTTTTATAAAAGTAAAAGTATATTATATAAAAAAAAATATACTCCTATTTATGAGTCCTACTATTTAAGTGGAGGAAATGTGTATTTTAGCATCTAACGACGTAAACGTTGTGCATATTTAGTGGTTTTTGAAATCATACACATAATATGACTTTGCAAAGCGTGTTCTCATAATTCATAAAGAAAAATTTCAAGTTTCCTAAAGACAAAACGGTAGTTGCGCTTGGGCAGCAAATATCTTTTAAATTTTTTTAAAAATTTTCTCACCTACTTTCTCTACTTTCCGAGAAATTTCATCAAAGATTAAAAGCGATTGTGGAGTAAATTTTCAAAAAAGCAAAAAGATAAAATTTGAAAAGAATGGGAACGTGAGAAAAAAATGAGAATAAATCCTTTCTTTAATATTTGAGAAACTTCTTCTGGTCAAGTCAAACTTTATCTAGAGTTTGCAAATATCATATAATTTTAATTAATTTTAGGTGTGGTGGACAAATTTTTTCCAAATGATTTTAAGTTGACAGGAATACTTAATAATATTAATATCATCATGTCAAACCCTCTGCCTCTAAGTGTGACTTAAGTAGTTACTAAATTGCACGGCAGTTGTGCCCATCTAAATTCGAGTTTGAGTAAGAGAAGAAGCTAAGTTAGAGAACAAAATTTAGTTAATTAAAAGTATTTAATTCCCCACTATTTTTTTAAAAAAAATATCATGTCACACCCACCACAAGTTCACTTTCTTCTTCTTTATTAATTCCATTTCCTTAATTAATGATGGCATAACTTTATACGTGATGAAATTAATCATAATGTTAATTTGGGGGACATGAGAATTTAAATTTGGGTTACAAAATTAAGTGTTGAATGCCTCACAACCACCACAATTTTTTAAAAAAAATTTTAAACCCATTAATTAAAAGATAATTATTCGAATTAAAAACTTAAGTAAATAATTATAAATGTGCTTAAGAAAACATTTAGAAACTGCTTTCGCTATGTATATATATATATTTCTATTATTTTGTTTAGTTTACTTCTTAAACGATAGGGCATTAATTCCTTGCTACTATCTTTTTTCAAATTTTATGTTACCTTTTTTTATATGTAAATAAATAATTTTATTAAAATAGCCCATTACTCCCTTGTCGCTATCTTCAATATCTCTTTTTAAATTTTATTTTATTTTATTTTTATATTTAAATAATTTTACATGACCTAAACTCAAGTCAAACAAAATAATGCATACAATTCTTAATTCAAGAACACCAAGAAAAAAGAGCCAATAAAATTACTAACGCATATTTTGTACCATTTAATATATAACCATGAAAACTTAGACGTGTGATTAAATTTAAACTATCTAAGTATTGGTAATTATAAATATTTTACATTTAATATAAAAAATTTAGATAATATGTATCACAAAAACTTTTTCTCGTGTTTAAAAAAGCTTAGCAATAATATTTATGATTTTTTAAATATAATTTTTAATTAGATGCAGAATAAAAATAATTTATATTATGGATGTAATTGTTAAATTTTTTATTGTTTATCAAATTATCTTAAATATTACAAAATATCATATCAATATAAATTTTGACAACAATAAAAAATTTAAATTTTTTTCTTTCTTTAATTTTTATATTTGAAGTTGAAAAGTGAAATATTGACTTATTATTATTTAATATTTCAAAGTACTAATATTTAAGTAATTTACATAATCTAATTTGTTATGACCATATATTAAACGTTACAAGATATGTCATGAAAACTTATTATTTAAGATGTTTTAATTGTTTAATTGTCACTTAGGTTATTTAGGTTCAGAGTTGTAACACTCAAGTTTAGTATACATATTGTCCACTTTTGCAAGCAGCCAGTCATTAGTTTACTTGCAATCCAAAATGCATATTATTATAAGGAGTTCATGGGATATTTAAACTAGTTAAAATGGTCTCTTAAAATGTGAGAGGTTTCACATTCTCCTTTGATTAAAGCCATGCATCTTAATGAGGGGAATTAATAGAAATTTTGCATACACAATAATATTATAGCACATTAGGTAACAAGTCCATTCTAATACCAAATATAATAACTCATTCTAGTATAGATATTGTCACGCAACCCATCACGAGTTTACTTTTGCAACCTAAAATGCGTTTATTTTAAGAAAGTCATGAGATATTTAAACAAACAAAGATAATCTCTTACTAGTGACGTGAGATCTTACATTAATTCTAATTCTTGATCTAATATAGATATTTTCAATTTGAGTACATAACTTATCACAGGTTTGCTCTTATACTTTGCAATTCATAATTGGTTGTGTGTTCAAAGTAGATAATATCTAATTAGGCTGAAGTATTTTAATTGGTAACAGAGCAGATGACTTATGTGTTATATCATCGTCCTAAATGTTGTATTTCTGCTAAGGTCTCTCACAAGGATGTATAGTCTTAAAGAGAGGGAATGTAAGATACTAAATCACTAGTGAGAGAGATCTAAACTAGTTTAAACATCTTGTAAGCTTCTTAAAGTGTATATTTATTTTGGGTTGCAAAGTCTAAATAAAAACCCATAATGAGGTTATCTGTTCAAAGCAAATAATATATATACTGATTCAATAGTGGTTCTTCCTCTAAACAATTTATGCGGTTGCCCAAGACCCATTTTTTTTTGGAAGATAGCTTTATTAATTTAAATTATTTTAATAATAAATTCAAATTTTGTAAGATAAGCAATTCTAATTAATTAACGTTACTTTCAAAGAATGCCTTAGTTAATTAATATTATTTTCTAAAGTAAAACTCTATTTTTTTTAGAAAGTAGCCCCACTAATTAAATACTTATATCTTTTATAATATATTTTAAAAATAATTGTTTTAAATATTAGCTCTTCCTAAACAAACTAATTTAATTGACTTTACCTCTAATTTTCAAAATTAATTGTTTACTTTTTAATTGAAATTGTTATAACTCTTTTAATTAATGTCACTTCTCAAAATTAATCATTATTTTTTCAATTGAACTTTAGAATAAACTAATTTTATTACCACTAAACTCTGATGAATAAGGGTCCTTACATTTTTCATATTCTACTATTATCATTTTTATATATTTTTAGTTACTTTTTAATTTTTTAGCATATTTTTTATTAAAATTTTATAATCCATATTAAAATTATTCTACTACTAAGTAGTTGCTATTATTATTTCCTTACATATTTGTAGTAACCACTTATCCAATACCGAAAAGAATAGATATTTATATATATGTATAATATTCAGATTTTATTTGTATGTAAATGATATTTAATTTATATATTGTTATTAGTATTGTTTGTATAGATTAAGGACATACTATTAGTATTGAATTTATTTGCAAGACTTTAAATTTATTTTAGGGACCAAATTGTAATACTTTAAAAGTTTTAGGGGCTAATTTATAAATACTAAAAATTAGCCTCTTAATATAAAAATACATATTTGAAACCCTAATTCACTCATTTTGGTCGAGCCACCTCTTTTAGAGTAAGAAAAGAGAGAAAGAAATGGGAGAGAAAGAGAAGAAGAAGAGGAAAGTTAGAATTTAAGCTTTAAGAGGTATATTATAACCCTTTCTTAGTTTCTTGGTGTTAATTTAGTTAATTCCTTTAAGTTTTTATTTTTGAAATATGTACAATTGAGGATTTGATGTGAATTTTGTAAGATATCGTGAGAATTGATGATAATTATGTAGATAACTTGAAAAATTATGATGAATTACAGAATTTCTTCTTGATAGTCTCTTGATCTAAAATTTTTATAAATTGTTGTGCTTTGATTCTGGTTTTGAATTTTGATTATATAAAATTAGACATGTCTAGAATCATTTGAGACTTTGAATCGATTGAAAATTTCAAAAATTAAATTTGTAGTGAATTTACCAAAATGACCCTAAAATTCTAAAAATTTCCTGTGTTAATAATATGATACAGTGACAAACAATTTTTGATCTACTGAATAATCTTCACAAATTACGAATTTATGAAATATAATAATTTTATATGTCTAATATGATATACTCAGAATTAAAATTTTAGATTAATGTGGTTAAATTATTATGAGTTTCTAAAAAGTGTTAGCTCATTGCAATATTTTATTAACAGATTTTTAAAGTTATAGAATAAAATAGTTTTAAAATACTTTTGGCAGTGATTTTGAAGTAAAATATTTATCATGGATTGAGATATGTGTCAAGAGTAATTCTGTGATAGTTTTATAATTTTTAAGTTAGTATATGATTTTATAAAATTAGGAGATTGAATACTGTTTAGTAAATATCTTGATCCTGTCAGGATAATAGTTTGGATTTAATGGTGTTTATGGAATAGATTGTGTAGAAATTATGATATAATATTCATACATAAGAAGGATATATGAGTCAAGAATAATATATATTCTGATTTTAGAGTAATTGGACATCATTTGATGTATAAGAAAATTTTGTTAAGTGTAAGTGGTTAGAATGACAGGTTTTGAGAAATCAAGTAATTAGACCAATTCGATGTGATAAGTGAAATATGTGTAATTTTGTAAGCTATTTAAGTGTTTTGTATGAATGTTGAGATTCATGAAAGGATTGATCTTCATTGATAGGTTAAGGAGATTTAAGCCTTGTAGCTGGAAGTGCTAAGATGTAAGTATACTAGACCTTTTGCTGAAATCACAATAAATATAGTAATTGTTATATATGTGGTTAGGAATATGTTTATGTTATGTCAAAGTATATTTTGATATGAAATGTGAAGACATGTGTTTATGAATGTGAGCATGGACATACATGACATATATGTATTTTTGAAAGTGAGCTTTCAAAATGAAATGTGTTTAACAAAGAGAGCTTTTGAAGTGTAATATGTTAATGAGAAACATTTTTTATTTTGAGGATGCTTGAACTTACTATTGACTTAGTAGGCATTTTATGTGATTTATGGAGCCTTTATGTGTGGCCTTTCCTTCGGGATTGGTATATGTTATGTGTTCCGTATGTAGAGAGGATCCTATTGGTACCTAAAGGAAGAGTGAGTCATCACATTCATGTGGTGGCATATTGGTGCATGTGAGAGGACTCACCGATGATCAGGGTGAGGGTTTGGCTTTTACCTTCGGGCATGAGCATTATATATGTGTAATTTAAAACCTCACTTGTACTATTCCTCTCATACGGTATATCACCTACGAGTGACATATGACTCCTTATATGATATGAAAGTCCTACTAAGTAGTAGTTGAGTGATAGTATTCCTATTATATATTTTGAAAGAATATGTAAGCGCTTACCTGACATGTGATTTGATAAGATTTTGATTTTGATTTATCACAGCATATTATACACATGCATTGTGTATATATATGTATCTATCTTTGATATATGAAAAACTAGTATACTTACTGAGTTTTATACTCATTACCGTTTATGGTGATTTCAGGTAAATAAGGTACATGTGTGCTTAGCGGATTTGGTAAGACTTCTGTTGTCTCTTGGATTCCCTAAGTTACTAGGTTGCTGAGTGTTTCATTTAGGGACACGTGGTTTAAGATATTTGATTTGTCCATATTGAATAAATACTTATGTGTTATTTTATTATGATGATTGTATTTGGTTTATGTTTCACCAAGTATGGTCATGGGTTGATTTTAAGTAAGAATTTGCAATGAATATATTTTGGGCTTCCGGTAACAAAGTTGCTACTGGTGACGTAGTAGAGTGTTAATCTTTGAAAAAACTCTACGTATCTCCGGTTTACTAATTGCCTCAATCATAATTCATTTGTTATAATTCTGAAAAATTGAAATGAATGTTTAAATATTGTCAATAAATATTTATGTTTATATTTTAAACATGAGACCAACCCGTAAACACGAATTTAGGAATATACTAGAAACAATAAGATTGTATGTGTGCTCATTATTGAATGAATGTAAGTTATGTCGTGTGTCAGATCTTTTGGGTCTGGAGCGTGACAATATTATTATTGTTTTATGTTTATCTGTTTGTAATTTAATAAAAAAAAGGTATAATATAAAATATGTATATGAATCTAAAAAGTTTGTTAACCGAAAAAAAATAGTTCTTTGGATCAACAAACTTTGAATTTATCTATTAGTAAGAATCAGTACTTGGGGGCCTCATTTTGGTTGGGCTTACTTGCGGAAGCCTGGGTCTTCTCTTTCTCTTAAGCTATAATAGAACCTGTGAAATACAAGCAAAGTTATCGTGATAATCTCATCGAGGTGGGTTCCAGCGAACACTTATCAATTCTTGAGTCAAAAAGGGTTTTTTTGTGAGAGACTGGTGAAAAGGTTAAGCTAAAATGCTTAAGAAAATAATGAAAAAAAATCATTTCTCTTCTGTATGTCTAGTTCTTTTATATTTTGGGCGTTCCTTTTGGTATCATCCTTACTTCTATGTCTTTATCTCCTTTTTATAATATTGATCTATGGAGAACTCTCTGGGTATCCTTCATCTGCCGTGCTTCTATCACACGCCAAATATCCTTCTGCATATCTTCGTCTGACATGCTTCTGACTGTGCTTCTGTTATACATATTAAAAATTATTGACCGAAAAAAATGGTTCTTTGGGCCAACGAATATTGAATTTATTTGTTAGTAAGAGTCAACACTTGGGGTTGGGCTTGCTTGCCAAAGCCTGGGTTTTCTTTTCCTTGCGGGTTACAACAGAACCTGTAAAATACAAGCGAAGCTATCGTGATGGTCTCGTCAGGGTGGGTTTTACCGAAGACTCTCTGATGCTTAAGTCAAAAATATATATTTTTTTGTGGGAGACTACTGAAAAGGTTAAGTTAAAATACTCAAGAAAATAATGGAAAAAAACTATTTTCTCTTCTGTATGTCTAGTTCTTTTGTGCTTTGGGCATTCTTTTTGGCATTATCCTTGCTTCTGTATCTTTCTCTCTTTTTTATAGTACTGATCTTTGGAGAATTTTCTGGGCATCCTTCCTCTGTTGTGCTTCTGTCACACGTTAAATATTCTTCTGTAGATATATGTTTGACATGTTTATGATTCTGCTTTGTCTATACTTCTGTCATACGCAAAATATTATTCTGTGGATCTTCTCCTGACAGGTCTCTGCTACACCAGGTATTTTTCTGACATACGCTAAACCTATTCTTGGCATATTCCTTATGCCTATTTTTGCCAGTAGATTTGGTTAAGTGTGAAGCTAAGTGAGATTTGCCCAGGTTGACTTTCTAGTAGTCTCTTTCTGTTTGGCTCAGCCGTGGTTCGAGGTCTCCTCAAAGAGCTAGTCTTCTAGTGACTCACTAGCTATACCTGGTTAGCCTGTTTAACAGACGGCCAACTTGGAGTCTGTTCTGTCTTAGTTCCCTCGTTGATCACGCAGTCATTGAGATAAGCCGATTTGGTTAGTGTGTGAAGGGTGGTTTTAGTCGTATGCTGGCCTGTCCTGTCAAGTAGGTGTTTCAGATTACCGATCAAGTCCTTCAGATTCGTACAGGCTCTCCGTTGTTTTAACCCTGCCAGGGCCTGGTCCGATGACTATTACCTTTGGCTTTGTTTTCGGAGTGGATTATCCTACAAATAGTGGTAGGCTTTGAGGAGGGCCGTCATTTAGAAAAATATCTGGCTAGGCCCTGGGGGGCTGGCTTCTTTTGAGCCTGGTGGCCCTAGGCCTAAAGATAATTTTATAGGGGAAACATAGGTCTGCCAGTTTCTAGTTTTAATTTATTCAAAATTGAAAACTCTATTTTGTCCCTGTCGATTTGGGTCATTTTTCTGATCCCTATTTACCTTGTTCACTTTCTTTTTCTGTCGTTTGTCCTCTGTCCGAGCTACTTCAAACGGGTTTCTAGAGGTGTTATGTTGTCCCAAGTGGTTGGCTATAGTGTTTTAGGATGTCAGAGCTAGTCAGCTAGGTGTGATGACGTTATGGCTATTTGACGTGTTACTACCACATAATGACGGCTTCTCCTAAACTTTCTCCAAGTAATAATGATGAATCTTCTCAAGCGTTATCCTTGATCCGTGTGAAAAGCTTTGTAAACAAGGAACTTGCCCCTAGCCGTTGATCTCTTTTTGACCATGTGGCTAAGGGTAGCTAAGATCCAAGAGAGTTATATATTTTCTATTTTTTAAGTGACGCTTAGTTAATCAAAATGATCTGAGTCGTTGATCTATTGGATCTGACGGCCTGGGTCACTGTTCTTCGAAGAGATGGGCATTTAATGCGTTTGGAAACCTGAGGCGTCATACCTCATTATCTTAATAAGTGTCTTTTCAATTTTCTGCTGATCCTATCCGTTCATTTGATCTTGACAGTCTCAATTGTTCAACTATTGTCTATAAATAGTCACCTTCGTATTCATTTGCCCCTTTATCCTGCATTTTTCTCTATTGCGGTCAAACTATTTTTCGGGTGCAAAGGCTTCTGCTTGGTTTATAGTTGCTGCTTTGTGGATCTTTTCTTTGATTTCTACGCATCGTTCCGGTGCGTTCTTTATTTCTTTTGCTTCTTTTTCTCTGTAGTTTCCCTTTCTTTAGTTTGTATTGTGGGTTTCTATTGGTTGGTGTTGCTTTTGTTTTCTGGTAGCTTTTGTAGTTTTTAGCCCATTTTCTAGATTTTTGTTATTGTTTTCTTACTCTGGTTGCTTCTGTATCTTCTCTTGATGTTTATTCCTTGTTTTTTTTTGTTTGCTGGATCTGGGTATGGTTGATTATTTCTGTCCTTGCCCTATAGCGTCTGTAGCCTTTAGGAAATAATCTTGTATTTTAATGGCATCTAGAGATAATTTAGATTTTTCAGCTGTAAACATGGTTAAGGATGAGGAAGAAATGACCACAGAGGTTCCACTGGTCAGGAGGACTAGTGGGGCTAGAAGCAGTAGAGGGACATCCACCTCAGCAGGTGATGTGCTCTCTTCTTCTGGATTAACCATTTCTGAGGCTAAGTCGGTCTCTATTATTAAGGGGGAGAGAAAAATGACCCAAAATATCCTGAAGGGGTTGGTGATGTGGAGGTGGTAAGGTTTAAGTTGGATACCAAATACCTTATGTCCTATTTGATCGATGCTGACCTGGTTGAAATTATAATTTCCTATAATAATCTTGAGTCGGTCACCCTTAGGCTACCTACTGAGGAAGATTATCTGAGCAGCCCTATCAATGGTGAGGTGGTCATCCGTGTAGAGTTCTTGAGACTAGGTCTCGGGTTTTCCATGCAGCGCTACTTCGTCAGGATGATGGCCTGCCTAGGAGTAGCTCCTTCCCAGCTAGGCGCTAGGAGCCAAAGAGGCTTTTATTATCTTTCCTTCCACGGCCTTCAAAACACAGTCCCTAGTGGTCCTACCTCAGTGAAAGACTGGAAGAGGGAGTGGTTCTTTACTAGAGGAGAGTGGGGTCAGAGGGTTCCCAAAAGAGATAAGAGAGAGTGAGTAGTCCCTACTGACATTTCTTTGGACGCAGGTCTATCTTTTTTGCACTCTATTCTTTTTGCTGCTCTGTTATGTTCGGTTGACATTTATAATTTTCTTGCAGTGACCTAGGCTATTAATGTTGAGGTATCCAAGCAAACACTTGATCAGATAACCGTCGCACTTTAGCACATTTGCTTATTCAGGATTTGTTGTCGCCGACCAGCCTCGTTAAATCAGGCCTTGTATCTTCTGTGCCGCGCAAACCTTGTGTCTGATGTAGGTTTCCTCATTTTCCTCTATCTTAGGCCAGTATTCTTTCATTTCCTCTGAAGCTCACACTGCATGCATTGTGTAGGAATGTCTGAACAAGGTGGTGGCAAAAGAAGAAAACAGAGTGTATTGAAGGTCCCTCAGCTTTAGGCGGTCGGGGTTCCTTGAACCCTAACAGTGTTATAGGGCTTTTGTTTAGCTTGAGCCGAGAGAGGGAGCTGTCCCGCGGGAGAAGGTCATTTGGCCATGCTGCTAGTAGGCGGGCCCTTTAACAAAGAGCTCAACTGTCTAGGAGAGAGAACAAGTTCAAAGCGGGTTTTTTGGGAGAAGACAAGCCTCAACACATACTCCCCCTCAAGCATAAAACCCTCATACTCCCCAAACTCAAGGCAAGGTGCGAGGTTCACTGACTTGGCCTTCAACATAAACAGTTTCATCTGGTGGAGCTGTTGGGGCATCCAGCTTCTGAAGATGAAAGGGGCCATCAGCCCGCGAAGGTCCTCCATTCTCGTGTCCTCTTCCGTACTGGTCCCAGAGGTGAGGAAGGACCTGGGTTTCATGCTCTCCGTGATGTAGGAGATGGAGAGATACTTGACCCCAGCCTGGGTGGGTCAGGTTTCTTCTCTGGACTCTGTCATAGGGTTCAATGCTGTAATGGGGTTCCTTCTGGATGTAAGTTTTCCACCCTCTTTTTTTATTCATCTGTTTGTGTTCATTTGTCCTGACCTTTCTTTATTTTGTGCAATTCGTTTATCTTCTCTCTCGGTTCCGAGCCAAGATGCTTGACTTTTGTAGCTTGAGCCCAAAGGGTTAAAAATGATCTTACTCAATCCAGAGACGAGACCTAGTAGGTAAAGAGAATTACCAAGCAAGAAAAGAGGACGATAGACGAGGCGGGCTCCAAGCTGGAGGAGATGATAACCTCCGTGTCGAGGCGGAGAGCAAGCTGTCAGAGCTTGAACACTAGAAGAGGCTAGTCGAAAAAAAGATGAACAACTTTCTGACCGCGACGGAGAGCCGTATCTCCGAGCTGACACGCAAAAATGAAGAGTTCGGCATACAGCTCGCGGTGATTTAGTGGTCTGCTAAACATGAAGAAAGCTTCAGCCAAGGAGCAATAGAAGGGTTCCGGAGCGTGATCGCCCTCTTCGAAGAGCACTACATAGAAATTGACTTTCAGTGGTTGTGAAACTTAGCCACTGAAGGCTCATACCATAAAGAGGAGACTTCTGAAGCCCGGGATGTCGAAGAGGCATTAATGACTATAAATTATTGGAAGGCTTGTTCGCATTCCTCTGTGCACTTATCTTTTTCCTTCTTCTTTATAGCCTAAAAGAAAGTGAAGCATTTATCCGTAACCTTGAAAATGAATCTGTTCAGGCTGCTATTCTTCTCATGAGTCGCTAGATCTCCTTCATCATGCTTGGGGATCTCATTTTCAAAATGGCTCGAACTTTATCTGGGTTGGCTTCTATCATTCTCTGACTTACCATGAAGCTTAAACATTTTTCAAACTTTACCCCAAAAGTATATATTTCTGGGTTCTGCTTCATTCATTTCTCTCTTAATATCACAAAACTATTAGAGATCAATTATACAAGGGTGTATGCATGTAAAACTGTGTTTATTATAAAAATGACATATCTCATACATATTTAACGCAACAGAACATTTAAAACATACAATAAACATATAAATATATATTAATCAAATTAATATATCAAAGGTAAAGTTAAGAAATCACCAATACCTGTAACGTTTTACACGTATATCTTTGAAGTCCGCTCAAAAATACACTCGTAGGCAATTCTAGTTACCAACTTAGTGAGCTTGGCAAACTAGAACAGCAGCTCCTTAATCCAACATGGGATTAACCCTTAACTCCAAAATGGCCGGTTGAAAATATTTTGCTATTTCTCTCCCACGGTTCAATGAAAATAAAAAGAGGCCATAATTGCTTCTTTAATATAAGAGCAAAACAAAAATTAGAAAGGAAAACAGCACTTGTTTTTCTTTTTCTCACCAATTCCCATTTCTAAAACACACACACACACACATATATATCTATTTTGTTTAAATAATATTATTAAATATAATATTAATATAATTTAGCCACTAAGAGCTAAAATAATAATAAAATAATATATTATATATATATAATGCATGGATCTATGCGAATTAATCGGATCTACCTACAGACCTACGTTAGTAAAAATAGATCAGGAATAATATATTTGAAAATATATTTGCATAATGGCACATCTTAGCAACCCATTGTAACTCTTGCAACTATATCATTATAAGCATATTTTGAGGTCTTTATCCTATTATAGACAATGTTCTAATTCTTGGGATATTTGCTAAATCTTAGCAGCGGTTTAAACTCCTTTAGACCGTATCTGAACTCCTTCAGATAATACAGAGTTTGTAGCGTAACAAGCATTAAACCATATTATTAAGAAATAATTAGCGATATAACAAAATAGACTCTGTATAGATATCAAATATTTATTCAAAAATGGGATGACACGTATACACAACCCTAATAAAAGCTTCCCTCGGATCAGCCACGCGATCCTCTGCCTTCATGGACTTGGCTATCATATCATCCACGTATTATTCTGTATTCATGTCGATCAGGTTTTTGAAGAGTTTATTCACCAGTCTTTGGTAGGCAGCTCCAACGTTATTTAATCTGAACGACATTACTTGATAGCAGTATGTCCCTTAGTGAGTGATAACTAATATTTTCTCCTAGCCGGGGGAAAATATCGGGATCTGATTATAGCCAGAGAAGGCGTCCATGAAGCTCAACAGCTCGTGCCTAACTGTAGTATCCACAAGTTGGTCGATCTTTGGGAGGGGAAAACTATCATTTGGACACGCCTTATTTAGATCAGTGAAGTTCATGCACATTCTCCATTTTTCATTGGCCTTCTTTACCATTACTACGTTGGCTAACCAATCAGGCTAGTGGACTTCCTTGATAAAACCCGATGCCAATAATTTCTTCACCTCTGCTGCTACAGCATCATTTCGCTTGTGGTTAAAGATTCTTCTTTTTTGCTTAATCAGTCAGAGCGTAGGGTTGATGGTCAACCTGTGGAAAGCCAGTTTAAGGTCGATTCTGAGCATGTCTTCATGGGTCCAAGCGAAGACGTCTGAGAATTTATGAATTATCATCATTGAGGTAACCGACTCCCTGCACATTCTCCTCAGTGAACATGATCGATACCTCCTGCTGCCACCTGAGTTTCTTGGCCAGATGAGTGTTGCACATAACTTGATGCGCTAGTACTTAGAGTAATTATCTCCTTGCTTATTTGAATCTCTTGCCAATATGGGTCTGTTAGAAATAATTGTGAAGGGGTTAGGATTTGACCCATCGGGCTGGTGAGCAGATATGAGGAGTTGTCTATCAGCTCGGAATTCTCCCAAATACCCATTCCTTATTAGTGTGTCCATTTGTTTCCTCAATTCTGAGCATTTCTTTGTGGCACATCTTGGTCTCTTATGCATGTCGCACCACTTCTTCGGATCTGCTCACCACTCTACCCCCTTCTGTTTAAAACTTTTATTTAGCAGACCCCTATTCTGAATTACTTCATAAATGTCGTCAAGTGGTACGGCTTGGGAAAGAAAATTTTCAACACAAGCTATCATTCCTTCTTCAACTGGGTGTTCACCATGGTCCATTGGGCTTCAAGGATGCTTGAGAAGGTTGCTCGGACAAAACCTGTTTGGCCTATGATCTCTCTAATTTTCGTGCCCATTGTTCGGCTCATTATTCCCTTAACTGTTCGGCATATTACGCCAGTTTGTAAAATTTCGCCTCTGCAAAGGTCGGTATCCGTGGTACGGCCTCTGGTATGTTTTAGGAGAGGATAGAGGTTCTTCCCTTCCACAGTATTTGTTATCTTCTCTTGTCCTGACGTGCCCCTTGGGCGGTTCGACAAGGGATTTCTTGGCCTTTTCCTCCTCTTCTATTGATATATACTTCGGCGTCTTATTATATACCACCGTATAATTTACAACGTTGCTTTTTGCTAGGTAATACAATAACTTGTTCAACCTCAGCCCCGCCTTGAGGGCGTCTAGGACGAAAAGTTGGTTGAAAGCTCCCAAGGATATCACCTTCTTGTGAAATCTCTAGATGAAATTCTTGAAGCTCTCACTTGGACCCTGCTTAACCTGTTTTAGTTACCTCGGGTCTTTACCTGCCTCGCATGAATCTCAAAAGTATTGTACAAGCTTCTAGTCAGCTCATAGTAGAAGGTGATACTATGTTGCTTGAGGCCTCTATACCAGAGTAGAGTGAGTCCCTCCAAGTTCATGTAAAAGAGTTTGCATATTTAGTGTTGTCTCAACCCAGCAATTGATAGCAAGTCGATAATCTAATTGATATAGTGGTTGGGTTAGTAACTCCCCTGTAAGTGGGCAGGTTTGGAAGCCGGAACCTACTTGGGAGCTCCGCGTCTTTCAGCTCATCCATGAGTGACGATCTCCTCTCATTCTGTATCTTCTTCATAGAAGGTTGATCTTTCTTCTCCTTCTCTGCCAAGAGGCTCTCCAGCTTTCCCTATAAATCTCAAACCTTGTCTTCAAGCCCGGCTCTCCATGTTGGTGTTGCCATTGTTCAGTAAACATCTATTTTCTCGCCGCCTGCTCGAAATCTCCAGTCTGTGTCTCTTTTCTCTTGGGGATTGCCTAAGCTTGGTTGCTTCGGCCAAGTCGTGCAAGGTCCCCGACTTATTCCTTAGATTTGTATGCTCTCGAATCTCCACCTAAGATTCCCTCCTGCCTCTATTTCCCACTTCCTTCCTTTCACTTTTGATCAAATCAGCCATCAGCTGTCTCAGTTCTTCTTTATCTTTTCTCAAGGTCCTCAACTCTGTCTGGATCTCGGGTAGCAGTGAGCTTTCTATCTGATGAAGAGGCCTATTTTTGTGGCCTCTATTTCTATTTAGGTTCTGGCTTCGTTCTCCAATGACAAGGTTTCTGCTGGTAGATGATTGTTCCGTCATAGCCACCCGTCGTCTTCTTAGACAAAGTTTTTTTGCTCTGATTCTCACAGATGGCACCAAAAATTATTGACCAGAAAAAATGGTTCTTCTGGCCAACGAGCTTTGAGTTTGTTTATTAGCAAGAATCAGCACTTGAGGCTTCGTTTTGGTTGAGCTTACTTGCAGAAGCCTGGGTCTTCTCTTCCTCGCGGGCTATGGCAGAACCTATAAAATACAAGCGAAGCTGTTATGATGTTCTCGTTGGGATGGATTCCGACGAAGACTCTCCGATACTTAAGTTAGAAAGAATTTTTTTGTGGGAGACTGGTAAAAAAATAAGTTAAAATGTTCAAGAAAATAATAGAAAAACCCTTTCTTTTCTGTATATCTAATTCTTCTGTGTTTTGGGCATTTTTTTTTGGCATCATCATTACTTCTGTGTCTTTCTCTTTTTTTTATGATACTGATCTTTGGAGGACTCTCTGGGTATCCTCTCTCTACTATGCTTCTGTCACACACCAAATAACCTTCTGCAGATCTTCATCTAATATGTTTCTGACTCTGCTTCTACTATACTTCTATCATACACAAAATATTCTTCTACAGATCTTCTCCTAACAGGCCTCTGCTAAACACCAAGTATCTTTCTAACATATGCTAAGCATATTCTTGGCATATTCCTTATGCCTGTTTTTACTGTGGATTTGGTTAAGTGTGAGGCTAAATGCGATATTCCTGAGTCAGCTTTCTAGTAGTCTCTTTCTGTTCAGCTCGATCGTGGTCCAACATTTTCTCAAAGAGTTGGTCTTCTGGTGACACTGGCTACACCTGGTCGGCCTGTTTGTGCAGATAGTCAATCTAGAGTCTATTCTGTTCTGGTTCCCTCATTGATCACGTAGTCGTTGAGATGAGCCGATCTGGTTAGTGTGCGAATGGCGGTTTTGACCGTATCCTAGCATGTTTTGCCGAGTAGGTGCTTCAGATTGCCGATCAGATTCTTCAGATCCGAGAAGGTTCTCCGCTATTTGGCACGATGGCTATTACCTTGAGCTTTATTTTTGGAGTGGGCTGTCTTGCAATGAGCGGTGGGCTCTGAGAAGGGCTATTCCTTAGAAAAATATATAACTGGACCTTTGAGAAGCTAACTTCTTTTAAACTTGAAAGCTCTAGGCTTAAAAGTAATTTTCTAAAATGAACAAAACCTTTTTTTTTAAAAAAAAAGGAATAGAAATTTTTTGTTTAGGTCCCGACATTCAAGTTTGCCTAAAGCCCCAAATTCCCTTTGAGCCTTGCCTAACATGGCTGAGGTGATTACACAAGTCCTTTAAGTTGCAAACTGCTTTTTGAATTGAGATAAAACAATGTAGGATCAGGTCAAAGTCGAATGAAATTGTTTAATTAAAAAAATAAAAATTTAACAAAAAATCCTTCGAATTGCAATGTATATTTTAAAGTGAGATAAAACAATGTAGGTCATTAGTCAAATCGGGTCAGAGTTGGCTAAATTTGTCCTATTATAAAAAAAAATTAACAAAAAAAATTAAAAATAATAGTAAAAGGATAATGGACTATTTTAAATAGGGAGATAACGGGTTATTATTGCTCGAATCATAAGGGGAAAACATGTATTTTCCCACTTAAATGAGTGCTTGGTTAAATATTTTTTCTAGTGTGAGTGAAATCTGCATGGTGAAATATTGTGTTTTTCCTCGTACAATTTTTTTTCTCTCTATAAAACGTTCAATTTCATTAATTATTTTGATTTTCAGCATTTGGGTGTAAATAAGTTCATCCCTTAAATATATGTATACATTGCAGGGTTTTATACATTATCATGTGAATTATAGTGTGTTTATATATATATATATATATATATATATATATTTAAACACATATATATTTAAACACATATTCTAGTTTAAGATTTACTAAGAATGAATTGTAACTATTATTTATTCTTGTTCAAAAAAAAAAAAAAAACCGTGACCAGTAAGTATATGTATTCGCATATTTTATTATTTTCTTCTTTCTTATATATTTATAGTTTAGTTTGCTTGCTTTCCTTGAATTTACTTCCTGTTGAGTTCGTTTTTTCATTGAAGATGACTCCAACTTACATGTGCTTGACGGCTGTAGAGTAATTTTATTGGTCAAAAGCAAATATGGGTCTAGTCTTTCTGCTCATATTTTTGGTCTTTCTTCGTTTGAAGATATGTGCTTGACTTGGCTTTGATTATAATCTAATGGTTATATCTCAGAGATATGGAATATGCATGCATGTGAGAAAGAGAGCTCCGTTATCCTTCATATATTTAATTTTAATAAAAAAACAGCAATACTGTTGTCGTTATTCCATCTGGGTTTCCATATTTTATCGCGGAAAGCATATTACAAATAGAGCATGCAACATGCATGTGAGAAAGGATGCAGCCGGGGCAACGGCAGTTCACTTTCAATTATTATTATTATTTTATTTTTGGAACTTTTAACACAGAGACCAAACTCATGATTAGTTGCTACCATCCCTCCAATTCTTTTTTAATGTATACTATAATTATTACAATATAAAGGATCGGAGACTCGAACCCTGACCTCTGGTCAGGGAATGCACTTAAAGGGGGGCTTGTCATTTTGACTAAGCCCCATGTGCTACCATCCCTCCTTTAAAATGTATGCATATAAATACTACTTCCATATTATCAATGACCACCATCTTCATTTGCAACATCGAGATGCCATTACTTAATATTGTTCTTCACATATCCTTGTCTTTTATAGTAATATTTTCTTTCCGATCTTTCTCTGAAAATCACATGCAATCGCTTGGCTGTTGAGCTGTTAGGTAATATATATAATTTAGCATGTGACTTCTTTTTTATTTAAAAAAATAAGGGGTTGGCTAGCATTCAAAGAGTTTTTTACTCTTACCTTTTCCAAGATTCGAACCCTGATGACTTGACATGACTTACATAAGGCCTGCCTTCAGGCCATGCCACTTGATCTTACCAATCTTCAATGACCGACTCTATTTTACTTTCAATTAAAATATGTTTCATCTCGCTCTCTCTCTTTTTATTTGTTATTTATTTTCTTGGCTTTATTAATCTTTTGTCTACTAAGACATATTAATTTCTTAAAAGTGGTGAGATCAAGTAATTAGCAAAAACCATACTCGCTACCTACTACCCGTTTCTTCACTTAACAATTAGTCAAACTTTTTTTTTAATCCAAATAATCCGTTGCCTCCTAAATCTTAAGCCAGTTCATTAATACTCAAACTGGTTGGGCTCAACTTGAGGCCAACCTTCAGCCTGATCAACAAGTCCAAAGTGGTTGGTTGAGCCTAAGACTAACTTGTGCCACCACCAAACTTACGTTAGATCAGTCTCTCCTTGACCCACAATCAAGGAATACTTGACCTACCACTGGGGAGTCATATCTCTAATGAGTTGATTACTGCTCCTAATTCAAATTTTCTAGTCATTGACAACCCTGTCAATGCTAAGTTTGAGATCACACGAAAACATCTCAAGAACTCAAATTAAGTAAAATACTTGTGTCTCCCTATGCCTGATGACTATTAACACTCTGAGAATAGTCCTCATCTAGAGAACACCATAGGCAAAGAAGTTATGTCACCTACCCCTTAAAACTAAAGAATTCGAGTTAGATAGGGCATGCCGCCCATGTTCCCCCAAGAAACACAGAACACAAGGCAATTGGCTAATAACTCTCATAATTTTGGACCACACACACGATCCTCAAACAATGAAGAACTCACGATGTGGGTTAACCGTCGGAGGGATCTATATAATGAAAGAGTATAACTCGTGTGCAGTAACAAATAAGTGAATTTTAAACATCTTAAAAATTACTTTTTCTCCATCATTACCAAAAATTTTAACTTAAGTATTAGATGGTCATTATTGAAAACAACCACCAATGCATACTTGATTGATCTTGTGATTGCAGCAATCAGGTCCAAATAATTAGGAGAGTTTAGGAAGAATATCGACAACTTAACTATATACCAATTAGCCATTTTCACAAAGATACAAATATCTCTTGATGAAGGGCTCCGAGTTTTGATTGAGAGCCAAAATTCACGATCAACACAATTGAACTTTTTGAGACTTAGGAAAAGACAATTAATATTGTATCACTCGCCACATGTTAATAATTAATACAATTCAAAATTTTGGATATAAATTAAGGAGCTGTTTGTTTGTTTGTTTTTTTTTGTTGTAAATTTGACTTAATTTAATTTATTCAATTATTTAAATTGTTTATTTTCTAACTTAATAAGAATTTTAAGTTAATTTTAACTTAATAAAAAAAAGTATTTTCTTAAACTTTCTGACTTAATGTAGAAAATGAGAATGATATAACAAATAATTTAACATTTATTTTCTAATATTAAACAAAATAAATAAAAATAAACAAATCAGTCAAATTCAGCCGTTCAACATTAAACTTTATTTAAAATTCGGTAAAAAAAAAAACACTACCAAAGTGAAGCTTACTTATTCAAAGCTTTAATTTATAGGTTAATCAATCCAAGTTTACCATTTGCTTGTTCCCAGAGAACCTCCTAAAGTGTATTGACATTTATGCATCAAATACAACCAGAAATTAACGTGACGTTTCTGTTCATGATATCCCCATAAAAAAAAAATTTAACTGTCTGAGTAAGTTTTTTTGAAAATAGTTGGCTGCTAAGGCCTGTACTATTATTTTCATGAAAGGATAGGGAAGGCCCCGAAATTTCCTTCGCATCATATACATGTATCAAATGATTCACCTTCAGCTTGGTGGATTACGCTACAGATTGTCAATTTCGTTGTTATCAATTTTTTTTCCATTAATAAAGGGTTAAATAATTAGAATAGAAGAAAATTCTAATACTATTATTTAGAAGGGGAATATAAATTTGCTACAGGGGATGTAATCCTCTGACCCATATCATTACTTAGGTAGTCTAGTCGAGAGCAAGGAGTGAGTGAGAGTTTGAATGCCAAAACTTAAGCCACCAGCTAGCTCTCGTAATAAATAAATAGACCTGACCCTGATCAGCTTCTACTTCTAGGGAGGCATTTTCGTTTACAGAGATCTCAGCCCTCGAGAGTCAAGATTGGGAAATAATAACAAATAAGGATGAAAGCTGAATGAGAATGGGGCTACCGTATCGTACGTTGACATTTAGGTGGTGGTTTGTTTCTCTTTCGTATGACTAACTGTAAGTCGTCGATGGATCGTTACTTGGAAACAATGTTGGAGAATATTAATGCCGATGCAGGTGCAGCACATGCTGATTGTTGGCTTGGCTGTTGGCTCTTGCTTTCCTTACACAAATTGCAATCATGAATTACTAAGTAGTGAATAGTGAATAGTAATAGACACAAAACAGCGTGCACGTGATGCATGGACTTGGTTGATACATTATATCTCTTTCTCCACGTATTCATTTACCGCTTAACTTTTCCCGAAAGAAGAAGAAAAACCAGAGAAAATGAAAACCTCCATTAACATCATCTGATAGGTACGTGGAGGTTGTTCCAACAACTCACAGATATTATTTCTCACTAACTTATTAAAATTATAATGAGACTCTTCATAATGTCTACTTTAGATATTTTACATTATTTTGTACTAATGTTTCTGTTTTATGTAAATATAGCGCAACACTTTTCAAATAGAGGATCCTAAATAATCTAAGAAAAATTATAAAATAAGTAAAAAGAAAGTACATATATGTCTTTTATATTAGCTTTATAAAAATTAATAAGGGTAGAATTATAAAATTAAAATACAAAATTTATATTTTAATAAGGGATAAGGATATTTTTATTCTATAAATTTGACATAATTTTCAATTTTATTCTACGAGTTTAAAAAAAATTCAATTTTGTTTTAATTCATTAAAAACTTTTCGTTAATCTTAACTAAAAATTTCATTTCATTGTATATTAATAAATTTACACTTAGTTATTATGTCAATTAAAAATAATTATGTGAGTACATTATATAATGTACACGTGTCAGTTATTAATAGGTTATTAAAAATAAAAAGATATGTGACACGTTTTAATAGGTTCAAAATTTTAATAAATCTTAAATTTTATTTCATATTAAAAAATAATTAAAATAAATAAAACTAAACAACTAAAATCGGCAATTGCCATCGTCGGCCACCACCAGTCGCCGTATTTCGATAGCAAAAATAGACAAAATTTATGTCATTGGATTATATTTTTTTATCTACACAATGGTGGAATCATTTTTATCAAAAGAAAACAAGAAGGTGGCCAAAACATAGATCGCAAATAAGGGGAGGGTGGCAACCACCACGCGCCATAGTGGAACGATGGGACAGTGGTGTGCATTGCCCCCACCGTTGGACAGATCGGCGATCGAAAATAGGGGGAGGGTAGCGACCATCGTGCGCCATAATGGAACGGTGGGGCAGTGGCATGCATCGCCCTCGCGTTGGATAGATCGGCGACCGATCTATCCAACGGTGGGGGCGGTGCAGGCCACCGCCCCATCGTTCCACTAAAAACGGTGGTGGCCACCGGCAACACCCCTACCGCTGGTCACGCTTCGAACAGCAGGGTAGTGGCGTGCACCGCCCCCACCATTGGATAGATCGATGGCCGATCTGTCCAATAGTAGGGGTGGTGCATGCCACTGCCCCGCCATTCGACGCACGATCGCTAGCCTGTGGTGGTTGTCGACGGCCACCACCGTTCGTCGTCGAACGGTGGTGCAGTGGCGTGCATCGCCCCTACCGTTAGGCAGATCGACGGTCGATTTGTTCAATGGTGGGGGCGTGCACCATTCGATGGCGAATGGCGGTAGCCGTCATCGTTCAGTGTTTCGTTTTCACTTTTTGCACATCTACGATACTCCGTTGATAAAAAAATCTTATCATTGCATAAATCACAAAAATTTGAGTCGAATCACAATTGGTCACCGGTGGCTAATCGGCTATTGACGATGGTGGCGGCGACTGCTCTTTTTTATTTATTTATTTATTTATTTTATTATTTAAGTAACAAATCAGTGATTGACAAGTGAATATTTTGTATAAGACTATCTTACTATTTACAAGTTATAATTATTTTGCCCCTTCAATGTTAAAATTAACGGAATCTTATTAATAGATTAAGACAAAATTAACTTTTTTAAAACTTGTATAATAAAATTAAAAATTATATCAAACTTGTAGGATAAAAATATCCTTATCCCTTTCAATTGAAAGGAACATAGCAATTTGATGCATTTAATGTAAATAGGTGTTATATAACTATCACTTCATGAAGACTAAAAAATTAATAATTATTTGATACATAGCAATTATTAATTCGTGCCACATTAATCAATCTAATATTATTCTATAAAAATATATATTAAAAAAAAATTTAAAAACTTAAAAATTGTCAATGCATCAGTATATATATATATTAGAAGTTTCAATATCACTTTTTTTTTATCAATAATGCTATGTTACATAGTTTGAATATAATCTTTGTATAACATTTTATATGTTCAATGTTAGTATTGTATAATTATCACATTAACAATAATTAAAAAGTTAATAATTACTTAACAAGTAGTAGTCATCAATTAGTAATATATCAATTAAAATATAAAATTTATATCTCAATTATTTAAATTTAACATTACTCTTTTTTTTTTTCAAAATGAAATGTGGTATGGCCCTTATCTTTGCGCATGTTGGAGAAATATAATATTTATTTAGAAATATTAAATTTCTCTTCAAATGTTTTTTATATTTAATGACCATAAATTTATTATACACAAAATGATGATATGAGAAGGAATTGACTGTATTATGTCCATTAAAACCCCCCGACTTGTTGTGCCTTTAATGCCTCACATAATATAATTACACGGAACTAATCTCCCCAAATTACATGTATTAGTGAATGTGTTCACGAGTACATTCTACTTTAAGATGAGAAATTTTCAAAAAGTTTTTATTTTCTGAAAGATGACGAATTTGCAATTGCTAATTAGATAATGGGATAGAAGTTTTGAAACGTTATCGAATTTTATTACAAGTGTAATATATTTATGTGACAACTTTATCAATTGAGTTTGATAACAATATCAAATTCTAAAATAGCTATGTTATACATTTTAAGTTGTATTCAATTTATGTTTTTATATTTTATTTAAATTATAACTCTATTATATTATCATATCATGATAAACTTATTACATTATCGCATCAAAATAAAGTTATCTCATAACTTCTTATTATGATAAATTTATTTGCATATAGATTAAACTCTATTAATATTAACATACTATGATTAAAACTCTACCATGTTACACTATAAAAAGGAATACATTACATGTTTTACAACTTATTTAGGAACACATTCGAAAAATAACGTGAGCAAATGTATTACACAATCATATAGAGTATTATCATCTTGGTTAGACGTACTCCCACATATCGCATGCTTGTATGATCATAAACTGACTTGAGTATCGAAGTATTTTTTTTTTTTGCAATAGAACGGTAATTTGAGACATCTTAAAAGGCTAAGACATAATTTCTAAAAATTTCTGAATTTGAAGCTTTTAGTGGACCCGACTGTGGGAAAAGAACACAACAACGTAACAAAAAGCCAACACTTAACCACTATTTCAAGATCAATCGAAACAAAGTTGGCAATGGAGGCCTTGCCCCCCATTTCCCTTCTCCCAATGACGACTTGGTGACTGTGCCAATGATCTTGACAAAAATTCTGAAAGATTAAAAGAATTATGGAAGGAAAATCAGAAGCTCCATAGTTGTTTAGAGACCTTGGAGGTAGGAGGAAGCCTCCTAATAGATTACGAGAAACTTCTATAGAGGGAGACTCTCGTTGGAAACCCTCAGCAATCTTTTAAGGACCTTGGAAGAAAAGAAACCATAGATCCACCTAAAGAGCCTAAGGTGAAGATAGCATCAAAACGGTCCACCAAAGAGGAGGAGCTTAAAGCCTCCATCCTGAGGAAGATAGGAGAATTGTACGAGAAAGGTCCCAAGGATAGAGTATTAATGATATATTTTCTCTGTTAAGAAAGGGCAACTAGAATCCTTTCACAAAAGAGATAAGAAAAGCTGAAAGACTAAAGAAATTCATACTGCCAAATTTCACTCTCTATGAAGGGTCAGGGGACTTTGAGGAACATTTCTTCCATTATAATTCAAAGATGATCATGCACAACGGCGACGAGATCCTCAAATGTATAGTCTTCCATTCCAGCCTTAAGGGAGTGGCCCAATATTGGTTCCAACGATTGAAAGATAACTCTATATCTTTATTCGATGACTAACCTCGGCCTTGATTACACAATACATCTTGAATAAGAAGAACAGAAAGAACATGTTAGACCTATTCCTCTTGAGATAAGTAGAGAATAAATCAATAAGAAACTTCCTGAATAAATTCAACAAAGAGTTGGGTGAGATTGGATGTTACAATTCAGAGATAACATCACAAGCCTATAGGAAAAAAAATAAGGCCAATCATTACTTACTATCAGTACTTAGTTTGGAAGAATTTTACATTTTTTAAACTATTGAACTAGAAATTAGAGCAATAGATTCGAGAGGAAGATGAAAAAGTCATAATAAAAAAAGAGACTTTAATGATCACAACGCTAAAGAAAGATGAAAGAAAGGACAAGCGAAAAAAAACTAACACAACCTTTCATCCTAATAAATACACCAACAAAACAAATTAGTTAAAATACAAGGATTTTAAAGTCTTCAAAAGACTAAGATCGATTTTGGCACTGGAAGACATTGTGCCTCCCACAACAAGTAAAGACATAATATGAATGCATGCAGATCCTTGAGGGGTCAGATAAATGCCCTTATAAAGAATGGATTTTAAGCTAAGTTTCGATTGGAATGACCTCAAGCGAACTAAGACCAAAGTCAACTTCAGAATCATATCCCAATAAAAGATGTTCTTTATTTGAATATACTTTTCAATTCGTTACGCATCATTTATACGCATTACTCAAATCCTTTCAAAAGATTTCAATTAAAAAAAAAAGGCCTCTCGAAAAGGTAATGTCCCACAGGCCACCTTTATAGGAAGTACCATATACTTTATTTCAAGGGTTATGTGTCATAGCCCATCTTTGGAAGCACCTAAAGGCTTCTAGAAAAGGTTATGTGCCCTAGGACACCTTTCTCGGAAGCACCAGAAAGTTCATTCTAAGGGTCGTATGCCCTAAGCCACATTTGGAAGAACCTAAAGGCTTCTTGGAAAGGTTATGCCACCTTTTTAGAAAGCACTGGATACTTTCTTTCAGGGTCGTATGCTCTAGGCCACCATTGGAAGTACCAACAGGCTTTTGAAAGAGTTATGTACGCTAGGCCACCTTTCTCAGAAGCACCAAAAACTTTATCCCAATGGTCGTGTACCCTAGGCCACATTTGAAAGTACTTAAAGGCTTCCCGAAAAGGTCTTGTGCCCTAGGCCACCTTTCTCGGAAGCTCCAAAAAGTTTTTTTCGAGGGTTGTGTGTCCTAGGTCACCCTTGAAAGTACTTACAGGCTTTTTGAAAATGTCGTATGCCCTACGCCACCTTTCCTGGATGCACCAAAAAGTTTCTTTTAAGGTTCATGTGCCATAAGCCACCTTTGGAAATATTTATAGGCTTCTTGAAAAGGTCGTGTGCTTGAGGTCACCCTTTTAGGAAGCACCAGATATTTTCTTCCAAGGGTCGTGTGCCCTAGGTCACCTTTCTTGGAAGCACCAAATTTTTTTTTCAAGGGTGGTGTATCCTAAGCCACCAATGGAAGCACCTACAAGGTTTTCAGAAAGGTCGTGTATCTTAAGCTACGTTTTTCGAAAGCATTAGAAAGTTTGTTCCAAGGGTCGTATGCCCTAAGCTATACTTGAAAGCATATTAAGGCTTCCTCCAGGTCGTGTTCCCTAGGTCACCATTTGAAGTACCTACGGGATTCCTAGAAAGATTGTGTGCCCAAGACCACCTTTGGAAGTGTAGGAGTATATTATGATATGAGTGTAAATACAATTTTAAATTTTTTTTAATACGCAGTGAAAGCATATATACATATTACACTTATTTAATACACTTAAACATATATATATCACATATATATTTATATGTATAATAATTATACTATATTAACAAATTGAAAGAACTTACGAAGATAAATATAGTTTTGTAATTTGTTGAGATCTAAGTGTAGAGCTCACAAGAAATATTACTCTTGAACAATTCTAGGCCAAAATCAAGGTGGGTATTTTAACTGTAGAATGGTAGCTTTTCAATTATGTAAGATTTGATTTCGGTTTTTAGGTTTTTCAAGGCTTAACACTTAAGCCAATTTTCTTTTAAACTCTTTTTTTTACAAGTTTAAGACTTATTTTAGAGTATTTTTCTCTCAAGTCACTAAGACACCAAAAAGAGAAGAAAAATGATAATATGAAGAACTCTCTTACTTTGTTTTTCACACTCTCAGTTCATGTATCTCATTAACCCATTTTTTATTTCATTTTTCAAATACCCAAAAGTCATCAAAATTCATTGTCTCACTAAACAAATTTGAAAAATTTATCATATATATTATTGTAATAAGGCTTAGGTGAAAAATTAATAAAAAAATATTTTTTTTTGTCTCCCACCTAAACTAAATGGCCAGCACATTAGTTCTTTTCTTTGACATAATGCATATCACATACATTATTTCATTTATTACATGACTTTTTATGAATTTTGTATTTTAACAATAAAAATGAGAGATAAAAATACATGAAACATGACAAATGTCTAAATGATTATCAAATAATCAATTAAATATTTATTTAATTAATAATTTAATAATATAAAATAATAAAGGAAAATTATGAAATACTAATTTGATTTTCAATTATACTTTGGCATGTGTCTAATTCTAACACTTAGAATTTGATACGTGTACTTCCCGAGAGGTGTTAATACTGAATCATACTTATTCGAAATTTATTTTTTCGGATCAAATTTTTTGACCCTATGCATTACCCTAGTACTCAACGAGCACATTTCATATTGGGAGAATCACTAAGTTCACACCTCTTTTGTCTTATTGAACATTTTCATAAGTTCGTGAACACTGCCCCACACACATGTTACAGATATAACAAAACGACGTGTAGAACCATACAAGTTGAGGTTAACCATATTCGTATAATCTTTTTGTCATTTATATTCTAAAAGAGTAGAGACATAGATATACTGCTAAGTCTCTATCCGCTTGACTTTAAACTTATATTTAGATTTGTATTTTAATAAACAATATTCATAAACTCCTTTGCGATAATATTTTACCTTATGAAAATATTTTGAGTAAATATTTTTGGCCAAAAGACTTTTTGAAATACAATCTCGAAACATCAGGATATACAGCCCAACCATATGAGCTGATAAATCCCATATCTACATACACCAAACTCCATGAGCATCAGACCATACCCAACGACGCCTAAAGGTTAGACCATAAAAGATTTCTGACATGTGTGGAATCTAAGTATAGTGAAACACTCACAATTCCACTATGGCGCTCAGGTCAAAAGACCACAAATACTACTCAACTTAAGAATACTATCCATTAACAGCTTTATGGAATATCTATTAGATGTTTTTATGAGTCCGTTTAATGTCAAGTCCTTACTTAACACTTGTATACCTATAAGAATTTTTACTAAGCTCACGGTTTATTAAGATTAACTATCCGATCATTCCAGATATAAATATACACCAGTCTTTTCGGTTTTAACAATTGACGCATATTTTAAACCCATGACTAGGAACCAATTTGGAGAATATACTACATGATGACATTTCTTAACACTATTTACAACTTCTTGTAATTATGTCACCACAATAAATATTTTCGAGTCTTTGTCCTAATTCATACTAGGTTTTAACTCTTAGAAATACTAATTCTTAGTATTGATGTAAATTGTATGAAAAGAACAAGATTAATACCATATAATAAAATAACAATTTATAGAAATGCATATTGTATAAATATAAATAAGGTTTATACAAAATTAAAATAGCATTTGAGCAATAACTCCAACAGAAAACACCTATCGGCTTCAAGAAAGGTCGTGTGCTAAAGGTCACTTTTTGTAGAAGCACCAAAAGCTTTCTTCCAAGGGTCGTGTGCTCTACGTCACCTTTGGATGCACTTAAAAGCTTCTTGAAAATGTTGTGTGCTCTAGGCCACCTTTCTTAGAAGCACCAGAAAAGTTCTTTCCAAGGATCGTGTATCCTAAGCCACCATTGGAAGCACCTACAAGCTTCTCAAAAAAGTCGTGTGCCTTAAGCTACTTTTCTCGGAAGCACCAGAAAGTTCCTTCCAATGGTCACATGCTCTAAGCCATAATTGGAAGTGTATTAAGGCTTCCTTATAAGTCGTGTGCCCTAGGTTACCCTTAGAAGTACCTATGGACTTCCCAGAGATGTCATATGCCCTAGGCCACCTTTTCTACATGCACAAGAAAGTTTCTTTCAAGAGACATATGCCCTAGACCACCCTTGGAAGCATATAAAGGCTTCTCAAAATGGTCATGTACCCTAGGCCATCATTGGCATATTGTGAAGTAACATTTCTATTAGGATTGCGATAATGTCTTTGGCTATAATTTATCATAGGAAGCAAGTAACACAGATCACGGAGCATATCTTCCTTTTTTGGCTCCTATTCTGGGGGAGAATAAAGCCTTCTAAGATAAAGCAAAGCCTTCCAAGATTTTACAAATTTAGGACTGTGAAAAGAAAATAGAACCTTCACAAAGATGAAACTAATAAATAGAAAAAAAGAAAAAGAGAAGTACATGATCACATGATAATATCTCGTGCATGGAAACGCTTTTTTTTTATACTATTTATGGACTAAAACATAAAAGGAAGGAAACATTGTTACTTCTAGAGCAATTTAAAGAAAATAGAAGGACCATGATGAAAATATCCTAACAAAGTTAAAAAAGAGTCGAAACACACCGTTCCACTTATTGACTCAGATCATATAGACACTAGTTATGGTTCTATGAATTCCCTCATCATACCAGAAGCACCGCCGAAGACACGTGTCGTGTGTGAACTAGGGAGTGAAGAAAAATTAGACTCTTATTTCTTTACTTGTGGAGAGACATCTATTTGGCCTATTAGTAAATAAGTCATGCTACCCACTTCACTTTGTCTTTTTAAAATGAGCCCGTGAAATTAAATAAGGTTTAAAAAAAGTAAAATTTTGAATTGGGTAAAATAATGAGAATTACTTTTTATCTAATTTATATATTTATATTTTATTTGGATTATAACTTTATCACATTATCACATCATAATATGCCTATCACATTATCACATCATGATAAAGTTATCTCATTATAATAAAAACCTTATCATGATAACTCTATCTGTATATGGATTAAACTTTATTAATATTAACGGACTATGATTAAAACTCTACTATGTTATATTAAAAAAGGCATGCATTACACGTTTTATAACTCATTCAAAAACATATTTGAAAACATTACGAGTAAATGCATTACAAAATCATATAGAGTATTATCCTTTGGATTATGAGCACTCTCACGCCCCACAAGCTTGTGTTGATCATACATTAACTTGAGAGTCGGAGTATTATTATTTTTTTATTGCAAGAAGACAGTGCTCATTTTTTTACGATACTTCGATACATCTTAAAGGATTAATACGTAATTTTTAAATTTTTTAAAATTTAAAGTTTTTAATATCATTTTATTATTTAATAATTATTTAATACATTATTATTATTTAAAATACTAATTTAAAACATGTAACAATATTCATTTCAAAATGGGAATGCAAAATGCAATTATTGTCGAATGTCGATGTTCGTGTTGACTATCCAGCAGCAAACCACCTACTTAATGGAGAAAGTCCCACTCAGCCCAAAAATTCTAGGCTACGTCCTTTGTGCAAGATTCATCTTGAACATTTCTCGACGGGCACCACCAAAATGAGCTTGATCAAAATTACAACTTGGCTTCTAAATTTTTGTACAAGTTCACTTCTCTCTTTGTTTCTCCATACTATTAATTATTTATCCCACCTTTCGCTTGTTTAAAATATTTTACAGAAAAGTAAATACATTATGAAATGATTAATATACCTTTAACTTCTAAATCTATTTTACATATATATCTAGGGTAATTGAACTCCCTTTCTTGTGTAAAAACCAGCCTGGTGATTGTCTAATTCAATTCATGCTTGCGTTTTATTATAAATATTTTGTTATCTTTTAATTTTTTTTACATGATTTAATAATTTTATTTGATAATATATAATTTAACAAATTTATCCTAAAAAATTTAAATTAAAGAATAAGAAATTAATATAAAGAGATTTGAACTATTGACCTCTAAAATAAAAAGTGAACCAAACTTATACTTCCAAGATAATACATACTAAAAATTTAATTTATATATATATATAGAAATTATTTTTATTATGAAAAGAATAAATGAACATTTTCAAACTGACAAGTGAATCTTCATCATTGAATATCAAATAATAAAATAAATTTCTATAAAAAAATTAAATTTAAATTATTAATTCATGAGAACTTATGAAAAAATAAAAATTGATTTGTAAACAAATAAAAAAATATTGACAATTATATTTAACTCATAAAAAATTAGTTTTCAATAATTGTTAAATAAAGAAAACAATTTCGATAAATAATATCAAATTCTTCTATTATCTCAAATGTGTTTTAATTATTACAAGTGTCAATAAAGAAAAAATTATTTTTAATAAAAAAGTAATTTTAAATAATAATTAATGAATGCTAATGGAAACTATTATAATTATTGTTGAACGATTATATTTGTTATTATTAATGCTTTTTCTTTTATTTTTTCAAAAATTAATTAAAAATAAGAAAAAAATTGAGAAGTGAATAATGGGTTTTCACAAAAACTCAAATTTTGTTTTATTAACTTATTTGAATTTAAGGTTAATTAAAACATTTTAAACTTATTTTGGGTACTAAAATTTATTTGATCTATTTTTAATTATCCATCTAATTTATTTATAAAGTATATATATTAATATTAGTTTTCTTAAAATATTATTTAAAATTAGATGTGGTCAAATAGCCAAAAAGTGAATTTTCATTTTCCATGCAAAAGATACACGTGTTGTTCATGAGTTAAAGTGTTGTTTGAAATTGAAATCATACAAACACATGACACATTCTATGACTTTGCTAAGCGTGTTGTTATGTTTAAGGGATTTGACCGTTTGTTTAGTTCTTGCATTTTTGTTGACTTATTTATTAATTTTTTATAATATTTAATAAATATAAAAATTATCAAATTTTCTTATTTTTTAAAGATAAGAAAAGAAAATTTAAACTCAGAACCTTTAATAAAATTAAAAATATTAAAAACTCTTTACCATATTTTATTTTAAAGATATTTTTAATATCCTAATGACGATGTGGTGGTAGTTGGGCTTCGTCAGCAATTTGCAAATTTTTTTTATTTTCTCACCTACTTCTCCCACTTCCGGTGTAATTTTATCAAAGTTCAAAAGCACTTCTTGTGTCAATACGGAGTTAGATACAGAAAAATATTGATAAGAATGGGAACGTAGGAAAAAAAAAAGAGAATAAATCCTTACTTTGTATAACAAAATTTTAGTTAAGTCAAACTTTGTCTAGAGAATGCTAATATGATCTAATTTTAGGTGATGATTGACCAAAATTTTCTAAATTGTTGCCAAGTTTACAATGTTAAGTTTACAGCAATATTTAACAATAATTTTTTGCGTTCTTTTTTTAATTAAAAAAATGTCTTAAATTAAGTGTTGAATGCCTAACAACCACCATACATTTTTCGGTTCAAAATGCTTTTACCGGACTATCAATTAAAAAATAATTATTTACATTTAAAGATTTAGATACGAGACGGTTAATTTTTTTTTATTTTATAAATTTTTTTTAATTCAAATAAAATATATTTTAAGTTGTACGTATTATTTTAAATAATTTTAATATTATAACTCAGGTGAAGTGTTTTTTAAATTGTAGGTATTGCTTTTAAAAATATCTTAATTGTATAATTTATAATATTAATAGTGTAATATTATTAATAAAATTTATAAAAAAAAATTAAAAGATAATTATTTGATACAAAACCTTAAGTAATTATAGAATCATATATTGATCAACTGTGACCCATTATAATTTAATTAATGTTATTGTTGTCTATGCATATCTATAAATATTCTTCAGAGTGATATTCAATCAATCCAATGGGCTGACTGTCAGGTTTTATGTTATTGTTTGACTAAACAAGTAGATTATTGGTGTTTCCTAACATTAAATAAATTACATATAATTGTTAACCTCTTTAATTATTTTATTATATTCAACTACTCCACAAACTTAAAAATGACGAACGATTGACACAATATATATATATATATATATATATACATCCTTTTAAGTTAAAAAAAGAGAGAGATAGAAAAAAAAAATCAAATAAACAAATTAAAAGCTACAATAACCTAATAATTAACTTCTGTATCTTTACCATACATTTCAAGAGTATATATGTTTGGTGCTCCGTATTTGGTGGAAAAGTATAGATGGTGTATGACTGTATTGGATGATAATACTGTTGTTGTGTAATAATATCTTTAATATTTTTTATTTAGTGTAATTTTATGTTTATGCAATTTTTTTAATTAACATATTAAATATATGGAAAATTTTAAATATATTAAATAGTTATATTGAATATTTTTAATTATAATTTTTTATATCATTTAATTATTTATATTATTAATTATCATAGTTAATTATAATTTGAATATTAATTTATTATTAGTATTGTTAGGCACTCATATCAGATTCCTAAAGTGCTTTTGTTTCGAGTCGGCTCATCTCTAATAATATCATTTCGGTGTTTGAATTCAATCACTAACTTAAGTGCCGATAGTCTAGTAAGGTTAAATTTTTTATATTAAAACTTGATATGAGCAAGGCTTACGATAGGATTAAGTGAAATTTTCTAATTTTTATGCTACAACCGTTGGGTTCTAATAAGAAATTGTAGAGTTTAATTGTAGGTGTCTTAATTCAACGAGGTATACTCTTTTGATTAATAGAGTTCTAACTATATGGTCCTTCCGTCTCACAGTTTACACTAAGGATGTCCTCTTTCACCCTATTTATTTTTATTATGTTTTGAGGGTCTCTCTTCTATGTTACAACAAATTGAATTAAAAAGGGACTTGTGTAGCTTTACATGCTCACATGTAAGTCCAAAGGTTAGTCATCTATTCTTAGTAGATGACTCTTTGATTTTTCCGTAGATCCACTTTTTCAAACTATGTAGCTTTTAAATGATTTCTAAAAATTTATCAATATTTTAGAAAATTAATTACATAAGTTATCACCTTTAGTCCTAATATTGATCCAACATTTCAATTGCAACTTTAAGGGTTGTTTGGTTTGGTTTAGATTTCTTTCCATGGGTTTTATTTGGGTCTCTTTTTTTATTTTTGGGATGCAGCATATATTAGTTTTCTTTAGTACATTATTGATAGGGTTTGGAAACGTGTACAGTTATGATATCGACTGAATGTTTTATTAGAGGTAGGGCAGTGCTAACCAAGGCTGCAGAGCAGGCAAGCTTAATTTATGCTATGCCTATTTTTCGATTCTAGATGCAGTTTGTAATTGATTAGATTCTTTTAGTAAGGTAGTTATAAGGATTTTGCTAAACTTTATTCGCTTTACTGGGATTTTCTTTCTTTATCAATGGATCATGAGGGCTAGAATTCAAAGATTTCAGACTTTTTACTCAACCTTTTTTGGCTAAGTAGTTGTTCGTCAAATTATATACACGTGAATTTAAACCGTAAGTGTACGAGTCGTAATCAAGTAATACAATGATAAATGAGTATTGTTCCATAAGGATTGGATCCTAAAATGTTAAATACTATGATGTTAAAAATTTAATTTTATCTAGATTACTTTAAAAGATAAGTTGGGTTGTAAAATTAACAATGTTTAAAACTAAATAATTTGGCAAACAAAGGATATAAGAGTTCTATGACAATATGTTATAGAGACTTGATTTTTCTTTATTGTTCCTATGCTTTTTATCACTAGTGATTAATAACTCATTTTATGCATTCATTAGTCAAGAGTGTATGATTAATCTCATTATCTCTTCCGAGTGTCGAATGAGACCCTATACATATACAAATAAGTTAATATCTCTATCTAACTCGTTATACAAACATGCACTAAGTTAACCTTATATGATTACCTTAGGTTTGTTAGTCTCCCAACTCAGCGAACTGAAAGTTATGCTTTTTATAACCAACATATGGATTAGACTCTCCCAAGTACATAACTCAAATTATTTAAAACATCTAATCCATCTCCCAATGAAATTAAAAGCATTAAGCACATAAAAAATATAAATAAATAATCATTAATCACATAACAACATCAACATATAGTATTCAATAGAGTTTTATCAAGCTCTAGAACATATAATCTAACTATCCATAGTAAAATACATAATGATATCAATCTAAATATTCACAAAAGTATTCATGTTTAAAATAGCACAAATCACAATTACAAACTTAAATTAAATGTAAATGAGATAGAGAGAAAGATGGAACTAGTTTGAGAGATGGTTGGAAGCTTTCAATCTTCAATAATACTCTTCAAATCTAAACTCTAATGTGCTTTTCACATTAAAAACTATTATTTCTCTCTCTATTTCGTGCCTCGCCAAATAAGACATTTAACTTCTATTTATAGGCCCTCTTAAAAATACCATTGAAAAATTAGGGTAAAATGACAATCACCAAAGTGTAGCGAGGTGGGGCCCACTTATTTCACCACTTGAGGTTGCAGTCTTAAGTTTTGGTCAAATTGGCGCTGCAACGGGGGTACTATTCACATAAACAGTACCACTGTAGCACCTTTGATATTTTTGCGCGTTTTTCTTGACTTTTCACCCTATATAGCTCCGTTAACTTGGAACTTAAAAATAACATTAGCGTACATTTAAAATTATATATTTTTATTTAAATTAAATAATTATCAAATTTAAAAAAGATATATTAGATGTATAAAATGCCTTATTAACAGGTTGACGCCGTCTATGAAAATAGAGCAAAATGTTATAAAAAAATATCAATAATATAAAACTAAGTAAGAAGGCCGCTAAGAGAAAGTGATGAGAGAGTGAGATTTAGATCAGAGTATTACACGAAACTCCAACTTTAAAAGTTGTAGTATGGAGGAGCGTGACCAGTGTAAGGTGATTTTGATCATCAGGGGAGGTCACAAGGCAGTCTGAAATGGATACAGTATCTATTGAAGAAACTATAATTGGCCCAAGAAAAAAAAGGAGACAATGAAAAAGGTGTTGGAGAACATTATGGATTTTCAACGAAGATTGGAGGGAATTGAGAGCCTTATGAATGCAATGATCGTCTAACGGGGCTAACTATAGAACTTAGGGTCCCTTCACCCATCAACGTGAGTGAGACAGGCTTGTGGTTCATTCAAAAAGAGAAACAAAAATGAATACAAGATGGAAAGTTAGATGAAGTACAAGAAAATATGCTTTAAAGTGAAAGGCCATGGAAAAGGTAAGAGTACTTACCACTAACCAAATCTTGGGTAGGTGATTCGAATAGAGCGAGGAGGCACATCTTAGAAAGGGAAGATGATGATGACTTGGATTAGTATGATGCCTAGTAATTTCTAAAGTGAAATAAAGAAGTAGAGGAGAAAGCGCGGTCAGAGATAGATCACGAGAAGAAGCCCTATAAGAGAAAATAAAAGGGCCAAAACGGAAGTGAGTAGAGCTTACGAAGGTAAGGGAATATTGAGAACAACTTCGTAAGATGAGAATGAGAGTGAGAGGAAGTCGCTACTCGCGAAGCATCTCAAAAACATTAAGCTGCTGACGACATTTAAAATGGTTAACATTGTGGTCTACAACAAGACCTTAAACCCTAACAACTATATAAATTAGGTAACTAATCTCTTTTTTATTGTTGGACTTGGGCAAAATCAAATGTATAGATCTTCTCATATAAAGTTAGAAGGGCAAACTCTTTTGTAATACTTAGAACTCAAGTATAAGAGTATCTTGTCGCATAACGAATTGACTGATAGGTTCGTGGAACATTTCTGAAAAGCCTGTGATCAAGCTAAAGATCTCAAACAACTAAGGAAGGTCCAACAGAAGCAATCCGAGATTTTGAAAAAGTTCATGAAAAGATTCTATATAGAGTTATGCAAGTCTAAGTTATCATATTAGAAGCATTGAAGAATGGTTTATAGTTGAACAAATTTTTCTATAGAATTATTTGTAAATTGTAAAACCTTTTTTTTTTCTTTTTGAACTATTTATTTGCCAAAATGTTTTCTTAAAAGTATGCTAGTAATTACGTTCTCGAATCTTAAGACAAAATTGACTGTTTCATTCTTTTTTTATGGATGAATCAAACACTCAAGTTAATTGTTGTTTTTTTCTTTGTTGATGCAACTTGAATAAATATTTTTTGCCGTCTGTATATATACAATTATTTTATCAACCATTAAAGTGTACGAACTCCACGTCACTCAATTATAGTCAATTACTTAAGATTATGACTCTTAACAGTATGTGTTTAACTTGCAAATGAAGCAATTAATTATTGCATAATTCTGACATAAACATAGTATCGTTATGTTTTGGTCAGCGTTAATATACAATGACAATAGTCAAAACAATCCAATGAATTTCTTTGCACCAAATTATGCCTTTCCCTTTTTCTTTTTCCATGTAAGATTAAGAATACCTAATTTTTCTTGTGATTAAGAAAGATGCAGAGAAAATGTTATGTCTTATTAAAAATAAAAAAGAAGAAGCTTGTTTATGGAGAAAATTATTACATTTATTTTTCTTTGACTGCTGGGTTTTTTGTTTTAGCAGAGACATCTTTCGATAGAAATGGCTGAAGCTCTAGTATGGATAGCGAAGGTTTCTCCTTTCTCTTCTTTCTTTTGTAGAGGCAGATGTTCATGCTTTCAGTTCTTAATTTTTAATATAGTTCATCTTTTTTTTTTTAAAAGAAATATGTTTATTGTATATAATGATAATTTTATATTTTGAAATCTTAATTGTAATCTTTAAAAACTTATTCGTGTGTATTTGCTTGATTCGATTGCTAATCAATAAATACGATGTGCCAAATGCATCGAAAAATAAAAATTAGTTAACTAATTATCAATTATATATCTAATCACGCAAGTAGAATCTTTTAAGTTCTTATTTAATAATTATGAAGCCCATTAATTAACTTTAACTTATTTAATGTTTGACTATAATGTCGTGTCGACAATTTCCGAAGATTTTTTTTTCCAACTCTTAAAAATTTAATTTCTATCAATTATTTATTAATTTAACTTCATTACTCAAAATTTGATTGTGTTTTAAAAAAGAGTTTAGCTAGTAACAGTCACAACTAACATAAAATATACTTATCACAATTGTATTTTATTTTTTTTATAAAATAAAAAAGTGATTGATATAAAAATTGTGACCGATTCTAAATAAGATTTCTTATAATTATCCTTTTCTAATACAATATTCACAAGCCCTTTTGTTATCAATAATATTATTTTTAATTAAAATACAAATTTTATATTTCCACTAATGTAATACTAATGTGTTTATTATTAATTAATATTATACAATTATTATATTAATAAAAAAATAAAAAATTAATAACTACTTAACAAATAATAATCAATGATTGATAACATGTCACGTCAATTCAAATACAAATTTTATAACATAATTATAAAATTACATCACTATTATTTTATTATCTATTCTCAAATTTATAATAAATATATATTTTATTTTTCTTAAAAATGGAGTATTAAAAGGTACCTAATTGATAACTATTGATATTATGATTTATTTTTTATGGTGTTCAATATTTACTTTTATTTATATAAAATAATTTATTCAGTCAATGAATTTATCTTTATTCAAATTGAAGTATGAGATTCGGTTCCTTAGGATTATCATGAGAGAATCGAATAAAATTAGTTTTAAAGATAAAATCGAATCGAATCAAATCAAATAAATATTTTTTTTTCAATTCAATCGATTCAATTTTTTAATTTTGAGACTTTTTCTTTTCCCTTTTTATTTAAATTTCATATTCTGCCCCAATCCCATGCAATCTCTTCTTTCTTCTCATAAACTAACACAAAATATATGTATGTTTAATATTCAAATTTACATTTTTAAAGTGTTGTTTATTACATAGTAAAAATCATAATTTAGTAAATGGCCCTTATAATTTTAATAAAAGCAAGTAAAGAGGAAAGTATATTGCATATTAATACTAGGGATTTAAGCACGAACATATATACATATGTAATCTTTTGGGCAACAAGCCAGCAACTATGAGATCGTAACAAGAAAAAATATCGACACGGGGCTATGGTTAAAATTCTCTATATAATTATTAATAACATAAAATTTTATAATTATTAATAAATAATGATTTAAAAAGGTTTAAAGTGAATAGCAACAATTCAACGAGAGACGGTGATGACGAAAAACACTAAGTGACAGATGGAGAGAGAGAAAATTATGAATAATTGAGAGAGAGAGAGAGAGAGAGAGAATCCTCCACGTAGTTCGATAAAGAGAGTGAAAATTGAGACTTAGAGATTAAAAATGCCTAAGAGTTGAGACTTGAGATTAAGGGACAATAAACGAGTAAGAGCTAAGAGAGTAGGGGGCAATATTGCAATTAGAGTTTCTTTTTATGTATATGAATTATTTGGCGTAGGCAAGCTCATTGAAATAATTTAGTTTGACCAATAATTTATTTACATGTGGCAGAATTTTTTTTTTTTGGTTAACTTATTTAAAATCAATTTTTGTAATTCGATTTCAATTTTCGATGAAATTGGATTGAAATCGAATCGAACGATATAGTTTTTATACATAAAAACTGAACGATTTTTTTCTTATTAAAAAAAAATGAATCAAACTGATAAGTTCAAATCAGTCCAAACTGAATTTTTCGATTTGCAATTTTTTATACCCTCCCTTACATGAGATAACAAACACCACTTAACATTGAATAGAGAATAGTCAGAATATTGTGGTTAAGGCGTGAAAATTAAAGTTCAAAATAGGCACCTGTAAAAGCATCACATGCATGCATCTATTTAAATATTCCCCGGAAAGTTTTATTAGGAAAGAAAATCTCAACCCATATTTGTTCTTCTTATATATATATATATATATATATATATATATATATATATATCATCAGCCATAAAAATAAATAAAATTATTGGATTCTAAAAAAGAAATAGTTGTTAGAACAGAAGTGTGAACGGAGAATTATGATAAAAAGCTAAATTCCTAATAATGAAAATTCACATTATGTATTTTTTATTGACTACTAACCGTTGACTTGATTAAGTTACTAAAATACCCTCACTTTATTATTATTATTATTTTCTTTTTATCACTTATTTTTTTTATATAAAAAAATTTGAACTCAAATCACCGTTTAAATAATACAAAACAACCCTCAATTACGACGTCATATTAATAAACGGCGACTGCAATGGCAGATAGGAAGATAATAATTTTAAAGAAAAAAAGAGAGAAGTGGGGGTAGGTGTGAGATTTGACCAAACCAACTTCGCACACATGACCATCCTCTCAATCTCAAAGACTCGTCCGCTCTTCATTTCCTCTTCCTTTCCTCTCTCTCTCTCTCTCTCTCAATATAAATTAACCTTCCTCCCATTCCTTTTCTCTCAGCTTGACGTTCCCTCCCACAGAGAACACCAAGCTACCACGCCCTAATCTCACTTACCTCTTCTGCTCTTTCCTTCATTTTTCTTTTTTTTTTTCTTTAAATTTTAATTTCTCCAATCAATAATTCATCTAATATGAATACTCTCTCCCCTCCGGCTCCCATTATCCGCCACCGGAATATTCGCCAACTCAACCGAGTTCAATGTATCTACAGATCCGATCCGGTCCACTTCCCAAACGGCGTCGGATTGAGCCGCACCGACTGGCAGAGCTCCTGCGCTATTTTATCCAGCAAGGTCGTTTCTCAAGAGCAACCTTCTGATAAAACTACCGACCATCTCGCCGCAGTCAACGGTCACAAGACTTCCATTGACCTCAATCTCGTCCCCATCTACCACAACGACAATAATACCGCTAACAACAAGCCTCAACTTCCGCCGCAGAAGCCGCTCACTATCACCGACCTCTCGCCGGCTCCGAAGCACGGCTCTCAGCTCCGTGTCTCTTACCAAGGCGTCCCCGGCGCATACTCGGAAGCTGCTGCCGGTAAAGCTTACCCGAACTGTGAAGCCATTCCTTGCGACCAGTTCGAAGTCGCTTTTCAGGCCGTCGAGCTCTGGATCGCCGACCGCGCTGTTTTACCGATTGAGAACTCGTTAGGTGGATCTATTCACCGGAACTACGACCTACTTCTGCGCCACCGGCTCCACATCGTCGGCGAAGTCCAGCTCCCCGTACACCACTGTCTCTTAGCCTTGCCAGGCGTGCGCAAAGAGTATCTCACGCGCGTCATTTCACATCCTCAAGCGCTCTCTCAGTGTGAGCACACTTTAACCAAACTCGGACTCAACATCACACGTGAGGCCGTTGACGACACTGCCGGAGCCGCCGAGTACATCGCGGCCAATAATCTCCGCGACACGGCCGCAATCGCGTCGGCACGCGCGGCCGAGTTGTACGGGATGCAGGTCTTGGCGGATGGGATTCAGGACGATTCTAGCAACGTCACGAGGTTCGTGATGCTGGCACGTGAGCCGATTATTCCGCGTACTGATCGGCCGTTCAAGACGAGTATTGTATTCGCTCACGATAAGGGGACGAGCGTTTTGTTCAAGGTGTTGTCGGCATTCGCGTTCAGGAACATAAGTTTGACGAAGATAGAATCACGGCCGCACAGGAACCGTCCGATCAGGTTGGTTGATGACGCGAATGTGGGGACGGCTAAGCACTTCGAGTACATGTTTTACGTGGATTTTGAGGCGTCGATGGCTGAGGTGAGAGCACAGAATGCATTGGCTGAGGTTCAGGAATTCACGTCGTTTTTGAGAGTGTTGGGGAGCTACCCGATGGACATGACCCCTTGGTGCCCATCTCAGGGAGATTAGAAAAACCCCAGAAAATAAAACTCAAAAAAAAAAAAAAACAGAAAATATAAAAATGTTTATTATTTTGCACAAAGAAAAATTTGTTTGGGAATTAAATTTTTAATTCACCAATGAATTTTCTTGGTGGGTAAATATTTTATTTCTAGTTGATGAAGTCCAGTTGAAATTTAAGGTTGTTACGTGTAAGAATGTGTATACCAATTCACACCCAATTGTTGTACTGATTCAGAACTTGAAGAAAGGTACTTGCAAGGCGATGAAACAAAGCTATTAACTTATTGTTTAATTTATTTATTTCATGTTTTAGGTATTGAATTTATTAGTTCTTTCTTTCTTTTTATTTCCGTTAGCTGTTTTGTTGCATTACTTGAATAATAAGAATAATTTGTTTTTTTTTTAAATAACAAAGAATAATTTATTGATGCTAGGGCCATAAGTATTTAGGTGCTCTGCCTTCTGTTCTCAGAGTAGAGCCCCACAGCCCATATGGGTATGGCTGACATTATTGCATTTAGTTGAAATTACATTTTGGGTTTAGCCGACGTTGTCTCTATTACTGAAGCTAATTGGGTATCCGTCACTTCAGGTACCAGTTCTGCTTCCTCAGCCACAAAATTATTTTCAAGTTGGTGTCGGAAAATACCTGCTTTCGGGGTATCATAAATTTTTTAGGTGGGCCACGTCTATATCTTTTTTTCTATTTTAGTTTAATTTGAACTTTGACAATGGGGTTAGAATCCATTGAGACCAACATAAATTAGATACTATAAGATGCATCTAAATCGAAGTTCTAGTTGGAATCAAATCTAAATACTTTGTGTCAAATTTATCTAAAAATATTACGAAGATGCATATGAATGATAACTTAGTAGTAAATAAGAAAAAAACTACTTTTGTTATCATTGCCATTCTCGTTCTTCAATTACTTGAAGTAAACCTCCAAATTTGTTTCCACAAGCATTTCATTTCCACCCCGTAAGGGTTCATCCAGTTCCAGCCTCCGTGGAACTATTCTACTCAGAAGTCATGATCAATAATTCAACATTTACATTCATTTTAATTTCTCTTCTGAAAACCAAATTTGTTAATCTTCATCTTGAATGAAAGTATAAAGAAAATTAAAAAATTATGAAAAAAAAAACACACAAAATTTTTCGTAGTTTGACAATTATTCATGGGCTAATAAAGAGTTATGATATATATATTAAAAATTAGTGATTCAAAATTAAAAATAAATTTTGATTTTAAATTGGAGACCAATAAAGAGTTTGCAAGAAATTTAGTACGTGAATGTTATGTAAAAAAGAAGTAAAATGAAAAGTTAAAAGTAAGGTATTATTCATGCGAGTATTATGATAATTTATGAATATTTTTTATTTTGGTTTAATTGATTTCTCTGAGTGGAATTTGAACTTTCAAAAGTAATGACACTTATGCTAATTAATTTTAGAATTTCTAAAGGAAAAATGTCTAGAAATAGCCGAATTTGTAAACAAAAAATTTATTTTAACCTAATAGTAAAATGGTGATCTTTGTTAACCAAACAAAATAATTTGGGACCGCTTTATCTTTAACATAAAATTTCTTTTTTTCTTAGAATTTCAGGGAGAAACCATTAAAATATTAAGAAATTGACCTAAAAACAAGTAGATTAATTGTTTTTTTTATGAAGTTGTAAAGATTGAAAGTTAAAATGTTGATTTGATCGATAGAAAAATAAGAAATGGATCAAAATTGGTGAGTTTTTATTTTTCTGATTTATTGATATTTTTTTGTTAGAATGTTGTTATTGTCCAAATAAATATGAAAAAATAGATTGAGAACAAATAATTTTGTGAATTAATCTACAAAAAAGTAAGAAAAATGGTGGAAAATGAAGAAAAATGAAGAAATCAAGGACAAAAATTAAGGAAGAAACTCAGAATTTCTCGCACCTCGTGCGAGGTGAGGGATGGGGCCTGGTGCCACACGTCGTGCCAGTTGGGCACGAGAAGGGCGCAAGGCCTGTACTTCAACTGTCTTCTTCGATTTTTTTGCTAATATTTTTTTATAATTTTTTAATTATTTTCAATTAAATTTACTAATTTCAACCTATTCTATTCTAAATTTACTAATTTTAACTAATTTTAAAGTGTGTTTTGAATCAAAATTTCAAATAACTTAAGGGTGAGAGATGCAAAACCCTTAAGGGATAAAATAGTTCGAAAATTAAGTGTGACTAGTAAAGTTCATGAATTTATTTTATTGCTAAAATAAAATTTTGCTTATAAAAAAGTGGCTATTTTTGGATATTTCCATTTCAAAGGTCATTGTAATCACTACATAAACCCTTGTAAACATCAATTAAATATCATCACACATAGACACCAAAAGAGATCAATTGTAAGACTGCAATCTCAAGACCAATTGTGTGCAATCTCTTGTAGTGGAAGAAAGAGATTCTTTGTGAGTTTTTTTTTTTTTTGTGAATTCTTATTCATTCAATAAAAAGAAGTAAGATCTTGATCTGTCTAGACGTAGGTAATTTTTAAATCACGTAAATTATTGTGTTCTTTCTTTTATCTTTTATTTTCAATTATTTGTTGCATTATTTATACTTATGTAAAGTGCTTCTGCCCTAATAGTATAAGACTCAAAATTCGTCACTTTTAGGTTTATTAATCGCAATGCAAGTAGGGATCATTTCTCAAGTGTTTATGATCATTCGTTGCTGCTCAATAGTGGCCTAAGGCTCCATGATTGAACTTCTGCACTAAGGCTAGCTTCTCATCCCATCTTTCATCTTATTGCTTTTAGCTAAAAAAATCTTATTTTTTTTAACATGAAAAAATAAAGAAGCCATTGCAATTGTCAAAAATACTAGGCCTACTAAAGGCACAAAAAATAGAAGAAAAGTTGTTGAGAATTGTTATAAAAAGGGTGCCACGATTTAATATTTGTACATGTTGTTAGTATAAAGATATCCTATAATAATTAGAATTCATATTCGAATTTTATCATATTCTAATTCGTGTATAATTGGATATAAGTATACTAAATATACTAATTTGCTGAGACAGAAATAAAGATATCAAATTACTATCAAGATAACTAGAAATTCCAACCAATAAGAATCCTAATGAACCTAAAAAAAAGATAAACTATTAAATAGTTATTTAATCATCATGTATTCTTTTTGTACTAAACTTAATATAAAAAGAAAGAAAATCTCACCTTAATTTTGATATCAACATATTTTATTAGTTAAACTAACTAATGTCAATAATTTGAATAAATCTTGAATACGTATATTTTATAATAATTATTTTATTAATATCTGATTAGTGAGTATTTTGATAATTGTTAAAAAGAAAAATAGTAAAAGAATAAATAATTCATATAAAATGGTAAATGTTGGTAGGAAATAAAAAAAATTTCAATCTAATAAAATAAACGCAGCGGAAATCAAATCGTTTTGTTTATAATTATATGTATATGAATAAAAGATCACCTTATTTTCTTGCAATGACAAATTTTGAATTGACTGATTGCAATCTTTTCTATTATCCTCAACCTTCAAAATCAAAGCGTGTGAGCATGTAGATCTTTCTTTAATCTCTAAAATCACCAATATCCAAATATAAGAGAAGCGTAATAATTAAAATCTTTTTTTACGTAAGAATACGTAGAAGAAAATTTTCTAATTATGGTTATTATAATTATTTACTACACCTTACCTCTCATAAATATAGAAATCTTCCTTGGGTATTTAAAATTAGATTAAGATTAAGAAATTAAAGTTTAATTAGAATTTGTACTAATAGAGGGATTGCAAGACCCATGAGCTTCCTAACTACAACTTAAAAAGCACAGTCCTAATCATCTCATGATACACCAATTTTTCTAAGTTAACCTCAGTCTATTCCACTAAAAGTCAAGAACTGTATTCTAATAACCCATGTTATTAAATAAAAACTCATTTAATTAAAAATTTATTTAAATTAAATCAGCCTTGGTCTTTAGACTAATAATAATCACTTAATTAACCTTCTAATTGATGTCTATAATTAAAATTAAGTCATAGAGAAAATATATTATCTCTTTAATCATTTATTTGCCCTTAAATCACTGAATGTTCTAATGATAATTTTTAATATATCTATATTTGTAAATAAATTTACAAATAAATATTATTATTCAATAACTAATTTTTTGAATAAATTGCGGCCACATATTCAAATGATTAAATATTGCAAATAGCTTACGTAAACATATTTATTATATTCAATCTTGTAAATATATGTTCCTATGACTTAAGAAATTATATCTCTAAGATATCGAAGTTTTGACTGTTTATATGGATCTCATTCTGTAATAACTCAAAAGATATAACGTATGAATGTAAGTTTATTATTTGTTCGGAATTAAGATCAATCAAGTTTATCAAAGTTTTTGTGAATTAAAATCTATGACATTTAATTAACTAGATCGAAATTCACAGTAGTCCCATTTAATGTAACACATACACTAATTTTTCTACTCGAAGTTTCTACTTTGATAATCAAGGTAAATCATGCACTATAAGAAACAGAAAAATTACAACTTTATATATTAAAATGCTATTTTCATTATTAACTATGAACTAAATTTAATTTATAAAAAATATGTGATCTATACCATTTATATTAACATCATAAGCCAAATACATAAATTACATATTTTATAAATATAAGTTCATTAATATATACTCAATCATATATATTTAATCATATGCATGAATAGACTTTTAATGATCAAATAAAATATTATTTTACATATTTTAAAAATAAAAAATAATATTACATGTTTAACAATAAAAAATTAAAAGAGAAAAAGTATCAATGACAGAGTATTTGGTGGATAATATAATGATTTGTAAATGGTTACACATGATGTGCAACTTGAGAATATTTTAGGGGCAGAAGATGAAATGCTATATGAGATTAATAATTGGGGCAGCAAAAAAAAAATTGAATTCAGCTCGTGCTTCCTTTAATATTAAAAAAATTAATTTTAGGCTTGTTCAATGCTCACCAACCAAGTGAGAGAGACAAGTTCAAAATTTTAAATTCGAGCTAAATTGTCGTAAGTCAAAAGCTTAATACCAAAGAAAGACGCAGCCTTTCCTGTTTAATAATTCTTGCTTTTCACCAAACATTTTTTCAATATTATTTTATATCGTAAGATTTAACTGAAATCAGAGAAAGCATAAAATTGCTTCAAAAAAAGAAAAAAAAAAAAGACATTTATCAAAAAGGCATCTTACATGTACATTTTTTCTTTTCAAAAGAAGAAAAGCACTAGAAGACATTTTTCATAAATACACTATCAGATTTTCTTTTTAAAAAATAAAATAAAACAAATACACTATCGGATTCACTGCAGTAATATGTACAAAATAAGATATTATTTTTTTTAGTAATGTTACCGTTAAAGATCATCCTTATAAGTTAAATTAATTTTCTATTATTAATTAATGTAAAACAATAATTCAACAATCTCTTTTTAACAAAATATCTACTGATGATAAGTAGCATTGGCTCTTTCATTTAACACATTAAATTTAATCACATTTTAAAATTTATAATCTAACTCTGATATTAAAATTAGAGGGTTGAGTCTATGATTCAAAAATTAAATTTAAAAGACTAACTTATTTAGTAAAATGACCTTTTTACTTAAAAACTAAATTATCTTCTCATCATTAATTATAAATGTGGGACAACAACTCAATAGTTATACTTTCTAAATGTTATATTAAATTTTTTTTATCATAAATTAATATATTAAGTAATTATTAAATTATAAAATAGAACAACTTTTAAAATTATCATTACACCATTTTACTATCTAATAATTATTTGAGATAAAAAATTTAAAATAACATAATATAGCATTATTATTATTATTATTTACTTTGTACTCCATTAGTATGTAAGAATTTTATTGGGACTTCGTAATGTTAAATCTTACAAAGTAATATTACTTTTTATTTTTCTCTCTTTTAATTTCTAGATATTACATCATGTATATATTTACGTAAAACCATTTCACTATTAAGTAGTGAATAGTGATGACGAAGAAATTAGAAGTAATTAAAAAGTGAAGATTAGTCTATAATAATAAAACAGAAAAAAGCAAATGAAAGGTGGGGTTTGGTGGTGAGCAGAGGCCGAAGGCGGTGGTAGGTAGGTAGGGAATAGAGATGAGATGATGGATGGTATCGTGGGTTTCTTCTTCTTCTTCTTCATAGTTATAATGACGCTTTCATCCCATATTTCTGATCGGTCATGCTTGTATATGCTTTGTCTTTGTCCCTGTCCCTACTTCCACTTCCTTGTTTTTCTTCCCCCCACGCTCAACTCCAGCCACCACAACCACCACCTCTAATCTAATTGTTGGGGTTTACTAATAATAATTCTTCATCTTTCACTTTACCAATTATTTGAATTATATGCCTATTTTCTTACTACTTGCTTGTTCATTTATAATATTATTTTTGACGTGTATTATTATTAAGTTTGAATACTAGGTCATATTATTATTGGAGAAAGAAAGTGAGATGGGAAAGTTTGGTAGAGGATGAATACTAGGTCTTATCGCTTATGCTGTCTAATTTTCAATCATCTTTTTTTTTTTTTTTTTTTAAAGGGAAAACTATTTAATTAACATTAATGTCAATGATCTGTTTACAATATCTTAGCAACCAAACAACATCTGGTCCCCAAAACATTGTTATTGCCGCCATATATTTTATCTTCGATACTCTGAGAACTTCGGATTGGGGGAGAGGAATCCCTTTCTCTCTCTCACCCTCACCCTCACCCTCACCTCTTAAAGCGGACAAAGTTTTACTCTATTTTTTTTTTACGTGGAATGCCAATTTTAGAGTAAAGTAAGTTATTAAAGGAAATTTTGTAGAGCTAAGTAGAGAGAAATGGCCTTTCTTTCTGAAACCCCAAAATATTATCATTGTGGCCATATATTCTATGTATATAAAAAAGCAAAACTTTTTCAAAAAAACCTTTCTATATATAAAAACAATTCAAAGGCAATCTAAAATAAATCCCAAGTTCAATTCATATTAAGAAAATAATGAACGAACGAACGAATGGTTCAATAACAAACGATGAATGGAATAGTATTAATAGTTATTTGAAAATTATTAATACTAAACATTATTTGAAAATTAATGTTAGGTAAAGTATTAATAGCTACAATAATTTAATTTCTAATTAGTGGAATTCTCACCAGCATTTACTATATCAAATATGGATACTAATTATTTTATTCCAAAAATGTAAATTAATGTAGCTATTAATACTTTACCTAAATTTAATTTTAAAATAAGTGATTAAGGGGTGAGAATCAAAGTTAGTTGAAGAGTTTTAACAATATCACATTGTTAATTAAGCGGTTAATTAAAATAATGCGTGTGTGAATCTATTAAAAAGAAAGTTATATATTTCTAGTGGTTAAAAGTCCGTTTGATACTGCCTATTTTTATTGTTAAAATATTTTTTTAGAGATAAAATTATTTTATTGTAGTGTTTGGCATAAATAAATAAAGTACATTTCAATTTAAAAAAACACTGCAAGTGTTTTCCAAGTAAAGAGCATTGGTGCGTACTTTATACAATTAACATTTTTAATATTTTCAAAGGGTAACATCTACAAAATTTTAATAAAATATTGTGATTTCAAATATATTATAGCAGATAATGGTGTATCAAGATCCTAGACCAGACTTGTTTAAGCCTTTTTCTATTCCTTATCTTATTGAGGATGCTCGTGTTGTTGATTTGTGTTTGTTGAATGAAGAATGGAATGAGCAGTTGATAAGAGAAACTTTATAGAAGAGGATGCAAATATGAATCTTGGTCTGCCTAGGCTGAATTCGAATCGAGATGATTGTATGTGTTGGCATTTCTAAGGGAAGGGACGGTACTCTGTCAAGAGTGGATACCGAGTAGCCATGGAGCTAAGAAGAAATAGACATGCATCAAGTGAGAGTGAGATGTTTGCTTGGTGGCAGTCATTTTGGCATATTCCTGCTCCGAGTAAAATAAAAAATCTTCTTCTGGAAGGTTTATAACAGTTGGCTGCCAACTGTGGATCAACTTAGAAAGAGGAATTGTGATGTGGCTGATGTATGCCCGGTGTGCCGTTGTAGTGGAGAATCTGTTATCCATTCCTTGTGGCAGTGTAAAATTGCTAAGTAGCTATATAAGTTATTGGAGGGGTTAGGTTCCATTGTGATGGCTGAAATCCGTGAGGTGGAAGGGGATTTTGGTGCAGTTGCTTTTCAATGGTTGAAGGGTCCACGCTCGAGCAAATGCGATGGGTAGTGGTAGGGTGTTGGGCTTTATGGCATAACAGAAATGGCTTCTTGCATGGCGGGACGAGGAGAGGAGCGACTGATTCAATGGGTTGGATTCAGAGCTTGGTGGAGGAGTATGACATATTAAAATTATAATATTAAATAAAGTTAATTATAATATTAAGTTTAAGATTAAACTTAAATATTTATAAATTAAATTTTTAAAAATTTTAAATTAGGTAAGATATTTTGAAATTAATATTTAAGGAGATAAGTATTATAAATTTATGTAGTTAATAAATTTTTACAATATTTTACTTGTGTGATTTTAGTTTGTTGAAACTAAATATAAATACCCATCTTTCTTATTTAGTTTTGCAAGCAAGTCAGTTAAGAATAAAGAGTTGATCAAGTATTTGATCAATTGTTGAGAGTTTAGAGTGTTAGAGAGTTGAGCAAATAATAAGCTCAATAAAGAATGTGTGAGTGTTGAGTTGTGAGTGTTGTGTTGTAAGTGAGAAAGAGTGAGAGTTTCTAAAATTTGTATTGTAAGTTTTGAGTTTGTTGTATTAATAAAAATGTTCCATTTGTACTCTATTATGCTCAATAATTGGTATCAAAGCCAAGTTGTTCGGGGCGTAGAACAGTAATCGAAGTATTGTTAATACGATTGTTGTTCAAATATATGGTACCAATATCAGAGTTTGGTGTAGTTGTATGAATAGTGTATGTCTAGGAAAGTTCTGTCAAAAGGGCTAATATTGCCTAAGGAGTTTGAATTTTAAGTGGGACCGTTGTGACCCCCCCAGTCTTTCCTGAAAACTTTCATGGTGTACAATTCATATAAACAAATACGTAGACACTGTTACTGTGGTGCTGGTGGAAGCGTTGTTAGGAGTAACAGTTGGACGGTCAGAGATTGACCTTAGTAGAGTTTTATTTGAGTTGTGAAGAGTTTAAAACTCTACAAGCTTGCAGTTTAAGATCAAGCTTGTCTAGCATTATTGAAGTCTTGCAGGCACAATGAGAGACCTTCAAGTAGTTTGAGGAATTAAAAAGTTCAACAACCAAAATTATAATACATGGGCAATGTTGATGAAGTCTTACCTTCAAGGCCAAGATCTTTGAGAGATCGTTGGCGAGAATGAAGTGAAGCAGCCAACAGACGAAGCCATTTTAAAGAAGTGGAAGGTAAAAACTGGTAAGGCTATGTTCGCCATTAAGACTACAGTTGAAGAATAAATGTTAGAGCACATAAACTGGTAAGCCTATGTTCGCCAAATAAAGCATGGGACACTTTTACATCACTCTTCTAAAAAAAAAACAACACGTGACTACAGCTTTTATAGAATGAAGCATTGTCAATTGCACAATGCAATATAACGATCAACCAATACTTTACAAAGGTAAAGTCCTTATGCTGTGAAATATCTGAGTTAGATCCTACTATTGCTATTGCTGAAATTAGGATGAAAAGAATTATCATCCTTTGTTTGAGTCCCAAGTATAGAAGTTTTGTTACTGTTGTACAAGGCTGGCTAACCCAACCATCTCTCATTGAATTTAAAAATTTGTTTGTTGATCAAGAAGCGATTGTCAAACAAATGGGTGAGGTCTTATTAAAAGGCGATGAAGAAGCATTCTATATCGATAAAAAGAAAGGTTAATTTAAATGACATACTGATGGAGGATCTAAAGAAGACGATGAAAAGATAAATAATCATCATCAAGAAGGCAGCTCACAGACAGTCCGATGGGTACAAAGACGAGCCTCTAAAGACCTATAGGGCCTCTATGGAGATGGGGACGGGGGTTCGAATCCTTGGGGGCACAGATAACTTGAGGAATTGTGTGTTGGGACGCCGATGGCTCTGAGGTGTCATCCAGCCAGTAGACTAAGGAGTTGTGGATCCTACACACTTTAACAAAAAGGTCGGCCTATTTGTAAGAGTATGTAGAGCCCACCTAACATCTTAGGTCTACTAGGGTATCAACTAGTGCACCACTCACACCCCTCGCAGGTTACCTACGCCCCCAACTAATGTCGAACCTAGGATCTCATCCCTTATAAGCCTTTAAGGTTCAATGGTTGTACCATCAGGTTGGCCAGCCCGATAGGTACAAAGATGAACCTGTAAAGGCCTATAAGGCCTCCATAGAGATAGAGGTGGGGGTTAGAATCCTTGGGGGCGCAAGTAACCTGAGCTGGTTGTGTGGGTATGCCGGTGGCTTTGAGGTGTCATTCAGTCGGTGGACTAAGGAGTTGGTAGGCCTTATACAGTTTAACAAGGTTCAATGGTTATACCCATCAAGTTGGCCAGCCTGATGGGTACAACCATCGGACCTTAAAGGCCTATAAGGGATGAGATCCTAGGTTCGACATTAGTTGGGGGCGTAGGTAACTTGCGAGGGGTGTGAGTGGTGCGAAAGTTGATACCTTGGTGGCAAGGTATTGAATGGGCCCTCGATTGGGTTTACCCCAAGTGTAGAATTTGGTAGCACCCACTAGGGAGTATACTTGATAACTATTTAAGAGAGGCAAAATGGTAATTCAATACTTTAATTATTTATTTGTTAAATAATAAAAAATTCATGAACTTGAATATTTAATCTTGGCGTTGATATCTTAATTTTGTGTTGTGAAATTTTTCTTTAAGTTTTGCTTCTCAAAATGTCTGCATTTTGGCATATAAAAGATTTTTTTTATAGCAACTATAGGGTATAGATAGTTGTTCCTAGCTGACTGTGAGCTTGGAGCTCGTATTGGCATATAAGTATCCAGTTAGGAATTGATATAGGATGGACTCATGAGGACTTTCAATAGACACCCTATGTAAGATGTCAACGGAGGGTCCTCTTGAGTTGAGAAGTATACGTGGTCTTTTAATCTGAGTGCCATGGTGGGTTTGTAAGTGATCTACCAGACTATTTAGGGCTCACTAACTCCTTGGTCCACCGACTGGATAATACCTCAGAGCCACCGGTGCACCTACACAACTAGCTCAGGTTACCTACGCCTCCAAAGATTTGAACCCCCGCCTTTATCTCTATAGAAGCCTTTAGAGGTTTGTCATTATACCTATTGGGCTGGCCAACCTAATGGGGGCATAGGTAACTTGCGAGGGGTGTGAGTGGTGCGCCAGTTGATACCCTGGTGGACCCAAGGTATTGAGTGGGCTCCACACACTCTTACAAATAGACAGACCTTTTTATTAGAGTGTATGGACCCACCTGTTGGGTGTTGTATCTTCAAGTGTGTGATTATACTAGTGTATACGTAATTTTAAAAATTACTATATGCGCAACGGAAACATGTTACATGATACACCTATTTTAACAATTACAACATATATCACATATATGTATAAGTATAACAATTATACAATTTATAAACATGATGAACAATTGTATCACATATATGAACAATTATAACAATTATACAAAATATATATGATGAATAATATTGTACTAAAAATATAATGTAAAGTAACTCACCTAATGAAGGTAGCTTTACAAATTCTTCAAGTCTTTCACCAATCCATGTGAAGAGCTCACCTTGAAGTATATGTTGAACAATTCTAGTCCATAACATTTGGTGGGATTATGGAGTTAGAATGGTAGCTTTAGAATTTTTCAGCAACTTGTATTCAACCTCTTTGAATACATATATTTGTTTCATAAATATGAATGTACTTTGGCCATTTATGGAAGGAGAAGAAGATGATCTTTTATTTTTGTTCTTGTTGGTAACACTTTACAAACACAACAATAATAAATTCTTTTTGTCATTGCTAAGTTATCCAAGTGTGTAAGATTAATCAAACTAGAAATTTTTTCACATACTTATCATTCAACTCCTTGAAAGAAAAACAAGACAAAGTATTTCTCTCTCTTTCCTCCTCTCTTGGTCGAGACCTTCACATTGTAAGAATGAATTCAATTCATTCAATTCTTGTTTTCTCAATTGATGGCCAAGCAAAATAAAGTGCTTTCCCCACCATCATTTTAGTTGGTCTCCCACTCAATTTTATTAACAATATGCCTAGGTCCCTCCACTTCCTTAATGCTTAAAAGAATAACAATAAATAAAGAAGTGTTCCTTTCATTAGCCAAAACATGGCCGGCCACTTCAATGAATCAAATTCATTTAATGGCTTATTTTAATACATGTAATATAAAGAAATCCTCCACCATTCATAATGGTCAAATATTAAATTCATTTAAACAAAATTAATGCAATAAATTATATAATAATATTTAGTTCATTAAAAGTATATAATAAATAAATCAAAAACTATTTTGATTATTTAATTAATATAATAAAATAAATCAAAAACTATTTTTGTATTATTTTATTAATATATCATGAAACAAAATGAAAGGCTTAGATCTTGTCATTTGTCACCATCCTATTGGTTAACAACTTTTGTTAACTAATTATATGATGTACTTAATAATTAAGTCTTGACAAATGTACAATCCGAGGGATCCCGAAACAATCGTTCTATTTTGCTGAAATTTATTGGATCAAACTATTCAATCCAATCCGTTACCCCAGTGCGCAACGAGTACACTTCATATTGTGAGACTCTCTAGGTCCACACCTAATTTGTCATATAGAGCTCCTCCATATGTCTGTGAACGATGCCCCACACACACGTTACGGATATTACAAATTAGAGTGTTAGACCATGCAAGTTGAGGTTATTGCATATTCATATAATCCTTCCATCATTTATATCCTTGAAGAGCAGAGATATAGATTATCACCGTCAAATCTCTTATTTGCTCAACCATGAACTCATCTCTAGATTTATATTTCATTAAACAATATCCACAAACACTTTTGTGATATTGTTTATTCCTTCGGAATATCTTTTCTGAGGTTTATGCTTGCAGTCTCAAGACTTTCTGAAATACAATCTCAGAGCATCAAGATATACAACTCACTCATATGAGCTGACAGATCCTATATCTACGCACACCGGACTCCATGAGCATCGGACCATACCCAGCGACACCCAGCGGTCAGACCATGAAAGGTTTCTGACATGTGTGGAACCAAAGCATGGTGGATCATTCACAAGTCCACTGTAGCGCTCAGGTCAAAGGACCACAAATACTACTCAACTCGGAAGACCTTCTATTGACGGCTTTATGAGATGTCTATTGGATGTCTTCGTGAGTCTGTTCAATATCCAATCCTTACTGAATACCTGCATCTCTATACGAGCTTCCTACTTAGCTCATGATTTGCTAAGACTAACCATCTGGACCATCCAGATATAGACATACACTAATCTATATTAATGGGTTCCACCGATAGACCCGCATCGATGAAATTAGATTAGAAAAATTATGTTTGAGAACATACTTGCATAATGACATTTCTTAGCACCATCTGTAACTCATTGCAGCTATGTTATTACTAATATATTCTCAGATCATTGTCCCATTTCAGACAAGGTTCTAACTCGTCAGGATTTTGCTAATTCTTATAAACTTACTAACTCTTAGTGTTTATAACTATTAGCGTTGCTAACTTTTAGCCCAAGTCTAAACTCCTTTAGACCAGATCCGAACTCATTCAAATCATACTATGTCTGAAACGTTACAAGCATCTTACCATTTAATAATAAATAATATTAATGATTTTATTAGAAATAATAATTGTATAAATACTATCACTATATATTTATACAAAATGGGATGGCATATAAGCACAAATCCCAACATCACCAACTCTTTGGTCCATCAGATGAATGACACTTCAGAGCCACCAGCATCCTAACACATAATTCCTCAAGTTACCTGCGCCTCTAAGGATTCGAACCCCCGCCTTCATCTCTATGAAACCCTTATAAGTTTTTAGAGGTTCATTCTTATACCCATCGAATGACATATAATTGTATGGTATACGTATAGGGTATAAAAGTTATATGACATCTAGGTATAGTATATACTGCTTACGTAAAAGTTACGCAACAGGATAAACTTGCACCTAGTGGGTACAAGTATCAGTTCGTTGGGTCTCATAAGAATTCAATGGGATACCAATTCTATGAACTTGAGGAGCGAAATGATCTTGAGTAAGAGTTTCTCATAAATCGTGGAGGTTATAGAAAGATTGGGCTTGATGAAGCCAATCAAAGTGAACATAAACCCGAGATGGAATCTCAAAATCAATTGAGCGGAATACCTTTAACACACCCTTCACGTAAATCTGAAAGGATGTACAGGCCACCTACTAGGTATGGTTAGATGCCTAAAGGTACACTTGAAGTTTTTTTAGTAGAAGGAAATGATCCTTTAACCTATGAGGATGCGATGTTAGACATTTACTTGAAAAAGTGGCAAGAAGCCACGAAATCCAAAATTGACTCAATTAATCACAATCAAGTATGGGACTTGGTTGAGCTTCTTCAAGAAATAGTTCCTATCAGTTGTAAATAGATTTACAAGTGGAAGCGTGGGTCTGATGGGAAGGTAGACACCTTCAAAACCTGATTGATTGCAAAAGGTTATTCTCAACGGTCTGGCATCAATTATGAGAAAACATTTGCACTAGTAGCGATGTTGAAGTAATCAAAGGTTATTCTCAGCAATAGCCAATACGAATTTTATTGGCTATTGCTGCATATTATGACTATGAGATATGACAGATGGATGTAAAAGCGACATTTTTAAATGGATATCTTGAGGAAGAGATATATATGGAACAACCTGAAAGTTTTGCATCCAGCCAATCCACAGGTCTAGTGTGCAAACTGAAAAAGTCGATTTATGGGCTTAAGCAGGCTTTCCAAAGTTAGAACCTTCATTTTGATGAGGTAATCAAAGGATCTGGTTTCATAAAAAATTATAAGGAACCATGTGTGTATAAAAAGGTCATTGAGAGCTTGGTTGTTTTTTAAATTCTCTATGTGGATGACATACTGATCATTGATAACAATATCGGTATGTTACAATCAGTTAAGAGTTATTTAAACAAAAACTTCTCCATAAAATACTTGGGAGAGGCTTCTTATATACTAGGTATAAAGCTTTATAGAGATAGAGCTAGGAAACTGATAGGACTCTCTCAATCATCATACATCGACAGTATCTTAGAAAGGTATAACTTTACTAACTGTAAGACAGCTAATGTACATTTTAGGCATGATATTCATCTTTTGAGGAGAATGTCTCTTCAGATGGAAGATGAAAGAGTTATAATGTCTAAGATGCCATATGCAACAGTTGTAGGCAGCTTGATGTATGCTATGATGTGCACGAAACCTGACATTAACCTGGCTGTAAGTGTTACTAGCCAGTATCAATCTAATTCAGGTGACAACCATTGGATGATGGTCAAACATGTCCTTAAATACCATAAGGGTACAAAGGACAAGTTTCTCATTTATGAAGAAAGTGATTTGCAGGTTAAGGAATACACATATTTAGACTTTCAGTCTGATCAAGATGATAAAAAGTCTATATCTGGATATGTATTTATCCTTAACGGTACTGCAGTGAGTTGGAAGAGCATCAAACATGGATCCAACAACAAAAGCGGAATATATTGTAGCCTCTGAGGCAGTAAAAGAAATAGTGTGGATACCCAAGTTTGTCGCTGAGCTCAGGATTGTCCCAAGTTCGATGGATCCTATCCCTTTATTCTGCAACAATAATGGAGCCATTGCACAAGCAAAAGAGCCAAGAGCACACAAGAAATTTAAGCATATAGAGAGGAAATACTACATAATTAGAGAAATCTTGGCTAGGGGAGATGTAATAATTTGTAGTGTTGACTTTGTAAATAATGTAGTGGACCCACTGACTAAGGCCTTAACTTCAAAGATGTTTGAGAAACACGTGGAGTTTATGGGTATAAGATACCACTATGAATGACACTAGAACAAGTGAGAGTTTGTTGGGATTTGTGCTCACGTGCCATCCCATTGTTTTATGAATATTTTATTTTATAATATTTATCCAGTTCATTATTTGTTAAATCGTAAATTACTGTTATTAAATGGTTCAATGCTTGTGACGCTATAGACACTATATGATCTGGAAAGGTTCAGATTTAGTCTAAAGAAGTTTAGATCAATACTAAAAGTTAGCATCACTGAAAAACTATAAATGCTAAAGAGTTAACATGTTATATTGATCAGTAAAGTCTAAGAGTTAGAATCTTATCTGTGACGATACAAAGACCTGAGAATACATTAGTAATAACATAGTTGCAAGAGTTGCAATAGGTGCTAAAAAATATTATTATGTAAGTCTATTATCAAATTATATGTTCCTGGTCTTAATTCACCGATGCAGGTCTGACGGTAAAATCCTTTTACATAGACCACTGTATACTATACCTAGATGGTCTAGATGATTGTTCTCAGCTGACCATGGGCTTACTGGAAGTTCGTATAGCATACAAGTGTTTAGTGAGGACGATATATAAAAGTTTAACCAGTGTATACTATACCTAGATGGTTGTTCTTAGCTAACCATAATCTTATTGAAAGTTTGTATAGGATACAGGTGTTTAGTGAGGACTAAATACTGAACAGACTCAACGATGACCCCAATAGAGATCCTGTAAAGCCGTCAATGGAAGGACATCTTGAGTTGAGTAGTATATGTGGTTCTTTAACCTGAGTACCACGGTGGACTTGTAAGTGATCTATCATACTTTGGTTCCATGCTTGTCACAGACCTTTCATGGTGTGACTGTTGTGTGTCATTGGGTATGATCTAATGCTTATAGAGTCCGATATGTACAGATATGGAATCCGTCAGCTCACATGGATGAGTTATATATCTGGATGCTCAGAGACTGTATCTTAGAAAGTCTTATAGCCATAAGCGACAAACTTAAGAAAAGAGTTTCCTACATGGTTAAGCAATATTATTAAAGTGCTTGCATATATTGTTTATTAAGATATGTGTTTGGAGATAAGTTCACGGATGAGCATATAGGAATTTAACGGTAGTGATCTATATCCCTACTCTTCTAGGATATGATTGGTGGAGGAATTATACGTATGCGCTATGACCTCAACTTTTATGATTTACTGCACTGCTTTGTAATATCCGTGACGTGTGCATAGAGCATCGATCTCAGACTCATTAAATAATTTTGGCCAGCCCGATGGGTACAACCATTGAACTTTAAAGGCCTATAATGGATGAGATCCCAAGTTCGACATTGATTGGGGGCGTAGGTAACCTGCAAGGGTATGAGTGGTGCACTAGTTAATACCTTGGTGGACCCAATGTGTTTGGTGGGCTCTACACACTCTTACAGGCACATGTAAGTTATCATAAGCTAAAAGTGATGATGAACAATGCAATGCCTAAAGGTCTACCTCAACTTGATGTGAGAGTGGATACAGTATGTGCGGGATGTCAGTACGACAAGGTACATAAACTACCATATGAGGAGTCAAAGTTTAGAGCTAAGGAGCCATTGGAGTTGGTTCACTCTAATGTGTTTGGACCTGTTAAACAGCCATCAATTAGTGGCATACGGTACATGGTGACATTTATTGATGACTTCTCGAGGTATGTATGGATTTTTTTTATGAAGAAAAAATCAAAAACGTTTTTAAAATTCAAGGAATTTAGAGAAATAACTGAAGGAAAAGTTAGAAGGAAGATTTATTGTCTTCGCACAGATAATGAAAGAGAATACACATCTGATGAGTTCTCACTATATATTTAAGAAAATAAGATATGACATTAGTTCACATGTACCAACACGCCACAACAAAATGGTGTTTCAGAAATAAATAATCGACATTTTACAGAGATTTGTAGAAGTATGTTGCACGCAAAAAATGTACCAGGAAGATTTTGGGCCAAAGGAATGAAGACTGCAGCTCACGTGATTAATAGGCTTCCTCAACCAAGGTTAGGGTTCATATCACCCTTTGAGAAGTTGTGGGATATGAAACCTATAGTGAGTTATTTTTGAGTATTTAGTTATATATGCTATGTGTTTGTGCCAAGTCACCTGAGAAACAAATTCGATAAAAAGACAATCTGGTGTATCTTTGTTAGATATGATAACCAACGCAAAGGATAAAAATGTTCTGACCTTACTAGTGGGCGGTGCTACATATCAAAGAATGCGGTGTTTGATGAAGTATCTTTATGGTGGTCGCCACAAAAATAAGAGCTTTTAGATTCAAGAGAAATAGAAGAATGACTACAATAAAAGATAGATGAGCAAATTGTTGAAATTCGATTGAGATAAGAAGAACTTGATGATGGAAATAATGATGACAACACCGAGCAAGAGACAACTCAAAATCCTTGGCAAATTGGCATCTATCAATAACCAACAACAGAGGCCAAATATGAAGGAGCAGAACTTACAACCCCTCAATCTCATCATCAAAGGTCAATAAGAATACGAAGGCTTAATCCTACATATGCTAATACAGCTGTGGCGAAAGAGAAAAATGTTAAGGAGCCTGAGACTTTTGAGGAAGCATCATAGAGCTCTGAATGGATTAAAGCTATGAAAAAAAGAAATCATAGCGTTGAAGCAAAATCAAACTTGGGATTTAGTACTAATGCCAAAGGACGTGAAAGCAATATCTTGTAAGTGGGTGTATAAGATCAAAAGACGTCCTAATGGATCGGTGGAGAGATATAAAGCTCGGTTGGCATCTCGAGGACTTTCTCAATAGTATAGACTAGACTATGATAAAACATTTAGTCCAGTAGCCAAGATCACCACAGTACGAGTTCTACTTGCACTAGCAGCTAGCAAAGGTTGGATATTATGGCAAATGGACGTAAAGAATGTTTTTCTACATGGAGAGTTAGGTCGAGAGATCTATATGATTCAACCAATGTGATTTGAAAGCAAATTTCATCCTGATTATGTGTGTAAATTGAGAAAGGCATTGTATGGATTAAAGTAAGCTCCAAGGGCGTGGTATGGTAAAATTAGAGAATTTCTAACACATTGTGGTTAATCTGTAGCACTAATTAATTCTAGCCTGTTCGTCAAAGCTAATGGAAAGAAACTTGCAATTGTGTTGGTATATATGGATGACTTAATTATCATTAGAAATGATAAAGAAAAGATTCGTCGAACAAGAGAGAATTTGGCGGTTGCTTCCAAATGAAAGAACTTGGACAACTTAAGTATTTTCTTGGGCTCGAAGTCACTTAGACAGTAGAAATTTTTTTTCTAAGACAACAAAAATATGCCAAAGATTTATTGCAGAAGTTTGGAATGCTAGAGTACAAGTCTATCTCAACACCGTTAGAAGCCAATGCCAAGTTGTACGGTCATGAAGGAAAGAATTTAGAAGATGGAACTATGTATCGATAACTGGTAGGAAGTCTCATCTATTTGACATTTACTCGACCAGACATTTCTTATGCAGTTGGAGTAATAAATTGATACATGCAAAATCCTAAAAAACCTCACTTAGAAGTAGTTTGACGAATATTGAGATATGTGAGAGGCATAATTGACTATGGTTTCTTCTATAAGAAAGACCAAGATTGTAAAATAGTTGGCTATTGTGATGCTGACTATGCTGGAGATCATGACACACGACGTTCGACCATTGGGTATTTTTTCAAGATTGGTTCAGGAATAGTCTCTTAGTCCAGTAAAAGGCAACCGACTGTATCATTGTCAACTATTGAAGCTGACTACAAAGCAGCAGCAATGGCAGCTCAAGAAAGTACATGGTTGATGGAGGATTTACATCAGCCAAGAAATTATAAAGTGTTAATATATTGTGATAATCAATCAGCAATCTGTTTGGCAGAAAATTTAGTTTTTCATGCAAGAACAAAATATATGGAGGTACATTATCACTTTATCCGGGAAAAAGTTCTACAAAAAGAAATTGAGTTGCTGTATGTTAAGATGAAGATCAAGTGGTTGATTTGTTCATAAAAAACTTGGGTGTTGATAAGTTTAAAAAGTTTTGAAGACAACTCAACGTGGTTAGAAAAACGGAAGTTAGTGTTGATGAGGAGTGTTAAAATTACAACACCAAATGAAGTTAATTACATTATCAAGTCTAAGATTAAACTCAAATATTTACAAGTTCAATTCTTGAAAATTTTAAATTAGGTAAAATATTTTAGAGTTAATAATTAAACAGATAAGTATTATAAACTTATGTGATTAATAAATTTTTATAATATTTTATTTATGTGATTTTGGTTTGTTGAAACTAAGTATAAATACTCCATTCTTTATTTAATTTTGTAAGCAAACAAGTTAAGAATAAAGAGTTGATTAAATATTTGATCAATTGTTGAGAGTTTAGAGTATTAGAGAATTGAACAAATAATAAATTCAACAAAAAATTTATGAGTGGTGTATTGTAAATAAAAAAAAATAAAATTTTTTAAAATTTATATTATAAATTATAAATTTATTATATTAATAAAAATATTTTATTTGTGCTCTATGCTCAATGTGATAGTATTAATGCCAACGTGAGAGCAGGTGGAGAAACTGATTGGGGGAAGTAAAGATTAAACACAAATGGGTGCCGCCGCAAGCAGATGGTTACGGAATGATGATTTGTAATAATGTCGGATTGGTCCGACTTTGCAGCAGGTGCAAAGTCGATAAGCTTTTGCGATTCAGTTGAAATGGTAGTGGCTGCGGCATGTGTAGAGGACCTCAATTTTGAAAATAACACAAAGTTGTCCACATATCATCCTTGAAAGTGATTCTTTACCAGTTACTACTATGTTGAACAAGATGGCGTCCCCGCTCTGTGAGATAGGTTTTCTGACTGATGATATTCGTATTTTATTAAGCTATTTTTCATCTTCCTCTTGTCAATATGTAAACAGAGAAGCTGATAAGGTGGCCCATGCTCTTGCTAGGCATGAGCTGAGCTTAGAGGAACCTGTTATTTAGCTCTCTGACTTTTCAAGTTATATTTCAGCTAGGGTAATTGATGATTCTTTTCAATAAATATCTTTTGTCTAAAAAAAAATCTATCCTAGTAAATTTATCAAAATATTTTTTTGTTATTTTATTTTTTTATTATTTTAGAATAGTATATTATAAATGACGTTGGAATAAGATGTGTAATTTTATTTTACTATTTATTATCTTATTTTATTTAATAATAATAATAATAATTGTCATCATGAAATTATTTTACTATATTTATTTACTACAATAATTAGTAAAAAAGTAAATAAATATTCTTATTAAATTTTAATTTAAAAATATTTATTATAGTTGAATAATAATTCATATAGATATTTTTAAAAATATAATATCTACAATAAGTTTTTTTAATCATAATAATGTCTATTTTAATAATTTATTAGTATTAAAGTACTTTTTTTTAAATTATATATCCAAATACTCTAACATCTCGAAGTATTTTAATTTTTTTATAATTAAAAAGTTAAATATTTTATTAAAAAAATATCATAAACAAAAACCTTTTTTTTTGGGTAGCATTCTCAAACTTACCTTAAGTGATTGATTAATAACTATGATGTAGAATTATTGTGTGGGTGTTAGAGCTATTATCAATCAATTTAAAAAGCTTGAACTCTGAACGTTCATCTGAAAAAAAATTTAAATGGTAGCTTTGTTTGCAAATTGCCTTGCAGTTGTGTAAAATAAAATGAACTTTCCTTGATGTATAAATTTTCAAATTTAAATAGATGAAATTTAATAGAAGCAGAATTAAGAGGGAAGCAGCAAATATCTAAAGTTTCAAATGCACAAGATTAATTTGCGATAATTCAATAATTAAGGAGCAAAAATAATCAATTTCTAAGAAACTTTATTTTTGGTCAATAATAATAGTTCCTCATTTCAGGCCAGCAATGTTAGCTACACCTACACATTTTAAAATATCAAATAATATACATTTCATATAAATTTGATGTCCATGTTTGGGCTGAGTAGGATTTTTAGGATCCAACATTGCTAAAAAGTGAGTAAGATTTGAACTCAAAACTTACTTCTATTGGGCCTCACAGGCCCATTTTTACCTTCAAATTGGCTTTATGTCTTCTTGTAGTTGTGCATACTTGCCTTGTGGCTCCAATTTACATGTCCAAGTAAAATTATAATTTTTTTTTTCCTCAACCATGAGTTCAAGTCCTACATGATGGGTAAATTTTCTCCTCAAAAAAAAAAAAGAAAGATAGAGGGTTAATGAATCTCGGATTGTGTCATAATAAATTACAACCTGAACCGACCCATAACTCTCGGCTAGGCCCATTCAGTAGTCGGCCCAGCCCATTTTGACCTACAAAATCCTTAGCCTCTTCTTCCTCTCTCACTCCCGTGCCTCTTTTCTCTCAGTTTACCAATCAAATTCATATGGACAGCTGATATTCGTCCATTGCATATACCGAATTTCCCATAATTGGTGAATGGCTTGGAGAGAGATTCTCCAAAAGGTAATAAAAAATTCATTTTCTCATTTTCTTTTTAATTCTTAATTGATGTTTCCTGTACTAAAGTTCATTCCTTTATGTGTTTTAAGTTCAAATTAATTCAGTTTTCATCTCGCTACGGCGATGATTTGCTTAAAAAATTAAAACACATGATTGTATTTATATATGAAACTGATTTGTAACTTGGTTTTGTAGGGTGCTTATACTAGAGCTTTAACTTCAAAATCATTAAATTATGGTCGGAGCTGGATTTGTAAACCTAATGGGGTTCCGGGAAAATCTATTTCTGCTTCATTTCAATGCATGCCAGGTAAGCAAACTGCCTCTGGATTTTTTTAAAAACTTTTGTTCACATGGTAATGAAAATATTTAACGAGTGTCATTCTTTTAGTGTTGAATTTTACACTTTGACCTAAACTGAATTACCCCGTGTCCCTAATTCATATGGTACTTGATAGAAGTAAAGATAGATTAGAGTTGCTTAAGGAGTACTCTTTAAGGGTGCTCGTTTGCCTTTCAGCTATCAATGTTCAGCATTCACGTTAACGGAGCCCCGTGCTGTCTGCTAAGCAACAATTTGCCTTTCAAAAAGTTTGAATACAAGCTTATTTTTCTTTACTAGGATTTCCTTCATTTAGTGCTGTTGCTGAAGTGTGATGCTTTTGAGTACATTCAAAACCAGATGTATGGAATTTGCATTGAAAGTATATGTACTTCTCCTGATTTATTGTTAATGTTCTTACTGTATTTTTTGATTCTGTTCCCAGAGTAATACTGTTTGTTGGGAATTACTGATCAATATTTAATTATTGATTAAGCTATCAACTGCTTACAATTCTTTATGCCCATTTAGCTTGGCCTACGGTGTGGAATTTAGTCTACAACAATAAGTTGTTGAAATTGTTTAGAGCGTTGAAAAAAATAAATAAATATTGAAGCGTACAAACATATATGGTTAATACTTCAGAATTTGATCCTGCAAAATTCCTCATTTATTTTTCAAATATTGTGTTGCAGAGTTATATGCTAGCTCATTTTTACAAGGGTCTTGTTATCTTGAAGTTCTGAGAAAAGTATCAATAATTCGGTAAGTTACATCTTTTCATCTGCTTCCTGTTATATGATCTTTACTTCTTGATTATTCCAAGATGGATAAGCTTATCTGGAACTTCTTCATTGTTGTTCCCATAAATGCACGTTTTCATCTGTCATGTTTGTGCAAAACACTTAAAAATCCTAACAAGTGCTTTGATTTTTATTCTTTCATAAAGCTAAGATAAGCAAACCCTTTTACTTATGGGAGGAACAACGTAATATTAAATTTATCCCCTTTTGGCTATTACTCATTCAAAAGATGAGACGACCCTTTTACTTATGGGAAGAGTAATGTAATATTAAATTTATCCCCTTTTGGCTATTACTCATTCAAATTGAGTTGGGACTTCTACTTGAAAAGTTGAATTATAAGTTGTACTCTTTGACTCTTGTCTGTGAAGGAAAACTGGCCTAGCTTCCATTTCTGATTTAACATCCGTGCTCTATTTGACGTAGATACAACAGCTAAAGAGAAATGTGGGGCCATCTATGATCATTGTAGGTTTTCCAAAGGCTTTATTTTTGGGGTTTAATATTAGGAAACTAGTTAAGGGTTGATATTGAAATTAAGAATTAAGTGGAGAAAACTTTATGCTGGTATTAAGAGAGAGGAATTTGCAATTTTGAATTTAGGTGGAAAATATTGGTTTAGTGGAGCAAAAGGCTTGGGATGAAATTTAGGGTGTAATAGACCTGTAGTACAACAGATAATTGGGGACTGTTAGCAACAATTGGAAGATGTTTGCTGGTTCTGTTTTTAGTTGTGCTTGAAATGGATTTAGGTTTGAAGGTTGTGGCAACAAATGAGGTCTTAGAAATGAAGAAGAAATCCTAGAGCCACGCGAAATAGGAAACCTTAAGACTCTCACTAAGGCCTTCTACAAGTTTCACCTAGAACCAGTAAATTATGTCTCACTAGTTTGGAAAAAGAAAAATATTTTTTTCTTTTCGCAAACTCTATTGTAATGTGTATCTGAGTTGTCTATATAAGACTTACTTCTTCCTCTTGACCTGAGAAGGAAATGACTGGTAATTATCAAATCCTTTGTAAACAATCCAGAAAAGAATGAGATGTACTAGACTCATAACAAAACAACTAAGACCTCATTTGTACAGACAATTGATAAATTATGTCTCCTAGCTTTTGATTCATATTGTAAATATACATAATCCTTATTCTGGTAGAAAAATTAGAGAAATACCACTGCTGATGAATTAAATTTTTGCTAGTCTCTCGCCATCTTCATCAGTCTGATTGTAATGTCTTTATGATTTTTCTGGTATTGCCTCAGGTTCAGCATATTAAATGCAAAATGGACACATTCAGGCATCTGCATCTTTTGTTTTAGATCATCATTGGATAAAATTAGAACCCATTATCTGCAGTTTGACTAAAGGCTCTTGTACAGATCATACATTTAGAAATTGAGATATTAATGTAATAAGACACCCTCATTCATTACAGTCTCCTCCAATTGGCTCTGGAGCCTCATTTGTGATCCCATCAGTGTTTTTGAATGGATAAGAAAGCTGCAATATTTGGATTTTGATTGTTACAATATTGATATGTATTTTGATGAGATATGTGACCGGACATGCATAACATTCACCATTCTCTTCCTTTGTCTGTGTGTGTTTAAAGAGATTGGCATATTTCGTATATCATTCCATTCCCCACTTGTTCTAAAAGCAGTGGCATAGTAGTCTCACGTGCTACAAACATAGTTTGATCCTTATCATGTCAAGCCATGTCAAAAGGTCCACAGACAGTAGGAGTGGAATCTTGAAATTTATCATCCTTTTGCTTGTGGGCTTCACATAATACATCTTTTAGTGCCATTTGACATTCATGGTTATGTTTATAGAATAGCACTTTTTCTTTTCTCTTTTTTTGTTTGGTAGATTAAAAATTCATGTAAATTTTTGACAAGACACCTTTTGTAGCAAAATTATTGTTAAATGGAATATGTACTGTGATTTAATTCCTTCCGAATACCTGAAGATTGTGTTATAATTTGTTACCTTGATATTAGAGTCAAATAATTGCTTCCTGATCTTATTTAGGTGCTTCCATGCGAGTCCAGAACTGTTGGCTAGAAGAAGAAATGAGGATTCATTTGGTCTTAAGACATCCAAGAGAGAAAGCAACAAAGGGAAATTTAGAAAAAGGGAAATTGGGAAACCGCCTGTTGAAGCTGCATATGTTCCTACAAAACCAAAAAAAACTACTAAGTCGTCACAGGATAAAACGATCGACATATTTGAAGGCATGACTATTGTTGAGCTTGCGAAGCAATCTGGTGAGTCAATAATTATGCTGCAGGATGTTCTTGTAAACGTTGGGGAAAAAGTTGATTCAGAGTTTGAACCTCTAAGCATTGACGTTGCAGAGCTGATTGCAATGGTATTTCCTCTTCTTGGATTCAAATAATTGTTTAGTGCTTTTCATACAACATCATACACCAAGCCTAGATTAATTTCTTTGTAGTCTGTTTGACTGTTTTGTTTGCCTGGGCTTTTAGCCCCTTTGTTTAGTGAAAAAAGAAAAAGAAAATTTATTCTTCATTCCACAAAAAAGAAAAAGACAGGATCTAATGTTATGCATGTGTTTGGAGTTGAATGGAGAAGCCTCAGTGTGAGTGATTTTGCAGGAAGTTGGTTTCAATGTAAGGAGGGTACAAACGAATGAAGGTATGGAAATTCTACCACGGCCTCCCGTTGTAACGGTCATGGGTCATGTTGACCACGGAAAAACTTCACTTTTAGATGCTCTACGCCAAACTTCAGTGGCAGCGAAGGAAGCTGGAGGCATAACTCAACATGTGGGTGCTTTTGTTGTTGGCATGTCGTCAGGGTCGTCAATCACATTCCTTGACACTCCTGGTCATGCTGCATTCAGTGCGATGCGAGCAAGGGGTGCAGCAGTCACTGATATAGTTGTGCTAGTTGTAGCTGCAGATGACGGGGTGATGCCACAAACTCTTGAGGCCATGGCCCATGCAAAAGCAGCTAACGTTCCAATTGTGGTTGCAATTAATAAATGTGATAAGCCAGCTGCAGATCCAGAGAGGGTAAAGAATCAGCTTAGTGCTGAGGGCTTGGAGCTAGAGGACTTGGGTGGGACAGTTCAGGTAGTTGAAGTTTCGGCTATGAAGAAAACTGGATTGGATGATTTGGAGACAGCTTTGCTTATTCAGGCTGAAATGATGGATTTAAAAGCATGTATTGATGGCCCTGCTCAAGCTTATGTGGTGGAGGCAAGGCTTGACAAGGGACGGGGTCCATTGGCTACTGCAATAGTAAAGGCAGGGACGTTGGCTTGTGGGCAGCATGTGGTTGTGGGCTGCCAGTGGGGAAGAACAAGAGCCATTAGGGATATGGTGGGGAAGTTGACAGATAAAGCAAGACCTGCAATGCCAGTTGAGATTGAAGGGCTGAAGGGGCTTCCCATGGCTGGTGATGATATTATTGTAGTAGATTCCGAGGAGCGAGCCAGAATGCTTAGTTCAGGGAGGAAAAGGAAATTTGAGAAAGACAGGCTAAGGAAGATCCATGAGGAAAGGACAGAAATTTTTGAACAATCTGAAGAGGTGCCTAAGAGGACAGAAATCCCAATAATTGTTAAAGCAGATGTGCAGGGCACTGTTCAAGCTGTCACAGATGCATTGAAAACTTTAAATAGTACCCAGGTATGACTTAATGTTATATCCATACATCTGACTTTATGGTGTTTTAATTTTCAGTTGGCAGAGTTGTAGTTATAACTTTGTGCTCTGATTGATGATCATTATTAGATTTTCTCAAAATTGTACAAGTAATCAATTATACATAGCATCTGTATTTTGAAACCTGGTTCTTGAGAACAATACACTACTTATAAATCCTTTCTGCCTTTCTAAGAAGAACTGCAGCTTATGCTAACCGAATTTATTTACTCTTTGCCCTTTTTTAAACTTTAGTTTGCTCACTGATTATTTATTGTGCACACCCTTTAACTCTGATACCAGGTTTTTGTGAATGTCGTCCATGTTGGTGTTGGGCCTATTTCCCAGTCTGATGTGGACTTAGCACAAGCCTGTGGGGCATGTATAGTTGGTTTCAACATAAAGACTCCGCCTCCTTCTGTCAGTCTGGCAGCTAATCAAGCTGGTACAAAGGTGCTTAAAAATCCCTCAATTTTGATTCTTCCTCTAATTCTCAAACAAGAAGTTAAACTAGGTAGCTTGAACATTTGTAACACCTTTCTGTACTTTTTTCTGGGTTGGATGTAGATAATGATTCACCGAGTGATCTATCATCTTCTGGAGGACTTCGGAAATTTGATGGTAGACAAGGCCCCTGGGACTTTTGAAACCAAGGTTGCTGGGGAGGCCGAGGTGCTAAATATCTTTGAGCTTAAAGGAAGGAGCAAGGCCAAGGGTGATGATGTGAAGATTGCTGGTTGCCGGGTTATTGATGGTTGTGTCTCCAAGTCATCAACCATGCGGCTCCTGAGAAGTGGAGAAGTTATGTATGAAGGACCTTGCATTTCCCTTAAGCGGGAGAAGCAGGATGTTGAGACAGTGGCAAGGGGGAATGAGTGCGGACTTGTGATCCATGATTGGGATGATTTCCAGGTTGGAGACATCATTCAGTGCTTGGAGCAAGTTCTTAGAAAGCCGAAGTTCATATCATCAGAGAGTGGAGCTGTTCGTATTGAATGCTGAGAAAATTTTGTTAGAAATATCTTGTAGGATTTGTTGAATTGGTCCTATTGTCTGATTATATCAAAGATTAATGTCACTTATTGGCGACACTTGAGAGTTGCTGCAGCCCAAAGGGCACATTACTTAATTTTTGGAAGCTAGGGAACAATGACCTTGACAGTCACACCCCTATGGTTAAATAGAAGTCAAATTCATTTTTGATGCTAGTCAATTTTGGGAGATCAAACGGAACACTTATTTTACTACTCGTTTTTGATTTTATTGTACAATGGAGGAATTTCCACATTGTTGAACTAAAATAATTGTAAAGGTATCTATGTATTGTCTTGAACCATGTGAAGCATTTGATGGTCATAATTTGGACTGCCATCATTGATGTTTTCTATTTCTTTTGGCTGTGGAAACTGAACTGATCTATAATGCTAGATGGTAAAGATCACCACCATGCCACGGGTTTTAAGTTTCAAGTATATTTATGTATTATGTACGAGTGACACAGCCCTAAGAAAGAAATATAATCGCATGCATGTCTGTTGACAAGTTATAATACATAGATAATTGAACTTTTAGGTTTTTTTTTTTGGAACGAATTGAATGGTAGTTACTAAGACCATGATTGTGATGTGAAAATAAATGTGAAAAAGATTGTAAGGTTCTGCATATGATTCCGAAGTCTAGCAATAGTTTAAAATGATATTTACTGGAAAAGAAAGACCACTGTGTCTTTTTAAGGGAGACCAAAAAGCACGAGTGCAATAAGAAAGTGAAGCTGGTGCCATAAGAATTTCAAAAAGCACTTGTATATTGCAAAATTGTCACTTCATTGCATTGAATTTGGAACTTGTGGGCGTATACCGTATTCAACATAGCATGAGCCGATCCTGACAAAAAGCCTAAAGCTAAAGAAATTTTTTAATCATAGGAGAGTACAAAAGGCGTTTTTTTTTTTCTTTCTTTCATTAAAAGGAAATATTTCATTGCAGACTAGGCTGGAAGCACTCCAACCAAACATTTACATAATGAGATTTTAGAGTAAATTTAGCTTACTTATAAGCCATAACATTTTGAGACCTAGGTAAATACTTCATTAAGACTTGGTCTCTGCCTTTGATAAGATAGGGGATATTTTGGATTATCCAATTAATTTCTTTTAATGACTTGAGCTTTCCATTAAACAACTCTACAACATTCTTAGCATCAGATTCTATCATAAAGCTATTGCTAAAACCATATCCTCTGCCATTTGGAGGCCAAATTGCATGGCTCTTGCTTCTGTCATCTCAACTTCAGAAATGAAGTTGAGGCAAGATGTAGCCATCATTCTGAATTTTCCTTCGTCTCGTAAGACAGCCCCCAATCTAGACTGGTTGTTCCTCACATCCAATGTTGCATCCACTCCAATCTTATACCACCTTCTTGGACACACACTTGTTATCACCACCGCTCCTGTGTCCTGAGAGTTGGGGAGTTGAGCTGCTACATCATTGTTTGTCCCATTTTTAGTCGAAGCCTGCTTGTTGATCAAGAAGTTGGATTCAAGAAAGCCTCTGCTCTTGCAACAACATGTTTTGGATTTGACATGATTCCTTTCATTACAAAACTATTTCTAGACTTCTAAATTGTCGCATCAGAACTCTTGCAATATCCTCCTTGTTAGTTGTAGAGACAATATACTATATGAAACTTCCAAGGTCCCTCTCTTGCAACCCTTTAATAGCTTCTGCAAAAAAAAAAAAAAAAAAGAGGACTTCCAGATCTTCTTAGCCATTTTCCAGGAAATCGATGCATGAAAATCATTTTCTTCTTCCTTGCAACAGCTTGGACATATGGGATTGCTGAGCACTTTCTTGCTGACTAAAGATGCTCTTGTTGGAAGCAGGTTGGATAAGGCTCTCCAAGCAAAAACTTTGACCTTTTGAGACACCAATAAGTTCCATATGCGATTCCAAAATTTCTCGGTCTTCTCTAAGGGCTCTGGCCTTTATGAGAATTTATTTTTAAGAGCATAATAACTACTCTTTACTGAATAATGCCCTCTTTTGTCATAATGCCAACACATTATATCATCAACTTTAGTTAATGGCAACGAAATGTTTTGGATGCAACCTGCACCTAGATCCCAAAAATGCTGTTGAATCAGATCTCTCCTCTACTTGTTATTCTCATCAATTAGCAGTTCTACCATGGAGGTGGCTGGAATTGTTTGCGGTGTCACTGGTTTCATGGTAAAGGTTTTAGGAATCCAATTATCATTATAGATTTATACATTCTTTCCATCACCAATCAACCATCTTATGCCCTCCTGTAACAAATTCCTCCCACACAGAATGCTCCTCCATATGTATAGGGGATTGTAGCCTAATTTTGCTTCCATGAATTGTTTACTTCTGAAGTACCTTACCTTTAAGACTTTAGTTATTAAGGAGTCCGGAAACTGAAATGAATATTCATCCCTGCTTGGCTAGCATAGCCTGATCGAAGCAAGACAACTCCCTGAATCCCAAACCCCCATTGTTTTTACTTTGGCACATATTCTTCCAATTTGCCTAGTGCATTTTCTTCTTTCCTATATCATTGGATCCTTTCCAATACTTAATCAGCAGCTTTTGGATATCATCACAAAGACCTTCTGGCTGCTTAAAAACTCCCATTGCATATGTTGGAATAGCCAAAGCCATAGCCTTTATCAAAGTTTCATTCCCCCCACATGAAAAAAGCTTCCCTTGCTATCCTTGGATCTTATTCAGGATATTCAGTTTGATTTCATTAAAGAACTGCCTCTTGTTCTTCCCAACCATTAAAGGTAGACCAAGATACTTCTTATTCATTGAACATTCTTCAGCTTGAAGATGTCTTGAATCACCTTCACTTGGTTGTTATCCATGTTTGGGCTAAAAATAATGGAGACTTTTTATAATTGAACACCCACCCTGATGCTCTAGAGTAACAATCCAGCACATGTTTTAGATTATTACATCTATGTCCTGTTGCCTTTACAAAGATCAAGCTATCATCAACAAATACAAGGTTTGTGATCAAGCTAGCTTTGCCAAATTTAATACAAAATATTTGCTTTTCAAGCTCCGCCCTGTACAATAAGGATGATAAAGTCTCTGCACAAAGAAGAAACAAGGGATATGAGGCATCCCTGCCTAAGCCCTTTACCAGCAATCACATGGCCCTTGATCTCCCTGTTAATTAAAATAGAGAAGGAAGTTGTAGAAATATATCTCATAATCAGCTCATTCTAGTTCTCTGAAAAACCTAACTTCTCTATAACATCTTTTAAAAAACTCCACTCAACCCTATCACAGGCTTTACTAATATCTAGCTTTAATGCTATCAGACCATCATTACCTCTCTTTTTGCTTCTGATCTTATGCAAACACTCGTAGCCTACAACATTATTGTCACTTATTAATCTGTTTGGGAGGAAGGCACTTTAGTTGGGTGATATAACTCTATCTAGAATCTTTTTTAATCTATTTGCAATTGTTTTAGCTATGAATCTATAAATCACATTGTAAAGACTGATAGGCTTAAAATTTGAAGTTGTTTAAGGGTTATACTTATTTGGAATCAAGCCAATCAAAGTATGATTTAGTGTAGAAATGTTACCTTCAAAGTTCAGCACCTCCAAGCATATGGATATGGTATCCTCTCCCACTTCCTGCTAGTGCTTCTGATAGAAGCCTACTGGAAGACCATCTTGTCTTGGTGCTTTTGAGAGATTTGAATGCCAAACAACATTTATTATTTCTTATAAAGGGCTTGCTCAACTTTTCATTCACCTCTTAAGTTACTCTTCTTTCAATATCTTGGGTGGCTTCCTTTCTATACTCCCCAAAAGGATTGGCTGAGTTAAAATTTTTAGAAAAGTAGCTACAAATAATATCTCCAACTTCCTCTGTATCCTCATGCCATACTCCACTATCATCCAGAATCCCCTTGATTTTATTGTGTTTTCTTTTGCTTGAAGCAACCACATGAAAGAATTTAGTATTCCTATCCTCTTCTTTTAGCCAGGAAATTCTAGATCTTTCTCTTCAATAAATCTCTTCCACATGCAATAAATTATCAATATGCCTTTCTAATATTTAAATTTCATTCTTTACTTCATATTGTTGTCCATCTACTAAACACTGTTTAAGTTTTTCTGTTAACTGAATTAGCTTTCTTTTCCTATCACCAAACTCCTTTTTACTCCGCACAACAAAATCCTTCCCGACCCTTTCTATTTTTTCGATAAAGCATGAAATTTGATTGCTAGAATTAGCACTGTTATTACATCAGCAGGTTTTGACTATCTTTTTACATCTCCCACGATCATTCGACATGTATTCATAGTGGAATCTTAATATTGGTTTTCTTTTAATAAATCAATAGGTTCTTTCCCACGTTTCCAAAAGGATTGGACAATGATCCGACCTTATTGAAATTAGGTGGTGAACTTGGAATTTGTTAAACAAATTGCTTCCTTCCTCATTGGTCAAAAACCTACCAATCTTTCCTCTATCAGATTTGGACCATATCTTCTGTTAGATCATGTGTATGAGATTCCACTCCACCCTATGTCTTTTAACTCACACTTCTTTAACATTTCATAGAAATTTACTATTACTTCAACGCTTCTGGGGGGACCTCTATTATTTTCTTCATAGGCTAGGATCTCATTGAAGTTTCCACTATAAATCTATGGTAACCTGAATAGATTCACCAATCTTTCTAGCAGCCTTTATGTGTGTTTCTTATTTGATGCTTTTGGCAATCTGTTTATCCCTGTATATGTCCAATCTTTGGTGTTCCTTCCTTTAATGGTTGAATCAATATGATAGTTACTATATGAAACTATTTTGAGATCAAAATTATCTTTCCACATCAATGCTAAGCCTCCCACGAAAACATTCCTATGCATAACAAAGCAATTTCCAAAACGAAGGCTATTACTAATCAACTTCATTTGTTGCTCTTGTAGTTTTGTTTCACAAAGAAAGACCAAGTTAGGATGCCTGGTTTGGAGAATTTTATTGAGATCTTTGAATGTCCGAGGGTCTTCCAAACCCCTAAAAATTCCAATTGAAAACTATCATGGCATTCGATGAGGCGGGACTTCAGCCACCGCTGCTGAATCATCTTCAGTTTCGCCCTTCTTTGAATTCCTTCCATTTTTAGTTTGAAGCTTTATCAGTTGAACCTCCTGCACTGTTTTGTTTCTTTTCCCTTTGGGCCATTTAAGTTAGACTCTCATTCATTTATTTTCCCAAGCGTGGGCCATTCCTACTTATTTCCTATGGCATAAGCTGTCTTGTGTCACGGGTCGAGCACTTGTTATTAACTCAAAAGACTAACTTGTTAGATAATGCTGTATACTCACTTTTATATATTCAAGACCTACTCAATTTTTATTCGATGTGGGACGTGATATTCTCCCCCACCCAATCACGTGACACCCTCGTCACAGTGTGGCCCAAACTCAAAGACCAACCTGGCCCGTATTGCCCATCCCTCCCTAAGATAGGGGATTTACTACCTACGTGATAGCCTTTATTAGGATTCAAGACATAGGATTTTTAGGATCCACTTAGTCCATGTTGCTCATCCCCTAGCGGCATAGGGGACCCACATCCCATATGACAATCTCCATTAGGGCGATTTTTAAGGGCCCACATACGAATGAAAATTTAGATCTACTCTGATACCACTTGTCACGGGCCGAACGCTTATTATTGATCCAAAAGATTAGCCTGTTAAATAATATTGTATACTCACTTTTACATACTCAAAACTTACCCAATTTCTATTTAATGTGTGGCGTAACACTTGTTAGAAGTTTTCATTTTTTCTTCCTATGATGTATTGGGTCTTCAATCATCTTCCCTTTATCTCGTAAGTGCGCTCCACCTCTAAAGCCCAATTCTAGGTCTAATAACATTATTCCTCCTGATTTATCTCATTTTTGACATTACTTACTTTTATTTTTCCTGCCTCATCCTCCTCCTTTCCAGACTGAACATTAATGGTAATCTTTTCACCGCCTCCCTCCTAACCAGCACAATTATCTAGGTCCATAAAGGCTCCTCGTATATCTTTATTAATGACTTATGATATCTAAATCTCTGCCCCGTGACTTCTTGGGTGTGATGACTGCTTTTCACTCGGGTTTACATTTTCCTATTTCGGATCCACCTTCTGGGTTTGGGTCTACCTTCTTCTTGCTTCATTCTGCCTGAGGCACCACCTATACTCTTTCTTCATCTTTTCCCCTTTACCTTGATTTCTCCTTTTTTTTTTCCCTTCTCTCGATATTCTCATCTTCTCTCCAATAGTTACAGCTCTCATCCATGCTCCATAGGCCATTTCCTTTTCTTTTGCTTCTTCTTGACCCCATATGTCTATCTCTTCATTAATTCTTTGCTTCAGTTGGTGTTTACATACCCTATGTGAATGACCAAATCCACCTATAATGATAACAAAAGTTTGGCAATTTTTCATAGAGAATTGACATAATTACTTCCTCGAACATCCCCTGTACTTTGACATATCTTCTCAATGGTTTCCTGATATTCATCCTAACTCTGATTCTTACAACTTTCCCATACATCCTTCCCTTTCATCCAACTTGATCTCCTGGACTGTTCCTACCTTGCTTCCAATTATTCGGATTGTTACTTTATGCATGCAAATAACAGGCACATTATGGACTTGTATCCAGAATGAAGTATAATAAAATTCAATTTTATTAACATCTCCAACCCAGAAACCTTTATTAGCACGATCAAGGATTTGTCAAAATGCCATGATTCAAATGCTAGCACCTTCATCCTGTCTTCTTCTGTCTCAAAGTAACATAAAAAATTTATTACCACCTAAACTTTCAATCTAGATGTCCATTTGCGGGTGCCAAACTTGCTGCATTGTAAGTTTAAATGCTTCCCCGTTGATTGTTTTGCTAGACAGTACTATTGCTATTAGACACCCTGCAGTCATAACTTCCCCTTCGTGTTTGAAGTCTGCACAGATTTTAATAGCTTCATTTTCTTCCTCTGAAATCTTTAATGAACTACAAATCTAATAAGATACTCTGTATCCATAACTACATCTACCACAACCACTTCTGCTATAGCATTAATCACAACCTCCTACACTCAAGCCGAGCGAGTTAAGTACCCTTGGAGGCTTCTTCTGCTTTTATGTTACACCCTTTCTACTTGGATCCAGAGAGAGAGAGAGAGAGAAAAGACGATTTCGGGAAAAGATAAATATAGGTTTGGGTTAAACAAATTATAAATATGATAAATTTAAAGGTGAACATAATAATAAAGAATGACATCATGACTTTTCGATGCCAGTGGCAGGATATGATCTAAAGACCTTTTACGGAGTTTAATTATAATATTATGTTTGCAAGTGTTTTATTCTTTTGTAAAAGATTCAAATCTTCAAAAAATAGAAGCCTAAATCCTCAGTTTATTCTAAGCTAAGTTATTCAGAAAAGCCAGTTGCACTTACACTTGTAAAATAGAGTGGAACAACATGACGTTGTCAATAAAGCATAATACATTTATTCCTAAACATCATTTTTGTTGCCGAAAGAAACAAGGCGTGCATTGATTTTGCATTAGGCCTTTTTGTTCATAGTTTAACTAAGACACTTCAAAAATCATTTAGCATGCGCAAAAAATTAACGACTATTAAATAGTGATCATCACTGTTGCCCTAGATGTATGCGTTGGGCCTCTGTTGCAAGGAAATAACAGCAGCTGGTTTGGCAGTGGGGGCTAACGAGTGAGGGGTGATGACATACATGATACATTCTCCATCTCAGGCTCAATTGTGGCATCGCTAATAATCAGATCAGAGACACAGCACTTTAATCTGTTACAAATAGCTTGTGTGTTTCCCAACCTCTGAAATAACACAAGCACAGTCATAGAATCAACTGAACACAATAGTATCTATATGAGATATGTGAACAACGTTATCTACAAACAAAAACAAAACCATGTCATGATTTTGCATCATCAATATTAAAATTCTTACTACTTACCAACAACACTATTCATTCTTTATTTTCCTATTTAACTCCTTGTTTCAGCTATTTAAAACTTTTTAATAAGAGTTACTAATAATAAGAGTTATGTTACACTTATTTAACGTCAAACCATATAATATTCCTCCTTAGCATCAAATCTAATCCATATATATATATATATATGTATATATTTGGATAAATGCCTTTTAGGTCCCTAAAAAATTAGTATTTACCATTTTAATTTTTACTTTTTAAAAAACAAAATTAGTTTAGTCTTTCTTATTATGACAGTAACCATTAAAGTACATTTTATATGAGTAGAACAATATTTTATTATCATATTTTATTTTTTTAGGAAAATATTAAATTTTTTTATTTCTTCCCAAAACCATTCCCTCACTAATACCCCTACCCAAAAACCAGCCCCACCACCCTCCATGAAACCAGCCTCCCACCCAGTCCCCCTAACATCCCCTCCTTTCATCCCTACAGCTATACGGGAGAAAGAAAAAAAAAATTGAAAGATTAATGTATTATTATTGGATAATGGTTTGATTATTGTCGATATTGTAATTTATATAATTTAATCCTTATTTAATTTTTGTAGATGATTTGGATATGATAAAGAAAAATTGAAATAAAAAATAAAGAAAATATATATTTTTATATTTTATATAATTTGGTTCACAAATTACAAAGATTAAAATTTGGTTGGGGGCTAGTTTTTCTTTTTGGTGTTGGGAGAAGGGGGAAGTGGTGGGGTGGGGTGAGGAGAAATAAAAATGAAAATTTACTAATTTTATTCTTCTTTTAATTTTTGAATTATTATACTTGTTAAACATCAAATCAAGGGTATTATTATAAAAATATTTAAAAAGTAAATTTAATAAAATTGTTATAACGATAAGGACTAAATAGATTTTTTTTATAATTAAATTAGGGGTTAATATTCTTGTTTTTAGAATAATATTTGTCATTACTCGGTAAACATGTTTGTCATTTACATTACTCTTATAATCAAGAAATGTCATTCCGGACACTTTTAGAGGAAAAAAATGTTAAAGATATTCTTTGAGAAAATTAAAAAAATATTTTATTAAAAATGAAAAACTTGAAACTATGTTATTGGCTAAACTTGTTTCGATGGGTTATAAAAGAAATACATAATAGAGATGTCTTGTTAAATATATAAAGAAATTAAGATAATTGATTCTTACCATATATATTTTATAATTAATAGGTTATATTTAATTTTTTTATATATATTTATGTTTCTTATTTATATTGCCTAAAGTCTATATAAAGGCTATCTATGTAGCATTTGTAATGCACAGAATTACAGTAACAATGTAGTTCTTGGAGTTTTTTAATTTCTCTTTATTACTTTTTGCTGTCTTTTTATTTTATTTTTATATTATCTCACATGTCTAATCTTACTTCTAAACTAAAGACACTAAAGTTAAAGCTGTCTGATGATTTACTTGTGCATCTAATTCTGATTTTTTATTCCATACAATACATTTAATTTAAAGTGAGTTACAATACCCAAAATGATAAATAGATTTTTAATGAGCTCATTACACATTGTGTGCAAGAAAAAGAAAGATTAAAGAGAGAAAAGATTGAAAGTGATCATCTAACAAGTACTTCTCATGATAAGGTTAGTAATAAGAAAAGGAAAAAAGATAAAGGAAAGGAAGCTACAATAGAGACTTTACATAATAAGGCGTAAAAAAAAAAAGATACAGTCATTACTCGTTTCTTTTGCAAGAAGGCTGGTCATGTGAAGGAGTATTCCAAATATGCCAAATAGCGTGTTAAGAAAATATATTTCTCAACTTCGTTTGTTATTAAGGTAATTTAACTTTTGTACCTAAACACATTTGGTAAATAGATACAGGTGGAGCTACTCATATATAGTTGTCAATTGATGTTGAAAGATTCATCTATGTGGGAAATAAAAATACAACTCCTATAGAGGACATATGATTATTTAGAGAGATTGGTTGTTATTTAGATTTACTTGAGACTTATTATGTATCGTTATTTAGATAAAATTTAATTTTTATTTCTAGTTTGGACAAATCTAAATATTCTTGTTCATTCAAAAATACTGAATTTGTATCAAAATTCAAATCTTATTAGTACTAGTTCTTTAATTAATAATCTTTATAAATTGGATACTCATGTCTCTTTTAATGATTTCTTATATGTTAATAAATATAGTACAAAGCAAAAGTTAACTGAAGAGAATTTCTTTATATTATGACACAAGCGTTTAAGACATATCCCTAAATAGAGAATTGAAAAAATTGTGTCAAATGAGATTCTTAATTCTCTTAATTTAATAGATTTTAAAATTTGTATTGAGTGCTTTAATAAAAAATAGACAAACAATAAAAAATTAAATGTCAAGAAGAGCTCTAAAGCATCTTAATAGAAGAATCCACATAAACACATCTAATATCTATTTATAGAATGTCGAATGTGTAATATTTAAGATAAGCTCTTCCAATCTCAAAGACATAACCATCAATAATTATATCCATATGAAAAACCCCTATCCTGCAAACTACATACATGATAGTTAGTTGCATAAAGTTCATTTAAAATAACTTTTATTTTCTATTATTTGTAAGGTTGTTGGCATTAAAAAGATTTAAATAACTACACCTCTATCATTTAATATGTTCATATAACTAGATCTCCACTATTATATATATTCAAGAAACTTCAAGTTTAGTAAATGAGTGTTTATAATAATTTCAGTTGTTCCAATCACCAACAAACTCAGTTTCAACATTTATTATCTCTATTTTAGATTATGATATAAATATTTAACCATTTAAAAATGAAAATATTTTAGCACCAATTTATGGTAACAACGTTATAAATAACTAATTCCTTAACTGTTATCATTCTTAACTCACTTGTTCAACGTTTAAAAGTGGTAGAAGCAAAGTTTTTATTTTTTATTTTAATTTTTCAACATACTAACATGCTTACAATACTCTTATTACTTCACCTTTTCTTTTAGTAAGCAGGGGATTTAATTACCAAGTACACAAGCAACTCTATTTTACTAATATTAACAACAATCATGCAATACACGGTAATACGACCAAAACTTTGACCATAGATAAAGGGCTAAACTAGGCATATTGAAGTTACATTATAAATATTCATTATTAACTTTCTTGTGTAATACTTTCTTCTAAATGTTCATTATAAGCCATTTTTAAAACAATATTCCAACATCGATGTTAAACTTTTCATGAGTCTTCTCAGCCGAGGAATAATATTACCATCTGCGATTTCCAAGTCGCTCACTCATTGTGCTTATTCACTGTTCTTTATGCTACTTCAACATCCTTACTTTTTTCTTTGCTGGTTCTGAAGTAAGTATTTTACTAACAGGACATTGGAGAGAGATTAAAAGAAATGCAATTTTGGATAGCTTTCTAATAACGCAAATAAAACCGGAAGTGGTGACAGTGCAATGAGCACAAACAAAATCATTCTTTTTGGCTTTCAATTCCTGGAACATGACCATACACTATGCCTCACATCAGCAAACTAGGTTTGAAGAGGTGGGGAAATGGGCGCTAAAACGGTTCTCTTCAACACAAATTGTCTATTTACTTCAATGCCCTAGTGGTGTCCACAAGAAGTTAATAGTGGGGTTGGTAAAGAGGTTAACATTGTAATTAGCAAAGTAGTTATAGGTGGTAGGAGGGTCGTGCAAATCTCGGCCCAAGTAGGTTATGGTGCTTGGGCTGACACGGCATGAAAATTTGTTGTGTTATGTTGGTCCAAGCACAACAGCCTGAATTTCGTCCCATCATGGTCCATTGACACGACATGAAGTTGCGTCATGTCGTGCCGACACAGTAAACCCATTGGGCCATTTAGTTTTTTTTAATATTTATAAATTTAAAAAAAATTAAAAAATTTAAAAAAATATCGATAGCCTACATTAGTTGCACTGCGGGCTTGTAGCAGCTACAAGTTTGTAACTTTTTCTATACATACACACACACACACATATATATATTATAAATAAATTATGACTTGATTAACTCTCACAATTGTGATCATCAAAATGATTTTTGATCAAACGACCATTTTTGGCTATGGGACTGGGTGCCTATAAAATGACACCCATGCCCCCCATTTTTCACATAATTCTCTTTCCTCTCAACTCTCTCTTAATTGTCTCTCAATTGTCTCTCAATTCAACTCAACTCAAATCTCTCATAAATTATTTCAATTTTTTTAAAAATTATACTTTATCAACTTATTTCTTTATTTTTTATTTACCAAATTACAAATTCTCAACACACTTACATTTTTATTAATGGTAAGTTTCAATCTTAATGCTCCAAAGAACTTTGAAGAAATATTATTATTGTCGCCACAAATTTTTAGTAGTCAATCTGCTTCTATACTTAAAAAATTAAAAAAAGGTCAAACAACATATGTTTAGAATTTTTTTTTTACATTGGAGAATCGTACAAATGTAATTTCTAAAAAAATTATAAAAAAAAGCTATTTGTAAATTTTGTAATAAGGCTTTAAATGCCAAAATAACTCACGTCAGTAGCCATTTGAATCGACTTGCCAAGGCATGTTTGTAGAAACATGGTCCAAAGTTGTCAACTTAAACTTAACTTGCCCAAAATGCGGTTGAAGGAAACTTTTTTGGATTCTAATATAATCAGTAGCATATGCGTATTGGATTGGCTATATTCATTGTAACTAGTGAAGAATTTCTCTCATTCACAGAAGATAAAAAATACATTCAACCAATTAAAGTTGTGTTCCAATAAATACTGTTAAAAATTCTTTTTACTGGATATAATCAAACTTAAGAAAAATAAATTGTTGAAATTTGACAATTTAAAAGATTGTTTATTGTTACTTTTGATTGTTAGATGGGTGCCAACGATTTGAAGCATATTTACGTTATATTACATTATATTCATAACGATTTGTTTTTGTAAAAAAAAAAAGAATTATTACTTTTCATGAATTGGAACATCCACACGTAGCTAATATTATTTTTAATTCTTTAATGAATATTTTTAGAGAATTTTAAATTGTTGACAAACTTATTTATATTACTTTTGATAATACAATTACAAATACTGCTGCTATAAATTTATTTTCAATTCAATTAACACTTGTGCATGGTTCAAGTTTTTTTTTATTTGTGGTGTTTTTATTGTAATCATAATTTAATTATTCAAGATGATTTAAATATAATTAATTCTTAGATTGATAAAATTAGAGAAGTAATAAAATATATTGTTTCATCATCTACTAGACGATAACAATTTAAAATGGTATTGAATAATTGGGGAATGGATAATAAAAGGTTTAAACTTAACATGAAACTCGTTGGAATGCCATATATGTGATGGTAAAATTTTGTAGGTTTTAGTGATTTTATATTATATATCAATATAATGATAAAATAAAAGACACTATACTAACTAATGATGATTGAAAAATTATATTTTATTTACTATATGCCTTTTTTAGAAGTATTTAATGATATGTTAGCATGTTCATGTGTGTATCAACTTTTATCTTCTATTACTTTGACTCACATATATAACATTAGTGATGTTTTTGTTAAATATAAAAATAATCCTATATTTTTTTATATTTGTACTGTTATGGAGTTTAAATTCTAAAAATATTAGAAGGAAACAGTATGATATAGTGACAAACAATTTTTGATTTGCTGAATGATCTTTAAAAATTATAAATTTATGAAATATGATAATTTTATATGTCTAATATGATATACTCAAAATTGAGAATTTAGATTAATGTGGTTAAATTGTTATGATTTTCTAAAGAGTGTCAGCTCATTACAGTATTTAATTTACCAATTTTTAAAGCTATAGAATAAAATAGTTTTAAAATACTTTCGGCAGTGATTTTGAAGTGAAATATTTATCATAGATTGAGATATGTGTCAAGAATAATTCTGAGATAATTGTATAATTTTTGAGTTAGTATATGATTTTATAAAAGTGAGAGATTGAATACTGTTTAGTAAATATCTTGATCCTGTCAGGTTAATAGTTTAGATTCGATGGTGTTTATGGAATGGATTGTGTAGAAATTATTATATAATATTCATATATAAGAAATATATATGAGTTAAGAATGATATATTCGAATTTTCGAGTAATTGGACATCATTTGATGTATAAGAAAATTTTGTTAAGTGTAAGTGATCAGAATGACAAGTTTTGAGAAACCAAGTAATTAGACCAATTCGATGTGATAAGTGCAATAGGTGTAATTTGATAAGCTATTTAAAGTGTTTTGTATGAATGTTGAGGCTCATGAAAAGATTAATCTCCATTGATAGGTTAAGGAGATTTAAGCCTTATAGTTGAAAGTGCTAAGAGGTAAGTATATTAGGCATTTTACTGAAATCAAAATAAACATAGTAATTGTTATGTATGATTTTATAAATGTGGTTAGGAATATGTTTATGTTATGTCAAAGTGTATTTTGATATGAAATGTGAAGACGTGTGTTTATGAATGTGAGTATGGACATACATGACATATATGTATTTTTGAAAGTGAGCTTTCAAAGTGAAATATGTTTAACAAAGAGAGCTTTTAAAGTGTAATATGTCCATAAGAAACATTTTGTGTTTTGAGGATGCTTGAACTCACTGTTAATGTAGTAGGTATTTTATGTGAATTGTGGAGCCTTTATGTGTGGCATTTCCTTCGGGATTGGTATATGTTATATGTTTTGTATGTAGGGAGGATCCTATTGGTACCTAAAGGAAGAGTGAGTTATTACATTTGTGTGGTGGCGTATTGGTGCATGTAAGAGGACTCACCGATGATCAAGGTGAGGGTTTGGCTTTTACCGCATTAGCATTATATATGTGTAATTTAAAACCCTCACTTGTACTATTCTTCTCATACGGTATGTTACCTACGTGTAACATTTGGCTTATTATGTGATATATGATATGTAAATTCTACTAAGTAGTAGTTGAGTGATGGTATTCCTATTATATGTTTTGAAAGAATGTGTAAGCGCTTACATGACATATGATTTGATAAGATTATGATTTTGATTGATCACATCATATCATACATATGCATTGTGTACATATATGTATTTGTATTTGATATATAAAAAACATGCTTATTGAGTTTTATACTCATTATAGTTTATGGTGATTTTAGGTACATAAGGTACATATGTGCTTAGCAGATTTGGCAAGGCTTCTGCTGTTCCTTGGGTTTCCTAAGTTGCTAGGTTGCTGAGTGTTTCATTTGGGGACACGTGAGATAAGATATTTGATTTATCCCTGTTAAATAAATACTTATGTATTATTTTATTGTGTGTGGTTGGATTTGGTTTAAGTTTCACCAAGTGTGGTTATTGGTTGATTTTAAGTAAGAATTTGCAATGAATATATTCTGGGTTTTCAGTAACAAAGTTGCTACTGGTGACGTAGTAGAGTGTTAATCTCTGAGAAAACTCTACGTATCTCCAGCTTACTAATTGTCCCAGTCATAATTCAATCGTTATAATTCTGAAAAAAAAATGAAATGAATGTTTAAATATTGTCAATAGAAGTTTATGTTTATATGTTAGGTTATGGGTTGATTTTAGTGTTGAACTTACTAGCAACTTGCTAAGGATTCTTATGTTGAATTAAAGTTTGTAATTTTTTGTAATATTATTTATGAGTGTACATTATTGAATGAATGTAAGTGATGTCGTGTGTCGGATCTTTTGGGTCTGGGGCGTGACAGCTTTTAGTGGTATCAGAGCTAAGAATATGATTCTGTGGACTTTATATGTCTAGTTAAGGGAGCCCAGTCGATGCCAAATCCTTAAGATGGTATGTGTGCTTATTTATATATATAGATTTGTTTCATATCTTACTTACTTATTTTTATGATTTTGAAAAGATGGGGCGTAATCCAAGAATTACTAGAAGTGATGATACTGTGAATGAGAGTACTTTAAGAGAAAACCCTGCTACCATCCAAAATATTGTTCAAGTAGTGACTAATGTGCTTCAACAATAACTACCCAAAACAAACCATAATGATAAATTTCATGTTATTGAGCAATTCAGCAAACTACAACCACCATCATTTGAAGGCTCAAAAGACCCGCTGGTTGCTGAAGAATGGATCCGTGAGTTGAAAAAGATATTCAGTCTCTTCGATTGTTCAGAGTCATATAAAGTGACTTGTGCCACTTACATGCTTAAAGAGAGAGCCAGTCATTGGTGGAAGATGACCATGCGGACACTGAATGTTGATAAGAACCAGATGACATAAGAAAGATTCAAGGAAGTATTTAATGAAAAATAATTTCCCCAGTCCCTAAGAGATGAGAAAAAAGTAGAATTTATCCACCTCACTCAAGGTAAAATGTCAGTGACAGAAGATGAGAGGAAGTTTGAGGAGTTGTCCAAGTTTGCTCCCCACTTAGTAGATACGGAAGCACGTAAGGCTAAACGATTTCAAATGGGTCTTAAACCAGAAGTGAGAAGGTTACTCTCTGTACTTGATCTACAGACATATAATACAGTACTACAGAGGGCGGCTGAAATATTAGTAAGGGATGAAGAATTAGCAGCTCCATCTGAGTCCAAACATATAGGTCAGCATCTATCAGAAAAGAGACCCTGGGTTAAAAATAATCAGAAAAAGTTTGACAGGTGGAAAGAAAAGAAGAGGCAGAGGAATGATGACATTAAAAAGAAGGATTTCCCATTATGCGATATATGTAGGAAACAACATGGAGTAGTACGTTTCAAGAAGAGTGAAGTTTGTTTTAAGTATGGAAAGATTGGTCACTTTATTCAGAATTGTCCAGAGATGAAGAATGATCAGAGAGGATTTAGGAAGGATTAGAAAGCTCAAGCAAGAGTCTATCTCTTACTAGGAAAGAAGCAGATGATTCACATTCTGTGGTGACAGGTACAATTTCCATATTCGGCTAGTATGGTTTAGCTCTTTTTGATTCGGGTTCTACCCATTCATTTGTGTTACATGTATTTGTTAGTAATATGAGTGTTGTGCCAGAACCTTTGGGTGTAGATTTATGTGTTGCAACTCCTTCAAGAGATTTGATATGTGTTATAAATGTGGTAAAATCATGTAAAATTGAAATAGGAGATAAGGTGCTACAAGAAGATTTGATTATCTTGAATATGTATGATTTTGATGTTATATTTGGCATGGATTGGTTGTCTATGTACCATGCTAATGTTAAGTGCTTTGAGAAAGAAGTTGTTTTCCAACCACCCGGGGAGCTTGAATTTAGTTTTATTGATTCTAAGTTATACTCTTTGCCAAAAATAATATCTGCTTTACAAGCTTGGAAAAGTCTTAAGAAGGGTCGTCAGTGTTTCTTAGAGGCTGTAGTGGATACAAAGAAAGAAGAAGTGAAAATACAAGATGTTTCATTGGTGAATGAGTTTATAGATGTATTCCCTGAAGATTTACCTGGAGTTCCACCGGACTAAGAGATTGAATTCACTATAGAACTTCTGCCAGGAACCAGTTCTATATCTAAAGCACCTTATCGTATGGCACCAGTAGAGCTTAAGGAGTTGAAGGAACAACTACATGAATTAATTGAGAAGGGGTTTATTCACCCGAGTGTTTCACCTTAGGGTGCTCCAGTTCTTTTTGTTAAGAAGAAGAATGGTTCAATGAGATTATGTATTTCCTATCGAGAGTTGAACCGTGTGACTGTGAAGAATAAATATCCACTTTCAAGAATTGATGATTTATTCGATCAGTTGTAAGGAGCTTGTGTATTCTCGAAAATTGATTTTCGTTCTGGCTATCATCAATTGAAGATTAAGAAAAAAGACATTCCAAAGATTGCATTTCGTACCAGATATGGGCATTATGAGTTTATTGTTATGCCATTTGGGTTGACAAATGTACCTGCTGCCTTTATGGATCTAATGAATAGAGTATTTAAGGATTGTTTGGATATGTTTGTTATTGTGTTCATTGATGACATCTTAGGGTATTCTAAGAGTAAGGGAGAACATAAAGAACACTTAAGAAAAGTTTTACAAGTGTTAAAGGAGAAGCAGTTTTATGCAAAATTCAAGAAATGTGAATTCTGGCTAGATCAAATGGTATTTTTGGGACATATTATTTTCTCAAAGAAAAATTCAGTGGATCCAAGCAAAATTGAAGCAGTGGTGAATTGGTCCAGACCAACTAATGTGGGGGAAGTTTGGAGTTTCCTTAGGCTAGCAGGATATTATAGATGGTTTATTGAAGGATTCTCTAAGATAGCTTCACCTTTAACTCAATTGACAAGAAAGAATGTCAAGTTTCAGTTATCAGAAGAATGTGAGAAAAGTTTTCAAGAACTCAAACATCGATTAGTATTTGCTCCCATACTAACCATCCCTTCTACTTCTGCTGGATTTGTAATTTATAGTGATGCTTCCAAGAAAGGGCTTGGGTGTGTATTAATGCAGGATGAAAAGGTAGTGGCATATGCCTCACGACAACTAAAGAGTTATGAGTAGAATTATCCTACTCATGATTTGGAGTTGGCTGCAGTATTTTTTGCTCTTAAAATTTAGAGGCATTATCTTTATAGAGAAAGGTGTGAAATTTACACAGACCATAAAAGCCTTAAATATTTCTTTACTAAAAAAGAGTTAAACATGAGGCAATGTCGATGGTTGGTACTAGTCAAGGATTATGACTGTGTGATTAACTATCATCCGGGGAAAGCTAATGTTATAGCAGATGCTTTGAGTAGAAAATCTTCAGGACATATAACAGCACTTTTGACTACTTAAAAGCAAATTTTGTTGGATTTAGAAAATTTTGGCATTGAAGTGGTAAGATCTAATGATAGGGCTTATGTTGCAAGTATGTCCATTCAGCCTACCCTAATTAAGAGAATTAAGGAGGCACAAGGTAGTGATGTGCATCTGAAGAAAATTATGGAAGAAACTCTATTAGGTAAAAGGCCTAGGTTTGCTATTTTTGATTATGAAGCTCTACATTTTGAAGGAAGACTTTGTGTGCCTAATAATGATGAGTTGAAAAATGAGATATTGGTTGAAGCTCATAGTTCACCATATATTGTCCATCCGGGAGGTACCAAGATGTATTGAGACCTACAAGTTATTTATTGGTGGGTTAATATGAAAAGAGAGATTGTAAAATTTATAGAGCAATGTTTGACATGTGAGCAAGTTAAGGCAGAACATCAGAGACAATCTGGGTTATTGAAATCTTTATTGGTACTAAAATGGAAATGGAAGCATATAACCATTTTGTAGTTGGGTTGCCAAGTACACAAAAAGGTTACAATGCCATATGGGTGATTATTGATAGGTTAACAAAACCAGCACATTTTATTTCAATATGCACCACTTATTCCATGGATAGGTATGCCCAATTATTGTTGATGAAATTGTGAGGCTTCATAGAGTACCTATGTCAATTGTATCTGATAAAGATCCTCAATTTACTTCAATATTTTGGAAGAGCCTATATAATGCCATGGGTACAAAGTTGAACTTTAGTACTGCATTCCATCCACAGATTGATGGTCAATCTAAAAAGACTATTCAAATTCTAGAAGATATGTTGAGGGCATGTGTGTTAGACTTTAAAGATAGTTAGGACAAACACCTTTCATTAGTGGAGTTTGCATACAACAATAGTTACCAATCAACTATTGGTATGACCCCATATGAAGCTTTATATGGAAGAAAATGTAGATCTCCTATACATTGGGATAAAGTTGGAGAAAGGAAAATTTTAAGACCAAAGATTGTCCAGCAAACTTGTGAGGTTATAGATAGGATAAAAACAAGAATGAAAATGGCTCAGAGTAGACAGAAAAACTATGCAGACAATAGAAGAAAAGATCTAGAATTTAATGTGGGTGAAAAAGTGTTTCTTAAGGTTGCTCCAATGAAAAGAGTCATGAGGTTTGGCAAGAAAGGAAAGTTGAGTCCAAGCTTTATTGGTCCATTTGAAATCCTTGAAAGGATATGTGTTTTGGCTTATAAACTTGCCTTTCATCCATCATTATCAGGAGTTCATAATGTGTTCCATGCGTCCATGTTGCGAAAATATGTTTCAAACTCCTCACATTTGTTAAGCTATGAGCCACTTCAACTTAGAGATGATCTCGCCTATGAGGAAGTGCCCATTAGGATTTTGGACAATAAAGAGCAAATTCTTCGTACTAAGAAGATTGATTTGGTAAAGGTTTTATGGAGAAACCATGCAGTTGAAGAGGCAACCTAGGAACGAGAAGAGGAAATAAGATCTAAGTATCCTCATCTATTTGCTTAAGTTATGAATTTCGAGGCCGAAATTCTTATAAAGAGGGGAGAATTGTAGTAATCAGTATCCACAACTGGTAAGAATATGTATTTATATATACATAAATATACATATTTTATTTGTATGTGGGTGATACTTGATTTATGTATTGTTATTAGTAGTGTTTGTATAGGTTAAGGATAAATTATTAGTATTGGGTTTATTTGCAAGATTTTATATTTATTTTAGGGACTAAATTATAATACTTTAAAAGTTTTGGGGGTAAATTTGTAAATACTAAAAATTAGCCTCTTAGTATAAAAAATATACTTTTGAAATTCTAATTCACTCATTTTGGTCGAACTTGAGAAAAGAGAGAAAGAAAGGGGAGAGAAAGAGAAGAAGAAGCATGTTGGAATTTAAGCTTTAAAAGGTATATTATAACCCTTTCGTAGTTTCTTGGTGTTAAATTAGTTAATTTTTTTTAAGTTTTTATTTCTGAATATATGTACAATTGAGTATTTGAGGTGTATTTCGTAAGATATTGTGAGCATTGATGATGATCTATGTAGATAGCTTGATAAATCATGATGAATTGCAGAATTTCTACTTGATAGTCTCTTGATCCAGAAATTTTATAAATTGTTGTGATTCAATTATGCTTTTGAATTTTGTGTATATGAAATTAAACACGTTTAGGATCATCTGAGACTTTGAATTGATTGAAAATTTCAAAAATTGAATTTGTAGTGAATTTACAAAAATGACCCTGAAATTCTAGAAATTTCTGGTGTTAATAGTATGATACAGTGACAAACAATTTTTGATCTGCTAAATGATCTTAAAAAATTATGAATTTATGGAATATGATAATTTTATATGTCTAATATGATATACTCAGAATTAAGAATTTAAATTAATGTGGTTAAATTGTTATGATTTTTTAAAGAGTGTCAGCTTATTGCGGTATTTGATTTACAGATTTTTAAAGATATAGAATAAAATAATTTTAAAATACTTTCGACAGTGAGTTTGAAGTGAAATATTTATCATAGATTGAGATATGTGTCAAGAGTAATTCTAAGGTAATTGTATAATTTTTGAGTTAGTATATAATTTTATAAAAGTAGGAGATTGAATACTGTTTAGTAAATATCTTGATCCTGTTAGGTTAATAGTTTGAATTCGATGGTGTTTATGGAATGGATTGTGTAGGAATTATGATATAATATTCATATATAAGAAGGATATATGAGTTAGGAATGATATATTCTGATTTTGGAGTAATTAGACATCATTTGATGTATAAGAAAATTTTGTTAAATGTAAGTGGTCAGAATGACAAGTTTTGAGAAATCAAGTAATTAGACCAATTCGATGTGATAAGTGCAATATGTGTAATTTAGTAAGCTATTTAAAGTGTTTTGTATGAATGTTGAGGCTCATGAAAGGATTAATCTCCATTGATAGGTTAAGGAGATTTAAGCTTTGTAGCTAAAAGTGCTAAGAGGTAAGTATACTAGACATTTTGCTAAAATCACAATAAACATAGTAACTATTATGTATGATTTTATAAATGTGGTTAGGAATATGTTTATGTTATGCAAAGTATATTTTGATATGAAATGTGAAGACGTGTGTTTATGAATGTGAATATGGACATACATGACATAAATGTGTTTTTGAAAGTGAGCTTTCAAAGTGAAATGTGTTTAACAAAGAGAGCTTTTGAAGTGTAATATGTCCATGAGAAATATTTTGTGTTTTGAGGATGCTTGAACTCACTGTTAACTTAGTCGGCATTTTATGTGATTTGTGGAGCCTTTATGTGTGGCATTTTCTTCTAAATTGGTATATGTTATATGTTCCGTATGTAGGGAGAATCCTATTGGTACCTAAAGAAAGAGAGAGTCATCACATTCGTATGGAGGCGTATTGGTGCATGTGAGAGGACTCATTGATGATCAGGGTAAGGGTTTGGCTTTTACCTTCGGGTATTAGCATTATATATGTGTAATTTAAAAATCTCACTTATACTATTCCTCTCATACGGTATGTCATCTACGAGTAACATTTGGCTCATTATGTGATATGTAAGTCTTACTAAGTAGTAGTTGAGTGATGATATTCCTATTATATGTTTTGAAAGAATGTGTAAGCGCTTACATGACACGTGATTTGATAAGATTCTGATTTTGATTGATCATAGCTTATCATACTTATGCATTGTGTACATATATGTATTTGTATTTGATATATGAAAAACTAGTTTACTTACTGAGTTTTATACTCATTATAGTTTATGGTGATTTCAGGTAAATAAGGTATATGTGTGCTTAGCGGATTTGGCAGGGCTTCTACTATTTCTTGGTTCGCTAAGTTGCTAGGTTGCTGAGTGTTTCATTTAGGGATACGTGGAATAATATATTTGATTTGTCTCTGTTGAATAAATATTTATGTATTATTTTATTGTGTGTGGTTGGATTTGGTTTAAGTTTTGCCAAGTGTGGTTATTGGTTGATTTTAAGTAAGAATTTGCAATGAATATATTCTGGGCTTCCGGTAATAAAGTTGCTACTGGTGATATAGTAGAGTGTTAATCTCTGAGAAAACTCTGCGTATCTCCGGTTGACTAATTGTCCCAGTCATAATTCAATTATTATAATTTAAAAAAAAAATTGAAATGAATGTTTAAATATTGTCAATAGAAGTTTATGTTTATATGTTAGGTTATGGGTTGATTTTAGTGTTGAACTTACTAGCAACTTGCTAAGGATTCCTATGTTGAATTAAAGTTTATAATTTTGTGTAATATTATTTATGAGTGCACATTATTGAATGAATGTAAATGATGTAGTGTGTCGGATCTTTTGGGTTTGGGACGTGACAGTATGTGTGTGTGAAGTACCACGAAATAAATCAATAGTGTCATTAGTAAAGAAGCTTTAAATAGAAGGAGACATATAATTAAAGTCTGACAAAAAAAGTTTATGTTTTGGAAACACTATAAAATGACTAATTCTGAGTTGTTTACAGTTGAGATCCCAACACTTATATCCTTTTTTTTTCTTTTCTATATTGTATTCCAAGTAGCAACATAATTGAGTATGTGGCTCGATTTTAGTGTATTCATATTTTTAAAGTAGAGAAAAAACACATACAACCGAATACCTTAAGAAGATTATAATTAGTTAGGTTCTATAGAGACGTTTGTGAGGTGATTGGTTCTCGATAACAAGAGAATGAATGCAGTTGATGGTAAAAATAGCAATCAAGGCGGCTTTCCCTCATAAACGTTCATGATAAGAGGTAAAGACAAAAAAAAAGCACAAAATAATGTCTAAAACATATATGTGTTTATATTTGGCTTTCTTATTTAGTTGAAGTATATCGGAACAAGATCTTTGACAAACATTACCATATTTATGTAAATAATTTAAAAAAATCAAAATATTTGTAGTCCATGATATTATCAGGACATAAAATCTTGACTTGGCAAAAGAATTGTATTTTAATCATCTGAGTAAAAGCACGATAAATTTCGTTAAGTTTTGATCGTTGCTTCATAAAACATAAATATGTGTATCAAGAATAATCATAAATAAAAATGACAAAATATTTGGATCCTCCAATAAAAATATTGACCTACATGGTCATATTAACTTTAATTTAGGTTATAACAAATAAATATTTCTTTTTATACTATCGATGATTAGTTAATATTCTCACAAGTTGTTTTAAATGATTTATTCATTTAAAAGGAGATAATTCATTATCTTTAGTGCTTTTATTGATGTGTGTATTTAATTAATATTTGAGAGCTAAATTCTTAATCTGTAAAACATAAAATGTTTTCTAAACTGTTTGAATGCTTAAGAAACATGTTTACTCTAAAATAAGATAAATTCAATAAAATCATAACTTGGAAATCTTTAAAAATTCATACATTTGACAACCAGTTTAAACCAAAATTGTAGTTTAGGAACTAGTTATACAACCAATTTAAATAGAATGTAAGCAATTGTGTTCAGAGCTTAAAATGGCTCAAACTTGTTTGAAAACTGACTAAGTGGTTTAGTGAATTGGTCTAAAGCTGTCGTGCGATTTAGACTTAACGGTAATCATTTTTTAAAATAAACAAACCAGTTGTGTGGTTTGACAAATTCACCAAGGCACTTTCTAAACCAGTAGAGTGGCTTTCCAAGCCAGTTGAATCAGTTCTATATTTTGTTTTTTAGATTTCTAAACGACTATTTTCTCAATTTTTCTATAGGAGGCCTTTTCACTTAGAAAAGTTTCACCAATTTTCAAAACACTTAAACTTGATCACATTTAGTTGGAAACAAAATTAAGCTCTCAAATTGTTTAATTTTATACACTCATATTAGGTTTTCCCTTGTTAATATGCTCAATTAGGATTTTGATCACTTTTATTTATGAGAGAAAATATTGTAATTTCTCAATTTGTGAGTGATTCTAAGAGTTGTATGATTTGATTGATACCTTTTAAGTCAAATTTGTAGACTCGCCTTAATTTGGGGCATTTTTAGTAGAATCTTTATTGCATCTTGTGTGGGGCATGGACATAAGCTGTACGAAGAGCTGAATGGTATAAAAATCTATTTTTGTTTTCTCTTAACCCTCTCTTTAATTATAGCTATTGTTGTATATTATCGATTATTTTGTTAATTGCAATAGATTGGTTTTAATTGCGAATTAAGATTTTATTTTACCCAATTCACCTCTTCTTTGGTTGCTTATCTTTTATTTTATTTGGTATCAAAGCTCAATTCTTTTATTAAAGACTAACCATCTTCGTGTGATCCATAGCAACTCTTAGTGGACCTAGCATGTATGAGGGACAATCCACCACTAAACTACCATTCTTTGATGGAACTGACTATAATTATTGAAACCTAGGATGAGAGTATATATTGAATTCATTTGTTATGACCTTTGGCTAGTTGTTGAAGAGGTCCCTATATTCTCACTAAAATAGGCATTGAAGGTAAGAAATCCCCAAACTCTAAAGTAAGTGGGATAATATCGATAAGGAGAGACTCACTCTAAATGCTAAAGCCATGAACCATCTATATATGTCATAGATAGAAAGGAATTTAAAAGAATTTTTGAGTATAAATCGACTTATGTTATTTGGCAACATTTAGAAGTACTAATGGGAGAACCAACCAAACTAAGGAGTTCAAGATTAGTAGACTTATTAAGGAATAATTTAAAATGAAATTTCATGTAAGCATTCATAAAATGTATGCTTGTTTTACTACTATCATTAACCAATTAAGTTCTTTTAATAAATGTCACTATGAGTGAGCAAGTAATGAAATTTCTTAGTTCATTATCTAAGGAAGCCAATGATCTCAACGATCACTGGATGATCTCACTAAAAAGCTCATGGATTAAGAAGTTAAGTTGAAACATGATGCAATAGAGAAAGCTTCAAGGAAGAAGAATATTACATTTAGGACCATCACATTTAAGATCATCATGAGCAAATAAGAGAGTGATGATGATAGCGATGATAAGAGCAATGGAGAAGATGTTTTGATGCTTGCAAAAAAATTAAAAAAAGTTTCTCAAGTTCAAAAATGAAAGTGGAAAGAAATTTGGGAAGGAAATGAGGAAAGAAAGTATCAAATTTGAGAGGACAAAGAAAGATCACATAATATGCTTTGGGTGCAAGTGGCCCATACATAAGATACATGAATGTCCAAATCTCAAGAATAAAAAGGGAAAAAAGAAAACTATGAATGTTACTTTGGATAATTGTGATAATGACTCATCAAAGGAAAAAGAAAAATAATGTGAGATCTTAAACTTGGCACTTATGGCAACTAGAGATGACTAATTTGATGAGCTTGAAGAAGTATATGGCAAACTAGAGATGACTAATTTGATGAGCTTGAAGAAGTATATGGCATACTTTCTTATGATGATTTATTTGATGCCTTTAATAAATTGTCTAATAATACTAAGACAATTGGCTATAACATGCCCTTCTTAAGAAAAATAACATTGATTTGAGAAATGAAGTTGTTGAACTTCGAAAGAAAAAAATGTTTTGAAAAAGTAAAGGAAACTCTTAAAATGGAACTTGAACTCTCCAAGACTTGCATTCAAGACTCCAAAGAGAGCTCCAAAATAGGTGAGTTAATTTTTTTTTGAAACGAGAATTTAAAAAAAAAAGCTTGTTAAGTTACAAGAGATTGTTTTGAAGTTTATAAATAGGCAAAAGAACTTAGATAAGCTACTTGGCTCTCAAAAACTTGTTTTTGATAAAAGAGGCGTTGGGTATAAGTCTTACATCAAATAAAGATACTATAAGAATTATTTGTGAAGGCTGTATCTAGAAATGAACAAAATGTTACTTACAATTTTTGTCAAAGGAAAGGACACAAAATATATGATTATCCAATTTAAAAGAACACTTATATTGGTATAATGAAAGTTTGGTTTCTAAAGGGAACCTCTCCTAGTAACACACAAAGACCCAAAAAGATTTGGGTATCTAAGATCTCAATTTAATTTTTTTCTTATAGGGTTCCAAAAGAAGAAGAAACAAGTCGTTTTTGAATGGTAGATGCTCAAGACATATGATTGGTGACTTACAAAGTTTAAGAGTTTCATCAAAATACAAAAAAAAAAAGGAGGATTTATGACTTTTGGAGATAATGTCAAAGAGAAAATCCTTGACATAGATAATGTTGATAAAGACTCCACTTATTTATTGAAAATGTATTTCTTGTTGAAAAATTGAATCATAATTTGCTTAGTATAAGCCAATTATGTGATGACCGCTATAAATTCATTTTTAAAGCTAAATATTGCTTGGTTGTAACTATTAATGACAATAAAGTCTTATTTGTTAGAAAAAAGGCATGATAATGTTTATACTATTGATATGTCTATCCTCACATGATAAATGCCTTTTCATATTACATGATAATTCTTAGTATGGCATAAGAGATTAAGTCATGTAAGCATGCATTTGATTTCTACAATTTTTAAAAATGATCTTGTTAGAGGACTCCCAAAGTATCTTTTCAAAAAGATAAAATTTGTGATACATGTCAATTTGACAAACAAGTGAAAAGCGCTTTCAAAACCAAAGATAAGATTTCAACCATAAGACCTCTTCAACTACTTCACTTAGGGTGGTAGCTTTTAGGGTAGCTAGCTTTGGTGGAAAGAATTATGCCTTTGTGATAGTTGATGATTTTTTAAGATTTACTTGGTCTTATTTTTAGCTAAAAAATATGAAACTTTAAATGCTTTTATAAATAAAAGTACAAATTGTTAAAGAATGTTCAATCCTATGAATTAGAAGTGATGATGGTAGAGAATTTGAAAACCATTCATTAATTTTTTTTTGCAATGAGTTTGACACTCAATATCAATTTTCATCTCCTAGGACTCCTCAATAAAATATTGTTGATGGAAAAAAAATAAGTTTATTCAAGAAATGGCTAGGACCAGATTGCATGAAAATGTTTACTTCAATATTGTTAGGCTAAAGCTATTAACACTACTTGTTATATTTTAAATTCGGTGTTAATTAGAATTTCTCTCAATAAATCATCCTATGAGCTTTGAAAGAATAGAAAACTAAACGTTGAATATTTTAAAGTTTTTAGTTCCAAATGTTTTATCTTAAACACTAAAGATAACTTGAAAACATTTGAGTCAAAATTCGGTATTAGTATTTTTCTCGGTTATTTTATAACTAGCAAAGCTTATAGAGTGTTTAATAAAAGAAATTGTCACTGAGGAAATCTATACATATGACTTTTGATGAATCTAATAATTATATCTCTAAGTATGCGTATGAAAATGATTTGATAGACGTGGAGAATGTGTCTATAACATCCAATTTGATGAAAGCAAAAAGGAGGAACCAAATGACATTCATACACAAACTAATGAGATTACTCTTGAGAAGATGGTACATGATCAAATTCAAGTGGTTAAAGTTGATGATCACGCCCAATAACTTTCTAAAGCATGAAAGTTTGCATCTTCTTACCTTTTAGATAATGTTATTGGCAATCCATCTCATGATATTAAAATTAGATCATCAATTAGAAGCATATACAATAATATAGCATTCAAATCTCAAACTGAATCTAAAAATCTTCTTAAAGAAAAAAAAGATGAGAGTTAGATATAATGGCAATGTAAAGAGAATTGAACCAAATTGAGAGAATGTGCATAATTATAATGTTTGAATGAGAAAATGAATGTATTGTATGCTTATTTTGCATTTTGAGCTTGGATGGATGAACTCTTGATTGAATTGTTATTCTTGAATTTGATTGATGTCAATTAATTGTTTTAACATCCATTTTGTGCATATATTGGTTGTATATCATTTCAAGATCGATTTGATAGTCTTTAAAAGAGTAAAAGTCAAGTTGAAAATAAAATGGTGCAAAATAGGGTCAAACCGAATATGTAGTTTATAGGTTTTATAGAAACTAGTTGAATTAGTTTAGAAGAAGCCCAGAACTGGCTAGGCAATTTCCATCAAAATAAAAAGCCATCTTTTTCTTCAAAATCGACCCATATTTGTTCTTCGCAATCTCTTGGCCGCTTCATCCACATCTAAGCTTATGCTTAAATTTTGTGTTTCACATCATTTTTACACCATAAAATTGATCCTAAACACTTTTCCATCAATAAAAGTACTCAAAATCTTCTCTAAACCTAGATTCTTCAAACCTAACCTTCACCACCTAGCTAGCCTATCTTAGCTAAAATTTTGTAACCTACATGGTCATTTACTTGCATTTATCATGTTTATAATTTTACTTGTCTTATGTTTTTAAGCTACTCTTAATTATTATGAAAGTTTAATTTGCCATTTTAGTATAATTTGATGATAATTTTATTTGTACTTAAGATATTTATCTTTCTTGGATATAAATGATCATTTGTTGCTCTTATGATATACTCTTATCTTTAAATGGCTAGCTTATATTGTTGATATATTTGGATTAATTATTAGATTATCTATGTTGGATAAATTATTATGGAATTTTGGATGACTAGATCATATTGTTGATGCATTTAGGTTATTGTTGGAGTGTTGTGGATTATGGTTTGATGGATTATATGGATTATGCCATCATAGAGGGAGCTATACTTGTTGGATTTATACGTTATTTTCCGATCACTTTTTTATGATGTTTAAAAGGGAAGAAATATTTATGTATTTTGTTGAGTTTTTTTTGTGTGCATACTTGTTATTCCTAACATACTTGTTATTTCTTAGGGGGAGTTTTAATTAATTGTTATATCAATACATTTTTTAAACTCCTAAGAAGAGCTAATTTGTATCACATGCTCTTTATTTGTCTCAAAATATATAGGCGATTATTATTACAAACAAATGGAGAGATTATTGACCTACATAATCATACTAACTTTAATTTGATAATAACATACAAATATTTTTTTTTATACCATCTATGATTATTGGATATTCTGACAAGTTGTCTTGATGAATTTATTTGGTTAAGGAGAGATCAAGTAACATCGGACGTCATAGAGATAAATTGAATATCAAGATAAGCTATGGAGTAGTTATATTTTGTTATCTTTTGTGCTTGTATTGATGTGTGTATTTAATTTACATTTAAGAGCTAAATTATTAGTCCGTAAAACAAAAAATATTTTTCAAATTTGAATCCTTAAGAAAGATGTTTTATTAAAAAATGGGATAAATTTCATAAAACCGGCCAAACAATTTGACAACTAATTTAAACTAGATGTGTGGTTTGTGAATTGATTACACAACTGGACCAAACAGAATGTAACTAGTTGTGCCCAAAGCTTAAATCGACTTTAATCAATTTGAAAACTGGCTGAGCATTACAATGAATTAGTTTAAACTGGTTGTGTGATTTGGACCCAACGGTTATAATTAATAAAAATAGACAAACTGGCCTTGCATCTTTACAAACTAGCTGAACTGGTTTTGTAATTTCCTTTTAAGTTTTTCTAAACAGCTTTAAACCGCTAATCTTTTAATTTTTTTAATTTTTTCTATACAAGGAGGCTGTTTTTCACTCAAAAAAGTTTCACAAAGTTTCTAAAATACTTAAAACTTAATCATATTCAAATAGAAACAAAGTTAAGCTCTCAATTATTATATTTCATATACTCATTTTAAGTTTTCACCTTTTCATCTACTCAAGGGCTTTGAAATATAAAATTTGATATAATTTTTTAAATGGTTATTTAGTTAGGTATCTAAATTTTATATTTTACACAAAATCCTTCCAACTTCTCTTAAAATATTTGTATTTATTATTTCAGTAACATAAATATTAATTTTTATTTTATACCTTAAATGGGATAAAATTAACTTATACTTTTACAATGAGTTTTCTTAAATTTCCAAGGCTTAAAAAGTACAAACACATTGGTTAGTCATTACTTCACAAACTTATAATAATTTTAATTTACTCAAAATAATTTTTTTTGTATGTCTCAGTCATACTCAAACTTTTACTCAAGTTTTTTTTTTCTATTTCATGCTTATACATATTTTTAAGGTCAAGTTAGTTTTAACCGTTAATTCATTTAGTTTTAATAATTTAAAATCAATAATAGATTAATTATATATTTTAAAACAACACAACTTTGATATTGCATTATTTTATTATATATTTGATCATTTTTTGTTATATTATTATGCTAATATAATAAGCCTCATTATATATTTTCTCACATTCTTCCCATATAAAGTGTATTTTTTTTTTTAAAAGTAATTTTTTCCCATCTTACCAAGACTTATGAAATGATATGAAGAAACAAAAAATTTAGTTCAACCCAGTAGAAATTTGATCGTTGTCCCTGCTTGCATGCACACACAATTGTATAATGTCTTTCATACTATGTTAAGCACCATATTTTATGATGTCGCTAGAAAGTGTCATTTGATGACTAGAAACTACACGATTATAAGTTATTAAGGAATAATTTTAAAATTATTTTGAAATAATTTTAAAATTATTCTATAATGATTTTGAAATAATTCTTTTATACTCTCCTACTATATATACATGTTATTAATGTAAAATATTATTTTCTTATATATGTTATTTTTCTATTTTGTAATAAGGTTACAGCTTATATAAAGGGTCCATTGTGCAGTTTACATACACAGTAAAATATATTCTTTTTATATTTCTCACATAATATCAGAGTTTTAGTTTTTTCACTGTTATTTTGTTTAGTTAGAGATTTGGTAGAATTCTTTTCAAAACCCGACGGAATCCACCGGAGTTTTTTTGAAAAGTCACCGAAAAACTTTAAAATCTTCTCGTCTTAGCCATCGTGCATATTGGATTACTTGGAATCCTCCAGCCATTTCAACGCCATCGACAACGCGCCAATACGATGTCGGAAATCGCCAGACGCGCCGCCGAAACATCACTGCCGCCGGCCACTGTCACTTTAGATCCCGGCTGTTTTACGATAACGTGACCTACATCACCCACACTAAAATAATTCTCAGTCACCGGGCGTTTCAACGTCGTTGAAGACGTGCTAATCTAAGGTCGAAAACCGTCGGACGCGCGGCCAAAACACCACTGCCTCCGCTCACTTTCACTTCAGATCCCGGCCGTTCTATGGTGACGTGGCCGACACCGCCCAGACCAAAATAATCCCTATTCATCAGCTGCTCAAACACTCCGAGTTTACGTCAATCGGAGATTGGAGCAAGCAGGATGCGCCACCTAAAGTTCACTGTTTCTTGTTAAGGGTTTGTTTACAAATTTTTCAGTATTTCAAGATCAGATCATAATTTTTTATTTTGTTAGGGAGTTTTTGAAATTTTTAATAGTGTCAGGGCTATTTTGAAATTATAATAAATTTTAGGAGTTATTTTATAATTTTAAAAAAATTTAGGGACTATTTTGTAATTATTTTATTTTTTAGGAGTGAATTTATAATTATTTAAATTTGAGGGGTGAATTTATAATTATTAAAAGTTTAGGGGTCAACCAATAATTAATATAAATTTTAGGGACTAAGTTGTCATTAGTAAAAAAAAAAAAGGTTTTGGAACTTATGGATAAGTGTGGTACTTCTCAGTGTTATTCTGCTGGTTCTGCTCTACCTAGACTATGTCACATACTTAAATCATCTCAAGGTGCTGCTTTTACAGGACTTACTATTACTCCTGCACATAATAGTGTGAATCGTTTCCCTAATAACCTTAAAGCTTTACTTTGTCTACTCCTTTCTAATTTTGCTAAACTCTTAATTTCTACTTTTTCTAATTTTTCAGATAAATCTTCTTGGTATTTTGACTCTACATGGTGTAATCACATGACTTCTGATCCTACAATTTTCTCCTATAAAACTCTTAATTCCTATTTACCATCTATTCAAACTGCTAATGGTTCTCTCATAAAAGTTAACAATGTTGGTCAAGTGTCTTGCCATAATCTCTCTGTATCTGACACTTTTTTTATTCCTAACCTTACAATAAATCTTTTGTCTGTTGGTCAATTATGCGAACTTGGTCTTAATGTCTTGTTTACTGCTTCCAGTTGTTGTATGCAGGATCCAAAGACCGGTCGGACGCTTGGGACAGGCCGCAAGGTTGGACGTTTGTATGAACTTATTTCTTTAGATCTATCCTTTCTATATCCTTCGTCTACAACATCTACATCTTCAGTGCCTTCATTACATCTTTGGCACTCTCGTTTGGGTCCTGCGTCAGTCAATCGCATCCGATCTCTAGTATCCAGTGGTCATTTAGGTATTGTTTCTGATAATAAAGATAATTGTCTTACATGTCCTTTAGCTAAACAACCAGCCTTACCTTTTGATAATAGTATTACTGTTTCCTATGCTCCATTTGATGTTGTACATTCTGATATATGGGGTCCTTCTCTTAATCTCACAATGGGAGGATCCAAATATTTTGTGATCTTCGTTGATGACTATTCTCGGTATACTTGGTTGTTCTTTATGAAACAATGATTCGAATTTACTAAAATTTATCGAGATTTTGCTCAGATGGTTAAAACTCAGTTCTCATGTCTTATTAAAGTTTTTCGCATTGATAATGCTATGGAGTATAGAGATTCTAATTTTCTAAATCTTTTACAGGAACACAGTACTATATGTCAAAGGTTTTGTCCTGGTATATCTCAGCAAAATAGGAGAGCTGAACTTAAACACAGATACATTTTAGATACTACTCGTGCTCTTTTTATCTCTTTCTCTTGTCCTGAATGTTTTTTGGGAGAAGCTACTTTAACCGTTGTCTTTACCATTAATCGTATTCATTCTCTTGTTATAGAGAACAAGTCACCTTATTAGCGTCTTTATGGAACTCCACCTAATTACAAACTCCTCAAAGTATTTGGTTGTGTTTGTTTTATCCTACTTTAAAAATATGAGCACACTAAACTCGAGCCACGTACTCGATTATGTTGCTTCTTGGGATACGGGATAGAACATAAAGGTTATAGGTGTTGGGATCATGTATCTAACCGTCTTCGTGTTTCTCGTCATGTAGTCTTTCTCAAGCATACGATGCTTTACTCTGTATCTAATTTTAAATCTGTGTCTCATTCTATATCACAATTTTTTACAGATAATTCTGTTGATCTTTTTTCCGATACTTTACCTATAGATATTTCTTCTGAGTTTCATACATGTGAATTTGCTGAAATGACGCCTGCTTCTGAGCCTCCTACCTCATCTGAAGGATCTACTCTCAACATCCCTGAGGCCTCCTTTACACATTCTCTTTGTCGTTCATCTCGGGTAAGAGAACTTTCTGTAAAACTTCGTGATTATCACTGTTTCTCTACTACCATTTCTTTATATGAGCCTCAATCATATTCCAAGGCTAGTTCTAATCCTATTTGGCAGCAAACAATGACAGAAGAATTGCAGTCCCTTGAGAAGTTGCATACTTGGGATTTTGTTACTCTTCCCTCTAATAAAATTGACATTGGATGCAAATGGGTGTACAAGATCAAGACCAAATCTGATGGATCTATTGAGCGTTATAAAGGCCACTTTGTTGCCAAAGGCTTTACTTAAGAATATAGATTAAATTATGAAGAAACTTTTGCCCCAATTGCTAGACTTACTTCTGTTCAAAGTTTATTGGATGTTGCTGCAGTTTGTGGTTGGACATTATTTCAGATGGATGTAAAAAATGCTTTCCTCAATGGTGATCTCACTAAAGAAGTATATATGAAGCCTCATCCTGATTATCCACATCCTCCAGGCAAAGTCTGTAAACTTCATCGTGCTTTATATGGTCTTAAACAAGCTCCTCATGCGTGGTTTGCAAAGCTTAGTGGGACTATTCTTCAGCATGGTTTTCAGTCTAGTCCCTATGACTCAGCTCTTTTTGTCCGCAAGACAACATAAGGTTGTGTTCTTCTTTTTATATATGTTGATGATATGATTATCACAGGTGATGATCTTCTTGGTATTTTCACTCTCAAGAACTTTCTTCAGCACCACTTTGAAATGAAAGATCTTGGCCACCTTAGTTATTTCCTTGGCCTAGAAGTACTATCCGACTCTACTGGGTATTATCTTTTTCAGGCTAAATATGCATCTGATCTACTTGCTAAAGCTGGGTTGACAAATAGTAAGACTACCTTCACTATCCTCTTGTGTTATGAGCTTATGCTGATGCGAATTGGGCGGGTAATCCTACGGGTCAACGATCAACTACTGGATTTTATTTTTCTTAGGTGATTCTCTTCTTTCATGAAAAAGTAAGAAACAAACAGCCACTGCTCGCTTGAGTATTGAAGGTGAATACCATGCTCTTGCAAATACTATCTAAGAAATTGTCTGGCTTCGCTAGCTTCTTGAAGATATAGGTATTTCTCACACTAGGGCTACACCCCTTTATTATGACAATTAAAGTGTTGTCCAAATTGCCCACAATGATGTGTTTCATGAGCGGACTAAAAATATTGAAACAGATTTTCATTTTATTCGGTAACACGTTTCTCAAGGCACTATCATGCTCCACTCCATCTCATCTGAGGAGCAACCTGCTGATATCTTTACCAAATCTCTACTTCCACACCGTTTTCATGCTCTAATCTCTAAACTCAAACTTGCTTCCACTGCGCCATCTTAAGTTTGAGGAGGGGTATTAAAGAATAATTCTAGAATGATTCATTTATACTCTCATACCATATATACATGTTATTAATGTAAAATATTATTTCCTTATGTATGTTATTTTCCTATTTTATAATAAGGTTACAGCCTATATAAAGGCTCTATTGTACAGTTTATATATACAGTGAAATATATTATCTTTATATTTCTCATAGTTTTTCAGCATAGATTGTCAGCAAGACCTGATTAAAGTTAAGTTGCATCAGGCTTAACGTGTGAGAAATTTGGCAAAAAGTTGGCTTTAATGTGAAAAATGTGGAGAATTTAGAATACTATTAGAACCTTCTGTTGTAACAGTCGCGGGCTCCCGGTTTGTACTCCAAATTTCTTAATGTTTTGATGCTCTTTTCAATTAAATCATGGTAATTTAATATTATTATTATATGACAAGCAGGTGTAGCCACAGGTTATAATACATTGATGATTGAATTATATAGATTAGTGTTGGATATTACTTTAATACTTAGTATTGGATAAAAAACTTTAATTAATAAAAGAATAATCATAATTAGAATTTTATGTTAAATCATTAAGAAAAATGTATTGGAGGTGTACCTGAATTTATAGAGACGTAGAAAAATTGATATTAATGCCTTTTATGTCTAAATATTTTTTTTATAAGAGAAAATATGTTGTCACTCACTAATAGGATATGAATGAATAATACATTAGGGTTTAGATTGGAAACCTCAACCTATTATTTATAATATTTTATTTTATTTTGACCCATCATAAAAATAAAATAAAATAAAATAAATAGGTATCTACACATTAAAATCCACGCTATATGTGATACTCTAAAAACTCAATAATAAATAAACTTCATTTGATTACTTTTAATGGGCAACAAAATAAATAGTCAATAATATACAATTAATTAAAATATATAGGCCCACTTTAATGTAATACCCAACAATCTCCCATTTGGCTCACATATGTCACTTTACAATTGTACATTATCAAATAACTTTATGAGCTCAATATTTGCTATCTTAATAAAAGACCTAAACAATTTAGTCCATCAATTATACTAATATAGGATCAAAGCAATTTTCGTTATCTATTTTGTAACTAGACCCATCAATAATCACATACATCAATAAAATCAATGACAAAGATCAAGTATGAATGTGTAGTATGAAAAATTTATGCAATGTGATCCCTTAACATACCTATTTCGAACTAGTTCTACCTTGTAACTCATAAGAGTTCAATAATATATTTTCAAAACTTTATGCAAAAACGCAATTGAAAGAATATAACTTTATTTCAGAGTTTTCAATAAATAAGTAAAGAATAATACTTTAGTTTGATAAGAAAATATGTCAATTATAATTAAATATTAAGAAAGAAACTCCCACTACAGAACATATTATTAGGATGAACCACACCCATACGAGTCATATGCTCATGAAACACTTTAGGTGGTACACCCTTAGTAAGCGGATCCGCAATCATTAAGTTTGTAATTGTATGTTTAATTGATACTCGAAGACTTTGAACTCTCTCTTTAACAACAAGAAATTCAATAAGTTTCGATTTTGATGAGCTTCTGTTGTTTTTAGAATATAACTCAGCGACTTTATTATCATAATTTATTCTCAATGATCTCTCAATGCCATCGAAAATTTGCAGCCCAATGATAAAATTCTGCAGCCATATTGCTTAATTTGATGCCTCATAACAACCTACAAATTCTTCTTCCATGGTTAATGAAGCTACGAGTGACTGCTTGACACTCTTTCATGACACAGCTCCTCCAACCAACATGAAGACATAACCTGAAGTGGATCTTCTACTATAAAGATAACTAGAAAAATTAGAGTCTGAATACCCAATGATCTCTAAATGATTTGATTTCTGATATGTGAGCATGCAATATTTTGTTCTCTATAGATATCATATAACCCTTTTAACAACTCTTTAATGATCCATTCTTGGGTTACTTAGATATCTGCTAAGCATTCCAACTATAAACGCAATATTCAGATGCGTACAAACTTGAGCATGCATGAGACTCTCTACTGCCGACGCATAAGGGGTGTTCTCCATCTCTTTCTTCTCAATCTCATTTCTTAGGTATTAAAGTAGACTAAATTTATCACCTTTAGTAATAAGTGTGTCTTTTAATGCACAATTCTTCATGTTAAATCTATTAAGTACCTTATCGATATATGTCTTTTGTGATAAGTCAAGTATACCACGAGAACAATCTTGGTGAATCTGTATGCCCAACACAAAAGAGGCATCCCTAAGATATTTTATTTTAAATTTATTTGAAAGAAATATCTTGGTTTTATACAACAAGCCTATATCGCTGCTTGTTAGTAGAATGTTATCCACACATAAGACAAGAAAAATAAATTTGTTCTCACTGATCTTGTGATAAATGCATTGATCAATAGTATTTGTCTTAAAACTAAATGAGGTAATCACTTGATCAAACTTCCGATACCATTGACGGGATGCTTGTTTTAAACCATAGATGGATTTCTTTAATTTGTACACCAAATGTTTTAAATCTTTGGATTCAAAGTTCTCTGGTTGCAACATGTATATAGTTTCTTTAATGTCACCATTGAGAAACGTAGTCTTTATATCCATCCGATGTAGCTCTAAATCATAATGACCTACAAGTATCATAATAATTTTAAAAGAGTCTTTCGATGAAACCGGAGAAAAAATCTCTTAATAATCAATGCATTCCTTTTGAGTGAAATCTTTTGTGACTAGACGTGCCTTATTTTTTTTGACATTGTCTTTCAAATCTCGTTTAGTTTTGAAAATTCATTTACAACCAATTGGTTTCGCTCTTTTAGGCAATTCGACAAGATCCCAAACGTCATTGTCTTGCATTGATTTCATCTTATCTTTCATGGAATCTATCCATTTCTAGGAGTTCACACTTTGTTTAACTTAACTGAAAGTTATTGGATTATTTTCCTGTCCTACATCAAACTCATGTTCTTAGAGATATATGACATAATCATCTGAAATCGCTAATCTCCTTTCCTTGGTGAATCTCCTTAATGGCACTTTTGATTGAGGTTGTTGTTGTTACTCCTCTACATGAGTAGCAAGAGGTATCTTAAGAACGTCTTGATTATCTGTATTTCCATCCTACATAATGACAGGTACAATTACTTGGTCATTATCAATTGCAATATTAGGAATAGTTACATATTTCTCTTCAAAAACAATATTCCACAGTTTAGCACTCTCACTATATTCAACATCCTTAATAAACTTAGCATTCTCTATCTCAAAAAAGGATCTGCTTGAGGGATCATAAAACTTGAAACCCCTCAATCTCTCCGAGTATCCAACAAAGTTGCAGCTTATTGTTCTTGAGTCTAACTTACTTTCATTAGGTTTGTATGGCCTAACCTCAGCTGGATAACCCTAGACATGCAAATGCATAATACTAGGCTTCTTTCCAGTCCATAGCTCATATGGGTTTTAGCTGCTGCTTTACTTGGAACTCGATTAAAGATATACATTGCAGTCTTTAAGGCTTCACCCCAAAGAGATTCTGGTAAAGAAGAATGATTTATCATACTTCTAACCATATCTTTTAGGGTTTGATTTCGTCTCTCAGCTACACTATTTTGACTTAGAGTCTCTGGCATGGTGTATTGAGGAACGATACCACATTCTTACAAATATCTCACAAAAAGGCCTAGACCTTGTTCACCTGATTAGTCATATCTACCATAGAATTCACCACTACGGTCAGATTTAGCGGCTTTAATTTTCTTGCTAAGCTAATTTTCAATTTTAGATTTATAGGCCTTGAAAACGTCCAATGATTTAGATTTCTCATGAATTAAGTATAGATACTGATGTATGCTATAATAGCCAAGCGCAAATGCACGCTATCGTATCAAGTAATATAAAATTTAAAGTTCAAGTATCGATCCCACATGGACTATGCAATCTAATTCTATAAATCAAGTACTAAAATTGTACCTACTTAACTTTTATTCAGAAAATCACAATTTACAATTTAATTAACTAATCTAACTCTATCAATTAAACTAAACAAAAGCAAAGGTTAGAATTCATAAATAAAGATAATCTAAGATTTTGACTTGTCCCCTAGTATTTTATTGGATTTATTAACCTTTCATTACAAGCATTTGTCGATGGTCGAGTGACTATATTGCATATTCTAACAATCACCTATATGTCTATGGTAATCAAATTAGAATATAATTCATTAAGATCAAGTCTAAATTATACCATACATGCCACCTAAGTATATGTCTTGTTAGGGTTGTGCTTACGTGTCATCCCAATTTTGTATAAATATTTGATATTTATACAGAGTATATTTTGTTATATCGTTAATTATTTCTTAAGAATATATTTTAATGCTTGTTATACTACAGACTCTGTATTATCTGAAGAAGTTTAGATATAGTCTAAAGGAGTTTAGACCGCTGCTAAGAGTTAGCAAATATCTAAAGAGTTGGAACATTGTCTGTAACGGGACAAAGATCTCAGAATATGCTTACAATGATATAGTTGCAAGGGTTGCAATGTTATTATGCAAGTATGTTCTTAAATATATTATTTTTGATCTATTTATACTAGCACATGTCTGTTGGTAGATCCCATTAATTCACATAGATCAGTGTATGTCTATATCTGTAGGGTACAGTTGGTCGTTCCTAGTTGACTAAGATCTTGGAGATTGTATAGGCATACAGGTATTCAGTTAAAACTGAATACTGAACAGACTCATGAGGACCCCAATAGACATCCTATGTTGTCATAAATAGAAGGTCCTCTCAAGTTGAGTAGTATACGTGGTCCTCTGACTTAACTACTACGGTGGGCTTGTGAGTGATCCACCATGCTTTGGTTTCACACATGTCAAAGACCTTTCATAGTCTGACCGTTGGGTGTTGCTGGGTATGGTTCGATGCTCATGGAGTCCATTACGTGCAGATATAGGATCCATTAGCTCTCATAGGGAGTGATATATCTAAATTCTCTAAGATAGTATCTCAAGAAAGTCTTATAGCCATAAGCAGCTAATTCAGAAAAGTGTTTCCACAAGGTTAAAATAATATGGCAAAGAGTTTGCTTATATTGTTCAATGAGATACCATTCTAGAAATAGGTTTATGGATGAGCACATGGGAATTTGACGGTGTTGATCTATGTCCCCGCACATCCAAGATATATATGATGGAAGGACTATACGTTTTCGTTGTAACCTCAACTTGTATGGTTCAATGCACTGATTTGTAATATTTGTGACGTGTGCTTAAGGCATTACTTACAGACTTATGGAATAGTTTCATTTAACGAATCGGGCGTAGACCTAGGAGTCTCGCGATATAGAATGTACTCGTTGTGTACTGGGACAAAGTACTGGATTAAATTATTTAATCTATTAATATTCAGCACTACTACGAGAATGTGTGCATGTTCGTATTTAAGCGTTAAATACAATAATTAGTCAATAATTATTATTCATTAATTGTAAAATGACACATAACGTATTGTGAACCCTCGGTTGAGTTTACCCAAATATGAAATTTGATGGGACTCGCTAAGGTGTATATTTGGTAACTATGTATGAGGGATAAAATAATCATTTCATATTATAATTATTAAATAATCATTATATCTCTATTAAAATATATTATTTTATAATATTATATTATTAATAATATAATATATATATAATGCATGATAGTTGTCATACATTATATATATAATATATTATTTTATTATTTTTATTATTATTTTAACTTTTAGTGGCTAAATTATATTAATATTATAGAGATGTGTGTGTTTGTGTGTTTTAGAAATGGGAATTAGAGAGAAAAAAGAAAAGAAAAACAAGTGTTGTTTTCCTTTCTAATTTTCGCTTTGCTCTTATATTACAGAAGCTATTGTTGTTTCTTTTCATTTTATTGAATCGTGGGAGAGAAAGAGAAAAATATATTCAATCGGCTATTTTGGGGTTAAGAGTTAATCCCGTGTTGGATTAAGAAACTGTTGTTCTAGCTTGGCAAGTCCACCAAGTTGGTAACTAGAACTGCCTACAAATATGCCTCTAGGTGGACTCCAAAGACATACGTGTAAAACGTTACACGTACTAGTAATTTTTCAACTTTACATTTGATATATGAATTTGATTAATATATATTTAGTATGTTTTAAATGTTCCATTACATTAAATATATATGAGATATGTATTGTTTTGCAATAAACACAGTTTTACATGCATACACTATTGTATAATTGATCTCCAACATGTCTATCCTAGATAAAACTCATAGTTGTTACCCTATGATCACGCATCAAACTATCCTAAGCTAAACAAATGAATATATCCGTTGAGTTTATCATGGTTCCTCAATCATTCATAATATTGGCCAGATATAATGAAAGCAATAAACACAATATAGCATGAATCATTAATAATAATTAAGTTTAATAAACTAAGAATCAATGAAATTCAACTACATACTAGGTTTACATAGTCTAATCATAAAATAACAAGTTTAACTCATCACAAAACCAAAAGTATCAAACTAATCCATGAAGAACAATAAGAACAAGAACATAAACATAATGATAAAGAAAGAGAAGGAAAACTAGTAAAAGTGACTCCTTGATGTGCTTCTCGCTCAATATTGACTTGAAGCTTGAATATTGATATTGGTTCTTCAATCTTTGGCTTTGATATTTAATTTTGTGTTGTGAATTCTTTCTCTAAGTTTTTTTTGCCTCTTTTTTTTTTTCCTCCATTTAATTAGGGGTTTTGGCCTTCTATTTATAGGTTTATGTCATCAAATTAGGGTTAAACATCAAATACAACTTTGGTTAGAATTACTGTTCATGAGTTACTGTATCATTTTCATTGTAGCAGGTATTGTAGAATATGATATTTTTGGCTTATTTTTATTAGAGTTTCGACTCTATTTACTTCATTGACTCCAAAACTACAAAAATAATAATAAAATACATTAAAAGCTAAATAATCTTAATTTCTATGAACAAATATTAAGTTTAGAAGATGAAAATATTAGACTTAATTAACCCCTATCAAATATCCATAACGAGATCAATCGTTTATGAAAGTAATAAAATATTGTTGAACATTTCAAGAAGCCGTAGGAATGGACCACAAATATTAATATGAATTAATTTTAAGACGTTTGAACTCTTGTTGGCACTAACTTTTTTAGCATTTGTTTGTTTTTCCTTAATGCATTCAATACATATAGGCCCACTCTATGTTTAGAAATGTGTCTGAAACACTTATGCCATAACATATAAGAATTCTCATTAATTAATTTGCGTTTTATACTATAATTACTGTTGGAGCTGGTGCTCACGTGCCATTCCAATATTGTATGAATATTAATTGTTAATATTTATACAATAAACATTTCGAATAAAGATTGTTAATATCATATAAATATGGTATAATGCTTGTAACATTACAGACATTGTTTGATCTGAAAGAGTTCAGATCTGATCTAAAGGAGTTTAGATTAGAACTAATAGTTATCAAAGCTGGAGATAAGTTTATGGATGAGCAAATGGGGATTTGACGGTGCTGATTTATATTCCCGCACATCCAGGATATAAATGATGGAAGGATTATACGTATACGTTATGACCTCAACTTGTATGGTCTGACACGCTGATTTGTAATATTCATAACGTGTGCGTAGGGCATCGATTACGGATTAATGGAACAGTTTTATTTGACAAATCGGGTGTGGACCTAGTGAGTCCCAATATGAAATGTACTTTTTGAGCACTTGGACAGTGTACCGTATTGAATTGTTCAATACAGTATAATTCAGCAATTACTAATATTACGTTAACTAAAGTATATGGTTAAATAGTGGGACCCACTTTAGGTTAACTTGGTAACCGAGTAAGAATATAATAGTAATTTCACTTTATGATTATTTAATTATTAAATAATAAGAATAAATATTTATTTATTTAATTGTTCAATAAATGATTTAATTTAACTATGATTAAAGGTTAATCATATAGTTAATTTAGTTAACTTTACTTAATGGTTAAGTAAAGGTTAACTTAACCAATGTTAAGTTAGTTAATTATGGTTAGAATAATTAAATATTTATTAACTTAAAGGATAAGTTAAAATAATCTAACTAAGGTTAAATGTTAACTAAGGTTAGGTTAAACCAAATGAAATGCAAATGAAATTCAAATTACTTTGGAATTTATGCATTAGTATATAAAGTGAAATGAAATTCAAAATTCATGAGTTTTTAGTTTATAGGTTTTGCATTTTTGGGAGCCATTTCAATTTGAGAAATTGAAATTCTTTGTTTTGTGTTTTAAGTGTTAGAACAACAAAACAAATTGAATTAATGGTTACTAAATGTAATAACTAAAAAGGATATTTGTTTTATTTATTCAAGAGTTAAATAAAAGGAAAAACAAAATTGATTAAGTTAAAGAGTTTAACTTTGAATCAAGTTTAAGTGTTAAACAAAATGCTGGATTAACATACTGTCATTCTAGACAATCAAACCCACCCTTATTGATTGCTAGGATTGATCAAAGATTCATTTCATGGTTGACTTCAAAGAAAATTAATCCAAAAGCTTCATAGATGATATTTCTCAATCTCGAATTTCAGTTAATCAAATATGTATTTTCTGTGTTCATTGTAAATAATCTTCCGCTGTGCACATGTATGTATGAGATATGTATATTGTTTGTATGATGAACACAACCCACATGCAAGCACCCTAGTGATTGTACAACACACCCAACAATTACTTGCATGCAAGATTTCATTAATTTGTGAGGCATGAAGATCCAATTGAAATAAATTATAAAAATTTGTCCAGACAAGAAATAGAAACCAATTCCATCTAAATGACTGTACATAAAATATTTTATTCAAATTCAAATAATAACCAGATTCTAATTGTAATCTAAACAATCCAATTGCCTCAACATGAGCTTTATTGCCATCACCTACATAGATGAATCTTTCAATATCAGTTGGCGGTCGGCTCCTTAGACAACCTTACACAATCATACTTATGTGAGTAGTTGTACCCGTATCTATCCACCAAATAAGACTTGATACTAAAGCTAAATTAACTTATGAACAAACAAAGTTGAAAGGTTTACCCTTTTTGCCAAGCTATTTTGTATACTTAGAATAATCCTTCTTCATATGTCCAACTTTCTTGCAAAAGTAACAAGAGATTTCAGTATTCTGTTTCTTTTGCACCTTAGGTTGTGAAGTTCCAATGGTTGCAGCTCTTTACCCTTTATTATTATATTTCTTTTTTTTGTTGGCAACATTGACATTGGAAAAAGTTGCTAAATGAGCACTCTCTATCTTTTCTTGTTTCAATCTCTTTTTCTCTTACACACATTAAGTAATGAGCTCATTAAGAGTAGATTTCTCTTTTTGGGTGTTATAACTGATCTTAAAAGGACTATATTATGCAAGAAGAGAGATTAAGACCAGGTGTATGAGAATGTCATCTGACAACTCTAACTTTAATGTTTTTAATCTTGTAACAAGATCAGACATTTCCATAATATACTTTTTTATATTTTCTTTACCTTTATACCGCATTGAAACAAGTTTAGACAAAATGGTGCTTGTTTCAATCTTTTCATTAGAGCGAATCGGTCTGCTATTTGGCTTAGAAACTTTTAAGCATTTTCTTCCTCAAACACTATGCCCCTGATGGTATCTGGAATAGAGTGCTTTATGATCATCAGACTTGTACGATTAGAGCGTTCTTATTTTTTATAAAATGTCATTTGTTCAGCAGTATTGCTATCAGTAGGGGCGAAAGGTTCTTTCATCCTAACTGCATAGTCTAGATCCATATACCCAAGCACAATGGAAATGTTCTCATTCCATTTCCTGAAATTAGTGCCACTAAGCATTGGAATGTTGTTTAAATTAACAGATATAGAAGAAGCATTTACTGTATAAAATAAGTAAAAAAACTCAAAATTAATAACCATGCCATTTAATCATTCATACGTATACATACATGACATAAAATATAATAAATTGGGCTATTATAAGATACCAAGCACAATATTGCTATTTCGTCTTTGGACAGAAATTACAAATTGTAAATGGTACTCTAAAAATATTTGGATAATAAATATTGATAATAGATCCTGCTAATAATACGTCTTTCTTTGGACCGACATATTATATGCATGAAAAATGCCAAACTTTATCACATATTTATTTTCACATGTTTATTATTTGACAAAAAAAATAATTTTTTTTGGGCTGATTATTTTTCGTATAGATTTAAATATAATTATTTAATTTCTTTATTAATATCCACATATTTTAAAATAAATAAATTTACATAAAAGAAGCCACTTTGGTGGTATTTTATTTCAATCTAATTTATTTTAAAATATTAAATATTAGTTTGTAGAAAAAATAGGAAAAAAATAAAATGATTAAAAAGTTATATTATGTCAAAGTTAAGACGATATTAGAGTGGGTCGGAACCAAAGTAATTGGGTCGAGTTAAGCCTAACCCTTCCTAATTACCAAAATCTTAAACTTTATCCAATAATCTAAATCTAAAATAGGTTCAGGTCCATCCTAATTTACTTGATTTTGTTCATATGTTGGATTAAGATAACTTGAGTCTGATTAAGTCTTTATATGCTTTGTGAAATTGACCTGATAAAATTTTTAAAATATATAAATACTAATTACTTGACGTGCACTACAATTATGAATAAATTCTATCAAATTTGATATTATCACTTTGAATTTGAACAAATTTAAACTTCTATTTTCTTTCCCTTTCCATATTTTATTTATTTATTTATGCATTTAATTTTTTTTAAAAAAAATCAGAATTGAATTTCATATAAAATTAAATGCATAATTAAAAAGGAACGTTTTCTCTTTTCTTTTATATTAAAAAAAACCGTAATAATAAAAATAATATATTCACTGCCAATAAAATTATTTTCAAACAATGCATTCAATATAGTCAAAAGATAAATTATGCATGCTGACAGTAAATAACCCCCTTTAACAATTTGTTAAATGTTTGTCTTATTGCTACCAACAGCAAATAACCCCCTTTAACAATTTGGCCTTAAGTCATATTAAAAGTAAATAACCAGTGCATGCAGCATATAACCCTTTTTTTAAATCGTGAAATCAATGAATGTCAGAATGCTACATTCACAAAAAAAGGTATAAAAAAATCAACGCAAATTTATATATTTGAATGCGTTATATTTAATTTTGTATATTGACATTTTATGCGTATTCATAAATTTGAATTTAACAATATCTGAAATCAAAGATAATTAATTTGGTATATAAAATTTTTTCTCAATGATTGAACATAAAACTACTCTAATATTATTTGTTGGATAAAATTTTAATTGAATCACTATAATATAGTCATGCTCTTGTGTTAAATCATTAAAAAAAATTTATTAAAAGCGTACCTAAATTCGTAGTAACGTAAAAAAATTAAAATTGATACTTTTCACGTTTAAATTTTTTTTTTATAAGAGAAAAATTATCGTCACTTACTAATAGGATGTAAATAAAAATACGCTAAAGTTTAAACTGGGGACCTCAACCTATTATTTATAATATTTTATTTTATTTTGATATTTTATTTTATTTTAATTCATCATAAAAATAAAATAAAATAATTAAATCTCTATATGTTAAAATTCATGTCATATGTAATATCTTAAAAATTTAATAATAATTTTTTTTATTTAATTATTTTTAATAAATAATAATATAAATAATTAATAATATATCATTATTCGAAATATATAGGCACTCCTTAATGTAATACTCAACACTTGAAGCATGATTGTGATGTGAAAACAAATTTGAAAAAACTAAAGTTGTGCATATTATTCGAGGCCCATCAATAATTTAGAATGCTATTGACCGGAAAAGAAAGACCACTGTATCTTTTTGACAGAGACCTAAAAGCATCAAAGTGTTACGAGAAAGTGAAGCTGGTGCCGCAAGAATCTCAAAAAGCACTTGGATTTTGTGGCTACATCTTTCGTGAAAAATGTCATTTCATTGCATTGAAGTTATAACTTTGGGGCATATTAAACATTGCTTTAGGAGGTGATCCTGACAAAGGGACTACAGGCTAAAAGGCAAAAGAAAAGGCACGGGGAGAAAGTGTTTCTGGCTTTTCTTCTTGGGTTGTCAATCTATTCTTCGTACTAATTTATTAACTTTTGACAAAAAGATTACTTTGATTACAAGGCAGAAAACGTTACATTTGCTGTGTGGGTAAATGAGTGCTATGAAACTTAAAGAAAGGAGAAGAATCTGTGAAGCTTGTCCAAGATTGAGTTTGCTTGCAGCTGTAAAATTGTTGTAGCGGAAAGGATGATACCATAGGAGGAATGTCAGGAAAATGTTTAAATTTTTTTTGATAGTCTCCAAAGATCAAAATACATGACAACCCTTAAACTGTTTAAATCCGTATTTTAAAAGCATTCCCGTCCACACTTAGAGAATTTTATATTTTAACACACGTCAATCAAATGTACGTTTACGATAATTCCTACATCTCTTGTTTTTCAAAAATGAACATTTTATATAATTTGCAAATTAAATAAACCCTTACAATTTCGAGAGAAACGTGATCCATAGAACCACTCCCAAGATGAATAATCCAAATTTAAAATGGGCCACGCCTTGGATTGGCTACCCATCTGCAACAATAGACTAATCTCTTAATTGTCTCTTACTACTTCCGAAATCCAGCCAAATGCAGACTGCCAAGTCAAAATGAATCATTTTTCATTTTTTATTTGAATAAAAATTTGTATCCAAAATAATCCAATTATCATTAGGAGAAGGAGCAGGCTGGTCAGCATAAACAGACAACAAGACTTAGAAGAGGGAGCCGGTATGTGCGCAACTTCCAATGAGTTGTCAAAGTCGAGTAGTAAAGGTAATATTAACTCATTTTTACAAATGTCAGTTGAATTTATAAATTTTGTAAGGTAATACAGGAGAGAGGTTTTAACTTGTATTCATATTTTAATTATTATGAACTAGGATCTGAGCATTCACTTGTTTAGATGGTTCCAACCACCAACAAAAGATTTAAGTGAGTTAAGATGAATCCAATGAGAATTTTGATGGTGCAAATTTCCTCCTGACAAATGACTGCTTTCAACTTGAGAGGAGCAATTTATAAGCGATAACCAGGACATATGAAGGCTCTTGGTAGAAGGAAAAAGTTAAAAAGAATAGGACTTGCAAGGTAATTTATGCATTATGAGATTCTGGGGTCTCTTCAATCTGACATATTTTATCAATTTCTGTAACTTTAGTTTGTAAAGAATGCAAATAATGGCCAATAACAGATATTATCAAATGCAATGATAAACATAACAATCAGTTCATTCTACTACCAGAAATGTCACGCTATTTCAAAATCCTATTATGATTTATAATGCAGTGATCTACGAACTTGGGTCAATTCACAATTCACAGTGGTCTCAGTCAATTCGACTGCAAAGTAAAAGAATATATACCCACTATCAGTTTCATAAAGAGATATGTCCAAACACTATCATTCAAATTTTAATCATGAGATAGCAGAAGCATAGTCTTGGATTGAATAAATTATTAAAGGTAAACATAATAATAAAGAATGACATTATCACTTTCCAATGCCACTGTCAAGATATGATCAAAAGACCTCTCATGGAGTTTAAATATATTATGTTTCCCAATTAAAATTGTCTGGTACTAGCAGATATGATCTTTCAATATTTTTTAACTCAATTCTCCAGAGAAGATCATGAAATAAACACTTGTCTTCACACAATCCAGCCCCAACAATGCACTTAATTTATAATTGTTTTATTCTTCTGTGGAAGATTCAAATCTTCGGAAAGAGAAGCATAATCCAGATATTATTCTAACCAACTCATTGAGTTATTCAGATAAGACAACCGCATTTTTGCATTTCTGAAATGAAGTGGCACAAAATGAAACATCACCGAATTTATAACAAAATACAAATAATTTATTAATGATCACTACAGGATAGAATATCCATTATAGAATGTACATAATTTATGCATTGGATCGCTATTAGGATAGAATATACTTACACTTGGCAGACAAATGTGATTAGATTTTTATCATCTTGTCTTGGGACAAAAAGAGAGCATGAATTAGAAAATCATAGTCCCAAATCTTAAAATTTTGGTAAGATGGCAAGGAAGAGGTGGTATTGCCACTCATATAGCTGGAACTGATAACATCTGGGATGCAATTGCAGTCATGGATTTGATTGTTTATAGTGTTTATGTAAAATCCTTTGCTTTACTGATCACAGAAACAAAGTATGCATTGCTTTTGCATGATGTATTTTTTTTCATAATTTAACCATACAATCTAAAATCTTGCTATACGTGTCAGCCGATGTTAAATATAAAGGTGTTCAAAACATGTGATGATGGGCAACAGCTGTTAGCATGTCCAAAAGGTTGACTTGTTGACACTGTCAACCACTATTACATTGATTTTTGTATAGTCTTTGGACTTTGCCAGGACCACTATGGCAGACAATAACTAAAGTAATTAAAGTTCATCTCTCATCAAATTTTTTTTTTATAGAAGTGTGTGTTTGTTGTCACCGTAAGCATCATGGAGTTTAGTATAATAAGTGCATAGTGTTGGGCCACACTATGAGCTACTGTAAAACTGCCTTCTTTGGACGCCTTCATGTGACTTACAACACCAGTTGCCTTGCTTAATTTGCTTGTATTTATATCCATCCTCATCCTCCCCTTCTTTCACCACCTCAACAATTCAATCTTCTAATCTCTTTTCTCCCCCCTGTGTGTTTGTGGGTGTTTTAAGCAAATATCATGAAGCAGAACTTACATTTCATTGCTCTTCTACTCATGCTTCTCATGTTCTTATCCCAAATATCTGCCAGTCTCATAGCAGCCAAAAATGGTGACCAAATTGCTAGTTCTTCTTGTTGTTTCAGTTGTTTGTCATCAGAAACTAAGTTTAGTTAAAACTTTTTTACTTTTAGTTGCAGGACAAGAGGAGACAAAGCTCAAGGAACTCACTAGTGAAGGCTCTCTTCAACAGATGGAGGATAGAGAATCAATGAATGTATGCTTCCATTACTTCTTTAGCCAATTTCATAATCTTGAGAATATATAAATTACTCATTCATTTGCCTTTTTTGGGAATGTATACAGCAGCTAATGGGAATGGAGGTGTGTGAGAATGGAGATGAAGACTGCTTGAAGAGAAGAATCATTTCAGAGGCTCACTTGGACTACATCTATACTCAGCACCATAAGCCTTGAAGAGAGAAGTTTCGTAGCTTCTTTTATGCAGCTTTATTCTTTAGCTTCCCTTTATTTCTAATAATGTTCTCTAAATCAATATTCTTGTCAGTCTCAAGCCTACAACTAGTTTTAGGTTCTTCTCTTGTGATATAATGTAAAATCTTGTACCTACTGGCGGCTATAACTATTGTATGAATATCTACTCTCTCTTTTGCTATCATATAATGTCTATAAAAAATTAGTGTATGATTTTATAGACATCTTTCAATAGCAATAACCAAAAGGGATCTGGAATTTTCTGTCCTTTGTGTGAGAAAGGGAGAACAAAACAATAGTTGCAGTAAGCAAAACTGCTTACAAATTATAAGAGGGGACATGAAGAAAGTTATCATAAAATATTGGTGGTTGAATTTGGGTTTAGGAATTAAAATATATTAATAGACAGTTGGAAGTTATGCTCAGTGAATTTAGTGACGGATTTTTCAACAGCAATTACTTCCACCAATTGGAAGTCATTTGTTTATTTCCAGTCACCAAGTGAGACTTCGGCCGGAGTCATTTAATTCCATGATATCAGCTTTGTAACTCCAGTACTTACATGGGCATGTCACAAAAAGCATTAATTCCTTCGACTCTCTGAAGATCTACAATTTCTTCAGGTACTATTTTTTTCTCAGATTTGTATTGAAATATAGAAAATAAATTCAAGGAGTAATAAATCCCCTTCCAGGCTTCCACCAAGTTAAAATATGCCACCAACTTACAGTGATTTAGATTCATTTTCATCGCTAAATTGCTGACAAATACAAGCTCATACCTAGTAAATCACTTGGAAAAAATTAAAAAGCGTATGTAAAATTTTACATTGCTCTTTTAGCTGAACAACCGAATTCCACACTCACCAAAGAACAAAGAAGTTCCAAATTCCATATATTGTTCCTCAACCTTGTCGGCTATCAAACAGTGCCCCCCAGGAAGTTCTGCACAAGATTCAAAAGAGGAATGGAAAAACAGAATATGTCATACTGTCAAATGTTCCCCAACAGTTTTGATGGCTTGTGTCTTCATTAAACAAAGTAACACTGACCAAGTAAAATTACTTGGTCAGTTAAAATCTCTTTAATGAAAGTTAACTTGTAAGGTGAATAACAAATGAAATGGATGTAAGGATTGCATTAATGGGGTCCGGTTGCTAAATCTTGTTGGTGTACATATGGAATAAGATATTACATCTTCAGTCGTTGAAATAGAATTTGATAGGATGCCACAAGAAAGATTCTGCAAATTCAATCTTCCTCTATCAAAGTGTAAAGTTGATATGAAGACAGGACGAGACAACTCATATTAATATAGTTTTATTCATCAACGGGTAATCTTGAGGTCCCCATTTTCACTCAGTGAAGCTCCCACCTGCATCATATAAGTCGAATTAACCAATAATTAACAGAAAACAAAGGCAATTAGGTCGTGGCATAATGATCCAAAGGTCATATATATAGAATAACTATTGACATTGTAATTGTTCCTTGGTGGGAACAACCTTCTTTAATTCTTCTCTTTCACAGAGGATTTCTGCATTGCTTCATAGAATTGTTACTATGCATTATGATGTTAAGATCTGAATTCCATTAAATATAATATAAAAACAGAATCAGTCATCAGAATCACTTACGAATTTTTTCACTTTGTTATTTGTTTCAGATTCTTAAACAAAAGAAAGGCTTCTGAATTCTGTCAATAAAATTCAGAGAAAAACGAAAAAATAAATATAGAGAAATCAGGTGTGATGTGAGGCAGTAGAAAAGTTAACATGATCAGAAAAAACATTCAAACTTGGAACATAATTAATCAAAGGATCAACTTATTTGATTTTCCTTTGATTATACTGGTAAAATTTTTGCTATAACATACGAGAAGATGGTGAGCCCCACATCAAAACACTATGAATCCACCTATGACTGAGATAGCACTTCTCATGCATATTGCCGCAATAGTTACTGGACTCGTGACACCTCATTTGGTCACTGGTTTTCAATTGTCAATCGTAAAAGCGAGCAAGATAAAATTCCATGTCATTTCGATCTTAACTATTAATTCAACCCCTCCACTTTAGTTAAAAAATGTGGCTACTAATAGACAACGCCTATGATCATATTAATATTGTTATTATTTTTTAGATCATGCTTTTTTATAAGTTTGCATATTTTAAAGACCATAATTTTTAAACGGATAATAATTTTATAAGAATAATGTCATACTTTTAAAATGACCTCTTAAATTTTTTCGTCTTAAATAATATATTAAATAATTATTATGTTATAAAATTGTGTAATAAATAATTTTAAAAATTATATTATTTTATTACCTAATAAATTTAATACATTAATTTAAAATAAAAAATTGAGATACTATTTAAAAAGTGTAATATTATTTATTTTATAAATAAATAGTATGAACCTAGAATTTTAGTCTTTATGAAGTTGAGATATTCGTTATTAATTTAAATTATTTTGGGAAGGATGTCCGCTCTCGTGTTTTTTCAATTCCCGAGTTGAAATTCCTTTGTCCCAGATCTTCGAACTTCCTATGCTTGTAGCTAGAAAAGCAGGATTAAAGCATGCTTGTGTGGTTCCAACAATAATCCTCTGATGTCTTTGAGTTAGATTTTACATTTGGTGAGAATTTTTTAAAGAGAAAAAGTAGTAAGAAAATAAGAAAAATTGTCTGTGTTTTGAACCATTAGCTCTCCCTTCCATAGGATTAGCTCTCCCTTCCATAGGGCTTGCTCATGGGTTAATTCTTAGCCCACTTCAAGATTACGCGAGACCTTGGGTGCCAAGGGAGCTAGAGCGCGATCATACTAAAGTTGACTACTTTTTGCATTTTTAGAGAACGTGGACATACTTTCCCCGTATTTTAAGGAAGTTGCAATTATGTTGTCCATCTTCTGAGTTCTTTAGACCTTGAGGTTTGTCTCACAATCTCGATAATGATCTTGAGAACTCTAATATGTCATGGTCAAATTTTTTTTCTTTTAGAATTTTGACCTTAATGATCTTATTCTCAATAGGAAATATTTAAAAATAGCCACTAATGTTATAAACTTTTATAGCTAAAAAATATTTGACAAATTTTTATTATTGGGAGGTGTGGTGCGAGTTAGCCGCAAGTTGGCTGTAAATTGGGTGCAAGACTCTATCGATCTCAGCCTTTTATTTTTTATTTTTTTTGGTTGAATTTTACTTTTTTTTCATAGTTTTTCAATCATGTTCAATCAAGTTTACTAATTTTTAATCTATTTTACTCTAAATTACTCATTTTAACTAATTTCAAAATATGTTTTGAATCAAAATTTTAAATAATTTGTGGAAGAGAGATGTAAAAATACTTCAAAGGTAAAATGATATAAAAGTCCGGTGTATAGCTAACAAAACTCATGAGTTTATTTTATAGCTAAATTAATTTTTTGTTTTAAAAAGTGACTATTTTTAGATATTTTTCATTCTCAAATCTACTGTGCAACATTAAGTTAGAGCTTTAGTTATTAGCATTACTTGAGTAATGAGTCTTGTGATTGTCCTTGGGTGGGGCTAAGCCCTTAGGCTTATAGGCCTTATGTAAAATCTAGAGGTAACATAAGTTAAAACTTTTAGTATTGACTTGTTGGTATTAAAAATTAGTAGATTTTATTCTTAATCTTTATGGGGTAGATCTACTCGATATCTTGGAATCTCGTGCTTTGTAGGAAGAGATGATCTTGAGATAGTTCAAAATTTTGAAATGATGTTAGCATTTATGAGGGTTGACCTTCAAAGTTGGTATGTCATCGTTATCATTGCCTTTTTGTCGTTGCATTATTTAAGTTTGTGTTGTTGCCATATAGAGTCACCCTAACCCTTTTGATCTTGTTAATGGTTGAAATTATTATAGGAGTTGATGTAGGGGTATGTGAGAGTGTGTGTATGCATAGTGAAATGCGAATGTGTGTCACACAACATATATCGAAAGCATAAAATGTATTTCAAAAACTACATTACTTGGGAAATTCTATCTCGGTAATATTAAAACTTTCTTTGATAAACCGCCAATGATGTTGAAAAATTGGAGTTCAAAATCTCAATTTAGAGTATTCTCTATAATAATTCTAGGTCCTGACTGTGGTGGATTCAGATGCTAGAATGGTAAATTGAGATTTCCTAAATTTAGTCTTAGTATTTTAAACTTAACACCTAAACTATTTTCTTTCACTATCTTGGTTTCTCTTTACAAAGTCAAAAAATTTCTTTATCCAAAAATAAAAACCCAAAGAGACGAAAAACTCTTGTCTCAAATTTCTAAAATCAATTCATGAATCCAATCCAGATAGTTTGTACAACACATATGCAAATCTTTTTAGTTTTTAGTTTTCAAATGGATAAGTGTTCTTGAAACAATTTATAACCATGACAAATGTCTTACACTTGTCAATATATTAAGCAAACTTAACCATTAAATTTTACTTAATATATTACTTAAGTTAGATAATTTAATTAATCTATAAATAGTGGCTTTTAATGCTTTGACACGTGTTAGATTTCAATACTTAGAATTTGACATATGTCTTTTCTGAGAGGTACTAAAACCAAATTTTATTTATGCTAAATTTTTTTAGATTGAACTCTTCAACCCTTAACTACTACTATAATATTTAACGAGTACACTTCATATTATAAGACTCTCTAGGTTCACACTTATTAGTCTCATGAAACATTTCCATAACTCTGTGACCATTGCCTTATTCACATATCATTGATATAACAAAAAGGCGCATTAAACTATACAAGTTGATATTAACTTTATTCATATAATTCTTCCGCCACTTATATCCTAGAAGAGTAGAGACATAAATCTATACCGTCAAGTCTCTATTCGTTCGATCATGAACTTATCTCCTAAATTTGTATTTCGATAAATAATATTTACTAATTCCTTTGCTTTGCAGATATTATTTTACTTTATAGAAACTCTTTTTTGGAGTAATGCTTATGACTATAAGACTTTCTGAAATACAATCTTAGAGCATCAGGATATACAGTTTACCCATATAAGTTGATGGATTCTATATTTATGCACACCATATTTTTTAGCACTGGACCATACCCAACGACACCCAGAGGTCAGACCATGAAAAGTCTTTGACATATGTGGAATCGAAATATGGTGAATCCCTCATAAGCCCATCGTGGCGCTTAAGCCAAAAGATTACAAATACTACTTAACTCGAGAAGACTATTCATCGATGGCTTTATGAGATATCTATTAGAGGTTCTCATGGGTCAGTTCAATATTCAGTCCTAATTGAATACATGCATGTCTATACGAGCTTCCACTAAAATTATGATATGTTAAGACTAATTGTCTGAACAATCTAGATATAGACATACACTGATCTATAAGGTATACCAATAAACCCGTATCAATAAATATTGATCACGAATAATGTTTTTGAGAATATATTGTATAATGACATTTCTTAGCATCATTTACAACTCCTTAAAACATGTCATTACAATAAATATTTTCAGGTCTTTGTCTCATTCTAGACAAAGTTCTAACTCTTAGAATTATTAACTCTTAGTCATGATTTAAACAACTTTAAATCTAAAATGTCTGAAAAGAATAAAATTATTATCATATAATAAATTAACTATTTATAGAAATATGTATTATATAAATATCAATAAATATTCTTACAAAAAATTAAAATGGCGTGTAACTATCTCCAACTGTAAAGGCATAGTTCTAGTAGAACGTCGTACGATGGGTAAGGAATACCACCAAGATCACCTAGGCCAAGGCTATATATATTGGACACACACCTTTTGCCTTTTTTTTTTATGGCTTTTGAATTTTGAAGCGAGAATCAATAATTCCCAGAGAGAAGTGAAGCAAGTTTTTAATGATATTCTTGGGTTTGAAGCACAAATTAGTTTGAAAGAGGCAAGGATTCATGCAGTCTTCTTTTTACAAATAATTAAATTCTTTTTGGTTTAACTTGCTTTTCTTAGTTTTTCTCTTTCAAATGTGAAATCATGGCTATTTTTTGCACCATTGGTTCTTTATTCTCTCTCTTTTTTATGGGTTTCACCTTATGTATTTATTTTTCTTAATTTTGATGAGTACTTGTATTTTTTTTTTGGACTTGCAATTGTTTGGATCTCATCCCTCTTTGTTGGTATTTTAGTTATTAGTCTATGTTAAAAAATATTAGACTTTAAGACAACTCAAATCAAGACTTTAGTTATGTTATACATGGCTTTATTATTGAGATAGCCCAACTCGAAGGTTTTAAGAGACCATCAGTGATAAGGGTAAGGCTCTGGTCAAATTCACTAGGGACTTTGAACATGATGCAATCTTTAAAGAGGGTGTTATCTATCATAAGGTTGATTTCGAGAGGATAATCAGTAAAAGGTCTGGGGGGACATATCGACAAGTGTTTCTTGCCCTCAAAAGAAGAGGAAGAATAACAAGAAAAAATCTTAGTTGAAGCTAAAACCTCGAGGCCCAAATGCCCTTTATGAGTTAGATCTCTTCGCCTATCATATTATCGAGGCTGGGCTCAAGGCTTTTAGGGGGAGATATAAGATCCTTGAGGTCCTTGAGCCAAGTGAGTTTATTAATCGACCTTTTTCAGGAGAGATTACCCTCAATCCTGTATATTTCTAATAGGGACTCAATCTCACTTTCCAACCATATTCTATGCAAAATTATAGACAAATGAAACTTCCATTGGCCTAAATATATCTAGCCAATCTTAACAAGAATAAGGATTGGCATTACTTCTCGACCAAAGAGGGTAACAAGGCCTTAATTAAGAATCATCGATATCCTTCTTTAAATGAGGGGTTGAAGGATTTGTAGTTCTATAAGGTGAAGAGTAAGGTCAGTTTGTGCTTGGGATGTTAAAGGAGTATACAAGCTCTCGACAATTTTGTAATGCAGGTTTGATTATGCTTCGCGATTAACTATATTCTAGTTCGCTCCCTTTCTTTTTCTTTTGCTAATTAGTATTATCTTACAATTTCTTAGTTTGAGAAACCTTATGTTAACTAGGAGATAAAATTCTTTTTCTTTTTCTAATTATTATTATCTTACAATTTCTTAGTTTGAGAAACCTTATGTTAACTAGGAGATAAAAGATATAATACCAATCGAGCTCTGGGTTATGCTGTATCTGAGGAAGAAAGTTTACATGTGGAGTGTCTTTTTAATTCTAGGATAATTTAGCACATAATTGGGGACCAACCAAAGAAGAAAAATGTGAAGCTAAGCGAGTATAACTTCTCATTATTTTATGAAAAGATGGGGAAGATTGAGGTGCAAAATAAAAAAAGTTCTTAGCCAGCTGAGCAAAAAAAAAAGAAAAGGTAGAACGGTTGAGACTTAAAAAAGTTGGTTGGCCGCAACTAAGGTACTCTCCCAATTTTTTTGATTAAGTCCTTACAAGCGAGAAGCTCATCCTAGCTCCAAGGATAAAAAAAGGAAATGGCATAACTATGGCCCTACTCCTCATTTTCATCTTCTTACTAGAGTTGATATCACTCTAACTAGTTTACCTTTTGCTAGCTAGGTATCCAACAATGGTCGTCTCCATGTTCGTGACCTTATTGTCGGTTTGTAACCGCCACTTTTCCATGAGGACGAGGTGTAAACACATGCTCCCTCAAATCAAGGAAAGAGGCTAATCTCTCTAAGGTCACCTTCGAGTATGATGAGCACTACTAAAAAAACGGACTTCACTGATACTATGCTACTGACATTTTTTTTAAATGATGTCATTGAAACGAACTATCAATGAATTGCTAATACTATAATATCAGTGAATTGTTGATACTATAGTATCTGCAAATATAAGTGTCACTAAATTAGTGATACTCCAGTATTAGAAAGTAATTTTTTATTTTAAAAATAAATTAATAAAATAAATTTAAAATGTAAAAAAATAATATAATGTCCAATTACATTAAATGTTATAATGCTAAATCTACTTTCAATTTTAATTAAGTTAAATTTTATAATTTTAAATTTAATTTTCTTTTCAATTACGTTAGATGTTATAATTAAATTAAAATATGAACTAAAAATATAATTAGAATACTAATTACATGTAACTACATGTAATAATTAGAATTATAAAAACTAAAAATTTTATTACCAATTTTTATTTATTTTTTAAATAATACTTAAAATAGATTGCATTTATTGGAAATGGAAGGTAAAAACTAATTAAGAAAATAAATAAGGCCCAAAAATATAAATAAATTAGAGAGAATATTTAAAAAGAATTAAAGGTAAAAAATTAAAAGCAATTATCATTTTGAAAAGAAAAGAAAAGTAAATAACATCAACAGTAAATTTAAATTAAACAAAAGTCCATACCTAAAAAATAATTATATATTTATGCATATTCCATGCAAATCCTAAAACACTTCTCTCATTTATTTAAAAAAAAAAAAACAAATTCAAAACTCTAAATGCCTCCTACCTAACCGACTACTAAACTCCCGTCTGCTTCCTCATGTCCCAATCCCAACCAATTACAATGCATCGACCTCCAATTTAAAGTCTTAGAATTCGTACTCGAAAAACCCATTTTGCTCCTAATTTGGCCCAGCTTATACTTGTCTTTCCCTTCAATTCTCTTTTACGAATGATGACTTTAGGGTTTTTTATACTAACAAGTCGTCGTGGAATTTAAAGTTCTTTGAGAATGGTTGTTCAAAATCAAAATCAATGTAAAAGAGTAAAGACAAGCTTACCTATATAAAGAAGGTGGCAGGGTGGGTAGTTAATGGGATAGGCAGTGAACCTAGGCAAGGGAATGAAAAGATCTATTCATCACAGGAGAAGGAACCCGAAAGTGAAGTCGAAGAGTGATTGGTACACAAAATGAAATTTATTTGATACGGACAGAACTCGAGCTAAGAAAGGCATTTATGAACAGGTTTGATGGTAGGATAGACAGAATCAAATACCCTTGAAGCAAGGTGATATTCAGGGCTAAAGGCACACTCGAACATGGCTTGAGGATGTACGATAATGGGGCGATGGAGAATTTGATGAAGATCGTTAAAGTGATTTTGAAATTTTGAGAGGTTCAGTTCGATGTTGTTATGGCTGGAAAAGCGTCGAATTTAGAGGTTATTTCGGTCAATCCAGTTTATTTGAAGCTGGAATTCCATCACCGACTGTGAGTTTTTGGTTGGGAGTTAGATGTTTTTGCTTTCTTTTGATTTTTGTGTTGGTGATGTTAAACCGTTAATGTTTGAATGTTTTATGTAGGGGGTTGTAATGAACATGCAACCGTCAGAGGGTGAAGTCGTTTTTTAAATTCAAGTGGTTTAAATTCAAATTTCATGGCCTAAAATAAACCGATTCAAATTGTGCCAATAATACATGTTCTAGTTGTGAAAATGGTGCAAAACAGAAAGTATGGCTTAATGTATATTTGTGAAATGGAAGATTCTGAACTGGATCTAGCTTTTGTTTTTTAGTTGCATGCATTATTTTTTATTTTTTCTGATGGATTTATTTGTTTGACTTTTTGATTGTGGTTTCCTTATTTGTTTGATTGTTAGATTTCCATTTCTCAATTTATCGTTTGATTCAATTTTTTATCTACTATGTAATTAAGGAGAAGTATTTTTGTAATTTAATTGCATGTTGTGATATTTTTTTAGTTAATGCTTAAGTTTGTTCTGTGTATAAAAAAAATGACATGGTGTGTTTCATGACTAAATTGTGTTGAATTATTTTGCAATGATACTTGCACAGATCATCTCTTTGATGCTAAAGCTTGGTCACTTCATCAGGTTGAGTGCCTTTTGTTCAAAAGTGAGATAGCCGAATCTAAATCTTTTTTTTTTTTACTTAGTATGATCAAAGTGGCATCTTTGAAATTTACTCTTTTGACTCCAAAAGGAAGCATTTGAGTAAACTAGCAAGAGGTCATATCTTATAGTGATAATAAATCAAGATGATGGGGGCATTAAGGAATATTATGTTAAAGGTTAGAGTAGCAGAGTGAATTGTGAAATTGATACCTTCATTTGTAACTTGTTGGGGGTAGGTTCCTTCATTTTGGTTTGTGCAAATAACATTTATTTGATATATTCTTGTTATGAAGGTATAATTACTTTCCAACCTCAAAGATCCAGCTTTCCATGATTTAAAGGATTTTGCATAACCATTTTAGAAAGGTACTTATTTTTATTCTTCTGACTTCTTTGTAGCATTATAACACTTTTTTTTTTAATATTAGAGCTTAGTGAGAGTAGTAGCCTCAATAACTGAGGGGCAATTATAACTTTTTCTCTGGTCTTAGTGTACTTTCTAGATGAATTCAACCCTTGTTTCTTTATTTATTATTCATTGTTGTGTGTGTCAAAGCGTTAGTGCTTTTTTCTGGTTACATTTGTACAGTTATATTTTTTGCTAATCCACATTGGTGTTGATGCAGATAAAAAGGGAGATAAAAATACTACAGAATCTTTGTGGAGGTCCTAATATTGTAAAGCTGCTTGATGTTGTTTGAGATCAGCACTTATGTTCTTAAAGTACACCCATCCATCATATCTGCTTCTACTAAAGCCATAAGCCATCATAAACTCATCAAATCTCCTATACCACTGTCTAGGTGATTGCCTTAACCCGTATAATGACTTCTTTAGCAAACAAGCATGATATTCTTTTTCTGGCTCCTTGAACCCTTGCGATTGTGCCACGTATATTGTTTCTTCAAGCTCTCCATGTAGAAAAGCTGTCTTTACATCCATCTGCTTTAGATGTAAATCAAGATTTGTACACATGGCTAACAAAATCCTAATAGATGTGTGCTTGACAACTGAAGATAATATCTTATGAAAATCGACTCCCTCTCTCTGAGTAAAACCTTGTGCTACTAACTTAGCCTTAAATCTTGTAGGCTCAATCCTCGGTATCCCCTCCTTCACCTCATACATCCATTTGCACCTGACTAGCTTCTTTTGAGGTCTCTCTACCAACTTTTAGGTATTGTTTTTCATAAGAGAACTAATTTCTTCTTCTATAGCCTGCTGCCACTCTTTCTTGTTTTCACTCTTTATAGCCTCACCATATATCCTAGGCTTAATATACTTAAGAGTGTAAGCAGAATTAAAAGCATAAGCAACTAAGTTTGTTTGTATATACCTGACTGGTAGGTTAATCATTCTCCTTAGCCTATCTCTGGCTAACTAGTACTCTTTAAGTTCCATCTCAGGAGTCCTAGTCTTTCTTTGGGTGGACTTGGAGGAACTCGCCGATGTTCTTGGTTCATCTTCAAGGATTTCCTCGTTGAAGTGTTGATCTAGGGCAATATCAGATCTACTTTCAGTCTTCACTTCAACTTCTATTGATTCGGGTGCTGAGTCTTCCTTGGGCACAGGTTCTTCTTTCTCATCTTCTTGGGAGGTTTTCAGCATCGTTATCTCATCGAACGTCACGTCATGGCTTATAATACTCCTTGGTGGTGTTAAGTCTTTACACCACACCTTGTATCCTTTACTTATTCAGGATATCCTATGAATACTCATTTGATAGCTCTAGGTTCCAACTTCCCTTCCTTAATATGTACAAAGGCAGGGCAATCAAATATTCTGACGTGGTCATACTTCAGAGGATTGCCAGACCATTTTTCTTCTGGCGTCTTGAAGTCAATTGCTGAGGAGGAACTTCTATTAATCAAGTAAGCTGCAATCACTACCGCTTCTCCCCAGAATGTCTTGGACATCTTCGCATTGGTAAGCATGCATCTAACCCTTTCAAGTAGGGTCTTATTCATCCTCTCAGCTACGCCATTCTGCTGTGTTGTTGATTTTACTGTTCTATGCCTTGCAATCCCATACTTGGCATAAAACCCATCAAACTCTCTGTTGCACAATTCGAGGCCGTTGTCAGTCCTTAGCCTCTTTACCCTTTTGCAAGTCCGAGTCTCAACAAGAACCTTCCAAGTCTTGAATACTTCAAAGGCTTAATCCTTACTCTTCAACACATAGACCCACAGCTTCCTTGAATAGTCATTAATCAAGCTGAGAAAATACCTGGTACCACCACGAGTAGCTGTCTGAACTAGTCCCTAAAGATCTGAGTGTATGTAGTCAAGAGTCCCTTTATTCTTGTGCTCGCCGGTACTAAACTTTACCTTATGTGCTTTCCCAAGCACACAATGCTCACAAAACTCTAAGGGCTGGAACTTATCTTCTTTAAACGCCTTTTGACTGAATAACTCCTTTAGGTTTCTCTCGCCTAGGTGTACCAGTCTAAGAGGCCACAACTTGGTTTGCATACTCTCATCATCTATAGAGAATAATGGAGAACCATTTATGACTTCACCGTTAAGCACATAAACCCCTTTGCGCTTCTCTCCTCTCATCACCACCATAGAACCTTTTAAAACTCTTAAAATTCCTCCGTCGATTCTGATGGAACACCCATTCTGGTCTAGAGTCCTTAATGAGATCAAGTTTCTCTTTAAGTGAGGAACATACATAATATCTATCAACTCTCTCACTCGCCCATCATGTAGCCTAAGTTTAATACTATCAATTCTAATAATCTGACATGCAATGTCATTACCCATTAAGACCTTACCACTTCTAATAGGCTGAAAATTTGTAAACTAAGACTTATGTGGACACATGTGAAAAGTGCAACCAGAATCAAGAACCCATTGTTCAGAGTTCTTACCATCAGTAGCGATGAGTGTCTCTACGCTGTCATAGTTATCATCACAGGCAAGCGCATCATTCGCTTTCTTCTTGCCTTGTGCTTTCTTCTCAGTATAGTCCTTTATGAAGTGCCACTCTTTCTTGCAGCAATAGCACTTCCTAGGAGTCCTAGACTTTGACCTTGAGCTTTTTTCTTCCCATCTCTATATGAGGGTCTTCCTCTTACAGATAAGCTTTCCAGATTGCCCTTAGTCTGCTTTCCTAATAACTTTGAGTTTAATGATGATTTCACATCACTCATCGTTAAACTCTCTGCCATAAAGTAGCGTATCAACAAAACTCTCATAGCTCTGGGGAGTGAACTCAGCAGGATAATTGCTTTATCTTCATATTCTATCCTGATGTTGATAGACTCAAGATCAAGGATGATCTTATTAAAAGCGTCTATATGATCTTTCATCGACGTCCCCTCTGACATGGACAGCTGATATAGTTTCTTCTTTATATGTAATCTGTTGGCCAATGATATTCTCATATAAAGAGAGTCAAGCTTCTTTCAATGACCTATTGTCGTCGTCTCACCTGCTACTTCCCTTAGTATTTCACCTCTCAATGACAGAACGATTGTGCTATGAGCTCTTTCTTGAATATCTCTTCTTTCTGCTTCAGCTTTAGATGACTCTGGCACCTTCTCTTCAATACTAGATGGAGCTGCAGTCTCCTTTAATGCCGAACCAAGCCTTTGGCTCACCAACAACGCCTTAACCTTTATCTTTCACAGATTGAAGTCATTCGTACCATTGAATTTCTCTACCTCATACTTGGGTATGGTTATGTCTGCTTAGAACTAAGCTCTGATACCAGTTTGTTGAAACGGAAGCACACAAAAATCACCCAAGCAATATATGCAGAACAAGTAAATTATGGAATAAAGAGAGAATGGGTAGAAGAAGAACACACAAAGAATTACGTGGTTCGGCAACTTGCCTACGTCCATGACAGATCAAGATCACACTCTTTCTTATTATGAATCACAAGGCACTCACAAAGTATGCCTTTTACAAGAAAGATCACAAAGATAACTCTCTCTGTCACTCTAAGGATTTTCTCTTATAAAGAACCACAAAGATTGTTGATGATCACTAAGATTTCTCAACCTATCATAAAGATTAATTGATGATCACAAAGATGTGTTTACAAGTCAATTGATAGCCTTTATATAGGCTTTGGGACGACCTAAGTTTACCCTATACGTGTGGGAGTCATATTAGGGAGTCCTGAAATAAGTGGGAGACGAAATAAGGAAGTTTCCTTATTTCAGGATACTGTTCCTGTCTCCAATGCTGCGGTGCTAGGCTTTCAACACCGCGGTGTTGGCACACTTATCTGAGCGCTGCGGCGCTCGTTGCTTGGCACTGCGACATTCAGTTGCTAGATTGGGCGCCGCGACGCCCACGCCTGGTTGCCGCGGCGCAGGCGCCTAGTGCGACCTTTTTCATTTTTTGCCTCCTTTCGCCTCTATCTTTGATCCGTGCGTACCCTATGCACTTGGCGTGCTCTCCAAATCATATCCTGATGATTTTCAATCAATATTCTCACAACTTAATTTACACGAATAAATTGAGAAAGAGTTATGATGTACCTCTTAAAGCTTAAAATTCTAATTTCTTATTCTTTTTCTTCTTCTTCTTCTTCTCTTTCTCTCTCTAAAAGGGGTAGCTCAATCAAAAATGAGTGAATTAAGGTTTAAAATGTGTATTTTTATACTAATAGGCTAACGTTTAATATTTACAAATTAACCCTTAAAACTTTAAAAGTATTATAATTTGGTCCCTAAAATAAATCTAAAGTCTTGCAAATAAACCCAATACTTATAGTAGGTCATTAATTTATACAAACAATACTAATAAAAATATATAAATTATGTATCATCCACATACAAATAAAATATGAATATTATATATATATATATATGTAAATACTTATTCTTATCGGTTGTAGATAAGTGGTTACTACAATTCTCTTCTCCTTATAAGAATTTCGTCCTCGAAATTGATGACTTAAGCAATTAGATGAGGATATTTGATCTCATTTCCTCTTCTTGTTCCCAAGTTGACTTTTCAACTGTATGATTTCTTTATAAAACCTTTACAAAGCAATCTTCTTGGTATATAGAATTTGCTTATTTTGGTCCAAAATCTTAATAAATACTTATTCATATGTTAGATTATCTCTAAGTTTAAGTGACTCATAGTTTAGTATATGAGAGGAGTACAAAACATATATTCGTAAAATAGACACATGGCACATATTATGAACTTATAATAATAATGCGAAAGAAAAAGTTTATCACCCACATCATCTGTGCCTTCAAGTATCTCAAATGGACCAATAAATATAGAGTTTAATTATAATATTTATACACACATATTTTTATTCTTTTCACCCATTTGTTTAATATTTAATGGGCATCTATACACTTTACTTTTTATTCATTAAAGAATGACATAGATGTAGAATACCTATACTAATCTCTTAATTATAATTCTTAACTCCTCTGAAAATTTTAATCCCTTCAACATATACTCATGTGTCATAATATTATTCATTACCTTGATATCATTCTCAAAATGAAAATAATTTAGCATTTCTACGTAACTAAGTTGTCATTCAAATTTAACGTTTCAAATCAAAATGTTGAAGGCATTATCTTAAATGATCAGAAAGCAACTTCAATAGAAAGACCTTTAGTTTAATTAATTCTTAAACCATAAATCTCAGCATTATATCTCTTACTTTAACTCTTTAAAATATAGTCCATCTTATTAGACATAATTTTCTCATTGAGATTGATATGTCTGCTTTTTCTAATATGCTCAGTGTCAAACAGAAAAGACTCCACTAACACAATTACTGCGATGGTAAAGATAGTTTTTTAACTATTCCTTTAACGTTATCCATGTAAAAGAAAATGACAAAATGATTGCTGATTTTCTTTCATGAAACCCTATAAATAGCCTAAACCTCACAACCACTTTTCTAGTAACAAAGAAAATTAACCTTCTTACAATATTCATGATGAGTAACTTCACAGTCACTCCTCCTATAACTTTCACTCTTTCTGAACTCTCAGAGCTCATCTGAACCAGAACACTTCACTCAACAGCTAAAGAATTAATCTAGTATTATGCAATAGAGGCAGTTCAAGAACATGGTTACTCTATAATCGGCGGTCCTCTTTTTAATCTGGATTACCTATTTTTCCATCTCCATCGAATCATTCTTCTCAAAAAATAGTCAAAATCCATCCTTTACCTACTTTGGTATCTGTTGGATCTATACATCTTTGCAATGGAGCTTTAATTACAAAAAAACTCTGGACTGGATACAGCAATATGATGAAGAAAATCCTATATGCATTTTTCTCCAATTGTTTTATCCAAAATCTTGGTAGAATAGCAAGTTACAATACATGTTGTCTAGGCATATAAATAGTTCAGTCAATCCCAGACATTTGTACACAGTCCTATTACTCCAAAGAAAAGTGATGATAGTCTTAAACCATGAGATTCATTACTACCCTACTGTTAAAGACTATTTTACCTTTCCATACTCTTTGCAGTTATTCCAAGAAGAACACAAAATGGAGCTCAGAGTACTTAAAAAGATCTTAGCAGAAGAAAATCAAATTATTTCACCTTTGATATGGATCTCTCCCCATGACCAAGCACCTTGGGAGAATGTGCCACCAGATTTTTCTGAAAGAATGAATAATGCAAACTCCATTTTCCACAGAAATTAGATCCGCGCCGCTCTATCACATTAAAGAGAGACTGACTACTCTAGACACCACCACTACTCTCTAAATCCAAATGAATTTCCTCTAAACTTGGACGAATTTTCACAGCCTAGTGTGCCAGGTGACCACATGCAGATTGATGACACATCTCACCAACCCAACTTGACTTTATCATTATTCCAAGATTTCTAACCTTATCCAACTGACAGCGAAATCCAAAGAAAAACAACTGCATTGATAAAAACCAGCTCAATGGACCCCACATCACCAGACACAAGAAGTTTTTAGGCCCAATTTAATGACTTTACCTAAGGATATGACAGTGATAATTCAAGCTACTCATCATTTAGCAGTTAATCATGACAGGAGTATTTTTACTTTATTTTTATTTCAAGTGTGTTTTATCTTTATGTCATGTCTGTTTTTACTCTATCGGCCAAAAAAATTCATGTTAAGACTACAAAAATTCTTGTAATTAATAAAGTTAATTTGGCCTCAAGTCCAAAAGTTCAGATGTTAGCCCAAAAAGTCTTCAAGTCATAAATGCATTGTCGGTCATTAGTGCCAAGATGACAAGGTCCCTAAGTCTATAAAAAGGGCTTTTATTCGATTTTTCTTAATTATCTTACCTAACTCATCACATTTCCGACACAATTTTATCATACTTACATATCAATAAATATTTATTCAAAATTTTGCAGCCTATTGTCCCTTATAAATGATAAAGTAAAACTCATTTTTTTCTTTTTACCTCACAAGAATGGAGAAAATTTTGAACATATTTACATATATGCTCCACAGCTATTATCAATTTGTTTTTAAAACAATTCATTTAAACCATAAACTTTTTTTCTCACGACAACCAACACCCATAAAAAAAAATTTATTTAAACCACAAACTTATTTTCTCACGACAACTAACACCCATAGTCGTTATTATTTGCGTTTGAAAATTTTGCATTTAAAACTCAGTCTTTTTCTCCAATAATAAATAAAAAATTATAACGGCTCATATAAACTTTACATTGCAGCGACCCTTTTTTTTTTCTATAAATACATTGTATTTTTGCATCCTTATACAATTTTGAAAACATTCAAAGATTAGGGTGACATAACAATGGAGAAAACCTCAGCTCGTAGATTCACAAAAATTTATGTCTTTTGTGGATTCAACCCTGAAAATATTGAAGAGTTTGTAAAAGCTACAAAAAGTCTTAGTAAGGTGTTACCTGAGTGAAAGATACATTTAGTATATGGAAGAGGTAGCTGTGGGTTAATGCGGTCTATGGCAAAAACTGCACACAATAAAGGTAGGCGAGTTTTGGGCATCATTCCAAAACCTCTAGCTATTGAAAATATTATAGGAAAAATAGTTGGGGATGAGTTACAAGTCTCATTTATGCACGAGCAAATGACTCAAATGCTTAGGTATACAAATGCCTTCATAGCTCTACCAGGAGGTCTCGGGACCTTGGAAGAAAATTTTCAAATTGCCTCATAGACACAATTACAAATCTACCAAAAACCTATTGGTTTGTTAAATGTTAATGGTATTTATAAGGAGTTGTTATCTTTTCTTGACTATGCAGTGGAAAGACAATTCATCCTACTTCTAGCACGATAGATTCTTATTTTTGCTCTAACTGTTGATCAACTGATTGATCAATTACAGTATTTTATCCCTCTGTTTAATCTAACATTGTATCAGTTAGATTGGTCTACTCATGACAGTGAGAAGAAGCATAAAATAGATTTAAATCTCAGTCTATATGACAGGACCCGACCTGAGACCCTCTACAGAAGATCCCAGCAGCCCTGCCGGGCACCCCGACAGAAGTTTCTCAGGATATAACTGGCCAAGATGAGAAATTTCCGCTAGGTGAACCCCTTTTTAGTTCTTGCTATTACTGAGAAAATCTTATAATATACATGAAAATTACATCGTAATTTTTTTAAAAAAAAACGGGCAGAGTTTCCCCTATTTTCCAGAAAATCCATATAAAACCTGCAAGAAAATTTTACTTCTATTTCAAACACTTCTCAATACTACCAATTCGGACCTTCGGTCATTTCCAAATCAAATCCAACACAACTCAATTGTTTCATTTGAATCACAAAATAAGCATAATCATAAACAAGCAAAAACGATCATCATAATATCGAAATCTCTTTTTGTTGGTTCAAAACATACATACAGATATACATGCCTACAACTAATATGCATAAAGTAAAGGGTGCTATTTAGCACATTTACATGTACAAAAAAAACATCTTCAGATTTGGCCTATTACTCGACAATAGGAGAATCAGCAACTTGCGTACCAAGACTTGCACCTGGGAAAAGGGTTTAGAAAATACAAAATACAAAACGGGTGAGCTAAAGGAGCTCAGTGAGTGCAAATAAGATTTTAATTAAAATAACATTATGCATAGATAGCAAAATTCTAAAGTACATGTATAAATCGTGCTTCTAAAACTGATGTAAAGCTGTAAAACGGTTTCTAATATCATATGCTGATGAAATCTTGCCGAGCGGGTTTTAACTATATTTTTAGAAAACAATATCCAAAATCTATATAACACAATAACTGCCATGTGCATATAAATACATAAATGCTATTGGTAAATCGAAAACTAGTAAAGTCCTTGCTCGGCCATTTTCTTTTTAAACTGTACCAATGGTAACCCTAAAGCTCTATACTCATCCAGGGACTTAACTAGCACTGTACATGTGAGTAGGTCACAGGGCGCCTCAACTAACAGCACCCACAATGACATCTCACTGGCTATGCAGCGAAATCCTATATCGCATACATATAACGAGACAATACCCCGTACACATAGAGTAACTCATATGACTCGACATCCCGACTTCCCGGAGTTAGTGACACACCCCCAAGACCTGCCCATGTGCACGGGATATACTGGCTGGGTCTAATACAATCACCATCACTATAATCTGAGGGTACCGATGGCCTTTAAAATAATTTGCTTAAATTTTAAAACTATTTCTTAAACCGAACGTGTAAATGCATATCTAGAGATACATATCAAGATCATAATCATGTTTATGCATTGAAAACTCATAAAACATATATTTTCATTATGCAGAAAAATAATAAATGAAAGATAACAGAAAAGGCAGATTTTCACTCACCACCGCTTCGTGCTCAATTTCGCTCCCGATTTCTGATCCCGTTACCGCTCTCGGTTATCTTCACCTACGCGCTATAAATGACATTTAGAACTAAATCGAATGTTAAAATCTCATTTAACTACTAAACGCCCTAATCGGCACACAAAGCCCGGATGGATACTACTTTTCAATTTTTATTTACGGAGTCGTTTAATCTAATCTAACTTACCATCCGGCGCCTTGAAAATTATTGAACGCCTTATAACTTGGTTGGACATAATTGCCCTTCACCTTTCCAAAATGGACAATTATGTCTCATTTTCTTCATTTTTGATTTTTTCATCAATCATATACATTCAATTTACAATATGCACCATTTACACACAACAACTCAATCAAAACACCACTCATTCCCTAACTTCTCTAAAGTGGCAGAATTTCACCCTAGGTTCTAACATATTCCTTTTCTCAATTTCTTGTTCCAATTACAACAAAATCAAGTCAATTTTATTCTAAAGCCCTAATTACAATAAATTGAAATCTTTACATCAAAATCACCAAAAACCCTAATTCTTACCTTGCCAATTTCTTTAAATTGATGACTCCTTCAAGCTCCACACTAGAATTCAACTCAATCTAAGCCAAGAATACACACAAGAATATCAATTGAAGCATTCTTGAAAGCTCACTTATCAAACTCATAAAACAATGCTTTTCTTACCTCTTTTTGTTGAATTTTCAATAATGGAGGCTTCAATTGAGCTTAGGGATTCATATGTAACCTTATTTTAGCTTGATTACACATGAAAAATCATTATAAAAAAGACTGAAATTTCACTGTAGCAGCACCTTCAACCTTTGCACAAATTTGCTCTCTTTTTACTCTAAGTGTTGGCTTTTTGATCTCTTAAAATTTCTATACACTTTAAACATATATATAGTTATCCATCAATTGATCATTTTGCCCCTCAACTTACTCTAAATTACTAATTTGCCATTAGTTCAAATGGAAGGATTTAATTGGTCTATTCCTTAATATATGGATTGTATTTCTCAACAAAGGCTTGTTCCACACATAACCCTTAAATGGAAATTCATGTAGTAAATTAGAATTTCCTTTTCAAAGCCAATAGAGAAAAATTCTAAAAATATTCTAGGGTCGTCCGACGCTCTGACCTCGTGTGAAATTATCAAATTGAGTCTAATATCTCTCACGTGCATCATAACAAAAATATGTCTAATAGGGTTAAAATCAGGTAACTCTACGATGCCTTCATTACTCTATACCGAAATTTAGGCGTCAATACTACTAATAGGGATTGGATATTACACTATAGCCTCTACTGTTATTTTGTTGCTGCCATTGTTGTTGCTGTTGTTTTCCTTTTTTTTAGCAAGATTTCTATTTCAATAAAAGTTGGTTCAATTGATGTCTTCAATACTCTACTTCTCTATATTTTGACATTGAGAAAATTATCTCAATTTGCCCTATGACATGCAAATTATCATTATAAGATGTTCGGGATCATTCTTGCTAAACATATTAGTCACAACTTAAAAACAAATCCTAGATGGTAACATTAAGATTCACAAAAGTATCATTATCTACAATATCAACAATCTTAACAGCTCTTAAAAAATGTCATTTTCTCAAAATCATACAAAAATTTAAGCAAGAAGTCAGACATTTACATAACAAAGCTACAAATACAATCCTAAGGATTTTGCATCTGCTCAGTTCCCTTGACTTGACACCTAAAAGTCTACAGAATCATATCTTAGCTCTGATACCACAAAAAGTAGTCACGCCCCAGACCTAAAAGATCTGACACATGACATAACTTACACTCATTCAATAATATGCACTCATAATTAATATTGCATAAAATTTCAAACTTAAATTAACATAGAAATCCTTATCAAGTTGGTAGTAAGTTCAACACAAAGTTTCACTCGTGACTATACTTGGTGAAACATAAACCAAATACAACTACACTTAATAAAATAATACATAAGTATTTATTCAATACGGATAAATCAAATATCTTAAACTACGTGTCCACAAATGAAACACTTAGCAACCTAACAACTTAAGGAACCCAAGGGACAGTAGAAGCCTTGCCAAATTCACTAAGCACATATGTAACTTATTTACCTAAAATCACCATAAACTATAATGAGTATAAAACTCAGTAAGCATACTAGTTTTTCATATATCAAAATACAAATACATATATATACACAATGCATATGTATGATATGTTGTGATAAATCAAAATTAAAATTTTATCAAATCACATGTCAGGTAAATGCTTACACATTCTTTCAAATATATAATAGGAATACCATCACTCAACTACTACTTAATAGGATTTGTATATCATATATCACATAATGAGTTAAATGTCACCCGTCGATGACATACCGTATTAGAGGAATAGCATAAGTGAGGTTTAAATTACACATATACAATGCTCATGTCTGAAAGTAAGAGCCAAACCCTCACCCTGATCATCGGTGAGTCTTCTCACATGCACTAATATGCCACCATACGAATGTGATGACTTACGTTTCCTTTAGGTACAAATAGGATCCTCCCTACATACGGAACATATAACATATATCAATCCCAAATGAAAGGCCACACATAAAAACTCCACAAATTACTAAGTAAATAGTGAGATCAAGCATCCTTAAAACACAAAATGTATCTCATGGATATTTTTCACTTCAAAAGCTTTTTTTGTTGAACGCATTTTATTTTAAAAGCTCACTTTCATAAACATATGTATGTCCATGCTCAAATCAATGCTCACATTCATAAACATATGTCTTTCACATTTTATATCAAATATACTTTGGCATAACATAAACATATTTCTAAGCACATTTATAAAATTATACATAAACAATTATTATGTTTATTGTGATTTCAGTAAAAGTCTAGTATACTTATCTCTTAACACTTTCGAGTATAAGGCTTAATTCTCCTTAACCTAGCAATAGAGGTTAATCTTTTATAAGCCTCACCATTCACACAAAACACTTTAAATAGCTTACAAAATTATACATATTGTACTTATCACATCGAATTGGTCTAATTACTTGATTTCTCAAAACCTATCATTTGACCACTTACACTTAACAAAAAAAAATTTATGCATCAAATGATGTTTAATTGCTCCAAAATCAAAATATACCCTTCTTGACTCACATATCCTTCTTATATATAAATATTATATCATAATTCCTACACAATCCATTTCATAAACACTATTAAATCCAAACTATTATCCTAATAGGATCAAGATATTTACTAAATAGTATTCAGTCTCCCAATTTTATAAAATCATATACTAACTTAAAAATTATAAAACTACCATAGAATTACTCTTGATACATATTTAAATCCATGATAAAGTGTTTACTTCAAAATCGTTGTCAAAAGTATTTTAAAACTATTTTATTCCATAGCTTTCAAAATTTGTTAATCAAATACTGTAATGAGCTGATACACTTTAAAAACTCATAACAATTTAACCACATTGATCTAAATTCGCAATTCTGAGTATATCATATTAGACATATAAATTTATCATATTTCAAAAATTCGTAATTTTTAAAGATCATTCAGCAGATCAAAAATTGTTTGTAACTGTAGCATACTGTTAACACAGGAATATTTTAAATTTTATTGTCTTTTTTTTAAATTCACTAAAAATTCAATTTTTGAAATTTGCAATTGATTCAAAGTTTCAAATAATTCTAGACATGTCTAGTTTCATATTCGCAAAAGCTAAAATCATAATAGAAGTACAACAATTTATAAAATTCTCGGATCAAGAGGCTATCAAGTAGAAATTCTACAATTCATCATGATTTATCAAGTTATCTACATAATCATCATCAATTCTCAATATATCTTACAAAATTCACATCAAGTCCTCAATTTTACATATTTCCAGAAATGCAAACTTAAAGAAAGCCTAAAATTCTAATTTCTGTTTTCTTCTTCTTCTTCTCTTTCTCTCCTCTCTATTTCTCTATTTTTTCTCTATAAAAGGGGTAGCTCAATAAAAAATGAGTGAATTAAGGTTTAAAATGTGTAGTTTTATACTACGATGCTAACTTTTAGTATTTACGAATTAACCTTGAAAAATTTTAAAGTATTATAATTTAGCCCCTAAAATAAATCTAAAGTCTTGCAAATAAACCCAATACTAATAGTAGGTCCTTAATCTATACAAACAATACTAATACTAATACATAAATTAAGTATCATCCACATACAAATAAAATATGAATATTATATATATATATATATAAATACTTATTCTTATCGGTTGTGGATAAATGGTTACTACATGTATAGATCATCTCATTGATGCTAAAGCGTGGTAACTTCATCAGGTTGAGTGGCTTTTGTTCAAAAGTGAGACAGCTGAATCTAAATCTTTTTTTTTTTTTTTACTTTGTATGATCAAAAGTGGAATCTTTGAAATTTACTCTTTTGACTCCAAAAGGAAGCATTTGAGTATGCTAGCAAGAGGTCGTATATTATAGTGATAATAATTCAAGATGATGGGGGCATTAAGGAATATTATGTTAAAGGTTAGAGTAGCGAAGTGAATTGTGAAATTGATGCCTTCATTTGTAACTTGTTGGGGCAGGTTCCTTCATTTTGGTTTATACAAATAACATTTATTTGATATATTCTTGTTATGAAGGTATAATTACTTTCCAGCCCCAAAGATCAAGCTTTCCATGATTTAAAGGATTTTGCATAACCATTTTAGAAAGGTACTTATTTTATTCTTCTGACTTCTTTGTAGCATTATAACACTTTTTTTTTTTAATATTAGAGCTCAGTGAGAGTAGTAGCCTCAATAACTGAGGGGCAATTATAACTTTTTCTCCGGTCTTAGTGTACTTTCTAGATGAATTCAACCCTTGTTTCTTTATTTATTATTCATTGTTGTGTGTGTCAAAGCGTTAGTGCTTTTTTCTAGTTACATTTGCACAGTCATATTGTTTGCTAATCCACATTGATGTTGATACAGGTAAAAAGGGAGATAAAAATACTACAGAATCTTTGTGAAGGTCCTAAAATTGTAAAGCTGCTTGATGTTGTTTGAGATTAGCACTCAAAGACTCCCAGCTTGATTTTTGAATATGTGAACAGTACAGATTTTAAAATCTTGTATCCCACACTAATAGTTAATGACATATGCTACTATATGTACGAGATCCTCAAGGTTTTTTCATATGCTTTGCCCAAAATTCTGAATTTTGAGACTTTTATACTTGATTTTTTTTTTTCTAACTTCTTTGAAGTTATTCAGAGTATTCTACTTATTCATTGGGGAAAACTTTCAAATATTAAAGTTTGATATTTTATTTGTCTAGAAAATATTGAAAACATAACGGAGTTCTTCCCCTCGGAAGAGGCAAATGAACATTGTTTTAATATAACAGCATACCAAATTACCTAACACTTTTACAACCTAATATGCTAAGTAAGCAGCTTTAATGAACCAAATTAATCTAATATTACAGTTAACATGTATACTTTTTTTCATGTTATGATCAAGCCCAGCAGCTATACAAGTATTTCTTCCTACTCTATTTCTTTCTTTTTTTTTCTTTTGAACTTAAGGATTGTGGCACAAATCATATATTTATTTAATTTTGAAGTAATCTAAAAGTCAAAATAGAATAGATGTCCTATTTTTTATTTAATTTTTGTTCTACATTGAACTTCCATTTTGTGTTACCACTACAAGTTAAACTTATGGTTCTATCATTTTCTTATATAAGTAGGTTTCTATTTGCAGGATTAGTTGGGGTTGGATTTACACCACGTGTTATCAGTATAAAAGTTAGAGAGGTTTCTATTGATCATTAATATTTATTTTCTTCTTATTATACATCTTTTAGATCCAGTAAAAAAAATTCTTATTGCATTAAACATCATGGATGTCTTTCTCTAAATCAATTTTTTTTTCTTTTTTGTGGTTTGAATACACATTTTGGTAGCAGAAATTAGTTTATTAAGCAAATTTATGTATATTCTCAAAATGATTTCTCAAACCATTGATATTGAGATGTTTCTTTCCAATTATGTCAATAAAGTTGGATGAACTCAACAATGGTACAGTTTCAATAGTATACTCTTTTGGTAGATCTTGGACTGTTTATTTTTTATTGTTTTAATTAGTTGTTTTGCCTTCTTGATTTAATGTTTAGGAAGTTTTTTAAGATATTGTTAATGTAGTTTTAAGTAAAATAATATTTGCTCTGTAATAACATTTGCATACATCTTTATAGGAGCATATGAAACTATTTAATCTGAACCAGAATATAAATTGCATAAGGACTTGTTAGAGTAAAAGATGAAATGCAAGTAGTCAAGATCTTTGTGTTTTTTAAATTATTATTTTTGGATATCTAAAATTCGAAGACTATGTAACTTCACTGTCTTTAAATTATCTTTCATAAATTTCATAATAGTTCTAGAATTTGATCTAATTTTATAATAGTCTTTATTTATTAGTTGGGCGTCCACCTTATTACAAGGGCATTTAATCACTATGAACATTAGGACAAAGTATTTATTCGATGAAATAGGATTATGGCCAGAGTTTGAAGCTTTCATTGATGAAGGACTTGGGCTAATCTCATTTTGTTGGAAGAGTGCTTGTGAATCATGGGAGTAGTTCAATGCCATAATTCATTGTAGTAGACAAATCATTGGAACCCGTTGGTTCATCAATGGATTTCTCGTCGAGAAAGGCAGTTAAACACAACAGAAGACCTTAAATACTTATCCCCTGAGAGATGCCAATAGACTTGTCATGCACACATCTAGCATTGTTGCCATGTCTTTTGTGCAAAATGTTAGCCACTTGCTCAAGATTAATAATCCTAGTAAATGTGCTTATGGAACTATTGTAGTTTTTCAAGATTTAGTTTGAGATGCTTTGTACTCTATGAAAGTTAACTTGGATGTTTTGACAATTGTAGTTTTATTTATTTAAATAAATAAATAATTTTATATTTATTTAAATATTATATTTATGTATAGATTTGAAATTTATAAATAAATTCAAAATTTTAGTTTAATAATTCAAATTTTGTATTATTAAATAATATTTTAAATTACATTTCTGACACCATAGTATCAATGATTCACTGATACTATGGTATTAGTAATTCTCTGACACCACAACATTGGTTATTTACTGATACTGTGGTGTTAAAGAATTACTAATACCATAGTGTCAGCGATTTACTGATACAATAGTATTAATAATTCACTTACACCATATATAGTGTCAGTAAATTTTTGACTCGAACAACACTGATACTTTGAAATGGTATCAATGAAGGCCATTTTTGTTTTTAGTAATTGAGGTGAAAGCTTTTTAGACTAATTTTGATGACATGCTCAAGGTAAGTTGTCTGAGCTTCTTATGTAAGTTTTCCTACTTTTTGTTGTCCTTAAGCTACATCCTCACAAGTATTGGCCAAGCGCGAAGGGCAAATTCAAAAAAGATAAGGTGGAGATCATGAACTTAAAAGAATAGGTCCTCGAGTCGAAGTGAGAGAAACAGAAGCTGAAGCAATGGGTTGTGAAACTTAAGTTTAGGTAACCAAAAGGTTGGTGAGTTAGGTCTATGTGTTCTAAACTACAATTATGAAACATTTATGTAAAATTAAAGCAATTAAACAAGCCAATGGATCGAAATAAATGCAATAAATAAAAAGAGAGAGTCAAGAGAGAGAAAATACAATATTTTATATGGTTTGATACTCCGTATGACCTATGTCCATGCTTCATTCCAAATACAATAAGGTTTTCATTAGCCTAGCCTTAAATTAAGGCAACTTCTAAAATGTAGAGTTAAGAGTGTCAATAGACTTGTACAATGGTAAACCTAAATCATCCACAAGTTGAGTGAATTTAATCAATATAAAAATTCTTAAAAAATGTAAGAATGGATTAATACAAGGACTCCAATGATAGTGAATTAAAAGGTATAACCTTAGATTATGTATGATTTTCAAGTTTGAGAATTTTGTTATTTTCCATGTGATAATGAGCAAGTTGGTATATAGAAAAAAATATTTTGAGAAAAATAGGTCTCTGATTATAGATACCCCAAAACAATAGTCATTAAGATACTTAAAAAGAGCCAAAATCGACTAAAACCAGTTTGTCGTTGTTTAAATAAACTGTTAACTATTCAAATTGGTTTGGTGATTTGCAAATCGAAAATTTGCTTTAAAACAAATCTGGTGGTTGCATTCTAACTTAACTCGATTTTTGAAAGTGTTGGCAAATTAATTGACTGCTTCAAATCTATATGTAAAGTAATTTAAAAATTGGCCTGATGATTTAAATTGCCAAAACAACTTTGCCAAACCAGCATGAAACCGCCAAGCTGCTTTATCCAGAATTGACCAACTGGTTTTAATGCAAAGTTTTGCCTTAAACTAATTATTAAGCCAGTGTAAAACTAGTTGTGCAATTTCAAACCGTCAAATAGGGTGGGCATTATTTCCAAACTCGATCCGTCTTAAAATTTTGGGTTTGAATTTGGGTGGGAATGAGAATAAGTTTGAGACTCATTTGGGATAGCAAATTTTGTCCCGAATGGGTTCGGTCGGGTTCAAAAAGTTCTCGAACTTGAACGAAATTTTCTGACCTGAACCTTTTTTTTTAATTTTGAATCTTTTTTAAATTTCAATTATGATGGATTTAAGATGATAACATTAAACATGACTAAATTTGAATTTAAATTTAGAATAATAACATTTAATATAATTAAAATAAAAAGATTTAAAATTATAATATTTAACGGAATTGAAATCAAATAATATTTAATGTATTTTAACTCGAAATAGACTTATAATTACAATTATTAATGTAAATGAATTTAGAACGAATCAATTTCAAAATTAATCAAATTATAATATTTAATGTAATTGAATTTCAAATAATAGCATGTAACGTAATTCAATCCATAATATTTAACGTAATTGAAATCGAAATAATATTTTAAATTATAATATTTAACATATTTCAACTCGAAATTGAATTTATAATTACAACATTTTATGTAATTGGATTTCAAACGAATTGATTTCAAAATTAATTAAATTGTAACATTTATCATTTAACGTAATTTAAATTCAAATCATAACATTTAACGTAATTTAAATCCATAATATTTAACGTAATTGAAACCAAAATAATATTTTAAATTATATTATTTAACGTATTTCAATTCGAAATTGAATTTATAATTACAGCATTTTACATAATTGAATTTTGAATGAATTGATTTTAAAATTAATCAAATTATAATATTTTACGTAATTTAATTTCATATAATAATATTTAACGTAATTCAAATCTATAATATTTGACGTAATTTAAGATTGAAACAATATTTTAAATTATAATATTTAACGTATTTTATTTCAAAATTAGATTTATAATTACAACATTTTACGTAAATGAATTTGAAACAAATTAATTTCAAAATTAATCAAATTATAATATTTTACATAATTTAAATTTAAATTGAATTTAGAATTATAACATTAATGTATTTGAATTTGAAATAATAACATTTAACATAATTATAATCCAAATTGAATTGAATTTTTTTAAATTAAATTGGAAATTCCCGACCCAACCCAATCCATCTTGAGGTTGGGTTGGGAATTGTCCTGACCCAAAAAGTGTCCCGAACATGACACTTTTCTGCGTTCCAATTGGGTTCGGGTAGGGGTCAGAAATTTTTAAACCTGACCCGAACCCGAACCCAAACCCAAACCTGAAAATGTCTACCCCTACCGTCAAGTAGCTTTGGTATTGGCTTTCCTTTAGCAAAAAAGTTTTTCAAGGCTTGTTTTATAAAATTTATTCCATTTTTAAGTAAGATATCTTTTTATAATAAATACAAGTGAAAAACAAGATGTTTAGCCAATTAATGAAGGCTCTAAAAAAAATAACAAAATTATATATAATTAATATAAGCTAAATATAGATAATACAAAACAAATTAACTAATCTATACTTGTCTTGATCTTTAAATGCCTTTATGAAATCTAATGTCAGTAGAATTCTACTTAATTAATTAGTCCCCTCTCATAAGAATATCAAATAGTTTAAAAATCATAAACCCAAGTATTGGTTTGTTATCACTATAAAGTATGTACGATCATAAAGTTAACAATCTCCCCTTTTCTTATTAACGAGTGCATTTTGTATTTATTATTTTAAACTCCTAAAGTTGGTAATTTGCTCAATTTGAATAAAAATATGTGGTTTTTATATGCATTGATATCATTTTGTAGGTTTTAAGTTAACAAAGCTATTTGAGACGAAAGTTTGATGAAAACACACAAAATTGACAAAGGGGACCAAAATGCTTACGTTGAACAGTGCAAAATAGTATTTTTGAGCAGAAAGTTAAAGCTAAGGAACCATAATTTGATGCCATAGCACAAAAATCTAGTGTTACAGTGCTAAAACCTGAAAAAGAATTAGTATGCAAACCCAAGTCTTAGCACTGCGGCACGGTGAACATTAAAAATGAACAATACTGTTCACATAAATAGTGATTGCTATTGGGGCACCAAAATCTGGTGCCTAAGCACCAATTTAAGGCAATAAAGCCGCCACAGCACCACCATCAATTTTGCTTTAATTTGAAGTCTATGAATTAAAATATTTAGGCCATTTCTCAGGAATCAAAGAAGGGACACGAAAAAAAAAACACACAAAGAAAGAAAGATAAAAGGTTAGAGTATGAATTGGAAGAGGAGAAAGACTTTTTATAGAGAGACAACCTTATCTTTAGAGTGAGAGGATGTCTCCAAGGTTTCTTGAAGATTACTGAAGACACTGGAAGGAGTGAAGCCTTGGAGAACTCTCTATATTCGGCTCTTTCTTTTATTTTTTACTTTAACTCTTTTGTTTGAAGTTTATAGTTGTGAATAATGTTCAAACATGTTTACATCTATGGATTTCTTGATCATTTTTAAGTTGTGGTTGGATTTATGTTTGGCTAAGAAATTCTAGGGCCGAATGTAAAATGTTTGAATGATTTGGTAGATTATTGTTTAATTTATTTATGTTTCTTTATGCTTAATAGTTCTAATTGATTGGAAAATGAATTAATTGTTATTGATTTATGGGTTGATGCTCAGGAGAGAGTGGCCTATTAATTGGATTTGAGAAACATAGCTTTAGTTGTTGTTAAGTTGGGAGACTAATGACACTTAGGTAATCACTAAGGGTTGCTCAATGATTACATATATAAAAAATTTGATAGGGATAACAACTTGAAAATGTATGCTTAAGATCTTATTTGATACTCAGAATAGGCAATAAGATTAATCTTTGGGTAATTAATTTAAGTGTTGCATAATGAAGGTATAGGTAAACAAGTTAGATGAGAATATCAACTTGAATATGTATACATAATATCTCATTTGACACTCGACAGAGGTAGTGAGATTAGTACCCTTGATTAATGAATTGAATAGGAAGAACATAGGAAGAATAGAATGAAATCAAAACCCTAGGATCCCATTTTTCTTAAATTCACCATTTTACAAGATTATCATTTTTAATTATTATTTTGTTCACTTAATTTAGGTTGTTAGTTTAATTTTTCTTAGTTATTGCAATTTTATCAAGTTGCCTAGATAAAATCAAGTTGCAAAAACCTATAATACTTAGTGTAAATTCAAAAGATCAATCCTCGTGTGAACAATACTTATACTCATCATTTTATTATTTGCTCACGATTTGTGCACATGTGGTTCAGTATATGCATGTGCATATTTTCATGAATACTTATTATGATAACACCCATAAACAAGTAAAGGGAAAACTAATTAAAATAAGTAAAGTAATAATTAATATGATCCAAAATATCATACATCTAAAAAAATATATAAAAAGAAAAAGTACATTTATATAATCATCAAAGCATTCAAACATAATTGAAATATCTAACAAAGGTCAAAATAACAAAGTGAGTACATGAATAGAAAAAAAAACATAAACATGCAATGATAATACAAATGTTAGGGTAAAGACAACATGGGTAGTTAGGGAGTAATCTAGCTAGCAGGGGGAGGTAGAGTCTAGCTACGTAAAATCTGCAGAATGTCACTTAAATGCTACTCAATTTGAATCTGGCGAGACTCAATGTGACTGACTTAGATTCCTTGAGCTGTTTGGCTTCTAGACATAGACTGAAACCCATAAATCTTAAAAATATTAAACTATAACTTTCAAAACTTCCTTACTCTTGATAACAGAATAAATTTAAGCGATTTTCGACTAGAAAGTCAGTAATGAATCAATTGATTTGTTATTTGACTTAGAGCCTTACAATTTTGTTGATATTAGTTTGGTCGATGATCTTATACATGTTAGATAGGATGAATTGGATCAAATGTGTGAGCTAGATTCTCCTAAGGTAATTATATTGCTCTATAATATTGTTGCAAACCTCGATAAGACTAGAGGCTTCTTTACTACTACAAGGTTAAGCATAATGTTGGAAATTGGTGATTCAATAATCTTGGTTGAACAAGAATTGAGATGAATACCAACGTGGAGAGTCACAAGAAGTCTAGAACGTGTGGGACACGTATGGAGAAGTCTAGGACGTATGGGACACGAAGGGAGAAGTAAAACGGGACTTGAAGACGCAAAGGAAACGAAGAAATCGTGAGAGAGCTGCCAGCGCCGCGGTGCTCAACACAGAAGACCAGCGTCGCAGCGCTGGGTCCCCAGCGCCGCAGGGATGGGAGCGAGAAGGGCCAGCATTACAGTGCCCATGGATGAGCGCCGCGGTGCCCAGACACGTCAGGATGTCCGTTTTAGTTCAGGATTTTGAGTTTTAAGAAGTTTTGGACTTCCAAAACAAGTGGACTCTTACTCCAACAATGAATAGGGTTAGTAAGCACAAAATACACCCTATATAAACACTTGTAAACCCTTGTTTAAGATCAAGCATCTAAGGTTTCAAGATGTAACCATAAGAGAGAATAGAGGAGCTAGGTAGGCACTAAGTGCGTGGTGCACTAGGGTGTAACCTTTGGGGAGTATTTTTTTCTTTAGGTTCCTTGAGTGAATAAAAGAGAAACACCATAGATCCTTTTGAGTTAGATGCTCGGACTATTCTTGTGTTCCTTGTAAAAATCTTTTATGAGGAGATACTAAGAGGTCTTAGGGAGTCATGGTGATCAAGGGTAGATACTTAGAGGTCTCTATGGGAGATACTAAGGGGTCTTGTGGGATCATTGATGATGTAAAAAGATATTTAGTAATCTATATCAATAATAAAAAGCTGGATCATGGATCATCTGTAAACGTAAGTAATTTTGGGCCGAACCACGTATATCTTGTGTCTTGTTGATTGGTTTGGTTTTTTTTATCTTTATTGGTGTGTTAATCATATGTGTTCTTTCTTATGGTATCAAGTTATAATTTTCTGCTGCGCATAGAATAAAATGGGTATCAAGGTTGTGGCTTAGTTGATGCTATAGGGGTGTCAAATTGAAGTGCATGACTTGATATCCGCAACACACAATAAATGATACTAATAGCATTTCCCATAAGTATCCCTTTAATCTCCAGCTTCATCTATGACAATATATGAAATTTCCAAAATGCCATCCGAATCAAATTTGGATTTTGTTTTAGGAAATAACCTCATAAACTAGTCCTAAAATAGGCCAAATAGCTCGAAATTAGTTTTGCGAATGTTAGGGTTTCAATTCAAGTTTTGAGGATTTTGTTAGGTTTTTGTGTTTGATCATAGAGTTAGGTTTATAAAATTGTCAAAAAGTGTTTGAGAGTGTGATTCAGTGATGATTAACATACTAAATAAGTTAATTAAATAAATAGTCTTGGATTAGTTTTAGAGATGTTTAGGTGTGGTTTGGTGTTTTGTATTTGGATAAAGCTTGATTTCAGGACAAATTTTTTTAAAAAACTTTCGATGAGAAAATGGTAAAAAGATGAAGTTTGGTCCTTGATCAAGAGAGAATACAAGAACTAGATTGAATAAAGATGAAATCAGTTTGGCGAAATGAAGGAGGTATTTATATTTGTGCAAACCACTTAACTGGTTTCTGGATTCTGTACAAACCAATTTGGCACTTTGAAACCACCAAGTCGATTTTTTATTACCTAGAAAATGGTTAGCCAATTTTACCATGTTTTGCCTCATTTTATTTTTTGGCTCAAATTTTATCATTCCAAAGATTAGAAATGCTTCATAACCAATGTACAAATGAAATGAATGCCTAAAATATACAATTAACATCAGTAATATCAATAAACAACACATTAATCAAACATTCATATCCAAGGTTTAAAATGCAAAATAAGCACACGATGCAATCGCTATTTCATCCAATCATCATAAATAGGCATAGATGGCTTAAATCAATCATTATTGTTACAATCATCATCAATTTGTTTTTTTAAAAAACTTAATAAACTAAATATCATGAGAAATGATGCCAATATTGAGACTCTAACACACCAAGCTCTCTCTGGATTTTGCAAAATCTCTATTTATTGAGTGGTTAAAAATGTCAATAAGTTAATCTTTTGTAGGCATAAATTGCAATGTGATATCCTCTTTTGAACATAATCTGTTAAAAAATGATGTCTAATCTCAATGTGTTTGGTTTGGTTTAAAAGTGTTTAGTAGAATTTTTTGACAAGTTGATGGCATTTATGTTGTCATATAAAATAAGAGTATCAATAAGATTAACATCATAATCTCTAAAATGTCTCATCCAAAGTGTTTGTGCACAATAATTGACAAGTACCACTAGTATGTTAGATATATAATGTTATTTTATACCCTTAAAGTATGTGAAATAAAATTTTTTTTTATTAATAAAAGTTTATTCATATATATGATTGATCATACATTGATAAGCATATATTTATAAAGCATGTGATCCACCTATTAGGCATATGATACTAATACAAAAGATATAATCACAAAAGCTTGAATAGGATTACAGCGGATTTTGATCTAGTTAACTAAATGTCATAGATCTTTATTCACAAAAGTTTTAATAAGTTTGATTGATCTTAATCTTTAGCAAATAATGAACTTACATTCATGCATTATATCTTTTATGTTATAATGAAATGAGATCCACATAAATATTCAAAACTTCGATATCTTAGAGATATAATTTTATAGATTATAGGAACATGTATTTGTAAGATGAAATCTAATAATTACTATCTACCTAAACTGTTTACAATACTTGATCATTTGATAAATAATAATTCACTTTTTTATTCAATAAAGTATTTATTAAATAATAATATCTATTTATAAATTTATTTACAAATACATACCTTTTAAGTTGGAGCTAGGAAGCCCATAGATTTTCTATTCCCTCTACTAGCTCAAATCCTAAACAAACTCTAAATTCCTAATCCTAATCAAACTTTAAATATCCAATGGAAATTCTTATATATATATGAAATGTATAGAGTTGTAAAAGAATAATATTAACCATAAGAATAATTCTTTTTACATATTTTTATGTGGTAAAAGAATTTGGTTACTATTTTTCTTTCAGATTTAGGTATTAGTAAATTTGAAGATTAAGGAAAGATCCATATGCCCACACGCATGCGTTTAAAGGTTGAGAATAGTAGAGAAGATTTACTAAAGTGAGGAATTAAGGTAATCTTTTATCCTTATATATTTAATTATGAACAAGATGAACTGACATCTATTGTGTTTATTTTATTAAATAAAAAAACAATTCCTACCAATAGAGTACTCTTTCTATCCACTTTATAACTAGCAAATAGCTTTCTAGAATAATCATCAATGAATGTGATGAATTACCTTGCCTCACCTTGAGTGATTGTCAGTACTGGTCCTCAAAGATTCAAATGTATATGATCAAGAGTCCTTTTTGTTTTGTACTCTCTAGTACTAAACACTACCTTATGTGCTTTTCCAAGCACACAATAATTACAAAACTCTAATGGCTGAAACTTAACCTTACCAAACACCTTTTGATCATATAGCTACTTCAAGTTTCTTTCACCTAGGTAAAATAACCTTGGATGCCATAACGTAGTTTGCATATTCTCATTATCTATAGAGAATGATGCAGAACCACTCACTGTCTCACCTCTCAGTATTACATATTATGCTTATCACCTTTCATCACAACTATGGAACATTTCAACACTCTTAGAATCCTACTCTCAACTCTAATGGAATATCCATTATGGTCTAACAACTTTAAGAAAATCAAGTTCCTCTTGAGGCTAGGAATATACTTAACTTCTATCAACTTTCTCACATTTCATCATGTATCCTCAATCTAACAGTACCAATCCCTAACATTTGACAAGCCATGTCATTCCCCATTAACACTTTACCAACATTAATGCGCTGAAAATTAGCAAATAAGGACTTATTTGAGCACATGTGAAACTTACATCTAGAATCTAAAATCCATTCATACTCTTACCATAAGAAGCGATGAGGGTCTCTGCGCTTACATAGTTATCCTTATAAGCTATAGCAACATCTACCTTTTTCTTATTATCCTTGACTTTCTTCTCCGGGTAATCTTTTATGAAGTACCGCTCTTTCTTATAATAATATTACATCCTAAGATAGCCATTGGACTTCGATCTTGAGCCTTTTTCTTTACTTTCTTTCTCTTTGTACAGGCCTTCCTCTTACAATTAACCCTTCTGCATTGGCCTCTATCTTATTTCTTAATTGATTTGAGTTTAACAATGATTTCATATCCTTCAAAGTTAAGCTCTCTCTACTATAGAGTAACGTATCAAAAAATTACTCATACCTCTGGTGAAGGTAACTTAAAAGGATGATTGCCTTATACTCATCCTCTATCTTCATATCAATTGTCTCTAAATCAATTATGATCCTGTTGAAGGCATCTATATGGTCTTTAATCGATGTTCCCTTTGACATAGACAAATGATAAAGTTTCTTCTTTATATGCAGATGGTTAGCCAATAAATTTGTCATATAAAGATCATCTAACCTCTTTCAAAGGCTAATAGTTGTTTTCTCACTAGCAACCGCCCTCAAAACCTCATCGCCCAAAGATAGAATAATTGTACTATAAGCCTTATCTTAAATGGCTTTTCTCTTTGCTTTAAATTTAACCATGGTTTCTTATCTTCACTAGACGAAGCTACAGTCTTCTCTAAAACTGAGCCTAATCCTTGGTTCACTAGTAATATCATCACTTTAACCTTCCACAGATTAAAGTCATTTTCATTGTTGAATTTCTCTACTTTACACTTGGATATGGTCATAATTGCTAAACCAAGCTCTTATGCCAATTTTTTTGTGGAATCGCTTACACACAAAAGTATGATAATATAGTAAACAAACTAAAAAGAAATGAGAACAAAATTAAAAGAAAGCACACGCAATAATTTACATGGTTCAGCAATTGCCTACACCCATAGCAAGTCAAGATCTCGCTTTTTTTATTTATTGAATCAACAAGAATTCATAAAGAACTCTTAGAGAGAACTCACAAAGAATACTTTTTCTCTCTAAAAGGCATTATAACATTTGCTCTCTTAATTATATGTTTTGTGTTGTGATCTATTGTAATACTTTCTCAAGAAAAAAATAAGAATCTTATATAATCTACACGTCATAAGTTAACCATAATATAATTTAGAACAAATATAGTGTTTTAACCAACTTAGCAGTCTTCTTATTCTTGGAACAAGTCGTATTAACGCTTCGATATTGGCCAAAATGCTGGGGCGTTATCTTAACAGCTCTTCTATGCCACTTACTAAAATTTGAATGGTGATATTCTTTCTTTGAATGATGTGTTGTTCACTCGATTCAATTGTCTTCACACTTTTATTTCACGTCCCTTTCATATTGGCTCGACTCCAACTTGTTTCCACATGACTTTGAATCATATTCTCACAAGATCAATTAAGACTCTACTAATAAGGGTGCTTCTGAGGCAAACCTAGATATAATCAAGTTTCCTCCCAATGAATCCTCAGATGAAAAAAGATTAATGTTCCTACTTTCTTCTTGTCTTTAATAAATTTTGCTTTTCTTTTCAAAAATATTTATATTGATGTCAAAAAATGATATTTAATGAAATAATTATCAATAAATAACTTTAATTTAGATCATTCTCAATATTTTTCTAGATGGAAGTATATTACATTAATATATGAACATTTTTAAAGTCTTGAATTCTGAATCTTTATTTGATACATTGCTTCTAATTAGTGTATGGTTCTATTGACTTGCTCATATTATTCGAAGAAAATCTATTAAGTGAAAAATATAATTAAGAATTTCTTACTTAATGATTTTATTTCCAAGTTCCCTTATTTACATTCGCTTCTTTTTTGAGTTTTGATGTTGACTACATACCTCATGAATTTGACTTTATGGTATATTGATCATTTACAGAAGAAGTCCTTTAGAAAGGTATGTCTATTCCTTTTGGATTTGATACAAGCTTCCTAGAATTTGATTTTTAAGCTTTGTAATCTATCATGAGAAGAACTAGATATATTGAAATCTATATTTTGAACTTTGAGATCTTTTTTAGAAAGGATCGTCTTTACTGAAGTCTACAATTTGATCCTTGAGGTCATTCTTAGAAATGACCATTCTAGTTGAAATCTTTGTTTTGAATTCTGAAGTTCTTCTTAGGAAAGAGTGGATATAATTAAAATCCATAATTTGTTCTTTGTAATCCTTTTTAGGAAGGGTTGAATATGATTAAAATCTACAATTTATTTTTTGAAAATGGGTTTCTTCCATGGAAGGATCTTGTTACCAACACTTTAATCCTCCCTGGAAAGGTAGTGTTTGATATTCTAAGTATAAAACTCCTCTGAGGAAGAATCATGCTATTAGCACTCTAATTCCTCCTAGATGAGTGGCATTTGATATTCTTAACACACAACCCTTCTAAGGAAGAATCTTGCCATCAATATTTTGATTCTTTTGAGAAGAAAGGCATTTAGAGGATATAACTTAGTCAAGAAAAAAAAAATCTTACTACTAACACTTTTGACTCTTCTTAAAAAGTTAATTTTTAATATTTAAAAACCTCAATCTATTTGAGGAAGTATCTTGGTACCAACACTTTAATCCTTTTTGAAAGTTTGGTTTTTTGAATTTTGAATGAACAAATTTTCTAAAAAGACTCTTGCTACTAGCACTTCGATTCTTCTTATATATATTGAGAATTATGGAACTAAAATTTCATGTTTATTGAATTGAAAAAGTTTCATCTACAGAAAATGAATGATCTTATATATAGACCTTTTTCTGTTTAGAGATGTTCTATTGTTTGGGCATGATCTTTCTATCCATAATTTGCAAGATAAAGACTCTTCTTCCAAGACTTTTGATAATCTTGTAAGGGTCTTCCTATATTTTTGCTAACTTTCTAGTATAAGTTCTTTGCTAATGTTAAGTGCTTGTCGTAACACTAGGTCATCTACCTTAAGCATTGGCTTCTTTAATTTACAATTATATTGTCTCTTTATCCTTTCGTTATAAATGGTTGTGTGTATGGCAGCAATATACCTAGCCTCATCTATTAGATATTTTGTTGTTAATAAATTTTTCATGAAATTAACACACATAAATTATAACCGCAAGTGCACGGGTCATAAGCAAGTAATGAAGTAATGAGTAAATATCATTCCCACAAGAATTTATGCTTTAAATTAATTCTAATTACTATAGTGTTAATAACCTAACTTTATTTAAGCTAATTTAAACACTAGGTTGGTTAAGAAAATTAAAATGTTAAAACAAATAATTAAACAATTCAATGAGATTAAAATTCTGTGCTAAAAGGGTCCCAAGGTCTTGATTTCACTCTACCTTTCCCATGTTGTTCATGATTAGTGAATAACAATAATTCTTATGATTTCATTAATCAATGGTATAAAACTAATCTCATTACCTTTCCCGGGCATTAAATGAGATCCTATACATACACAATCAAGTTGATATCCCTATCTAACTTATTTATATATACATTCATTATGCTACCCTTAAGTAATTACCTTAATTCTATTAGTCTTCAACCTCAATAAAATCAAAGGTTATGCTATTCAATTTCAACACATGGGTTAAACTTTCTGAAGAACACAACTTACAGTCTAAATTATCTAATCAATTTTTTAATCCTATTAGAAACATTAAACTCAAAAAAGCATAAATGATAAACACAACATATAGTCATTAATCAACTAAACATATCAAAACATAGTACTTAGTAAAGTAACATAAAACCCTAGAATAATAAATTTAGCTATCTATGGTGAAATGCTCAATTACATTAATCTAAAGGTTCACAAGAGTAATTATATTCAAACAACACAAATTACAAATATAAACTTCAAATAAAAGTAAAAGAGATAAAGAAATAAGGGAAAACTAGTTGGAGAAGCTCTTGGAGCCTTTAATCTTCAAGGGTCTTCAAGAATCCAAGCTTCTAAATGCTTTCTCTCACTAAAAACGCTTTGTTGTTCTCTCTAATTTTGTGCTTTCTCCTTGATAATAAATGAGGCTTTTAATCTTCTTTATATAGACTTCAAAAATGGGCTTTAAAACTAAAACATGGAGTTCAAAATAGATTTTGGGTGCTGGTGGCACCTAAGCACCAAGCTTTCGGCCAATGAAGCCCTAATTTGGCACCTAGGCACCAATATCTAGGTCTTTTTGGTGCCTAGGTGCGACAGTGTAGCAAATATACTATTTGTTAGTATTGTAGCAATCCACTATATTTGATACTTTTGCATTATTTTCTTTGATTTTCATCTTAAGTATCTTTGTTAACTTAAAACCTAAAAAATGATATTAACACACATAAAAAGCCATATATTTTATTCAAATTGAGCAATTGCCAATTTTAGGAGTTCAAAATAATAGATATAAAATGCACTCATTAACAATGCTTTGTCATTCTAATCAAACCTTACCAATTTTGTTTGCAAGGTTAGAAAAAAACACTTTCGTTGGTAACCTAACTTTTATCTCATACCTGAGAGCATATGGTGAACTTCTAGTTGCTTTTTCTTTTGTTATTATATAGGCCCATGGGACTCATAGCAATTCTTCTAACCATCTACCTTTCTTTTATTCCATTCTCTTCCTCTATATTATGAAGATGGTCTTATTTGTGATCTTTGCCTACCTATTATCTTGTAGCAAACTTAGGAAGAGAATTTTTGCTAGATTTTATAGGTTTTACAATAATCATAACAATTTTATTGATGAACTACTTTCCATTATCTGTAGAGGTGGCAAATAGACCGTACTGAACTGACACGAACCACAAAAAATGGGCCTAGACATAAAAATTTAGGTTATGGCCCACTAACACAGCATGAAACCATGCTTTGTTGTGCTTATAAGGCATTTTCTATTTTTATAAATTTTAAAAAATTTAAAAATTAAAAAACAAATCTTGACCATTGATTAACAGTAAAAAGGTGGATGGGTGCCTTATAAAAGGCACACACGCCCCACTCTTACTCTCTTAGCTCTACACTCTTCACTTTCTCAATCTTCTCTTAATTCAACTCAAATCTCTCCTAATTCTCTCCTAAATTATTTCATCCCTCTTTGAAAATTATATTCTCTTAAATTATTTATTTATTTTTCAACTTTCATTTATCCAGTTATATTTTTATTATCCATACAATGACAAGTTTCAATCTCAATACTCCAAATGAATTTGTAAATATTCTAATCTCATCATCACAAATTTTTAGTAGTTAATCTACTTCCATACACTAGATGTTTGAAAAACTTTCACATTAGGGAATTATACAAATCTAGCTTTTGGAAGAACTGAAAAAAAAGTTATCTATAAGTTTTGTGTTAAAGCTTTAGATGCCAAAGCAGCTTATGGCATCAGGTATTTGAATCGACACGCTAATGCATGTTTCAAAAACATGGTCCAAAAGAGCCTACTTAAACCCAACTTACCCAAAATGCTCCTAAATGAAGTATTTTAAGATTCCAATATAATTAGCGATGCATGCATACTAGATTAGTTAGATATATTGCAGCAAGTGAACAACCTCTCTCATTTGTCAAAAATAAAAAGTACGATAAATTTATCAAAAAGTATGTTCAACCCACTTTTTTCGTGTTCCTAAAAATATTGTTAAAAATGATATTTTAACCGTATTTATGGATAGTAAACAAAAACTAATAGATGAAATCTCGCAATTTCAAGAAGTGTTTACTTTTACTTTTGATTGTTAGACGAGTACCAATGATTTAGAGTATATTTGTATTACACTACATTATATTGATAATGCATGGTTTTCAACAACAAAAAATGCTTCTCTTGAATTTGAACATCCACACATAGCTAATGTTATTTTTAGTTCTTTAATGAATAATTTTAGAGAATTTTATATTGTTGACAAACTTAATTGTATTACTTTTGATAATGCAAGTACAAATACTGCTACTATAGATTTGTTTTCAATTCAATTAATATCTTCACGTATCTCAAGTTTTTTTTGTCATTTAAGGTGTTTTATTATATTCTTAATTTAATTGTTCAAGTTAGTTTAAATATAATTAATTCTCAAGTTGAAAAAAAATTAGAAAAACAATAAAATTTATTACATCATCAGTTACTAGATGATAAGAAATTAAAACTGTGTTAGGTAATTTTGGATTGGATAGAAGAATGTGCTAACTTTACGTGAGAATTCATTGGAATGCCACATATTTAATGGTGAAATCTTGTAGAGGTTTTAATGGTTATATTATATATTATTATAATGATAAAATGAAACACACCATACTAAGTAATGATGATTAAAAAATTACATTTTATTATATGTCTTTTTTGTAATTATTTAATAATGCCGCATTAATATGTTCATGTGTGTATCAATCTTCATCTTTTATTGCTTTAACTCATATAAATAATATTGTTTTTTAAATATAGAGATAATCCTATGTTTTCTAATATTTACATTGTTATGAAAATTAAATTCCAAAAATATTGGAAGAAAATTCATATGCTATTTATTTGAGCAGTCATAATAATTCCTAGAATCAATTAGTCTAGTATAAAAACTTTACCTTTTAGGATCTCAAAAAATTAAACTCTAGAATTTGTTATGATTTTGATGAAATTTATAATTTCATCACACAATTATTTATTTTTTATGAAAATAAATTTGGATTAATTGTAAATATAAAAAAAAACACATGAGCAACCTATCAGGTTTCTTGGATTATTTTGTTAAAATATAAAAGAAATGTAGGTTCTAGTTTTAGCATTTCTATTGCTTATGAATTGAAAATATATATTAATACTGACTACTCTTTTATGCTAAGTACGCAACAATAAAGAAAATTTGATATTTTATCATAATGAAAATCAAGCAAAAGGGTTTACCCTATATTATCCATCATAACTTCAGATCTATTAACACTTCTAGTATTCACTGTAGCATCAGAATCTGCTTTTAGTGCATGGGCAAAATATTGGACCTAAAGCGATCAAGATTGACATTAGAAACTTTGGAGGATTTAGTATGCGTAAAAGATTAGGAATATACAGAAGACCATAAGCAAAATTGTCAAGAAGAGATAATCAAAGATTTTTATAACTTTCAACTTTGAGATTTAATCATTAGAATTTAGAAATAGAAACTTATATTATAACTATAGTGATATAACAATGGTTGTATTTATAAAATGATAGATAGTTCAATTAGTGTCAACCTAGTTGAGATGTTGTAACTATAGTGATGTATATTTAACCCTCTATTTTTGTATTTATATCCAATAATTTCAAATTTGAAATAACATCAAAATTTTTTTTATCTTTAATGGAATTGCAATTTTAAATTATGAATTATGATTATAACATAATTTCAAATTTTCAATCCAAATATTAATTTTTATAATGTCATTATAATTATTAATTTTAATTGTTATTATAATTAAAATAATTGCAATTAAAAGATTTAAAATATTTTGTAAGAAAAAAATTATAAGTATTAACAAAATTATTTTAAAATATAAAAAATTAAAAATACTTCAAAAAATGTTAAAAAAAAGGTATGCCCCACAGGTTGTGTTGTGCCGAGCCTGTGATGGACCCGTGCTATTAAAAATACTTTTAACATTTTTTAAAAAAAGGTACTCCCCATTGGTTGTGCCGTACCGAGCCTTGTGGCCTCGGCATGGCACGACTCGAGTTCGTGTTTGCATGTGGCTTATGATAGGCTTGTGCTAGCACAACCTATCATGAGCTCGTGCTGGCACGTGGCCCATGATGGAATTATGCCAGCATGGCACGCTATTCCACTCATTGTGGCCGGTACAGCACGACATATTCTTGTGCTGTCATAGGACCGTCTTGTCCATTTTCCACCTATCATTATTTGTGACAAACACTTATGGCATGCCATATTTGGTAATGATATTATCCAGAAAAGCCTCTTTACCTCACTACCAATTATGTTGTTGTAGGATTCTACTTACCCTACTTAATGAAGTAACTTGTTGCTACTAGAACAAATCGCTTTCCTAAAGCTACAATGGGCAAGGGTTTCATTATGTCGATCCCTTACTAAATGAAAGGCCAGGGACTTGTAATTGCATTGAAATCTCTAGTTACAATATAGATGTATGTTACATGTTTTTAACACTTCTTGCATTTCTTCACATATTCTTTGGCTTTCTACTATAATATGGGTCAATAATACCCTTAATAGAAGACCTTATATGCTAAGATCCTTCATGTACCTCTTTTAGTACTTTTTTCCTTCTTCCTCTATCACATATCCTACGTATAGGCTAATAAATGCTCATTTTTATAGCTCATCTGCCATGAGTGCAAACCTTCATACTTTACTTCTAAGTTTGCAAGCTTTCTTCCTCTTTGTTGAAAGTTGCTTGTTTTACGATAAATTAACATAAGGGTTTGGCTATCTAAAAGAGTTTGTAATTACCATCACAGTTTCCTATATTTATTCAATCTCATCTTATATCATATACTTCTTCTCTGTAGCAAGTGGGATCATTATCTAGAAAGAATAATTAGTCATCAAAGCTTCCTTGGCCAGCTTATCTAATTCCATGTTAATGCTTTTGGGAATTTGGCTAACTATGATTTCCTACAACAGTTTGGTTGCCTGATTTGCTTTATTAAGATAGCTTTTATTCCTTCCCTTATTTGTAATCTAGTCATCATTCCATTGAGAAGTTACTAAGATAAAATCTATGTTTACTTGTGCCTTTTTTTTTTCATCATTTGTTTTGTCATTGTCATTCCTTTAGTCAAGGCCTTATACTCTACCTCATTGTTAGATGCTGGGATAAGAGCCTCACTACATGGTTAAGAATTAGTCCCTTCGAACCTTCTATTTTGATGCCCAACCCAAATCCATTTTGGTTAGAAGATATATCAATGTGCATCTGTTAAGCTTACTCGTCTTCCTATACTTTCTATAAGCAGTATGTTGTCTTTCAATGTTAGTTCTCACCCAAATAGGAAGTTTATCATTACTTTCTCTTTTTTGTCATGTTGAAATGTTACTCAATATTTAGGTTGGTTTGCCCCATAATTATTTTACTGACTCTTCGTATGATACCTGGCCTAGACAAGATACACTCTAAAGGGTAAGAAGTGTACACCATTATTCGTTGAGCTTTAAAATAATGTCTTAACTTCTCTTTGGCTTAGGCTAAGGCTAACATAAGATCTTTTGTCACTAAGTATTTGATTTGAGAATCTAATAAAACTTTGCTAGCATAGAAGACCAACTTTTGTTGGACTTTATCTTCCCTGAATAGAACGACATTAATAGTTGTATGAAAAAAATACAAGAAACAAAAGTAGTTTCATTAGGAAGTGGGGAAAATAAGATCATAAGCTTTGTCATATAATCTTTTAGTTTCTACATGGCTTCAATTTGCTTAGGTCCACATAAGCCACATTTTTTGGCTTTGATGGCTTGGAAAAAAGGTCTATGCTTGTTGATCATTTTTTAGAACAATTTATTGAGTGTTGTTATCCTTTTAGTCAATGTTTACATTTTCTTCGATGTCTTTAGAAGTGTCAATTGTCTCAACACCAACACTTGGGAAGGATAGCACTAACCATATGCCCTAAGCAGTTTATAGATGAAATGCTAAAGCTGCACTTAGTTGGATTCAAGTACATCTTAAACTTCCTCATCACATCTAATACTTCTTATAAGTCCCTCAAGTGATCTTCTGCCATCTTAATTTTAACCATTTTATCATCAATATAAGCCTCTACCATTTTCTTATCATCTTTTGGATGACCTTGTTGATCAACTTATAGAATATGACTCTTACATTCTTTAACCACAAAAGACATCACCTTATAATAATAAACTCTACTATATGTAATGAGCTCATCTTTTCCTCATCTTTCAAATTCATTTAATCTTCTTGCACCCATTGTATGCCTTCAAGAATGATAACCTTTTACAACCCATCATCACATCAACTATCTAATCTATCTTTGGCAATGAACAAAAACCTTCTGTGTTACTTTGTTGAATCAAATGTAATTGAATTCGATTAAATGTCTCAAAAGAGAGAGAACTCTCATATTTATATGAGATATTTTGAGAAAAAAATATGATTTTTCCTCCAAATCTTCCTAATCGTTGAATAATGCTTTTCTTCTAGTTGTCCAATCAGCCACCTCATCAATCTAGTTGACATGTAAGATTGTTCTAACTTGTTCTATGTTGATTAGAAGGATCTATCGTATGGGTTCCCAGAAGATCCTTTTTATTTTTAAAAGAAATAGGATAAATTACATCGACCAATTGTGCCTACTAGATTTAGGCTAAAAAGATATTATGAATGATTGAATTTTTTTTATTAAATATGTAAGTAGTATGATTTTGAATGGTCCTATGAATGATGTGATGGGACAACACCATACAACATTTTCTACTTCTTGATTACCAAATAGATGACTCCATTTAAGAACCCAAAAACTTCACAAAACCTAAATGTTATAAACACAGTTGTATCCACTTTTTTGAGTTAGATTATATTGCTAGTAATAATGCTATGAATTTGGTTTTCAAAAGTTGATAATTTGACATACCAAGTAATTGGTTAAGTATATAATGTTAAGCTGTAGAGGCCAATTTCTTGCTATGTCATTAAATATCTTTACCCTTGCAACAGATTTGAAGGATGTAGGGTGTTGAAGAGAATGATGTGTTGGCTAATGACCATGTAGAGGATTTAAATGTTGTAGGTTGTCGGGTTGTTGTGACAAATATAATAGGCAAGATCCTTTCTTGAATGGCCACATTATTACACGTGACCATTTCTTATCATGCCTATTCATGAGAAATTTTCTTTTATTGCCCTTATTCCTTAGAATATGAAGATGTTATATGCATAATATAAAAGAAAATAAGCTAAAAAGTGTATTCATGAAAACAAAGAAAGTTTTTGTATGATTGAATTTTTATTTAACAAAGTTGTTTTGAAGCCTTTTAAATGAAATAAAGTAAAATAGAATTAATATGTTTATGAGATATTGGGATGGACAATTGATGAACACATGAAAATGCATGTTGATAAGAGATTCAATCACCATTTAATGTCACTAATTTTAGTGTTTTCTGTATTTTTAGCTTGAAATAAAGTGTTCTCCTTAAATTGTGATTAATGAATGTTATTTGGACAGGTTTAGGTAAACTGGACATAACTCTCAATGTAGAAATCGAAATGAAGAAATTCTTGAACCTGGTGCAACATGACTCAATCTTACACAAATTTAAAGAATAGTGGAAAAGCCAAATCCAACATGTTATGGGCCAAAAATTGAGATACAACAAAATCGGACTACAACTCTTACCCAGCTTGACCCAATTCACGTATTTGGACCGTATCTCACAAAATACGTACTCAATTGGTATAATTCTTGAAGCTGTTAATTGCTGACTTTACTATCAACAACTCGTATGTTTATGGTAAAGTCCAAATCAGCCGTTATCATGGACCAAATCGCATTGCAAGTGGGTAAAATGGTTGTTGGCCGAATTCTGATGTATCTTTGGAATTTTGCTCATATCTCATTGGATACTCATCCAATTTGCATGAAATCAGTGCCTATGGAAAGAAGAGTCAAAATTCTACAACTTTCATGTTGGCGGCAGAAGCTGAATTGATCATTTACATTATCAAAAATGTGCTGCAAGTGGATACACGAGTTATTGGCTTAAAATTATTGAAGATTGATGTCATCCATGACATATGTCCATTCATTGCCTATATAAGGAGACCCTTAGGACGTTTTTAAAAAAAAAACTCTCTCTTCTTTTATTCTCATTAACATGTATTATAATTTAGGCTAGAGTTCCTAGCAAGGCTAAGAGATGAACTTTTATGTGTAATAAATCTACTTCCATGCTTTGATTCGGTGTCAAGAGCTATAAATGTTGTAAGTTTGGTTTTGATTAAACTCTTATCTATTTTATTTTCTATAATCCAGAGGTTATAATTCTCATGTCTCATATATGTTCAGTCATGCTTTTCTTATGTGATTCATGTTGATTTATAATTGTTACTGGTTATATTGTTTTATATGTTAATCTTTTACTGCAGTATTGTCAATTTGATATATTGTCGATCTTGGATAACATGTAAGGGCAATAAATGTTTGATATTCAAGTTAATCTTTTACTGCAATATTGTCAAAATGATATATTGTCGATCTTAGATAACTTGTATAAATAACATGATGTGTGTTAATGCTTGCAAAGAGTTTAACTAAATCAAATACATGTGTTATCAAATGTGCTATATATTACATACCTTCCGATTGATTGTTTGGAATGTGAAACTTTCAGTTGAGTTATAAATATCGAATCAAAGTATAGAGTAGATTTATAAAGCATAATTGTGATTCTCAAAGCATTGTTTAAATCATCATAAGACATTTTCCTCAATTCATAGACAATTCTATCTCATCCGTTTAAATCAATTAACCCTTTGCTACTGCTTTAATATTTTACTTCACTAACCTATTTTGCCAAGAGCTTCCTCGTGGGATCGACACCTCAATCTATACTGCGATAGCCGCGTTATATTTTGAGCGTAAACAACAATGTACTTATTTAATTGCTTTTCAGATGTCAAAATTTTGATTAATAAGTATTATGCCCAATTCTAATTAACCCAATTAACCTTATTTTCATAATAAGGAGGATCACGTGGGTGCAATTGCACTAAATCCTTCCTATTTGAATAGAATAAATCATAATAATCCCATACACCAACATGGCTAATCCAACAACAAGAAAAGGAACATGTCTATTTAATAACTTGAGAGATTTGAAGGAAAACTATCCTCTTCTATTCATGATTCACTCAATAACTTTTAAGTTCAAATGTTTTAAAATATAATACCATTTGTCACTGTTTCATTGAGAACACTATTCTAGTAAAAAACACACACACACACACACACACACACACACACACACACACACACACACACACACACACACACACACACACACACACACACACACACACAGACATACACACACACACACTTATTTTCCCTTTAGTTAAGACACATTCCCCTTCTTTGAAATGTTTTCTCTCCTTAAACTTATCCTTCTTAATTCTTGACTTAAGCATCAGAGTTCATAGGTAGACAAGGACACCGTAGTAATGTGGAAGTTGAAGGACGAGGATTTGAAGGTCCTTAATAAAAAAACATTAATCCAAGGAACTTCAATGGCATCATTCATGAAAATCATTTTAGTTTAAAAACTATTACATTCTACTAAAAACTAAAAGAAGGGCAAGCAAAGATGGTAAAACCAAGACGTAATCAAATATGGTATGGATATCACTACTTAGCGTATTAGAAAGACTAAAGATTTCCATTCCTTATTACTAATACGTAATTAGAAAGAATTTTGCCTCTTTCAAGGTAATAAATAAAAAATATAAGCAGTAGATTCGAGAGCAAGAAGATGATGTTGCGATGGTGAAAGAAACTGTTTTGATAATCACACAAAAGAAATATGGAATGTCGAGTAAGTAAGGATACAAGTAATCTTCTAGAAGAGGGGATGATCGAGAAGATAAGCATACAAAGTATGTTTTTTTAGCCACTAATCCTAATCAATATATCTACAAAAAAGATATGAAGATATGACTAAAATACAAAGACAAAAGCCTTTTCTAAAAGCCGAGAGCCATTACAACTTTAGAAGACCAAAGAGACCAGTTCAAGCATTATGCATCCTATAAAGAGGTTGGACATCATATCAATAGTTATAGATCAATATTCTAATGAGGAACTACTACACGGAAAAATATATATTAGAAATGAAACTTAAAAAGACATTAGAAGCTGAAAAAGAACTAGAGAAAGATGCAAGTAAAGTGGCCCAAGCCTAAATATGTAAACTTAATCCATGAATTCGTGTTTATTTATGTTATCTAGTAAAGGAAGAGGATTATGAAAGCTCTAAAATAGAGATGGAAAGTAAACAGATGAAGCCTTAACTAAGGAAATTTTTTCCAAAACTAAGGAAAAAAGTTCCAAGACAAATTCAAAAGAAGAGTCAGAAGATTATAAGATGATTTTGGAAGGTCCAAAAGTGGATGGAGGTTTTGTAGAAGATTCTATGGAAGGTTTACTGGCAAAGATGATCGTCGAACAATTCTTTCGTAGTTATGCTACATGGAAGACCACCTAATTCAAAAATAAAGGACGAGCAATGAAGGCCAGTGTACAGGATGGTAATGAAGGTACAAAAATGTGGAATATCTAAGACATCAGCTATTTTTGTTGTATCTACAAAATAAGAGATCATGAACATCATGTTCTCAATGGAAGATTTAACTTGTCTTTAAATCCCACATTTGGATCTATTAGGGTTAGCATCACAATTGCAGATATGTTATCAAGAAAAGTGTTGGTATATAGAGGCGACAATGTTGACATCTTATTTTGGGATGCATTTCAGCACATAATGCTAGAGGAAAAAGATAACCAAAAGGGTAATACTAAATTGATCACCTTTGGAAGATAAAAGGTAATGGTTAAAAAGAATGATTTTATTTTCAGTAATAACAACTAGGAAGCTACTAGAGGTTAACTACTAAGTGGTAGATGAATCTTCTGCTTATAATGTTGTTGTATTTTGTGGATAGAGTTTCATCTATATTGCACCAAATAGTTAGATGTGTCTCAATTAATGAAAAATGCACTGTGGATATCAAAAGGGTATAGTTCTTAGTTTAAGAACGTTATGCTAACTCTTTCAAACTTGGAAAGCTAAAAAAGCCAAAAAAAAAAGTCAATGAAAACACTAAGAAGGTTAAGACAAAGAAGGATAAGAAGACTAAAGCCAAGAAAGTTGAAGCTATGAATATTCCATGTCCAAAGAATGACATTCCACTACCATTACCACCTCATTTGAAGGTGAAAGCTACGGACAAATAGAAACTAGAACATTGGTGGCTAAAGATTCTTCCTCAAGCTCAAAACGAAGAAGAATATATGGCTCTATGTATTGAAGGAATGATGGAATTGTAGTTAGACCCTTTTTCCATTAACAAGAAGATGCATATAGGCACCATCATGAATAAGGAGGATAGCTCAGAGATGATAGAAATGTTAAGGATGAACTAAGATGTCTTTATATAGTTGTACAAAAACATGGTTGGGATTGATCTATAACTGATTTGTTATAAGCTAAGCATTGACAAACACTTTCCACCTGTAAAGCAAAGGCAAAGTTAATTTGCACCTAGGTGGAATAAGATCATCAATGATGAAGTAGATTAATTGCAAGAAATTGATTCATCTGGGAAGTTCAATATCCAAATTATTTTTCTAATATGGTTTTAGTAAAGAAGAAGAATGGCAAACGAAAAGCTTGTGTAAGTTAACAAATTTTAATAAGGCCATCCCGAAAAATCCCTTTCTATTATCAAAGATATATTAAATGATGGATGCGATAATAACTAGGATGCCAATAGTAGGTACAACTAAATTAAGATGAATCTAGAAGACAATGAAAAATTGAGTTTTTTTTTTTTCAAAGCATAGAGTTTATTACTATAAGGTAATTCCTTTTAGATTGAAGAATGCAAAAGTCATTTTCCAAGGATTAGTCAAAAGGTCTTTAGGAAGATGATAAGAAGAATAGTAGAAGCCTATATTAATGATTCAGTGGTCAAATCAAGAATATGGAAGATCACTTAAAGGACTTGCATTAATTATTGGTAGACTGAGGTTATTTAAGATGCGTTTAAACTAACAAAGTGCACTTTTGGTGTTTCATTTGGAAATTTCTTAGGTTATATAGTCAATATAAGGGGAATTAAGGCAACTCTTTCTCAAATGTTAGCCTTAAGGAAACCAAAGGTTATTAGAATACCAAAGAAAGTGCAAATATTATCTAAAAGTGTAATAATGTTCAATAGAATTATTTTTAGGATGTCAGACAAATGTATATTGTTCTTCAAAACCATCAAAACCAAAAATAATAGCTTGTGGGGATCTGAATAAATGAAATCCCTATAGAATCTAAAAGACTACTGAGAAAGCTTCCTAGTTTATCTTCCCTACATCTTAATAAGACACTACTTTTATATCTTATAGTTTCCTAAGCAGCCGTTAGCATTGTCCTATTCAAGAAAGATGAAGGCCAAGAGAAACCAATCTTCTACGCTAGTAAATTATTGTTAGATGTTGAAACCAGATACTTGGCAACTAAGAAACTTATGTTAGACCAAACCTAAGCCAAGTAGATATTGAGACACTATTTAGAAGCTCATCAAATAGTGGTGTACACTTTCTATCCCTTAAATAACCAATATACCTATGAGATTACCAACTTAGACATTAAGTATCATTTTAAGATGGCAATAAATAACCAATATGCATGTGAGATTACCAACTTAGACATTAAGTATCATTTTAGGATGGCGATAAAAAGGCAAGTCATGGCCAATTTCTTAATGGAATGTGAACCGACGATGAAAGATAACATATTACTTCTAGAAGCTCAGATAAATGAGGAAGTGTAATAGATGCACATTGATAGGCTTTTCAACAAGAATAGTTCTAGGTTGGATATCAAAATAGATATCTTGAAGGGTTAATCTTGGACCATGCAGTAAGGTTTATATCTTTATCATTTAACATTGAAGTAGAATTTGAGGCTCTTGTTGAAGAACTGATAGTGCAAAGCAGGTTATAGTTAAAGGGCTACAAATACATATAAATTTTACCTTAGTCACTTCCCTATGGAATGGTTACTACACTATGCAACAAGGAAAGATAAAAAGTTACCTCAACAAAGCAAATGAGGCATTTAAATAGTTGTAATAAGTCATATTTAGTTAAATTCCTAGAAATGGCAATACACAAGCAAATAGGCTAGCCAATGAAGCCTCAACAACCAAGTATTCTTTCAAAACAATGATCCCAATGGCTATAAAGAAGAAGTTCATGAGGGAAGATAAGGCTAAACAACCATAGGAGACTATGGTGGCTAATTATAAATTATTCTAGATGGATGAAACCTTACATTAATTTCTTACATAATGAAAAACTTCTAGAGATAAAAAGAAGGCTCACAAAATCAGAAGTAAAGTGAAAAGGTTTGTACTCATGAAAAGGCTGCTATATAGGCAAATAATCATTGGTCAATAAATGCGATGCATGACAAAGGAATAAGGAAAATGGGTGTTGAAAAATGTACATGAAAGAGTTTGCAACAATTATTCCAACTGAAGAGGTTTAGTACACAAGATCCTCTATTAGGGATACTACTGGCCTATATTATAGTAAGAAGCCAAGGAATACGTGAAGAAATATGATAAGTGTCAGAAACATGTTATACTCATCCATCTTTCTATTGGAGACCTCAATGTTATTACAAGTTTCTAGAATTTTTTTCCAATAAGGGATGGGCATATTGGGAACCTTGCCTACTATAGCTGGAGGAAAGAGGTTTATTATGGTAACAACATATTATATCACTAAATGGGTGGAAGCAAAAACATACATAATATAACTAGTACTAAGGTAAATAAGTTTATGTGGAACAATATCATGACTAGGTATGGCATGCCAGGTACTTGTCACAAATAATATGAAGTAATTCATTAACAAAAATATTATTGACTTTTGCAACACTTATAAGATCGAGCAAAAATTCTCTTCCCGAAGTTACCTTCAAGGTAACGAATGAGCAAAGATTACAAACAAGATTATCTTCACGATCTTGAGGAGAAGGCTAGAACGAAAGAAGGGAAAAATGGTCGGAAGTGTTACTAGGGGTTATATAGGCCTATAAAACAACGAAAGAAAGATCAACTAGAAGCTACCTATATTCCCTCGTGTATGGAACAGAAGCTGTGCTACCAATGAAAGTGTTCATTCCAACCTTGCAAATAAAATTGGTAAGGTTGGATTTAAATGATGAAATATTGTTAATAGTTAAAAGATCTTGTAGACAAGGCCAGGGATGTTGCTACTATATATACTGCCATTTAAAAAAAAGGATGAAAAGGCAATATAATTGAAAAGTAAAGAAAATTGTGCTTAAAAAAGGTGAAATTTTGTTACGACAAGCACTCAACATCAACAAAGAGCCTACTACTAAGAAAATGGCAGAAATGTAGGAAGGTCTCTATAATAAATCTTAGAAGATAAGCCTTTATCTTGCAAACTATAGTTGGAAAAATTGTGCCAACACTATAAATGTCTCTAAACTTAAAAGTTTTATATGTAAGTTCATTCATTTTCAATACATAAAACTCTTTTAATTTAAAAAATATGAATTTTTATTTTTATAATTCTCAATACATATGACTTCTAAAAACCCAAAAGATGAATCCAAATGCTTAAAATATCAAATGTTTCCTTTCCAAGAAGGATTAGAGTGATAATAGCAAAATTCTTCCTTAAAAAGGTCATGTGCTCAGAATAACAAAAATACTCTTCTAGAAAAGATCGGAGTGTTGGTAACAAGATCCTTCCTTAGAGGAACCTCATTTCAAAAACTAGTTTACAGATTTTAGTCAGATCCCGTCTATTTAGAGAAGGATTGCAATTACAAATTGCATATTACAATTACATCCAATCCTTCCTAAAAAAAGACTTTAGAATCCAAAACACAGAATTCAACTAAAGATAATCCTTCCTAAAAAAGGTCACAATGCTCAAATATCATAGTTTAGTATATCACACCTTTTTATGATGAATTGTAATGTATAACAATCAAATTCCCAAAGAACTTAGATCAAATCCAAGGAAAAGATGCAAAATCTTCCAAAAGGCTCCTTTCATAAATAGTTAAAATATCATGAAGTCAAAACTCAGGAAGTATCTAATTAACATCAAACAAAGATACACAAGGGAAGTTAGAATTAAAATCATCAAGGAATTCTTAGTATTTTTTACTTAGCAAAAAGTTTTTCTCAAATAACGAGAGTCAATTAATACACCACGTATACATAATGCATTGATAAATATATATTCATACTTACAAAAAATTTAGCGTTCACAATTTCATCGACCAAGAGATTTAAACACATTTCCGACCATGAAAAGATTGAAATTAATCCAAAAGTCTATATTCATTTATTACTATTTCATTACTTGTATTTTTTACAAAAAGAAACAAAAAAGTTTTTAATGATAGGAATGAAGTAGAAGACTAGTTACTCATACAAAAATTTGCTTGGAAGAAACTCTACAACATCTACATCAGCCTTAGAATCACTCTCACCAACAAATTCTTAATTGATCTTCTTCAGATATCATCAAAATGTTGTGTTGACTAACCTCGGTATTAGATACATTCTTCATTAAAATCTTTTGAAAGTAATCTGTATGAAACTAGTTCTCTTCCAAAGTGGATCTCTTACTAAAAAGACCTTATAAAAGCTATACAACATTGACATTTATAATGCTGTTTAGCAAGGCTGAGTTTCTTTCCAGACTAACTAAAGGAATCCTTAGCACTTTTAGCTTCAACTTTAGCATCAACCAAAGCTTTTTGGGAACCTTTTAGAGTAGACTTCAACTCTTTCAGCATAGTTTTCACTCAGAGTTCCACATCTCCAAAGCCTTCTAGAATTTAGCACCCATACTATCTTTATTGTTAGCTACGCTTAATTCATCATGCTTTTTCTATAGTTGAATGTTAAAAGCAGACACTTGTTCTTGTAGTTGCATTATGGTGCTTTCCAAGGCATCCTTTCCAAATTTCAAACTTTCAACCTTGGCCTCCAAACTACTGATCTCGTCTTCTTTATTTTTAACCACTGCTAGAAGATCAGCTTTCTCTTACATCAAAATGTCATTCCCTCCCTTTTGCTCTTTCATAAGAATATTTATCTTTCCCACTTTCTTCATTCCACCTTTAACTTGTTGCCTCAACTCTTCTTGAGTAACTACTTTAGCTCTTAGCCTTTCATTCTCTACCCTCAAGTCCACCACTTCCTGCCTTGCATCTAACTCAACACTAAGTTTCCTATTTCCTTGTTCCAAACTCTGTAAAGTAGATTTGGCAACCATATTCTGACCATTATGCATCAAGGAATCTTGAAACATGCCCTCAATTTTCTTTAGAGCTTCTACTTTCAAAGTCTTTGCTTGAAGATCATCATTGTAAGTCTTGGTATTCATAAACTCTCATGCAAGGCCTGAAACACAATACATTCCCATATCTAAAACTAAAATAAAAAATAAAAAACCTTCTAAAACAACTTACCATAATCCAGGATTGGGAACTCTTAAGCTTTCATTTACTATTTCTCATCCACAAGAATTCTCTCTCTATCAACCCGCGTGAACAAACCTTCCAAGATGGTATTGGCACTTAAAAGGTCTATTATGAAGATGGCAGTTCGCTTTACCACCCTAAAGCAATCTCCTGTGAAGAATCTCGGAGGAAATTCATCACCTTTCTTGAATGTAAACTTTAGAAAGGACCACGAAAGAGACCTTGAAATAGACCATGCTGGAGATCTACAAGCTTCATATCCATTTGCTCTTGTCACCAATGTTAACAATGGGAATGTTTACAAGACCAAATTATAAATGTTAGAATTTCACTAAGCAACAAACAAAAAACACAATGAAGGAGAATAATCTTACGAGTGTTTGAAGGAGGAATAGAACTTCCCTTTAAAGATAGAAAGGTAGAAAACTAGAGATACCAAAATGGTAGGCTCTTTGAAAAGCTCTATAATTGTAGAAGTTACCCTAATTTTTATCACTTTGATTGGTGTAGCCTCTGTAGAAGTTTCCTGGAGTGATGAAAGGCTCAACTTGAACTATAGAGGGTTTAGCTTGGACTTCCTAGGACTAGATTAATCATGTGGAGGCTTCTAGTCTTTTATTTTTATCTAAGCAGAAGTTCAGGCCTCGATTCTGCAGATACATCATTTGACACCTTCTTTGTTTTATGAGTCCTTTGTATTTTTTATCTAATTTTTAGGAATTCAGTACCATATCTAGAAGCTCTTTCATCAAATACTAAATATCTGAAATCAAATAGAGACAAGTTAACCATAAAATAATTCCAGAAACAACAATAGGTAGAAACGACCAAAAAATGCAATCGCTCACCTTTTTTCAAAAGAGATTAACAAAAGAAGTGAAAGACACTCCCACATAAGCAAGAAACTATACAAAAACCTCATAGATGCCCATATCCATGAAAGAATCAAAATTAGATGGTTTGGAGGAAGAAGCACCTACTTGGGAAGGTCGGCTAAAAGAAGGACCAATGTTAGAAGGCTTAGACATAACTGGACTAGCATCGACCGGTATAGAAGCGGGAGGAGCGACAGAAATAGGGCCAACAGCAGGAGCCCTAAATGGGGGAGTAAGAGGTGATGCTTGGGGAACGTTGGTTATAGGTTCAGCAACATCATCCTCAAAATCTTCACTTGCATCATTAAACCTAACGAAAAGGGTTAAAAATAACTTCAAGGGTCATATTTACTAGAGAATTTGATAAGCTCAACAACTCAAACTGATCCAACTTCTTATGCGGTAGGAAAATGAAAAACAAATATCAAAAGCACAACATAAGAATTTGCATAAGAAATCAAAAATTAAAAATGAACTGAAAACTCACTTAAAATAGAAAAATAAATCCTATTTAAGTAAATTTACTATAAAATTTGCTCACCAACTTTCTGCTCTAGCTAAAGAGGAAACAGAACCTCACATGGTAACAATTGACCCATCAGGGGGTTCTCTCAAAAGGCACTATTATTGAAAGATGTTAATGCCCTTGCTCTGCAAAATTCGATGTTGGGAGGAGATAAAATCACGAGTCCTCAAAGGTGATAACACAATAGTAGAATTAGACTAGCGGAAGGTTAGGATATTGAAAAAGAAGTTTCATATGGCATAGATAGTTATGCGAAACATCCTTCTCCTAAAAATACTTTTTCATGAAGCCGTCTCTTCCTGGAATCACATGCAGGAAGAGGGGAGGCTTGAAATCAAAGGTTTCATGGTTAGTATGAATGATGAAGGGTAATTTGGGCCTTCTCCACTCTCCACTGATGATAATAAGGCTTTTCTCAAAGCCAACGTTTTTGTCTTTTAACCCTTAGATCAACCTCTTTCCTATCTTGAGGAACCAAAAGTAGTTGTAACTATTTACAATGTCCTATATGAAGAGAAAATAGAGAGTATACATCATATGATTCATAAGAGAAATCCCTTGAATTATGTGGAACATGTTGGGGTGTATTTGAAAGGGGGGAAGTTCAATGATGTCTAGGAATTCCAAGATCATCGGAGGTATGAGGAAGCAGAAACACTCAAGGTGACATATATATATATAAGCAGATCTCTATAACTTATAATGTTTAAGGATTATCTTGTTGTCATTTGTTGGGAATCTTCTAACATGTACATTATTAGAGATTTAGAAGGTGATCTTTAGTTTCTCCATGGTGAATTCTCGAGGTTGTAAACCAATGATAGAGAAATCAGTCTTTAGGTTAGAAAATGTTGCAACTATTGCAATCAAAGTAATGGGAGTTGTTCACCTTTATTTTGATGATTTTAGGATTTCAGTAATAAAGAATTATTTATTAGTATACTTTAACATAATTTGATTTTAGTCAATTATTTGAATAAATTTTGTTATTCTGTTATCTTTGACTCGATTGTAGTGATAAAAAGGAATAAGTTGTTTATATGTTTAGGTACACTGGTTAAAAATCCATACTGCATATTTCTTAAAATCAACTCATTATATAGTATAGAATTAGATAATAATTTGAATCACCATAAGAGGATTATAATTTCTCCTACTAATTATATATATTGACGACATCTACATCTTGGTTATATAAGTTTAGATATGATTTAAAGACTAGTCAAATATAGACTTTTGAGTTCAATAGAGATTGAACCATTTTAGTCTATAAATTCTATATAGAAAGTAAAATGACCATAAGACCTTTTTAATGCTAGTTGAGCCACTGAGACATTAGAATTAATTATCTCTAATATGTATGGGCCCATAAGTACACAAGTTAGAGGAGGTTATGGATATTATATCATTTTCATTGATGATTATTTTAGATTCAATTTTGTGTACCTAATGCACCATAAGTTTGAGGCATATGATAAATTTAAGAACTTTTGAGTGAAAGCAAAGAAGTAATTAGGAAAACACATAAAAAAAAAGCTTCAATCTGATCAAGGTGACGAGTATCTCCATAGTGAGTTCAAGACCCATTTTTCAAACTTTGATTTGGTCGAGGTGGCGAGTACCTCTATATTGAGTTCAATACCTCTTTTTAAAAAATTGGGATATTATTTTAGTTGACTGCACTTAGGTCACCCTAGCAAAATGGTATAACAAAAAAAAGAAATATGATTTTTCTTGAAATAGAGAGGTCAATGATGAGTTATTGAACTTGACCATCTTATTTTGGGTTATGCCTTAGAAATAGCCATGTACCTTCTTAACTTAGTTCCATCTAAGTCAATCCCTAAAATACCTTTAGAAATAGGGATAGTCATAGACACAATTTAGGTTATGTATAAGTACAAAGTTTCCCAACTCACATGCTAGAAGGGATGATAGATAAGACAGAACCTAAGTCAAAAGTTTATTTTTTTTATTAGCTATCCTAAAGGAATAAGAGAGTATTTCTATAGTTCTTAATATAAGAAGGTGCTTATTAGTAGCAGAGCAATATTTCTTGAGGAAAACTATATAAAAGACTTTAAGCTTAAAAGTAAAGAGAGTTCTTGATGAATTATTTGGGAGCTCTAGTATTGTGCCTAAAAGAGTTAATGAGTTAGTTTATAATTCAAATCATTATGACCAACTAAAGCCAGTTATATAGCAACAACCATCAATATTTTGTTATAATAATGGAATGATTATTAAATATTCAACTAAATACATGTTAATTGGAGATTCTTTTCAAGTAGTCTTTGAGGAACATGAACGAGATTCCAGTAGCTGTGATGAAACAATGATTGATATAGATGCAGATTATTGGCGTAAATTATGAAATCGGAGATGGATTCAATGTATTTTAATAAAGTCTGGGAACTTATAGAAAAACCTAAATGAATAAAATCCATAGGGTGTAAATAGGTCTACACGAGAAAGATGGGGTGGATGGAAAGATAAAAACTTTTAAAGCTAGGCTTATAGAAAATGGTTACACTAAAAAAAAGAGTACCAATTATGAGGAAACATTTTCATCAGTAGTAATGTTAAAGTCTATCAGGATTCTCTTACTATTGCATTAAATCTTAATTATAAGATTTGGTAAATAGATGTTAAGACTATCTTTCTCAATCACAATCTTAAAGAAAGTATTTATATGATACAACTAAATAGTTTTATAGCTACAAGTCAAGAGCATATAGTTTGGAAACTATTAAAGTTTATCTACAGGCTAAAATAAGCTTCTAGATCGTAGAATATCAGATTTGATCAGGCAATCAAATCTTTTGATTTTGATTAAAATCCCGATTAACCTTATATTTACAAGACGATACATGGGGTGGTTGGTGATTTTTCTAGTCTTGTATGTGAATGATATACTACTAATTAGGAATTAAGTAAGGATAATTATCATTAGTTAAAATTTAGTTATCCAACTAATTTGATATGAATGACTTAAGTGAAGAAAATTATATCTTTAGGATTAAGCTATTACGAGATCATAAGAATAGGATGTTAGCTTTATCTTAAGCTATATATATGGATACAATTCTAGTGAAGTTTGCTATACATGAATCTAAAAAGAGATTACTTCCTTTTAGATAAGGGATTGATCTATCCAAGAATCAATATCCTAAAACACTTTAAGAGGTAGATTGCATGAAAGGGATTCTTTATGCATCTATTGTAAGAAGTCTCATGTATGTAGTTTTATGTACTTGGCCAAATATTTATTCTATATTTGGCATAGTTAACAGATATCAATCAAATCTAGGACCAGAACACTGGACTATAGTAAAACATATATTCAAGTATCTTTGGAGAACGAAAGTTTTTATACTTATGTATTCCAGTGGGGATTTTATACCTATCAAGTATATAGATCTAGATTTCCAAGCAAATAGGAATACCAGAGATCTACTTTAGGATATATGTTTAGGTGGTAAGGCTATAAGTTGAAGGAGTGTAAAGTAAAGATGTATTACAAACTCTACCATACAAGTTGAATATGTAGTTGCATTGCAAAAAAGGATGTATGGCTCTATAGGTTCCTTTTAGAGCTTAAAGTGGCACCTAGTGCTAAAATGCCTATTATTCTTTATTACGATAATAATGAAGCTATAGCCCAATATAAGAAACTAAGATACCATAAAAGAAGAAAATACATTGAGAGAAAATATCTTTTGGGAAGAGAGTTTATGCAAAATGGTGAGGTATGGTATCTAAGATTGTATAAGTAAATAATCTAACATATCCATTCATCAAGTTATTGCCAACAAAGAGTTTCGAAACTTATAGAGATGATATAGAATTTTGACGAATGCCTAACATGCATTAGGGCTAAGTGAGAGATTGTTAGACATTAGATGTCATTCATTCATATATATGTAATAACATTTTTTTGTTTAAATGTAATTTATTCATATATATTTTTTAGCATATATTAAAAGCTCATATTTATAAAGTATATGATTTATGTATTAGACATAAGATACTAATGTAAAAGATATAGATCACAAGTTCTATATAAATTAAATATAGTTCATAGTCGTTAATGGAATGGGCATTTCCTTATATAATATTATAATTTTTTTATTTCTTATAATAAATAATTTATTTGATTATTAAAATAAAGATTTCAAGTAGAAAGACTGGTGTATAAGATATATTGAATTGGATTAATGTGAATTTTGATTTAGTTAACAAAAATTTCATTAATCTTAATTCACAAAAACTTTAATAAGCTTGATTAACCTTACTCCTAAGTAGGTAATGAACTTGCATTTATGTATTGTGTCTTTTGATTTATCACAGAGTAAGATTCATATAAACAGTTAAAACCTTGATAGCTTGAAAATACAATTTCAAGGGTTGTGAGAACATGTACTTATAAGATAGAATCTATATTAAGTGATGTTCACCTAAGCTATTTATAGTACTTGATCATTTAAATTTCTGACTATGGTTTATTCAATAAATTTTTTATTAAATAATAATATTTATGTTCAAACTTTATTACAAATATATAACCTTATCTCTTCTTTCTCCAATTTTCATCTAACAAGGCTTCAATAACTAATGGTTGTAAGGCTCAATGGTTATGTAAAGTGTAGAACGGTCTCATTGAGATATCTTTTAACTATTTAACTACGATCGATAATCAAATGTGGTGGTTATGGGACTCTATTGATGCGTGCCTTAAAGTGTGCCTAACTTCAAACACCTTACACTTTAAATAAGAAATTTTTATTGGTTTAGGTTCCTACTAAGACCAATCCAATATTCTTTTCTAGCCTAAAAATCTTCTTAGGGTTGTGGAACTCACTAAACTTATAACTTCTCTAGACCCATGTGTCATAAAACAATATCCCTCAGTAGCTACCTAGTAAAATCATTACAAACATTGTTGACCAAGAATTTAAGAGATCCTAGGCCTACAACTTGCATTTATTTATTCTTGGTAATAGTGAATGGATCTCTCAAATGGCTGGTTAAGATGACCACTCTTTAATGCATATTGGGCTTTTTAAAATGTTAAATTCAATTCAAATCATGAACACAAACACAAACAGAAGCAAATTATAGTGGTTCGGTTCAACATGAACTTGCATCCACTTCACCAAACGTAATCAGCTTACTCAAAATGCATTATTAAATAAATTTCTTACAGTAAAAATACAAAGAAGTGAAGAAATTTCAAATGTGGCTTCAAGTAATGAGGCCTTAGGGTTTTTTCCTTGAAAATTTTGATTTGTATGTTTTCTAGTATGTGGGAATTTGCCCCTTTCTTCACTCTATAGCATTTTAATAAGCATTGTTGTGCTTAGTTGTAAAGTTTTTTTAGAATTGTATTTGGAATATATATAGTTCTTTTAAAACTAGGAGTGTAGAGTTCTATTGGAACTAAGTCATATCTTTACAACTTTGAGGTCTTAAGGAATAAGAGCAATGTGAGTCCTCTGTCAATATAGTTGACAGAGGAACTAAGTCATATCTTTACAACTTTGAGGTCTTAAGGAATAAGAGCAATGTGAGTCCTCTGTCAATATATATAGTTCTTTTAAAACTAGGAGTGTAGAGTTCTATTGGAACTAAGTCATATCTTTACAACTTTGAGGTCTTAAGGAATAAGAGCAATGTGAGTCCTCTGTCAATAGTGGGTAGGCACCTTTTTATCTGCCTCTTAAGGTTTAAGTAGTCGACCTCCTAGAGAGCTTACATAGTTAGCCTCTTCGTAGGCTTACATGGTCGGCTTCTTAGAGGTCTTAAATGGTTGACCTCTTACAGGGCTTATGTGGTGGACCTCTTAGAAGGCTTTTAGGATCGAAGATATTTTCTTGTGGGCTAAATCTTTAGGTGCATGTGTGATGGGTCTTTAGATGGGTTGCAGTGGGCCTTTTAGGGGATTAGGCTCGAGCCGAAATCCTAAAAAGAAATAGAGATCCCTTAGTTTTAAGTGTTGATTTGTCAATAGTGGAAACTTAATAGTAGTTCTCCGTCTAGTGATCTTATAAAGTTCCCAGGCTAAATCTTGGATCCTCGGTAGGAGTAGAATACTTATCAACTATGTGTTCCTCATTTAGGGGTTTTGGAATCATATAGGTGATTGTCTTACCATGATGGTGGTAAGGAGTTGTTTTAAAATTGGTGCCAAAAGTGCATTTAATGCTTAAATAGTAATGCCTTTTAAATTTCTATCATATGGTTTCATTTTAAACTATTAATACTGTTCAGATGGTTGAGGTATGCTTTTGAAGAACTGTGTTAAATGAGGGGACTCTTTACTGTGATAGTATCTCAGCCCTTAGATTTTGAATTAATAATTAATATTACTCCAAGGACTTCATATATATACACAGCCTCTTTGCCATCTTACTTTTGCTACATTTGAAAATCTTTAGAGGGAGAAGTTATGGTAATTTGAAAAGAAAAAAGAAGCTATATATTCTTTGAGATCATCTATTTTTTAACTTTAATAATCTTCATACAAGTAAACATTTTTTTTTTACTGCATTTCTTCATTTTAAGTGTTTTTAAAATTATTTTGAGGGATTTTTATATATTTTATTCATTTTTCTGAGTATATTTTTTTCAAAGTTTGAGTGCTCAGCTTAAAGATATTGAGTATTCATATGTTTGTCTTGAGTGCTCAGTGTAATAGATTATTAATAGGTTATCCACCTCATTTGTCTAAATGTTAGAATCATATCTTGAACCGATGACTCCCATGACATATATAACAGTGATTTTTCAACTTTAGTGGTGACTTGGTTGCCAGAAGTAACTCAACTTGAGAAGTCGAAAAGAGGAAAACTCAGAGGGTCAAGGTCTCCAATTAATTGCTATGAAGTTTACCTAAAGAGGAATTATGAGATTTTGTTCAGAGGCTCTGATGACTCCAAACAGACACCCATTGGATGAATGGGTGCTCTGGTAATATCAACTAGTGCTCTCAAGGGCAAGTGCTAGTTCTTATCAATCTTGCATATCAAAAAAGAAGAAAGTATTTATCCTTTGGTTTGATGAAGAAGTCTCATTTGAGCTGGATTATCTGCCTCATCATCCTTTAGGTGTAAGGCAGAGGGATCTCAACCAATTTAGGGTAAAATACAGTATACCAAGCACGATTACACTTAGAAAGCCTAAAAAGGATAAATACATTAGTGCACCACCCGCTGAGGAGGTGGCTCTTAAACTTGTATAGTTCAATTTAGGGTTAAGACTACCTCTCCAATCATACTTTCACCCATCTGAACTTAGCACCCTACTAGTTGAATTTGAACTCATGGAGAATACTAATTAGTCTATATGATGTGGTTAAAGACTATCTTCAATGAGCCTACCTTACTTGAACTTCAATAAATCTATCAAAGTAAGACAAACTTTAAGCAAAAAGGGTTTTATTATCTCATCACTTATGATGGTGAGAATAAACATACCCTCATATGAAATAGGCCCTCAAGTAACCATAAGTGAAAAATGGAGAATAGGATCAAGAGCATGTCAGGTTGCTTTGACACTTATCATATCCCCATGTTTTTTTTTTAAATCAGGTCTTTTTTTTCATGCTTTGTACTTTTTATGGTTTATAATCTATTCATCCTTGTTATTTCAGCAACACTCTGAATAGCTAAACTTGAGCTGACTTAGGAAGATAGGGATTAGGTTTTTCAGGCTCAAAGACAAGAAGCCTCTATCAAGGTACTTTTCACTTAGCAAAGTTTGGAGAGCACAGATCTAGTTGGCCAACTTTCTAGAAAGAAAATGAGAAAAATATGAGGTAATAAAATTAATCTGTTCCTTTATCTATTATCCTCTAGTAGTCATCTTATTTGCCTTCGATTAATTGTCTTTCATGGATTCCTATTCTATTCTCACAAATGGCGCCAAACTGTTAACCCTGAAAATTAGGAGATCCTGGCCTATGAGTTGAATTTATTTGTGTTTTGAAGCAATAAATAGATCTCTTGAAGGGCTAAGATAAGATTATCACTCTTTGATGCGTATTATGCTTTTTAAAGTCTCAAATTCAATCAAGATTATAAAGCCAAACACAATTAGAAGTAAAATTATAGTAGTTTGATTATATGAACATATACGCACTTCATCGGGCGTAATCAACTCACTTAGAATGCATTATCGAATAATATTTTTATAGCACAAATATAAGGAATTTGAGCAATTACAAATATGGCTTCTGGTAATGGTGCCTCAAGGTTTTTCTCTTGAAAAATTTGATTCGTGGGTTTCCAATGGATGGAAATTCTCCCATTTACTTACTATTTAGCCTTTTTCTATAAGTGTTTGGTTATAGAGTCCTTTTATAACTAAATTTTGAATATATAGAGTTCTTTTAAAACTTGAACTGTAGAGTTTTATTGGAACTAAATCATATCTTCACAACTCTAGGATCCTTAAAAATAAAGGTAATGTGAGTCTTTGGTCAATAGTGAATAAACACATTCTTTCCTACCTTTAAGGGTTTAAATGGTTGGCCTCTTGAAGGGCTTATGTGGTCAATCTCTTGAAGGGCTTATGTGGTTAATCTCTTGAAGGCTTATATGGTCGGCCTTTTAGAGGGTTTTCAGGACCAAGAACATTTTTTTGTGAACTAAAATATTTGAGTGCCCATGTGATGGGTTTTTTGGTGGACTACAATGAACCTTCTAAGAAATTAGCCTCGGGCCAAAATTTCAGGAAAAAAAAAATTTTTTTAAACATATGTAAAACATGACATCCCCCACCTAACTTAACAACCAAATTCTACAACCATCAGAAAATAAAAAATAAAAAATAAAAAAAAAACTTCTGAAGTCCATAAATTATCCCTTAATTTTTACAACAATCAAATAGTAACCCTATAAGGAATTGAAAAAAAAAATGTTTCATTCCATGAAAATTGTTTCCCAAATTTTTTATTCCTTTTCTTTTCATATAACAAAGCTACTGCTTTTTTATAATTGAAGTGGTTAAAATAATTTTGATAAGAATTGTTAACTTTAAAGTTGAATAACAAATGAAATGCACTCAATGATTGCACTTGTTGATAGGAAAACAAAATTTGTTTAATAAAATAAACTCAACAGATGCAATATCATTTTGTTCATAATTACATTAATTCCTCACTTTGATCAACCTTGAATTGAATTGTCGCAATATTCTCTACTATCTTCAATCTTCAAAATCACACGTGTAGTCATATTGATCTTCCCTTAATCTTCAAACTCACGCATACCCAAATCTGATAGAAGAATGGTAGTCTAAGTCTAATTCTTTTTTCAAGTAAGAATACGTAAAAGAAGTATTCCTATAGTTGTAGTGTTATGTTTTACTACTCCCTACATCTCTTATATACATGAATCATCCTTGGGTATATGGAGTTTAATTATAATTATGAATTTAAAGTTTGATGAGGATTTAAGTTAGCAGAGGAACTGCAAGACCCGTGGGCTTCTTAACTCTAATTTGAAAGGTCCAGTCCTAGTCATCTCATGACCTACTAGTTCTTCTAAGTTAACCTTAAGTTATTCCACTAAAAGTGAAGGGTGCACTCTAATAACTCAAGTTAATAAATAAAAGTCTATTTAATTAAAAACTTTTTAATTAAATTAGGCTTAGTCTTTAGACCAATAATAACCACTTAATTGACTCTTTAATTCATGTCCATAATTAAAGTTAGGCTATGAAAAAATGTCTTACCTCTTTAATTACTCATAGTGCCTTATAGACTACGCTGATACTAACCATAGATTGCATCAAAATCCTTGGAAAGCTCTCAATATACAAAATGCTCCCTTTTAAATCTAAAACTTTACACTATAACCACTTGCCATTCAAAATGGCTCTTTAGTGTATCTGTCTTACGTTTTTACTATGCATTAAAAGAATCCACAAGGTCATGAGGACTCTTCAGATTTGCCCTAAGCTTACCAACTATTCGTCCCACCTCTAATGCTTGATAACTTGAATTTTTACTCATTAGTCATTATCTTTAAGCTTAATATTTGTTAGTTTTTAGCTATTTAATTGAGTATTTTTACTTGTTTTAGTCTTATTTTGTAGTTTGGAGGAATTTTTTCAAGAAGTTGCATGACAAATTAGAAAAAGTGTTGATTTTAGAGCAAAGGAAGCCAAAATAGTAAGGCATCATAGCACATCAACAGAAGAATTTATACACCAAGGCAGCAACTTGGGGTCGCAATGCCAGAACAGTAAGATTCAGTATTGGAACAATAAGTTAGTGTTGTAGTACTAGCTTCTTGACGTCACAATGCCAATTGTGATTAGAAGTTCAAGAAATTGATCTTATTTTCTCAATTTTAACCCTCAAACTTAAAAACTATAAATAGAGACGTTTAGGATTCATTAAGAAAGAGCCGTTTGAGAGAGAAAACACTTAGAAATAGTGCAAAGAAGAAAAAAAAGAATAAGATTGAAAATTTGTGCAAGATTGAAGGGTTGCCTCAATATCTTTTCTCTCTTCGGTCTATTTTTTTAATTCTGTGTTTTTGTTGAGGATATTGGAACTCTTATATTTTAATTTCTTTTATTTCATCATGAGCTAAATGTTTTATCTCGGGTTACAATTGGATCTCTACATGTAGTTTAAATTATAATTTTCTCTTTGATTTGTTTTATTTAATAAATTGATTATTTGTTTTATCTTGTGTTTAATATTTTTTAGATGTTTGATCACCATCTAGATTGATTAGGTAACCTTATTGAACTTGAAAAAGGAACTTAGGTTTTAGCCATAGATAGAATAGCATATGATCATTGATTACTATAGTGAGTTCATGTAAGATAGAAATATACTTACATCACATATACAATCAATAAAAGAACCTAGGCTTAAATCTATTTTCAATTTAATTCAAATAGGAATATGGTGAGTTGATTAGAAAGGATTTTCTTATTAGACTGCTGGAAAAGGCTTGTAGGTGATTTGGGATTCTTGGTTGATAATTATAAATAAATAATCAATTCAAGGAATGAGATTAGTAATTTAAGCGAAGTGTAGAGTAAAGATTGGAACCCTAGGTTTATTCTTATTGGTGAATTTTTGTAAATTCTACTACTTTAACTCTTGTTACCTTTTAGTTTATTTAATTTCTGTATCTTTTAATCAATTGGGTGGATAAATTAAAAACTAATATAGGATAGTACTTAGCATAAACATAATAAAAAGTCCTCGTGAGAATGATACTTTACTTTATCATTATATTAATTGTTTACGATAATGTGCACTTGCTTTCTATAATCACACAATAATCCTCTAGATTCAAAAACCTTCAGTAAATTAGCACCAACAGTAGTATGATTCTATGCTTCCCACAACTAATCGTGTTTCTTTCTTGAGCTAAACATTAGCTACGGATAGATTTTCTTGTAGCTCAATAATAGTTGACTTTAAAGTGTCCTTCCAAGTCTTCACCACTACATTTTCTTCCTCTATAGAAGCCACCTTCAATTCATGAGCAGCCAAGGAAACTTATAGCCTACTCATTTCCTACAATAAGCCTTTATTCCTTGATTTAAGACATCTAGTTCATGAACATGGAAACCACTTGACAAAGTTCCTCAGTAATAGTCTTGCCCTTCTATTGAACACGAAACTTCTTGACCTATTTTGCCATATCTTAAAATTGTTCTAAAAAATAAGGGTTTGACCCCTCAGCAAAAGGTCATCTTCATACTTAGAAGCCAAATTCCTTTTTAACTTATTGGACTCTCTATATAATACTTTTAATTCCTTCCTATAACCTTCTAGCATCAGCGCATTATCTTGAATAGGTTATACAACAAAACGAACAATAGGGAACAATAAAAATAATATCCAAAAATAAAATAAAAACTTAAGGCTAGTTCATGCTTACCATCAGGAAGGAAGATGAACTCTTCCATTCCCAGTATATCGTAGACATGTTAAGCATCAACTGTGTTTTAGCCTTAGCAATAGTCATGACAAAATTGTTGTCATTACTTTCTTATCAATGTGAAGGAAGGAAGACTCCTTGACATCATCCCCATCTTTCTTCCAAAATCATAGATAGAATTTAGGCCTAGGCGCTTCACTGAGAGAAGAATGCCTCCCACTAATTATACTCCTCTTCATTCCCTCCTTTGTCCCCAATGAAAAATGAGAGGTCAAACCCCCCTTCTAACAATAGAATAAAGAGAGGAGTAGCACCCCATTCACTAACCCTAGGCTATGAATGAGGGATCATACTCCCCTTTCAACTCTAGTTTAAAAAGAAGGTGCAAAACTTCCCCTTCTTGCTCTCATCTTCAGAATGAGTATGACTCCCAGAGTTACTCTCAATATTGATTGGCTCCTCTAAAAAGATAAGATTAAGAAGTCGGTATAAAACCAAAAGTAAAGGAAAAGAAAAATATAAGTTAAAAAAACACTAGAAATTAAAAAAAAAACCATTTATGGTTACAAACTCTCCATCGGAGAATCTGCAACTAATTAGGAAATCCCTTTAACTGTATGGGACCTACAGCTAGATTAAGAATGGAACCACATTTCATTGTAGATTCCTCCATAACCTCAAAAACTGGTTTATCACTATAAAAGGCTTTGATTCAACCTTTGAAGTGCTCGACGCGTCCCATGAAACCTTAAAAATAGGACGTTTTTCTTTAATTATCTCTGGAATAACTATAGGAATGACACCACCACTAGGGTCAATGGTCCTCTACTTCTTCAATAGCGAGCTCCCTAACTCCAAACCCTTGGTGTACTTTTTGTTGTTATCTTTCTCTTTCTAGGGATTCACACCTTCGAGGCACTATAAAAATAGTTGGGAATGATATATAAAAGCTTCTCTATGAAGTCTTGAAAACCTATAAAGAAAAAACAAGAAGTTGGAGAATAAGAAAAGTAAAAAAAATTAAACAATCAGTACAAAGAAAAAGAAAACTCTTACGTTCCTCACCAGTGGTATGAGGAACCCCTTAGGATGAAGCCGAAGTACCCTTTCAAAGGGAACAAAAAATTGGATGTCCCTTAATAAATGGAACCAATTGCAATGGTTCCAGTGTGTATGTTGTGAAAGGCCCAGTCATGGGAGAGACATTCGCGAAATGACCATCAGTATTGGAAGTTTCTGTAAGACTAGCTTCATTCGAGGAACTGCCCTCATCAATAAATCTCACACCTACACTAAAAGATGGGAAGATGTTCGAATCAGTAGAAGAAGTCATGCGGGAGTATTCGAATATCTCACATTCTCTAATGACACGGACAACTTCAACGTTTGTACCTACAATGGGAACTACATTCAGAGAAACATAGGAAATAGGAAAATGTTAGTAAATTACTTTTTGAAATAAATTAATGCTCATGTATATTAGAAAAGAAACCAGTGTATGTGTATAGTTAGTAGATTATCTCACCGTTGTCACCCTCGGCTTCTATCTCCAAAAGGAACAAAATGAGTCTGGCTGAGTTTGATGACGTCTCAGTAGTTCCTAAAATGCTCAATCGTTTAATGAAGAAACACAATAGGTCAAAAGGGGTCAGAGTTGGAAATCCTACCTTGTAAGTAATGGCACAAGATTGGTGATGCACCTTGTTATGATGAGTGTAATCCCTAAAAGGATGTACTATAAACATTTTCTTGTAAGAGATGGGATCCCTCCAAAAAAAACCTTATTCAAGAACTCCTCCCTTCCTAGAATAGAAGAAAGGGTCAAACTCTTCTTTCAATTGAAATCACCAAAAGTTGTAGCAACCTAATATGAAAAGCCAGGCTCTTTCTACTCATCTCTCACCACCATGACGTGCTTCTCAAAGCCCGCCTTTTTGTCCTTAAAATTTTCAATTATTTTTTGCTCCTCTTTAAAAACCCAATAGAAATTCTTCCTTGAGTGTTAAAGATTGTATAGAGCAAAAACATTAAAAAAGGGTCAAGTAGTATAGATGAGAGATCATATGGTTAAGGATAGCTATGTCTTGTAGTAAGTGAAAAATATTGAGGTGTATTTAAAGTAGTGAAAGGCCAGTGATGTATAAAATTTCGTGGATAAAGGGTAGGATAAGGAAGTGAAAGCAGTTAAGATGCTCTTTACAAAGGGAAAGCTCTCCAGTTGGACAGATTAGAGACTGGAGAGAGATTCTCTTTAAGAAAGATTCCTAATCTTTACCCCTTAGAGAACTCAAGCACAAATTTAAGTTAATCCAAGGAGAACAAGTTCACACTATTCGCCATTTATAATTTTTGGGAGTAGCTCTAGAGATAGAAATCAGGGTCTTTTAGAAAGAAAATTTGGAAAACTTGGGACTAGTGAAAAAAAGGGAAAGGATTTCTTGGAAGCGATTCTTTAGCTTTTGAAATTTAAAAGTAAAAATGAAAGTGAAACGGTCAAAAGTTTAAACATAAATATTTTATGAAACCACCTTTGTCAAATTAGGATGTCACTTGAAAACAAAGAGCCATATCCACTAAAAATAATGTTACACAGGAGAAAAGATACCATTTTTTAATCAAACATATTGATAGAGGCGTAAAAGCATTAGTATGATTTGTACTCAACTTTCATATTTTGCTCCAAATAATAAATATTTGGCTATTTAATTGTGCTTTCTGATTATAAATAGATGCACGATGGGACATGTGATGCATAGGAATAAACGGGAGGTGAATTAGACGTCAAACGAAGACGTTACGCTCAAAATACGAAAGGGGCACAGGGGGCGCTCGTGGCGGTAAATAGTAACTCGTGAACAGTATTTTTATAAATAAAAAAAAAAACTTATAAATAGAATGCCAAAAACCCTAAGAGTGGAGAGGAGAAAAAAAGAGGCAAAAACGTAGAGAAAGAATTCACAACACAAAATCAAAGAGTCATTTTGATTAGTTTTTCTTCTCTTTCTTTATCATTATGTTCCTGTTCTTGTTGATCTTTATGAATTAGTTTGATACTTTTAATTTTGTGATGGGATAAATTATTCATCCAGAGTTAGACTATATGAACTTAATATGGATTTGGATTGTGTTAATTTTTTGTTTATGAACTTGATACATTCAATTGATTCATTCTATCTTGTGTTTAATGCTTTCATTATACCTGATCAATATTTTGAATGATTGAGGAACCATGATGAACTCGACGGAGGGATTCAAGTGTTTAGCCTATGATAGTGTGATGCATGATCATAAGGTAACAACTATGAGTTCCATCTAGGATAGACATATACCTAAATGGCGTGTATGGTATAATTTAGACTTGATCTTAATGAATTACATTTTGATTTGATTACCATAGATATATAGGTGATTGTTAGAATGCGTAATATAGTCACTTGACCATCGATAGAGGCTTGTGATGAGATTAGTGTCTAAGCCAATCAATTGATATTAAAAGATTAACTAAGTGGTTAATGAGTCCAATGAAATACTATGGGACAAGCCAAAGCCCTAGATTATCTTTATTTGTGAATTTTACTCTTTACTTTTATTTAGTTTAATTGATATAGTAGATTAGTTAAATAAATTCTAAATTTTAGTTTTCTGAATAAAAGTTAAGTAGGTACAATTTTAGTACTTGATTTATAGAATTAGATCGCATAATCTCTGTAGAATCGATATCTGGACTTAAAATCCTATATTACTTAATATGATAGCGTGCACTTGCACTTAAATACTATAGCACATAATCACATATGTCGTGTGCTAGAAAGGTAATAAAGAAACGTTCCCTCTAAGTTTTTGGTCTTGACCCAATACATTGTCTTCACTTGTGAAGAGATATATGTTGGGCACATTATTTAATCAGCCTATAGCCCGCGCCATAGTGCCCTTTTATTTACAACCCACTTTGAAATGACAAACCCAAATCAATTTTGCTAAGGGTTTTTAACCTAAATAAGGCTATTTGTACTAGATAACCCAACCCGCTAACTCAGAGACCCTAGAAACGGGTTGTGTAAGGCATGACAAAGGAAAATTGATTAAAATTAATGCTTTACTTTGATTAAGATTGAATTAATTGTGATTTTATATGGACAACAATTTCTTACAATGTGAATAAATTTTACTTAAATCCTTCTCCTTGATTGATTATATTATAAAATACAAACAAACTTAATCTCTAATTAAACTTGGAATAATTATGTTATATGTTCTTATGTATACTTTGAGTATAATTTTGATTTATGCACTATAAATATGGTTAATTTTTTCGATGTTAATTATCAAGTTCTATTTGACATTAAGTGATTGAGTTTTAAACATTCGAATATAGCATTTTATATCTAGAGCACTTCACACACTAAATACTCTCTTTCTTAAGAAATTATTTATTTGAGCATGAAAATTTTTTTTTTTTTAAAGGAGAATGATGCTCTTTTACACATTCAAAAAATTCTCAAAAATAAGAAAATAAATTCGTAAAGTTCCAAACCTTAGAACTTTCAGCGTATTAAATCACCCATCATATATTGGAATCCTATAAACCATAAAGTATTATCTAGAATGTGAAATGTAGTTGTCTATTGAGCTACTTCGGGGAATATTATGTGCTCGAATGCCATACATGCAAATTGCAATTTCAATTTGACCTCCGGCTTTTGTTTTTCTGTTGTGGGCCATTTATGTAAATGCCGAAAAATGCCTTGATTTAATGAGAAAAAATCTTTAACTAATCACGAAATATTTCTGGGTCTTTTACATGAAAATCAAGAAAGTATGCCCTCGTTAGCTTTGCATGCCAGAGACAATTGCCACCGTGTTGACTATCAAACAACAACTCAAATAAAATAAAATTGCCTTTTTTGTTCCAAGATAGTAAATTTTCGTTTTACCATTTTCCTTTTTTTCTTTTCTGGGAAAAAGTTGGCATCGGACAGCTTATAAAAGGAAACATTTTTTTTTTAACTTTTTCACAAAATAATAAGAATCTTTCATAAAAAGCCCATTTAATTCATCAATATTCTTATTTAGCCTTAATTATAGGTCTTAATCATTTGCAGTTAAAAAAAGTTAAAATTAAACAATTTTACTTTGAATATATATATATTTTTTTCTCTAAGAATCTAAAACTCTCTCCCAAAAGTAATTCAAAATTAATATTGTATAAACCACTAATTTCGGATATTATATTATATAAATCGACATACAAGAACACCAATGCTTAAACATAAATCTAAAAAATGGCCGATAAATTTGAAGTTTTTAAAATTTTGATGTAATTTATAGTTTGTAAAAAAAAGTATAAAAATAAGTAGATAGTAAGTAAAATAAGTAAAATTTAGATGGATTGTGTGGTAAATAGGTTTAAATTTGGTGAAAATAGAAAAAATACGGTAAAAAACTAGTTTAACATCACTTGCCATCGCCCGAGAAGATTTGCGCACGTTTAACACCCACACAAAATGCATCAATTTCGCATGCAGGCGTGTCTTGCACCCAAGCACCCAACTAAATTTTTAATCAAATATTTTCTTTTTAATTAATATTTTATTAATTTAATTCTTAATTAAAGTAATTAATTAACTAATATTTTTATTTAATTAATTTTTTATTTAATTAATTTTTTATTTAAAATAATTTTTTTATTCAATTTAATTAATTATTTTAATTAATTTAAAATAAATAATTATTTGTTTTAATTAATTATTTTTCTATTTTAATTTAAAAAATTAAATTATTTTGATTCTTAATTAAAGTAATCAATTAACTAATTTTTATTAATTATTTTACTAGCTAAAATATTACATACTTATTAAATTTAATTAATTGTTTAAATTGAATAATTTAAATTTTAAAATTTTTCTTTTAATATTTTAATGATTTACAACAGAGTATCAAAATAAAAAATACAACTAACATAAAATAATACTTAAAATACACGTTAAATTTAAATTTAAAAGTACAAAAATAAAATTTAAGAGTATTAAAATGACAAATACAAGTAACATGTCATATTAACTATTATGCAATGCAATAGAGTTTCAAAATGTCTGGTGGCTATGTCTATGCTACTTATAATAACTACACACATTTTTCGTTAATTCCTCACTTTACAATGAATTTGTTTCTTTTAATGTCTCCTTGATTGATAACGTGCTATAAGAGGTTAGATGTTAGCATCTCTTAACTCTTTTAGAACAATCCAATTTAACAGATGGCCAATCGGATTGACTAGCCCTTTGTATGCACGAAATAAAGACTTTGCCATGTAATTGATCAAACAAAGACCACGATACTATAATATGGTCTGTCTGCATACTGCAACAGTATAAGGCACAAGGTAGTTGCCGAAAATTAAACTTTCGACAACTGCATAACTTTGTTGGAATGTCCACTATTCTATTTCTACTTTCATCTTTACGACAAAGTGTGAATGATTTATCAAGTAAACTGTCATGCGAGTAAACTTATCATTGTGGTTCCAAATCTTGTGATGGGCCCAATTTGTTCGAAAGTTTGTTATACCTTTTTCAGCCTATCGTCTCTAGAAAAAACAATTTTATTAACTCCTAAATCCATTCAAACAAGGTAATCACTAAAAGCCCAATGCATCATTTACAATAACATTGATGCTCTTCATAATTTTAGTGGTCATAATATCATATCTTTTTAATAATCCCACTTATGTAGCCCATTTGAAAAAACCTACCTCCTCTTCTAAGTATCTTACACCTGTGGTTTTATCTTCTGCATTTTCTTAATTTGCTCATGAAAGTCAACAAGGCAATACACCTTCGTAACAACAAAATAGAAAGTCAGGTATCCCTTTTCTTCTTCTTATCTAATGGTATCTTATATCTTGTGATTAAATTTTTTTTCAAGTGATAAATGCATACTTTGTGATATACATTAGAAAATACCTCTCGAATGGCTTTTTCAATACTTGCATATCGATCAAATACAAATATAAGATTCTCAAGATCACCAAGAGCTTCTTGGAGTTTGACAATAAACTACACCCAGGAAGTATCGCTTTTCGAATCAGCAATACCCTATATCAAGGAAAAGTTTTGATTGTTTCCATCTCTTTGTAAACTGCCACAAATATTATTCCCATGTAAATACCTTTCAAAAATGCTCCATCAACTGTAATAATCAATCAAATGGATGAGTAAAAATCTCTAATAAATGGTCCAAGTGCCATAAAGAAATACTTAAAATGATTATAGTTGTTAATTTTTAAAATAAATAATGGTACCTGAGTTCTATTGTTCTTGTTGGGTGTTGATTTATTTAGAGTGTTTGTTTATGGTATAAGTGTTTAACAATAAAATATACATATCTCATACATATATAATCACAGGAGAAGCATTAAAAATTTGCAGTAAACACAATTGTTTCATATTAATCAAATTAACATAAACGAAATTGAGAAATAACCCTTAAAGCCTTTTGATCAAATATTGTTGAAGTCCTTTGAAATATAAACTTTGATCAATTCTTGTAATCAACAATGGTGGAATTGATTATCTAAAATGGCAGTACTTGATCTAGTAAAAGTTTAACAAATTAAACTTATGTTCTTAATTTTCTTTTGATTAACACTTAATCAATTAATTAAAAACTTATTTTTGCTTAATTAGTTTTAAGCCCAATATAAAAGAAAATTATGAATTCAACAATTGAATCCAAAATTAAGAAAACAATTTTTCTTTTCTTTCTTTGTTATGGTTGGCCAATCACTTAGCAAAAAATGAAATTAACCTTTTATTTTAATTACATTTTGCTAATATATACAAATGAATTTAATTTCATTTCATTTCACTTAATTTTAATTTGCATTTAACTTAACCTAATCATAGTTAACTCTTAACCCTAGTTAGGTTTAATATAAATTTAAATATTCTAACCATAATTAACTAACTTAACCATGGTTAAACTAACCTTTACTTAACTATTAAGTAAGGTTAACTTAACTTAACCCTATAGTTAAATTAAATTATTTATTTAACTATTAAATAAATAAATATTTATTCAAATTATTTAACAATTGAATAATCATTAAGTGAAAATATATTTATGTCCTTACTAAGTTACCAAGTTAACTTAAAGTGGGTCCTATCATTTAACCATATACTTTAGTTAATTTAACCGTAGTAAATTACTGAATTTTACTGTATTGAACTATTCAATACGGTACGTTGCTCAAGTGCTCAAAGAGTACATTTCATATTGGGACTCCTTAGGCCCACGCCCGATTCGTCAAATGGAACTATTTCATAAGTCTGTGATTGATGCCCCACGCATACGTCACAGATATTACAAATCAGCGCGTTTGACCATATATGTTAAGGTTACTACATATTCGTATAATTCTTCCGTCATTATATCCTAGATGTACGGGATATAGATCATCACCATCAAATCTCGATAATCTCATCCATGAACTTATCTCTATATTTGTATCTTAATGAACAATATACGCAAACACTTTTACTATATTGTTTAACCTTGTAGAAAACTCTTTTCCTTAGTTCATTGCTTATAGTCATAAGACTTTATAATATACAATCTTGAAGCATCGGATATACAACCCACCTGTGTGAGCTGGCGAATCCCGTATCTACGCACACCAAACTCCATTAGCATCGGACCATACCCAGCGACACGTAGCGGTCAGATCATGAAAGTTCTCTAACATACGTGGAACCAAAGTATGATGGATCACCCACAATATCACCATGGCACTCATGTTAAATGACCACAAATACTACTCAACTTGAGAGAGCTTTCCTTTGACGAATTCATAGGAAATCTATTGGGATTTTCGTGAGTCTATTCAGTATTCAGTCCTTACTAAATACCTGCATGTATATACGAGCTTCCACTAAACTTATGGTCAACTAAGATCAATCATCTGTACAATACAGATATAGACATAAACTAATCTATATGATAGTGATTCATCGATAGACCCGCATTGGTGAACAAAAATTAGGAGCACTAAATTTGAGAACATACTTACATAATGACATTTTCTAGTTTCTATTGTAACTCTTTACAACTATGTCCTTACAAGTAGACTCTCAGGTCTTTGTCCCATTTTAGATAAGGTTCTTACATTTTAAATATCGTTGACTCTTATAACCTACTAACTCTTAGTAGTGCAAACTTTTAGCATTTATAACTCTCAGCGTTACTAACTCTTGCCCTAATATAAACTCCTTTAAATCAGATCTGAACTCCTTCAGATCATACAATGTCTATAGTGTTAGAAGCTTTATTACCATTTAGTAAAGGTTATTAACGATTTAATAAAATATTCACTAGTATAATTATTACAAAAGAATATTCATAGAAATAAGGATGGCACGTAAGCACAAATCCTAACAAACTCTCACTTGCTCTAGTGCCATTCAAATTAGTATCTTATACCCATAAACTCCACGTGTTTCTCAAACACCTTTGTAGTTAAGGCCTTAGTAAGTGGATCCACTATATTATTTATAGAAAGTGGATCCACTATATTATTTATAGAATCTACTCTACAAATTATTATATCTCCCTTAGCCAAGATCTTTCTAATTATGTGGTATTTCCTCTCCACATGTTTAGATCTCTGATGTGCCCTTAACTCTTTTGCTTGTGTTATGGCTTTATTATTGTTGCAAAATAATGGAATAGGATCTTTTGAACTTGGAACTAAATCGAGCTGAGCGACAAACTTACATATCCACACCACTTCTTTCGCTGCTTAAAGGCGGCTATATATTCTGCCTCAATGGTAGAATCAGATGTGGATATCTATTTGGTACTTTTCCAACTCATTGCAGCACTATTGAGAATGAACACATACCCAAATGTAGACTTTCTATCATCTAGTTCAGACTAAAAGTTTGAATCTGTGTATCCTCTCAACTGCAAGTCATTATCTCCACAAATAAAAAACTTTTTCTTTGTACCCTTAAGGTATTTAAGGACATGTTTGACTATCATCTAATGATTGTCACCTAGATTAAACTAATATCGACTAGTAACACTTACAACTATACTGATGTTAGGTCTCGTGTACATCATAGAATAAATCAAACTACCAACAGCTGATGTATATGGCACGTTAGAAATTCTAACCCTTTCATCTTCTATCTAAAGAGATATTTTCCTCGAAAGATGAATGTTATGTCTGAAAGGTACACTAGTTGTCTTACAATTATTAAAGCTATACCTTTCCAATACACTATTAATATATAATGATTGTAAGAGTCCTCACTCTATCTTTATAAAGTTTTATACCTAGTATAAAGGAAACCTCTCTTAAATCCTTCATAGAGAAGTTCTTACTTAGATACCTTTTGACTGATTGCAACATACCAATATCATTTTCAATGATAAGTACGTCATCCACATAGAGAACTAAAAAAACTATCATGCTCCCACTAACCTTTTTGTACACACAAGCTTCCTCTTTATTTTTGATGAAACCAGACCTTATGATTACTTCATTAAAATGAAGATTCCAACTACGGAAGGCCTGCTTAAGTTCATAAATAGAATTTGTCAGTTTGCATATTATCTCTTCTTTGAGATATCTATTCAGGAACGCCGTTTTTACATCTATCTATCATATCTAATAATCGTAATATATAGCAAATGCCAATAATATTTGAATTAATTTAAGCATCTGGTGCAAAGATTTTCTCATAATCGATCCCAGATCACTGAATATAACCTTTAGCTAGCAGTCAAGCTTTAAGGGTTTCAACCTTGCCATCAAGCCCACGCTTCCAGTTGTAAATTCATTTACAACCGATAGGAACTATTTCTTCAAGAAGCTGAACCAAGTCCCAGATTTGATTTTGATGCATAGAGTTTATTTCAGATTTCATGGCATCTTGCTATTTTCTCAAATCAATGTCCAACATCGCCTCCTTATAGGTCAAATGATTATTTTTTTCAATTAAGAAAACTCTAAGTGCACCTTCAGGCATCTGACCATACCTGGCAGGTGGCCTAGACATCCTTTCTAACCTACGTGGAAGGTGTGTTAAAGGTATTATGCTCGATTGAGCCTGAGTTTTCATTTGTGATTCATTTTGGTTTTGATTGACTTCATCAAATTTAATCTTTTTAAGATCCTCATGATCCATGAGAAACTGTTTCTCAAGAAAAGTGGCATTGCAAGCAACGAATGTATTTCATTGTTTAGGATCATAGAATTGGTATCCCACTGAATTCTTAGGATACCCGATAAACTGATACTTGTACCCTATGGGTGCAAGTTTATCCTGTTATGCAACATTTACATAAGCAAGACAGCCTCAAATCTTAAAATATTTAAGACTCGGTTTCCTTCAAGTCAATATCTAATATGGAGTAAAGGGATCAGCTTTAGATAAAACTTTGTTTAATATGTGAGCAGTAGTTTCTAGAGCATGACCCCACAGATATTCAGAAATATCAGTAAAGCTCATCATTAATCGGACCATATCCAATAAAGTCCAATTCCTCCTCTCCGATACACCATTATGTTGCGAAGTACCTAGAGGACTATATTGAGTAAGAATTCCATTCTCTTTTAAATAATCAAAAAATTCAATACTCATGTACTTACCACATCAATCTGATCGAAGATATTTAATGTACATGCCGGTTTGTTTCTCTATTTTGAGTCAGAATTCTTTAAACTTTTTAAAGATTTCTGACTTGTGTTTCAAAAGAAACACATACCTGTATCGTGAAAAATCATCAATAAAAAGTACAAAGTATCGAAATCTATCCATTGCAGTGTGATTCATTAGACCGCATACATCACTATATACCAGCTCCAATAAATTTGAGGCACGGTGTCCAAAACTTATAAATAAAGATTTGGTCAAACTTTTCTTGAATGCATAATTCACAAATTGGATAAGGTTGTATGGTCAGATCAGGTATCTGACCATCCTAAACTAGATGGGTTAAGCGTCTCACACCTATGTGACCTAATCTCATATGCCATAATTTTGTTTCATTTAAAGTTTCTAAATTACTACTTGTACTAGCTTGTACATTCATGACACTTATTATTGTATCTAATATATAACGCTCATTCACTAACCGACAATCAGCTAATAAAACATCATGCATATCATATAAACATAAGGAATATTTTCGAATATATATATATATGATGCCCTTCAATGTCGAGTATAAGAAGGGATATAATCTGTCTGATGATACTAGGAACACAATAACAATTATACAATACAATTGTTTTATTACAATAGAGAAGTAAATTCAAATGTCCAACAGCTTTAACTTGTAGGAAATCACTATTTTCAGCTCGAAGCTTTACCTCTCCTGGCTGAAGCAATCTAACTTTTCTCAAACCCTGTAACACATTACAAATGTGAGAAGGACATGCTGTATCTAATACCCAGCCAGTATTATCATCAAATGCTAAAGAAATATCAATGATAGTAAAGTAAATACCTAAGGGAGTCTTCTTCAAGCCTATAAGATATTTTGGGCAGTTATGTTTCTAGTGCTCATCCTCCCTACAAAAGAAACATATTCCTTTTTCCTTACTCTTCTCTAGTAGTTTGGATATCGGTCACCTCTGAGGACCCATTCAAGGTGCTTGCCTCATCTTCTATTTCTTCTTCCCTTTGGACTTCTTAGAAGTCCTCGAGGTAGAAGATGAAGCACCCTGAACTAAGAGGGAAGAGCCCCCTTTATGCATGTTCTCATCTACTGTCTTCAACATGTTATGAAGATCGGCATAAGTAGAGGTCAATCCCTGTATATTTAAGTTCATGATGAACTGCTTGAATGACTCTGAAAGTGATTGAAGAATCAAACTATTCCCTAAATTATTGTTCAAAGAAATGTCCATAGTCTCAAGCCTCTCAATATATATGATAATTTTGAGGACATAAGGACTGACTAGACCGCCTTCAGGAAGTCTAGCCTAAAAAAAAAAACTTTAACGACGCGATATATTTCAACTTGAGGTCTGTCACCAAAAGCTCCTTCATGTGGAGTATGATGCTGCTAACATTATCCATATAGAGATGCTCTCTCTGCAGCTTATTAGACATAGAGGAAAGGATATAAGATTTAACTTTTAAATCATCATCCAACCATTTTTTATATATCACCATTTCCTCTACGGTGGCAGAAAACACCTCTAGGAATCTTTTGATCAATAATATATCCAAACTTCTCAAATTTAAAATAATTCCGAGATTGATAATCCAATTTGAATCATTTTTAGCACCCTTGAATTGGTTAGCATCAAGAATGCGTATCAAAGGGTTGTAGAAAGCTATATTAATCTTCACAAGACAAAATAAAATAGAAGATGTCAGCGAATTATAAATTAATTAAATCACTAATTATAACGTTTTAAATTATAGGTATAACAATTATATAGTTTTTAATTTAAAAGGTCCTCCCATTGCTTTACATAATCCATTTAATCTCACTAACAAGATATCGATAGTTTAAGAATTTTTTAAATTATACAGTGAGAAGTGGACTCAATTGACATTTTACTTCAACTTTACGCTAAAGCAATATTGGCCTTTATAAACCCAATAGGTAGACAATTCTTGTGAATTACATCTCATGCAACTCTTACCTCTGATTCTAAATACACTTATCCTCACGCTAAAGCAATATTAGGTAAGTGTATTTCAGATTAACTTATTAATTATCAAATATATGTTACTGACACTACCCTCACATTAAAGCAATATTGGATAACATGTTCACATATATTTGATTCATCTCATATTTTACTAGCATTAGACCAAGTCACACCGACAAAATCCTCACACTAAAGTAATATTGGAAAAGACCATAGTAACCCATCTTATACCGTATTGACAAGACAGACCATTTAAAATATTAACTCATAATATAATAAAATTTAATCTGATTAAGAGAGATTTAAATTAAGGCTAGCATCACATAAGAAGGTTATTCTCAATCAATTATTTAATTCTGTGCAAACACAACTAACCCCTATTAGTAGGGCTCCTATTGTGGTTACCAACACAAAAAAATTAATATTCTTGGTTTATCATGAAGACTAATAACTCTTATTACTACATCTCATAAACCCCCCCACATGCAGAAATAATAATAAAAAAAATTACTCTTTTTTTTAGTATCAACGCCTCAACATTGGCTATTTAGCGCTACGATGCTAGAGCTTCAAACGCCTCAATGCTCTAGAAGCAGTGCTTCCAGTGCTGTGGCACTAGACTTGCAGTGCCCCAGCAATCATCCAGCGCTAGAGCGCCATACACCCAGCGCTCCAGTGTTTATATGAATGTTGTAGCACTGGACATGAGTGCTGTGGTGTTCTAGGGACTATTTTTACCGATTTTACATTTTCAACACTTGAAATGCATCACAATATCCCTGGAACTTGTCCTACAACATAGCCAACATTTAACCAACACTAAAAATACCTAAAACAACACAAACTTGCTTTGATACCAATTGTTGGGTATTGATTTATTTAGTGTGTTTGTATAAGGTATAAGTGTTTAACAATAAAATATACATATCTCATACATATATAATCATAGCATAAGCATTAAAAATTTACAGTAAACACAATTATTTCATATTAATCAAATTAACATAAACAAAATTGAGAAACAACTCTTGAAGTCTTTAGATCAAAAATTGTTGAAATCCACTAAAATACAAACTGTGATCAATTCTAGTAATCAACAATGGTGGGATTGATTATCTAGAATGGCAGTATTTAATCCAACAAAAGTTTAACAAATTAAACTTATATTTTTTTATTTTCCTTTGATTAACACTTAATCAATTAATCAAAAATTTATTTTTGCTTAATTGATTTTTAAGCCTAATATAAAAGAAAATTATGAATTCAACAATTAAATTCAAAATTAAGAAAACAATTTTTCTTTTCTTTCTTTTTTATGGCTGGCCAATCACTTAGAAAAAAATGAAATTAACTTTTTATTTTAATTATATTTTGCTAATATATACAAATGAATTTAATTTAATTTCAATTTGCATTTAACTTATCTTAACTTAACTATAGTTAACTTTTAACTCTAGTTAGGTTAAATAAATATTTAAATATTATAATCATAGTTAATTAATTTAACCATAGTTAAGTTAACCTTTACTTAACTATTAAGTAAGGTTAATTTAACTTAACCATATGGTTAACTTTTAACCTTAGTTAAATTAAATTATTTATTTAACTATTAAATAAATAAATATTTATTTGAACTATTTAACAATTAAATAATCATTAATTAAAATCACATTTATGTTCTTACTAGGTTAGCAAGTTAACCTAAAGTAGGTCCCATCATTTAACTATATACTTTAGTTAACTTAATCATAGTAAATTACTGAATTTTACTGTATTGAACTATTTAATACGGTACGCTGCCCAAGTGAGCAAAAAGTACATTTCATATTGAGACTCCCTAGGTTCACGTCCGATTTGTCAAATGGAACTATTCCATAAGTCCGTGATCGATGCCCCATGCACATATCACAGATGTTACAAATCAGCGCATTAAACCATACATGTTGAGGTTACTACATATTCATATAATCCTTCTGTCATTATATTCTGGATATGTGGGATATAGATCATCCCCGTCAAATCCCAATAATTTTATCCATGAACTTATCTCTAGATTCGTATCTTAATAAACAATATACGCAAACACTTTTGTTATATTGTTTAACCCGGTAGAAAACTCTTTTTATGAGTTATTACTTATGGCCATAAGACTTTATAAGATAAAATCATGAAGCATCGGATATACAACCTACCTATATGAGCTAATAGATCCCGTATCTACACGCACCGAACTCCATGAATATCAGACCATACCCAGTAACACGTAGCGGTCAGACCATGAAAGGTCTCTAACATACGTAGAACCAAAGTATAGTGGATCACCCACAAGATCACCATGGCGTCAGGTCAAAAGACCATAAATACTACTTAGCTCAAGAAGACCTTCCTTTGATGGATTCATAGGATATCTATTAGGGTCCTTGTGAGTCTATTCAATATCCAGTCTTGACTGAATACCTGCATGTTTATACGATCTTTCACTAAACTCATGGTCAACTAAGAACAATCATCTATATAATACAGATATAAACATAAACAAATCTATATAATAGTGATTCACCGATATACCCGTATTGGTGAACATAGATCAAGAACACTATATTTGAGAACATACTTACATAATAACATTTTCTAGTTTCTATTGCAACTCTTTGCAACTATGTCATTACAAGTAAACTCTCAGGTCTATGTCTCATTATTGACAATGTTCTAACTCTTTAGATTTCGCTAACTCTTATAACTTACTAACTCTTAGTAGTGCTAACTCTTAGTATTTATAACTCTCAGCGTTGTTAACTCTTAGCCCTTGTTTAAACTCCTTTAAATCATATTTGAACTCCTTTGGATCATACAATGTCCATAGTGTTACAAGCTATATTACCATTTAATAAATGTTATTAGCGATTTAATAAAATATTCATTAGTATAAATATTACAAAATTAATATTCATATAAATAGGGATAGCATGTAAGCATAAACCCTAACAATTCTAGCATATAGCAATATGCAAGAAGTAATCTAAATGAAGACTCTAGAATATCTTTTATTAACTTGCATGTATGCACTTTAACTCGCTAAACAATGGAGTAAGGTATCTCTACACCAAACTCTTCATGTATGTCTGCTTGGATCTTCTTCGATTTGTAAAGTAGACTCATTGATGCAAACTTATTCTTTATAATTTTTTTAATAATTTGATCTTTACTTGTCGGTGACCATTATGCAATAATCCAACTGATATGTATGATTTGCATCAATTTTTTGCATGACGAAATCTTTTCTTGAATATGTCGACACCACATGTAATCTCCATTTGCATATTTTATCATCACACCTTTCCTTTAAACAATCTCATATAGACCTTAAGACTCTGAAGCTTCAATTACCCTTAAGTGTTAGCATATTAATAACCTAGTGAAGTTCATCTTTGCTATAAACAACCTCCATAAATATATCCCTAATTCCAATATACAAGATCCAATCAAATATGCCTAAGTTTGATAATGGTATTGAAGGAATAAACACAAAGAGGTTTTTACCTTTATAATTATCTCTTCTTCTATCTTCAACATTAAGAGAGTTAGTTGAAACATAACAATGTCTGTCTTCTAATAAATCATCCAAACCAGCACATTCTTCTATATTTTTAACATTTTCAATGCCATTGACATCTTCAACTGCCCCACCATCATACTGCGTATAAGTTGAGTCTTTGTTGAACCTTATAAGAAAATAATGATAATAAGTCGTTATGTTTATGAGAACCACAATCATTGATATTGTTGGGGTTGTATGGCTTATTTAATTGCTGTCGATTGCCGACATGAAATAAGTATGACTAAATGGTTGGTTTTGAATAGGCACTTGTGCATCCTCTTCACACACGGGAGCTCTGGAATTCACTGTTAAACATAGAGGATATAACGATCTTTTATTAGCCCCCAAAAAGAATCGAACATAGCTATTATTTCTAATCTCAATTTATATCTCGTTGCATCAATTTTAATTTTTAGAGTCATCTTATACTTCACATTATCAACTTCAATTACACAACACACAGTACTTAAAAGATCTTCATAGTTCACATCCTTTAAAAGTAAAATACCAAAGTTACTATAGTCAACGTAACTCTCATTCTCACTAGAGCTCTTTCACCTTCTTTTGAAATAAACAACAATTGATTTATACTTCATGAGATCTAAAAAATCACTCAAGTTGTTCAAAAAAGCATAAATAAAAAAATAACACGAATTACAAAAGTAGGACGTGAGGTAGGAGAGATGAGAAAATTGGGTGCGTCATGCATGTTGTCCCGCGCACATTTGTGGGGAGTGAATATATCATGCGAATCAATTCACAAATTTGGTTTTTCAAATCAACCTAGATTTTGCATACCTAGTCCTTATTTCTCTCTCATTCACCTCATTTCTTCCCAAAACTTCACCACATTATACTCAAATTATATTTCAATGCTAATATATTTTAAAATAAGCACAATTCAAAAAAACAATTATTATATCAACCTATATATACAATAAAATGTCTTCTTTTATAAATAATTTATAACTTCAAATCAATCTACTTATTATGAATGTTGAAGTGTATTTTTAAAGATAAATTTTGATTTGATTTTGTGTTTTTAACTTTCAAATCTTTTATTTTTTACTATATTATACATATAAGGATAAATATGTTCATTTAATATTCATTTGACTAATAAAAATTAGCTTCTTACTTTGTGGTTAAAAAAATTAATTAAAATAATAAGCTAATTTTTTTAAAAAAAATCAAATAATAATTTGTTCTAGTTACATGGAAGCAGTCAAAAAATTATCAATGAAACAGTAAAAAGATAATAATTTGACCTAAAAAAGACGCAATTCTAATCTATCTATCTACTTACAAAAGTGGGTTTGTAATTTGTGACTGAATCTGAAGCACAGGACTACCGAAACACAAAAGTGCTGATTAAGATAAGTCCTTTTTAGCAACTTTTTGCGTGTTGTTTCCCAGTTAGCTCGAAGGCCTAGTGTCTGCCCTAAAATTATGTTAATACGCCACTAATAATAATTCTTGTCGCCAAACACAAATGAATAAGGAAATGAAAAGCACTTTTATTTTTCATCTGCTTTAAGGTACAGCATTTTTATTTTGGGTTTCTTTTTTCAAGCATAAAATCGCACACAAAAAGCCAAACGAATGCCCAATGGGTGACACAATTTGTCACATCAGCACTCACAAACGTGCCAAACCATTATCACGCCCAATGCGATTTCACCACGTAGTCTACTCATCCCCTTTCATCCTCGCCACGTCAACATATCACCAATAATCAACGTCCCAGTTCAGTAGATTCTTAAGAGGCCATGAGAAGCCTAGAAGAAAAAGAAAAAATATTTTTTTTTACATAAAATAGATAAATAAATAAATATTAAAAGGCCAAAGACATTCTTGGCTTGATTCACTCATTTACTATTGGCTTTTGTCTCCCTCTTCTCTGTATTTCTTGAAAGTTTAATTTCATTGTTATCTCTTTTCTCTTTGATCATTCGTAGACATGTGAAGAAGACGGAAGTTGAAAGCAGCTGGTTGCTTTTGATTCCTCAAAAATGGCGTCTTTTGGTTCGAATCAGGTACGCGACTCTTCTTGTTCTAGTGATATAAATAATAATACAAGGCGTGGGCGTTCAAAAGCACAAGCGTCTTTGAAAAAGATCCTTCATGTAATATCCTCTGTTAAGCCGCCGCCGTGTGATCAGTTGGAACTCAAACCTCTTCATAGAGGGTTTGATATTGATTTGAATTGGAGTCTTGTGGATCCTTTATGGGAGTCCGATGAGTCCGAAAATGGCGATTTGAGCGCTTGTAGCTTCGTCGGGAAAGAAATCGAGAGCGATTTGTCTCAGGTGAAGAGAAATGGAGAGAAAGCTAGAGAAGGTTCTTCTTCTGATATCACAAATTTACAAGAAACCGAAGATTCCGTTAAAGAAAATGAAGTTGGTCCAGACGGAGAGGAAACGGGGCCGTTTAAGGAGCAAAACGACGGCAGGAGCAACAATGATTGTTTTAATATGCTTATTGCAGCAGCTGAGCTGATTTCAAGCACCGAGGCCGAGTCGTCGTCTCCTCGTGAAGTCAAGGTCGAGAAAAAGACAGGAACTGATAACAATAACAACGTTGCTGCTGCGATGGTGATCACCGAATCAACAACGAGTGAGTCCAAGAAGGATATAGATACGTGTACGGCGGATGTGGAGGACACGTCGGCGCCGGTGGTGAGGTCGAAAAGAGGGAGGAGTCAGGTTTTGCCATATAGATACAGAGACTCTGTTCTGCTCCTCGAACCGAGCAAACGACGACCGACGAAGACGAAACGACGGTCGAGGTAATTAATTAAAGTTAAAATTAAGAATTTAAGAATGTGATTTACGTGGTGATGGGTGTTAGTGAATAATTAAATTAATTAAAAGGGTGGGGGGGGTTTGGTTCTGACAAAGAAATTGACACGAAAGAAAGAGAGAAGAGTACCGACAAAATATAGAGAATTGAATCCGCAATGATGGCATTTGATTTTTGAGTTACGGTTTTGTTAATGCAGAGAAAGAAAAGGGTACTCTTAGGTGAGGTGAGGTGACAGTCCTCTGACAGACATGGCTTCAGGGTTCTGGCTTCTTGTTTTATTTTGGTTTTTAATATTTATACCTTGTTAGTGTTATGTAACAGAACCGAAGTGAAATTAGATGCCTGCATCTTTTTTTTTTTTGCCTGATCCTGTCATCGTTTTTGTTTTGTTTTTTTTTGGATATATTGATTTAGTAATCAATCAATGTATATCTATGTTAGTTAAATTGTGATGTTTCTACTTACTATGCTTTATATGGTAGTAACTAAATTAGATATTTGGCTATGATATTTTATTGCTTTATGATCCAGTATAATAAATTAATAAATGGGATAGTTTCAGCAGTATCCTCTAAGTAACACTTAATATTTTAAATACTCACTGGCTTTGAAAATGACACTAATGATCCAGTATTTTGAAATATTTTGTTAAAATTAATTACAATTATGTCAGAATTCATAAAAAGACAAAATTCTACCTAATAATAAAAGAAAAAAGCCATTTAAACTAGGTTTCAAGAATATGACATATAGGTCTTAATAATTTTAAAAAATTTATTTATACTCTTATCAAATAACGTTAACTTTAATTGAAGAAAGAGTAAAACTAAAAATTTAGCCTAAACCCAAGATCTGAAGTTAGTAAATTTTCTCGTGTCACATCATGATTATATTGACTTTCAAAGTTTAATATTAATTTTTTTTACATTAATTTATTTTACTTTTATAATTTTTTTTATTTTTTATTTATCCCATCAAAAATTGGCTCAATCCAACGGTGAAGTATAAACGGTATTAAATCTAACCCCATGGGATCATTTATTGAATACTTTGATCAACGGCCCTAATCACGGCATGAGGAGTCGGGGAAAGTGCCAAGACTCGCGAGGAAATCAACGGTGGAGATGGTGAATATGTTGAGGACAATAGGTTTCATGGCGGAGTCACTACTGATGATGGTGTTGATGATCAATGGAAGAGATTTTTGTTAGTCTTGTTGCTGGTTGTAGTTCTAGGTTTGGAGGAGAAGGAGGAAGCAGTAGCGGTAATTAAAGAAATTTAAAATTCAATATCATTCACAAAACATCAATGGAGGAGATTTTATTCTTTGAACTCGAGGCCTACCCTTAGGCTTCTTGGTGGCATTCTTCGAAGACAGTGATTGGATAATGAGTTGATGATGGTGCTGGTGATCAATGAAGGAGATTTTGTTAGTCTTATTGCTGGTTGTAATATTGGGTTTGAAGAAGAAGGCAAAAGCGATGGTTAAAGAAGATCAAATCCAAGATCATTCAAAAAACATCAAAACACTGACGTCATCATCTTGCCAGATCTTTGCCTAAAAAATTATAGTATTTGAAACTCATAGGTATTTTAGATATTAGGCATTTCCTTTAATTGAAAAAGAAATGTATATAATAACTAGGCATTTGGTTCGCGTTCTTTTTTTGTAAAAAAAATTAAAAATCTTATTATAATACAATCCAAACCCTCTCTAGTTTTTGTCACAAACAAGATCCAAATGTCATGTATTAATTTTTTTTTAAATAATAATTTTAATAATTAGTATAAAAAGTATATAAAGTGATACTATATTTTTTAAATAATATTTTAATATTTTTTATATAAAATAATGTGTTAAATAATTATTAAGTGATAAAATAATATAATAAATTATTTTTAAAATGATAAAAATTAACTTTTAATAAATATTTGATACATTATTTAAAATTAAAAAATAGTAGAATATCACTTTAAAAAATGTAATATTATTCAAGATTAAGAATATACTCCTACAAAAGGGTAATTGAGAGCTTATACCTCTGGATCCTCAATGTCAAAATTGAGATAAAGATTGGGTTTGTTATATTATTGAATTTTTATTTGGAGTGTTTGAAAATCATTAGATTGGTTATTTAATTATCAAAACTGAGAGCTATTTTATCGTTTACATTGGAATACAAATTGAGATGGACAATTTAATAATTGACCGTTTGGATGTGTTATTATGACATAAAGGTTTTTTTTTTAAGAAATAAAAGAACAATTGTATCCCTAAAAATTTAGAAAAGCACATGCAAACTTTAGTATTTTTTAAATTTTTACCAAGACTCGTGTTAAATAACGGTTTTTAAATATTTTAATAAAAAAGAATAAAAATGACAAAAGTGTGATTATACCCTTATTTTTCAATTGAGACTCTTATTAAATAATAATTTTTGTCTATTTTAATTAAAAAAATAGATAAAAATAGTTGAAGTACTATTGTGCTCCCATATTGATTGAAAAAATTTAAAATTTAATTTTATATTAAAAAGAGAGCTTGAACATTCGACTTTAAGATTAAGAGTCACACCACTTTAATCATCTGACCAATTTCAACATTATCTTTATTTATAAATTTGTAAATTCATTAATATATTATTCTCAAGATCATATATTAATAATTTTAAAAATAGTATTTAGAGGAATTGAGCCCAAATCATTTGTATAATAAATAAGAGTACTTATTATGACGCTACAATAAATTTATTGGAATAATTTTAAAACAAACAAAAAAATGCAATAACAGAAAACAAGAGAACCTTAGCCATCACAAAAGTCATCATATACTTTCGTGCCATCGTCTTCATTAATCATAGTTTGTTGTTGTCAGTCATCGGTCAATATTCTAATCAACTTAGAAATAATCAGCCAATTAGTGACAGACGATGGCCAAGAGTTGAGGGTTGTGGTTACAATTTTGTTGTTTTATATTTTATATTTTATATTTTAATAAAATTTATTGTACTATAATCATGAATTTTTTTACTTATTATATGGGTGATCAATGTTCAATTTTTATTAATAATGATTTTTATTTTTATTTTTATTTTATTTTTATATATTTCTTTTACTTACCGTATGGGTTATCATTGTTTAATTTTTATCAATGATGATTTTTTTTTAAATTTTAAATGTGAATTTAAATTGAATTTTTATATATATTTTTATTAAAATTAATAGAAACTTTTTTAATGAAAATTTTAAAATATTAAAACTTATATGTCCATTTTTATTAAATTTTAAAGATTTAAATATTATTTTTTTAATTATTAAACCATAAATTGCAATTCTTTTTAAAAAAAAATGCAATTGTTTTGTTTTGAAAATCTAGAATATCTTCCTCCAGTTCTCGCAGTTAGTCGAAATCTTTCACATCTCTGCTCTCTCTCTCTCTCCGGTCCCTATCGTCCCGACTCATTTTCCACGATCTTAGCAAATATTTAATGGAACCGCATTAAAAACTCTACTAATTAAAATAAAAATAACCCTGACACGTTCATATGAACACGCAATAAAGAAATCGGACCTTCATAGGCAAGACGGTCAACTGGTGGACTGAGTTGTACTTGTTCGTATGTTTTTTTACCCAAAAAAAAAAAAGAAAATGTATAATAGTCATGTATTTCACATGTAAATATGTATATGAGTTGTGATATATAATTTTTTTGGACAGCACATGTCTTATAAATTTTTAGTAATCCAATTTTATTTCAATAATAACTTGAATAATATACAACACAATATAATCATAAGAAAATAAAAAAATATTATGTAATTAAAATATATGTAGGTCTCACAAAAAAAAGTGGATTTCACAAATTTGAAGAGCTAAGAGTAAGATACAACGAAATTAAAATTATAAAATACATAAAATAAAATTTTAGATAATTTAAAAGATTTGAACTTTATATTTTTTAAAACCTAAAGTTAACATATTTCTTCTTTATTTTGATAAAAATAGTAATTATTTATTCTCTTTTAAAAAAGAATTGGATAACTTAAGGCTTAATTTAACAAAAAAAAAATCACGATGTATTATAAAATATAGAATTATAATAACTATTATATTAGATAGTTATTAATTTTTTATATTCTTATTAATGTGTTAATTATATAACATCGATTAATAAATTATATGTCAACGTCATATCAATTATATCCGAACTTTGTAAAACTAGTATTTGTGTTTTAATAAATTCTCTTGGACCCCGTTTAAGTTGAATGAGAAAGGAAGTTTTTGTATATATCATTAGTAATATTTTGCTTACAATAATATTACGTTTATCATGTAACCTAATTTATACGGTAAAAATCAATGATTGTAAGACGTTAAGTAATTATTATATTTTATATTATAATTACTGTAATAAGCATGTAAATATCAATTAAAGAGTGTCACATCAATTAAGATATAATTTTAATGTTATAATTTTAAGAATATGACATTTTTCAGTTTATTAATACTACAATTATAAAATTAAAATCCAAAATTTGTATTAATCCTAATTAATAATATCCAAATTTTAGTCTAGTTAATATGGGATGCGATGTGGCTTTAATCACATCGATAATAATATGTGCAGTAGATTATCTTAAAGATTATAATTCACTTAATGAAATATCACATATCATATTATTTGAAATGAAATATTTTTAAAGAAAATTTAAGATGTATCATATTATTCATACTTAATTAATGTAACATTTAGCGTGTTATTCATAAATTAGTCTACAAAATAGTCACATTAATAATATAAAAAATAGTCACGTTAATGATATAAAAAATTATTAATTACTTAATAACTTATAGCTATTAATTAATAGTATATTAATTAGAATATAAATTTCTCTTTTAAAAAAAATTAGAATACAAACTTTACATTTTAATTTTTTAAATTGAATAGATAGAATCTGTAACACCCCAAATTTTACATGTATAAAACATGAGTCAAATAGAGGATGCTACTAATTTTATTATAGAACTAAAATACTATATTTTACACTTTCTATAAAAATTCATCAAATCTTTATTCATCAAATCAAAAGTTTTCAATATCTCGCCACATAAATACAAATATAAATCACTAAAATAACGCTTCAGCTTTTAAAACATTCCTAGAACTTAAGAAAATTAAATCTTAAACTATTAGAGACATAATTTTTTCTTATTAAACAATAGATAGCTTCCTGATTTCCCAACTCTAACTCTAAGATAACTTATCAAGTTAAAACTTAATCTGCAAAAATATTAATGGCGAAGGGTGAGTCGTCGACTCAGTAAGTAAAACATTCATAATGTATTAGGATTCTTATTTGAAAGGCTGCAAACATCTTTAAAATATCATCAATAATATCAATAAAATATTTTAATTTTAAATTTATCACAACAAAACTCTTCAATATCATAAGTCAATATAAAAATCAATTCGATAACAATTCTTGTAAACTTTCATATAAAAAGGTAAACAGAAGTTGCTTATGTCATATAGTATTACCTGTACCCCCGGTGACCCAGCCAATATCAGAATCTTATAATGCCACCTGTACCTCCGGTGACCCGGCCAATAATCATTTGTAATGTACACTTTAAAAAAAAATACCAGCTGGTCTAAATCATATATCATGTCAATCGTTCAATATCATATGACTATAGACATTGAGCTAAAATATTTTTTTTAAATTTCAGATTCAATAATCAATTTATTTCAAATATCATAACTTCAATTCTTTCATAACAGTAGCTTGCAATATTTTTATATATGTTATTCAACTAACCCAAAATTTTGAGTTATCATGTAGAGATCTATAATTTTATAATTTTGTTTAAAGAGATGTTTAAAAGTTATAAATAAATCATTTATTTGAAAACTTCAAAATAATACATAAACTTTAAAGATATATTCATTCTTTGATCAAAATCAATGAAAAATAATTTAATTGAAAAATTATAAATTAGTTTTAGAAATAATAATAAATTATAAATATGTTTAAGTATTTTCTATATTTCGAATATCACAATAATAACATTTCTTATTTAAAAACAAAATGGATACATTATGAATGAAGTTACTTACCTAAAAAAAAGTCAAATACCTCAAAGAATATCTCTACTTATCCGAATACCGCAAGTATCCTATTCATCAAGATAATAATTAATTATCTATCATAATCATTCTCCAACTAGATATATCTCTTAACCTATGACTATCATTCTATCTATTTTAGTATTGAATAATAAATATTCCAAAATTCATATCTCATATTTTGTATATCGGATTCATATAAACTCTATTCTCATCTATAGTAGATATATAAAGGTTTAACATATAATTTATTTGAAATATTTAGTTTAACAAAACTATTAAAAATAAATTAGTATTTCTGCTTGTCATAACTTGTCAAACAGTTTTTGTATGTGAACATAGTTCATAAAATATTTTATAGTTGTTTGAAAATTATGAAATTAAAACTGGAATACCTAGACATATATAAAAATCGGTATATAAATTTCAAAATTTTTGAAGATCATTTGATAGGTGAAATTATTTTCTAAATTCGAATTTACTGCTAAAATTTTTATTTTTCAGCATTACAATCACTATTTTATAATTTTATATAAAATTGAATTCTTAGAGATTTTCAGTGAAACAAAATTCTCCAAAATCCTTATTGTGTTAGCTTTTAAATACTAAAAATATTGGTATAAGAATACATGTGTATAAATACAGTTTATTCAAAGAATTATACATGTTGTTGAATTCTCTATTTTTCTAAGATCCCACTTATTACTTATATATAAATATATATATATTCAAAAGTTAAAACTAAGAGTTCTTAATAAAAATCAAAGATTTAAATAATCATTATGAAGTATAATTTATTTGAAAGAATCATATTTAAAATAATTATTTAAAATGTCAATTTAGTTATGGCAATACACTACTCATAAACTTAACCCATAATTTTTACATAATCTATTCTCAATTCTATTCTACATAACCTTTCTATAAACCATTTTCATAAAAACATGTTAACTAAGGATGAACCTTACATGATTATGAAAAATATAACTAAAGAAATTATAGCATGGAAATTAGAAACATACCCCATTAGTGAAATTTCACTTAACACTTAACTATCTCCTTCTCCTTCCTTTTCAAATCAACACTTGGTTGTTCTATAACTTAACACTTTCAACTCACATACACACTCTAGTTTTTGATTCTTTTCAATCAATTTCTTCACTCTTTCTCACATATACACCATCTATTTATAGTATCTATTTGAGTGATACATGATGATAAATCCACTCACTTATGGGGGGCATATTAGGTTTGTAAATGAGTCATCAAATTATATAATTGTTTGCTAAGTGTTTGTGTTAGGTCATGTTCATCACTAAGTATAACCTTATCTAAGCATATATATAAGAGTTATTGATGAATTAGTCATCAAGATAGGATGAAATTAAGTACTTATTTGCTAAGTGTTTATGTTAGGTCATTTTCATTACTAAACATAACATTATCTAAGCATATGTATAAGTTGTTAATAAATGAATCATCAAGATAGGATGAAATTAGGTATTTGTTTATTAAGTGTATGTGTTAAGTTATATTCATCATCAAGTATAACATTATCTAAGCATATTAATAAGTGACTAAAATATAATCTAGAGAATACTTATAAATTTAGTGTATTACAAAATCAATTACAATTTGGTTCGAATTTGAACAGATTAGTTTTATTTTTTAGTATCAAATTGGTTTGGTTTAATTTTATTTTTAATTTTTTAAATTCTTAATATATATATTTTTTATTTGAATCAAATTGAATTAAAATTAAATTGATCGATTTCAAATAAATTAAATCGAACTTCAATTGAACTCTAAATTAAATAAAAAATTTTAATTTAATTCAATTTAATTTTTGATTAAACCATGTGATCCCCACCTTATTCGCCGATGCATGAAAATCAAAACCCAAAAGCCAAAAAGAAGGCAAGGGTTTATTTTCTCACAACTCACAAGAGTGATGGCGGGGAGTGGGGAATGCATACAACGACAATGTACATCGAAATACCTCTTACACCTTTTCATAACAATAATAATATTATTATTGTTATTTAAAAAAAAGATGCGAAGCATTTTCGTACTTAGTCAGTCTTTATCTTTGACCAATGACTGTGACCTGGCAATAAATACATGCCATGTCAACAAATTCATTTCGGTCTTCGACCAAACTTTTCTTGGAACAAACAAGAGGTGTTGTGAAATTGAAGGAAAAAAAAGCCTCGATGACGAAGAGGGTCAGTTTATATTATTTCTAAATTGATTATAGCTTTACAATTATTACGTTTTTTAATTATATTTTTTAAAAAAATTATTGTTATATATTTTAAAGTTTTAATAATAATTTTTGTAATTTGTATGTTATATTTAATAATATATAATTTTAAAGAACTTAAGGATATGTAACTCAAAAATTAATCAAGAATTTGAAAATATAATACAACATTTAGAAACTTCAAAAATACACTTCACCCTATACACATTAAAGTTGTTTGTTTGGTTAAACAGAAAATGTCTGCTAAAGCTGAATAATAATAATAATAATAATAAGTCATTAAATTGTTAAATAACATAATAATTATTTAATAATGAATGAATGCCATAACATACTTCAAAACTATATTAGATAGCAAATAATCACAACTATTAACATTAATAACTTTTTTATAAATAAAAGTTTTAAGTCTCCTGCGTGATATAAATGAAAAAAAGAAGTGAGTTATGATGATTATGTCGGCGACTACAATTATTGTAAAACTGATGATGATAACACTATAAATTACTTTATTTAAAATATTAATGTTTTAAAATATATTTCCCTGTTCATACTTGGATTTGTAGGCAAAGCATAGGCCTTCCTTAGAAGCTGAAGTTTCTTGAGACTTTCAAATCTCAAGTCGCTGATGCTATGGATCGGGTCAATCTCATGTTACAATTTGACCAAACAACTTTAAATTGAAATGATTAAAAAAAAAAAAAAAGGAAAAATAACTTTGTTCAATTTCCACTTGGAAAAGGGCTTGTCAGAAACTCAACTCAGTATACAAAATCAAGAATTTGACCAGAAAAATAACTTTGTTTTAAAATATATCAGTTTTTGCCTACTGAATACTGATGAAGTAAATGTACAAAATCTCCAAGGCATAAATACATATACATAAGTTAGTTTGCCTTGTAGTTTATTATAGTTTTTGTCTCTTATTCTTATTGGTTTTCCCCTTTCCTTTCTTTTCCTTATTCGTCTTCCCCTCTCTTTTCCACTTCTCAGTTGGTGGGGTGTGAAATCTCGATGAAAGAGGTCTAGGAGCCCTGCAACGTCTGTCAAATCCTCTCACACAAATAAACCCTGCAAAATCAAAATGAAAAAGTAATGGGCAATTTTATTAAAATAAATAATGATATTATTGCTCATATCCTAGATCCAACAATTAACACATGTTCACCATCTATTACTAATTATCTAAGCATTATAAGACTCTGTTTACATACCTCTCCAAAAGCATCTCTGAATGTCTGGCAAGTCCAAAGCTATTTTTCAAGCAAAATGATTTCATCAGCTAAATTATCTTAACCTTGAGATTATGCGTAAAATTAATTCTAAGTGATGATTATGTACCTCTAAATATTGATGTTGCTGAAGTTCCAAAGTAAGCTATTTGTGTTGGTAGGGTAGCTATCGTACTCCTATTAACAATAATCGGGCTTTTACTGGTTTCATCGTCTGCAAATACCTGTATCACATGAAGATTATAATTAATTTCATTTTTGAAAAACAGCAGTTACAAAAGAGATGTTGAATGAACTCACCTCGTTAACTTGAAAATATGTACCATTCAATGGGAATCTGCCTCTGTTTGCCGTTCTACAGGGTATCTATTCATGCATTCATTGTTCTTATTGTCATTTCTCTGATGCAATTGCATAGACATTAGAATCTACAAATGGCTAATAGTTTTTCACTCACCAGAATTGTTCCGCGAACAATATCAGCTCTTTCTTCACGAATTCTATTGCAAATATAGCATGTTGCATCATAGCAAAGTTTGGAACCATCGAAATTACATTTGTTCTTTGGTGGCCCGTGTGCATTTGGAGTTTCACCTAATATGAACCATTGCTCCAGCATAATTTTATAAGTGAGCAAATCTTTCAATTAGTATGTGTTAACATTTTGTAACTCACTGATGTCGTACCTGGTGACCATATAGCAAGAAGGTAGGGGCACGGATCATCCGCTTCTCGTCTTTCAAACTGTAATGAAATTCACAGATCATAATTAGATTTAAAGTACACATTGTCAATACACGTTTCTTGAATTTGAAAGCTTACCCCTTTGAGAAGTACATGATTATCTGGAAGTACATAACTGCATGGGAGAAAAATATGTCAGCAACATGTCAACTTATATTAGAGCAGGCTCAACATTTAGAGCATTAGTAGTTTTTTTTAAGCAAACCATGTTAAAGAATATAACTATCTGACATGAAATCTTTCTTTTTTTCTTTTTTCTTTGAAAATCATATGAACATAGAAAGATCTACTTACACCAGGTGCTCTGTCCGCAATTTAGTAAAGTTCCTCAATTTTTGCGAAGGCAAGGAAGCAGCTTCTGCAGTCATAACAACTAAAGCCCTAGAGTCTTGAAACATGATTTTGTTTAAATCCATGAAACTTTGCACATTTTCCTTGAACTTCGTTTCTTGAAGTCTGATGGTAGGAATATCTTCAATATCACCAATGTCAAAATCATCTTCGCCCTCAAGTTCTGGAGATTCTGGACATTGAGGACCTGGTGAAGGTGGTACTTCAATGATAGGTTCATAGTTGTTGGTTTGACATCCAAATTCTGAAACTGGATCAGCTTCAATACGAATCGTCGGTATTGGATTAACAAACAAACTAGGGTTTGCACTAATTTTTTTGAAGAACTCTGATGTTACTATCCCTTTTTCTGCTGGCCCTGGTAAAGCAAATCTTGCACTGAATCCAACATCAGAACATTAAGTTTTTTTGTCAAAACTTTCAGCATAAATAAAAAAATTTGTTAGTCTTTGTCTCTACATTCTACTAAAACTAGCAAAATTTCTCTTCCTATTATAATTTTCTTGTATTTGATATATCTTGCATATCAACCTATTACTATAAAAAATATGTGCTTGTAATATGTGTTTTTAGCATTTGTAATTTTCGTTATTCATCTTCGCATTGTTGTACAAGTTAAGAAAATTTATCTTTAAAATATGATTGAAAACCTTGCAAATGCACTGGCAAAATGTTTGCACTCCCCCTTTAATGGACAAACACCACAATTTGGTTTCCTCTTCGTGCAAAAGACCTGTATGAAATTCAAGGGTAGCCACCATCAATCAGCTTTTATGTATTGAAATAAAAGTGAGGAGATCATGTTCATGAGATGTTTTGAACCATTGTAATATTATACCTTCCCAAAGGTGATCATTTGATAATGTAGTTCATACCTGCATTATGTAATAACTTATCAAACACATAGAGTACTGAAGCACACAAAGACATTTGAAGAAATTTTGAGATTACAATGTTCTTTGATCAAGGTGGCATAATCGCGGCCAAAGATACTTTTGAATGGTGTCCATCACTGGGTACCTACAAAAAATTGTGATTAGAGATTCTCATTCTTATTTATGAATGATGGTTTCCATTCTTATATATACTTACTCTTCTAAAAGATGGATATGAATGATGGTTTCCATTCTTATAAAGACTTACTCTTCTAAAAGATGGATATGAAGATCTCCAGGTAGAGGTTGGAGAGGAACCCAACCTAAACGCACTGCTATCCGCCCAACATTCACATCAACCTAGTAGTCCAGTGTGTTGAGTAAAGATTAATCCAAAAGTTTAATTTGATTAAAAAAAGGCTCAACAATAAGTTTTAAACTTGAATATTATGCATAAGCAAAACTTGATTAGCAAATAAGTAACTAGGATATTGTATCAAATCTTACCGGGAATGCATTGTGTTGAAGTGACAAAAGCCGTACACACTCCACACTTTTTAATCCTAATCCATCTACTTCTAGTAGGTACTCCCTGCAATGTGTTGTATATCAAATATAAGTTACCTTCTCAAAATATGTTTGCTGCTTGCTCCATAAATTGAATTGGTATGTTGGCTTACTTCACCAAATCAGGTGGAACATTTCGTAGCCATTCAAGGTCAATGCAATTATGTAGTTTAACCAATCTGTTAAGGAAGTCCTGCAAAAGTGAGTAACTAGTGTTAACATCTACAAAAGCTACAAGAATATCTTTCACATACGAGGGAGCGACCAATTAAAGAAACCATTTAGTTTGAAAACTCTTAACCTTGATTCGTCCTGCAATTATTGTATGTTGGCCGCGTTCTTTGATGATACCTGCAATCTCAGAACTTTCTGCACATCTAACTGCTTCCCAGTCCACAGAATCCATGCTATCACTACTTTTTTCTTCTTCACTTGAATACATTCTCCGCAAAAGATCCCAATCTCGCTGTTCTTGATTTTCATCCTTCTTCCTCTTCTTCGAAGTAGTCTTTTTTGTCCCATCATTTTGCATGCTAGACTTGGGTTTTATCAACTTCGGCCCTTTTTCTCTAGGCCTTTTTCCGCTCATGGTAGTGGCCTCTTGAGATTGCGCCATATCAGCTCCAGAGTTTTCTTGATTGGAACAAAAAATGGAGGGTTTAAAAGGATAGTGGAAACCTGACAAAGAGATAGATCCAAAATCACTCATTATTTCGTTTCTTCCTGAGGTTGATGCTTGATTTCCATTGTCCATCCACATTGAAGTTGCATATCCATTTTCCTGGCAATCCTTACAGGATAACATCTCACCTATTTTATCATTATGAGAAAGCTGTAGCAAACTAGTCGTTTCAAGCTGTGAGATCATTTTCGAATTAGTAGTAGAACTTTCCTCGCTACAAGTTTTACTCATAGATATAGCATTTGCTTTGGAGCTGTCAGGATGATTTAACTGAATACTGTCAGTGGATTGAATATTAGAAGAAATGTCACATGTTTGAGATGCAATTGTATCTTTCATGACTCTCATGTCTTCAATTTCGGGTAGATATGTCCCAAAAGGATCGATCCTATTCTTCAATTCATCATACTTATCTGTTTCAGGCTCTGTGACAAAATAAATGTTCCCTTCTGAACCATATACTGCCATGTTACTATTGACTGATTCTTGACTATCTGTGATCATAAGATTTCTGTTGCTTGCTGTATCGTTACTTGTTGATTTCGCCGGAAACTTTGCAGCAAGTCTCATGTAAGCAGAACTGGAGTACAATAAATTTACATGTTTCAATCATAGTCGTTACTTTTTCCAATATTATGTCATACCTTCTTTTTTCAATATTATGTCATTAAGGTTTAGGCTAAAAGAAAAAATAAATACCTTGAAAGATTATCTGAAACATTTTGAGTTAGATAAACTCCAATCACTGAATCCACAACCGAACCTTTCCATGGTTTGAAGCGTCTGTCACCTATTATAAATATAAAGAAAAAAAAAGTATTACTATATTGTTTTGACAATTGTTCACTTAGAAAAATATCTTGATTTTTCATCCGGAAAAAAATACAATTCGAGAGAAATAATGAAATATATCCTTTCTTCTAGTAGTCATATGAAACATGAATTTCAACTTATTTAATTCCTCCTACATTCCTATATCTTTGTATGTAATGTGAATTTTCTCTTTTGCTTCTATAGTTTATTGAATTAATAACTTAAAATTATAACGACCATAACAAATGTTTTAAACAAATAATTCATGAATTGTAAGCTCTAATTGTTAGATAATGGAGAAAAAAAATATACCTAGAATTAGATGCAGTCGAGCTGTAAATGATTGAATCCTTCCCAAAAAAAATTTTCTTTCTTTCTGCCACCATTTCTCCATTTCCTCATCTCGTTCTTGCTCATTAGTGGTACCATCATCTATATGCATTATCAGGTTCCACATCCTTAATGACTTCTCGTCTAGATCAATGATTGCCCTCAATTTTTTCTTACCCTTATCTTGTCCTTGATAGGGAACCACTGCAGACTCCCGTTCTAGATCAACGTTTTTCCTCAATTTTTCATTACCCTTAGCTTGCCTACGCCCTTTCTGAGGCTTATCTTGCCTTTGATAGGGAGCTACTGTGTCACTGCTCAAGCCATCTGCTTGCTGCATAAGTTGGCCGCCTCCATCTCCAATACTTAAAGCTTTGAATTCATTGATAATGTTCTCTTCTGGTAAATCTGTTTGATGATAGAAGTTACATTAAAACTGAAGCAAGGTAATAACATATTCTTCGGAAAGAAAATTTTTGCCTAAGAAAATTACCTCTTGAACTGGAAGGGAACCTTCTCTGAATAGCAAAATCATTTCCCTCTACTTGAAAGACCTCACGTGAACCTACATCAAGACTTGCCACTAGAAATATGTTTCTCTTGAAAATAAAAATTATATAATAAAATAATTGAAATACCTCTTGAATAATTTATATACCTCTTGATTCAGCAGTGAACCATAAATCATGTAGCTGCAAAGCGTTTGTAGATATAATGGGATCAACGTGTTGTGGACCGATTATCTGTTCCTGCGTGTGTTCCATATTACCCGTTATCTGTTGCCTCAAGGGTTCATCCATTCCTTCCAGCCAATGCATTCCATGTCCCCTTTGCCCTTGTAAAACTTCCAACCAAGACATTTCATGTCCTTGTAAGACTTCCTGTGAGTTAATTGTCGGTTCCGGAAAGAATTCCAATGCACGAACTCTTTGTTCCGGAACGTTTTCCATTGCACTATTTCTCTGTCCCATAAAGAGTTCGAGTTCAAATTCTTGAGAACCTACTCTCTGTTCCTGTGAGAAATCCTGTGAACATGCTCCCCATTCCTGAAAATCTTTTTGTGAAGCTACATTGAGATAAAAGTGGGTATTAGAGATCCCATAATTAAAAATAACTGCAAATATCATCTGTAACATTCAAATAGAATATGATCAAAACATTTGCATAAGATACAATACTTTTTGATTTGTTCGTGAGACCAAAATTCTCTAGTTCCAGTGGTTGTTTGCAAATCATAGAGCTGTTTATTTCTCCCTGTAAGACTTCCTGACAACCTATATCAAGATTGAAGTTGCCATGTCAATTCATAAAATATTTTCAAGGAACAACTACTTTTTGAAAACTGAATCATGATAAAGTAAATTTGAAGTAACTACTTTTTCAAAATCGAATCATGATAAAGGAGAAATACCCGTTAAATTTGTAATGAATGAGCAATCCTCATATTTCAATGAACTGATATGTTTTAAATCAACCAACCAGGGTTTATTCTCAACGGATTCCTTTTCCTTAATTTCTGCCTGTTTGCAAGGAAGCCTTGGCAGTTGGCTGCACAATGGAATGGCAGCCCCAATTGTTGCTTGCTTGCAAGGAAGCTTTGGTAGTTGGCTACAAATTGGAATGGAAGTCAATAAAGCTAGGTTGCATCTCCTTCTTGCTATTCTCAATCTCACCCTCCTTCTTGGAATTTGTACTTGGCCTACGGATAGATTACGCATGAAAAAAGTATTCAATCTCCGTCTCCTCTTGCTCCTCGTTTTCTTGTTTCCACATTGTGTGCTATTATTTTTACATTGATCTACTTGGACTTCGCATTGAGGAATAGTTTTTATAATGGCAGTTTCATATCTTGCTTTGTTTTCCTCGTCAAAATTCAAAGCTTGCCTACATGTCTTACCAAGAAAAGCAACTTCAATGTCGACATCAGAGTTATTTTTGCTATTTTTCCTAGCACATTTTCTTTTTTTGGACCCCCTCCCGTCCTCTACATCCCCTGAGACTGAGTTCTCTTTGCCACTTTTCCTTACATATTTTCTTTTTCCTGTTGGTTTTTCCGGCTTTGGTGTCTTAGGTTGTGGAGTCTTTTTCGGCCTTGGTGTCTTAGGTCGTGGAGTCTTCTTTGGTTTTCCTTCAACAAGGACTCTGGGTCTATGTTTCTTCCTTTTAGGTTTCTGTTTCCGCGCTTTTTTGAGGTTTGTATTTTCTGGTTGTTGGCTCTGACTTTCAACTCCCAATGAAGAGACCAAATCTTCCTGTTGAATGTCTGCAAAACAGTTCATATAATCCTGTTATCAAATCCATCATCAACCAATCTCAGAGTTCATCATAAAATTTTAGAAGTCCATATTGAACATCCAGCATCAATTTCGATCAGCACAAACAGGTTTGAGCTACCAGCCTTAACTAATTACTGGTTTCCCATCTTGTAGTAGTATGATGTCTTTGTTTAAGCAAGTAATGCGGTCCATTAGTTGGATAGTTGCAAGTGAGTTAAAAGCAAGAAGTGAAAAGGTTCAAGGTAGCAGTATTCACAAATCTGCTGACAAGTCATTTAGTTATTTGATTGGAACACTGTATTGACTACGATTTCATATGATCGGACTTCACAAACCAGGTAAAAAACAACAACAACTGATGCACGTAATATTTAAGAACAAGACTTACCGGCTTATACTATTTTGCTACAATCCTATATTTATCATACTGATAAAACGAGAGTAAACTTGCAAACGTTGCGCTTAGACTTTGTTACGTTTGCCAGATTGCAAATTTACGATTGTTTTGCAACGCCCACAAATAAATAAAACTAAAACACAAGGAATTTATTAATATCACTTACGTTGTGATAGACATGACTCTGGAGAGTTTGCACCCCTCTTCAGGCTATCCAGACGATCAGAATGCGCAATTAAAAAGTTTCTGCCGCCAGGTTCTTTTGCGTTTCCATCAATTTGGGAATCCACAACCAGAGAAAAAATTGCAGTCATATTCCTGTCAACAACTGCATCTTGTGTTGTTAAATTTGAAGATTCCTGAGAAGTTGGGGTAGCCAAATTTAACGAATTCAATAACTTAGTAAAAGGAATTTTAGTATTTAATTCTAAACCTTCAGGCGGCTGCCGCACCGCATCAGTTACTTGTGCATGAGTCAAAGCCGGTGCCTCAGGGACAGCAACATCTTGCCGTTCATCAATACTTTTGTTCAAATCTATCAAGCCAATGCCCCTTAATTCACCATAACAACTCTTCTGCATCTTTTCCTTCACACTCACCGCTGTGTCCGAATTGCAAAAACCTGTGGCCACCTCAACGCAAGCCTTTTCCTCTGAATTTACTTCTGGAGAACTCGAAACAGAATCTTTTTTTGACTGCCATATCGGAGTCAGCTTCACCGGAGTCCCTGGAATCCAAGAACATATTTGCGTCTGCAACTCTTTATGCTTCATTGTGTTGCGAGAAGAACTTGTAGCTCTCCTCTGATAAACTTTGTCTAGAGACACCCCTCTCGTTAATTTACTAAAGGAAAAAATAAAACCTGAAACGGAATTGTAATTGTATTAACTTAAAGAGAAAGTAACGAGTACTCAACCTAAAAAATAACCTGAACAGAATTGTAATTGTATTAACTTAAAAGGGAAAGTATCAAGTATCAAAAAATAGAAAGTTAATGTACTCTAAATTAGTCATCAAACTAACCAAGAAGGGAAAAGTGGGAAAAGAAAATTCAGAAACAAGAAACGAAAGATACCTTGGGAAGAAGTTAAAGAACAAAACGCCGAAGAAAGTCTTATACAATCTGTGATCCCGGATATTGTGTATTGCAAACTAACGGAACAAAAATTTGAGACAGCATATAGGTTGGTTTATTTTAAGGGTTAATTTCTCAAGAGTTTAATTTTAACCATATTTCAACTCTTTGATTTTTATTATGTTTAAACTTCTCTGCATGATTTATTATTCCTATCAAGTTATATTTTTTTATAAAAAAAATCGATGTATATTTAAAATTCAGTTTATCGTTAATTATAAATCAAACTCTTTTCATCTCATGGTGAGAGCGAGATTTTAATATAAATAGTATATTTTTAACGTTTGGTGTGAGTCAAGAATTTTAATATAAATTGTATTGTCTTAGTGTTTACCGTTACATGAACTATAAATCAAACCCATCATGTAAGCGGAATTGGATTATTCTATAATATTGGAAGTTTTTAACGGTATAATTTTTTATTTATTATTAATGTTAATGCTAACCGTTAATATTTTTCTTTAGAGCACGTTTTAAAAATATTATTATGAAGCTTTTTTTAAAAAGAAAAAGCCCTAAATAATTATTCATTATAGGAATAGATATTTTTTTTACTTAAATATCATTTAATCTCTTTACTTGGGCGAAAGGATGAAACCAAAAAAAAAAAAGACTTTGTAACAATAAAAATAAATAAATTGAATCGTAAACAATATCTTTTTTTTCATCTAAATTTAGAGTCTGACTTATCCGGACATTCAAAATTTTCGTTATCCTTTTTTATGTTTCTTTTTTTTAAAAAAAAGTTATCACTTTAAGATGTTTTCATTGTAAAAGGAAAGTTTCTTTTATTTGAAGTCCAACACATAAGCACTTCAGTTTAATTGTTTAAAAAATACGTAACAATATTCTTACATAGTTAAAATATAAAGTTTAAATTAATTTTAATATTAAAATATATAAATTTGCATCAATTTTAATATTAAAATATATAAATTTACATCAATTTTAATATTAAAAAATACGTATATTATTATTACATGATTAAAGTATAAAATTGGTATTCATTTAATGTGGTATCTGATGTATCCACTGTTAATTAATATTAAATAATTACATATTAATAAATAAAAATAATAATTATTAACAAATAATAGTCAATAATTAGTAATATATAAGTTAAAATTCAAACTTTATATATCCAACTATAAAGTATATCACTATTAAAATAATACTATCAAAAAATTTATTTACTTTTTATCTTATAAAAACTTAACAAGTTAATGATTATTAAAATAAATAGTTAAATCGAGGTCACAAAAAAATAATTAGTTATATTTATTGAGATATGCACTTTGTTACATTGCTCGAGTGGTAATATTTATACATCTCTTAACTTTATGGGTTCAAGTCTTGAAAGAGGACTAGAGAGATTTATTTTTATCAAGTATTGAAACTAGTTATAATTTGACAATTATAGTATTTATTTGTAGTTGTAGTTTGAAGTAGTTATAATTTGATAATTGTAGTATTTATTTAATAGGTAACTGTAATTTGAGTTTGTTAAAACGGAAGCACATAAATAAGTAAAATCACCAAAGCAATATATGCAGAACAAGTAATTAAAGAAAAAAGAGAGAAAAGGTAGAAGAAGAACACACAAAAAATTACGTGGTTCGGCAACTTGCCTATGTCCATGGCGGATCAAGATCACACTCTTATCTTATTATGAATCACAAAACACTCACAAAGTTATGCATTTTACAAGAAAGATTACAAAGAAAACTCTCTCTTTTACTCTAGGGATTTTCTCTCACAAAGAACCACAAAGATTGTTGATGATTACTAAGATTTCTCAACTTATCACAAAAATTCTTCCTTGATCACAAAAATGTGTTTACAAACCAATTGATAGCATTTATATAAATTTTGGGACGTCTTAAGTTTACCCTAAACGTGTGGACGTCGTTTTAGAGAGTCTTGAAGCAAGTGGGAGACGAAATAAGGAAAACTCAAAATGTGAAACTGATTCCCAAGACCAGCGCCACGACACTCAACGCTCACCGCTGCGGCGCTCGTCTTCTGGCGCTGCGGCGCTCAGGTGTTGGATTGGGCGTTACGGTGCCCATGCCTGGTCGCTGCGGCGCTGGCGCCTGGTGCGCTCTTCTTCATTTTCCGCCTCATTTCGCTTCTGTCTTCGATCTGTGTGTACCCTACGCACTTGGCTTGATCTTCAAATCATATTCCAATGATTTTCAATCAATATTCTCACAAATCCCCTCCTTGATTCAAAATCATCCACAAAACAACTCGATTTCTCATTTTCGCATCTTTGGTCACCTTCACAAAGTAGTGATTCCGGTTAAGTCATTGCATAGGATGAACTTAACCGAGGGTAGTGGCTTAGTTAATATATCAGCCGGGTTTTTAGATGACATTATCTTTGTTAGACTAATTTCACCACTTTGGACAATCTCTCGAATATAATGGAGCCTCATATCAATGTATTTCGACCTCTCGTGGAACACTTGATGCTTGCTTAGGTGTATGGCACTTTGGCTGATACAATATACACCGGTGTTTACATTTTCACTAGCCAATATCATGGCATATATGCATTTGAACCATACAGACTCCTTGATAGCTTCACCAACAGTTATCTACTCCGCCTCTATGGTAGAGAGTGTAACCACATGTTGTAGAACTGATCTCCAACATACACTACACCCAAACACTGTGAATACGTAGCCCGTCAATGATCTTCTCTTGTCTAAATCACCTGCATAATCTGAGTTTACGTACCCTCTTACCATTTCATTGCCGTCTTCATCCCTCTTATATATCAACCCGTGATTTGACGTCCCATTGAGATATCTCAGAATCTACTTTACTGCAAGCTAGTGATCTTTACTCGGATTTTCCATGTATCTACTTACCACACTCACAGTCTGTGCTATGTCTGATCTTGTGTAAACCATTGCATATATGATGCTCCCCACAGCGCTTGTATACAGTACTTTACTTATCTGCAGTTTCTCTTCATTGGATGTCAGCGACTGTGCTGCTGAAAGTCTGAAATACATGGCCAAAGGGGTAAAGACAACCTTTGCGTTGGACATACCAAACTTCTCTAGAATTTTAAGTATATATCGTTGTTGGGACAAGAAGATAACATCTCTTCTTTCCCTCATAATATTCATACCTAAAATTCTCTTTGCTGCTCCTAAATCCTTCATTTCAAACTCGCCACTTAATTGCTTCTTAAGCTTCTCTATTTCTTCCATATGCTTGCATGCGATCAACATATCATAGACGTATGGAAGCAAATACATCATCCCACAACTTATGTTCTTGAAGTACATGCATCCGTTATACTTGCTCATACTAAAGCCACAAGCCATCAGAAACTCATCAAATCTCCTATACCACTATCTAGGTGATTGCTTCAACCCGTATAATGACTTCTTTAGTAAACAAGTATGATTTTCTTTTCCGGGCTCCTCGAACCCTTGCGACTGTGCCATGTATATTGTCTCTTTAAGTTCTCTATATAAAAAAGCTGTCTTTACATCAATCTGCTCTAGATGCAAATCAATGTTTGTACATATAGCTAATAAAATTCTAATAGATGTGTGCTTGACAACTGGAGAGAATATCTTATGAAAATCGACTCCCTCTCTCTGAGTAAAACCTTGTGCTACTAACTTAGCCTTGAATCTTGTAGGCTCAATCCCCAGTATCCCCTCCTTCACCTTATACACCCACTTGCACCTGACTAGCTTCTTTTGAGATCTCTTTACTAACTTCCAGGTATTGTTCTTTCTAAGAGACCTAATTTCTTCTTCCATGCCCTGCTGCCATTCTTTCTTGTTTTCACTCTTCATAGCCTTACCATATGTCATAGGCTCATCATACTCAAGAGTGTAAGCAGAATTAAAAGCATGAACAACTAAATCTGCTTGTGCATACCTGACTAGTGGGTTAATCATTCTCCTTAGCATGTCTCTGGCTAACTGGTACTCTTCAAGTTCTACCTCAAGAGTCCTAGTCTTTCTTTGAGTGCACTTGGAGGAACTCGCCGGTGTTCTTGGTTCATCTTCAAGGATCTCCTCGTTGAAGTGTTGATCTGGGGGCATATCAGATCTACTTTCATTCTCCACTTCAACTTCTATTGACTCGAGTGCTGAGTCTTCATTGGGCATAGGTTCTTCTTTCTCATCTTCTTGGGAGGTTTTCAGCATCGTCATCTCATCGAACGTCACATCACGACTTATGATACTCCTTGGTGATATCAAGTCTTTACACCACACCTTGTATCCTTTCACTTCTTCGGGATATCCTATGAATACCCCTTTGATAGCTTTAGGTTCAAACTTCCCTCCTTAACATATACAAAGGCAGGGTAACCAAATATTCTGAGATGGTCATACTTCGGAGGATTGCCAAACCATTTCTCTTCTAGTGTCTTGAAGTCAATTGCTGAGGAGGGACTTCTATTGATCAAGTAAACTATAGTCACTACAGCTTCTCCCTAGAATGTCTTAGACATCTTCGCATTGGTAAGCATGCATCTAACCCTTCCAAGTAGGGTCCTGTTCATCCTTTCAGCTACGCCATTCTACTGTGGTGTTGATCTGTTCTATGCCTTGCAATCCCATGCTTGGCACAAAACCCATCAAACTCTCTGTTGCAAAATTCGAGGCCGTTGTCAGTCCTTAGCCTCTTTACCTTTTTGCCAGTCTGATTCTCAACAAGAACCTTCTAAGTCTTGAATACTTCAAAGGCTTGATCCTTGCTCTTCAACACATAGACTCATAGTTTCCTTGAATAGTCATCAATCAAATTGAGAAAATACCTGGCACCACCACGAGTAGCTGTCTGAGCTGGTCCCCAAAGATCCGAGTGTATGTAGTCAAGAGTCCCCTTAGTCTTGTGCTCGCCGGTACTAAACCTTTCTCTATGTGTTTTTCTAAGCACACAATGCTCACAAAACTCTAAGGGCTAGAACTTATTTTCTCCAAACGCCTTTTGACTGAATAACTCCTTTAGGTTTCTCTCGCTTAGAAGTGCCAGTCTAAAATGCCACAACTTGGTTTGCATACTCTCATCATCTACAGAGAATAGTGTAGAACCACTTATGACTTCACCCTTAAGCATATAAACCCCTTTGTACTTCTCTCATCTCATCACCATCATGGAACCCTTTAAAATTCTTAAAATCCCTACATCGATCCTGATGGAACAACTATTTTGGTCTACAGTCCCTAGTGAGATTAAGTTTCTCTTCAAGTCAGGAACATACTTAACATCTGTCAACTCTCTCACTCGCCCGTCATATAGCCTAAGCTTACTACTACTAATTCCCATCATTTGACATGCAACATCATTACCCATTAAGACCTTACCACCACTAATGGCCTGGAAATTTGTAAACCAAGACCTGTGCGGGCACATGTGAAAAGTACAACCAAAATCAAGAACCCATTGTTCAGAGTTCTTACCATTAGTAGCGACAAGTGTTTCTACGCTGTCATAGCTATCATCATAGGCAAGCGCAGCATCCACTTTCTTCTTGTCTTGTGCTCTCTTCTCAAGACAGTCCTTTATAAAATGCCCATCTTTCTTGTAGCGATAACACTTCCTAAAAGTCCTAGACTTCGATCTTGAGTTTTTTTTCTTCTTATCTCTATATGAGGGCCTTCCTCTTACAGATAAAATTTCTACATTGCCCTCGACCTGTTTCCCTAATAACTTTGAGTTTAATGATGATTTCACATCACTCATCATTAAAGTCTCTCTGCCATAGAGAAGCGTATCAACAAAACTCTCATAACTTTTGAGGAGTAAACTCAGCAGGATAATTGTTCTATCTTTATCTTCTATCTTGATGTTGATAGACTCAAGATCAAGGATGATCTTATTGAAGGCATCTATATGATCTTTCATCGGCGTCCCCTCTGACATGGACAGCTGATACAGCTTCTTCTTTATATATAATCTGTTGGTAAACGATTTCCTCATATAAAGAAAGTCAAGCTTCTTTTAAAGACCTATTGCCGTCGTCTCACCTGCTACTTCCCTTAGTACTTCATCACTTAATGACAGAACGATTATGCTATGAGATCTTTTTTGAATGTCCTTTCTTTCTGCTTCAGCTTTAGATGACTCTGGCATCTTTTCTTCATCACTAAATGGAGCTGCAGTCTCCTTTAATGCCAAACTAAGCCTTCGGCTCACCAACAACGCCTTAACCTTCATCTTCCACAGATTGAAGTCATTTGTACCGTTGAATTTATCTACCTCATACTTAGGTGTGGCCATGTTTGCTTAGAACCTGGCTCTGATACCAGTTTATTGAAGCGGAAGCACATAAACAAACAAAATCACTTAATCAATATATGCAGAACAAGTAATTAAGGAATAAAGAAAAGAAAAGGTAGAAGAAGAACATATAAAAAATTACATGGTTCGACAACTTGCCTACGTCCACAATGGATCAAGATCACACTCTTCTCTTATTATGAATCACAAGGCACTCATAAAGTTATGCCTTTTACAAGAAAAATCACAAAGAAAACTCTCTTTTTTACTCTAGGGATTTTCTCTCACAAAAAACTATAAAGATTGTTGATGATCACTAAGATTTCTCAACCTATCACAAAGATTCTTCCTTGATCATAAAAATGTGTTTACAAGCCAATTGACAGCCTTTATATAGGCTTTGGGACATCTTAAGTTTACCCTAAATGTATGAGAGTCGTTTTAGGGAGTTCTGAAGCAAGTGAGAGACAAAATAAGGAAAACTCAAAATGAGAAACTGATTCCCACGACCAGCGCCGCGGCGCTCACTGCTCACTGCCATAGTGCTCAGCGCTCACCGCCGCGGCGTTGGTGCGCCTGCCTGGACGCCGCGGTGCTCATTTCCTGGCGTTGCGGTGCTTAGGTGCTAGATTGGGCACTACGGTGCCCATGCCTGGTCACCACGGTGTTGGCCTCTGGTGTGCCCATCTTCATTTTTCTCCTCCTTTCGCGTCCATCTTCGATCCGTACGCACTCTATGCACTTGGCTTGATCTCCAAATTATATTATAATAATTTTTAATTAATATTCTCATAGAGTTTGTTATATTTTGACCGTTGTAATATTTATTGATTGACAGTTGTAATTTGAAATAGTTATAATTTGACAATTATAATATTTATTGATGGCTAGTTGTAATTTAAGATAGTTATAATTTAACAATTGTAGTATTTATTGACCATTGAAATTTGAGATGTTGAAAAAAAACTATTGGGACTCCAACTCAATTTAGTTAGTTTATTTATATTTTTTTTTTAAGTATAAATAGACCTAAAATTTGCTCAAGTCCGAATATGTAGTGTTTTTTTTATTAATTTAAATAGATCTGAATTTGCTGAAGTCCGAATGCATTTAAGGGCATAAATCCAAACACGTCAAAAGTGTCACGGACTGTTTTCGAGACCGTGCGGCCTTAGACGCGTTGCGTGCTAAGCAGCCTAGAAAACCACACAAAGAGAAGAGAAAAGAAGCACACCAAGTGTTTGCACGAATGCTCTCTATATTGCTGAAGAGAAAACAAGCTATGAGATGAAAAATACAAGTGAGGGTCCCCCCCTTTTATAGTTGCAGCCCTATACAATCAATGGCTGAGATCTATTTGATCTAACGGTGTATATACAAGATGGGATAATATTCTTTAGAATATTCCTAGATGCTCTCCTACCTATTATGGAAGTCTAACTAGGGTTAACTTCCTTAATAAGTTGCAGGTCAAGCCCGGTTCTCCATCATAACCAGCGGGCCTTCTAGAAGCTTCGGTCCACGTAGCGCTCCATGGTCCAAGAGGTCTCTAGCAGGCCTAGTCGCGCACCAAGTGCTCGAGGAAATGCTTGAGAGCACTTGGGGCGTGACATTCTCCCCCACCAAATTCACGCGACGCCCTCGTCGTGTCCTTGCTGGAACTCGCGCACCTTGTTCTCAAACTGCCACAGTGCGGTCTCGGGTTCCCAGCTTGCTTCGCTATCGGGCAGTCCTTTCCACTTGACGAGATACTCACGACTTGGACGGCAGTTCTTCTTCCGCACTGTCCTCACATCACGGATAAGTTCAGCCTCCTTGTCGTAAGATGTGGAAACTCCCAATGGTGCCCTGGTTTGTGGCCCACGTTCCGTGTCCTCCGCATCACCATGGTATGGCTTTAGACAGCTTGCGTGAAACACCGGATGTAGCCGAAGTCTCGAAGGCAGCTCCACCTTGTACGAGACATTGCCAACCCTCTTGGCAATAGGAAATGGCCCCTCATATTTTCGAACAAGACCCTTGTGAAGTGGGCGCGTAGACTTGTGCTGCGTCGGAAGAATTTTCACCATCACTAAATCCCCCACGCTGTACTCAACATGTCTTCGCTTACCGTCAACCCATTTCTTCATCCGTTTCATTGCCTTGTCCAGACACACTCGCGCCTTGTCCGATTGTTCCTGCCAGGACTTCGCAGCTTTGTAGGCTGCTGGACTCTTCCCAGTGTCGCTGGACACGAGCGCATGCGGCGTGAGAGGCTGCTGGCCAGTAGCTAACTCGAATGGGCTCTGGTTCGTCGATTCACTCATCTGCAAGTTATACGAGAACTGTGCCACATCGAGTAACTTGACCTAATCCTGCTGATTTGTGCCCACAAAGTGCCGCAAATACAGCTCCAGTAATGCGTTCACCCTCTCGGTCTGCCCATCCGTTTGTGGGTGAAAGCTGGTGGAAAAGCGAAGCTCCGATCCCATGAGATTGAACAATCCAGTCCAGAATCTCCCCGTAAACCTCGTATCACGATAGCTGACTATCACTCTCGGCAACCCCCAGTACTTGACGACGTGCTTGAAGAAAAGTTTGGCTATCTCTTCCGCATTACACTCTTTGGGCGCTGGTATGAAAGTCGCATACTTGGAAAACCGATCTACCACAACAATGATAGTTCCACACCCCTCGGACTTCGGTAAGGCTACAATGAAATCCATAGAGATGCTTTCCCAAGGTCTCTCTGGTATGGGCAGTGGCTCCAGTAGCCCTGCGGGACTCCGCTGCTCAATCTTGTCCTGTTGGCACACAAGACAAGTCTTGACAAACTGTTTTATCTCCTCCCGCATGTGTGGCCAGTAGTAAACTGTTTCTAATAGGGCGCGTGTGCGCCGCTGGCCTGGATGTCCTGCCCATTTTGTATCGTGACACTCTCTAATGAGGTTACGCTGCAGGTTCTTCCACTTTGGCACATAAACCCGGCGTCCCTTGGTGTAGAGAAGCCCATCTTCTACCCAAAATCGCTGAGTTTTTTCCTCTTGTACTTGAGTGGCGAGCTGTGTGGCTGCGGGATCATGCTTCATTCCCTCATAAAATAGGCCGAGCAAGTCACCTTCCAGCTTGCTGATAGCTGCTAACTCAGCCTTCCGGCTTAAGGCGTCCGCCACCACGTTCACCTTTCCCGGTTTGTACTCGAGCTCGTAATCGAACTTCGCCAGAAAGTCCTGCCACCTAGCTTGCTTCGGGCTGAGTTTCTTCTGACTTTGGAAGTAACTCGTTACTATGTTGTCCGTCATCACTACGAACCTTGCCCCAAGCAGATAATGTCGCCAAGTGCGCAGACAATGGATGACCCCCGTCATCTCCTTTTCCTGCACCGTATAGCGCCTCTCCGTCTCATTGAGCTTCCGGCTCTCATATGCGATCGGATGGTCCTGCTGCATTAATACACCACCAATAGCAAAATCAGATGCATCAGTATGTACCTCATACGGTAACAGGTGATTCGGTAATGCTAAGACTGGTTCTTCGATCACTGCTGTCTTTAGTCGATCAAAAGCCCCTTGGCACTCCTTACTCCACTCCCACGCCTTAGTCTTCTTTAGCAGGTCGGTAAGGGGTGCTGCAGTGGTGGAGTAGCTCTTGATAAACCTGCGATAATAATTAACCAGCCCAAGGAAAGACCGCAGCTCGGTAACTTTCGTGGGTGCCTCCCAGTCCACAATGGCGCGAATCTTCGCCCTATCCATCATTAACCTGCCCTCTTTGATCTTGTAACCCAAAAAGTCTACCTCCGGCTTGGCAAATGAGCACTTCTCCCTCTTCACATACAGCTCATTCTCGCGGAGCACCTTCAAGACAGATTTCAAGTGTTCCACGTGCTCTTCGAGAGTGTTGCTGTAGATGACGATGTCGTCTAAGTACACGACGACGAACTTGTCAAGAAAGGGCTGGAGTATGTTGTTCATCAGTGTGCAGAAAGTGGCTGGCGCGTTGGTGAGGCCAAATGGCATGACCAGAAACTCAAAGGCCCCATAACGCGTCACACAGGTGGTTTTCGGCTCATCGCCCTCGGCTATCCTCACCTGATGGTAACTTGACCGCAAATCCAGCTTCGAGAAATACTTTGCCTGCCCCAACTGATCAAACAAGTCAGCAATTAAAGGAATGGGATACCTATTTTTGACAGTGACCTTGTTCAGCGCTCGGTAGTCTATGCATAACCGCAATGATCCGTCGTGCTTGTGCTGGAAAAGCACGGGCGCGCCGTAAGGCGCCTTCAATGGCTGGATAAACCCTGCATCCAGCAACTCCTTGAGCTGCTTCCACAACTCTGCTAGTTCTAGTGGAGACATTCTGTATGGGGCTTTGGCTGGAGGTTTCGCCCCTGGTTCCAGCTCAATCTCGTGATCAATTGCCCGTCTTGGTGGTAATTTCTGTGGCAGCGCTGCTGGCATCACGTCCTGGTGCTGCTTGAGTACTTTCGTGATCTCTGCTGGCAGCTCCTCTTCGCCCCCGTACGCCTCATCATCTGCCTCCCATATTGTGGCGAGGTATGTCTCTTCTCCCCGCTTAGCTCCTTTCTTCAGTTGCATAGCGGACAGGAGAGTAGTGTGAACGTTGGGCTTGGATTGCCCACCTGTCGGCTTGTTTACTGTCGGCACCATGCATTGTCCTCCCTCCAAGATGCATACATAGTTGTGTCGGGGAAGTGGCACCACATTAAACTGCCGCAGAAAATCCATACCAAGAACAGCATCGAAATCATCGAGAGAGGCTACCGAAAAGTTTACCTTACCGCTCCATTTTCCGAGGCTCATTTCAACTCCACGAATGACCCCGTCCAGTGGCTTGATTGCGGCGTTCACAGTCTTGAGGTAGCCAATCCCTTCTCCACCTTGAGGCCCAAGCGTACTGCTTCCGCATACTTCATAAAGTTGTGCGTAGCTCCAGTATCTACTAGTGCTTGCGTCCTCTTCCCGTTAATGTAGGCTTCAACGTATATCAGCGCCTTTCCTGCTGGCGCGCGGGCTGCCCGCTTGGCATTGAGGGCATTGAGTAACTGGAGACATCCCAATTGTCCCTGTTCACCCGCTTGCTGAGTCTCTAACATTGCGTTGATAGCATTCTTCTTTGGACAGTCCTTCACCCAATGATCCCCGTCGCAAAGGAAGCAGCTAGATCTCGGCTTTCTCCCACCGTTGCACTTCTGCTCTCTCCCTATGGGCGGTTTACCTTTCCCCTCCTTATCCTGCGGAGGATGAGACTCCCTGGTTCCCCCACCTTTGCTGTGATTGGGCTTCGAATTCTTGGACTTCCCCGCATCACCCTTGCGGTAATCAGTGAGCGTTTTCGCCAATGTGAGGGCGTCGGATATGTTCTGCACTTCACGCGGCCTCAGCTCATTGGACGCCCATGTCTGTAACCCATCAAGGAAGTTGAACAGTAAGTCTTCTTCACTCATATTGGGGATCTGCAGCATCAGCAGAGAGTACTCCTCAACATACTCGCCAATCGACTTGTTCTGTCTCAACTCCTTTAGACGCTTCCTAGCATCGTGCGCCACATTCTCCGGATAGAATTGGCGTTTCAGCTCCTGCTGCAACTCTGTCCAGGTATTGATGGTGCAGGTACCCTTGCGAATCTCCTCGTTCTTCCTACGCCACCACAGAATTGCATGATCAGAGAGATATAGGGTCGCGGTGTTTACCTTATCCTCGTCCCGTACGCCTAGGGCGTCGAAGTATCTCTCCATCTGCCAGAAGGAATTGTCGAGCTCCTTGGCAATCCGCTTCCCGCTGAACTCCTTGGGCTTAGGAGCATTAACTCTCGGTGTAGACACCGTCACTTGAGCGGCGACAGACCCATTCGCCACCGCCTGCTTGCACAGCACCACATCCTCTTTGACAGATTCGAGCCCGCGGTGTAGCTCCCCTACTTGGGCCTGAATATTGTCCATTGTGGTTAGGACGCTCTCCTGAAAAGCTTTAATCCAGTCCCGTTGCTTATCGACGTAAGCCTCGATGGATGTGCTGATGAGGGTGCGCAGCTCGTCTCCTTGAAGGTCGAGGCCCCCCTCGATCTTCTCTACTTGCTGCTTCAGCTCTTCAAGGTAATCTGCCGCCTTCCCGACAGCGCCGCTGAGTGCTCTCACCATACCCCCCACATCCTGACCTGGATCTGCTGATTTCTCGCGAGACGCCACGCCGTTCTTCTTAGCTTTGGGGTTCCGACCCCTCTCTTCAGTCAAATCTGATGGTACGCCGTCTTTCTCCATCTCTGAACTGAACCTGCTCTGATACCAACTGTCACGGACTGTTTTCGAGACCGTGCGGCCTTAGACGCGTTGCGTGCTAAGCAGCCTAGAAAACCACACAAAGAGAAGAGAAAAGAAGCACACCAAGTGTTTGCACGAATGCTCTCTATATTGCTGAAGAGAAAACAAGCTATGAGATGAAAAATACAAGTGAGGGTCTCCCCCTTTTATAGTTGCAGCCCTATACAATCAATGGCTGAGATCTATTTGATCTAACGATGTATATACAAGATGGGATAATATTCCTTAGAATATTCCTAGATGCTCTCCTACCTATTATGGAAGTCTAACTAGGGTTAACTTCCTTAATAAGTTGCGGGCCAAGCCCCGTTCTCCATCCTAACCAGCGGGCCTTTTAGAAGCTCCGGTCCACGTAGCGCTCCATGGTCCAAGAGGCCTCCAGCAGGCCTAGTCGCGCACTAAGTGCTCGAGGAAATGCTTGAGAGCACTTGGGGCGTGACAAAAGGCATATATCTAAATGAATGATATGCGTTTTCAATGTCGGGACAATAAATATTAAGTTGTCTGTTTTATAAACCTAAAACGTTTGAAAATTTGGATACATGAGTTAACTACGATAAAATATGTAAATAAGATTTTATTTGAATCTTTGCTATTAAAATATATATAATTTTGATTATGCTAATTTGTAATTAATAAAAAGAAGAATGAAATAGAAATATCAATGTTGGACCTTTTTCTAAAAAGGCCCTACTAGCCTACCCATTAAACAAGCTCGCATTTTAAATTTGAGACTAGCCGAGAAAGGTTTGGACCACAAAAACAACAAGATGAGCTTGAATCATGACCGTTGGATGAATTTTGCTCTATGCATTTGGATAACTTATACCTACCAATTCATGAACTCAACAAATAAGTTGTGGACATTATAAAAAAATGAAAAAGAATTAAACTAATAGTTTATTTTTAATTTAATTATTTAATTATAATTTCAAATGAATAATAGCTTCTCAAAAATGGTGTAATCTCACTTAAAGTCTTTGTTAATAAAAAGTATTTATAGACAAAGTTAATTATATCATATTCTATAAAGAATCAAACTTATACCTTAAAAGGAATTAAATGTATATCTTATAAAAGTATGTGTTTATTTCATTCATAGGGCATCTAAATAATCATATTTATTCGTGCATACACTTTGCATATCGACCCCGCTCCTTCTTTTTTGATAAATATTATGTTGAAGCAAAAGCAATAAACTCAAGTAATATAATGCAGTAACAAACAATTAGGAATAAATTTATAATAAAAAAAAGTATGAGAAAGCACATAAGAATTTATGTGGCTCGACAACTTTCTTACGTCCACAATGGATCAAGATCTCACTTCTTTTATTAATGAATTATAAGGCACTCACAAAGTATACATTTTATAAGAAAGAACTCAAGCTTCACAAAGAATACTCTTAATTACACTCACAAAAGGCTTTACAATTGATTTCACTTGCAGACTAGGGGTTTTCTTTCTTATGTTTGTGTTGTAGTTATTGTGATATATTTACAAACTAATATAGAACTTTTATATAGATTTTAGATACCTTAGGGAGACCTTAAATTTAGTTAGAATAAAAATCTTTGCTTGTAGGAATCCAAATCTCATTTAAAGAAGTTAATTGAGTTAACGTAGAAAATACCTATAAGTTGTCATGTGGATAGTACCCTTATGATCAGTACCCTGCATAAACAGTACTCATAAACAGTACTCGTTGTGTGAATAGTTTCTTACTTCTGACCTTTTATTTTGCTCCTTTCTAGCATGCCATTTACGTGATAGACTTCTTGATGACTCTTTATTGGTCTCTAATTTAGAATCAAAACTCATCTTTAATTTTAAATTACTAATTTTTAACTAACCCCTCATTGATTTAAAATTATTCTTGAAACTTTTAAGATTTTTCATCTCTGATCAATCTCATATAATAATGACTCTAGTTAAATTCTTACATAGGACGAATTTAACCACTATAAAATATGTAAATAAGATTTTATTTAAATCTTTGCTATAAAAACATATATAATTTTGATTATGCTAATTCGTAATTTACAAAAAGAAGAGTGAAATAAAAATATCTGTGTTGGACCTATTTCTAAAAAGGCCTTACCAGGCAACTCATTAAACAAGCTTGCATTTTAAATTTGAGATTAGCTTAAAAAGGTTTGGGCCACGGAAACTTATACCTACTGTTTTATGAACAGTAGGTATAAGTTGCAGACAAATCATGATCATCGGATTGATTTTGTTTGCTCCATGGATTTAGGTAACTTATACCTATGTTTTATGAACTCAACAAATAAGTCGCGAACATTATAAGAATGTGGGTATGAATTAAATTAATAATTTATTTTTAATTTTATTATTTATTCATAACTTCATATGAATAATGACTTCCCAAAAATGATGATATCTCACTTAAAGTCTTTGTTAATAAAACGCATTCATAGACAAATTTAATTATATCATATTTTATAACGAATCAAACTTATATATGCATAGTTTAAAAGGAATTAAATTTATATCTTATAAAAAGTATGTGTTTATTTCATTTATAGGGCATTTAAATAATTTTATTTACTTATGCATATGTCATTTAATTTTTTTTTATAAACATTTATTTGAATGTCAAGGTTTTTAAATTTTTTTAATATAAATATTAATTTGAACATTAAATTTTTTTTTTATAAAAAATTAAAAAGTATAAACATCATTTAAAAGAGTAAAAAAAAATTGATCGAGGAGGTTTCAAATCTAGAACCTCAATTAATACGTACATTTTACTCAAACTATAGAATAAAGTGGAAATGCTGCTTTTTGGGTTTAACCTCGTAAGCCAACAAAGAATCAATCTTTTGAATAGATTAAAGAAAAAAATGAAAAAAATTATTTTCTTATTTCATTGTTTTGGACATCCAAACTATGGCAAACAATTGTGTTAGGATTTTTCATCAGTTGAGTTCTTCCACTACGTTTTATTTATTTATTTATTTATAAAAGACAAAACAAAGAAGTTATATTAGATCAGTTGAGTTCTTTCACTGCAGAAAGAAATGATTACACGAGAAAGGTGCTTTTTCTATCCAAACACAAACAAGCTCTGAGTAGCTAAATTGCACGTCGGTCATCAGCCATACGGATTCCGCGAGGATTCAAATCTGATAAAAAAAATTAGGTAGAACTTTGATAAATTAATATTTAATAAATTAATAATTTTGATTAAATAATATATTTTATTAATTTTGACTTAAGTTTAATGTGCTAAATTGATAAATTTATAAATTAATAAAAAAAATCTTTATAATTTCATAAGCATCCACTTACTATAAAAATTATATGCAATTAAATCTATATAATATATTTAAGAGATTTTTATAAAATATTATTTAGTATTGCTTATTTTTTTCTTTTAATTTAATTAATATTGACTTAAATTTCAGCTCTAATTTTTTGTAAAATGAAAAAAAGTCAGTGTAATATTTTCGTATTACCACAAGAAATTATTTTATATTATTGTCAGAGTACTTTTATATGCAAAGCAAATTTTATAATAGAATTATAATTTTTAACCATTAAGATTTACGAATCTACACAATATAAGTAATTAAAAAAAAAATTTAAATAAATTTGTTTAATTATAATAAAAAAAATATTAGATATAATATTTTTTTAAAATAATAAATATTATCGTAAATTAATATGTTAATTAACTGATTAATTAATATATTTTTTTAATTTTAAAAGTATTAATTTATCAAAATTCTATTGCATATGTTGAGAGAGGAAACACCCTTTTCCCTCTCGAGGTTATGTTGAAGTGAAGAACTCAAGATTCAACCTACAACCTTAACCTCCTTGCGCAGCGGAATAACCTGTCAATCAAGTAAAAATAACAAGAATCCAAAGTAGAAAACAAAAGAGCACAACACAATCTTACGTGGTTCGGTCAATTGCCTACGTCGCCATTCTCCCTCTCGAGGTTATGTTGAAGCGAAGAACTCAAGATTCAACCTAGAACCCTAACTTCCTTGCGCATCAGAATAACCTGTCAATCAAGCAAAAACAACAAGAATTCAAAGTAGAAAACAAAAGAGCACAACACAATCTTACGTGGTTCGGTCAATTGCCTACGTCTACTGTGGATCCAAGGATCCTAGCCTCTTTTATTATAACTCCCTAGAGATTTTACAAAGAAAACCCAATGAAGAACCCTCAAAAGGACCTAAACGTTTAGTGAACCCTTACTCTACCATGAACAATGATCACCCAAACAACGGTTCCACCCTAGCGCACACAAGCACTTAGTGTCTACCCAGTTCTTCCTCTCTCTTAGAGTCTCTCTTAATACTTAATCTGAAATCAAGGGTTTACAAGTGTTTATATATGGTGTATTTCGTGCCTACTAACCCTATTCCTTGTTGGAGTAAGAGTCCACTTGTTTTGGAAGTCCAAAACTTCCCAAAACTCGAAATCCTGAACCAAAAAGAACTTTTTCACACGTTCTGGCGCTGCGGCGCTCGTCCCCTGGTGCCGGCAGAAATCCCACCCAGCGTTGCGGCGCTGGGTTACTATCATGGGCACCGCGATGCTCAGCCCTAGCAGTTCCTCCTGCGTTTTCTTCTCTTCCTTCGCGTCTTTGAGTCCCATTTTGCTTCCCTCTTCGTGTTCCACACGTCCTAGACTTCTCCATACGTGTTCCCTCACGTTCTAGACTTCTTGTAACTCTTCACTTTGATATTCATTTCAATTCTTGTTCAACCAAAATTATTAAATCATCAATTTTTCAACAGTATACCACGTTAATCTAATGTGAATGAGTTTAAGACTCTGAAATAGGAAGCATAATTTTTTTTATTTAACAAAAAGTAGGGAATTCATTAGAAATACGAGAAATGACCCTTATTCCTGACAACAAATTGCAATAGTGAAGGAAAAGAGGCATTCCAAACAATCTTTTGAATTACAGAAAGAATAAATTTTGCAAGGCCATAAGTAAACTTCTTAGCCTCCCTCGGTATGTAAAGTACAACAAAATAAGAAAAAGACTGTAACAACTCACTGACATTTTGAACCACCAACCCCAACTCAGAAATTAATGACTCATCAAACTTTATAGCCCTCATAATATTCATACAATAAAATCCAATTCAAGTTCAATTTCTGCTGAATTTAACTAACAAGCCAACTATAGACATTGTAAAGCTTTTGCGATGAGCCACCAATGCTTTTGCGACATCTATTGAGACAAAAGAGTAGAGCCACCAATGCTTCCATGACATTTTCACCTTGGCAATAGAGGATCGAAGCATGACAATTGCAATTTGGAAATCCTCAACATTAGCATTAACCCATGCCATGCCCTCGACCCGAATTAGTCAAAGAAGTGATGCACACATAACTAAGGTTATTATGTAAATTTTAAATTCAATACTTAATGAATAATCAAGAGATTAAACTTAGTCATAATAATCATTAAAGTCAAAATAGTAAAAATAAACTCCTTAAAAATAAATTAATACTCTAATAAAATATTCACTCTTAAAATCCTAACAATTTATAAGGCACTAAGAGACAACAAAAGTCTTGCCAAATCCACTACACATATAAATCTTTAGTCATCTGATGATCACAACAAATTATAGTGAGTATAAAACTCAGTAAGTAAATAAATTTTCATATAGTAAAATAAATACATACATATATATACATATAATACATGAGAATGATGTTCCACGAAAGAAATCATTTTTAAAATTTCAAAACGTATCAAATCATAGCTTTCAAAATTCTTATCAAACTTATGCTAGAAATCTCTTCACTTAATTATTACTTAGTAGAACTTTTATAACTTATAAAATAAGCCTAAAAAGTCACCTGCCGGCGATATATTGTATGAAAGGACAGTGCAAGTAAGGCTTAGATTTCACACACAAAATACACTCATGCCTAAAGGTAAGAGCCAGACCCTCACATTGATCATTGGTAAGCCCTCCTACATACACCAATGCATCGACACACGAATGTGAGGACTCACAATTACTGATGGAACCTATAAGACTCCTCTCAACATACAATAGTATAAACAAATAGATCACATATATCAATTCTGAAGAAAAGACTATACATATACCAATCCCGAAAGAAAGGCCTCACATATACCAATTCCGAAATAAATGTCATACATAACATAAAGGCTCCACAATATATAGAGGGTGCTTACTAAGCAAAAATTAAGTTTAGGTATCCTAGAAAGATAAAACTTATATCATGGACAAAGCTTTCACTTCAAAATAAATTTTCTTATCCAAATAAGATCTTATGCATGTCCATACTTAATACCGTGTTTAGAATACAAACACAAAGAAATTCATATTTTTAAATCAAAATAGTTTTGGCACAAGACATAATTATAACTTAAAACATATACAAAATATCATATGCACAAACAATAATATATTTGTTGTGATCTCAGTAAAACTCTAAAATACTTATCTCTTACCGGATTATAATAAAAACTCAAGCTCCTTAACCTAACATCGAAAATAAATTCTCTCATAAATACCATCACAAAACTAAAACCTTAAAATAACTTGTTAAGCCATTTACTTATCTCATCAAATTAACCTATCAAGTTAGTCTCTCTAACTTGCCAAAATTGACTCTTTAATTTTTTTTTTTTGAATTTTCTTAGGGTCTAAAAAAAGCCCAATACTTATGAATTCAAAATATCACAATCCTAGTGCATTACTAAATCTCAACCATTTCATTTTACCAAGTTCAATGTTAGCCAGATTAGTCAACATTTATATGTTTCGATGCAACAACAAGATGTTATTTGTAACTAGTAGTTTTGTTGGTTCATTAATTGATCACATTTTCTTCATTAAATGGGTTGGATTGGTATTAGTTTGGATACAACAAAAGAATTCTATCAGGTCTAATGTACTTATTCGATCTATCTAAACACAATTTTTTTCTTTTATCACAATCGCAAGTTGTGCGGTATATATGATAGAAGTACCAATGAACACCCTTGAGCAAGGAATCCTCATTTGAATGATTCACAATCTATACAAAAATGTAGGAAACTAAATATTTATAACCATATTTTATATAAATTTCAAAAATTAGAACCAAAACCTGTCAGAAACCAATCTTTCACTGAATAGCTCTTAGTCTCCAATTGTTAACAAATAATTCACTTATTAAAATCTCTTGAAATTTGATAGAGCAACTATAGTCTTATAAAGGGTTCATCAGAAAAATATTTGTGCATTAAAGCAACCAAAATATTTTTATATGAATTTTGTTCTAGAACCTTCAGATTCTATTATTTAAAATTCTGCACTGATGCATATATACTTCGAAATTTATAACAATTTGAAAACATAGAATTTGACCATTAAATTTTAACATCTTATATTAAGCACATAAAGGAATCACTATAATTTCATAATTTTCCTAGGTGTTTTGGTCAGTCAAATGATTCCTATTGTTTAGTCATTGCAGAGACTGACAGATTCAAAAAATTACTAAAAATTTAATTTATAGTATTTTTGACCGAATCAAAATTTTATATGATCTTTGAGATGTATATTTTAATCCAACATAAATTTCTTAGCATAACTCATGACATAAAATGTAAACTAATTCTCAAATTATAATACTATAATGAATAAAACTTGCAAAACCTCATTGATTCTAATCTTATAATATGCACTTGTGATTCTTTTAATCAATGACTCTCCAAATTCAAGCCTAATAACTCTAGAACAACCAATTCAGAATCTAATCCCTTATTCTTCTTAATACTTTTTCATAAAATTGCTCCAAAGTAATGAATAGCATCAAGAAAATTTTAAAAGATTGGAAAGTTATCTCTATGATCTCTAAATTTTCCTAAAAACTCTCTTAAATCATTTTTAAAAGCTTCTATGGCTATCTTATTTAGAGAAAAATGTATATTATATGATTAAAGGCCTTTAAACTAATTTATTCATAATATAGGGTTTTTTCTTAGGGCACAAGGGAATCATAATCTAAGTTATATTCTTATATAAGACTTGAAAAATCTTAATCCTAGTAGAACTTGAGAGTTTTAATCCTAGTTATATAGCTCAAAATTTCAATTCTTGGATAAATTATTTCAACCATATAAGCTCACATGTTACTTAAGCTATGGCATGATATTCTGCTTCTGCGATTGACCTAGTAACAACTTTTTGCTTCTTACTTTTTCATGATATAAGGTTTCCTCCAACAAGAATACAATGCCTAGTAGTAGAACGTCTATTTGATGGAGAACCTACCTAATCAACATCTAAATATCCTACTACCTGTGTATGGCTCTTATTCTCATATAGCAAATCTTTTTCTGGTGCATCTTTGATATACTGCAAGATTTGAATAACTGCATTTCAATGACTATCACATAGAGACTGTAGAAACTGCCTTACAATACTGACCAAAAAGAAAATATCAGGCTGTGTGATGGTGAGATAATTAAGCTTACCATCTAGTCTCTGATATCTCTTAGGATCTGCAAGAGACTCCCCCATGTCCAGGTAGGAGTTTAATGTTAGGATCCATAGGAGAATCTATAAGTCGAAAGTCTGACATCCTTGTTTCCTGTAGAATATCCAGCACATATTTTTTTTTTAGAGATAACAATTCTAGACTTAGATTGAGCAACCTCTATACCAAAAAAATATTTGAGCAATCTCAAATATTTAGTCTAAAAATGTCAGAACAAGTGATTCTTTAATTGCTTAATACCGTTCAGATCATCTCTTGTAATGACAATATCATCAATGTAGACTACCAGATATGCATTAGCCCTGTGGTGTATGTCGATAGAAAATAGAATGATTTAACTTACTTTGAATCATGTCAAACTGTTAGATAACAGAACTAAAATGGCCAAACTAGGCATAAGGAGATTGTTTCAAACCATACAAGAAGCAGCGAAGTTTACACACCAAACCAAACTCCCCCCGAGTAACAAATCTAGGTGGTTGCTCCTTATATATTTCTTCTTGAAGCCACCATAACAAAATGCAATTTTGATATTGAGTTGGTACAAAGGCCATTGATGAATAGCAGTCATAGACAAGAACAACCGAACAGATGACATTTTAACCACAAGAGAGAAAGTCTCATAATAATTCTGCCCATAAGTCTGAGTGTACCATTTTGCAACCAACCGAGTTTTCAATCTACTCACTTGACCATTAGGTCCAACCTTGACAGTGCACCCATCGACAACTAACAGTGGAGTGTCCTAGTAGTAACCGAACTAATTCCCATATACCATTAGTATGTAAAGTGATGCGATATTTCTATATCATAAAATTAAGTGCAAGTATACACTATCGTATGCAAGTAATAAAGAGACTAAATAAGTCGGATGTCGAACCCACAGGGATAATTTTTTCTTTTAAACCAATTACTAAAATTATATCTTCCTAATAATTATTCAGATAAATAAAAATCTAAGAATGAATGTAGAAAATATAAAAATAAAAACACAATGCAATGAGATTTAAATGATAGCAACGTAGAGAGAACCTAGGATTAATACTATCCCTCAATATGCTTTCTAATGATTAACCTTCTAATATTTAACTCCCTTAGTCTTTATTATTGATCAAGACACTAATGTATTCACAAGCCTCTTCCAAGGTCATGCAAGTATATCTTAGTTTACCAAATACCTATATTTCTATGGTACTTGTAATAAATTAAGATTCATTAAGATTAGGTCTTATTGATCATACATGCCAATTAGGTATATTCCTATCCTAAATTGAAACTTGCATATGCAACATTGAATGTTACTCTACAATCATGCATCAAATTACCTAGGTCTAAATATATTGATTCCTCTTCCGAGTTTATCAATAATATTACCAACTCATTCACCATATATTGGCCAGATATATTGAAGCATTAAACACAAGTAATTTAAATAATAAAAGAACTAAGTTTATTAAATATTCTAAAGATATGGCAATTAAGCACACATATTGAGTTCAAGTATTAACCCTAGAAAACAAGTTTAGCTCATGGCTACAAGAGAATAACAGTAAAAATAATTATAAATCATGATATAATTATTAGCAAACCGATATAGACGTCGAATTGCTCTTAATTGCGCTGCCTAAGGACTCTTGATACCGAAGAACGTCTTGTATCTCTCTCTAAAGTTGCTTCAATTAAGCTCCTATTGCTCTCCAAGACTCGTGCTCTGTATTCTTGGTGCTCTTGGGTCGTCTTGGATTTATTCTTGAAGGCTGGGAACGAGTGGCTTTTTATAGGGATTGATATGAGCTTGAAAATCTCAATTCTCGTCGGACTAGGACTCGCACTACCGCTGGTGCACTACGCAGTTGTCGCTGGGGCGACGCGTGAAAAAGCCTTCACCGCTGGAGCGGTGGGATGATAGCGCTGGGGCTCTGGAGTGTCGCTGGCGCGGTGACTCTTCGGCGCTGGAGCGCCAGACGCGACTTAAACAGGTCATTTTTCTAATTTTGATCACTATTCCAGAGCTGGGGCGATAGTCTTCTTGGCGCTGGGGCGATGGACTTATATTTTAAAAACTTTGCATTTTAGTTCCTATTTTTGCTCCTTTTGCATTCTTTCTTTAAATTTCGTTCAAGTCCCTATAAATAACAATAAAGCACATAAATAGCCATCTATTCTCATAAAATAATAAAATATCAAAATAAAAGCATGAGAAAATATATGACAATTTTGCCCTTATCATAAAACAGTCATTTCCTCAATCATTGCTTGACGCTAGCCAGGGTGTGAAAGATCCTCACAAGTATTTTAGGAATAGACACAGAAGATAAAGTAGACACAGACATAATATGGGGAAGATAATTGATGATAACTAAGAAAGTTGTACATAGGATGAGGGTTACGAGTAGAACATATACCTTTATGAATAACAATTAAAAATTGGTCAGCATGTGGCAGGACTTCAGTAGGAGAGGAATCTAGAGCAGGAAGTGAGTTAATGAGAGCCTCAAAAGCTTCAGATCGGTATCACTTGCAGTAATTGCAGGATTAAAAGGAACAAGACTATCACGAGTTAGAGAAGGAGAATCTTCGATGGGAGGATCATGCTGTGGGACAGAAACAGGTTCAATGTTCAACTCATGAAGATGAATAATATAAGAAACTAGAAGAGTATCTGTGATTGACATATTTTCAAAAGTAAAGGAAGAATTAAAAAATGTGACATCAGCAGAAATAAAATGATGTCGAGTTTCAGGAGAATAACATCTATATCCTTTCTGAAGACGTGAGTAGTCTAGAAAAATACATTTGATAGACCAAGAGAATAATTTATCTTGACCAGGAAAGAAGACATAAACAAAACATGTACAGCCAAAGATATGCGGCGGAAGAGAAAACAATGGTTGGTTAGGATGTAGAACAGAATGAGGGATTTGATGTTGTAACATAGAGGAGGGCATTCGATTTATCAAAAAACAAGCAGTAAGAACGGCATCCGCCCAAAATTAGAGAGAAACATTATTATGTATAAGTATGAGCAGTTTCAATGAGATGTCTATTTTTATGCTTGGCAACTCTATTTTGTAGTAAAGTATAAATACAGGAAAACAGATGTAAGATGCCCTGAGAAGACATAAATTTAGTAAAAGAAGCAAAAAAATATTCACTTGCATTATCACTATGCAATATACAAATAGTAATGGAGAATTGTGTCTTAATTTCAGTATAAAATGATTCAAAGATGAAAAATAATTTAAAGCAATCTTTCATTAAAAATAACTAAGTGCAATGCGAATAATCATCAATTAATGTAACAAAGTATTTAAAACTTAAAATAGAAAAGACTTAACTCGGACCTCATACATCTAAATGAACTAATTCAAAAGTGAATGCAGCCCGATTATTGACACGCTTTGGAAACGATCTACGAGAGTATTTTCTAAGCTGACAAGACTCACAATTGAAAGACGATTGACTAGAGAGACTTGGAACCATTTTTTGAAACTTTAACAGATTTGGATGTCCTAGACGATTATGAAGAAATGCTGGTGATTCAGTGACAGTGAATGCAATAGATGGTTGAGGAACACTCAGATGATAGAGCCCTTGTGACTCACGACCTACGCCAATCATCTTTCTCGTACTGCGATTCTGTATAAGAATAAAGTCATTAACAAAAGTGATTACACAGTTTAAAGAGCAAGTGAGTTTATTGATAGAGATAAGATTAAAAGGACAATGCAATAAATAAAGAACAGATTCTAAAGGTAAGGAAAGAAAATGATATGCTTGACCAACTACTTGAGCAGTAGTTGTGGAACCATTAGCTAAGGTGATAGATGGCAATAACCTAGATGTAGAAGTATGAGAAAGTAATTGAAGGTTACCAAAAATATAGTAAGAGGCACCAGAATTAAGGAGCTAGGGTTCTAAAGAAAAAGGACTGAGTAAACAAGCGACTGAATTATCAATATGCACAATAGAGGCAATGGAAAAGATAAACTACTTAGCCACTTGATATTTAAGATATTCCTTGTAGTCGATACCGATAAAAGTCACGGATGGAGATTGCTTGTCTGTTTTAAAGCTCTTAGTAGTCATATTGGCTCACAAATTGGAGAGGAGGAAGGAGAAAACATCTGATAACCAGGAGTAGTTTTTTTTGGCAACATAGTGGTTATTTTTTACGATGGTGATGGCAACCGACGACGGTGACGGCAGCCGGTGATGGTAGCCAACGAAGGCAAGTGACACGGTATAAGGTATTTGGTTCGCCGATGTCATCTGAAGCTATTGGCATCGGCGTAAGGATACACACGTGCCGGAGAAGGAAATAGGCAATCACGTGACGATGACGGTGGTGGAGAGGCGACGTGTGGGGGTGCATCCGGCAGCTGATGAGTGCGCAGCTACTACAGACTTGGTTGTTGGCCTTGTTTAAGTTCATGGAACAGATGATCACCGAAGAAAAGTAGTCGGAGAGAGATCGAAAACTAGTCAAAAATATGGGCAGCCCTTGAAGGCGCTTACGATGGCCGATGACTATAGGGCTGTTGTAGAAGTGATTGTTGGCGTTGTCTGAAGGCAGGGATATCGGCAATGAGAGTCCATGTGAGCCAAAAAATTAGGTTAGATTTTGGTGAGTGGTGTGTCTAGCGGGGTTTCAATGCCTATCTTTTTGGGGTTTCACTGATGAGTTACTGGTGATCTCAAAGCTGAAGACACGACTATTGAAAAAATGAAGAAAGCACAGTAGCCGAAAAATAAACAGGCAACTTCGCCGAAAAAAATTATGGATGAAGAGAGCACAATGGCTCTGATATAATGTGAAGAAATAAAGAAAGAAGATTGTTTGTGTATTGATAATAAGAAAAATACATTATTATATAAGTGAAGTTATGTGTCCTATTTTGAATGTCAATTAGTCCCATTTGAAAGGTTATCAAACTATTTCCTATTCTATAATATTGACCATAAATATATACAAAATATTATATACATTTCAACAAGAAGATTATGTCATATGATCTATAGCCCCCAAATCTATTATCCAAATTCCTTTTGTGATTGGCACATTAAATGTAAAGGGCTAAAACCTATCTAAAAAAGCCAAGGAGTAAGTCTTTGTACCACCCATAGGCTTCTCTAATGTCCTCATAAAATATCGCAACTTTTCAATCTCTTCTTTATTGAACTTAGATTGTTTTTGAGAGAATTTTTTTATACTTTTAGATTGTGTCGAGGTCAAATGTGCTAGTCCTTGACTTGCTTCTTGATTACTCTTTACTGTCCAAGATGTATTTTGAGTATTTGAAGGCTTACCATGGAGTTTCCAGCACATTTTCCTGTTATGTCGCGACTTTTTACAGTAGGCACACCATAAGGAGTCTTTATTACCTTCTCTAAGTCTTTCGAATAGTCGTACTTCGCTTGAACAAGCAGTTAACTATTGTTGATCTGATTTCACAATTTTTGTAACTAAAGCTGAACCTTCTGTCAGATTATAATCTTGTTGATTGGTAGATTCTAAAATCGCAAGTATGATTTTAGACAGAAGTAGAAAGAAAAAATCTAATCGTGGGAAGACTAATTTTGAGAAAAAATGGTTCTGAAAAATATAGCAAAGCAGGTCTTAAAAAGAACCAAAAGAAGGAAAGAAAATGGCAATTTGGGCCAAAAATAAAGAAAAAATTGAAACTTTTTTTCAAAAATTTTAAGTAGGCGGCCACAAATTTGGAATTGATAAATGGATGAGAAAAGGAAAAAACAAATTAGAACTTTTTCTAGAAATTTTAAAGTGACAATGCAAGTCACAAGTTTAGAAATGATAAAATGGCTCGATACTATGATAAAGTATGATTAAATCTCACTTATATTTTATTTAACAAATGTACACTAATTTATAAGGAAAAAAAAAACCTAAGTCCTAATTATAAAGAATACATAGTTGTAATACATAGCTAAAATGAGCTATAATACATGGTTGAAATGAGCTGTAATACACAATTATAATAAGCTAAAAAATCTTCATACTAACATTATAATTGTTGACTCTAGCATCTATATACTAATATCATAATTGTTGACTCTTAACAAATATTAGTCAAACTTGGTATTCCATAAATTAACACTTGTTACGAGAAATAACAAAAATGAGAGAAATGATCGTTGGCCAATAAATAAACATAAAAAGACACATACATGTCAAATGAATAAATAAATAAATAAAGTATGCTAAATTATTTTTTAATTGATCTTTGATGTTATGTTCTAACCTTTATGTTTTGATAATTTTTTTAGAAGAAAATTCTGCCACTTAGAGAAACTATTTATCAGTTACTGTTCATATGGTTACTATTTAAGCAACAATTTTAGGATATTTTCTGTTTTAACTCAATTGACTTCTTTAAGTAGAATCGAAACTTTTACAAGTAAGGACTCTTATTTCAACTAAATTTAGAGTTTCTAAAGATGTTATATTCTCTATATAAACTCTTTTAAACACAAGAGAAAGACAAGCATCTAAGGTTTTAAGATGTAACTATAAGAGAGAATAGAAAAGTTAGGTAGGCACTAACGTGGTGCACTAGGGTGTAACTTTGTTCTTTAAGTGAACAAAAAAAACATCATAGATCCTTTTGACTTAGATGCTTGGGCTATTCTTATATTCCTTATAAAAATCTTTTATGAGGAGATACTAAAAGGTCTTAAGAAGTCATGGTAATCAATGATAGATATTTAGAGGTCTCTATGAGAGATACTGTTTTGTGGAATGATTGATGATGTAAGAAGATACTTAGTGATCTATATCAATAATAAGAAGCTGGATCATGGATCCTCCGTAGACATAGGTAATTTTGAACCGAACTACATATATCTTGTGTCTTGTTGATTAGTTTATTTTATTTATCTTTATTGTTATGTTGACCTTATATGTTCTTACCTTTAGTGTGAGTTAAGATTTTTCGCTGGACATAAAATAAAAGAGGTATCAAAATTATAATTTAGTTAATATCTAGAAATATCAAATTAAAATGTATGACTTGATATCTACAGTAAACTGGGATTATCGTCTAATTTGATTTGACAAATCATCATAATCATTGTTTTTTTTTCAATCATAATAATTGATTCGGACACATGCCTGTGATGGCTGAAGTTATGCGGCAAGATAGGTGTTTTTTTAAAAAAAAAAATTGGGAACACAGTTAGATAGGTGTTTAATCTCTTAGAAGTTGTTATTGTTTTGTGGTTCCTGTAAATTGTCCACCAATCACATCTCTGGGGCACCAAGATTGAGGTCATTAAAATACTTATTGTTGCGTATCGATATTTTATAACTCATGGGTTTTGAACACAATTATTGAGTTGAATCTTACATCTTTTGAAATTTGTGGTTTTCTTATCGATGGAGACTTAATGATAGAAACTTAAGGTTGTATATTTTTGGAGTAGAATACACATACTTGTGTTCACAAATCTTTTTTGCTTTTCAATTTTCTCACTGGTTATGTTAAAAATTTGACCTCTCTTATATTGTGATTTGTTTTGCCTGCCAGAGTGGTTAGAGAAGACAGGGGTCCATATAACGATCCTCAGCATCCCTATTTCTACGAGGAAGAAGATGTGTGGATGGCACCAGGCTTCATTAACCAGTTTTATGAGGTGAATTGGATTTATATCTGACCAGTCTACTGAACTCGTTTTAGATCATAAAAGGAAATGAGAAATATGTTTATTTTCTAGGTCCCTGATTACTGGAAAACATACGTACATGAGGTTGATCAAGAAAGAGAAATTTGGTTAAACTCCTTTTATAAATCACCATTCAGGATACCTATGCCAGCTGAGCTTGAATACTGGTGGGAGAAAGGTATCTCTCTATCTTTACGAGGGTGTTTACTTTCCATGCGGGTAATAAAGTTCTCAACGGGTGTGTATATGATATGCAAGCCATCAGGCCCTTGCATTTTTTCTTGTATCAGGACTTCCGGCACTTTTTTTTCCCCTGTTTCCCCCTGTTATTTTTTTCTCCCTTTATTCTCTTCCTTCCTGCACACCAATTTTTTTTTAGGATCTAGGAAGGCAAGTGAAGCTTTAGAATGCCAGGGAGAAAAATTTTCTGTATCTAACCTTCGAGATCTTCTGTTTCTTGAAAGATGCATGTATCAGCATGTGAAGCAAAAATCAGAGGAACAGACAAAAACTTGTCATAGTATTTTCAATATTTCATTCTGTTTCCCCATCTTATTAATCAGCATTTTTGTCATCAATGAAACGTAACTTTCCTGGTCTGGTTCTAGTAAGTAAAACAAATGTGGATAAAATAAGAGGGAAAATAATTTATTCTGTTATGCACTTGAGTGAAAGATTTAAGGATTTGGAAGTTTAGTTATGGTTAAAGAATGAAGAATTCAAGAAGTTTGACATTTCATTTGAATTAAAAATGATGTGGTTTGTTGTTTATTATGCTTTTTCTAGCTTTCAGTGTTTGTATTCTCAATTCTGCCTCCTTTGATGCATTAGTTGCTTCTTTATTAAGTTGTTTAGCAACAGATTCATTTGATGTGCTTGATGTCTTTTATATTTTCTTCACCAGATGAGCCTCCAGAATTCGTTCTTGTTAACAAGGAACCAGAGCCTGATCCTGAAGATCCATCAAAGCTTAAATATACTGAAGATCCCCTCATTCTTCACACCTCAACGGGAAGGTTAATCAATTATATTGAAGATGAGAAATATGGAGTTAGATTGTTTTGGCAACTACCTTTGAAAGAAGGGGAAGAGGTGGACCCGAAGAAGATTGAGTTTCTCCCTCTGGGTTTTGATGAGTTTTATGGATGAGAAGAAGTTGAAGAGAAGAAAACCATATGGACCCGTATTGTAAAGGGAGTGGAAATAAGTTAAAGCCAGTGCTGGATAAACTAGAGAAATGGACTGAAGAGAAGACAAAAGCCAGTGAGATGAAACTGAAGCTTTATGAAAAGGAACTTGATCTGATAGAGGCTGAAATTTTTCTGGAAGAGGCCATTGAGGATATGGATGAGGAGTTGAAGAGGAGAGAGAAAGAGGAAGAGAAGAAAATGGAAATAGGTTTGGAGGAAAAAGATAATTCTGCTTTGTCCAGCCGAGCTGAGAAAGCTGTAGGTGAAGTGGAGGATGATAAAGTTGAAGTGGAAGTGGAAGAGGAAGACGAAGAAGACGAGCAAGAGGAAGAGGAGGATGATAATACACCATCCAGTTTTGGATCTGTTTCTGCAGATGAGAACCCAACAAAGAATGACCAGAAGGGGGAAAAACCTGCGGAATCTCCATTTTCTTCATCATCTTTGTCATTTGCTTCTTGCAGCTTTGTTTCATCAGTAAGTTCTGATTCCCATGGATATCATTTGTGTTATTAGTTGCAAATAGTTTGTTTGCTTTTTTGACAGAAATGAATGACCAAGACTATAATGTGTATAACATGTTTATAAGGGTACTTGTTGCTGCCATGATTGAAATGATAATTCCTCATACGCCCATAACCTTCTATTTTGTGGTTGTTAATTCAGCATTACATTAATTTCACGCCCTTTATCATAATGACAAGCCTTGTGGTACTTCGGCTTTGAAAATAGGGAATATGCGATATCTGTTATTATATAGAAATGTACATTAAGCATATGAACTCTGAAGAAAAACGGGATTCTAATATTGCCCAAAGGATGCTATTGGAGAGTAAGATATATTTGGAATTATCAAAATAATCCATAATGCGACTATGCAACATTACACGAGAGACTTGATTTTTGTACTTCAACAATTTATGAACATTGGAAAGACTTGAGAGGACACAATTTCCCCGTGTCCGGTGTTGGTGAACTTGTGATCTTTGTTTCTTTCTTTGGACTCATGGAAATTGACCTTGAATTAAGATTATATTGTTTATACTTTGCAGGTTCCATCCATGCTAGAACAATCATTTTTGTCTTGGAAGCGAGGCAGGTTGCCACTAAAGCCAACTGCTCAACATAACGAAGAACCCGATGGCAACTTGGTGAGAGTTGATTCAGTCAGTTTTCCTCCTATGTTCAGTCAAAAGAGGAGCTTGAGAGGAAGAATTCAAACGCATCAAAACTTTCAAACAAGAAACCACGCAAATGGGAGGACATCTCAATTACGTTCCTTATCTCGGATTCTAGCACATTCTTCGGCTTCTGCTAGCCTGAAAGGAGCACATAGCCTAAATTTGCTGATCGCAACACTAGTGCGTGATTTTGACAGCATACTATATCGTTGCATACACCAATGAGCTTTTTGGAATCAATCACAGATACTAGTAGCTTTGAGCCTCAATGCCACCCTCTCTTAACATTTCGTAATAACTTCGACCATTGTGAGGCTGGTGACTTTTGTCGTAGCTACATTCCAACTGTTTTGTCCAATTTTTTGTATCTACTTTCAACTCTGCCCAGTTTAAGTTGGGCAAAGAAAATTTAAGAAATAGAAATTATTGAGTGGTTAGTATTTCTTTTATTCAAAATTTTTTGTTTGACAAGATGATTACAATAAACCATATTTATTCATCTCAATGGACACGATGTTCCCGTCGTCTTGAACAGCTTTATTATACTCAAAAATCATTAATTTATTATGTCCATCTCCAAGTTGAACTCCGGACCAAACATTTAAGATTCAAGCACATCAAATTAGGTTTGTTTTGTGTAAAATAACCTGCTTAGACCGAGAAGAACAACTAGCCCAGTATTGAGCAAGATAACATGTAACTTTATATTTTCAATCCAAAAACTTGTAACAGTGATGACTTCTAAAGACAACAAATATACTATTTGATGATATAAGTCTTATCATTTTTTATTACTATGAAATAATCTTCCAAGATAAGTATCTCAAACCCTATCACTATCACTAACTTGCTGATAGAATCCACGGCATATTATATGCTTTTTGGGAAAAAAGAAAAATCCACCTGGACACGATTCTATTTGGATTACCTTTGTTACGATTATCGAATTTTTTTTCGATTCAATAAAAATTAATTTTTAGTTTTAAATATTAGAAAAAATCTATCCACATTTGTCATTAGAAAGAATAAATTTTTATCAGTTATACCTAATAATTAATTTTTTTTTTTTAAAAGCCTAAACCTGACAATCCACTAATAAGAATTTTTGGTCAACAAACTTTATCTACTAAAATTTGGAAGAGAACAATAAAAGGATTCAAAATTGAGTAATGAGCAGCAAGTTGTTGAATCACTAACAATAGGGAAATTATGCACTACAAATACAACAGAACCTACATTAATATAGAGCGATCTACAAAATGCAACCAACTTTCCACAATCAAAAAGAGAGAAATATTTATACATATTAGTTAATTTAAGACAAATATGTGACAAGTTTAAGTTGTTAAACGTAAAAAAAAGACAGAATAAGCATTTATAATTATCACTAACTTTACTTGTATTTTCTTATTTGTTAGATTTTTTGTATGGTCAATTTTACATTACATTAAACATCAAATCAAAGCAAAAAACATTATCCATTAACAATGATGGGAATTAAGACTCGGTACCAAGTTGTTGAATGTTGACTTGTGGCCCTCCCCTTCCCATCGCAAGAAGTTGAAAATAATGAGATAGAAAGCACGGGGGCCGGGGCCAATTTCCGAAATACAGTGAACTTACAAACCAAATAAGAAACAGAGAAACAGCTAATGTTCGAATGTGACACTCATTCATAACTCATTTGGATTTATTCATTAATGGATTCATCTACCAATATTCGAATGGTCACTTACACTGACCCTGACCCTGACCCTGAGACTGAGAGGCTGCAACTGCAAGTGCAACTAGTTCAATAAGGGGACCCGGAAAAGCAAATACCACCATTTCAAACGGCGACGTTTCTTAGCTAGAATACTAAGAATAGTCTCCAATCCGATTCATTTTCATGATTTGCAGTTCCTACGCAATATTTTCAAGACCATCCTGCACATCTTCGTATGCAACAATCTTTTTTCATTTCAATGGGTAATTTTATGATAGTAATCGTTTATTTATTGGCACGAAGGAGATCATTCATTTCCTTTTTTAATTTGTGGGGTAATTTTTTAAAATTTTGAGAATAGACATATTTCATATTGGACTTAAAAATATGAATGTTCTAATATAGTACAATGTCTAAGTATTAAAACATATAAATAAATAACCTCCCGTTCATGTTATTTTGTAAGAAATCTTTCTAAATTCATTAAATTCAAAGATGCATACATATAGACTCTTTCTTTATTATAATTGCTCCCATTGTTTTAGAGAATAAATGTTGCATTTTAATTAAATCTAACATTAAATTTTACTTAATTTTTTTCTTAAAAAAGTTAAATTTTACTTTAAAACATTTTTTAAAAAAAGGAAACATCCACACACGTATATGTACATCCATATAAATATATTTAAAAAAAAAAACTAGTGCGCTTTTTCTTTATTTATTTTCCTATTAAGCAGACAAAAAGAAAGCGAGAATAATTTCATCACGCTTTCCATGCATTTCACTTAAAGAAAAAAAAAATGATGGAAGTTTACATGGCGACAACAATTAATTAATTTAATTAACTCTCAAATGTTGGTGAGTGGTGACAACAAGCGTACTATTTACACTTTCCTTGCTCGACAATGGCTACTTAGCGACCAACTAATTAAACAATATAATGAAATACACGAGAAGAAAGGACATTTGAATTTTTAATATGTTAAAAAAATATATAAATTTTTATTGATATTTTTATTGGGTAACAGTTTTGTTGACGGAACGCTTCACACAAATATAAATAATGTAATAAATAATAGAGAAATCATAATAAAAAAAATATATAAAAGAAAGAACACAAATATTTACATAGTTCAGTAGTTGGCTACAGTTACGAGCAGATCAAGATCTATGCTTTTGATTATTAAATCACTAAATACCCATAAAAAAAATACTTTTGTTTACAAAGATTACAAAGTTCACAAAGAACTTTCTCTCACAAGGGATTTCAATAGCCTTTCAATACTTAATTGAAGCTAATCTATGGTGTTGTACGGTGATTGACATTTATAAGGGTTTATATAGTCTTTATGACGTCTTTCTAAATTATAATATTTGTTGGAATAGGAGTTTACAAGTTGGAGAACTCAAAACCAACTCAAAGGCTTCAAAATAACCTCAAAACGGAGTTGGGGCCACAATTAGTGCCTAGGCATCGAAGGTTTTGCCTAGAGTGGAACCCTTGTTTTCCTCTTAGCACCTAGGCACCAAGACTTGGGCAGAAATTGCCCAATCATCCTCCTATGATGCCCTTTCTTGCGCTCTACACTTTCGACCCTATCTTAAACATGCTCCATTTTCTTGTTTTCATTTCTACTCCTCAAAATACACCATCTACAAGATTTTTAATCACCATTTTTACAAATCCACTCCTTAATTCAAAATATACTAAGAAGCTCTCATAGATCCTTCATCTCCGTGTCACCTTACTTACTCACTTAGAGGTGACTCTGATTAAGTCCTTATATAGGATGAACTTAATTGAGGGCAGTGGTTTAGTCAACATATCTATCAAAATTTCGGATAACAAAACGTTTTGTTAGATTAATCTTCTTTTTGATTAATAACTTGTACTTCATGATTAGATTCTCCTTCAAGTAGTAGATACACTCCTTATAGTAGGCATTTGAAAATACTTTATGGATAACCTTTTAAATGCTAGCATGTTGATCCGATATGAATACTACATTATTGACATCACATATAACACCCTATGGTTTTCCTATAAACCAATTTCAAAATGCATCATTCTTAGAATTGACAATGTCCTATACCAATGTAAAAATCTAATTATTTTCATCTTTACAAATAGTTACAAACATAAACTCAAGATAAGAGCCTTTCAAGAATGTACCATTCATAGAAATCACCGATCTGACTGATGTGTGAAAATTCCAAATACAAGGACCCAATACCATAAAAAAGTACAAGTGTCTACTATCATTTATCTTCAAATGAGTGATAGTACGTAGATTCTCATTTTCTATCACATAGCAATAAGCATGAAGAACTCTAAATGCCTCTGAAGTACCGACTATTAACTTCTTTGTATACTCTTTAGCTTGATAACCCGTCATGTATTTTAAATTCACACTATATTCCTGTTGGATCTAATATACGTATATGAGTGTATACATGTGCAATTGTGTCTATTGCCTAACGCGGCGGAAACGTGTAAATTTTACAATAAACACAATAAATACAATATATTAATCACATTAATATATTTATAAGGTTTGAGAACTCATCTCAACGTGTAATGTTATACACGTATTTTTCCTAGAGTCCGCATAGAGACCAACTAGTGTGCAGTTCTAGTCACCAATACGGTGGGCTTGGTGAGCTAGAACAACAGCCCGATATTCAATCCGGGATTAACTCTTAATCCCAAAATGGTCGGGTGTGTATTTATATCCTATTCTTCAAACGGATAAGAAATGGAGAGTTTGAAACAATTCACAATTACTCTAATCAGAAGCATAGAGAAAATGAAACAATTTCATTTTTTTCATTTTTTTTTCTTTTCTTATTCTTCTTCTCTTATTTCTCTCCTTTCTTTTTTATCTTTCTCGGGCAACATTTGCCCAAAATTACACACCCTCCTTCCTGCCTTTCTCTTTCTTTATATATATATATAATATAATAATATATTATATAATATAAAAATAGAGATATTTGATTATGTAATAATTAAAATAAGAAATGACTATTTTTTTCCTCATAAATAGTTATCAAGTTCACCCTCTAATGGGTCCCACCAAATTTCACACTTGGGTAAACTTAACTAAGGGTCCATAATACACTATGTGTCATAATACATTTAGTAAATAACAATTATTAACTAATTATTATATTTAACACTTAAATACAGACACACGCATTCCCGTGGTATTGCTGAATATTGTTGGATTAAATAATTTAATTCGACACACTGCCCCAGTGCACAAAGAGTACACTCCATATCGCAGGACTCTCTAGGTCCTATTCCACGAGTTTGTGACCAATGCCCCATGCACACGTCACGGATATACAAATCAGCGCGTTGAACCATGCAAGTTGAGGTTACAACGTATACGTATAGTCCTTCCATCATGATATCCTGGATGTGTGGGGATATAGATATCCCCTAGTGCTCATCCATATCTTATCTCTAGACTTGTATCTCACTGAACAATATGTGCAAACTCTTTTGCCATATTATTCTACCCTATTGAAACTTTTTCCCGGGATTGATACTTATGGCCACAAGATTTTTCGAGATACAGTTTCGAAGCATCTAGATATCAAACTCCCTATGTGAGCTGACGGATCCTATATCTATACACACCGGACTTCATAAACATCAGACCATACCCAGCGACATCTAGCGGTCACACCATGAAAGGTCTGTGACATGCATGGAACCAAAGTATGGTGGATCACTTACAAGCCTACCATGGCACTCAAGTCAAATGACCACGTATACTATTTAACTCGAGAGGACCCTCCGTTGATGGCTTACATAGGGTGTCTATTGGAGGCCCTCGTGAGTCTGTCCCACATCCAGTCCTAACTGGATACCCATATGTCAATATGAGCTCCAAGCTCACAGTCTGCTAGGAACGACCATCTATACCCTATAGATACGACATATGTTGATATATATATATATATAAAGGTATCCATAGACAGACCCGCATCGACAGAAATAAATCATGGACAATTATTCGAGAACATACTTGCGCAACTTGCATTTTCTGGTACCCGATTGTAACTTTTGTAACTATGCAGTTACTAGTATATTCCCAGGTTTATGTCCCATTACAGACAAGGCTCCAACTTTTGGATCCGCTGAGTATTATAACCAGCTAACACTTAACTGTGCTAACATTTAGCAATTATATGTCTCAGCATGGCTAACTATGAGCCTTTATCTAAACTCCTTTAGATCTGATTTGAACTCCTTCAGATCTACAATGTCTGCAACATTACATGCATGATACCATATAAATGGGTATTAACGATTTAATAAAAATGTACACTTGTATAAATACATAAGTATATGTATATTTACAGATGGCACGTAAGCACCGACCCTAACAATTCCTCCCGTACATTGGCTAGGATACCCTATATAAAAGTCTACTGACATTTACGAATTTATTCTTTATCATTGAAGCAATTATTTGACTCTTTACTTGATAATGGCCATCATGCAATTAGTCCGACTAACATGTATGCTTCTTGTTGATTCTTCACACGATTATTTGCGAGCATCTGTGGACATGACACGAAATTACCACATGCACCTTCCAATGTCACATTTTACCTTAAACCGATCTTTAGTAAACCTGTTAACTTTGAAGCTCTAATCACTCCTTAATGTAAGTTAATTGAGAGCATCATATATTACTTTCTTATTAGGAAAAAACTTCCAAACAATAACTCCCCCTCACCCATTCTTAAGCAAAATATTTTATCTAATAAATTGAAGTTATAAGGTAGCATCGAAGGGATAAACTCAAATGGGTTCTATAGTTCAACAATGTTTCCCTGCTTAACTACTAATGTTATACATAAATCGTGAAGTTATTCTCAATGATCATCTGAAAAATGGCCTTCGCTTCCCTCTTCTATATCATTTAAACCATCTCAATGATTATTTGAAAAATGGTCTTTGTCATCATCGACATACCACTGTCATAAGCATTCTCATTTATTTGATTGTCATAATGAGTATAAGGTGGGAAATCATTGTATCTCATCGGAAAAAAATCGTAGCCATATGTCGTGTTAGTTGGGATGTTCACAATTGGTAATGTTAAGGACGTGCTACTAACATGGTTACTATCACTTGCAGACATAACGTAATTATGACAAGATTGTTGGCTCTCCACAAAAAACTTATGGAATGTAGTCATAAGTAGGTGGTTTAAGATCTGCATTAATACATAACGGTACCAAGCCTCTTTTATTAATCCTAAATAAAAATTATACTTTTTGATTATTTTGGATTGTCATCAATATAACATTTATTCCCATTGTCGGCACTGAAATTTTTATAGTGAAACTACACTTATCAGAATTAACTTTAATTCTATAACACACCATGTTACAAAATTATTCATAAGTCACATTTCTAAAAACCACCACGATGAAGTTTTGGTACTCAACATATCTCTCTTCGCTATTATTAAAGCTCCTCCATCTTCTCCTTAAATATACCTGAAGTAGCTCAATCTCTATAGTAAATATATAAAAAGAATTTTAAATTACAATGAAAATATTTAACATACAATAATTTTATTTTTTGGCACGATAAAACTATTACGCCAATAACACTGGCGCAATAAGTACCTATGGTGCTTGGGCGTGATAAGTGCCTATCCTGCCAAGTAATTGATGCAATAACAACCCATCACCCCTAGTTTAGCACAATAAGTTGTTGCCATGTTGCACTTTAAAAGCTTTTGCAGTGCAATAACAACTGCTATTCTAGTTCTCTTTATTTTAAATCAATAAAATATGTATGATAACACAATGCATTCGATTTACACATAATATTTATTTATATAAAATATAATTTGATCTAAACATATATGCAAAATCTATCTTTAATTTTAATGACTACAAAACCATTCCTAAGTTTAATTACAACATAAATAAAAATACATATCAATCTCACCTTTCTAGTAATAATGTGATTCTTATTGAATGATTCTCTTTTAAATTCTTAAGGATTAGTGTGTGTGTTTTTTCTGCTAAAGAAGAATGTGATTGCTTGAATTTTAAAAAAGGGGAACTCATAGGTAAGAGAAGGGTATTTTGTCAATTCATTATGTCTTTAGCCACAAAAGTTATAAATTTTCATAATGGGTAAATTAGTAAAGTACCCCAAAATTATGGCTACCTTTGAAAATTTTCCTTTTGGTTATCAATTTTATTGTTATAATTATCATATTGTATTTAATGGTTATCGAGCCTATTCACAATCAGCCCATGCACCCAATAATTCAAGTTCTTTTATTTGATTGAAGTAACCCGTCTAAGAAAGCTCAAGGACTTAAGTTAGCGAGTTCAATTTAGTTTTATATTCACTCTTCAAATAGGTAACCCATATTTATTGACCCATTAACTTCTACAAACGGCCTATAGACATCGCAGGAAGATGAAAACAGATCAAAGTACGAGTTTTAGTTTTAACTTAATTGATGAATTTTTAATCTTACATAAAGAAGAGTTTCTCACATAAGTGGATGATTAAACCCTTCTACAAATTTATAGTAGAATGAATCTCTTAAAAAAGTATAAAATATATTAATCATAATTTAAATAAAATTACACATCCATATTATTGCAAATGGTGGACTAAAATTCCTATCTATATAAAAACTATTTAATTGTCCAATAAGAGGATCATGACCAAATTTATTCACTTAAATTGCATACAACCTTAAGAAAACTATTATTATTCATACATACACTTCTCCATGCATAACATCCTCTTTCTTTTACAAATTTTGACTTAAGTGTTGAAGTATATTCTTTTGTAAAAAAATGAAGGGTATTTTTGTTAATAAAAAGAATAATGTAAGGGTGATGCGATATTTCTATATCATAAATTAAGTGCAAGTATACACTATCGTATGCAAGTAATAAAGAGACTAAATAAGTCGGATGTCGAACCCACAGGGATAATTTCTTCTTTTTAACCAATTACTAAAATTATATATTCCTAATAATTATTCAGAAAAATAAAAATCTAAGAATGAATGTTAGAAATATAAAACAAAAACACAATGTAAAGAAAATTAAGTGATAGCAATGTAGAGAAAACCTAGGATTAATATTATCCCTCAATATGCTTTCTAATGATTAACCTTATAATATTTAACTCCCTTAGTCTTTATTATTGATTAAGACACTAATGTATTCACAAGCCTCTTCCAAGGTCATGCAAGTATATCTTAGTTTACCAAATACCTATATTCCTATGGTACTTGTAATAAATTAAGATTCATTAAGATTAGGTCTTATTGATCATACGTGCCCATTAGGTATATTCCTATCCTAAATTGAAACTTGCATATGCAACATTGAATGTTACTCTACAATCATGCATCAAATTACCTAGGTCTAAATATATTGATTCCTCTTCCAAGTTTATCAAAATATTACCAATTCATTCACCATATATTGGCCAGATATATTGAAGCATTAAACACAAGTAATTTAAATAATAAAGGACTAAGTTTATTAAATATTCGAAAGATATGGCAATTAAGCACACATATTGAGTTCAAATATTAACCCTAAAAAATAAGTTAGCTCATGGCTACAAGAGAACAGCAGTAAAAATAATTATAAATCATGATACAATTATTAGCAAACCGATATAGACGTCGAATTGCTCTTAATTGCGCTGCCTAGGAACTCTTGATGCCAAAGAACGTTTTGTATCTCTCTTTAAAGTTGCTTCAATTAAGCTCCTATTGCTCTCCAAGACTCGTGCTCTGTATTCTTGGTGCTCTTGGGTCGTCTTGGATTGATTCTTGAAGGCTGGGAACGAGTGGCTTTTTATAGGGATTGATATGAGTTTGAAAATCTCAATTCTCATCGGACTAGGACTCGCACTACCGCTGGTGCGCTATGCATCTGTCGCTGGGGCGACGCATGAAAAAGCTATTACCGCTAGAGAGTTGGGATATTGGCGCTGGGGCGCTGTCTCGTCTCTGGGGCGGTGAATGACTGGCGCTGGGGTGCTATACGCAACTTAAGCAGGCCGTTTTTCTTATTTCGATCACTATTTCAGCGCTAGGGCTAAAATACTTGTGGCGCGGGGGCGCTGGACTCATAATTTGAAAACTTTACATTTTAGTCCCTGTTTTCACTCCTTTTGCGTTCTTTCTTTAAATTTCGTTCAAGTCCCTATAAATAACAATAATGCACATAAATAGCCATTTATTCTCATAAAATCATAAAATATCAATAATAAAAATATGAGAAAATATATGACAAATTTGCCCTTATCAAATGGCAAGAAGATAATTAATAGCAAAGGTTCCGAACTAACGAACTTCAATATCATCGTATGTGGAAAAATTTTTGAATCAAAACAACAAATTTTCTAGTTAGAAACCAAGCAAAAAGATGGTAAAGTAAAAGCACAATCAAACATTCCTTCCAGAACAAGTAGATGTGATAGAAAGAGGAGATATAAACAACCCGAATATGATAACTTTGGGAAGTGAGATCCCTGTTGCAATTACAAAAGTATTAACAAAAATCCTCAAGCAGTTAGAAGAGATGATGAAGGAGAATCACGAATTGAGAGATAGACTTACAATGATGGAAAGATACAAAGAACTAAACGACAATCCCAAAGATGTTCAACATCAAAATAATGGACCTAACGTACTCAGAGTGGACGATCACTGGAGAATGAGATAGAAGATGTGATATACCTTGAAGAACAAAAAAATATGAAACCTAAAAAAGAATAAAGAAGATAAATGGAGAAATAGACATAAGAGCTTCCATTATAAAAGGAGTAAGGGAGTTGTACAGAAAGATTAGGAAGGCCAGAATCATTGAAAATGCAATGTCCCTGGCAAGAAAAGCCAACCAAGACACTGATGTACGATGTCTACATCAATACAAAGATGTACAATAGAACTAGGATCTAAAAATTCACATAATCTACTTCAATGCAAAGTGATTATGCATGCATAAGATGGAGCCTTGAAGAGATCCACCTAAGGGTGGTTCCGAAGGTTGAAAGAGAACTCAACAACTTCTTTCGATGAACTGATAACCCAGTATATGCGAAACCATAAGAAGAAAAGAATTGCATTAGATTTATTCTTTATGAAGTAAGAGGAGAACAAGACCATCAGAAGCTTCCCCAACTAATTCAACTAAGAACACAATGAGTATAGAAGCTATGACATAAAAAATTATTGCACAAGCTTATTGAATGGCTACAAGGATATTAACTCCTACTATCATTACTTCGTTAAAAAAAACTTCACCTCATTCGAGGTAATCAACTAGAAGTTCGAGCAACGAATCTTAAAAGCGAAAGATGAAGTAGCAATAACCAAATAAACTTCTATGATTACAACCCGAAAGGAAACGCATTCCAGAGGGAATGTTACGGAAAGCAACCTTCCACTAGAGAATAAGATAAGGATGAAAAACAATCAAGACAAATATTCCAGCCTCTAATCCCGATTAGCACACTAGTAGAAAAAATCTAGATGAAGTATAAAGACACACTTTAAAAAACCAAAATCTATATTAACACTAGAAGATCAAAGGGATTAGTCTAAATATTATGCCTTCTACAATAAGCATGGGCATGGGCACTATATTAGCAACTACTAATGTTTTATATGATAGATCAACACTAGGGATGGCAAAAAAATCCGCAAACCCGCAAACCCGCTAAAACCCGCCCACATTGGGAAGGATTTGGTAAGGCTTGAAGCGGGTTTGGTACGGGTTTGGTATTTAAAATTAAAACCCGCAACGAATTTGGTACGGGTATGGTTTTAGTGAAAAATCCGCGGATACCCGCAACGGGTATCCGCACATACTACATTTAAAAAAAATATAAAATATAAAATGATTATTTTTGTATTTTTTTTTATCTCACATCAAAAAATCTATATTTTATTTGGCATTGCTCATACCATTAAATATAAATAAATAAAATTAGTTCAAAGGAATTAATGATTATAATTGAAATTAAAAATAAAATTATAGTATTTAACATAATTGAAATTAGAATTAAAATATTTAATATTTAGCGTAATTGAAATTGAATTTAGAATTATAACATTTAACGTAATTAAAATTGAAATTGTAATTGTAATTAGAATTAAATATTTAACACAATTGAAATTGGATTTAGAATGATAACATTTAATGTAATTGAAATTGAAATTGGATTTGAAATTATAGTATTTAACACAAGAATTATAATATTTAATGTAAATAAAATTAGAATTAAAATTGAAATTAAAATATTTAACATAATTGAAATTGGATTTAAATTTATAATATTTAACTATCGAAATTGAAATTATAATTATAACAATTTAATGTAATTAAAATTAAAATTTGATTTAAAGTTATGATATTTAACGTAATTGAAATCAAAATTGGAATAAGAATTATAATATTTAACATAATTGATATCAAAATTATGATTATAATTATAACATTAACGTAATTGAAATCGAAATTGGATTTGGAGTTATAATATATAACGTAATTGAAATCAAAATTAGGTTTAAAATTATAATATTTAACGTAATTGAAATCGAAATTGGATTTAAAATTATGACATTTAACGTAATTGAAATCAAAATTGGAATAAGAATTATCATATTTAACATAATTGATATTAAAATTAAAATTATATAATTATAACATTAACGTAATTGAAATCGAAATTGGATTTGGAGTTATAATATGTAACGTAATTGAAATCGAAATTGGATTAAAAATTATGATATTTAACGTAATTGAAATTAAAATTAGAATAAGAATTATAATATTTAACATAATTGATATCAAAATTATAATTATAACATTAACGTAATTAAAATTAAAATTAGATTTGGAGTTATAATATGTAACGTAATTGAAATCGAAATTAGTTTGGAATTATAACATTTTACGTAATTAAAATCGAAATTTGATTTAGAGTTATGATATTTAACGTAATTGAAATCAAAATTGGAATAAGAATTATAATATTTAACATAATTGATATCAAAATTATAATTATAATTATAACATTAACGTAATTGAAATCGAAATTGGATTTGGAGTTATAATATGTAACGTAATTGAAATCAAAATTAGGTTTAAAATTATAATATTTAACGTAATTGAAATCGAAATTGGATTTAATTATGACATTTAACGTAATTGAAATTAAAATTAGATTTAGAGTTATAATATGTAACGTAATTGAAATCGAAATTAGTTTGAAATTATAACATTTAACGTAATTAAAATCGAAATTTGATTTAGAGTTATGATATTTAACGTAATTGAAATCAAAATTGGAATAAGAATTATAATATTTAATATAATTGATATCAAAATTATAATTATAATTATAACATTAACGTAATTGAAATCGAAATTGGATTTAGAGTTATAATATGTAACGTAATTGAAATCAAAATTAGGTTTACAATTATAATATTTAACGTAATTGAAATCGAAATTGGATTTAAAATTATGACATTTAACGTAATTGAAATCAAAATTGGAATAAGAATTATCATATTTAACATAATTGATATTAAAATTAAAATTATATAATTATAACATTAACGTAATTGAAATCGAAATTGGATTTGGAGTTATAATATGTAACGTAATTGAAATCGAAATTGGATTTAAAATTATGACATTTAACGTAATTGAAATTAAAATTGGAATAAGAATTATAATATTTAACATAATTGATATCAAAATTATAATTATAACATTAACGTAATTGAAATTAAAATTAGATTTGGAGTTATAATATGTAACGTAATTAAAATCGAAATTAGTTTGGAATTATAACATTTAGCGTAATTGAAATCGAAATTTGATTTAGAGTTATGATATTTAACGTAATTGAAATCAAAATTGGAATAAGAATTATAATATTTAACATAATTGATATCAAAATTAAAATTAAAATTATAATATTAACGTAATTGAAATCGAAATTAGATTTGGAGTTATAATATGTAACGTAATTGAAATCGAAATTAGATTTAGAATTATAATATTTAACGTAATTGAAATCGAAATTGGATTTAAAATTATGACATTTAACGTAATTGAAATTAAAATTAGAATAAGAATTATAATATTTAACATAATTAATATCAAAATAATAATTATAACATTAACGTAATTAAAAATAAAATTATATTTGGAGTTATAATATGTAACGTAATTGAAATCGAAATTAGTTTGGAATTATAACATTTAACGTAATTGAAATCGAAATTGAATTTAAAATTATGATATTTAACGTAATTAAAATCAAAATTGGATAAGAATTATAATATTTAACATAATTGATATCAAAATTAAAATTAAAATTATAATATTAACGTAATTAAAATCAAAATTAGATTTGGAGTTATAAATTATAATATGTAACGTAATTGAAATCGAAATTAGATTTGGAATTAAAATATTTAACATAATTAAAATAAAAATATTTAACGTAATTAAAATTATAACATTTATCATAATTAAAATCGAGATTAGATTTGAAATTATAACATTTAATTTAATTAAAATTAAAATTGAAGTTAAAAATTATAATATTTAATGTAAATAAAATTAGAAATATAATTGATATTATTTTAATTGCTATAATTAAAAAAATTTAATTTAATTAATATTATTATTTTATTTTTTTATTATATTAATTCAAAACCCGCTTAAAATCCGCGGATAACCCGTTGCGGGTTTGGTAATAGGTACAAACCCGCAAGTGCGGGTTTGGTAACGGTACTCCAAACCCGCAACGGGTTTGGGAAGGATATGGTATTTCATTTTGTAAGCGGATATGGATATGGTATTAGAGGTATCCGTCCCAAACCCGCCCGCTGCCATCCCTAATCAACACCTTTATGAGAAACGACCACCTGGCTGAATTTCGAATAAATATAGAACCTAAGAATCCTTCGAAACTAAAAAATGACCTAAAGGCAAGTGGAATTAAAGTTGCAGCTACAGAAGAAGTAGCACTACCATATTAAATATAGTATATAGATCATTGTTTAGTTTTTCTACTTAGAGGAGGATGAATAAAAAGGAAAAGAATAGGAAGCAAATGGAGAATATAACCTCTCCAAAAAGAGCTTCCATTGAGCCTGATGACTCAACAACAATGGAAAGGAAGGACTAGACTATCAAGAAATGATCTTGGAAGAGCCACAAACAGCAGAGGATCTAACTAAAGAATCGGTGGAAGTATTATTCATGAGAATGGTAGTAAATCAATTTTATAACTGTACTACATGGAAGAAATAATGCCACTTATATTAAACATAGTCCATGGATCATTGTTTGATTTTTGTTATTTAGGACAGGATGAAGAAAACACGGAAGAAGGGGAAGCTAATGAAGAATATAACCTCTCCAAGAAAGCTTCAATTGAGCCTGATGACCCAACAACAGATGGGAAGGTAGGACTAGACTATCAAGAAATAGTTTTGGAAAAGCCACAAACACTAAAAGATCCAACTGAAAAATCAACGGAAGCTATATCCGCGAGAATGGTAATAAATTAGTTTTATAACTATACTACATGGAAGGCCACCAAACAAAAACAATGAAGGGATGAAAGATGGAAGCCACCATTGTGTTATTTTTAAGCACAACTTAAACGTAAGTATACATGTCGCAACAAGTAAAATAGTGTTAAAATTAGATGTCGAACCCACAGAAAAATATTATGTATTTTTTACCAAGTACTAAAATTGTATTTTTCTTATTTTTATTCAGAAAATTAATGTCTCAATTGAAATTAAAATTAAACTAATTTAATGAATGCAATAAATTTAAAATTATCACAATTAAGCAAATTATAATATAGGAAAAACCTAGAATTATAAGTCTCTCTCAATATATTTTTCTAAGGATATTACTCTTAACATTTAATTCCTCAGTTTTTTTATTGTTCAAGACATTAGCCACTTCCGATGGTAAAGTGAATATATCTTAAATTATCAATTATCTATATTTCTATAGTAATCCGATAAAATTAAGACTCATTAAGTTCAAGTCATTTTAGCCATACATGCCATATAGGTATACTCTTATCCTATATCGAAACATAAAGATAATACTTTGTAATCATGTATCAATCTACCATAGACTAACATAAGGATGTCTTTTGCAAGTTTATCAATATGTTCCTCAATCAATCAATAACTAGTCAAGTATATTAAAAGCATTCAAATCAAGCAATTTAAATAATAAAAACTAAGTTCATAAAATATTAAAGAGTATAATAATTTAAACACACATATTGAGTTTAAGTTATAACCATAGAAAATAAAATTAGTTCATGATTACAAGAGAATAAAGACTAGAAATAATTAAAAGCATACTACAATCAAAAAGCAAACCAAGATTGATGTCCTTTTTATCCATATAGCAATTGGTTGATCTCACAAGAATATGCCGAAATCCCTTGCTACTTTTGATATGTGTGAAACTTTCTCTCTAAATAGCTCTAAATTATGCTTTATTTGCTCTAGAAAACCTAAGTTGTGAATGAATTAAAGGCTAAGACGAGTGACCTTTTTATAGGAAAGTCTTAGAGTCTTAGAGTTGTATTTAGAATATGATTAGGAATTGCACCAATGTTAGGCATTCTCTTCTCGTTGATGGGCATTGGCTCGAGATATTTTATCATTGCAACGATAGTCACTCATCTTTAGAGCATTGAGTCTTGGAAATTAGGGTTCTAAACTTAGTCACATTGCTGAGGGAGATGGCTTACTATCACTATAGCAATACAGGTTCTGAAATTACAGCTGCAACATTTTTTATTTATCGCTAAAGCGTTCTTTCTCTTATGACCGCTAGAGCATTTAGTCTTTTTGTCGCCACGGATTTCATCCTCAACTTTTCACACTTATGCATTTAAGTCATGATTTCTGATATTGATTCCAGTTTTTGTGGTTTTGCTCCAATTTTTTCATTTTTCATCATTTAATGCTCAATCCCTATAAAATCAATATTAAACACATAAATAACCTTCTATTCACTTAAAAACAAACAATTCTTAAATAAATAAGGGAAAAAATATAGATCTATTTTACTCTTATCAGCCACAATTTAAAAGAGCAACCAAAGTTTAGAGATATAAAAATAGAGAAACATCTCATATATCAGTTATATCAATTGAACAAGAGCTAAAAGGGATCACTTTATCTAAAAAAGACTTGACCTTTATAATGCTTCCACATTTAGACTTATTTATGGTTAGTGCAACCATAGCAAGGACAGTAGTATGAAGGGTACTAGTTGATAGAAGAAGCAGTGCAAATATCCTATTATGAGATGCATTCTAACGTATTCAATTAAACAAAAAGAATATCTGAAAGTGTAATACTAAATTCATCGCATTCGCATGAGGAAAGATAAAAGTTAAAGGCATCATCACATTACCAATAAAAGTAGTTATGAAGCTCCTAGAAGTAGATTACCTTATAGTTGATGCATATTCTGACTACAGCGCGATTGCTAGGTGTTACTGGCTTCATTATATCGAAGTAGTTTCTTCCACCTTACATGTTGAGATCTATTTTAGCTAATAAAAGGGGAATAATAAACACTAAAGTGAAGCAGCTTCAAGCCAAGCAGTGTACGCCAACTCAATCAAAATGCAAAAGGAACAAAGAAGGCACAAAAAATAGTTGTGACTGATTAATGCTTTACTAGCTAAGCGCAAGCGCACGTAATCGTATCAAGTAATATAGGATTTTAAGTCCAGATATCAATCCCATAGGGACTATGCAATCTAATTCTATAAATCAAGTACTAAAATTATACTTACTTAACTTTTATTCAGAAAATTATAATATAAAATTTAATTAGCTAATCTAACTCTATCAATTAAGCTAAATAAAAGTAAATGGTAGAATTCACAAATAAGGATAGTCTATGGTTTTGACTTATCCCTTGGTATTTCATTGGACTCATTAACCACTTAGTTAATCTCTTAATACCAATTGATTGGCTTAGACACTAATCTCATCACAAGCCTCTGTCGATGGTCAAAGGACTATATTGCGCATTCTAACAATCACCTATATGTCTACAGTAATCAAATCAGAATGTAATTTATTAAGATAAAGTGTAAATTATATCATACATGCCACCTAGGTATATGTCTATCCTAGATGGAACTCATAGTTGTTACCCTATAATTATGTATCAAACTATCTCAGGCTGAACGCATCCGTCGAGTTCATCATGGTTCCTCAATCATTCAAAATATTGATCAGGTATAATGAAAGTATTAAACACAAGATAGAATAAATCAATTGAATGTATCAAGTTCATAAACTAAAAATTCACACAATCCAAATTCATAGTAGGTTCACATAGTCTAACCCTAGATAAATAATTTAGCCCATAACAAAATCAAAAGTATCAAACTAATTCATAAAGATCAACAAGAACAAGAATATAATGATAAAGAAATAGAAGAAAAACTAATCAAAGTGACTCCTTGATATGCTTCTCCCTCAATCTTGACTTGAATCTTGATTCTTCAATCTTTGGCTTTAATATTTGATTTTGTGTTGTGAATTCTTTCTCTAAGTTTTTGTCTAATTTTCTTCTCTTTTTCCTCCTTCCTCTTAGGGTTTTTGGTCTTCTATTTATAGGTTTTTGTCTTTAAATTACTGTTTATGAGCTACTGTAGCAAAATATTATTCACCTAGTATTGTTCACCGTCGCGGCTCTTAGCTACTGACTTGGGCGCCCCAGCGTTGTGGTGCCCAGCCCTAATACTCCTTTCGTATTTTGAGCGTAGCTTCTTCGTTTTACGTCTGATTTGCCTCCCGTTTGTTCCTATGCTTCACATTTTCCGTCGTGCATTTATTTGTGATCAAAAAGCATAATTAAATGGCTAAATATTTAAGATTTAGATCAAAATAAAAAAGTTAGGTATAAATCATACTAGTCCTTTTACGCCCCTATCAAATACCCCCAAACTTAAGATTTTGCTCTTCCTCTAATAAACAAAGAAAAACATTCACAATTTATTCATGACTAAAAAATAAAAACTAAAAATAAGCTTCGGTTGATTAAACAATCATCATCATAGTCTCAAATTAAGGCGGTTAAAAATGGCACAAGGCTCTTTAGAAATCAATAAACAACTTTCAACAATTCTCATACCATTGATCAATTACTTCATTCTCCCTTATAAATAATCACTTGTGCGTGTATGTAATAAGCAAGTAATTAGTTAAATAGAACATAGATTTACTCAATACTTAAGAAATACATGAAGATGATATCTTGATATATTTTTAATTATAACACTACCATAAGTTTGTTTTTCATACTACTCTCCACTAATATAGAAATACACATGCCTAAGGATCTATATAGAACTTTATTTAGCTTGTAATGTAAGGCTAAGGTAAAAGTGGGTTATAAAGATATATATAAAGCGCAAATCACACCATTAACACTTAGACTTTACTCAAAAATCTCTTGATTCCTTCTCCTCCTTGATTATTCATCTCTTCCCCCAAACATATGTTATTCCCATTTTTCTTTTAATCATATTTTTACAAAGAATTTCTTCTTTTTCTCAAGCTAAGGGTATTATGCATTTAAACATTTTTTTTTGTACCCCCAAACCTAAATTGATATGCACCTTCAAGACTTATTGCTTTTCATTGCAGTACCCTTCTTTCATACATTCACAACCTTCTTCATTTTAAGAATATTTCTAAGTAAACTCAAGGTTTATGGTGCTACCAGTAGATTTTAGAGTAAGTAATCTCAAAGTCTTTAGGCTTGTAATATGGTTAAACAGAATAAAATAGATAATTAGGCTCAAACGGGGTGACTAAGGATAAATATACATATAAGGTAGGCTCAAAAAGACTCAAACGGTTCAAAGATGGCCTAATGTCATTTCCCTAAGCATATGAATTCTAGGATTTCGCCTCAAGTAGTAATCAAGCAAGTTCTAGAGCGCTGGTCTTTGAGATTATGGTATACTACTTAAGCATGAATAACTCTAAGCAAAAAATTCAACTAATACAAGCTTATTTCAATGTGCTTAAGAAGAAGTGATCAAAAATAAGCTTGAACTTCGTCCAAGATTCATGATATAAGAATTATCTCAAACATCTATTATTTCCTAGAGACTTGTGAAAATAAATTCAGCCAATATTTTATTTCCTATCATGGACTAATCATCATCATCTCAACCAAAATGTAACAACCTAAAAAAATAATTTACTCCACAAGATAACCAACCAATATAAGTAACAACATAAACACAAGAAAGTGTGTTTCCCACCCCAAACTTAAATTAGACATTCTCCTTAATGTCTAAAAATAAATTTAAAAGTAAGAGAAACTCCTCCAGTAACTAAAGGTGAAGCAGTGCAGCGTTGTGTTCTGATGAAAATGAATATGGTTCTCTTTGCTTCCAACGCTTGCACTTGCTCATGCTACTTCATTGAATGCTTGAATTGCTGATTTATTACTACAAAGAAAAGAAACTAACATAACTAAAACTGAAAATAAGCTAATAAAAATAAAATTTTACTTGGGTTGCCTCCCAAAAAACGCTTGATTTAATGCCGTCAGCTTGGCAGGGCTCTTTCTACTCTTATAAAGGATCAAAGTAAACGATGAAAGCATCTTTATATATGAGCTTGATAGGATTCCTTTCTTTCATCTTCCACATAAGCGCCTTCTTTCCTAACTGTTGCATTCTTAACCTTAACACCTTAACAATCCTCGTTCCCACCATATGGAGCCACCGTCGCTTTCGATCACAGTCGTTTGAAATGACGATGTTGGCAGTTTCGGAGCTACTGATTTACCAACACCAATGCCCGCAGTCGTTTGAAATGACAATGTTAGGACAAGACAACGGGCATTGGTATTGGTAAATCAGTAACTCTGAAACTACCAACATCGTCGTTTCAAACGACTATGATCGAAAGCGATTGTGGCTCCATACGGTAGGAACAAAGATTGTTAAGGTGTTAAGGTTAAGAATGAAACAGTTAGGAAGGAAGTCGCTCTAATTTTTTCTTGTTCTTAGAAAGGAAAGCGCTCCAATTTTTTCTTGTTCTTAGATAAGAGGCTTTAATTTTTTTTCTTGTTCTCAGGTGAGGGGCTTTCCCCTCACCCCCTCATCCCTTATCTTTCTCTAAGCCAAGGCCACTATTCATAATGAATAGAGTAAAGGCCTTGAAAGATAAGGGGTGAGAGGAAGAGGGGGAGAGAGGAAAGACCCTCACCTCATAACATATATTCTTTATTAGATCTTGTGCAGAAACGTGTTCCTCTTTCTACTCGTATTTCTCCAGAAAGATTTGAATCTTAAACCGGTAAAGTGTTTCTTTTATGCCATTCTCTTTGATCCTATCATCAAACTAGTGCTTCTTCTTCTTCTTTCTTCTCTTTCTATACATTAACGCCTTCTTTTTTATGTGAGTGTTTATTATCTCCATGTCTTTAAGTTCTTTAGTATTTAGGTACACCACATTAATGTTACAGCAGTCTTCATCTTTAGATGGCAACTTGATTTCCTTGATGACTTTAAATGTCGTAGTGTCATCTTGTATCCTCATAGTCATCTCCTATTTTTTAACATCAATGATGGTATGTCCTGTGGCTAAGAAGGGTTTTCTAAGGATGATAGGGATCTCCTTGTCTTCGTCCATGTCTAGAACAATCAAATCGGTGAGGAAGATGAATTTGTCCACTTTTTTTAGCACGTCCTCAATAATTCCCTTCAAGTAGGCAAGAGAGTGATCAGCAAGTTGAAGTGTAATATTGATTGGCTTTACTTCTCTCAAACCTACCTTGTTGTAGACTGAAGGGGGCATGAGATTAATACTTGCTCCTAGATCACATAAGTCTTTACCAAGATCATGATTACTAATGGAGCGCGGTATGGTAAATCTTCCAGAATCTTTAAACTTATGAGATAGCTTTTTCTGAAGAATAGCGCTACACTCCTCTGTCAATATGTTGAAGTGGAAGCACACAAACAAACAAAATCGTCTAAGTAAGATATGCAGAACGAGTTATTAAGAAAATAAAGAGAGAGAAATGGTAGAAGGAGAACACACAAAATTACATGGTTTGGCAACTTGCCTATATCCACGACGGATCAAGATCACTCACTCTTATTATTGAATCATAAGGCATTCACAAAGCACGCATTTTACAAGAAAGATCACAAAAAAAAACTCTCTCTTGCACTCTAAAAATTTTCTCTCACAAAGAACCACAAAGATTTCTTGTTGGATCACTTAGATCTATTAGGTTATCACAAAGATGTATTTACAAGCCAATTGACAGCCTTTATATAGGCTTTAGGACGTCCTAGGTTTACCCTAAATGTGTGGGAGTCATATTAGAGAGTCTTGAAGTAAGTGGAAAACAAATAAAGAAGTCTTCAATTTGGGAAACACTTCTCGCGCCTAGCTCTGCAGTGCTCAACGCTTACCACAGCGGTGCTAGTGCACCCGCCTGGGCACCGCCTCCTTCGTCTTTTGCCTCCTTTAGCGTCCATCTTTGATCCTTGTGCACCCTACACACTTGGCTTGCTCTTCAAATTATATCTCGATAATTTTTAATCAATATCCTCGATTCAAAATCATTCACAAAGCAACTCGATCTCTCATTTTTGCATCTTCGGCCACCCTTACAAAGTAGTGACTCCAGTTAAGTCCTTGCATAGGATGAACTTAATCGAGGGCAGTGGCTTAGTCAACCTATCAACAGGGTTTTAGAGGATGGTATCTTCGTTAGACTAACTTCACTACTTTAGACAATCTCTCGAATGTAATGAAGCCTCACATCAATATATTTCAACCTCTCGTGGAACACTTAATGCTTGCTTAGGTGTATGGCACTCTGGCTATCACAATATACACTAGTGTTCACATCTTCACTAGCCAATACCTCCACCTATGCCTTTTAACCACACAACCTCCTTGATAGCTTCATTAACAGCTATGTACTCCACCTTTGCGGTAGATAGTGCAACCACATGTTGTAAAACTGATCTCCAACACACACTACACCTAAACACTATGAATACGTAGCCCGTCAATGATCTTCGCTTATCTAGATCACCTGCATAATCTGAGCCTACGTACCCTCTTACCATTTCACTGTTGTCCTCATCCCTTTTATACATCAACCCGTAATTTGACGTCCCCTTGAGATATCTCAGAATCCACTTCACTGCAAGCCAGTGATCCTTACCTGAATTTGTCGTATATCTACTCACCACACTCACAGCCTATGCTATGTCTGGTCTTGTGCAAACCATTGCATATATGATGCTCCTCACAGCGCTTGTATACGGTACTTTACTCATCTGCAGTTTCTCCTCTTCGGATGTCGGCGACTGTGCTATTAAAAGTCTGAAATGCATGGCCAAAGGAGTAGAGACAACCTTTGCATTGGACATACCAAACTTCTCCAGAAGTTTGAGTATATATCGTTGTTGGGATAAGAAGATAACATCTCTTCTTTTCCTCGCAATATCCATACCCAAAATTCTCTTCGCTACTCTCAAATCCTTCATTTCAAACTTGTTACTTAACTGCTTCTTGAGCTTCTGTATTTCTTTTATATTCGTACATACGATCAACATATCATCGAGGTATAAAAGTAAATACATCATCCCACAACTTATGTTCTTGAAGTGCAAGCATCCATCATACTTGCTCTTATTAAAACCACAAGCTATCATAAACTCATCAAATCTCTTATACCACTGTATAGGTGATTGCTTTAACCTGTATAATGACTTCTTTAGCAAACAATTATGATCTTTTTTCCTGAGCTCCTCGAACCCTTGCGACTGTGTCATGTATATCGTCTCTTTAAGCTCTCCATGTAGAAAAGCTGTCTTTACATCCATCAGCTCTAGATGTAAATCAAGGTTTGCACATATAGCTAACAAAATCCTAATAGATATGTGCTTGACGACTAGAGAGAATTTCTCATGAAAATCAACTCCCTTTTTTTGAGTAAAATCTTGTGCAACTAACCTAGCATTGAATCTTGTAGGCTCTATCCCCGGTATTCCCTCGTTCACCTTATACACCCACTTGCACCTAACTAGTTTCTTTTGAGGTCTCTCCACCAATTTTCAGGTATTATTCTTCCTAAGAGAACTAATCTCTTCTTCCATTGCATACTGTCATTTTTTTTCTTGTTTTCACTTTTCATACCGTCACTATATGTCCTAGGCTCATCATACTCAAGAGTGTAAGTAGAATTAAAAGCATGAGCAACTATATCTACTTGTGCATACCTAACTAGCAGGTTAATCGTTCTCCTTAGCATGTCTCTGGCTAGCTCGTAGGCTTCAAGTTCCATTTCAGGAGTTCTAGTATTTCCTTGGGTGGACTTAGAGGAACTCGTTCGTGTTTTTGGTTCTTCTTCAAGGATCTCCTTGTTGAAGTGCTGATCTTGAGGCATATCAGATCTATTCTCAGGTTCTACTTCAACTTCTATTGACTCTGGTGCTGAGTCTTCCTTGGGCACAGGTTCTTCTTTCTCATCTTCTTGGGAGGTTTTCAACATCGTCGTCTCATCGAACGTCACGTCACGGCTTGGCTTATGATACTCCTTGGTAATGTTAAGTCTTTATACCACACCTTGTATCCTTTCACTCCTTTAGGAGATCCAATGAATACCGCTTTGATAGCTCTAGGTTCCAACTTTCCCTCCTTAACATGTACAAAGACAGGGTAGCCAAATATTCTGAGGTGGTCATACTTCGAAGGATTGCCAGACCATTTCTCTTCTAGCATCTTGAAGCCAATTGCTAAAGAGGGACTTCTATTAATCAAGTAAGCTGCAGTCACTACAACTTTTCCTTAAAATATTTTGGACATCTTCACATTGGTAAGCATGCACTTAACCCTTTTAAGTAAGGTTCTATTCATCGTCTCAGCTACGTCATTCTGCTGTGGTGTTGATCTTACTGTTCTATGCCTCGCAATCCATGCTTGGCACAAAACTCATCAAACTCTCTATTGTAAAATTCGAGGTCGTTGTCAGTTCTCAACCCCTTCACCCTTTTGCTAGTCTAATTCTCAACAAGAGCCTTTCGAGTCTTGAATACATCAAACGCTTGATCCTTACTCTTCAACACATAGACCCACAGCTTCCTTGAATAGTCATTAATTAAACTGAGAAAATACCTGGCACCACCACGAGTAGCTGTCTGAGCTAGTCCCCAAAGATCTGAGTGTATGTAGTCAAGAGTCCCTTTAGTCTTGTGCTCGCCGGTACTAAACCTCACCCTATGTGCTTTTTCAAGCACACAATGCTCACAAAACTCCAAGGGTTGGAACTTATCTTCACCAAATGCCTTTTGACTAAATAACTCCTTCAAGTTTCTCTCGCCTAGATGTGCCAGTCTAAGATGCCATAACTTAGTTTGCATACTCTCATCATCTACATTGAATAATGCAAAACCATTCACGACTTCACCTTTAAGCACATAAACGTCTTTGCTCTTTTCTCCTCTCATCACTACCATGGAACCCTTCAACACTCTCAAAACCCCTCCGTCGATCCTAATGGAACACCCATTCTGATCTAAAGTCCCTAGTGAGATTAAGTTTCTCTTCAAGTCAGGAACATACCTAACATCTGTCAACTCTCTCACTCGTTAATCATGCAGCCTAAGTTTAACACTACCGATTTTCATCATCTGACATGCAATGTTATTACCTATTAACACCTTACCACCATTAATGGGCTGAAAATTTACAAACCAAGACTTGTGCAGGCACATGTAAAAAGTACAGCCAGAATTAAGAACCCATTGTTCAGTGTTCTTACCATCAGTAGTGATAAATGCCTCTGCATTATCATAGTTATCATCATAGGCAAGAGCACCATTCGCTTTCTTCTTGTCTTGTGCTCTCTTCTAAGGACAGTCTTTTATGAAGTACCCTTCTTTCTTGCAGCAATAGCACTTCCTAAGAGTCATACACTTTAATCTTGAGTCCTTTTTCCTTCCATCTCTATATAAGGGCCTTCCTCTTATAGATAAACTTTTTGCATTGCCCTCGATCTGCTTCCCTAATAAATTTGAGTTTAATAATAATTTCACATCACTTATCGTTAAACTCTCTCTGTCATAGAGTAACGTATCAACAAAGCTCTCATAACTCTTAGAGAGTGAACTCAGCAGGATAATTGCTCTATCTTTATCTTCTATCTTGATATTGATAGACTCAAGATCAAGGATGATCTTATTGAAGGCGTCTATATGATCTTTCATCGGTGTCCCCCCTGACATAGACAGCTGATATAGCTTCTTCTTTATATGCAATCTGTTGGCCAATGATTTTCGCATATAAAGTGAATCAAGCTTCTTCCAAATAACTATTGTTGTCGTCTCACCTGCTACTTCCATTAGTACTTCATCGCTCAATGACAAAATGATTATGCCATGAGCTCTTTCTTGAATATCCCTTCTTTCTGCTTCAGTTTTAGATGACTCTGGCATCTTCTCTTTACCACTAGATGGAGCTGCAGTCTCCTCTAATGCCAAGCCTAGCCTTTGGCTCACCAATAACGCCTTAACCTTCATCTTCCACAGATTGAAGTCATTCGTACCGTTGAATTTCTCTACCTCATACTTAGGTGTGGCCATGTCTGCTTAGAAAACCAAGCTCTAATACTAGTTTATTAAAGTGAAAGCACACAAACAAGCAAAACCACCCAAGTAATATATGCAAAATAAGTTATTAAGAAAATAAAGAGAAAGAAATTGTAGAAAGAAAACACACAAAATTATGTGGTTCGATAACTTGCCTACGTACACGGTAAATCAAAATCACTCACTCTTATTATTGAATCACAAGGCACTCATAAAGCACACGTTTTACAAAAAAGATCACAAAGAAAACTCTCTCTTACACTCTAGGGATTTTCTCTCACAAAGATTTCTTGCTTGATCACTTAGATCTATTAGGTTATCACAATGATGTGTTTACAAGGCAATTGACAGCCTTTATATAGGCTTTAGGACATTCTAGGTTTACCCTAAATGTGTGGGAATCGTATTAGGAAGTCCTAAAGCAAGTGGGAGACAAATAGGGAAGTCTTTAATTCTGGAAACACTTCCTGCGCCTAGTGCCGCGGCGCTTAGCGCTTACCACAGCGACGCTGATGCGTCCACCTGGGCACCGCCCTCTTCGTCTTTTGCCTCATTTAGCGTCCGTCTTCGATCCTTGCGCACCCTACATACTTGATTTGCTCTCTAAATCATATCCCGATAATTTTTAATCAATATTCTTACACAATGCTAAGATCTCATAATCCTCTGGTCTCATTTTTTTAGAAAGGATGTTCTTCATGAACTTGACGTAACTAGGAACTTATTCAAGCGCATCTGCAAAAAGGAGATTAATATGTAATTTTTTAAAAATATTAAGAAATTTAGAGAATTGCTTATCTAATCTCTTATTTTGTAGCCTTTGTGAAAATGGTGGAGAAGGTGTGAATGACTGTAAGGACTATTTCTGCACATTTTTTGCACTTGTATGCTGTTCATCTCTATAGCCTTTGAGGGAGAGGAATGAGTAGTCTATATGGTTGCACATTTTCTTGTTGGTTAACCCAATCCTTTTTCTTCATCATTAGAAGTGGTGTTGGTTGTGTGTTATCATGTAAGATCTTACCACTTCGTAAGCTGACAGCTTGACATTGCTCTACACTTCCTCTAGGATTTGTTTCGGTATCACTTATTAGAGTTTCTTGAGGTCTCTTATTAATTATAGCAACAAGTTATCCCATTTGTACCTCCAAATTCTTCAATGATGCTGAATGATTCTGTAGGATGGAATCGTTGGACTTTATATATTGCATAAACATGTCTTTCAAAGTCAGTTTTCTTTCTTGTGGTGGTAGAAATCCTGGGGGATTCATTAGTCTAGATGACTCCCTTGGTTGTTACACTAAGAGAAGTTAGGATAATCTCTCCACCCTAGATTAAAGAAGTTAGATTGTGAGCTATGTAGTTGTCGGTTAAAATTGCCTACATAATATACTGCTTTTATGCACCGCCCATTCATGTGGTTATCACCACAAAATTTATATGTCACTTGTTGGGTTTCGACGTCATTTAATGCATCAAACTTCTTAGATAAAGTATTTATATGAGCTGTCAATACATTGAATGCGTCAATTGCATATATACCGGCAACTCTTTAGGTGTAACTCTCTCTGCTGGCTATTAGTAACTATTTAACGTCATCTCTTCTAATAAATCATAAGCCTCATCTGTAGACTTATTTATTAAAACTCCTCCAGCAGTGGCATCTACAATAGTCCTCAAATGGTCTACTAATCCATTATAGAATGTTTGGACTAATAGCCATTTAGGGACTCCATGATAGGGACATTTCCTTAACATGTCCTTAAAGCACTCCCATGCCTTATACAATGACTCTCCATCAATCTGACTGAATGAAGTGATGTCATTCCTCATCTTTGCTAGTGGAAAAAACTTGGCTAAGAACTTCTGTGCTAAATCTTTCCATGTCAATATGAATCCTAACGGCAATGACATTAACTAACTCTTAGCTCTATCTCTTAAGGAGAAATGAAATAATCTCAATCTGATGGCATCGTCAGAGACTCCATTATACTTGAAGGTAACACAAATTTCTAAGAAATTTATGATATGCATGTTTAGATCGTCATCGAGGGCTCCGCTAAACTGTACAGTTTCTTTCAGCATCTGAATAATATTCAGCTTAATCTCAAAGTTATTAGCCTTGACGGTTGGTCGTCGAATACTAGACTGAACACCATTTGTAGTTAGGATAACATACTTTTTCATAGCTCTCTATGGTATCATGGGCTCAAACACAGGATTATTGATGTGATCATCATTTTCCTCCATGGTATGAACTGTCAAAACAAAATAAAAAGAAAATCAAAGTAAAAAGAAGAATATAAAACAAAAACAAAAATATGAATTAAAAGTAAGTAGCTTAGTATTAATATTGATCTAAAGAATAGATAAAACAAGTCCTTGACAACGGTGCCAAAAACTTGAATGATGTTTTACTAACTAAGCGCAAGCATATGCTATCGTATCAAGTAATATAGAATTTTAAGTCCAGATATCAATCCACGGGGACTATGCAATCTAATTCTATAAATTCAGTACTAAAATTGTATCTGTTTAACTTTTATTCAAAAAATCACAATATGAAATTTAATTAACTAATCTAACTCTATCAATTAAACTAAATAAAAACAAATTGTAGAATTCACAAATAAGAATAGTCTAGGGTTTTGAATTGTCCCCTAGTATTTCATTGGACTTATTAACCACTTAGTTAATTCCTTAATACCAATTAATTAGCTTAGACACTAATCTCATCACAGGCCTCTGTTAATGGTCAAGTGACTATATTGCGCATTCTAACAATCACCTATATGTCTATGGTAATCAAATCAAAATATAATTTATTAAGATAAAGTCTAAATTACATCATACATGCCACCTAGGTATATGTTTATCCTAGACGGAATTCATAGTTGTTACCCTATAATCATGTATCAAAATATCTTAGGCTAAACGCATGAATCCATCCGTCGAGTTCATCATGGTTCCTCAATCATTCAAAATATTGATCAGGTATAATTAAAGTATTAAACACAAGATAGAATAAATCAATTGAATGTATCAAGTTCATAAACCAAAAATTAACACAATTCAAATTCATACTAGGTTCACATAGTCTAACCCTAGATAAACAATTTAGCCCATCACAAAACTAAAGGTATCAAACAAATTCATAAATATCAACAAGAACAAAAATATAATGATAAAGAAAGAGAAACAAAACTAATCAAAGTGACTCCTTGATGTGCTTCTCCCTCAATCTTGACTTGAAGCTTGAATCTTGATATTGGTTCTTCAATCTTTGACTTTGATCTTTGATTTTGTGTTGTGAAATCTTTCTCTAAGTTTTTGTCTCCTTTTCTTCTATTTTTCCTCCTTCCTCTTAGGGTTTTTAGCCTTCTATTTTTAAGTTTTTGTCTTTAAATTACTGTTCATCTAGTACTGTTACCGCCGCGACACTCAGCTACTGACCTGGGCTCCCCCGCACTCAGTTATAGGCGATGCGGCGCCCAACCCTGGTAATCCTTTCGTATTTTGAGCATAACTTCTTCAAATTTACCTCCTATTTGTTCCTATGCTTCAAATGTTTCATCGTACATCTATTAATGATCAAAAGGTACAATTAAATAGCCAAATATTTATGATTTAGAGTAAAATAAAAAAGTTGGGTTCAAATCATACTAGTACTTTTACGCCCATATCGGTGACTATCGAGAAATAATAAAAAAAATACAGAATAGACCAAATAGCTAGAGGGCAATGCCTTTTCATCAACTGATACACTACCTCCACCTTTATCCAAGGTAAAGGCACTCAAAGATGAATAACAATTACAAGATCGATGGAAAAAGAGGTTTCCTCGAGAAGAAAAAGATTATATCGCATTAAGCATTGAGAAAACAGAGGAAGTATCACTAGACCTAGCGACAAGAAGGTGTTACTAGGCACTAACATAACTAAGAAAGAGAGAATGTAAATGATCTAACTGTTAAAAAATTAATCAAGATGTCTTTAATTGGTCTTATAAAGATATGATCGATATAAATTGAAAGGTTATATGTTATAAGTTTAACATCAGTAATGATTATAATTTAGTCAGATAGAGATAAAAAGAGTTCACATCAAAACAGAACAAGATCATTAGTAATAAAGTGGATAGAGTGTTAGAAGTTCATTTTATATAAGAAGTCTATTACCCAGAATGAATTTCCAATAAGGTGGTGATAGGGACGAAGAATGGGAAGTAACGGGTTTGTATAGACTACATATCACTAAGGTGGCCTTTAAAGACTCTTTCTTACTTCCCAAGATGGATCAGATGATGGATGCAACAACTATATATAAAATACTATCATTTATAAATGTCTGCAGCAGGTACAACCAAATAAATATAAACCTAGAGGAAGAATAAAAGACAAGCTTTGTAACCGAGTGTAAGACTTACTACCACAAGGTAATATCATTCAGATTAAAAAAATACATGAGATACCTTCTAGTGGCTAGTTAATAAATTCTTTAGGAAACTAAAGGAAAGGTAGTGGAAGGCTACATCTAAATTACAGTAGTTAAGAGTAAGAAAGTAAAGAACCATGTGTTAGACTTACAAGAGGTATTCAATGCGTTAAGAAATTTAAAAAATTATCTTGAACCCAACCAAGCACCTTTGAAATCTTATCCAAGAACTTCCTAGGACACATCATGAGCATAAGTGAAATTGAATCCAAACCGTCACAAGTTTAAGCTATTAGAAACACCACAATCCTCAAGACATTGAAAGAAGTGCAAATCCTTACTAAAAGGGTAGCAACACTAAATAGATTTATCTTTAAGATGTCAGATAAATGTTGACCCTTTATTCAAGCTATCAAATCCAAAAAGGGGAACCTATGAGGCTTAAATAGATAGAAGCAATGCAAAATCTAAAATATTACTTGAAGAAGCCTTCAATCTTGTCTACACATTTTTCTAACAACACTTTGTTTTATAATTTGCATTTTTTATTTTCGCAATCAGTGCGGTACTATTCAAGAAAGACGACAACCAACAAAAGCCAATGTTTTATTAGAGACAAAGGCCAAATACCAGACATCTAAGAAGCTTGTCCTTGCTCTTATACAAGCCCAAGAAAAACTCAGACACTATTTCAAAGCACACCTCATCATAGTGTAGACTTCCTACCCTCTAAAGCACGTCTTGTCTAAAATAATGCCAGAGTAAGAATCACCAAGATGGTGATAGGACTAATACACTTAGATATCGAGTATGGCCAACGACTGTAATCAAGGGACAATCAATGGTAAACTACTTGTTAGAATGCAAACCTACATTAGAGGACAACATGATGTTATTAGAACCCACAAACCCAGGCAAAGCTTGGACAAATGCATATAGATGGATCCTCCAACCAAAAGAGGTCGGGTATATGAGTGAAAATCAAAAGCCTGGAAGAACTTATATTAGACCATACAGTGAAACTATTATTCCCAACATCCAACAATAAGGCAAAATACGAGACTCTAATTGGGGGACTAGTGGTAACTTGCTAGTTAATGATAAAGAGATTCTAGATATACATCTATTCAGCCTTAGTCACCTCACAGTAGACTGGAGATTACACAGGTAAAGGAGAAAAGATAAATGGCTACCTGGCTAAAGTAAGGGAAGCCACTCAGCAACTGTAAGAAATTACAATCACTCAAATACCCAGAAACCAAAATGTTAAGTAAATAGACTTGCTAAGGATGTTTTCATAGCAGAACATTCACTCAATAGAATAACTCCACTTATATCAATGGAAATGTATTGGAAATTAAAACTTCCAAAAGTTAGATAACTCTTTATATCAATTTCTTGTGGGATAGAAAGCTACCCACGGATTAAAAGGAAGCTAAAAAGCTCAGAAGTAAGGCATGAAGATTCACACTACTAGAAGGAAGATTTATTTAGAAAAGCATTCTTTAGAGTATATATACAATGCATGCTTGAAGACAAAGGAAAGAAAATAATCGAAGAGGTACACAAAATAGCATACAAGAGCTACTCTAGCAGAAGGATGCTCTCTCACAAAATCCTGAGGCAAGGTTATTACTGGCTTACCATCCAAAAATATGCCCCGAACTATATAAGAAAATATGAGAAGTGCCAGAAATACACTACACTCATCCATCTTTTAGTTGGGAATCTGAACACGATTGTTAGCCAATGGCCTTTCATGTAATGGAGAATTGACACCATGGGCCCTTTGCCTTTAGTAGCTAGTAAAAGTATGATAAATTGGTATTATTAATAACACAAACAATAAAAAAATCCCTCGGCAACGGCACAAAAAACTTGATTTGCGATTTATGTGCATGCTATCATAAACAAATAATATAAGATGAGTAGAGTATCGTTCTCATGAGGAATTATTGTCATTGTTTATGCTAAGTACTAAAATTGTGTCTCCTTATTTTTATTCAAATGAATGAAAATTAAAAGATAGTAATCTAAACTAAATAACAAAAAATTAATAAAATAGAAGTACCAATAATAGATAAAACCTAGGATTACAACTATTCCTTGATATGTTACTTGAACTAATTATTTTTTTGTTAAGTTAATCCCTCAATATAAATTGTTGGATAAATCCCTAATATCATCACAATCATTTGTCAATGGTCAAGTGACTATATTTCACCCTAACAATTGCCTATATGTCTATAGTAATCAGATAAAAATAATATTCATTAAGAACTGATCTATTAATACCATATATGTTATGTAGATATATGTCTATTCCATATAAAATTCATAATTGTTACCCTATGATTATATATCAAATTATTCAAGCCCAACATCTTAATTCTTTTATCAAGTTCATTAGGGTTCTCACAACAATCTATTTAATGATCAAGTAATTAAAAAGCATTAAGCATAAAATAATTGAACAATTTTATTATTAAGTTCATAAAAGTAAGAAAAGAATTTGAATTCAATTACATATCAAGTTCAAAGTTGTAACCCTAGAATAGAAACTTAGCTCATGGTGAAATAAAGAGTTTTAGAGTTTATCAAGAATAAAATCATAAAAAAACTAGAAAGATAAAGAGTTAAAGAGATAAAACTAATTTTATTGTAGTCTTCAATCTTCTAGTCTTCTTGATCCTCCAAAAATTACTCTTTCTCTCTCTTCTTGATTTTTAGTCTTTTATTTATAAGTTTTATGTCTTTAAATTAAGATAAAATATCAAATATAAGTTATATTAGAAATACTATTCGTGTATTACTATTCATGAGTTACTATTTACAAAGCGTCGCGGTGTTGAACACACTGTCTTAGGCGCTGAACACTGTAGCAAAAAATTCTGTAGCAAGGTATTGTAGTAAATTTGATATTTTGGCTTTGTTTTCTTTGGATTTTCATCCCTATTTGCTCTATGAACCTACAAAATAACAATAAAATACATTAAAAAAGTCAAATAATTTTAATTTAAACGAACAAATATTAAATTTGAAAGATAAATAAATTAGACCTAGTTAACCCCTATCAGCTGTCTATACAAGGAAGAATCGCATCCAGCCCTAAATTCATGCCTAAATCATCGAGCAGATGCCACTAACACTAGCGCTTATAATACCCCCTAGTCGCTTCTAATCTCCTCTTCTATTGGGTTTTAGTAGCCTTAGTCTCAACCTTGGAAGAAGTGATAGCCTATTGGGAATATAAAGTTCTTCTCAACTCCCCTATTACCATTTCTAATTCAATCGTTCAATCTTCAAATGCCTTCAATAAGTCAACACTTATAACAACTCAGTTACTGACTTCCCTCAACTTATCATAATGCCTTTAAAGCTAAGCATTGGTCACTGACATTCACTCCTACAGTTAGCTAATAGTTCCCTTCTAAGGTGTCCTTCCCAAATTTTAATTTTTTGACCTCAATTTCTAGGAAAGACACCATATCCTTACTGGCTTCTAAAGAACCTTATAGTTTCCCACTGTTCTGTAACAAGCCCTCGTTAACCTTCCTCAGCTCCTTAACTTATTTTTTTAACATCTTTATAATCTACCACAGCTCAGCAGTCGTCAAACCTTCCCCAACACCAATCATTAACTGCTCGTTCTCATTCTTTATCCTCCTCAAATCATAAGCGTAATGTTGCCCTCTTATAAAAAATACAGCATTGACCATCATCTTTGCATCCTTATCCATCTTCTCCACTTCATGTTTGAAAGCCTAAAGTTATTCCTTATAAGTATTAATCATGCACAAATTGTCTTACAAAGACTACAAAAAAATACCTAAGTCAAAAACAAAAGTAACAATCACTCAGAACCTTAAACACAACACTCATTATTGGAAGCAGTAAACTTACCATGATAGAAAAAGAGGCACTCTCTCCCAATCCTCTCAAATCATTACTGGAATCACTCTCTATTAGTACAAAAGAATAACTTCTTAGGTATGGCAGTAGCACTCTCTTCCATCCTAAGTATGGTTGAGTTTTTCACCATGTAAAAGTAACCCTTCTTCCAAAATTAAGGAACAAACTTGTCTTCCCCCTTTAGAGTCGCCTTTGGAGGCAGTTGCAGAGGTGACCATGTCACGCCCCAGACCCAAAAGATCTAACACACGACATCACTTACATTCATTCAATAATACTTAAACATTCATTTTAATTTCTTTCAGAATTATAGCAATTGAATTATGACTGGGACAATTAGTAAACCGGAGATACGCAGAGTTTTCTCAGAGATTAACACTCTACTACGTCACCAGTAGCAACTTTGTTACTGGAAGCCCAGAATATATTCATTGTGAATTCTTACTTAAAATCAATCCATTATTATACTTGGTGAAACTTAAACTAAGTCCAACCACACACAATAAAATAATACATAGGTATTTATTCACTAGGAACAAATCAAATATCTTATTCCACGTGTCCCCAAATGAAACACTTAGCAACCTAACAACTTAGGGAACCCAAGGAACAGCAGAAGCCTTGCCAAATCCGCTAAGCACACATGTACCTTATTTACCTGAAATCACCATAAACTATAATGAGTATAAAACTCAGTAAGCATACTAGTTTTTCATATATCAAATACAAATACATATATGTACACAATGCATATGTATGATATGCTGTGATCAATCAAAATCATAATCTTATCAAATCACATATCATGTAAGCGCTTACACATTCTTTCAAAACACATAATAGGAATACCATTACTCGACTACTACTTAGTAGGACTTACATATCACATATCACATAATGAGCCAAATGTCACTCGTAGGTGACATACCGTATGAGAGGAATAGTACAAGTGAGGTCTTGATTAACACATATATAATGCTTATGCCCGAAGGTAAAAGCCAAACCCTCACCCTGATCATCGGTGAGTCCTCTCACATGCACCAATACGCCACCACACGAATGTGATGACTCACACTTCCTTTAGGTACCAATAGGATCCTCCCTACATACGGAACACATAACATATACCAATCCCAAAGGAAAGGCCACACATAAAGGCTCCACAAATCACATAAAATGCCTACTAAGTTAACAGTGAGTTCAAGTACCCTCAAAATACAAAATATTTCTCATGGACATATTACACTTCAAAAGCTTTCTTTATTAAACATATCTTATTTTGAAAGCTCACTTTCAAAAAACACATGTATGTTCATGCTCAATGTCAATGCTCACATTCATAAACATATATTTACATTTCATATCAAAACATACTTTGACATAACATAAACATATTCTTAACCATATTTACAAAATCATTCATAACACTTACTATGTTTATTGTGATTCCAGTAAAAAGTCTAGTATACTTACCTCTTAGCACTTACAGCTACAAGGCTTAAATCTCCTTAACCTATCAATGGAGATCAATCCTTTCATAAGCCTCACAATTCACACAAATACTTAAATAGCTTACAAAATTATACACAATGCATTTAACACATCAAATTGGTCTAAATACTTGATTTCTCAAAACTTGTCATTCTGACCACTTACACTTAACAAAATTTTCTAATACATCAAATGATGTCCAATTACTCCGAAATCAGAATATATCATTCTTGACTCATATATACTTCTTATATATGAATATTATATCAAAATTCCTACACAATCCATTCCATACACACCATCGAATCCAAACTACAAACCTGACAGGATCAAGATACTTACTGAACAGTATTCAATCTCCCAATTTTATAAAATCATATACTAACTCAAAAATTATAAAACTACCACATAATTACTCTTAACACATATCTCAGTCCATGATAAATATTTCTCTTCCAAATCACTGCCAAAAATATTTTAAAACTATTTTATTCCATAGCTTTAAAAATCTGTTAATCAAATACTGTAATGAGCGGATATACTTTAGAAGATCATAACATTTCAACCACATTGATCTAAATTCTCAATTCTGAGTATATCATATTAGACATATAAAATTATCATATTTCACAAATTCGTAATTTTTGAAGATCATTCAGTAGGACAAACATTGTTCGTCACTGTATTATACTGTTCACATAGGAAATTTCCAGAATTTCAGGGTCATTTTGGTAAATTCACAACAAATTCAATTTCTGGAATTTTGAATCGATTCAAAGTCTCAGATGATCATAAACATGTCTAATTTCATATAATCAAAACTCAAAACCAGAATCGAATCACAACAATTTATAAAATTCTTGGATCAAGAGACTATCAAGCAGAAATTCTACAATCCATCATGATTTATCAAACTATCTTATAGATCATCATCAATTCTCAAAATATCATACGAAATACACATCAAATCCTCAATTATACATATTTCCAGAAATCAAAACTTAAATAAATTAACATAATTAACACCAATAAATTGAGAAATAGTTGTGATATACCTCTTAAAATCCAAAATTCCAATTTCTTCTTCTTTTTCTTCTCTTTCTTCTCTTTCTTTCCCCTCTTTTCTCTCTTCTCTCTCTCTAAAAGAGGTAGCTCGACCAAAATGAGAGAATTAGGATTTTAAAAGTGTATTTTTATACTAAGTGGCTAATTTTTGGTATTTACGAATTTACCCCCAAAACTTTCAAAGTATTACAATTTGGTCCCTAAAATAAATCTAAAGTCTTGCAATTAAACCCAATGCTAATAGTATCACCTTAACCTATACAAACATTACTAATAACAATATATAAATCAAATATCCCCCACATACAAATAAAATACGTATATTTATACATATATAAATATTTATTATTACCGATCGTAGATACTGGTTACTACAATTCTCCCCTCCTTATAAGAATTTCGTCCTCGAAATTCATGACTTGAGCAAACATATGAGGATACTTAAATCTCATTTCTTATTCTCATTCCCAAGTTGCCTTTTCAACAGTATGGTTTATTCATAAAACATTTACAAAGCAATCTTTTTGGTATATAAGATTTGCTCATAACTTAGTATGTGAGAGAAGTACGAAACATTCATCCATAAAATAAACACATGACACACATTATGGACTTATAAAATTATACACACATTTTTTTATTCTTTTCTCCCATTCGTTCAATATTTAATGTGCATCTATACACTTCACCTTTTATTCATTAAAGAATAATATAGATGTAGAATACCCATACTAATCTCTTAAATAAAATTCTTAACTCCTCTGAAAATTTTAATCCCTTCAACATATACTCATACGTCATAATATCATTCACTACCTTGATATCATTAAAAAAAAATGTAGCATTTCTACGCAACTAAGTTGTCATTCAAATCAGAATATTGAAGGCATTATCTTAAGCGATCAAAAATCAACTTCAATAAAAAGACCTTTAGTTCAACTGATTCTTAAACTATAGATCTCAACATTATATTTCTTATTCTAGCTCTTTAAAAAAAAATAGTCCACCTTATTGGACATCATTTTCTCATTGAGACTGACATGCCTGCTTTTTCTAATATGCTCAGTTTCAAACAGAAAAGATTCCAGTAGCACAATTACTGCAATGGCAAATATGATTTTCAACTATTCCTTTAACGTTATCCACGTAAAAGGAAAGGACAAAACGATTATTGCTTTTCTTTCACAAAACTCTATAAATAGCCTAAACCTCATAATCACTTTTCTAGCAATAAAGAAAACCAACCCTCTTACTATCTTTATAATGAATCCCATTATCATAACTCCTCTTGTTCCTTTTACTCCACCACAATTTCCAGACCTAATCAGAACCAGAACACTCCATTCCCGTGCCAAAGAATTCATCAGACACTACGCCATCTTGGCAGTCCAAGAACACGGCCTCACAGTTCTTGGTGGCCCTTTGTTCAACTTAGAATACCCTTTCTTTCACCTGCACTCTTTTTTTTCCCATTTTTCCAATGGTCCAAACCTTTCCTTTACTTGTTATGGTACCTGTTGGATCTGTATACAATCGTCATGGAATTCCCATTACTTAGAACCCTCCAAAAATTAGAAAAATGTGATGAAGATCATCCAGCCCTGATTTTTCTCCAATGGTTTTACCCAAAGACATGGTGGATAACTAAATTTCAATACATGATTGCAAACAACACAAATGCTGCAGTCTCCAGACAACATCTTTGGTCAGTCTTACTTCTCCAACGGAAGGGTATGATTATTTCAGATCACGAGATTCATTATTACCCCACTGTTAAGGATTACTTCACATTTACCCTTTCACTAAAGGGATCAATTAAGCTCTGGCCTGAAGAAGTAATCCAGCAAAAGAGAGAACTTGAAAGAATTCTTGCTCAAGAAAACCAGATAATTCCTCCATCCGTTTGGATCTCCCCAGAAGATGCTGCACCTTGGGAACGGGTTGAAGATGACTTTGCAGAAGAACTGAATTTTTCCAATATACTCAAATTCCAACAAAGACAAAAACATCATCTTTCACATCATAGAAATACAAATTACTCTACCCACCATCACCATATCCCAAACATGACTTATTATGCCAGATATAGACAAGAAATCGATAACCTTCACCAATGGCCTCAGCCACCTGTCCCGACAGAACCTACTCAATCTCAGCCAGTTGTCCCGACAGAACCTGACCAACACCAACCCAATCTTGACTTATCCCTCTTTCAAGACTCCCAACCTTATCCAACCGACACCCAAATCCAAGAGGAATCCAGCACATCCCTCATCCAGACCAGCTCACCTGGAGAAGATCAAGATATGGTAGACCCACATTCCACTCAGCCAGAGCCCTCATTCAATGCATGGGAACAACAACTCCATAAGTTCCTCTCTCATGGATACGACACAGATGAAAGCGACCAAGGAGACTCATTTTGACCTACATTGCTGTTTCTATTTTCACAGAAACTAAATCCGTGTTGCTCTATCACATCAAAGAGAGACTGACTACTGCTTTATCTTTATGTCAAGTGTGCTTTATCTTTCTTCATATCTGCTTTTAATCTATCCAAAAATCAATGTTAAGATCACAAAAATCCTTGAAATTAATAAAGTTAATTTGGCCTCATGTCCAAAGTCCAATTGTTCGCTCAAAAAGTCTTCAAGTCATAGATGCATTGTCGGTCATTAGTGCCAAAACGACAAAGTCCCTAAATCCATAAAATAGGCCTTTATTGACTTTTCTTAATTATCTTACCTAACTCATCACGCTTCCGACACAATTTTTATCACACTTACATATCAACATATATTTATTCAAGATTTTGCGGCCTATTGTCCCTTATAAAATGATAAAGTAAAACTGATTCTTTTTTTTTTTTTTTTTTGCCTCACAAGAATCGAGAAAAATATATACTTGAACATACTTACACATATGCTCCATAGCTATTATCAATTTGTTTCTCTATAAATATATTATTTTTGCATCCTTATACAAACTCAAAAACATTCAAAGATTAGGGTAAGCGTAACAATGGAGGAAACCTCAGCTCGTCGATTCACAAAAATTTGTGTCTTTTGTGGATCCAACCCTGGGAATACTGAAGAGTTTACAAAAGTTGCAGAAAATCTTGGTAAGGTATTAGCTGAGCGAAATATACATTTAGTATATGGAGGAGGTAACCGAGGGTTAATGGGGTCTGTGGCAAAAGCTGCATATAATAAAGGTAGTCGAGTTTTTGGTATCATTCCAAAACCTCTAGCTATTGAAAATATTGTAGGAAAAACAGTTGGGGATGAGTTACAAGTCTCATCTATGCACGAGCGAATGGCTCAAATGCTTAGGCATGCAGATGCTTTCATAGCTCTACCAGGAGGTTTCGGGACCTTGGAGGAAATTTTTCAAATTGTCTCATGGGCACAATTACAAATCCACCAAAAACCCATTGGTTTGTTAAATGTTAATGGCTTTTACGACGGGTTGATATCTTTTCTTGACTATGCAGCGGGAACACAATTCATCCCACTTCTAGCACGACGGATTCTTATTTCAGCTCCAACTGTTGATCAACTAATTGATCAATTACAGTCTTTTATTCCTCTGTCTAATCCAACATTGCATCAGTTAGATTGGTCTACTCATGACAGTCAGAAGAAGCGCAAAATAGACTTAAATCTCACTCCGTAGCCTCTACTGTATTTTTGTTGCTGCTATTGTTGTTGTTTTCCTTTTCAATAAAAGTTGTTTCAATTGATGTCTTCAATACTCTACTTCTCTATATTTTGTCATTGAGAAAATTATCTCAATTTGCTCTATCACATGCAAATTATCATTATAAGATATTCAACATCACTCTTACTAAGCATATTAGTCATAACTTAAAAGAAAATCTAAATGGTAACATTAAGATCCACAAGGTACCATTATCCACAACAACAACAATCTTAGTAGCTCTTGGATACTGTGTCATCTTCACAAAATCATACAAAATTTAAGGAATATGTCAAACTTTTACACAACAAAGCTACAAATACAATCCTAAGGATTTGGCATCTGCTCGATTCCCTTGACTCGACACTTAAAAGTCTACAGAATCATATCTTAGCTCTGATACCAATAAAAGCTTTCACGCCCCAGACCCAAAAGATCTGACACACGACATCACTTACATTCATTCAATAATACTTAAACATTCATTTTAATTTCTTTCAGAATTATAGCAATTGAATTATGACTGGGACAATTAGTAAACCGGAGATACGCAGAGTTTTCTCAGAGATTAACACTCTACTACGTCACCAGTAGCAACTTTGTTACCGGAAGCCCAGAATATATTCATTGTGAATTCTTACTTAAAATCAATCCATTATTATACTTGGTGAAACTTAAACTAAGTCCAACCACACACAATAAAATAATACATAGGTATTTATTCACTAGGAACAAATCAAATATCTTATCCCACGTGTCCCCAAATGAAACACTTAGCAACCTAACAACTTAGGGAACCCAAGGAACAGCAGAAGCCTTGCCAAATCCGCTAAGCACACATGTACCTTATTTACCTGAAATCACCATAAACTATAATGAGTATAAAACTCAGTAAGCATACTAGTTTTTCATATATCAAATACAAATACATATATGTACACAATGCATATGTATGATATGCTGTGATCAATCAAAATCATAATCTTATCAAATCACATATCATGTAAGCGCTTACACATTCTTTCAAAACACATAATAGGAATACCATTACTCGACTACTACTTAGTAGGACTTACATATCACATATCACATAATGAGCCAAATGTCACTCGTAGGTGACATACCGTATGAGAGGAATAGTACAAGTGAGGTCTTGATTAACACATATATAATGCTTATGCCCGAAGGTAAAAGCCAAACCCTCACCCTGATCATCGGTGAGTCCTCTCACATGCACCAATACGCCACCACACGAATGTGATGACTCACACTTCCTTTAGGTACCAATAGGATCCTCCCTACATACGGAACACATAACATATACCAATCCCAAAGGAAAGGCCACACATAAAGGCTCCACAAATCACATAAAATGCCTACTAAGTTAACAGTGAGTTCAAGTACCCTCAAAATACAAAATATTTCTCATGGACATATTACACTTCAAAAGCTTTCTTTATTAAACATATCTTATTTTGAAAGCTCACTTTCAAAAAACACATGTATGTCCATGCTCAATGTCAATGCTCACATTCATAAACATATATTTACATTTCATATCAAAACATACTTTGACATAACATAAACATATTCTTAACCATATTTACAAAATCATTCATAACACTTACTATGTTTATTGTGATTCCAGTAAAAAGTCTAGTATACTTACCTCTTAGCACTTACAGCTACAAGGCTTAAATCTCCTTAACCTATCAATGGAGATCAATCCTTTCATAAGCCTCACAATTCACACAAATACTTAAATAGCTTACAAAATTATACACAATGCATTTAACACATCAAATTGGTCTAAATACTTGATTTCTCAAAACTTGTCATTCTGACCACTTACACTTAACAAAATTTTCTAATACATCAAATGATGTCCAATTACTCCGAAATCAGAATATATCATTCTTGACTCATATATACTTCTTATATATGAATATTATATCAAAATTCCTACACAATCCATTCCATACACACCATCGAATCCAAACTACAAACCTGACAGGATCAAGATACTTACTGAACAGTATTCAATCTCCCAATTTTATAAAATCATATACTAACTCAAAAATTATAAAACTACCACATAATTACTCTTAACACATATCTCAGTCCATGATAAATATTTCTCTTCCAAATCACTGCCAAAAATATTTTAAAACTATTTTATTCCATAGCTTTAAAAATCTGTTAATCAAATACTGTAATGAGCGGATATACTTTAGAAGATCATAACATTTCAACCACATTGATCTAAATTCTCAATTCTGAGTATATCATATTAGACATATAAAATTATCATATTTCACAAATTCGTAATTTTTGAAGATCATTCAGTAGGACAAACATTGTTCGTCACTGTATTATACTGTTCACATAGGAAATTTCCAGAATTTCAGGGTCATTTTGGTAAATTCACAACAAATTCAATTTCTGGAATTTTGAATCGATTCAAAGTCTCAGATGATCATAAACATGTCTAATTTCATATAATCAAAACTCAAAACCAGAATCGAATCACAACAATTTATAAAATTCTTGGATCAAGAGACTATCAAGCAGAAATTCTACAATCCATCATGATTTATCAAACTATCTTATAGATCATCATCAATTCTCAAAATATCATACGAAATACACATCAAATCCTCAATTATACATATTTCCAGAAATCAAAACTTAAATAAATTAACATAATTAACACCAATAAATTGAGAAATAGTTGTGATATACCTCTTAAAATCCAAAATTCCAATTTCTTCTTCTTTTTCTTCTCTTTCTTCTCTTTCTTTCCCCTCTTTTCTCTCTTCTCTCTCTCTAAAAGAGGTAGCTCGACCAAAATGAGAGAATTAGGATTTTAAAAGTGTATTTTTATACTAAGTGGCTAATTTTTGGTATTTACGAATTTACCCCCAAAACTTTCAAAGTATTACAATTTGGTCCCTAAAATAAATCTAAAGTCTTGCAATTAAACCCAATGCTAATAGTATCACCTTAACCTATACAAACATTACTAATAACAATATATAAATCAAATATCCCCCACATACAAATAAAATACGTATATTTATACATATATAAATATTTATTATTACCGATCGTAGATACTGGTTACTACAATTCTCCCCTCCTTATAAGAATTTCGTCCTCGAAATTCATGACTTGAGCAAACATATGAGGATACTTAAATCTCATTTCTTATTCTCATTCCCAAGTTGCCTTTTCAACAGTATGGTTTATTCATAAAACATTTACAAAGCAATCTTTTTGGTATATAAGATTTGCTCATAACTTAGTATGTGAGAGAAGTACGAAACATTCATCCATAAAATAAACACATGACACACATTATGGACTTATAAAATTATACACACATTTTTTTATTCTTTTCTCCCATTCGTTCAATATTTAATGTGCATCTATACACTTCACCTTTTATTCATTAAAGAATAATATAGATGTAGAATACCCATACTAATCTCTTAAATAAAATTCTTAACTCCTCTGAAAATTTTAATCCCTTCAACATATACTCATACGTCATAATATCATTCACTACCTTGATATCATTAAAAAAAAATGTAGCATTTCTACGCAACTAAGTTGTCATTCAAATCAGAATATTGAAGGCATTATCTTAAGCGATCAAAAATCAACTTCAATAAAAAGACCTTTAGTTCAACTGATTCTTAAACTATAGATCTCAACATTATATTTCTTATTCTAGCTCTTTAAAAAAAAATAGTCCACCTTATTGGACATCATTTTCTCATTGAGACTGACATGCCTGCTTTTTCTAATATGCTCAGTTTCAAACAGAAAAGATTCCAGTAGCACAATTACTGCAATGGCAAATATGATTTTCAACTATTCCTTTAACGTTATCCACGTAAAAGGAAAGGACAAAACGATTATTGCTTTTCTTTCACAAAACTCTATAAATAGCCTAAACCTCATAATCACTTTTCTAGCAATAAAGAAAACCAACCCTCTTACTATCTTTATAATGAATCCCATTATCATAACTCCTCTTGTTCCTTTTACTCCACCACAATTTCCAGACCTAATCAGAACCAGAACACTCCATTCCCGTGCCAAAGAATTCATCAGACACTACGCCATCTTGGCAGTCCAAGAACACGGCCTCACAGTTCTTGGTGGCCCTTTGTTCAACTTAGAATACCCTTTCTTTCACCTGCACTCTTTTTTTTCCCATTTTTCCAATGGTCCAAACCTTTCCTTTACTTGTTATGGTACCTGTTGGATCTGTATACAATCGTCATGGAATTCCCATTACTTAGAACCCTCCAAAAATTAGAAAAATGTGATGAAGATCATCCAGCCCTGATTTTTCTCCAATGGTTTTACCCAAAGACATGGTGGATAACTAAATTTCAATACATGATTGCAAACAACACAAATGCTGCAGTCTCCAGACAACATCTTTGGTCAGTCTTACTTCTCCAACGGAAGGGTATGATTATTTCAGATCACGAGATTCATTATTACCCCACTGTTAAGGATTACTTCACATTTACCCTTTCACTAAAGGGATCAATTAAGCTCTGGCCTGAAGAAGTAATCCAGCAAAAGAGAGAACTTGAAAGAATTCTTGCTCAAGAAAACCAGATAATTCCTCCATCCGTTTGGATCTCCCCAGAAGATGCTGCACCTTGGGAACGGGTTGAAGATGACTTTGCAGAAGAACTGAATTTTTCCAATATACTCAAATTCCAACAAAGACAAAAACATCATCTTTCACATCATAGAAATACAAATTACTCTACCCACCATCACCATATCCCAAACATGACTTATTATGCCAGATATAGACAAGAAATCGATAACCTTCACCAATGGCCTCAGCCACCTGTCCCGACAGAACCTACTCAATCTCAGCCAGTTGTCCCGACAGAACCTGACCAACACCAACCCAATCTTGACTTATCCCTCTTTCAAGACTCCCAACCTTATCCAACCGACACCCAAATCCAAGAGGAATCCAGCACATCCCTCATCCAGACCAGCTCACCTGGAGAAGATCAAGATATGGTAGACCCACATTCCACTCAGCCAGAGCCCTCATTCAATGCATGGGAACAACAACTCCATAAGTTCCTCTCTCATGGATACGACACAGATGAAAGCGACCAAGGAGACTCATTTTGACCTACATTGCTGTTTCTATTTTCACAGAAACTAAATCCGTGTTGCTCTATCACATCAAAGAGAGACTGACTACTGCTTTATCTTTATGTCAAGTGTGCTTTATCTTTCTTCATATCTGCTTTTAATCTATCCAAAAATCAATGTTAAGATCACAAAAATCCTTGAAATTAATAAAGTTAATTTGGCCTCATGTCCAAAGTCCAATTGTTCGCTCAAAAAGTCTTCAAGTCATAGATGCATTGTCGGTCATTAGTGCCAAAACGACAAAGTCCCTAAATCCATAAAATAGGCCTTTATTGACTTTTCTTAATTATCTTACCTAACTCATCACGCTTCCGACACAATTTTTATCACACTTACATATCAACATATATTTATTCAAGATTTTGCGGCCTATTGTCCCTTATAAAATGATAAAGTAAAACTGATTCTTTTTTTTTTTTTTTTGCCTCACAAGAATCGAGAAAAATATATACTTGAACATACTTACACATATGCTCCATAGCTATTATCAATTTGTTTCTCTATAAATATATTATTTTTGCATCCTTATACAAACTCAAAAACATTCAAAGATTAGGGTAAGCGTAACAATGGAGGAAACCTCAGCTCGTCGATTCACAAAAATTTGTGTCTTTTGTGGATCCAACCCTGGGAATACTGAAGAGTTTACAAAAGTTGCAGAAAATCTTGGTAAGGTATTAGCTGAGCGAAATATACATTTAGTATATGGAGGAGGTAACCGAGGGTTAATGGGGTCTGTGGCAAAAGCTGCATATAATAAAGGTAGTCGAGTTTTTGGTATCATTCCAAAACCTCTAGCTATTGAAAATATTGTAGGAAAAACAGTTGGGGATGAGTTACAAGTCTCATCTATGCACGAGCGAATGGCTCAAATGCTTAGGCATGCAGATGCTTTCATAGCTCTACCAGGAGGTTTCGGGACCTTGGAGGAAATTTTTCAAATTGTCTCATGGGCACAATTACAAATCCACCAAAAACCCATTGGTTTGTTAAATGTTAATGGCTTTTACGACGGGTTGATATCTTTTCTTGACTATGCAGCGGGAACACAATTCATCCCACTTCTAGCACGACGGATTCTTATTTCAGCTCCAACTGTTGATCAACTAATTGATCAATTACAGTCTTTTATTCCTCTGTCTAATCCAACATTGCATCAGTTAGATTGGTCTACTCATGACAGTCAGAAGAAGCGCAAAATAGACTTAAATCTCACTCCGTAGCCTCTACTGTATTTTTGTTGCTGCTATTGTTGTTGTTTTCCTTTTCAATAAAAGTTGTTTCAATTGATGTCTTCAATACTCTACTTCTCTATATTTTGTCATTGAGAAAATTATCTCAATTTGCTCTATCACATGCAAATTATCATTATAAGATATTCAACATCACTCTTACTAAGCATATTAGTCATAACTTAAAAGAAAATCTAAATGGTAACATTAAGATCCACAAGGTACCATTATCCACAACAACAACAATCTTAGTAGCTCTTGGATACTGTGTCATCTTCACAAAATCATACAAAATTTAAGGAATATGTCAAACTTTTACACAACAAAGCTACAAATACAATCCTAAGGATTTGGCATCTGCTCGATTCCCTTGACTCGACACTTAAAAGTCTACAGAATCATATCTTAGCTCTGATACCAATAAAAGCTTTCACGCCCCAGACCCAAAAGATCTGACACACGACATCACTTACATTCATTCAATAATACTTAAACATTCATTTTAATTTCTTTCAGAATTATAGCAATTGAATTATGACTGGGACAATTAGTAAACCGGAGATACGCAGAGTTTTCTCAGAGATTAACACTCTACTACGTCACCAGTAGCAACTTTGTTACCGGAAGCCCAGAATATATTCATTGTGAATTCTTACTTAAAATCAATCCATTATTATACTTGGTGAAACTTAAACTAAGTCCAACCACACACAATAAAATAATACATAGGTATTTATTCACTAGGAACAAATCAAATATCTTATCCCACGTGTCCCCAAATGAAACACTTAGCAACCTAACAACTTAGGGAACCCAAGGAACAGCAGAAGCCTTGCCAAATCCGCTAAGCACACATGTACCTTATTTACCTGAAATCACCATAAACTATAATGAGTATAAAACTCAGTAAGCATACTAGTTTTTCATATATCAAATACAAATACATATATGTACACAATGCATATGTATGATATGCTGTGATCAATCAAAATCATAATCTTATCAAATCACATATCATGTAAGCGCTTACACATTCTTTCAAAACACATAATAGGAATACCATTACTCGACTACTACTTAGTAGGACTTACATATCACATATCACATAATGAGCCAAATGTCACTCGTAGGTGACATACCGTATGAGAGGAATAGTACAAGTGAGGTCTTGATTAACACATATATAATGCTTATGCCCGAAGGTAAAAGCCAAACCCTCACCCTGATCATCGGTGAGTCCTCTCACATGCACCAATACGCCACCACACGAATGTGATGACTCACACTTCCTTTAGGTACCAATAGGATCCTCCCTACATACGGAACACATAACATATACCAATCCCAAAGGAAAGGCCACACATAAAGGCTCCACAAATCACATAAAATGCCTACTAAGTTAACAGTGAGTTCAAGTACCCTCAAAATACAAAATATTTCTCATGGACATATTACACTTCAAAAGCTTTCTTTATTAAATATATCTTATTTTGAAAGCTCACTTTCAAAAAACACATGTATGTCCATGCTCAATGTCAATGCTCACATTCATAAACATATATTTACATTTCATATCAAAACATACTTTGACATAACATAAACATATTCTTAACCATATTTACAAAATCATTCATAACACTTACTATGTTTATTGTGATTCCAGTAAAAAGTCTAGTATACTTACCTCTTAGCACTTACAGCTACAAGGCTTAAATCTCCTTAACCTATCAATGGAGATCAATCCTTTCATAAGCCTCACAATTCACACAAATACTTAAATAGCTTACAAAATTATACACAATGCATTTAACACATCAAATTGGTCTAAATACTTGATTTCTCAAAACTTGTCATTCTGACCACTTACACTTAACAAAATTTTCTAATACATCAAATGATGTCCAATTACTCCGAAATCAGAATATATCATTCTTGACTCATATATACTTCTTATATATGAATATTATATCAAAATTCCTACACAATCCATTCCATACACACCATCGAATCCAAACTACAAACCTGACAGGATCAAGATACTTACTGAACAGTATTCAATCTCCCAATTTTATAAAATCATATACTAACTCAAAAATTATAAAACTACCACATAATTACTCTTAACACATATCTCAGTCCATGATAAATATTTCTCTTCCAAATCACTGCCAAAAATATTTTAAAACTATTTTATTCCATAGCTTTAAAAATCTGTTAATCAAATACTGTAATGAGCGGATATACTTTAGAAGATCATAACATTTCAACCACATTGATCTAAATTCTCAATTCTGAGTATATCATATTAGACATATAAAATTATCATATTTCACAAATTCGTAATTTTTGAAGATCATTCAGTAGGACAAACATTGTTCGTCACTGTATTATACTGTTCACATAGGAAATTTCCAGAATTTCAGGGTCATTTTGGTAAATTCACAACAAATTCAATTTCTGGAATTTTGAATCGATTCAAAGTCTCAGATGATCATAAACATGTCTAATTTCATATAATCAAAACTCAAAACCAAAATCGAATCACAACAATTTATAAAATTCTTGGATCAAGAGACTATCAAGCAGAAATTCTACAATCCATCATGATTTATCAAACTATCTTATAGATCATCATCAATTCTCAAAATATCATACGAAATACACATCAAATCCTCAATTATACATATTTCCAGAAATCAAAACTTAAATAAATTAACATAATTAACACCAATAAATTGAGAAATAGTTGTGATATACCTCTTAAAATCCAAAATTCCAATTTCTTCTTCTTTTTCTTCTCTTTCTTCTCTTTCTTTCCCCTCTTTTCTCTCTTCTCTCTCTCTAAAAGAGGTAGCTCGACCAAAATGAGAGAATTAGGATTTTAAAAGTGTATTTTTATACTAAGTGGCTAATTTTTGGTATTTACGAATTTACCCCCAAAACTTTCAAAGTATTACAATTTGGTCCCTAAAATAAATCTAAAGTCTTGCAATTAAACCCAATGCTAATAGTATCACCTTAACCTATACAAACATTACTAATAACAATATATAAATCAAATATCCCCCACATACAAATAAAATACGTATATTTATACATATATAAATATTTATTATTACCGGTCGTAGATACTGGTTACTACAGACCATCTAGGAGAAATCGCTGGCCTTTTTCCTCTTTCTACTCTCGTTCTTTAGGAGGGGAAAACCAGGACCCTCTGAGTCACTCTCAATATGGATTTTACAAAAGGATAATGTGAAGAGTAAGTAAAGATGAAAAAAGAGAGAAAAAAATCATAAATATAAACTTACCTAAAGGAACAAAACTCTCTAGAGTAATATCAGAAGCGACAAATATGGTTGGTCAAATCTGAGAAAGCCCTACAACAAGCTTAAAAATCAGACTCCTAGCTTCAACAACTCTAGCTTAGCCTCGGGAATAGGCTCTAGCATAACCTGAGGAACTGGATCCTCAAAAGATGGCTCTAAGTTTCTTTGCCTCTTAAAAGCAAGAGAGGCTTCGAATGTTCTTGTCCTTTTTGTCCCTTATCGTAAGAAACCTAGAAGCATTTTCGAAAGGTCCTCTATGAAGGTTTAAAGGTCTATAAATTAGAAATAAATTTCAGAATCAATAAACATCAACAAAATTAAAATCTACCACCAACTCACCTCTCTTCAGGGTCGGTACCAAATAGAGGAGTTGTAGACCTTTTCGTAGCAAAACCTACGAACCCAATTTCTCCTATAGAAGGTTCAGAAGGAACAATTGGGAAGGTCCGATGATAGAAAAATCAGCTAAGATGAACAACTTGAAGGTTCAATGGGCTCAAAAGCTGTTAAAGTTTAAAGAAGTATGAATAAATAAGAAATCTAGAATTTTACCTTATGAGGAAACTCGAATGGCTTTAAGAACTGTAGCTGCACAAAAAATAAAGATCCAGGAACTCGTGAATCTTGAAAGTTAACAAAGGAAAGAAACAATAAAAAAAAATATGCTCGTTTATATCGGGGAAGAACCCCCTTTAAGTAAAACAACCAAAAAAAACGTCCCCACCAAGAAGGTGGTCGACACTTTGTATAAGAAGTTAAGTCTCTTCCATTCTCCATTGAATACTTCTCAAATTTGTCCATTTTTTCTTCAAACTAATAGAAGAACTTCCTTTTTAAACTAATCTTGGAACAAATGAGGTTATAAGTTATAAAGACATTGTAGAGTGTGAACATATAAGGCGGAGGTATCATGTAGTTTAAAATAGTCATTTTGTAATAAATGAGAGACATTGGGTGTATTTAAAAAGAGGAAAGGCCAATGACATATAAAAATTCGTGAATAAGAGATGGTATTGGAAAGCAAAAGCATAAAGATGCTTCCTGAATAAGGGAAGTTCCTCAAGTCTTATAGAAGGAGGATCACAATGCGGTTCACCGGTAGGAATCGGCTGAACATAGACATCTTCAAGAAATTAGAATGTCGTAAGTTGTTGAGTCCTCTCACTATTTTTGCATTTTTATAATTTTTTAAGAGGAAAAAAAAAGGGCTTATCTTGTGCTACAAAGAGTATAAGCAAAAGTAAAAAAGGTTTTCAAGTTCTCAGATTAGAAGATGAAGATGAACAAAAAACAATGATTGTTGGAGTATTTATAAAAAAAATTATAGCTATCCACATGTTAGTTCGCAGGGATAGGAATGTCACTTACATTTAAAGAGATGTAACCATTAAAATATGAATGTTAGGGATAAGTGGAAAAGCAAAGTTAAAAAAATACGTGGCACTTGCTAGTTGAAAGTAAAGAAGTGTGCTTTGTAAAACTTTCCCCCAAAATGACACACTCTTTGACTTAAGAGAGGAAATTTGTTAAACCTATTCCTAGTAGGCCCAACCAACTAATGCCCCAACAATCCAAGTTCTTTTATTTAATTAAAGCAGCTCGTGTAAGAAAGCCCAAGGGCCTAAGTAAGTAACCCATATCTATTAACCTAATTCAGCTTCGAATTCACTCTTCAAGTAAGAAACCAATATCTATTAACCCACGAATTTTTATAAACGAGCTGTAAATATTGCGAGAAGATGAAAATGAATTAAATTATGAGTTTTAGTTTCAATTTAATTGATGAATTTCCAATTTTACATAAAAAAAAGGTTTCTCACAAAAGTGGACAACTCCTACTTAAATCCTTCTACTAATAAATAATGGGACTAGTCCCTTAAAAAGAACATAAAATATCTTAATAATAGTTTAAACAGAATTATATATCCATATTATTACTTATAGGGAAGGACTGAAATTTATTCCTCCTATTAAAACCATTTGATCCTCTAACAAAAGGATTATAACCAAGTTTATTCACCAAAATTGCATACAACCTTAAGCAAACCATTCTTGTTTATGCATACACTCTTCTAGACACAACACCGTCTTTCTTTTATAAATACAGACTTAAACATCAAAGTATTTTTCTTTTGTATAAGGATGAAGGACATTTTTGTCAATCAAAGTAGTGTAAGGGCAAAAAGATAATTGACCATGAAAGTTATAATTCATGAAGCTTCAGTGGTACAGCGAATTGTGGCAATATGAGTCACAATTCGTTATTAGATTTGAATAAAGTGAATATAGATCAAGAAAATTGAATTGAATAATAAACAATAGAATATTATGTTACAAATAATTAAATGAATCGAATTAGGAATATAACACTCTAATTCATTGATTTGTATATAATTCATTATTGTTTATATTATTGAAAATAGATTAATTTGAATGAGATATGAATTCATTTAAATTTGATATAAGATTCAAATTTAGAAAATATACAATTTATTAATTTTATAATGACTAAAATATAAAATATAAAAAATAGCAAAGAATTAATATCTACAAAACCTTAAAAATAATATAATATAATTTACAAAACAAATAAAAATGTATTACGTATTGTTAATAATTTATTTTTAATTAAGTTAATTTTGTTATTAAATAAAAAATAATCAAAATTGGGTCAAATTTAAGTATTCACATAAAATGTAAATTAGATGAATCGATTTATCTTGTCATTTTTTGAATTCAAATATAAATTTGAGTTTCGAATTTGGATACAAATAAAACACAAATTTATTAAAATTTTGTTAACTTATTTAAATTTAACACAAATTCAATCCGTTTATTCATTTTATCACTCTTTAAGTGCAACCACATTTGGGTAGTGAGTAATAAAGAATATACTCAGAAAAAAAATTCTCTCAAGTTTATATGAAAAAAAAAGTTTGAAATATCATAAAAATTTAATTAGTTCTGATAGAGGTAAAATTATAAAATAGATTTTAACTTAAACTCGTATAGTTAAAATTAGGGTTGATAGAGTTGTTATCGTTGTCTCCATCACCGATTATACCTAAAGCAAAAGCAAGCATGGTTTTTAAGAGTAATTTAATAAAGTCGGCTGACTTTAAGAATAGTTGTCTGCTTGATTTTAGATTTACATGCAAAGTGAGCGATCGTGTGTTATTTGGCTTCTCCGTCTTTTTATACATTCTACGGTCCATTTTTAAAAAAATCAACTTACATATTAATTAATATTCATTACAAATTGAATTAGAAAATATACTCATTACAAATCAATTTATGAATTAATTTTTTTAATAGAGGAAAATTAATTCAATTCAAACCCAACACTTTAACATTACAAATTAAATTACAAAATATACTGGTTACAAATCAATTTATAAATTAATCTTTTTAAATAGAGAAAATTTGACTTAATTCAACCCCAACACTTTAGAAATGTTAATATCAAACCACTGGCCAATGAGTTTGATGGCTTCTACTTTCCAATTTAATCACATTAAAAGTCGATTTCAATTTTTTTTTAATTTGAGAAGTATACGTGGCCATTATTTTTGTCTGATTTACCGCCATTGAAATTTGAACTGAATCCGTTCTTAAAAGTAATCGCCACGTATTTTTCTCATTTTTGACTGGAATTATCGACCAATGGTTTAAATTTTAGTTGGGTTTTCGTTGATTTTGGATTAGATGCAATAAAAAAAAACCCAACACAAACTTGAATTTAACTCCAAAAGGTGTTGAAACTTTCGTAAATTAATTAGCCATCCAAACACGACTGTCATGATACAAGACAAAAATCAAACCCTAATGATATCACGAGAAGCAAGATGCAGGTCAAATTCCCAAAATTACAGGTTAACTAATAATAGTGTATCGAGTGTCTGTCAACAATCCTGAATATTATAAAACTATTAAAAAAAAAAAGCATACGCACAACGCATGCAGAAGACTGCAAACCCAAGCCATAAAGTTAAAGAGGAAGAGATTTGATACAAAGTCTCACTCTCAGCACAGCACTCAGCAGTCAGCAGCCAGCAGCCATACAAAACAAATACATATTTATTATTCAATAATGGAGAAATGGCTGAGATGGGGATGCTCGTGGTCTTGAGTCTTGACCAAACATCTGTCAATATGGTTGTGCTATTCTTGTTTGCTCTGCTCCCACCATGTAATACGATCCTACTATATAGGCAATTTATATCTTCCTTGACAAATTTTGCCTCCCACATTAGCAGTAGCATGATATATAGTTTTGTTTTGTTAGTAAACGTAATCATTTTTTTATTGTAATATTTGTAGTCTTTTTCTAAAATTAATATTCATGTTCTTTTAAAATATAAATGTAAGTATAAAATTTAACATAATTAATATTTGTATATTGCGATATGCTTTTTATTTAAGAGTATTTAAGGATAATAATAAAATAAAAAATAACAATTTTTAGTAGAGTTAGTCAATTCTCTCTAAATTCTACGGTAAGCAAACAAGAATAATAAAAAAAAACTTTAAAACGAATTCATATTTTCTTAATAAATATTCAATTGGATTAAAATACTCACATAAATATACATTGAGAATGAATTAAATTCCTTAATTATAAAACTATTGACCCTTAAATGAAGGAGGACTGCTATCATTATTGTTCATTTATATTAAAAATCATACTTTTAATATCAATTCATGATTATTATTCTTTGTTACACCCGACCACACACAATACTTTTTTCTTCTTCACAAATTGATTTGAACATTAAAGTTTTTTTTTTTTTGTTTTTACAGGAGAACAAAGCGCTATGATCAATTGAAAGAAAAAGAGCAAAGACATGTAGGTAATTACACATAAAAACTTCAAATCAAGGAGCTTCAATAAATATTAAAAAATTTAGTATTGAACTTTAGTTAAAAATATCTTTTATAAAAAATTTCAGAACTAAAATTTATAATGTCTTCATTATAAAATCACACACATTCAACATTCAAAGTAATTAATATTTATAAAAATTATGTTTGTTTAAAAAAAATCAATGACATGGTTAGTAAGATTTTTGTCGAGATTGTATTAAGATCAACTTATTTATAAATGTAGATATCAAATTTAACATAATCGATACCATCTAATTACGATACACCACCTATCTAATAGCATTTAAGTTGACAATAATAAAACAGAAGTAACGTGTGATTTAAAGAAAGAATAATCCCTCTACAAGCAAGAATAGTAAAAATACTTTAAAATAAATTCATATTTAAGTAATTTTATTTCAATTGTAAACCTACTATTCACACAATTTTACAATGAAAGAGATGAAACTCCCATTCTATAAAAACATGGCCACTCCTTTAGATTTCGCAGAGGCAAATGAATATACATTCATATCAATATATTGGTTCATTCGTATATAGCACATACAATACTTTTTTCTTTTTTTACAAACCGACTTAAATATCAAAATATAATCTTTTATAAGAGACAGATAGCAAATTAGCCAATCATATAAGTAACACAGGAACAAACAGATAATTAACACAAAGATATATCTGCCTAAAAGTGAGGGCTGCATGAATGATGAACGAGTCTGAGTCCTCAACAAACAAATTTTTTTATATTATAAAGATATAATACATTGCAAATTAATGGATGCTAACATACAATAATTAAGAAAGAGACAAGAAGCACACCAACTTGAAACGAAGTCTCCAAAATGGATTCAAGTAGGCCAAGACACAAGACACTGTGACTTGAAATACTTTTATTGACCGATCATTTTCTCACATGTTTCAGTTTTACAATTAGACCCATTCAGTGTAGAGTATAGATCCACCTGCACCAGCTATTGCCTCCACTCTTTTTCTTTATTATTGTCTTTTTTCTGGGTTGATTTTTATTTGAATTTGCAGATTGCAGCTACCAAATCTTGGAATATGGAAATTACCTTCACTCAAACTAGATGGTCTAAGTTTTGCTTTTTAGTTGTTTGTATGTACAAGGTTCATTTGACTTGAGCAAATCATTCACTATTATTTATATAAAATAATAGTCATCATCTTCTGTTTTGGTATACAAATATTAATAGCTTATTTGATTTGCAATGGAGGAGAGATTCTATTTAAAAATACACAATACAAAATCCAAAATGGAGACTATATTAGTTTTTAGAAAAAAAAAGAAAATTCTTGTCGCTTTTGAAACCCAAAATAAAGGAATTTTTGTGCAAGCATGTGTTTCCACTTCTCTAACCAAGTCAAGAGAATCTCGAATTAAATAAAAATTATAATGTACAATAATATTCGAGAAAACCAATAATAGTTATAGATTAAATGCATTAGAATCCAAATTAATTAAATAATTTGCAAAGCCACCCTAATCCCTTCCTAGATTAAAATACTTCATTTTGACATTTAGTAAATACTTTATTTCAATTATTGTTGGATCATCATGTGACTTATCAGAGCAACTAAGAGTTGCAAAGGATCATTATAAAATATTTAACTCATCAAAGTCTATAAAATTTTGAATACAATAGGCCAAATTTTACACGGCTTCGTTAACTTCTTATTTTAATTTTGTGGGAAAATAATATTTTAGTCTTTTATTTTAGGGTTATGTATTAATATAATTCTTCGTATTTTAATAATTACTACGTTAATTTTTACTGTTAAATATTTAGTTTTTTATTTTTACCCTAATATCCTTAATTAAATGTCTATTAATAATCTGATACATATTTAAATTTTTATTAAATATTTTTTAAAAATTATCATCGTCGCCAAAAAACAGCGATCAACTGGCTGCCAATTGTCATTTTTAATAAAATTTCGATGATAAAATTTGTCTAATTTTATATCATTAAACACTATTTTTTCTGATTTATGCAATTGTGTGGTCTTTTTTATCAAAAAATATAAAAAATAGTGGGAGAAGGGTGATAGCCATCGCCACTCGTTGTCAAATGAGTGGGACGATGACTTGTATTACCCTCACCTATGGATGTCGACTGTCGATCTATCCATAGGTAGGTGTGGTGTATTTCTCGTTTGACGATGAGCGGCACTAGCCGTCACCTCTCTCCTATTATTTTTTATAAAAAAAACCATATCATTGTATAAATCAAGAAAAATAGACTCTAATGATATAAAATTGAATAAATTTTACCGTTAGAATATCGTCAAAATACGACGGTTGAGCGATCGCTATTTTTCGGTAATGGTGATAGTTTTTTATATTTATTATTTATTTTATTTTAAAAAATTTATTAAAAATTTAAACTAATTACATGATGACACGTATTATTTGTAACTAATCATATTATGATATATATCTTTTTTTATTAAATATTTATTTATTAATTTGCTTTAAAAATATTTGTTCTTTCAAATATATATATTACAAATATTAACCAATTATATGTGACACGTGTCAATATTAACTTATCATATAATAACATGTGTCAATTTTTATTTTTGAAATTGATATTTGACAGTTTTAATTTAAAAATAATAAAAATATAAACTCATTGAACAATAAATTTCTGACAGCAAAGATTAACGTGATAATTATTAGAATACGAAAAATTATGTTAATATATATCTCTAAAATAAGAGATTAAAATGTTATTTTCTCTAATTTTGTAAAATCTAGTTATTAAAAGATCATCTCGTTATGTACAAATTTCTTTAATTAGCTAGATAGTAAAATATGTGCTTCTTCCACTTTTTAATAAAGTCTTTAATTTTTTACAAAAATTAATACGTAATTTTTTATTTTAAAATATTTATTTTTTTAATTAGAAGTTGATATAGGGCAAGTACTGGAAATCTATTATGATATATCCGTGAAGTGCTCAACAGACTTTTTAAATCTTTTAAACAAAATCCTTTTCTAGACTTTTAATTTGTCAAAAAAAAAAACTTTACTATCTAACGTAGTCATATCTCAAAAATACGTCATTTCTTTATAGGAAAATCATCTAAATAATAATGACAGTCTTCATATTTAGATAATATAGAGTGTTTAGTACGTATGTAATAAGTCATAGTAATACGTAAACTCTTAAATCATTGCAATAAAAATCATTTTATTGGCCTCTTATCAATCAGTATTTCAATTAAAGGAAGAAATAGAGAGTTGTAAGACTGATGTATGAGATGTGTTGCTACTTGCTTATGCATGCGTCCTGCATATGTATAAATATTAACGTTGAATTAATATATTTGATGTCAACTTTACCTTCTTATCCATAGACTTCTTATTAATTATCCAAGCTTTGTATAAAATTGATTGAGATGTGTGGAGTGAGTTGATTCTAAAGGTAGATGTTTGGATTTATAAAAAGGAAGATCATTTTATTTAATAGATTAATTTTTTAATTTTAACATTTAGATTTTAAGTTTTATTTTTATAAGTTCTAAGGTTAGTATTAAAGTTATATTCTATTAGTCAAAATGTGAATGAAATTTTTATCAAATGAAAGAGTTGGTGTTACACTTTTATTAATAGAGATTTCGTTTGAAGAGTAAATTATTGAGTGAATTGATTCTTGTATATTAAATAAAAAAGGATAGATATTTTGGCTTATAAAAAAGATGATTATTCTATTTAATAAATTAATATTTTAAATTAAAAACTTAAATTTTAAATTTTACCCTTATAAACTCAAGACTCCATATGTATTTTATAAATATATAATTATTTAAAATATGTTCACATTTTTGTTATTTTTCAATTTCTCGGAAAGGAGAAAAGAAATTTTTTTATTTAAACAATTTTTTTTTTTTTGAAGTCTAGTAAATCTTCTCTTGATAAGATCGGAATCAAATGAAGTTCAAGTGGATTTGGTAAGATTCTCAATAATTGTTTTTACTGAAAAAATATACTTATTAATTTACTTTTCACGAAATGATCACCAGACGCCACTCATTCAATAAAATTATATCGTGTATATAAAATGTCATATCTTACTTTTTCTCTGAGGAAAAAAATTTCCTGTAGGTATTTAAGAGATAAGACTTTGTTGACAATATTTTTTTTATTTTAAAAAGAATAAAATAACAAGTTTAAAAGAAAGGAAGTAAATTCTTGTTCAATCTTCTCACTCTCAGTCTATTTATATGCTATGATGCTTGTAATAATTATTATTTATGGCATTATAATTATAATTATTATAATTATAATTATAATAATAATAATTATTATTATTATTATTTAGAGGATTAGCAAAGTGTAATTGAGGTTAAGGTGTTCTAGCATAGCTTAGCTCGCTTTAATGCGTTTTATAATTACAATCACATGAGATTAAATAAAAATAAGAAATAAAAATTGGTGTTTATTATGCAACAGTTTTTATTCTTATTTAAATATTAAAAAAATATATATAATTTGGGTTAAAGTAGTATTTATTCTTTTTATTGAAATGTAAAATAAGTTTAAATTTGATTGATGTTTAAATATATTTAAATTTTGAATGATGCGTTTATTTTTTATTTTTGTATTTATGAAAATAAATATTTGAAAATAATAATTTAATATATATATATATATATTTTCAACTATAATATTTAAAGATTTCTCATCCATCCAAATATTTATTGAAGAAAAAAAATCTAATATTTAAATACACAAAATCTTTGTGATGAAATAGTAAAGTGCACTTTTTATTTACTTATTTGATGGGGGTTCCATTTTTTTTAATGCTTTTAAATTAACTCAAAGTTAATTGATTTGACTTTAAATTATTTAATGATAAGTGATATATTTTTCAGCTTTAAGTTGCAAAAATAAAAGTTTATAATATAAAGTAAGTTAAATTCAATATTTGACTGAATTAAAAAAATTAATAAAAATAAAAAACATAGCATGCTATGGAATTTGTGGCACAGTAGCAGCTTCATTCAACAAAGTCGTGCTCCTTATGTTATCCGTTATCACTTTTTCTTTTAAAAGTAATTAAAAATATTGAAATATCTTCACACATTCGTGGTCTGGTCACTCTATTAAAACACAACACAGTTTCTCTTTTTTTTAAAAAAAAAAATTAAATAAAATAAAGATGAGTGGTTGATTTGTAACGCTATGATTCTAAAGAAGCCAGAGCAGCTTTATTTTATTTGCCTACCTTGATCCCTGTGTGATAAGATCAAGTAGACAAGCTGTTGCGGGTCGCTATTGTCATTCTCATTTGTCCCAATTGTTTAAATACCATCTAATCTACTCTAATCGAATTGAAATTTACATCATCAATTCAATCTCGTAATTTGAGTAATTAATTAATAACTTACCTATTCCGACAACTTAACCTGCAATTATGTTAATGATCAAGATTTCCAACTTACTTGTACCCGACTCATAATTTATTTCACTCAATAATTAAATTTTTTAAATTTTGTTTTTAACAACTTTCATTAACAAATAATATCCTAATACAAAATTTATAATGAATTTTCGGTTAAGATTATTTATTTTCATGATAATCAATTTATCGATTTAATCTTAATGATGCCCACTAAAATTTTCATGTATCGATATCCTTGAAATAAATATTATATATATACATGCACCTATTTTTTCTTTAGTTCTTTCTAACCCTCTCTCCTAATAGTTTATTTTTTTTCAATCAAAATTATAATTACAATACAAATAATTAACTATATAAATAAAAGTTTATGTACACCATGTATATTAAAGTTGAAAATAGTTATATATATATATATATAGACACGTGCACACCACCCACTCACTTATATACACATATATATATATAAGTAAAATATGGAACAATATATTTTTTTACTAAAAAAATAAATAAATAAATGAGTTAACAACAAAGATGCACAAGTTATTTCAAATAACGAGACCTAAAATTATTTTTTTAAAAGAAAATTGGGATAACAAAATATTAATTAAGAATTTAGTTTAAGCCTATTGTCACAAATCTTTCAATAACCGTGCGATTTTAGATGCGTTGCGTGTTAAACAGTCGAGAAAATCACAAAAAAAAAGAAGAAACACGCTCACCAATTATTTAAAAAAATACTTTCTATATTGTTAAAAAGAAACATAAGCTATGAGATATTTTATACAAGCGATGGTCTCCTCTTTTATATACTAGCAGCTTTATATAATCGATGGCAGAGATCTAAACGATCTAACAGTGTATATACAAGATAAACTAATATGCCTAGAATATTCCTAAATGCTATCATATTTTCTGTGAAATATTTTTTTTAATTGGGGTTAACAACCCTAATAAGTCACGGGCTTGACCGAGTTCTTCACCATGTCAACATGTCTTCTAAAAGTTCCGACCCACGAACCATTCCAGCAGCCCATAAGACCTCTAGGAAGGAGGCTTTGTCGCGTACCAAATGTGTCAAAAAAATGCTTGAGAACATTTGGGGCGTAACATTATCCCCCACCAAATTCACGCAACGCCCTCATCGTGTCTTCACTAGAAACTGCGTACCTCGTTCTTCAATCTACCACTGTGCACTCTCGTATTTCTGGCGTGCACTAATATCAAGTACCCATTTCCACTTGACAAAGTGCTCATGCCTTGGAGGTAGATTTTGTTGGGGTCGATACTTACGTACCATCATTGAATGTACATATACTTATGTATTTATATAAGTGTACATACCTATTAAATCACTAATATCTATTAATATGGTACTGTGCATGTAACGTTACAGACATTGTACGATCTGAAGGAGTTCAGATCAGATCTAAAGGTATTTAGATAAGGGCTCATAATTAGCTACGCTGAGAAATATAAATGTTAAATATTAGCACAGTTAAGTGTTAGCTGGTTATCATACTCAGTAGATCCAAGAGTTTGAGCCTTGTCTATAATGAGACATAGACCTGAGAATATACCAGTAATTGCATAGTTGCAAGAGTTGCAATCGGATGCCAGAAAATACTAGTTGCGCAAGTATGTTCTCGAATAATTGTCCCTAATCTATTTCTGCCGATGCGGGTTTGTCGGTGGATACCTTTATATATAGATTTACATATGTCATACCTATAGGGTACAGATGGTTGTTCCTAAACAACCGTGAGCTTGGAGCTCGTATTGACATATAGGTATCTAGTTAGGACTGGATATGGGACAGACTCACGAGGACCTCCGATAGACACCCTATATAAGCCGTCAACGGAGAGTCCTCTCAAGTTGAGTAGTATACATGGTCCTTTGACCTGAGTGCCACGGTGGGCTTGTAAGTGATCCATCATACTTTGGTTCCACGTATATCACAGACCTTTCATGGTGTGACCGCTGGGTATGGTCCGATGCTTATAGAGTCTAATATATACAGATATGGAATCTGTTAGTTCGCATAGGGAGTTCGATATCTATATGCTTTGAGACTATATCTCGAAAAATCTTATGGCCACAAGTATTAATCTCGAAAAAGAGTTCCGTCAGGGTAGAACAATATGACAAAGGAGTTTGCACATATTGTTCATTGAGATACTAGTCTAGAAATAAGACATGGATAAGCACTAGGGAATTTGACGGTGATGATCTATATCCCCTCACATCTAGGATATCATGACGGAAGGACTATACGTATGCATTATAACCTCAACTTACATGGTTTAACGCGCTGATTTGTATTATCCGTAACGTGTGCGTGGAGCATTGCTCACGGACTCATGAAATAGTTCCATTTGATAAATCAAGCATAAGACCTAGGGAGTCTTGCGATATGGAGTATACTCGTTGTGCATTGGGGCAGCATGTCGGATTAAAGTGTTTAATCCAGTAATATTCAGCAGAACCATGAGAATGTGTGCGTGTCTATATTTAAGTGTTAAATATAATAATTAATTAATAATAATTATTTACTAATTATATAAAGACACGTGACGCATTATAAACCCTCAATTAAGTTTACCAAAGTGTAGAATTTGATAAAACCCACTAAAGAGTATACTTGAAAACTATTTACGAGGGACAAATAATCATTTCATACTTTGATTATTTAATAATTAAATAATTAAAATATCTCTCTTATTATATTATATAATATATTATTTTATTATATCATATATTATTATATTATATATAATAATATTATATTTTGGGTGCCAAATAGTTGGCACCCATTATAACTTATTTTATTATTATTATATATATATTATATTTTATAATATATTATATTATTATTTTATTTTATATATATATATATATATATAAAAAGAGAAGAGAGAAAGCAATTGAAATAAAAGTGTGTCTTGGCCAAATTTGGTCGGGAGAAATAAAGAAGAAATTGAGAAAAATGAAGAAGAGATGAAGAATAAGAAAGAAAAGAAGAAAATAAAAGAGAAAATAAAATTGTTTCATTTTATCAATTCTTTTAATTTGAGCAATTACGAAGTGTTTCAAATTCTTCATTTTTTATCTTTTTGAAGAAAATGATAAAAACACACACTGATCATTTTGGGGTTTAAAAGTTAAACCCAGTGTTGTATATAAGGCTTCTATTCTAACTCACCAAGTTCACCGTGTTGATGATTAGAATTGCCCTCGAGTTGGTCTCCATGAGGACTCCAAAAAATTATGTGTCTAATATTACACGTTGAGGTGAGTTCTCTACCTTATAAATATATTAAGGTGATTAATATATTTATTTATTGTGTTTATTGCAAGTTTCACGCTTCCGTCAGACTTAAATATGTATTTGATATGTATTTAGGTAATTGACACAATTGCACATACATACACCTACGTGTATTAGATCCCCTCCAATAGATTTTTCTTCTGCACCGTCCGTCCATCATGGATAAGTTTCACTCCTTTGTAGTCCCATGTGAAAATCCCTAAAGGTCCCTGTTTCTGCTCCGTGTCTTCCATACCCCCTCCGTATACCTTCAAACAGCTATCGGGAGAACAGCTATCGGGAGACACTAGATGCAGCTGCTGTCTCGAAGGTATCCCCACCTTATGCGAGACGTTGCCAACCCTCTTGGCAACAGAAAATGGCCCATCGTTTCTGCGATCAAGGACCTTGTGAAGTGGTTGTGTTGTCTTGCGTTGTAGTGGAAGTATCATCTCCATCACCAAGTACCCCGCACAATGCTTGACACAACGCTGCTTGTCTCTAACCTACTTCTTGTGCTAAAAGCACACATCATGTGATGCCTCGAGTTGCTAAGCGACACTCACACTCTACCCCCGCAACTTATCTAATCTCGGTTGAGGCATCTGCCCTGTAGTTGGAAGTGTAAACCTCAACTCTAACTGTTTTCCATGCTCGATATCACCTTGATGTGGTTGCACCTGTGGTATGACAGTAGGCCCCAAGCACTTTCATAACCCCCGTTGGTAGCTTACCCTCGCCCCTTGTCGCCTTATCATCCATCTCATTTACTATGGCTAGATGTGATTTTCCTTTGCGCCCAGCAACTCCCGTTAGTTGAATGGCAAAAAGGATTTTAGTGTTGGCTTTCGGCTGAGATTGTCCACCCTTGGGCTTGTCTACCATCGGTATCATGTAAGGCCCTCTTTCCATGATGCATACGTAATCGTGTCGAGAAAGCGGCACCACATCGTACTGCCTTAACAACTTCATACCTAACACCACATCAAAATCATCAAGAGGTACTACAGAGAATTTTACCTTGCTGCGCCATTTCTCTATGTGGATATCGACCCCTTGAACTACCTCATCCAGTGGCTTGCCCGCAACGTTCACTGATTTAAGGAATCCCTCATCTTTCTCCACGTAAAACCCCAAGTGCCTTGCTTCTGCACACTTAATGAAGTTGTGCGCCGCACCCGTATCTATCAGCACTTTAGTCTTTATACAGTTAATGTAGGCTTCAACATACATGAGCGCCTTTCCCGTTGGCGTTGGCACTTCGCTTGACTTTCATTGTGTTGAGCAGCTGTAAACACTGTATTTATCCCTGCTCATAAGCCTCGTGTGCTGTAACTATTATGTTAATAGCCTTCTTCTTTGGATAGTCTTTGACCCAGTGATCCCCATCACAAAGGAAGCAGCTTTTCTTCGATCCATTATCTCTATAGCTGTTGCGCTTCTGTTTTCCTATTTGGGCGGCTTACTTTTCTCCTCCTCATCATCCGGAGTCTGAAACTCCTTGGTGCCCCCACCTTTGCTGTGATTGGGTTTCGAATGTTTGAACTTTCCCGAGTCACCCTTGCGGTAATCCATGAGTGTGTCTACCAATGTTAGAGCGTTGGATATTCTGGTGACCTCGCGCTGCTTCAATTCATTGGACGCCCATATTTGTAACTCGTCTAAGAAATTGAATAGCAAGTCCACCTCGCTCATGTTGAGGATTTAGAGCATTAACAGAGAGTACTCCTCCACGTACTCACTAATGGACTTGGTTTACTTCATTCCTTTAACCGCTTTTGAGCATCGTGCGGCACATTCTCCAGATAGAACTGATGCTTCAGCTCCCATTGCAATTCTACGCATGTGTTGATTGTCAAGGTAACCTTGCGTATTTCTTCACTTTTTCTGCACCACCATAGAATTGCATAATCAGAAAGATATAAGGTCGCGGTATTTACCTTGTCTTCATCCCACATGCCCATAGCGTTGAAGTATCTTTTCATCTGCCAAAAATAGTTGTCGAGCTCCTTGGCGTTCCGCTTACTGCTGAACTCCTTCAGTTTAGGAGCCTCGACTCTTAGCGCCCCTTGATCAACAATAGACCCATTCGCCACTACTCGCTTGGATAACACCACGTCCTTCTTGACAGCATCAAACCCTCTACGCAGCTCCTCTACTTGGGCTTGAACTTTGTTAATGATGGTGCATACCTTCTATTAAAAAGTCTTAACCCAGTCACGTTGCTGATCAGCGTAACTCTCAATGGATGTGTCGATGAGGGAGCGCAGCTCGTCCCCTTGAATGTCGAGTCCCACCTCGAGCTTCTCTACTTGCTGCTCCAACTCTCCAAGATGATCCATCATCTTTCCCATACCGAGTGTTTTCACCATGTTCCCCAACTCATGGCTTGGATTGACAGACTTATCGCGAGGTACACTTCCGTGCCTCTTAGCTTTGGGGTCCCGACCCCTCTCTTCAGGCAAATTCAACAGCGTTGCATCTTTTCCCATCTTTCTTGAACCCGCTTTGATACCAAATGTCATAAGCCTTTCGAGAATCATACAGCCTTAGATGCGTTGCGTGCTAAGTAGCCGAGAAAACCACACAAAGAAGAGAAGAAACATGCACACCAACTATTTGACAAAATGTTCTCTATATTACAGAATAGAAACACAAGCTATAAGGTGATTTATACAAGTGAGGGTCTCCCATTTATATACTAGTAGCCCTATACAATCAACAGCTGAGATCTAAATGATCTAACGGTGTATATACAAGATGGAATAATATGCCATATAATATTTTTAGATGTCATCACATATTCTATAGAATATTCCTTTCCTAATTGGGGTTAACAACCTTAATAAGTTACAGGCTTAGCCCGGTTCTTCACCCATATCAGCAGGTCTTCTAGAAACGCTAACTCGTGAACCATTCCAGCAGCCCATAAGACCTCTAGGAAACTTTGTCGCGCACCAAATGTTCACAAAAATACCTAAAAATACTTAGAGCGTGATACTATGTACATATTAAAGTAGAATATTTTTTCTTGTAATACTTAACACTTCATTCTGTATGAATAGATATTTGGACTAAGTTATAGTTGGACTTAATTTAAACAGGTTCCAGTAGATTTTTCTACTTTATAATATGTAAGACTTTTAGAGAAAAAAAAAGTTTTGTCTAAGATCTCAAATTAGTAATTTTTTAATATTAAATTTAGAATAATTAAAATAAAATAGTTTAAAGAATTTTAAATGACTCAAACGGTATAAATGATAATGTAATTCCATCTTTAAAGAAATTAATCAAATTAAGATATAGTTTTATGTTTTGAAAAAATGTAAATTTTAGAAAAAAAGACTAAAACAATATTATCTTGTGTAAAACTTCAGGGGATATAAAAAAGTTCAAAATAAAAAAAAAGAGTAGAAATTTTGATATTATATAAATTACGGGGAAAAAATGATAAAAGAATTCTTAGTCAACCTTTTTTATGAAGAAACCTAGATTCACTAAATAAAGAATAAGATTGAATACAAGCTAAATAGTGCTATTGCAATCCTCTTATAGATTAAACTTCGAACACTATATAAGCATATAAATATTCATTATGAAAAATCAAGTGACAATACATTAAAAGAACTCTAGAAACACTCTTGAGATCTTTGAGCAATCTTTGAGAGTACCTAAGCACAAAAGGCAATAACATCTTGCTTGCTTACTAAAACACTTCCACACACAGCACCCGAATCTTGTCTGATTACTGACTTGAGCCTCAGAGTATTTTTTCTTGCAGGTGGACAATATTATTCTGAAACGCTTCCAAAAGCGTTATAGAGGAAAGAGACAGAATTTTTCATAATTCCTTCAAAGACTCAATGGTGCATAAGTAATTTCTTAAAGTTCCTGAATCTGGGAAGTTCAAGTGGTAAATCTAGCCAATCACCTTAATCAAGAACTATTTAAGTAAGAACTTCTTTATGAAAGATTTAAGAGATTTTTTTTATACTGAGTATAAATCTTTATAGAGATAAAGTTTAGAGGCTGATAGAATTCTCTCAATCCTTATACATAGAAAGTGTTTTTAAAATGTATAACTTCAGTAACTATAAGATAGTTAATGTACATTTTAAACATAGCATTCAGCTTACTAGGATGATGTATCCTCAGAAGAAAGATGAAAGGGTTAGATTGTCTAACATATTGTATGCATCAACATATTAATGTAGTTATAAGTGTTACGAGCTGGTATCAGTCTGATCCAAGTAACGACCATTGGATGGCCGTGAAACATATCCTGAAGTACCTTAAGGGTAAAAAGGATAGTTTCTGATTTATAGAAAGAGTGACTTACAAGTGAAAAAGATACACTGATTCAGATTTTCAGTTTAATTTGGATGATAGAAAGTCTATATCTAGTTATGTGTTTCTTCTTAATGGTGCCACTATCAGTTGAAAGAGTGTAAAGCAGGGTCCACAACTGATTTTACAACAGTGGCATAATACATCACGGCTTTGGAAGCTGCAAAGAAAGCATTGTGAATTTGTAAGTTTGTCACAAAGCTCAGAATAGTCCCAAGTACAGTAAATCTCATCCACTAATTGTGACAACAACGGAGCAATTGCTTAGGCCAAAAATCCAATAACACACTAGAAGTCTAAGCACGTGAAGAAGAAATTCCACATTATTAGAGAAATTTTAGCCACAAGAGATGTAATAGTATATAGAGTAGTTTCTATGGATAATGTAGTGAACCTACTAACTATGGCTTAACTCCGAGAGTATTTGATAAACACTTGGAGTCGATGGGTATCAGATATCATCGTGAATGGCACTAGAGCAAGTATGAGTTATTAAAGATGGTGCTTAGGTATAATTTCAATTTTGTATGAATATTTATTATTTAATATTTGTACGATAAAAAATTTAATAAATCATTAATATTTTATTATATAGTACTAAGCTTGTTACTTTTCAAACATTGTAGATGTAAAAGAGTTTATATCTAATCTAAAGGAGTTTAAGTCAACGCTAAGAGTTACCATTCTATAAGTTAGAACCTTATCTGAATTAGAACAAAGATTTGAGAATATTATAATAACAATATAGTTGCAATGAGTTACAAATTGTGCTAAAAAATATCATTGTGCAGTAATATTCTCAAAATTTTTGTTCTTGATTTATGGTTGCCGAAATGGGTCGATTAGATGATGCTTATTAAATCCCACAAAGCCGTCAATGAAAGGTCTTCTCGAGTTAAGTAGTATTTGTGGTGCTTTGATCTCAGCGCTATAATGGGCATGTGATTGATCTACCATACTTTGTTTCATACATGTTAGAAACCTTTTATGGTCTGACCTCTGAGTGTTATTAAGTATGGTCCGATGCTCATGGTATCTAGTGTGTGTAAATATATGATCCATCAGCTCATATGAGTAAGTTGTATATCTGATACTCTGATGTTTTATTTCAAAAAATTTTGTGGCCACGAGTATAAACCTTGAAAAAGAGTTTTTCATAAGGTTAAATAATATTACAAAGATATTTGTAGATATTATTTATGGAAATACAAATCTAGAGATAAGTTCATTATCGAGCAAATAGAGATTTGACAGTAAAAATCTATGTCGTTGCTATTTCGAAATATAAGTGACGAAGGGACTATACGTAGATGTTATAACCTCAACTTATATGATTCAACGTGCCGCTTTGTAATATCTGTAACGTGTGTGTGGGACATTATTCACGAACTTGTGGAAGAATTCTATAAGACAAACTGGGTGTAAACCTAGAGAGTCTCACAATATGAAATGTACTTGTTAAGCACTGGAGTAGCAAACTGAGTCGAAGAGTTCGATCCAAAAAACTTAAAGGATAAGTAAGATTTGATGTTGAGACCTCTCGGCATGGACACATGTCAAATTCTAATTGTTAAAATTTGATACTTCACTAAGCATTAAAGGATAAGTTTTGTATAGTACTTGAACAAGTGTGAGACATTTGTCATGTACATAATTATTTTAATAAAACTTAATGATTAATCTTTGGATGACACTTAGACAAGTGTTGGACACTTATCAATCACTTGATTATTTTAATCATGCTTAATGGTTAAGCATTGTTTAAGATGGTGACAAATATATTTTAATATCTAAAATAATCAAAAGTTTAAAAGATATTTTGTTAATAACTTAGAAAGATGCATTTGGCCATATAAAAAAAGAATAAAACTAAAATAGTTTTTGTCTTTTATCTTTTATATAAAAAGGGGTTAGAACACATGTGTCAAAGGTAAGACAAAAAGGGTTTCTACCTTCATATTTTATAAAGGACGCATTTAGCCTTTTTTAAAAATAAAAAAAACAAGTGTTGCTATTTTTTTCTAAATCCTGTTTTTACCAAAGTAAGAGTTGCTTGAACAATCATGGTGGAATTAAAAGGCTACCATTCTAGCTTCCTAATCTCACCTGTGTCGAGGATTAGATTTGTTCAAGAAAATACTTCAAAGTGAGACTTTGAGATTTATTCGTCCAATACCATCACTAGCGGTTCATCAAATGATTTTTTGTTATTGATGAAATTGCTTGTGTTTATGTAGTTTTGAAATGCATATTATGTTAGTGCTGCATAATGAGTAACATATACTTGAATTTCACTACCCACACACACTCGCACACCCGATTTATATTAAAACCTCAATAGTCTTCACCTTAGTTACTGCAATACCCTCTATATAGCGGTGAACCATAACCAAAGGTTAGCAGTAATTGAGGTTGTAGTGACAAAGCTGAAGGAGAACAAGAAAAAAATAAAGGGATTTTAGCGAGAGCTCTGTAGTTGTTCATATGGGTGAGCATCGATTCAGTTGAACCGAAAACCGAGCTGAACCAAATCAAAAAATTTCAATTTGGTTCGATTTGATTTAGAGTTGCTGCTCAGCTAGAGTGATGGATGCCGAAGCTAAAGCAGTTGTTAAAGTTAGGGAAGCTAAGGTAAAGGCAGCTATAGTAGAAAGCAGGGTTTCTGCCATTGAGAGTGCGGTAGAAGTAAGTTCTCTTACTTTTTTCTCTTTTTTATTTGATGTTCTCCTTAGCTTTTGGGGAAGTTATCTTGACTTTAATTTGCTTTTTTCAAGCAGTGTATGACTTATCTCTCTACCAAAATATTATCCTCAAGGACCTTTATGAAGGTGTGAAGGCCTAAGACCTTGGGAGAAAGTTAGTTAAAGACAAAAGACAAACCTATTAAAAAAAGATGAGGTAAGGCTTTAAAAGGAAAGGTAGAAGAGATGGCCATAAAAGCGACCACAACTAAGAGTCGAGTTTCTGAGTTTGAATACTAAAAAAAGGTTAGTTATGATGACGTAGTTGGCAAGCTAGCATCAATCGAGAGTAAAATATCAAAGTTGACAAGGTATACTCGCCTAGAAAAATGAGTGAAAGCTATAAAGACACTAATTGAGTCTTTGAAGCAAGAATTTGGTCAGATGTGAGATAAGGCTTAAAGAGCTGAGGAATGAGCCAACGATGTTAATTTGGCCAAGGAGCAGGCGTTCACTTTGGAGGGTCATTAATAAGTTCAATAGGAGTGTTAAGTTGATGAGTGAGTGTTATCCTGACATCGACCTTAAATGGCTTGACAATGCTCTCAATGCATCAAGCAAGGAGGATTATAATAAGGACACTCTTGTTGAAATACCTTCGACTACACCTTTGACTACTCCTGCTACTGCAACTGCCCTGCCCCAAGCTGGTAACCAAACCACCTTTTCGACTCCTAATGTTTGAGATTTTAAATATTTTGATTGTTTTTATTCTTAATTTCCTATTATTATTCCGATGAGAATAGTGCGACATTGTAAATATCTCTTGTAAATATTCAATCCATCAATAAGAATTTCTTTTCTCTAATTGTAATTTCTTGATTTGTGTTGAATGGTCATTCTTGGTCTTTTAGACCTTACAATATTGTAAATTACTTTTAGGTGTAAAAAGCCTCTCTTCAGTCTCTTTATACTGTAGACTTAACCACCTCTTGTGAACTAATTTACACGTGCATTTTTTGCTTTAGATAACAAGCCCTTCATTAGAACTTGGTCTTTTTATCCCGAGACCATGTATTTGTCCCCATAATTTACTTTTAGGCTTCACATAAATTTTATTCACCTAAAATACATGTTTTCGAGGCGGTTTTCAAGGATACATCTCTCCGAATTCATTTTCAGGCTCCACATAATGATCTACCCAAAATATATTTTTTTAGAAGTTTATCAAGGATACCTCCTTATGAGCTCGCTTTTGGGCTTTATATAAATGTGCTTCACCCAAAACACGTATTTTTGAGGAGGTTTTTTAAGGATACATCCCCGCGAGTTCAGTTTTGGACTTCACATGAATATCCTTCACACAAAACACATTTTTCTGAAGAGTTTATCAAGAATATCTCTTTATGAACTTACTTTTGGGCTCCACATGAATGTCTTTCACCAAAAACATGTATTTTTTATGAGGTATTTAGGGATACATCCCCATGAATTCGCTTTTTGACTTTACATGAATATCTGTCTAAAACAAGTGTTTTTTAGGATTTCATCAAAAATACCTCCTTATGAGTTTTTAGTTCTAAACTCATATACCCGTATAATCATTCTAAAATAAAGACCTTTATTGTTCACTCTTAACTTTTACAAGTTTGAGGAGAACAATAAAAGTAACTATGAGTAACATTTCTTCAAAAGTAGCATTCAAGAGTTTCTAACGATCGTCTCATCTACATGCCCGAGCACATAAGTGACAAGGTAGATTCTTTTGAGCACTTCATAATGGCTTTCCCATTTTAGGTCAAGAATTCTTTTGATTAGGTCTTTGGTGTTTAGTAGCACTTTTTTAGAATCAAGTCTCATTTAGCAAATTCTCGAGCTCGGACTCTTTTGCTGTAATATTATGAAACATTTTCTTAATAAGCACTTTTCCCTGTGGGTAGGCATTCTCACTTCAGTTGGGATTACTGCTTTATAATCGAAGGTTATAGAGAACAGAGTCTAACTGGTGGTTGTCTTGTAATAGCCTTAGTGCCTATAAGATCTTAGGTAATTCGTCGATCCAAGCCCTTTTCTTCTCAGTTAGCTTCTACTTCAACAGATTTTAATGAGCTTGTTAGAGGACTCCATATTTCGTTGGTCTTTAGGTGAGCCAGGGAAGCAAATAAGAGTTGTATACTAAGCTGTTTACAAAAGTCTTTGAATCTTTCATTTTCGGGATATTTTCTGTGATCTATAATGATAGTGTGTAGTTCCAAGCCTGCAAACTATTTTTTTCACACAAAATCTCTTGCCTTCTTTTTGTAATGCTTGCCAAGGGCTCAACCTCTACCCATATAGTGAAGTAGTCGATAATGATGACAACATATTTGGTTGTGCATCTCCCTCGAGATAAGGGGCTGATTAGATTGAGCCCCTAATGAGTAAAGGGTTAAAGGCTAGTCATTGTCTTCAAGTTTTTTGATGGAGCATGGATGATATTGGCATATCTCTAGCATGCATCATATTTTTAACCAATTCTTTTTCATATAGAAGTGTTGTAGGCTAATAGTCACCCATTCTAGAGGTCTTGTGAACTAGGGCTTCAACCTTGAAGTATTTCCACATATCCCTTCATAACTTTCTCAGAGTAGTTATTCAATCTTATCTTGGCCTTAGAAACCTCAAGTATGGGAGGGAATATCCTCATCTATAGAAGATGTTGTTGATGAGGGTATATCGAGCGACCCTATATCTTAGCTGACATGCTTCCAGTTTATCTTACAGTAACTTCCCTTCTATATATACTCCTGGATTAAATCCATCCAACTATAGCATTAACCAACTTGCTTGACCTCTTCGATCTCAGTTTCTTTAATGCTCAATTTAAGGATAAACTCAAAGAGAACAAATCATGGTATTTGAGCTTTTTTAGTTAAAGTTATTCATAGTAGTACATTTGCCTTACGATTCTTTGCCCTTGGTACCTGCTAGATCTTAACCTCTTCAAATTATCTCATCAACTCACTAACTTTATACAGATATGTGGCCATGTGATCTCTCTACACCCCAAAGTCTTTATTGACTTGGTTGAAAATAAGTGTGAATTATTCTTGATAAGAATTCTTTTGAAAATAAATGACTAGGCAACTCTTAGTTTGACTATGAGGGACTCATACTCTACTTTATTTTTCAAAGTAAAAAAGTTGAATCTAACTACATAATTAAGCTCATCTCCCTCTGGACTAATGAGAATGATGTCAATCATATAACCCTGAGAGTTAAAGGCTCCATCAATAAAGAACATATAAGTTGAAGAAGGGGGCTGCTCGTTAGCATACGCATCTAAAGCCTCTATGAATAGAGTTTTTGGTATATTTACATCATCATGGGTACATTTCGCAACAAAATTTGTGAAGGCATGTTCATTGATGGTCACTCTTAACTTGAACTAGATGTTAAATTCATTAAGATCGACCGCCCATTTAACCAACTGTCCAAATAGGTTGGGCTTGTAAAAAATCTGTCTTAAGAGCTAGTTGGTGAAGATGATTGTCGTAGTTTTTACCCTGTCATAATTAGCACTATTTTCAGCTTCTCATTTGAGGGTTAGTGAGGTTCGAAATCTATAAGGGCCTTGCTGGCAAAGTATATAGGTCTCTGAGCTCCCTCATCATCTTTGACCAATATTGTGCTTATTACATGTATTGAGACCTCTAGGTATATAATCAAATAGTCCCCAGTCTTCGGTGCTGCAAGATGGAGTGACTAAACTAGATACACTTTTTAAGATTTTGAAAAGCTTCATCATATTGGAGAGTCCCCATTGTCTTCTCTTTGCTCTTAATAGCCTAAAAAAATTCAATGCACTTATTAGTGGCTTTAGAAGCAAATCCATTAAGAGTAGTAACTTTGCTTGTTATGTTGGCAGTCCTTAAAGACTTTATTTCGAGGATTGCTTGGAATTTATCTAGATTAGCCTCAATTTCTCTTTGGCTTACCATGAATCTTAAGCATTTTTTTGATTCAACCTCAAAGGTGTATTACTCAGGATTCGGCTTCATATTATGCCTTCTTAAATCTCAAATGTCTTCTTAGTTCATTCACATTTATTTGTGTTTTTGATCTTAAATATGTGCATGAGGAAAAATATGACATATAGGATAAAATATGAGGTAATTTAGGTGAGGAACGAGCGAGATAAGCTCAAAAGACGAAAATGGCACAGCATGGCACCCAGTGCCGTAGTGCCCGTGTGATGTTTAAATACTTCTCTCAACTCTCCTATTTAGGGTGGATTCGAAGCTCCTCGCACTTAGGGTTTCTCATATCAACAAAAACACTCTTTTGAGGCAAAAAATATAGAGACTTGACAAGAAGAAAAACGCAAACAATAAATACACATTCAATTCAAGAAATTAAAGTAAATTTATTAAAGATTGAAGAACCAATTCTTGGGCATTCAAGTCAAGAGGAAGAAAAACAACTCAGGATGTCACTTCTGTTATTTTCTTCCTTAACCTTAAGAGATGATCTTGTTCATGATATTTTCGTATTTTTGCTTTAATACTCTTGTTGTAAGCATGAGTTAAATATTTTTGATCTAGAGTTAGATGTTATTGAACCTAGTATGTAATTGAATATTTTAAACTCTAGTTGTGAACTTATATCCCACCATTGAGTCAATCCATTTGTGCTTAATGCTTTCATTATGTCTGATCACTATTTTGATTGTTTAGGAACCATGATAACTTTGACAAAATGATTTATGTGTTTAGCCTAGGGTACGTTGATACATGATCATAGGTAACATCTATGAGTTCTATCTAGGATAGACATATACCTAGATGGCATGTATGGTTTGATTTAAACTTATTTTTAATGAGTTGCATCTTTTGCGGATTACTATAGACATATAGGTAATTGTTAGGGTGTAATATTATCATTCGACTTTCGACAAAAGCTTATGATGAAATCAGTGTCTAGCCAATCAATTGGTAGTAAAGGAATAACTAAAGGGTTAAAGAATTCAATGAAATACTAGGGGATACGTCGAAACCTTAGATTACTTATCAAACTAGTGAATTTTATATTTGAGTGCTTGTGATATTTAATTAGGTTTAATTTGACAGTGGTAGTATAATTAGTAAACTTCATCTCAAAAAGCTTTTTTAGATAAAGGTAAAATAAAGTAATTTTAGTAATTGATTTAAGAAATAGAAACAATAATCTCTGTGAGATCGATAATCTGAACTTTGTCTTATATTACTTGATATGAAAGAGTGCATTTACGCTAGGATATTAAATCACACATCAATGCAGAACCCTAAAGATTCAAAAATCTCATATACACCTTGTCAAGTAAGGATTCCGTTAACTTTAACCCCTGTTAGGTCAACAGATGATCAATAATTGGTCAATGAATGATTAACACCGATCAACATTCAGTTAACGACTAGTCAATAACCAATCAAAAATTGGTCAAAGGAACTAGTCAATGATAATCAAAGGTTGGTCAATATCAGTCAACATTGATCAACGACTAGTCAACATCAATTGGCCTTTTTTCAGTCATAATAAGGGTATAATCATAATATCACTAAATTTAATAGCTTTTTTATTAACTTTAGTATAATATGTTACCTGATAGGGTGTAAATGAGACTTTAAAATTTTATAGGTCTGCATGTCTCTTTCATAAAATTTTAATGGTATAAATGTCTTTTTTTCTTTCTTTTTCTTCTTGGAATAGCAATTGGGCTTCGTAAAGACTAGATAGACTGGTTCACCCCCAAGGATGCTAAGCTTGACAGAAATCTTGGAAACAAAAATAAGTTAAGTCACACTGAATGTTTTTCTAGCAATGGTAATCTGATGCTTAAGTCAACAAGCCAAAAAAACAGGATTGAAAGGCTAAAGAAAGGGGCTATGAAAGAAAAAAGCTTATGTAAAGTTGAAGGAATCTCTCTTAACTCGGCAATTTGGATATTATTTATATAGTTGTGATATGAGTTCTCTTTATAGATATAAAATTTCATCAAAATTAGAATGCATCAATACTTTCTCTTCTTTGACTCTTTCATTAGAGTTTTACAATGATAGACTTTTCTTATACAAATAGGACTCATATCAAAATTATAAGTTATATTTATTAAAAAAAATCTCAAATCTTATAATTTTTTATAATAAATACGTTTTAAATTATTAGTGTGAGATTAAAATAGTCAAATATATTTGAGAAGGACATCAATGCTAAGCACCCAACTCTGAGCACTCCTTTTAAAAAAATTATGAATTTACAAGGGAGGTTAAAAACTTTTCTTATTAAACTTTATTAAAGATGATGGGCCTCAACCGAGTTTTTATTTAAATATCTCGAAAGTTTTAGTTTTCACTGTTGAATTTTTTTTAATTTTCTTTAATATTTACCACAAATTTATTCTTGATCTCTCTCCATCGAAACAGCCGTGCACTCTCCAGTCTAATCCACAAAATATAGAAATTTGAAAGTACATAAAAATTTTATATGGTAATAACATTCTGGTCCCTAAATCGATAACATTTTGTAAATAAAACATCGTTGGTCTATTTGTCTCAAATAAGTTCATAATACCTTTCAAAATTACTAAGATATCCTTTAATGTTAAATTACACACCCCCTGCGTTTGATGTTCTATTATAAGACTATTATGGTTATTTGTGTTGGGATCGGGTCCTATCACTACGTCCTTACTTTAAAAAACATGAAATTGTATGGGCCCGAATGTCATTATCACAAATATACATATGCTGTTAGCTAATTTGACCGTCTCACAGCAAACTAAATTATTACCTAAAAGAAAGATGAATCTGAATCGCTCACAGCTAGCCTCAACTCGAATCCAACGTCTCTGATTCATTTCCACCCTTAGTAAAGCAACTTATCACCGTCAGATCCTCGTAAAGAGCACCGATCAAGTTTGACCTCATGTGGTCGACGTGGAACTATACGTGACACTTTACGTATGGTACAGTAAAACTCCCCGCCATAACGAACACAGGACAAAATGCTTAAATCACAATAGCTGACGTGACGTCACTAAACTTTAAAAACGGTCCCAGAATCTCCGTTGGTCGACATGGCATATCCCCACTGGCCCACAGCACCAATAATTTCCTCTAGATGTCCACCACGTGGCACTAAGATTCCCACTACTTTGACAGTGACGTGGATAATAGAACCAATTATCTACTAACACATGTAAACCTAATTTTGCTTAACAAGGTTGATAGAATTGAATACTGTTCGCCGACCACCCGTGGGTAGTATCAAAATTTGGGTTTCTCCTCGTATACGAGTAAAGTAGATTTTTTAATTTTAATAAAATAAATTTAACCTTTCTTAAATTTATATTTATAAGTTACGCTTTAATAGGTATCATTATTGTTATGTTGTATATTTCAATAGACTTTAATTATAAATATTAATAAATTATTTTAATATTAAAAAATGACTATTATTGGTGTTAATTAAGTCTATTTACCATTATATATTTTTTTTTAAAGATCTAAACTCTTTTATTATTAAATTTTTTTTTTTTTAATTTTTTATATGAATTGATAATTTTATTCTTAATAATAAATGATTTAACAATTTTTTCCTCAAAAAATTGAGAGCGAAAGAAATTTCCATTCATTAAAAAATTATATTATTTTTTAATGAATGGGGATTTCTTTCGCTCTCAATTTTTTGAGGAAAAAATTGTTAAATCATTTATTATTAAGAATATTATTTTTTAATTTTTTTATATGAATTATCAATTTTATCCTTAATAATAAACAACTTGATAATTTTACCCTTAAAAATTTGAGCAAAAGAAATTCTCCTATTATCTTTTACTTTTTACATAAATTAATAATTTTATCCTTGTTATCTTTTACTTTTTACATTAATTGATAATTTTATCGTTACTAATAAATTATTTAACAATTTGTTTAAAGAGATTTGAACTCTTGACCCAAAGATAAAATTATTCATTTTTATTATTTAGTCAAACTTAAATTTATTTAATATTTTATGAAGATTAATATATATATATATATATACTGTAATAAATTAGATAAATTATTAGTTATAAATTAAAAAAATATTAATACTCAAAATGATCAATAATAATAAATTTAAAAATATTTTAAATAATAGTTGATTCAATTAAGATTACAAAAAATGGTTTTTTTTTTAACTTATTGTAAACATCTTCTAATTTTCTATTTATTCTTAAATTAATTAAAAAGAAATAAAAATGTATTGATAATTATATTTTTGCCAACAAAAGTCTAAAATTATTTTTCATATGTAGCCATTAATTATCATTTAACTTTTTTTTCTAATATAACAAAAAAAAATTTATTAACATTTATAATAAATAAAGCTCATCTGAGAACATATAAGAATTTGACATTATTAGTAGTAGTTTATTTTAATTTAAACATTTGTAAAAATTAATTTTTTATGAATTGAATATAACTCTGAATATTTATCGTTACAAATTAATTTTTTTTGTGAATTCTTATAAATTATAATTTAAATTTAGAATTCTTCATGAAAATTTATTTTATTATTTAATATTATATAATAAAATTTCACTTTTGTCTTGAAAATAACTTTATTTGTAGTACTCCTAAAAAAATATATTTAATATTTTTTATTTATTTTAGATTAATTTTTAAAAAATATAAAATAATTTAGTTTTATAATAAGTTTTTAAAATTTATCTCTTAATTCTTGTGTTGTACATACTTAATTAAATTTATTATTTATTAAAATATCTTGCACTTATTATTTTTTATAATTTTTTAATACTAAAAGTTATTTAATTTATAATTAACAATTCATCTAATTTATTTATAGAATATATATATTAATCTTTATAAAATATTAAATAAACTTACATTTGGCCAAGTGGTGAAGATGAATGATTTTACTTTCGAGAGCAAGAGTTTAAATTTCTTCATTTTTTTTCTTTTGCTCTTAATTTTTTCAGGGCAAAATTGTCAAAAGTTTAAATTCTTTCAAACTTTTTTTTCTTTTATTCTCAATTCTTTAAAGGCAAAACTATCAAGTCATATATTATTAAAGATAAAACTTTTAAATCATATAAAAGGTTAAAAGAAAACTATCAAAGGTTTAAATCATTTCAAACATCTTTTTCTCTTTTACTCTCAATTATTTAGGGACAAAACTATAAAGTCATGTATTATTAAGGTTACAATTTTCAAATTATATAAAAATTAAAATATAATAGAATATTTATAACAATATGAAGTTTTTGGTCTTTTTACTTTTAATTATTTAGAGGTAAAATTATTAAATCATGTATTATCAAAGATAAAATTATTAAAAATCGTATAAAAAATTAAAAAATAATGAAATATTCTTAACAGTATGAAAGTTTTAGTTATTTTTAAAACTACAAGAGCTAATTTTTATTCCTTTTGATCAAATTTTTAAGTCAAAATTATCAAACTATGTTATATTAAAAATAAAATTGTTAAATTATATAAAAATTTAAAATATAATATAATATTTCTAACAATAAGAAATTTGAGTTATTTTTACACTCAATCCTGCACAAATAAAATTATCTAAGTTATATATTATTAAAAATAAAATTATTAAAATATATATAAAAAAAATTTACAATAAAAAAGTTTGATCTTTTTTAAAATCGCAGGTAAAGGGACATCTGCCGATACCACAGGGTAATGCTCGTTTTCCCAAAAGTAAAAAATTGAATACTGTTCAGAGTTCAGCTGCCAAACAGTAATAGAAGGGCATCAGCTGACACGTGCGAAACACGTGAGGTTTAAATTTCACAGCCGCCTTGAGGTCGGCAGTGCTAGCCTACATGACGTCTCATATCATAAATGCTATGCCAAACCGCAATATCATCCACGTGTCAACCGCCAATTTCCTATTACACCCTCACCACTCCCGCGCATTTTAGCACGAAGCCGTTAAAAACCGAAATACACAACAAAGACCACATACATGATACAACTCCCATTCACCGGCAATTGCCAGTCACCCTCGAGTATAACCAACACTCCCCGTCCTCGCAACCGGCTATACTCAGTCGCCTCTAAGAAAAATCAAAGCAACTTCTTATCTATTTCCTAGTATAAATTGGTTGCCAGGCCAAATCCGGATTCTTCATCCGCCTCCTCATAGCCTTTAAAGCTTTTGCGCTCTAATTTACTGTTTATTTGCGGCAGTACCCCTCGATTTATATGATAGCGTCCAGTGACAGGAAACCTGAGAGCCTCAGCTCCTCTCCCGCTCTCGGTTTCGCCCACCTCTGGTTCTTACGTTAGCGGCGCTTGAGGTAACCAATCAAGCCAAAGTCAATTAAAAAAGGAAACAAATTCTCTTCCTCTTTTGCTCTATCGAAAAGATTATTTACCTCCTTTAAAAAAATATATCAGTTACATATTTGATGCCAAACACTAAGGGTAACCGGAGAGGGCAGGAGACGAACCGGAGAGCGAAGTTATCGGAGAAATCGTCATCGTTTCACGGAAGACTCCCCGCGATTATGTCATCGGAGAAACAGCTGAGAAGGCCGAAGACGTTGCCAGATTTGCGTCCAGACCGGAACCTCGCCGGAGTGTCAGCGGAGGCGACGCCGAAGAAACTGACGAAGTTGTTGCTGAACGTCACGATTCAGGGAACCCTAGGCGCCGTGCAGGTGATAGTGTCTCCAGAAAACACCGTTGAAGATCTTGTGGCCGTCGCCGTTAGACAGTACGTGAAAGAATGTCGCCGACCTATCTTACCGACCACCGTGCCCTCCGGGTTCGACCTCCATTACTCTCAATTTAGCCTAGAAAGTAAGAATCACGACTCTCAATTTTCACACCTTAAGCTTTGGCCGTTGATATGTTAAAATTAAAAATATCGGGACACGTGTACCGTTGTGACTTACTGATTTTATTTATTTTAATTTTAGGCTTGGAGAGAGATGAGAAGCTGATAGAGTTGGGATCAAGAAACTTCTTTCTATGTCCGAAGAAGGAGGTGACAGAACGTGGCAATGACCGGACGACGTCGTCTTCGTCTTTGTCGTGTTCGAATGAAGCAGAAAAGGCTAGTAAGATAGGGATTACTTGGCTGAAGTTGATGGATTTCTTGCTGTAACCACGACGCCGTCTTGGCCTTTACTGTTGTTCGTTTCTGGAATTTGTAAAACAGTTAAATTACAGTTGGATTAGTTTTATATATATATATATATATATATATATATATATATATTGGCAGATGATTAAGCATGCAAAAATTGCTGATGCTTGTAGGTTTTGATTTTAAGAAATATATTGAATGGAGATTGTTCATCTCCGTTCGTTAACATGATCCATGATCCTTGAGTGGATTAGAATTTTTAATAATATTATAATTTGTACGTAAATACATTTTCCAAGTTAATATTATAATGTTAATTCGCGAATTATGTTTATTAATTTTGTTGTTATAATCTTTAATACCCCAAAAAAAATAGAACTTTGCATAATTTTGTCACACTCTTTCACGTATTTTATTACAGTCACTTGTTATAAAAATAATAATTTTCTTTAAATATTGAATTAGTATTCATATTTAATAATGAGTGAGTTTAAAAGACAGTAATTACCGTTGTAAAGTGGAGGGAGGATGGGAAGTAATTGTTGATGTTAGGTAGAGGTGGAGGCAGTAGAGGGAAGGTGATTAAGAAAGTTCTGAGGGAATAATGAAATTGAGAATGATTGGCGAACAAGCGGATATGTGAAACACCAAACATGTTTTCATGTTTTGTTTGTTTCGCTTTGGCATTATCAAATTCAAATAATTCTACATTTCTACTGTTGTTAAACAGTAAAGCTTGTTGGGCTTTGACGTCAATAGTTATATATCAACTTATCCTAATTGTCTTTGTATTTTTCCTCTTCATAATTGATTTTGATTTTCGTTTCATTTCAAAACAGAGAAAGTGATTTGAAATTGAAAGTTTAGTGGCTGGAATTTTACAAAAAAAAAATTATTTTTTACTTTTTAAATTTGTAGGTGAACATTGTTCTCATAAAAAAATAATCAAACGTTAAAGTTAATAATTATTTGAGAAAGAAAATACTCAATATGTAAAGTGTTTCAAAGGCAAATAAAATGTTATATTTTATTCTTAGAACTCAATAGATTAACATTGAATAAAACTAAATAATCAACATTGAATAAATTAACTTTATTTATAGTGTAACTCCAAATTATACTTTAAATATGAACACACATAATGTGATTTTTTTAAATTCAATCAGAGGTTAAGTTCATTTACAACTCATCATTCAACAATCAAAGAAAAGGATTTTAAGTTGGATCTACTCATGTGAGAAATTTTTATCCATGCAAAATCATCTTTAATCCAATTTAAATTTGAATAAAATAATAATTTTAATCATTTCTCGCTTTATCATGCTTTACTCGACTCATTTTTAGGATTTATGAGTTAGCAGATAATATTACTTAGTTCAAATAGACAATAATTTGGGTTAAAATTCATTTGCATAAGCAATTTGGGCTTATTTCTTGAAGTGAGCTTCAATTAAAGTGCATAGTGGTATGAGTTGAATGAGCTTATTTAATAATGTGCCCAACAGATTTCTCCGTAATTCTTGAAGAAAAAATGTTGGCCTATTACCAAAACTTATAAGGCACATTGCTTCACTACCTTACTAGCATATGACATGTGTCTAATTTGAAATAAAAATATTTTTTCCCTACATGACATTATTTTTGACAAACAAGACTCTTCATTTTCAAGTGATATCACGATTTGACATAAGCATTTTCAAATCTCATCTATTTAAATTCTTAGCCGTTTCACTCTTCTCTTTACTTTCAAATTCAAGAGCAAAGATTCTCAAGAAATCCTCTCCTCTATTTGTTCTAAGTTTCTAATATTTATTTTTGTAAAAAATCATAATTTCTCAATCCTCCTCTTCTATAAACATAAACCCTCATTTTCTTATTGTAGAAAATTAATCTCAAAATCAAATTGCCAAGAATCTGAATTCGTTCCCCTTTGACGAACTTAATCTCTTTTTGAGTTCCTAAAAGTCTTAAGGATCAGAAATCTTCCCACTGGGAACTTCATGTTAATCTTTCATTTGTTCAACTTAGAGAACTTTTTCTTTTCTGAAAGCATTTTACTTGCTTTCGCTTTCCCAATCCTTCCTTAATCTATGAATTTCTTCATGACATTGGTATTTCACCTTTCTAGATTCACCCTAATCTGTTCCATTTACTACAACACATTGCCATTCTTAACTATATAATCCCTCTACCATATGACCTTACCTTTTTGATGTGTTTACCACTTATAATCTCTTACACTCTATGAAGAATTTTTATTTGGCTGCCAAAGGGGAAAGAAAAATAAGCTACAACTTCTAAGATAAAAAGGATAGCTTTGAGAAACATGTCTTAATAGTGAGCAATAATTGAAAGCGGCTAGAATATTCTTATAAAGTTGTCACTTCATATGGCAATTTTAACTAGAAAATGAGCTTAACCTTATTTTCTATTTCAAAATGTGAACGGTTCATTTATATATAGACAGTTCTTTTATTATATTCCCATAAATAGATGTCCCGAGCCCATCTGTTGATGGATAACATCCATTGGTCTAAAGTGCACCATTTGCCTTGCGCTCTGACTTATGAGGAGAGACTCTTGACTTTAACCACCCTGACATAAATTTTATCGATCGTGTCCCTTCATTTGATGGCGCACTAGACTCTTCTAGTCTCGATTTTGTTACTTCTAGAGATAGAAGTTGAAGATGGCAATTGTAAGGTTATCTATCGACCGTTTACTTGCATCGACTTATTTTTGATATATGTGACCACAAAGTTATTTCAAAAAATAATTTACTAACATTTTATATGTTTCCTTATTTGCTGAATGATGGTTTCCATTGTATATACAAATGTTGAAGCCGTTTGAGTCACTAGAAAGTGTGAGGTATTAGATTACTCTTTTACGGCCTCCACTACTGATTTTAACGTCCTCTTATCTTTTGGTGTAGGTATAGGACCTATCGATGAGGTTAGTTCCTCCCAAGAACTTATCCAATGTTGTTGGTCCCTTTGCGGATGTTCTTCTCAGACTAGGCCTTCCACAACATACAAACTGAAACCATTATAATTTGTTCCACTTGTTGAAGGGCAATTGATTGTTACTCCTCTTGAGATAGGGGCTTCTGCTCATTCTCAGATGGTTTCAAGGCCACTGGTGAGTGAGATAAAAAGCTATTTTCTTCTTTCCTATTGATGTTTGAATTTTTGCTTCCACGTTCTCTAACTCCTCTTTTGGTTTTATTTTTGGTAGGTTTTCAGGACTTCATGGAGGAATTCCAAACATTATTCTTGATTACTTCTTGCAGCACTCCAAAGAAAGCGCAAATCCCTAAGAAGAGGAAAACAAAAACTAAAGGCATACCTAGGGGTTCGAATCGGGGGCCTATCCTTTGAAGAAGTAAAAAACCATGGAGCCTAGTGGTAGTACTATTCTTAGGGCCATTCCAAAGCCTATTGGAGTAGAATGTACCATTCTTAAAGTTTTACGGGATATGACAAGCGTTCTAGAAGCAACAATGATGTCTCATACTATTGAAAAATTAGTTCCCGAGGTTCCAAAAGAGCTTGTGAAAGAACCTGATTTCGTTTCTAATTCTATTGTTGGGTCTTAAAGAGTTTAGGGGCTTCCTTGTCTATTGTAGATCCTCCAAAGGAGATTTTTATCCCTTTTTTTCTTGATTTTTACATTTTTTATTTGTATTTTCTTGATTTAGAATTAACTTCCTGATGTGGTATTTTTTCAGAGGACTCGATTAATATTGAAAGAGACTTTAAAGGGCATACTCTCCCCTTAAAGATAAGAGCAGAAAGTGGGAATATGACACATCCTCCTTAACGAGGGAAGGGTAAAGAGGGCTTGACTTTTCCTCATCCGTCAAGGATAGGAAGGGAAGGGGGAAGTGTTGTTGATGGATGACGTTCCCTCTAAGAGAGATGTCTATGGGAGTTAACTCTCAAGAGAATTCTCGCCTACTAAATGAATTTCGTCCCTAATTTTGGAAGAGGGTGTTATCAGAAAGTCCTCCCTCCTCCATGTTGACGAGGAAGTTGCGGTATAATTTTGTCTCGGTTATTCATAAAGGCCGACTTGGACTTGATGCTAAGAATAACTGCAGTGGATTGTAAGTAAAAAAAGTTTAGCTTCCTCACAGATAATAAGCATGAACTAATTCCAAGTTATAAATTATTTATAATTTAATTTTTTAAATTTTTTTTAAAAAATATTTATCAAATATTATTTTCATACAAAATTATAAATAACTTGTTATCAAGTTTTCAAAAGTAATTTCGAACGGACCTAAGTAATCAAATTACAAATATAATGCACTTAAAATAACCTTTTCCTTTTTCTTTTGTAAATAACACTTGAATTATATACATATATGTTTTTAAAAAAATGATGCTTTGCACCAGGGGCAATTTACGCTTTAGGAGAGGCAAATCGTAACATAAAATTTTAAGTATAATAAAATAAAAAATTAACATTTAAAAATATATTTTTATTCCTATTTTTAATAACAAAAAAAAATTATGTCGTTAGAAAATTTAGCATAATTCTGTATTAAAAAGCAACTGATATTCTTTCGTTTTTTAAAAATCATCTATAATCAATTTTATATTAAATTTTTCTGCAATTTCCCTTTCAATATATGTAATCAATGAGTTTGATAAAAAAAATTATTTTTTATTATGTTGCAAAGTCTTGTCTTGATAATATACATAACGAAAAATAAATGTTCAGTGGTTGTAGTAGTAGACACCGGAAGATCAAAATTCATAAAAAAATATATATAAATTTATAATAGTAAGATGTTAGAAAACTAACTAATATATAAATAAAAATATAAAAAATTCTAATTTACTTATTTTTTTTTTGGAGATTTTTTATCTTGACTTTTGAAATAAGAATAAGAGTTTGATGCAATTTGAAGAGAAGATAAAATTACTAATGTATGGTGTTACATAATTGTGAGTTTATTTATATACGTTAAATTGAAAAAAATTCTTTTTCATATAAAAAAAAAAATTAAGTATAAAATTATTTGTATTAAAAAAAGATATATTTCATGTAAGAAAAGAATTTGGTTTATATATATATTTTTTTATAAAAAAAATTTGAGGGGGGCCAATTGAATATATAATACAAATTTAAGAGAATTAAAAAAAAGAGAATAATTGTGTAATAATACACATTTAAAGGCTGATTGCAAGGGGGTCATCCTCCCGGGGCCTATAGCAAGTCTGCTATGCTTTGCGCTTTTGGAGGATTCGAAGTAAAAGTATGAAAGCATTTTTATTATATATATTAGTTTATTATTTAACTCAAAAAATTTAAATTGGTAGGTGAAGATTTAATATTAATATTAAAAATAAATCTCTAACAGTTCACCTAATGTGAAATGTGGATCTAAATAAGTCTGAACCAGATGAATTTATTGTTTTTAAAAAACTAAAAAAGCTAAAAAATTAAGAAATTAACTGAAAATAAAAATATAAGTGCTCGATCTAAGTAGATTTGAATCAGGTGAATTTTTCATCTCCAAAAAATCAAGAAAGTGAGGGGCTCAAACTCAAGACCTTGACTCTGATATTATATTAATTTACTATTCAACAAAAAAATTTAAATTAATAAATAAAATCTCAAATATTAATATTAAAAATAAATCTCTAACAATATAAATCAAAAGAATATAATCTTCTTTTAGATTTTAAATTTGATATGCAATTGCAGATTGCACTGTAGGCACAACAATATTGATTATTGAATATGTTGAACTTATTCTAACTTTTTTCAGTTTAATTTTTTAATTACGTACAAGGAATATCCAATTATACACATAAAATTACACGACACTTCAGTGCCACTTTCATCTTTCGTGGACGTGATTTTGTGTTTTGCTAAGAAAAATTCCATTTGATTGTGAAATCTTTTTTCTATATTTAATTGAAATAACATTGAAAAAATGCATTTGAATTATTTGATAAAGTGTCAAAATCACTTCAAATGAAATCGAAACTTTTAAAAAGATGTAAATTGGGAGGCTTTTGTCACTTTTTTTTTTTTCCAATTGTCAAATAATTCGTGATGTGTACATATCAACCTCCCAAAGAAAGATCAATTTTTTTTCAAAAATCTAAGCCTAAACGTTGCTATCTTGGAAGGAAAAAGCCCTTAGTTGACCTTGCCTTCGCCCTTATTGTGGGCTTTTTAGATTGAAAATTAAGTGTTTTTAACTTCAATAATTGATAGGTGCAATGACAATTATACGATGTATTTTGGACAATTTCAAAACTATGTTAAGATGAGACAAAGTATTATTTTTAAAAAACCATTTTAAGAGTTTTCTTGAAATAGATAAAAAAAACAATAAAAATTTGTTATATCGTCAAACATATAACAAACATTGAGGCTTGTTCTATTTTTATTTTTTTGTTTTGATGAAAGGCTTTTTCTGATTTTTAAACACAATCAAAATTAAATCTTTTAAATATTAAACAAATCTACCTTCTTTGTCATCTCGAGAATTCACCCCAAAAAAAAATATATATATATATAAATAAAGAAATAAAACCACCTAATTATTGACTATTTTTTAAAAATCTATTGAAATTTAATATATATATATATATATAGCTTTTATTCTCCATTCATTTTAAACACATGAACATATTAGTGCTTTTAACAATTTTATCTATTTTATTTTAAAAATAAATTAATTCTTTTTATTGTTAAAAGAGACGAAATTCATCACTTGACGTGAGTTGATCATTTTAAAACGTTGAAAATCTATCGGTCTCGTTTGAAAAATCTCAAGGATGAAATATCTTTTTTTTTTATTAAAAAAATGTAGTTCTCCCCATTTTTGTTAACATATTTTATAAATAAACAGTAATGGGACGATTACACAATAAAGTGGGAGTATTTGTAAAATTAAAAAAAAAAATGAGGCTTTTAGCACATATTCAGTTTGAAAGACAAACTCGTTAAATTACTCTTTGAAACAAGCCCAAACTTAAGTCCAAGTCAAACTAAGAAACCCTAAATATTTCAATTTGAATTATTGACAGTACAAAAAGCACTAATTGCATTGCCACAATAGGTTAGAGACTCAAGTTCCGAAATGGTCATTTGATTTAATTTTCAGGTTTCAAAGAAGTACGGGAAGAGGAGAAAAGTCAATTGGTTAGTAATGTCTTCAGCAATGTTGCTTCAAACTATGATCTCATGAATGATTTGATGAGTGGCGGATTGCATAGATTGTGGAAGGATAGGTCTGATTCTTTGTGGTATTTTTTGATAATTTTCTCAACTTTTGTAATCTACTTTACTTTTCCTTCACATTGTTGGATATCCACTTTCCACTGAATCAGGCTGGTTTCAAATCTGAATCCATTTCCTGGAATGAAGCACCTTGATGTGGCTGGTGGAACAGGTTAGTTTAACTAATTCAACACCCATAGAGTTACTATCTCTATAAAACTAGGGAGCTTGAGAAGTTTAAAATGGAGGAGAAATTTGAAAAATAATAAAATAGAACAAAATATGCTTGTTTAAGGGACACCTATGGTGCACCAACTATGAATTTGAGTGTCACTTTTTGGAGGGATGAGCTTGAATTTAAAAGTGTCATTGTAGGTACCTAGGATAGGATATTTGACTACTATTTTATTCGAACTTTCATACTTTTATTAAGAACATAGTCAAATATCTATTTTTTTCTTTCCTATTATCATTCGTTGATTTTAGGTGCTGAAGTTCACCTAATTCTTAGAAGTTGCAATTTTCTTAAATTCCAAAAAGTAACTCATTAAGTTGTTACTAGGGTGGTCATGTATCTCAGCCGTTTGTATACCTGAAAATGGTATTTATGAAAAAACAAAGCAATTCATCGACAAAACAATTTCCACATATGGACATTATGCAATCATAACCTTTGTATTTGGTAATTATTTAGCTATTCTATTAAACAAGTGAACAAAAATAGGTGTCTAGTCTAATTTTAGTGATTTTGGAGCAATTATAGGCAGATGAGGGTGAAAGATAGAATTTAATGTTATTCCTCTCAGGAACATTTTTGACATGATCATGTATGTTGTTCGTTCTCCTATATGTGTAGAAGTGGCAATTTCGGTTTCGGGCCGATTAGGAATTGACCTGAAACTGGACCAAACAATTCAAATTGTTAGAACCAAATCAAATCGGTTTGGTTTTCGTTTTTTCCTTCCCATTTTTTAGTCTATTTTAGGTTTATTTACTTTGGTTTTGAACCAAACCAACCCAATCCAAATAAATGGGACTGACCAAGAACCAACCTTCGAACCAATCAATTTTTGGTCGGTTTGGTTCTTTTTTTGCCCACCCCTATTAATGTGTGTGTGTGTTTTTTTTAATTTTCTTTTAATTCTTTTACTTTTTTGAACACGAGAGTTGAATTTTTCATAAATGCTCTCTCTTCACCTTATTGCAAGTAAAATTGAAGTTTACAGACATGAAGTGACTGGCCTCTCACTTTTTCTATCTCTTGATTTATGAGCAAGTTTCCTATCTTACATTTTAAAGACTTAATTTTGCAGGTGATGTTGTTTCAGAATCCTGGATACTATAAATAGCATCAAAAGAAGAGCACTGCAAGATGTTCGTCAAGATGATTTACTGGAAGAAACCCGGATATATGTTTGTGACATCAACCCAAACATGTTAAATGTGGGTAAAACGAGGGCTTTAGAGAGAGGTACAATGGAGGAATGCTTCTAATTCTTTTTCTCTTGCATAGGAGTGAAATTCAGGATCAAATTCGAGTATTGGACAAGAATATCAATTTTTATTTTGAAATAAACGTTCTATTATGATACATTTTAGGTTTTGGATAGGACAAATCCCTTGTGTGGGTGGAAGGAGATGCAGAAGCCTTAAGTTTTGAAGATGGTGTAATGGATGGTTACACAATTGCATTTGGGATTAGGAATGTTACACATATAGAGAAGGTTCTTGCTGACGCCTCCAGGTGTGCTTATAACTTTTTGGCATAGTTGTTTTACTCCTTTATTGCTTTAAACATTTAATGGAATATGAGGGACATGAAGATTATGTGATGTTGCTGAGAAAGACTGCTGAAAATGGCTGTATATTCATCACGAGCCATCCTTAGAATTAATTATTTTGTTAATCCCAAATTCATTCTTCCATTTGGAATAAAAGGACATCTAATATGGCAACTCTGTTAAATTTGGGTAAAAGATCAGAACTTAAAATTGGTGAGTTGACCATGGTTATGAGTATTTCTTCTGACTTTTCACGTTCATAACTCAAAGCAAGAGTGGAGTGTGTTGAGACCTTCAAATTAATGGGTCTAGCCAATGTGATATAACTTAGAACTATAAACTTTGGTTCAATTTGTGACTGTTGATCATATGTTTCTTACATTTTGGGGAATAAAGTTTAAATGGTTCTCATTGAACTTGACTAAGAACATAATCTTGTTCTTTAAAAGAGTAATAAATGCATCTAATGATAGGTAACTGCTCAGCAAATCTAAGAAATATACTTGTATTTAGGAAGTAATCTTATTTGTTTTCGAAAGAAAATTTTGTGAGTTGGCTCAAAAGGGTGTTAGACTTGATCTTGAATGTCTCCTGAAACGTAGATATGTGTAAGGATTGTCCATAGTTTTAACTTAGCTAGTGATCATGAGCAGAATCGGAACACACCAGCATCCTTGAGAGGCTGCTAAGGCTTGAAAAGTTTGTGTTCTCCTTGGCAATTTAAGTAGAAGGTATTTAAGTTGTGAACTTCTGGATGATTGATGATAAAAATTAGATAGATAAGAAAGCAACTTTCAGGCTGTGCCCCTTATTTACATCATGCACAATTTAAGTCCTGCGTTGGAAAATAATTCATAAAGAAACAAACATGGGATGTAAGGAATGTTCCAACTTCTGTTGAAAATATGACTTTTAATGCCCATGCTGAGGGAAGTGTAACTTGAAATGACTAGAACAAGAATACTTGTGATTGTTAGTGCAGTTGTTAAGTGCTGTTTCTAGAAATATATTCTCCAACTATGACATTGTTGTTGCTGCTGAATTTAGTGTTGTCAAAGGTGAGGAGAGATGTTGGAAGAGCACCTTAGAACTCTCAAGGCTCGTTAATGTCATGAGGCGCTTGCCTGGGTGCTTAGGCGAGCACTTCAGCTGAGGCAAGGTGCTTTAGACAAGTAGCTAACTTAAGTGACAGTCCATTTTAATGGAATTTACTTGGATGGTTTTCAATTAGGAAGCTCTTAACTCCTATGCATAGGGGTATGTTTACCAGTGATATTTTGTCTTTCTAAAACATATACAGTTAATTAGTTAATTGCTCATGAGATTAAAATTGTTTGGTTATAACACCCTTTGCCCACTATTGAATTATATGAAGCTCTATTTTCATAAATTTGACCTTTACAAAAAAGACTAATCTCATATGATGTTCAAAACAAGCCCCAACAAGACTTTGCTGCTTTCTATAATTTTATTTCAATTTGTGGCTCTATTATATTCAAATTAAACGTTTTGCCATTCTTATTTTTTCTTGTAGTCCATTTGTATATAGACTTCCCATAGAAGTTAATAACTACAATACTAATGTCTAGCTTCTCTCTTCACTAGTGTGATTGCTACTTTTGGGATTTAGCTTTGAGGTTACCTTTGGCCTTTGTCTAATTTTAATGCTTAAAGTATCTTCTGTTTGAATATTTTGAAGTGTATTCATATCAAACGATCTTCCTTGCAATTTGTGATATATTTATCATGCTTGCTTCTATGGTTTTGTTCATTAGGGTTCTAAAACGCGGAGGAAGATTTCTTTGCCTTGAGCTGAGCCATGTGGATATTCCTGTATTTAAGGAAGTGTGAGTATGTTTTACACTAGATGTCAATCACACTTGATAAACCACATAGCTGTATGAATTTTTTCTTGTACAAGTCCACGCTTAAAATACTACTGACCAGACTTATATTACTTTCTCACTCTCTCTTGTCAGTTGAATTTCCCACTACATATTTTCTATGTAGAATGAATGCCGGTATTACGGAATCTTTATTTGATGGGTTTTATTTGGAAGATTCCCCCAATGAAATCTAGCTTTCTTTCTATATTTTCTTTTATACAATGTAAATTGGAATTTACCTCAGTTGTCTTTTTCTACCTAATGCAGGTATGATTATTACTCATTTTCAGTCATTCCAGCCATAGGTGAACTGGTTGCTGGTGATCGTAATTCTTATCAGTATTTAGTTGAGAGTATCCGCCGTTTTCCCCCTCAGTAATTAATTATTTTTCATTCCCTTATATTGCTTTCTATAATTGGGAAAAGCAAGTTAGTTGTCTTGTTTAACTGAAATGTAGGGAAATTTAGATGTTGCTCAATTTTTTAATAGAACACTTAGAGAAGCTTTGGTTGGTGCATTTTGATGATGATTACTATCTTTTCAAATCTGACTGGGTTAAAAGTGTTTTATTTTACCTTGGAATATATTGGCTGCACTGGCACATCTCACAGATCAACACTCTGGGATGTTAGATTAGCGTCAAAGTAGACATAATTATAGGCACCTATTTGTGTTTTGTAAAGCTTTAAGACACAATATATAAAGCATTGTCTAACCATGTTCTTTAGAAGTGTCATTTTCATATCTTTGAAAAGTTCTGGTTCTGATTAGTATCTAACGTTTCGTCTGTGAGACTAATTAATATTAAGAAACTGGAAAAATGTTATTATTAGCTTCTTGACTGACTGATATGGAGATTTTTAGAGCTATGAATTCCCAAATACATTACGACATTATATCTGTTATGGAATAACTTTTTAATTTATTGTAATTGATGAATGCAGGAGAAATTTGCTTCAATGATATCTGATGCAGGTTTTCAGAAGGTTGAGTATGAAAATCTTGTTGGAGTTGTCGCCATACATTCAGGATTGAAAATTTAGTTGTAAATATGAACGAAAAAAATTTAGTAACCCAATTTTCTCCATCAAATTTAGCTGTTGGGAAGAATAATTTTTTTAAAAAAAAAAGGCATCGGCAAGTCAAATGGTATTAAGAATGTTCCGAAACTCATGCATATTAGTTTTCTTTTAATCATTATTATTATTTGAAATTTGGTATTTAAAGTTAAATTAGAGGGATTACATTTTTTTCATTAAAAATTGTAATGTACATAACAAGTAAAAGAATATTTGTTTCCATGCTGACATTAACATTGATTCTCTCATTAAGTTGTTTACCGTGGGAGGTAAAGTTATTGTTGGTGTAGCACAGCAAAAGCAGCAAAAATTGTAGAACTTAAGTATACAATGTTCTAATCAATTAAGCAAACACTGATGGACCAGAAAGCTAGAGTTTGATTCTTCTGTTTGTTTTTTTTTTTAAAATATGAAAAAACCAGAATAGAAAAAGCAAACAAAGTGATTCACTGTACATAGAAAATTGAAGTTCTTGATTTATGTATACCTAGTGCATAAAAACTCTCAAGTGTGGACGTTTGTACATTCTTAAAATGTGATGTATTAAATTTTATTTATAAAATATTTTTTAAAGTCAGTTTTTAGTTAAATCTTACTATCAAAATTTAATATTGTTGATGTCGAAAATTTGTAGGGAAAGAAATTGCGCGCGAGAAAAGATTAGTTTCAGGTTATTTTTTTAGTCTCAACACTTTGAATTTGTAAATGGACATGTGAGAAATGTTGAGCTTTAGCTTTTTTGTTTTGAACAATCAGCTTTCACTTTTGGATGCGACTATGACCAAGAGTCGGTAGAGTGCAGAACAAGGTTGGTCAAGAGGTCTAGTAGCAAGGTGAGAAAGATATGCTTGGTGGCTTCAAGGGATCTCTGATTGTCAAGGGTTGATGGGTTCTTCTTGTGATGTTGGGGCTGAATGAAAGCTCATCGAAAGGATTTGATGTAAGAATGAAATGAGAGGTAAAGGGGGCGGCCAACTAGCCTGCTAAAATAAAAACCCTTATGCTCAAGTCAGTCAAAGACTCTTTAAACATTGGAGACAAAGGAGAAACGTGGATATGATGATGTCATTAAATGGAAACAACAAACAATATCCTGCATGCATGCTTAATAATTTGTAGAAAATGATGAATTTTGTTAGTAGGTAGAGAAATTATAATTTCAAAAAGGGAGTGGCTTGACAAGGGCAATATCACCCAACTCTTACCCCTTTAAAACCGAAAAGAATGATGGGGTTTAGAAAAATCTCTTCTCCCTTGTTTCCTATTTATAACACTTCTTTAATAGAGTTTTTCACAAGACAAGTGTCTACATGACATGCTTTAAGGTTTTTACCTGATATCATTACTTTATCTCGTATGAAATATCCTTATATATTTTTGGGTCATGGAAAGTCTCGTTGGAGATTTCAACAAATGGAAAGAAGGTTATCCTTTTTTGCTAAGGGAACCTATTGCAACCAATCAAAGGAGAGTGGCAAGCAACCAATCAGTAACAATCTAGGAGTAGCTAATCACTGACGAGTAATAAACTAGCCACTCAATGGAGAATCGTTTGATCGACCAGTTAATGGAGAATAAAAAAACATTCAATCGACCTCATCGGATGTGCTCACTCAAGCATCTGACAACTTGATGCACTGTGATGCATAGGCTAGTGTCTTCGAGAATACGTAAATGAACAGTATTAGAAATGACTCTGGCTTCTGAATACAAAGGAATTCAAAAATTAAGGGGGGCTCATGTTGACCTTTAATTTCTATCCAGAATGCAATACCAACAGGAGGGGATCAAAGACACCTAGAATTAAAAGAGAAGGAGGATGTGACTACAATAATAAGTCCATGGACGTCTAACAACATTTAGAATAAGGAAAGCGCCAAAAATGACTTTATTTGTGGGTTAGCGTTTTTTTTATTGGGTCAAATTATGTTAAAATATATTTACTAAAATACAAATATTGTTTCTATTTTACCCTTTTTTACAATTTGAATTTGCTTCTTTTTCACAAACTCTCGGTTATTGGACACTTTTTGTTTCAAAATTTGTAGATCAACTATAAACCGAGTATATTTTAAAGATTTAAAACAAATTATCTATTGTGAAGTTGAAAAAATTAGAAATAGGTAAAAATTAATGAATTTTTATTTTATATTTTATTTTATATTATATTTTTCAATTGCTTTTGTATAAAATTGCTATAAATGTATAGATGTAGTGTTAAGAAGATGTAAAATAGATTAAAAATGAGTGTATATAATCAAAAAATAGTTAAAAATGATAAATTTTGAACATTTTTCAAGCTAGCCTGTCGCACTATGCGTCGGCACGTATGTCACCCATTGGCACAGTACCCCCATGCATATGGCTCGTGAAACCAAGCACCACATGTACGTGACAGGTGCACAGCATCTGCGTGACGCGCTTGCGGCATGCCCACTCACCGCCATATGATGCCACATGGCATTTTTGTTCAAATTTTTTCAAATTTTAATTTATTTAATTTTTAATTAAAAATATTAAAATTGTGTCTAAATTATTTAATTTTAGTCATTATTTTTAATTTTATTTTTGTTAGTTGAAAAAGTTTTAATAATTTTTTTTTACTAATAATGATTTGTAATTTTTAGTAATTATTTAAATTATCTAATAATTGGTTATATACTAATAATTATAAATTTTTTTCAGGAAAAAGAATGTTTCAAAGAAATATATAATTGCCAAAAGTAAATTCTACCAATCGACTATATTTGCATACTTGAAGTTGCGGGCTATCAAAAGAATAAAAGACAAATTGACTTCAAGGCAGGTCCAAATATTTAGAATCATATATTTTGGCCATTTTTTAGATGCACAAGATATTGCATTATCAGGTATTTTAGTACACGAAGCTTTATTAAAACGCATATATACCAAAAATTTATATGAAGAATTATGATTATATATAGGCAATAGACATATTAGATTCTCCCGTCTAGAGTTTTATTTGATTACTGATTTGAGGACGGTGGATTATCCCTCAGTAAGAGAGTTAGATGATAGACTATGGGATAAATACTTTAGAGGTAGACATGAGTTGATCTACATGGATTTAGATTCGTGGCTCAATAATGTTACATTTGATGATGATATAGATGCAGTGAAATGTGTCTATTTTATATATTTCATAAATTGTTGATGCTACATGATCGGAATAGAGCCAAACATATAAATGAGTATCTAAAGGTTCTGTGTACACGCCAGAGGATGTTTCTCGACATGTACTCATAAGAATGCACAATTGTAAATGCATATTTTTATGTGAATATTTTTTACCTGTCTATTATGCATATTATATTATAATATCGTTGGTTAACTATTAATGAGATTAATGTCATATATATTTATCTTTAGGAGTACAATAGACAAATGTGGCAAATATCCTTCACCCCAAGTTTAAGTTCAAGCTCTAACTACCAATGGATCGAACCGTTGTGTGCATATGTACTTGGAATAAAGACTGAATTACTTCGTGGTAAACTGTGGGTGTCGGTCAATAAGATAGTGAAAATAATAACTTTTTATTATTATTGAATACAATAAGTTTAAAATAATACAATAATGATTTTTACGGATATATATTCCGTTGAATATCAATCAAGAACATTAATTTACAATAGAGGATGACCTTGTTCAGATGAAGATTACGCTGTATGATTCCAACGTGAAGGGCCACTCCAACGATGTCATTCAAAAATTTATGGAACCTCTACGTGTTGCCATGTCATTTTATTATCGTAAATGTAGATTTTATAGTTTAAGGGGAATACAGAATCCAAATATTCCCTTGGCCAGTTGACACGTCCAGAATATAGGAGTTTATTCCTAAGTGTAGGATTATCGAAGTAATAAAAATAACCTGGTGAGAACAGGGTCAATCCACAGGGAAGTGGAATTAAAATTACAAACTATAGATACTCTAAAGACAAATAAAGCAAGTTAAGATGTTTTCAAATAATAATTTAATTAACTAATTAAAATAAGTGCTGAGATTATGGGGATTCGCTATTGACATATGAAATAAGAATATATTAAACTCTTTTATAACTTAATTGGAATCCTCACATAAAGGAGATTCCAATCGAAAAATATAACAATTAAGATTCATCATTATTTATATATTAACTTATATTTATTTTTTTTAATTATTATACACCAAATCTTGTAAATGGATTTAAGTATTTATTATGCCAATCTTTACATTTGTCTACAATAAATCAAAACTCTCACTTTACAAAAAAAAGATATCTACACCAAATCATGTAGATGGTTTCAAGAATTTATTGTACCAACTATAAAAATTGTCTATAATAATTCAAGATACACCACTTTACAAGAAAGAATATCAATATTGCAAATAAAATAAATACATCATATATAAATTTGTATAACTTAATAATGAAACATTAAATTCATAAATAAGAGTTAAGTATATATTATTGTCTTACTAAGAGTTTCACCATTTCACTTTAGAAAAAAAGAAAATTACTTGGATACAATAAAATTAAAGAAAAAGAAAGGAGATGGAAGAAAAGATAACATGACTTTAGAATAGTAAACAAAAGAAATAATACTACAAAGAGATAATACAAAAGATAAGTATTTTGAACTAAAATCTAACTCTCTAATTACATGTTTGGGCATAAACAAGCTACCTATTTATAAAAAAATTATGGATAAATCAAGACAATGAAGAGGGAACGACCTAGATGATAAAAGTCGAGAAGGGTGGTAACTAATTTACATTAATTATCATTAATGTACCCACTTGATTGTCCAATTTAGAATTGATGTGGTCCAAATTAGATTTTATTAAAAAATAAAAGTTTTAACTTTGCAAATTGAGTTGTCTCATACGTATTAGATATGTATTTCTCTAGTTATAGGCCAAATACTGATAATTATTCAGATTGAGCCTATACTGCAAATCAGTTCTATTCTAGGTTGGTTTTCACCATCTAAACTCTCAATTTTAAATGTTTCATGAAATACAATATTTTATCCCATTGAGTCATCTCTTCACAAGATCAAGAATCACTCTAATTGAATTCATAAGTAAAATGTTATGCCTATTGCACCGAACCTACCACAAAACAGTTAAAAGCTAATTAGATACAATATTGTAAACATGCTTAAGTTAGGGAGGTTAATAACACTAGTAATACAAAATAATTATGTAAAACCCTTATTAAATGTGTAATTTCAAATGTTTATCACACCCCCCAACTAGATTACTGCTAGTCCCTAGCAATTCAAGTATAAATAAAATTTGAACACTACTTAAGTATTTCAAACAAAATGTTAGTCAAGATCACAATCGCTATTAAGGTTATTTCAACCATAACTTTCAAAATTGTGGATGTGTGAATTAAGTCTCTTACCACAAACCACAACATATATAGTTTTAAAAATTTTCTCTAAGTAAAATCATCAACTCCATATCCTCATAGATAAATAACTATTTAAAAGGTTAAGATTTCACTCATGAAGTTGGAAAACAGATAATTACTAAAGAAAAGGTTACGTTTAAGAACAGACAGACAAACTAATATTGATCCAAAGATAGAAAAATTAATTATTTAGAGTCAAACCATTCTTGCCACATGCTAGCTTTAGGACTTTAATTATCTTATGTGAATCTTGCGAATAGAGTCTAGTGATGAAATTACTTCCTAAGACTTTTGTCTTCTAAACTTGAATGAAGACTTTATAGAACTGAATTAACTTTTGTTTTTGTTTTTTTAAACATAAGGAATCATTACAAAATAAGAGTAATTTCTCACTATAATACTTTTTCATAATTTTTTTATCATCTTTCAACTAAGCAACCAAATATTTCTCATCCCAAATAAAAATTAATCATTTCAATAGATCAATAAAAGTTCGTAAGCAGTTATCTCAAACCTCTCCACTTACTCACAAAAGATGTGTGAGTTTAGAAAAGAATTGTGAGTTTAGAAAAGAATATGTATACTTCAACATGAAAATTCTCTTGACTATATATATTGAAACATTCATTTTACCATAAGGCTTAGTATTGTGCTTAAGAAATGATTTCAGAAGTTTTTCTTTTTTGGTAACCTAGATAAAAAAAATGTGATTTAAACTAAACAATTTTGAAATCATATCTCGCTAGTAAAACAAACTTATTTACATAAGAGTTACCAAGAGCTTAAGCAACAAACAAAACTAAATGAAATGCATTAAAAATAAATCAAATAGAATATGTTTCAAAAGTTTAGTGATGCACTATTTACTCTGCCATTTTAGAACTAGAATGCGTTTCAAGAATGCATAAATGAACCTTTTACTCACGTCATTCATAATAAATTGTTTTAAGAAAAAAGTGGTAGCAAAAATTTACACTAATATTATCTAAAATATCCTCCCTTCCAACCAAATTGAGACATTGTCTTCAATGTCAAAATATAGAAAGAGTAGAGTATATAAGATATCACCTGAAACATTTTTTATTGAAAATAAAACATGCAACAAAATAAAACAAGCCACACAAAATGCTTAAAAATACATAAAAGTGGAGAGGCTACAAACGAAGAGTCAAATCTGTCTTACATTTCTTTTCACCGTCATCAGTATACCAATCTATCTGACGCATTGTTGGATCAGATAGAGATATAAAAGTTTGTAATTTATCGAGTAACTGATCAACAGTTAAAGAAAAAATGAGGATCCGTCGTGTTGTAAATGAGATTAATCATTTTTTCATTGCATAGTCAAGAAAATATAACAATTCATTATAAAAATTATCAATATTTAACAAACCAATGAGTTTTTGGTGGATTTACAATTATGACCAGGAGACAATTTGAAATTTTCATCCAAAGTTTCAAAACCTCCACATAGAGTTATGAAGGCATCAACATTCCAAAGCATAAGAGACATTCGCTCATGCATTAATGATACCTGTAACTCATCCCTAATTATTTTTCCTACAATATTTCTAATAGGTAGACCTATCAGTATAATACCTAAAACTTTATTGTCTTTATTTTATGCAGCTGTTGCCACACATCTCATTAATTCACAACTACCTCTCCTATATACTAAATGAATTTTTTGCTCAGTTAACACCTTACTAAAGATTTCTACTGCTTCTACAAACTTTCTAATTTTTTCAAGATTGAATCCACAAAAGACACAAATTTTTATGAATTTATGAGTTGATGTTCCTTCCATTATTACATTCACCCTTTCATTTGAATGATTTTAAGTTTGTATAAAGATACAGAAATAATGCAATATATTTATAGTGCCAAAAAATGTTGTAAAGTAAAGTTAAATAGGTAGTTTGTTGTTAATAGATAAGATTAAACTTTAAATGCAAAATTTTCAAAATTGACTATGGGTGGTTGGTTGCTGTTGGACAAAACGTTTGAGGTTGAAATGAAATATTTAAAAATAATAGCTACAATAAATATGAACAAGTAGTTGTGATTGCGGCTCACATCTTCCTTTGGTTTTACATCCAGAAACGGCTTAAACCCCACTCTATGGGTCAGGGATTGGCTTTCCATCTTATTTTCTTATAAATTGACAAATAAGATCTTTTAAAGTCAAATTCTTGAGACTGTACTGCTCATGTTCCTTTAGAAATATGTCTCATAATCTATGAATTACAATATGCACATATCCACTCGGATGCATCTCAAGATTCGATAAGATATCATCTAAAGATTCTTACTTAGGATATTTTTAATGAACCTAATTTTATCTTCGCAATTTACAGACTGTTGGGTTATGGGGTACATTAAATCAACTTAGGGTGCTTGCATGTGGATTGTGTTCATCATACAAACAATATGCATATCTCATACATACATGTGCACAGAGGAAGATTATATACAATGAACACAGAAAATAACATTTGATTAACTGAAAATTCGAAATTGAGAAATATCACCAATGAAGCCTTTGGATTAATTTTCTTTGAAGTCCACCATGAAATGAATCTTTGATCAATCCTAGCAATCAAGAAGGGTGGGTTTGATTGTCTAGAATGACAGCATCTTAATCCAGCATATATGTTTAACTCTTAAACATTTTTCAAAGTTAAACAATTTAACTTAATCAAATTTGTTTTTCCTTTTATTCAACTCTTGAATAAATAAAACAAATCTTGTTTTTAGTTATTACATTTAGTAACCATTTATCTAGTTTGTTTTGTTATTCTAACACTTAAAACACAAAACAAACAATTTCAATTACTCAAATTGAATTGGCTCCCAAAATGCAAAACCTAAAATCTAAAACACCTTTTTTTATTTTCAATTTCATTTCACTTTATATACAAATGCATTAATTTCAAACTAATTTGAATTTCATTTGTATTTCATTTGGCTTAACCTAACCTTAGTTAACATTTAACCTTAGTTAGATTATTTTAACTTAACCTTTAAGTTAATAAATATTTAATTAATTTAACCATAGTTAACTAACATAACCATGGTTAGGTTAACCTTTACTTAACTATTAAGTAAAGTTAACTAACTTAACCTTATGGTTAACCTTTAACCTTAGTTAAGTTAAATCATTTATTTAACAATTAAACAAATAAATATTTATTTTAATTATTTAACAATTAAATAATCATAAAGTAAAATTACTATTATATCCTTACTCGGTTACCAAGTTAACCTAAAGTGGGTCCCACCATTTAACCATATACTTTAGTTAACGTAACCTTAGTAATTGCTGAATTATACTGTATTGAACAATTCAATACGGTGCACTGCCTAAGTGCTCAAAGAGTACATTTCATATTGGGACTCTCTAGGTTTACACCCGATTTGTCAAATGAAACTATTCCATTAATCCGTAATCGATGCCCCACGTACACGTTACGAATATTACAAATCAGCGTGTCAGACCATACAAGTTGAGGTCATAACGTATACGTATAATCCTTCCATCATTTATACCCTGGATGTGCGGGGATATAGATCAGCACCATCAAATCCCCATTTGCTCATCCAATAATCTTATCTCCAGATTCGTATCTCGATAAACAATATACGCAAACATTTTACTATATTGTTTAATCCTGTGGGAAACTCTTTTCCCGGGTTTATGCTTGTGGCCACAAGACTTTATGAAATACAATCTCGGAGCATCGAATATACAACTTACCTACGTAAGCTGATGGATCCCGTATCTACGCACACCGGACTCCATGAGCATCGGACCATACCCAGCGACACATAGCGGTCAGACCATGAAAGGTCTCTGACATATGTGGAACCAAAGCATGATGGATCACTCACAAGACCACCATGGCGCTCAGGTTAAAGGACCACGATTACTACTCAACTCGAGAGGACCTTCCTTTGACGGTTTCATAGGATATCTATTGGGGTCCTCATGAGTCTGTTCAGTATCCAGTCCTGACTGGATACCCGCATGTCTATACAAGCTCTAAGCTCATGGTCAGCTAAGAACAACCATCTGAACTAGTCAGATATAGACATACACTAATCTATATATTGTGAATTCACCGATAGACCCGCATTGGTGATCATAGATCAGGAACATTATATTTGAGACATACTTACATAATGATATTTCTTAGCTCCTATTGCAACTCTTTGCAACTATATCATTACAAGTATACTCTCAGGTCTTTGTCCCATTATAGACAAGGTTCTAACTATTTAGACCTCGCTGACTCTTATAAACTGATAACTATTAACAGTGCTAATTCTTAGCATTTATAACTCTCAGCTTTGATAACTATTAGTTCTGATCTAAACTCCTTTAGATCAAATCTGAACTCTTTCAGATCAAACAATGTCTGCAATGTTACAAGCATTCTACCATATTAATATGATATTAACAATCTTTATTCGAAATGTTTATTGTATAAATATTAACAATTAATATTCATACAATATTAGAATGACACGTGAGCACCAGCTCTAACACAGACATCATTCTTAAAGTGTGACAATGTGTGTTACAAGTCATATGTGTACACTTGTAACAAACACTTAATCTTTTTGCCCTTTAATTTTTTGCAAAAGAGCTTTTACCTAAGTTAGGCATGCAGAAAATTAATGAGTTTGAAAACTTGCCTGCCAATCAAACATTGACTTTAAATAACTAACATACATCAGCAGGTATATTTATAATCATTAATAACCTTAATCTTTCACACCATGCTTGATAAATTTTCTTTAAGGCATTATAAGGCAATTAAGGAAAACTTTTTTTCAAATTCATTAAAATGTCATACATTTTTTTTTAGAAATGAGAAGAAGAGAATGTATCAGTAATTATAAAAATTGATAAAACTGACTTGAAATATCACGGAGTACTGTTATCTACCACTTAACTGGGGTGCAAAATAAAACTTAATACAAAAATATTAAATTAACTTGTAAGTACGAAAAATAAATAAAGTTAGAAGAAGAATAAATATATATATATATAATATACAACAAATATCAATTGGTCTCGTAATAAGGGTCAGATAGGGACACAAATTCTTCTTGAAAAGCTTAGTTTTCTAGAAACTACTTGAGTCTTTACCCATTCACCTTAAACACATTACCATTTCTAAGATTTTCAACTTTAATTACTTCACAAGGGTACACATGTTTCACAATAAAAGATTCACTCTATCTTAATCTCAATTTTTCAAGAAATATGTAAAGTTAAGAATTATAAAGCAGAACCTTCTGACCAACATCAAATGTTTTTCTTTGAATTTTTTTTATCATGAAAAGTTTTGATTTTAGCTTTATAGATTTTTGAATTCTCATATGCATCATTTCTTAATTCTTTAAGTTCATTTATTTGTAATTTACGTATCTGTCCAGCAGAATCAAGATTTGCATTGAAAGTTTTAATAGCCAGTAGGCTTTATACTCAAGTTTCAGAGGTAAGTGACAAGGTTTTTCATAAACTAGCCTATAATGAGACATACCCAATAAAGTTTTTCAAAGCAGTTCTATAGGCCCAAAGTGCATCATTAAGTCTTAAAAATCAATATTTACAATTTAGGTTTACAATTTTTTTTCAAATTTTGTTTTATCTCTTTATTTACTAGTTCAACTTATTTATTTGTCTAAGAATGATAAGGTGTGACAACTTTATGAGTAATACCATATTTTTTTTCATTAATGTTTCAAATGGCCTATTACAAAAGTGCTTACCCTCATAACTTATAATGGCTTGAGGGATTCCAACTTAACTCAAGATATTTTCTTTCAAAAAGTTCATGACTGTTTTATGGTCATTATTTCGACATCGAATAGCCTTAATCCATTTTGAGATATTATCTACTGCGACTAAAATATAAGTAAATCCAAATGATAGTGGAAATGGTCCCATGAAATCTATCCTCCAACAATCAAAGATTTAAATAAGAAGAATAAAGTTCAAAGGCATCATGTTTTATTTTAAAATAGATCTTAATTTTTAACAATTTTTACACGTTTTACAAAATGCATGTGTATCTTTAAATAAAGTGGGCCAATAAAATCCACACTGCAAGATTTTTGCAGCTGTTTTCTTTAATGAGAAATGTTCCTCACATACTTTAGAATGACAAAATTCAATAACTCTACTTACCTCATTATCGAGTATGCATCTTCAAAATATTTAGTTAGGACAATATTTGAAGAGGTAAAGATAATCCCAATAAAATTTTCTTACCTCAGTTAAAATTTTTTTTTTGTCTTGAGCATTCCATTAATGTGGCATTTCTCTTGTTATAAGAAAATTAACAATATTAGCATACCAAGACATTGCAACAGTAAAAAATAAAATTTCATCGGGAAAAGAATCATTAATGGGTATTATTTCTGTTGATGAATCTGGTATGAGTCTTGATAAGTGATTTGTAACAATATTCTTATCTCCCTTCTTATCCTTGATAGTGATATTAAATTCTTGAAGCAATAAAATTCATCGAATTAGTCTTGGTTTTGCATCCTATTTTGACATTAAGTACCTTATGGCAGCATGGTCAGTAAACACAACAGTTGAAGAACCAATTAAGTAAGAACGAAATTTGTCTAATGTAAATATTACAACAAGTAGTTCTTTTTCAGGTGTTGTGTAATTCAATTGTGTACTGTTTACAATTTTACTTGCGTAATAAATTACATTGGGTTTACCTTCATTTCATTGTTCTAATACAACACCAACAACATAATTACTTGCATCACACATGAGCTCAAAAGGTAAAGACCAATTAGAAGATTGCATGATAAGAGCGGATTTTAGGAGGCTAATTAATGTTTCAAAAGAAATTTGACATTCTTAAGTTCACTCAAATGATACATTTTCTGCTGAGAGGTTACAAAAAGGTCTAGATATATCATTAAAAAATTTTATGAACCACCTATAAAATCTAGCATGTCCTAAAAAGGATCAGACTTCTCTGACTGTTTTTAGTTGGGGCAAATGAGTAATGAGTTTGATTTTTACCTTATCCACTTCAATTCTTTTTGAAGACACTACATATCTCAAAATAATTTCAAAAGTGACCATGTAATAACATTTTTTCCAATTTAACACAAGACATTTTTCTTCACATCTTTTTAAAACCTTTCTAAGTTTTCAAGACAATTATCAAAAGAATTTTCAAACACAGTTAAATCATCTATAAAAACTTCTAAATAATGCTCAACCATGTCACTAAAAGTGCTTAACATACATCTTTTAAATGTTACTGGGGCATTACAAAGTCCAAATGGGTATTCTTCTAAAAGCATGTGAAAGTAGTTTTTTCTTGGTTCTCTAGTGCTATAGAAATTTGATAATAGCCAGAATAACTGTTTAAAAAGTAATAGTAGGAATGTCCTACTACTCTTTCTAAAATTTGATGAAGGAATAGTAAAGAAAAATGGTTTTTTTTAGTGGCAGAGTTTAACTTCCTATAATCTATGCACATCCTCCAACTAGATGAGACTTGAGTTGGTATTAACTTACCTTTGTCATTTTCAATGACCATGATTCTAGATTTTTTTGGTACTACCTGAGTAAGACTACCCTTTGGACTTTGTAATTAGATATTTTTTATGCCTTTTAAAGTTCATCCTATTACATTTTTATACATTTTTAATACTTTAATTAACTTATCTTCTTGTTCGCTTTTGAGTATAGATAAAATTACCACTGGGTAAGTTTGTTTTTCTCCAAGAAATGCATATTTCAGTCCTTTAGGTAGAGGTTTTAACTCCAACTTTGAAATTTCGTTCTGTTTATCCTTATTTTCTCATAATTCCTTAAACTTTAGTTTTCATCTTTTATTTTCAATCATCTGTGTGCAATCAAGTAAAGAACATATGTTAGAGATTTCAGGATCTAATTGGATATTTGACTTAAATAAATTCATTAAACATATTTCTAAAGGATCGGTAAAACTCCATTTCTGAATATGATCCTCCATAATTGTTTCAATCAAGTTTGCTTCTTTACTTTCATCCTCCTCCTCATTTGGTTGCTTACACATATTGAAAACATTGAGCTCAAGTGTCATGGTTCTAAATGAAAGCTTTATTACTCAATTCTTATAATTAATCAAAGCGTTAAAAGTTGCTAAAAATGGACTACCTAAAATAACAGGTATCAGATTACATTCTTTAATAGGTTTTGTGTCAAAGACCTTAAAATCTACATGATATATGAATTTATTGACTTGAACTAAAACATCTTCCATTATCTCTCTTAGCACTTTAATTGATCTATCGACAAGTAAAAGAGTTACAGAAGTTTGTTTTAATTCACCGAGATTGAGCTATTGATAAATTGAATATGGCAGTAAATTCACACTAGCACCAAAATCAAGTAAAGCTTGTTCAATTTTATGATTTCCAATAATGTATGAAATTGCAGGACAACCAGGGTTTTTATATTTCAAAGCATTATTGTTCCGAAGAATGACACTTACTTGTTCAGCTAAAAATGTTTTCTTTTTAACATTCAGTTTTTTTTACTATGCATAAATCCTTTAAAAATTTTGCATAAGAGAGAACCTATTTAATAGCATCCAATCAAAGAATATTAACATTTACCTATTTGAAGATTTAAAAAAATTTAGGATTGTAATTCAATTTCCTAGCATTGCGTAATGCATAAAGCAATGAGGGTGCAGGTGAAGATTCTGTGTTTTCTTACCCTTAGAGATCGATTCATCATTCTCATAAGGTTCATGAATGTATTTTTTAACAACCTTACCGTTCTGAAGAGTGATAACTGCTTTAACTTAATCCATGTGTTTGCTTCTTGAACTACATGCATTTGAGTTATGTTGTCCTTTAGGATTTGGTTGTGGTTGAAAAGGAAATTTTTATTTCTCATGAATGTTCAAGGCAGATGCAAATTTAGTAAGAGTATCTTTCAAATCAGCAAATGTTTGAGCATTTTAAGAATTAGTAGACTCTTGTTTTTCAATGAATACATGTAAAGTTTCTTCAAGATTTTTCTTAGGAGGTAGGACATATGGTGCATAACCTTGATGGTTTTAAAAAGTTTGGTATGATTGAAAAGGTGGTTGTGAAGCCTGTGCTTGAGTGTCATTCCTCCAACTAAAATTTGGGTGATATCTCCAACCAGAATTGTAGTTTTGTGAATATAGGTTATTGTTTGACCACTTGAACATGTTTAAAACATTGATTTGTTCATGGGGATATTTCCTAAATGCAGGTAAAGTTGTGTAATCATTGGTCAAGTGATCATAGGTTTTACATATGTGACAGATAAATTCTTGAACAAATTTTAATTGACCGCTCTTTTTCATTTCTAAAGTTTCAACTTTTCTAGTTATGGATGCTAATTTAGCTTGAAGGTCATAGTATTCCTTAAGATGATAAATACCTCCACTAGATGTAGTGGTTTAAGTTTTGCTAGGTGCCTCATATATATCAACAGTGTCCAAATATTAAGCATTTTTCTAGTAAGTTTAGATAGTTCATTGCCTCTTCAAGATCTTTATCCTCAAATGTTCCATTACACGTCATTTCTACCATTTACCTAACTTGGAGTGTTAAGCCATCGCATGAATTTGAAACTAATCTCCAAGTTTCAAAGCCATGATGGGGATAAATATTAAGTAATTCTTTATATATTTTCCAACAATAATAAAGGGTCTCTGCTGGTTTTTGAGCAAAAGTGATAATTTATCTTTTGAAAGAATTTGTTCTATAGGGAGAAATTTTTTTTTCCAGAAATTACTGTTGCATCTTATCCCATGAAGCATTGGGTCATGGCCTAAGGTTTTGTAGCCATATTTTACCTTTATCTTTTAAAGATAAAAGAAAAAGCTTAAGTCGAATTGTGTTCATGCTAAATTTTAGGTCATTATACGTGTTACACACTTCTTCAAATTCTTTTAGATGTAGGTAAGGGTTCTCTGCATCTAAGCCATAAAAAGTGGGTAAAAGTTGGATAATGTCCAGGTTAAAATTAAAATACGTTGCATCTAGAGGAAAAACTAAGCAAAATGGTGCACTAGTTCATGTAGTCTCTAAATGTCCTAGGTCAGTTATCGTCATTATGTTGAGACTGATTGTCCTTTAGGTCTATGAGCCCCTCAAATTGATTATTGATTATGGTGTTAATTGGTGAAGAATGAGAAAATAAAAGAGAATCCAACAAATTATCAAAAGAAGTTTCGAAATTACCTTTACCAAACGATGAGAATTAGGATCTCGAAACCAACCACTGATATAAAGAAATAAAATATGATAACAATAAATATTACAAATTAAAAAAAAAAGAAATAAAATATTGAATAAAGGCAAATAAAATAGGCAAGGCAAATAAAGAGCCCCTAGGTCTATGAGCCCCTCAATTTGATTATTGGTCATGGTGTTAATTGGTAAAGAATGAGAAAATAAAGGAGAATCCAACAAATTATCAAAAGAAGTTTCGAAATTACCTTTACCAAACAATGAGAATTAGGATATCGAAACCAACTACTGATATAAAGAAATAAAATATGATAACAATAAATATTACAAATTAGAGAAAAAAGAACTAAAATATTGAATAAAGGCAAATAAAATAGGCAAGGTAGATAATGAGCCCCTAGGTCTATAAGCCCCTCAATTTGATTATTGGTCATGGTGTTAATTGGTAAAGAATGAGAAAATAAGGGAGAATCTAACAAATTATCAAAGCAAGTTTCGAAATTACCTTCACCAAACGATGAGAATTAGGATCTCGAAACCAACCACTGATATAAAGAAATAAAATATGATAACAATAAATATTACAAATAAGAGAAGAAAAAATAAAATATTAAATAAAGGCAAATAAAATAGGCAAGGCTAACAATAAAATAAAAATTAGAGAAATAGTTAGAAGTTAGATTAGTCAATGTTAGATTAAGATAATAAAAAGTTAGTAAACAAATAGTATGAGGCTTATTTCATGAAAATAACAAATGAAGAATAATTAAAGTAAAGCAAGTTAGGAGGTTTAGCATTCCATGAAATAAAACAAACAAAAAAAAAATTAATTTCACTTCTTCGGCAATGACGCCAAAAAAAACTTGACACGTCCAGAATATAGGAGTTTATTCCCAAGTACAGGATTGTCAAAGTAATAAAAATAATCCGGTGAAAACGGGGTCAATCCATAAGGAAGTGGAATTAAAATTACAAACTATAAATACTCTAAAGACAAATAAAGCAATATAAGATGTTTGCAAATAATAATTCAGTTAACTAATTAAAATAAATACTAAGGTTAAGGGGATGCACTCTTGACATATAAAATAAGAATCTTTTTATAACTCAATTGGAATTCTCACACAAAAGAGGTTACAATCGGAATGTATAACAATTAAGATTCATTATCATTTATATATTAACTTGTATTTATTTCGTTTAATTATTATACACAAAATCTTATAAATAAGTTCAAGTACTTATTATGACAATCTTTATATTTTTCAACAATAAATCAAGACTCCTACTTTATAAGAAAGGGTATATACGCCAAATCTTATAAATGATTTCAAGAATTTATTGTGCCAACTAAAAATTGTCTATAATAATTCAAGATACACCACACCACTTTACAAGAAAGAATATCAATATTGCAAACAAAATAAATATATCATATATAAATTTGCATAACTTAATAATGAAACATTAAATTCATGAATAAGAGTTAAGTATATCTTATTATCTTACCAAGAGTTTCACCCTTTGGACATTATAAAATTAAAGAAAAAGAAAGGAGATGGAAGAAGAGATAACATGACTTTAGAATAGTAAACAAAAGATATAATATTACACAGAGATAATACAAAAGATAAGTATTTTCGACTAAAATTTAACTTTCTAATTATATGCTTGGGTATAAACAGGCTACTTATTTATAGAAAAACATGAATAAATCAAGATAAATGAAGAGAGAACCACTTGGATGATAAAAGCCAAGAATGGTGGCAACTAATTTACATTGATTATCATTAATGCACCCACTTGATTATCCAATTTGGAATTAATGTGATCCGAATTAGATTTTATTAAAAAATAAAATTTGTAGATAAGTCTCTTAACTTTTCAAATTAAGTTATCTCATATGTATTAGATATGTATCTCTCTAGTTATGAACCAAATACTGATGACTATTCGGATTGAACCTATATTGCAGATTAGTTCTGTTGTAGGCCAGATTTCACCCTCTAAACTCTCGAATTTAAAATAGTTTGGTAATACAATATTTTATCTCATTGATTTGGCTTTTTACAGGATTACGAATCACTCAAATTAGATTTTTAGGAAGAAAGTTATGCTCATTTTACCGAACTTACCATAAAACAGTTAAAAGCTAATTAGGTACAATATTGTAAATATGTTTAAGTTAAGGAGGTTGATGACACTAGTAATATAAAATAATTATGTAAAACTCTTATTAAATATGCAATTTTAAGTGTTCATCACCAGTCATTCGTTTGAGGGATTGTGTCGTATTTGTCTATATGTTTATTCAGTATCTTTGTTAGGTCGACTTGAGTCCTTCTCTTTGATTGGTGCTTTATATAGATAAAAGATGGTCGTTGATTTGTGGACCACTGTAACATTTACTTTATAGATGTGTAATATTTTTTTTCATATGTGCATTTGTGTCATATTATTGTTTTGATGTCTACGTGTTAGATGGATGTGTGCAGAGATGATATATAATTGTATAAACGTGTTTTTTTTTCAATATGTAAGTTTGGGAACGTCCATATAATATGTGAGATTCTATCGAAATCTTGTTAAATGAAAAATACATCCATCATCAACAATTTAAGTACATAAGAAAAGTATAAGTCCATTACAAAATAAGACCGTTATAGAAGTTACGAAACTTAACATTGTAATGCAAAATAGAATAATCAGAAAATGTATATAATAACCCTTCATACAATAAAATCTTTATACATAATTGTGCCTTGAGATCCAAGTTGTTTCCTTTATCTCACACCCGTCTGAAATATAAAAAAAGCTTATATTATAGTGAAATTAAAAACTTAAATATCAATTTTTTAGTTTTATAAACAAACAAACATACATCTCCTGCTATGTAAAGTGACAAGGTTTCGGCACGTCTGTTGGTTATGTCTATGTTATCTACAACGACTACAAATATTCTTTGATGATTCCTCCCCTTGAGATAGAATCCAATTCATCCGACACCTACCTGCCTGATGACGTTCTATCAGAGGCTGGATGTCCGTATTTTTTAAATTTTTTGAGACTATCCAATTTGACGGATGGCCAATCAGAAATACTGGCTCGCTATAGGCACATAATAAAGTCTCAGATGTGTAGTAAGTTGAACAAAAAACTCTCGTATGATAATCTTATGTATCTATATACGACGAGTGCATGAGGACAAGCTAGTTGTCGATAATCAAACTTCCGACAGCTACATGTTCTATCTGAAATGTCCAATATCCCATCTATTCCACTGACTACAAAACATAAAACATCCATAGGGTAAACTGTTATCGACTTACGTCATTATTATATTTCATAACTTTGTGATGTACCTAATTTGTCAAGACGGTCATCATATTTTATGTCACCAACCATCTAAGGTAAAATCACAGTTGTGTTAGCTCCTGTATTCACTCCACCAAATTGGTCACCGGAAGCTTTCTCATTTCTTTTGCAACAGTATTAATGCTCTCAATATAGTGGTAATGATGTCTTATAATTCTGAAAACATCAGCTAATCGAGCCCATCTAATAGTAACAACATCCTCCTCTAAATACGTAGTTACATTAGGTCTAAGTTTTTGCATATTGTTTAATTGGTGTTGGAAAATCAAAGACACGAATATGTCTTTGTAGCAGAAAAATAGTTGGACAAGTATACCGTTTTTTTAGACTTTTTCATTGGTAACTTGTATTTTATCACCAAATTCCCCTTTAAGTGAAAGATGTAGATGTCATGATATGTATTGGAAAACACACCTCATATAGCTCTCTCAATGTTGACTTGTTGATCAGATATAAAAATAAGATTCTGATGGCCACTAATTACTGCCCATAGTTTAACTATAAACCACTTCCAAGAAGCATCATTTTCTGAGTCAACAATCCCCATGCCAATGAAAATATCTGATTATTTCCATCTTTACAAACAGCCATAAATATTATACCAAGATATAAACCTTTCAAAAATGTTCCATCCACTGCAATCACTAGTCGGATAGATGAATTAAAACCTCTGATGCAGGGTCCCAGCACCAAAAAAAATACTTAAAGTTATTATTTGTGTCAGTTTTCAAGTAAGTAACTGTACTCGGGTTTTTCTGTTGCAACATATAGCTCTATGCAAGAAGCAAGCTGGAGCACCTTGCATCAATCTTAATGTATGCTCCCTAACTTACCAAGATGTAGTATACGTTATCTGGATACCGAATTATTCCTATATGTTTGCTTGAATGCCCTTCGGCCTATAATTTTTATTGATCAATGTAAATTTATTTTTAATTACTTTAGCAATAATACGACTTTTGACTTGTCGGTGACCATCCTGCAATTGACCCAAAATATAAGTGGGCATTGCATCTACTCACCTTATGATGAAGAAAATATTGTTCTTCTATCTATATTGTTCGTAATCTACATTTGCATCTGTCATCATTACATTTCAACTCAAAATGATCTTTGGTGGACTTTTAAACTCTGAAGCTCATTTTTCCTTAAGTGCAATCATGCTTATAGTCTCTTGAATTTTATCTTTATTGTTATACAACTTTCCTACAAATACATCTCCAATTCCAGTACAAGATACCTTTTTCGATATGTTCAAGTCAAATTGTGGTATTTCAGGCAGGAACTAAAATGGGTTTTCTACCTTAACCCTATCTTCTCTGGCATAATCATTATTATCATTATTACTGTCATCATCTTAATCGTCATTGTCATCGTTGTCATCATTATCATTATCATAATCATTTTCATCCGCATGTTTCTTCATAATCAACAACATCATCATCATTACCAACCTCATAACCAACATTATAACCGTGATCATCATTCTCATAACCTTCATCATTTCCACTATCATTACCGACATTATGACCAATATCATAACCAAGATCAATTCCAATATCTCTATATATCTGACTATCATAATATTTATAGGCTGGTGATGCGATATTTCTATATCATAAATTAAGTGCAAGTATACACTATCGTATGCAAGTAATAAAGAGACTAATTAGTCGGATGTCGAACCCACAGGGATAATTTCTTCTTATTAACCAATTACTAAAATTATGTCTTTCTAATAATTATTCAGAAAAATAAAAATCCAAAAATGAATGTAGAAAATATAAAAGTAAAAACACAATGCAATGAGATTTAAAGATAGCAACGTAGAGAAAACCTAGGATTAATATTATCCCTCAATATGCTTTTTAATGATTAATCCTCTAATATTTAACTCACTTAGTCTTTATTATTGATCAAGACACTAATGTATTCACAAGCCTCTTCCAAGGTCATGCAAGTATACCCTAATTTACCAAATACCTATATTCCTATGGTACTTGTAATAAACTAAGATTCATTAAGATTAGGTCTTATTGATCATACATGCCAATTAGGTATATTCCTATCCTAAGTTGAAACTTGCATATGCAACATTGAATGTTACTCTACAATTATGCATCAAATTACCTAGGTCTAAATATATTGATTCCTCTTCCGAGTTTATCAAAATATTACCAATTCATTCACCATATATTGGCCAAATATATTGAAGCATTAAACACAAGTAATTTAAATAATAAATGACTAAGTTTATTAAATATTCGAAAGATATGGCAATTAAGCACACATATTGAGTTCAAGTATTAACCCTAGAAAACAAGTTTAGCTCATGGCTACAAGAGAACATCAGTAAAAATAATTATAAATCATGATACAATTATTAGCAAACCGATATAGACGTCGAATTGCTCTTAATTGCGCTGCCTAGGAACTCTTGATGCCAAAGAACGTCTTGTATCTCTCTCTAAAGTTGCTTCAATTAAGCTCCTATTGCTCTCCAAGACTTGTGCTCTGTATTCTTGGTGCTCTTGGGTCGTCTTGGATTCCTTCTTGAAGGTTGGGAACGAGTGGCTTTATATAGGGATTGATATGAGCTTGAAAATCTCAATTCTCGTCGGACTAGGACTCGTACTACCGCTGGCGCGCTATGCATCTGTCGCTGGGGCGACGCGTGAAAAAGCTATTACCGCTGGAGCGGTGGGATCTTGGCGCTGGGGCGTTGTCTCGTCGCTGGGGCGGTGACTGTATGGAGCTGGGGCGCTATAGGCGACTTAAGCTGGTCGTTTTTCTTATTTCGATCACTATTTCAGAGCTGGGGCGAAAATCCTTGTGGCGCTGGGGCGATGGACACATACTTTGAAAACTTTTCATTCAAGTCCCTATAAATAACAATAATGCACATAAATAGCCATCTATTCTCATAAAACCATAAAATATCAATAATAAAAACATGAAAAAATATATGACAAATTTGCCCTTATCAGCTGGTTATTCGTTGAACATTGGAGGAGAATAATGATAATCATCTGAGGGATTTGGAACATACACAAAGGTTGCAGACGTGAATTAATTAGCATAGCCTTGCTTCTGTATTATTTTTATTTTCAGGAGTTCGAACATCCACTATTACACATAGAGGTGTAGCAATATTTTTCTATAAGCTCAACCACAATATCGTATCGTCATCATTTTCAAGTAGAATAGGTCTCAACTTTTTAGTATTTGAAGGAACCTCAAACTTCACAGTCACTTTATACTACACTTGATCAATTTCAGAAGATGATAAACTCTTCTCAACAACACTTTATTTTTAATATTTTTTGAAACTACCATATGCATATTTTGATATCCAATGTATCTCTCAAAACTATTACTAGAACTCTCCCATCTTCCCCCAAAGCATATAATGGTCGAAATTTGTATCATGAAAATATCATCAACACCTAAATAAATACCAAAAATAATTATTAGTAAAAAAGAAAATATTATTAAAACTTTTTCAACTAACAAAAACAACATAATAATGACCTAGTAAAAAAAACACTAACTAGAAAACAGGGTCATTTTTGGCGTTTTTCCTTACCTCTTCGTGCAAAAATTCGAAAACTCACTCTCACAACTCCTTTCTCTCTCCTACTATAGAATTTTTCCAAAATTTGTAGATCGGTTTCAAACTCATCACATTTTTAAGATTAGGAGTAAAACAACTTATTATGGAGTTAAACAAAACTAAAAATGGGCAAAAAAAATGGAAATTTTATTCTAAATTTGATTTTGTTATGCTTTTTGTGATGTATTTATATTGTAGTAGTTCAAATGTTTAGATTTAATATTAAAAGGTGAAAAAGTGGTTAAAAATGGGTGTAAGTAAAAACGACGAAAAATGGCTAGAAATAGCCGATTTCGGTGACAAATGTGTCCAATTCGTGACGCACGCGTTGACGAGTGCATCACGATCTGGACACTGTGCACCACATACATGGTATATGATAAGGGCATATTTGTCATATATGTTCTCATGTTTTTATTTTGATATTTTATTATTTTGTGAGAATAGATGACTATTTATGTTTATTATTGTTATTTATAGGGACTTGAACGAAATTTAAAATGCAAACTTTTCAAAGTATGGATCTGTCGCCCCAGCGCTACGAGAAGTTTTGCCCCAACGCTGGAACAGTGATCGAAATAAGAAAAGACGACCTATTTAAGTCGCATCTGGTGCCCCAGCGCCAAACAGTCACCGCGCCAGCGACAGGCCAATGCCCCAGCGCCATCATGCCACCGCTCCAGCGGTGAGGCCTTTTACACGCAGCACCCCAGCGACAATAGCATAGCGCTCCAGCGGTAGTACGAGTCCTAATCCGATGAGAATTGAGATTTTCAAGCTCATATCAATCCCCATAAAAAGTCACTCATCCCCAGACTTTAAAAAATAACCTAGAGCAACCAAAAGCAATTCAAGAACACCAAGAATACAAAACAAGTGTTAGAGAGCAATAGGAGTTTAATTGAAGTAACCTTAGAGAGAGATTTCAAGGCATTCTTCGACATCAAAAATATCTTAGGCAGTGCAATTAAGAGCAATTCGACGTCTATATCGATTTGCTATTGATTGTATCATGATTTATTTTTATTTTTATTACTGTTCTTTTGTAGCCATGAACTAAATTTATTTTCTAGGGTTAATACTTGATCTCAATATATATGCTTAATCGCCACTTTTGAATATTTAATAAACTTAGTCCTTTGTTATTTAAATTACTTGATCTTAATGCTTCAATATATTTGGCCAATATATAGTGAATGAATTGGTAATATTTTGATAAACGCAAAAGAGGAATCATAATATTTAGACCTAGATAATTTGATGCATGATTGTAGAGTAACATTCAATGTTGCATATGCAAGCTTCAATTTAGGATAGGAATATACCTAATTGGCATGTATGATCAATAAGACCTAATCTTAATGAATCTTAATTTATTACAAATACCATAGGAATATAGGTATTTGGTAGATTAAGGTATACTTGCATGATCTTGGAAAAGGCTTGTGAATACATTAGTGTCTTGATCAATAACAAAGACTAAAGAAGTTAAATATTAGAGATTAATCATTAGAAAACATATTGAGGGATAGTATTAATCCTAAGTTTTCTCTATATTGCTATCACTTAATTCCTCTTGCATTGTATTTTTGTTTTTATATTTTCTACATTCATTTTTAGATTTTATTTTTCTGAATAATTATTAGAAAGATATAATTTTAGTACTTAGTTAAAACGTAGAAATTATCTTTGTGGGTTTGACATCCGACTTTTTAAGTCATTTTATTACTTGTTACGATAGCGTATACTTATGCTTAATTATAAGATATAGAAATATCGCATCAGTGTGTGGTGCCACGGGCCAAATACCCGTTGTCTTTAGCCACGTAGTGCCGCGTCACTTTTTTAAAATTTTATTTTAGTTTATTTAATTTAATTTAATGTAAATATTAAATAGTGTTATTTAAGATTGTTATTTTTTTATTATCATATGTTTGAATCTTAGAGGTGATTCCGAGATGTGATTTAGCATTTGCGCGCAAAGAGGTAATAGTTTTCCTCACCTTTTGAATTGGTCTAATAGGAGCCTCTCATTATACGAAGATGTTGAAAACATTCTTTTCAACAAAGATAAAGATTTGTATTTTTTTACATAGAACGAAAAATATATGTAAATTTTGTGGAAGTTCTTTTTCATGTTATTGGTTAATAAATTTAAAATTTTGTGTAAGTTTTGGAAGTATATAAGAAGTTGGTGCCCCACAAATATGAAAAGAATATAGACTATTGCATAGCGGTAACATTGCGCATTCCATCTACAAAATGGGTGATGCGATATTTCTATATCTTAAAATTAAGTGCAAGTATACACTATTGTATGCAAGTAATAAAGAGACTAAATAAGTCGGATGTCGAACCCACAGGGATAATTTCTTCTTTTTAATCAATTACTAAAATGTTATCTTCCTAATAATTATTCAGATAAATAAAAATCTAAGAATTAATGCAAAAAAATATAAAAGTAAAAACACAATGCAAGAGAATTATGTGATAGCAATATAGAGAAAACCTAGAATTAATACTATCCCTCAATATGCTTTCTAATGATTAATCTTCTAATATTTAACTCTCTTAGTCTTTGTTATTGATCAAGACACTAATGTATTCACAAGCCTCTTCCAAGGTCACGCAAGTATATCTTAATTTACCAAATACCTATATTCCTATGGTACTTGTAATAAATTAAGATTCATTAAGATTACGTCTTATTGACCATACATGCCAATTAGGTATATTTTTATCCTAAATTGAAACTTGTATATGCAACATTGAATGTTACTCTACAATCATGCATCAAATTACCTAGGTCAAAATATTATGATTCTTCTTTCGAGTTTATCAATAATATTACTAACTCATTCACCATATATTGGCCAGATATATTGAAGCATTAAAATCAAGTAATTTGAATATCAAAGAACTAAGTTTATTAAATATTCTAAAGATATGGCAATTAAGCACCCATATTGAGTTCAAGTATTAACCCTAGAAAATAAATTTAGCTCATGGCTACAAGAGAACAACAGTAAAAATAATAATAAATTATGATACAATCAATAGCAAACCGATATAGACGTTGAATTGCTCTTAATTGTGCTGCCTAAGATCTCTTGATGCCGAAGAACGCCTTGAATCTCTCTCTAAAGTTGCTTCAATTAAACTCCTATTACTCTCCAAGACTTGTGCTCTGTATTTTTGGTGTTCTTGAATGCTCTAGGTTGCTCTTGGATTCTCTTGGCTTATGGGAATGAGTGGCTTTTTATAGGGATTGATATGAGTTTGAAAATTTCAATTCTCGTCGGACTAGGACTTGCACTACCGCTGGGGCGCTATGCAATTGTCGCTGGAGCAAAGCGTGAAAAAGGCTTCACCGCTGGAGCGGTGGGTTAATGGCTGGGGCTCTGGACTATCGCTGGCGCGGTGACTGTTTGGCGCTGGGGCGCCAGATGCGACTTAAACACGTCATTTTTCTTATTTTGATCACTGTTCCAGCGCTGGGGCAATAATCTTTGTGGCGCTGAGGCGATGGACACATACTTTGAAAACTTTGCATTTTAGTCTCTGTTTTCGTTCCTTTTGCATTCTTTCTTTAAATTTTGTTCAAGTCCCTATAAATAACAATAAAGCACATAAATAGCCATCTATTCTCATAAAACAATAAAATATCAAAATAAAAATATGAGAAAATATATGACAAATTTGCCCTTATCAATGGGGAGGGACTCTCAAACTTGAGCATATTTACAAAGACAAACATCCAATTCACCGATCATATGAATGATATGGATGTTTAGTGTGGGCACTAATTCGAAGCTCTGCCACTGTCTGGGCCAACGGTATAATAATTTAAGTAGTTATGTTTGATTCATTATATGATGTTAATGAGTATTACATTGTGAAGATTGATTATAATTACTTATATATAGTTTGAGACGAGCACGTCATCGTAGTATAATGTTCTGGAGAAAAATATTGATGATCTATAGGACGATATGAAATTTATGAAAACAGAGCTAACTACTAAGATTGATACGGTTAAAGCAGAGCTAATGACTAAGATAGACAAGGACAATGCAGAGTTCTTACATCAAATGAGTTTTATGATGCAGTACTTTAAGTCATTCAGGATCTTCAAAGATGCAAATCAGACAATGGTATATTTTGTACATAAATTTGATTCGATACAAAGTTAATAAGTCAATACATTGATTGGTGTTGTCTTGTTTTAGAGGAGAGAATGCATGGCCGGTGAATATCAAACTTAGAGTCTTGCGACCGAGGCTCAGCATCAGTCGTAGTCAAACATGCAATATGTAACTGAGAGTGCCACAAGTGTTTAAATTATATCTGCTGTTGTTGCAGAAGGAATGAGTAGGTAAGGGGACCAGTACAAGGCTGCACAAGTTAAATATAGTCCTTGTACCAATCATTTTTGAAAGAAGGTCAAAATAAAAATTGTTGAATTGAAAGTAGAAACTACAGTTGACATATATGGGTGATTGCTTCCTATAAATGAAGCAAAACTTAAAAAACTTTAGGATTGGAAAAATAATAATGACCCAAAGCGGCTTTTTCTTTACATAGGCTCAATTCTGACTAAAATTAGTTTAAGAACATCTTGTATCACTAGCTTAATGATGTGGTGCGGATATTTAATTTTATATATTCTCTTTATGTGAGTTTTTTTAATGGTAACAACATTTATATACATTATGTGGGGTTTTGTAGCATATTAATGAGTATCTGAAGGTGCTTCATACCCGACAGGATACGTTTCAACAAATGTACTTATAGGATTACATAATTACAGATGCATATTTTTATATGAGTTTTTTTGTCCAACTACTGCACATGTTACATTATAATACTATTCATAAACTTAGATGAGTTTAATGTCATATATTTATTTTTCTAGGAGTACATTAGACAAATGTGACGAATAGGAAGTAGTTCAAATACTGATGTTCAATGGATACAGCGGTATTGTCATATGCACAAAGAACAAATAAAGATTTAGTTGGTTCTTAAATATGGGCTGCGATCAATAAGATAGTGGAAGTTTAAGTAATAACTTTTTATCATTTAGAATACAACAAGTTCATTATAAAACAACAATGATTTGTGCAAGTATATATTCCATTAAATTTCTATTGAGAACTTTGGTTTGCAGCAAAGGTCGATTTTATTTAGAGGATGATTATGTTGTATAATTTCAGCATAAATGGAAACTTCAACTAAGTCATTGAAAATTTTATGGCACCTCTGAGTATTTCAATGCTATATTATCTTATCAGATGTAGATTTTATCAATTAAGGGGAGAAGTTAATATAGATATGTCGCCTTTCCAAGTTAATTCGTTTGAAGAATAATGTACATCAATAGATGGTCGAGAGTGGGGATTGTTGCACATTTACTTGTACATTCATTGAGTACCTTATGTTAGGTCGACCATTTGATTTCTTCCCCTAGATTGGTACATGTTTTTAGACAAAAGATGTTCGTAGATTTGTCAACACTGCTAGACGGGATAGCTATGTTATATATATATATATATATATATATATTATGTGCATTTGTGTTATATAATTATTTAAAAGTGTTGTATTTGGTGAATGTGTGTAGAGATGATATATAATTGTATAAAAGTATTTTTTTATTTTTTTTTAAAATGCAGGTTTCGGAACGTACATAAAATAGGGAATATTTTGTCAAAAATTTATTAAAATGAATAGTATTGTAGGATTAAAAACACAATGGGCATGTATAGAATTTTAGAGAAAATTCGGCAGAGTTTCTCCCATTTTTCAAACATCCAAAACCTACAACTTACAAATATTAACACTTCTATAAAAGCCAACACATGCTACTGTACTTCCAAATTTTTTATAACTTATTCACAACTCAAACTATGAACATTAAATATAAAATACATCTATAATCAACAAATTTTTAAGTGCATTAGAAAAAGTTAATGAAATTCTTGCATCGAATACACAAAATAGCATAATAGAAATGGTCTATAAGAACCATTTATCCTGTGAAATCTTTCTACAGAATTACGCTTTAGGGTCCACGTCATTCATTCTATCTCATACCCGGCTAAAATAAATTATTAGGCTAATATAATAGTAAAATTGAAGATTAAATATAAATTTTAGTTTTATAAACAAATATACGTGAGCTGTAATGTAAAGCAACAAAGTTCTGATACGTCTGTCGGTTATGTCCATGTTGTCTATAGTGACTACAAACGTTCTTCAAGGGTTCCTTGCCTTGATACAGAATCTAATTCATCCTACACTTGCCTTTGTTGACAACATAATATCAGAGGCTATACATCAATATTTCTCAAATTCTCTAGGACTATCCAATTTGACAGATGGCCAACCAGAAATACTGACTCGCTATGGGCACGAAATAAAGACTCGAATGTATAATAAGTTGAACAAAGACTCTCATGCGATAATTTCAAATGTCTGCATCCGGCAAGTGCATGGGAACAAGCTAGTTGTCGAAAGTTTAACTTTCGACAGCTGCATATCTTCGTGGGAATGTCCACTATTTCATCTTTGCCACTATTCTTTACTACAAATCATGAAATATCCATTAGGTAAACTGTCATTCAACTTGCTTTATCATTATGTTTCATCACTTTGTGATTTGCCTAAGTTGTCAACAGGGTCATCATATGTTGTACCGCATCTCCGTCCATGATAAAACAGTAGCTATGTTAGCTTTCGTATCCACTCCACCAAATTGGTCACAATAAGCTTTCTTACTTCTTTTGTAATTGCATTAATGCTCTCTATGATATTAGTGGTCATGATGTCATATCTTCTAAAAGTATTAACTGATCAAGCTCATCTTTCCGTACTAACATCTTTCTCTAAATACTTAGTTACATCAGGTTTATTTCCCACATCCTGTTAGCAAGAAAATAAACAGGCACGTATCTCATCTTTTTTAAACTTTTATGTTAGTAACTTGTATTTTGTCACTAATTTTTTTTTCAAGTGAAAGATGTAAAACCCATTATATGCATTAAGAAACACACCATGTATAGCTCTCTCAATACTAACGTGTCGATCAGATATAAAGCTACATTCTGATGGTCATCAATTGCTCATCGTAGTTTGACTATTAACTATGCCCAAGAAGTATCATTTTTTAAGTCAGCAATCCCCTATGCCAATAGAAATATCTGATTGTTTTCATCTTTACATACTGCCACAAACATTGTACCAAGATAGAGACCTTTCAAAAATGTTCCATCCACGGCAATCACCGGTCGCATGGATGACTGAAAACCTCTGATGTAAGATTCCAGCACCATAAAGAAATACTTAAAGTGATTATCAGTATTAGTTTTCAAGTGAGTAACCGTACTTGGGTTCTGCTGTTGCGACATATTGCTATATGCGAGAAGTAATCTGAATGAATCCTCTAGAGAACCTCATATCAATTTTAATGCATGTTCTTTAACTTGCCAAGTTGTAGTATATGTATCTCAACATAAAATTCTTTACATATCTCCACTTAAATCTCCTTCAGTCTATATTTCTACTGACTGATGCAAACTTATTTTTAATTACTTTACTATAAGAACAACTCTTGACTTACCGATGACCATCTCGTAATTGGTATAAAACATAAGTGTGCTCTGCATCTACTTTCCTTATAGTGAAGAACTGTCGCCCTTTCGTCAACACTACAGGTAATCTCCATTTGTATCTGTCATCATCACATTTTATCTCAAAACGATCTTTGGTGGATTTATGAATTCTAAAGCTCCAATTGCCCTAAAGTGTTAGTATGCTTATAGTCTCATGAATTTCATCTTTGCTATTATACAACTTTCCTACAAGCACATCTCCAATTTCAGTACAAGATACATTTTCTGATATGTTCAAGTCAAATTGTGGTATTTCAAGCATGAATTGAAAATGAGTTTTCTACCTTAACCATATTTTCTCTTGCATACGGGATATACTCATTATGCAACCCATGAACAGAAGTTTTAGAAACATAATCATCATCATTATCATCATCATTACTGCGATAATCATTCTCATAACCATCATCATTACCAATATCATAACTAAGATCAATGCCAACATCTCTATATATATGACTATCATAATATGTATAAATTTGGTGTTTATTAAACATCAGAGAAGAATAATAATAATTCTCTAAAAGCTTTGGAGCATGCACTGGGGTTTGAATTATTGGGGCTATACTACTCACTCAGTTGCTACCACTTGCAGACATGAATTAATTAATGTAGATTGGTTTCTGTTCGATGGGTGCTTTTACATTATTTTTATATTTTTATATATGACTATCATAATATGTATAAATTTGGTGTTTATTAAACATCAGAGAAGAATAATAATAATTCTCTAGAAGCTTTGGAGCATGCACTGGGGTTTGAATTATTGGGGCTATACTACTCACTCAGTTGCTACCACTTGCGGACATGAATTAATTAATGTAGATTGGTTTCTGTTCGATGGGTGCTTTTACATTATTTTTATATTCATGAGCTCGCAAATCCAGTGTTACACATAAAAGTATAGCACATTTTTTATAGACTCAACCAAAAGATCACATTGTCATCATTTTCAAGTGGAATAGTATCAATTTATAGTACTTGAAGGAACCTCAAATCTGAGAGTTACTTTATATTGAGACCTGATCAACTCCAAGAATACGACAAACTCTTCTCAATAATGTTTCATATTTTATATTTTTTGAAACTAATATGTGGATATTTTGAAATTCAATGTATCTCTCAACAGCATTATTGAAATTTTCTCACATTCTCCCAAAGCATACAATGGTTAAAACATGCACTATGATAATATTAGCAGCACCTGAAAAAAAAATAACACCAAAATAATTATTAGTATAATTAAATAAATTTAAAAAATACAAAATATTGAATAAAATATAAAATACACAAAATAAATAAAAACTAATAAAGAAATAAAATTAATTAATGACAAAAAAAATTTTAAGAAAGAAATAATTAATTAAAATAAAAAATTCAAAATTTTTAAAAAATAAAATTGCCAATTGGCAGGCTTAAGCACAGCACACTTGGCGCATGGTGCTTTGCAACTGGCTATGCACTACGAGCTGGATGCAGTTCTGACCATTTCCATCGTTTTTGACTTTTTACATCCATTTTCAACTACATATTTACTTTCTTAACATTAAATCTACACATTTGAACTAGTACAATACAAACCCATAACAACAAAACAAACAATTTTTTATAATAAAAACTCACTAATTTTGGCATATTTTTAATTTTTTTAACTTCACAATCGGTTATTTCACTTCTAATCTTCAAAATACGATGCGTTTGAAGCCGATCGACAAATTGTGGAAGAAATTCGATGGTGAATTTAGAGTGTCCAAGAGAGAGAAAGAATGTGCACAATGTGTTTGTATTTTGAGAGAAAGAAAGTGCTTATATTTACCTTAAAAATAATTTATTTATAAAATAAAATAAAATAAAAATAAAATTTTCCAATAAAAATAAAATTTGTCACGTAACGCCTTGCTGCTGGACAGCATGGCCAACTGTAATGTTTCAAAGAGAAGTCTTAAAATTTTAAATGAGGGCAAAATGGACCAAATTTTATTTGTTTGGTTAATCTAATTTAAAACTTTTGACTAAGTTCAAAATAAATTATTAATAATAAATAGTGATCAAATGGGAAAATTTCCCAAGGGATAAAATGGGCCAATTTTTGTTTGTTTAGTTAATATAATTTAAACCTTCTGACTGAGGTCAAAATAAATTATAAATAAAAAATAATGGTCAAAGGAAAAAATTTCCCTTGACTTTTTTGTTCTTCTAAGAGGTTGTGCCTCGTTGTAGCCCATAAATTAGTTAGATGATCAAAACAAGATATATCATGCTATAAATAGAGGGCCTTTGCTTTCATCCTCTTTACTGTTTCTATATATGACTCCTTTCTTTTATTCTTTAACTTATATCAGGCAATGTTTTACAACTTTATTGCTTAATGATTCCACAAACAATTATAAGATCAATTTTGTAAGAAAAATAGTTGAAGATATAATGCTTGTCAAGGCGGACAAAATACTGTCTTTAGACTATTTCGCCCTTTATAAGATTGTAATTTTGATGCAAATTAATTGAATAATAGTATAATCTCTAAGACACAATGACAAAATGAGAGTTATAAGAGTGTACTATCAAGTATAATTTTTTTAGACAATAAATAATCAGTTTAAACCTTGAAGTATTTGAGAATATAGATAGTAATAAAGATTTCAAGATCACAAAAATTTGTTTATTTCTATTTTGAGAAATGTCAGCATTTTATAAAGAAAAGATTGCTTATTGGAAAGATACCAAATCTCTTCAAAGAGCCATAATTGTTAGAAACGCATTATGGCTTTTCCAAAATACACATTTCTAGCAATCAGTGCCACGACACGCCAAGGATTGGCATTGCGGTGCTAGGCATTCTGCAACTAGCCCTGTGTCACTTATTTGTTTGGTGCTACGGCGCTGGGCATTCTGTAACCAACATCGCAACACCAAGTCTAACACTTGTATCGGTTTGTGTCTTTTTTATTCTCTTTCTTGATCCTCCGTGTCTTGTCTTCAAATTTATTTTATTTGTTTTGAAATACTCTTGAATTTTTTTTAAAAAGTCTTCTATCTCATTTATTACTTTGCTCGTATTACCAATTTTCTTTTCTCAACTTGTGGTCTTATCTTTAACATGTGACAATGTAACTTACGAAATTACTTTCATAAACTTCTTTTAATTTGTTCACCTTAAAGAGTTTTTACTTTCACATTTTTCACTTAGATATTTAGCCAACAGTCTTTCAATTAAGGCTTTCTTTTCTCACCTTTTCATTATTATGATTCATGGTTGAGTTTGATAAGACCTTAAGCAATTATTTCAGTAAGCTCCGATTCAGGAAACTCATCTCCCACTCAAGAGGTATGTAGTTCTCATACTCCTCAAATTAAAGATGTTAAGATTCTTGCTTCTTTAATTAATAAAGGTTGTTAGAATTTGGTGATTCATAATTAATTTTGAGTTTGATTTTGTGTTAGAGACCAATGAAGAGTCGACATGCGGTTGAGTATGCATTGGATGTACGAAAAAGGGATAAAAACGAAAAGTTAAAAGTAAGGAAGGGCTTAGAGCATAAGAAGAGATGAGATCACATCATAGTGGCGCCTAGGCGCTAAAACCTAGTGGCAAACATCACCTAGGCGTTAACTTTCAGAAAATTTCTTGTTTTGAGTAGTATTGTATCCTAAAATTAATTTTTGGACTCCTATAACTAGTGGACTCTCATTTTAATTAGGAATAGGATTTCTAGAAACATGCTAGAGTCTATATAAACCCTTATAATCTTTTAGATTATTAAGCATCAAAGGCATTTAAGAAAGTGCCGAATAGAGAGCTTAAGCAGCTCTAGGGCGTTGAGAGCGCAAAAGAGTGTCATGGGAGTGTTTAAGTGCTGAGTGCGTAAGAGAGTGCTGATAGATCCTTTAGAGAGTTTGTCTATTGATGTATTTTTTGTCTCTTATAAGAGATATTTGTGATTTGAAAGTTTTTTTTGAACTGTGAATAAAAGAAATTAAGATCCATTGATCCATTGTAAACATAAACATTTGTTGTTGACCCACGTACATTCTCGTGTCTTGTGTGATTGATTGTTTATCTCTATTATGTAGTTGATTTTTTTTTATTCTTATTTTATTTTTGAACGAAGTTTTTCGCATGCGCTTAGAATTTTAAGGTGCTAAATACCAACCTAAGAGATGTTAAGGTACGTAAAAACTCCAACAAATGATTTCAAAACTAAAACTAAGATTAATACGTATTAAATTTAAGAATCTAAACTAATTACCTAGCAAAAGTCTTAATGACATTGTCGCTACTAATAGAAATTTTGAGATTAGGTTCAGTAATAGTGTCAAATTAGTACATTCAGGCCACTACCCCTTGACAATGGCCTATCTTGGCACATAAGTGAAATTTGGCTATTGGTCGTTCTGCGGCCTTGAAATTTGTGATTAACTACTTGTGTTTTCAGTTAGAACCAAATATCTCATATACTTCTCCAACAATTTACAACATCCTTGAAGAACATCACTTTTAAGCTCCCATACGAGGGAGAAACTCCTAATAACCCTACTCTGAGAGCGACAAACATTAATATTGTAACCCTTAACCTATGTCTTAAGCTCTTGTTTTCCCCTCTAATTTGAGAACTTTCGTCGGGATGGTGGAGGTAGCTCTAGGTCAGATAAACGCACATCAAAATACGCTTTGAAACAAGCCTAAGCCTATGCCCAAGCCCAAAACTAAGCCCAAGTCCAAGCCCAACTAAGAAAACCTAGATATTTCAATTTCATTTATTGAGAAAAAAAAAAGAAAAGGGCAAAAAGAACCAAAAACCCTAAACCAAAAAGGTAGTGGCATAAAATCGGCGGCAAGTCTCTTATAAATTCCCTCCAAAGCCCCATCGTTCACGCCTCTTTAGTTTCTAAAACCCTAGCCTTCTCCTGCTCTCTCTCTCTCTCTCTCTCTCAGCATCATCTTCCATGGAGTTTTGGGGTAAGCCTTGCCTTGCTTGTCTTATATTATCTCCATTTTTCCGATTTAACGGTTTTGCATTTTGCTCTTAATGTTCTGGCGTGCTGTGTATGTTCATCTGTCTGGGATTTTCCCATGTCCTGCATGTAAATATGTGTATATGTGCGTTTTTTGCTACTGATTAGCTTTCATTCTCAGAAGTATCTCGAAAAAGCATACATTTTTGTTCTTTTTTTTAAAAAATAAATAGACGCTTATGTCCTCTTAGGTCTTTATTTTTGCTCTCTTTTCCCCCCGTTTATGACACGTTATAAGTATCCTGGTTAAGTTCTACGTGTTTAGTTTAGATTAGATTCTGGATTTCTGTTTCCATTTATATTGTAAGTGCTGAAGGTACTCTTTTATGTTGCTAGTTTTGTGGTTGAAGCTAAGGAGGAACCTGAGGTTCACAGTAGGGATGCTTTTTACCAGTGTGTGTTATAGAATACATGAAAAACAATTTTTTTTAAATAAAAATAATTATTTGAATCTTTTGCCTTCATGTGTCAGTGTCAGATTATAGACATTTATTGGGAAAGACTGATGAAAGCAAATAATGTTTTTCGAATTTTTTTTAAAAAAAATTTGAAGTTCACACAATTTCATTTTCTTGTTTGCTTTTGGTTTTTCTTAGTTGAAATTAGAAGTGGAGGGTAGGAGACTATGAATTTATGTTCTTGTTATCATTTTTACTAAGAAGTAATTAGAGGAGATTTAATGTTTGGCTTTTTGTAATAATTAAAGAAAGTAATATCCAAAAGACTATTTAAGTATTATTCTTTATCTTCCTTTTATGATTGGTTTTCATCCCTGTTTTCCAAGCCCTGTTATGTGTCTGCGTTATGTACATAATATTAATGCTTTTTTGATGATCAACAACATTATGAAACTATCATGTGAGCTTTTGATAATAATTTATCATGCTGATTCTGTATTACATTTTGTTTTGTGGATTCAGGTGTTGAAGTTAAGGCTGGACAGCCACTTAAAGTGAAGCCTACCTTTGACAATATTATTCATCTTTCACAGGTTATTATATAAACTCTCACAATGCTTTTATTGTTGAATTGGCACACACACACACACACACACTTGTGGTGTGATTGAGAGTGGTCTGTTTATCGTATTTAATATATGGAATGCTGCTTGTTTTGCAGGCATCACTTGGTGAGTGTAAAAAAGATAAACGCGAATCTGTGTGCCTTTATGTGAAGTTTGGTGACCAGAAGTTTGTTGCTGGAACTCTTCTTTCTGATACTATCCCACAACTATCATTTGATTTAGTTTTTGAGAAAGAGTTTGAGCTTTCTCACAATTGGAAGAATGGAAGTGTTTTCTTTCTTGGTTACCAGACCCCCTTGCCCCAAGATGATTCTGGTGAGTCTTACAACTACTAGTGTGTTTGAACAAATTTAATCTTGAAGGTTGAAGTTTTGCTGAAATTTTTATTTCTGCAGATGAGTTTGATATGGAGGACTCTGAAGAAGATGAAGAGGAGCCTCTAGCGATCCCCTTAGAGAATGGTATATGCTGTTCCTGCACTTTCTTGGCCAGAATGATTTATTTTAATGTAAGTAATTTCAAATCACTTTCTTTTAACTGTTCTTCTGGAAAATTCTTTTCAGGAAAAGCTGCTCCCAAAGCTGAGAAAGCAAAGGCTCCTACTCTCAAGGCTGTTGCTGCTAAGCCAGTCAAGGATGTGAAACCTGAGGAAGATGATGATGGTGAGTCAGATGACCAAGATGATTCTGATGATGACATGCTTGAAGTTGATTCTGATGAGGTAATTTTGTCACTACCTTTCCAAGTGTTTTGATATGTTTTTTTTGAGTTCTATTATGCTTGAACTCAATCTCAGATTGGCCTTTATTTTTGTGTGATGATAAAGCGAAACAAATTTTTATTTGAATTTGCAATGTGAACTTCACTGCATTAAAATGTTGCAGCCTTTATTTTTGTTTGAAAGAAATCATATTAGACCTTAATGTGAATAGTGGCAATGGTGCTGTTTTCATTGTTTAATGTTAATCTGGAAATACACTATTTTGTTGGAGTTGCTCAAATTGCACAAGGAGCTGGTTCCATGTACTTGGTAAAGAAGATATGTTAGCTAACTTGATGTGATCTAAATGTATTTTCTGTTTATGCAAATTTGATGACTTCCTTGGAACTGATGTTTAAGATAATTTTTTTCCCAATGTGTTGCTGCAAGTGATATTCAATACATGAAACATGGTATGGTAGCTTGTGTTGCATTTAATCTTTTACTTTCCTTCATCTTTAGTAAAGACCAAGCATCTAATTCTTATCTTTCTCAGTTTTATTATGGACATTAATTCTTGCTTGAAGGAAATGTAATGGTATTTTTTTATTGTTGAATAGATTTCTGGGGAGGATGAAGATGAGGATGATTCAGAAGATGAAGAGACACCTAAGAAGGTGCATGATTATTACAGGATGTTTGTGGCTTTTCTTGGTGTTCAGACATGGTACTGTAGTTATCCATTTGTAAGCTTGCATTGAACTTAACTTAAACTGTCTTTTTATGTTCTATTTTAAAGGCTCAGGCAGGAAAGAAGAGACCTGCCGAATCTGCAACAAAAACTCCCATTTCTGCTAAGAAAGCTAAAGCAAATACACCTGGTAAATTTCATGATATATGATCACTTATGGATTATACTCTTTTCATTAGTTTTGGTACCATTGGATAGTATTGTTAATATGCTTGTGAATGATGGGACACTACAACACTTGTTTCTCACAAATGAAAATAACTGCAATTTCACTGTTTCCCATATAACCTCAACAAGACTGATTTATATTATTAATTTGATATCTCTGATGGCCTTCTATCTAATAATTTCTCAAGTTTGAAATTGCATAAAGTGGTGATTTGAAAATGCTTTGGTTAGTATCTGATACATAATTGTTGGAATCACTCTTTGTAAGAGTATCCTTTTCCATAGCTAATGTGCTATTATTCTCTTGCCTTCTGAGTAGCATTCAAGGATATTTTTTTATATTTTTGTTGATATGATAAATTATTTGTTTTTTCCGGTGTAGATGGTAAGAAGGGGGTTCATGTTGCAACTCCTCACCCAGCTAAGGCCGGGAAGACTCCCATTGACAATGCACAGACTCCAAAATCTGGTGGCCAGTTCTCTTGCAAGTCCTGCAGCAAGTATGTTTCTTCTTAGAGTGCTTGAAGCTCTATCTAAAATATTATAAATAGTTTTGATTGACTTGTTGACTTGTGTATATGAACCAGGTCTTTTGGCTCTGATGGTGCTCTACAATCTCATACAAAGGCTAAACATTCTGGAAAGTAGAAGTGATGTAATAACATGCAGCTCTGGCATGTTAATTATTTTTGGTGAAATACTGAGAGGAGTTTTGTGTTTTAATAGTTTTGGTGGGGGATTTTGTCTAGAAGTGAACGAGGGAGGTTTCGGATATAGCTGATGTTACATTTTGAGAGAATTTAAATTTAAACTTTGGTTTCTGATAATTTCAAATGTTAGTGAATTATGAATTGTGATGCTCTGTCTATATGCTCTACTTTCATCGTCTTTTGGCCCGTCTTCCGGGCACATTTCTTTTTTTTTTTTTTTAATTTTTTTTACATAACTTTTTTGGGTGATGAATATGGACATTAGGAGGAATGAAGTCGGTCTAAATATAGTACTTAAAATTTATCCAATGCACATTTAGAAATAGGGATTATAATTTTCGCAAAAAAGAAAAGAAGAAATAGGGATTGTCATGAATTTACCCCAAGATCAAGAACGTAACACACACGAGATGAAAATAACAAATCAAGAAACAGGGCAATAAGAAAGCATATACATGGTTCGGGCTATAGGCCTTACTCCATGGGGAAGAACACTCTTGTATGTCTTAATTGAGTCACGATTAAAGTTTGATTACAATCACTCCTTATAACAGATTAAGTTTCTTTCTCAACTCTCTATTTAGCTCTGATTGTATTTTTCTAAATTCAACTTAAAACATCAGTTATTCATCAACTCAATTCAGGAAATCTGGGTTCTTATAACAGATTGACTTTAACCTTCTTCACTTTTCTGTACCGTGATCACTAAAAACAATTATTCATCAACTCCAATTCTGGGAACCTGGGGTCTTATAATAGATTTTTAGAAAAATTTTGAATTTGACCATAATTTTTAATTATTAAAGTAGTTTGACCAAAGTTAAAATTATATTTCTTTATTAACCAAAGCATCACTTTTTCCATTTTACTCTTATTTATATAATTTACAAAAAATATATAGTTTTAATTTATTATAATTTATTTATTTAATCAATATATTTAATCAATAATTTATTTTTATAAAAAATAATCAAAATTAATTATTTACATACAAAATTATTTTATAACAATAATTATAATTTTTTTTAAAAAATAAAATTTAAAACAATTGATGCACGCGTTAGTTGGCGCTTTGCCTTTTTTTTTTTTGCTTTTTTTATTATAAATTAATTTTAAAAATTAATTAAAACAAAAAAGTGAAATTTTTTCTAAATTCTAAGAATTTATTTATAAATTAATTATTTTATTTTGATTAATTAATTAATTTTTAAATTTAATTTATAAATAAAAAAAAGTAAACCAAGCTGATGTGCAAGAGGTTTACTTTTTTTTTTCTTTTTTTGGTTATAAATTAATTAAAATAATTAGTTAAAAAAATAATTTTATTCAAAAAAATTTAAAAATGAAAAATTAAATAATTTGAAAATAAAATTTTTTATTTAAATTATTTAAAATTAATAATAATTATATTATAATAATATTTTTAAAATTATATAAATATTATTATATTTTATATAAAGATAAAAGAAAATATTTTATTTTTTAAATTTTTTAATTAAAAAAAAGCAGTGACATGCATGCCTCAGCACTTTTTTTAATTAATTAAATAAAATTTTTGAACCACGTGCAAGTGTTAATTGAATTGAAAATAAATCTATAGCATAAGTATTTGTACTTGTATTATAAAAAATAATACTAATAAGTTTGTTAACAATTTAAAATTCTCTAAAAGTATTTATTAAAGTACTAAAAATAATATTAGTTGTATGTGGATGTTTTAATTCACAAAAAATAATAATTCTTTTTTGCAAAAACCATTAATTATGTATATAATGCAGTGTAACACATACCTTAAATTAGTGGCATCCATCCAACAATCAAAAGTAACATTAAATACTCTTTGAAATTACGAGATTTCATCTATTAATTTTTGTTTACTTTGAATAAATATAATGAAAATATCAATTTTAACAGTATTTTTAGGAGCACAAGAGAAGTGAGGTTGAATGTACCTTTTTATAAGTTTCTCACATCTCTTGTTTTCGGTGAATGAAAGAGGTTATTCACTTGTTGTAATGTATCTAGATAATCCAGTACGCATGCATTGTTAAGACCACCTCCAGGAGTACTTTAGGTAAGTTGAGTTTGAATTAACTACTTTAAACCATGTTTCTGAAAATATTATGGGTTTTGAATTGTTTTGGCATCTAAAGTTTTACCACAAAACTTACACATCATTTTCTTCAATTATTTTAGATGTTGCATTTGTATGATTCTCCAATGTAAAAAAACTTCTGACATTTGAAGTTTGCTTTCTTTTTTATTTTCTAGTACTCTAATATTTTTAGTTGTGAAAGCAAACTGACTATTAAAAATTTGTGTTGATAAAATTAGAATATCTTCAAATTTATTAGGAGCATTGAGATTGAAACTTGTCATTGTATATATAATAAAAATAAAATTTAATAAATAAAATTTAATAAATAAATAATTTGAGAGAATATAATTTTTAAAAAGAGTTGAAATAATTTAAAAGAGAATGAGAAGAGATTTGAATTAATTTAAAAAAGTTAGAGAAATTAAAAGAGTAAATAGTATAAAAAGAGTGAGTCGTTAAAAGGCACCCTTTCTCTTTTTACTATTGATCAATAGTCATAATTTGTGACCATTAATCAATGATAAAAATTAAAAAAATATATAAAATAATTGCTGTGCTTACAATAGCTTTTTTTATTTAATTTTTTTTAAAATTAAAAAATTAAAAAAAACTCATGGACACAGTCTAATAGGCCAACCGTGCTATATGACACGACTTCGTAATGTGCCCATGAACTATATTGAGTTGTAGCATAAATTTTTGTGCCTAGGTCAACCAAGCACATAATTTTTTTATACTGTGTCAACTCAGGCACACAAACCCACCTGAACTTATTTTTTTGTAGCACGTGCTGAGCACTTGCCATGTTTACCTGTGGTCTTATAACATATGTTTACCATCAAGTATTTGTCTTGTGATCACTAAAAAAAAACTTTAGTTCAACGTGAGGTGCATACTCCCTTAATTGATTTAACTGCCTTTTGAATTGATTTTTAAAGCCAAAACACATCAGCAGCTCTTTACTTGTTTTCAACTGCTGGATTTATGAATTCTCATCACAAGGGTTATAACATCAATCATTTGAATCAAATTTACATATGTGATTTGTTGAAAAAAATCATAAAATATTATACAGTGAAAATAATTTTTTCTTTCATTTTATGTTATTTAAATGGTCAATGTATCACTATAATTAATAAAATAATATTACTACAAATATAAATTACAATCAATTATAATAAACATTAAATTTTTACGTAAAAAATTTAATTTAAAAAAAATTATGGGATCGTAGTCTGATATTAACACTTTCATTATGCAATAATAATGGGATTACAACAATATTCTCTCTAAAATCACACTAGACAATTATCACAACATTAAGAATATTAATCTTATCTTAACAACAATGAATCTAATAAATTTTCTTCAAATGTAAATTTACTAAATTATACTATATCAGAGGCTAAATCAAAAATCAAATTTAATAAAAGTGTAAAGCAAAATATTGAAAACTTACTTTCAAAATTTAAACAAAATCAGAGCTCAAATTAACATCCAATCATCAAAAAAAAAATTAAAACCTTAAATTTTTTTTTTTTTCTGTTTTTTGTTTCTATATTTATAAAATGTTTCTCGTCAAAATTAATTAAATACAAATAATAATATTGTATATTTATAAAAAAATTCAGTCAACTCTCTCCATAATTAATTTTATAAAAATTCATAATTTTTATAAAATTATAAATTAATTTCGTAAACTCATATGATATGCAGATCCCATCAACATAATTGTATCGCACTAAGATCGAAACCAAAAGCTACAAATTAATATAAGCTGCTAATAAATGATACGAGCTTCTCCTCCTCTCTCGACGTCAAATGTCAGATAGACCTTACTTTATTGTCAAACTATGCTTATTTTCTTTTTCTTTTTTGAGATATTTTTTACATCTATGGAGAGGGGGGAATCGAACTCCTGACCTTGTCAGGGGAGGTGCACTTACAAGAAGAGCTGTTGCCAATTTAGCCAGCCCCCATGTGCAACTATGCTTATTTTCTAGAAGCCTAAAGACCACAAGAGGTGAAAAGGATAACTCTTTCAGAATTTCAATCATTTGCTTAATTTCAAATGAAGAAAGGAATAAAAATCTGTTTGCCCTTAAAGTAGAACTAATCTTAGTTTATAACTCGATTTAAAAGTTTTACATAATATTAAAGATATAAGAAATTAAAATAATTATTTCTTGTCATATTTATAATTATTATTTATATTTTAAATTAATATATTATATAATTTTTTTTATTTAAGTTAACCTTCGATTTATATAAAAACTCATATGTAATAATTTTAATATACAAAAAAAATACAGCAGCAATGCAATTTTTACAGTATTTCCGCTGCCTTCTATCTTTTTCTTTTCTATCTTTTCTAATACATAAAAACAAATTTAAGATTACATCCTTATACCTGTAAAATTATATTTACTAATTACTCAATCTGCTTTTATTTGATAATCTGACAATCAAATCGGTATTTTTACTTCACTGTAATATAACACCACAATTCCAAACACACTTCAAATAAAGGAGATTACAGAGAAGACACAGCTCACATCAGAATAAGATTATGGCCAAATTCATATTGTGCTACAGGCTAACGACTATTAATGTCTGTATCTTTTGAACCGTATTCGTCAAACACATAAATCAAATTCACTACCATTTGAAAGTCATTGGCATATTTTTAATACCTCACTTATGTTAATGATCCAAGGGAACAAAATTAATTGAAGAAAAAAGAAGTGAATTAACAAGCGAGTAATGTGTATCTATTTCAAGTCAAATTCGGAAAAGGAGAATAACATGATACTTCAACCTCACTCAATCCCTTCATAGGTTTTCAAAACTGATGAATATGATTATTAGAAAAATGGAAGAACTATCAACCATAAGAATATTAGGTTTCCACTACGGACACCATATGCTTCTGGGAAGATAAAATTTGCAGTTGCAGTCCAATAATGTAATGGCAACAACAACTATATAATCAAAAAATACCACCATAAAACGGAGGTGACTGCCAAGCATCACTAACAGAAAATAAGAAGGATCAAAAACAAAAAAAAAAAAAATGTGTTTGGGTATCCAATCACATTGTCAAAAGAAAAAGAAAATCCAACATAGTCGAAGATTGCAGTTTCCTGCTATCATTTTTAACCTGCAAGATACAACCACCAAAATACTAGCAACAGCAACAGACCTCTCGACTGATTTTTAGATGGCAGCAGTGACTTTGATAGTTTTTTTTTTTTGCTTTCGTAGACAATCCCTTCTACCAGTTATCTGATAGATCTTGTAAATCCATCCTCTAATATCTAATACTGCACCAACAACCCGGAAACAAATTTCATTGTAAGATGCAATTAATTAGTTAAACAGCTGGTTCCTTAGAAGCAGGGTATCAGAACCTGAAAAACTCAATGTGGGTAAGAACATTAATAATTTTCATTTATCACTGTTGAAACAAATCGAATGAACTCTGAAATGGTCTGCCAGCTGAGCATAACCCCTACTGCTAGCAAACAAATGACAGAGCAAAGTTACAGCTGTAACTTTGCTCATTGCAGCTGCCTCGGCCATTACAACAACATTGCAGGAAAAACCTCCGAGGAAAATGGTACAAACAAGCTTGATCTAATGGCTAACAAAGGGACTGGTACAACAAGGGATGATCCAATAGCATACATTGATTCAAGGTGTTAGCAAGATCCTAAGAGCAATGGTACAGCAATGAACAATCCAATGGCCAGCATTAATATTAGTACAAAACAGAAAGCAAAACAATAGGGCCATGTTTGTTATGTGCTAAGCTAAAAAAATGTATTATTTCCCTATGTATGAATTCAGAACAATGACCTCATCTGTAATATATGAAAACACTGTTACATTGAATACATAATTCAGAAAGATATTCTCTATAAATCTAATATTTTCAACTTGGTATCAAAGCCATAAATGGCATTTAGCTCAACTTCTCAAAACACGCCAGCAACCCAACCCAACAAAGCAGCATGCCTGCAAGCTTATTTGTATTCTCTGCACCCATCAAACTTACTAACACTAATTACCTTTTGTGGAAATCACAAGTGTTGCCCAGCATTAGAGGTAATGGCCTCATGGGATTTATAGATGGAAGCAAACCAACTCCGAGACAACAGATAGTCACAATAAATGATGACAGTGTCGTCATCACCAGCGAAAATCCTGATTATGCCATATGGTTAAGGTAAGACCAAAACCTAATTAGTTGGCTCCTATCATCTTTGTCTAAGTCCATGTTGGGGGCAGTCGTTGAATGCAACAACTCCTTCCAACTTTAGACTACACTAGAAAGTTTATTTGCATCTCATTCAAATGCCAGAATGATCCAGCACAAAAACCTCATCTAAACCACCCAAAAGGGATCCATGACCATCATCTAATATTACATGAAAATGAAAGGCTTAGTAGAAGCACTCAGATGTGCTGGTTGTGCAGTCACAGATGATGAGTTAGTTAACTATATTCTGGGTGATCTTAGGAATGCATATGACCCTGTATATGTCAATGTAACCTCAAGGCTTGACAAGCTTCTTTTGGCTGAAGTTTATGCTCTCCTTCTTACTCAAGAGCATAGACTTGAATAGAACATAAATAAGGATTCTTACCTGCCACCAACCAGTTTCAATGCCAATTTCACCCAATCCCACTGGAACAACAAGAAGCCCTGGCAAACAAAGATGAAAGGCAACAACTTTCATCATCAAATGACAGCAAACAACACTCCTCACACTCACTACAACCACCAGCCAAACACTCAACCTAAATCAAAACCCCAAGATGCAAGAAACAATGACAATAGCAATGAAATGTGTCATATTTGCTTCAAAAGAAAGCATAGTGCAGCTTAATGTTAGCACAAGTTCAAAAAGGACTTTATGCCAAAAATGAACCCTCATAATCATCTAAGGAGAGCCTACATTGCAGCAACTTCAGAAGAAGAAGATGGAGCATGATATCTTGACAGTGGAGCAACAAACCATGTCACCAATAACTTGAAGAATCTCAACATCAGCAATAGATACAAAGGAAACCAGTTTTTTGCAATAAGTAATGGTCAGAATCTTATTACCATCACTCATATTGGTCACACATTAATACATTCACAACACAACTCACACACAAAACAACTTCTTTTGAATGATATACTGCTTGTTCCTCACATAACCAAGAACCTAAACAGCATATCTAAGCTAACTCATGATAATGGTGTTGTGGTAGAATTTAATGAATCAAAATGTGTTGTGAAGGACCTTAAACAGGTTGAATGTGATGCTTCTGGGAGTGGCTGAGGATGGCCTTTACAAGCTGCAAAGTTTAGTCACACCTACAAGTCTGTCAGAGTCCAATCCAAGTTTATGACCTTTAACAAATGCATTCACAACCTCTGTCAATCCAGTATCCATATTTTCTTTCCGCTTTAATGTTTGTAGTAAGATTCAATCCAAGAGTCTAGAGTCAGTTAAATTAGTGAAAAATAAATCCTTGGGATCAACTCTTCAACTAGAACTTCTACATAGAAGACTAGGTCATCCACATGTACTAGTCCTCTAGGAAATAGTGTTAAAGTGTAAGTTTCTTTCAATGGGATTAAATGAAAACATTGTAGTTTCTGAACTTCCATTCTGTTCTGCTTGTCAACTTGAAAAAATGCATAGACTCTCATTTAAAGAAATTGAAACTAAGACCAAGAAACCCCTTGAATTGATCCATATTGACTTGTGGGGATCTGCCCTTATACATTCAAATAAAGGATACAAATATTACCTGGCCATAGTAGATGACTTCACAAACTTCACTTAGGTTTGCCCTCTGTCTAACAAATCAGAAACCATGCAGACCTTTATTAACTATAAAACACAGGTTGAAAAACTTACTGAGCACAAGATAAAGAGTGTACACAATGACATAGGAGGAGAATTCAAAGCCCTTGAACAATACCTGACATTTGAGGGAATTAATCAAATGTATTCATGCCCACATACACATCACTAAAGTGGTAAAGTGGAAAGAAAGTATAGACATCTAATTGAAACTGCTCTAACCTTTCTTGCACAAGCTGGAATGCCTTTCAAATACTGGTGGGAAGCAGTACACACGCCTATCTCATTATTTCATTAACAGACACCCATCTAGAAAATTGAACCACAACTCACCCTATGAAAGCTTATTTCACCACTCAGCTGATTATACTCTCATTAAAATCATTGAATGTGAATGCTACCCATTTCTGACCTTACAACCAAAACAAGTTCAATTTACACACCTCTAAGTATGTTTTCCTAGGGTATAGCCCCAAGCACAAAGGTTTCACTTGTCTGCACTCACCAGGGAGATTATATATAGCCAAACATATAGTTTTTAACGAGAATTCTTTCCCCTTTAAGACAGATCAAAAGTTCACAACCAATACCAAAGCCTTTCACCTGTAAAAAGCACTATTTATTAATAATTTTGTTAGGTTCAGTGCTTACATGCCATCCCTGAATATATATATATACTTGTGTATTTATACAAGTGTACATTCTTATTAAATCGTTAATACCAATTTATATGGTATTATTCATGTAACGTTATAGACATTGTAGATCTAAAAGAGTTCGGATTAGATCTAAAAGAGTTCAGATTAGATCTAAAAGAGTTTAGATAATGGCTCATAGTTAGCCACGCTGAGAGATATAAATGCTAAATGTTAGCACAGCTAAGTGTTACCTGGTTATAATACTCAGCAGATCCAAGAGTTGGAGCCTTATCTGTAAATGGACATAGACCTGAGAATATAGTAGTAACTGCATAGTTGCAAGAGTTGCAATCGGGTGCCAGAAAATGCAAGTTGCGCAAGTATGTTCTCGAATTATTGTCCCTGATTTATTTCTGCTGATACGGGTCTGTTAGTGGATACCTTTTTATATAGATTAGCATATGTCGTACTTATAGGGTATAGATGGTCATTTCTACTCAACTGCGAGCTTGGAGCTCGTATTGACATATGGGTATCCAGTTAGGACTAGATATGGGATAGACTCACAAGGGCCTCCGATAGACACCAATGTAAGTCGTCAACGGAGGGTCCTCTCGAGTTGAGTAGTATACGTGGTTCTTTGATCTGAGTGCCACGGTGGGCTTATTAGTGATCCACCATTCTTTGGTTCTACGCATGTCACAGACCTTTCATGGTGTGACCGTTGGGTGTGGTCCGATGCTTATGGAGTCTGGTGCGTACAGATATGGGATCCGTCAGCTTCCATATGGAGTTTGATATTCAGATGCTTCAAGACTATATCTCAGAAAGTCTTATGGCTACATGCAATCATCCCAGGAAAGAGTTCCGCCAGGGTGGAACAATATGGCAAAGGCGTTTGCGCATATTGTTCAGTTAGATACAAGTCTGGAGATAGGACATGGATGAGCACATGGGAATTTGACGGTGATAATCTATATCCCCACACATCCAGGATATCATAACGGAAGGACTATACGTATGCGTTGTAACCTCAGCTTACATGGTTCAACGCGCTGATTTGTATATCCGTGACGTGTGCGTGGGGTATTGCTCACAGACTCATAGAATAGTTCTATTTGACGAATCGGGCGTAGAACCTAGGGAGTCTCACGATATAGAGTGTACTTGTTGTGCACTAGGGCAACGTGCCGGATTAAATTGTTTAATCCAGCAATATTCAGCATTACCACAAGAATGCGTGCGTATTTGTATTTAAGTGTTAAATACAAAAATTAGTCAATAATTGTTATTTACTAATTGTATAATGACACGTAGCGTATTGTGGACCCTCAGTTGAGTTTACCCAAATGTGGGATTTTGTGAGACCCACTAAGGGGTGAACTTGGTAACTATTCATGAGGGATAAAATGGTCATTTCTCACTTTGATTATTTAATTGTTAAATAATTAAAATATCTCTCTTATTATATTATATTATATTATATAATATTTTATTATTAGATATTATATATATATTAATATTATATTTGGGTGCATGCGGATTCTGAAAAAAATACATGTATAACTGTCATGCCCCAAACCCAAAAGATCTGATACATGACATAACTTACACTTATTCAATAATATTTAAACATTCATTTTAATTTCTTTCAAAATTATAGCAATTGAATTATGACTGGGACAATTAGTAAACCGGAGATACATAGAGTTTTCTCAGAGATTAACACTCTACTACGTCACTAGTAGCAACTTTGTTACCGGAAGCCCAGAATATATTCATTTCAAATTCTTACTTAAAATCAATCCATAACCACACGTGGTGAAACTTAAACTAAATCCAACCACACACAATAAAATAATACATACGCATTTATTCAATAAGGACAGATCAAATATCTTATCCCACGTGTCCCCAAATAAAACACTCAGCAACCTAGCAACTTAGGGAACCCAAGCACCAGCAGAAGCCTTGCCAAATTCGCTAAGCACACATGTACCTTATTTACCTGAAATCACCATAAACTATAATGAGTATAAAACTCAGTAAGCATACTAGTTTTTCATATATCAAATACAAATACATATATGTACACAATGCATATGTATGATATGCTGTGATCAATCAAAATCAAAATCTTATCAAATCACATGTTATGTAAGCGCTTACACATTCTTTCAAAACATATTACAGGAATACCATCACTCAACTACTACTTAATAGGACTTATACATCACATATCACATAATGAGTCAAATGTCACTTGTAAGTAACATACCGTATAAGAGAAATAGTACAAGTAAGGTTTAAATTACACATATATAATGCTCAAGCCCGAAGGTAAGAGCCAAACCCTCACCCTGATCATCGGTGAGTTCTCTCACATGTACCAATACGCCATCACATGAATGTGATGACTCAATCTTCTTTTAGGTACTAATAGGATCCTCCCTACATACGGAACACATAACTTATACCAATCTCGAAGGAAATGCCACACATAAAGGCTCCACAAATCACATAAGAAAGATGCCTACTAAGTCAACAGTGAGTTCAAGCATCCTCAAAACACAAAATGTTTCTCATGGACATATTACACTTCAAAGCTTTCTTTATTAAACACATTTTATTTTGAAAGCTCACTTTCAAAAACACATGTATGTCCATGCTTAATGTCAATGCTCACATTCATAAACATATGTCTTTCACATTTCATATCAAATACACTTTGGCATAACATAAATATATTTCTAAGCATATTTACAAAATCATACATAGACAATTACTATGCTTATTGTGATTGCAGTAAAAGTCTAGTATACTTACCTCTTAGTACTTACAGCTACAAGGCTTAAATCTCCTTAACCTATCAATGGAGATCAATCCTTTCATAAGCCTCACAATTCACACAAAATATTTTAAATAGCTTACAAAATTATACACAATGCATTTATCACATCAAATTGGTCTAAATACTTAATTTCTCAAAACCTGTCATTCTGACCACTTATACTTAACAAAATTTTCTAATACATCAAATAATGTCCAATTACTCCAACATCAGAATATATCATTCTTAACTCATATATCCTTCTTATATATGAATATTATATCAAAATTCCTACACAATCCATTCCATACACACCATCGAATCCAAACTACTGACTTGACAGGATCAACATACTTATTGAACAGTATTCAATCTCCTAATTTTATAAAACCATATACTAACTCAAAAATTATAAAACTATCACAAAAATACTCTTGACACATATCTCAATTCATGATAAATAATTCACTTCAAAATAACTGCCAAAAGTATTTTAAAACTCTTTTATTCTATAGCTTTAAAAATCTGTTAATCAAATACTACAATGAGCTGATACACTTTAGAAAATTATAACACTTCAACCACATTGATCTAAATTCTCAATTTCGAGTATATCATATTAGACATATAAAATTATCATATTCCACAAATTCGTAATTTTTGAAAATCATTCAGTAGGAAAAAAATTGTTTGTCACTGTATCATACTGTTCATACAGAAAATTTCTATAATTTCAAGGTCATTTTGGTAAATTCACAACAAATTCAATTTCTGGAATTTTGAATCGATTTAAAGTCTCACATGATCCTAAATATGTATAATTTCATATACTAAAAATTAAAAATTAGAATCGAATCACAACAATTTATAAAATTACTGGATCAAGAGATTATCAAGCAGAAATTCCACAATTCATCATAATTTATCAAGCTATCTTATAGATCATCATCAATTCTCATAAGTTCTTACGAAATACACATCAAATCCTCAATTATACATATTTTCAAAAATTAAAACTTAAAGGAATTAACTTAATTAATGCCAATATATTGAGAAATAGGTGTGATATACCTCTTAAAATCCAAAATTTCAACTTCTTCTTCTTTTTCTTCTTCTTCTTCTCTTTCTCTCCCCTTTCTTTCTCTCTTTTCTCACTCTAAAAAGGGATAACTCAACCTAAAAGAATGAATTAGGGTTTCAAAAGTGTATTTTTATACTAAGAGGCTAATTTTTGATATTTATAAATTTGCCCTCAAAACTTTCAAAGTATTACAATTTGGTCCCTAAAATAAATCTGAAGTCTTGCAATTAAACTCAATGCTAATAGTATGACCTTAACCTATACAAACACTACTAATAACAATACATAAATTAAGTATCACTCACATACAAATAAAATATGTATATTTATACATATATAAATACTTATTCTTACCGGTTGTGGATACTGGTTACTACAATTCTCCTCTCCTTATAAGAATTTCGTCCTCGAAATTCATGACTTGAGCAAACATATGAGGATACTTAAATCTCATTTCTTCTTCTCATTCCTAAGTTACCTTTTCAACAGTATGGTTTATTCATAAAACATTTACAAATCAATCTTCTTGGTATATAGGATTTGCTCATTGTGGTCCAAATCCTAATAAACACTCATTCATATGTTAAATTATTTCTAAGTTGGCTCATAGCTTAGTATATGAGAGGAGTACAAAACATATATCCATAAAACAAACACATGGCACACATTATGGACTTATAAAATTATACACACATATTTTTATTCTTTTCTCCCATTCGTTCAATATTTAATGGGCATATATACACTTCACCTTTTATTCATCAAAGAATAACATAGATGTAGAATACCCATACTAATTTCTTAAATAAAATTCTTAACTTCTCTGAAAATTTTATCCCTTCAACATATACTAATATGTCATAATATCATTTACTACCTTGATATCATTCTCAAAATGCAAATAATTTAGCATTTCTACGCAACTAAGTTGACATTCAAATTAGAATATTGAAGGCACTATCTTAAATGATCAAAAATCAACTTCAATAAAAAGACATTTAGTTCAATAGATTCTTAAACCATAAATCTCAGCATTATATCTCTTGTTTTAACTCTTTAAAACATAGTCCATCTTATTGGATATCATTTTCTCATTGAGATTAACATGTCTTATATATATATATATATATATATATATATATATATACTCAGTTTCAAACAGAAAAGATTCCACTAGTATAATTACTGCGATGGCAAAGATGATTTTTTAACTATTCCTTTAATGTCATCCACGTAAAAGGAAAGGACAAAATGATTTTTGATTTTTCTTTCACGAACTCTATAAATAGCTTAAACCTCATAATCACTTTTCTAGCAATAAAGGAAACCAACCCTCTTACCATCTTCATGATGAATCGCATTATCATAACTTCTCTTGTTCCTTTTACTCCACCACAATTTCTAGGCCTAATCAGAACTAGAACACTCCATTCTCGCTCCAAAGAATTCATCAGACACTATGCCATCTTGGCAGTCCAAGAACATGGCCTTACTGTTCTTGGTGGCCCTTTGTTCAACTTGGAATACCCTTTCTTTCACCTGCACTCTTTTTTCCCATTTTCGCAATAGTCCAAACCTGTCATTTACTTGTTATAGTACTTGTTGGATCTGTATACAATCGCCATGGAATTCTCATTACTTATAACGCCCTAAAAATTAGAAAAATGTGATGAAGATCATCTAGCCGTGATTTTTCTTCAATGGTTTTACCCAAAGACATGGTGGATAACTAAATTTCAACACATGATTGCAAACAACACAAATACTGCAATCCCCAGACAACATCTTTGTCTGTCTTACTTCTCCAACGAAAGGGTATGATTGTTTCAGATCATGAAATCTATTATTACCCTACTGTTAAGGATTACTTCACATTTTCTATTTCATTAAAAGGATCAATTAAGCTCTGGCCTGAAGAAGTAATCCAGCAAAAGAGAGAACTTGAAAGAATTCTTGCTCAGAAAAATCAGATAATTCCTCCGTCTGTTTGGATCTCTCCAGAAGATGCTGCACCTTGGGAACAAATTGAAGACGACTTTGCAGAAGAATTGAATTTTGCCAATATACACAAATTCCAATAAAGACAAAAACATCATCTTTTACATCACAGAAATACAGATTACTCTACCCACTATCACCATATCCCAAACATGACTTATTATGCCAGATACATACAAGAAATGGATAACCTTCACCAATGGCCTCAGCTAGCTGTCCCGACCGAACCTACCCAATCTCAACCAGCTGTCCCAACAGAACCTGACCAACACCAACCCAATCTTGACTTATCCCCCTTTCAAGATTTCCAACCTTATCCAACTGATACCCAAATCCAAGAGGAAGCCAGCACATCTCTCATCCAGACAAGCTCACCTGTAGAAAATCAAGATATGATAGACCCACATTCCACTCAGCCAGAGACCTCATTCAATGTATGAGAACAACAACTCCATAAGTTTCTCTCTCACAGATACGACACAGATGAAAGCGACCAGGGAGACTCATTTTGACCTACATTTCTCTTTCACATAAACTAGATCCGTGCCGCTCTATCACATCAAAGAGAGACTGACTACTACTTTATTTTTCTTCATGTCTGCTTTTAATCTATTGACCAAAAATCAATGTTAAGATCACAACAATCCTTGTAATTAATAAAGTTAATTTGGCCTCAAGTCCAAAGTCCAGTTGTTAGCTCAAAAAGTCTTCAAGTCATAGATACATTGTCGGCCATTAGTGCCAAAACGGCAAAGTCCCTAAGTCTATAAAATAGGCCTTTATTGACTTTTCTTAATCATCTTACCTAACTCATCACGCTTCCGACACAATTTTTATCACACTTACATATCAACAAATATTTATTCAAAATTTTGAGGCCTATTGTCCCTTATAAAATAATAAAGTAAAACTCATTCTTTCCTTTTTGCCTCACAAGAATCGAGGAAAATATATACATGAACATACTTACACATATGCTCCACAGCTATTATTAATTTGTTTCTCTATAAATACATTATTATTGCATCCTTATACAAACTCGAAAACATTCAAAGTTTAGGGTAAGCGTAACAATAGAGAAAACCTCAGCTCGTCGATTCACAAAAATTTGCGTCTTTTGTGGATTCAACCCTGGAAATACTGAAGAGTTTACAAAAGTTGCAGAAAATCTTGGTAAGGTATTAGCTGAGTGAAATATACATTTAGTATATGAAGGAGGTAACTGTGGGTTAATGGGGTCTGTGGCAAAAGCTGCACACAATAAAGATAGTCGAGTTTTTGGTATCATTCCAAAACCTCTAGCTATTGAAAATATTGTAGGAAAAATAGTTGGGGAGGAGTTACAAGTCTCATCTATGCACGAACGAATGGCTCAAATGCTTAGGCATGCAGATGCCTTCATAGCTCTACCAGGAGGTTTCGGGACCTTGGAGAAAATTTTTTAAATTGCCTCATGGGCACAATTATAAATCCACCAAAAACTCATTGGTTTGTTAAATGTCAATGGTTTTTACGATGGGTTGCCATCTTTTCTTGACTATGCAGTGGGAACACAATTCATCCCACTTCTAGCACGACGGATTCTTATTTCTGCTCCAACTGTTGCTCAACTGATTGATCAATTACAGTCTTTTATTCCTCTGCCTAATCCAACATTGCATCAATTAGATTGGTCTACTCATGACAGTCAGAAAAAGCGTAAAATAGACTTAAATCTCACTCCATAGCCTCTACTATATTTTTGTTGCTACTATTGTTGTTGTGTTATTGTTTTCCTTTTCAATAAAAGTTATATCAATTGATGTCTTCAACACTCTACTTCTCTATATTTTGACATTGCAAAAATTATCTCAATTTACTCTATGACATGCAAATTATCATTATAAGATATTTGATATCCTTCTTGCTAAGCATATTAGTCACAACTTAAAAAAATTTTAAATGATAACATTAAGATCCCCAAGGTACCCTAAGTTGTAAACAATCTCTCATACATAAGCGTAAATGTTTAATTTTGTTTTTAATATATAAATTTTATAAGCTTGGGAAAGAAATACATCTTATATAAATGTAATCTTTTAATATTTTTTCTTTTAACAATATAGAAAAAATTTATTATAACTTATAGATATATATATTTTCTATAGCTTAACCAAAATAAAGAGGTGGTTTGCCCGAGAGGTTAAGGGGGAAGACTTAAGATCTTCTGCACATAAGTGCGCGTGGGTTCGAACCCCACAGCCACCAAGCTTCTAATTTTCTTTTTGATTTTTGATCTATATATTTAAGTTTTTTTTTTTCATTTTTTAATATTTTGTTTCATTATATATATATATTAATCATCTATATATTTCGTTTTATTATATATATATTTTCTATTTTCATTTTTATCTATATATATTTAAATTTATTTTTACATTATTTTAATATTTCTGTTTTATTATATATTTTAATTATTCTTTCAAAAAAAGATTGTAATTATTTATAGATTTTCTTTTCATTATATATATTATTTGTTTATCAATAGTGTTACACATAATTAAAATATTATATATGCATAGCATTACTCTTTATTTATTTACATATATATATATTTAATTATATACATATATTTTCTTTTTATTTATGTATTTTTTTTTCAATTTTTAATATTTTCGTTATATTATATATATTTAAAAAAAATCGTAGTCCCCAATTTGTGTTGAAGTACATAAATTATTTCAAAATTGCGTCTGCCGAAAGCCGAACCTTCAACAGAAATTATTTCCAAATTGCGTCTGCCGGGAGCCGAATACTGGTCTATTGTTTGGAGGCAATTATCCTAACCCGTGGAAAATGCCTTTAGACTTCGAAACTTAACTATTTTTATGTAATTAAAAACTGCAATAAAACAGTTAATTTAAGTAATGGACAAATGATTTTGTCATATTGACTCGGCACTTTATTTTTACCAAATAAAAAATACTCTTTATTTTTATATTTACTCCATCATAAACTACAAATTAATGGAATATGATTTTTTAAATATTATTTTTTCTATGTGTATAAACAACTAAGCAACGTTATTGTTGATACTTTAGCGAGATATTTTCTTTTCTCTTTTATTTGTAAAAAATATATTACAAGTTTGGTTTGAGTTTTGAGGAGTTATATAAACTACGAATTAATGGATTATGATTATTATTATTATTATTATTAGTTTTTGTGTGTATAAACAATTAAACAATGTTAGTGGTTCAATATAAAGTAGCCTTATCCAACCTTGTGCGATAGGTTAAGTGTTTGTTATTATTTTAAATTTTTAGTTATTAAGTAATGCTACCTTTTAATTTATATATATTTAAGATTTACTTAATTTTTATTTAATATGAGATATAATATTTTTATTTACTCAATTATATAATAATCATTGTTGACCCAAATTCAAGAGCTAATCTAACATGTATTGTTTATTTTATTACTCTCGCTCACGTTTGACCTTAATTCAAAGGCTAACATAGTCAAAATTACTTATTACCACTATTCTTAGAGTACTCACATCCCACGTTATATGTATTATCTATTTTTACTACTCTCACTCACGTCTTACTCAAATTCAGTGGTCAAATTAATTCATATTGTTTATTCTTATTATTTTTTGGTATCCACATTTTATGTTGTATTTTTTATTAAGAATTAAAATATAAGATTTTCAAAAACCATTTAAATTTGTATCGTTCATTTTTATTATTTTTGAGGAACTCATTACTTATGTGACAATTTATATTGAGGTATAATTATAGAGATAAATTATGAAAATATTTATAAAAATAAATTATGAGAATATTATAGATGAATTATCCTACTTATGTGGCAATCGTAAGTTTGGTAGCGACATTGAAAAAGCAGTTGGAAAATATTTTTTGAGAAAATGTTAACTTTCCAATAAAGTTTGAAGCTATGCCAAAAACATATGAAACTTTTGTAACTGATTTTTGTTAACAAATTAAAGAATAATTATAAAGGTAAATTATGAGAATATTTATAGATGAGTAATCTTAATGCTATTAAGGAAAAGAATTTATATGCAAGTGGGCTTGCAAAGTGGTTATAACAGAATTTTGATATTAAAGTTAATACAATTTTAGAGTTTTCTTATGTAATTATTGATGAATTGAGATATTTTTATTTTATTAAGTATTTTTATTATAGTAGTAATTTTATGAATTATTCTTTATGTATAATGTCACGTCTTATATAAATAAAAATTAAGTGAATCTTAAATATATATAAGTGAATAAATAATATTATTTAATATATTAATTTTTTAAAATTAATAACAAATACCTAATTCGTGATAATAGGCTAAAAATTTAATACAAAGATTCAAATTTCTATATGGTATAAAATTTTCTGATAAGGTATAAAAGTTAAGTTGTACATTGTGATTTTAGTTTATAGATCAAAATTTTTCTATTTTATTTTTTCTTTCTTCGATGGCCAAAATTGTAGTCGCCGCATTTACCACTAATGACCTCGCCGTTGTCTGCCAACATAAACCGAGAAATTACAACCAATATTGCACTAAAAAAAAGACCGACTGATCAATTTCAACCATTCCCGTCACTATTCCATCGTAGGAAAATAAGAAATCTAATAAAAACTGCCACAAACCCACCAGCCGCCACTGCCTCCGCTGCTCTAAATCCTCGTCATTGTCAACCAGACTACCAGCAAACTCCAAAGACACCTATTGTCATTATCCAATCCATATCATTGCCTTAGATTGCCAAATTTCATCCAATGTGAGCTAAAACTGCTGCACAAAACCATTCTCGATTCATCGTCACTTGCTGTGATTGAGATGCCATTGTCACTATGAATCATCTTCACGTTGTTTTCTCTTTGAGATCCAACTTTAGCCAGTCTATTAACAGCCACTATTCACTAGCCGCTTCAAAACCTTTGCCAAGGGGGTATATTGTCTAAGTTAAAAAGTTTTTTTGTTTTAAATGTAATTATTAAGAAATTTTCTGCCATAAACTTAATGCCTGGGGCAAATTCTGAAATTCAGAATACATAAGCCTATTTAAAATTACAAATAAATTTGGAGTAGATCTAAAAGTTCTTATAAATTTGGATCAAATGGGAAATTTTAAATAAATATAGGGTGCAAATGTTATTTTACATATAATTGGGCTAGATGTACAATTTAAGAAAAATTTGAGGAATCCAGATTTTAAAAAGAATAAGAGCTTTTATGTTATGTTTGGTGTTAACTCCAAATTTACTTTATTGAGTTTTCCTTGAAGTTTGAATTCTTAATGCCTCGTTGAATTTTCTTATGGTTTTTAGGTTCACAAGTTTTCCTTACTATTTTGATTCAAGGGAAACTTTGAATTTTTCTGGTTTATTTTGTCGATGTTATATATTTTTAATTTATATTTTAAGTAATGTTGTGTCAAATAATTATTAAATATAATAAATAATTTTAAAATTTATATTATTTTATTATTTAATAATTATTTAATATATTATTATTTGATATACAATTTAAAATATATAACATTATTATTTTATCAACTCACATGACAAAAATTTATTATTCTAACTAATTAGGAGTTATGTTTTTTTTATTTACTTGCTTTATTTTTTTAAATAGAAGTTCGTTTATGTAAGAATATTGATTAAAAATTATTGGAATATGATTTGGGGATCAAGCCAAGTGCGTCGGGTGCACACGGATCAAAGACGGACGGGAAAGGAGGTAAAAACCGAAGAAGGGCGCGCATCAGGCGCCAGCGCCGCGGCGACCAAGATGAGCGCCGCGGCGCCACTTCCAGTACCTAAGCGCCGCGGCGCTGGGATGTAGTGCCGTAGCGCTCAGCAAATATCGGGCCAGCGCCGCGGCGCTGAACGTGGGAACAGTGTCCCGAAATTAGGAAACTTCCTAATTTCGTCTCCCACTTGCTCTAGGACTCCCTAATACGACTCCCACACGTATAGGGAATACCTAGGACGTCCCAAAGCCTATATAAAGGCTATCAATTGGCTTGTAAACATATACAGAGAGTGAACTTGACAACCTTTGTGATCAAGTTAGTGATATCTTTGTGATCTTAGAGAGATCTTGGTGATCAATAATAATCTTAGTGATTATTCTTAGTGGTTCTTTGTGAGAGAAAATCCCTAGAGAGCAAGAGAGAGTATTCTTTGTAATCTTTCTTGTAATAGGCATACTTTGTGGTTGCCTTATGATTCATAATAAGAGAAGAGTGTGATCTTGATCCGCCGTGGACGTAGGCAAGTTGCCGAACCACGTAATTCTTTGTGTGTTCTTATTCTACCATTTCTCTCTTTTATTTCTTAATAACTTGTTCTGCATTATTATATTACTTGGGTGAATTGTTTAGCTCGTTTGTGTGCTTCCGCTTCAACAAACTGGTATCAGAGCTTTGGTTCTAAGCAAACATGGCCACACTCAAGTATGAGGTAGAGAAATTCAACGGTACGAATGACTTCAATCTATGGAAGATGAAAGTTAAGGCGTTATTGGTGAGCCAAAGACTTGGTTCGATATTAGAGGAGACTGCAGCTCCATCTAGTGATGAAGAGAAGACGCCAGAGTCATCTAGAGCAGAAGCAGAAAGAAGGGACATTCAAGAAAGAGCTCATAGCACAATCGTTCTATCATTGAGCGATGAAGTACTAAGGGAAGTAGCAGGTGAGATGACGGCAATAGATCTTTGGAAGAAGGTTGACTCTTTTTATATGAGGAAATCGTTGGCCAACAGATTACATATAAAGAAGAAGCTGTATCAGCTGTCCATGTCAGAGAGGACGCCGATGAAAGATCATATAGACGCCTTCAATAAGATCATCCTTGATCTTGAGTCTATCAACATCCAGATAGAAGATGAAGATAGAGCAATTATTCTGCTGAGTTCACTCCCCAAGAGCTATGAGAGTTTTGTTGATACGCTACTCTACAGCAGAGAGAGTTTAACGATGAGTGATGTGAAATCATCATTAAACTCAAAGTTATTAGGAAAGCAGGCTAAGGGCAATTCAGAAAGTTTATCTGTAAGAGGAAGGCCCTCATATAGAGATGGGAAGAAAAAAGGCTCAAGGTCAAAGTCTAGGACTCCTAGAAAGTGCTATTGCTGCAAGAAAGAGAGGCACTTCATAAAGGACTGTCCTGAGAAGAAAGCACAGGACAAGAAGAAAGCGGATGCTGCGCTTGCCTATGATGATAGCTATGACAGCGCAGAGACACTCGTCGCTACTGATGGTATAAAATCTGAATAATGGGTTTTAGATTCTGGTTGTACTTTTCACCTGTGCCCGCACAAGTCTTGGTTTACAAATTTCCAGCCTATTAGTGGTGGTAAGGTCTTAATGGGTAATGACGTTGCATGTCAGATGATGGGAATTGGTAGTGTTAAGCTTAGGCTGCATGATGGGCGAGTGAGAGAGTTGACAGATGTTAGGTATGTTCCTGACTTGAAGAGAAACTTGATCTCACTAGGGACTTTAGATCAGAATGGGTGTTCCATCAGGATCGACGGAGGGATTTTAAGAGTTTTGAGAGGTTCCATGGTAGTGATGAGGGGAGAGAAGCACAAAGGTGTTTATGTGCTTAAGGGTGAAGTCGTGAGTGGTTCTGCACTATTCTCTGTAGATAATGAGAGTATGCAAACTAAGTTATGGCATCTTAGACTGGCACACTTAGGCGAGAGAAACCTAAATGAGTTATATAGTCAAAAGGCGTTTGGTGAGGATAAGTTTCAGCCCTTGGAGTTTTGTGAGCATTGTGTGCTAGGGAAAGCACATAAAGTGAGGTTCAGTACCGGCGAGCATAAGACTAAGGGGACTCTTGACTACATACACTCGAATCTTTGGGGACTAGCTCAGACAGCTACTCGTGATGGTGCTAGATATTTTCTCAGCTTGATTGATGACTATTCGAGGAAGCTGTGGGTCTATGTGTTGAAGAGCAAGGATCAAGTATTTGATGTGTTCAAGACTTGGAAGGCTCTTGTTGAGAATCAAACTGGCAAAAGAGTGAAGAGGTTGAGAACTGACAACGGCCTCGAGTTTTGCAACAGAGAGTTTGATGGGTTTTGTGCCAAGCATGGGATTGCAAGGCACAGAACAGTAAAATCAACACCACAGCAGAATGGGGTAGCTGAGTGGATGAACAGGACCCTACTTGAAAGGGTTAGATGCATGCTTACCAATGCGAAGATGTCCAAGACTTTCTGGGGAGAAGCTGCAGTGACTGTTGCTTACTTGATAAACAGAAATCCCTCTTCAGCAATTGACTTTATGACGCCAGAAAAGAAATGGTCTGGCAATCCTCCGAAGTATGACCATCTTAGAATATTTGGTTGCCCTGCCTTTGTACATGTTAAGGAGGGGAAGTTGGAACCTAGAGCTATCAAAGGGGTATTCATAGGATATCCCGAAGGAGTAAAAGGATACAAGGTGTGGTGTAAAGACTTAACACCACCAAGGAGTATCATAAGCCGTGATGTGACATTCGATGAGATGACGATGTTGAAAACCTCCCAAGTAGATGAGAAAGAAGAACCTCTGACCAAGGAAAACTCAGCACCCGAGTCAATAGAAGTTGAAGTAGCGCCTGAAAACGGATCTGATATGCCCCCAGATCAACACTTCAACAAGGAAATCCTTGAAGATGAACCAAGAACACCGGCGTGTTCCTCCAAGTCCACCCAAAAGAAGACTAGAACTCCTGAGTTGGAACTTGAAGAGTACCAGCTTGCTAGAGACAGGTTAAGGAGAACGATTAACCCACTAGTCAGGTATGCACAAGCAGACTTAGTTGCTCATGCTTTTAATTCTGTTTACACTCTTAAGTATGATGAGCTTTGGACATATGGTGAGGCTATGAAGAGTGAAAACAAGAAAGAATGGAAGCAGGCCATAGAAGAAGAGATTAGTTCTCTTAGGAAGAACAATACCTGAAAGTTGGTGGAGAGACCTCAAAAGAAGCTAGTCAGGTGCAAGTGGGTGTATAAGGTGAAGGAGGGGATACCGGGGATTGAGCCTACGAGATTTAAGGCTAGGTTAGTAGCACAAGGTTTTACTCAGAGAGAGGGAGCCAATTTTCATGAGATATTCTCTCCAGTTGTCAAGCACACATCTATTAGGATTTTGTTAGCTATGTGTGCAAACCTTGATTTACATCTAGAGCAAATGGATGTAAAGACAGCTTTTCTACATGGAGAGCTTGAAGAAACAATATACATGGCACAGCCGTAAGGGTTCGAGGAGCCCGGTAAAGAAGATCATGCTTGTTTGCTAAAGAAGTCATTATACGGGTTAAAGCAATCACCTAGACAGTGGTATAGGAGATTTGATGAGTTTATGATGGCTTGTGACTTTAGTAGGAGCAAGTATGATGGATGCGTGTACTTCAAAAACATGAGTTGTGGGATGATGTATTTGCTTCTATACGTCGATGATATGTTGATCACATGCAAAAATATGAAAGAAATACAGAAGCTCAAGAAGCAGTTAAGTGGCGAGTTTGAAATGAAGGATTTAGGAGCAGCGAAGAGAATTTTGGGTATGGACATTGTGAGGGAAAGAAGAGATGTTATCTTCTTGTCCCAACAGCGATATATAGGCAAAATTCTGGAGAAGTTCGATATGTCAAACGCGAAGGCTGTCTCTACTCCTTTGGCTATGCATTTCAGACTGTCAGCAGCACAGTCGCCGACATCCGAGGATGAGAAACTGCAGATGAGCAAAGTACCGTATGCAAGCGCTGTGGGGAGCATCATGTATGCAATGGTTTGCACAAGACCAGACATAGCACAGGCTGTGAGTGTGGTGAGTAGATACATGGCGAATCCGGGTAAGGATCATTGGCTTGCAATAAAGTGGATTCTGAGATATCTCAAGGGAACGTCGAATCACGGGTTGGTGTATAAGAGGGACGAGGACAGCAATGAAATGGTAAGAGGGTACGTAGACTCAGATTATGCAGGTGATCTTGACAAGAGAAGATCGTTGACAGGCTACGTATTCACAGTGTTTGGGTGTAGTGTGTGTTGGAGATCAGTTCTACAACATGTGGTTGCACTTTTTACCACAGAGGCAGAGTACATAGCTGTTGGTGAAGCTATAAAGGAGGCCGTGTGGTTAAAAGGCATATGCGTGGAGATATTGGCTCACAAAGAAGAAAACACCGGTGTATACTGTGACAGCCAGAGTGCCATACACCTAAGCAAGCATCAAGTGTTCCATGAGAGGTCGAAACACATTGATGTGAGGCTCTATTACATTCGTGAGATTGTCCAAAGTGGTAAAGTTAGTCTAACAAAGATAGCGTCATCTAAAAACCCTGCTGATATGTTGACTAAGCCACTGCCCTCGGTTAAGTTTGTCCTATGCAAGGACTTAACCGGAGTCACTACTTTGTAAGGGTGACCGAAGATGCGAAAATGAGAGATTGAGTTACTTTGTGGATGATTTTGAATCAAGGAGGGGATTTATAAGAATATTGATTAAAAATCATTGGAATATGATTTGGGAATCAAGCCAAGTGCGTAGGGTACGCACGGATCGAAGACGGACGCGAAAGGAGGCGAAAACCGAAGAAGGGCACGCATCAGGCGCCAGCGCCGCGGCGCTGAACGCGGGAACAGTGTCCCGAAATTAGGAAACTTCCTAATTTCGTCTCCCACTTGCTCTAGGACTCCCTAATACGACTCCCACACGTATAGGGAATACCTAGGACGTCCCAAAGCCTATATAAAGGCTATCAATTGGCTTGTAAACATATACAGAGAGTGAACTTGACAACCTTTGTGATCAAGTTAGTGATATCTTTGTGATCTTAGAGAGATCTTGGTGATCAACAATAATCTTAATGGTCTTAGTGGTTCTTTGTGAGAGAAAATCCCTAGAGAGCAAGAGAGAATATTCTTTGTGATCTTTCTTGTAATAGGCATACTTTGTGGTTGCCTTGTGATTCATAATAAGAGAAGAGTGTGATCTTGATCCGCCGTGGACGTAGGCAAGTTGCCGAACCACGTAATTCTTTGTGTGTTCTTCTTCTACTCTTTCTCTCTTTTATTTCTTAATAACTTGTTCTGTATTATTATATTACTTGGGTGAATTGTTTAGCTCGTTTGTGTGTTTCCGCTTCAACAACCTATAATATTTACTGTTCATGTGTTTTAACACTTAATTATATTTTATTATTTTATTTATAATAATAATAGCAAGTTAAGTAGTAGTAGTAAATAATGTTAAGTAATATTAAATTAATTATAAAGATTATTGTTTTTTTAATTCCATGAACTATTAACTTAAGATTAATTAAAGTTATATTAAATGCATATTAGTTTAAGATTTAAGATGATGTTATGCATATTTTTATCTTTATAGGAAGTTAAGTATCGGCTTCCAATTAATTAAAATAAGTGACATTGAATAAATAGTCTTTACTTGAAATATTGTTTCTTCTTTTAAAAATAATACTAAATGCAAGTATATTAAATGTTGGAAACTCTTTTTATTAAATGAAATAGTTATTAACACATTCTCTCCAATCCAAAAGCTATAGTTTCTTTAAATTAGAGTTTGATTGTTTTCCGCAGTAAGTAAATTCTCTCATAGTATGTTTTATGTAAATGAACTTCATTCATAAATATATTTTGCATAAGTACATTTATTCATAATGTATTTTATTATTTAATGTAATATTCTTACCGTAATATAAGTATATTATTTCAATGATTTTATGATCAAATTGATATTTGAAAAGTTTATATGATTTGAAAGAAATTATATATCTAGATTTTTTTGACTTAAATTTGTTAAAACTCAAAATATATATTTTCCCGATTTCTTAATAACTGGAAATATATTTATTCACTATAATCTTAAATTTATATTTTCAATATTTATTCTTCAAGAAGACATTTCAAATGTTTAACTATTATTTAAATACTTTTACATAAATAATAAGTAAATATTTGACCTTTTTATTTCTAGTTTTTGTTATTGATACCGTTATCGTTACCATTATTGTTATTGACCAACTACTTGGATACTATTTATGCACATAATTTATTGACTATTATGTTTATAATTGATTTCAGGCGATATTTGTACTACATTTTTCACTTTTCGATAATTATTATCTCCAACAATAATTATCTCTCAAACATGCCATTATCGATTTATTATATATATATTGATTATTTTAGTTTATTAATTTTTCTATTTACATTTTAGTTTAATTTGTAAACTCAAATTATTATTTTTATTTCGTGCTTGAGGGAAAGTGTTAAAATTAATACTACTTTAGAGTTTTCTTATTTAGTTATCAAACATTATTATTATAGTTGTACGTTCTTATTATAGTTGTAATAGGAAAAAAATATAATTAAACTCTAGTATGGTTAAAAGGATATATTAGTCTTAGAGTATATAAGGAATTAGGGTTTTCTTTTTTGAAACTGAGTATAGTAAGCTATTAGGGATTTTTCTTTTTTTTTGTTAAGAAGGTAAGCTAGCTTTACTTTTACTGGGACATGAACCCCTAAACTTAGTCTTATCATTCAACTAATAAAAGTTTATGCAAATTTTTTGGGTTAGTAGCCATTCATTTACTTATTAAAAAAAACATTATTTGTTTAGATTAATGTTAACAGTTAAGTGATAAAAGGTTGATTTTTATTTTAACAAAGGTCTGAAATCAAATCCTCTTCTCGATGTCAAAAAAGAATATTGTTCCGATTAGTTAATAAATAATAATATATATATTTAAAATTTTAATAAATAATAATATGACATTTCTATATAACATTATTTTTTTCTACCTTATTATACATAACATTATTGTTAGTTACTCGGTGCCCCTTGATATAGAATAACCCATTAGGCCCACAAGTTATGGGATTCAAATTTGTGAACAGGGAAAACCATGCATGCAACTTTGTTCCGACCTCTAAATCCTATCGTCCCAGGCCCAATTTAGATTATGTGGATCGAGTTAACTCGGACTCAGTCCAAGCCCAATTAACACAGTTCAAATGTTGGCGCACTAAAGAGGGCACTGTCTATTCTTCAAATTTGGGAAATACCTGCGTTATTTGACCGCTTGTTTGATCTCATCATCCTCCATTTACTATTTTTATTTAAGTTATAATTTTTTCTTATACAAAATTATCAAAAAGATAAAAAAATTCTAAATACACTTATATATAATTTCTTTTTTCTTTTATAAATATATCATAAACTTCAATATCTATTATACACATTAAAATTCTAATTTTGTACATATATTAATATTTAAAAATTCTTGTTTAAGTGGTGAAATAAATAATTTTTTAGATTAAAAAATAATGAAAAAATTAATTTATTCACCTTTTAAAATATTATGGGGATATTAAAAACATTCAAAGTAATATTAAGTATAAATTGGAAATGAAATAAGATATATAAAAAATATATATATAATAAAAAGTGGGTGTTGATGACATAAAATAGGAGTTAAATAATGTCACTCTATAAGAAAAATCTACTCTCCCATTTGAGAAAGAAGTGTAAAAATTCAAATCTCAAACTTTGAAGGAAATGTGTACTAATAGCCCTTATTTTAAATGTATATTTTTTTATAGTCATAAAATTAAAATATAATTTTTAATAATCACAAAATTTAAATTTAGACTATTTTATTTATGAAACATATTTTTTTTCTCTCTCTTAAAACTCACTTTGAAAATTTGAATGTAAAATTTGAACTTAAAAACAAGTAGATTGAATTGAAATGGATAAATATGTTTGAAAATAATAAAAAATAAATAAAATCCAACAAAAATTGTCAAAGAAGACAATTGAGAATGACGGGCAATGTAACAAACATGTGACATGTGAGAAGGGGTTGTGCCCTGTCTCAAACTACGAGAAGAGACGCACGGCCTCCTCATTGACCTCTTATGGTGGGCAATGTAGCAGACATACGACATGTAGGAAGGGACTGTGCCTCGTCTCAAGCTACGAGAAGGGACACGTGGCCCCTTCATGCACCTTGCATGTATGGTGTTGGGAGGGGTCACATGTCCCTCCTTGCGCTTTATGACTAGGCGTAGGACTGGGTCATGAGTTTGGCTGCGCGGCGCAATAAAGGGTGCGCAAATTTTGTGACTCAAACAATAAATATTTTTAATTATATTATTAACAATAGTAATTTTATCTATTTTTTAATTTTTTAACTAATAAAAATTAATCAAATAATTTTTTATTATAAAATATTATAATCTTTTTAAAAGTGTTATTAATAAACATTTTCTCACCCTCTATTGTTTAGCCAATCCCTTAAGGTACTTGTTACAAAATCTTTTGACTGATGAAAAACTTGACAAATTTTTTTTCAAATTTTTTTTTTAAATAATACTACATATTATAAATTGTATTTCAAGTTGTTATAAGTAATTATTCATAATAAAATAATATAATAAATAATTTAAAATTTTATATTATTTTATTATTTAATAATTATTTGAGACATATATAACTTACAATTTAATGGGTAATATTTCTCTTTTTTTTTTTACATGCATGCGAGGGGGTTTTAAAAGAAATATAGAATAATTATTTTATTATTTAATATATTATTATTTAAAATATAATTTGTGATGTGATGTGTAGTAATTTTTTTTTTATACGTGTATGTGAGGGGTTTTTGAAAGAAACATAGAATATTACAACGATGCTATGGAATTTTGCAATACGGAGAGCAGACCCCATGTTTCAGAGGTATGGGTCCTTATGCTGTAGTGAGAGAAAGAGACCCCGATGCATCAATGTTGGATGTGATGTAGTGATGTGTCCGTAAGTAAGAACTAAAGCAAAGCAAATGAAACAAAGGCAAGTTATGCACGTGTAGATCCAAAATGGGTTGCACAAAGATACAACTTATGAGTAGACCTCTCAACTAACCATTTATCATCCCTCAATTAATTCATCATTTATCTATAACTCTGCTATTTTGTGTGAGAAGAGATACCATAATCCCTTCACCAAGTAACTTATAGCAAAACTTAAAGCCATGTATTTGATGCAAACATAACAGAAGTAGAGCAGGTATAACTTAGTTACTTAAGTGAGCAACATCACGCTTATGATAGTTTCTCGATACAGTATCTTACAAGATATAGACATATATAGTGTCGCATGCAATTTTCTTTCCAATTATAATTTAGGACTCAAATAAAAATTCAGTCATGTTGTACTTGTAAAATCTAGCTCGAAATTCCTCACTCGTCAAATTGGAGGAGGAAACAAAGAGCAGGCAAACCATATACTTAGTTTTAGCATAACTAATTGTGTTGGGTAAATAATTTATATTGTTTGTTATATCCCGCAGATAAACCCCACATCACCGCTTGCATCATGTGGTGAAAGATACAGGCCAATGCCACAGAAATGCCAAATTGCATGTGTCCCATGGCAGAATTTCTCGCTGTGTCAGGCTTTGAAGAGTGGACCAAGTTGCAGAAACGTCACCACTTGCCCTTTTTATATCAGCAAATTCAAGAACCAAGCAACCTCTCACGATCATAATCTCTAAAGCAAATGGTGCTTTTAATTATATCAGCCAAGTATTTATCTCAAAGGCTTTAACAAATGATGTTAGAAATATCAAATATTGTCATACAGAGCAGTCACTACACCTCTGTGTTATCATTTCCGTGTATTAGGTCCATTATTTTTAAAATTGAGTCCCTATAAAAATCATTTTCCCAGTTTAAACAATCCAATTTCAAGTCTTAGGATTGGGTTCTTGTTTGAAGAGTGGCCGCATCATGTGCCACTTCCTCATATCTCATTCAAGCATAGAATTCCTTTCCATCATTATTGAAAAGATGCATTTATGCAGCATAGCAATGTTGGTTACCACATTTATAATGCCAACTTTTGTGGGGTTGTTATTTTGTTATCATTGTATACAAGTCTTCTGACAATTGACATATGGGGGTGGCCATCTTCAACAGTTGGTGGCTTCTCAGGAATACTATGACCATGGCAAGAATTTTTATGATTCATTCCTTGTAAACAAGGCTTAGCATAATTCATCTTCTGACTTTCTATTCAGCTAAGTTGATTGTCCCCTTAGCTTTATTTATTTATTTATTTTATTTCGCAGTGGTCACTTGGAGACATGTGCCCCTGGGGAACCAAAACAAAAGTATGGTTTCATATCATCTAACGATGCACAAAAGGCAGATTATGCACATTAGTTACCGACCTGAGCCCACTGTTTCTGCCACTTTATTTTTTGTAACTAGCCAAAATTGATTTGGAAGTTTCCATGATCTATGGCTTGCATTAACATAAAGGTAAATTTTTTCAAATAAACTCTAAATAAAAAGTTCTGCTTGTTGGCTTCCCAAAGCACTCAATCAGCATTATTTTACCTTTTATAATATAAATTTATATTCTTACTGTCGTTATTGGAGATTGTAATGTATTGTGGCTAGGTCTCTTTTTCTTTGTTCCATTTGTTTAGAGTTGAAGAAAAAATGTTACACAGATAATGACACTTCTATTAGAAGAAACTACGATTTTTTTTTTTTTTTAGTGTATACTATATTATTACAATATGGGGAGGGGAGATTCGAACCCCTTACCTCTGGTCAGGGGGGTGCACCTACAAGGAAGGCTTGCCACTTTGGTTAAGCCCCCATGTGCTAGAAGAAACTACGATTAAGTATAATCTTTTGGAAGTTAACCCTTTAATATATGTGTATGCTTATCTTTGCAATGACGAAAAAGTAAGAACGGATGATACAAAAAGCAGTAAGATAAGACTCCAAATTGGATGGAAATGGCAAAAGCATAATTCATGTTAGAGGCTGCAAATGATAGGGACAAGCCATGAAAAGTAACATGAAGATGTTCCCCTACGTTTACTGTTTGAGATTTTTGCATGTGTGTGTATTTTCACTGATAAATATTTAAGGATAAAAAAAATCACACTAAGCAATAGGAAAAAATACTCAGTTACACAATTAAAATAGAAATAATAATCAAAACATATAAAGCATGCAAGAATAATCAAAACATATAAGGCATATAACAATATATGTGGTTTGATAAATTTCATATGTCTATAGTGAATTACGGAATTCTAATTTTTTTTATTACTTAGTTATTACTAATCAACCACTCAATGATCACAAAAATCACTCAAGAGATTATAAGAAATACTAAATAGAACAAGTTCTCCAAGGGTTTACACAACACATTTTTGCATATTCTGTACTCAATCGCTCCTCGTACGAAACTCTCTTGCACGCTCAGTACTTAAATGCTCCTTAAGCTCTCTATTATCTCTTTGTTGATGCATCTTTGATGCTTTCTAATACATACCACCCTAATGGCTTTTCAAGAGTTTATACAGGCTCTACAATGTTTCTAAAAACTCTATATGCAAGTTGAAATAGTAGTTCACGCATGAAGAAATTCAAAACTGACTTAGAAAAGGCGAAAACAACTCACATAGACCAAACTATAATTAGGGCTGTGGCCTCACCTTGTGGGGTTGCAGCCCCACACAATTTGGTGGCTGGTGCCTCCTAGGTCACATTTTGAATCCCTCCTTACTTTTTGCTTTTCGTTTTCATCTTTTTCTTATCTGTTCATTGCATTCTCAATCTCGTATCATCTTTTTATTGGTCTCCGACTTAAAATGGTACTCAAACATAATTTTGAATCACTAAATTTTGACACAATCCCCATTGATTCAAAATCACTAATAAGTTTTCTAGGATCTATACACTCCTCAACACACGCACAATTACTTAGAGGCAATCTCGTTAAATCTTTGTATATACTTAACTCCACTAAGGACAGTGACTAAGGTCTCCAAAGATTCGAATATATTTTATCCTGGGTAACTTTGTTGTAATCTCTCATATCACTCTTGACTCCACAATTATAATATCTTGGTAGCTTAAACTTATCCCTGCCAGCAGCACCCTTACTATACATTCTTTTTCGACCTCTTTCACTTTGGTGAGATATTCTCTAATGTTGCCTTTTAGTTTACATCCCCTTAACAACACATATTGAACCACATACACAATATTCTAATTCAACATATACAACCTGTTGTGTCTTTTACTCTTCATTATTATCATAGACCTTTTAAACACTTTCAATATTCTTTTTTCTATGTTGAATGAATATTTCACTTGATTTAACTTACCCAAAGATACTAATTTTCTCTTAACACTAAAGAGATGCTTTACACTTAGTAACTTCATAACTTTCTCATCATGTAATTTTATCCTTAAACTCCTAATCTATTTGACTTCACAAGTCATATCACTGTCCATTAATTTTTTTCCCATTAAATAAAATTTTGTTAAAACACGTATAAAACCAATAGGTAAAATCAAGTCTACTCACCAATATACTTTTCATAAAAAACTACCAAGATTTCTGCAAATTCATAGTTCTCGTCATAAATTATTGTAGCATCCTGTTCCTTTTTCTTTTTATTCTTCATGGCCTTTCTCTCTGAATAATTCCTTATAAAGTATCTTTCTTTGTTACAATTATAACAATTCCTGAATTTTCTATTTGAATGATTGTTCTTCTTATCTTTATTATCAGCATTTCTTCTTGCAATCAAGATCGTTATACTATTAGGCTCTGATATTTTTTTTAATTATTTAAGGTTCATACTTGTTAAGTCGCCATGATCGTATAACCTTAACTCTAATACCATTTACTATAATTTTACACATGCAAAAGTCTTCACTCACAAATATTAAAAAAAAAATCACACAAAGCAATAGAGAAAATAACCAATCACACAATTAAAATAGAGAACAATCAAAACACACAAGGTATACAAGAATATATGTGGTTTGACAAATTGTCTATGTTCACAATAGATTATGAGATCCTAATTTCTTTTATTGCTCAATAATTACTAACAAACCACACAACCACAAAAATTACTCAAAAGATTACAAGTAATATCTAATACAACAAACTCTCCAGGGACCTACATAATATTTTCTTACACACTCAGTATTCAATATTTAAATACTTCTTATATAGCACTCTCTTACGCACTCAATGTTCCTTAAGCTCTTTATTCTGTCTCTTGTTGATGAATCTTTGATGCTTTTTGATGAATGCTACCCTAATAGCTTTTCAAAGGTTTATATTAGTTTTAAAATATCTCTATAAATTTTATATCAAATTAAAATAAGAGTCCACATGTAAAAGAGTTCAAAACCGACTTAAAAAAGACAAAAACAACTTAATTAGGCCGAACCCATAATTAGAGCTGAAGTCGCACTACAAAATCAACTTGGGGCTGTAGCCACAACTTGTGGGGCTAAGCGCCACCACGATTTGGTGACTGGAGCCCTCTTAGTCATGTTTTGAGGCTCTTCTTATTTTTTATTTTTGATTTTCGTCATATTTTCGTTTGTTTATTCTGTTGTCGATCTCGTATCATCTCATTATTGATTTTTAACTTAAAATCATATTTAAACACAATTTTAAATTATCAAATTCTAACATTTACTTTTACTAAAAACAAAAAATTGTAATATAAAGATCAAGAATAACGAGGGTTAATGCTTATTTTATCAGCGTACAAATACATTTTCTTTTGACAACACTGGTGATATTTCTGTGGCAAAGAGTCCTGCTACATAAAATCCCATTAAAAATTTTGCATAATGAAGTCAATCTTGGGACAAATGGGTGCACTACTAGGAAGGGCAAAGTACGGAAATAATTACGTCCAACAATGAGAATGATGAGTTAGGTTCTTGGCAAAATCTAATGAATTTAATGTTACGGTTGTTGAGATTGTTTAATGTTGTTGAAGTTTTCAGAGCTCCAGTGAGGAAAATTGGATGCAAGTGGTGTCATTTATTGCTGAAACTAATAACCTTTTATTGGGCAAAGTTGAGATCTTATTCAATTGCGAAAAGCTTAGAGTAGGTGAATGTCTCATGCATAATGTATTACTTGTCATTGTAATTGAAATGAAGAGAAATTTCAGTAGCAACTGTTGGATTCAGAAAACAGGGTCCACAAAGAAAGCGTTGACAACCTGTAAACACTTTCCATCTCATTCCATTATATCCATGGAGATGGTAGAATCAAGAACAAAAGAACACATAAAAATTGGATATTGATAAATTAACTTTGATTGCAAGTTCACCCTTTTATCCATAACTTATTGTGCTCAAAACTAAGGAAACCAAATAATGGGGAAGCAAGGGGAAAATGGAAAAAATAAAAGAAAAGAAAAGAAAAAACAAACTCTCACAATTACAAGCAATCTATGCAAATAAAATAAAATCACCTCTCCTTTGTTGTCTAAACCACATGCTTTCTGTTTCCATAGTAACAGCATTTCTTCTGTAACTTCTTGGCTTCTTCACATTTTCACTTTGAGTGTGATGACTTACTGTTTTGAGAAGGAATATCAAGAACCTTTCTGTGACAAACATGTTGAATAACCTATTTTTGCTTGAACGAGCTGAAAACATAAAAATTGCAGCCTAATGTAGCTCACAGAAACCCACTTATATCTATAAGTATTTGGTACATGAAAGCAGCAGGAAAACACCAAGAGGCTGTGCTGGTTTTATGGATAAAACTTGGGAACTCTAGTACTAGACAATTGTGCCAATGTAGCCAAATCCTGCGATCAAGAAGGTAATGGTTTGAAGGAAGAGGTATACGAAGTAATTGTTCTTGCCGTGGACAAAATCATAGCATCCACACAAGAAGAGGAACACTCCAAATCCAAGCTCCAAAGTGTGTATTCTGTTAGAGAATAAAAAAGGAAAATATGCATGTCAAATGATAAGTCAATTGCAGGAAGATTGAAAAATCATTGTGGGATTAGAAAAAACAACAAAGTCATATTAGAATACAAGATTCTGTTTGTGATTAGCTTCATTTCTCCTATATCCACTATCTAAATCCTTGTCCTTAAGCAACTGAAACCATAAAGAAATCTAAGTCAATTATAATCTCCGGCCATTTGTTGCATTAATATTTTAATATAATTCAATGATTCTCAACAACTATGATAAAGGGCCTAATTGCACAAGTTCTTTCATTCTTGAAAGAATTGTGGGATTTGGTCAGACTGCTATATACAATTCAGTAATTGAGGAGAACTTGGTTGTGGGGCCATTTCTGTCATTATGCAGATAATGTTAAGAACGTATATAAAAATGAAGTCTTACCTATCTGCAAATTTGGTGAGTCTAGGTCTTTTGAAGGCTTTGGTGTTTGTTTTGTTCTTGGCTTCAGCTGCCTTATTCTTGAGAGTATCTCCCAGTTTTTCAGTGACAACCCATTCATTGGCCCTCCCAGCTTCAAGTAGACCAATAAATGTTGCCTTAGTTCGATGCAAAGACATCACATTCTCAAAAAGAATCCAGTAAAACAATAGGTGAATAGATCTGCACGGGCAAGAACATGATAAAATATTTATTAGGTACATAATTATCATATGATAGAAACAAGATAAAATGCAATGATCATTGATTAGCATAATAAATCACCTTGGAGTTCCAACTGAATTTAGAATGGTGATAATGGAGGGAATATAAACAGCTCCCCAGATTGGAACTTCAACTTCAGGAACCAAAATGGTCAGCGGAAGAACAACGCAATAGAAGCAAAACGTCACCCAATGGGCAATTATCTTCCTGACAAAGAAGAAACTGTAGATAACATACACTTTCTTCCAGAATCTTACTTTCTGCAGAACATCAAAAACAAAACAAAATAACATTAGAGAATAGAAATTTTGTTCAATTTAAAATCACACAACAACTATATTTAGAATCATCATTTCAATTTTTGAATCTACCAACCTTATTTCTAACAATCTCCATCACCATCTTCCTGAACAGATTAGCAGGGCCACAAGACCATCTATGCTGCTGGAATCGGAACGCCTTGAAAGTACTAGGAAGTTCACTTTTCACCTGTTAGTAAACATAAATTGCGCATTAAGAAACAAACAAGCATTAGACTTTAAGATCAAGGCAACAACAATTAGAAATGAACTTATGATAAGGCTAAAGATACAAACAATGCGTCATTGTACATGTAAAAAGCATTATGAATACCTGGAGATCACCAAGGTACACAAATCTCCATCCCTTGAGACTAGCTCGAACAGCAAGGTCCATATCCTCCACGGTAGTTCGATCCTTCCAGCCACCTGCCTCATTAATAGCAGCAATTCTCCATACACCAGCAGTTCCTGCATTTGGTCCATTGCACAAAACTTAGAATTTAGCTTCATTACCATCTTCAACATAAATTCATTTCTTATGTACTTTAACAGTAATTTGCTGTATTTTAGTCTTCACCAGAATTATACCCATCACAAAGTTAAAAGTGCAAATTGATTAAGAAATTTGTTAACAGTACAAGTGATAAAGGGCATATGAAATTTAAAACAGATTTCCATCCGCAGTCATCGCAGCAGCATGATGAGAAAATTTTCTGAGCCTACATTGCTTGTAATGCCAGACATAAACCATGAATGCGAGTATTACAATCTGAACATACAATAACATCTTCCCCCTCAAATTGTCCAATTCATTTCTATAATCTTTTCATCATTCACAATCACAATCACCCTCAAATACCACCTTCTATCAAAAGGAAAACTTTGGACTAGTTCTTCCAGCACAAATGTCAGCCAACTTGGAGGGTTAAAATTTTAATAAGCACTTAATTATTATGTATTATTAAACAAGTACAAAATTTCATTACACTAGTAAAACAATTTAAAACTAACCCAGTTAAGGTTAATAAATAATAATTGGCAAGTTAGCTTACCATTGAAACCAAAGAAAGCATGAGTAGATGACCCCACTTCTTGCTCCACTGTAAAATGGTAATCCAGTGACATCTCTTGCATCCTTGTCAACAAGCATTCATCAGAATTTACTGCCAAAAAACCATCATCCCTGTCAGATAATTAGCTACATTACAAGAACAAATATGTAAATTCTTACAATTTCAAATAATATCCAAGTTTTTCAACATGACAAATTTTAGTTTATAAAATTCTTGTTCCCGTAACATGACCAGACAAGGGGCACGTGTTGAATTTAAACGTTTTTGTTTCTATTTCTATTTTCACACACAATGTGACAAAACAAAAAATAAACCCTTTACTATTTGTTTTCACGTGACTCAAATAAAAACCTGCCACGTCAATAGAAGCACGAGGGAGTTTCTTTACCCAATGTAACGGACTCTTTTTTTTTAATTTATTTTATTTTTTTATATCCAAATATCCAATAAATATATGTCGTAAAGTAGAGTGAGGTCCACAATTTAGCAGATGGCACTTCAATTATCTTAACACGTTTTCTTTACTTGGGTCCCACATTTTTAACCGCAAAAAAGTAAAAAGAACAAAATTCTTCACAAAATTTTTATAAAAAAACTCCTACTGACAATATTACCCTTGACAACTTTTTAGGGCACCAAGAAAGTAACTGTTTGACTTTATCGCAAGTGCACTACTATATTTGACGCTAAGATCCGTACAATCCGGGCGGCCGACGGCCTGATAAAGCAAGAGCAAAACTACTATTCTTGTTCTTTTTTCGTGGAAATGACAAACCTAACCAATACTACCTACGCACTTTACACTTCCGTAATGAAAAAGCACTATTTCTCAAGCTAAACGTGTAGGTTACTATTGTCATTTCAAGTATTAAAGTATGAAAGGCCATAAAAATTGTAAAATTTATTAAGACATTAAAAAAAAAAGCCCAAAAGGGTGAAAGCAAGATGATTTGTAACCATTATACAATCTAATGTAAATTCTACATGCCATTTTTATGTATTAATATATATATATAAATTCACAGAGAGAAGTAGATGGAATTTCGATTAGAAAAAAAAATGGAAAAGTAAATTTAGTACAGAATTAAATGTGGGATTTGCTTGGGTAGGGGGTGTACCCTAGACCTTTTCTTTTGAAGCGGGTCGGGTGAGCTGTGATATATCAAATACGGTCAATGGACTCACACGTGTCACAATCAAGGAGGCCTAAATCTAAGACAAAGGACCCAACGTGGTCTCCACCGTGATTGGTGGGTTTCTAGTGGGCCCCATCTCTTTCCATGCAGTTTGCAATCAAATCCGCCGACGGAAACAGAACCCCAATTACATTAAATAATAATAATAATTGTAATAATAATAAAAGAGATAAAAAAAAGTAAAGACAAAACAAAGACCACCGACACTTTTCTAAAATTGAGACTCAATTAATGGCTTAAATAAGAATATAATGTAAGCGATAAGTGTATGAATAATTGTGTAATAAAATAAAGTCTTTCTTAAGGTTTAGGTTTACGAAGAATTAATATTACTGATAATTGACTTAGTGAGAAATGTTATGTGTTATATGCTAAGCAAGGGTGTTTAGCTCACCAAATCTCCAGCGAGCTTGAACAAGGGCAATGTCAGCGTTTTGGGTGAAGAATGGAATGGCTCGTCGGAGAAAGTCCGGCTCCGGCCGGAAATCGGCGTCGAAAATGGCTACATACTCGCAATGTTTAACGTAGCTTCTCTTGAGACCTTCTTTGAGAGCACCGGCTTTGTACCCTGTTCTGTTTTCTCTGATTTGATACGTTATGTTTATGCCTTTGCTAGCCCATCTCTGGCACTCGTGCTCCACCATTTGCTGTGGCACAAAAAAAAACCATCATTTTAGCATGACCCAGATGGGAATTACTAATAACCCACCTAGGAGATGAGAGTATTAGAATTTAATGACTTTAGATGAGCTTTAAAAAATTGAAATGTATACACAGTGGCAGTGTTTAAAGTGATTGGTTTCAATCTTTTTGGGTTACCTTGATTGCAGGGTCAGTTGAATCATCGAGGACTTGGATCACGAGACGATCGGACGGCCATGAAAGTCCACAAGCAGCTCCAATGGAGACTTTGTAAACCTGTCACAAACATCCACGAACGTATGCATAAACAACAAAAGCATGAAACTTGTAGACTATAAGAGCTTTTTCAGAAACCCAGAAATATAATACCAAAAAGAGACCACCAAACATACTAAAATCACATGAAGATACAAGAAACCAAGAAACAAAATCAGAGAGGAGAACAATGAGACCTCTTTTTCATTGAACATTGGGATTTGAACAAGAACAACAGGGAAATTTGAGCTACCCAACTCAACATCTTCTTCAATGGGATGCCAATTATAACGCTTTCCAGGTTTTTTCCAGAAGAGCTTGACAAGAATTATGACGATACCCATATAAAGTCTTTCAATGAGGAGCATGAGTGACATGGCCAAACAGAGGTAGACACCAAGTCTCAGCAAAGGAACAATCAATGGGGCTTTGATTAGCTCCCATATCAACGCAATTTGACCTGCAATATCATCTCTTGACACCTGAAATGACTCTGGTAGTGGTATCAGAAGCTTTGGTGAAACTTGAGCCATCTCTTTCACTGAGTTGAAACAGAGCAAAAGCAGAAAAGGAGGAAAAACAGGGGAAGAAGATAATATTTAGCCAACGTTGGTTTGAAAACAAACGAGAAAACAACAAAAGAGGAAAAAAAAAATCAGTGATTTGGGGGAATGAATTGGTTCACAATGTGCTTAAATTAGGACAAGTGTTGTTGGCTCACATGGAAACTGAGACACAAAATAGGTAAAAACTTAAAACCCAATTCAATATTTTTCTCTCTTCTCTCTGTTTTTCCCAGTTAAAGCAAAAACAGAAAGATCTTTTTACTTTCTGGTCACTCTCTCACAATCTGTGGTAAGCCAATACTTCTGTTCCTTTGCATCAAAATGAAGCAGAGACAGAGAAGTACTGAACCATTGTGAAGAGAGAGAGAGAGAAGCAGAATTTAATGAGAGCAAGCAAGAGTCATTGATGATGCATTGAGAGAGAGGAAATAGAGGTCCTTTTATAGTCATTTTTGGTTCTATTTGGATTTTTATTAACTATTTCTCTGTCATTCTGTTTTTGAGTAATAAATATACACATATATATTTTTAATTTTTATTTCTATTTCTCTCAGCCCCATAAAAATTAAAAGCTTGTAAACTATTAACTGTTCTTCCAACTTCAACTGTATGTAACTTGGCCAGCGGCCTCTGTTTACACTGCTCTGTTTTGGAAGCTTAATTTTCGCTTACAAGATGTGAAGTGGTGAATGGTGAATGGTGATCGATCATTGTAATTTTTGTAAAATATAGTTATGATTTTGCTGCCGCAAGTAAAAGAAGACAAAACTTGACTTTCACTTTTAGGGCTTGTTTCATTAAGTGCTTATACCTTCAAAGTTAATAAAGAGTACACATGGGAAGAAGTTAATGGGGGGGTCTAAAGAAAAAGGACTCAGTGAAGGTTAAGGCAAGAATCATGTTAGCAAGTAGTTCAAAACTTAGCTCATTCACCTTTTAAGAAAGCAAAAGCACTTCCCTCGCCCTCAGTATACTTGTTTTTCGCTTTTCTGTTTTCATTTTTAATTTCAAACGTATATAAAATATCTTTTTATTTTTATAATTATGTTGTAATAGGTGACTATTGAGCTTAAATTTGTTTCTCCCAATCTGTTTTAGTCGAAAATACAAACATATTTTTTTTTATTATTTGAAAATATTTTTGATCATCTTAAAGACACTTAACATATATTTTTTAGACTTGAAATATTAATTTTTAAGTTCTTCCTGTCGAAGTTAAAGCCTCGTTACTTGAATCATCATATATCAATTCCATTTCAATCAATTTGTATCATATTTATTGTTATTTGATTGAATTTTTAAGATCAAATGATTACTTAACAATCCTTAATATGGGAAGATCTTTAAAATGATAGTAATAATAATAATAATAATGTACATAAAAAATATTGCAAGTGTATGCTTAATTATATTCTTTAAAATTAAATATAATTTTATTGTAAGTGTACGAGGATTTTCAGTATGCATACTAAAAGATACTAAATATCTTGTAAAAAGTTTTTACTTACAAGCAATTGAAAACAACAAAGATCACTCAATTAAATAAATATATAATTACACACCAAATGAAGAATAAAAAAAATATATGTGATTCGACAATAATTATTTGTGTTTATAATGGATTTCATAATTTTAACTTCTTTTATTTCATTCTTTAATATACAAAGAAACCACACAAGAGATATAATGAATACTAAAATACTAAATAACTTTAAAGGATTTATACTATATTATCTTGTGCACTTAAAACACTCAAATGTAACTTAAGCTCTCTATTATCTCTGTTGTTGATAATTTAATGCTTTAATAAATTTTAAAATGTTACAAAGGTTTATATAATATTTATAAGATCTCTAAAAACACTATTTTTAATTGAAATAAAAGTTTAAATATTGTAAAAGTCTAAATTGATTTTAGAACACAATTCTACTCAAAAAGTGAGTTTTCCCAAATAGGCAACATTTGGTGTTTGGACATGAATTTTGAACCAATGCTACAACGTTTAGTGGCCAACGCTACGGTGTTGAGCATACTATTTTTTACACAACAATGTTCAGAAGTGTCAGATCCTAATTTGTGCTTTCGTGCTCCTACTCACATTTGGTTTTTATTTTCAACCCTTACTCATCTATCCAATATGTACTTAACCTCCTCTCAACTCCCCATTGATTTTTAACTCAAAATCAAACTAAACCTTAATTTTGAATTATTAAATTCTAACAAATCTATCATTGATTCAAAATCTTTTCGAGAAGCTTTGTACTAGGATCTATCTATTCCAACGCTCTATCATCTAGCGTTAACTTCAATTAAGTTTTTATCCATACTTAACTTCTTTTGGATTTGTAGCATTGGTTTCTAAATATAAGAATATATCTTCCTTAAGTGGCCCTTGTACTATAATCTCCCATGTTATTCTTGACACCATTACAGTACCTCTCTAGCATATCCTTAGCAGTAGCACCCTTTTCATGGATTCTCTTTTGACTTCTATCACTATGGTGAACAAATTTTCAATATTTCCATTTCGTATGTATCCCCTCAATAACCCATGTTGAGTTACCTACAACATTGCCATCAAACACATACAACCCTTTTTACTTTTTACATCTCATTACTATTATAAATATTTCCTTTATCTCCAATATTACTTTTTTTTGCTTAAATGAATACCTTTATTAATCTAGCACTCTTAGGGATATCAAACTTCTCCTAACTTTAAGAACATGACTTACACTATATAACTCTCTAATCTCTCCATAATGCATCCTTATCCCTAATATTACCAATTCACATGACTTTAGAAGTTATATAATTCTCCATTAGTATTTTTCTTCCCTTAATTGTTTTAAAATTGATAAATAAGAATTTTTCTCGACACATGATAATTATAGCCAGCATCAAGTTCCTTCTTTATTGCAATAGCACCTCTTAGATTTGAACCATTGATTGTTCTTACCGTATCCCTTTTTTACAACTAAGTCAGCTGCATTACTAGATTCAGATCTTTTTTCCTAATTCTTTAGAATTCAATGAGGCTTTAACATTAGCCACCATCAAAATCTCTCAACCATACATAAGTGTGTCCATGAAGTGCTTATAACTTAGAGGTAGAGAACACAATATGATTATCATCTTGTCCTCATCTTCAATCTTGATATCTATCATTTCAAAATCAATGATAATTTTATTGAAGGCATACACATAGTCTTTCATTGAAGTTTCCTCAGTCGTAGATAACTGATATAACTTCTTTTTGACATATAGATGATTTGCTTTCATCATATAAAGGGCATCAAATTTCTTCCAAAGACTCAATATCATCTTTTCTCTAGTCACCTTTTTTATAACTTCATCACTCAAAGATAATATTATAGTACTATAGGCGTTTTTCTAAATGGTTTCCCTATCTAAATCACTAAGTTTTACTAATTTCTTCTCTTCATTAGTTATTGCCTGAGTTTCCTTAAGGACCGAATGTAACTCTTTACTCATTAATAGAGGCATAATTTTTACCTTTCTATAAATTGAAGTCATTTTACATGTTGAACTTATCTATTTCATGCTTGTGAGATGCCATAGTTCTCTAATCTACGCTCTAATACTAATTTGTTGGGGATTTTTAGAGTGCACTCTAAAAAATCCTAAATGTTTTTGCAGAAGTGTTTCACTCACAAGCAATCAAGATTAGCATAGATTATATAATGAAGGAGATAAAAAAATTACACACCAAAGAAATAATACAAACAATATACATAGTTTGGTAATAATCGCCTGTGTTCATTGTGGATCTTAAGATTTTACCTTATTTTATTTCATTCTTTTGTACATAAAGAATCCCAACAAGAGATACAAGGAATACTTAAATATCCAAGAGCTCTCAAGAATCTATACTATACTATCTTGTGCACTCAAGTATAATATAAACTTTTTATTCTCTCTCTTGTTGGTAATTTGATGTTTCAATGAATTCTAAGGAGTTATAAGAGTTTATATAGTATTTACAAGATTTATAAAATTTTATTTTTAATTAAAATAAGAGTTCACACGTTATAAGAGTCCAAAATTGATTTTATGATGCAATTTTACTCAAAAACAGAGTTTTCTTGAATAGCGCTGCCACGGCATTCAAATGCGAATTTTTTAACTAATGATGCAGCATTCGATAGCTAGCGCAGCAGCGTTGAGCATATTATTTTTGGCGCTATGACATTGAGTTCTCATCCCCGTGGTATTCATACGTGTCGGTCCTTTTTTTTATGTTTTTATGCCCCTCTTCGTCTCTATCTTTTGTTTTCAACCCTTATTCGTTCGTCCAATATTTCTTTGACCTCATCTTAATTCCTCCTTAGTGTAGATACTATTTGAATTTTGCAAGAAAAATTTAGTTTACTTGTGGAATATAAAAAGAGAAAAAAAGGATAATTTTATTTATTTATTTATTTTAGGATAGCCTTAATTTGATTACGTACTTTTCTCAGAAAAAATATTGGTAAAGAAGGTGGGAAGGTATAGTTGTAAATTAATGTAAAATAAAAACTGGTTAAGTTGTAGTTGCATTCACAAAAAAAAGTTAGATTTTCAAATTTAATTATTTTATTTCCAATTAAAATGAAAAAACCAAAAAAAAGATAAGATGGGGATTTAAATATTATGATAGTGAGAGAGAAATAAATCTTTTGCATAATTAAATAGTTTTTCCAGGTAAGGAATTATTCATAAGGAGCATTTAAGACCGATTTTTCCATAATAGTTCTTTTTTTTTTTTATAATCTAAATATGGGATATGCAATTTTAATACATATATTCTTGGCAAAATTTGTATTAATTCATGATTAATAGCGTAACGCAACAAAAAAAAACAATAATTATGTCAACTGATCAATTATATATTTAGAGTAATTTCTAGTGGAACTTTCCATCTTCAATAATATTAAAATATAAAATTTGATTTATCATATATCAATTATTGTTATATTTTAGGCGGTTACTCACTTTTTTTTATTCTCATACATGTATTATTAAACACCACTAATAAATGGATGATATATTAATTATTTCATTTTAATTGAAATATAATATTATGCATATATATATATAGTTGAGATACAATAATAATTAATAAGTATTTATTAATTTTTTATTTTTTATTAATACGGTAATTATATAATAATAAAAAATAATAAATACATTAAATATCACATCATTTTAAATACAAATATTGTATCTCAATTATTATATATCTATCACTATTCTTTAATTGAGACACAAATTTTTGTCCCAATTTCATATATGCAGCATTATTATTGATTCATGCGCGTTTTTAAAACAAGTTAAATTTAAATTTATAAAAATATCATAAAACTTAATACAACATTGTTTAAAAAAATTATTAAAAACATTCAAAGATGTTTTTTTTTTAATAAGTGTGGATGTTTGACAAAAAAAATAATTAACTATTATATGCATAAATTTCAACTTTTTTTTATCATCTAAATTATTTAATTTTAAAATTGTAAAACATATTGTTATTGGATTGATAGAGACCTCTGGATTAATATATTAATGTGAAGTATTAAAAACACCAAAGACTCTCTTTTGTGTTGCAACAAATCATATACAAATGTATCTAAATTTACAATTCATGGCATGTACTTACCCTTATCGATCATAATTTATTTGGATTTTAAAAATCCATATTAGAGGTACAATTTTTGGTGTTAATGATAATTAGTAATGAACGTGGGGGAAAGGAGCTTTCAAGCCCTTTGTATTAGATTCAATCCCTCCGCAGATAATGGCACTCCATGTGGTGTTTACAAGTCAATGAACATCTTCTACTTAATAACCAGATTTTAGCGTCCAAAAAACTGACCACATGTAGTTACTTTTTATTTGTCTCTGTGTGTTATAATCAAAGGGGCGAAAAGTTGCAGGGTGATGTGTTGGATGAAAATGGCGTTGCAATTGGCACGCCGAGTTTAAAACAATAAAGAATGGCTTTATAATCAGATATTGCGGAACTATGTGGCGTGTTTTAAGCCTAGAGCAGTGTGTCTGTGTGTGAGCCACGCTTTGACTAGTGGTGTTCAGTCATCAGTGATCACAATATTGCACCAGTACTCAAAAGAGTTCAACTCAGTAGCAACTGTTAAAATTTTGTTTTATTGGGGAATAATGCATAGAAACGTGAAATATATAATGTAATTAGTCAATTAGAGAAACATATCCCAAATTTTCAACGAGACTTATATATATATATATATATATATATATATATGTGTGTGTGTGTGTGTTAAGCTGCTAATCAATTCAGTTAGTACCTTAAATTTAAATTTCAATAAAACTTATATATATGTAAAATAATAAAAATGTAGCCACTAATCAAGTGGTGGGTAATCTTAATTTTTAACTTGAAATTAAGGATTGAGTCCCCTCTCACATATGTATATAAATAATTTTTTTTTTCTAAATTTTAAAGGAATAGATTTAATTTTTATTAAATTTAAATTTATGAATTGCATTACAATAAATATTATCGTTGTAAGTATTGATAGATTTCTATTTGCAAAATATCAATAAATTTATTGTAATACTAAAAAAATAATGAAAATGTAAATTAAAAGGTATAAAATGATAAATAAAAAAAACAATTTTCTTCTTAGTATCTATAAGAGTTCTGTCAATTAATTCTTCTTTTTAACTGTGTCATTTTGATATTACTCTAACAAGTTGATTTTATGGGGTAACTTGACACTTTAATTATTGTTGTAGTTGCTGTTATTGTTGGTGAGATTGAGATAACTAAACAACTTTTCATTCCCAAGATGCAATCTTATAAAGAAGCAAGCTAATAGAATTTTAAGAATGTGACTTGTTGATGAAGTAGACTTTCAAAAATTATATAATAATTCAAGTAAATTTCAAAGACAAGAGTCATTCATTAAATTACTTGCACTTTGTTTATGTATATAGGCAGTAATAATTTTTTTTAACAACGTGGGGCATCGATCAACATGATGGTGGCGTAATAAAAACCCAATTGCAAAGTATAATATAATTAGTTAATTTGTTAAATGTTAAACAGCCAATTGGAATCGCTAATCATGTGTAGATCTTTAATAACATGAAATTAGGGGTTTGGTTCTCTGTGATGTCTACAAATGTCTTCAGAGCATGCCCACTCCTAGATGTATGGCTCGTGTCTGTCACTTTGCCCCAATTTTGGGTCATCGCTTCTCTTAGTTCTAGACTTTAATTTTACTTTATTCTTTAATGATGTAAGTGAGAGTAGTCAATCGCTGCAGCAAAAAAATAATTTTTTTTTAATATTATTAAATATAATATTATTGATAAAAATAGTAATATTTTATAAAAGAATTTTTAATATAAAATTAAAAAAATATCAAACATACAAAAAATAAATAAATATATTTTATCTCATCCGAATTTACAACTCTTTTATTGAAAAGTAGCGACAAACCCTATAACAGTAAAAAATAGTTAATACTACATGTTTCAACTTTCAATACATAATATGATAGAATTAGAATGAATTATTTGTTGTATATTATAAAAATATTTTAAATTAACCACATATATGTTGTAGACTTGATAGAAAGAGATGACAAAGTGAAAAGGAAGGGAAAGTAAGAAAAAAAAAGAGAAGAGAAAGAAAATCCAAGATTGGGTGTCGCAACGCCCAGTACAATGTATGGACACCGTAGCACTCCTGATAGAATGTGGGCTCTATAGCGCCCATACGGGTTACCACCCCTTTTTTTATGATATCAATTTTTTCTATTATATGAGCCATAGTATTAGAGTTGAAGGTATAACTTATTGAAGAGTCATTTAACTCTTCAAAAGTTGTGTTTTTTGAAAAGACATCAATTTGAATCAAAGGTTATGACCTTATAGAAAGATACACAACTCTTCCTAAGGTCATGACTCTTTAGAATAACATATGTCTACTTCAAAGGATGTGTTGATCTGAAAAGGTATTGTGTCATTCTAGAGAGGCACAAATACCTCTATAAATAGAGAAGCACACCTCACTCTTAATACATACATAAACTATTGATCCTTCTTTTCTTTATTCTCTCCATCTATCAACTCTCATTTAAGTTATCTTGTTGTCCTACAGAATTTGTAATTAGTGTGCACCATTACAAATTCAATAGTCATTGAATCCTGAAACTATATTACTATACAACTTATTTACACATTGATCATTATCATTATGGGGGTAGAAATAGTTTAAGAATAGTATTTTGCACGCCTTGACTACATAATTTATTAGTATCCATTTATACAATTCTTATAACTACATTTTTCAACAATCTTAAACTATTTCTATGGATACTACTAGTAATTTATTTCTTCTTGCAGTAGCCAAGTCTCTATCAGAAGCTACAAAAATTTCACCATTTGATGGCAAACACTTCAAGCGGTGGCAAGATCGGGTATATGACACTCTGGATGTAATGGGTATAGCAGAATCTCTCACAAAATCTCCTCTGGATGTAAATGCTGAAAATTACAACGAGGAGATCTCTAAATGAAATATGACGAATAAAGTATATTGAAACACAATTTTGCACATATTGTCTAATAAATTATATAATGTATATTATTCATACAAAAATACACATGAAATTTGGGCACAACTCAAAAAGAAATATCTTATAGAAGATGTCGGTGCCCAAAAATATGTCATTACAAATTTTTTAGATTTTAAGATGTTTGAAAATAAATAGGTTACTTCTTAAATTCATGATTTTCATTTATTGATTAATGACTTGAAAAATAAGGGGATTGTTCTCCTTGAGCCTTTTGTGGCTGGTTGCTTAGTTGAGAAATTACTAAATTCTTGAAATGATTGCAAAAAAAGCAATAAGCACAAAAGGAAGCATTTAAAATTGGAAGATTTCGCTATTTATATTATAATTAAAGAAAAGAATCGTCAGCGGGATAAAAATGAGAAAGCTAAGGAACTTGTTTCTGAGGTAAACTTGTTGAAAAATAAAAATCATGATAATGAGAAGAATGGTAAAACCACAAACAACACCTAACTTAAAAACACAAAGCCATTATTTAAAATGAAGAAATGTAAGTGTTATGTTTGTGGCAAAGGTGGTCACTTAGCCTACCAATGTAAATGCAAGAAAGATAAAAAAAAGGAAACAATAAAACTCTCAAAGCCAACTTGGTTAAGAGGGAAGATATTATTGTTGTAGTAATCGTTTCCCAAGTAAACATAGTTATAAATAGTAACAAGGAGTGGGTCATAGACTCTAGAGCCATAAAATACATTTGTGGTGATAAAAGTGTCTTTTATGACTATGTTCAGACAAGAGAAGGGGAAGAACATGTATATCTTGGAGATTCTCATCCTACACTTGTGATGGGTAAAGGAAAGGTTCTCCTTAAATTAACTTTTGAAAGATCTATTGTACTAAATAATGTGTTACATGTTCTAAACATTAGATATAATTTGATTTTTATATTTGTGTATGGTAAAGCTAATGTAAAAGTCTCTTTTGAAGGAGATAAAGTTATATTGACAAAAAATGGAATATTCTGAGAGAAAGGATATCCATCCAATGATTTGTCAAACTCAATGTAATAGAAACCTCAATGAAAAAAAGTTTTACTTTTATTCATTATTGAGCCCTATGATTTATGGCATGATAGACTATATTACTTGAATTATTTATATATAATGAAAATAGAAAGAATTGGTTTGCTATCAAATCTTAGCTTAAAAGATATACATAAATGCGATATATATGTGGAAAGAAAGTCTATAAAGAAGAGTTGTAAACTAATTATTTTTAGAGAAAATATATTACTTAGTTTAATTTACAGTGCCTTAGGTGAAATAAAGATGTCATGACTAGAGGAGGAAAAAGGTATTACATTAATTTTATAGATGATTTTTTAAGATATACTAAATTATATCTCTTGAGAAATAAAGATCAGTCATATAATAAGTTTTGAATCTATAAACAAGAAGTTGAGAATTAACTTGAAAAGAAAATATAAAGATTAAGAACAGATAGAGGTGGAGAATATATGTCAAACATGTTTGGTTCTTATTATGAGAATAATGAAATTATACATGAAGTGACACGCCCATATTCTCAAGAATCTAATAGAGTAGTTGAAAGGAAAAATAGAACCTTAAAAGATATGATGAATTGTATGTATAAAATTCAGGAGCATCTATGATCTTGTGGGAGGAAGTAATCTTGAATGCTTGCTATATACAAAACCATGTTCCATATAAGAAAACTGGAATAACGCCATATGAGTTATGGAAAGGTCATACACCTAATCTTTTATATTTCAAAGTATGGGGTTGTCTTGCTAAGGTCTTAATTTCGGGTCATAAAAAAAAAGAATGAGACCTAAGACAATTGATTTTATGTTCATAAGATATGTCTAGAGTAGTGTTGCATATAGATTCTTGGTATTAAAAGATACTATTAATTTGTTTAATGCAAATAATATCATAGAATCTAAAAATACTGAGTTCTTTGAAACTATTTTTTCTAAGAAAACCAAACCACAAAAATTGTTGACTTATAAGAATGTCAATAATGATCCTCCTGAGAGCTTTAAAAATGAACTTGAAAAAAGTAAAAGAATGAGAACAGCCACTAATTTTGGTGATGACTTCTATATATTTCTTATGAAACAGGACCCCAAGACATATAGTGAGACAATGTTCTCTCTTGATGCTCCTTTATGGAGAGAGGCCATTAATAATGAAATCAACTCCATTATGAGTAATCATATATGAAAAATAGTTGATTTGCCTCTAGTTCAAGCCCATCGGTTATAAATGGATCTTCAAAAGGAAGATGATGGCTGATGGAATAATTAAAAAGTTTAAGGAAAGATTAGTTGCCAAAGGGTTTACTCAAAAGAAAGACTTAGATTACTTTGATACTTATGCTCCTGTAACTAAAATCATGTTCATTAGAGTTTTAGTTACCTTAGCTGCAATCCATAATTGATATATTCATCAAATGGATGTGAAGACTCCCTTTCTAAATGGTGATTTAGAAGATATGATTCATATGGAACAACTGGAATGTTGTATTAGTATTGGCTCAGAGCATAAAGTATGTAAGTTAGTAAAATCATTAAATGGTTTGAAACAAACACCGAAACAGTGGCATGAGAAACTTGACAAAGCTCTGTTATCAAATAATTTTATAATTAATGATTCTGATAAATGTGTGTATTATAAAACTTTTGATATCAAAAGTTATGTTATAATATGTCTTTATGTGGATGACATGCTAATATTCAGTCCTAGTATAGAAGTTATCAATGAGATTATGAAATTTCTATCAACTAAGTTTGATATGAAAGATATAGGAGAGACTGATGCTATTCTTGGGATTAAGATAATAAGATCTCATAGTGGTCTATCTTTATCTCAAGAACACTAAATTGAGAAATTTTTAGAGAAGTTTCAATACTTGGAATATAAATCGGTGGCAACACCTTATGATGCTAATACCAAACTTTGCAAGAATAATGAATATAGTAAAAATCAAGCTCGCTATGTTCAAATTATTGGTAGTACCATGTATTTAATGAATAGTGCAAGGTCTGATATAGCATATGCTATAAGGAGATTGAGTAGATACACTCATAATCCTAGTAAAGAACATTGGAGTGCTTTGGATAGAGTTGTTAAATATCTAAAGGGCACTAAACATTATGTTCTAACATATGGTAGATCACAACTAGTGGTAGAAGGTTATAGTGATGTAAATTAAATCTCAAAATCTAATAAAGTGAAGTCAATTAATGGATACGTGTTCACCTTAGGTAGAGGTGCTATATGTTAGAAATCCACTAAGCAGACTTGCATTACACGATCTACTATGGAATCGAAATTAATAGATTTGAAAAATGCTTGTTTCCAAAAATGAATGGTTGAGGACACTCATATATAATCTTCTTTTTAATTCTCAATATCCTAACTTTATTGCAATCAATTGTGATTGTCTAGCTGTTATAGTTAGAGTAAAGAGTAAAATATACAATAGGAAGAGTAGACATATTCATCTACAACTTGGAATTGTTAAGCAGTTGCTAGAATCTAAGTGGTGAGCCTAGATTTTGTGAAGTCAGAAATGAATTTGGTCGATCCTCTGACAAAATCACTAAATAGAAGATTAGCAGAATAGACGTCGAAGGGGATGAGACTTCTGCCTAGAGCAATAGACAATAGTGATGGTAACCTTACCTATGTGATTGGAGATTCCATGAAGTAGATTCATAAGGGTAAAAACAAATCACTTGTTGTCTAGTTGTATTATCGATGATACTTATGAGTCATTCCTTATGGCGAAGTAATACATCTGCAGTGGTAAAATGTTGAGTTAGTCTTTTAATGAACTCCATAGCACTTTATAGATGAGTGATGTGTCTATTTACAGAGCACACTTGATAGAGTGTCACCTATATGAGTGTGGAACTGGGCTAATTCCTATGAGAGCTAGGTAAGTATCTCTAGAGCACCCATGAAGCTAAGCAGGCATATAACCGGTAAAGTACCAAATTGCAGAACTTAAACAAGATTGAGAATTTAACTTGATCACTTAATCCTCTATCTTACAACAAAAAGATATAGCTTCATAGAAACTTAGTTTCAGCTAGTTCCTGTAAGTTATGATTACTTGATCAATGGTTGGTTTATAACTTGGAAAAGTACCAATTCATATAAGTTAAATTCTACTTTGATGTAGAGTTAATATAAAAATATAGTTTATTTAAAATATGTAAAGATTGTTATATATTATAAGAGTATTTCAAATTAACTATATATATATATATATGTTGAAGACTTGATGGAGAGAGAAGATAAAGTGAAAATGATGAAAAAGTAAGGAAAAAAGAAGAAAATAGAAAGAAGGCCCAGGGCTGGGCGTTGCGACGCCTTTGACAGAATGTGGGCGCTACAGCGCCCATGACTGAAGGCCACGGCGCTCATACGGGCTACCACCCTTATTTTTCATGATACCCATTGTTCTTATTATATGGGTCATGGTATTAGAATTGAAAGTGTGACTTATTGAAGAGTCATTTAACTTTTCAAAAGTTGTATTTCTTTTGGAAAGACATCAATTTGAATAAAATGTTATGACCTTATAAAAAGATACACATCTCTTCCTAATGTTATATATTATAAGAATATTTCAAATTAACTATATATATTTTGAAGACTTAATAGAGAGAGAAGATAAAGTGAAAATGATGGGAAAGTAAGTAAAAAAAAGAGAAGAGAAAGAAGGCCCAGGACTGGGCGTTGCGACGCCTTTGACAGAATGTGGGCGCTACAGCGCCCATGACTGAAGGCCACGGCGCCCATACGGGCTACCACCCTTATTTTTCATGATACCCATTGTTCTTATTATATGGGTCATGGTATTAGAATTGAAAGTGTGACTTATTGAAGAGTCATTTAACTTTTCAAAAGTTGTATTTCTTTTGGAAAGACATCAATTTGAATCAAATATTATGACCTTATAACAAAATACACATCTCTTCCTAAGATCATAACTCTTTGGAAATGCATGTGTCTACTCCAAAGGATGTATTGATATGAAAATGTATTATGTCATTACAGAGAGGCACAAATACATCTATAAATAGAGAAACACACCCCACTTTTAATACATATATAAACTATTGATCTTTCTCTTCTTTATTCTCTCCATCTATCAACTCTCATTTAAGTTATCTTATTGTCCTACAGAATTTGTAATTGGTGTGCACTATTACAAATTCAATAGTCATTGAATTCGGGAACTATACTACCATATAACTATTTGCACCTTGATCATTATTATTGTGGGGGTAGAAATTGTTTAAAGACAGTGTCTTGCCTACCTTGACTACACAATTTATTACTATATATTTATACAATTCTCATAACTACATTTTCTAACATTATTAATTTACGAGTGATGTAAAATCATATATGTATTGAATTCAATTTGTATAAAATATATATGGTAAAGATAAGGCGTTTAAGTTTCCATAAATAGAACAAGAGTAGATTTTTTTTAGATTGAACTTAAGGGTGATAATTCATATAAATAAATTGTATTTGTAATGTGTTAATATAGGATATTAAAATTTTATTATTATATTTGCATGCGATTCGTTTATGTAAACAAATTAGGCACTCAAACACAAATTCAATTCGTTTAATATATGAATTACATAACATGACATGATTATACACGTTTAAAAAATATATCAAATTCAATTTATTTATACGATTATACAAGATTATATTCGTTTACTATTATATTCATTTAAATAAATAATGATATCAAATTCAATTAGTATAATATGATTAAACGCATTTAAGTCACAATAAACATATTTTTATTCTTCAATTATATATATTTTTATCTTAAAATTAAATTTGTATCTTATTCTTGTCTTACGCGAATAGACACGAATCCTTTTTTAAATAAATTAACTTGATTCGTTTAGTTTAACGTGATTCAAATAAATTTACAAATCACATAGCTCAAACACATATTTGACCAAATAAATAAATATGTTACATGAATTCGAGATATTTATTAATCGCATCAATTTTTCTCTACTTATATTTGCTTAAAATATACTAAATTCGCATCAAATAATTATATTATGACCTATTTTTCTACTTTACTTGAATGTAGATACCTCCCTATATAAACCTAGATATTAAAACTAAATTATAATAAACTTAATATAAGTTAGTTTGAGTGTCTCTTCAAGTATTGGGAGTTTAGATTTTTTTTTATTGCAAGGATAAATTATTTGTTTTATAAAAATAAATATTCAAGTTTGATTGTAATAAGTTTCATCTAGACTTATGTATCTTTACCATACGTGTCTAATAAAAAAAAACCTAAAATATAAATAATTATATCACAATACTGCTTTTGTAAATCTTTTTAAAGATTTTATGAACATTTTTTTAATAGTATGTAAAATTCATATGTATTAGTGTAATAACATAATAATTTCCTTGATGAAATTATTCAAACTCGATCGAATACATATAGAAACAAAGATATCAAAACATTCCTTATCATAAAAAAGAAAAACAAATTGCCATAGTAGGTATTTTTGAAGTAATGTTTTGGTTAGTAGTAGTGATCATCTAGTTTGACAATTTACTGAGAATTAGGGCTAACCTAACCCTAACCGACACTCATAACCCTTATATTTTATTCTCTGGCTGCCCCTGCTAGTCAAGCCTCAACACTCAAAAAGGAATATATAAAGTCAAGAAAAAGAAAAAAAAAATAAAAAACAAAGAAGATGAGTCTAATCACAGTATAACAATGTGCCAAAAGTTGGACATCAATGGTGACCTACCATATATTTGAGTTGCGGGTTGTGGAGCCTATAGCCTTTTTATACTCTTTTTCTTTTCTTCTCTGGCCTCCTCTTCGTTAAATTACTATTATCACTTTCTTTTTTTCTCATATGTACTTTGTTTTCTTGGTAATAATTGGAAATTTTTACTTTTTACTTCCCCTGGTAAAAACTCATGACATCACAACACGAACTAGCTCAAATTTGACTGAACTTGCTCGTTAAAAAAAAAAAGCACTAGGGTGGGCTTTAAGCTTTCAAAAAACATAACATAAACGAGTCATTTTTACATATTTAAATTTTGTTTGGAACCAAATACACCTAGAAAGATTTGAATCCTCATTATTTATATGAAGTGTAGAAACACACTTTATCATTCAATCACAAATAATTCGTGCCTGCAATACGTTTACCCACCCGCATTGAAGAGTTTCTCGACATGTACAAAACCCTAGCTAAAAAATTTGAAGATATAAGGAAACTGGTGAAGTTTCTATTCATTGTTTTGGAGGTATTATATTAACATGAACATGACCTTTTCCTTCTCTGAGCAAGTCAAGACACTTCCTTCCCAACTGACACTCTATATTTTTTTATGCATGGGTTGATTCTTCAACTTCAACCCCTTTGGATTCTTTTTATATTTCTTTTGTTTCTTGTGTGACGTTTTCACTAAACCCCAATAATAATATATAAAGAAAAAGAATAATGGGGAAACAAACTTTTAGGAAAAAGGAAAAGCTTGTGGTCAAAATAAAGCAGCAACTTTGATATTAAAATCTTTCGAAAAAGAAGCAACTAGCACAATAATTTCTTTGTCACATACTCGTATCATAGACTCATCGTGCATGAAAAGAGAAGACTAATGAACAAACATTGCCGACGTTTCATTTGTGGATTGAATGAAGAAATGTACCAAGGACTTATTCCAAGTTTAAAAAACATTTGGGCTTGGATACCTTCTTCCTAATTGTATTTTATATATTTATTAAATTATTTTTCAAAATTGACTGGCTTGTAAAATTTTATACAATATTTTCATTTGCAGAACAGAGTAACCCTTAGACATTTTAAATTAGTGTCAAACCTCTTGTATCCCAAGTAATTGTAGTGGTGATTTAATATTGTGATATGGATGTTATAATAATGTTATAAAAAATTTAATCTTATAGCTCTAAATGAACAATTCATTACTCAAAATAAGATAATTACATTGACATCGCAACGCTAACTTTTTATGTACTAGTTACGATACTCTGACCCGAACTTAATATTTAATTTTATGTTTCCAATATTTGTCTTAACTTCGTCTTTTCTTCTCGTTCTCAATTTTGTATTGTCTTACTCTATTGCTTGATTTAAAATATCTTTCATATAATTTTTAATCACTATTATTCATAATTTTATTTTGAAACATTCAAGAATGTATTATTATTATTATTATTATTATTATTATTATTACAAAGAGAATGTATTTAATATTTTTCATATTGAGAAACAGTAATACTTAGACATTTGAAACTAGTACCAAACCTCTCATATCCCAAGTAATTGTGGTGGTCATTTAATATTGCCTTATAACAATGTTAAAAAAAAACATAATCTGACAGCTCTAAACTAACAATTCATTACTTGAATTGTTATTAATTCTGATACTTCTGTTTTTTAAGTTTAAACTACTTATTATTTTTTTTTACAACCCATCTCACATTATTCAGAAAAAAAATAAGTTATTGGAATATATTATAAAAAAAAAAAATAAGTTATTGGAATATATTATAAAAAAAAAGGACTCCTCCTTTTCTTTCTTTTCTCCTTTTTCTTAAGTAACTCCAATTTTCATAGACATTATAAAGCGGTGAAGTTATACTAATTTTGAAACAAAAACTAATAATATTTGTAAAGAAGGTGAGTCTCGACAAAGATTATTTTTTAGATGCCATCCTTTAGTCATACTTTATCAATCATTAATCATTTATTTAAACTAATTAAAACTAACTACATATTCTTGTGTTTGTAATAAAAGGAAATTTATGTTCCAAGTACCAAAGCTATATAGATCTAGCATTATTTAGCTTTGCCTATATTTATATATATTTGTCTCGAGCCTTACAATGAATCATGAATTGTACTTAGAATCTTTCGGTTTTTAGATCTCAAGAGTAGCGTTGTCAATGGCTAATCAGTGAATAATAATAATAATAATAATAATAATAATAATAATAATAATAATAATCATAATTCAACAAGTACATCCATTACGCTAGAGAAAACTGGAAAGTGAAGACAAAGCAATGCGCAATTGATTCTTTCCTCTTTTCTGTTTTGTTTATTTGGACGACCCCTTAGTCAAGGTAAAAAGACTTTTACCTCCCTATGTTATCAATTAATCCCTATTTACTTTAATATATTTTAAAAAAAGATCAAAATCATTGTGCCGTCAAATATATTTGGTTATATTTTATTTTATTTACATGATTTGGTAATTTTATTTTTAATAATACTTAACTTAATAACTTTATTTTTAAAAAATTGAGAGTAAAAATAAATAAATTATTTTTTAATTTTTTGTATGATTTAATAATTTTACTCTAATAATACTTGACTTAATAATTTTACTTCTAAAAAATTGAGAGTAAAAAAATAGTAATCTTTTATCTTTTTGTACGATTTTATAAATTTATCATTGATAATATATGATTTAACAGTTTTATTTATGAAAAATTGAGAGTTAACTTTTTATATAATTTAATAATTTTATTTTTAATAATATATGACTTGATAGTTTTATTTTAAAGAATTGAGAGTTAACTTTTTATATTATTTAATAATTTATTATTAATAATATATTATTTAACAATTTTATTTTAAAAAAATTGAGAGTTAAGAAAATAAAAAATAATATAAATTAAAAATTTTTATAAAAATTTTAACATTATAGTAGGTAATGGTCGTTTTCCTCCACAATTAATCCTTATATCATTAAACCATGATACCAAATCTAACACATATATAAAATTACTTTGTCTTCTACTTGCAGCAAAGGTCCAAGAACCTTTAATCGAATAAATTATATTGTTATAATTGTTAGCATCATTAATATATATTTATATAAAATGGATAAATTTTATAGCCTAATTGGTGTTGTTAAAACATCAATTTACACAAAGTACAATTAATAATAAAAAGAGAATAATCTTGATTGTTTAGTGGGTATTTGTGTGTGTATGTTTAGATGATGGTGATGTTGATGATGCTATAGATTCTAACAACTGTTTTCTTTTTTGTTCTGATTTGATGATGAGTTGATTATTGTGTAGGATTAAGCTTGGGGTTATCTATCACATAATGAAGAATCTTTTATCACAAGAATCTGATCTATTTTTGCTTGTCATTGTGGTGTATAAATATAAATATAAATATAATAAGAGTATATATATCTATTCTTTATATATTAGGAAAATGCAAGAAATTAGAAATGCCACCCTCCTTAATCCTTATCTTAATTGATATATATATATATATACATATAAATATATAAATATATATATACACACATTATATGATATGATCAAATGATAGACATAATGTATAGAAGTGGAAATACGACCAAATCAAGTTTTAAAAAAAATCCTTTATGCAATTTCTCCTATATTTGGATACATATTTTTTAAAATAGAGCACTAAAAAACCCAAGCATTCATCCACGTTCGAAAATTCAAGCCTTTTTTTCCCAATCTTTTCTTCTTGTGCTTTATTAGTGTATCTTATTCTTCATTTTCGTTTTTTCAAGTCCATTTTGTGCACAAGATTAACTGTGTAATAATGACTAATTTCTTGTTGAAAGCAATGAATAATATTGTTTGCATGCTTCATTTTTCTTTTAAAGAGAATGATAATACAATATTCATATATCCTAAATTTATATGGTCACTTTTCATGTCTTCCTTATTTGCATATTTTCCTCATAAAAGCTTGACAATATGCAGTTTTAATTTTTGCTTTTAAGATTTCTTAAATACCAAGTAAAGTAAATGCTCATGCTCATGCTATGCTCCTTTGTGCTACCGATAATAATAATAATAATCTATTATCATTAATTCTTCCCATGATCATAAACAACAAATTTTATTTTACAATTTTAGCACCATGATTTTTACTAAATGCAGCATCAGTGCCTTTTCTTTAGTTGGTAGTAGGATTTTTTTTTAATGTTTATTTGTAGAGGTAAATTTGTTCATTATGAGCCACACTACAAAATTTTATCTCTTAGGGTTATATAAAAAAATTAACTTTGTCAAAATATAAAACAAATTATACAGAAAACATTTGAGTTTTTCATACAGACGTGAAATTGTAAATTCAACCAAATTCCTTAATTAGCGTTTGATTTAAACAGATTTTAGATATGGAACAATAGGTAACATCTTGTATAAAGTGATAACGACCACATAGAAAAGGCGAAGCACCGACAAATTTCATTAGCACATAATGATATTAAATGAACATGACATCTGCTAAAACCCAAATCACATCAAATGCATTGAGACAAAAATATATGAATCATGTTTGTTTAATCAAAAATGTCATCAAATCAGTCCGGTAATGCCCCAGTTTAATCTTTCCAAGTGATGCATTGCTGGTCCTTGCTCTCACCTTTAAAGTTTTCTGAATTGCAAGCCTTCGAAAACCAAGATTCTTTAAATCAAGGAATCTATTTCCATGCTTCATTTAAAAGATCTTTCCCATGTCCTACAAAGCTTTTAACATAATCTCACCTAACTACTGAAAATTACTATACAAAGGATCCCTCACTTATATACTGTTAGGTTAGGTTAGGATGTTAACAAGCTTTTAACTTTTTACCCTTCCCTTTCCTAATGACTAATTCACAGCCAAATAATAATACCACGATGTTTCTGCATGAACAGCAGGGGATAGACAGCATAACAGTTTACTAACATAACATCATTTCCTGTAACTTGTATTTTATACAAAAGACTAACTTGACAGAGTTTGTGCCCAAATCCATCCTGAATTTTGCAGAAAATAGGACAATATAACTGTAGCTAAGCTTACCAGCGATCTGCTCAAGGCTAGTTGACTAATCAGACAATATAATGAAGTTTCCTACATGTGTTTACATGGCACATGTTTAATAAATTGAGAGCTAATCATCCAAGAAGAATCTAAGACTAGAAACTAACCCAGGTCCCTAGTTTCGACAAATACAGGGAGAATGAATTAGAAGGCACATGCTTCATCACAAGTTGTCATCGATATTTACAATATCCATTGTTTGATCAACATGAACATTATCCCATGTCCTTACTCCATATGGATTGCCAAAATATATATTTCTTTGGCCAGATGGGGAACTTGAATTGCAATTTTTTTGGCTATGAAGTCTGAGATTGTTTTGAACAAAAACAAAATCTTCAACTCTCTCCACACCGAACCTGTTGGCTGCTTCTCGACACAGGAAATCATTATCTTGCCAAATCTCTTGACACATTGCAACACTTGAAACCTGACTCAGAACCTTTATGGCTAGTGTTTGCAAATGTGATATCTCAAAACCAAAGTTTTCCCACCATGCAACCGGTTCCATTTTATCCCTAGAATCTATAGCATCTTCCTCTCCCAATGATCCCTCTAGATGCCAGTAAGAGCTGAGCTGTTCTCTAAGAATGCGTCTGGTTGCACTATCACACTCGTATCTTTCTAAAGTAGTTTTCCAACCCCGCATTACAGTTTTATCCTTGTTTTGACCCTTTCCAAAATATCTAGGGTTCAGTATATAACCTGCAGCATGAAGAGGGGAAAATAACACATCCCATCTGTTTTCTATCAGAATTTCCAACTGATTCAATGCAGTGGCATCAATTCCCTTGCTTATAACAGCTTCAAGTGCCTGAACTCGCCAATCATATACAGCACCCATGACAGATTTATCTATATCAAATGTAGCTAGTAATCTCACAAAAGGCTCACATAGCTGCAAGAACAAATGAGCCTTGGCCCAGAAATCATCCCCTAAAATGGCAGATTCAACAAATAAATGGTCCCCTGGCATATTAAGCTTCCATTGCTTAAATTCTTCACCAACAACTGCCTCTTGAAGTGCTTGCTTTAGCTCAAAAATCCTCTGCACAAAGCAGTATGAAGGTGCAAACTTTACAAAAAGTGGGTCTGAGCTATCCTTTAGGTTATGAGTAAAAAGACATGGATAAGTATGCTGGTAATACATCATGTATTCCTCGATCCTCTTAGCAGATGACACGGTAGACTTTATCCACTCCAGGCCAGCTATTTCTTCCATCAACATGTGAATAGATTGTGAAGTACAAGGAGACCAAAATATATGAGGGAACTTAGACAACACAAGGGATTCAGAAGATTTACAGGAATGGCCTAGATGTGAGATTATTTGAAGCACATTTTTGGGCCCAACTTCCAGAATTGCATCACTAAGAACACTAATGAACAAATTCTCTGCCTCGTCACTATCATCTATATCCACTGCTTTCAAGAATATGAGTCCCCTGGGGCTTGAGACAAATATACCCATGGGGAAGCAGCCTAGTCTGCCATCTAAGCTACTGACACACAGTATTGTACATCCTGTGTGAGGCCAGGACTCCCTAACCGAAGCCATGAATTTCTCAATCTTTCCTTTCTCTTTGCTCAAAAATGAGTCAGATAGCTTATCTAAAGAAGGGAGTTCGTACCCAGGGCCAAAAGCAGCAATTGCTTTCACCATTTCAAGAAAGTAAGGGGAGTTGATAACATTAACATTCAGGCCAGCAGCATAGAAAAATCTAGCTACCATGTCATCAACATTATCTTTGGACAGGGTTTTCAATGTAATACTTGAGTGGGACGTCGGAATGCGCTTACCATGCTTTGCATTCCCAGAATTTCTTTTCTTTTTCCGAGCAAGACGTTCCTCTTCAAGGATCTGGAATGCTTCTCTCATAGACCTGTCTATTGCTGGACAGCTTTTAACCCCAACACCAGAGAACCCAAGAAGGTGAGCTCTAACACGAGAATAAGATCCATTATATCGTAGATTGCAGTGGTTGCATTTCCACCTCTTAGTACCACTTCCACGCTCAAACCCACCGAACACACTAACATGTTCCCATCCCCATTTATCAGATTCTGATGGCATGATCCAGAACCTGTGTTCTACCTTAAGAGAAAAAAGAAAGGAGCAACAGAAATATGTTAATACAAAAGTCCACCAAAGAGAAGCGCAAAGGACATATAGACTATAGGACATGCATTTACAGCTCGGTTAAAAGAGTTAATAATATGATGTACCAACAAGTTCCATGCTAATAGAAGTGGAACGAAGAAAACAAGGGTTGAACCCCTTGGAGATGATGTCCTGTTTTCTGCAGTGTAAAGCTACTATGCCATGAAACAACATTTCCAAATAGTTTCTATCAATTTTGAGACATGTAGAAGAAATGATAGAATTGGGATAAAAAATAATAAACAATAGATAGACAGAAGAAGAAAATTGTAAAATAAGAAAAACATATAGAGAATTAGAGAAGGACAACTGAGCTATGCATAACAGAGGGAAGACAGTACTGACCTTGCTGACCCAATAAGCTCATATTCAGACAACAATATAAGCATAAAAAAGTAAAGAACTCTAACACTCTCTCACAAGCTAGAGCATTTTAGATCATGCATGACCAGCTTGAAGCACTACTAAAAGAAGCATGAACTAAAAGTTTGGCAATTATCTACTAAATGATCTTCTAACTCCATATAGAGTGCCACAATTAGCTATCTCGTCCATCATAAGTGACAATCAACTTCCATATGCTTCATTTGCTCAAGAAACACCCGAATACTACCAACACATATAAGAACCTATCTGTCAAAGTACAGCTCCATCTGAAGCCATCACAGAAAGTACATACTAGAATCACAACACTTATTTTAATTTGTGTGAGCACAGCATGCTGGTGAGTCCATTATGATCTTGAATCCCTACTTGGCATTTTTCATCCATATTTGCAGTCATATCTGAGGAACATTACTAAAGGGTCCTCTACTTTACTCTTCTTATTAAAATCTTTAACTATATTAAAAGCGATCTCTAATTAAAATGTCATTAATAGGTAAACAACAATAAACAAGTTATATAGGAAGAGAAACTATTTCCTTTCTGAAGAGCAGAAGCAAAAAAGTTCACATTTTATCCTCGTTCATCTATTTATCTCCGTGCAAGATATCACATTATGGGTTTTATCTTGTTTCCAACACTCATTGTAATGACCCACTCTCACATAGTATCATATTGTCCATTTTGAGCATGGGCTTGCACGGTTTTCACCTAAAAAGCCTCATTCTAATTGAGTAAGGGCTCTACAAATATAACCTAGTAATTTTATCTAACTCGGCGATGTGTAATTCCGGCACCTCACTTCATCCATCTTGGCCTTGCAATCTATGGCCTTAGAAGTGTTGAATCTTGGGTGTTACAATCTACTTCCTTATGGGATACACAATCTCATGTGTGCTAGGCTCTCAAAGACACACGGTTGGTCCATGTGCGCTCGACCCCAAAGGTCGTACAACACGTGTGCACTACCTCTAACTCAGACTGTCGACTCCTTGGCTCACATTGTTAGATAGGTTCAGCTCTAATATTATTTGTAGCGACTCACTCTTACACAATATAATATTATCTACTTTAGGCTTGGACTTGCATAGTGTTGGTTTTGTATTAAAACACCTGATATTCAACACTCCCAAGGCCATATATAGTAAGACTAAGATGGATGAAGTAAGGGTCAAATGCTAGTTACCCACGTCGTCTGATTAGATAAAGTTACTAGACTCTTTAAACAATACGGTCAATTGAGTGAGATCCAAACAAAATCGTGCTAGTTCAAGCTCAAAAAGGATAATATTATATTGTGTGGGAGCAGGTCGATACAAAGAGTATCAGCAGCAGATCTACCTTGTCATGCGAGCCAAAAAGCCTACAATTTAACTAAAAATAGCGCACCCAAGCCAACCCTTATGATCTAACTCACATGGGCCAGCCATTTGTCCCCAAAGGCCGAGTGTATACATGGCTGTGCATCCTCTATAAGAGGTACATTGAAATGCTCGAATTCCAAACTTGAAGCCATGAATAGCAGGCTAGGCTCTAGCCTCGTCTCAAACAATATGACAGCTACGGAAAATATCACATTTTATGGGAGTGGGTCCTTGCACTCGTGATTCTCTACAAAATTTTCTCTGACTCAAGAAAATATTTCTTTCTCTTCTACTACTTGACACAACCTAAAATTAACAAGTTTGTTCTCACCAACTAAACAACTAATCCACATTATTACCTCCTTTTCCATCTAATCTCTTCAGAGTTGTCCAAATATCTTCTTTATTGCAGTTGCATTCATTATATATTCTTTTGTGTACAACCAAATCATTATCCAAACCCCACCCCCCTCATCTTTTTCTTCGTCAGATGCATCATTTGACCACAAAATCTAGTAATCCATACTTTTATTTTTTTTACTAAATTGTCTCATTATTTATACACTAATATCTCCAATCACTTGTTTCTTAACTGTCCAAACTCCCAAACCATATACGGAGAGACCTAACTTCTTCAGTTCATCCATTCTGTTCTAACCTAAATGCAACATGTTCCCAAGCATAATTACAACCATTAAAACTGTTCTTCAAAACTAAAATAAAAAGATAGAAATCAAAATTGACTACAAGTATTTTAAAATTAATAAAAAGTAATTTTCAAGCCCTTCCCTATTCTTTCCCAACTATTTAATCATTACCCCAATAACTATTCACAGGTTAGCAAGCTTCTTGATTAATCTCTTATTAATCGTTAACTTCTAATTTACTCTTACAAAAGAAAAAAAAAAGATTAAAAAACCCCTAAAACCTTCCACATAGTTCTCCAAATTCAATTACGTTTGCCAACTCTTAACTGATTTTTACATATTTTTAAAAAATATCAACAAAGATAACAAAATTAGCAAGTGGACAAACGTAAGAAATTGATTTTTTTTTCTTTTTTTTTTGGTAAGAAACAGAATAAAAAGTGATCTAATTATTTACCTGATGAGTTGGTGGCGGGGATTTTGCAGAGGTCTAAAGATGGTTTTGTCGAAACCGCGTTTCTTAATTTTATGTTAAAAAAGAAACTTGAAACCTCAACATACACACCCTGGGTATCGATCCGTTTTTCTGGATTTCCGACTTGTTTTTTCTTTTTTAAATATGGAGTGTTTGGCTATCGCGTTTTGTTATACCTAAAGTAGAATAAGGTTTGATGTTTCATAATTTATGATCTTTTTATGGTGAATGAAAATTTAATTTTTGTGCACAAGCTATCTAACTAGATTCTAAATTGCACCTTACTTTTATTTAATTTCATTCTAAATTGGCTATTAAGTGTAGATTTTACCTTCTTTTTTTATAAGAGTTGACTTCATTTTTTTATACGAGTATATATATGATTTAGTTATAGGTGGACTTAATTTAGGTGTGTCTTGATCAATTTTTTATTATATAACAAATAAATCTTTTTATATATATAATACTTAAGGGAATAGCCCAATTGATTAGGCTCTTGTTGTAGAAGTAAAAGATTTTGGGAAAATCTATATAAATAGCTTATATTTTAAATTTATATACTTTTATAGCTATAAAATTGAAATTTAATTTTTAATAATCACAATATTTAAATTCAGATTATTTTATTCTTGAAGCATAATTTACGTCTTTGTTATTATTTTTTTTTAAAATTCACTAAAACAACACTTTAAAAAATTTAAATTTAAAAACTATTAGATTAAGTGTTTGAGCACTAACATTTTGAATTTTAGAAACTAAAAAGACCAATTGAGAAGTAAAAATTAAGAATATAGACAATAAAATCAGGGACAAAAAATAAAAAAAAAAACTAGAATTTCTCTCATCTTGCACGAGATGAAAGGTACGAGGAATTTTGGCTTTTTTTTTTGCTTCCAATTTTATTTTTTTTTCGGTTTATCGTATTTTTTAATCGATACATTTTATTTCTTCTCCATTTCATTACAATAAACTACTACTATATTTTCATATTTATATTTTTACAAACTAAATATAAAAAAATCAAAATACATTATAAAACAAGTTTTTAAATTATATTATTAATAAAGATAATTTCATCCATTATTATCTTATTAGCTAATAAAGATTAACCAAATAATTTTTTACTATAAAATATTATAACCTTTAAAATAGTGGCTATTTGTGTGAATTTTTCAAGATATAAAGATTAATCATTCTTATATTAATTTTGAATAAGGATTTATTTAAATTTTAGTATATGTGTAGAGTGGGTGTGTGATAATAATTTTTTTTTTTATAGAATTAACAAGTTATTATAAAACACTAGGATACGCGTCAAGTTTTACATAAAAAAATTAATTTCATATTTAGAAATTGATGTGTTGTATTTTATTTGAAAGAATAAAAATAAAAAATAATATTATTACTATAGTACATATTTTATTTTGTAAAAATATTTTTACTTCTTTTGTTGATGACGTCACATTAGTTTGCATAAGTCATTATAATTTAGGGGCGTCGTACGCCTTCGGATTAAACTCTTGATATTGCTAATGTAAAAGAAAAAAAAATTTCTTTCATGGATAAGTAATTTTCAGCAAAATGACCAAAAATATTTGGGCTTTGAAGATAATTGTATAAGACTTTTTTTAAAAAAAATTAATTAAATAAATTCAAAACCCATGCAATATATATATATATATAGGAAAATTTTACAAATAGTTATAATTTTGAGACACTTAACTAATTTCATCATGTATCAAATTTTATAATTTTTGTAATCAAAGAGATAATGAATTGACAAAAATATATTCCGCTTATATATGAGTTCATCCCTTTCAAAATCTATACAATCACGTTCTTCTTTAACAGAAAAAACACACATAAGTCCTTAAGAATTTAAACGGAAATCATTTAACAATAATGACATTGTCACAAAAAATATAAAATTGATATGTATTTTGATTTATATTATAATTTAATATTGGCAATAATTTTGTAGTTATTAAAATTTATTGAAGATAGATTTTGTATATATATGTATATATATATATATATATTTAGATTGAAAATATATAATGTTTTGTATACATATTATGTGTAAATTGAATGCGCTATGTCACCATTCATATTTTATAGATTTGAAACAAAGAAAATTAGAAAATCAGTTGTTATCATATTGCCTTTTAGGGCGCAACGTGATAATAAAATTAGTCAGATTACTTTTGTTCTTATTATTATGTGGTAGAAAATGAGAATTTAAGTACTATTATTTATTTAAAGACAGATGATAGTGACATTTATTGTAACTTTTATAGTACTAAGTCTTTGTATTTGAGGTTTTCAAACATTCATTAAACGATGATTGTTGTGGACAGTATATTCTTGAAAAGTCCTTATCTTAGTTATATGTTTATAGCTGTTTGTAAAAATAAAAATAATAAATTTTTTTCATTAGCATGGGGCATTATCGATTCTAATAATGATGCATTTTGAGAGTGATTTATAGGGAAACTACATAGTATTATTGGTGATTTCAATGATGTAGTCTTCGTATCAAATTGACATGTTAGCATTGAGAAGACTATTCGTAAAATAATTTTAAATGCTTACCATAGGGTGTGTATCTACCAATTAAAGGAGAATTCGATCACTAAGTATAAGCTACCAAGTAAAAAGAAGAAGAGAGACAGATTTCTACTTGCATATTTGTTCACTACAAATGCGTATTGACTGTCTAATTTTTAAAATAAATTGAATAACATGCGAGATATTCGAGGTAATTAAATATTTTAGAGGATGATGTTGGTTACAACAAGTGAAACAGATCAGTGGGTGCATTTAAAAGTTATGATATTGTGAGAAAGTTGTTAAAAATCATTGGGATACAATTTGGAGAGCAAATTAAATGCATAGGATACTCGAGGAAGCGAAACGAACGCGAAAAAAGGCAAGAAATTGAAAACAAGTTGCCCAGATTTGGGTGCCACAGCTTCAGGAGCAGGGTGCTGCAGTGCCTAGAGTTGAGACTACAGTGCCGCAGTGCTGGGTCTATAAAGTTAAGCACTATGGCTCCAAGATGCTAGCGTAGCGGCACCGGTGCGAGAAATAGCCCTCTTTTATGGAAACTTGTCCTAAGTGCATTAGAACTTTTCCAAATTATCTCCCACTTGGTTTAAGGTTTTCCTAGGTCGTCTCAAACCTATATAAAGACTCTATATTAGCTCATAAAAATATCTTTATGAGTTTCTTAGTGATCAAAACTCTAGATTATAAAAGAGATTAATTGTATTCTTTGTGAAAGTAATTGAGAGCATACTTTGTGAGGCTTGAGTTCTTTTTTATAAAAACATACTTTGTAAGGCTTGAGTTCTTTTTTATAAAAATATACTTTGTGAGTGCCTTGTGATTCAATAATAAAAGAGTGTAATCTTGATTTGCTGTGGACGTAGGTAATTTTTTGAACCACGTAAATCTTGTGTATTTTCTTCCACTCCTCTTCTTTTGTTTAATTTGTAATCGTTTGATTTTGTATTATATTTGCTTAGGTTTATTGCTTTCACTTCAATAGATATTATAACCACTAATATTGCAAAGAATATCAATGCAGTAGCAAAACATACGCATTTCGTGCCCATAACTTTATTAGCTGAATAGATACAGGAGTTAATATAGAATAAGTTTTATAATATGAGAGAGGCCGCCAAAATTATAACCACTTAATCACATGGGCAAACTATAAAGTATAGAAGCACAAGGATTAGTCTTTGAGAATGTTAATAAATCCAGTTGACAATTCCAAGTTTGTAGTGAAGGATGACAATAAGAATAGGATAGTCGACTTAGTCACAAAGACATACAGTTGTAGGAAGATTGATTTTCATCAATTGTCATGTATCTATATAATGGCCGTATCTAAACACGTCAAGTTATAGTATTAAGGTATTTGTTCATGCTATTATACAATTAAGAATTTATTAATTGCATATAATGATTAAGTAAATCTTGTTGACCATTTGTCAGATTGGATTATTTTAAATGAGGTTTGAAATATTTAGATATAACCTCTAGTTGCACATAGATAGTCAAGTAGATGTAGAAAGAAACTTGTACCGTTTCAAGAAAAGAGCCTTTAAAGAATGTATGTAGTAGGTGTAAGCAATACGGACATAACCGATTGACATGTCAAAACCCTGTTGTATTACCCTTATAAAGATGATGTCTCATTTAGTTTTCTTTTTTTGTTTGTTTTTTATTTTTTGTGATGCCTACTATTTTGTATTTAACTAATCAACCATTTTGTTATTGATGTATTTTCTCCAATTATGTATTTTGATAATTATTACACACTTGCATGGATAATTCTCATATCTTAAAGATGTTTGTTATAATTGTATCATAATTTTGACAATATTTCCTCTATACTTTAGACATTTTTCCAACCCTGTAATAAAAGTGTTTTGAAATAATATATTACACCACAAATCAACTAATACATAAATGTCAATGCTTTATTGCAACTCATTACACTATAAATCAATAACTATTTTCTCTCTAAAAAATGATCCATTCTCAAGCCCAAAGTCCAATGTACGCCATAACATTAAATACTATAAATTTACAAGTAAATACTCTACAATCACTACTCCCTAACGTTTGTTAAGGCATTCATTTCTTTAAGTGCATAACATTGTACGACAAAAAATTCTAAACAACATCACTCATTGCTACAAATAAAACTAAGTATGATGGAGATATAATAGTATCATCATGCACACGGTTGTTAGATGTCCCTCAATAACTCTATCAACATAACCTCTAATGCTGGAGTCATATATAGAAACCTGTCGCCGTATAAAATCTATCTCAACTGTAACCCAACACTTATCCTGATAATTGACAGGAATATACACCTAAAATTATAGATAAATATACATGTATTAAAATTATGCAATTGTTCAACATAAAAATGTGAAAGTGTGTGAAAACATATATATTTTATCAACATCGACCCAAGGTTTACAACCATACAAGTGTTCTTTGTCCCCTTGATCATATTGTAATATCTCAAGGTCCCAATTTATCGACAATAAAACTTGGTGGTACTCTAAATAGATTCCCAAAAAGGACTCTTGAAGACAACCAAATTCTAATAAAATGTATCATATCAACCAGGATAACCTAATATGTTAATGTCATTTAGTAGAGGTAATTAGTAATACTTATAAAAAATATGATTCTGTTATTGTACATCGTTGGGGGTAATATCTTGGGGTATTTAGACTGTTGAAGGTGAATAAATCTTAGATACTTATTGATGTGCTATTATATAAGAACGCAACACTAAATTATCATTGTTCAACTATAAAAAGGAATATTTAACTTTTAATTGAAAATATTTACGACTTTTTCTAACCAGTGATTTAAAAGTGTTTGAAACTATGAGTAATGAGCATCAACGCTAGGCAAATCTACTTGTCCACTACTTTTTCCAATCCACTCCACAAACCTTGCATGTAGTGTCAAATCAACTGGGTGTATAGGATCTACATCAACTGTATGTTGCACAATCTTCTTGACCCCTAATTGTTCTTTTCTTCTCTTCAATCTACTATAAAGAGGATTCGTAAAGAGCATATACATAACCTATGTAGGTTTATATTCCTATCCAAACTTGCTTGCCTACTTAGTCCTATCGGGTAACACCTGAACACTGCCCTTTGCTAACAAGCTTGCTTGACCTTTGATTGATGCTATACTAGCTAACCGCAAGCACACGCTATCGTATCAAGTAATATATGATTTTAAGTCTAGATATCGAAACCACATGGACTATTCGATCTAATTCTATAAATCAAATACTAAAATTGTACCTAAATAACTTTTATTCAGAAAATATTAACTTGAAATTTAATTAACTAATCTAACTCTAACAATTAAACTAAATAAAAATAAATGGTAGAATTCACAAATAAAGATAATATAAGATTTCGACTCATTCCCTAGCATTTCATTGGATTTATTAACTCTTAATTAATTTTTTAATACATTATCACAAGCCTCTGTCGATGGTCGAATGACTATATTATACATTCTAACAATTACCTATATGTCTATGGTAATCAAATTAGAATGTAATTCATTAAGATCAAGTCTAAATTATACCATACATGCCATTAGGCATATGTCTATCCTAGATGGAACCATAATCGTTACCCTATGATCATGCATTATACTATCCTAGGCTAAACACATGAATCCATCTATCGAGTTCATCATGGTTCCTTAATTATTCAAAATATTGATCAAGTATAATAAAAGCATTAAACACAAGATAGAATAAATCAATTGAATGTATCAAGTTCATAAACTAAAAATTAACACAATCCAAATTCATACTAGGTTCACATAGTTAAACCCTAGATGAATAATTTAGCCCATCACAAAATCAAAAGTATCAAATCAATTCATAAAGATCAACAAGAACAAGAACATAATGATAAAGAAAGAGAAGAAAAACTAATCAAAGTGACTATTTGATGTGCTTTTCGCTCAATCTTGACTTGAAGCTTGAATCTTAATCTTGGTTCTTCAACCCTTGACTTTGATCTTTGATTTTATATTGTGAATTTCTTCTCTAGGTTTTTGCCTCTTTTGTTCTCCTTTCCCTAATTAGGATTTTTGGACTTCTATTTATAGGTTTATGTCTTCAAATTAAGGTTAAACATCAAATACAAGTCAAACTAGGATTACTGTTCATAAGTTACTGTTCTAGCGCTGCCACACTGCGGTGCTGAGATACTATTTTGGGCACTGCAGCGCTCACTTATAGATGTTGCGGCATTGAGTACTATAGTAGATCACTATTCTTAATCACTGTAGCTCGTTATTGTAGCAGGTACTATAGCAATGTGATTTTTTGGCTTATTTTCATTAGAGTTTCGACCTTATTTACTCTATTGACTCTAAACCTACAAAAATAATAATAAAATACATCAAAAACCAAACAATCTTAATTTTTACGAACAAATATTAAGTTTGAAAGATGAAAATATTAGATTTAATGAACCCATATCAACCTTTGGCTGATAATTGGTCTAAATCTAACTATAAGGAGAATTAACATCTAGTTGATAATTAGTCAATGGTACTTGAACAATATATCAAATTTTAAGAAAGACAAGTTCTATAAACAAAATATAAATTAAACATCATAGATAATTTACTTGATGTTCAAACACGCCTATACACAAAGGAGAATATTGCAATAATTTTCTGATTATTGCAATCTCTTGCATAATCTCTTCTTTATCCTTTCTCTATTGCTCACAAGTCAGCATGTACTTGTCGCAACTGAGATTGGGCCTCTCACATCTCTTGCCTTATCAAAGTAACCTTGCTATATAATGTATCAATTATTTGTCAGTAGTAGTCATTTGGATATGTCAATGCTGCGATGTGTTGTTTAAATTGGGTCTAATAAATTTTAAGAAGAAATACATTAAGCAACCATTTGATTCATATATATGTTAATAGAGGTATATTATACCAAATAATATACCTGATCATGAACTAAATCAACCTCCTAATTATGGTCACGAAAGTCTATAGAAGGGTTATTTGGATATGTAGGTGGTGTTATATGTTGTTGAAATTGGGCCTAATAAATTTAAAATATATGTTAATCAAGCATGAAATTCTCCTATTTTCAAGTTAGATATAAGTGCAAACTCTTATTGACTAAAACGGATGTGCTTATGTTCATCAAATATAAAACCTCATCATCTATATCATAAGTTTCCACTGGAGTAACAAGTGATGAGCCAAAATGTTCGAAAAATTTATGCATTGCAAGCCCAAGATATGACCTATACATGTGCCTCTCCATATTTATTTTTAACGCTCGGTCAATTTTCTTTTATAATATCAAAAGCCCGTGTCTTGAAATAGCATGCAATGGTGGTAGAAAAATGGTTTGTAACTGCAATGTTTAATTTTTTTGAAACTAGGTTGTTCCTTAAAAAATTAAAAAAATATTGATTAATAACAATTAAATAAATTTATAATTATTAAAAATTTAATTAAAATAAATAAATAAATAAAATTAAGGTCACACGCTGAGCGATAAAATTATTACATCTAAATCCCAAATTCAGACGCAACAATCTTACAAAACCACAAAATCACCATCACAAAATCATCATCATTAATCTAATCACAAAATCACCCATGTCCATTTTTCCATTATTTCATCAAATCACCATATATACTTCAATTAATTAAAAATATATAATTAAATACATTACCTCATTTTGATGTTTATTATAGTTGTTTACTCAGTCAATCTATCATCCTTTGTCACTACCATTAAGCTATCATGTAGGTAGGGAAAATTTCGATTTAAAGATTTAGATAATTTTGAGTTGAGAGAAAAATTAAGTTTAAGGGTATTTCTGTCTAATTTTAATGTCTTTGGCTACAAAAGTTAGAAAATTTCATACATGATTAACTTAGCTAAGTGGCCTAAAATTTTAATTATTTGCTAAAATTTCCCAAATATTTAATGGGTAACATGAGAGAAAGAGAGAGTAGTGACTTGGTTGACATAGTTATTGGTGTAGTAAGATTAAGGGTAAAGGACACTAAGACCTCCCAAGATTTTTCAACAGGAACTTGCAGACCTCTGAAGCTCTAAAAAGGCCATAGAAATTTTGTCAGAAGACGATTTTCATTTGATTTAACAATCAAAAGGGTAAACTCAACTTTTGACTATCAAATAGGTAAAAAAATACTATTATGCCCTTGTATTTTTAAAATAGAGGGATAAAAATTTGCACTTGATAGGACTTGAACCCAAGACTTTTAACTAGAAATCAAGCATTGTAACTATTATGCTACAAGAATTTTACTAAGTTTATTTATTTTTTATAATACAATACAATACCCTGAACAATGAATTAAATAAATTTAATTTAAAAGAAATTAAATAAAAAATAAATTAGAATTTAAGAAAGAATTAGGTGGCCATCGATCACAACTGACCACTGTGGTCAACCCCTGGTGATTAATAGCAGATGAACTTCATATTTACATCATCAGACTCTAAATTCTAAGATCTATGCGATAGTGCAGTTATTTTTGCCAATGGATCACCGGAGGAGGGCCAAAATCAAGAACAAAGTAACGACCGTCATATCTTTATTGCCAAACAATAGTGAGTGGAGTTGCACTACCATCATCATTATGGTCGTTGGCTGAAGATCTAATGGATGGAGGTGGCGATATAGCTCTACTCACCGCTATTTGGCAATAGATATATGATGGTCACCACTTTGTTCTTGTTTTTTTTCCCTCCTTCAATGATCAAGTAACAAAAATAGCCACACCATCGCATAGAATTAGAAATTTAGAGTTTAATGATGTAAATTTTAAGTCTATCAGCCACGGTTACCGATAACTAGTGGTGATAATCACCGGTTGATTCTTTTTTCAAAATTTAAAATTTATTGACTTTAGTTTTTTACTTTAAATTTAAGTTATTATTCAGGGTGCAGTATTGTATGTATAGAAAATAAATAAAGTTGGTGTCAATAAAGTTCTTGTAGTACAACGATTAAGGTGTTTAATTTCTAGCTAAAGGTCTTGGGTTCAAGTCTTAATGTGTTGTTATGTTTTTAGCGCTCCATTTTTAGGCTCATTAAGGGTAAAATATGCATAACAATCGTAATACAGAAGCATAATGGTATTTTGAATAATTTTGACCTATTGACCGTTAAATCAGATAGAAACTATCTTTCTATAAGGAATTCTATAGCTTTTTTAAAACTTCAAGAGTTTGCAAGTCCCTTTTAAAAACAAACTTAAGAGTCTTAATGTCTTTTACCTTAAGATTAATTTAACATTTCTCTAAACAAGATTAATTTGGCATTTCTCCAAACCTTCATCTTTGAACACCTTTGCAAAGATTGGATTATTAATCAAAGTACATATATTTTCTCACAGGTTTACTTACAGCCAACAAATAAAGTGTTAGAACAAACCTTTTCTAATCCAAAGAACAACGAGGTCTCTATCTGAAATGTAATCCCCACAATCAATTCTTGATGATTAGTTGTTGTCATCGCAACGACAATAACAGTAATGCTTCCATTCTTTGGAGACATTAAATCAGTCATTGGAACTTTTGGTTTCATACCCCTTGACTTTATTTTGAATGCAATTTTTTTCAACTTAACATTTAAACCATAAAAAAAGAATCCCACTTTTTGGCTGAATATGAGCATTGTAGTGGTTTTTTCAGCACTGGGAATCATAGCAGCCATTGCAGCAATTAGACAAATAATCATTGAGGCCAAAACTTATCAATTGTTTATTAATGTATGATCAGGCTAAGTTGGCCCATTGGCTGACATTATGAGTTGACCATTCTAATATACTGTAACCAATGTTATTATTATGATTTCTAGATGGAAAGCCTTGTTAGGAATGACCCATGATTTTCAACAAGCTGTTAGGTATTCAAGATCACCTCAGTTCTTTACTTTTTAATAAATCTGTCAGAATTATGAGAAAATATAAAATTTTCACTATAATAAAAAAAATATGTACAAGAGGTAGCCTTTATATAGACTTAGCACTATTATAAAAAAAGAAAAAAAATAAATCTACTTTATTTAATAAATATGTCTTATATTAGTAATATATCTTATATAAGTAATATGTTCTATATAAGAAGTATAATCAAAATAGGACAATGCTTTTTAAATAAATAATCTTATGCCAATACTCCCTATAAGTTAGTGCATAGATATCTATCATGCCTAACTTGTTAATGATACCATGAAATACCTTTTTTTGAGATCGCTTTTGTAAGGAAATTAACTAGTTTATCTTCAGAATTAACAAATAGAAGTTGTAAGATCTTCTAATCAAGCTTTTGTAAGGAAATTAACTAGTTTATCTTCAGAATTAACAAATAGAAGTTGTAAGATCTTCCAATCAAGCTTTTTTTTTCCGATAAAATGGCAATTAACTTCCATATATTTAGTACGAACATGTTAAATTGGGTTGTGTGCAAATTCAATAGTTGCCTTATTATCATAATGTAGGTTCATTAGTTCTTCATATTCAATCCCCAAATCTTATAATATAGTTTAAACCTATAACAATTTTCATACATCATTCATACCTCAAATTCAGTTTTCGCACTTAATCTAGCTATAACCTTGTGCTTTTTACTTCTCTAAGTAAATAAATTATCTTCCACAAAAGTAAAGTAACTAGATATAAACCTCCTATCAGTTTTATCTCATGCCTAATCAGAATCAGTATACCTTTCAATTTCCTCATTCATCTCCCTAACTCACTTTGAATTTGCCAAAATATCCTGCACGTTACTAGGAATAGATAAAATGTATACTTGATTAATAGTATGTGTATATGATTCTAATAACCTATGAAGGGATATAGTTACTGATTGGGTACTCTGTTTTGGCTTTAAGGTCATACTTATATTATTTTTCTTAAACTCCTTTATTAGTCCTTTATAGATATTTATTAGCTATATTTTTTGTGAGATTAAATATTTCATCAGGTTCATTAATTGTAGGAACTAAGATTACTTGTGAGGAAACATCTTTAGTTGATTCTTCTATTGATGGTGTAAGTACAAGTAATTCATGAGATGGATTAGGAGGACTCTTATTCAAAGGTCGCTCAATCTTTGTCCTTACTACTCATTTGATTCACTTGACTAAGCTTCAACTCCAAACAATGAAGTTTGCCTTGTCTAACACCATCTTATCACAAGGGCAATATCGAAGGTGAGAGTATCCAATAAGATGATAGAACCTTCCTAGTAACAGAAGAGGTACTACTATTGGTTGTGAAAATAATTGTCTGAAAGGAAGGAAGAAAAGATTTTAATTGACCAGGATCCATAATCATGTGATCAGATGCACCTATATCAATAATCCATGTATTCATAGAAGTAACAAAAAAAAAAAGGCTTTACTGAGTGTATTTGGAAGGTTTTACTAAGTTTACAACATTGGTCACGGGTTATACATGCTCTTCCTCCGTGGATACTATCATAGCTAATCTTGTAATATTATACAATGTTTTTTTGTAAAATAACACCATTCAGGATACCTTATGATCTTATAGTACATTTGTTTTAAATGAATAGTTTCACTACAATAAATACATACCAACCCTTTAAAAGACTACTAAGAATCATTCTTTGATGGATTCAAAAAGAAACCTTGTCGAGTTTGATTGGCTATCATGATCGAGTTTCTTTAGACTAATTGAGAGGCTTCTATAATTTGTCTTTATTGATACTCTTTTCGAACATATGCATACACACTCTTAAGATCAAGCTTTAGATATTTTCACACGATTTCCCCGCGAACTTGTTCAAATGCAGAAGTAAGTCCACTTAGGAAAATATGAACTAGAAGTCACACCGCAGCGAATGCAATTAACCACTATTTTAACCATTCCCTCTTAAGATATAATTTTTTGATTAATCTCCTAAAAAATAGCAACAAGTTCATTATAATACGTTGATAGTGGGCAACCACTTTGCTTGGTAGAGAAAAATCTTTGATTTAATTTAAAAATGCATGTTTCATTTAATCGATCATATAATGTTCTAGCCACCGCCTCCATATCTCATTCACTGTGGAAAAATGAATAAACTGTTGCATTAATGATAGACTCATCGAGTCAAAAACTAACTTTTAACTCGAAGATTTTCAATAATCCAGGCCTTTAATTTTAGATCTTCGAGTGTAGGTTTTACTGTTTTTCCAATAAAGTACCTATCCTTGTTACAAGCACTAATCCATAATTTCATAAGTTGAGACCATATTGAGTAATTAGACTCATTTAGTATAACACTTATTAGAAACGTTGAATTATCTTGGTGAACTATGATCTACGGCACTGGAGTTGTAGTAAGAATAATAGTTTCACCTAGAATAATTGCCATGAAATCAACAACACTTGAAATACAAAGTACAAAGAAGATTCAAACATAGCTTTAATACCATATCAAAATTATGAGAAAATACGAATGTTTCACTACAATAAAAAAAAATATGTACATGAGGTGTCCTTTATATATGCTTATTGCTACTATAAAAAAGGATGAAAACTAAATCTACTTTATACAAGAAATATGTCATATATATAAGACATATGTACTATACAAGGAATATGCCTTATATAAGTAATACATTCTATATAAGAAGTACAACTTAAATAAGACAATATTTTCTAACTAAATAATCTCATACCAATAAACATTAAGCTAATTTAAGCAATCTAGATTTAAGGACTACGAGGTAGAGTCTCATTTTGGTGAAAATTGGTATTTGATTTGTACTGATTTGCTAGACTTGGCATGGAGATACATTGAAGATCTAGAAACATATATAGATTTCTTTAACATACGCTTTGGAAAATAAAAAATGCAGTCTAAATAATGCATCAAAGTTATACAGTCTGAATCATAAAAAATGGAATTACAAAACTTAATCCCCTTTTAGACCGAGGCAAATATTACAGAAACGATAGATGGAAATATAAGCAACTAAAGTTATGGGTGGTATCCACTACAACTATCCTCATGCTATGAGAGAAATAGAGTTAGAGACAAACCTTATTCTTAAGTATACTTTAATCAACTTTTTGGAGAATAACCTTTAGTTTTAGATGGACTACAAACCTACAAATTATTCTCTTTATAGTGACAATACCTGCTCCTCCTTAGCCTAGTTCTAATTCTAAGGGCACAGTTGTTGGTATATTGCAGTTCTCATTAGTAGCAGTTGTTTATCTTTATCTATTAATTTTAAAATATTATAATAAAATACAATAAATATATAGATATCACAATTTTATTATAGTGGGTGTGCTAATAACATAATATTGTAAATACAACTGTCCCTTTTGGATTTTGAGGTTAAACCCTAATCTTAAAAAAGGTCCTCATCCATTTTTAGAAGTTTAATTAACAAGGAAATTTATTATCCCTTAAATTATGGAAATGATGAAGTAATTATCATCCCTTAAATCAAGAAATTGATGAAGGAATTATCATCCTTTAAATCATAGAATTAATGAGAAATTATCATCCCTTAAATCAAAAAAAATGATGAGGATTAAACACCTTATTGAAGATGAAATAACTTCTTGAGAATGACTCTGCTACAAGATTTATAAAGATGGTGGCTCTACAGTAAAGGTGGTTCTTCATCTCTCCTCTCCATATTTTTGTATTTATCTTGAGATGTCTTGTATGATTGGGCTAATTTAGGCATTAAAGGGTTTTTGTCAACACCCTAACTGGCCAAACCATAACTGAATTTTGTTTTGTAACACGCAACTCTATAGATCCACATAAAGAATAGCAATGGCTTGTCTATGTGTTAAACATTGTTTCTCCAGGAATCCAAATTCAACTCATAGGCCTAGGATCGCCTACAAGTTGGCATTGTCTAAATGGCACATAATAAAAATTCATGAAAACTAACCATAAGATTAACAATTTGAAGATAAGTTCTTGATTAATGTTAATTTTTGTGCAAATATTTGATTTTTGATATATTTTATAACAAATACTTTTGTGATATTAATTCAACTAAAGATTTGATGCTAATTTCCCAAATTTGTTTTCTTAAATTGACTTTGTAGTAGAATATTTTTTTGCTATTAAAAAAATAAAAAGAAAAAAAGGAAGCTATTATTGCCAAGGTTCAAACTTGATGACAAAATCAAGTAAAGTGTCGTAGATTGACCATTAGGCCAGCAAGCTAGTTCTAACCAGAAACTGCAAATAAAAAATATAAATGAACATAAGCCGAGATGTCAACCACCGTAAGACCATCGATATCGCCACTTATTGTGACCGTGCCAATTGTGGTTCATTACCTTCCAAGCCACTCATCTTTTTAAATTTTTTTGGTTATTATAACACAAGCAACACCGCCATTTACCATTATGAGAAAATCTTAGATCGAAGCCTCCACGATTTTGGCCATCACCACTTTTGTGCCCATCATCTCAGCCGTCAAATGACATTAGTTAAAAGTTGCCACTTTCTACAATACATCGCCATCAGCCCACCGTTGCATCCACTGCTGGTCGACAATATTTTTTTGACAATCAATACTGGCTAGAATGTTAAAAAGAAGGTCATGCTGTGTGAGAAAGTGAAGTTAGAATTAGGGCATTAATTGAATATTATCACTCAGGTCCCTTCAAATTTTTGAAAATTTTATTTTAGCCAATACAATTTCAGTAGTTTAAAAATAGGCCTTTGAAATAAAAAGTTTTCCAAGCTTTCAAATAGATCCATTATTTAGCTTTCTTCATTAAGCCCTTCCTAGTTTTTGAAAATTCAATTTACCAAAATTATTATTACTTTTTTTGCAGAAGGCCCCCATAGTATGTCTAATTCATTATGACCTTCTACAAAACTAAGGATCGAAGACACAACCAAAGCACCTAAACTCTACTCAAGCACAACCACTTAAGCTCTGACAAAGCCTAAACACTTAGGCTCTCACCAAGTCTGAATACTTAAGCTCTCATTGAGTCAGATTATTTTTTACTGAGGACCTCGAGCACTTAAACTCTAAACCTCGCAGACTCTCACTGAGCCTAATTACCTAAAGTTCTTATCGATTCTAACCACATAAATCTACCATGAGGTTGACTACTTAAGTTCTCACTAAGCTCAGCCACATAAATCCACCCCGAGGCTGACCACATAAATTCTCACTGAGCCCAACCATATAAGTCCGCCTCAAAGCACGACCACTTAAGCTCTCACTGATGCCAAGCACCTAAACCATCCCCCAAGGCCGTGTAAGCCTTCATTAAAGTTGCCTAAGTCCTCTTCAAGACTGACCACGTAAGCCCGTCTTGTTAACTATTATTTATTATTTATTAACAAACTCGAATAATTTCTCTGAAATGATTTATTATCTCATTTCTTTATTAGATAATAATTTTATTATAGATAAAGAAATGAGGTGAATAAATAGAATAATTTCTTTGAAATTATTTATTATTTAATAATAAACCTTTTTTATTACCCAAAATTATTTATTTATTATCTACTTGTTTTATTTTCTATTCTAATTATATGCTCAGGACCTCCAACCGATGTGAGGAGTAAAATAATAAGGTGATAATCGACATAAGTCCTGACCCTGCCTACGACCAGAATGGAATTTCTACAATTGATATGAATCTTGTCTAGGGTAGGGATAAAATTTCTACAATCAATATAAATTCTGAGCCTGCCAAAGGCAGGGATGGAATTTCAATAATTGAAATAGATTCGAGTGGCCAAGCCTGCCCAAGGTAGGGAGAGATTTCACTTTTGAAGACCGAAGGTGCTTGGGGCAAGGATAATTTTGATAAGTACCCAAGCCTGCCAAGTGTCACATCCCACATCGAATAGAAATTGGGTGGATCTTGGGTATATAAGGGTGGGTATGCAGCATTACCTAACAAGCTAGTCTTTTGGGTCAATGGCAAGCGCCTAGCTCGTGACAAGTGGTATCAGAGCAGACCCAAATTCTCATTCGTATGTGGGGCCTTAAAATCGCCTGAATGGAGATTGTCACATGGGATGTGGGTCCTCTATACTGCTAGGGGATGGGCAATACGGGCCAAGTAGGCCCTAAACATCCTGTGTCTTGAGTCTCAATAGAGATTGCCACGTGGGTAGTAGGTCCTTTATCCTTGGGGGGATGGGCAATACGGGCCAGGTTGGTCCTTAAGTTTAGACTATATCGTGATGAGGGCGTCATGTGATTGGGTAGGGGAGAATGTCATGTCCCACATTGAATAGAAATTGGGTGGATCTTGAGTATATAAGGGTAGGTATGCAGCATTACCTAATAGGCTAGTCTTTTGGGTCAATGAAAAACGCTCAGCCTGTGACACAAGGTAGAGATTGCATTTATAAAGACCCAAGCCTACTTAAGGTAAGGATAATTTCAAAAACTCGAGCCCGCCTAGGACAAGATAATTTCAATAAGCACCTAAGCCCACCAAAAGTAAGGATTGCATCTATAAAAACTCGAGCCCACTAAGGCAAGGATAGCAATATTTACAAAGACCAAAGCATACATAGGCCAGGATAATTTCAAAGGCATCCTAAGCCTACCAGGGCAAGGATAACACTAAGTCCACCAAGGCAAGAATAGCACTAAGCCTACCAAGGCAAAGATATCACTATTCAAATAGACCTAAGCTTACCAGGGATAGGATAATCTCGAGTATCCTAAGCTTGCCCAAGGCAAGAATTTTTACATAACCTAAACAGGGCAAAGATTGAAACCTAAGGCTTTTGGTACTAATAGGGGTACTCATCATAAAAACCCAGGCCCCTGGGAACTAATTGGGGTGCTTACCTTCAACACACCAAAACGCTTCACAAAATCCATTGTAAGCCTTCATTAAGGTCGCATAAACTTTCACCAATGCCATATAAAGTCTTTTCCAAGGTCAATCATGTACACACCAAAGACTTCAACAGTTAAATTATCTAAAGAGCTAAGAAGCCATGGCCCCATAAAAGCCCTCACCATGACCGATGTTCGAGAAATTATACACACGTAAATTGTTACCGTAAGTGTACTGGTCATGATCAAGTAATAAATTAATGAGTGAGTATTGTTTCCACGAGGATTGATGTTGTAATTTAATGCTAAGTACTATAGTGTTGACAACTTAACGTTATCTAGGCTAATCCAAAGGCTAAGTTGAATTATTAAATTAAAAATGGTTAAAATGAACAATATAACAATGAAAAGATGAAAATTCTATAGTAAAGGGTCTTAGGGTCTTGATTTCACTCTACTGTTCCTATGTTCTTTATCGTTAGTGATTCATAACTAATCTTCTGAATTCATTAATCAAAGGTTTAGAATTATTCTCATAACCTCTCCCGAGCGTCAAATGAGATCCTGTATATAAACAACCAAGTTAATATCTCTATCTAACTTGTTACATATACATGCATTAAATGACACTTAAGTGATTATCTTAAGTCTATTAGTCTCTCAACTTAATAAACTCAAGACTATGCTTTTTAATTCTAACACATGGATTAAACTTTTCGAAGCACATAACCTACAAGTCTTAAATCATCTAATCAATTTTTCAATCTAATTAAAAGCATTAAACTCATAAAAAGCTTAAATAAATAACACAAGATATAGTCATTAACTAACTAACAATATCAAAACATAGTATTCAATAGAGGTCCATTTATTAGTGCATTAAAGGATGTATGCATGTGATTGTGTACGTATTGAAAATTTTTAAATGCATGTTTAACATACATTATGCAGCAGAACAATACAATATAATCAACATATATATTTCAATTGAATCAAAAATAGTATAAAAATCGTATATATATCCTTATAGACAATTTGGTGAAGATTGTTAAACTTTAAAAAGTTGCATTTTTTATTATTCAATGCAGATTTAATTGCTACATTGCTGTATTATAAATTGTAAATATTTGTTTACATTGTTAACCACAATAGAAGCCCCACTAGTAAGGGTTAGTTGTGTTTGTGTAAATAAATATTCTGATTATGAATTAGATCTGTATGAGATACGAATTTTTTTTATTAAATTGTAAAAATCTCTTTTAATCATATTAAAATGTATTACATTATGAGATAATGTTATACATAGTTAGCCTTGTCAATATGGTACTAGTTTGGTCATCTTGGTCTTTTTTTCAATATCGCTAAGTGTGAGAGATTTGATTGGTGTGATTCAGAATATGCCAGTTAAACATAAGATAAGGCAAATATAAACAAAAGTATTATCCAATATCGCTAAAGTATGAGGGTAATATCAGTAACTTATATTTGATTATTGACAAGAAAATACAGAATACATTTACCCAATATCGCTAGAGTGTGGGGATAAGATGTATTTAGGATCAGAAATAAGAGTTTTATAGATGCAATTGACAAAAGTGATCTATTTTTTAGGTTTAGAAAGCAACCTTGGCTTATTGGCAAGAGAGGAGGTTCGCTGTCCCCTTCCTTTTCGGTCTGGCTGCTGTGAATAGGTTTTTTTTAAAGTGGTCATTAGTAAGCCAAACAACTGATTGACCCATGGCAAAGAGTGGAAAAGCCCCAGGAAGTCTCAATTAGATTGTTATCAACTGAAGTAGGGAAGGAATGATGATTAAGAGTTTCAGTCAATGTGAGAATTCTTCTTAGGAGTAGAAGTAAAGGCGAGGGAAGCTTTTAGGCCTGTAATCAGACTTTGAATGGATTTACCTAGTAACCACACGAAGAGCTCTTTCCTCTCTGAGGGACGTCGAACCTAGATTCTTTACTCCCGGGGTCAATCAATCAATCGGTAATCCTTTAATTGCTTATCGAAAGCCCATTTTTAAGAAATAGCTTATGCTACTTGTATTGCTCCGAATTGACGACTAATATTGCTAAAGTATGAGATCTAAGTAGAATGCTGATTGGATCTACTTCTCACTATAAAATTTAAAAAATTTATTTTTTTCATTTGAGTGATTATGAAAAATATCTAAAGCAATGAGATGGCGTCTTTAGATGAAAAATATATACTAGCTATATTCATTATCTAAAAACGTTAATTTTAACGATTAGAAATGTTTCGCTAAATATCTTCTGTCTTGTCTTATGGAGATAAGATAAGAAAAATATGAGCAATCCGTTAGATACACGTATCAGACACAAACAAACTATAGGGCACCAAATAATAATCATGACTTAATCAGAATCCTAAAATTGTTCTAGATTCAAAATAACTTAAATATATCATTAATCAGAAAATAATAAGAGGTATTTCTGATAATACTTATTTTAAAGAGTTTTAAACTTATCAAAAATAGATAAATGATGATTTGAGAGTCAAATCATATATCATAACTATGATATCTACTGATATTCAGTGGGAATAAGTGCATAGGAATAGTGCAAATAATATTTTGCTCTATCTAAAAGAATAGTTAGATATATCCAAATCTACATGATAAGAATAAATATAAAGGAAAGTGTTTCTATTACAGTGCAATTAGACATTGTAAATGTTACTATCCAAAGTACCTCGCCATAGACAATTTAAACCCCTAAAGTATCTGTTTACCAAATATTGACATTTCGTCAGCATTTGATGCTAGAAAAGGTTGTATATTAGATATGGCCTATTTGTATCATATCTAAAATTTATTGTACGATTTGAGCAATGCTAGAAAGTTGGGAAAAGGGGAAATACATCTTCATGTAGGAAATAGAGATTTTCAGAACGACAAAGTTGTTCAGACTTTTTAATCACTCATCTTTTCTGCACTTGCAATAACATTAAGTTGTATATATTTTATTTTGCATTGAACGTATCCCTTCTCGTGTGAGACATTGAAGGTTAGCATATATTTAAAAGGAATTGTTCTTTATATTTACATAGTGTTGATAATGTATCATCAGCTGAATGTCAATTGATGAAATGCCATTATAATTAAGATACAATAGAAAATATCTTGAATATATTAGTCAATAAAACAAGTAATAAGTTTGGTAACTTTAAATAAAAATTGTGACAAATGAGATTAAGTCATATAGGCATGAGAAACTTAACCCATTTGATTAGTGATAGTCAGATACTTGATCTTATCATAGAACCATATCCAGTTAATGAATCCTCTATTCAAGGGTAGATGACTAAATCTCCTATTATCTAGTATTTGACACCATGCCATTGATTTATTAGATCTAGTACATAGTGATGTATGTGGTATAATGAATCATATTATTAAAAATAGGTTTTCTTACTTCATTGTCTTTATCGATAAATGTCCCGATATGGATAAGTGTTTAATGAAACATAAGTTAAAAATATTTTGAAATGTTCAAAGGGTTTCAACTTGAGGTAGAGAAACCAACTGCTATATGCATTAAATATCTTTGATTTGATTGAAGGAGTGAATTTGTGAATTACTTAAAGAAGAATGAGATCTTACTCACTATAATCCTTCAGGTATTCCTCAACACAAAGGTATTTCAGAGATGAATAATCAAACTTTATTATATATGGTTTAATCGATAATGAGCATTACCGATCTTTAAAAATATCTATAGGTTATGCTATAGAAAACTTCTACTTACTTGTTGAACATAATTCTATCAAAACCTTCCCTACTAATCCATATGAGATATGGATTGGCAAGAAAGCGAGTCTTACGTATATTAAGACTTAAGGCTGTCCTATTTACATAAGAGTTACCCAACATGATACACTTGCACCAAAAAGATATAAGTATCGATTCATTGAATATCCCAAACACTTTAAAGGATATTAGTTCTATAATCTAGAAAGAATGAAATGTTTATTTCTTGTAATATCACTTTCCTAGAGAAATAGTTTCTCATAGGTTGTGTGGATTATAGTAGGATTAAACTTGAAGAAGTTAATCCAAGAATTATAAAACTAATTATGTAATTTCATAATAAATCGAGTTAAATACCTTTTAACACACACTTCATGTAAAATATGTTTGATGCTTGAAGATGGCCTTGAGGTTTTCTTAATTAAAGAAAATGATCATATGACTTATAAAGAGACGAAATTTGACTTCAATTCAAGAAATGGCAAGAAGTTATGAAATCCAAAATTGACTCAATACATGTCAATCAAGTCTGGGACTTAGTTGAGCTTCTTGAAAGAATAGTTTCTATTGGTTGTAAATGAGTTTATAAGCAGAAGTGTATGGCCTAATTAGAGATAGAGACCTTCAAGGCCCAATAGGTGGTAAGAGGTTATACTCAGCAATCGAGGATTGATTATAAGGAAACTTTTTACTAGTAACCATACTAAAGTGGATTAGAATTTTATTAGTTATTGTAGCATATTTAAAATTTTAAAATCTGGTAGATTGATGTAATGACGGTATTTTAAAATGGATATCTCGAGTAAGAGATATATATGCAACAACCCAAAGTTTTACATCCAACCAGACTTCTAATCTAGTATATATACTGAAGAAGTCTATTATAGACTTAAGCAGGCTTCCCGAAGCTAGAATCTTCATTTTGATTAAGTAATAAAAAGTTTGATTAAATAATTAAAAAGTTTGATTTTATCAAAAATGAAGATAAAGCATGTGTGTTAAGAAAAGGCAATGGGGGCATAATTGTCTTTCTTGTTCTTTGTGTGGATGATAGTCATTATCGAAAAAGATATTAACGTGTAACAATCAGTTATAAATTATAAGTAAAAACTTCTCTATGAAGGATTAGGGAAAGGCTTCTCATGTACTTGGTATAGAGCTTTATAGAGATAGAGTTAGAGTTAGGAAGCTGATAGGACTCTTCCAATCCTCGTACATAAAAAATCTTCTTAAAAGTTATAACCTAAACAACCGTGAGACAGTTAATATATCTTTTAAATATGGCATTCATCTTTCTAGAAAAATATTTCTTTAGATGAAAGATAAAAGGGTTAGAGTGTCTAACATAGTATAAGCATCAACTATAGGTAGCTTGATGTATGTCATATTATGTATAAAACTTGACATTAGTATAGCTGTAAGAGTTACGAGCCAGTATTAGTCTAATTTAGGTAATGACTATTACATGGTCGTGAAACACATCCTAAAGTATCTTGGGGATACAAAAGATAAGTTTATGATACATAGAGAATGTAATATATAAATGAGAGGAAACAATAATTAAGATTTAGAGTTTAATTCAGATTATAGAAAGTCTACATCTGAATATATGTTCTTCTAAATAGTATCGCAGTCTGTTAATAGTGTGTTAATTAAGCATCAACAGTTGATTCTACATTGAAGGAAGAATACCTTGCAGCTTTAGAAGTTGTAAAAGAAGTAGTTGATACGCAAAATAGTCGTTGAACTTGAAATATTTCCAGGTTCAGTGGATCATATCCCACTATATTGCGACAAATAACAGAGTAATTGCTCAAGCGTAGTAGCCAAGAATTAAATACACCAGAATTCTAATCATGTAAAGATCAATACACAAAATTAGAAAAATCTTGGCTATAAGAGATGTAATAGATTTTATAAACAATATAGCGAACCCTCTAACTAATACCTTAACTCCTAAGGTGTTTGAGAAACACATGGAGTTAATAGATATTAGATATCATTATGAATGACACTAGAGCAAGTGGAAATTGTTAAAATGGTGCTTACGTGCCATTCTGATATACAGTAAACATTTCAATACTAATTGTTAATACATAATTGTATAATAAGAAGCTTGTAACTTTTTCAGACATTATAGATCTAAAAGAGTTTAGGTCAGTGCTAAAGTTAGCAATTCTAAAGATTTAGAACCTTATCTAAAATAGAGACAAAGACCTAAGAATAATATAGTAATGATGTAGTTGTAAAAAGTTACAAATAGTTATAAGAAATGTCATTGTGTAATATATTCTCGAAAACATCGTTCTTGATGCATAGTTACTGACATGGGTTGATCAACATTCTTTCTGAATTAATGTATGTCTATATCTAAATTATCCAAATGGTTAGTCTTAGCAGACCATTGACTTAGCGAAAGTCCGTATAAGCATGCAAGTATTCAGTAAAGATTTGATACTGAATAGACTTATGAGGACTTCCAATAGACATCCTACAAAACCATCAATAGAAGGTCTTCTCAAGTTAAATAGTATTCATGATCCTTTGAATTGAGTGCCACGGTGGGCTTATGAGTGATCCACCATACTTTGGTTCCACGCATGTCAGAAACCTTTCATGGTCTGACTGTTGGGTATTGATAGGTATGGTTCAATGCTCATAGAGTTTGGTATATGTATATATCGGATCTGTTAGGTCATATGGGTGAGTTATATATCCTGATGCTCCGAGATTGTATTTTAGGAAGTCTTGTAGCCACAAGCAAAAAACCCAAAAAAGAGTTTTATATAGGGTTAAACATATTGCAAATGAGTTTGTGGATATTATTTACGAAAATACAAATTTAGAGGTAAGTTCAAGGTTAAGCATACAGAGATTTGACGGTGATAATTTATATATTTGATCTTTCAAGGATATAGGTATTGGGTGTTGTGTGTTTGTGTGCACCTTATTACGAGTGAATGTGTGCATTTTAAATAATTTAAATATTATATGTCTCACATACAACGCAGCAGAATTAATATACATTAAAATAATCTCATTACACTAATGAGATTAGGAGACTCACCCTCAAAGCATGTTTTGAACAATTCTAGTTGAGAATGAAGTGGACTTTCATAAACTAGAATAATAGCTTTCTTTTTCAGAATATTTAAAGCAACTTTTGCTTTTGTTTTATTTTCTATCTCTCGAAGGAATTACAATATTTGCAATTGAAAGTCTTAACATCCCTTTTTTTTCTCTACTTTAATTAGAAGAAACAGTTCATTATATAGCTTTTACAGCCACTCAATTTGGCCAATGAAAAGCTTTAGAGTGGCCTAATATAACAAGCATGACAATGGCTTAAGATGCCCACCTTATGCTTAAAAATTGGTTAGTGGCTAGGTGTTTATGTATGGCCAAATCAAAGGGAAATAAGTGGCCAAAAATTATTTTTTGATTAAGAATACAAAGCCACCTCCTACAAAGGAAAAAGCACGACAATACTTTTAATTAAGAAAAGGTAGCCAAATGATGTGTTATAGCTTGACACGTAACTTAAAAATAATAGCACTTACTATTATTTTAATATATGATAAGTGTAATTCATCAATTGCAAACAATTTACAATTGATGATACACGTATCACGTTATTAAGGCATCGCATACCATTAAAAAAGACTTTATCAAAAAGTGTCAAGTGGCCAATGAAAATATTCCACCTAATAATTAAAAAACATTTATAACTTTTACAACATTTGTAAATTATATACTATACTAATGAACACAGTCACATGTCATGCCCTAACAAATTAATGGCATTATATGTGACATCTAATAAAAAGGTAAAAGTGGCAAGTCCTATTTGTTAAGATTCCGAGCTTAACATTTAAACCCTATAATCTCTCCGAAAAATCCTGAAATAAATACATATTTTTAATTTCCCAGATCAAACAATTCAATTTAGTGCGCTACCTGCGTGTTCAACGAGTACACTTCATATAGTGAAACTCTCTAGGTTCACACCCATTTTATCTCACGAAACATTTCTATAAGTCTATAACCGATGCCCCATACACACACATTATAGATAATATAAAATGGCGAGTTGAACTATACAAGTTTGAGGTTAATTTATATTCGTGCAATTCTTCTATCATATATATCTTGAAGAGCGAAGATATAGATCAATACCGTCAAGTCCCCTAAGGCTCAACTATAATCTTATCTCCTCGATTCATATTCCAATAAACAATATTCACAAACTCTTTTACGATATTGTTATACCACGGGAAACTTTTTTGTGTTTATTGCTTATAGCTATAAGACTTCCTAGAATACAATCTTAGAGCATCTGAATATTTAACTCATCCATATGAGCTAACGGATCTCATATCTATACACTGAAATCCATAAGCATCGGACCATACCCAGCGGTTAGACCATGAAAGGTCTTTAACATGTGTGAAACCTAAGTATAGTGGATCACTCACAAGCCGACTGTGGTGCTCAGGTCTAGGGACCATGAAAACTACTCAACTCGAGAAGACTCTCCACTGACAAATTTATGGGATATCTATTAGAGGTCTTCATTGAGTCTTGTTCAATATCTAGTCTTCACTGAATACCTGTATATCTATACTAGCTTCAACTAAGCTCGTGGTTTGCTAAGATTAACCATTTAGATAATTCAGATGTAGTTATACACTGATCTATATTAATCAGTTCCACTTGATAAATCCTACATCTGTAGAAATAAATCAAAAACATACTTGCACAATGACATTTTCTAGCAACTTTTGCAACTATATCATTGTAAGTATATTCTCATGTCTTTGTCCCATTTCAAATAAGGTTCTAACTCTTTAAATTTAATCTGAACTCTTTCAGATCAATATATTGTCCAAAATGTTACAAGCATCTTACTTAAAAAAAATAATTAGCTATTTAATGAAATATTTATTTATTGCATAAATATGAAATGACAATATTCATATAAAATTGGGATGACACACGAGCACAAATCTCAATAATAGGTGACGAATGGATTATACGGATATGATTGACCTCAACTTGTATGATTTAATATGTCGTTCTGTAATATCTATAACGTGTGCGTGGGACTGTTGGGATTTGTGCTTATGTGCCATCCCTTTTGTGTATAAATATTTGCTTTTATGTTTATACAATTATGATTTTAATATATCACTAATTATTTTATATACAAATATGGTAAGATGCTTGTAACGTTTTAGACATTGTATGATCTGAAAGAGTTCAGATCAGATCTAAAGGAGTTTAGATCAGAACTAAGAGTTAGTAATGCTAAAATATATAAATGCTAAAAGATAGCACTGATAAGAGTTAGCAAAATCTAAAGAGTTAGAGCATTGTCTGAAATGGGACAAAGACCTAAGAATATATTAGTAATGACGTAGTTGCAATCAGTTGCAAATGGTGCTAAGAAATGTTGTTATGCAAATATGTTCTTAAACTTAATGTTCCTGATCTATCTTTACTAATGCGGGTCTGTTAGTGAAGACCTTAATAAATATAGATCAGTGTATGTCTATATCTGGATAGTCCAGATGGTTAGTCTTAGCAGACCATGAGTTTAGTGGAAACTCGTATAGAGATACAAGTATTCAGTAAGGACTGAATATTGAACAGACTCACAAAGATCTCCAATAGACATCCCATAAAGCCGTCAATGGAGGATCTTTCGAGTTGAGTAGTATTCGTGGTCCTTAGACCTAAGTGCCACGGTGGACTTGTGAGTGATCCATCATACTTTGGTTCCACACATGTCAGATACCTTTCATGGTCTGACCGCTGGGTGTCGCTGGGTATGGTCCGATGCTCGTGGAGTCTGGTGTGTACAGATATGGGATCCATCAACTCAATTGGGTGAGTAAAATATCCTGTAACTTTAAGATTGTATTTCAGAAAGTCTTATGGCTATAAACAGACATATCCAAGAATTAATTTTATTCTCGGAAAAATAATATCGTAAAAGTGTTTACGGATATTATTTATTGAAATACTAATCTAGAGATAAGTTTATGGTTGAGCACATGGAGACTTGACGGTGTTGATCTATATCTCCGCTCTTCTAGGATATTTATGGTGGAAGGGTTATACGAATATGATATAACCTCAACTTGTATGGTCTAATGCGTCGTTTTGTAATATCTGTAACATGTGTGCGGGACATTGTTCACGGATGTGTGAAATAGTTTCATATGATAAATCGGGCATGGACCTAGAGAGTCTCACAATATGAAGTGTACTCGTTGTGCACTGGGGTGGCGAATTAGATTGAATAATTAATCCAACAATTTCTAGCAAAATGAAAAATGTTTCAAGGTTCCTTTTATTATTCACTTGTCAATAATTGAAGATAAAATATATTATTGGTTTACAAGAGTTGTTAACCAATAAGAATTTGACAAGTGACATAATCTTGCTCCATAAATAATTTACCATGTATTTATCTATTTACCTTGCTTGGTAAATACATATATGGTAAATGTAAATATTCAAAATAGTTTTTAATTATTAATATTTTATATATTAATCAAATTATTATTATTAATTGGAATAAGTGGCAAACACCATTTACTAATGGAGAATGCACTTGTTATTAATAATAAGGAAAGTTTACCACTTTGTAATTCTTAAATGATGCACTAAGGAAGTGGTAAAACCACTTAACATTGATTAAATGCCATTTACTCTCTAGAAATTGATTCAATTGGTTGAATCAAATTGGTGAGTGAAAAATATGATAGATTAATGTTTGTAATGGCAAACATGGTTAAGTGGTGGTGGAGCACTAAGAGAAATCATTCTTTGCACTTAAGAAAGAATTGAAAGAGTTCAATTTGTGAAAGATAGAGTGAAATTCGTTCTAGGAGAAAGGAGAGAGAATTGAGAGCTTTTCCTAAGTGTTTTTCTCAAAGTGTTGAGAGAAAATGCAAAGGCTTACCAAGCTACAACATATAGAGTTGTAAAGAACTATAGAAAACACATAATTCTTCTCATCTCTTGGTAGTAATCATAAGGACAAATTGTTTTAAGTGTTAAAACAATCATTTGCTGGAAATTCAAGGCTGCCATTCTAGCTTCACAATCCCACCGGATTTAGTTGTGAACTAGAATTGTGCAAGGGAACACTTCAAGGTGAGCTCAACAAATTGAAGCTTGGAGTTCTTGAAGAATTGTAAAACTACCTTCATATCCGGGTAGGTTATTTATTTGTTATTCATTTTATATCATGCATGAAATATATATATGAGATATATATGTACTTGAATGATCATACATGCTTGAATATGTTACATATTGTTTAATATGTATGAATACTTCCGTTGCGTATTTAATTTTTGAAATTATATACATCTATACACATCACACACCATATCACACAACAGGGACATCATTCACAAACTTGCGAAAGTATTCTGTAAGATAAATGGTGTGAACCTAAAGAGTCTCATAGTATGAAGTATACTCGTTGAATATTGAAGTAATGGTATGGATTGAACGGATTGATCCGGGAAGCTTTTAGAAAATAAGATACGTTTTAGGACCTATTTGAAAAGTGGGAACCGTAGTTTATAAATATTACAAATAAGTCCCTATTACATGAAGCAGTAGAATGCACACATAGCATCCATGCACATAAATTGCACAATGACATTTCCTAGCAACTTTTGCAACTATATCATTGTTAGTATATTCTCATATTTTTGTCCCATTTTAGATAAGATTCCAACTCTTTAGATTTGATCTGAACTCCTTCAGATCAATATAATGTCCAAAATATTACAAGTATCTTACTTAAAAAAATAATTAGCGATTTAATAAAATACTATTTATTGCATAATTATGAAATGACAATATTCATATAAAATTAGAATGACACATGAGCACAAATCTCAACAATAGGTGACGAAGTTATTATACGAATATGGTTGACCTCAACTTGTATGGTTTAACATGTCATTATGTAATATCCGTAACGTGTGCGTGAGACATCATTCACAAACTTGTGAAAGTATTTCGTAAGAGAAACGATGTGAACCTAAAGAGTTTCATAGTATGATGTATACTCGTTGAATATTGAAGTAATTGTATGGAATGTACGGATTGATCCGGGAAGCTTTTAGAAAACAAGATACGTTTTAGGACCTATTTGAAAAGTGGAAACCATAGTTTATAAATATTACAAATAAGTCCCTATTACGTGAAGTAGTAGAATGCACACATAACATCTATGCACACAAATGGTAGCATGCATGGAATTGCATGTAACAAATGTCATCTATGCAAAGGGTTTGCATAGATAAGATAAATGACATTTGTCATTTATCCATAAGCCTACATGGCATCATATGGCTATATGTAAGACATGTGGCCATTTGGGAAGTCTTTCATTTCATATTATGAGACTACATAGGTTCATACCCATTTGTCACTTCCACAAGTCTGTGAACAATGTCTCACACACATATTACGAATATTATAGAATAGCGCGTTGAATTATACAAGTTGAGGTTAACCATATCCGTATAATCCCTCTGTCACTTATATCCTTAGAAGAGCAGAGATATAGATCATTACCATCAAATCTCTACATACTCAGTAATGAATTTACCTCCATATTTGAATTTTCGTAAGCAATATCGCAAAAAATCTTTCTTGAATTTTATGCTTGTGGCCACAAGACTTCTTGAAATATAATGTCGAAGCATCAGGATATATAACTCGCCTATATGAGCTAAAAAATCTTATATCTATGCATATCGAACTCTATAAGTATCAGACCATACCCAGCGACACCTAACGGTCAGACCATGAAATATCTTTGACATGCGTAAAACTAAAGTATGGTGGATCACTCACAAGCCTACTGTGATGCTCAAGTCAAAGGATCATGAATACTACTCAACTCAAGAGAACCTTCCATTGATGGCTTTATAGAATGTCTATTGGAAGTCCTCGTGAGTCTATTCAATATCTAATCCTTACTGAATAACTGCATGCCTATACGAACTTTTGTTAAGTCCATGGTCTGCTAAGACTAACCATTTGAACAATTCAGATATAGACATACACTAATCCATAAGGAATACCGATTGACCCATGTCAGTAACCATGGATCAGGAACTATGTTTTTTAGAATATATTACGCAATGACATTTCTTAGCACAATTTGTAACTCTTTACAACTATATCATTACTATATTATTCTCAGGTCTTCGTCCTTATTTCAGACAATGTTCTAAATCTTTAAATTTGCTAACTTTAGTGTTGACCTAAGCTCTTTTACATCAGATCTAAACTCCTTTAGTTTTACAATATCTGAAAAATTTACAAACTTCTTACCATATAATTATGTATTAACAATTATTTTTGAAATGTTTACTGTATATCGAAATGGCACGTAAGCACCATCTCTAACACCATTAAGCCCTAGATCATGTAATCTAGTTATCCATAGTCAAATGCAAAACTAAAATAATCCAAAGATTCATAAGAGTAATCATGTTCAAAATAACATAAATTACAAATATATACTTTAAATTAAAGTAAATGAGAAGAAGATAGAAGAGAAAGCTAGTTGGAGAAGCTCTCGGGGTCTTCAATCTTCATAGGTCTTTAAGATTCCAACCTTCCAAATACTTTCTTTCACTAGAAACTCTTTGTTTTTCTCTCTAATTTTTATGATCTCTCATCCTTTGTAAATGAGGGTTTTAATTTTCTTTTTATAGGCTTTAGAAATAGGCTTCAAAATTAGAATATAAAGTATAAAAAAAAAATAGAATTTGGGTACTTTTTGGCACCTAGGTGCCAATTATTCTACCATTGGGAGCCTGATTTAGTGCCTGAGTGCCACTTTTCAACCCCTAGGTACTAAAACCTAGATTTTTTGGTGCCTGGGCACCAATTTTCTGCACCCAGGCGTAGGCGTAGAGTATTATAGAAAAAATATTGTTCACGGATAATGTAGCAAGCTATTATTCATTGGCACTATAGTATATTTAGTTTTTTTTTTTGCCTTATTTCCTTTAAATTTTAATTTCAAATAACTTCATTAATTTGAAATCTACAGAATGACATTGATACACACATAAAGTCATATATTTACATTCAAAATGAGCAACTATCAAATTATGAGGAGTATAACATCATATATAAAATGCACTTATCAACTGACCACTACTAAAACACCTCAAGGACTAATGAACAAACCAACTCAAGCATATAGAGTAAAATAAATTGAGTTTAATCCGAGCACAAGGACAAAATAGACCAAAGACTCATACTATCCAAAAACCTTAAGACATACCTAAAATCTGAAGCTAAACCTCCCAGCCCAAACTTATTTAAAAGTATCTAGTATCAACAAGTTATTACTAAAAATTGAGGGATCCCTGTTCTCTTCTGAATTTTAGGGTCAAACCCTAATCCTAAAAAAGGTTTCATCCCTTTTAAAGAGTTTATTTAATGAGAAAATTTATTATTCCTTAAATCATGTATTTTGGCCTCGTTTTAACTTATATTCTAACTTGTTTCGAGTAATTTTATTCTATTTATGCATCCAAGTGTTAACTTTGTAGGATAAATTATGGAATAGATGAGGCTAAAGAAATAAGAGGGAAAACATAAAAATAAAATGGGAGCCAAAAAGTGAAGATTCAAGGTTAAAGTGCAAAAAAAAAAAATGATAAAGGCCTCAACATTCTCTATTGCAACGCTCTAGCATTCATTAAGAAAGATGAACGCCCCAACATTTCTAAAAATGATGAATGTCGTGGCGTGAGTTTTTAAATGAAGCAACATAAAATTCAAAACAGATTCATAAGGCAATGCATCCAAGCATTACAGTTGCATAGAGAACGCCTTAGCATTGGGAACACTAAATGTTACGGTGTTCATATGATAAAGTGCGAGAATGCCCTAGGATTCTAAGAAAAATGTCGTGGCATTACAGTTAGCACTTGCACTATAAAAAGCCACTTTTTGGTACACACGAGGAAAGCTTGATGTTTCAACTTTGTTTCATAAAGTTAAGTCGTCTAAGGCTACAAATCCATTATTTTTAGTGCAAATACAAAGTAAATAACAATTGAAATCCATTGGAGAGAAGAATCACTCAAAGACAACATAATTAAGAAATTTGTGACTACAGAAAATATTGTTCAACCAAGACCAAAGGTTGCTTTGGAACTTTTTTTTTTTTTTTTTTTTTTTTTGCATTTTATGTGGTTTTAACTTGGTTGTATTATGGTTTTTTTTGTATTTTTTCAGCTATCTTTCATTATGTTAAACTAAACCTATTGTCTAGGATTGTAGTTTTGAACCTAAATATATGCTAGTAAATATTTTCATCTTTGAATGCTATGAACTTAATTGTTATTCAATTTTTCTGTGCTTCATGCTTTCAATTAATCTGGTTAGTTGTTGGATGATTTTTGGTTCAATTGTATAAACTTCAAAAAGGCATCTTAATGAATAGCCTAGGATAAATTAATGTATAATTGCGATATATTAGTCGTGAGTTTTAAATTAGTATAGGAATATACTTAATTGTCATGTATGGTCAAAATAACTTGTAATTAATGAATCTTTGCTTAATCGCATTGCCATAGGAATATAACTAATGGGTGAGTTAGGATATATTCACTTGACCATCAGAAGAGGTTTGTGATGAGTGGCGTATTGTGACCAATAATCAACTAACGGATTAACATTCAAGGACATATCACTAGCAGGCATATTTAGGGGGGATAATTATAATCTAGATGTTCTCATTCATTAGTTTTATAGTGTTTTTACTCATATATTTTAAGTTAATAAGTAGTGTTAATTTTAATTTTTAATTGTAATCTAAGAAAGCAATTTATACAGATAAAGCAAGATGATCAATTTTAGTACTTAGTTTAGGAAAACTCATAAAGTCCTCGTAGGATCGATACCTCTCATTATTATATTACTTGCCAACGATATCGTGCACTTGCACTTGATAAAACACTCATAAAGCACATTTTGCTTGCATTGCGACAATCATCCCTTAAAACATAGAATTAACGAGAATTAATTACTTTTCTGAGAAAGACTCTACTATAAGGGCTATAAATAAAAAAAGAGGCTCTATAGCAAAATAGGCAAATTCTTCATCTCCCATCTCCCATATTTTTATGCTTATCTTGAGATTTTTTTATATGATTTGATTGATTTAGGTATTAGAGGGTTTTTACCGACTTCCCTATCAACTAAACTATAATCGATTTTTGTTTTACAATATATTACTCCATGGATCCACATGAAGAACAATAATAACTTGTCCGCATGTCAAACGTCATTTTTTTAAGAATACAAATTCAACTCGTAGGATGTTGATTGTCCAAATTTTTAAGTCAATAATTACTAATTCATTACAAATATTTGTCAGTTATAAAAAGAGTGCATCTAATTGTATACAATTTATATTAATGTGTATAATCAATAATGTTTATAAAGTTGAGATATATTTTTATATTTTAATAATATTTTATTGACTAACAACTATTATATGTTAGCTAATTGTTAATTTTTATATTTTTATAAAATAATTATAGAACATTAATTAATAAATAACATATCAAATATTATATCATTTGAAATATAAATTTTATATTTCCATTTTGTAAATTTGATACCATTTCAATCAATTAAAATGAAACAATCCACATCTCTGAGTTTATATAAATTATAATGGTGATGTATTTTGTATGTCAAATATAGACATGATGTTATATTGAATGTAATTTTTGAATAAAAATTAAAATAGTATGACCCAATGATAAATATATACTCTACATAATTATATGACTTTCCCCTAATAATGGTATGTGTCAATGCGGCATGTTCGACTTTGAAAGCAATATATGAAAATATCATTATCTTTTATCCTTTATGGGAAAATGATAAATTCGTTATCTAAACGATTTTTGAAAACTATTAAATCATAGTTGTAAGATATTTAATAATGCATCAATTCTTATATTTTTATAAGATTATTATTAATTGGTGTTTATAATTATCATATAAAAAAAAATTGTAGTTACTTAATATATAATAATTTATAGATTGATGACACGTCAATATAAATATAAATTTTATATTTTAATTTTATAAGTTTAACACTTTTAGATTAATAATATTATATTTATAAATTTTTTATTTTAATTGATGTGACATTTAATAATAATTACAAGGTTAATAATTATTTAACATATAATAATTATTAATAGAATAAGAACAATTTTGACTTAAAATTTAGATTAATTTTTAGTTTTGTGTTACGAATTTTGAAAAAGTTAAATTTGTCGTAATCTTTTAACCTCCTGTTGTTTATTTTAACAGTAAAAATGTAAAATTAAAATTTATCATAAAAATTTAAAATGAGTTAACAGAGTGAGATACTGTAATGCAAATTGAGATATAATATGTTATGTTTATATGTTAATTATGAATTAGTAATCAATAAAAAAAACATATTATACATTTTTATTGGATTAAATTTTAATATTTAATTAACTTAAGGGCGTAGTTTAGTAGTTATTAGGCTTTTGTACCATATTATCACTCAAATTCGACCCTAACGGAGATAATGGGGTAACAAATTTTTGTGTGCTTGCACATCCCTTATCTTTCAAGAAAAAAAAATATTTAATATATAATTTTTAAAAACAAATAATATAAAATTTAAAAAAAATTCCACCGTCACTAAAAGCAATTGTTTTTTTTTACAACAGCAGCCATAAAAATATAATTATTTTTATGTTATTAAATTCTATTTTTTTAAATTTACATAATAAAAATATTATTTTTTATTTAAAAAAAATTATAAAGCAACCAAGAATTGTGTAGTGGGCAACAGCTAGTATTACCCCTTATTAAATAATGGAGCATCATCCTCTCTCAAGAAAGTTCATCTTAAATATGTAAATTAATTCAATCTATTTTATAAAATGATTTTAATTCCAAGCAATAGATTTCATTTAAACCTACATATTTACAAAATAAATAAATAAATACAATCAACTTGAATGGTAAATTAATTATTGCTTAATAAAACCGCTTACTTTAATTCATTTCATCTGAGATTGAATTAGTCATTTATATTTTTCAAGTGAATAAAAATTATGTTCCAATGAACAAATATTAAAAAAAAATAATTAGTTCAAAGGAGTTTTAACGTGTACGTAATTTTAAGTAATTTCGATAATCTCTCTCTCAGGTTTTAAAAAATATGATAAGTTTTCTTTAAAAAAAAAAAAAGGAATATTATTTTATCCGACTATTCACATAATGAAGTGAAATGCGAAACAAGCTCATAAAGCTCAAAAGCAAACGAAGATTTTGAGATGAAACTGTATAATAATTAAGCATGAAACCGCGTATAGCCGTCGCTCTTGCATGAGTATAGTATTTTCTGTTTTTAATAAAAATAGAGAATTACGTCAATAAATAAATATATTGTGTTGCTTTGATAATTTTTTAATTATATATTAATATAAATATTAAGATGTAAAATTTTAATTTAAATAAGTGATATAATTTCGATTTCAAAGGAAAAACTTCATACAGCCTATAGGATCAGCATGTCCTCCAACTCCAGGTCTAAATAAATGAGCAAACAAAACACAAGAAATGCTGATTGTTAGGTGTATTATTGTCCACGTGCCCTACCTCCCTTCTCTCCCAGGAAAATTTTCAAAATAAGCATTGAATGTGATATTAATGGTGATGGATATCACCACCATCGTCATCATCAGCTTCAATTTTGAGTGCTCGACTCCTCAACTCTCCAAGTTGATATTCAATAGTGTATGGGATAATAACAGTTTGATACCTAATATTTTTTTTTCCTCAAATAAAGACATTGTCACTCTATTCATATCAAATTAGCCCCTAATTTTTATTATTACTTTTTTTTTTTTTTAAATTTAACGAGAGTTAAATACTCTTAATTAATCAAACTTTACTTTCTCTTCTTACTCGAATTCAGGTGAGTATAATTATTATGCAACTTTGTCACCACCTAAGTCATGTCTAGAAGGTCACCCCTAATCTTTATTAAATTGTAAAAGTATCCTTCTAATTATTAGATTTAACAATCACTTAAAAGTATGTAACACAAACAGATATTTCAGTCACTGCAAACGGCAATGGGGATCTGAGACTTATTTGATACAAATGAAAAACTTACACCCTTACTTGAGAATGTATAAAAAAACAGGGATCTAAATGTTATTAGCCATTCAATGTGTATACATACGAAACCCAATTGTTTTCAACTCTAATCCATCTTGTGCTTCTCTTCTTTAGTTTGCTTTCTCTTCTTGTTTCGTATTCTACTAAAGAGCGGGAAAATTTTACAGAAAAATACTGATAAAAAAAAAAAAAGAGAGAGAGATCGATGGGCACAGTGCTTGAAGGAGAAGATGCAAAGGTTGTTAATCAAGAAGCTCATCATCAACATCAAAAGGAACTTGATGCTGGTGCTCTCTTTGTTCTAAAATCCAAAGGTAAATATGACCCATCTCCATATGAAAATTTATTACGCACTTTTTGTATCATAGCTAGCTATTTCTTCTCCATCTCAGATCAAAATGATACATATGCTGATATGCAGGTTCTTCAACTTCATCATCTCTTCTTTCTTTCTTTGAATTAATATGATATTATCGCACTGAAAAAACTTTTGAGTACATGATTATCATCTTTCTAATTTATTTCCCTTCATTCCTTGTCTATGACTATAATTATGTTGTTATTTTTCATCTGTGTCATTACTTTCTTTTTGAGGGAAATAATTTGTTTTTTCTTTTCTCTTCATCTTTTTGTCCGCTTAGTGCAATATAGTCGATGCTACAAGTTTGAATACCAACATTTTAGTAGCAAGGTTACCAAAACATGTCCTCTTTTATGACAATGTGTTAGTATTAGGTGAAAATTAATTATTATAATATTATTAAAAAAAATTATTAATATAATATTTATACAATATTAATTAATAATAAATACATTAAATATCACACAAATTAAAAAAATAAAATTTATATTTCAATAATACGAATGTAAATATTACTCCATCGTAAATTTGCAAAGACAAAAAAAAAAGAAAAAAAGAAAATGATAATTAGAAGAACAGTGGAAGAAGCACTCATCACTTCTAATGCATGGATGTTTATTTTAAGTTTGTGCATATATTCACACGTATATACTACAGTATATACTACAGTATTCCTTGCAGTAATAAATGGGAAAATTGATAGTTAAGTTTTGTTTTTTTATTGAATTATCGGTTTAATTTTTAATATTTAAGAGAATTATTATTATTATTTTTATCTTAAAATATACTTTTTTTTTGTTATTATTGTTATATTTAAAATATAATTATTTTCTTTTTTAAAAAATTTAATCGATAATTTTTAAAATATTAAAATCGTTATAAATAATTTAACAAAAATATAAGAACTAAAGTAATAATTCCTCGTTTATTATTATACAAGTACTTGTTTTAGAATAAATTAGATACAACAAAGCAAGACAAACCCACTCTTTAATTTTGTATGATCTCGAAACAATGATGGTAAGTAGTATTAAAAATTATTAAATATATATATTATATTTTTGTAATGTTTAATTTGTTTTAAGTATATACTGGAAATAAACGAATAATTAAATGTAGGATCGTGGGTGCATTGCGGGTATGATTTGACAACATCAATCGTGGCTCCACCTCTCCTAAGTCTGCCATATGCTTTCACATTTCTTGGCTGGGTAGCTGGAATTTTATGCCTGGTGATTGGGGCTCTTGTGACTTTCTATTCTTACAACTTGATCTCTCTTGTTCTTGAACACCATGCTCAGTCCGGTCATCGGCAAATTCGCTTCAGAGACATGGCTAATGTACATCTTGGGTAAAATACCATATTTACTTGATTCAATATTATCAAGTTAATCGATATCACAGGTTATTTTCATATATTAGATAGCATTAATTTTTTTGGTTTCAGACTACTTAGTACTATACTAATTTAAATGGCGCCACCAAGCACAAATATGGTCTCCCCCCAATACAGAAACATAATAAATGCTTATCAAGAAATTAAAGAAATTGCCTGTCCGTGCATGCATACACCGCCACTCTCTCTGTGCTATTTCTTGTCCAAAATATGAGTCTCCCTAAAACTTGCACCAATCCAATTTTAAGCCTATTAATTGATTTCTTGTTTGAAAATGGCTCGCACAAATCTTTGACGGGACCCATCAAATATATTGGCTAAGATTTATGCTAGAGGTGACAACGCTGTATAGTATGAAAAAAAAAAAAAATTTATACTCATCATAACTAGGAATGACAATGGGCGGGGTGGGGCGGAACGGGCTTTGTCATATCTCGTCTTATTTTTTTAATTTTATTTTTAAAAATATTTAATAAAAAAATAGAGAATCTTTATATAAAAATATCTTTTTTATTTTTATCCTCTTTTTTATTTTTTATTCTCATTATTAAATATTAATTTATATTCATAAATTTTAATTATATAAAAATTTAATTTATATTGTGATTAAAAAATATCAATTTAACAAGTTAAAATAATATAAAAATATCTTTTAATAATGTGAGTCGTAATTAATAAATAAAATAATAATTTAAATAAGGTTCTATAATTATTTTATATTCTCGTTCAAATCAATGGTCGCTAAACTCACAAATAAAAGGTTTTTTTGTCATTTATAATTAAAAAATAAATTTTATAATTTTATTTTATATTTTTATTTATAAAAATATATAAAATAAAAAATTGATAAATTATTTAATATATAAATATATATTAAAAATTTTATTTAATATATTCATAAAAAAAATTTCTTACTCTTCATTCTACTTTTACAAAAGTACCTCATTCTTCAGTCTTTAGGATAATTGTAGAGATCCCCATTTTCATAAAAAAATTTGTCATCTTTAATCATAAAATAATTATAAGTTTTTTTAAGTCATATGTACAAAGCAAAAAATTTTAAATGAAATAAGATCGATCATCTTAAAATCAAGTCTCATACTCAATAAATTAATATACATATATATGTGAGAAATCCTGTAAGCTATGAATCGAGCAAAAAGTAATGTTGCTACTTGCTCGAGGGAATTCAATTTTCTTGGAACCATTAACAATATTATTGTTAAATATGTAAATGAGTCCAATTAGTAGCACATTTAAGGTTGATAAAATTCAAATTCTAATTCAAATTTTGCTCATTTTGAATTTAGATCTAATTTTTTTTTTAATTTAAAATTTAGGTTTAACTTAAGTTTTTTCAAGTCGGGTCAAATTCGGGTTAAGCCTGAATTTATTTTCAAAAAACAATTCAATTTTTTATTGTTTTGATAAAATTTAAATTTTTAAGATATTTATTTTATAAAATAATTATTATATTTATATTTATAGTTTATATTTTATAATTTGTACTTATAGTTTAATATGTATAATTTATATAACTGATACGTATAATTTGTATTTATAGCTTAATATATATTTTTTATTCTTGTTATAATTTTTTTTCATGTTTTAGGTTAATTTTAAACTTTTACAATATTTATTTTATAAAATAATTATTAGATTCATATATATTAAATATAAGGAATTAATTTGAAAATTTTAAAATAAAAAAAGGCTCGAATCCAATTTTTTTTAAAAATTTTGATCTAGATCCGAGAAAAAACTCGGACTTTTCAAAGTTGGGCTTCAAAATTTTTCGATTTAAATTTGAACCTTTTTTTCCATCCTTGAGCACATTTATTGCATTATATTGGCTTTGCAATTCAAAAAATTAGTGGAAAGATAGTTGCTAGATTTTTTTTAAATATAGGATGAAATCTCCATCTGAGGACTTTTAATGAGAGAATATATAATAATTAAAAAAATAATAATATTAAATTATTATTTAAATTATTTTTTATTATATTTAAAAATTTATTTATTCTTCATATTATTGAAAGATATTGAATCTTATTTAAATATATATTTGAATCTTAGTTTGATATATATATATATATATGGGGTGGAGTATGTAAAAGGTCTCCCTATCTCACTCCATTGTCACATATACCTAATATTTTTAAATTTTAAGTAAGCTAGGTTCTTAATTTTTTCTTTTAACACAAAACGATTTGTAGCATTAATATAAGATTTGTTTGCCATCATTAAGGAGAATTCTTATGCTAGGATGAACTGAAATTAATATTGTAAATTTTAAAATTATCATTGTTATTTATATTTAAGAAATTATCAATTGTAAATTTTTTTTTTTAAAGTATTCGATTAGTTATATTCTCAAAAGTGTTGTGAGTTCTAAAAATAATTTATATTTATTTCATAAATTTTTGTTGTTGTATCATTTTGAATTGATATGACTAAAATGGATATAATAAAAACATCTTCTAGTGATGTAAATTACATAATATATTTTTACACATATGTTTATACATATATTTTTATATGTATGTATATATTTATACATTAGAGATAAATATAAGAATATTGGTTAGATTAAACTTGAATGATCTTTTTTATTAAATAATAAGTATAAAAATAATTTTAAATTTATTTGTTTTCAACTCTATACTACTACTAAATTATATAAAATTAATGGATAAAAAATTTAACTCATTATTTTAAGTTAATGGCCCTCACTCTAAATAGGAAGCTATTTAATAAAAATAATTAATTCTCAAAATAAAATCTAAAAAGCAACTTTTTTTTCTTTACTTTGTTTATAGGATAAGTTGATTTTGAAAATATTTTACTAAATGCTAATATTAATTTTAACTTCTCAAAATAACTTTTGGTTCTCCCAGAATAACTATTAGTTTTTTTAATGGTAATCCCAAACAAGTCCTTAACATATTCGAAGAACATCCTTGTTTGTTCTTATATTAAATGAAATCCAAAATGTTGGTTAAGTTGATCACAATGGATTTGCAGGGCCAAAATGGGCTCGATATTACGTGGGCCCAATCCAATTCATGGTCTGCTATGGTGCTGTTGTGGCATGCACTCTTCTGGGAGGACAATGCATGAAGGTTCAGTAAAAACTGAACAAATTTCACTTATGACATTATCTTCTTGTATTGTAGCCTTCCCATTTCACAGAACAAACTTAGTATTTGAAAATTTGATGCAAATTGTAATTAGATTGAGCCTTTAACATCTCTGTTTTTCTTTTCTTCTTCTTTGGGCAGGCAATTTACTTGCTCTCAGCCCCAGATGGCACTATGAAGTTGTATGAATTTGTGATAATATTTGGATGTCTAATGTTGATTTTAGCTCAACTGCCATCCTTTCACTCATTGAGGCACATCAACTTGATATCCCTGGTTCTTCGCCTAGCTTATAGCGCCTGTGCCACGGCTGGCTCCAGTTACATTGGTAACGAATATGCTTAAAAAGAAACGCATTGCATCAATTAGATTACACTGTATTGAGTTATCAATTTTTTATTTATTTATTATTCTTTTTTTGGCCAGGAAATTCTCCCAAGGGGCCAAAGAAAGACTATTTCCTAATTGGTGATAGCGAAAGTCGTGTTTTCGGGGTCTTCAATGCCATTGCCATCATTGCCACAACATTTGGCAATGGGATCATTCCTGAAATTCAGGTCTGAACTAATTGGCTTTCCCATATATGTAGAGGTAATGTTGCTGGAATGTGATGGTTACTCATTAAATTATGTTTGCAGGCAACAATTGCACCACCGGTGGAAGGGAAGATGTTCAAGGGATTATGTGTTTGCTATACAGTAGTCGTTGTCACTTTCTTTAGTGTTTCGATTTCTGGTTATTGGGCATTTGGCAACCAAGCTGAAGGCCTGATCCTTAGCAACTTCTTGGATGATGGGAAAGCTTTAGTCCCAAAATGGTTTATTTTCATGACCAATATGTTCACCATTCTCCAATTATCAGCTGTTGGTGTGGTAAGATTAATTTGACATTTCTCTAAACCTTCATCTTTGAACACCTTTGCAAAGATTGGATTATTGATCTATGTACATTTGCTTTCTTACAGGTTTACTTGCAGCCAACAAATGAAGTGCTAGAACAAACCTTTTCTGATCCAAAGTGCAAAGAGTTCTCTCTCCGAAATGTAATCCCCAGAATCCTTTCTCGGTCATTTTCTGTTGTGATCGCATCAACAATAGCAGCAATGCTTCCATTCTTTGGAGACATTAATTCAGCCATTGGAGCTTTTGGTTTCATACCTCTTGACTTCGTTTTGCCTGTGGTTTTTTTCAATTTGACATTCAAGCCATCAGAAAGGAGTCCCACTTTTTGGCTGAATATGAGCATTGCAGTGGTTTTTTCAGCACTGGGAATCATAGCAGCCATTGCAGCAGTTAGACAAATAATCCTCGATGCCAAAACTTATCGGTTGTTTGCTAATGTATGATCAGCCTAAGTTGGCCATTGGCTGACATTATGAGTCGATCATTCAAATATACTGTAACCAATGTTATTATTATGATTTCTAGATGGAAAGCCCTATTAGCAATTCCCATTTTAGCAATGACCCATGATCTTCAAGAGGCTCTTCGATATTCCAGATCACCTCGGTTCTTCATTTTTTTAATGACTTTAAGCTAATTTAAGCAATCTATCTAGCTCTAAAGACTGTAAGGCTTATCCCATTTTTGTGAAAATTGGTATTTGAATTGCACAGACTTGCTAGACTTGGTATGGAGATACATTGAAGACAGAAACTTGTATAGATTTCTTTAACATGCGTTCTGGAAAATCAAAAATACAGTCATTAATGATGCATCAAAGCTATTACAGTCCGATCATAAAAAATGCAATAACAGAAACGACAGATTGGAAACCATTTTATAAGCAACTAGAGTCATGGGTGCGATCCACTGCGTCTATCCTCACGATATGAGAGAAAGAGAGTTAGAGACAGACCTTATTCTCAAGGATACGTTAACCAACTTTCTGGAGAATAACCTTCAGTTTTAGATGGACTGCCAATCTACAAAGCATTCTCATTAGTGGCAGTACCTGCTCCTCCTTGGCCTAGTTCTAATGGGCGCAGTTGTTGGTGTATTGCAGTTCTCTTTGTCGTCCGCCATTTCAGCAATATGTGTGGGAGCTCTTACCATTTGTGAATCTCCAGTCCTACTTGCAACCGCAGGCAATTTGGTTAACAAGTACCTCCTTTTAAGGAATTCCAATATTACATTTTGCTTGAAAGTAGCAACCATAAGCTGACAAATCATAAGAAAGCAAACGTGAGTCTTACAACCAAAAAAATGATACCAATCTTCTAATCTATTTCTGTTGAAGTTAATGCAGCCAACTTGTAAAAGCGCACAAGAACAAAGACAAGGACATTTTAGCAGTTCCGGTATTGCTGATACAAAGAGAAAGGCATTACTCAGATACGGCTTTCTGCTATTAGAGGACCTCCAACAAGACCACCAAAAACTTGCCCGTTAGGTTTAGCCAATGAAATGCTTAACATGCCCACCACATTTTGTTTGTTGTCCACTTTATGATATATATATATATATATATATGTGACTCAGATAGAGATAGAATCTCAAAGCTCTCCTGTTTGCACGAGGGGAAAGTCAAGAAACTAAATGCTTATCAATAGAAACTAGAATACAAAATGTGAATCAAGTTTCATAGATATATGACGCTAACAAGCAGAAACAAAAGAAATTAAGTATGTCAAGTTCTATTAGTACATTTTCTCCTTGCAATCATAGAATTAATCAGAAAGATATATAAAGGGCAAGCATAATAACTGCAAAATCAAAATGACATAACAAAAGTAGATTGGAAAAGTCAAAAAACTGTACTTCAGAAGCGGGCATGGGATTAGAAGAATCAGGTTGGACTCTTGACACCATGCCAACACCAAAAAGAACACAGTCTGATCAGTCACTAATTGCTCATCATCATTTTATTCAGGCCGCCTTTATTCTGGCTCAAGACCAAGAAGAACTCTAGAGTGTTATAAAAGATGGGCTGAAGTTGAAGAAAGTCAAGACCGAGGTTGCTCATCTTATCAGAGGCTAATAAGAAGATGTAGGGGGGAGCCAAGAGCTCAAGAATTATATGGCCAAGGTAGAATAGGCCAAGATCAAGGCAGCTATTGCAATGAGTAAGGTTTCTACTCTTTAGAAAGAGGTTTATTAGCTTAATATGGCTGCTGGTGATCTCAAGCTTTAATGGAAACTCTTCAAGAGGATAATAATGCTCTTACGAAGAGGAATGAGGAGTTGACCAAGGAGCTAAATGTTGCTCAGGCTAATGTTGTAGTCAACTTTGAAGACCAGTTTGCGAAAGGGGTCAACTTAGGCTTTCAAAGGTGTGTTAATGTATTGAAGGCACATTACCCCAACCTAGATGTCACTTGGCTAAAAAATGTGATCTCTAGTTAAGTAACGACTGAAGAGGGGGAAATTGAGTCCCCTGCTAGCAGATTAAGTGGTACCTCTACGATTAAAACAGAGAACACCTCCTATGGCTATTGAGAGATTTCCAGTTGAGGACCTCCCTACCTCTATTGCTGAAGACCAACCTCCTCCTTAGATTTAGAATTGTTTTTCTTTTTCATATTTTTTGTAATATGAGCTAAGCTCTTCTTGTAAAAATGCTTTTATTAATTAAATTTTTCTTTCTATACTTGTGCACTTGTCAATATAGATGATGTCTGCTCAGAGTCATTGCTAACCTTTTTATTTAATCTCTAATCATTAATAATCACTAGGTTGATTAGTGAAGTTCTCATAGCTCGATTTTAAATCGTTCGATATTTAATATGCTCGAGCATGTAAATGTATGATCACTTGCTAGTTGGAAAGATCTTTTAATAAGTAAATATTATCATAACAACTTTACTATGTTTAACCTTGATTCACTTCTGCCACTTTTTTAGATGTGTTTTGATGAATATCCAAGTTCTTAACTTCTCATCTTTCAAGGATTACTGGAGAATTTTAACTTAAATGGTCACTTGGTGGCTATCGCCTTTACCCTCTTGATAATTCAAGGGCTGCTCGAGAATTCAGCTGAGAGGATCACTTAGTAGTTATCACGTCTACCCTCTTATCTTTAATGTTCCTCTGTGGCTTGGTTTAAGAATTTGGCTAAAAGGGTCACATGGTGGTTATCACCTTTACCCTCTTAGTTCTTCAATAATTTTCTGAGGCATAGCTTAAAAATTAGACTGAGAGGGTCACATGGTGGTCATTACCTCTACCCTATAACTTTTTCAATATTTTTGCGATCCTCATAAGGACCTTGAATCACCAGGGAGCTTTTTGATTCTCAAATGATCCTCGTGAGGATCTCGGATCATCTTAAAGAGCATTTGGCTTCGAGATTCTCAAACTATCATTGTAGGGATCTTGAATCATCCTTAGGGCCTCGATCGACTTCTTTGGTATTCCTCTTTGATCTACTTAGATACTTGGTTGATAAAGTTATATGGTGGCTATTACCTTTACCCTCCTAATATTGTTTTATTTTCGTAGGAGACTTGCTTGGATATTTGGTTGAAATGGTCAAGATGGCTTTTGCCTCTACTCTCTCGAATCTTTGATTTTTGTTCGAGACTTACTCGAGTATTAGGTTAAGAAGGTCACATGGTGGCTTTTCCATCTACCTTCTCAGATCTTCAGTGAGCCATTTTTTTTTTTGTGAACATTAATCTTGTAGTTTAGAAGATTCTAAAAGAGAATAATAATCATTAAACGAGTTAAATAAAAAATTTTAAGCATCATAAGTTCTTTTTATTAGAAGAGATTTAAATGAATGAGAAAGTAATAGATTATAAATCTGAGAATGGTGTTTTTAATGAGCTCGTCAACTTATGATTCTCTGATTATTCATCTTTGTGCTCAAGCTCATGTGTTTATGATCCAACTCTCCAAAGTACCTTGTAATGGCCTTCATTGAGGCTAACTTCCTCGAGCATCTTTTATCGTCATCCTCACTTCTTCTTCCTCAATCTTTGTGTTTGGGTGTTCAATACTCGCGATTTTCTTTTATTTCCACATGCTTAAGTTTATACGTATGTGGTTTGACTCTCTTGAACACTTTGTGATGGCCTTAATCTGGCTGAAAACTCTAGGTGCTAGAATAATGACTTTTAGATGGTCCAAGTGTCATCTTTTAGTGTTCTTTTTAGATGTTCGATGATTCTCTTAACTCCAGCGATCGTTGTTGGCTTATCTAATTAGGATCTTCTGGCAATTGGTTGTTTTTGCTCATTGTCTCGAGCATTTATTGATTATGTAATCATTTTGTGTGCCTTTGAGTGATTATCTTTCATTTATTTTCATTCTGTTCCCATATATGTGTCAAATTGTTGACCTTAGAATTTGATATATCCTGAGCCACAAGTTGAATTTATTTATTCTTGGAAATAGCAAATGGGTCGGTCGAAGTGGTAGATTAAAATGATCAATCTCTAATAATTGTTAAGCTTTTAGAGCTTCAATCTCATCTAAGATCAATCAAAATAAGACAAACACAAAAATAAAATTATAATAGTTTGGTTTAATGTGAATTTGCATCCACTTCATAGAGCCTTTTTAGCTCACTAAAATGCACTATTGACAATATTTTTATAGTAAGATTACAATGAATAAAAAATGATTACATATATAGCCTCTAGTAATAAAGCCTTAGAGGCTTTAATAGAGCCTTTAAGAGCTATAATGAAACCTTTAGAGGTGATAATAGATCCTTTGTAAGTTGTAATATTGTCTATGAAATTTAAGAAACTTAACATAAGACAAAATATAAAGAACAAGTGCACAATGAGAGGTGCGAAGAGTAAACATATAATGTTTGACAACATAAATATCATAGGCAATATTAGGATGAATGACAATGAGATATACCAAACTTCTTGTACTTGTTAATAAAGAGTGGAATCACTGAAAAGTTCTCCATCAGATGGTTTGATTTTAGAATTAGGTTCTAGAAGAGTAAAAGTAATTTTTTATTTATCAAGCTTGCTCGAACAAAAAGATCAAAAGCATATTTGCCTGAGAAAGATAGTATATTGTGGAATTAGAGAGCACTGCCCTCTCCTTTCAGTCGAGTACTACCAAAGCTGGCTAAGAAAGTAGCTAAAATGGCCAACGTCTTTCATATCAAATGTTACTAAAGAAAAACCTTAAAGTCAGAGGTATCAACAAGATCATTACTTATAATAATTACATCAATATATGAGAAGAAAAATGTAGCCTTTAGTGGTCTTGTAAACAAATAATGTTTAGTCAATAGGCTAGAGTAAAAATCATATTGTTGAATAATGGTGCTAACTTAACAAAGTAGGCACAAGTAGCTTGTTTAAGATCATCTATGGCATGACTAAGTCTCGCACCTTATTAGAAAGATGTGAATAATATGAAGGCTGTTTCATATAACTTCTTTAGAATAATCACTATTGAGAAAGGAATTCTTCACACCCATTTGAAATAATGTCCAACCTTGAACCATAGAAATAACTAATAAATTACAGATAAATAAAATAAGGTAAGAAATTAGAGTAAAATTTTTTCATAATAATGTAATATCCTAGGTAAAGCCTTTTGTTACAAGACGAACTTTGTGCCTCTTAACTGACTCATCTAACTTGGCTTTAATTTTATAAATTCATTTTCAGCCAACAATAATTTTATTGGAGGGAAGAAAAAGTCCCACGTATGTGACTTTTTAAATGCATAAATTCATTATCATAGTTTGCTGCCAAACAAACTTAGAACCACCTTAAGAGTAGGATTGAGGCATATACAAAAGCAAGTAATTAAGAAACAATAGTAATCTCGAAGTTCAATAAGAAGTTATCCTACCCAAGTAAAATAATGAAAAGGTGTAAGACCAGAAGACTTAGAGATACTTGAATTATGTGAGGTAATTCATCAGGCGAGTTAGAAGACTTAATAGTGATCATTATAATCTCAAGTTCATCTATATAAAACTCAAAAGACAGATTTATATCTAAATGTGAGGTATCATGAAACATATCAACAATAGTGTCTGTGAAGAAATTATGTGAAATGAGTCATAAAGTGAAACTTAAAAACAAATGAAAAACATTTGATGTTTCAAAAATACTATATGAGGATATATATGCAGAAGATTAGAGAGGGGGTCCTAACACTTATAACTTTTATGCTTTATTCTATAGTCTATAAACTAGTATAATGATAAGGGTTAACTACATCTAATATTTTCATCTTTCAAGCTTAAGATTTGTTCGTTTAAATTAAAATTATTTGATTTTTTATGTATTTTATTATTATTTTATAGGTTTGGAGTCAATGGAGCAAATAGGGATAAAAATTCGAAGAAAACAAGGAAAAAACATCAAATTGCTGCAATAAGATGCTACAATAAACAGGCTACAATATTTTTGCTACAATGCCCAATGCCACAACACTTATAACAACGCTAAAAAATCATATGTACAATGCCTAAAATCCAACGCCGCAGTGCTGCATGAACAGTAACGCGGTGAACAGTCCCTGTGGAATTAATACTTGAACTTAAAATTATATATTACTTGATACAATAGCATGTACTTGTGCTTAACTACTATAACACCAATCACATAAACAGGTTCATAGCTCAAGTTTTATATGCTCATGTAGTTGAAGAAGAATAAAATATACACTTCCAAAAACTTTGAGCAAATTATAGTTAAGTAGTGTTCTTTAAAGTTACTTATAAAAAGATTAGTTGTTTATAATTATAAAGGGGATACAATTGATGGTGAAGACAATAGTGAGTGTCACTTCCTCTTAAAGTATTTAGGACAAAAGGCAGAGAGAAGAAGAACACAAACAATGTCTTCAATGTGTCTATATTTTCCTTAGCCTTCTCATTTTATTTGAATGTGCATAAATAAGAACATTGAAAAATAGTACTACGGTTATGTAAATTTTTTAAGAATTTAGAATCTCGTATTCCATGGCATTGTTAGTACGAAAATTTTAATAAGACAAGAGAATTGTGTTTTAACCATTTGAGTAAAGTCACAATAAATTCTAAAAAATTCATATACTTGATTCATAAGAAATAGTCAGGTGTAACAAGAGCTGTTATCACCAAAAATCACAAAATACTTAGAACCTCACATGATACCAATATGAGAAGATCCCAAAAAATTATAATGAACAAAATTGAGGGAGCATAAGAAATATAATCATTGTGATTAAAATGAAAAATATGTTGTTTTACTAATGAACAAGATAAACAATCAATTTTATTATCTCCAACACTTTCTAAATGGCCATAAAAATCAAAGAACATATGTAACTATCATATTTATGATCCAATTGCAAATTTCAAAGACTTAGAGATGGAAAAGATAAGGTAGAGGCAATAGACCATGACTTATTGAGCAAAGTTTAGATGAAGATATATGTAATGGAAGTAGAAGATTTATGACTTCATATAATTAACTTTAAGACCAATTCTGAGAATCTACTTAGTTTGTGGATCCTGCACGCAACAACCAAATGAAGTAAAAAGAACTTTAAACTAAGTTCACATAATTAACTAACAAAAAAAAATTGGGTGAGTTTTGGAATGAGATAAGAATATTGTTGGGATTTGTACTTACATGTCATCTCATTATGTATAAATATTTAATGATAATATTTATACAATTATTATTTCTAATAAAATTGTTAATATTACTATTTATTAAATGGTAAGATACTTGTGATGTTTTAAACATTGTATGATTTAAAGGAGTTCAGATCTGGTTTAAAGGAGTTTAGATCAATACTAAGAGTTAGTGGTGCTAAGAGTTAGCAGGTTGTTAGAGTTAGAGCATTGTCTGAAATGGGACAAATACCTGAGATATATTAGTACTGACGTAGCTATAAAAAGTTGCAGATGGATCTAAGAAATGTCATTATGCAAGTATGTTCTCAAACACTATGTTTCTGATCTAATTTCATCGACACAGGTCTATTGGTGGAACCTATTAATATAGATTAGTGTATGTCTATATCTGAATGGTCCAAATGATTAGTCTTAACAAACTATGAGCTTAGTGGAAGCTCGTGTAGAGATACAGGTATTCATTGAGGCCTAGATATTGAACAAACTCATAAGGACCTCAAATAAACATCTTATAAAGCTGTCAATGGAAGGTCTTCCGAGTTGAGTAATATTTGTGGTCCTTTGATCTGAGCGCCACGATGGACTTATGAGTGATCCACCATACTTTAGTTCTACACATGTCAGAAACCTTTCACGGTCTAACCACTGAGTGTCGCTGGGTATGGACCGATGCTTATGGAGTTTGGTGTGTGTAGATATAAGATCCGTCAGCTCATATGAGTGGGTTGTATATCTTGATGCTCCGAGATTGTATTTTAAAAAGTCTTGTAGCCACAAGCATAAACCTTAAAAAATATATTTCGAAGGGATAAACAATATCACAAAAGTGTTTGTGGATATTGTTTAAGGAAATATAAATCTAGAGATAAGTTTATGGTTGAACAAATAAAGATTTGATGGTGATGATTTATATCTCTATTCTTTAAGGATATAAATGATAGAGGGATTATACGAATATGCAATAACCTCAACTTGTATGGTTTAACACGCTGATTTGTAATATCTGTAAGGTGTTTGTAAGGCATCGTTCACAGACGTATGGAGGAGCTTCATATGACAAATCAGGTGTAGACCTAGAAAGTTTCACAATATGAAATGTACTCGTTGCGCACTAGGGTAGCGGACTGAATTGAATAATTTGATTTAGTAAATTTCAGCAAAATAGAATAATTATTTCAGAATCCCTCGGGATGTGCATTTGTCAAGACTTAATTGTTAAGTACATCACTTAATTAAGTAATATGAGTTATTAATCAATAGGATGTTGACAAGTAGCACAATTTGTCTATGATTTGATTTTACCTTAAATTTACCATTTTACATTGGTAATAAAAAATAAGTAAGGTAAAAGTAATTATTCAAATTTATCTTGAATAATTAAATTTTTATTATTAGATAATATTAAAATAAGTTAATCATGGCATTGTATTTTTTATACAAAGAGGAGCTTAAATGTTGGCCATTAATTTACCTAATATAATTAAAGTAATTATATTTGTTAAGTAAAAATTAATTTAAATAGTCATTAATCTAGTGCTTGATAAATTTTAATTGAGTGTAGGCCAACCATGATAATGGTGGAGCACTTATTTTTATTTAATCAAAATATTGAATAACAAAATAGAAAAAAAATTTAACACTTGTAAGGATTCATTCGGCCAAGGCATGTGAGAGAGGTAAGAGAGAATTTTAGTTTTGTTCTTTTCAAGTGTTGAAAATATAAAAAACTTTTTTTCATCTTCTTCTCTCATAAATGGCTCAAAATGAATAAAATAAAATAATGAAAGAGATATATATATTTTAGACAAGAATTGTGCAAAAATGAATTATCCTATGAAAATTGTTTCCAACAAATATACAAGAGTTGTATACATGTATTTACCATTTCTATTTAGGAAATAAATATTAATATTCAAAGAGTTTGAATATATATTGCTGAAAATTCTACAACAAAACTACCATTCTAACTCTATAATCACACCAAATCGTTATGGATTAGAATTGTTCAACACTACACTTTATGGTGAGCTCTTTACTTGAATTGTTGGAAGACTTGAAAATTTTGTAAAACTACCTTTATTTAGTAAGTGTTATTTACATTTTATTTTAAGTACCCAATTGTTCGTTATGTATAAAATATTATATAATAGTTATATATGAGCATATATGTAATATATGTATTTAATTTGTTGAATTATATGTATTTTGTTAACATATTTTCGCTGCGTGTGGTAAAATTTTAAAATTACATATACATTCTTAAATTACACACTCGTTCCAACAAATAGAGCAAGAAAAGTGTATATTATAAACATTACCTATATGACTAACATTTATATATGAGACATCAATAGTTTGAATTTCTAGTAAGTAAGAATAGAAAAATATAGATGAAACAGATACTGGTATATGAAGTCATATGATTACAATAAGCTGAATGTAAGTACCGAGAATATATATCTAAATTATGGGATAAAGCAGTGATTGAAGAATTATCGAGTTATTCGATGAAAAACAATTTAGGAATAGATGTAAAGTGATGAAAAGAAAATGGCATAGAAGAAGAATATATGAGATATAGTGATTAGTAGCAGCATAGGCAATGAACTAAGGTTGCTTGTCGAGCTTAGCAAGACAATCTTTTAAGTAGTGGCCAGATCTAATTTTGCATAAATGCTTGCATTTTCGCCTGGACAATTCAGAAGATCATATCCGATTGATGTAATATTAGCACAAGTTGAATTTTCTCAACATTGTTTTAAAAATTGACTTTAAAGACTTGCTTTTGAGAATATGATGTTGGCCAATAAACTTTATAAAATTGCAATTTGATCTCTAAACTTTAAAAAATTATAATTTGATGTTGAAACTCATTAAATTTTAATATAACCTAAAGATTTTAAGAAATTTAATATAACCTTAAAAATTTAGAAAATTTTCATTAATTCAAAATTTTAAAGAACTAATAATTAACCCCAATACTTTTTAAATTATTTGCAAAAAGTCCCTTTTGAAACATTTTTTAGTATATCGGACAAAGGGGCAATTTAGGTGAACAAATTAGATCAAGAGGAGTCATTTGGTGGCAGCACGGAAACCAGACGAGCCAGTGAACAATGAAGATATGTACCGGTCAGATGGTGATGAGATAGCAAGCTTTGGGTAGCGCATAAGAATTGATCATACCTCTAATTGATGTGATTCGAAAAGCATTGGATTTGCCAGAGATTTTAAACAGCTTAATGGCAGCAGTGTCATTCATAAATTGTCGGAGAGATAGGTAATAAATCAGTTGTCCAGTGAGTTTTCAACGAGATTTCGATGACTTGCACAACTTGTCTTTTGAGACTACTAACGAATTCCAACAAGAATCCAACGAACTTCCTACAAGACTTGCGTGGACTTTCAAGAAGACAGAGATATTAAAAGGATCAGTTTTAAACCATGTAATAAAGGTAAAATATTTATATTTCACAATATTATTTATAATACAAAATGAGCTTAATATAGGCTGAAGTCTGAGTCTAAAAAAGAGATAAAATATATTGTAATAATGTACAATATATATATATAAGAAAATTGAGATAAAAGTAGGAAAATAAATCTACCATAAATTGTTATGGATTAACAATTAATTGTTAGCATAAAGCTTTCTCGTTCAACAATATTAAACCCAAGATTTGACATTTTCATCCATAACACATGAATTTTCAAGTTTAAGATGCATACTTAAGTTGGAAGCCATCAAAAATTACATTTGATCAACAAGAAATTTGGAGGCTTTAATTTTGGTTTTCCTGCAAATATGGGTCGGAAGAGAGGAATTATTACTTAATGCGATAATTTTATATCTTATAATTGAGTGTAAGTATATATTATCATATACAAGTAATAAATGGATAAAAGAGTCGGATGTCGAACCCACATGAATAATATCTTCTTTTTAATCAAGTATTAAAATTATATTTTTCTAGTAATTATTTAAAAAAATAAAAATTTAAAAATAAATTTAAAAAATACAAAAATAATGACACAATGTAAAGAGATTAGAAGATAGCAATATAAAGAAAACCTAAAGTTAATGCTATTCCTCAATATGCTTTTTAATAAATAATATTTAACTTCCTTAGTTCTTATTATTAATTAAGATACTAATATATTCACAAGCCTCTCCAATGGTCATGCAAATATACTTTAATTTACCAAATATCTATATTCTTATAGTACTTACAATAAATTAAGATTCATTAAAATTAAGTCTTATTGATTATACATGCTAATTAGGTATATTCCTATCCTAATTTGAAACTTGCATATGCAACATTGAATGTTACTCTACAATCATGCATCAAATTACCTAGGTCTAAATATAATGATTCGTCTTTTGAGTTTATTAAAATATTACCAATTCATTCACCATATATTGACTAGATATATTGAAGTATTAAAAACAAGTAAATTAAATAACAAAGAACTAAGTTTATTAAATATTAAAAAGATTGGCAATTAAGTGCACATATTGAGTTCAAGTATTAACCCTAAAAAGAAAATTTAGTTCATGATTATAAGAAAACAGTGGTAAAAATAATAAGAAAACGTGATACAATTAATAGCAAACCGATATAGACGTCGAATTGCTCTTGATTGTGTTGCCTAATAAACTCTTGATACTGAAAAACGCCTTGAATCTCTCTCTATAGCTGCTTCAATTAAGCTTCAATTGCTCTCTAAGACTTGTATTGTGTGTTCTTGATGTTCTTGGATGCTCTCTAAAGGCTGGAGACAAGTGGCCTTTTATAGGGATTAATACAAGCTTTAAATCTCCAATTCTTATCAGGTTGGGAATCGCGCTATGGCTAAGGCGCTATGATGCTGTCATTGGGACGCTACGTGTAAAAGACCGTATCGCTGGAGCGGTGAAGGTCTGGCACTAGAGCACTGGGCTGTTGCTGGCGCAGTAGTTGGTTAGTGCTGGGGCGGTGGACTGAGACTTAAACAAGTCTTTTTTTCATTTTTTATTTTAATCATTGTTCCAGCAGACGAAAATCCTTGTGGCGCTGGGGTGACATACATATTTTGAAAAGTTTACATATTCCAATAACACAAAGTCCATATCCAAATTAATCTATATGTGACTTTATCAAAAGATGTTGAATTTGAGTATAACACCCAGATATAATATTGTTCAAAATATGTTTATACGCATCAAGCTACATGGACATTGATAGAATGCTCTACATATAATAAAATATCTATAAACATGTGATATAATAATAGTATATAAATGTAATATGAAAATAACATGACAAAGTGATCAACATGTTCACTTTTATAAAGTCCATGCATCTTACCATTATGAGACCAAAATAAATTGTCTCTAAAATGCTCTGCTTCCTTACAACTACAATGAGGTTAAATCAACAAGGAAGCACACTGAAACTGAACATAATATATCATATCACAATATCCTCACAACACAATGTCATATCCATAAAATGCACGCATAATAACATATATGGCAAATAATCAACATATTGTGCATACAAAATCACAAAGGTATGAACAATCATACAAATTCATTATAGTTGCAACTGATCTATACTATCCATGGCTCTCACTATCTCAATACTCTATTAATCTCATATGAGTCATATGTTCAATAAAAGCTTTGGGAGCTAGGCCTTTAGTTAGTGGATCGGCTAATATAAGCTTTGTAAAAATATAATTAATAATAACAAAGTATTAAGCAACTTTCTCTTTCACAAACAAAAATTTAATATCAATATGTTTATAGTGTAAGGAACTCATAGCGTTACAAGAGAAATAAACTACTACAAAATTATCATAAGAAATCTTCAACGACTTCAGTATAGAAAACACAAAATTTAGCCCTAACCAAAAGTTTTACGGCCAAATAACATAACATTTAGCTTCATAACATGTCATATACTTTGCCTCTATAGTTGAAGAAGCTGTAAGTGTCTACTTGACACTTTTTTTCGAAAAATAGCTCCTCCAACTATCATAAAGATATTACCAAAAATGAATTTTCTATCATCTATACATCCACATAATTAACATCTAAATATCTAACTAAGTTAAGAATATTGGATTACCGATATGTCAACATAAAAACTTTGGTGCCCTGTAGATATCTAAGTAAATTTTTTACGACTTTCTAGTGACTGATACCAGAATTGTTCAATTATCTCTTAAGTACATCGTAGCATAAGCTATGTCAAGATGTGTATAAACTTAAATATACATCAAACTACCCACGGCTGATACATACAGTATTGTTTGCATATGAGTTCTATCATTATCACTCTATGGACAGTAAGATCTTGACAAAATGTCACCTTTCACAATTTGTGCTTTTTGAGGAGTACAAGACTACATATTAAACCTGTTGAAAATGTGGTCAATATAAATTTGTTAAGATAATCTAAGAACACCTCTAAATTTGTCATGAAGAATCTCAATCCCTAAAACATAATAGGCCTCTCTCAGATCCTTCATATAAAATAACAAGATAACATGTGTTTTCTCTCAAGTAAATGATTAGTGTCATTAGTTACAAGTAATATATTATCTATATAAAGGATCATAAAAACATAAATGCTCTCATTGATCCTTATATATATACATTGATCAGCAACTTTCTCCTAGAAACTACAAGAGGTAATTATCTCATTAAATTTTAAATACCATTTTTTTATGCCTATTTAAGCTCATAAATAGACTTCTTAAGCTTGTATACCATATTTTCATTGTTAGATTTAAAAAATCCATCAGGTTGCATTATATATAGTCTTTAATCAAACTTTTATTAAGGAAATCTGTCTTAACTAATGTAACGCTAAATCACAATAAGCTACTAATGCCATAATAATCTTAAATGAGTCCTTAGTAGAAACGGGCGAGAAGATTCTTTATAGTCAACACCTTCTATCTGACTAAAGCCATTGACCATAAGTCTGACCTTATACCTTTCTACCTGATCCCCTAACATCTTTCTTGATTTTGAAAACCTATTTGTAACCAATTAGATTACATCTAGCTGCCAATTCAATCAAATCCCAAACGTCGTTATGACACATAGATGACATCTCATCATGCATAGCATGTACCCAAGATGAGGATTTATGATTACTGATTACCTCCTGAAATGTAACAGGATCTGAGAACATACCAATATCAAACTAATGTTCCTGTAAATAAACAATACAATCATAAAAAATTACTAGTCTTTTGATCCTATCAAATCTTCATAATGGCATACCATCAGTATTATCCTCTACAGTTATGTCCTCTGAATCACGATAAAACTTTAATTAAGGAAGAACAATATCATGATTAACATGTGATAATCTCATTATAGGAGCTAAAAATAATGGGATAGACAAAATCACAATATCTTCTCTCAAGATAATATAATGAGACTCAAAACTCCTACTGTCATAGTCATCTTCTAAATAAATAGCATGATCAAACTTAATGATTGTAGTAGTATGTGAAGGATAATAGAACTTAGAACCCTTTAAGCCTATATAATGGCTAATAAAATGACCACTAATAGTTTTCGAATCAAGTTTCCTTAATTAAAATCATAAGGTCTTACTTCTACTTCATAACCCTAAGTATAAAAAAGGCAAAAGTTAGGCTTCTTGCCTGGCTATAATTCATAAGGAGTTTTGCGCACTAATTTACTAGATACTTGGTTTAGAATGTAAGTTGCAGTCCTCAAAGCTTTACCCCACAAAAAAAATCAGGTAAAGTAGAGTTACTAAGCATACACTGCACCATATCCAATAGAGTATGATTCCTACAAACTCATTCTATTCAGTTGTCTCGGGCAAAATATATTGAGCTATTATACTACATTTCTACATAAATCTAGCAAAAGGTCTAAGACTACGATCAGTTTTATCATATCGCCTATAACACTCACTACTTCTATCAGATCTTACTACCTTAGTCTTATTCCCTTTCTAAAGCTCTACTATAGCCTTAAAAGCTTTACAGGCTTTTAAGAAATTAAATTTTTCAATAAGAAGCTTAATATGACCATAACGAGAAAATTCATCTATAAAGGTGATAAAGTATCTATAATCCCCTATAGCAACAGAAGTAAATAGCTCACAAATATCAATATGTAGTAACTCCAAAACCTCTTAACTTATGCTAGCTTTATCTCTTTAGGTTTTAGTATTGAGCTTTCCTTTGACACAATCAATATAGGTGCCAAAGTCAAAGAAGTCCCAGTTATAGAGAATACCATATGTAATGAACATTTGCATCATCTGTCTCAAAATGTGACCTAAACGTTTATGGCACAATATAGAGGAATTCTCATTTAACCTACCACATTTAGAGTCAACAACATTCATAACATGAGCATTAGCAAAAGATTGACCCGCATCAAGAGATAAATCAATCATGTATAAGTCATCATATAGAGTGTTATAACCAATAAGTGTAGAATGGTAAAAACAAATATACTTTTCTGATACAAAATGAAAAGCATAGCCACATTTATCCAAAATAGATATAGATATCAAGTTTCTCTTAATGGATGGAATATAAGTTGTATCTGATAAATCAATAAAGTGGCCAGATGTTACATCTAGTCTAATAACTCTTATGTGTTCAACTCTAGCTTTCACTCTATTGTTAATGTTCACAATTAGCTCCCCTTTATTGGGTTCCCTACTGCTTCTGAATTCTTATAAGGAATCATAATATTCATAGTTGTACCAATATCTAACCACTAAGTGTTAGAGGGAATTGTTAGTGCCGATTAAAATACAGTGTATTCATGTGGGTTTTATGTTCATAAACAATATATATGCATCACATACATACATATATGCATCAAATACGCAGCATAAGTCTTAAAATCATCATATGAACACATTCTATGCATTTAATCAAAATTAAAACTGAATTGAGAAATCTCACCTAATAAGCCTTTGGACTAATTTTTTAGGAATCTGTTCGAAGTGATGTCCGTTGGTAGTTCTAATGATCAACACGATAGGATTGATCGACTAGACAGCAGCTTGAATCCAATAACTTTTGTTTAACTCCTTAAACCCTAGATTAACAATTAATCAAAGCTCAACTCTTATGTTTTTTGAACAAATACAAAGGTATTGATATTTTTCTTCTAATTCAACATTTGAACAAGAAAAATTATCTTATCACTTATTTGTATTATGCTTGGTCATTAGAAGAAATGAAGGAGATGTTTTTTGTTCTTTGTTTCCTTTGGTTTTAACTCTTAAAACTAAAAATAAATGAATTTCTCTCTCACACCTTTTTACACACATAGCCGGCCATACACATATGTATTATATATGTGATAATTTGCTTTTGATTATAATAATATTTGTTTCATTAACCTTAATTAGGTTTTAAACAAATTAAAGTTAAAACTAACCCTAAGTTAGTTAGCCATACTTGGCCGCCAAGTTTTCTTTAATTAGATATTTATTTTAACTAAACCATGGTTAACTTTTAACTCTAGTTTAGTTAACTAAATATCTTAATTTAACTTAACTATTTGGTTAACTTTTAACCAAAGTTAGGTTAATTATTAACCATAGTTAAATTAACTATTCATTTAGTAATTAAATAAATAGATATTTTATTTATTTAATAATTAAATAATATTATCCTTAAGTCCTTATTTAACCCAGCGTGGATCCTACCAAACCCAACACTTGAGTTAAATCATCTGAATGCTCACTATGCACCACATGTCTCATTTAATTAGTCAACAATAATTATTAACAAACTAATAGACCTAACACTTAAGCATGAACACACACACATCTCGAGGGTTTCTAAAATAAATATTTTGCTTTGTTAGATTTTACTGGATTGAACTATTCAATCTAGTACGCTGCCCTAGTGCATAGCGAGTACACTTCATATTGCAATACTCCTTAGGTCAACGCCCGATTCATCAAATAGAAGTATTCTATGAGTTCCTCATGCACACGTCATGAATATTACAAATCAGCGCATAAGACCATACAAGTTGAGGTCAAAACGCATACATATAATCACCCTGGATGAGTGGGGATATAAGATCAGCATCATCAAATCCCCATGTGCTCATCCAATCTTGTCTCCAGATTCGTATCTTGATAAACAATATAAACAAACTCTTTTGTTATATTGTTCAACCCTGTAGGAAACTCTCTTTCCATCTTTATTGCTCACAGCCGTAAGACTTTCTGAAAGACAATCTCAAAGCATCGGATATACAACCCACCTATGTGAGCTAACGAATCCTCTATCTAAGCACATCGAACTCCATGAGTATCATATCACACCCAGCGATACGTAGCGGTTAGACCATGAAAGGTCTCTGATATCTGTGGAACTAAAGTATGGTGGATCACCCACAAGTCCACCATGGCTCTCAGGTCAAAAGACCACATATACTACTTAACTCCAAAGAACTTACCATTGACGATTTCATAAGATATTTATTGGACTTCTAGTGAGCCTATCTAGTATTTAGTCCTAACTGAATAACCAGTATGTCTATATGAGCTCTAAGCTCATGGTCATCTAAGAATAAACATCTATACTATACAAATATAAACATATACTTATCTATATAAAAATGATTCACCATTAGACCTGCATTGGTAAAAATAGATTAGGAACATAGTATTTGAGAATACACTTACACAATGACATTTTTTATTTCCTATTGCAACTATTTACAACTATATCATTGCTAGTGTATCCTCAGGTCATTGTTACATCATAAACAATGTTCTAACTCCTTAGATCTTGCTAATACTTATAACCTGCTAACTATTAACAATGCTAACTGTTAGTAATGACCACTTAAAATTACATATTTTATAAGGGTTTTATATCATTATTTTGTATTACTAGTGTCTTTAACCTATCTAACTTAAGTATGTTTACAATATTGTACCTAATTAGCTTTTAATTATTTTGTGGTAGGTACGGTAAAATAGGCATAACTTTCTACCTAGGAATTCAATTGAAGTGATTCTTAATCCTGTGAATAGCTGACTCAATGGGCTAATATATTGTATTCACAAAAAATTCAAAATTTAAGCGTTTAGAAGGTAAAAATGGCCTAAAACAGAATTGATCTGTAATGCAGGCTTAATCCGAACAGTCATTAGTATTTGGTTCATAACTATAGAAATAAATATCTAATATGTATAAGACAACTTAATTTGGAAATATAAGAGACTTATCTATAACTTTGATGTTTTGAGTGACAGTTAATTCGGACTACATTAATTCTAAATTGGATAAGCAAGTGGGTGCATTAATGATAATCAATATAAATTATTTGCCACCATTCTTGACTTTTATCGTCCATGTGGTTCCCTCTACATTTGTCTCGATTTGTCCATATTTTTCTATAAATATATAGCATGTTTATGCCCAAAATGTGTAATTAGAGAACTAAATTTTAGTTCAAAATATTTGTCTTTTGTATTATCTCTTTGTAATATTATTTCTCTTGTTTATTATTATAAAATCATGTTATCTCTTCTTCCATTTCTTTTTTTTCTTTAATTTTATTATATTCAAGTAAATTTCTTTATACTAAGGTGAAAGAGTGAAACTCTTGGCAAGGTAATACTTAACTCTTATTCATGACTTTAATGTTTTATTCTTAAATTATGCAAATTTATATATGATGTATTTATTTTATTTGTAATATTAATATCCTTTCTTCTAAGTGGTGTATCTTGATTTATTATTGACAAACTTTATACTTGGCACAATAAATTCTTGAAACTATTTACAAGATTTAGCGTATATACCCTTTCTTGTAAAGTGGAAATCTTAATTTATTGTAGACAAATATAAATATTGGCATAATAAATACTTGAACCCATTTATAAGATTTTATGTCTAATAATTGAAAGAAATAAATACTAATAATATATAAATGATGATGAACTTTAATTGTTATATTTTTCAGTTGGAACCCCTTTTGTGTGAGGATTCCAATTGAGTTATAAAAAAAGTTAAATATATTCTTACTTCTTATGCTAACAGTAGATCCCATTAACTTTAGCTTTTATTTGAATTGATTAATTGAATTAATATTTGCAAACATCTTATACTATATTAATTGTCTTTAAAGATATTATAATTTGTAATTTTAATTTTACTTCCCTGTGGATCTACCCTGTTCTCACTGGATTATTTATTACTTCGACAATCCTGCACTTGGGAATAAACTTATATATTTTGGATGTGTCAAGTTTTTGGCGCCGTTGCCAGCTAAGTAAAATTAACATTTTGTTTTGTTGTTGTTTGTTTGTTTATTTTATTTTTATGGAAGGTTAAGCCTCATAACGTGCTTTACTTTATTTATTATTCGCTTTTTATTTTTGCTTTTTATTTTCATAGAAGGCTAAGTCTCCTACTCTTTATTTGTTAACTTTTTATTATATAATCTAATATTAACTAATCTAATATTACTAATCTAACTTCTAATTATTTATCTTTATTTTATTTTAATTTTAATTTTGCCTATTTTATTTACCTGTGTTTAATATTTTTTTTCTCTTATTTGTAATATTTATTGTTATTGTATTTTATTTTATTTCTTTGTATGAGTGGTTGGTTTTGAGATCCTAATTCTCATCGTTTGGTGAAAAGTAATTTCGAAACTTCCTTTGATAATTTGTTAGATTCTCCTTCATCTTCTCATTCTTCAATAATTAATACCATGACCGAAAATCAAATTGAGGGACTCATAGACCCAGGGAACAATCAGTCCCAACATAATGACCATAACCGACCTAGGACACTTAGAGATTACATGAACCCTACACGAACCGGCGCACCATCTTGCTTAATTTTTTCTCCAGCTGCAACACATTTTAATTTTAAGCCAGACATTATCCAATTTTTACCCACTTTTTATGGCTTAGATGCAGAAAACCCTTATTTGCATCTAAGAGAATTTGAAGAAGTGTGTAATACGTATAATGACCAAAATTGTAGCATAAGCACAATTCGACTTAAATTTTTTTCTTTTTCTTTAAAATATAAAGCTAAAACATGACTACAAAACTTTAGGCCGGAATCTATTTCTTTATGGGATGAGATGCAACAACAATTCCTTAAAAAAAAAACTTTTTTCCTATAGAACAAATTATTTTAAAAAATAAATTACCACTTTTGCCCAAAAATCAGGAGAGACCCTTTACCAATGTTGGGAAACGTATAAAGAATTACTTAATATCTGTCCTCATCATGGCTTTGAAACATGAAGAATAGTCTCAAATTTTTATAAGGGCTTAACACCCCAAGTTAGGCAAATGGTAGAAATTATGTGTAATGGAACATTTGAGGATAAAGACCCAAAAGAGAAAATGAACTATCTAGACTTACTAACAGAAAATGCTTAAAATTGGGACACTGCTGGTACCTGTGAGGCACCTGACAAAGATTAAACCACTATATCTAGTGAGGGTATTTATCATCTTAGGGAAGACCATGACTTTCAAGCCAAATTAGCATCCCTAGCTAGAAAAGTCAAAACCTTAAAAATGAAAAAAAAGTGGCCAAATAAAATATGTTTAAAAATTTGTGTCACATTTGTAAAACCCATAATCACTCTACCAATGATTGCCTAACTTTGCCTGCATTTAAGGAATGTCTCCATGAACAAGTCAATGTTCTAAATGCGTTCAAGCGGTCAAACAATAACCTATATTCACAAAACTATAATCCTAGATGGAGAAATCACCCAAATTTTAGTTGGAGAAATGACACTCAAGCATAGGCTATACAACCACATTTTCAATCACACCAAAATTTTCAAAACCATAAAGGTTATGCACTATATATCCCACCTCATAAGAAAAATCTTGAAGAAACTCTGCATGCATTCATTGAAAAGCAAGAGTCTATTAATTCTCAAAATGTTTAACATTTGCTGATTTGAAAGATACTCTTACAAAATTTACATCCACACTGAACATTCATGATAAATAAAAATTTTCTTCTCAACCATAACCAACCCCAAAGGACAACATAACTTAAATGCATGTAGTTCAAGAAGCTAACACATGGATCAAGTTAAAGCAGTTATCACTCTTCGGAATGGTAAAATTGTTGAAAAATACATTCCTGAACCTCATAAGAACGATGAATCAATCTCTAAGGGTAAGAAAAGCGTTGAACCTACACCTAATGAAGAAAACACAAAACCTTCACCTCCACCCCCATTTCCTCATGCATTACGTAATAATGAGAAGATGAATCATAATCCTAAAATTTTTGAAATCTTTAAACAGGTAAAAGTTATTATTTCTTTACTGGATGCTATTAAATAGGTTCTTTCTTATGCAAAAATTTTGAAGGATTTATACACAGTAAAAAGAAAATTTAATGTTAAAAAGAAAGCATTTTTTAGCTAAACAAGCAAGTGTCATTCTTCAGAACAATAATGCTTTAAAATATAAAGACCCTGGTTGTCCTACAATTTCATATATTATTGAAATTCATAAAATTGAACAAACCTTACTTGATCTTGGTGCTAATGTGAATTTACTACCGTATTCAGTTTAATATTAACTTAATCTCGGTGAGTTAAAATCAACTTCTGTAACTTTTTTACTTACCGATAAATCAATAAAATTATCAAGAGGGATAATGAAAGATATTTTAGTTCAAGTTGATAAATTCATATATCCTGTGGATTTTATTGTCTTGGACAGAAAACCTGTTAAATGATGTAATCCAATACCTGTTATTTTAGGTCGTCAATTTTTAGCAACTTTTAACGCTTTGATTAATTGTAGGAATAGAGTAATGAAGCTTTCATTTGTAAACATAACACTTAAGCTCAATGTTTTCAATATGTGTAAGCAACCACATGAGGGAGGGGATGAAAGTGAAGAAGCCGACATGATTGAAACGATTGTGGATGATCATATTCAAAAAGAGAGTTCTAATGATTCCTTAGAAATGTGTTTAATAAATTCATTTGAGTTAAATATATAATTAGATCCTGAAATCTCTAATATGTGTTCTTTACTTGACTGTGCACGAGTGATTAAAAATAAAGGATAGAAACCAAAGTTTGAAGAATTATGAGAAAATGAGGATAAACAGAACAAAATTTCAAAGTTGAAGTTACAACCTTTGCCTGAAGGACTGAAATATGCATTTCTTGGAGAGAAACAAACTTACCCGGTGGTAACCTCTTCTATACTCACAAGCGAACAAGAAGGTAAGTTGATTGAATTATTAAAAATGCATAAAAATACAATTGGGTGGACTTTAAAAAACATAAACGACATTAATATTTTGATTTACACACATAGAATACACCTAGAGGATAATGCCAAAAATTTCCAACAACCTCAAAGGAGATTAAATCCACATATGAAAGAGGTAGTGAGAGCTGAAGTTCTTAAATTACTTAAAGTATGAATCATCTATCCTATCTCAGATAGTAAGTGGGTAAGTCCCACTCAAGTAGTACCAAAACAATCTGGATTCACAGTCATTGAAAATAAAAAATGTGAGTTAATACCAACTCGAGTCTCATCTAGTTGAAGGATATGCATAGATTATAGGAAGTTAAACTCAGTTACTAGAAAAAATCATTTTTCTTTACCATTCCTTGATCAAATTGTAGAAAGAGTAGCAGGACATCCCTATTATTGCTTTCTAGATGGTTATTCTGGCTATTATCAAATTTCTATAGCACTATAGAACTAAGAAAAGACTACATTCACATGCCCTTTTGGGACCTTTACTTTTAAAAGAATGCCTTTTGGACTTTGTAATACCCCAGCAACATTTCAGATATGTATGTTAAGCATTTTTAGTGACATGGTTGAGCATTATTTAGAAGTTTTCATGAATGATTTAACTGTGTTTGAAAATTCTTTTGATAATTGTCTTGAAAACTTAGAGAATGTCTTAAAAAGATGTGAAGAAAAGAGTCTTGTGTTGAATTGGGAAAAATGTCATTACATAGTTACTTTTAAAATTATTTTGGGACACGTAATGTTTTCTAAAGGAATTGAAATGGATAAGGCAATATTCGAACTCATTACACATTTGGCTCCACCAAAAACAGTCAGAGAAGTCCGATCATTTTTAAGACATGCTGGATTTTATAGGAGGTTCATCAAAAAATTTAGTGTTATATCTAAACCTCTTAGTAAAAGATGTATCATTTGAGTGGACTCAAGAGTGTCAAAATTCATTTGAAAAATTAATTAGCCTCTTAACATCTGCTCCTATCATACAATCTTTTGACTGGTCTTTATCTTTTGAGCTCATGTGTGATGCTAGTGACTATGTTGTTGGTCCATAACTATAGAAATACGTATGAGATAACTCAATTTAGAAAGATGAGGGACTTATCTATAATTTTGATGTTTTGAGTAACAGCTAATTCGAACCACATCAATTTCAAATTAGATAAGCAAATTGGTACATTAATGATAATCAATGTAAATTATTTGCCACCATTCTTGACTTTTATCATCCATGTGGTTCCATCTTCATTTGTCTTGATTTATCCATATTTTTCTATAAATAGGTAGCATGTTTATGCCCAAAACATGTAATTAGAGAACTATATTTTAGTTTAAAATACTTGTTTTTTGTATTATCTCTTTGTAATATTATTTCTCTTGTTTACTATTGTAAAATTGTGTTATCTCTTCTTCCATTTCTTTTCTGTTTCTTTAGTTTTATTATATCCAAGTAATTTTCTTTATGCTAAAGTGAAAGGGTGAAACTCTTGGCAAGGTAATACTTAACTCTTATTCATAATTTTAATGTTTTATTATTAAGTTATGCAAATTTATATATGATGTATTTATTTTGTTTGTAATATTAATATCATTTCTTCTAAGTGGTGTATCTTAATTTATTATTGATAAACTTTATACTTAACACAATAAATTTTTGAAACTATTTACAAGATTTAGCGTATATATCCTTTCTTGTAAAGTGGGAGTCTTGATTTATTGTAGATAAATATAAAGATTGACATAATAAATACTTGAACCCATTTATAAGATTTGATGTATAATAATTGAAAAAAATAAATACTAATTAATATATAAATGATGATGAACTTTAATTATTATATTTTTCAGTTGAAACCTCCTTTGTGTGAGGATTCCAATTGAGTTATAAAAAGAGTTAAATATATTCTTACTTCTTATGCCAAGAGTGGATCCCTTTAACCTTAACTTTTATTTGAATTGGTTAATTGAATTAATATTTGCAAACATCTTATACTACATTAATTGTCTTTAAAGTTATTATAGTTTGGAATTTTAATTCTACTTCCCTGTGGATCGACCCCGTTCTCACCGGGTTATTTATTACTTCGACAATCTTACACTTGAGAATAAACTCATATATTCTGAACGTGTCAGTTAGTATTTATAACCCTTAACTTTTCTAACCCTTAGCACCGATTTGAACTCTTTCAGATCATAGAGTGTCTGTAATGTAACAAGCATCATTACCATTTAATAAAGAGTATTAGCGATTTAATAAAATATACATTGTATAAATATTATCAAATAAGTATTCATATAAATAGGGATGACACATAAGCATATATTCTAACAAAAACATTAACAAGGTTGGACTCATATATCATAAAGGCCAAAAAAATACCTTTATTTTCTAACCATGCCTTGAATTTATTATAGTCCAATCTCTTATGCCCACACTTGTGATAAAATAGACATTTTCATTTGAATCCATCTAAATTAGATCTCGAAGCAGTGGTAACATCAAATTGTAAAGCATTCTTTCGTAATCTTATTCTCTTAAAGGACTTATTACAAACATTTGAGAGATTCTTTTTTATACTCTCATTATCTTAGATAACCATTATGTGAGTGTGAGATTAATCTTTCCTCAAATTTTTCTCCACTTGAACTACATAAGCTGTCATTTTATCCATATTCCATTCTTTCTTTCGGGTGTTATAATACCTTTTTAAATTGACAAACTGAGGCGAAACCAACTCAAAAATCTTATGTATAAGAAAATTATTTACCAATGTAACACCCATATCTCTCAATCTCTTATAATAATTAGTTATTCTCAAAATATGTTTTCTGAGTATAAGAAAACAACATCATGTAGTTAGTCTTTTTAGCTTTATCAATTTTCTTAAAACTTCTCTAAACAGCATCCAAAAAATTCTTGGTATATTTACAATAATAAATACTATTTCGAATGAATTTATCAATGATGTATTGTATTACATTAAGACACACATATTAGAATGATTCCATGCCTCCCAGTATATTTTCTCAACAGAATTATTTTCATCTGAGAGCTTAAAGGAGGATCCTTCCTTAATACCAATTCTTTGTTCGTGAGTGATAGACAAACTATAATGGACTCACACTAATCCTGATAATTAGTTCCAAATAAAATCTTAACAGAGGTGAGTTGGAGATATGCCAAAGCATCAATGGCTGAGGAATCAACAACAATAGTAATAACTAATAAGCATGTGAAATAAAATTATGTAATTTATATCATTCTTATACGCTTCAAAACATCTCTAGCAATAACAATATATTGGAGCTTATCAAATATGAGATAACTCTAACATTAGATAAAGCAAACTAGTTGAATACAAGACTAACAATAATTTATTACTGACATGGCAACTGGGCTACTCAATACTAAATATCTAACTAATCTCTTTGCCAACACAAGTATCCTACCAAGTAATGATTTACTAACTGAATAAATCATCCGTATGGATCTCGGTAAAAGATATAATCCAAAATAAAAAAATTAAGCATTTATCAAAAATAGGCATAACATTACAAAAAATCTCAAAAACATTATCATGATAGATTCTACGATAAGTAAGTATACAGCTACTCTAAATTTGGTTTTCATCAATTAATAATGTTATATACATTATATCATAATGCTTAGAATAATGGATAAACAAACAATAATATTTTCGGACTAAAATGCCAACAAAACATAAAAGTTGGGCCAAATTAAAAATATCAAAACCATTTAGGTCAATCTAAAATATTAAAAAAAATTAGGTCATATTGTAAATATCAAAAGATTTAGGGCCTAAATTATAATTAATCAAGACTATTTGAGTTAATTCATAATTATAAAATATTATGAGGTTATAACATAATTAATTATATTTAAGGGGGCTTATATAATATTATTTTAGGAATCTTACAGAATTTAGCATCCTCCCGGTTACTAAATTTGGGTTGTTAACGAGTTTTAACTCGAACTTTGTTGAAAAATATTTTTGAAAACTAAATTTTTTTTTTATAAAATTAAATAGACGGCCTATATTGATAGATCATTATAAATATATAATAGATCATAAATATAGTTAATGTAGATTTCAAAACAAAGTTTTATTTAATAAAAAATTGAGTTTTAAATCACTTAACATAATGTTAACATTTTAACTAATGATTGTTGAATAAAAATTTCAGTCCGACTCTAATTTCAATTGTTAACGTAAAACTTTTTCATTCAATAACATTAAATTTAAAATCTGATATTTTTATCACATAAATTTTTTAAGTTTAAAATATGTATTTGAGCTTGAAATCTTCAAAATTGCCTTTGATCAACAAGAAATTTATGGCTTTGATTTTGATTTTTTTTTGCAAATATGAATTTGAAGAGATAAAAATATTTTTTTTAAATAATATATTATTAAATGTAAGTATATTAAAATAATTTATTGATAATATAATAATTACTAATCAAATAAATTTAATAAAATATTTTAAATAATTTAACATCAATCATATAATAATTTTTCTATTAAACAAAAAATGAGTAATTATATAAGTCCACTAAAACAGTAAAATTAAACTAAAATATTCCAACATTAATATCACTAACATAAATGATCATCTTTCTGTCTTGCTCAAAGTAGTTTCAGAAATCATCACTCTCAATGATGGCGGGGTAGTCATCGTGCTCAGATGATATTGGATCGTTCATGTATGGGATCTATAAAGCAGCGCTTCCAGTCATTTCTAGCAATTCTACTGCCTACTGCTGATATGATCTGTGATCCGTATTTTTGGGCTTGTTGAGCCTGACGGAGCAATATGGCAACATAAGAACTATAAGATTAGTATTGTGCATTATATGAAATAGTGCTGAAATTGATTAGTAGCATCAGAAATGAGCTGAAGATATGTGTCGTATTTTGTGCTAACTGCTAAAATATACAGCTCTTTTGGCAATGAACTTTAACCCACTTGAAACTTGCTGGAAGTGATGTTCAGTATATGGCTATATGCAGTTCACTCTTCGCGCATTATTATATTATGCTTTTACATTTTGATTGAAATATTTACTAAAAATATTTTAAAACTAATGGAACTAATGGAATGTATTGTTTTCCTAAACTTACTTTTTCGCTGTTAGTGACTTAGTGAAATGATATGTCAATCATTAACAAATGTTAAGACAATTGAACAAGGAGAAGGAAGATGTATACATCCTCAAAGTATTATCCATATTATATTTCTCAATCGTGAGCGTGCAATTAAATTGCAACTTTAAAACCCTTTTCACTTTCTTGAGTTTTGCTTTCCAAATCCGAGTATTCAAAATTGTTTTTAGGGTTTTTATTACACTTGAAAAATATTATGCTTGAGTTTCAAAAAAGAAATATTATGCTTGAATTTGATGTATGCATACTGCCATAATTGGGACAATTGACATAAATTAGCTGCATAAAAATCATAACAATAATAAATTTACTGTTACAAGTCTCCCTCATGAACATATACAATATTGATTGATTATGTACAAAATTTTACATTCCATCCATCCACTGAACCCCCCCAAAAAAGGCCTCAACTTTGAACAGCCGTCCGGATTCAATCAACTCCCCCAGCCTCCAATGTTAGCCTTCATGGGAACTATAGCTTTCTTGTTGGCTTGTAAAGAAGCAAAGCAACTTCAAACCCAATCTTTTTCTCAAGGTCCAGTGCTCCGCCCTCTATCCGCTCAATTATTAATATCTTTGATCAAATACGCTCATGCAGGTGAGGCTGATAAAGTAATTACCCCGAGACAAATGGCAAAACAAAATTTATCCTTTTTCTCTCAAGTAAAAAGCATCTTCAGTTCCTCGATACGGGCAGTTCTAACTTCTTGGTCCGTCAATGCACCGGCTATCATCCGCTGCTTGCGTGCTTGCACTGCTTCCATTCTTTCTTCAACAGTTCCCTATCATTCAAGAAACAACAAATTTTAATTATCAACAAAACCAACTGCACTTCTACTATAATTGAAAACAATAAATCATATTCTGGCTTGACTACTTGAACTCAAAATTTGGGAAATTAGCAGTCTGGTCAAAAAGAATATGCACCTTCACAATGAAGCGTTTAATCATCACCCTCTTTGTTTGTCCAATGCGATGAATGCGCATTACAGCTTGCTCCTCTACAGCTGGATTCCACCATGGATCCTACAACATATGCAAAACATCATTTATCAAACGATACCAACTTGTTCACCAATTTGGAAAGCTCCAACATAAAGACAGCAAACTATATAGAGTGACAGTACATCAAAAGATAATGTCTGAAAGTAAAGAACCAAACTATGCAGTATCTATTTGAGGCAGTCACATCATTTCCACAACAAAAGAACTTGAACTTGTCTAGGCAAACTAACTTATTGTTGCAATATAAATTGCAAATCTAGCTCCTTGAATAATTTCAAATATAGATGCATAATAATAACACTCTGGAATCAAAAATATGCTCCAAAGCTAAAAATCTACTTATCTAGGCAAAATTGCACTCATTGCAAGCAAAGTCCAGAACTAAAATTTCCTAATTGTGAGAAAAAGGTTGAAAATTAATGCTAATGTTTTCTGCTATTTTATATGAAGCTAGACAACTTACCTCCATGATTAAAAATGGAAACTGTAATATATTGCACTTACCAAGACAAAAGCATTGGAAGCTGATGTTAGATTTATTCCAACCCCACCAGCCTTTAATGACATCAACAACACCTAAAGCAACAACCACCAAGCTCAAATGATTGACAAGATCCGTTTACTAAACTAAAAACACAAACCTTCAGAAAAGAAAAAAACAGTCACAAACCATGATGTTGTTATCTTCAGAAAACTGTTTAAGTACTTTTTCACGGTGCTGTTGATTTAGAGTCCCATCCAGGCGAAGAAATGGAATGTTATTCCTGAACAGAAAACAAAAAATTAGAATGAATCCTATAGTAAAAAAATAACTCAACAGAAAACCTCCAATGACATTGTATTTGATGGAAATTAAATGCATATTTCATAACTAAATGAAAACATTGACATTTTCAAGACAAAGAACAAGAAATCCAAGATATTGGAGGCAGAACAAAAACTAGAACTCTCTTTTGCATGCATGCGCAAGCACACACAACACACAAAAGAAACAACATTGAGATTTTATGAAGTTATTGGAGAATGTCTATTTAGGCCATAAAGTATCCAGTGATTTTAAAATTTTCTATAAAAGAATACCATTTACAGACTATCATATTATACTCACACAAACATTCCTACAAAATTTAAGCTGCTAAATATATTTACCGAGAAAGAGGAATTTGCAAGAGGTCCAGAAAGGCAGTCCACTGACTAAATAGAATGCTCTTCGAACCTGTTGAGCAAAGATTTTCAAGTTCTTTCAAGAGAACAATAATTTTAGATGATTCCACCCAGTTTTTCTCAATATCAACCTGGAACCGACTACCAGTGGGCACTGTAATAAGATCTTGCCTATTGATGATTTTCCTGTAACGAGGTGAAAACATAATATGAGTTCATGCAACCACTTGATTTCATTGTAAAAATAATAAATAAATAAGGAAAAGTTATAGCACTGAAAATGCTTGAGAATACCTGCAAACTGGGCATAAACCAGAAGTTGGAATTTTCCAACTTGCCAATAGACATTCTCGGCATAAGCGATGGGCACACGGTGTCAATACCGCATCTTCAAATGCTTCAAGACATATTGGACATTCTCCCTGTTCTCCATTTCGTAGCTCCTCCACAACCTCTTCCACATAAGCCCGTGACAGCACATCTTTGGCTTCCCCTTCCAAAGCTTTATCACTGCCTTTCAGGAAGCGTTTAGCTAACTTATTTAGATCTGAGTATTGTTGAGCATCGCCTCGACTGGATGTAATAAAATCACCATGATTAATCAAAATATAGTTAGCTTCTTTTTTACAGATATGAGAAGCACATCGAGTATCCTACCAAAGATTGTCACTTTTTGTACTCTCAGCAGTTATATTTAAGGCCAGTCTAAAAATTTGGTAAAGTAAATAGCCCAAGGAACTATCAATACTCCCAAAATGCTATATAATGATGATAATAATAACAATGACAGAAAATGATAACACTAAAAAGAGTAAGAGTAACAACAAAATTAAACCAATGACAGAAAACAGAAATAAATGTTAAGGAAATAAAACTAGTTTCAGATATTAATCAATAATCATCTAGAATAGTCAAAATTCTGTTTCTTGCCTCTTTCTATGAAGAAAATATTAAGCATTTCCAATGAAGATTGGCATCCAAGACAGCAAAGGATTTTAAGGTGATTATAGGTTTATTTTCTATATCACCTTGCTCTACTAAGAAAGCAATCAAATTGTAGAGAGGGATCATAGTCCCTCAAACAAACATCCCAGTCGAAGTCGGCTGGTTAAGAGAAAATACTTTCTGGACTACCTAATCAATTAAAACTACATATACTTCACAGTACGCAGGCAAATAGCTAAACAGTACCACTTTTGCATACCACCACTCCGTCACTCGCCACCATCAGCTAACCAGGGGCAGGAGAATAAGAAAGCTATTGTAGAAAGAACAACAAGGCAAGAAAAGTAAAGGTCCACACCTCATTACAAGAAATGGATGATCACAGCATTGGCGTAGACGCAAAAGTAACTCTAATATAGATGCGTAATTATGAAGAACTCGTCCTTGCGCAACAAATTGATCAAATTTCACCTGAAAAGATACCATCAAAATGTTATATATAAAACAACTAAAGAGGATAACTTGAATCAAAGAGAATATACAAATTCAATCATGAAACAAGAAAAACCTTGGATTTTTTAAAGAGGGCCTCATAGAAATCTTTTTCAGCTTCTGTGAGTTCACAGTAAATCACCTGCATGTCAGCTGGAGGGAGAACTAGAATTGGCCTGTCACAAACAAAGACTTCAGGCACACAATATGCAAAAGCTGAGACTTTTTTCTCTTCATTGTGTCCTTTGCTGGTATACTCACCTGCCTTCTCGGTCAGTGCTAGACTTTGTTCTCCTTAACATGATCGGCTTTAAAATAGATTGAACCAATTTTAACCCTCTCTCATCACCTTCCTCGTATGGTTTTTGGATAAGTTTATTCCACCTAGAATGCAATAAATTATAAAGCAGACTTATCTTAGTCATGCCACATTAACTCATCAAGAGAATTTAATACGAATATGAAAGCAAAATCTGCAAAGAAAAAATGTCAAAAACTGAGACCAGCAGTTCATTGGAGGATGAATAGATGTGGCATGCTAAGGTTTTATGGTTTTAAACCCCACCATTTGATCTGTTTACTATATAACATAAATGTACAACTACATTGCAGAGAGAGGGAGAGAAGGGGGGAGAAATTTCTCAAATATTGTTCAGGAACAAAGATATTCTTGGTGAGTTCACATAATTTGGGATTCCCAACATTTTGGCATCAATTCAAAAATCAATCAGAAGAACAGATTTACTTTTCCAGACTTATGACAAGAATTTGCTCCACAACGTCAAAGGTTCTAAAAGCTAAGAGTAATAATTGAAAATGATGCTACTGCTTTACAGAAATAGATATTAGCAAGTTTTAACAATTAATGACACAGCTTGATCCCAAGGAAATATCAACTGAATATTAAATCTTAAATTGAACTCTAAAAAATTTTAAGCCAAAAAATTCATCATAAAATATCTTTTTAGAAGCAAGTAAATGCCCAACTTTATAGTTTATGCAAGGCCATATCAAGGACGCTAAAGATCCCGATGTATATGTTCCATAAAAGGAGAACCATAACTGACCATGCCCAGTTTCCCCACGGTTCCACCCTTAGAAAGCGAAGAAGACTGTATAGGTCCTCCAGATTGTTCTGTCAAACACGGATGTTACATATCAGTAAAGTTACAAGTATGAAATCAAAGACCTAAACCATATGAAAATAACAAACACAATCTAGACATGAAAATACTCTATCGAAATAAAAATGACTAGCTTGCAAAAACTCATCAACTTATCAAAAACCAAAGCAAGGACTTAGTGGCAAACTATATATACCGAGAGTGATCCGAGTTAGAAAATAGGAAGGTAAACTTGAATACAGAACATGACAGGATATTGGCATGTCAAGTAACATTTTTAAATGCATTTTACTTGAAAAATATAAAGTTTCCTGAAAGAATAACGCCACCCATCAAATAGATGTACCAAACAATGCTGGTCAAATAGCACCAGCAATCTCCCCTTAAGAAGGAAACCAAGTGGTTAGGCAAAGTGTGCAGTCAGCAGCTAGTTACTGAGGATAGATCTGAGAGCTCAGGCTATGAAATAGCGATGAGACATGGAAGAAATTTCTTGCAATAATTAAACAAATTTCCCAAGTAATGCAGAAATTACTAAACATGTTAGATAGCTTTTCCCCCTTTCCTGGTGCATCAAGAGAACCAAAAAGACTGACACTGCATCAAAATTGCCGTTTGTTTGTTAACTATCCAAATTGAATTTTCACAAGAAAATTGAAGCAAAAAAAGTAATAGTATAAGAATTGCCCAGAAAAAAGTTGAACAAAATCTTTAGGCAAAAGTGACTCTGAACACCTGGATAGGAGTGCCCGTGAGACACCAGCGGCAATCAGCAACAAGAGCAGACGCAGCCATGGAAACTTGGCTTTTAGATGATTTTATGGTATGTGCCTCGTCAAGAACTACTCTAAACCACCGAACTGAGTAAAGTCCCCCCTTGTCTTCAGTATTCTGTAAACAAAACAATGAAAAGGACTAGCTTAGTCAGATGCCAAAACTACACACATGATGTCAGAAAATTCCAACTATGTAAAAAAAATAAGTTTTTTGAACTACCTCTGATGAAAATTCTGAGGATAGTACTCCATATGTAGTAACTACAACATCACACTGAGCTAAAATATTTGCATCCTTTTGTCTAGTTTGTCCGTAATGTACATGAACAGATAGAGACCCTGCTTGTGCATGAGTTTCAATCTCAGCCTGATAATACACAGAAATGTTCAGACTGTGTACCAGAAACATAGAACATCACTACAAACAGTGGAAAAAGATTTTTATGCTCATTAAGGTACGAAGGTACAATATTATGCAAAAGTAGAAAGTGTATAACCTAAATGGAAAAAATGATACCTTCCATTGGCTCAGAAGGGTCATAGGACATAAATCAGAGTGCCACCATTTATAAGTGTATTATTTTGCTTCAACTTATCGAGGCCCAAAAATTTTGGTTCTTTCTTCATGATATTTGGTGATTGGTTCGGAATATCAAACCCCTCGATACCCCCACCAGAAGACTCTCTTGTGGACTGATTACCTGACAGTCCCCCTCCTTCTGAATGAGTGAGTAGGAGGGCTATGGTCATAACAGTCTTTCCTAGCCCCATAGCATCTGCCAGAATCTTCAAATGTATAACCAAGTAAATACAAGGTAAGACTATGACAATAAAGGCGGGTATTCATTTTTCAACTAAGATTAGGGCATTTAAGGGCATACTCCTCCTCTGGCCATTTGAAGTGTGCTTGGAAATTTTGCCGTACCTTCACCAGAAAATGCATTCAAATAGACTACGAGCTCCCTCCTAAAAACACAAACACCCAATTGAAATCCAATCTTGTAATAAGGGGAAACTATCAAATTAAATCATGATAATCCATCATACTCGTCTGCTAGGCGGTATGCCTCCCAACACGGGTGAAGGGTGGTTGCCGCTTCATCCATGCATCGGCCCCTCTCCAGCTGGACCATCCAATGAAGGGCCTGCTTTTGGTAGCGACGAAGTTCACACTGAAGAGTACTAGGGGGGTTCATTTCCTAAAAAAACAACACTTCAGTAATTATGCCTGCCACAAGCATCCAAGACCAAACTAATACATCATTCTTAGACATCATTATACCTCTAACTCAGAGCTGCATCCAACGCCAACAATATTATCAAGATCAGTGTCTGAAATGGGCTCCCCATTGTCAACATCATTTACTTTTCCAGGCTGAATCTTACTTGATTTGACATGTAACAATGAGGCAGGAATACCAGAACCATCCTGTTAATGCAAAATCAGGATTCAATCTCCAAAGTGAGAAATAAATTAACCAATTAATTAGTGACATAATTAAATGGGGTTATAGGGGTTTATATGTACCTTTGAGCCCAAAGGTCGTTTCCTTGTGCACAAATCCCTAGGAGTAAATTCTGCCTAAAGACAAGCAATCAATGATGAATAAAACAGTTTGCTACAAAGTTCCAGATAAGTAATACTCTATGCAAGAAACTTTATTTCAGAAGAAAAGAAGTCACTTCCTTACAATTCATAAAATTATTTAGCTATAGGCAACTACATAATCAAATCAAAGAAACAGACTCCACTAAGAAGGCTCGGAAATAAAAATTGCAAATTGTCACCTTCTTGAAAGGAGCCATGCCAAGCAACCGAAACAAATTTGGGAGAGGATGACAAACTGAATCCTCGTCTGTATTGCCTCCTGCTTTAAGTGAGGTCAGGTGGTGCTTATAGAACATAGAACTATTGATATACACTCTGAATTAAGATAAAATTCAAATTCATCAACAATGTTACGGTACTTCAAAAAAAACAATTATATCAGTAAACAGTACACAGTATACCAAACACTGAAGTGAATCATGGCCACTTTGTTAAGTCTGTGACAAATGCTAGTAAACAGAAAATAAATTATCAGTTCAGTAAATAATGCAATTTTTCACAAGAAGTTTACCTTATTGACAAAACAATTGTATCCATAATGCCCAACACATCAGGAGCAGACTTGCAACACCCTTGAATTCTAATCTCCTTATCCCTCACCAGTGGTAACAGACACCGAGACCACTCGTGAGGTATTCGACCAATCTGGCATAACCCCATGAAATTCTCAAATTATCCAATTCACAACCGGAAAAAACCAAGATAAAACTTTTCTCCAAATTACATAAAAGTCCTTACACATCCCAATTGACAACCAAACATTTTATTCAATTTACATCAAATGTTTAGATAATTGCAGTCATCATCAAACAAACCAAATACTTCATTTTTACATGAAAAATACACGAGTAAACCAAGCATTTTGTTCAAATAGCATAAATAAGAAATAGCAGAACATCAAAGCATATTTTAATTGAATTTACAAACTACCCACACCATGACCAAGCATTTAATGAGAAACCTACTTCACAACCAATCAACGAAAGCAGTTCATTTACCTCTCCAGAACTCTTAGTCGAAAACCTAACAATCTCCGAACAAGCCCCCACCGCTTGCCTCGGCCTCCCAAAACTCTTACTTGGCAACTTAGAAGTCGAACTACTAGAACTCTGCAAGGGAAACGTGAACATCACTTCATCGCCACGCCTCACTTTCCTCCCCTTGCACGTAGACATTCCCGCCACATCACCCCACCCTACAAACCACCACTCGCTATCGCTCCCTTCAGTTTGAATACCGTTCTCACTCCAAACGTCGCCAATAACGTTACATACGTCACCGTTTTCACTCAAAGAACGGTTCACATTTTCCTTAATGACGATCAGCTTCGGTCTTGCCGCTATCGACTTTGTCTCGGCGCCGTTTTCACTCAAAGAACGGTTCACATTTTCCGTACTGACGATCTGCTTTGGTCTTGCTGCCATCGGCTTCTTCTCGGGGGTTCTAAAATTCGGAGTGTCGAAGATGATGTTGATGGCGGCGGTGGGATCGTGATTGGCCATGTGCAAGGCTCTGATTATGTCCATGTCGGAGAATTCCGGGCCTATGATCGATCGGACTGTGGATAGAAGCTCGTCGGTAACCTTGTTTGCCATCTGATAATTGAAAAACAATAACCCTAACCCTAATTTGAATTCGGATTGTGGATTTTAACGGTGCTTTTAGGGAAATGTCAACAGTCACAGTGACGATAGGAGATTCCGGAGGAAGTGTAGGCGGCAGTGCTACCGTGCGCAGCGGCGCATGATAGTGCGCGGTAGTGTTTGCGAATGAACGAACCGGTTTTTGGAAGTGCCCGACCTGCAGTGGAAGTTAAAATAATCATAAAAAGGGATGATGCGTGTGATAAATTGATATGGCTCATGGCGCGTCTCTTTCCCGCCTTTTCTACTTGCTTTTTTTTCTTTTTTTATAAAAAAAGGCCTTTTCTTTTTTTAGAAAGAAAAAATATATATTTTTCAAATATTTAACTTTTATACTTGCAGCAACTCTTCTCTACAAACACGATCACAAAAAGATCATTTCAAATCTTTATTATTATAGCTACTCAAAATATACAATATGAAAAATATGTTATTTAAACTAATATATATATATATATATATATATATCAAACACTTTTTTTTTCTTTTTTTTCATTCTCACGCACTATTAGCAAAAAAGAGCTAACACTCTTTATATAATACTAGGTAATATAAGTATTAATTTTTATATTAATAAGAATAATTTAATATATAAAACTCTCAAATAAAAATATAAATATTGTAACTTTTACATATTTAATATCTATTTTATGGCTAATTTGAAATATTTATAACTATTATGTAATTATGACAATTTATTTTAATAACTTACAAGATAAAAGTTATATTTAAATTATGTAACTTATAAAATATTTTTAAAAAAATTAAATATTTTCTCCAAAGTCCTCCGCAAAAAATTTGAAAATCTTTTATATATATTATTTGAAAAAAAAATTAGGTGATATTTCAGCCACACATAAAGTTCAGCTGGACCCTTAGGCTCAGCCTTCCTAAAGAATAGTCTAGTTAAAGCCAAACTTCCTCGACAAGCTCATGGCAGGTTTGGATCCATGGCCTTTATAAATCGATCCAAGAAGCCCCTTAAGTGGCACTTATATAGAGACACATTTAGCACTCAGTCTCACTATTATTGGACACGTCATTGCCACTAAGACTTAAGCCACATCATCCTTTAGCCCACTAATTATTGTATACGTTAACATAGCTTGATCGCCTGCCGCATCACCATCAAGCCGCACCAATTGTATAGGTGGAAGCCACATTATTTGATAACTAAATCTAAGAATAAAGTTTAAGGTGAGAAATCTCAAAAGAGCCAAAGTCAAACCTCCACGTTAGCATAAGCCAAGTCTCTGTTCCCTGTTGACAGAAAGATTAAATTTATTTGAAGTTGTTGGAATAATCCACCATTAAATTCATTGAGCTTAGGAGGACAGTGCCTACAACTCACTTGGCACTCCTAGCTACTCACTTATAAAGCGGGTTATTCTAAAAGCACCCAATTCGAAGATATATAATACTCCAGACCTTAAAGGGGCATAATTATCCAAATGCCCTAATATAAGTCATTTCTCTAAAGTGCTCCTAATAAAATAGATGAAGCCCCAATTGAATGTCTCTACTTGTCACCCTTTAAGGACATTCTTTAGGCCATCTCCCTCCAAGTTCAAGAATTTAACTATACTTTTGAATCAATAAGACGTAATTAAGACTAAGCACAAACATTATAGTAAGAAAATTCTCTCTGTTTTAACTTTATAATCTCTCTATTTTATCTCTATATTCTCTCTTGAGGCAAAACCTCTATGGCAGCTCTACCACTAAGCTGCCATCTCACTTGAGCGTTGGAGGGCCGTCACCGACTACCCCACTAGTGACTACATTTGACCTCATATTTCTTGTGTTTCTCATATCCTCTAAAGCAACCTAGCTTGTAATCAATCCTTGGCAGCATCTCTACTGAATCTTAGTTCCAACATCACTGAGTTTGAGGTTTAAACCTAACTCTAAGCACCCACATACCTAACAAATCAAAATTTTTCTTACTTAATAACTCTTTAATCGTTTGGGGCAAGTTCAGGCCAAATTTAGGCCTAAACATCTGGCATTATCTGTGGAAATTTATGAGAAAAAACTACTTTAAAATGCCTTGCTAAATCTAACCAGCTAAGAGTTTGTAGAAACTTTTTGCCATGTCTGAAATGTTAAGGGAAATTAGAGCCTTAACCATAAACTCTCTTGTAGAAAAGGTAGCTAAGGACTTGGAATGACCTATTTAGTGGTTTCTTGAGCTTGCTCAGAGGAATAACTCAAGGTCACTTAATGAAATATTTGGCAAAAATGCTACAGTCACTTAAAAATAGTTTGAAGAGTTCATCTAAGAGTTATGTCACACTATGAGTAATGTAGTTGGCAACTGAAAAAGAACAAAGAAAGAAGCCTGAGAGCAAACTTAGTCTGCTCCTGCTCGCTATCACCCGAAAAGATCTAGAAGTCATTGTTCCCGAGATCCATAAAACAGCAGGCAAGCCAGTAAGAGTATATATCTCTCTCACCCCAACAGAAAGCTCCGATCTACTACCAAGAGCGGATTAGGAAGTACCAAAGAAAGAAGACCAAAGTAACCTTTCAAAGGTGACTTTTAATGAGCGTATTTATGCATATTATTTAGGCTTTCATAAACTTAACATTTATTAATTTTAAGCATGGACATTAGGCTTTTTATGTAGTTTATTGTCATTTTGTAGGTTTAAAGTCAATAGAACTATTTGGAATGAAAATTTAATGAAAATAAGTAAAACTATCAAAATTAAACAGTGATATGCTACAGTACCAACCCTGCAATGATTTGAACAGTAACTTATAACATAGTATTTATAAACAGTGTCGACGTTGAGCGCAAAAAAAGGAAATCCTAGTCTAACTTATCTAAAAAACTGAAAAACTTATAAATAGAAGATCCAAAAGCCTATTCAAACACCAAGAAGAGAGAGAAAAAGAATGAGCAGAAGAGAAAATAACTTCTTAGAGAGAGAGATAACAACTTTTGAAGGATCAATAAGAGTATAGAATTAAATATTGTAACAAAATTAATTTTATCTCTTTAACTTTTTATCTTTCTAATTTCATAATCTTCATTATATTTTTCTTTATAAGCTTTAAAACTATTTATTTCACCATGACATAAGTTTTTATATATCTGGTTACAACTTTGAACTTGATATGTGATTGAATTCAAGTTATTTTTTTATTTTTATGAACTCAATAATAGAATTGTTTAATTACTCTATACTTAATGCTTTCTAGTTACTTGATTACTAATTAGATTGTTATGGGAACCTTAATGAACTTGATGAAATAATTTAGATATTGGCCTTGAATAATTTGATATATAATCACAGGGTAACAATTATGAGTTTCATGTGTGAGACATATACTCATATGACATATATGGTAATAATAGATTAGTTCTTAATGAATCTTATTCTCATCTAATTACCATAAACATATAGGTAATTGGTAGGGTACGATACAATCACTCGACTATCTACAGAGACTTGTGATGATATTAAGGATTTAGCCAATAATTTATATTAAGGGATTAACTTAAGAAAAGATTAATTAGTTTAAGTAATAGATCGAGGGATAGTTGTAATCTTAGATTTTATCTATTATTGGTGATTATATCTTGTTATCTTGAATCTTTTAGATTTTGTTATTTTTCTGTTATTTAGTTTAGATTACTATCTTTTGATTTTCATTTGTTTGAATAAAAGTAAAAAGACACAATTTTAGTAGTAAGCATAACAAAAAAAAAAACAATTCCTCATAGAAACGATACTTTACTCACTCTTTATTACTTATTTACGATAGCGTGCACTTACGCTTTAATTTAGCACAATAACCTTCGAGAATCACTTCATGCCAAATGCCAAGCTTACAAAGAGGCGGAGAACACTAAGATGGACAACACTGCAGCTAAGCTCTTAAGAAAAGTTGACAAGTTCCAACAAGACCTAGAAGACATCCATTAAGTGAAGGATGTTGTAATTAGTCCATTTCCTATGGTAGAGACTAGATCTCCTTTCAACAAAGACATCAAGGATGTACTCTTACCTCCAAAGTTCAGGATACCACGGCTCATGAACTACAAAGGCAAAATTGACCCAACAACTTACTTAGAGCTCTATAGAGACCACATACTAATCCAGGGTGTGGAAGAGGATGCAATGTGTCGTATATTCCCCTATACTCTGTGTGGAATAGCTCAAGCTTGACTTCAAAACTTGAAGCCTGAATTAATATGCAGCTTCAACCAATTATCTGAAGCCCTTATCTTTTAGTTCTAATATGCACGAGACAGGCTTAAGGACCCCTTGACCCTGATATATGTCAATCAAGGAGAATTTGAGTCACTCAAAGACTTTATATAGAGGTTCCACAAGAAAGTTATTGATATGGTGTGTCAGTGTTAAGGAAACACACATCAACTTCTAAAAAAATATTAGGCTTGAGAAGTTGTGGTTTACTTTTTAAGAGTCATAACCGAAAACTTACAGTGAGACCTATGCTCAAGACCTAAAACAGATCAAGATAGATGAGAAATTCTAAATTAAAAGGCAAGAAGACAGAAGATTACTTTTAGCTTAAGGATATACTGAGGAGAGCTAAGCCAGTCTTGATGTCACCACCTGTACTTAGGAAGCCTCGCCATCAAAAAAGCCCAATTCCCTTAAGGTTGAGAAATTCCAAATAAAAAAGCAAGAAGAGAAAAGTTTACTTTTAGCTTAAGGATGGACTGAGGAAATCTAAGCCAGTCCTAATGTCACCACCTGCATTTAAGAAGCCTCACCATAAAAAAAACCCAGCTCCCTTAAGGTTGCCTCCATTACTGCCTAAGTTTAATTAGTCGAGCCCAAACCAGACCTCAGAGGTGTCTCAATTTCAATCTTACAACCAAGTGAACACTTTTAGAGAAAATATTCACTTCACCATACATAACAAAGGTTGGTTCCAAAAGCTCACAACCATGAGAGGAAGTTCAAATTGAAGAACTAAGTAGAAACATTATCGCTTCTACAAGGGATATAGACACAACACTCTTGAATACTTCGAGCTAAGGGAACAAATCGAGGCCATAGTCAGAAACGGCCTACTAAAGAAGTTTCTTAGCACGATAAAGAACGCTTAGCATGAATCAAGCTTTGAGAAGAAGGATAAGTATAAAAGTAAGGGAGCTGCACCCGAGAAGTTTGCACCAAAATATGGCCTTAAGGTCAATGTGATCTCAGAAATCTAAACCAAGGTAGAGACCTCCTGAAAAATGGTAAAGAATTATGGATGAGAAATCGTAGGAGACATTGTGGAAGGAATATAAATACATGTTGCACACCTCGCCTCTCCTAAGCCAGTTCCTCTATACACTATAATTAAATTCGCTAAAGAGAATTGTCGAGGAGTAGTGTTGCCTCATGATGATACTCTTATGGTAAGCCACAAAATTGGCACTAGTGAAGCAGCTTATGTGATGGTGGTCACTGGGAACTTAATAGAAGTAATCTATAAGGATACACTATACTAAATGGGGATTGAGTACCCCTAGGCTGATATATGTCTCCGCCCCTTCACCGAATCGTCTACAAGCATTTGTATTCAATTCTTGTACTATTTTTTATTCAGTTATAATATGTACATGTTAATTATATTATTTTATTCTGTAGCATAATGTATGTTGGACATGCATTTTAAAATTTTTTAACATGTACACAGTCATATATATGGACTATTTAATGCACTAACACATTACTATGAAAGGTGACCAAAAAATAACTATAAAATATTATGCAACTTCCATGAAACCAAGCTACCAGATCATTATATTGGACTCAAGAGAAAAGAGTGAGAAAAATCATGGTAATCCCATTGAAGAGCTCACATCGGTCCTCATCTCATTAAGAGATCTAAGTAAGACCGTCGATATAGGCTCTTCAATGCCCAAGAAGGTCAGGGAAACTTTGATCACCTTTCTCATCGAGTACATGAATATTGTTTTTTGGTCACATAAGGACATGCCCAAAATTTATCCAAAGGTAGGTTGCCATAGGCTGAATGTGGATCCCAACTATAAACAAGTCATAGAATAAGAGACCTTTCAATCAAGAAATATACGAGGCCATAGAGGCAGAGGTAGACAAGCTACTCGGTGTCAATTTATCTGATAAGCTCATTACTTATAGTGGGTCTCTAATATAATACTAGTAAAGAATGCAAACAGAAAGTGGCACATGTGTGTGGACTTCACCAACCTCAATAAAGCTTGCCCCAAAGATAACTTCCCCTACCTCGGATAGATTAATTAGTTAATGCAACCTCATAACACAAACTCCTGAGATTCATGGACGCATTCTCAAGCTACAACCAAATTATGATGTATGGCTCAATGAGAAGAAGACCACTTTTATCACCAATAGAGGTCTATACTATTATAAGGCAATGCCCATCAAGCTCAAGAATATTGGGGCCACATACCCATACTTAGACAACAAGCTTTTTCAAAGATCAAATTAGAAAGACCATAGAGGTTTATATAGATGACATGATTACCGAGACAATTATCTATACTGATTATGTATCAGACCTAAAGGGAACATTTAAAGTATTAAGGAAGCAAAACATAAAGTTAAACTTAGAGAATTATGCCTTTAGCATAACCAAAGGCAAATTCCTTAGGTTTATTGTGCACCAGAGAGTGATTAAAGCTAACCCAAAGAAGATCAATGTATTAAGCAAGATAAAGACACCTAAGACAGTTAAGGACATATAAATCTTGGTAGGAAGGTAGCTACACTAAGCAAGTTTATCTCTAAGGCCACTGACCATTGTCAACCTTTTTTCAAAGCCCTAAAGGTAAGGAAAAACATAGTCTAAACTTTTGAGTGCACGGAGGCCTTTGAAATATTGAAGCAATATATTTGATAAGCATCTTTTACTTGTTAGTCTGCAGCCGTGTAAAGTGCTTCCATGTACTTAATTGTGTAACAGACCACCACCAACTCAGTATAGGTGAGGGAAAAGTACGATGGAGTTTAAAGGTTGATTTACCATGTTAGTAAAGCTTTAGTCAATGTCAAAAAGAGATATCAACCTATTGAAAAGTATATTTTGGCCCTAGTTGTGGTAGTTAAAAAGTTGTGCTTCTACTTCTAAACTTACATGGTCACAATGTTGACCAACTCATCACTAAGGCAAATCCTCCAAAAGATAGATGTGTCAAGCTGGCTGATTAGATGATTATACGATATGAGTAAGTTTGACATCACTTACAAGGCGCACCCCTCCATTAAAACACAAGTCATTGTTAACTTTGTGGTTGAATTCACTCCAAACCTAAAAAGAGAAGGAAATGAAAAATATGTGCTCAACCCACAACCAACAGTGATTCCCAAGACTGTGCAAGTGGATGGAGCATCGAATGCTCAATGAAGTAGAGTTGGGATTATAATCATTAGTCTTGAAGGAGTAAAGGTGAGCTATACCTTGAAATTTAACTTTAAGGCATTGAATAATAAAATTAAGTATGAGTCTATAATCATAGGAATGAGAATGACTAATGCCTTTGGAGCTAAACAGTTAGTGATAAAAAAAATGATTCCTAACTAGTGGTTAGTTAGATCAACAATGAGTACTAGGGCAAAGAAGAAAATATTCAAACCTATTTGAAAAAGGCCCGATAGCTGATCAGCACATTCTAATAGATTCGTATCAAGCAAATGCCTAAAGAAGACAACTATATAGCTAATCTATTAGCTAAGTTGGCCTTTACTTGTGCCATGAAGCTACCTAAGATAGTACTAGTAAAGGTCATGCCTGAGTCAATGATTCATGCTACTGAACCCATGGAAGTCAACTCGGTCAATAATGAACTTTGTTGGATAGATCCTATCATTCAGTAGCTAAGGGACAAAGTCACCCATTAAAATTGAACTCAGTCTAAAAGGCTGAGATATCAAACTGTAGGGTACTATATGATTAGTGGAGTACTCTACAAGAAATTAATCTTCTTACCTTACTTGAGGTGCCTAAGCCTTCATAAGGTACAATATATGCTTATGAACATATATAAAAGAAAGTACGAAAATCATAGAGAAAATAGAGCTCTCAAATACAAGGAATTATGGCAGGGATACTTTTGCCTCAATATAAAACAGTGCGTGCAAGCCATGGTCAAGAACTATGACAAGTGTTAAAGGTTTACAAAGATACTAAAGCAACCTTCTGAAAATCTCATAGTATTGAGCTTCACACAACCCTTTGCAATATGAGGAGTAGATTTCATTAGTCCAATGCCAATTGGAAATGATGGAACAAAGTACGCTCTCATGGAAATGGACTATACAACTAAGTGGGTAAAGAATGGTGAATTTAAATAAGAATATGATTAAATTTTTTTACTTGGAAACCAAGTAATATAGTTTTTTATTTCAAAAATAAGATAAGCCAAGGGCGTGTAATTGAGGTTGTGTTTTCTGTTAGCCTAATTCATTGGCTCTTTTTTGTATTGGAATAAGTTGTTCTCATATGGACTTTAACTTAATATCAAGTCATATATCGAATAAAAATTGGATGAGTGGTAAGTAATATTACCTAATAAATTATTCTTGGGTTAATTGTAAATGAGTAGACAATGACAATTGGTATCAAAGTAGACATGAATTATGATTCGCGTATAAGGTCTTAAAATAATCCCAACAAAAATTGCAACCTAAGTAGCAGGTCTCTCAAAAGTAGTAGGAATAGACAATATTTGCCAAGTGGTTTCAAAAATTATATATCATATAATTGAGTGGATAAAATGTCAAATTCCACAACGAATAAAAATTGGGTGGATCTTGAATATATAAGAGCGGCTAAGTAACATTATTCAATAGGCTACTTTTTAAAATAAATGGCAAATCTCAAACCTGTGGCACTAGGCTTCCTTATGTTTTAACACCAAATAATTGTTTTTTTAATAGAAACATTAATACAAAGAAAACCTTTAATACCAAAATATAGGCATGCATTCTATCGTTCTTGCAAGTTTTTCTCCACTACTCGCATCAATCTCTTTAACTAGTATTATTATAAATTTTTCACAAAAATATTCTTTTTAACACCAACTAATTGTTAGATAATAAAGTTCTAGATATGAAGAAAAATAATACTATATGATATAAATTAAGAAATGCAGAAGAGTGGGAGAGAGTGAGTTAAAAGAAAATTGGTAACTACTGGTGGACTACATCTATACTACATTGGTTCTTATGAAATGGTTACAGAATGAGCCTTTATATATGCTCTAATCTAAACTAGTTACAATGTTAACATAACATATAGTCAACAATTATGACTATAGAGTGTGAACATAAAAATATAAAAGTCAATAATTACGACTCTATAATTATCTTTAACATCCCCCCTCAAACTCAAGATCATAGATGCTTGAATTTGGAGAGGAGATTCTGGTTGTGGTGGTGCAGTTAAGAGACAATCGCTACTGAAGAAGGCAACTATTGTTTGAGAGAGAGACAACAATTATTGGAGAGGGATGCCACAATTATCGGAGAGATGCAACCGTTTATCAGAGAGTGATGGCATTGCAGTGCCTTCCTAGCTAGTGATAATGTTTCGGTGATGACAATATTGTCAGAGAGTAACTAGGTTGTAGAAGAGTGATAAACGCATTGATTGATGTGTGATTTAATATCCTAGCGCAAGTACACGCTATCGTATCAAGTAATATAGAATTTTAAGTCTAAATATCGATTCCACAGGGACTATACGATCTAATTCTATAAATCGAGTACTAAAATTGTATCTACTTAACTTTTATTCAAAAAATCACAATCTGAAATTTATTTCACTAATCTACTCTATCAATTAAACTGAACAAAATTAAAGGATAGAATTCACAAATAAAGATAATCTAGGGTTTTGACTCGTCCCTTAATATTTTATTGGACTCATTAACCACTTAATTAATCCCTTAATACCAAGTGACTATATTACGCATTCTAACAATCACTTATATGTCTATAGTAATCATAACAGAATATAATTCATTAAGATAAATTCTAAATTATACCATACATGCCGCCTAGGTATATGTCTATCCTAGATGGAACTCATAGTTGTTACCCTATGATTATGCATCAAACTATCCTAAGCTAAACACATTATTCCCTCTGTCGAGTTCATCATGGTTCCTCAATCATTCAAAATATTGATTAGGTATAATAAAAGCATTAAAACACAAGATAGAATGAATCAATTAAATGTATCAAGTTCATAAACTAAAAATTAACACAATCCAAATCCATACTAAGTTCACATAGTCTAACCTTAAATGAACAATTTAGCCCATCACAAAATCAAAAGTATCTAACAAATTCTAAAGATCAATAAGAACAAGAACATAATGACAAAGAAAGAGAAGGAAAATCAATCAAAGTGACTCCTTGATGTGCTTCTCTCTTTTTTTTGACTTGAAGCTTGAATCTTGATCTTGGTTCTTCAATCTTTAGCTTTGATTTTTTATTTTGTGGTATGAATTCTTTCTCTAAAGTTTTATCTCTTTTTTTCTCCTCCTCTTTTTAGAGTTTTTGGCTTTCTATTTATAAGTTTATATTATCAAATTAGGGTTAAACATCAAATACAAGTCAAAGTATAATTACTGTTCACGAGTTACTGTAGCAAAATACTGTTCATCGCTACTGTTCGTGCATTGTGGTGCTGAATCTTGGGCCCTGCAGTGCTGAGATACTGTTTTGGGCACCGCAGTGCTCATCTCTGGTCGTTGTGGTGTTGGGTACTATAGCATATCACTATAGCTAGTATTGTAGCAGGTACTATAGCAATTTGATGTTTTTAGCTTATTTTTATTAGAGTTTCGACCTTATTTACTCCATTGACTCCAAACCTACAAAAATAATAATAAAATACATCAAAGGCCAAATAATCTTAATTTTTACGAACAAATATTAAGTCTAAAAGATAAAAATATTATACTTAATGAACCCCTTACCATTGACCGATTTATCCAGCAATTTATTTGGAATTAAAAAAAAATTTAAAAAAGACCCATAAAAATTATGAAATTATAAAATAACCCCAAAATGATATAAACAAAACCCCCAAAAAATTATGTAAATTACATAATTACCTTAAAACTTTCAAAAATTAGAAAAATTACCCCAATAATTTTCAAAGTTGCAGTAAGGACGCAAATATTATATAAATAAAAGTCTAACCTCGAATGGTTAGAAATTAGCAAACTAACCGACAACTTTTTAAAATTTTGCAAAGACACCTTTACTGTAAATCGGATCACCAGAATTTCAAAATGGAACCTGGGGTTGATAGATCCGATAGAGAGGAGTTTAATAGAGGTGGCAGTAATGGGACACTCACTAAAAAATGGAGCATTCCGAAGATAAACAGAGAATGGGGGCAGTGGCATTTTTAGGCGCGTATGTGTGTGAGGACCTCAATTGAAAAAATTATTTTGGTGGCTTTGGGATGGCCGATGTCCTCTGAACAGCTTGGTATGTGTGGTGTACGGTATTGCACTGGGAACTAAGTGGATGGTTGATAGTGATCGAGACTTTGAGTTGCGATTGCGGACTACATTGATACCGAATTAAAGTGATTCTGATGGGGTTAAAATGGTTAGAATGTTTTGCACTGTTTAGCGTGAGCGATGAATAGTTATGCTCGAGAATAGTAACTAGTGATTATGAATAGTAATAATTGATGAGTGAATAGTAATATGAAAAACTATCACTGAATGGAAAAGTAGGCTGATCTTGCTAGAATGAAAGCTAATTGGCCTTGCACAGTCGATTCAATACTGAAAATATAGTTTCAGTGAATTTATGGGTTTGTGAATAGTCTATTTTAATGGGTGAATAGTTACTAAAAATAGTACCGACGAAAGATAAACAGTGATAAAAAAGGTGAATAGTAGCCCAAAACTATTCAGTGAAAATTCCAACAAAGAGAGAAAAGAGATCGATTTTGAAAAAGGAAAAAAAGAAATAGACAATAATCATTTTTGGCTATAAGAATAATTGCCAATTGAGGTGAATAGTAACAAAAACTTATTATTCCGGCAAAAGGAGAGGGAGCCAAGGAATTATGGCTTTAAGAATAGTTGTCGGCGGTAGGTGAATAGTATTAGAATTTGTGCTTACGTGCCATCCCTTTATGTATGAATAATTGTTTAATATTTATACTAGTATTATCATTTCATTAAATCGCTAATTATATTTTATATATGATAAGATGTTTGTAACGGTTCAGGCATTGTATGATATGAAAAAGTTCAGATCTGGTCTAAATAAGTTTAGATTAATACTAAGAATTAGCAATGCTGAGATTTAAAAATGTTAAGAGTTAGCACTGATAAGAGTTATCAGGTTATAAGATTCAGCTATATCTAAAGAGTTTGAATCTTGTCTGAAATGGGACAAAGACCTAAGAATATATTAGTAATGACGTAGTGGCAAAGAGTTGTAAATAGTATTAGCAAAATGTCATTATGCAAATATGTTCTCAAATATTATGTTCCTGATCTATCTTCACTGATGCTGGTCTATCAGTGAATACCTTAATAAATATTTAGATCGATGTATGTCTATATCTGGATGGTTTAGATGGTTAGTCTTAGCAAATCATGAGTTTAGTGGAAGCTCGTATAGAGATACAGGTATTCAGTAAGGACTGAATACTGAACTGACTCATAAAGATCTCCAGTAGACATCCCATAAAGCTGTCAATTAAAGGTTTTTCAAATTAAGTAGTATTTGTGATCCTTTGACCTGAGTACCATGGTGAGCTTATAAGTGATCCACTATACTTTGGTTCCACATATGTCAAAAACCTTTCATGGTTTGACCGTTGGGTGTCGCTAGATATGGTCCGATGCTCATGAAGTCCGGTGTGCATAGATATGAGATTTATTAGCTCATTTGAGTGAGTATTATATCATAATGCTTTAAGATTATATTTCAGAAAGTCTTATGGCTATAAGCAGTAATTCCTGAAAAAAGAGTTTAACCCTAAGGATAAATAATATTATAAAAGTATTTTAGAATATTATTTATTGAAATACAATTCTAAATATAAGCTTTCGGTCAGGCATACGGAGATTTGACAATGTTGATTTATATCTCTACTCTATCTAGATATAAATGATTGAGAGATTATATGAATATGTTATAACTTTAGCTTGTATGGTCTAACGCGTCGCTTTGTAATATTCGTAACGTGTGTGTGAGGCATCGTTCACGGACGTATGAAGGAGTTCTATATGATAATTTGAGTATGGACCTAAAGAGTCTCACAATATGAAGTGTACTTATTGTGCACTGGGGCAGCATAATGGATTGAACAGTTCCATCCTAAAAATTCCAACAAATCGAAAATATGTTTCAGGGTTTCTCTTGTTATGCACTTGTCTAAATTTAAATGTTAAGTATATCATTTAATTAGTTGATAAGAGTTGTTAACTAATTAAATGTTAACAAGTGGCACAATTTTGTTCCATGAATTATTTTACCATGAATTCACCAATTATCCTTGTTAGTAAATCAAATAAGGTAAGTATTAATTATTCAAATAGTTTTTAAATAATTAAATAAATATTATTTAAATAAATAAAAAATAAAATTTATTTATTTGTTATTTTATTCTTAAATGGAAGACATATATGATTTGAAAAACATAAATTAAATTAAGTGGAGTACTATTTTGTAGAATTAATGGTCAAGTTTATTAGACCATTAAAAATGGCCACTAAAAATTATTTTTAGTAGTTGGCCACTTAATCTAATTTTGGTGAAACACTTGTGAAGTATTAAGAGCACTAGAAATGGTTAGATTTTATTTAGAGGAATAAGGGTGAATAAAAAATTCGTGCAAGTGTAAAGAGAAAAAAAGAAGAGTTTTTTTATTAAACAAAGAGTTGTGAGAAAAACTAGAGAGAAAGAAAAATAAATTCCTATTATTTTTCTTTCAAGTAACATAAACTTTGTTGTTGGAGAATAAATTGCTACTATTCTAACTTCACAATCCCACTGGATTGTTGTGAACTAAATTGAACAAAAGTGCACTTCAAGATGAGTTCAAAATTGAAATTAAAAAATTCGGATTGAAATCTTCTTCGGAGGTCTTCAAATGTATGTTTTTCATAATCTTAAGTTATTAAAAATTTAAGTTAATATGTATATGTTGATTACATGCTTAATTTCGCTGCGAAATTAGTGTATATGATACATGTGTTTAGTTTTTCAACATGTATACAATTATATTCATACACCTTAAAACACGTTAACAAATAATACATAAAATAGTTACCGAAATATTGTTTCGGTGAAAATCGAGTAGAAGAGAAACGAAAAAGAGACTGAGAACTTTATGACTCTAATACCATGTTAGAAATGAGAAATGTGGAAGAGTGAGTTAAGAGGAAATTGGTAACCATCAGTAAACTACATCTCTACTATATTGGTTATTATAAAATAGTTACAAAATAAGTATTTATATAAGCTTCAATCTAAACTAGTTATAATGTGAACATAAATATATAATAGTCAATATTACGACTATAAAGTATGAATATAAAAATATAAAAGTCAATAATTAGACTACATTATTATCTTTAACAATATAAAATAAAAAGAGAGCAAACCTACAAAGATCAAATCTATATCAAAGATTTAGATGGTTAAAAAGCTAATCAAAACACACAAAATTGATTTATATTAAGATCTGGATGGTTAGTAATTATCAATATAGGTGGAAAACATATTTTTGTTAAAAGGAAAAAAAAAAACTAAAAAAGCTAAGAGATAAAGAGTGAAGTGAAAAAAAAATGAAATTTTCTTCAAGAAAAATAGTTAAAAATTGACCTCTTCCTAATTGAAGAAAATAAAAAAGTAATTTTTTCTTCTTTTTTTTAGAGGGCCGAAAAAGAGATCAAGAGTTTTACAAAATATAACCTAAATCAATCTAAATAATTTGTGTGAAATTATTTCCCTCAATTGTCCATCCATGGCTTCCCAAATAATAAACATGCATAATTAAGATGAAGGGAAGTTAAACTAATTGAAATGAAAAGGAAAGAGAAAATTTAAAATATCCTTTAAAAATTCTAATCAAAGAGTGATTTAATCAAATAAAAAAATCAATTAAGTTTTAAGAACACAAAATTTAATACAGATATATATTTTTATATTAATCAGCCAATTTAAAATTAGCCTAATTCAATATAGATAATCAAGATTATGAAATTTACTATGCATCAATAATATATTAAAAGAAACATTATCATATTACAATGGTTCGTATAAATATTAAATGTAGTTCATTTATTCATTCATAATAAAATTAGAATTTAAAATGAGAGATAGATGTTAAAATTAAAAATTATATTAAATTAAAATTTAATTATATTAAAGTCTTAATATCTGATTTAGAATCTTAAGAAGTCAGAATCACAAAAATATATATTTTAAAATATAAAAATTTATTATAAATTTCATAAAATTTGTTGGGCTTGACGGGCCCCTCCCTGGCCCTTCTTAGGTTTGCCACTGCATCCATACAATCCCTATTAATTAAAATACATAAATTAAAATGAAAAGAAATTAGAATAAAACTGAATTAATTATAAAAATGTTTTATTTAGTAAAAATAATTTATGCTAATTTAATGCTAGAAAATAGTAGTGGTACTCACTCTGTGTACAATTTCAAAATGTCTAGCGCAAAGTCGCCGATTATTATTCATATACATCAAGATTTTGTTGGCGGGTGACACTGTATTAGAAGGGTAAAAGAATTCCCGCCATTTTGTTTATATAATCTGTTCTGTTCCCTTCCATTTAGCTTTATCCGAGTATTTCGAAAAGCATCTGATTTGATTTGATCGTGTTGGTTTTCACTCTTAAAACGTCCAGGATCGGAAATGAACTCTGAGTTGACTCGCACTAGTCTGAGTCTCTCCCGCTGCTCACAATTCGCATCTTATAATTGTTTTATAAAAATAATTATTTTATATGTCAGCGTTACGTCACACATAATTTGATAATTAGGCGTTGAAGTAAATCGTGTGGACGTACATGTAGGTTCATTTCCTGCAATTGGGTTGACTTTTTACCCGAGTAATTTTCACCAAATGAATGTTCGAATTCGAGCCCTTTCATCATTTTGTTTTTCAAATATCAATTTTATTTTCTCTTTTAAAATTGTTAACTTAAAATTTGGACAATTATCAAATTAACGAGTTATATTTATATTTTATTGAGAATGATTTGGTTGAAATTAATAAAATAAAATAAAGAGATGAAAAGATATTAAATATATAGTGGTTTAGTTGATCTATTTTATTTTTTAAATATTTATTTTATTTTATTTTATTTTTTAAAATTGTTAACCAAAAATTTGAACAATTATAAAATTAATAAGTTATATTTATCTTTTATTGAGAATGATTTGATTGAAACTAACAAAATAAAATAAAGTGATGAAAAGATATTGAATATATAATAGTTCGACTCAATTTAGTTAAACTTTCATTTTACCAAATTTAATGCATATATGCTCATTTATATACATTATTAAATAATATTTTTACATCATGGTTACAAGGTAACTAAGTTTTTATAATATAAAATAAAAAAAAATAAGACATATAAATTAACGTAGTGGGTGGACTGATGTCATTCCTTTCATCTCTTGTTGAGCCCTCTTTTTATGGGTATTGTAAAACTTAATAATAGAGTCCTTTTAAAAAGACAGTTAACTCCTTTATTGGAATAACCTCATAATTTAAGGGATACGTTCCCTAATTAATTTATTAATTTTAGGGATGTAATTATTTTTTAATTAATTAGGTTTCCTCGAAGAAATGATGACCCATTTTTAAAATTATAGTTTGCCCCTGAAATTCAGGGGGAATAGGAGTCCATCAATTTTCAATATTAATTTGTTGATAATAAAAATTTAATTATAGTTTGGATTGAAAAATTTATCTCCAAATGTTGAGTTTGCCTTGAGGTACTTTGATAGTGTGAGCCTTGGGTTTATTAATGACGAGCACCCTTATTAGTACTTGGAATTTTTTTTTTAATGTCGACCACCCTTATTAGTACTTGGGGGTTTGAATTTTTTAATGTCGAGCACTCTTATTTGTACCCGGGGGCTTGAATTTTTAATCTTGCTTATTGTTCATTCGCTTTCCTGGCCTTGGATGGGCTTGAGATTCGTGGCGTTTTATAAGATAGGATAGTTTTTCTTAACATTACCTGTTTGCCTTCCCTGCTCTGGACGAGCTTGAGATTTGTAGTGTTTTGTAAAGATTATTATCATTTATAGTCAAAGACTTCCTTGTCTTGTGCAGGCTTAGGTCTTGTAGAAGTTCAATATTGCCTTGGATAGGCTCGTGTCATGGAGAAATCTTAGCCTTAAACAGACTTGGATCTTTATAAATGTAATCCCTGCTCTAGGCTGACTTGAGTGCTTATTGAAATAATCCTTATCTTAGGCGTGCTCGAGTCTTTTTAAATTAATCTCTGCCTTATGTCACGCTCTAAATATTCTCAAGCAATGACTCGAACATTTGGCGCGCGACAGAACCACCAAGGGAGGGCTTAGTCCATTTTGGGTTAAATGGGCTAGAGCTTCTAGAAGGCCCAATGGATTTGGGTTAATGCCACATGGGTGTGGTAGGTGGGGGAATTTTCTAGAAAAGGCATATTCCTTTGGATATACTTTTGGTAGTTGGCATCTTTGGAATATTCCTTAGCATATTCCCCACTTTAGATTTGGACCATTGGATTAGAGTTAATCCTAACCGTCCATTGTATATAGCTTTAGCTATAAATAGGTGGAGTTCTCATTTGGGAAACCATCCTCCAAATTGTAGAAATACTCTTAGCTTGTAAGTGTATAGCTTTGTAATCTCTCTTTAGTAATAAAATACGAGAGCATTCTCTCAAACACTTGGTGTGCTTCTTCTTCATCTATTTCTTTGGTTAATTGGGGTCTTGTAGGCTGCTTAGCACTAGCGAGTGTCTAAGGCCGCACGGTTTTGAGAAATCGGGTCGTGACACTTAGGCGAGCTAAGGTGCTTATTGAAAGTATCCTTGCCCTAGGAGGGCCTGGGTCTTCATAAATGCAATCCATGCTCTGTGCAGGCTCGGGTGTTTACTGAAATTATCTTTGCTCTAGGCAGGCTTGAATCTTCATAAATGCAATCCCTGCCTTGGGCGGGCTTCGGTGCTTATTGAAATTATTCTTATCTTAGGCAGACTCAGATCTTTATAAATTCAATCCTTACCTTGGGGCAAAGATTGATGCTTATTGAAATTATCATATTCTTAGGCAAGCTCGAGTGTTTATTGAAATTCTTTATGCCTTAGACGGGCTCAGGTCTTCATAAATGCAATCCTTATCCAGTACGAGCTCGGATGCTTGTCACTTTGCTCCCCGGGTCGGTAAAGGTTCAAAGTATATGATCAAATAAAAAAGAACATATAGATATTGGTGAGCAAAAAGAACTTACGTGGTCGGCTTCATGGAGGACTCATATGCTTGACCTCAGTGAAGGCTTAAATGCTTGACCTTTTAGGTGCTTGACCTTAATGAGGGCTTAAGTGCTTGGCCTCAATGAGAGCTTAAATGCTTAGCTCAAGAAGGAAGTCCTTAGCCTTAATTACGAGGTCCTCGAATTTGTAAAGGGCCAATTTCTATTGGGGGCTTTTCTAAAAAGGTTCAAAAATATTATGGCTTAATACTATATTCTTCTAAGGTTCAATAAGAAAAGCCAAGTAGTGCCCTTACTCTCAATTTTTTCTTGTATTGTACAACTTTTCTCTTCTCTCTCTCTCTCTCTCTCTATTGAGCCAAGGAGAAAGTCAATTCCTTTGATGTCATCCAATTTTTTTAAAAAAAAACTTACCAAAGGATAATCAATTCCTTTAATGTCATCCACCTTCTTTATTTTTTTCGAGGAGAAGTTAATTACTTTGATGTCATCCATCTTTTTTTTTTAATTAAAGAGCTCGAGTCTCATCTATCTTATGCCTGAATCCAACTTTAAGAATAATGCTTGCTTGATGATGTTTTCGTACTTGAAACCAGAATTCTCGTTTACATCCAAGGTTCAAGTCGAACCTTGTGTTAATTGATAGTGACTATTATGATGATGATCGCTTTGATTTTGGTGACTACTATTGTGCCAATGGCAAGGCAATTCATCTATTCTAAAGTATAAGAGGACATATAAATAAACAATTAATAAATTAGTAAATGCAAATATTAAATCAAAGATCCATCAACATATGAAGCCATATAAAATTTATGATTTTTCAACAAAATTATCAATTCAATCAAAATTAAAAAACTTATCTTTGGATTGTTGTTTGTCTCTATGACTTTTTATGTCATCTTTCACAACTGATGTCAAACTGTTAACTAGAAAAATTGGACAATTCTCAAGTCAACGAGTTAAATTTATTTTTTGTTAGGAACGATTTAGTTGAGACTAATAAAATAAAATAAAGAGATGAAAAGATACCAAATATATAGTGGTTCAACTTGATTAAGGTCTACCTCTACTTTACCGAGCTCAATGCGTTCACTCATATGTATTATTAAATAATAAATTTACTGTTGTAGATGATGCTTACGTGCCATTCTAATATTATATGAATATTAATTATTTAATATTTATACGATATATATTTCGAATAAAATCATTAATATTATATATAAATGGTAAGATACTTGTAATGCTACAGACGTTGTATGATCTAAAGAAGTTTAGATCAGTGCCAAGAGTTAGCAACGATAAGAGTTAGCAATGATAAGAGTTAGCAATACTAAGAGTTAGCACGTTATAAGACTTAGCGAAATATATTAGTAATGACATAGTTGCAAATGATTGCAAATGGTGCTAGGAAATGTTATTATGCTATCTATTCTCAAACGCTATGTTCTTGATCTATCTTACCAAAGTGAGCTATCGGTGAAACTTTTTTATCTAGATTAGTATATATCTATATCTGAATGGTTCAGATGATTAGTCTTAGTAGATCATAAGCCTAGCAGAAGCTCGTATAGGCATGTGAGTATTCAGTAAGGACTGGGTACTGAATAAACTCATGAGAACCTGCAATAAACACTCCATGAAGTTGTTAACAGTAGGTTTTCTCGAGTTAAGTAGTATTTATGGTCATTTAACCTGAGCGCCAAAGTGGACTTGTAAGTGATTTACCATACTTTAGTTTCACACATGTCAGAGGCCTTTCATAGTCTGATTGTTAGGTATTGTTGGGTATAGTCTGATGCTCCTGAAGTCTAGTGTGCATAGATATAAGATCCGTTAGCTTACATACGTGAGTTGTATATCCTAATGCTTTGAGATTGTATTTCAAAAAGTCTTATGGTTACAAGCAATAACGCAAAAATGTTTGCTGATAATGTTTACGAAATACAAATATGGAGATAAGTTCACGATATGAGAAAATAGAGATTTGATGACGATGATTTATATCTCAACTCTTCTAGGATATAGGTGACGGAGGAATTATTCTAATATGTTATGACCTCAGCTTGTATAGTATAACATGTTGCTTTGTAATATCTGTGATGTATACGTGGCGTATTATTCACAGATTTATGGAAGAGTTTCATTTGGCAAACTAGGTGTGGACTTAAAGAGTCCCACAATATAAAGTGTACACATTGTGCAATGAGGCAGCAGAGTGGATTGAATAATTTGATCCAAAAAATTCTAGCAAACCAAATATTTATTTCAGGATCCCTTAGGTTGTGCATTTTTCAAGACTTAAGTATTAAGTATATTAATTAGTTAACAAGAGTTGTTAACCAGTAAGATGATGACAAGTGGCATAATTTGAACCCTTGATTATTTGACTTGAAAATGGCCTTACTTATAAGATAAGTAAAGTTATTTATTTATTTAAAATAATTAATGTTATTCTTATTATCAAATAATGATTAAACAAAAGGGTATGGTTAACATGGCATGGTGGGGCTATTAGTGTTGACAAATGAGAGGGAATGAAATCAAATAAAAATGGAAATGTGCTTTTTATTTTTAGATGATTTTGGTTCAGCCAATGATGAGAGATGGAGAGCATTTGCTTTGTTTGTTTTTCAACAGTTGAAAATGAGAAGCTTTTCTTAATCTTTATCATAGCTTTTGGTTCGGCCAACTAAAAAGAAAAAGAGTAAAATTGTTTTATGTTTGGCCTTCAAGTAGTAAAGACAAATTTTCCTTCATTTTATTTCAAAGGGTGGCTAGCCAAGCTTAGGGTAAGAGAAATTATTTTTGGTTTGAACAAAAGTTGTATATATTAGGAATGGTGCTTAAATGCCATTCAAATTGTTATATAAATGTTAATTTATTTAATATTTATACAATAAATATTTCTTTTATTCGTTAATTATTATTATTGATATGGTAAGAAGCTTATAACATTTTGGACATTGTAGGTCTAAAAGAGTTTAGATCTGATCTAAAAGAGTTTAGGTTAACGCTAAAAGTTAAGAATTCTAAAGAATTAGAACATTGTCTGAAATAAGGACAAAGATATGAGAATATTATAGTAATGACGTATTTGTAAGGAGTTTGAAAATGGTGCTAAGAAATGTCATTGCATAATATATTTTCAAAAATATCGTTCCTGATCTATAGTTACCGATACGGGTTGATCAGTATTCCTTTTGGATCAGTGCATATCTATATTTGAATTGTTCAGATAATTAGTCTTAGTAGACCATGGGCTTAGTGGAAGTCTGCATGGGTATGCAGGTATTCAGTAAGGACTGGATACTGAACAGAATCACGACAACCTCTAATAGACATCCTATGAAGCCGCAAATGAAGAGTTTTCTCAAGCTGAGTAATATTCGTGATCTTTTGAACTAAGCGCCATGGTATGCTTGTGAGTAATCCACCATACTTTAGTTCCATGCATGTTATAAACCTTTTATGATCTGATCGTTGGGTGTTGATGAACATATGAAAATGCATGTTGTTAAGAGATTCAATCACCATTTAATGTCACTAATTTTAGTATTTTCTGTATTTTTAGCTTGAACTAAAGTGTTCTCCTTAAATTGTGATTAATGAATGTTATTTGGACAGGTTTAGGTAAAATGGATATAACTCTCAATGTAGAAATCAAAATGAAGAAATTCTTGAACTTGGTGCAACATGACTCAATCTTACACAAATTTAAAGAATAGTAAAAAAGCCAAATCCAACATGTTATGGGCCAAAAATTGAGATACAACAGAATCGGACTACAACTCCTGCCCAGCTTGACCCAACTCACGTATTTGGACCGTATCTCATAAAATACGTACTCAATTGGTATAATTCTTGAAGCTATAAATTGTTGACTTAACTATCAACAACTCGTATGTTTATGGTAAAGTCCAAATCAGCTGTTATCATGGACTAAATCGCATTGCAAGTGGGTAAAATGGTTGTTGGCCGAATTCTGATGTATCTTTGGAATTTTGCTCATATCTCATTGGATACTCATCCAATTTGTATGGAATTAGTGCCTATAGAAAGAAGAGTTAAAATTCTACAACTTTCATGTCGGCTGCAGAAGCTGAATTGATCAATTACATTATCAAAAACGTACTGCAAGTGGATACATGAGTTATTGGCTTAAAATTATTGAAGATTGATGTCATCCATGACATATGTCCATTCATTGCCTATATAAGGAGACCCTTATGACGTTTTTATTAGATAATTCTCTTTTATTTTCTTCTTATTAACATGTATTGCAATTTAGGCTAGAGTTCTTGGCAAAGCTAAGAGATGAACTTTTATGTGTAATAAATCTACTTCCATGTTTGGTGTCAAGAGCTACAAATGTTGTAAGTTTGGTTTTGATTAAACTCTTATCTATTTTATTTTCTATAATCTAGAGGTTATAATTCTCATGTCTCATATATGTTCAGTCATGCTTTTCTTATGTGATTCATGTTGATTTATAATTGTTACTGGTTACATTGTTTTATATGTTAATCTTTTACTGCAGTATTGTCAATTTGATATATTGTCGATCTTGGATAACATGTAAGGGCAATAAATGTTTGATATTCAAGTTAATCTTTTACTGCAATATTGTCGATCTTAGATAACTTGTATAAACAACATGATGTGTGTTAATGCTTGCAAAGAGTTTAACTAAATCAAATACATGTGTTATCAAATGTGCTATATATTACATACCTTCCGATTGATTGTTTGGGATGTGAAACTTTCAGTTGAGTTATAAATATCGAATCAAAGTATAGAGTAGATTTATAAAGCATAATTGTGATTCTCAAAGCCTTGCTTAAATCATCATAAGACATTTTTCTCAATTCATAGACAATTCTATCTCATCCGTTTAAATCAATTAACCCTTTGTTACTGCTTTAATATTTTACTTCACCAACCTATTTTGCCAAGAGCTTCCTCGTGAGATCGACACCTCAATCTATACTGCGATAGCCGCGTTATATTTTGAGAGTAAACAGGTGTCGCTGGGTATGGTTCGATACTCATTGAGTTCGGTGTGTGTAGATATAAGATACATTAGCTTATATGAATGAGTTGTATATCCAAATGCTCTAAGAACATATTTCAGAAAGTTTTATAGCTATAAGCGTTGACCCAAAAAAAGAGTTTTTCATTAGGGTTAAAAAATATTGTAAAGGAGTTTGCGAATATTATTTACGGAAATACGTATTTGGAGATAAGTTCTCAGATGAACATATAAAGATTTGATGGTAATAATCTATATCTCTACTCTTCCAAGATAAAGATAACAGATGGATTATATAATATGGTTGACCTCAACTTGTATAGTTCAACGCTCTGTTTAGTATATATATAATGTGTTTGTAGGGTATTGTTCATACACTTGTGAAAGTGTTCCATAAGACAAATAGAGGTGAATCTAAAGAGTCTCACAATATAAAGTGTACTCATTGAGCATGAGGGTAGTGAGACGAATCGTACGAATCAATTCGAGAAAGATTTCAGAAAGTAGGATACGTTTTAAGACCTATTTGGAAAGTGGAAACTATAGTTTGCAAATGCTGCAAATAAGTCCCTCTTGTATGAAAAAGTGCAAATGTACACATTGCATCTATACATGGCCATTTATGTGACAAATGGCTTCATGCATGGATATATATATATGACAAATGTCATCCATGCAAAGTGTTTGCATGGATAACATAAGTGACATTTATCATTCATGCATGGTATTGTTTGCATGGATAATATAAGTGACATTTGTCATTCATGCATGGTATTACATGGCAACATATACCTTAATAAAGGACATGTGGCTACTTAAGAAGTTTAGACTTCTTATAACAAATGAAAGGAGTTTCATTTGGTGTGTAAGTAAATTTTGAATGAAATTTTATGTAAAGAGAAGAGAAAAAATGCAAACTTTAAAAAAGTTGTATTCAGGTCTTAAAATACCATTTTAAGCATTTGATGCTTAAACTAATTCAAGAGTTGAGTTATTTTTTTATTCCTATACGAAATTAAGATCAAAAACTACTATTCTAACTGCTCTAATTCCATCAGCTATTGAAGTCTAGAATTGTTTAAGAGAGGTCTTCATTGTGAGTTCAAACTTTAAAGTTCAACAATTTTCACCGAATCATCTATAAGGGTATATATTCGATTTTAGTACTATTTTTGATTCAATTATAGTGTGTATATGTTGATTATATTCTTGTATTTCGCTACGTAATGTATGACATGCATTTGAAATTTTTTAATATGTACACAATCATATGTATGCACCTTAAAACACGTTAATAGTATAAATAAAGAATAATTTCATTACTTTGAAATAAATATTTTTTAGTTAAAATATTTAACTAAATTCCAAAGTTTAAAGAGTTTAAACTAGGTTAAAAAGTTAACCATTTTAGGTTTTAAGAGTTAAACACTTATTGCTAGAATTAGAGTTGTTATTCTAAATATCCAGGCTCACCCTAGTTAGATTTTAGAATTGCCAAAGAGTATAGTTCAAGGTAGTCTTCGGTTTTAAATTGGATTAAAAAAATTTTAAAGGCTTACAAGGTGATTTCTTAATCTCAATCTCATTAGTGTAATGAGACTTAAATTTAAATGTGTTTGTTACGTTAGGAAATTAGATTTTCGATTTTACTGTAGTATATGTATGTGAGATATGCATGTTGGATTGATTAAACTATGGTGTATGCATGTGTATTTGTGTTCATTGTTCAAAAATACATATCTTATACATATTTACATGCAGAAGAAATAATAAACACAAATAATAATATATTAATCATATTAATATAAATAAATTGTTGAAAATTCACCAATGTAACGTTTTTCAAAAGTTACTATGAGTTCGCCTGAAATACAACTCATTGATAGTTTTAATAATCAACTAGAAGGGCTTGACTGTCTTGAACAATAACTTTGTATCTAGTATTGGGTTTAACACTTTAAACCCTAAGTAATTTGATTTACCTTTGATCAATAAATCAAATACTTATTTGTTGTAATTAGTAGCCAATAATAGAGATGAAAGAGGAAAATCAATTTCAATACTTGAAATCAATTTTTCTAAAAATCAAATCTTCTTCTCTCTCACTTATTTTAGTAGGCCACCTTATGTTCTTCAACACCACAACAACAGTTTAATCCAAAATCTCTTCTCACGTTTTTCACAAGTATATATCTAATACATAATATAATATTACTAAATATATTTTTATATATACTTGACCACCAAGTATATATATTAATATTCTAATTAAATAATATAATTTAATATATATTATACAATAATAAGATATTTTAATTATTTAATTATTGAATAATTAATATGTAAAATTACCATTTTGCCCTTTTACATAGTTACCAAATATACCTTAATGGGTCTCACTATACCACACTAGGGTAAACTCAACCAGGGCCCACAATGCACCACATGTCAATGTACAATTAGTAAATAATAATTTTTAACTAATTAATATATTTAACATTTAAATACGGACACGCGAGCATCCCATGGTCATGCTGGATATTATTGAACTGAACAATTCAATCCGATACGCTACCTCAGTGCACAACAAGTGCACTCTATATTACGGGACTTCTTAAGTCCACGCCCAATTCGTCAAGTGCAACTATTCTATGAGTCCATGAACTATGCCCCATGCACATGTCACGAATACTATAAATCAACGTGTTGGACCATATAAGTTGAGGTTATAATGCATATGTATAGTCATTTCATCATCTATATCCTAGATTTACGGGGATATAGATCAACACTATCAAATTCCCATAAGCTCATCCATAAACCTATCTCTAGATTTGTATCTCACTGAACAATATATGCAAACTCTTTGCTATAGTATTTGACCCTATGGAAATTCTTTTCTCAGGTTTATTACTTATAACCATAAGACTTTTTTAGATACAATCTCGAAGTATTTGAATATACATTTCTTATGAGAGCTTACAGATCTCATATATATATATATATATATATATATATATCGAACTCTATAAGTATCGGACCATACCTAGCAACACCCAGCGATCAGATTATAAAATATCTCTGACATGTGTGAAACCAAAGTATGGTAAATTACTTGCAAGCCTACCGTGACACATAAGTCAAATGACTACGTATACTACTCAACTTGAGAGAACTTTTCATTTACGGCTACATAGGATATTTATTGGGGTCTTCGTGAGTCTATTCCGTACACAGTCCTTATTGAATACCTATATGCTTATACAAGCTCCAAGCTTATAATCAGCTAGGAACAACCATCTGTACTCTACAGATATAGACAGACACTGATCTTATATGAAAATGTATTCATCGATAGACTTGCATCAATGAAAACAGATTAGCAATATAATATTTGAGAATATACTTGTATAATGACATTTCATAGCACTTGATTGTAACTCATGCAACTACGTCATTACTAGTATACCCTTAGGTCTTTGTCTCGTTACAGATAAGACTCCAACTCCTTGAAGTTCACTAATCCTTATAACATGTTAACTCTTAGCAATTATAATTCTCAGTGTTGCTAAATCTTAGCCTTGATATAAACTCTTTTAGACCAGATCTGAACTCCTTCAGATCATACAATATTTGTAGCATTACAAGCATAGTACCATATAATTAAAAGTAATTAATAATTTAATAAAATATACATTTTATAAATATCAAATATTTATACAAATAGGGATGACACGTAAGCACAACCATAACAATAAATATCCCAAGTTTATGGCCTAAAAGACACTTTTGTCAGGACTATGTGGGGTCTATTAACTCTTTGGTCCACCAGCTGGATAGCACCTCAGAGCCACCGGCACACCCACATATCCAGCTTAGGTTACCTGTGCCCCTAAGGAATCGAACCCCTGCCCCCATCTCCATGGAGGCCTTATAGGCCTTTAGAGGTTCGTCCTTATACCCATTGGGCTGGCCAGCCCGATGGGTACCAACCTCGATCTCGTTAGGCATATATGAATGAGATCTCGGGTTCGAGAGAGGGGAGGTATGTCCTGCGCTTGGGTGTGCTAAGGCGCCAGCTTGGCTCTGACCGGTGGACCCCAGTGCAGCGGTTAGGGTGGGCCTCACACACTCTGACAAAAAGACTGGCCTTTTTGTCAGGACTATATGGGGTCCACCAACTCCTTTGTCCATCGGCTGGATGACACCTCAGAGCCACCGGCACACCTACATATCCAGCTCAGGTTACCTGCGCCCCCAAGGAATCGAACCCCCACCCCCATCTCTATGGAGGCCTTATAGGCCTTTAAAGTTCGATGGTTGTACCCATCGGGCTGGCCAGGTGTCATCCAGCCGGTAGACCAAGGAGTTGGTGGATCCCACATAGTCCTGACAACTTTTATCCCAATAAAATTTTTAATATCCAAATTTTCCTAAATTCGTCAAAATTTTCCATTAGTTTGGACAAAAACAATGCTTTGAATATATAATTACTAGTTTACCCCATTGTTAACTGAGTTTCCATGTACTATTTACTTAGATAGATTACTATTTTACGCATCTACAATCTAAACTAATGGAAAATTTTGACAGAATGAGAAATTGGGTTTTAAAAATTTTATTGAGGTAAATGTGTCTTTTAGGCTATAATAGGGAAAAAAATGACCTTTGCCCTAAGTTTAATGTTGAGAAGTACCCATTGATTTCAAGCACTAATAATTGATATTCGAGCATGCTTGTGTGCTATATGAGATGATTAGAGTGTTTGTTGTGTTGTTTAGGATGTCCTAGAGCAGTAGGTGATGCATTTCAAGAGTTGAAAGTATACAAACTAGGATACAACTTAAGGGCACTGGGGTTTCTAAGCTCTAGTGCCCCAGCGCCGCAGTGCTCGATACTTAGCTCAAAAACGTTGGTAAGCACAATGCTAGGGTAGTTGACCCTAGTGTCGCAGTGCTAGAATGCTAGCATCGCGGTGCTAAGGGCTCTGCCTCTAGCGCTGCAGCACTGAGAGCCTAGCGTCACGGTGTTAAAGGTAGTTGACCTTAGCACCGCAGTGCTGATAGGTTATGGCTCGTGACGCAGGACATTGTTTCACTCTAATTTTTTTAAAGTGTTTAAAAACACATGTAGCATTTATTTATGCAATAATAAGAGTTATTTAATTGCATTATAAATTATGATAATTTATTTGTGCTGTTAACCATAATAGGTGCCCTAGTGGCAGGGATTAGTTGTGCTTTTACAAAATAAATATTTGATTGAGAATTACATCCTCATGAGATAGGGATAAATATTCAAAAAAATATCTTTTAATTAGATTGAAGTGTATTTTATTATGAGATAATGTCATACACGATCTGCCTTATCAATCAGTGTTAGACGGGTTATTTCTATCTTTTTCCAATATTGATAAAGTGTGAGGGATTAGTTAGTGTGATTTAGACTCTGTCCGTTAAACATGAGATAAAGCAAATATAAGCAAAAGTATTGCCTACGATCGCTAAAGTGTGAGAGTAGTATTGGTAACTTAGATTTGATCATTGATGAGTTAATCTGAAATATACTTGCCCAAGATCGTTAAAGTATAAGGATAAGGTGTATTTAGGATCTGTGATAAGAGCTGTATGAGATGCATTTGACAAGAATTGTCTACTTTTTGAGTTTACAAAGGTCAAGATCACTAAAGTGTGCAGTTTGAGTAAAATGTATAGTTTAAACCTGTATAGTTTAAAATGTTTAAACTGTCATTTTTCTATTTGAGATATTTAAAGGATTATGTAAAGCAGTGAGAGGGTGTCCTTAGATTAAAATTATATAACAGTTATACCATGATCTAAAGCGTTACTTATTAGCGATTAGAAATGTTCTGCTACATATATTTTATTTTATTTTATTGAGATAAGATGAGTGTCTTATAGAGATAAGATGACTACAAGCAATTTGTTAGTACACTTTATTTAGGCACACCAACTATAGGGTACCGAGAAATATTTTGACATGCTTATAAATTAGAGAATAGTTCTAGATTAAAAAAAAACTTGGATATATCATTAATCAAAAGACAACAAAGAGATATTTTTGATAATTTCCCTTTGAAAGAGGTGAAAATTTATCAGAAATAGATTAACGATGATTTGAGAATCAAATCATATATCCTGACCTCAATATCTAATGATCTTCAATAGGAGTATTTGCACATGAGATGTGCAAGTAGTATTGTGCTACATTTGAAAATTTCTTTAATAATTCAAATCACAGATAGAAAATAGTCACAATGGAAAGTGTTTCTATTGTGGTAAGGTTTGAAATAGTAAATATTACTATTCAAAGCACCTTAACTGAGAAAATATAGACCCTTTGGGTATCTATTTACCAATCATTGATATTTTATTTGCATTTGATGCTAGGAGTACAGAGGTATGAGATACCGCCTACCGTTATCATATTTGTAAGGTGTTGCATGATTTGAGAAATGCTAGGAAGTTAGGAAATGAGAAGTACAGGCTCATATAGAAAATAAAGATTTCCTAAATGTTGAAACTATTGGGACTTTTAAGTCACTTCTCACTTCTAGCTATAGCATTATGTTGTATAGTTCCTATTTTATGACAAACACTGTCAGGTAAATCATATCACTCCCTGTGTTGGACAGAAAGGGTTGTCATATATACAATAGGAATAGTTCCTCATGTTTATATAATAATGATAATATTTTGTTAATTGAGTATCAGTTAACGGATGATCATTATATCTAATATACAATAGAAAATGTCTTAAATGCATAAATGAATAGAACAAATAATTGTTGGGAACTTTGAATAATAACAAATTGTGACATATGAGATTAGTTCATGTAGGCGTAAGACGTCTATCTCGTCTGGTTAAGGATGATCAGATACTTGATATGATTATGAAACCTTATCTAGTTTATAAATCCAGTAATCAAGGGAAGATGACCAAATACTTTTATGTGTATTGGACATCGGGACACTAATTTATTAGAACTGGTATATAATAATATAATAACCTACTGAATTATAATGCCATGAGTGAATTTCAATACTTCATTGTCTTTATCGTGATTTGTCACGATACGGACATGTGTTTCTGGTAAAACACAAGTCAAAAATCTTTGAAGAGTTTAAAAAGTTTTGACTAGAAGTAGAGACATACACCATTATGTATATTGAATGCCTTCAATTAGATTGAGGCGGTTTATACATGAGTAGTAAATTCACAGATTATTTAAGAAAGAAGGATTCTCGCTTAATACAGTCCTCTAAGTACTTCTCAATGCAAATGTATTTTAGAGATGAGGAATAAGACTTTATTAGATGTGGTATGATTGATGTTGAATTTCATCGATCTATCAGAATATCAACGAAGGTATACTATAGAAACTGCTACTTACTTATTGAATAGAGTTTCACTAAAAGCTATTCCTTCTACTCCATATGAGATATAGATTGTGAGGAAATTGAGTCTAATGTATGTTAAGATTTAGGGTTGTTCTATTTGTATAAGAGTTATGCAACGGGATAAACTTACACCCAAAGAATACAAGTATTAATTCATTGGTATCCCGAGCATTCTATGGGATACAAATTCTATGATTCAGAGGAATGAATGTGTTCGTTGGTTGTAATGCTACTTTTCTAGAGAAAGAATTTCTCATAGATCGTAGGGATTGTAAAAATATTGAACTTCATGAAGTTAATCAAGAAGTATATGAATAGATGATGGAACTTTAAGGTCAATTGAGTAGCATACCATTAACACACTCTTCTCATAGGTCAAAAAGGATATCAAAGTCATATAATATGTATAGTTTGATACATGAAGGTGCCTGATAAGGGGTTAATTAAGTCTAATATTTTTTATCTTCTAAACTTAATATTTATTCGTAAAAATTAAGATTATTTGGATTTTTATATATTTTATTATTATTTTTGTAGGTTTGGAGTCAATAGAGCAAATAGGATCGAAATTCTAATGAAAATAAGCCAAACAAATAAATTACTATAGTTCATGTTACTGCGAATTGCTACAATATGAGCTATAGTGATTCGCTACAGTACCCGGTGCTGCGGAGCCCGAAATAATGTCTACAGCGTAGTGATAACGTGAACTATATTTTTGCTACAGTAACTCGTGAACAATAATCTTAATATGACTTATATTTGATATTTAACCCTAATTTGAAGACATAAACTTATAAATAGAATGCTAAAAACCTTAATTGATGAGTGGTAAAGAAAAAAAGAAGAATTAAGAGGAAAGAGGCAAAAACTTAGAGAAATAATTCACAATACAAAATTAAATATCAAAGTCAAAGATTGAAGAACCAAGATCAAGATTCAAGTTTCAAGTCAAAGAAGAGTGAGAAGCACATCAAGGAGTCACTTTGATTATTTTTTCTATTATTTCTTTATCATTATGTTCTTGTTCTTGTTTATTTTTATGAATTAGTTGGATAATTTTAGTTTTGTGATGGGCTAAATTGTTCATTTAGGGTTAGACTATATAAACCTAGTATGGATTTAGATTTTGTTAATTCTTAGTTTATAATCTTAATACAATAGATTGATTCATTCTATCTGAGTTAATGCTTTCATTATACATGATCAATATTTTGAATAACTAAAGAACTATGATGAAGTTAATAAAGGGATTCATGTGTTTAGCCTAAGGTAGTTTGATGCATGATCATAGAGTAATAACTATAAGTTTCATGTAGAATAGATATATACCTAGATGCTATGTATAGCATAATTTAGACTTGATCTTAATGCATTACATTCTAATTTGATTACCATAAACATATAGGTGATTGTTAAAATGCGTAATATAGTCACTTGATCATCGACAGAGGCCTGTGATGAGATTAGTGTCTAAGTTTATAATTTATGTTAAGAGATTAATTAAGTGGTTAATAAATCTGATGAATTACTAGGTGATGAGTCTATACTCTACATTATTATCCTTTGGTGACTTTATTTCTTTGTTTACTTGTTATTTAGGTTAAGTTTTAGGTTAATTAATTAATTTTTAGATTTTTGTTTCTAGATAAAAGTAAAGTAGGTATAATTATAGTAATTGATTGAAGAATTAGATCATATAGTTCATATAGGATTGATATCTAAACTTTAAATCCTATATTACTTGATACAATAGCGTGCACTTGCGCTTAGCTACTATAACACCAATCAGTGCTCTTGGTGTTTTTCTAGTTGAAGAAAATGATCATTTAACTTATATTGGACATAAATTCAAGAGAATGGGAAGATACTATGAAATCGAAGTTAACTTTATGCATGACAATCAAGTCTGAGTCTTGGTTATGCTTCCCGTATGAATTATTCTTATTTATTGTAAATTAGTTTACATAGTGGAAGCATAGGCCTAATAAAAAGTTAGAGACCTTCAAGGCCAGATTAATGGCAAAAGGTTACACTTAGAGATCTGAGATTAATTATAAGAAAATAATTTCACTGGTAGTCATGCAAAAAGTTAATTTGAATTTCATAAGGTTGGAATCTTTATTTTGATGAGGTAATTAGAAAGTCTGATTTCATCAAGAACGAAGTGAAAGTATGTGTGTGTTTAAAAAAGGCCCTAAGAGTATAATTAATTTTTTTGTTCTCTACATGGATGACATACTTATTGTCGAAAACGATGTTGATATGTCACAAGTTAGTCAGAAATTATTAGAGTATGTATATTTCCATGAAATATTTGGGAGAGACTTCCTATATATTAGGTATAAGGCTTGTTGGAGATAGAGCTAGGAGATTGATTGTAATAACCAGTATCCATAACCCATAAGAATAAGTATTTATATATATATATATATATATAAATATACATATTTTATTTGTATGTGGGTGATACTTGATTTATGTATTGTTATTAGTAGTGTTTGTATAGGTTAAGGATATACTATTAGTATTGGGTTTATTTGCAAGACTTTAGATTTATTTTATGGACCAAATTGTAATACTTTAAAAGTTTTGGGGGCTAATTTGTAAATATTAAAAATTAGCCTCTTAGAATAAAAATACACTTTTAAAACTCTAATTCACTCATTTTGGTCGAGCCACCTCTTTTAGAGTGAGAAAAGAGAGAAAGAAATGGAAGAGAAAGAAAAGAAGAAGAAAGTTGAAATTTAAGCTTTAAGAGGTATATTATAACCCTTTCTTAGTTTTTTGGTGTTAAATTAGTTAATTTCTTTAAGTTTTGATTTCTGGAATATGTAAAATTGAGGATTTGATGTGAATTTCATAAGATATTGTGAGAATTGATGATGATCTATGTCGAAAGCTTGATAAATCATGATGAATTACAAAATTTCTACTTGATAGTCTCTTGATCCAGGAATTTTATAAATTGTTGTGATTTGATTCTTATTTTTAATTTTAATTATATGAAATTAGACATGTTTAGAATCATTTGAGACTTTGAATTAATTGAAAATTCCAGAAATTGAATTTGTAGTGAATTTACCAAAATGACCTTGAAATTCTAAAATTTTCTTTGTTAACAATATGATACAGAGACAAATAATTTTTGATCTACTAAATGATCTTAAAAAATTACAAATTTATGGAATATGATAAGTTTATATGTCTAATATGATATATTCAGAATTGAGAATTTATATCAATGTGGTTAAATTGTTATGATTTTTTAAAGAGTATTAGCTCATTACAGTATTTGATTAACAGATTTTTAAAGCTATAGAATAAAATAGTTTTAAAATACTTTTGGCAGTGATTTTAAAGTAAAATATTTAACATGGAATGAGATATATGTTGAGTAATTCTGTAGTAGTTTTATAATTTTTGAGTTAGTATATGATTTTATAAAATTAGGAGATTGAATACTGTTCAGTAAATATCTTGATCCTATTAGGTTAATAGTTTGAATTTGATGGTATTTATGGAATGGATTGTGTAGGAATTATGATATAATATTCATATATAAGAAGGATGTATGAGTCAAGAATGATATATTTTGATTTTGGAGTAATTGGGCATCATTTGATGTATAAGAAAATTTTGTTAAGTGTAAGTGGTCAGAATGACAAGTTTTGAGAAACTAAATAATTAGACCAATTCAATGTGATAAGTGCAATATGTGTAATTTATAAGCTATTTAAAGTGTTTTGTGTAAATGTTGAGGCTTATAAAAGGATTAATCTTTATTGATAGGTTAAGGAGAATTAAGCCTTGTAGCCGAAAGTACTAAGAGGTAAGTACACTAGACTTTTACTGAAATCACAATAAGCATAGTAATTGTCTATGTATAATTTTGTAAATGTACTTAGAAATATGTTTATGTTATGCCAAAATATATTTGATATGAAATGTGAAAGATATATATTTATGAATGTGAGCATTGACATTGAGTATGGACATACATATGTTTATGAAAGTGAGCTTTCAAAATGAAATATGTTTAACAAAGAAAGCTTTTGAAGTGAAAAATATCTATGAGATACGTTTTGTGTTTTGAGGATGACTCATTATTTACTTAGTAGGCACCTTATGTGATTTGTGGAGCCTTTATGTGTGGCATTTTCTTCGAGATTGATATATGTTATGTGTTTCGTATGTAGGGAGGATTCTATTGGTACCTAAAGGAAGAGTGAGTCATCACATTCGTGTGGTGGCGTATTGATGCATGTGAGAGGACTCAACAATGATCAAGGTGAAGGTTTGGCTTTTACTTTCGGGTATGAGCATTATATATATGTAATTTAAAACCTCACTTATACTATTCCTCTCATACGGTATGTTACCTACGAGTGACATTTGGCTCATTATATGATATGTGATATGTAAGTCCTACTAAGTAGTAGTTGGGTGATGGTATTCCTATTATATATTTTGAAAGAATGTGTAAGCGCTTACCTGACATGTGATTTGATAAGATTATGATTTTGATTTATCACAGCATATCATACATATGCATTGTGTATATGTATTTGTATTTAATATATGAAAAACTAGTATGCTTACTGAGTTTTATACTCATTATAGTTTATGGTGATTTTAGGTAAATAAGGTACATGTGCGCTTAGCAGATTTAACAAGGCTTCTGTTGTTGCTTGGGTTTCCTAAATTGCTAGGTTGTCAAGTGTTTCATTTGGGGACACGTGAGATAAGATATTTGATTTATCCTTATTGAATAAATACTTATGTATTATTTTATTGTATGTGGTTGAATTTGGTTTAAGTTTCACCAAGTGTAGTTATTGGTTGATTTTAAGTAAGAATTTGCAATGAATATATTATGGGTTTCCGGTAACAAAGTTGCTACTGGTGACATAGTAGAGTATTAATCTCTGAGAAAACTCTACGTATCTCCAGTTTGCTAATTGTCCCAGTCGTAATTCAATTGTTATAATTCTGAATTTTTTTTTAAATGAATGTTTAAATATTGTCAATAAAAGTTTATATTTATATGTTAGGTATTATTATTATTACTTATGTAATATTATTTATGAGTGCACATTATTGAATGAGTGTAAGTTATGTCGTGTGTTAGATCTTTTGGGTCTGGGGCGTAACATTGATAGAACCTTCCTAATCTTCGTACATAGATTATGTCCTGAAAAGGTACAAATTCAATAATTGTGAGACAATTAATGTACTTTTCAGACATGACATTCATCTTACTAAGAGAAAGTGTCCTCGGCAAGAAGATAAAAGGGTTAGGGTGTCTAACATACCATGTGCATCAGCTAATGGTAGCTTGATGTACACCATGTTATGTACAAGACCTATATCTTGATGGTTATAAGTGTTACAAATCGGTATTCTGATCCAGGAAATGATCATTAGATGGCCATGAAACATATTTGAAATACCTGAGAGGTATAGAGGATAAGTTTCTTAATGATAGAGCACAATTTAGATGTCCATACCTAATTTTACCTTGGAGATAGAATATGTTGCAGGTTAAGAAACCTGTAAAAGAAGTAGTATAGATATGCAAGTCATTTGTATAGCTTAAAATAGTTCTAAGCTCAATGGATTCAATCTCACTATAATGCAATTATAACGAGTAATTGCTTTAGCTAAGAAGCTATAAGGCACATTAGAATTTTAATTATGTGGACTCTGAATACCACATAATTAGAAAGATCTTGACTACTGGAGATGTACTATCCATGATATATTCCATTGATAACGTAGCAGACACACTCAAGCCTTAACTCTTAGGGTATTTGAGAAACATGTGGAGTCGATGAATATTATATATAATCATAAATGGCACTAGAGCAAGTGAATGTTTATTGGAGATAGTGCTTACGTGTCATTTCAATATTGTATGAATATTAATTATTTAATATTTATATGATATACATTTTCAATAAATTCGTTAATATTATATATAAATAGTAAGATGTATGTAACGTTTCAGATATTGTATGATCTAAAATAGTTTAGATCTGTGCTAAGAGTTAACAACATTAAGAGTTATAAGTACTAAGAGTTAACAGTGCTAAGAGTTAGCATGTTATAAGAGTTAGTAAAATTTAAGGAGTTAGAGCATTGTCGAAAATGGAAAAAAGACCTAAGAATATATTAGTAATAACATAGTTGCAAATGGTTGTAAATAGTGTTAAAAAATGTCATTATGCAATATGTTCTCAAACACTATATTCTTCATTTATCTTTATTGATGCGGGTCTATCAGTGAAATTTTTTTATCTGGATCAGTGTATATCTATATTTGGATGGTCCGGATGGTTAGTCTTAGCAGACCATTAACTTAATAGAAGCTCGTATAAGCATACGGATATCAGTAAGGATTGGGTACTGAACAGACTCGTGAAACCCTCTAATAGACATTCTGTAAAGCTATTAAATGGTAGGTCTTTTCGAGTTAAATAGCATTTGTGGTCTTTTGACCTGAGCGCCAAGGTGAGCTTATGAGTGATCCATTATACTTTTGTTTCATACATATCAGAAACTTTTCATGATCTGACTGCTGGGTGTCATTAGGTATGGTTCGATGTTTATAGAGTCGAGTGTGCGTAGATATGAGATTCGTCAGCTCACATGGGTGAGTTATATATCCCGATTCTTGTGACCACAAGTATAAACCCGGAAAAAAGAATTTTTCGTAGGGTTCAGCAATATCACAAAAGTATTTGCGGATATTGTTTATCAAAATACGAATTTAGAGATAAGTTCACAGATTAGCAAATAAAGATTTGAAGATGATGATCTATATCTCTACTCTTTCAGGATATAGGTGACGGATGGATTATATAAATATGTTATGACCTCAGCTTGTATGGTCTAATACACTACTTTATAATATCCATAACGTGTGTGGAGGGCATTGTTCACGGACTTATAAAAGAGTTTTATTTAAAAAACTGAGCGTAGATCTAGAGAGTCCTACAATATGAAGTGTACTCATTGTACACTGGGGCAGCAGACTGAATTGAATAATTTGATTCAAGAAATTCCAATAGATCGGATATTTGTTTCAGGATTCCTAGAGTTATGTACTTGTTAGGACTTAAGTGTTAAGTACATTAATTAGTTAATAAAAGTTGTTAACTATTGGGATGATGACAAGTGACATAATTTAAACCATTGATTATTTATTTTTGAAATGACTTAAAAGACATTACTTGTAAAACAAGTAAAGTTATTTATTTATTTCTTTATAAAAACCCAAAATTTGAGCTTTTTAGAATAAATTTTTTTTTACCTTTTACATATATACATATAATTGATTTAGTGGGCTACGTAATTTGCTATATGATGAGCTCCTAAATACGTGGCAGTATTCTATAAGACATTATAAATTGTTACAAAAAGTTGTAAATTTATTAAACAGTGACATGTGTCAGTGTTACTTACCACATGCGAGCTACGTAGCTCAGTGAATTAATTCTTTTTTTTTCTCTCCCTCTTTATATATATATATTTGTGTATTAACAAATATGTTTACTCATATTTTCTTAATTCTATATCATACTTTTAATAAAAATAAATTATATTCAACTAATATATTTTTAATATTTTGTTGAAAACCACTATATCATAATCATCATATCTCTCAATACTCTGTTATTTTTTTTGTTATAGGTACGTAATATTTATTTTATTTGTAACTTTTATACTAAACACAATAATTTATTCAATTTATTAATTGTTATATATTAATTTTACTATAATTCTTATAAATTTATATTTATTTGTGTTTAGAGTTGTAATTTCACAATGATATCAAACTAAATTTTAGTAAGAATTATTTTGTTTGTCAGTAAAAATAATAAATTTTACTTTATGTAAAAAGATTAAATTGTATAAAATTTTAATTAATTATTTTTTTAATAATTTAATAATAAATAAACACTTTTAATAATATGTAATTAAATAATTTATTACTTTAAAATATTTTTTAAATTAATAACCAAACAATCATTAATATTTTTTTTAAAAATTTACTTTCAAAATCTTACTTTACAAAATCCTATTCGAAATCAATCAAATCACTAAATAGTACACAGATTTTCTGTAAGGATACTTTCACCAGATTATCACCTTTTTTTATTTTTTTTAATTATTTCGCAACTGCTTAAATGTCCACGTCATAATTCGGAAAAGTAAATTTTGGCCCTTGACTAGAACGAGTCGAGAGCCAAACTCAGAGATTCCGAGTTTCCGATTCAAGAGAGTCAAACAATACCACGTATGATCACTTTTTAACTCGTTAGATTGAAGTATGGAGAGGCTCTCCTTTTAGGGCTTCTATCCTTCGCTTTCTCTCCACAATACACACTAAAACAAATCCCCAAATACATCTTCATTGACGGTTTTAAAACCCTAACAAGGTGTTTTGGCTTCATCTAAATGAAGAAAATTGAACTGAAAATCTATGTGTCTATAAAAATGATTTAATCTATTACTCTTTATCTCTCTGATTTTCCAAAAAAAAAAACCACTTTAAAAATTTTATTTTGAATTATTTTTCTAAAGTTTTTGTAACTATTAGTATGATTCTCTATTGATTTTGTATCTCCTGATTTATTTTATAGGATTTTTGCAAACTCTAGATCTCCCAATCACTTGAAACGCGGCGTTCGCTAATTTTTCAGCAAATTGTACGATTTTATGGAACAGTTAAAGAGTTATTTATGAGGAGTTGAGAGTTAGGTGAATCTAGGTTTTTGGTTTGATTCTGTTAGATTCGATTTGTTATCGATCTAATAGATGGAGGAGGTTAAGGTGAAACGGCCTAGGGGTAGGCCAAGGAAAAGGCCTAGACCGGAGGACGAAAATGCGGCTAGTGCCGCGAAATCAGATAGTAATAAGAGGCGGGGAGTTGTTGTTGAGACAAAACCGATCGCATTAGTCGGTAGATATGTGTTGAAAGAATTCGAGAGTGGGATATATTTAGGAAAAATTGTTTCTTATGAAAGTGGATTGTATAGGGTGGATTATGAGGATGGTGATTGTGAGGATTTGGATAGTAGTGAGCTTCGTAAGTTTCTTTTAGGCGAGAATGATTTTGACAAAGTTTTAAGTAGGAGAAGGAAGAAGCTAGATGAGTGGTTGTTGAAAAAGAGTAAGAAGAATGAGAAGGATAGTTCAGAGAAGAAAGATGGGAATTTAAAGAGTGGGGGGGATCGGGTTGAAGTGTCTACATTGAGTGAGTTGAGTGGTGGCTTGACAGTTGAGAATGATGGTGAGGGAGTTGAAGGAGATGTGGACTCGTCGAGTGATTCATGTGAGCATATAAGGGAGACGGATGCGGGTTTGGAGACTGAAGCCCCGCTTGTTCCACCTCCGCAATTGCCTCCATCTTCGAGGACTATAGGTGTGCCAGAGGAATATGTTTCACATCTTTTTTCAGTCTATGGGTTCTTGAGGTTGTTTGGCATACACCTGTTTTTGAGCCCCTTTGGATTGGATGATTTTGTTGGGTCACTGAACTGTTGTGTTCCGAACACATTGCTGGATGCCATTCATGTATCTTTGTTGCGTTCCTTGAGGCGTCATCTTGAAACACTCTCTTCTGATGGCTCAGAGCTTGCATCGAATTGCCTGAGGTAAAACATATGCATATCTTTGGTCTCTGTTAGTGCATTATGGTATAGTATGAGTGGTACTAGAAATGATGTTTTTCATTTGTCTTTATAGTTATTAAAATATACTGAGTAATTGCTCAAATAATTCAAAAAATGGTTAGATTTGGACTATTTGGGTCCTGACAGTAACTCTTACTGAATGCATTATAATGTGACAGTTTGATTGATTGAATTCTGTTGTCTTTTGCATTTTATGCATGTAATCTTGGCATCATTTATATCCCATCTATGAACACCTACGCATGGGTGAGGATGCCTTTATTTTTTTATTTTCATAGAAAATGCAGAATCATTGTTATGCTCTTCTATGCAGGTGCATCGATTGGAGCTTGCTTGATACACTAACTTGGCCTGTTTTTGTAGTCCAGTATCTCACTTCAATGGGATACATCAAGGGACCTGAGTGGAAAGAATTGTATGATGAGGTTTTAGAGAGAGAATATTCATCCTTATCTTCAGGAAAGAAGCTGATGATTTTGCAAATCCTGTGTGATGATGTGTTAGAGTCTGTAGAGCTGAGAGCAGAAATTGGCATACGTGAGGAATCAGAAGTTGGAATAGATCCTGATGAAGCTGCAAACGATGCCTGTGAAAGTGAGCCTAGAAGAGTCCATCCTAGATATTCAAAAACTTCAGCTTCCAAGGATGGGGAGGCTGCGGAGATCATTGCCGAAAATGATGTGATGAAGTCATCTTCTAAAGCCAAACCTTTGGGTTTTAAAGATACTCAAAGGGAGATAGATGCTCCTGGTGTTGATGTGGATGGAAATGGTGATGAATGCCGCATTTGTGGCATGGATGGAACCTTGCTTTGCTGTGATGGCTGTCCATTGGCATACCATACAAGATGTATAGGTGTTGCTAAAATGTATATACCTGAAGGATCTTGGTATTGTCCAGAATGTGCAATTAATAAAATGGGTTTGACTATCACAAGGGGAACATCACTCAGGGGCGCGGAATTGTTTGGGATTGATTTGTATGAGCAAGTCTTCTTGGGTACATGTGATCACTTGCTCGTGTATGTTTTCACAGCTTTCTACATCTCACCTTTTATTAATTACATTTTCTATTTTAACTTTCGATCAACCTTCTGCTACAATTTGCTCCATAAAAAATGTGGTTTAAAAATTCTGGTTTGTTATTTTCTGCCTTTGACTAGAAAATTTATCTTCAACTCAAGTCTTTATGCATTATTGTAGTCTAAGTTTCTCTCTCTGAAGCATGTCTAAATGTTTTGTGACACTTTTTGAAATTGGTAACCGCAGGCTCAATGCTTTCAATAACAAAGAACCATATATCAGATACTACAACCCCGTTGACATCCCAAAGGCCTTACAAGCACTTCTATCATCTGTCCAGCATGTATCACTATACTTAGGGATTTGCAAGACAATTCTACAGTTCTGGGGCATCCCAGAAAGTGTCATCTCTACTGTGGGAATCATTGAAATGGGTACCAATGTAACAAACATAAAGACAGATGAAAAGTTTTGTGGTCAGTCACTTCATCCTCCTGTCAAGGAAAGCTGCAGAATTACAGATATGGTTGATGCTGAGAATGGTAGTAGTAACAATGAAAGTAATGTAGATAATCTGACAGTTTCAAGTCTATATAAATCTATAGATACAGTGACCCGAGTGGACCTTCCTATTGCTCAGAGCAATGCTATAACTGTAACAGAAAAATCACAGAATTGTGCTGTATTGAATAGGAAACTACCTGGACCGATCAAAATGGAGTCTGCCGTCTCTACTGCTTCAGTTAGCCAGCATGCTGATCCATCTGATGTAACATACCAAAGCTTGGTGGAAAGATCAAGTGCAATAGACCTTATGACATGCACCTCACGAATCAGCAGTGATGGTTATAGTGGGTACTCAAGCTCCTGTTTATCAGAAAATAAGTCTTTTCAGAGCAAGCAGGGAAATCGTGAAGGTCTTTCAAGAGTTGGAAGAAGCTCTCCTGATAATTGCGTATTCATGGGCTCCCTTTTCAAACCTCAAGCATATATAAATCAATATATGCATGGCGAATTTGCTGCCGTTGCAGCTGCTAAATTGGCTGTTCTTTCATCCGAGGAAAGTCAGGTTTTAGAGGCACACAAGTCCGGCGATGCCAGGAAAGTTATATCTAGTAGCATTTCACTGCAAGCAAAAGCATTCTCGTCAACAGCCTCACGGTTTTTCTGGCCATGTTCTGAAAGGAAGCTTTGGGATGTTCCTAGGGAGAGGTGTAGCTGGTGTTATTCTTGTAAAGCCCCATCTTCAAGTAGGAGAGGATGCATGTTGAACGCAGCTATTACAGTTGCCACTAAAAGTGCTATGAAAATTCTTAATGGCCTTCATCCTCCAAAGATTGGGGAGGGGAATGTTCCTACCATAGCAACATACATCTTGTACATGGAGGAGAGTTTACGTGGACTGATAGGTGGCCCCTTTGTGAGTGCAAGTTATAGAAACAAGTGGCGTAAACATGTTGAAGAAGCTTCTACTTTCAATTCAATAAAAGCCCTCTTGCTTGAAGTGAGTTTTTTTCCCTTTATTTTTTCTAAAAAAAAATATTCTTGGGATGTTTATTAATAAGCAGATGTTTTATTTAAGCTACTTTATTTTTTTTATTATTATTTGAGATTGCTGGCTATTTTGTAACTAAGTGCTGGTTTTATTAGGATCAGTAGGACATTTTCTTTTTCCCATTATGCAGCATATATTTTATGCTGGAATTTTTTTATGGATGTGCATTGAATGGTGCGTTTCTTGGTAAAATTCTATATTCCAGATGCATTTAAAATGAAATGAATTACATATTGCACCGAGTATGTATTTGGTTTTAAATACGAACTATCTTCTCCTATTGCTATCTCAACCTCTTTAATTTACTCTAATATGTTGTAATATTATCAAATTCAAAATTATCTGCCTGACAATATGGTGACAGTTGGATACTCTCTGATTCTTCTAGTGTGCTGCTGATGTATAAGCTTATTGCATGCCATAAAACCATAAGACTTGTTTTTCAGCAGATGTTTCTAAGTTCTTAAATTGCATAGTTCTTGATGTTTAATTGCAGTTTTATCTGATGGAACAGGAAGCTCTTTATTCAGCTTAATTGTCTTGTGTATTTCGTTCTGTGTTTGGGTTGAGTTTTAATTAAATGGATCATTAATTTTTCCACATTCATGTCACTTCCAATTATATTGGTCCAAATTTTGATAAACCTCAGATTTTGTTTCCTTCCTCCAGAAAGTATCAAGAACTTGCTGCATTGGAGGTGCAAATTTGTCTGCTTCATCATTTGAGCTAAATTTATAAGCATTTCTTGAGCTTTAAAACACTTTGGAGATTGTTCAGGCATTCAGCCTGCACCATAGTGTTTCTAAACTCTAAATTTTTAATTTCAAGTATTTCCCTAGGAATTATATTGAGGGATGTATTGTTTGGCTTTATGATCTTTATGCACATGCTCTCAGTAGTTTGTTCGTTTTGTCCTCGTGGTCTTTATTCGCAGCTCGAGGAAAACATCTGCCATATTGCTCTTTCTGGAGACTGGTTTAAGTCAATGGATGACCGGCTGGGTGGCTCTTCTCTGATTCAAAGTTCTTCATCAAAGATGGTGACAACACAGAAACGTGGATTCAGTGGGAAGCGAGGTAGGAAGCGTTCTGCTATTTCTGAAGTTACAGCTTCTGATCGTAGTGACCAAGGTTTCAGCTGGTGGCAAGTGGGGAATTCATCAAAGCTGACATTTGAGAAAGCAATTTTGCCACACAGGATGGTTAGAAATGTAGCTCGTCAAGGTAACATTTGTACTCTATACTTGCTGACAGGAAGATTTGCAACTTCCATTTGATTGTCATTTGGCATCTCTGTTAACAATTTGCATTCTTTTAGTGTTAAGTTTGTTGAAAGGGTGAAAACCTCATGATTTTGTGGCTCATCAGGTGGCATGAGAAGGATTTCTGGTCTTAATTATGCTGATGGTTCTGAGATCCCTAAAAGAAGCAGGTGGTTGGTTTGGAGAGCTACAGTTGAAAGGAGTAAAACTGCATCAGACCTTGCGCTTCAGGTTTGTCCAAATTTATTTATGGTGTTTGAAATATATTATATTATTTGCTCTAAGCATATTTGTTTTTGACATAATGGATTTCTGGTTATTCTCCTGTTCTTATGGTTTCTGAAAGGATTTTGAAAATTTTGCATCAGCTTAGATATCTAGACCTTCATGTTAGATGGAGTGAACTTGTTCGTCCTGAGCTGAATGTCCAGGATGGGAAGGGTCCAGAGACAGAAGCTTCTGTCTTCAGAAATGCAAGTATTTACGATAAGAGAATTGTGGAAAATAAGATTAGATATGGAGTTGCTTTTGGGAATCAAAAGCATCTTCCTTCACGTGTTATGAAAAATATCATTGAGATAGAGCAAAGTCAAGATGTAAAGGAGAAGTTCTGGTTTCGCGAAACGTGCATTCCTTTATATTTGATCAAAGAGTATGAAGAAAGTGTGCATAAGGTGATTGTGCCATCATCTAAGAACCCCTCAAAAGAATTGTCTGCAATCCAGAAAAAGCAGTTGAAAGCTTCCCGAAAGGATTTATTTTCATATCTTGTGTGTAAAAGGGATAAGATGGAGAAGTGTGCTTGTGCATCGTGCCAACTGGATGTTTTGCTTGGGTAATAATGTTGTTTTATTTTATATTATTTTTTAAGTTTGGGTTCTTGCTCTAAGCTCATTAGTCTTTCTTCTGGTGTGACCTTCAGGATTGCGGTCAAGTGCAGTGCATGCCGAGGTATGCTAATTACTAACCTGTCATTTTTAAGTCTTTTTGCAGTCATATTTACTTGTGCAGACTTGAATAATTTTGAAGTTTTTGATCTGTAATTTGGCAAGGTTATTGTCACAAGGTTTGTACTTCAAGTTCAATGTACATGAAAAATGGAGTTGAGCCCTTCATTATATGCAAACGTTGTAACCATTCCAGAGCTCTTGCTCCAAGTGAAATTAAGAGCGAATCTTCAACCAGTCCATTGCCCTCACATCTACAAGAATATCACAGTGCAGTTAAAGTCAATAAAGGAACAAGGCCTAAAGGGTTTAATCAACCATTGGCATCTGTCAGAACTCAGGAGAGTTGTACTGAAAGCAAACAAACTGCCTCTGATTCTAGTTTGGCGACAAAAACCCGAAGTAGAACATTGTCGTGGGGAATCATATGGAAGAAAAAGAACAGTGAAGATACAGGTGATGATTTCAGGCAAGCAAACATTCTCCTGAAGGGAAATTCAGATATACACCACTTGGAGCCTGTTTGTGATTTGTGTCAACAACCATATAACTGTGATCTGATGTATATTCACTGTGAAACTTGTGAAAGTAAGCTGCTTTTGATAATTGAGGCTATTACATTTTAAGTGAAGATTTGTATGTGTATTTCATATGACAAATTGTGTATCTGGTCATTTGCAGGGTGGTTTCATGCTGAAGCTGTTGAACTTGTAGAGTCAAAGCTTTGTGATGTAGTAGGCTTCAAGTGTTGCAAATGTCGTAGGATAGGAGGTCCTGAGTGTCCGTACATGGACCCTGAACTGAAGGAACAAAAGCGCAAGAAGCGTCGGTTGAGGGCTCAAAAACAGGGACAGGGAGTGGATTCTGATGGTGGTACCATTTCCAAATCTAAGGAGTTTAAACCCACTACTACGTATTCAATGGAGGAAATGTTTGTGCCAGAAGATGATCCTCTTCTTTTTTCACTTTCGAAAGTTGAACTCATCACAGAGCAGAACTCGGAAGTGGATTGCAGATGGAATACTTCTGCACCAACACCACAGAAACTTCCAGTTAGAAGGCATGTCAAGTGTGAAGCGGATGCAGGTGGTGGGTCCATTGGGAATAATCTTCCAAATGTTGGCATATCCATGAATTTCGAGTCAAACAGCGTTATGAACCACAAAGAGGAACTTTCAGTTCCTTGTGCAGAATGGGATGCTTCTGGCAATGGCTTTGAAGATCAGCTAATGTTTGACTATGACGGTTTTAACTACGAGAATATGGAATTCGAACCACAAACCTACTTTTCCTTTTCGGAGTTGCTGGCAACTGATGAGAGTGGGCAGTTGGATGGAGTTGATGCTTCTGGGATTGTGTCCGGTAACCAGGAGGATTTTTCTTGGTCAGCTGTACAATGTCACATGGGTACATCTGACAATCAGCCAGAATGTACAATTGCCGCTGTTAATAAAATGCATTGTCAGATGTGTCAACATATGGAACCGGCTCCTGATCTCTTATGCAAAATTTGTGGGTTTTCTATACACAGTCATTGTTCTCCTTGGGATGGGTCTTCACACATGGAAGGAGGTTGGCAATGTGGCAACTGCAGAGAGTGGCGGTAACTTGCCGTGTCTTTAGGTTTTGGGTTTGTTTTGGTTGTTTTGATTTGAGAGCTCATTTTGTTGGATGAAGATACCATTTAACAATATAAAAAAAAAATGTTTGATGAAATGGGCTGTGTATTGGAATTGCACATGATTGAGAGGAAAGATCAGGATCAGCAAGTTTTCTCCTTTGATGTTGGAAGCTGGAGAAATTCTATAAAATGTGATGATGAAGTTCATAGTGGCCGGGCAGTTCTTGCAATAAGCAATTGCTGCAGTTGGTTTGTGCCTCCTGTGAAGTTACACTATTGGGCGAGTCTGGTTGAGAAGTACAGGAAGATTCATGTTATCATCTCTGTCAACAATTTGAGAGTTTCTAGAAAAGGTCTGAAAATTGGTTATGGTAGGAACGATAGAATCATTTCACAGGATTAGATTATTTACAGCGATCTAGGGAAGATAAGCAATTTTTTTTTTGTTATGCTTATCTTGTTGTATTGCTTGTACAAATTAAATTTCTGTTAGCATTTACTTTAGATTAGGAAGGTTGAAACAAGATTCCTTCGCATTCTATCTTTGGTGACAGAATACTCGCGTTAACTCTTTTTTTGGAAAAAAAAAGTTAATCAAAGAGCAGAATCAATCAAACACCGGCCATCTCGTGACTTTGAAAATTACTTAAAAAAACTGCAGTTGTCAACCGAATCTCTAAGCTGCGTTTAAAAAAGATAGCTGTGTTATTAGTAAAATTTTAAAATCTAATAATTTTATTTCTTTCTTAATATTTTAAAATTGCTATGTTGAAAATTAATGAATTTTCACGATTTTAGGTAGTTTCTCTCTCAATAGTCAGTCCTAGTGTTGTTATTATGAACAGCACTCCCACCGTAAAATTGCTATGTTGAAAATTAATGAATTTTCACGATTTTAGGTAGTTTCTCTCTCAATAGTCAGTCCTAGTGTTGTTATTATGAACAGCACTCCCACCGTGCATCACAATTCACAGTTGCTGCCGCTCTTCAGAAACGAAACTTCATATCCTCAACACTCACTACTTATCAAAAGTGCAAAATCTGTTCCTCGGGAGAATTATTAACTCCTGATGGGAAGAAATGCCAGCATCACCGGATAGGACGGCAACTCTAGCCATCATCTATATTCATGATTTGACGAAATTCTACTTGTTCTGATTTAAAATTACTGAATATTTGTTAGATTTGCTGTGGAGGCCCCTTCCCTCTGCCATTTCTTGCTGTAGAATCTGAATTTACAGCTCTTGCAGTATACTTTCTCGCTTCTAAAATCAAATCACACAAAATGATTTATTATTTTCATATATAACTCAATTGACAAAACAAATACAAACTATCACAACTGGTTCTACTTCATGAAATATCTTACATACTGTTCGTATTTTTGTACTACATAAACCAATCCAGTAAAACTGGGAAGGGAAAAAGGGAAAAAAAAAATAATGAATAAGAAAAACCCTCTTCCCAGAAAGACAATAATAAAAGCTCACCAAAGGCACAATCAAATTGTGCATAAAGAATCTCAAAATCCCGACCAACCCTGTCGAAATTCCACTTGTAACACTAATCCCACCACAAATTAGCTCACCCCTCAATTCCGCCAGCTCTTGCTCCATGATTGATTTTTCCTTATCCACCTCTTAATTGGAAGGACAGATGGGTAGGCCGGCTGTATAAATCAGTTTTACAAGTGTATATTGAACAAATCTTCACACATAATCACTGCCACCTTGTCACAGCAAACCAGCCAGCATTGCCCCAGGATCATTTGATGGTGCTGGTGCTGGTGGTGAAATTGGTTGGGCTACTTGAGGTGCTGGTGCACGGGGAGCAGTAGGAATGCTAACTAATTGTTCCTTGATGAAATCCTTCAACCTGCACATCAAAAGTCAGAGTGATCTGGCAAGGTTGTGAAAACTTGAAAAAGTTTGCCTTTTTAGTGAAAACACATACTCAAATGTCAGTGTGGGATCCCCTGTGGCAACTGTCATTCGCAATTGCGTTCTATCTGCTGGATCTGTTTCAATTCTTATCTGTATGACACAATGAAAACGGCTGTGAAAATAGTAATCTTTCATATAGTTAATAACATTACAAGAATATGGAAGCAACTTATTATCTGCATCCCGATTTAATGGAACTCAGATTTCTTTCTTTTCTAAGTTTCAAAACATTTGATCTGCATATGGATTTTAGCGAGGTTGACCATGATCAGCCACTATCATTGAAAAAGGTACTGCAGCATAATCCAATTACCAAATAAAAGAAATGAAGATGCTTTGACACAAATTGACTTCTGAAAACATGGCACTTAAGGATCGTAAGGATTATGGATGGTTAAACTGAAGTATGCAGTGAATGAGCATTATTTTAATGAAGGTATACAAGTTGGCTCCAGTATTACACGACATTCCCATCTTGAAATCATATAACAGCTAGATAAGTAGCTAGAAACAGATATATAACTTCCTTACCAAGCAAAGCATGGCTCGTGTACTCTCTGAATAGAATGTTGTGCTTGCAACCAAATTATTAGGATTAGGGTCCTGAAACAGAAAATCAAACTGTGAGAGAACACGGTTTACTTAAAATATCAGAGAAATATCTAAGTGAAAGGGAAGAAGAACTTACAAGCCCTGGACAAACCATCAATCGATAACTGTTAAATAAATTAGCCATTTCATGAAGTGGCATTGGCCGTACACCTCTGACCTGCACAATTAATAGAATTATGGGTTTATGAATGAAAAAGAGGATCTTGACATTAGCAGTAGGCAACTTGGCACAGGAACAATGACACAGGATTTGAAATGCTAAACATGAAGATTGATAGATTGCTGATTGGCATTCTCTATTCTTTTCTCCTTTTATTTGATAAGATTGGCACTCTTAATAAACATTATTTACCTCTTTCTACAAGAGCACAAAGATGATGTAGTTATAACATTGCCCTAAAAGGCAGTTTATGGTCATTAAGCCCAATGTCTTATCACCACAATGTGGGATGGATACTGATGAAGAGACAAAACATTTACAATAAAATTAAACAGACTGACAACATTCAGAGGCCCTAGCAAATAATTTAGCCAAATATAAACTTGGTCAGTAACAAGAACATTTATATTTGTTACCATCAATCAAAGAAAAACCATTGATGATGTCACTATAGAGCAGGAAAGAAAGAAAACAGATAATTTTATTTATAAAATATGTTGTGCTTAAAGGAAAGGCAGAATAAACGAACCACTTCTTGAAGCTTCAATGGCAGGCCTGAAAGTGATCTCCATTGAGGGAAAAACTCTTCAACAGAAACAATTATAGGCTGAAGAAATTTATTCAGGACAGCTGGAAGGCGAAGATTGACATTTACCTATAGGAGACCAAATTTTAATATCAATAATCAAATACATTACCTAGCTCCTAGTGAATTGGAAACATATAACGGATGAATTCATTTATAACAAGTACCATATTGGTATTAAACTTGTAGGAGAAGTCAAGAACTGCTACGTCCCTGCTTGGTCGTATATTCATGACTTCAAGTGGACATTGCACCTACAACACAAAGGAGGAAAATGTAAATAATTTGATCGTAAATATAGAAAATAAACTAAGAGTGACTGATAGATCCATGAAGATAAAGTAGACAACAAGTCTAACAAGAAGTTTTCACCTGTGCACGAGGAGGAATAGTTTCGGGTACAAATGAGAGTTCCATCTTTAAATGGGCAGGAGGCAATATCAGAGCTTGAACAGAAACAAGTGGAGAGGTATTCTTGTTTCCTAAGAAAAGCACTAGACATCCGTGATGGCCTCGCCACTCTGCTTTAATACCAATCTGGCACAACATTTAACAAGCAAATCAAGTAATGCCTTGTGAAAGGACTTAAGAAATTGTAAGGCCAGATCAAAGATGACAAGGGAGATACCATCAAAAAACCATGAGCACAAAAAGATGATGATCAGCGGGATAATGGGCAAAATTTTCAAAAAGGAAAAAAAGGGTCAACCTGAATATAAGGATCTTCATAGAGTATACCACTATCCTTTAAGCATAAAGCATGAAACCTTTCTGCAATATTTCCTATTGGCTGCAAAAGTGGATAACAGAACTCGCTTGTTAAAAGTGAGACATCACATAGTAACTGAGGAAATACAAAGCATGATGTTCAGATGTTAGTAGAATAGAACAAGTTCACCATAAAGAGTTATGTGCCAAAGTGTATTTATGTTGCCAGGGGACTGAAAAGCTTTCACACAAAAATGAAACATTTCTCTTAGAAGAACATGAATAATTTTACTATGAAGGCAGTTTAGCCCAAGGAAATGGCTAATATTTTTGTTAGAATAGTAGAATGTTCAAAGAACATGATTGCACACATGCTCAATATAGCTTACTCCCTGAAGAGTTTAGAGATGTAGAATACCCAACAGTTGAAAATCTGTAGTCCTCTAAAGGTGCATCAATGCTACATTCAGATGGCTCAGTAATATATATGACCATGGCAGATTAATTAACACCTGCCCAATCCAGAAGAGAGCCCATCCAGCAAGGCTCAGAAAAACAGCACCAACCACTCCCATTTTCAAAATTAGGAGCAAACAGAGTTCACAATGGTTACCATAATAACAGATAATAAATACAAACCTCAACAGCATTTGTCTGCTCGGTAACAGGCACTATGGCTGCTCCATCCACAGCTGCAACCGCTTCTAATCCAGAGACAATATTTTGTTCAGATTGCCTGGCGGCTCCAGGAGGGCCTTCAATAGCAAGTGGGCCCAAAAGATCACCAAGAAGATCTGCTGACGGAGGTTGAGGATCTACTACGGTCAAAGTCCCATTTGGCTGGGCCAACCCTGGATCTACTGAATTGTGATCCTGTTAAGTTTAAAGCACATTAATATCCTACTATGAATGAAAATGTGATGTATTGAATCCCAAAACTCATAGTTCATACAGGAGATATGCTTTTGAACTATGACTGAAATCTGATTTCTCTAAGAGATAGGCACACTAACCACACTACTGCTCATGATGGGCACTTTAACAAGGCTAAGCTGGCCGACTGGTGGTGTCCCATTTGCAGGGGTTTGATCAGATACAACCAATGCATTTGATGTCTGCTGCTGCTGGGCTCGCAACTTGATGGCACTTTGCTCAGCTGTATCAATTTCAGCATCTTCTGCCTTTTTTAACAATGAAGACTAAATACACAACGATAACCATCAGTGTCAATAATTCTGAATGAAACCTTCAATCAAAATTATTGATGAACTAGTGCAGTATAATTGCTACAGAAACTGCTTCAGAAGGGATGCTGTAATTTAAATGCACATACCTGGCGCTCAGGGAATTTAGGCATTTCAGCCAAGATATCCATCAAAGTTGCACCTTTCCTACTCAATGCAAAATACTCAACAGCTCGTTGTTGAATCTCAACATCTATGCAACTCTCATATCTAAAGCAAAACAGAGCTGTGTTATATAAAATAACCGCATTTTTGGACAATTCAGTGAAAATCCAAATACCCAATTCCAACTGCAAATCTCACTTATTGAATATTGCCCAAATCTGATTTTGTAATTCTGGATCTGGTGGTTGAGTGTGCATCAAAACCTTGGCATACGTTGAAAGAAGAATAGGAACAGCAGACGTCCTGCACATGGAATACATGTTTAAATGGAGAAACGAAAGCTAACAAGACAACAAGAAGGAAAAATATGAACTCTCTTACGATACGGTAGGAAGCTTCTCATGTATGATGCTGAATATTTCCTTTGGAGTACACCCAGGTCGTCTGGCCAAAAGGTGGCTGTACTCTCCAAGAATATAAGCACTAACCTATAGCAATAGAAAAATGAGTTGCATATCACATTACTGAAATCCAAATTTTAAGAAGTGACTGAGATACTAAATTTAATAGAAGATAACTCAGAATATTCTACAGCTCCAACTTGAATTTACATGCACATAATCAAATTGTTACTCTGGAAAAAATAATAACCGATCAAAGCTCTCATACCTTATGTAGTATTTTTTAAAATGGAAATTCTCGCATACAAGATTCATAAATATACCAGACTACTGAGTTATAGTAGAACAATGAGATCAAATTTGGAAGATATTGCACAACAATTTTCTAGCTTTGCCTAGTTCGGGTTTCTTTAAGATATTATGGCCATCATGCAATAATGATGGAAATTGACCTCTGCATATCCTCACAAGGTATTGTTAATTACAACACTAGGATGGAGTCAACAAGGATCACATTGTAGAGGCAAATCCAACCACAAAAACCACTAATCAACTCCATAATATCACCCATATAGAGGATTGCTATACAAATGTAAACAAAGATAATATGGATAATAAATCATGTCAAAACTATACACACCTTAACCATTGTCTCATGTATGGCAGGCCTGTCAAGATACTCTCTGGCTTTCGCAGCTGCATAACGCTGACCATAAATAGACAATGAAGTCCCAGTCAATATCATATAAGCAGGTCCACTAGATATGCATTGAACTATGCTTTTGTTGCAAAAAAATTTCATCACCTGTAAGTCCTCATTGTTTGTAACAAACTGCACAACACGAAACCATATGTCATCGCTGACAAAATCTCCAGCCTTATCAATCAGCTGAAGGATCACATCTACATACCTATGAAGAATCATTGGATATGATATCAGATGTAGAGCATTAATAATAAATGATCTTATTTATTCAATAATTAAAAAAAAAAGAATTAACTTAAATAACTATTAATGAAGAAAGCAGGTGCCAAAAGAAAAGGCCAGAAGCTCCATGAGAATATCAAACATTGCTTACTACCAGGTAATTTTCAATCAAGAGGTATCAAAAGTAGAAATAAAATCATCAAAATAAAAAGTATATGGTTGTTTCTCTTTCTACACTTTATTGGACCCAAAGGAGGAAAACACTGTCCAAACATGTAATGGAGAGGACATTGAGCATAGGATATTAATCTAAGGCATATAGAGCTAAATGGCTGATCAAATGTAGATAGTTTCTCTACCAGGGTGATGTTGTAGGCACCATTTAAAATATGTTGGAGATTTTGGCATTTTTTTTTTCTTTGATTAAATTGCATATTGGTTGTCATTGGTAGCTCAATGCAGACTCACTCAGAGCTACACTTAATATCTTGTTATAGATAACCCTATCAAATCCACGTGCATGTACTCCCAGAAACCGCAACATTAACCAGTTTTATTATAACATATTGGAAATTCCAGCACATATCACTAACATATCATCCACTCTAAATGTAAAACTGCTTTTTATAGACTTGGCCACGTATCTATCCCGACAGATATACAACCAGAAGCAACCTTAATATGGAGCAACAAGCATTCTTTTAGTACTAAGAACCAGTCATGGTAACTTAAAGTTACCAATTGTCTGTCAAACTGCACATATGCTTTTAGTTAAGGCGGACTATATTTTGCAAGATTTCCCAAAATTTTCTGAGGAAAGCCATCCTTACCATGATAAATCAGGAGCAAATTTCTCAGCAAGGATAGCAGCTTTAAGGGAAAGTTCCTCACGCATCACAAAGTCTGCAGTGCTGAGATACTGGAAACAGATGCAGATCAATGGCAAACTTTGTGCTTCAGAAGAAAACTCTCCAAGTAGATAGCAAGGAACAGCCAATAATTAGATAAAAATGTTCCTTGATCATAGAGAACATTAGTCTATATGCAACAACTTTGTACCTGCAATAATTCTTCAACTATGTCCTTTGCATTTGAAACATCACACATTCCATATAGCAGATCAAGAGCACGCCTACGAATACTGAGGCAAGAATACGAACATGCATTAGTAAAAGTAAGTCCACAGAACATCAAAACGATAAGATTTGACCAAGAAACAAGTAGGATAATGATAGAATTACTGGGAAGACAGCCAATACTTCAGGAAAAACTCAGATGTTTGGTTATGTCCTTTCTTATTTTAAATAATCCATTTATGTAGTAATTTCAGTGACGTCAACAAGTGCGTCCACTAAAAGGAAAGCAATATGGATTGTAGTTTTACATACATCCTAGGCAAATATTAATTCCACAGGAATAACCTAAGAACTGAAACTCCTCTGGACTGGAATGGATAATCAGTCATCCAAATTAGTTGGCTAGGTTGCTCAAATTTATAAATTATCAAGAAGGGTCTTAAAAATGTAAAAGGCAAATTAACCAGATTTCGCAAATCCTCAAAGCAGGAACAGCCAAAAGTTGGAATCTTGAAATGAGGATGGTAGGTCAATGTAGACTCTAGTATGCCATGGACATATGAAAACCATGATTCAAACATTAGCAAACATTCATGATACATTTATCAGATTGTAGGGTCATTCATTTTTCTGAATTTTATTAAAATCAGATGCCTTTTTTCCCAAATAAAAATTTAAAAAACTGATATTTGTGTCTCCATATCATGCAGACCTAAATATAATGAACTGCACACACATAAACATGCAACAAATATAATCTATTTTCATGAAAAAGAAATCCACTATAATTAGGCTTATGTTAATAATTAACTATGAATATTTCTTTGACAACTTTGGCGCTCAGCAATTCTTCTTGAGTCGGTCCTTGTCCAAAGAAAAGAAAGATAAATAAAGTAACCGTCAAAATTGCACTTGCAGCATGCTAACTCTCGTTCCCACAAAAACGATAATAAATGTATAACTTCTAAGCTGTGAAACTTGCAAAATCCACAGGTTTACCCCAAGAAAGGTAATGTTACATCAAGATCCTGCAACAAAAATCAAATATCTAATACAAGAAACCAAATAATAGCTCTAAGACATTAACTTTTGTGACATGAGGAACTTCAGAATGAAACCAAATAGACTCTAATAGTTTATAGAATCCTAATCACGAAAGAAAAAGATATAATCTCCAAGAGAGAGTCACTGCCACATAATTCTTATGCAAAAAAAAGGATGGCCAAATCATGCATACCATCAGCAACAACATCTGAGGGACCTAACATTCGCAAGTAGTAACTATACCAATGCATGAAACTCAAACTTAACCTGATGTCAGGGTCCTTTAACGAGGTTATGATCTGAGCCTGGTGTCTTTTGATGATATCTTGAACATCTGCTACCATCAACATCCGAGTCATATTCTCCTGCAACATAGCAATGTCAAGCCTTTTCATGCAGTTACCGACTAGCATCAGATTTATTCTATGAATTCAAACATTGAAGCCCATTTAGGCATGCCTTGGTCATCAATTTCATCAACAAAATGTACTTCCAAAGTTATAAAGTTAGTGTTTCCTAAACTTACCAAGCCAAGATATCGAATGTTTGGTTCACGCACTGCAATAAATTTTCCAAGAAGGGCAACACACTGAGACATCATCTCCTTCTCAGCATCAAGATGCATGACCTGTGATGGGAAAGAGCAAACAAAATTCTAAATAAGAACCCCTAAAATTGTAAATAGATAGTCATTTTTCCAGGAACTTGAAGTGACCTATTCCAGGCCCAATCAAGTCCTTTAACATCTAAGTGAAGCCCGAGAGTACACAGATTATTCTTCTCATCGGGTAAAGCATCTTTTAGAAGAACAACATAGCAGGTTCTAAATACATGCAGTGTATTATGAGGCCAATTGATATTGCTTCCCTGAAATGAAGAAACAGAAGTTTCATAACCTCACCAAACCCAAAGACATGCATACAGAAACTTGAAATCGACTGCTCCAATTTGATGACTAAAATCCTTCCATTTATTTCCTTTCATGCATGGAGACACACATAATACAATCATCCATAAGGGGCATTTGTTGAAACATAAATTTGTTTATATTACATGACACTCAGAAAACCTTATCTGTAGGGAGGCACTTGAAAACCCAGTAAAAGTAATGAAATTATGAAGTCTCAGTTCAGCCAAATATATAAATGTCCCTAAATCGAACAAATTTAACTCACTAGAAAGTTAGTTATCACTCCAAACTTACAAGAGCAAGGGCTTCAAAGAGGACAGCATGTGAAGCATTGTTCTTATTGACATTTTTCACAACATCCGTTCCCATCAATATTAGTTGTAGCACCTATATCATCAATTCAAAAATCATTAGAATCACAAAGTCAAAAGAAAAGGCCAATATTATACTCCTATGGAGAAGTTGAACCTCAAACAACGATCTTCTAGTGTTTGGATCTTCAACTGTTGGAAAATACTGAAGCACCCTCATTGTCTTAACCTGCACCAATAAAATACTAAACAGCATCAACATCAACAGATTAAATATACATCAACAAATTACAAATTTTGAAAGGTTAATCAAAATTACAGAAATACTAATAAATAAACAATAAAGAGTAAATTCAATTAGAAGTAACACGATCCCTTACCAAATCCAAAGAAAAGGTAAATAAGTGAGTATTCCTTCAGATTAATAACTACATTTTTCAATAATACGGAAACTTTCAATAAAGTAGCATTTGGTAGCCACAATAGAATTTAAACGTCCCATTTTGACACTTGAAGGTATAAATCCATTATAAATGAGCAAGCAAAGAATGGACTAATACTCTTATGTTAAGATGAAAACATGACAGAGGTTCAATCTTCATCTTCAAATGTGACATTGTGAGAGCTTCTTGCATGACCCATTCATCATGTTTAACGCAGAGAAAATTGTACACACAACACCAATGGGACAAAATTTGATTTTCCTAGGACAATTACGTATGTCCTCACAATATTTCCCTGTAACACTGAAAATAGCAAATACAAAATATCAATGGATTGGCAGAATATCTGATGTAGCACAAACCTATCAATATCCGATTCTAAAAAGACAACAAAAAGTGTCACAATTACTTAAGAATGTTCTCCTTATGTACTTCTCACATTCACTCCCATATCTGTCAGAGAATTATCAATTTGATTGGATCCCAAAGCCTTACAACACTTTCAGGGTCTCAATATTTCTGAAGTTGATCAATTTCCATTCAGTTCAGAATCCAGTCCATTCAAACTGATCAGCCAGGCCAATTCAACTACAAAATTGACATCCATGATGTGCAGATATGTTTTATTGGGGGAAGTTGAATACAGACCTGAAGCCAGGGAGTTGGGATACCATAGTAAGTGTATTCTTGAGGAACATCCTGGTTTCGAGCAAGTCGCTCCAATATTTTGACACACTTTGGAAGACAACTCCAATATGCTTCATGATTATTCGATACCAAAGCAACAAGAAGGCTCATAGAGGATGTCAAAACACCAAGATCTCGTTCATCTAGCAGCTGCGCCATCCGATCCGCCCTATAGCATATATGGAAAACAACATAAATATAAATTACCAAACTTAAATCTATTGCTACAAAGTAACCTGTTATGAAGAATGCAATATTCAAACATACCAGCCATCTACATTGACAACATCAGGATTTTTCCTATACAAGCGCAGCAGACACAATGCTGCTTTTTTTCTGACAAGTGGTCTGCAGCTACTAGAAATCTATGAAAAAAAATGGTTAATATCAGCCAATTTCCAAAAGGAGTCAATTAAATTTATAAATTTGTATTATTCTTACAAGTAACTTTTGAACATCAGGAGCTAGTGATTCAGCAAACTCTCTCCCACCAATATTTCCAACCTACAATAATAAACCAAATAATGGTGGGACATAAGTCCTGAGCATTAGATGTTATTAGAGCATGGAAATAATGAATGCAGTTATAACAGGAAAGAAAAGGTAGTGAAAGACAGTATCACAACAAAAAAGTGAATGAAACTTATTATTTAAACAAAAAAGAACCCAAGAATCATGAGATAAGAACTGCTAGAGTGTAATAAAAAACTTAAAACATCGTAGATGGAAGAACTCTGCAAACAACATATGCTCCTACACTGACATGCAAACAATACTATGCATAAACAAAGGAATGCAACTATCCAACCATTTTTTTTCTTATGAAATAAATTAAAAACAATTGCAGCTTCATAAATAAAATTTGATAAAAAGAATAAATAAATAATAAAAAAACCAGCTTCAATAGTTTTCTTGCCAACATACCATAGTCAATGCTAGGCACTGGAAAGTTTCATTGCGACCAATAATATCATTGCGTACAGTATTTATTGCTAGTCTCAGAAAATCATGGTTTTCATTGAGCAAACATGATGTCACAATGTACCCAACCTGCAGCCATTTGTAGCACAATATGAAGTTAACCAAACAGTGATTATTGAGACCATTTCCAAAAGTAGAAAAACATGGGAACGCATGATAACGTTTGGGCACTAAACATTCATATTGCATGAAATATTAACTTTCACGAACACAAGAAGAATGCATAAAAGAGCTGCAAAGATACCAGATTCAAGAAATTACCAGGCCCCCAGAAATTCCAGATGGCATTATCTAGAGAGGTACAAATAATCTAGTCTTTGTAAACTATACCACTGTTTCATTGGATTTAAATACACATCAATGCTCATATAATTTTAAACATCATATGGATAATTAAAGCAGGACACAACATTACGGCCATTGGCACCAACCACATGATTGCCAAATTACTCTCAAATATGCATTAAGAAAGAAAAAAAGCGCAAATTATGGGGAAAATTAAAAGGCAAAGGATTTTACCTGCTTTTCTGGATATTTTGGTGCTGATATTAAAGAAACAGCTTCCATGTGACCAAAATCTACGTCATAACCCAGCATATAAATGTAAAGCATTTTCCAAACATATTTTTTCTTTTCATAAGGCGTCAACCCCTGTTGAAAGCGAAAAAAGTTACAACAATTAATTGCTCGTTCAGATATTTTAAGGTAGTGTATAAAGATGAGCAAGAAGCAAAATCAAACAGATTTATACAGAAAAATGTTATTTTTAGTGCTCTATATTATTCTGTAGTAAGTACAATAAACTGTATTAATTGATAGAACACTATGTTTGCTTGCTCTTTTGCATCGGATAGAAATATGCCATGTATAACTTCTTGATGTGTGTACATTTTACTAAGTTATGCCATTGACGAGTTAGTATTAAAGTTGTATTTCATTTTTCAATGCATAATAAACTGTTCAAAAGAAATTACTATTATCGTTATTACAGTTATAATTATTACTATTATTTTAAAAAATTATGTAACAGAAATAACCATCATTCACAGGCCATCAAAATGTATCAACTGTCTCAGTTGGCATTGCTGACACAGCTGTTTGTCTGTCTACCCCTCCGTACAATTATCATGAATTTTAGCCATCCCCATAAACAGGAGCTTAATGCCAATGACGAATCCATGTCAGAGTAGATTGACAAATGTTGGTTCCCACAGTGCCAACAGTGATGTCACAAGTGTATTATGTGGTTGCAACTGAAAATTTTTTCAGAGATGCTTTTTTAATAATTCATAAACAATACATGAACATTCATAAATTATTTCTTTTTATGTATTTATTGACTTTCATTTACAAATAAATTACATAAATTTTTATTTTCAATAGTTTATGCATAAATTTTTATTTTCAATAGTTTACAAATTTTGACTAATTAAGTTTGAATTATTTAAATAAAAAACAACGTTAAAACAAATTCTTGTTTTCAATAATTTAGCAATAGTTTACAAATATTTACTAATTAAATTTGAGTTTATTTAAATAAAACAAAACCCCACTTCATCAAACAGATGACTGTATTATCACTTTATAATCATCTTCAATTCAATCTAGTAAAATTACATCTAATACAATTTAGTCCAATGTACCAAATGTACCCTTAGGTTCCAAACAACCAAAAGTATAGAAGTGAACTAGAAAGCAATAAACAAATGAAAAGGAAGACCATAAGTGATGGGAAAATGCAACAATTTTAACCAGAAGAGGTAGGACAATTTCCTTCAAGACGAAAATTCACGTATTAAATCTACATCAAGAGATGATAACTTAAATAAAGAATTATGAGCTAATATTCATTCAAGAATTATTTATTTTCAAAGTTATAGGAGTCAATTAATGTGAAATTAACTAAAAAATGAACTTGAATAGAATCAATAGCGAAGCAATGAAGCTAAATTCAACATTAAGGCAGAACTAATCTCAAATTGCAATGGCTTTAAAGTATTATTCCTTCTTCTACATGACAATAAATCCAAAGTATGCCCAAGGAAAAGGGAGCACAATCATAATTCGTGTGTTTCCACACAAGCACTAAAAGAACCACACAAGGACAAGGATAAAGAAAAGAAGCAGGTAAAAAGAATATAGGAGTCAGATCCTAAAGGTTAAAAGCATCAATTAAAACCAAAAACAATCACAGTTGCGTGAATTCTTTGTAAATTCACAAGCTTAACAATTGCAATCTATTGAACTTTAGATCCAGTCAACTGGAGCTGAGATGAAATGAAGGAACTCCAAAAAAATATTGAGGAAGTCAAGAACAAAGCATCAATCAATATTAACAAGTAAAATCAATACTCAATAGCTAGTCATCATAGTTTGACTAACTTGTACGAGGAGTATTTAGCATCTTATTCCCTCTGATTGTTTAACTTTGATGGTAATATCACTTCAAACCTTATATATCTCCAGCTCCTATATAATATAACCCTTAATGGATCGTATTTCACAAATGAATCACTTCTTTTAGTTATAGAAACTCCCAAGTGACCAACATCATCCAATTTTTTTTCTTTAATACTACCTTGTCATATTAACCAATGACATTTTGAAAAGTTTTCTCAGCCTCATTGATTAAATGCATTTAGTTAAGTATATAATTTTCAGGCACACTTCATATTATGTTAGACAAAATTTTAATGTTGAAAACTTATAAGCTTTCCTCTTACAACTTTTGACATCTTTTCCGCTACACGCTTACATCTTCCATAATAAATAACAAACCAAAAAGAATGCCAATGACATAAAAATCTTTAAATAGCTACCAGGTTTCCTCTTGCAGTTTCTAACATTTTTACCACAGCTAACATGAGAGTTATGTTTTGTCTTTTCAGCGGCAGCAATTTTGGTAGACACTTCCCCAATAAGGCATTCACTATTATTCTAAAAATAAATGGAAAAGAAATACGAAAAGAAGCAGCTATTTCTTTGTCAGTCACCCAACCAAAATGGTCTAAACAAGTCAGCTTGATAGAACCATATATTTGTAGCTGCAACATAATGGTATCCTGACTTGATGAAGGAAAGGAACCAGAAGGGGAGGAAAAAAAATGCTTGCCCATAGGTAGTCACCACGGTTAATTTTTATGGAACCTTGAGTAAACATCCAGGCAGAATCCCAAAATGAAATATCAGTTGTTTCAAACAGAGGACATTAACTAAAATCAAATATTTAAGAATGCGAGAAAATCAAGTCCCTTTTCAATTATAATCACCTCATAGTTTACCCCAAAAATGGCCATTTCAAGTTTTTCTAAGAGAAATAAACAGTACTAAAAGTATCATCAAATTTTGGTCCAGTGACATGCTAACATCATTGGTTTTATAATGGTAGGCAAAAGTAAGCTCTAACAAAATATATGGCGCTTTTGACGACTCCCTGTTTGTGAAAATCAATATCCATGGAGAATCTACCTTTCCAATAATTTAAGGCATTCTTCCAAGTATATCTGCTTCACGAGCAAGTACTTGGAAGGAATTTAGACACAATGATAACTATCAACCGAATTCACAACACAACTTTTACTATATGCCAAATTAAGCCCCCCTCCCACCTAAATCCATCTGTTCTCTACTTTAGTTGGCAAAGAAACTAGGTTGTCTGAGCTCATTTATCATAAGCTCCTATAACATGGACATTCAATTAGCACCATCAGTTAGTAGTTCTACTAGTACATTAATTCATCCCACAGAGAGAGTATGCTAAGAAGCCCTAATTGTTCAAATTCTCGTCATTAACCTCTATCTAGGTTTATCAAACTTAACTTTCCACTGAATTCTACCAAAGAAACGACAACAGAGGACTAAACCGTGCAAGATTAGCCCCATCACACTATGGTTCCAATGCAAACTCAGAGAAAAATAACATCTTTTTTCTTTCTTCAACTAATAAAAAAAACAAGCAAAGCTCGGCAACTTCGACTAACAATGACATACAACAATTACACATCCCTAGCGACCACCTCAGCTCATCTCATCAACTAATTCAAACATTCTACAAACAGAGTTCTTACAAGTCCAGAAATAAACACAAACCAAAAACAAAATGTTTGATCAAAACAAAAAAAGAAAGGAACTCGAAATAAAAAAATTCGAATGCTTGAAAAACTCTAACCTTTTCGTTTTTGAAGCGAGTACGGACGTTGCCGAGCTCTTTATCGACGCGGAGGCGCTCCTGCTCTTTGTTCTGGCAATTACGAATGTCGCTGATGAAGACGGAGAGGCCTCGCATGCCTGACAACGCCATTTTTCGATCAGATCCAAAAGCCCTAGACTACAGAGAGAAAGAGAAATGGATTTTTATTTCTCTCCCTCTTTCTCTTTCTTCAGCCTTTGCTTTCAATCTCAGATCGTCCCGCTCAGCCGCCCGATCTAGACATTGAATGTTACTGAAAGATCTTTGAATTTCAAAAGCGCGAGCGAGACAGAGAGAGATCGAGCTCAATTTTGAAAATGGAAGAAGCAGAAATGTGGAAGTTAAAAAAAAAGACCATGTAATAGAGAGAGGAAATGAAGTTGAAAATTAAAATTTAAATGAATGGAAAATAATATCTGGAAAAGCCGTCGAGAAGAGAAGCAGCTGAGACACGACACATAAGTTTTAATTTAAGTTCCAATTTGTTTTTGTTCAATTTTCATTTTATTTTCTTTTTACCTATTACTTTTCACAGCTTTTTTTTTTCCCCACCTCCTTCGTAGTTGTAGATTTATGGATTAGATCAGTCTGGTTTTCTTCCGTTGTATTAATTACTGTTTTAGGTTTTAAAATTGTTGTTATTAACGTGTCTATAAGAGTTCTGAAATATTTGATTAACTGCATGTATGGTCGATTTTTTTTTTTTTGATCAAAAGTTTTTTTTTTTAACTTTTTATCACATTTAATTATAATGGGATAATAATTTTTAAAAATTAAAAAAATTATTTTAATTTAACTTATAAAAATTTAAAATTTAGACTTTAAAAGTATAATTTTTTTAATATTTATATATCAACACATATATCATACTAATATATTTTTAATAAAAATAAACTTTATTTAATTAATGTATTTTTAACTTTTTATTAAAAATCATTATATCTTTATATTTTTATAATTATCTTATCTCAATAAAATTTTATTAAAAAAAAATTTGTTACATGTATATAGTATTTTATTTTTAATATTTATATTAAAATTAATAATTTTTTTAATTTTTTTATAAATTTATAAATGTTTACGATTCTAATCATTTATTGTCATTATTTTACAATGATCACAACTAAATTTTAACACGAATAGTTTTTATGTTATCTATATAAATAAGTTAATAAATTTTAAATATTAAATTGTAAATTTTATTTTATGTAAAAAAATTAAATTGTATAAAATTTTAATATAAATTTTATTAAGTGTCATTTTTTGTTATTTAATAATAAATTAGTACTTTAATAATATATACCAAATGATTTACTACTTAAAAATAATTATTTTTAATTGACAATTAAATTATTAATTATTTTTTTTGAAAGAAATTTACTTTTAAACGTTCTGTTATTTTTAAAAAATTTATTTTTAAAAAATATATTTAAAAAATTCAACCAAACAAAATCCTACATGTACTTTTTAATTTGATATTTTTAATAACTTTTTTTTTTATGTTTTTGAGAATTTTTTTAGAACACTTTTCTACTTCTATCAGATATATTAAATTTTTATGCCCATATATTTTATATATATGTTTGTATACGCGAGGTTATTATTAAATTTCAGCATGATTTAAATTAGTTTCTTTCTAATAAAATTGTGGGGAGAATAGACATAACATTTAATCTGATCATTAATATTATATATATTTATTTCATTTTACCATAGCATCTCTTAAACAAAGTTTGAGAATATTAAATTAACATTTTGTTGTGACATAGGTTGTCTTTTATTTAGATCATTTATATTATCCTTGAAAATATTTACAAGTTTTTTTTTATAATACTTAATTTTATAAAAAAAAAAATTGTTATACTTTATTGCGCGATAATCACCTCTAATTCTTTATTTTTGATGTCGTGACATAAGTTGTCTTTCCTTAAATCATTTGTGTTATGTTTGAGAATATTTTTATATTGTCAAAAATAATTTGAAATACTTAAACTTTGAAATAATAAAAAGATAATTTTTCTTAAAAGTTTATTTTATTGTGTTTGGTTGATATAAATTAAAGTACTATTTAGTTCGTTAAAAAATATATATATTTAGTTAAAATGATATTTATTGTATTTAATATTTTAAAATTAATTTTGAATTTTCAGTCATTTATTCTATTTAAATAAATTTTGATGGTGATTACTTAAATTTGTAGTTGATGACATAAATTATCAACCACCGCAAACAATTGTCAAACAAAAAGACAGCTGTAGTCAAATATCCTTTCATCATTTGATAATTTTTGCTTTTTCCCGACCAATAGAAACCCTATTACCAGAATTCCCAGTTCCCATAATTTTAAAAATAAATTTTGGCCTACACATTTGGTTATTCATGCACGTAAAAAACTGTTATAAATACGATTCAAAATCTAAAATCAATTGTTGTTTTATATATAAGATAAAATAACATTATTTTTTTTAATAATACTCTAAATTTTTTTATTTTAAATAATATATCAAATAAATACTGATAAAATAGTATAACAAATAATTTTTAAAATTATACTATTTCACTATCAAATAATTACTTAACATGTTAATTTAAAATAAATAAAATAAAATACTATTTAAAAAAATAACATTATTTATATAAAATATCATCTTAACTATTTCAATAAATATAATTATACTCATATTATAATTATTATAATTGTGTTGATTTCTACTGATAACACCAAGATAAAACAGAATTTGGAATCTTCAATATCTCTGCCATCCCCGCATCAAAGCTTAATGTAATGGCTTGTAAAGCTATGGCTAAATTTAACCTATCTAATAAAAAAAGAAAAATAAGGTTGTCACTACTGCACTCCGCTCCACTTTGCCCAATCTACAAACTGCATGCCACCGTAAATGTTATTGGCAAATCGCACACCAACTGTGAACGCCATTGCAACTGGAGGAACTTGTTTTGCCAAAGGTGATGCTTCAACAAGTTGTTCCAATCCATTGATAATTTGGTAACGGGTGTTGGAAGACACAGCTAGGAAAACACCTGATTGAGAAAGGAAAATAATAAGCTATGTAAGAAAAATGAATGGCTGCCTAACTCTTAATTTATAAATAAACCAATTTTGCATTATTTCCCAAATCCAGATTATGTGCAGGAGCTATAATCTCAAATATTTTGGCCATTGATGAAATGGATACACAGACATGGTGATGGTAACAGACAGCCCGGCCTGACATCACATATACATAAAATCACCCAAAAAAATGATGTTCCTAGCAAAATAAAGATGGCGGTTTTGAAATGCAGAACAACAATGGAATCAGAAATTATTTTTACAGAGAAGAATCTCTTTAACACAAAGAACCTCAGTTGACACTAATTTGCCTTTTTTTAATAACCATGAACCTATAAGTCACACATGATGCTTTGTGAAGGTGCAAAGATATAACTGCATGTTGAATAGAGAAGTCAAAACCAAATATTGCAATATCTCAATCATGAGAATGAGAGGATCAGTGCAAATCTAAGGAAATGACTTACATAAAAACAGCAAGCTATTTGAAAAACACACAGAGCAACAGAAGTACTATTCAGAACTCTAATATGTAATACTAGTAGAGAAATAGAAGCAAAAAATAGAAAATAGAGCGAGTTTGGCTCACCCCATAGAGCAGCACTTTGCACAAGAGGTGGCACAGGAACGTCCTGTTCAGATTTTTTTATACTCCTGATCATATACAAAGATGTAACACAGTGAGCAACTACCTCCGTTCAAGAACAAAAAGAAATGCAATCAAAGGAGATTCATGTACAATTCATATTTAATTTTTTTTTAGTGTCATAAGAGTATTGTTATGCTACAAGACATATATCGTCTGCCATAACCCAAGTTTAAGTGTTCCCAAACAGAAGAATTCTACAGAGGACATATACACTAAATTCAGGAATTATCTGAATAGAACTGTACCGTTTGGCAGTCATGATCAAATTTGCTATGCCTTGGCCAATGAGACCACAGCCAAACCCAACTGAACCATACAGTACACCCTGGATCCAGAAAGTATCAATCAATCAACTTAAAGGCAGAAAAGGTATAACAAAGTACTACTACAGCAGGCCAGATATGGGCACACAAAGGAATAAGATGGTCTTACAAAATATGTCAACAACCATTCTTCAGAAATGAAGCACACGATAGGATATTACAACCAAATGAAAAATGGAGTTAAAAACCTGCTCCCTTAGTGTTTGAGATCTATTGTCCAAAGGTATTTAATTAGTGACCTCTTAACAAAATTTACTCCTCAGAATATAAGGTACCTTATAGAAGTATGTGGCAATCCGCTGCTTCACCGAGAATCTACATCCTGGCCTTTCAGCTTCAAAAACACTGCACAACAGGAAGTGTCTTGTGAGTATAATCTATGATCTTTAAGATCATCTGAAGCTGCAAGTAAGGAGAAGGATGGAAGTTCCGGGTCACTTAAGAGTACATAGAAAAGAGAGAAAATAAACTGTAACACCAACAAAATCTCCTCAGAATTCAACCCAGGTCTGGCTATCTTAGAAATAAATTGAATTACAATTAAAATAAAAAGTAAAGGGTATGTTTAGACCGCTAGACCTTAGCACAGTTTGCCACTGGTCAGGGATAGAACTTAGGTTCGGTTCTTATGAACCGCAGATTCTTTCTTTGTTATCAATCAATCCTCTTCCAGAGCTAAGGTCTTCAGCTATCTACTTTTCCATTTCAACCACTTGCTTGCTCTTCTTTATGTTAAGAAATTGTCTAATATTTATCATCTGAATCAGTCATCCAGGGTCCTAGTCCATTCGACCATAACCAACTAGAAGGATTCTACAGTCTTATCTACATTTAAACATCTGATAATTCATTATGGAACATGTGCATAAGCAACATGAGCAGATGACCGACAAGAAAACGCATAACAATACATAAAATGTATTTAAATAACTATAGATTAACAACTTTGCATGTATCCAAAAACATGCAAATTTCAATGTCAGTGTGCTCTACTAACCTACTGGGAAGAGACCCACAAGCATGTTGTATGCGTCCAAATAAGCCACTCGAGACAGATGGCTTCCCAATACGAGCATAGGGAGCTAACATGCCAACCAAAGCAATGTCAACAACCACACCAACCAAAAGATCAGCAAGGTACAACTCAAACTCTGACCAGAAATCCTTTCCCCTTTTCTGAACTTCCGCAAATGTTGCACAGAAAGAATCTATGACAATCTGGATCACGCCAAATCAACCATATGATTTAAAAATAATGGCAGCCCAACACAAACTAAACGTACAATAGCTAATGATATAGATAAGCAGTTGTATAGGTATCGCATTACTTTTTGTAGTGCCAGTAGGCCTATCCCAAAAGCAAGCAATAACAAAAGCAACTGAGCAGCTCATGGTGATGTTCATTACATGCACTGAGCAATCTGGGTTAAGTCTACAAATTCCAGTGGATTCCGCTCAGTAATAAATTACTGACTGTATGAATTTTAAACAGAAATTACCCTCAACAAACCTCTGTTCCAACTTTGAAAAGGAAAGAAGGATCAGCCAGCATCCGATTACGAAGCATAGTGCAGTATTTCATTAAAAATCCCAAAGGCCAAACTGACCCCTGCAGGTCCATCCAATGCCAAAATGAGCATAAACCACCATTTTACCAACAAAACATTATTAAAATAATATAGAAAAATATTTAAGAAAAAAAATAGATGAGAAATCTAAAAAAAAAAAAACATTTGGAGATGCTATGTAGAGAATCAGTTAACAAGTACTTTTGTAAAAAGCGAAAAAAAAAAAAACAGATTAATAACACTACTGAACTGCTTCCTCGGAAAGCATTCTATAAGTGCCTTAACAGGAATCATACATTTAAATAACAATAAAATAAAATTTAAAAGTTGATTAAAAAATTGAACCTGCAAATCCAAGTAGCGAAGCAAAAACATTTTACGAATTCCCGTAGTTTTGGCGGCCTCCATCATATCATCAGGCAAGCTCACTCCCCTCGCTTCTGTTTCCTTCATCACCTCTTCAAACTTCATTATCGGTCCAAACTCTTCCTCTTCTCTATCTCTTCCTTCTCCTTCCCCACCGCCGCCGCCACCAAAAGAATCACCAGAACCACTGTCACTCCCGCCGCCGCCGCCGTCAAGTCTCGGTTCGCTAACGACGGATTCCTCCGTCAACTTACCTGAAATCTCGATCGTCTTCGGCGCAGAGTCGGAATTGCTAACGCAATGGAGTTTGGAAAAGGCATGGTTTGTTGTTGTCGAATGGCGTAAAGACAGAGATCGAGAAGTAGGGATTATGATAGTGTGATTGTGATGGTGGGAGATGTTTGGGAGATTTGGTAATTTGAAGCTCGATGAGCAAACTGACATTTTTCTTTTTTTTCTACTTTCGTTATATATTTTTCTTCTTGGTGCTTTTAAGGAAAGATGAAAGAGAGGCAGCAGAAATGAAAAGAAACCAGAAGCGAAGCTGTGATCGCGTTTCGTGTTTGTGGGGGCAGAACGAGGGTTTTGGTTTATGGGGTCAAGGGACAGAACAGGTGTCATGAAAATTGCTAAGTATGAAGGAAATTTTCTAACTGGAAAAAAAAAATAAACGTCGCCTGAGAGATTCGAACTCTCGCGGGGAAACCCCATGTACTTAGCAGGCACACGCCTTAACCACTCGGCCAAAGCGACTTAGACGTTCGTCGCATCACTGAAAATTTATATAATAAATAATAGTTTCATTGCATTTGCAAGCAGAACTAGTGGCAATTTTATAAAAGGAAAATAATATATTTTTTTGAACCGAAATTTGGTAGAAGTGACGATTTACACTGTTAGTGAACTTCACAAAATATGCGTATCACTTCGTCCTTAGATGATGGAGCACGTGAAACTTTGACGTTGTCTCATTGTTGACATGTCAGAAAGCAAAGTTTGGCTTGAGAAAATTGGAGAAGGAAGAAAGCCAAATCGAGAGACAGTTTATTAGTTGTTGTGGATGTGCATGGATTAGAAAAATGTACTGTATTTTGGTCCCAAAAAAAATTTTAATGTCAATTTTTTTTTTAAAATTTATTTGATGATATTTAGTTACAATTAAAGATGATTTTTTAAGGATTAAAAAAATTATTTTAATTTTTTTAAAAAAATTTAAATTTTAGACTTTTGATAATAGAATTTTTTAATATTTGTATAATATCACATATACTTTAATAATATTTTCATATTGTACCCCGAATAAAAATTAATTCTATTCAAATAACATTTTAATATTTTTTTTTAAAAATTATTATATCTTTAATTCTTCATATTTTTATAACTATTATATTTTTATAAGAATTTATCAAAAAAATTTGTTGATATTTTAATTTTTAAAATAAAAAAGTATTATTTTATTTTTGTACAAAATATAATAATTTATATTAATTCATTGATTACTATATATTAATTTTACTTAATTATTTTTTTAATAAATTAAAATTTAAAAAAATACATAATAAATTTAAACTTATATATAAAAAATATTAAATTATTTAAAATTTAAATTTAAATTTTATTAAATGTCATTTTTAATAATTTAATAATAGATAAATATTTTTAATAATATATAACCAAACGATACTTTAAAAGAGTTTTTTTAATTAATAGTAAACGACTAGTATCTTTTTTTTTTAAGTTGTATTTTAAAATATTTTACTTTCAAAAAATTTATTTAGAAAATTTAATCAAAGATTTCTTAATTATTTTACAAATTTTTTGTTTTGTAGGCGAGGAAAGCCACAAAAAAAGCCATTGCGGAAATGAGTGAGGAGACTATGGCAGCTTTTGAGAATACGAGGTTTTACAAGTTTTATCCCATGAAAACACCGGATACAACTAACGTATCAAATGTTAAAAGGTAAAACTATGAGATCACTGCTTCACATATATCTCATGCATGGAACCTTTAAATTTTCTGTATCTTTGGGTCACTGAAACTTGAAAGCGGCATTAATTATATTTACAAGATCTTAGTTTCATCTGGGTAGCCCATTTGTGGCGTGAACAGAGCACTTTGCTTCTGTAAGACAGATTGTGCCTATTATGTCTTGAATACTGATTGTAATCACTCAAGGAACTTAAATCTGAGATCAAATTTTGAATTTCTTAAGTTTTCAAATCAAGATATGGGTTTAAGTTAATCTGAAAATTTAGATCAATTTCTGTTTTAGTGGACTGTCTTAGTTTCTATGAAGTCTTTTGTTGAGTGTCTGTCCATTAAATTCTAGATGGTTGTGCTAGTTATTCTGACTCTGCCAATCTCTGAAGATTATATCTAAACTTTGAATTTGCATGATCAAAAACCTTCTTGTTTTCTTGCAATATGCCAATATAATAGAAATTTCGCTATTTTTCTTGACAATTTGCATCTTTATTTCTTTTCCTGTTGGAACAGTTGCTTTGATATTCTGTACACATTTTGTTCTCCGTCTCTCTCCCTTTACTAAGCGAGTCTTCTTCCTTCTCTACAATACACGACCTAGACAATTTTCACATATGAAGTAACTAATGCTACGTTTCTAGCATCTTCGATAAATATTTTTGCTGCATTATAATTGTGCTTTGCAGGCTCCATTCATAACAGGTACTACAGCAAGGTTCACGAGGTTCTATGATTGAGCTCGTTGAACAACTACACAAGAGATATGTCAATGTCTTCTTTAGCTTCGATTAATATTTTTATCATATCATCTCACGAGGAAACAGGGGCATGCTCCTCGGGGCCCCGTCCCTTCATTCGTCTAGCTGTCTCAGAAGGAATATGTGAACTTGTAGTCTCAAAGCTCTTTGACGAAGACAATTTTTTCATCTTCTGAGCGTCAAAATTCTTCACAAATCAGATGCTACCACATCTTTTGACTCGAGACGGCCATGTGTACTACCTATATGACATGTCATTTCTTTCTTTAAATGATGCCGAATGAACGACATTACCTTTTTGTTGGTGAAGTCAAACGTCAATAGTTAACAGAAAGAAATGTAAATAAATAATTTTAAAAAATGGACAAATAAATTATCACTTTCACCAAATCTTTAGGTCAAAATGTCCTTTTACCTTTAAAAAACACGAAATTACATTCGATGACTTGCCACCTTCCTGATTGTAACAAGCACAGATTTGTAATATGTATTCAGTTTCATGAATGCATTTTAAAGACCTAATCCTTGTCAATAATTATGGAAAACCCGACTCTTATGCGAGCTCTTGGAGTGTCAAAACAAAGAATAGCAGGGAGTTCATACATAATATATAATGTAAAATTATTTTTTGATATCTTTCAAAAGTTTTACAAACTTACAACTTGATTCACAAAACTGTGCACGTATATGCCTCTCATATATTTAACTCCGTGTGTAGAATTGCTAAAAGACAAAAATTGCCGATTTTGTGCATTGAATATGCAACTTGATATGTTGTTGAACAAATTTTTGTCTTTTAGCAATTCTTCGTACATTAGAATTGCTTGTCCGAATTTTAAGAAAAAAGTGGACGTCCATAAGAGAGGACTCTATATCTATAACAGAATGATGAAAAATGATGTGATTTACGTTTCCTATAATTGTGAAATGATTTATATATACACATATGGCAACTCCATCTTTCACAAGGAGCACAAACCTGTAAGAACAAATGTAGATTGGTCGAGTGCTATACCTTGAGTGCAGAGCACTAATAATATATACCTTCCAGTCCCGTAATTGATGACATTCAGGAGAAGAAAATTTTCCCTCCGATCTTTGAAAGAAAACGCTGAAATGAATAATATTCTCGATCAGCGCAGGGAGGAAACTGCAATCATCTATTATCATTTCTTGGGGCAGTCTTTAAATTGGTATCAACCTTTCACATCAAAAAGAGACTTCAGCTTCCTTGTACAGTTCTCAAAACAAAGAGAAACTTTTCCGGTGTCTGGAATGACGGGAAGATTGTGTTTTGTCAACTGATGCTCTAGGAGAGGGTGCAGTGCTTTCAAGTGTATCTGCTTGAGCATCTGAGGGTCGCGGAAGAAGTCTGCTTCCTATTTTCTTGGCAACCAATCGAGGGGAACTAAGAGAACTATGTGACTTGGTCACCCTTTTCATCTCTTGCTTTATTTTACTGAATTCTTCTTCAAGTTCCCCAACTCTAGACCTCATCCTTTCCATATCTACCTTCAGAAGCTGGTTTTCACGGACAACTGTCACCCACCCATCCCTCTGCACAATCTGTCCTGCCATGTCACTTGGGAGAGTCAAGAGACCTGCTGGGGCACTTTCTGTTTCCAAGGCATGAAGACAACCTGCTAAAGCAGTTCTCAACTGCATCTGCTCGAAGAACAAGACTTGAAGAACAACTCTAAGGGGCAACCTCTCATTTTGGGAAGCATGGGCACAGGCATCAATGGAGAGTTTCTGGTAGTCTATGATGTTGCAAAGCTCTTCCTTATCTTTATCTGAGAGCCAGGGGTGTGCCTGCACAAAATTTTTAATTAATATAAACCTCCAAAATTAGCAAGCTTTAATTTCAATAGTTGGTCTCGTGAATTCAAACCTTGAAATATATATCTAGAGCTCTGTACATCCCATCATGAAAAGGTCTTGAAGATTCTGGAAGGGCCTGTGCAAGAGAACGTATCTTTCCTGGTTTCAAATTTACATCAGAAGCAACCTCTGCGATGTAGCTATCTATCAATTTTGCAACTTTTCTCAATGGTCCTGTTGATGGAGATGTTTCCATATCCAGTGATGTAGGAGAAAATAGAGTTATAGTTGATTTTGAGGTCATAAAATTATGGATAATTCGTTCAATACTGTCAGTATTGTATAAAGTATCAGAATCTGAATAATTAGGAATCAGAAGACTATCTAGGGTTGCCAGTTCCAGTTGCATCCCTATTCTCCTTTCCAAGGAATCCTTGCATTTTTCATTGACACCCAATATCAATGCAACACGAAGAAGTCCAAGTAAGAAACGGCAAAAGGATTTTCCCTTCTTTTCTGGGAGAAGCTTCTCAATGGTTTCTAATAGAACCTTTTGATCAACGGCAGCAGGTGTCAAGCTAAAACTTGTAACTGTTCTAATGCCGCCACTTTGTCCACCCTGCCATCTGCCAAGACCTGGCAGGTACTTCCTGGCGTAGTACATTATAGCACCTGCTAGATTTTCAGGCCTCATACCTCTTGCTTCCATTGTCTTGATAAGTCTTTCAAACAAACCCACACTGAGATATGAGATATCTTCAAACCACCAATCAGATTCTGAGCTTCGAATTCTTGCCCCAGTGTTTATTCCATTCCACAGGATGCTCCCACCGGGGCTCTGTAAGCTACCGTACATCATCATGGGCCAGCCAAACAAACTAGGATCTGTACAAGCCATCATAGATAGAGCATTCAAACATTTGCTCAAAATTTGGAGCTTTTCAGCCCTTGGCAGCACAGGATCAGAACTTTGTAGAGCTAATATACAATCTCTCCAGTTTCGAAACACATTCTTGTGAAGAAAACTCTCTGACAGAGAAACTAGGTTATCTTCACCATATTCATCTGTCATTTCCAGGTATTGTGCTGTGCAGTACACCATTACTATGTTTCTAGGTGTCAATTCCACCCGATGTCCATAGCAGAATTTGGCAGCAATCAAGAAAGTGACAGAGCCACCAGGGAAGTCTTCAAGCTCAATGATGAAAGTCTTTTTATGGGTACTTTGAGAATCTTCATAAATTCGAGCAATCTTCCCACATTTTGATATGAGTGGAAACTGCAGAGTTAATCACAATTGTAAATTTTCTTTAAAGTACACTGTATAATTTTTCCTCGTAGAGACACCATTGTTAAGAAAGCAATGAGAGTACAAGATAGAAAGTAGAAATTAATCCAACATCCTCACCTACAACAATACAAGCCTTGTGCCAAAGACAGACAATATATTTGATCCTTGTTAACTAAAAGAAAAAAAAATTCATATACTTCTCACTTTAAGAGGAAAGAAGACCTCATCAAAGGGAGGAATAAAAAGATAATAATAAAACTATCTCAAAAAATCCTCAAGAGTGTAGTAATTTGTTAATAAATGAGAAAAAGACAATCTCCAAGAGAATATTGATTATTTTTAAATTTCAGCGGAAATTGTTTGTGCAAAACAGGTCAGGGAGGAGGGTTGTAACTTCAGCAGATGCAACTTGAAAAATAAAGGTTGCTTAGACTTCATTAAAAAAATATAGCCACCCATGTCATGTTAAGATTTATAGCTCATGAAACAGAGGTTGCATATAATGACGACATTTCATGGACCAACTACATATCGCCCCATATGATAATGTATACACCCTTCGTGAATTTACATGCTAAAACAAAAAAATTATCTGACCAAATTTAGGTTCAAGCTAAAACCAACTTCTAACAACAATACTCATGATTGATGTCAGGTTACATACCGGAGATTCCTTTTACAAAAAACAATCCAGGTTCTCTGATGAATCAAATCCAAAAGCTTAACTTAAACTCCACAATTGATATCAGGTTGAAACGGATTGATATTGTTTTAGCACTTATCAGATGGCAAACTCATCTATAAAGTCTAAAAAGTTCAAAAGAACCGCATAATATTCAAGTCAATACATTTAGTAGGCAAGAGTAAAGTCTCCTCGGGAGGAAAGGCACTCCCAAAGATAATACTAGTGTAAAGACAATCAATTTCCCAGATTCTTAATCCCTGCATAAGCATGGAAAAGTATTTACCTTATGAAGATGGAAGTTTACTCCCTCCACAATGACAGTAATATCACTTGGCAATGCTGAACTGCAGTACCTGCAACACCCACAAAAATCATATTAGACACACAACATAATAATCACTAGATGAATAATAAATTTATATCTTTTTGTTGGAATTGGTGATTCAACAATCATGTATGGGCATGAATTGAGATGGATACCGAGTAAAGAGTCAACACAAAGTTTAGTACGTGAAGGTCATACGAAAAAGGAACAAAACGTGAAACCGAAAGCAAGAAGGGGCTCGGAAACACAAGGAGAAACATATAGGTCTGAATGCCCCAGCGTTGAAAAAAGAACGCCCAGCGTGGATTCCCCACGTTGTTAGAAAATGTCGCGACGTTGTGACAAGGTGGCATTTAACACCCCAGTGTTCGTCAAAGAATGGCCAAATGTTGAAATAGTTGCATTAACGCTCCAAAGTTGGATGCTAAATGCCCCGCGTTGTTTGTTCAGAAACATCCGATTTTGATTCAAATTGACTTCTTTGAGTGGGTTTCGGACTCTTACACAAAAGGACTTTTATTCTAACTAGTTTTAAGATTTCTTAAGCCTTTGTAAAGCATTATATAAACCCTTGTAATCCCTTAAGATTGATTAAGCATTAAAATAGACCATAAGAGAGAATAAAGAATTAAGTAGACATTAAGTGCTTGTGTGCTTAGAGTAAAACCACTGTTGGGTATTTTTGCTCTTATGTGAACAAAAAGAGCATCAATCAATCCTTATAATCTCTAGAGAGTTAATAAGAGATGTTAGGATCTCTTGATCTATCGTAGACATAGGCTGTTGGTGCCGAATCACGTAATTGGTTGTGTGTGTTCTAATGGATCTTATTCTTATTTCTTTCTCTTATATTTGCTTGTGATTATACGCTTCTGTAACAAGTGAGTATTAAGGCGAAAGGTCAATCCTTATAAGAGATTGATGCTAAGCCTAATTTTCCTTCAACGCCTTTCTTCTTGTTATAAGGTCCCAAAGAGCCTCCTCTAGCATCAATTAAATACCAGAATGCAGCGATATCTCAATCAACTCTACATTGTATAAGCTTTTGATAGTCCAAAACCAAATGAGAAACCAACAACCATCTGTTCTATAAACTAGAATCAGGGCTTAAAGAACAATACAAACGAAAACTATAATCAAAATTGTGCCTAGATGTGCTTACCCACCATTGACAGACATCCAAAACTAATAGTAAAGCTCAACAGAAGTGGGTTTCGGAGAGAATAAGCTTACCAGTCGTTGCCCTCTCTGTAGAACCCAGAAACCTTGCCAGCAGGGGCCATAATCACAGGAAAAGAGACGGACCCTCTTCTCCTTGCAACCCAATTTCAATTGGGCGCTTTGAAAAGAAAAAAGCTTTTAAAACAGTTAAAAAAAAAAAAAAAAACCTCCCTTCCCCACCAAAAATAAAAATTATTGCTTGACCATCAAGATTCGAACTTTTTTTGTTCCAGGAACAAAAAGAACACAGAAGCCGAAATCCACTGAGTAAATTGCGAACGTGTGGGCAACACTCAAACAGTGAGCCTATACAGCTCGTCAAGCTTGGAGTGTTAAGACATGCGGTGAGCGTGCGTGTAGTTATTCAACAAAAGCTTTTAACTACTCAATACAATACATGGGCATTGGCATGTCACGGCATGGCAACCCCAACAACAATGGCTAAAACATGGATGATGGACCAATTTATTTATATTTATTAAAACAGCAGAAGAAGAAGGGAAAAAAAAAAGAATTATACACAGATCACGACACATTAATAAAAGAAAGTTTCAAACATGGTCGTGAAAAAGGTAAAGTTCAAATAAAAAGGAAACAAACACAAAGAGTTTTAAGTTAAAATTATGCCCGGCCGGCAGCGAGACAAGGGGAATGATTGAGTCTGAGTGTAAATTGATAAAATTTAAAATAAAAATGAAGGTTTTGTCTGGCATTTTGCCTATAAGTGAAAATGGTTTCATCATTACACGAAAACGCGTGTTTTTTTTTTCCAAAGAAAAGACACACACACAATTGAGTCAAGAGAGAAGAGGAGGCTCTGGAGTTGATGGCATCGGGCGTTTTAGGACCCACTTACGAGAAGAATCTTCGGTCGGTCAAGATTTGGTTGCAGGTTTTGATCTTAATATGATTCGATTAATCGAGTCAACTAACGTCTACGGAGTTCGAGATAATAACACTTAGGTCCCTAATATTTTAATATTTCTTAAATAAATACATAATTTGTCTATTTATTTCAATTTGCCTCTCACCCATCTTGAAATTACAGGAGTACCCTTCTTCGCAAAGGGAAAAGGCATTTACGCCTGTGATTGGCCAAACACCCGTATAAATCCTAAACGTTTCATGAGTACCCACTTAGACTCCCAATCGTTAGCACATTCCGTCAATTTTGGACGGACAAATGGGTATTAAAAACAATGTTATATAATTATTTAGAATTAACTGGTGGCAGATTAATTTTTAATAAAATAATAAACTAAAAATTAAAATTAACAATTTAACAAATGAAAGCTGTCAATAAACAAGTGCAATCACTTGCTTAAATGGTTTAGTAACTTACAATGCAATTTTTCATTAAAGCAAAAAATTTTAATTCGATTTCTCTCTCTCTCAAATTAAAATATAAATAAATACAATCAAATTCTAAAGTTTTGAATCTATGTTATGGTAGGATCAAAATTGCCGACTAAATAAAAAAAAGTAATTGCATTGATACTTTAACATTATCATCAAACAATAAGAAATTTTAGATGTCTAAAAATCTTCATTAAATAATAATAAATTACTTAATGAAGAGATTTCAACACCTTAACCATTGCCATCAAAAGACAATGTTGCGATTTTGAATTTATTACCATTTAAATTTGAAATTTAAAATTTAATTATAAGTCATCAAAAGGTCGCACACACAATGTCACAATCACGGCAATACCATAATACTATTATAAAAAATTATGAAATTTAGGTATCTGAAAATCTCCGGTAAAAGTGTTAATAGTAAATTACTTAATAAAAGTATCTCAACGCCTTAAACCGTTACCGTCAAATGACGATGTTGTGGTGTTATCGTAATTAGCCTTATGTGTATGACTTTTTCATTACTCCATTCAAGATTCCAACTCTACCATTATTCAAATTTGAAATTCAGAGTATAATTGTAAGATTTTTCTCCTTTACAATTCACCAACATCGTCCACGAAGATTACACTAGTGGTTAGTCATACGGAGGCTATTTAGTTATTTTCAACTATTTTACTGATTTTAATATAATCAATATTTTAGGTAAATAATAATATTACATTAATTGCAACTGTGAATAAAAAGGAGTTTTCATATTACAATATACTAATAGTTTAAAACAATTTAATCTTCTAATGAAAATAATACTTTTTATATAATATATATGTCAAAGCGGAAGCACACAAACGAGATAAACAATTTACCCAAGTAATATAATAATGCAGAATAAGTTATTAAAAAATAAAAGAGAGAAATAGTAGAAGAAGAACACACAAAGAATTACGTGGTTCGGCAACTTGCTTACGTCCACGGCGGATCAAGATCACACTTTTCTCTTATTATGAATCACAAGACAACCACAAAGTATGCCTATTACAAGAAAGATCACAAAAAATACTCTCTCTTACTCTCTAGGGATTTTCTCTCACAAAAAACCACTAAGAATAATCACTAAAATTATTGTTGATCACCAAGATCTCTCTAAGATCACAAAGATCTCACTAACTTGATCACAAAGGTTGTCAAGTTCACTCTCTGTATTGTTTACAAGCCAATTGATAGCCTTTATATAGGCCTTGGGACGTCCTAGGTATTCCCTATACGTGTGGGAGTCGTATTAGGGAGTTCTAGAGCAAGTGGGAGACGAAATTAGAAAGTTTCCTAATTTCGGGACACTGTTCCCGCGTTCAGCGCCGCGGCGCTGGCCCGATATTTGCTGAGCGCTGCGGCGCTGGATCCCAGTGCCGCGGTGCTTAGGTACTGGAAGTGGCGCCGCGGCGCTCATCCTGGTCACCACGGCACTGGCGCCTGATGCGCGCTCTTCTTCGATTTTCGTCTCCTTTTACTTCCGTCTTCGATCCGTGCGCACCCTACGCACTTGATTTGATCCCCAAATCATACTCTAATAATTTTTAATTAATATTCTTATAAAATATATATATATATTAATATTGTGAGATATATAATTCACTATATAGTGAATAAAAATACTACATGACATTGCCTGGTTAAATCATAATTTATGCATTATATACGATATACTACAAAATCATATAATTTATTCAAGTACTTGTAATATAGTAAATTATGTTACTTAATGTAACAAATCTAAATATATATCGATTGTTTCAGCCATATATCTTTTAAAAGAAAAATATCTCTCGGAGCTTTTTCTTTGATCTGAAAGAGAGTAAATACCCTCTTTTAATATATATTTATATAACTTCAAAGTTTTAGATGGATATTTAACCAAACAATGGGGTGTATATACCCTTTCTCCCTTTCACAATATATAGTAACTTAACATTAAATGATTTTCAGTCATTCAAGGACCTATTTGTTATAAATAAACAAATTATGCATTTTTTGAAAATATATAAAAAATTCAGGAATCTTTAATTATAAAATAATAAACTTATTTTCTAATTTAACCCCAATATTACATCAAACACCAATGAAATTATTTATCAGTTATACATTTACGCACGTTTTGATACACATCTCTATCAACAATGAAATTATTTTCTTTGATATATTCGATTTTTATTTTATATGATTTTGCAGATATATTTTCACCAAGTTAGACAAAGACAATAAAATTTGGTTCAACTTTTTTAGAATTACTGTTAGTGTGGTTTGGCTGTCCTAATTTAATAATAATGATAATAAATAAAATTATGAGACATATGATTTTTTTTTATTAAAAAAAAGAGCCATAATTATAGAAAGTTTTTCACATTTTTTATATTGATAGTGACTTTTTGATAATGTGAATTGTGATAGAAGCAACTTGTATCATTATTCAACAACATTGGACCATGAAGTTATGTTATGTGTGTAAATCATTAATCTTCTTTTCAAATTCTTTGTAGGAAATTAAATTCCAAAACTTTAATTGCCTTATTACTTAAAAACAATTCAACTTTTTTATTACTATATATCATATTTATAAATTTATTTGATTTAATTAATAATTTTTTTTTGGGAATAGTATAAAGGCTATAAAATTTGAATATTACTTGCACCAAATTTAAGAAAAGAATAATTTATTTATATTCATATAATAAAGCAAATATTATTTAAAAAATCAGTATAAACATGTTAAAAACTCGATATTTAACAAGTTGATTTGTAACACTTATTCTATTTTTAAAAAATAAAATATTATCATAAATACTCTTAAAATATAACCTAATTTTAATAATACGCATTCGTTTAAAAAATAAGCAATAATACTTAACTGTTAAAAAATATTCTATTAGAATTAACAAAATTATATAAAATGATTAAATTATTTTTTAAACATAAAAATAAAAAAATGATAATTCTACCCTACAAAGCACAACTTCCCATAAAAATTTACTTTTTTAATAATAAATTAATAATATATTTTTAATTAATTTTTTCAATTAATAATAATAAAAGAAAATGGCCACTGGTTCCAATAGTCATAACCGCTATGTTAGGAAAAAATACTCAATATTTATATTGATATAATTATTTTTCACAAACATGATTATGACATAATACTCTACTTATTTTGTGATTAAAAAAATCATATTTATTGTATATAATATACTATGTTGAAAGAATAATAATTAACTGAAGCAAAGTTATTATTTTGATAAGTACAATTAATCATCTTGATTAATGAATACAAGTTTAATTAAATCAATTATAATATTTTTCAAGATAAATTTGGTTGATTAAAACTTTAGTTGCTTGGTTAAAGTCCAGGGGAAACTTATAAAATCCAAAAATATATTTTTAATTTTAGCAAAATATAATGCAATTTTCTATTATTAAACAACTGCAACATATTACTACCACAGTAATAATGCACAAATTTATTTTCTATGGCTTCCGGCCTATTTGTGCTAAAGCAGGAATTGCTCCTTGTTTTTATTCATCCAAACAAAAGGAATTTGGTTTAATTATTTTAAGAATAATGTTACATTAAGTTTGTAATTTAAGTTGTATCTTAAATAATAATATGTCAATGTAATAGATTTTAACAATATTCTTAATAAACACCCTGTTTAAGATGATTTAAGAGTGTTCTTAATTATTATTTTTTTAAAAGAAAAATGTCTTAAAGAACTAAATATTTAGAAGAAAAGCTACTAAATGATCCTTTAAGAAGCATTAAATTTAATATTAATCTTTTACCCAAAAAAAAGTGTGGTCATAGTAAATAAACTTCATATGGTATGAGATAAAGAAATTAATAATTAAAGAAAAAGGAAGTATCTGTCAAAAGAATTCCAGATGCAAAATTCAGAGCAAGCTGTAACAAGAATTATTGCGAATCACATGCCTGACTACAAGGCTAAGTATCAGTTTAGTTTCCTTTTAGTTACGATCCATCAATGTTTATGAGAAGTTTGAAAAAGTTAACCCTTATCTACAGAATATATGTATACATTAGAGACAGAATTTTGAGTAAGAAAAAGTTTACCGCACATATAAAAGAAATAAGGTTTATTTGTATAAATTTGAAATGTTAACTGAATTTGCCGTTTAAAATTTGTACATTTTAAGTTACAAATTTAACATTCCACATCACGAAGGTCTCGTATCATGATAAAAACCATCATAAGATTGGCAAAACTCAGATCCAAGTACTGAAGCATCCCAGCAGCCCAACAGTTCCAGTAACCAAATTGTAAAAATAAATTCATGCAAGGCAGCATCCGGAAATATTTCTTGTTTTGGAATATGAATATATAAACTATAATTATACAAAATTACAGTATTTTCTGATTTTCCTTGTAATTAGTTGTGATTGTGAAGCGGAAAACGGTCGAGCCAAGCCACACTCCTCGTAAGGGATGTAGTTATTGTAAATGTTTTAGAAAATCCTAACAATTTTTTGTTCTGTTTTTTTTTTTTTTTCATAAAAAAAATGATACTAAATTTGCTGATATACAATCAGACCATCTACCAAATTCACTGGTTAGACATTTCTGAAAAAATAAATTTTGAAGTTAAATCTACTCGCTCCCAACCTAGCACCGCTAACAAACCAGGAGCTAGAGATTTATAAGTCTATCTAATTGCGATGGTAAATCCATAACTAAATTTTTGAAGGACTTTTGCGGCAATGTAAATTTGCTATTATAGATCATTCAATACTACCAATTAATCATCCACATTCACCCAAGTCACAGATGAATAAAAAAACTAGCAATCATATCATGGGGGAGTGAGATTCCCAACTTCACAACCAAGTCAGCACTGCCCCAACCAGAGATTCAGGCCCAGCTATGCTGTCGTGTGGGCAGAGGGGCGACTCATTCACCACCAGATGCAAAATATTCTTACATACTCAAAGCATTAAAATTGTACAAGGAAAGACTTTTCTGAATGAATTCTATTGCTGACAGTGGTGAACAGTTTGCTGGAACGGTGTTGAAGGGCAATGCCAACTCCTACAAATCTTTCTAAGATTTGGCCTCCACCCACAGGGTGGTTCTTCAACAGCTTTCTAAATGCAAAATCAAAACATGAGCAAAACAATAACCAACATCTTTTCTACTAATCATTTCCAAAAACACCACCCTTGCCCTTTCACTGCAACATCACTGGGTTACAACCACTACTAACTGCAGTAAAAAAAAAAAAATTTACTCTGAAACCATAACTTTTGTCAACATAAACTAAGCTAATGCTTTGACAATTCAGAACTTCATAGATCATAAAACTTACATGCATAAAATTAATAAATATTAAATTTAAAGAAAAAAGTGAGTCAGAGAGGGTCAAACAGATTAAATACAACACCACAGGGAGTAACAAGATGTGAGGAAAGGCAGGTCAACCCCTAGAGAAACGAAAACACTTTTTCCTTGTATAATGCACCGTAACATGTGGGTAGCCCAGGCTCTAGCAATGTATTACAGTAACATCATGTTGATATAGTTCCTAATAGAATCTAATGCTTCTCAACATAGATATTCAAAACACAGGCTACCTGAACCACAGAGAGCTATATTGACTATCGAGACCAGAGAGAGAAAATGTAGCATATATTTGAATGGGCCCTTCAGATATATTTATGACTTCCTCAAAAAGAATTTAAGCATTTGCAACAAGCACACCCAAGTAAATTCCCCCTTTCTTAAGCGCATCTGAACACCATATCTCCTTCAGCAGGATGCAACTGGCTTTGCCACGGCCTGCTTAATGGCCTGAGAATATGTCCGGTGCTGATAGGTAAGGGTTGATTCAAGCAAATCCCAAAGTGATGTCTTAGGGTTCCAACCTGCCATGCACACAAAATACATCAGGTCATAATCATAATATCAAGAGCAGAAGAAATAGGATTTTTAAAAAATGCAAGGAAGCAAGTTAATACCAAGTTGTCTGTTTATTATGGTCATGTCTGGAATTCTCTTGTCACTATCATCGTACCCCTCACCATAAAATTCTTTGGAGCTGACGTCAATTGTTGGCGACTCTAGAGGCAGTTCCCCACTCACCTTTGAGTAGACCTGTCAAGTGCAAAATACATTAACTACTGAATCCTAAAAATGTCTAAGACAATCACAAAAATTATAAATCGATAACATCCTTCACCTCAGTCATCATCTCAGCAAGCTGTCGCACTGTAACTTCATTGTTGGGGTTGCCCACATTGAAGATCTGACCATTGGCCCTTTCTGGATTTTCCTATATTATGAGACAAAATTACTCAACTATGTGATTCACATGCCACACGTGAAAAAGTGAACAAAGGAGGAGAAATTCACAACATACAATCATCAACAGAACAGCTTCAATAGCATCCTTTATATAGATAAAAGTCCTCTGAGATTGGCCACCATCCACAAGCTTGAGTGGCTGACGGCGAAGGAGATTCTGAGACAGGAGACAGAAATAACAACATTATTACAGCTAAACCCAAAAAATATTGCAAATATGCCAGCTTCAAAGCTCAAACATACATTACTAAAGCATGCCAAAACCCTTGGAACCCCCTCACTTGGACCATCAATGCCAGGTATGAAATCCATCCTGGGACCAATCCAATTAAAAGGTCTAACAATTGTGAACTGAAGACCATTCTCAGCACCCTCAGCTGCAATCAATTGAAAGGCATCAAAAACTATATCCATGTATTGCCAAAAACTAAAATGGATGAATTGCCAATATTCTCACCATAAATGAGCCTCTCAATCAATTGCTTTGCACATGCATATGACCACCTCTGCTTCTCAATGGAGCCAAAGATGCATGGGGAGGCATCTTCTTTAAGAACATAGTAAGCAGGATCCTGTCACAAATATAGTGCAGAGATGAGTAAATGCATAGCATTAATTTCCAACGTTTGTATCCGGTACCATACTAAAAGATAACTTATCAGCAACAATTAAAGTAAGAGACAAACCACATTTGTTAAAGAAAAAAAACACAAAGGGCAGTTGACCTTAAATGGAAAGCAAAAAGCCCTCTAGACATTTTAACCAAAAACAAGTAGTCTCACCAATCAAGCATCACAAGCATTTCTTAATCTAAATTTATTAATTTAGCCTTTGCTAAGGTAAAGAAACATAAAACAGAACCCATGTTATAAGGAAATTTGAATCTCATCCTAAAATTATGCATGAAACAGAACCCAACAACAAATTCCCCAAGTCATAAACAAAAACTTTATAACATAAAATACACATGTTGCCTTCACTGCCTCTAGTTGTTTGTCTGTTTTTCCACAATTTTTGATAAATTCTGTATGCTACCCTATGTAAATGGTCTGTTTCTAAATCAATAGTATTCATGCAAACAAGCCTAATGTCTGAAAACAAAAAGGTAAACGGTTACAAACTATCACTCTATACTCTCTCTGTCTAAAACTAAAATCATGAAAAGATAATTCACTTAACATGCCTAATCCCTGAAACAGAGTACGCCAACACAATCCACATTACCTCCATATCCATTTACCAATTCAACTCTATGTCAACCGTATTTTCAATGCCTCTGTAAAGCTTAAGAAGTCATACTAACACTGATGCTCTATTGAAAGAATCCAATTATTTAGTAAACGAATGACAGGAAACTGACAATTGCAATGGCTAAGAATTCAAAATTCACAAACTCCATCAACTTGTGAGAACATATAAAAATTAGAGGTAACATTGTGAGTCTTTTGCAGCTATATAAATGCACCATCCACTCTCACCTATTACAGTACTACAAACAAACGATAAAGAATAGCCTCGAGAAAAATCTAAATTACAAATCAAAACATTCACAAGCTAAGCCACTATACCACTGATTTAATATAATAAAATTAATGCCCCACAAACAGATCTGGATTCATACTTTTTAGTTGTAACTTAAATCAACCGAAAGCTAAGTGTTACCTGACGAAGAGGGCTATCTTTAGGAAGAAAGCTACCAATGGTCTTCCCATATACTTCACAAGTTGAGAAGTGAATCAGACGCTTGTTATTCTCCGAGCAGTATTTGACCTTTCAATATAGAAAATCCACATCAACCAAAAATCAACGTCAATTAACACACGCATATAACAAACTCATCAACTTAAAAAATAAAAAAACAAAGAAAACGACTACGTTTCAGGTAACAAAATAACTGTAAACACATGCAAACGTACCACAGGAAGCGCGTCGATAAAATTGCTGTAAATCGTGTCCAACGGACGCGTGTTGTAATCCGCCGGCGTACAGATCGCCGCTAGATTTATCGTCTACAGTTGCCACAAATTTAACCATTATTTACTAAATATACCACCGCATTGTTAACAAATCCGATAAATTGGAAAAAAAAAAAGAAATGCAAGAAACGGAAAATGATATCTAAAAGTGAAAGAGTAAAAGTGGTGAAAATGACCAGATCTGCCATCTTGATGAGGCCTTCGAGGCGAGAATCTTGCTTGATGTTGAGTCGGTGGAACTGGATCCGGTCGGCCCAAGTGAATGACTCCGGTTCAAGCAAGTGCTTGATCTTGTCGTTGTAGACGTCGAGAGCTAGAATCTTGTGCGGCGTCTCCACGAGAATCTTCTCGCAGAGGTGAGAGCCGATGAAGCCACCGGCGCCGATCATGCATATTGTAATCGGCTTTATCGGTTTCCCGTCCAGATCCAATCTCACGCCTGCAGCCGCCGCCATGTCCGTCTTAAAAACGCGTAAGTGATTCTAAACTTTGTTCTGATTTTTCTGGAGTGAAAATGTGTTTGGCGGTGGTTATGGCTAACGAGCGCCGGGAATTTAGTTAGAGAAAACAGAATGAGAGAGAGTTTTGGATTTGGGAATGGAAGGGAGAGGTATATATTTAGAGTGCGAGGGAAGAAAAAGAAAAATGAGAGAGAGAAATTATTCGATGTGACCATTACGGGGCTATATTCATTGTGAGTAGAGTTAATTCTAATCTCTGCATTACATTTGTGATTCGTACTCGCCGGATGTATCTGACACGTGTAAATCATGGTGCATTTAGAATCAGCAACTTTTTTTAAGTAAAAAAAGGGTACAGGATTTTTAGATGGGATCTGGTTGCGTAAATGCAAAACATGTTTGTCACTCGATTATTACTTATCTTCTGTGTTTTGCATCGTTACAAGTAGGGGCGGCGGAATACTGGCCAATTAAATTAGATGAAGTGAATTGAATTGAACCGGTATTTGGTTTGGTTTGGTTAAATTATTGATTTTATATTTAAAAAATAAATAATTTAATTTAATTTTTTATTTTAAATTTTCAAATCAAGAATTGAATTGAAATTAAACTAAAATAGAAAATTAAATCGAATTCAATCGTTCAATGTCATAAATCAACTTAATTTGAGTTTAAAAAGTTTAAATTAAAAATTTATCTAAATTGAATAGAATTAAACTGTTTCAATCCGATTTTTGATTTTATTTTTTTAAAAATTAATTAATTTAATTTAATTTTTTTATCCAATTCAAAAATTAAACTGAATTGATTTTTTCTACTGTATATATCAAAAGTTGAACGATATATATATAATAATAAATAATTTTAAAAGTTATGAAAATTAATCATCTAATAATTAGTTAACACATTATTAGATATCAAAATTTAGGATGTACAGTATTATTGTATGTGTGTATATATATATATATATATAATTACCACTTTAATCCCTACATTTTTTTAAAATACTTATTATGTCTTTAATATTTTAAAAATTACCAATTGCATCTCTTAGAAACGAAAATAATCATATTTTATAAATAAAAATAGTAACAAAAAACATATTTTAATATAAAAATAGTAACAAAAATGTTCCTAAATAATGTAATTAGTAATTTTTTTAAATATTAAAAATCAAGTGAGTAATTTAACGAAACATATAAAGACTAAATAGTAATTTCTCTCTCTCTCTTTGTATATATGTATGTACACACATATAAAATTTTGTTCCATTAAGTTATTGGTCGATTGATAATACTCCATATACAAGTCAATTTGTATTAATAATTGAGTGATAAAAGGCATAATATATCATTTTTCTATTAAAATAAATTTCAACCTCTTTATATATATATATAATATAAACAAATTATATCATACTGTTAAAAATTGGTAATTCAACAATTTTGTATGGGTAAGAATTGGGATAAATATCAAGAGAATAATCATTATAAAGTCAAGTACACATTGAGTATACAAGAAATGAGCAAAACGGAAAGGCAAAAGAATGGACACTGTTCATGCGGCGATGGCTATTGTTCATGACGGTTACTATGTCATCGGGCACCGTTCGTGGTTACTGTTCACGCACCGATACTGTACACCCAGTCATTATTCACGCGGTAACTTTAAGATATTTCCTATTTTGGCTCAATTGACTTCTTTAAATAAGATTAGGACTCCTACAAGTAAGGACTTTTATTCCAAATAGGTTTAAAATTTCTAAAGGTGTTTTATTCACTATATAAACCTTTTTAAACACAAGAAAAAAAAATAAGTATCTAAAGTTTCATGATGTAACCATAAGAGAGAATAGAGGAGTTAGGTAGACAATAATGCACCACGCACTATGGTGTAACCTTTAGACAGTGTTTTCTTTTGGTTCTTGAGTGAACAAAATAAACACCATAGATCCTTTTGGCTTAGATGCTCTGGCTATTCTTATATTTCTTTGTAAAAATCTCTTATGAGAAGATACTAAGAGGTCTTAAGGAGTCATGGTGATCAATGATAGATACTTAGAGGTCTCTATGGGAGATACTGATGTAAGAAGATACATAGTGATCTATATCAATAATACGAAGCTAAATCATGGATCCTCCGTGGATGTAGGCAATTTTGGCCCAAAACCACGTATATCTTGTGTCTTGTTGATTGATTCATTTTTTTTAATCTTTATTGGTGTATTGATCTTATATGTTCTTACTTATAGTGTGAGTTATGATTTTTTGCTACGCATAGAGTAAAAAGGGTATCAAGGCTGTAGCTTAAGTTAATGCCATAGAGGTGTCAAACTGAAGAACATGACTTGATATTTGCAACAAACTAGTATCAGAGCATAAGTTGAAGTTCAGATTGCAGAGCATAGGTGGCAGAACCAGATTGCAGAGTAAAAATTATTAGCCATGAGGACTCATAAATATAAGAGAATAACAATAGGGAATAAGATTATCTGAAAGAGGAAAAGATTATGGCCTTACTATGGAGTTTTTTCTTTTTAGTAAAGATAACTCTTGAAAAATAAAAGACTACTAAAAAGATAGCGTCATCTAGATCCTAATTAGAAGAATCATTCAGATTGGACACAAAATAAAGATGGCAAAAGAAGAACAATCAATATTAAAAGGCAGAACCAAAAAGTGTTTAGGGCATTTAAAAGGATAGTCTTAAAGAAAGACAAAGATAGAAGAAAGGTGGATTTACAAGTCTGTTGGATGACTAGGCAAAGACCTTGATTGCACGAGAGCTTCTAGAGGAATAAGTGTCTGATGGATGAACTATTTTTGAGATCTAGGGTAGTGTTTTTATATGAGTAATAGAGAATCGTTATTTACCAATTGTAGAAATATGGATTATGGTAAGTCATATGGGATTGGTAGAATAAAATTGAGACTACATGGTGAAAAAGACAAGGGAGGGACTAGGTATGAGATTACATTCCTCATCTCGTAAAGATCTAGTGAACTCGGGACTGCTAAATCAAAAATAGGGAGATTCGTGGAAGATAAAAGAAAGGAATACTAAATGGGAAGCAAAAGGATCGGAGAGTGATAAGCATAGGGGGAGGCTATGTGCTTAAAGAAAAGTGCTTCAAATGGGATCAACATAGGGTTGTTGATTTGAAACAGACCATAAAGCAGCTTTTGAATTATATCACTTTGTAGCAAGGGTCAAAAAAGAACGTGTGAGAAAAGTAGTAATTGCGAGAATGTGTTTTCACCATTAAGGGATTGTGGTCATGGTGTCTTTGAGACATGGAAGATCGTAACATTGAACTACTTTAGACATCAGCATTCAAGAATCTTTGAAGATCGTAGTCGCAAAAGCCTTAGTTAAATCTGGGATTGACTTATAAACAATGCTAGTGAGCATTGGTCAATGAGGGGTGACGATGATTAACTTTATTAAGAGATTTTGAATCAAGGAAAGGATTTGTTAGAAATTGGTGATTCAACAATCTTGTATGGGCAAGAATTAAGATGAATACCAAGAGAATAGTCATTATAAAGTCAAGTACGCATTGGGTATACAAGAAAAGAGTAAAATGAAAAGGCAAAAGAATGGGTACTGTTCATGCGGCGACATTGTTCACGGGCAAGCACTATTGTGCGCGGCAAAAAATACTGTTCATGATAGTACTGTTCACGCGTCTGTACTGTATATGTGGTCACTATTCACGCGACAACTTTAAGGTATTTCCTGTTTTGGCTCAATTGACTTCTTTAAATGGGATTAGAACTTCTACAAGTAAGAACTCTGATTCCAAATATGTTTAGGGTTTCTAAGGGTGTTTTATTCACTATATAAACTCTTCTAAACACAAGAAAAAAACAATCATCTAAAGTTTCAAGATGTAACCATAAGAGAGAATAGAGGAGCTAGATAGGCACTAAGTGAACCACGCACTAGAGTGTAACCTTTGAGGAGTGTTTTCTTTTGGTTCTTAAGTGAACAAAAGAAACACCATAGATCCTTTTAGCTTAGATACTTGGGCTATTCTTGTATTCCTTGTAAAAATCTCTTATGAGGAGATACTAAAAAGTCTTGGGGAGTCATGGTAATCAGTGGTAGATACTTAGAGGTCTCTATGGGAGATACTAAAGAGTCTTGTGGGATCATTGATGATGTAAGAAAATACTTAGTGATCTATATCAATAATAAAAAGCTGAATCATGGATACTCCATGGACGTAGACAATTTTGAGCAGAACCACGTATATCTTGTGTCTTGTTGATCGGTTTATTTTTTATTTTTTTTTATCTTTATTGGTGTATTAATCTTATATATTCTTACTTATAGTGTGAGTTATGATTTTTCGCTACACATAAAGTAAAAAGAGTATCAAAACTGTAACTTAAGTTGATATCATAAAAATATCAAACTAAAGAACATGATTTAATATTCGCAACACATACAAATATAATTTTAATAATAACTAATTACATTCTCTCACCATCTATTAAGAAATAAAACATTACTTGAATATGAAAATGAGATATCACTTTGAGATATAAAATATAATTAAAATATAATTACATTTAAAATATATGATTCCTTATTTGATCGTGTATATGTGTACACATCACAATTGTAGAGCAGCAACGTATAAATAATGGTGTTAATAGAATAATGCCATGTGATTTTTGTCTCCTACAATCGGATGATTGATCAAGAACGTGTAGTGAAGGCAAGAAGTAATTCATTTGACAATAAACATTATTATGTAAGTTATAATGAGTGGAGTAATTTTCCTTGTTATTTTTTTTAATATTGATATTATACTACACCTCTATAATGGTATGATTAATTATCTTCATAATTTATTTTATGAGTAAATTCATCTAATTTTAAATAAATCATTATTGATGCTTTATTACGCTATTTTTCAAAAATGACTCATAGACTTTACACAAAAGAATCCTATATATTAATATTTTCTCATCTTTTTATTTATTCGCATATTTTTTTATTTTGCTTCATAACTTTTCAACTCATAATTTTTTTATGATTATGCAAAAAAAAAAAATGTTTATAATGGAATCCTATATCATTGATATTTTCTCTTCTATCTTTCCATTTATTTGCATACTTTTTTTTATTTCACTTCATAACTTTTTAACTCATAATTCGATTGATTTTTTATGTTTCTTTAAAAAAAATTTCAGTTGTATAATGCGAAACAATGAGTTGGTTATTACAAATGTCTCTATAATAATAGGATTAATCCTTTTTATAAGATGAGAGAAATATTTACCTTTATAATGAGGAGAGAAATATATAAGCTGCTCTTCATAAGAGGAGAGAAATATATCTCTCTATAATAATAGGATCAATTCAATCCTCTTTATAAGAGGAGATAAATATTTACGAGAGAAATATACTTTTATAATGATAAGATTAATTATTTTTATAAGAGAAGATAAATCTTTATAATGTTTTGAATTATTGATAAAATTCAAACCTCTAACTTTAAATATAACATAAGAGAATGCATAAGTCTTACCATTCATGTGAGTCAAGTGGATGCATTTCTCTTGTTATTTATATGTTTAATATAAGATTTTTTTTTAATCTTACATTATTTATCCACCTTAAAAATGAATAATAATTTTTTAGTTTAAACAACATGATTTAAAATAAATTCAATAACAAATGCACTCATTTTTTTTCCTTTAAGTTGAAAGCCCTTTTTATACAGTTTCACGAGAACACAAAAAATGTTTTATATATTTTTAACAATAAAAATTAATAATGTTGCTAAACTATAAAATAAGAGTTTAAGATGTGGAGATATAAGAATACACAAACTCACTTTTCGTGATAAAATTAAACGTATTCTTTTCCAAAATAAATAAATTAATAAAAGCACAAGTTTCATAATATTTAAAACTGAAATCTCAAATCTACTGGTTAACAAAAAAGCATTAAACATACTATTTTATTATAAATTAGTCAAATAAATAACTGTGTACAAAATTATGAAATCTTAGTTTATCTTGATATTACATATGGTTATAATGGTTGACATAAACATGAATTGTCGAAAAATATATTGTTGTTAAATAATTACATTTGCATCAAATTAAAGTAAAATTTGATATATCTGCTCGCCAGAAACTAAGCAGATCGATTAAGATGGTTGGTTTGTAATTTCCTTCCATTATTTTCTATAAATTAAGTTTTAAAAATCCTTACCTTTTGAATTTTAAATTACTAAATGAAAAAAAATGCTCTCTCCCAAAATCAAAACCTAGCCGCTGTCACCTCCTTTAAACCTTAGCCACCATCCTTCTTCCACCTCCATCAAAGAGAAGAACTTTCAACACTCTCTCCATGAACACACGACTTCTCATTTTATTTTTTTGTATTTTTTCATGATTTTTTTTTTTCTTTTTTTGCTTTGCTATTACCAAATTTTGGCTGTCACAACCATCTTCATTGGATTCCATCCACCACTGGCTCATCTCCATCCCCACAAAGTCCATAACTCTATTGGAACCTACTCACCAGTGCCATGGCTGTGATGGGTTTGAGTCTTCTACGCCACCGTACTCCCCCCACAGTCGTCCCGTGCACGCTTGCCCAATCTGGTGGATTAGCATCCCTTAGGGCCTTTCAAGCTCCTCCACCACTAACAGATGCAAGCAACATCGCCACTATTCCACACAAGCATATAATAACAGTCGCACGGCTCAACATTCCCGACGGTTTAGTACTTCCGACGACCTCAATTCCCTAGGTAGTTACTTAGTGTTGAGGGTTGTTTTGCGCTTTAAAAATATGTAAGTGATTAGTTGAGGTTTTGTTTGTTCTGAAATTTTGATAAAGAATCATAATTTGAGTTGTGGTATTTTAAATTGTCTCTCTTGCATAAAAATAATTAGTCTCTTATGTAAGGATAATATTTGTCTCTCCTTTATAAAAATAATTAATCCTTTTTTCAAAGGAATTGTATGCCCTAATTTTAAGGACTATTCTCCGATGGAAAATTAATTAATTTTTTTCATATGAAAAGTATGTGCATACATCAATGTAAATATATTATAGTATTTGAGTAATCATTTGATTGTATATCAATAATTTCTCTAGTGTAATATCACTGATTTTTATTAATGATATAATATCGTTTAAGAATAATAATATTTGATATATTTGAATAATTTGGATTTTTTTTTTTGTACATCACTTGAACAATTGTTCTGAGCTGGATTTTGATAAGTTTTCGAGTAGAAAAATATTGGTGCTAAAAAGGGAAATACGAAGCATGTAATTGTGAGCTGACGAATAGCGAGTTGATAGAGACATTAGACGATATGTGGTGACGAAGCCATAGAGAAATCGTAGACAATTAATAATTAAATAGAAAGTTCATTGAAATTGCTAAAAGACTTAAAGAATTAGAATCTTGTTAGCCGTTATGACTTGTAGGAAGGAAGTTTCCATAGATAGCAAAGCATTAAGCGAGTAGAGAATGTAGAAATGAATAAAATAATGACGTTGCCGGGAAATGAAAATCGAAACGAAACCGTGGGGATATTAACAGTGTCACCCTTTGAGGTTGACACAAATTACATTTAATGGTAAATTTTAGTTTTAATTGCACTATTATTTTTTCTACTAAATTAATTTTCACTTTTTAAAAATATTTAATTCTAAAATTATGAGAGTACTTTAATTTTAAATAAAATAATAATAATATAATTAAAATATAATTTGTGTTAACTACAAGGTTGAGAGTGTTAATACCCCCGAAACCGTGTCATGTGATGTAAGTGGTTTATTAACAATGAGCTGTCTATCTTTGATGCTACGCTCTTGGTTTTCATATTGGTTCTATGAAAATGGAAAATGATAGTTAAAGATTTTTAATCCCACGCGCTTCTGAATTCTACTCTTTGATCCTAAACAGATTCTTTTATTTTTTATTTTTTTTAAATATCAATACATAATATATGTCTCATTAAATTTATTTTATGGAATTACATGGAACTGTTAATAGAAACTGTTGTAATAACTATAAATTAAAGAAAATACCCTTCTCATTCCTCTCAGTACTTTATAACTGAGCTAAAGATTTTTAATCCCACGCGCTTTTAAATTCTACGCTTCGATCCCAAACAGAATCTTTTATTATTATTATTATTATTTTTATATCCATATATGTTTCATTACAAATATTTAATAGAATTACATAGAACTGTCAATGGAAACTACTATTATAACTACAAATTAAAAAAAAAAAAATACCCTCCCTAACTCCTCTCAAAACGAAAACTACTGTTATAACTACAAATTAAAGAAAATACTCTCTCCAACTCCTTTCAAAACTTGAATTAAGGTACACAAATATTGGCACAAGAATAATCCAACTAGGTGCCAAAATCTTTTATTTTACGTGCCCTTCATGTTAGTGAATTTTTTAAAAGTTAATTTAATTTTGGTATTTACATATGGTTTTTTATTAAAAATATATATTATTAAAGGATAATGATATTTTTATCTCATAAATTTAATATAATTTTTAATTTTATCATATCAATTTTAAAATATTTAATTTTGTCCTAATTCGTTAATAAGATTTCATTAATTTTAACATTTAGGGATAAAATAGTCACTCTATACAATTTTAAAATGGACTGATACAAAATATTCACGTGTTAATTATTGATTTGTCACTTAAATAATAAAATAAAATAAAATAAATAAATAAAAAGAGAGCAATCACTGCTGTCGTCAGTAGTTAACCAGCCGCCAGTGACCAATTGCGATTCGACTCAAATTTTTATGATTTACGCAATATTAAAATTTCTTTTAGTCAACGGAGTATCGTAATTATGCTAAAAATGAAAAAAAAAATATTGTGGGAGGCGGCTACTACCGATGTTCGCCGTCGAATGGTGGGGCGGTAGTGTGCACCACCCCTACCATTGGATAGATTGGCGCTCGATTTGTCCAACGGTGGGGGCGGTGCATGCCACCGCCATCCCGTTAGACGACGAATGGTGGTGGCTGCTGCCAACCACCAAAGGCCGACGGTTGCGCGTCGAACGGTGGGGCGGTAGATAAATCAGCAATTGATCTATCTAATGTTGGGGGCGGTGCACGCCACTGCTTCGTTGTTCGACCCGCGATCGACGAGTGGGCTATATTGACGGCGGCCCAAGAGTTGGAGCCTTGTCTGTATGGGACATAGACTGGGAATATACTAATAACTGCATAGTTGCAAGAATTGTAATCGGGTACTAGAAAATGCTAGTTGCGCAAGTATGTTCTCAAATAATTATCCATGATTTATTTCTGCAAATGCAGGTTTGTCGGTGGATATTTTTATATATAGATCAGCATATGTCGTACCTATTGAGTATAGATGGTCGTTCCTAACCGACCGTGAGCTTAAAGCTCATATTGATATATGGGTATTCAGTTAGGACTGAATATAGGATAGACTCACGAGGACCTCTGATAGACACCCTATGTAAGCCGTCAATAGAAGGTCCTCTCGAGTTGAGTAATATACGTAGTATTTTAACCTGAGTGCCACGGCGAACTTGTAAGTGATCTATTATACTTTGGTTCCATGCATGTCACAAACCTTTCATGGTGTGACCGTTGAGTGTCGCTAGTATGATCCGATACTTATGGAGTTCGGTGTGTATAGATATGGGATCCGTCAGCTAGCATAGAGAGTTTGATATCCAGATGCTTCGAGACTGTATCTCGAAAAGTCTTGTGGCCATAAGTATTAATCCCGAAAAAGAGTTCCGCCAGAGTGGAACAATATAGCAAAGGAGTTCATATTGTTCAGTGAGATACAAGTCTGAAGATAAGACATAGATGAGCACATAAGGATTTGACTGTGATAATCTATATCTTCAACACATCCAGGATATTATGACGGAAGGACTATATGTACGCGTTGTAATCTCAACTTACATGGTTCAACGCGCTAATTTGTAATATCCGCGACGTGTGCGTGGGGGCATTACTCATGGACTCATAGAATAGTTCCATTTGACGAATCGGGCATAGACTTAGAGAGTCTCACGATAAGGAGTGTACTCGTTATGCACTGGGGTAGCGTACTGGATTAAATTATTTAATCCAGCAATATCTATCACTATCACCGAAATACATGCGTGCCAATATTTAAGTGTTAAATACAACAATTAGTCAATAATAATTATTTACTAATTATATAATGACACGTGCGCATTGTGGACCCTCTGTTGAGTTTACCCAAGTTTGAGATTTGGTGGGATCCACTAAGGATAAACTTGATAACTATTCATGAGGGGTAAAATGATTATTTCACACATTAATTATTTAATTATTAAATAATTATTATATCTCACTATTATATTATATTATATATTATTATATTATTTTAGTACCAAATAGTTGACATCTATTATATTATTTTATTATTATTATTATATAATTTATTATATTATTATTTTATGTTGTTATATATATATATATATGTATAAGATCGTGTGAGAGAGAAGTGGGAGTGTGTGTGTTACAGGAGAAATGGAGAAAGAGAAAAGAATGAATAAACATTATTGGCTATTTGGGGATTAAGAGTTAATTTCGTGCTAAAATATGGGGCTGTTATTTTAGCTCGCTAAGCCCATCAAGTTGGTGACTAGAACTGTATGCAGGTTGATCTCCATGTGAACTCTGAGGATATACGTGTATAACGTTATACGTTCAGGTGATTTCTTAAGCCTTCTAATATATTAATGTGATTAATATATTTTTTTTATTGTGTTTATTGTATATTTTATGCTTTCGCAGTGTTAAATATGTATGCAATATGTATTTTAAGCAATAAACACAATTACACATGCATACACCCACATATATTATATCTCTAACAAAAATAATGTGATACAAATCATTGGTAGTTCTTGATATTTGAGTATTCCTTGGAACTCTTGTGAACTTTTTTTGGGTACAAAAGAAAAGAATAAATAAGTTAGGATCCTCGTATCTATCGTGGATATAGGCAGATTTGCTGAACCACATAAATTAGTTTGTGTTTTCTTCATTTTGTTGTTGTTGTTGTTTATCTCCTTGTTGTGTGATCTTTTGTTTTTGTTGGTTGTTTGTGAGGGTGAAACTTTTGCAGCGCACTAAAGGTATTTTTAATATTTGCACTAAATTTACCTTCAACAGATATCTAATTAATTTTTACCACCGTGTCAGATAATTTAGATGAAATCCATTTTAACACACGACAACAACGTAGTTATTCATTTCTACTCTTATATTAAGACTTGCTTTCACATTAAAAATAAATAAGTAAAAAGGGGACAAGGATAATTTTATCTTAAGAAAATAGTTCAAAATATAAGTTTTTTTAATTAGATCTGAAATACTAATTTTTTTTCATAATCTGTTAACTTTTGACGTTAGTTTGATGTTGGAAGGGTAAAAAGTAATTTAACTATAGAAATAAATTAAACTTTAGACACATGATACAATTTTACTTATTCACTGTCTTTAAACATGTAGCGCAATCTCATCTATTAATTTAATTAAATATAATTTAAGAAATAATTTTTTTAATAAAATAACATGTGTTATAATATGATTAGTTACAAAGGACACGTGTTATTACGTAATTAGTTTAAAATTTTAATTTAAGATTTTTTTAATAAATAAATTAAATTGAATAATAAATAAAAAAAATAGAAACTACCATCATCATTAGAGCATGCTGGAATGGCAAATGGCGACTGGTCGACCATCATTTTTAGGCAACGCTTGACAATAAAAATGATTAAATTTAACATTATTAGACACTTTTTTAAAAAATTTATATAATGATGAGATCATTTTTGGTAAAAACAATATATTAGAAAATAGCCAAAAATAGTAGGGAGGGGTGGCAGCCACCATTGGCCACTATCAAATGGGGGACTGGTAGGGGAGATGACTTACAACACCTCCCATTTGGTAGCGAGCCGTGGTGGCAGCGCCCTTTTTTTTTTTTTTTTTTTTGTAAAAAGTGATTCTATCATTATCTAAATCAAAAAAAGTGGAGTTTAATGATATAAAAGTTGAATTTTTTAACTACCTCGCTAGATTTTATTTTTATTTATTTATTAATTAATTAAAAATATTTTTTAAAATAAACCAATTGTGTAATGACACGTGTTATTTATAACTAATCATATTAAAATACATGTCATTTTATTATAAATATATAAAAAAATATTTATTAAAAATATAAATCAATTACATGATAACATGTGTCATTATTAACTTATTATATTATAGCATATGTCATTTATTAATTTTTTTTTAACTTTATACTAAATTAAATAAATAAATAAGATTTCACCACTTGTTCAAAAATAATGATTGAATAAGTTTATGCCACGTATCTAAAGTTAAAGAATAAACAATGAGAGTAAATTAATAATTATATACTAAAATTATTATTTTCATCTATATTAATGATAAAAATTAAAAAATTAAGATTATATTTCAAATCCAATTGAAATAAAATTATAAATTAAATTAAATTATTAAAATAAAATTATTCTTCTCCCAAATAAAATATAAACCCCCGCCACACCTAAGGAAAACCAACTACATACATTACCTTTTTTTCTAATATATATACACACATACATTATCCTATTATTGAGATGTCTCATCATTTTTTACAAATATTCAACCACCTCAAATAATAATTTTATACGAAAGCTGTTATTGCCATTAAATTATACCTATAATTACAAGAAAACAAGAGACAAAGTCTCTATCTATTTTTATAAAAATATATACGAGGTAAGTTAACCTTCTCTTTCTCATAAAACATTTTAAAAAAAAGGGTCACTTTACAAGAATATAATAAAACATTAGCATGCAAGTTGGGAGGGTAGAGTCGTTGTTTTGATTGATTTTAATTACGGAAGAGATGGCAAAAGCTTGACATTTTTTCTGAGTTTACTGACAGCATTGGCATTTTAGTTGCGGGGTATTAGTCATGACAAATAGACTTAACTAATCAAATTATGTTAATTTGCTTTCTGATTTGTTGGCAATAAGATTTTCAGCGCATTATTGCACTACTCCATCTGTGCTTATGCTAAGAGAAAACGGGGAGGCCCCAATATGATCTCATCTGACTTAGACTTGTTTAAAATACTGTAATCATGGTAAACATCTGTAATAAATAATGCAAACTTCACCTAACCTTTCAATCATTTACGTAGGGGTGGGGCAACTTCGATTTGGGCCGAGTTTGAGAATTCGTGAACTATTTTTGAACCCAATCAGGATGAAGATTGAGGCATTTTTTCGGTTTGAAATAATTTTTAACTCGATTTTGGGTTAGGTCTAAAATTTTTAATTTTTTTTATAATAAAATAGCGTAGTTTTGTTTTAAAATAAGTCAGGTAGGGTTGAAAAATTTTAAATTATTTTAAAAAAATTTTAAATTATTTTAAAAAAATTTTAAATTATTTTAAAAAAATTTTAAATTATTTTAAAAAAATTTTAAATTTAAATTTAAATTCAATTATATTATATATATTATCATTTTAATTTAAATTTTGATTTTAATTATGTTAAATGTTATAATTTTAAATTTAATTTTGAGTTCGATTATGTTAAATATTATAATTTTAATTTTAATTACATTAAACGTTATTATTTCAAATTCAAATTTGATTTCAATTATGTTAAATATTATAATTTTATTATTTTGGATCTAATTCCAAATCTAATTATATCAAATGTTATAATTATAAATTCAATTTTAAGTTCAATTATGTTAAGTATTATAATTTTAAATCTAATTTCGAGTTCAATTATGTTAAGGATAATAATTCTAAATTCTATTTCGATTTTAATTACGTTAAATATTAAAATTTGATTAATTTTGAATCCAATTCTAAATTTAATTATATAAAATATTATAATTCTAAATCTGAGTTCAAGTTTAATTGAAAATATTTTTTTAAATTGAAAGAAATGTTCGAGGTTGAGAAATATTCAATTGAGTTTGAAAAATTTTCAAACTCGACCCGACCTGTTTGCAACAAAAAATTCTAAATCATTTTCATTCTTATCCCAACCAAAACTTTCGAGACAATCAATGTGAAAACGAGAATAATATCCACCCCTACATTTACGTCCGCATAAATAAGCTATTTTATTATATTTAAAATTTTGACACAAACTTTAAAGTCTTATCTTATATTCTTCTAAAAATCTAAACATTGAGACAATAGAGAGTAGTTAACATAACATCTTCTTCTAAATACAAGTGCTTACTTCTACGTGTTAGCATAAACTTTTCTCTCAACTTTCTAATTCTAGCCAACTCAAGCACCTAACTACAACCAGTTTCTCCTCCACTAGAGAAAGGGCTCTCTGCCCCTTCTTTAGTAGAGCTGCTTTACTACTTTTTTTATATTATTTAATTACTTTAATATTATTTTTATTTTGTTTTTATTTTTGTATTATCTCTCTGCTTCTTACCTATGCAAGAGCTTTTCGTTTTTGTTCCATGTTTAAGTCTAGAGTTGTTATGTTTATTCGGTCGGTGAGGATGATTTAAGCTCTCTCCGGCCATCGCTGAGGCTACTCAACCCATGCCGAGTTTGCCAGGGTCTCCAATATATGTCTCGGTTTGGCCATCTTTTTATACGACTCCTTTGGTATCCAAATTCACCTGAGCACGACAATCTTGGAACGGCCTCTATTATGGTTGGTTCTAGATGCAAACCAGCCGGATCCTAGAGTGAGCTCTGGCCAACATCGTCGCTCAAGTTAGCCTGTTTTAGGTTCCCGACACCCATCTTTGCCACTGTCGACCACCGTGGAGAGTAGTAATAACCAATTAAGCACTCCAAGCTCATTGGAAGTCATTTTGTACCTAAATCCAGTAAAAAGCTTTCTCTAGCAACCCTTATCCTCTTATAGCCACTGAAAAATATTGAGGCATTTTGTTGATTATTTGTGGTTGTAATTTTGGATTAGTAAGCAATGGTATTCTTGTAATTTTTCCTCCTTAACGAGGGTGGTTTTGAATTTTGATTTCCTTCTATGTGAGGTAGTTTTTCTCCTGTGTAAGGTTAGTTCTCCTCCTGCGTAAGGTTAGATTTTTTTATTTTAAATGGGGTAGTGATCCCTTTCGGGATATTCCTCACTGAGGGGTTATTGTATCTCTCTATAGGAGAGTTGTAAGTCTGGGTAAGTTATCATAGACTTATCTAATCCTTGTGTAGCGTCTCAGTAATCTTCTAAATTTATATCAAAAGTCATACTATGTAATATTACTGATTTGTTTCAAAGATATTACATTAATAATGATAAAAAAAAACATATTCTTCTCAATTCTCATTGAAGAGAAATAAAAAGCGAAATAGAACTTGGCAATTATTTTCATACATATGATTCATATTTCATACTGCCCTGTCATCTACAGTATCGATAGATAGTCCATTATGTGATTTATTACCACACGTTTTTCAGGCGTGTGAATGTAACATATCGCTAGTACAATAATATTTTGATTTTGAGAGTAGATAGTTGATTTTTCTAGAGAATTTTCCAATTTGACCCGAGAAAAGTGACCACATATTATTTTGACCCGGTCAAAGATTTTTGAATTGTATTAACCACAAAATATGACTTATGCCCATTTTACCCCCTTACACTATAAACACTTCTTGCTCTCTTATTTTTTCTCTCTCGACAACACATGAAATTATCCCAAAATTCCCAAAAATTTATAGATCGACTTCAAATATTGCATATTTGAACTAAAATAATCAATAGTGGAGTTGGAAAAACTAAAAACAGATGAAATTGGTAAGTTTTTATTCTAAATTTAGTTTGATTGCATTTAATTTTTTTTGTGTATATAATTGTTAGAAATGTATAAAATAAGTTGAAAATGAGTGTAAGGGGTCGAAAATGGTAAAAAATAGCTAGAAATGATAGATTTCGATCATTTTTTATGATTGTCTGTGAAGCCATGCACTGCCACGCGACAACGCATGATTGGACGCTCCAAATTGACGTGTGCCCTGTACCATGCGCTATAGGGTGCTCGTTAGCCAGATAGGGAGCGTGCCCCAGCAGGCTATGCCTTAATGCGCACGCTACAGGGCGTGCATCACTTCCACATGGCATTTTAATATTTTAAAATCAATATTTTTTATTTATATTATATTTTTTATATATTTATATTCAATATTTTGTATTATTTTTAATTATTATATATATACACTAAACTAATAATTGTTTTACAAATTTCGACCATTATATACTTTAGGGGAAGATGAGAGAGTTCTAGTGATGGTTTTGTGAGATATATTGAATATCAAATTATGGACATGGTACTTCTAAAAAATATTAAATATGAAGCGTTGTTGAGAAGAGTTTGTCATCTTTTGGGAGTTGATCAGGTGCAGTATAAAGTGACTATGAAGTTTGAGGTTCCTCAAGTACTATAAAGTTGAGATCTATTCTCCTTGAAAATGATGACAATGTGATATTGTGGTTGAGCCTACAGAAGAATATTGCTACACCTCTATGTGTAATAGTGAAATTTTGAGCTACTGAATATGAAAATAAAGTAGAAGCATCCATGAAGTAGAAACAAGGCTATGCTAATTAATTCATGTCGGTAATTCCCGTGTTTGTTCCAAATCCCCCAAAGGATTATCATTATTCTCCCCCAATGTTCAACGAACAACCAACCTGTACATATTATGATAGTCAGATATATGGTGATGTTGATGTTGATTTTGGCTATGATATTGGTCATAATATTGGTAATGATGTTAAAAATGACAAAGGTTATAAGAATGATGATCATGGTTATGATGTTGATTATGAGGTTGGTAATGATGGAAATGATTATAATGATGCTGATTATAGAGAAATTACTGTGGATGAAAATGATGATGATGATGATGGTGATGACGATAATGATAATGATAATAATGATTATGCCAAAGAAGAAAGGGTTAAAGTCGAAAACCCATTTCAGTTCCAACTGAAAATACTACTATTTGACTTAAACATATCGAAAAAGATATATTGCACTGGATTAGAGATGTGTTTGTAGGAAAGTTGTATAACAACAAAAATAAAATTCACGAGGCTATAAGCATGGTTGCACTTAAGGGAGAATGGAGCTTTAAAGTCTACAAGTCTACCAAAGATTATTTTCAGTTGAAATGCAATGGTGAGAGACGCAAATGAAGATTATAAGCAGTATCGACGGAAGAACGATATTTTTTCATCGTGAGACGAGTAAATATGGAGCATACTTGTATTTTGGGTCAGTTATGAGATGGTCACTGACAAGTTAAGAGCCGTATCATTGCTAAAGTAATTAAAAATAAGTTTATATCGGTCAATAGAAATTATAGACTAAAGAACATTCAAGCAGACATACATGAAGAATTTGGTGTTCAGGTAACATATACTACATCTTGGTGAGTTAGGGAGCATGCATTACGATTAATAAGAGGTGATTTAGAGGAATCGTTCAGATTGCTTCCTACATGTAGCTATATGTTGCAACAGAATAACCCAGGTATAGTTACTTACTTGAAAACTGATGTAGACAATCATTTGAAGTATTTCTTTTTAGCGTTGGGACCATGCATCAAAAGTTTTAATTCATCCATCCAACCAGTGATTGCAGTGAATGAAATATTTTTGAAAGGTTCCTATCTTAATACAATATTTGTGGCTGTTTGTAAAGACAAAAACAATCACATATTTCTATTGGCATGGGGGATTGTTGACTCACAAAATGATACTTCTTATGAGTGGTTTATGGTCAAACTGTGGGGAGTAATTAGTAATCATCAAAATCTTATTTTTATATCTGATCAATATGCCAGCATTGAGAGAGTTATACCAGGTGTGTTTTTCCATGCATATCATGGATTTTGCATCTTTCACTTGAAGGAAAATTTGGTGACAAAATACAAGTTACCATAAAAAAGTCTAAAAAATAGCTATACTTGTCTACTTATTTTACTGTTGCCAAGATGTATTGTAGTCTTAATTTTTAACACTAATTGAACAAGATGCGAGAAATGAGTGTTGCAAATAGTGTTAAAAATTATTTCTCGCATCTTGTTCAATTAGTGTTGAAAATTAGAAAGCATTAATACAGTTACAAAAGAAGTAAGAAAGTTTTCGGTGATCAATTTGGTGGGTGGATACAGGAGATAACGTAACTGTATTTTTACCATAGATGGTTGGCTGCACCAAATATAAAAACCATCTTGTCGAATTGGGAAAATCACAAAGTCATGAAACATAATGATAACGTAAGTCGAATGAGAGTTTATCGTGTTTATTTTTCGTGATTTATGGTCAGGGATGGTGGCAGAGAGGAGATAGTAGACATTTCCAATAGAACATGTAGTTGTTGAAAGTTTGATTATTAGCAGTTGACTTATCCTCACGCACTCACCGTATGTAGATAAATAAGATTATCGCATGAGAATCTTTGTTTGACTTATTGCATATCATAGACTTTATTTTGTGCCTATAGCGAGCCAGTACTTCCGGTTGGCGATTCGTCAGATTAGATAGTCATAGAGAATTTGAAAAATATAAACATCCAGCCTCCGATAGTACGTCATCAGGCAGGCAGGTGTTGAACAAATTTGATTCCATCTCAAGGGGAGAACCATCGAAGAAGATTTGTAGTCGTTGTAGACAACATGAACATAACTGATAGACATATCAAAACCTTGTCGCTTTACATAGCAGGTGATGTATGTTTGTTTATAAAACTACTTTATTGATATTTAAATTTTAATTTCACTATAATATAAGACTAATATATTTTTTCAATTTCAGATGGGTGTGAGATGAAGGAAACGACCTGGATTTCGAGGTATAATTTTGTATAAATATTTCATTGTATGAAGGGTTATTATATATCATTTTCTAATTATGCTACTTTGTGTTAGAGTGTTGAGTTTTATAATTTCTATAACGCACTTATACTTTTTATTATATTGATGTTGAAAATGTTCAGTTTTAGATAAGTTATAGAAATATCTGTATAAATGTCAAAATTGTAGGTTACAGGAATGAGATGTCTGATATTTTAACAAAATTTTGATATAATCTCCATTATTATATGGATTTTCCCAAACCTGCATTATGGAAAAACATACTTTTATACAATTATATATATCATCTTTGCACATAGCCACCCAACATGCAGGCATCAAAATAATAATATGACACAAATGCACATATGAAAAATATATTACACATATATAAAGCAGATGCTGCAGTGGTCCACAAATCAACGACCATCCTTTATCTATAAAAGGCACCAATCTAAGGGAATGACTCAAATGGTTGACCTAACATAAGATACTCAATAAACATACAGACAAATATGGAACAATCCTTACTCCCGACTTCCTGTTGAGGTACGTTATCCTTCAAACGATGACTGGCCAAGAAAACATATCTGGATTATGTGTTCCCCTTAAACTATAAAATCTACATCTAAAAAGATAAATGGCATGGCAACACTCAGATGTTCCATAAATTTTTAAATGGCATCGTCGGAGTGGCCATTCATGTTGAAATCATACAGCGTAATTCTCATCTGAACAAGGTCAATCTTTGCTGTAAACCAATGTTCCTGATTAATATTCAAAGGAATATATACTTGCAAAAATTATTATTGTATTATTTTGAATTTATTGTATTTAATAACAATAAAAAGTTATTACTTCCCATACCTTATTGACCGATGCCCACAGTTTAGCACCAAGTAAATCAGTCTTTGTTCCAAATACATATGACAACAATGGTTCGATCCATCGGTCATTAGAGCTTGAGCTAGAGGTGAAGGATATTTGTCATATTTGTTTAATGTACTCTTAAATACATATAACGTTAAACTCATTAATAGTTAACCAATGATATTATAATGTAGTATGCACAATAGACGGATAAAAAAAATTCTCATGTAAAAATAAGCATTTGCAGCTGTTCAATCTTGTAAGTACACATTAGAAAACATCATCTATTATGTACGCACAACTATTAGGTACTCGTTTATATGCTGCAAAATCGTGATAGAATGTAAATAAATTTTGATACTGTTAAAAATCTCACAAAAAAAAATATAAAAATAAAAGTCCTTACCGCATCATCAAGTTAGTGAAACAATAGATTTTTAAATTATGTACTACTAACATCGAGTCCTTTTTAAATTATGTCCCTAAATTTTTCTTGATGAATAAGAATTAGTTTTTCGTTTATGTCAATTATAGTTTTTACTTCTAATTTAACAAGTTTCTTTTTTATAAGTTTTTTGAATGGATTGCTATAAAGACTTCATTAGGCTTGCACCTTCTTGTAGTGGTATCTATATCTGCACATATTTTAAGCTAACACAGCGGGTATAATTTTTACACTTGTAGGGTTTTTAGTTACATGTTATATTCCATTAGCATGGCTGATGCTAAGACTTGCTCGTAGGAGTGTAAACCTGAAAGTTAGCGGCTATGAATTCAGTGCCCTAAAACCAAACAACACCAATCAATATATTGACTTGTTAAACTTTGTACCCAATGAAATTTAGGTTCAAAATGTACCATAGTCTGCCATGCATCCTCAGAGATCCTGGATGATTTTATGTGCTGCATTATGAGAGATATCTGATACAAGATCTCATCTTTGTCCTTATCCATTTTACTCATCACCTCAATTTGAATCTTTAAGCCAACACTATCAATCTTTGGGAAAGCTCTGAGCTAACCTTATCAATCCTGTTGAATAACTTTGCTTGAAGATCTTCAATCATCTTCTCTAGGATATGATATTGCGATGATGACATGTCGAACTCAAACTATGTATAAGTAATTATAATAAATATTCACAATGTAATACTCATCGACAACATATACTAGTGAGTGAATTCAAGAAAAAAAATTAAGTTATTATACTGTTAATTCAATCGTTGGCGGGGCTTGGAATTTATACTCAGGCTGAACATCCATATCAACCTGACAATCAGTGAATTAGGTGTTCGAAAGCTTAATTTTCTCTAACTTTACAGTCCTTCCCCATTTTCTCGATAACATGCGCAATTTTTCCATCACGCAATAGTCTTCATTCTTCTCATGTTTATAAGGCATTAACTTTCTATGTACTTCCAAAGCCTACACAAAATTTTAGATTTATTAATCATTAATAGAAAAAAACAAAATTTATAGGGAAATTATGTATATATGTTTCATTGAATGTAAAAATATACCCTAACACCATCAAAGAGAACGTTTACGACATCTTCATATAATGTGGTGCTCTTACTTGATCAATTTAGAAGATGCAAAAAACGGTCACCATCCTTGTGCGCAAATATCTCCCCCATATCTTGGGATCGCCTCATAGATCCACACTTGAGATAATAAAGAAAAGATTAACAATCTAAAAATAATAATAACATTATTCCCTTATTTAATAGAAAATAAAAATAATAATTTTTTCTGCATCTCAATATGATAATGAATATAGGTTGTATCTTTCTCAATCTAGAGTGCCCCATTGTCTGACCTTCATTTACTTTTTAATTGGGGTCGTGCTTAAGCTATAACAGAGCATAGTCTATGCAATCGTGCCCCAATGATAGGCATTAAACTTATTTAATCATCCATGAGGCAAAGCACAAAATATTGTATGGCTTTATTCCGATCACGTGTTATCAACAATTTATGAAACACATAAAATAGACACATTTTTACTACACTTATATTATCGTTAAATGTAACGATGTTGAACCATAAACCTAAATATTGGTAGGTCAACTCATTTCTACCTCTAAAGTATTTTTTTCAAAGTCTACTATCTAACCCACTTATTGATGGATAATCTCTCATTTTCAAACCAATAATCAAATAAATCTCTAGATGGGAGAATTTAATACGCTTGCTGCCTATATAAAACCGTAATTCTTCATGTAAATTTTTAGTATGTACGCATTTTAATAAAATCTCGTGTACTAAAATACCTGAGAATGAAATATTATGTATATCCAAAAAATGGCTAAAATCCGTAGTTAAAAATATTTCAATTTACCTTAAAGTCAATTTCTTTTTTATTTTTTTGATAACCCAAATTTTGAGTAAGCAGATATAGTCGATCGGTAGAATTTATTTTCAGCAATTATATAGTCCTTTGAGACATTCTCATTCCTGAAAAAAAAATGATTATTAGCATATAACCAATTATTAGATAATTCAAATAAATACTAAAAATTAAAAATAATTACTAGTAAAAAAATTATTAAAAATTTTCATCTAACAAAAAATAATATAATAATGATAAAAAATTAAAATTAAAATAATAACTAAATTTAGTCACAATTTGAATTTTTTTAATAAAAAATTCAATAAATTAAATAAAAAAGTTGAAAAAAAAATGCCGCATAGTGCCACATGGTAGCATGTGATTGGGCGTGACGCATGAGATATACGTCACGCACTGAGGTACATGCACTACGCTGATTTGTGTTACAGCAGGCACTTCACGTTGATGCAGTGTGCTCGGCGCGTGAAGCCACTCGCCCTGTGTGTGGGCTATTATGCCAGGCGTGTGACGCAAGCGCCGACGGGTGGCTTCACGGATAGTATAGAAAAATGGCCAGAATTCGCCAATTCTAGCCATTTTGTTACTTTTACACTCATTTCCAATCTATTTTACACTTTACTAAACTACATCTATACAATTCTAACAATTACGTTCAAAAACACCATAAAAACTTACCAATTTTTGTCTTTTTTCAATTTTTTCAACTCCATAATTTATTATTTTAGCTCAAATCTTTACAAAATGCTAAGTTTGTAGTCGGTCTATAAGTTTGGGAGAATTTTGAAAAAAAAAATTATGTTGGCTGAGTTGCTGCCGAAGAGAGGAGATGTTTTTGTTTCTGTGAAAAGGGTGAAATGGGGAGAAAAGAGTATTTTTGGTTAATATATTATGAGAAATTTGACCGAGGACAAATTAAATTATTTCTTTAATTGTTTTGGTAAAATACGACAAAATTCTCATTTTTCCATATCAATATCACTAATTTTAAGTACCTATAAAGGTGGTGTCTCTGGACGGTACTAGTAGTTGGATTTAAGTATATATTTGACTTGAGAATTATAAATTTGTGATAGTGGCATGGTGCTGTGGTTGCGCTATCATATAATTTAAATTTATTTTTGTCAACGAAGTATTCTAGATGTGCTAAAAGTAAGGAAGAATATGGTGAGAGATGGCGGCCATCATCGTTTGAAGTCGAACGATAGGGCAGTGGCATGCATTGCTCTCACCATTGGACAGATCGACGATGGCCACTGCTGGCCTATGGTTGTTGGCGTTGCCATCGCCATTTTCCATAAAAAAACTCTTATCTATCCAATAGTGTGGGCAGTGCATGCCATTGCCCTACCGTTTGACAGCAAATGGCGATGGCTGCCACCAACCAACATGAGTCAGTGGTCACCGGCCAACGGAGGGGCGATGGAGTGCATCGTCCCACCATTGGACAGATTGGTAGCCGATTTATCCAATGGTGGGAGCGGTGTACATTACTGCCCCACCATTTGATGGTGGTTGTCATATCTCATTCTATTTTTGGCCCATTTTTATCCACATTCTTATTTTCTTTTGACAAAAATAATTCTATCATTATATATAGATAAAAAAATAGAATCTAATATTGTAAATTTTAATTATTTTCTTCACTGGAATCTTGCAACTAATGGTGGCAGGCGATGAGCAGTCGTCGTTGTTGGCAATTCATTTTTATTTATATTAATTATTTTTTAATTATAAAATAAATTTTTAATGAGTATTAAAATTTGAACCTATTAAAGCATGCCACATGTCTTTTTTAAAATTTTTTTAATAGCTTATTAATGACTAACATGTGTATATTGTATAGTGTACTCACATCATCATTTTTAACTAATATAATAACTAAAGGTAAAATTGTCAATGTACTGTAAAAATAAATTTCAGTTAAATCTAACGGAATCTCATTAATAGACTTAAGACAAAATTGAGTTTTTTAAAATTCGTGAGATAAAATTGAGAATTAGGTCAAATTCGTATGTCCTTTGCCCTTTTTTTTTCTATCCTTTGCTTCACTTACATGTTCGTTTTCCATTTTGAATTATTTGTTCACTCCATGCACATGTTAATTTTGGTTCAAAATTTTTAACTTTAAAAACTTTGAGTTTTAACCGCAACAAATATTGACAGTTCTAGAATATAAGAGTTTATTCTTAAGTGTAGAATTGTCGAAGTAATAAATAACCCGGTGAGAAGGGGGTCTATCCACAGGGAAGTAGAATTAAAATTACAAATTATAAATACTTTAAAAACAATTAATGCAGTATAAGATGTTTACAAATATTAATTCAATTAACCAATTAAAATAAAAGTTAAGGTTAAGAGGATCTACTATTGGCATAAAAAGTAAGAATATATTTAACTCTTTTTATAACTCAATTGGAATCCTTACACAAATGAGGTTTCAACCGGAAGATATAACAATTAAAATTCATCACCATTTATATATTAACTAGTATTTATTTCTTTCAATTATTATACACCAAATCTTATAAATTTGTTCAAGTATTTATTATGCCAATCTTTATATTTGTCTATAATAAATCAAGACTCACACTTTATAAGAAATGGTATATACGCCAAATCTTATAAATAGTTTTAAAAATTCATTGTACCAACTATAAAAATTGTCTATAATAAATCAAGAGACACCACTTTAGAAGAAAGTGTATTAATATTATAAATAAAATAAATACATCATATATAAATTTGCATAACTTAAGAATGAAGTATTAAATTCATAAATAAGAGTTAAGTACATCTTATTACCTTGCCAAGAGTTTCACCCTTTCACCTTAACATAAAGAAAATTACTTGGACATAATAAAATTAAAGAAAAAGAAATGAAATGAAAGAAAAGATAACATAATTTTAGAATAATAAATAAGAGAAATAATATTACAAAACAATAATGCAAAAGATAAGTGTTTTAAATTAAAATCTAGTTCTCTAATTACATATTTTAGGCATAAACATACTATCTATTTATAGAAAAATATGAATAAATTGAGACAAATGAAGAGGGAACCACATAGATGATAAAAGTCAAGAATTGTGGCAAATAATTTACATTAATTATCATTAATGTACCTTTCAGATTGACCATCAGTCTGTGGGTGGAATGCAGTACTGAAGTTCAACTTTGTGCCCATGGCATTATGTAGGCTCTTCCAAAATATTGAAGTAAATCGGGGATCTCTATCAGATACAATTGACACAGGTACTCCATGAAGCCTCACAATTTCATCAACATATAATTGGGCATACCTATCCATGGAATAAGTGGTGCATATTGGAATAAAATGTGCTGATTTTGTTAGCCTATCAATAATCATCCATATGGCATTGTAGCCCTTTTGTGTACTTGGCAACCCAACTACAAAATCCATGGCTATATGCTCCCATTTCCATTCCGGTACCAATAAAGGTTTCAATAACCCAGATGGTCTCTGATGTTCTGCCTTAACTTGCTGACACGTCAAACATTGCTCTATAAATTTTACAATCTCTCTTTTCATATTAACCCACCAATAAACAGCTCGTAGGTCTCGATACATCTTAGTACCTCCCGGATGGACAGTATATAGTGAGCTATGAGCTTCAACCAAGATCTCATTTTTCAACTCATCATTATTAGGCACACAAAGTCTACCTTCAAAATGTAGAGCTCCATCATCAAAAATAAAGTTAGGCCTTTTACCCAATGAAATTTCTTCCATAATTTTCTTCAGATGCACATCATTACCTTGTGCTTCCTTAATTCTCTTAATTAGGGTAGGCTGAATGGACATACTTGCAACATAAGCTATATCATTAGATCTTACCACTTCAATGCCAAGCTTTTATAAATCCAACAAAATTTGCTTTTGGGTAGTCAAAAGTGCTGCCATATGTCCTGAAGATTTTCTACTCAAAGCATCTGCTACAACATTAGCTTTTCCCGGATGGTAGTTAATCACACAGTCATAATCTTTGACTAGTTCCAACCATCGACGTTGCCTCATATTTAACTCCTTTTGAGTAAAGAAGTATTTAAGATTTTTGTGATCTGTGTAAATTTCACACCTTTCTCCATAAAGATAATGCCTCCAAATTTTAAGAGCAAAAACTACTGCAGCCAACTCCAAGTCATGAGTAGGGTAATTCTGCTCATAACTCTTTAGTTGTCGTGAGGCATATTCCACTACCTTTCCATCCTGCATTAATACACACCCAAGCCATTTCTTGGAAGCATCACTATAAATCACAAATCCAGCAGAAGCAGAAGGGATGGTTAGTATGGGAGCAGATACTAACCGATGCTTGAGTTCTTGAAAACTTTTCTCACATTCTTCTGACCACTGAAACTTGACATTCTTTCTTGTCAATTGAGTTAAAGGTGAAGCTATCTTAGAGAATCCTTCAACAAACCGTCTATAATATCCTACCAGCCCAAGAAAACTTTGAATTTCTCCCACATTAGTTGGTCTGGACCAATTCACCATCGCTTCAATTTTGCTTGGATCCATTGAAATTCCCTTTGAGGAAACAACATGTCCCAAAAATACCATTCGATCTAGCCAGAATTCACATTTCTTGAATTTTGCATAAAGCTGCTTCTCCCTTAACACTTGTAGGACTTTTCTTAAGTGTTCTTCATGTTCTCCCTTACTCTTAGAGTACACTAGGATGTCATCAATAAACACAATAACAAACCTATCTAAATAATCCTTGAATACTCTATTCATTAGATCCATAAAGGCAGCAGGTGCATTTGTCAACCTAAATGGCATAACGATAAACTCATAATGCCTATATCTAGTACGAAATGCAGTCTTTGGAATGTCTTCTTTCCTGATCTTCAAATGATGATAACCAGAACGAAGATCAATTTTTGAGAATACACAAGCTCCTTGCAACTGATTGAATAAATCATCGATTCTTGGAAGTGGATATTTATTCTTTACAGTTACACGGTTCAATTCTCGATAGTCAATATATAATCTCATTGAACCATCTTTCTTCTTAACAAAAAGAACTGGAGCACCCCAAGGTGAAACACTCGGGCGAATAAACCCCTTCTCAAGCAATTCATGTAGCTGTTCCTTCAACTCTTTAAGCTCTACTGGTGCCATACAATAAGGTGTTTTAGATATAGGACTGGTTCCTGGCAGAAGTTCTGTAGTGAATTCAATCTCTCGATCTGGTGGAACTCCAGGTAAATCTTCAGGGAATACATCTATAAACTCATTCACCCCTGGAACATCTTGGATTTTCATTTCTTCTTTCTTTGTATCTACTACAGTCGCTAAGAAACATTGACAACCCTTCTTAAGACTTTTCCAAGCTTGCAAAGCAGATATTACTTTTGGCAAAGAGCATAACTTAGAACCAATAAAACTAAACTCAGACTCCCCGGGTGGTTGGAAAACAACTTCTTTCTCAAAAGCATTTAACATTAGCATGGTATATAGACAACTAATCCATGCCAAATATAACATCAAAATCATACATATTCAAGATAATCAAATCTGCTTGTAGCATCTTATCTCCTATTTCAATTTTACATAATTTTACCACATTTGTAGCACACATCAAATCTCTAGAAGGAGTTGCAACATATAAATCTACACCCAAAGATTCTGGCATAACCCCCATATTACTAACAAATGCATGGGACACAAATGAATAGGTAGAACCCGAATCAAAAAGAGCTAAACCATGCTGGCCAGATATGGAAATTGTACCTGTCACCACAGAAGGTGAATCATCTGCTTCTTTTCTGGTAAGAGCATAGACTCTTGCTTGAGCTTTCTGATCTTTTTTAAATCCTCCCTGATCATTCTTCATCTCTAGACAATTCTGAATAAAATGACCAGTCTTTCCACACTTAAAACAAGCTCCACTCTTCCTAAAACACACCCCTCCATGTTGTTTCCCATATGTATCGCATAATGGGAAATCCTTCTTTTCAATGTCATCATTCCTCTGCCTCTTCTTTATTTTCCACCTATCAAACTTTTTCTGATTATTTTTAACCCAGGGTCTCTTTTCTGATCGATGATAACCCATATGTTTGGACTCAGATGGTGCTACCAATTCTTCATCCCTTGCTAATATTTCAGCCCTCTGTACTACTGCACTATATGTCTGTAAATCAAGGACAGAGAATAACCTTCTCACTTCTGGTTTAAGACCCATCTGAAACCTCTTGGTCTTATGTGCTTCTGTGTCTACTAAGTGGGGAGCAAACCTGGACAACTCCTCAAACTTTCTCTCATATTCTGTTACTGACATTTTACCCTGAGTAAGGTGGATAAATTCTGCTTCTTTCTCATCTCTTAGGGACTGGGGAAAGTATTTTTCATTAAATAATTCCTTGAATCTTTCCGATGTTATCTGGTTCTTATCAACATTCAGTGTCCGCATGGTCATCTCCCACCAATGACTGGCTCTCTCATTGAGCATGTAAGTGGCACAACTTACTTTATGTGAATCTGAACAATCGAGGAGGCTGAATATCTTTTCCAACTCACGGATCCACTTCTTAGCAACCAGCGGGTCTTTTGAGCCTTCAAATAATGGTGGTTGCAATTTTCTGAATTGCTCAATAACATGAAATTTATCATTATGGTCTGCTTTGGGTCGTTGTTGTTGAAGCACATTATTCACTGCTTGAATAATATTTTGGATGGTAGTAGGGTTTTCTCCTGAAGTACTCTCATTCACAGTATCAGCATTTCTAGTAATTCTTGGATTACGCCCCATCTTTTCAAAATCACAAAGATAAGTAAGTAAGATATCAAATAAATCAATATACATAAATAAGCACACATACAATCTTAAGGATTTGGCATCGGCTGGGTTCCCTTGACTAGACACATAAAGTCTACAGAATCATATCTTAGCTCTGATGCCACTAAAAGCTGTCACGCCCCAGACCCAAAAGATCCGACACACGACATCACTTACATTCATTCACTGCATGTGCACTCATAAATAATATTACACAAAATTTTTAACTTTCATTCAACACAGGAATCCTTAGCAAGTTGCTAGTAAGTTCAACACTAAAATCAACCCATAACCTAACATATAAATATAAACTTCTCTTGACAATATTTAAACATTCATTTCAAATTCTTTTAGAATTATAGCAATTGAATTATGACTGGGACAATTATTAAACCGGAGATACGCAGAGTTTTCTCAGAGATTAACACTCTACTACGTCAGCAGTAGCAACTTTGTTACCGGGAGCCCAGAATATATCCATTGCAAATTCTTACTTAAAATCATCCAATAACCACACTTTATAAAACTTAAACCAAATCCAATCCACACACAATGAAATAATACATAAGTATTTATTCAATAGGGAAAAATCAAATATCATATCCCACGTGTCCCCAAATGAAACACTCGGTAACCTAGCAACTTAGGGAACCCAAGAAACAGCAGAAGCCTTGTCAAATCCGCTAAGCACACATGCACCTTATTTACCTGAAATCACTATAAACTATAATGAGTATAAAACTCAGTAAGCATACTAGTTTTTCATATATCAAATACAAATACATATATGTACACAATGCATATGTATGATATGCTGTGATCAATCAAAATCATAATCTTATTAAATCACATATCATGTAAGCGCTTACACATTCTTTCAAAACACATAATAAGAATACCATCACTCAACTACTACTTAGTAGGACTTACATATCACATATCACATAATGAGCCAAATGTCACTCGTAGGTGACATACCGTATGAGAGGAATAGTACAAGTGAGGCTTTTAAATAACACATATATAATGCTCATGCCCGAAGGTAAAAGCTAAACCCTCACCCTGATCATCGGTGAGTCCTCTCACATGCACCAATACGCCACCACATGAATGTGATGACTCACTCTTCCTTTAGGTACCAATAGGATCCTCCCTACATACAGAACACATAACATATACCAATCCCGAAGGAAATGCCACACATAAAGGCTCCACAAATCACATAAAATGCCTACTAAGTTAACAGTGAGTTCAAGTACCCTCAAAACACAAAATATTTCTCATGGACATATTACACTTCAAAAGCTTTCTTTGTTAAACATATCTTATTTTGAAAGCTCACTTTCAAAAACACATGTATGTCATGTATGTCCATGCTCACATTCATAAATACATATCTTCACATTTCATATCAAAATATACTTTGACATAACATAAACATATTCCTAACCACATTTACAAAATCATACAAAACAATTACTACGTTTATTGTGATTTCAGTAAAAAGTCTAGTATACTTACCTCTTAACACTTTCAGCTACAAGGCTTAAATCTCTTTAACCTATCAATGGAGATTAATCCTTTTATAAGCCTCACAATTCACACAAAATACTTTAAATAGCTTACAAAATTATACACAATGCATTTATCACATCAAATTGGTCTAAATATTTGGTTTCTCAAAACCTGTCATTCTGACCACTTACACTTAACAAAAATTTCTAATACATCAAATGATGTTCAATTACTCCGAAATCAGAATATATCATTCTTGACTCATATATACTTCTTATATATGAATATTATATCAAAATTCCTACACAATCCATTCCATACACACCATCGAATCCAAACTACAAACCTGACAGGATCAAGATACTTACTGAACAGTATTCAATCTCCCAATTTTATAAAATCATATACTAACTCAAAAATTATAAAACTACCACATAATTACTCTTAACATATAGCTCAGTCCATGATAAATATTTCACTTTCAAATCACTGCCAAAAGTATTTTAAAACTATTTTATTCCATAGTTTTAAAAATATGTTAATTAAATACTGTAATGAGCTGATACATTCTAGAAAATCATAACACTTCAACCACATTGATCTAAATTCTCAATTCTGAGTATATCACATTAGACATATAAAAGTATCATATTCCATAAATTCGTAATTTTTTAAGATCATTCAATAGGTCAAAAATTATTTTCCACTGTAATATACTGTTTACACAGGACATTTTTAGAATTTCATGGTCATTTTGGCAAATTCACTAAAAATTCAATTTCCAGAATTTCAATCGATTCAAAGTTTCAGATGATCCTAAACATGTCTTATTTCATATACTCAAAATTCAAAACCAGAATCGAATCACAACAATTTATAAAATTACTAGATCAAGAGGCTATCCAGCAGAAATTCCACAATTCATCATAATTTATTAAGCTATCTTATAGATCATCATCAATTCTCATAAGATCTTACGAAATACACAACAAATCCTCAATTATACATATTTCCAAAAATCAAAACTTAAAGGAATTAACTTAATTAATACCAATAAATTGAGAAATAGGTATGATATACCTCTTGAAATTCAAAATTCTAATTTCTTCTTCTTTTTCTTCTTCTTCTCATCTTTCTCTCCTCTCTATTTCTCTCTTCTCTCTCTCTAAAAGAGATAGCTCGACCAAAATGAGAGAATTAGGGTTTTAAAAGTGTATTTTTATACTAAGTGGCTAATTTTTGGTATTTACAAATTTACCCCTAAAACTTTCAAAGTATTATAATTTGGTCCCTAAAATAAATCTAAAGTCTTGCAATTAAACCCAATGTTTATAGTATGACCTTAACCTATACAAACACTACTAATAACAATATATAAATCAAGTATCACCAACATACAAATAAAATACGTATATTTATACATATATAAATACTTATTCTTACCAGTCGTGGATACTGGTTACTACAGAAATTTTCTTAGCTATATATTGAATCATTCATCTTACCACAAGACTTAGTATTGTACTCAAGAAATAATTTCAGAAATTATTCTTTAGTAACCTAGATAGAAAAAATGATTTAAACTAAACAATTTTGAAATTATATATCGGTAGTAAAGCAAATTTATTTACGCAAGAGTTACCAAAAATTTAAGCAACAAACAATTATACATAAAATGCATTAAAAATAAACTAATTAGAATGTGTTTCAAAAGTTTAGTAATGTACTCCTTACTCTGCAATTCTAGAACTAGAATGCATATCAAGAATGCATAAATAACATTTTACTCACGCCATTCATGATGATTTGTTTTTAGAGAACAAAGTGATAACAAAAAAATAAATAACACTAACATTATATATCAGCTATTCTCCCCCAACTAGATTAAGACATTGTCCTTAATGTCAAAATATAGAAAGAGTAAAATATAGAAAATATCACTTAAAACATCTTTTATTAGAAATTAAACTTGCAACAAATAAAACAAGCCACACAAAATACTTAAAAATACATAAAAGTAGATAGGCTACAAACGAAGCGTCAAATCTATCTTACGTTTCTTTTCACTGTCATCAGTATATTAATCTATCTGACGCATTGTGGATCAAATAGAGTATAAAAGCTTATAATTTATCGCGTAACTGATCAACAGTTAAAGCAGAATTGAGGATCTGTCGTGCTGCAAATGAGACGAATTATTTTTCATTACATAGTCAATAAAAGATAACAACCCATTATAAAAACCATCAACATTTAACAAACCAATGGGTTTTTGGTGGATTTGTAATTTTGCCCATGAGACAATTTGAAAATTTTTCTCCAAAGCTTCAAAACTTTCAGGTAAAGCTATGAAGGCATCAGCATTCCAAAGCATGAGAGACATTCGCTCATGCATTGATGATACCTGTAACTCATCTGCAATTATTTTTCCTATAATGTTTCCAACAGTTAGAGCTTTCTGTATAATACTCAAAACTCAACTGCCTTTATTTTGTGCAGTGGTTACAACATATCCTATTAATCTAAGACTACCTCCTCCATATACAAAATGATTTTTTTGCTCAGCTAACACCTTACTAAGGGTTTTTGATGCTTCTACAAACTCTCTAGTTTTTCAGGGCTGGATCCACAAAAGACACAAATTTTTATGAATTTACGAGTTGATGTTCCTTCCATTATTACACTCACCCTCTCTTGAATGATTTGAGTTTGTATAATGCAAAAATAATATAATATATTTATAGATCCAAAAGGTATTGTAAAGTTAAGTCACATAGGTTGTTGGCTAAAAATACAGAATTTTTAAAATCGACTATAAGTGGTTGGTTGTTAGAAAAGACGTTTGAGTTTAAAATAAAACATTTAAAAATAACAACTATAGTAAATATGTACAAGTAGTTGTGATTGTAGCTCACACCTTCCTCTGGTTTTACGTCCTGAAACGGCTTAAACGCCTTCTATAGGTTGGGGATAGGCTTTCCATCCAATTTATTTTTATAAATTAGCAAATAAGGTCTTTTAAAGTCAGATTTTCGAGATTGTACTGCTCATGTTCTTTTAGGAACATGTCTCATAATTCATGAATTACAATATGCATATATCCACTAGGATGCGTCTCAAGAGTCGATAGGATATCATTTAAAGACTCCTTACCCAAGCCATCCTTAATGAACCTAATTTTATCTTTATAATTTATAGACACAATTCCTAAAGTGTGATAACGTGTGTTACAAGTCATGCGTGTACACTTGTAACAAACACTTAATCATTTTGCTCTTTATTTTTTTTTTTTGCAAAAGAGTTTTTACCTAAGCCAAGCATGTAAGAAATTAATGAGTGTGAAAATTCACCTGTCAATCAAACTTTGGCTTCAATTAACTAATGTAAATTAACAGGTATATTCATAATCATTAATAACATTAATCTTTCACATATTGTTTGGTAAATTTTCTTTAAGGTATTTTGAGGCAATGAGAGAAAACGTTTTTTCAAATTTTTTAGAATGTAATCCTTTTTTTTAGAAAGGGAGAAGAAGAGAAGGTATCAGTAATTATGAGAAACTGACAAAATCGACTTAAAATATCACAGGGTTCCGTTATCCACCACTTAACCAGGGTGCAAAATAAAACTTTAACAAAAATACAAATTAACCTGCAAGTAAATAAATAAATAAAGTTAGAAGAAGAATATATATATAAATATGTAAAATAAAGATTAATTGATCTCGTAACAAGGGTTAGACAAGGACACAAATTCTTCATGAAAAGCTTGGTTTTCTAGAAATGGCTTAAATCTTTGCCCATTTACCTTAAACACATTCTCATTTTTAGGATATTCAATGTCATTTATTCCATAAGGGTACACATGTTTCACAATATAAGAGCCACTTCATCTTGATCTTAATTTTTCAGGGAATATGTGAAGTCGAGAATTATAAAGCAAAACCTTATAATTAGTATCAAATGTTTTTCTTTGAATTTTTTGATAATAAAATTTTTTTATTTTAGCTTTATGATTTTTCGAATTCTCATATGCATTATTTCTCAATTCTTCAAGTTCATTTATTTTTAATTTACGTATATATCCAGCATAATCAAGATTTCCATGAAATGTTTTTAATGGTCCAGTAGACTTTATGCTCAAGTTCTACATGTAAGTGACAAGGTTTTTCATAAACTATTATATAAGGAGATATACTCAATGAAGTTTTAAAAGCAGTTCTATAAGTCCACAGTATATCATTAAGTCTTAAAGACCAATCTTTGCGATTTGGGTTTACAATTTTTTCTAAAATTTATTTTATCTCCTTATTTGCTAATTCAACTTGTCCACTTGTCTGAGGATGATAAGGGGTGGCAGCTTTATAAGTAATACCATATTTTTTCATTAATGTTTCAAATGGAATATTACAAAAATGCTTACCCCCATCACTTATAATGGCTCGAAGGATTCCAAATCGACTTAAGATATTTTCTTTCAAAATTTTCATGATTATTTTATGGTCATTATTTTGACATGGAATAGCCTCAATCCATTTTAAGACATAATCTACTGCAACTAAGATATATATAAATCCAAATGATAGCGAAAATAGTCCCATGAAATCTATCCCCTAACAATCAAAGATTTCAATAACAAGAATGAGGTTCAAAGGCATTATGTTTTGTTTTGAAATTGATTTCAACTTTGGACAATTTTCACATGTTATATAAAATGTATGTGTATCTTTAAATAAAGTGGGCCAAAAAAATCTACACTGCGAGATTTTTGTAACTATTTTCTTCGATGAGAAATGTCTTCCACATGCTTTAGAATGATAAAATTCAATAACTTTACTTACCTCATTGTCAGGTATGCATCTTTAAAATATTTAGTCGCGACAATATTTAAAAAGATAAGGATCATCCCAATAAAACTTTCTTACCTCAATTAAATTTTTTTTTTTGTCTTGAGCATTCCATTGAGGTGGCATTTCTCCTGTTACAAGAAAATAAACAATATTAGTATACCAAGGCATTTTAACAGTAGAAAATAAAAATTTATTGGGAAAAGAATTATTAATAGGTGTTATTTCTGTTGATGAATTTGGTGCGAGTCTTGATAAGTGATCTGCAACAACATTTTCAGCTCCTTCTTATCCTTAATAGTGATATTAAATTCTTGAAACAATAGAATTCATTGAATTAGTCTTGGTTTTGCATTCTATTTTGACATTAAGTACCTTACAGCAGCATGGTCAGTAAACACAACAGTTGAAGAACCAATTAAGTAAGAATGAAATTTGTCTAATGCAAATATTACAGAATGTATTTTTTTTTTTGCAGTTGTTGTATAATTCATTTTTGTACTGTTTAAAGTTCTACTTGCGTAATAAATTATATGGAATTTACCTTCCTTTCTTTGTCCTAATACAACACCAACAGCATAGTCACTAACATCACGCATGAGCTCAAAAGGTAAAAACCAATAAGGAGATTGTATGATAGGAGTAGATGTTAAGAGGTCAATTAATTTTTTAAATGAATTTTGACACTCTTGATTCCACTCAAATGATACATCTTTTGCTAAGAGGTTACAAAGAGGTTTAGATATAGCACTAAAGTTTTTGATGAACCTCTTATAGAATCCAACATGTCCTAAAAAGGATCAGACTTCTCTGACTGTTTTTGGTACAGACAAATGTGTAATGAGTTCGACTTTTGCCTTATCCACTTCAATTCTTTTAGAAGACACTATAATTTTAGAAGTAACCATGTAATGACATTTTTTTCAATTCAACACAAAACTCTTTTCTTCACATCTTTTAAAGACATTTTCTAAGTTTTCAAGACAATTATCAAAAGAATTTTCAAACACAGTTAAATCATCCATGAAAACTTCTAAATAATGCTCAACCATGTCACTAAAAATGCTTAACATATATCTCTGAAATATTTTTGGATTACAAAGTCCAAAGAGCATTCTTTTAAAAGCAAAGGCCCCAAAAGAGCATGTGAATGTAGTCTTTTCTTGGCCCTCTAGTGCTATAGAAGTTTGATAATAGCCAGAATAACCGTCTAGAAAGTAATAGTAGGGATGTCTTACTACTCTTTCTACAATTTGCTCAAGGAATGGTAAGGAAAAATAGTTTTTTTTTTTTCTAGTGGTCGAGTTCAACTTCCTATAATTTATGCACATCCTTCAACTAGATGAGACTCGAGTTGGTATTAACTTACCTTTATCATTTTCAATGACAGTGATTTCAAATATTTTTGGTACTACCTGAGTAGCACTTACCTACTTATTATCTGAGATAGGATAGATGATTCATATTTCAAGTAATTTAAGAACTTCAGCTTTCACTACCTCTTTCATATGTGGATTTAATCTTTTTTAAGGTTATTGGAAAGTTTTGAAATTATCCTCTAGGTGTATTCTATGTGTGCAAATCAAATGATTAATGCCGTTTATGTCTTTTAAAGTCCACCAAATTGCATTTTTATGCATTTTCAATAATTCAATCAACTTACTTTCTTGTTCGCTTGTGAGTGTAGATCAGTTCTTTTTTAGGCTATTTTTACCTTCTAAACACTCAAATTTCAAATACCTTATGAAATATAATATGTTAGCCCATTGAGTTAGCTTTTCACAGGATCAATAATCACTCCAATTGAATTTCTAGGTAGAAAGTTATACCCATTTTACCAAACCTATCACAAAACAGTTAAAAACTAATTAGGTACAATATTGTAAACATACTTAAGTTAAGGGGGTTAAAGGCACTAGTAATACAAAACAATGATATAAAACTCTTATTAAATATGTAATTTCAAGTGTTCATCAAATTTTATGATTAAAAACGAAAACAATTCATAGCAAACTTCATCACTTATAATACTTGATAGATTATATTTAGCCACAAAATATAAATTTGAAAGTTAAAAATTAATATCCACAAAATTATTTTATGATTAAATACTACTTGATACTTGATTTCTTTCACCATTAGAGACAAAAATGTTGTTGCAAATTTCATGACTAAAGATTCACAATTTAGTTATGAAATTTATGGGGTTATATATTCTTCTAGTTACACATAAAATCTTTGTGGTTGAATATTGTTTTATTTAACCTTAAAATCTTGGTGGCTAATGTTGTACTATTTAGATGCGAAATCTTTATAGTTAAATAACAAAATATGTAGCCAAGAAATATTAGTGGTTGAAGCCTAAATGTCGTATTATTTAGCTATAAAAAACCTTCATGGTTGAATATTCTCTTATTTAGCCTTGAAAGCTTTATGGCTAAATATTTAACTATTTAGCCATAAAAACTTGGTAAAATGTTATATTATTTAGTCATGAAAATATTTGTTTAGCCACAAAACTATTTCTTGTAGAATATAAAATATTTTATGGCTAAAAAACATTTTACATAGAAAAAAGCTTTTAGCTATGAAATACATTTTAGCCATATTAAATTTTCATGGCTACTTGTTTACATTTTTAATAATTTTGTTTTCATTTAATATTTTAATACAATATTATAATTGTTATAATTTAAAATTGATATTCATTTTATAATTTAAAATTAGTATATTTTTCTAATTTACTATAATGAATAAAATTAGAAATATTTATATCAAACTCTTGTCTAAAGTTATTATGAATAAAACACATATATTATAATTGCGTAAAAGTATGTATAAGAAAAAATATACAAAAAATGGTTGATTAGATTAACAAGAGTAATGAAAAAGTAATTTAATACAAAACACAAATTAAAAATAATAATGATTAAGGTAGTTTTAATAATAAAATCATATCAACTAGAAGAATTCTACGAATAATAGAGTCAAACGCTTTAAGCCGGGTAGATAAATCATCAATAGTACTTTGTTATGACTGTAGGATACTTATAAAATGAGTTCTAGTCTCTTGTAGCTCTGTCATTGTAGCTTTTAGCTCACTAAGTAATGCTAACTCATTTTGACTAAATGTTTCCATGATGGTGGCCTCCGTACTTCATGTCTCGAGTAGTAACCACACTTTTCATTTTAAACACCTTTTGATACAACTGCTCATCTCTAAGTCATTCATATCCTTCATTATTATTCTTTTCTTGAAGTGTTAGAGCTAGCGATTACGTGTCATTTTAATATTGTATAAATATTAATTGATTAATATTTATACAATGAATATTTCGAATAAAATCATTAATATTAAAACACATATAGTACAGTATTTGTAACATTACAAATATTGTATGATATGAAGGAGTTTAGACCAGGGCTGAGAGTCAACAATATCTAAAGAGTTAGAACCTTGTCTATAACGAGATAAAAACCTGAGGGTATACTAGTAATGACATAATTGTAAAGAGTTGCAATAGGTGCTAGAAAATATCATTCTGCAAGTATGTTCTCAAATATTATGTTTCTGATCTATTTTCGTCGATGCAGGTCTATTAGTGAATCCATTTTATATAGATCAGTGTATGTCTATATCTATAAGGTACAGATGGTTGTTCTTAGTTGACCATGAGCTTAAAGCTCGTATAGGTATGCGAGTATTCAATCAAGACTGGATGCTGAACAGACTCAAGAGTTAATTTTGAGTTGTTATATATGTGAAATTAAAAACAAAAATCAAGGCTTTTTGTACAAAAAGTGGCTGATCATTTAGTTTAATAAAGGGAGAATAATGTTTTTATGAATTTGGCCATTAAGTGAAAAAAGTGACAAGTTCATTTTTAAGTGCAAAAATATGGCCGGCCATTTAGTTAAATGGTAGAGAAAATTAATTTTCTTTGTTTTCAATTGTTAAAAATACTATTTCATCTTCTTCTCTAATTAAGCTAGCCATGGAAGCTTTGAATTTTATTTTTATAATTCAAGTGTTGAATAAAACAAAGATAAGTTCATTGCTTAAATATAGTTTAAGTGTTAAATTATAGATTGAGAGTTAATCTAAATAGTTTAAGTGTTAAACTAGTGTTGGAATTAAAGTTGCTATTCTAGTCAATCAAGCTCGTCTCTGTTTATTGCTAGAATTGCCAACTAGTTCATTTCAGGCAAAACTCCAGCTTAATCCGTACCAAAGATTTGTGAGGTAAATTCTTAATCTTTAATTTGATTTTATTATTGTAATGGGACAAATAATTTATTGTGTTCATTATTTAAGAAATTAAATTTTTAGCTTTCACTGCTTATATGTTTATGTATGAGATGCATGTATTACATATATACATAAATGTTTATGTGATGAATATTCACATTTAATTTAATCGGCACCCAACATGAAGTTGCACCATCATCTCCTATAAATAAAAATAATATCATTACATTAACAAATTAATTAAGCTTAGAAAAAAAAATGACAAATATGTAAAATTAAAATAAATAATAAGAATAAAAAATTATATATTTTGATTGAGCGTCGTAATTCACCCACCCTTTATTAGCATTATAGTGAAAAGCAAGAAATAAATATAAAAAGCTTTATACTTCACTGCTCTCACTCCGCTGTTTAAACTAAATATATGATACATTAGCAAAACATCTAAAATATTGCTAGAATATGAATAAAAACATATTTTACTTTAGAGTTTTTCTCACATGGACAATAAAAGATTTAGATCCATCACAATAATTATGTGAGAGTTTCTTTATATTTTTTTAATATAAAATAAAATAACAATATTTCACAAAATTTAAAAAATAAAATTAATTTGCCAAAATTTCGATAGCATCTCAATTATATTTTAGATATAAACACTCTGTAATACACAAGAAAAAATAAACACTCTATAATATCTGCAAGACGAAACAAAGATATCAAAATCTCATATCCTACTAATGGACCTTTATAATATCCACAATATACAACAAAGATATTAAAATCTCATATCCCACCAATTCTTATTCATAATATCCACGATATATAATAAAGATATCAATTACATTTATCTAAATATGAGACAATATGAAGAAGTAAATTTGGTGAAACCCATATTATAAGTAGTTGACAATAATCATCACTTATAATTAGGTGATGTTCTATAAAGATGCTCATAAGGTAATTTGAAGGAATACAATTAATGGTACTGAAAACGGTAAATGTAGTTTCTCTTCAAAAATGTTCGAAACGGGAGGAAGAGATAAGGAGAGCACATGTGATAAGGAAAACCAGATGATAAGGCATTAAACTTTTCAAGTATACATTACTTGTTTGAGACATTAGAAGTAATGCAGAGATATTTTATATTATTTTCACTTAAGGACTTAATATAATATTCATTTTAGCGGATATATTTTAAATTGAGCAAATTTCGCATATAAAGCTTCACTTATATATAACTTTGTTCTATTTACTAACAATATTATCACTCTTTTGGAGTCTTCAATCATATTTGCAAGACTTGTTATAGTAATAATTTTTCCTTCAATTATTGTTAATTTTGAGAAATATTTTTTATTTCAAATGATAGTGTGCATAGTTGCACTGTCAGCCAAACAGGCTTCCATAATTTTTCTCTCCAAATTGGACAATTAGTTCTTAAAATTCATTCTTTATATTAAATAAAAGTTCATATTACATCAGGATAATACATTACAAAAAGTTACATTTCATATAAAAAGACATGATATGAAAATATTAATTAAAACTTGATAATTAGTGTTTTCTTATATTTTTTTCCCCAAAGAGATTAGAGACATCTATATAAATGAGATTTTTAGGATTTTAAGTTATTAATAAGATGTCTCCATATTTTATCCTTTTGTCTTGGTAGAAGCCTTATAATGCACTATATTAATAACAAGTATTTTCATAATACTTCTACTCATATCTTGCTCTTGAGAGGAACACATCATATTTTTCTTCTAAATTTTCTTAGAGGATTTGCAGGCCTTTAAATATTGAGTTTTCAATCTCTCACATAGGTGATAATAGAGAAAAATCATAGTTCTCGATTTGTTCTATATGGACACGTCATTTTCTATTTTCAATCATTTTTCTTCAATAATTGTTTTTTCAAACCATTGGTTTGGAGGTCAATATTAGCATTCAGTACCCTTGATAAGTAATTTTTCAAAGATGTCAAGTACAAAGATTTTATTAAATTTGTAAAAGACATTTTCAAGGGTTTTAAATATAAAGAAGGGAATTAAAATTAGTACAATAAAATATAAATATTATTCAACAAATTCACTATATTAATAACAAGTATTTTCATAATACTTCTACTCATATCTTGCTCTTGAGAGGAACACATCATATTTTTCTTCTAAATTTTCTTAGAGGATTTGCAGGCCTTTAAATATTGAGTTTTCAATCTCTCACATAGGTGATAATAAAGAAAAATCATAGTTCTCGATTTGTTCTATATGGACACGTCATTTTCTATTTTCAATCATTTTTCTTCAATAATTGTTTTTTCAAACCATTGGTTTGGAGGTCAATATTAGCATTCAGTACCCTTGATAAGTAATTTTTCAAAGATGTCAAGTACAAAGATTTTATTAAATTTGTAAAAGACATTTTCAAGGGTTTTAAATATAAAGAAGGGAATTAAAATTAGTACAATAAAATATAAATATTATTCAACAAATTCATAATACATAACATAAATATCAAAAGTAATGTTTAAGAGGTATGGTCATCCATATACATAAAATAATCATAATTAAGAGATAAGACCTTCCATGTATTAGTAGTATTGAGGAAGCATAGCTTTCTATTCATAATAATGAGGACGCATGACTTTCCGTAGATTGGTAATAATAAAGAGACATGACTTTCTATAAATTGATAATGATAAGGAGGCATGACCTTCCATAAAATGATAATAATGAGGAGGCATGACCTTCCATAAATTGATAATAATGAGGAGGCATGACTTTCTATAAGATGATAACAATGAGCAGGCATAACCTTTTATATAATAATGAGGAGGCGTAGTCTCCTATATGAATAAGTAATAACTTCAAAAATTATATTATATAACTTCAAGTTCTAAATTAATGAGATTAATTATTAAAATTTCAAGTTTTAACTTAGTGATTTATTATGCAAGCGTCAAGTTGATTATAGAATATTCAAATTTAATAGAATAGATGTATATAAATATGAAATAATTGATGCATAATATTATTCTTATTTTCTGATGTAAAAGATTTAAATAAATAGTAACATAATGCATACTCATAAGAATTATATTATATAATAATATAAATACAATACAAATAATAGTTGAATGAGATTGACATAAATTATATTTAATGATGAATTTTAGTTATAATTACACTATTATTCTTTCTATTTAATTAAAAAGTTAAAATTACTCCAACTTTTTAAAAATATTTTAATTATTTAATGATAAAATTATGAGAATATATTGTTTTTTAATTAATGACTGTATAATAAAAAACAAAATTATTAAATGTATAATTTGGGCTAGCTACAAGGGTTGACAGTGTTAATACCCTCGAAACCGTCTCATGTGATGTGAGTGGTTTGTTAACAATGAGTCGTCTATCTTCGATGCTTTGAATAACTAATGTCTTTAGCCAGCGCTTCACAAATAGCTATCTCAAAAGCAACAGGGAAACGGTACTGAGCAGACAGCAAAACTTGGCCTAGATGATCATAAAACCCTATGTCTATTATTATTTATTTTATTTTATTTTTATCATACACCCCACTATATGTATATATATTAATTTTTTAATAATTCTCTTTTTAAAAACATTGAATAAAAATAAAAAAAATTTATTTATTAAATATCAATCTTTATATTCATTTTTAACTAAACTCAAATGATTGCGGTGTAAAGTGCTTTCATTGATGATTTGAATTACGTCCAGAGGGTTAAAAAATTCTCTAATTAATATTGAGATCTTTGAACATTTTACTTCCACAATAAAAATTAACTAATTTAGATATTCTTTTGTTAAAAAAAATATAGAGCTACTCTTTAATGATTAGGAAGTTTTGAACTGCTATAATAACGTTAAGACTTGAGTAGTTTTGCTAGTAATACAATGAGAGAAAATTACTTTCACACCAAGTTTTGGTCATAAAATTTAGGAAATCAATAAGATCATGTACACATTAAAACACTTGAATTTACTTTCAGAGTATGATGCTTTTTTCATTGAATACAAATTATGTGTACAAATATTTTTAATAATTAATTATTTTATACATATTACTTGTATTAAATAGAAAGAGTATACTAAAAAAAAGAGAAGATTTTATGAAAGGAGGATATGAGACTTGATATATGACAAATTTTCAATTAGAAAAGTCCTAATAATTTAATTGTTTAATAGGACTACAATTTTTAAATCAGGAAAAGAGTTCTATTTGTTTTTTTATTTGATTTGTGTTAATATTTAGTTTTTCTAATTTATTTTCAGCTTCTTAAATTAAATATTCAGGACTTATTTAGTTTTTTTTTTAATCTTATTTATTCTTAAAATAGGAAGAGACTTCTATTTATGTTTTATTTAATTTTTCTATCTTATTTGTATTCTTATTTAGTTTTTATAGTTTATTTTTAATTTTTTAAATTAAATATTTAGAAGTTATTATATAGTCCAAAATATCATTTTCAATGACAGCAATAATAGAACTTTGACTTATTAAGAATTTAATCATATTTAAAATTTTGTGATTTACATAATGATAATATTGTTTCATTTAAAAAAGTTACAAAAAAAGAGTAAAAATGGATGATAAAGATGAAAAATTTAAATAAAAAAGAATATTTTGAGTAATTCTAAAAATAGAAAAATAAAACTCTCTTTTACAACAAATTTTAAGAGTATAAATATCTTTTTTCTCTTAAATTTTTTCACTGCATCAGATATTTAAGATGAAATCCATTTTACAAATATTATTGAGATGTCTCATCATTTTTTACAAATATTCAACCACCTCAAATAATAATTTTATACGAAAGCTGTTATTGCCATTAAATTATACCTATAATTACAAGAAAACAAGAGATAAAGTCTCTATCTATTTTTATAAAAATATATACGAGGTAAGTTAACCTTCTCTTTCTCATAAAACATTTTAGAAAAATGGGTCACTTTACAAGAATATAATAAAACATTAGCATGCAAGTTGGGAGGGTAGAGTCGTTGTTTTGATTGATTTTAATTACGGAAGAGATGGCAAGAGCTTTGACATTTTTTCTGAGTTTACTGACAGCATTGGCATTTTAGTTGCGGGGTATTAGTCATGACAAATAGACTTAACTAATCAAATTATGTTAATTTGCTTTCTGATTTGTTGGCAACAAGATTTTCAGCGCATTATTGCACTACTCCATCTGTGGCCTGATATCATCTGAATTAGACTTGTTTAAAATACAGTAATTATTGTAATAACACCAAACTTCACCTAACATTACGTCTTCTTCTCAATTCTCATTGGAGAGAAATAAAAAGCGAGACGAGAACGTAGCAATTATTTTCATGATTCATATTTCATACGCACTGTCATCTACAGCGCCGACAGACAGTCCACTGTGTGATTTATTGCCACACGCTCTTTTTTTCCAGGCGCGTGAATGGAACATATCGCTTCGCAAGTACAATAATGTTTTTTTTTATATTTATTTTGAGAGTAGACCGTTGATTTTTATATATCAAGATCAATATCACTGTTTTTAAGTACCGACAAAGCTGGAGTCCCTGGACGGTACTAATAGCCGGATTTGCGTATGTATTTGGCTTGAGAATTGTGAATTTGTGATAGTGGCATGGTGCTGTTAGTATTGGTGTTAGTATTAGTTTTTTTTTTTTTTGTCATTTACTTCACTTACACGTTCGATTTTCATTTTGGATGATTTGTTCACTCTATGCAAATGTTAATTTTGGTCCATGATTTTTAACTTAAAAAAATTTGAGTTTTAACAACGATAAATATTATAATTAAAAATTAAAATTATTGGTACTTACTTATACTACTTGATAGATTATATTTAATCACAATTATAAAGTTGGTGGTTAAATATTAATATTCACAAAATTATTTAATGATTAATTATTATTTAATAGTTAATTATTTTTATTATTAGAGACAAAACATTTATTGTAAATTCTTTGTCGATAAAAAAATATTGTTTATGTATGAATAGTTTCATAACTAAAAGGATATTATTTAGTGGCTAAACGTCACTTTTAACCACAAAAATATTGTAATTATTATCTTCTTTCTAATATTTATTATATATTTCATAATATTTTACAACAAAATTAAATTTTCATAATTAAATATTATTATACGTAACAAAATTATTTTCGTGCCTAAAACACAATTTTTGTAGTGAATTTGGTTGATCCGAATTTACTGTCTGATTTACAACCGTAGGTCTTGTACAAAAATAATCCTACTTTCTAATAATAATCCACTTATGTTAATATATAATTCCATTCTCTTTAACAATTATGCATAATGTGGTTGCATGGATAATCACCCTTTTCTTTTTGGTGTTGGTTCACGGAAAAATGGAGATATTAAAAATGAAAAAGAATATGCGGGCAACTAAGGGCATGCGGATGTCATTATAACATTGTTATATCATTAGAAAGCTATGATTTTAGGTGGGAAAATATTCGACCCTAGTTTTTTTTGGTTTGACAAGTTAACACTTTTTATTTATTATTATTATTATTATATAAAAAAAATCAAACTTTAAAATTTTATATTAGAAATAAAAATACACGCTAATCATTTAACACTGAACTATAATTATTTGTACACAATTATTTTTTTGAACAAATAATTTGTACAGAAATTAACACTTTATTATTATGACAAAATTTGCCACATATTTAGTTCTTACTTTATTTTTTCCCCATTGAAAGAAGAAAACTTCTCATTAGGGGATGTTCGCAACATGCACACAGTCATAAACGTAATGCAGACATTTTTACTTGATAATTTAATCGTTCAACCTCGTTTTCAAATATGTAAATTAACTATAAAACAAATATATGCAGTTTGTCTAAGCAATGTTTCCATATTTCTTTTTGGCAGGACTCTACAAGGGTAAGGGCATTGTAGTTTAGACCACAAGGTCAATAACCCAAACGAAAGAGAGATGCTAAAGCACGTGGTGAAAATCCTAGTTACACTTTTTTTTTTTTTGCAATAAAAAAGGGTGCAAGTACAGCAATTTTATTTCATGAAAATGAGTGCATTGAGGGTTGGGTTGGGTGCATTTAGATTCACTCCAAAAGAGAGAATTACTACACAATGTCCAAAAGTTGGCCTAATAGGTTTATACGAGTGTACAATAAGCCACTGGATTTTCTTGGCCCAATGAGTCTATACCATTCTAGATTTGGATTGGAGGTGTTTCTTATTTTCATTAGATAAGACTATTTTATTTATTTATTTTTCCATAAGATAAGACTATTATTTAATTTCTATATCTATCTTAATTTTGCTTAAATTCCGTATAAATTTTAGGAAGATATACAAAACACTCTTAACATTGAATAAATACCTGAATGAAGTACTTGTATTAATAGTTCAAAAATAAAAGGCTGAAAATACATTTACTTTCACTTAGGTAGAGATTTCGAATTTAAACTCTCTTCTCCTATATTAAAAAAACAAATATGTGAAAGAAAATTATATATTTATTTGTATGGTTGAAGATGGATAATAGTGTAGGGTAGGTTATGTTATATTATTAAAATTATACTAATCAATCAATTAATAAGTGATTGATGGAATAGAAAATGAGAAAAAGCGAAAGAAAGTTCATCGTCAACACTAGAATTAGGAGGAAAAAGACTGTCATTCACAAGTGAAATAGAGGATGTTTGTATAGCTTTCTAATTTCCATAATGACTGATTTGGCTAAAGTCATGGGGAAATTTCTATAATGACTGATTTGGCTAAAGTCATGGGGAAAGCCTTCTTATTGGTCATTCGCTAATCCACCCTCTCTCTCTCTCTCAACAATAAAAAAATTCTGATATTTATTCGAACTCCTTACTCTAAATTTAAGCTTAAGCTTACTGCAGCAACTCAAATTTCTAAGGCCAAATATTAACTAGACCAAGTTTCAATGTCAAAAGTAAAACTTTGCCCCACAATTATGACATTCCTAGTGCAAGTAGCTAACCTACTATTTCACTCTTTATGCAAGTCGAAATCTTTCTACATAGATTCATTTGTAAGTATAGCTTCAATGTCAAAAGTAAAACTTTGCCCCCGCAATTATGACATTCCTAGTGAAAGCAGCTAACCCACTATTTCACTCTTTATGCAAGTCGAAATCTTGCTACATAGATTCATTTGTATGGACTTACAAATGGTGGAGTTTAATTTTAAAGGAAAATTGTTATAAATAACTTTTATATTTTATAATTATTTTTTTAACCACATTTTAATCCTCTATTCTTTATTAGTCAAATTTATTGTAAATGAATTTATTTAACCCTAGTTGTATAATATAGTGTTAAAGAAAGTCTTTAAAAAAAAATTTAACAAATGCAAACTTTATTTATGTCGATTCATATTTAAAAACACATTTCAATATTCAAAAATTAAGATAAATTGATTTGAATTTGTAAAACATCATTCAATAAAAAATAATTCTTTTTTGTTAATATATATTTTGTTATATATATTCATAATGTTAGATTTGATAGAAGTTATAGTTGTTTTGAACTTAAATACATATGAGAATATAATTATAGTGTATAATGATGAAGTTTAGATAAAAAAATAAGATTGAATGGGTAAAAAATTAGGTGACTGAAAAATCTAGAAATCTGGGAATCTGTAGTTGCCTCGTGGGAACAGTCCCAGCAATGCAACCTAGATGCCCTTTGTGAATCTCAGTCAACAATCTCGAGCCTAATAAAGGCCATCTCCCTGGCAATGTAATTTTTCGAGGTTTTTCTAAATTATGAATTATGAATTTTTGGGTTTTTTTTAATAATTTTTTTTGTTTCAGGTCCTATGGAGTATGATGTTATTGTTATTTATTTTAGAGGAAAGTGAGAGAGTTCTAATGATGGAGAAAATAGTTATATTGAGATTTCTTTTCCAAAAGATATTAAATTTGAAGATATTTTGAATACAGTGTGTTATGCCTTGAGAGTTGACAATGTGAAGTATAATGTGACTTTGAAAATAAAAATTGATGCAACGAAGTATAAGATAAAACTTATTGAGATTAAAAATGATAGTGATGTTTGATTCTTTTTTATCGCCAATAAAAAATCGTACTGTCTTCTATGTGTAATAGTAGATCCTAAAGCTCCTGTTTATGAAAAGGATGCATAGCCCCTTTAGTTAGAATCCACCATCCATTCATACTCATTTTATGTTAGCCAGCTGTAACAACCAAGTGAGCCAGCTGTAACAACCAAGTGAGCCATAAAATCCCAATAATTTCAACCATGATTCTCTCAAACACAACGGATGACTATCATAATTTTTTTTCTATACCGTTAAATGAAGACGTAGCCTATATACACTGCGATAGTGATGACATTGAAAATATTGCAAGTGTGGAAAGGGACTGTGATGATGTTGATAATATGGAAGGGGATTGTGATGGTATTAGAAATATTGGTAATGTAGAAGTGGATTGTCTTGTGGAAGAATTTGCGGGTTTGGATGATTTACTGGAAGAGAGACATTGTTATGTTTCAACAAGCTTTCTAAATTTTAAAGATAGAAGAGGAGATTTTTGTTAAGCTGAAAACCCATTTGCGTTTATGCCTCCAATACTACCATCAGACTTGGTTATATTAGATAAGATATTGAGTAGTGAAATTGAAGATATGTTTGTAAAAATATTGTTTGATAATAAAGATGAACTTCATCAGGCTATTAGTGTACTAGCACTTAAGGGTAATTAGAGTTTTAGAGACTTAAGGTCGACAAAAGATAATTTTGAGGCAAAATGTGATAATGATTGATATCGATGGCGATTATTGCGATGTCGACAGATGCAAAAAAATATTTCATTGTGCACATAGTTCATTCAGATCACGTATTCCAGTTAGATAAGTTGCATAATGGTCATCGATAAGCAAACTCTCAGATTATTAGCAAATTCATAAAAAATAAGTTTATAACTATGAGTCGACTTTATAGATCGAAGGAGATCCAGCAGACATACGTGCAGAGATTAGTGTAGAGATAACTTACCCCACTGCTTGGCGAGTTAAGGAGCATGAATTGAGGTTGATACGCTGTACTTCGGAGGCTTCATATAAATTATTTCATGCATATTGCTATATGTTAGAATAACAGAACTCAAGTACAGTTACGCATTTGAAAATTAAGTTTTGGCGTTTCTAATGTAAAAAAAAATATAAATAGTTTAATTTGACCTCAGTCAAATATTTTATTTTATATTAACAAAAGAAATAATTTTTGGTCGATTTTGTCCCTTCTCCTACAAACAACCTTTTCTCTCTTTTCTCTCCATACTCCTCTCGGTCATCACTTGAAATCATCCTAAAATTCTCAAACATTTGCAGACTGAATACAAACTGAGTACATTTTGAAGATTTAAAGCAAATTACCCTATTGTGGAGTCGAAAAAAAAATTAAAAATAAGCAAAAATTGGTGAGTTTTAATTATAAATTTAGTTTTATTGTGTTTTTGTATTATAGTTGTTGAAATGTATAGATGTAGTGTTAGTAAGATGTAAAATAGGTTAAAAATGAGTGTAAGATGCCACAAATGACCAAAAAAAAAAAGAAAATAGTGGATTTCAACCTTTTTCACCACTGCTGGCAAAGCCATACGCCGGCGTTTGTGTCATGCACTGGCATGTGGCCCACGAGTACGCATGATAGACTATGGTACGTTTTGAACTTAAATATCATTGGGTATAAAGTTTAATAAGTCAATACATTGATTGGTGTTGTTTGATTTTAGGGCTCCGAATTCATGGCCGCTGACTTTCAAGCTTACACTTCTATGAGCGAGTCTTAGCATCAGCCCATGCTAATAGATATACAACAGGTAATTGAGTGTAAAAATTATACCGATTGTGTTAATTCAAAATATAAGTAGATATGAGTGCCACTATAGGAAGGTACAAGTACAATGCAATCCTTATACTAATATGTTCAAAAAGCCTGTGACAAAAAAACTTGTGTAATTAGAAGTTGAAGCTACAATTAACATAAATGGGCTACTAATTCCTATTCATCAAGAAACATTTTGGAACATTGTGGATTGGATAAATAAAGATGACTTAACATAGCGTGTTGCTTTACGTGGACTCGATGCTAACAACACATGATTTAATGAGCTATTGTTTCACTGGCTTGATGATGCGGTGAAGACTTTTATTTTTATATTTTTTTGTTATGAGCTTTTTAACAGTATTAAAACTTATGTACATTTTATCATGGTTTTGCAGTATATAAATGAGTACCTAAAGGTTCTGTGCACACGACAGAGGGAGTTTCTTGAAATGTACTTACAAGATTGCGCAATATAGGTGCATATTTTACGCGAGTATGTTTTATCCATCATTTGTGCATACTATATTATAATACCGTTGGTGTACTATTAATGAGTTTAACATTGTATGTATTTAAGAGTATATTAAACAAATATGAAAAATATGTTTCACTACCATTTTAAGCTCTAACGACTAATGGATCGAACAGTTGTTGTCATATGCACTTGGAACAAAGACTAACTTAGTTGGTGCTAAACTAGGGGCATTGCTCAATAAGGTAGTAGAAGTAACAATTTTTTATTGTTATAAAATACAATAAGTTCAAAATAATATACTAATAGATTTTGCAGGTATTATTCTGTTGAATATCAATAAGGAACATTAGTTTGTAACAGAGGTTAACCTTGTTTAGAGAAGGATTATACTATATGATTTCAGTGTGAACAGCTATTTCGATAATGCCATTCAAAACTTTATGGAACCTTTGAATGTTGCCATGCTATTTTATCTTAGTAGATACATATTTTATAGTTTAAGAGGAATACAGAATCTAGAAATGTTCCCTTAGTCAGTCATTCATTTGAAGGAAAACGTACCCCAACAAGTGATCGGGAATTATGGCCCATATGTCTGTATGTTTATTGAGTATCTTATGTTAAATCGGTCATTTGATTCCTTCCCTTGGATTGGTGCCTTTTATAGATAAAAGATGGTCGTTAATTCGTGGACCACTACAACACCTGTTTTATAGACGTATAATATACTTTTCACATGTGGATTTGTGTCATATTATTATTTTGATGTCTGCATATTGGGTGGATGTGTCTAGAGATGATATATAATTGTATAAAAGTGTATTTTTCTAATATGCAAGTTTAGGAACGTCTATATAATAAGATTTTGTCTAAATTTTGTTAAAATATCAGACATCCCATTTATACAACTTACAATTTTGACACCTATACAGATATTTCTATAACTTATCTAAAACCGAACATTTTCAACATCAACATAATAAAAAGTATAAAGTGTATTATAAAATAAGCAAGTTACAGAAGTTACAAAACTCAACACTCTAACGCAAATTAGTATAATTAGAAAATGGTATATAATAACCCTTTGTACAATTAAATCTTTATATAGAATTGTACCTCGGAATCCATGTCGTTTCCTCCATCTTAACCGCGTTTGAAACAAAAAAATATTATCCTTATATTATAGTGAAATTAAAATTTAAATATCAATAAGGTAGTTTTATAAACAAATATACATCACCTGCTATGTAAAGCGATAGAGTTTTGATACGTCTGTCGGTTATGTTCATATTGTCTACAATGACTATAAATATTCTTTGATGGTTCCTCCCCTTGGGATGGAATACGATTCGTATGACATTTGCCTGATTGATGATAAGGGCAAATTTGTCATATATTTTCTCATGTTTTTATTATTGATATTTTATGATTTTATGAGAATAGATGGCTATTTATGTGCATTATTGTTATTTATAGGGACTTGAACGAAATTTAAAGAAAGAATGCAAAAGGAGCAAAAACAGGGACTAAAATGCAAAGTTTCCAAAATTTGAGTCCAGCGCCCCCGCGCCATAAGAATATCGCCCTAGCGCTGAAATAGTGATCGAAACAAGAAAAACGACCTGCTTAAGTCGCGTCTAGCGCTCCAGCGCCGAAGAGTCACCGCGCCAGCGATGATCCATCGCCCCAGCGCTATCAATATACCGCGCCAGCGGTGAAGCCGTTTTCATGCAGCGCCCCAGCGCCAAGATCCCACCGCTCCAGCGATAATAGATTTTTCACGCGTCGCCCCAGCGACAGATGCATAGCGCGCCAGCGGTAGTGCGAGTCCTAGTCCGACGAGAATTGTGATTTTTAAGCTCATATCAATCCCTATATAAAGCCACTCGTTCCCAGCCTTCAAGAATGAATTCAAGACGACCCAAGAGCACCAAGAATACAGAGCACGAGTCTTGGAGAGCAATAGGAGCTTAATTGAAGCAACTTTAGAGAGAAATACAAGACGTTCTTCGGCATCAAGAGTTCCTAGGCAGCGCAATTAAGAGCAATTCGACGTCTATATCGGTTTGCTAATAATTGTATCATGATTTATAATTATTTTTACTGTTGTTCTCTTGTAGCCATGAGCTAACTTATTTTCTAGGGTTAATATTTGAACTCAATATGTGTGCTTAATTGTCATATCTTTTAGTATTTAATAAACTTAGTCATTTATTATTTAAATAACTTGTGTTTAATGCTTCAATATATCTGGCCAATATATGGTGAATGAGTTGGTAATATTATTGATAAACTCGGAAGAGGAATCATAATATTTAGACCTAGGTAATTTGATGCATGATTGTAGAGTAACATTCAATGTTGCATATGCAAGTTTCAATTTAGGATAGGAATATACCTAATTGGCATGTATGATCAATAAGACCTAATCTTAATGAATCTTAATTTATTACAAGTACCATAGGAATATAGGTATTTGGTAAACTAAGATATACTTGCATGACCTTGGAAGAGGCTTGTGAATACATTAGTGTCTTGATCAATAACAAAGACTAAGTGAGTTAAATATTAGAAGATTAATCATTAAAAAGCATATTGAGAGATAATATTAATCCTAGGTTCTCTCTACGTTGCTATATCCTTATTCTCTTTGCATTGTGTTTTTATTTTTATATTTCTTACATTCATTCTTAGATTTTTATTTATCTGAATAGTTATTAGGAAGACATAATTTTAGTAATTGGTTAAAAAGAAAACATTATCCCTGTGGGTTCGACATCTGACTAATTAGTCCTTTTATTACTTGCATACGATAGTGTATACTTGCACTTAATTTATGATATAGAAACATCGCATCAATTGACAATGTACTATCGGAGGCTAGATGTCTATATGTTTCAAATTTTCTGGGACTATTCAATTCGATACTTGGTCAACCGAAAGTACTGGCTTGCTATAGACAAGAAATTAAGTCTCGGATGTGTAATAAGTCGAACAAAGATTCTCGTATGATAATCTTATGTATCTGTATGCGGTGAGTGCATGGAGACAAGGCTGTTGTCGATAGTCAAACTTTTGACAGCTATATATTCTTTTGAAAATGTCCACTATCTAGTTTATGCCACTATATTTGACTACAAATTGTGAAATATCAACAGGAGAAATTGTCATTCAACTTACGTCATTATTATATTTCATGACTTTGTAATGGGCTAAATTCGTCAAGACAGTCGTCATATTTTATGCTGCTAATCATCTATAGTAAAATCATAGTTATGTTATCTCCTATATCCACTCCACTAAATTGGTCACCGAAAGATTTTTTGCTTCTTTTACAGCTGCATTAATGCTCTTTGTAATATTAGTAGTCATGGCATCATACTTTTAGAAAGCACTAGTTGATCAAGCTCATCTTATCGTACCAACATCCTCCTCTAAGCACTTAGTTACATCGAGTCTCATTTTTCGAATCTTGTTTAATTGGTGTTAAAAATCAGAGCACGATACGCCTTGGCAGCAGTAAAATAGGTAGACAAGTATACCCCATTTTTAGACTTTTTTCGATGGTAGCTAGTATTTTGTCACCGAATTTCTCTTCAAGTGAAAGATGCGAAACCCATAATATACATTGTAAAACACACCCTGTATAACTCTTTCAATGTTGGAGTGTCGATTAGATATAAAAATAAGATTCTAATAGTCATCAATTACTCCCTGCAGCTTGACTATAAATCACTTTGAAGAAACATTATTTTATGAGTCAGTAATCCCCCATCCCAATGGAATTATTCATCTTTACAGACGGCCACAAATATTAATAGAAAATTTTTAAAAATGTTTCATCTACCACAATCACTGGTTAGATGGATGAATTAAAACCTCTGATGCATGGTTTCAGCGCACAAAAAAAAAAAAAACTTGAAGTGATTGTCTGCAGTAGTTTCCAAGCGAGTAACCGTACCTGAGATATTCTGTTGCAATATATAGCCATATGTAGGAAGCAATCTGAATGATTCCTTTAGATTATCTCTTATTAATTGTAATGCACGCTCTCTAGCTCACCAAGATATAATATATGTTATGTAAACATTGAATTCTTCACATATATTTACTTGAATGTCCTTTGGTGTATAATTTTTATTAACTAGTGTAAACTTATTTTTAATTACTTTAGCAATAATATGGCTTTTGGCTTATCGGTGACCATCCCGCAATTGACCTGAAACATAAGTGTGCTATGCATCTACTTACCTCATGATGAAATAATGACGCTTTTCTATTGACACTGCATGTAATCTCCATATGCGTATCTCATCATTGCATTTCAACTCAAAATTATCTTTAATAGACTTGTAAACTCTGAGGCTCTATTTGCCTTTAAGTGCAACCATGCTTATAGCTAATAAATTTCATCTTTATTGTTGTACAACTTTCCTACAAACACAACCCCAATTATATTACAAGATATTGTTTTTGATATGTTCAATTCAAATACCAGTATTTCATGCTCGAATTAAAATGGGTTTTCCACCTTAACTCTTTCTTCCATGGCATAATCATTATTATCATCATTATCGTCATCATCATCATTTTCATCCGCAGTTGTTTCTCCATAATCATCATCGTTATCATTTCTATCATTACAAATCTCGTAACCAACATCATAATCATGATCATCATTCTCATAACCCTCGTCATTTCAATCATCATTACCAATATTATGACCAATATCATAGTCAAAGATCAATACCAACATCTCCATATATTTTACTATCATAATATGTATAGGCTGGTTATTCATTAAATATTGAGGGAGAATAATGATAATCCTTTAGGGGATTTGGTATATACACATAGGTTGCAGACGAGAATGGATTAGTGCAACCTTGTTTCTGCTCCGTGGGTACTTCTGCTTTATTTTTATATTCAAAAAGTTCGAGCATCCACTGTTATACATATAGCTGTAACAATATTCTTCTGTAGGCTTAACTACAATATTATATCGTCGTCAGTTTTAAGTGGAATAGGTTTCAACTTTATAATACTTGAAGAAACCTCGAACTTCAGAGTCACTTTATAATACATATGATTAACTTTTAGAATATGACAAACTCTTCTCAATAACGCTTCAAATTTAATATTTTTTGGAACTATTATGTACATATTTTGATATCCAATGTATCTCTCATAACCATCATCAGAACTCTCCCATCTTTCCCCAAAGTATATAATGGTCGAAATTTGTGCTATGATAATATCAGTGCCACATAAAAAAAAACAACGCCAAAAAAAATTATTAATTTAGTATATTTATATATACAATTAAATTAAAAACAATAAAAAACATTGAATTAATAAATAAAAATATACAAATAAAAATAAATAAAAATGAAAACAAATTGACAACACTACGTGGCACCACACACCAAGTTGTTGCGCGCCCTAATATGCACAAGAGCTTGGTGTGTAAGGCCACCGGCCTGAGCGTGGTTGCACCACACCGGCTCGTCGTGGTACCTCGCCAGTGCGTGATGCCTAAAAAAGGCTGGAATTTACCTTTTTTTAGAATTTTCAACCATTTTTGAGTCATTTTTAACCTAAAAATAAATTTAGGATAAAAACTTATCATTTTTTTTTCATTTTCATTTTTTTCAACACTACAATAGGTGATTTGCTTAAAATATTCAAAATATACTCAATTTGTAGTGGATATACAAATTTTGGGACAAATATTTGAGTGAAAATGAGAGTTTGAGAGAGTTTATTTTCGTGAAATAGAGAGTGAAATAAGAGAGAGAGGGTGAGTGAAAATTTTAATTTGTAAAGAAGGGTAAAATGAGAATACTGTTTGTATTTTAGTTAATATAGATTAAGATTATTTAACCCTGTCAAAAAAAAAAAAGTTACTCTCAAATAAGGTTATTTTTGGCATTTTTTTCTTTGAAAATTAACAATTGCAAGCACTTCAAATGTTTTTTTTTGGTGCTTAAACTATGTATTAGAGGGTTTCAGTCATCCATCCAATCGGTTATTATAGTTAACGGTACATTTTTGAAAGGTACATACCTGAAAACAATGTTTGTAGCCATTTGTAAGGATGGAAACAGCCAAAAATTTTCACTAGTATGGAGTATTGCTGACTCAGAAAATAAGGCTTCATAGACATTGTTTATAGCAAAACTCTAATTTTTATTGGTGATCTTGAGAACCATGTATTTGTATCTGATTAGCATGCTAGTATCAAGAAGATCATTGGAGATATATTTCTTAATGTATAAAATGGGGTATGCATCTATCACTTAAAAGATAATTTGGTCACAATATACAAGATACCGTCGGAGACAAAAAAAAGAATGGGAATATTTGACTTCTTATTTTATTGCTGCCAAGGCATATCGCCTAATTGACTTTCAAGTGTAAATCAAGAAGATGCGAAAAATAAAATTGGAGACAACAAGATACTTAGAAGTGTAGGTTGGTTTTTCAAAATGGGCTTGATCAGTGGAACCATTTAGAAGATATGACATCATAACCACCAATATTGTGGAGAGCATTAATACTATTGCAAAGGAAGCATGTAACCTTTAAGTGACTACCTTAGTTGAGTGAATTTGAAAGTTAATGCAAATATGATTTGTTGAGAGACGTGTGGCTGCAGAAAATATGTCAAACTTTTTGACAAATTTAGCCCATCGCAAGGTTTAGAAGTACAATGATGACTTCACTCGCATGATAGTGCACACTAAAGATCAGTCTCGCTTTGTCGTTAAGGATTGAAATAGAAATGAAATAGTGAACAACTTAGCAAAGTCTTGCAGTTGCCGAAAGTTTAATTTTCGATAGGTACCGTGTGCCCATGCATTTGCAGTATATAGGTAGATCATATTATAATCTCAAACCCTTTGTTCACCCTATTACACAGTTGAGTCTTTATTATGTACATACAACGATCCAGTAAATTCGGTTGGTCACTCGTCAAATTGAATTGTTCTAGAAGAGTTGAGAATTGCTGACATCCAATCTTTTATAGCATGTCATTAATCAAGGAGACGTCGAAAGAATCGAATTCCATCACAAGGTGAGACACTAATGAAGAAAGTGTGCAGTCGCTGTAAGTAGCATGGACATAACCAGTAAATATGTCGAAACTCGATCACATTACAGAGCAGTTGATATGTCTTTTATCTTATTTGTATTTGTACTTTGTTACTTTTGTTCTTATTTGACTAATTTGTATTTGTGTTTATATTTGTACTTTGTTACTATTGTCCTTGATTAACTAGTTTATTTTTACAATTATCCTTAAAAATGCATTGAGTAATTATATACATTTACCATTTAACAAAAAGAAAAAAAATGTATAAAATACGTAAAAAATTGTTAATTGATTTTATTTACTTTTTCTCGGTACCAGTACATAAATCGATCGCCATTGTATCTTAAAAAAATCCCTTGCTCGGGGCCAAACTTTAAGAAATGAACACAACATCAAAATTTTTATAAACATATAAACATAAACTCCACAATCCCTAATATTCATTGTCTACTATGACACTCTATCCTTTAACTTAACTACATGAAGAATGGTTAAGTGAGATATAATTTTTTTGTTGCGTATAAAATCTACAAGTATATAGGTAGTGGGGTAACAACATAAATAATGACGTTATATGATTCTCAGTCACACATCAGCATATTCTTTGAGACTAGAATCGTAAATGATAATTTGTCAATGCAAGATATCCACCTCAGCTGTAACCCAATACTTTTGATTGTAGTTGACAAAAATATAAACCTACATGATTATAGTTGTTGATGCATAGCTTCCGCTTGGAATACCTAGATGTCTAACCATTCACACGAGCTTTTTCATATTTTCATGATCTTTTAGTACTAATTTACGATGTGTCAAAATGACTTATAAATTTAAAATTAAGTTACACATAATACAAAATAAAATTTATATACTTATATGTGAATTAATCTCAAAACATACTAAATCATTTCCTAATATTGTGTTCTTAATGTTTTCGAATTGTGGAATTATTCAAGTAGTCCAATTCAAAATATGAGGACAGCGGTCACTAGAGTGAAAATAAAAAATTTAATCGCATACCAGAATCACCTCGTAAATCCATACCTAAAAAAATAATTTTAAAATATAAGTTTACTATATATAAAAATAATCAATTAATTAAAATCAAAATATTGAATATAAGAAAATTATGACGTACCATAAATGCGTGCGAAAATTCATACACGTTATAACTCTCAACCCCACTCTTCTTAAATTCTAATTTTCTTATTTTTTCAAGCTCTTAGAATGTAACCTTCCTAAGTAGTTTTAAAATATGCTCCATACAATGTTACCCCATGGATACTTATTAAATTCATCAAGGTCATCTACTAAATATAGTACAAAATTTTAAATCTCACTATGTTCATCACGTGGGATTAAAACACGATGAACAAAATAGAATAAACTCAACTTTACTGCATCTTCATTGTTCATTTTCATTACTTTTAGATGTCCATACCAATTATTAAAAAATGTGTACGATAACTTTTTCTGTCAAAAAAGTACGTATACTACAACCAAGTCCTCAATTTTCCTTTTAGCTGTTGGGTGGGCGGGTAATCTCGCATCTCTAGCCTAGTGATCAATACAAATTTCTTCTGGCTAAATCAGATGTGCTTCTTACCAATGTAAAATCACATCTCCTCGTATAAATAGGAGGTATGCACCTTATTTAATAATAGCTCATGCACCAAAATATTGGAGAACGTCAAATTCAACATATCTAAAAAATGCTTCATACACGTTTGCCTAAATAATTTCTTTTGATTCGTTGTTAGTTTTTTCTTTATAGTATTCAAACCCTATATCTTCAAATAAAAGGTTATTGATGCACGAAAAAATATATACTCTGAAAGTTTATATTCTTTCGATACGTTTTTTTTGTAAGAATTAACAAAAAATTATTATTATTAACAAATAATAAACATACATATTAACTAACATATAATATTATTTAAAAAAAAGAAGAAAATTTTCACAAATAGTATTAATTCAATTGACATACAATATTATTCGAAAGGGAAGCACTAACATATTAATCAACATATTAATAATTAATCAAATTAAATTTATTTAATATATAATTAACTACAAAAGATACTCATTAAATAAATAAATGTAAAAAAAATTAAAATTATTATTACTCAATAACAAATATATAAATTCTATAAAATATAATTAATTAACAAACAATATTCTTTCCCAAAAAATACAATATTAATCAACTTATTAATTAATTACTTGATTAATAGAATTAAAATTTAATTGATTAATTAATTTACTTTAAATAAAAAATTAACATAATTAAAATAATTTTAAAAATAATTTTAAAAATTATTGTTTATGCTACGTGGTAGCCTATGAAGGTGCCATGTGGCAACAATGTAGCCTCGTAGACATTGAGTCTGTGATGTTGCAACGAGGGTATATCTCAGGCCCGAGATGCACCCGAAATTGGCTGAAGTAGACGATAGTCAGTCGCGGCATTGATCGTTGTCTGGTTTTGACCAAATACACTAAATATGTCATTTTTGGTTTGATTTCAATATTTTTTTTTACATCATTCTAACCCATTTTCATGTTTAGTTCATCAATTTCACATATGTCTAACTTCAAATATAATTTTTAACGCATCTCTAACTAATTTCTAACAAATATCAAAGTTTTTCAAAAATTTAAAAAAACTTACAAAGATTCGGTCATTTTTAAATTTTGAAATGACAAATATATTGTGCAAGATTTGATCTACACTATGGTTACTTTTAAATTTTTAATCCAACAAAATTTTACTTAAGCAAAATTATATATTTGGTTCGATGGAGTGAGAGAGAGAATTTATTTTTGTTTTAAGGATATAAAAGTTATATTTTAAAATGTTTAGTTACTAAAGAATATCAATTTAAAATATAGTTAAAAAATAATAATTATAAAATTTAAGAATTATTTGTAAAAATTTCCCAATTTAAAATAAGTCTCGAAGGGATCGCTGGTAAAATTGATTATTAAGTCATAAATTAACCCAGCTACCATATGATGGGGCATCAAACTCTCAAGTTTAAAAAATGGGAATCAAATGAAATGAGCCGTGGGATCTGAATACAGATGGCTTTGCCAATCCACTTTATTCGTTACAGCGGAGAGACTAGACTAGAGACGCAGCAACATGAGATGCCCATCCAAAGATAACACAAATGCGCCCACGGCAAAAGGCTGCAATTTTTTTGAAGATTTGAAGAATGGGTGACTGTCCCGTGTCCTGTGTCCTGTCCATTTTCATACAGATTGGTGCCTATTATTTACTATTAGGGATTAGGGAGTGTTATGCCTCATCCATTCACATTCATGATGTAATCGATTGATAGACTCCTTTTTCATATGTTGCTTTGTCTTTTACACCATATGGCATCCATCCTTTGCACCTAACTCCTCATAATTAAAATAATAACTTTCGGTTTATCTGTTGACTAATTTATTACCCCCATTTGTGTTTTTTTCCCCCCTATGCTTTGGTCCATTTGATTACAATAATTAATAACACATAATTCTGTTATTTGGTAACTTACAACCCATTTTACTCCTAATCATATTTGTACGTTTTTAATCTTACCTTTGAACTTTCAAATTACAAGTTTAACATTTCAAATCATCCAAATGATTTACTCCTATTAATATTTTTATTCTCCGGTAACTTGGAAGCATATGGAGTAGATCTGCAGTGACCCATCAAAATTGAAAGTTAAACCCAGTTTGCCAATCTCTAAAGCTAGCAATAACTTGAAAACTATACATGCTTGAATTGATTTTTTTTTATACAAATATATTTCTTCTTATTGTCATTGAACTGCTGAGTATCCTTCTTTCCTCATAAGGTGATTAATTTAATTTTTTTTTTTTATAGGTTCCAATCAAAGTTGTAATGTAAGTGTAATTTTCTTATGGTGAAACTGAACCATAAATTATTTTTGGATAATAGTTTTCTTGTTTATCATCACTTCTCTCTTTTTTGAGATCCAAATTTAAAAAACGCTTTTATAATAAATTTTAGGCTCTTCTAATTTTTTAAGAGGTTCTCCTTAATCATCACCAACAATGATTTTAAATAAGTTGGAATTTTCTTCTAACAGCATCAATTATGACACCTTACATTTGTGTTCTATTATGAAATTTTCATTGCAATGGAGATATGGCCTTGAACTTGAAGTCTTTGCATTTTGTCTCAAGACAGCCTCTGTAAAGAATTAGCCAAGTTTGAACGAATCGTCAAAAGAATGATTGAAGGAGATTTAACCCTATGTCGAGTGAGTTCTTCATCCTTCATACGCATAAGACTAATGACATCCTTCAACATTCTGGGTTGAAATATGCAGATTCCCTTCGATATTTTTGACTTGAGACCTCCCATGAATGTCCCCACCAAGGCCTTTGGTCTCCAGCCTTGCACGCGATTTTTAAACTTCTCAAATTTCTTTTGATAGTTCCTCAACGAACCTGTTTGCTAGATGCATGAGAGTGTTTCTTTAAAGTCATCACATTTTTTCGGCCTAAACCATGCCCATAATTCCTCAGAAAATAGCTCCCAAGTGATCAACCTTCTTTTTTCTTGGCATGATCAATGTAGCCATTGCCACCATTGATTGGCTTCCCCCTCTAGGTGACATGATGTTATGGATACTATTTTATTATAGCCGTACCTTGTGTCACGGACTATTTTCGAGACCGTGCGGCCTTAGACGCGTTGCGTGCTAAGCAGTCTAGAAAACCACACAAAGAGAAGAGAAAAGAAGCACATCAAATGTTTGCACGAATGCTCTCTATATTGCTGAAGAGAAAACAAGCTATGAGATGAAAAATACAAGTGAGGGTCTCCCCCTTTTATAGTTGCAACCCTATACAATCAATGACTGAGATCTATTTGATCTAACGGTGTATATATAAGATGGGATAATATTCCTTAGAATATTCCTTGATGCTCTCCTACCTATTATGGAAGTCTAACTAGGGTTAACTTCCTTAATAAGTTACGGGCCAAGCCCGGTTCTCCATCCTAACCAGCGGGCCTTCTAGAAGCTCCGGTCCACGTAGCGCTCCATGGTCTAAGAGGCCTCCAGCAGGTCTAGTCGCGCACCAAGTGCTCGAGGAAATGCTTGAGAGCACTTGGGGCGTGACATTCTCCCCCACCAAATTCACGCGACGCCCTCGTCGCGTCCTTACTGGAACTCGCAAACCTTATTCTCAAACTGCCACAGTGCGTTCTCGGGTTCCCAGCTTGCTTTGCTATAGGGCAATCCTTTCCACTTGACGAGATACTCACGACTTGGACGGCAGTTCTTCTTCTGCACTGTCCTTACATCGAGGATAAGTTCAGCCTCCTTGTCGTAAGATGTGAAAACTCCCAATGGTGCCTTGGTTTGTGGCCCACATTCCGTGTCCTCCGCATCACCATGGTATGGCTTTAGGCAGCTTGCGTGAAACACCGGATGTAGCCGAAGTCTCGAAGGCAGCTCCACCTTGTACGAGACATTGCCAACCCTCTTGGCAATAGGAAATGGCCCCTCATATTTTTGAACAAGACCCTTGTGAAGTGGGCGCGTAGACTTGTGCTGCGTCGGAAGAATTTTCACCATCACTAAATCCCCTACGCTATACTCAACATGTCTTCGCTTACCGTCAGCCCATTTCTTCATCCGTTTCGTCGCCTTGTCCAGACACACCCGCGCCTTATCCGATTGTTCCTGCCAGAACTTCGCAGCTTTGTAGGCTGCTGGACTCTTCCCAGTATCGCTAGACACGAGTGCATGCGGCGTGAGAGGCTGCTGGCCAGTAGCTAACTCGAATGGGCTCTGGTTCGTCAATTCACTCATCTGCAAGTTATACGAGAACTGTGCCACATCGAGTAACTTGACCCAATCCTGCTGGTTTATGCCCACAAAGTGCCGCAAATACAGCTCCAGTAATGCGTTCACCCTCTCGATCTGCCTATCCGTTTGTGGGTGAAAGCTGGTGGAAAAGCGAAGCTCCGATCCCATGAGATTGAACAATCCAGTCCAGAATCTCCCCGTAAACCTCGTATCACGATTGCTGACTATCACTCTCGGCAACCCCCAGTACTTGACTATGTGCTTGAAGAAAAGTTTGGCTGTCTCTTCCGTATTACACTTTTTGGGCGCCGGTATAAAAGTCGCATACTTGGAAAACTGATCTACCACCACAATGATAGTCCCACACCCCTCGGACTTCGGTAAGGCTACGATGAAATCCATAGAGATGCTTTCCCAAGGTCTCTCCGGTATGGGCAGTGGCTCCAGTAGCCCTGCGGGACTCCGCTGCTCAATCTTGTCCTGTTGGCACACAAGACAAGTCTTGACAAACTGTTCTATCTCCTCCCGCATATGTGGCCAGTAGTAAACTGTCTCCAATAGAGCGCGTATGCGCCGCTGTCCTGGATGTCCTGCCCATTTTGTGTCGTGACATTCCCTAATGAGGTTACGCCGCAGGTTCTCCCACTTTGGCACATAAACCCGGCGTCCCTTGGTGTAGAGAAGCCCATCTTTTACCCAAAATCGCTTAGTCTTTCCCTCTTGTGCTTGAGTGGTGAGCTGTGTGGCTGCGGGATCATGCTTCATTCCCTCATGAAATAGGCCGAGCAAATCACCTTCCAACTTGCTGATAGCTGTTAACTCGACCTTCCGGGTTAAGGCGTCCGCCACCACGTTCACCTTTCCCGGTTTATACTCGAGCTCGTAATCGAACTCCGCCAGAAAGTCCTACCACCTAGCTTGCTTCGGGCTGAGTTTCTTCTGACTTTGGAAGTAACTCGTTGCTATGTTGTCCGTCATCACTACGAACCTTGCCCCAAGTAAATAATGTCGCCAAGTGCGCAGACAATGGATGACCCCCGTCATCTCCTTTTCCTGCACCGTATAGTGCCTCTCCGTCTCATTGAGCTTCCGGCTCTCATATGCGATCGGATGGTCCTGCTGTATTAATACACCACTAATAGCAAAATCAGATGCATCAGTATGTACCTCATACGGTAACAGGTGATTCGGTAATGCTAAGACTGGTTCTTCGATCACTGCTGACTTTAGTCGATCAAAAGCCTATTGGCACTCCTTACTCAACTCCCATGCCTTAGTCTTCTTTAGCAGGTCGGTAAGGGGTGCTGCAGTAGTGGAGTAGCTCTTGATAAACCTGCGATAATAGTTGACCAACCCAAGGAAAGACCGCAGCTCGGTAACTTTCGTGGGCGCCTCCCAGTCCACAATGGCGCGAATCTTCGCCCTGTCCATCATCAACCTGCCCTTTTTGATCTTGTGACCCAAAAAGTCTACCTCCGGCTTGGAAAATGAGCACTTCTCCTTCTTCACATACAGCTCATTCTTGCGGAGCACCTTCAAGACAGATTTCAAGTGTTCCACGTGCTCTTCGAGAGTGTTGCTGTAGATGACGATGTCGTCTAAGTACACGACGATGAACTTGTCAAGAAAGGGCTGGAGTATGTTGTTCATCAGTGTGCAGAAAGTGGCTGGCGCGTTGGTGAGGCCAAACGGCATGACCAGAAACTCAAAGGCCCCATAACGCGTCACACAAGTGGTTTTCGGCTCATCGCCCTCGGCTATCCGCACCTGATGGTAACCTGATCGCAAATCCAGCTTCGAGAAATACTTTGCCTGCCCCAACTGATCAAACAAGTCAGCAATTAAAGGAATGGGATACCTATTTTTGACAATGACCTTGTTCAGCGTCCGGTAGTCTATGCATAACCGCAATGATCTGTCGTGCTTGCGCTGGAAAAGCACGGGCGCGCCGTAAGGCACATTCGATGGCTGGATAAACCCTGCATCCAGCAACTCCTTGAGCTGTTTCCGCAACTCTGCTAGTTCTGGTGGAGACATTCTGTATGGGGCTTTGGCTGGAGGTTTCGCCCCTGGTTCCAGCTCAATCTCGTGATCAATTGTCCGTCTTGGTGGTAATTTATGTGGTAGCGCTGCTGGCATCACGTCCTGGTGCTGCTTGAGCACTTTCGTGATCTCTGCTGGCAGCTCCTCTTCGCCCCCGTACGTCTCATCATCTGCCTCCCATATTATGGCGAGGTATGTCTCTTCTCCCCGCTTAGCTCATTTTTTCAGTTGCATGACGGACAGGAGAGTAGTGTGGGCGTTAGGCTCGGATTGCCCACCTGTCGGCTTGTTTACTGTCGGCACCATGCATGGTCCTTCCTCCAGGATGCATACATAGTTGTGTCAGGGAAGTGGCACCACATTAAACTGCCGCAGAAAATCCATACCAAGAACAGCATCAAAATCATCGAGAGGGGCTACTGAAAAGTTTACCTTACCGCTCCATTTTCTGAGGTTCATTTCAACTCCACGAATGACCCCGTCCAGTGGCTTGATTGTGGCATTCACGGTCTTGAGGTAGCCAATCCCCTTCTCCACTTTGAGGCCCAAGCGTACTGCTTCCGCATACTTCATAAAGTTGTGCGTAGCTCCAGTATCTACTAGTGCTTGAGTCCTCTTCCCGTTAATGTAGGCTTCAACGTACATCAGCGCCTTTCTTGCTGGCGCGCGGGCTGCCTACTTGGCATTGAGGGCATTGAGTAACTGGAGACATCCCAATTGTCCCTGTTCACCCCCTTGCTGAGTCTCCAACATTGCGTTGATAGCCTTTTTCTTTGGACAGTCCTTCACCCAATGATCCCCGTGGTAAAGGAAGCAGCTAGATCTCGGCTTTCTCCCGCTGTTGCACTTCTGCTCTCTCCCTGTGGGTGGTTTACCTTTCCCCTCCTTATCTTGCGGAGGTTGAGACTCCCTGGTTCCCCCACCTTTGCTGTGATTGGGCTTCGAATTCTTGGACTTCCCCGCATCACCCTTGCGGTAATCAGTGAGCGTTTCTGCCAATGTGAGGGCGTCGGATATATTCTGCACTCCACGCCGCCTCAGCTCATTGGACGCCCATGTCTGTAACACATCAAGGAAGTTAAACAACAAGTCTTCTTCACTCATATTGGGGATCTGCAGCATCAGCAGAGAGTACTCCTCAACGTACTCGCCAATCGACTTGTTCTGTCTCAACTCCTTTAGACGCTTCCTAGCGTCGTGCGCCACATTCTCCGGATAAAATTGGCGTTTCAGCTCCTGCTGCAACTCTGTCCAGGTATTGATGGTGCAGGTACCCTTGCGAATCTCCTCGCTCTTTCTACGCCACCACAGAATTGCATGATCAGAGAGATATAGGGTCGCGGTGTTTACCTTATCCTCGTCCCGTACACCTAGGGCATCGAAGTATCTCTCCATCTGCTAGAAGTAATTGTCGAGCTCCTTGGCATTCCGTTTTCCGCTGAACTCCTTGGGCTTAGGAGCATCGATTCTCGGTGTAGACACAGTTACTTGAGCGGCGACAGACCCATTCGCCACCGCCCGCTTGCACAGCACCACATCCTCCTTGACAGATTCGAGCCCACGGTGTAGCTCCCCTACTTGGGCCTGAATACTGTCCATTGTGGTGAGGACACTCTCCTGAAAAGCTTTAATCCAGTCCCGCTGCTTATCGACGTAAGCCTCGATGGATGTGCTGATGAGGCCGCGCAGCTCGTCTCCTTGAGCATCGAGGCCCCCATCGATCTTCTCTACTTGCTGCTCCAGCTCTCCAAGGTGATCTGCTGCCTTCCCGACAGCGCCGCTGAGTGCTCTCACCATACCCCCCACATCGTGACCTGGATCTGCTGATTTCTCGCGAGACGCCACGCCGTGCTTCTTAGCTTTGGGGTTCCGACCCCTCTCTTCAGTCAAATCTGATGGTACGCCGTCTTTCTCCATCTCTGAACTGAACCTGCTCTGATACTAACTGTCACGGACTATTTTCGAGACCGTGCGGCCTTAGACGCGTTGCGTGCTAAGCAGCCTAGAAAACCACACAAAGAGAAGAGAAAAGAAGCACTCCAAGTGTTTGCACAAATGCTCTCTATATTGTTGAAGAGAAAACAAGCTATGAGATGAAAAATACAAGTGAGGGTCTCCCCCATTTATAGTTACAGCCCTATACAATCAATGGCTGAGATCTATTTGATCTAACGGTGTATATACAAGATGGGATAATTGATAAGGGCAAATTTGTCATATATTTTCTCATGTTTTTATTATTGATATTTTATGATTTTATGAGAATAGATGGCTATTTATGTGCATTATTGTTATTTATGGGACTTGAACGAAATTTAAAGAAAGAACGCAAAAGGAGCGAAAACAGGGACTAAAATACAAAGTTTTCAAAGTATGTGTCCATCGCCCCAGCGCCACAAGAAATGTCGCCCCAGCGCTGAAATAGTGATCGAAATAAGAAAAACGACATGCTTAAGTCGCGTCTAGCGCCCCAGCGCCGAAGAGTCACCGCGCCAGCGAAGATCCATAGCCCCAGCGCTATCAACATACCGCGCCAGCGGTGAAGCCGTTTTCATGCAGCGCCCCAGCGCCAAGATCCCACCGCTCCAGCGGTAATAGCTTTTCACGCGTCGCCCCAGCGACAGATGCATAGCGCGCCAACGGTAGTGCGAGTCCTAGTCCGACGAGAATTGAGATTTTCAAGCTCATATCAATCCCTATATAAAGCCACTCGTTCCCAGCCTTCAAGGAGGAATCCAAGACGACCCAAGAGCACCAAGAATACAGAGCACAAGTCTTGGAGAGCAATAGGAGCTTAATTGAAGCAACTTTAGAGAGAGATACAAGACGTTCTTCGGCATCAAGAGTTCATAGGCAGCGCAATTAAGAGCAATTCGACGTCTATATCGGTTTGCTAATAATTGTATCATGATTTATAATTATTTTTACTGCTGTTCTCTTGTAGCCATGAGCTAAACTTGTTTTCTGGGGTTAATATTTGAACTCAATATGTGCGCTTAGCTTGCTATATCTTTTAGTATTTAATAAACTTAGTCTTTTATTATTTAAATTACTTGTGTTTAATGCTTCAATATATCTGGCCAATATATGGTGAATGAGTTGGTAATATTATTGATAAACTCGGAAGAGGAATCATAATATTTAGACCTAGGTAATTTGATGCATGATTGTAGAGTAACATTCAATGTTACATATGTAAGTTTCAATTTAGGATATGAATATACCTAGTTGGCATGTATGATCAATAAGACCTAATCTTAATGAACCTTAGTTTATTACAAGTACCATAGGAATATAGGTATTTGGTAAACTAAGGTATACTTGCATGACCTTGGAAGAGGCTTGTGAATACATTAGTGTCTTGATCAATAACAAAGACTAAGTGAGTTAAATATTAGAAGATTAATCATTAAAAAGCATATTGAGAGATAATATTAATCCTAGGTTCTCTCTACGTTGCTATATCCTTATTCTCTTTGCATTGTGTTTTTATTTTTATATTTCTTACATTCATTCTTAGATTTTTATTTATCTGAATAGTTATTAGGAAGACATAATTTTAGTAATTGGTTAAAAAGAAAACATTATCCCTGTGGGTTCGACATCTGACTAATTAGTCCTTTTATTACTTGCATACGATAGTGTATACTTGCACTGAATTTTATGATATAGAAATATCGCATCAATAATATTCTTTAGAATATTCCTTGATGCTCTCCTACCTATTATGAAAGTCTAATTAGGGTTAACTTCCTTAATAAGTTGCGGGCCAAGCCCGGTTCTCCATCCTAACCAGCGGGCCTTCTAGAAGCTCCGGTCCACGTAGCGTTTCATGGTCCAAGAGGCCTCCAGCAGGCCTAATCAAGCACCAAATACTCGAGGAAATGCTTGAGAGCACTTGGGGCGTGACACTTAGCACTAGAAGAATCAAGCTACGTGGTAGAACCATTCAATGGGTCCCTAGAGCATTTGAGAAATTTCAACTTGGTATTTCTAAGGGGTAGGGGTAGTCGTTTGTTTTCAGCTCCTCCCTGATAAGAGCGCTAGATGTCATTCCTTTCAAATGTGTGGTGGCTAGATAAGGTTATAGAAGAAATGATCGTATTCGAATGTTTCTAAATGGTTTCCTCCAAATGATGAAACCTATCACATATGCTGCCTTTTATCTGTTGCACTCCCTCGGATGTCATTGTGTCATGTCTCTAAACTTTTATTTTTCTCCTTGTTTATAATCATAACGAAACTCTGATATCAATTGATAGGTCATAATTAGTATTGTAATGAAAGTGTAATTCTCTTAAGGTAAAAATTGAGCCACATATTGTTTTTGGATTATATTCTTGTTTTCTATCATTTTATTCTTTGATTCTATATTCTAAAAAGCAAATAAAGAAGTATGTGGAGAATTCTGGTCTGGCTTTGTTTAAGAAGAACAAATTCAGTGATGTTGAAAATCATATTCTCTTAAAGGAAAGGAAGAGAGATGCATGAGAACCTTAAAGGTACTCCACTAATTGAATCTTTGAAATTTGACAAAAGGCTTCATTTTACAACATAAAATCAAATCCTGGACACTGCAGCTGTCGAGATATTAAATGGTAGCAACCAAATGGTTGCAACGCTTGGCATCTATTAACCTCATTTGTCTTTTGATCATAATAATTAAATTCCACCTAACACAATTAACTCATTCAATGTGAAGTAGCAGTGATTCATGACAAGAAATCATATTGCTGCAACAGGAACATGATTGTTGAATGTTGATGTATGGAATATTGTCGTGTAAGCTCAGAAGATGATAATTACTTCATTGATTCTGATCACGATCAATCTTATATTTACATAAGAAGTGTCTGGCGAATTATTCTTGCTTTATGTTTGAGGGGTAGTGGAGTAGTATGTTTATGTTATATTCTCTTTTACAGGGAACTGGAAAGCAAGACACGTAGATGATAACTAACAGCATTTATCATTGCCATGCACTCGTTAGTCTAAAATTGTTTTTTTTTTTATAAAATTAATTGAAGCTAATTAAATGCATTATAAAAACAATTTTTTTTTCTTATTTTGAATAAGATAAATGTATGCTTGGTACTAATATCTCGTCAAGTAGGTGGAAGCTTTAAGGCAACCCACTAATATAAACCTTAGAACTTGGAAAAGTTTAAGCCGAGAGTTGGATCCAAGATTTCGGCTCGTTTAATTAAATTTTTTAGATAAAATTTTTAGAAGTATGATTTTTTAAAGTAGCATTTTTAGAAGTAAATTTTTTTTTCAAAAAAATTATTGATTATTTAGTTTTTAATTAATTTTTTTAAAATATTACAAAAGAATTATTGATTATTTAGTTTTTAATTAATTTTTTAAAAAATATTAAATCATTTAGTTATATATTATTAAAAATATTTATTTATTATTAAACTACTAAAAAGGACATTTAATACAACTTATATTTAAATTTTAAACAATTCAATATTTTTTTATATATAAGTTTAAATTAATCATGTATTTTTTAAATTCAATTTCTTAAAATATAATAATCAAGTAAAATTAATACATAATAATCAATGAATCAATATAAATTATTATATTTGGTGTAAAAATTAAAAATAAAATAATACTTCTTTTTGTTTAAAATATAAAATAATCAACAAAAAAATTTAGTAGATTCTTATAAAAATATGATGGTCGTAGAGATATAGAGAATTAGAGATATAATGACTTTTAAGAAAATATTAAAAATATATTATTGGAATATGTTTTTATTAAGGGTACATTATGAAAAAAATATTATAGAGTATATGTGATATTACACATATAATAATAAAGCTCAACAAGATTTACTCTCAAAAATTTAAATTTGAGTTTTTACAAGTAGAGGTCAAATAGTTTTTTTTTTAATTTACAAAAGTTTTTCTCAAATTGTAATCAAATGTTGTAAAAAAATTTTAAAAAAAAATTTAACATTAAAATTTTTTTTTTAATCAATAAAAAAGTTCAACAAACAGGCACTTACTGTGCCTCGATTATATCCAAATTATTGTAATTTAATACATATATGTTTGCCTCTTAATGGGAAGACTTGAACATTAAAAAAGAAAAAAAGAAGTTGGTTAGATCTAAATTAATGCTTACATGATTCTTTAAATACGATCGGGGTGTGATAGATTCTTAATAAAAGTATATCTTACTTTTTTTTAAAATTATCAAGTAATGTTATATTTTTTTAATTTTTTTATTTTAAATAATATATTAAATAATTATAATTAATTTTTATAATTTTTAAAACTACTTATTATATTATTTTATTATTTAATAATTATTCAACATATTAATTGTAATAAATATTTTATGATATAATTTAAAAAGTGTAACATTTATTAATAAATTAATTATCAACAGATGAAATTTATTAATAAGAAACAAAAAAAAAACCCAAATACTAATAATAAAATAATTGAGGTGTCATGGGCCAAGTAATAAATTAATTCTCTTTAGTGATTAGCACATACAATAAATCTAGTCTTATATATTTGTCAACTAATACAATTTTTTTTTTGACAGAATTTGCCAACTAATACCATTAAGGGCTAAATTTTGACCTAAGGGAGGTCTGGCCCCTCACTTAGTTGTGTGGGTGAGAGGGATGATGGAAAAGTTAGAGTTCTTGGGCCTTCGGTCGTCAAGGGCTGAGACGGAGGCTGTGTTGGTGGTGAACATCCATGGTTGAGTTGCAAAAGAGCTGAACACCAAGTTATAGTTTTGTGGACTAAGGGAACCTGAAGGGCACAGAACAAAGGAGGTCAGTGGCAGACGCTGGTAGAGTGGTCGGCGAAGATCCTCCGACGCTCAAGTTAGGCAAAAATGTTATGGAAAAGGTTTTCTATGGTTTATTTGTTCTAGAGAAATTAAGAAAATTTAAAGATAAGGTGGAGAGTTGTGTTCACAAAAGAGAGAATCTGAATTTCAAAAATTGTTCAATTATCCCTTATCGCCTCTTAACTTTAGAGACTTATTTTAAGCTTAAAAGATGCTAGCTGGAGAACTCCTCTCAAGGGTGACACATGGCGAGCTACTAGTAGAAAATAATTTCTATCATGATGGGTACTTTGGATAACTTCACTTAGAGAAGTATCAATGTCATTTAACCTTCTCTAACATTTGGAGTACTAGAAATGTTGGTGATTGGTCACTTTTGAAATTGTCAGCCTTGAGTTGGTGAAACCTGAGAAGCGTTGAAGGGTTGTTTGACTCTATCCTCCTGAGTCCAGAGGATTTAGTACTGAATTGCTTAACTACTCTAGACAGCCTCTATCTACAATATAAGTAATGACCAATACTCTAAGTCCTGCTGATGTGGCGTTCGGCTATTGGCTCATTGGGGATTTTGTAATCCTATTATCTCTTAGGTCTAACCACTACATGTTATGGCATCTAGGCACTACTTTAATGGGCATTGTATGTGATGTGGGGAGTCTTGACCTAGGCTGATATGGCGCTAACTTATTAGGTCTTTAGAGATTCTCTTATTCAACCTTATCTATAGGTTAAAGAGCTAGGTGATGTGGTGTCCAGGTGTATCTTTAATGGGCCCCGTGAGTGATGTGGCGAGACTTGAGTTGTGCTAACATGTATACTGCTAGTGGACCCATACTAACGTAGCAGGCACTTAAGTTTAGTGACATATCCTCTGACACCACGATGGAGTAGTGACATGTGATATGGCTTAGGTCATACTTCATGAGTTTCATGAGCTAAGTTACAGAAGGCTAAGTTTCTTGATTTGAACTCAGTTCTATTGAGATAACTTATACTAGGCCAGGTTACTCAAGTGGCTTAGGCTTAAATGCAAACTGAAATCTTTTATATTGGATTGAGTGTCACTAATTTCTACCTCCAACAAATACAATTAATATATGCAAATAGCCGAATAATAATTTAAGAGAAAAGAAAAGCAACAGTAATGAGTGAATGAGAATTGAGAAGAAATATACCAAGAAACAACCTCTGAAAATCATGATTGCAGTTTCACATACACTTCATTTTGTCTTTACATTTAGTAAATAACGAGGGTAATAAATACATGCCCAACAAATAAAATCCAATTTCAATACAACTCCATCAAAACTTTGTTAACTACTTGCCAACTTCTGCAAATCCTGATTCCATTTTGGCCATAGAACCAAATAATAGTGCCAAGAGAGCATTGACCATAGAACATGATAACAGTGCCAAGAGAGCATATATATATATATATATATATATATTTACATATGATGATGATGATGATCCCCCTCCCCCCCTAAAGTACTCGACTGTTGGAATGTTATGACATTTATAATGCAGCGAAAAAGAAAACAAAAATTCTTTAATAATTATTTTCATCAGATAAAAATACTTTTTATTTTAGGATCTTATGAATATATGAATTTGATGTTAAAATAAATAAGAATCAAGAACATACGTTGAATTTATACTCAGTTTTCTTACATTAAAAGATTTCAAATCAAACCTCTTGTATTACAGTGAAAGGAACTGTGGGCTTCTTACCTTTTTTTTATTAGAAGAAAAAAATATGTATTCTATATTTTACGTATGTGTGTGTATCCTATTTAGACTAATCTTCTCATTTTTAAAATAATAATTTAATTAATAACATTTATTAATTAAATTATTATCTCTTAAAAAGAGACTAATTTATGTAAACCACATAAAGTCTCACTCTTTGTGATTAATGTATAATACCTAATATTTAAGTATTATTAATCTTTTAATAAAATGTAAACACTAAAATTAAAATAAATTTTTTTATAATTCAAAAAATTATCCTTAAGATTTTATTTATTTAATTTCTTAAATTAAATATATAATTTGTATTTGGATAAGATATTATCTTTAAAATTAATTAATTAATTTTGTCCAAATATAAAACATACGTCTTTTTTAAAACTATTTTCTAGACACAAATAATTTGTGTAATAACATAATTCATTTTTAATTGTTCATTGTAATAACTAAAGAGTTGATATTGAGGACCTATGGACCTACAATTTCAATCTCCAAATTTTTTTAGATAATTAATTAAACTCTTTAATTAATTAATCTAATTTATTAATTTCAGTATTATTTCACTAAAAGTTTGAAATTGCACTCTTGAAATTATAGATATAATTTACTCAGAAAACTTAGAGCAGTCCATTGATTTAATTACTACATGCAATTCAACCCTTCATAGATGGTTTATAATTAGAGCTAAATTAATTACCGTTTTGTCCCTCTAATTACTTCTTTATTTTTAAATATCATCAATTCACCAGTGAACAGTTAATTTGTAACATTATTACAAATTGAGCGCTCTAACCGTTCAGCTCTAGAATTAACACTTAAGAGAACCTTCTTTCTAACTTCCGTTAGGAAGAAATAAATTTCATATCTGTAAATCATATTCCCAAGTGTTTATCTCACTATACCACAAAAATACAAGTTCTTAGCTTGTTCTTTAAATAAACCGTAATGAGTATTTCAAATGATATAATAACACAAACAAAGAGTTCATGATCACTTAGGATTAAAGTTGATCTGCATATGATCATTAGTTGACGTTATTTGAATTCTTAATTAACAATGGTATTTTACATAAGAATTTTAACTACGTCTGGTTTAGTCTTATATAATTATATTATATAAAGTGTCTCCACTATAATGTCACTATATTAGTGATCCAGATAAAATCACTACATTTTAAATATAGGTAGACCGTACTAGTAACATTTAATTAAAGATTCAAAACTTTAATTAATTTATTACAAACTTTTTATGTTTATTCTCCATAACTTTAATCCTCTTATATATAACAATTATATATTAAGGTTATTATCATATAAATAAACAAGAAATTTTTTAATATTTATGTAATAAAATTATGAACATTTATCAAGTATAAAACTGTAACATTATTAATTTCGTAAAAAGAGTACAAGTATATGCTTTTAAGGCACTATTCTTAACAATCTCCCACTTGCCCTAAAGCAGGTGAGATATATCTCTTAAACCTATACCCTCCATAGTTGAATCAGCAATGTTGAATTATTTTACACTTCTCCAGACTATAGCTCCACCACCAAGAGTAAACACTGACCCAGACATTGACTTTTGACTTTTTTCTTTGATTAAAAATCAGAATCAGTATAATCAGTGGGGTTCAAGTTTCCATCTGAATACACAAGCATATAGTTTCTCGTTCTTTAAAGATACTTGAGAATGTGCTTTATCGTAATTCAGTGAGTCAATCCAGGGTTGGATTGATAACGACTGATTATTCTCACTGCATAGCAAATGTCAGACCTTGTACACAACATAACGTATATAAGGTTGCCAACTACTGAGGCATAGGGAACTCGTCTCATATCTTTTTCCTCCTGAGATGTCTTAGGACACTGCTCTTTAGAAAGAACAATTCCATATCGAGTCATTGGTGGACCCTTCTTGGAATTTTGCATTGAAAATTGCATAAGCACTTTATCAATATACGATGCTTGCGACAATGCCAATAGTTTGTTCTTGTGGTCCCGAATAATTTAGATCTCAATGACATAACTTGCCTCTCCCAAATCCTTTATTTGGAAGTGTTAGGTCAGTCACTTCTTTATATTAAATAATGTTTTTACATTATTCCCAATGAGTAGAATGTCATCCACATAAAGTACTAAGAAAATCACATTTTTATTCTTGATTTACTTGTATATACAAGGTTTATCAACATTTTTCTTGAAACTATAAGATTTAATTGTCTCATCAAATCTTAAGTTCTAAGACCTTGAAGCTTGCTTAAGTCTATAAATAGACTTGAACAATTTACAGACTTTTTGCCCCCTGGCCTTCTGCCACGAACCCCTCTAGTTGCACCATGTAGATGCTCTCTTCAAGATAGCCATTCAAAAAGGTTGTCATTTTTCATATCTCATAATCGAGACATACAACAATAAACAAGATAATGCGAATGAATTTGAGCATGACTACTAGAGAAAAAGTCTCCTCATAGTCAACTCCCTTTTTTTGGGTATAACCCTTTGCCACTAATATTACTTTGAAAGTCTCTACTTTTTCATCCATGCCTCTTTTTTTCTTAAAGACCCATTTGTATCCAATGTGCCTGGCATCTTCAGGTGGATCTACAAGTTCTTGGTTTATGGCTTCTTGCCATTTTTCTTTGTCAGAATCTTCCATTGCATGTCTATATGTCAATGGATCGTCTTAGCTTGTGTTACACACAACTACTTATGCCTTTCTTTTTGTAACGAGAAGGTAGTCTCACTACCCTCTCACTACATCAAGGTTCCAAGGTGTTTTGATTAGAATTGATGGTTACCTAACTTTGTCACTCACTAACTGTTAGTGGTAAAGGTCTGATCTGATCAGAAAGTATTTTTTCTAGTACAATCTTATTGTGAGGTTTGAAGTTTAATATATAATTACTCTCAAGAAAAGTGGCGTTTGTTGATACAATCACTTTCTTTTTTTGAGGACTATAAAACAAATCTCTTCTTATGCCTTTAAAGTAGCCTACAAATAGACAAACTTCTATTCGCGGTTCTAACTTTTCAATTTTTCCTTTTAGCACATGTGCTGGACACACCCATATATGAAAATAGCGTAAACTAGGTTTACTACCATTCCACATCTTTAAGGGTGTACTTTGGATAGATTTGAAAGGTACTACATTCAAAATGTATACTACGGTCTATAGTGCATAACCCTAAAATGAGAGCGGCAGTGAAGAGTTAGCTCATTATAAACCTAACCATATTTAGCAAGGTTCTGTTTCTTCTTTTTACAACACCATTTTGTTGTAGTGTTCCAGGTGCTATAAGTTGGGATAAAATTCTATGCTCCAATAGGTGATCCTTGAACTCTGTGTCAATGTATTCACCACCTCGATCAGATTGAAGAGTCTTAAGTGTTTTACCTAATTGCTTTTCAGCTTTTGTTAAGAATTTTTTGAACTTTTTAAAAGTCTCAGATTTTCTTTACATTAGGTAAACATAATCATATCTTGAATAATTATTAATAAATGTGACGAAGTATTCATAATCGCCTCTTCCTTGTATATTTAATGAACTGCAAACATTAGTGTGTACAAGCTGAAGTGGTTCCTTGGCTCTTTCACCCTTAGATAAAAAGGGTTTTTTAGTCATTTTGCCCTATAAACATGACTCACATACAAGAAAAGTACCAATGTTTAACTCTCTTAAAGAACCATCATTTAATAACTTGTTAATCCTATCTAGATTAATATGACCTAACCTAAAGTGCCAAAGATACGTGTCATCATTAGAAGAAACCTTTTACCTTTTAGTAGATTTAGGATATTCTACTCTAAATAGTTCAGAATTAAGTAGTGAGGGCTCATTGAGCATTAAATCATAAAGCCTATTTTTCAATTTCGCATGACAAACATCTAAATCATTTCCACAAATAATAATCTCATTATTATATATAAAAAATTAATTAATTGTTCATGCAATTTAGAAATAGAAATCAAATTCATTCTGAATTCACGAATAAAATAAATATTATTTAAAATTAAAAAATTATTCCTAAAATTCAATCGAGCCACTCCCACTGCTAAATCCAAAACGACTGCCTCATTGCCAACCTGTATAGTAAAGTCCCTATCGGCGAGCTTCTTAGAAGAACCAAGCATCTGTAAGGAAGAACAAACATGATTAGTAGCTCTTGAATCAATTATCTAAAGAGAAAGTTCATCCTCCACTAAACAAGCTTCTAAAACCAGTAAATCATATTTACCTTTGTTCTTTTCCTTTAGCTCAGAGAGATACTTTTTACAGTTTCTCTTCTAATGCTCCTCGACTTTGCAATGAAAACATTTTCCTTTCTTTTCTTTGGAGTCCTTCTTCTTACTCTTCTATTGTTAGAGGCTTTCTTAGCTTTTCCTCTAAAACCTGAACCATCACTAGTGTTCTTCCTCTTTTTATTTTGCTTGGAGGAAGAATGCTTAGCTTTAGCAACATTTGTCTCAGACTCTTTGGGCTTATCCGATATAACCTCAAAATTTACAGTTCATTAAGTAGCTGAGTCATACTATATGAGAACTTGTTTATAACATAATTTGTTTTGAACTGCAAAAATGATGGAGTATGAGACTCCAGAATGATGCTTACTTGAGTTTTATCATCTATAGTGGCTCCATGAATCTCTACCTGATGCATGAGGTTAATTATGTTCAAAATATGCTCATGCACCGAAACTCTTTTCTTCATCTTAGCCTTCATATAGCTATGAGTAGCTTTATGATGGCTTTATTCGAATTGTTGGCCAAATATCACTTGGAGAGAATCTCATATCTCATGTGCTGTCTCCAAGTGCTCGTGCTTCATTTTAAGCACATCACTTATGCTGCCAAGCATATAACAACGGGCCTTATTATTGACCTGTATTTATTTCTCATATTGCTATCGTATATTACGAGGAGCATTAACTACAGGTTCTGGAGGACATTCCTTCATAAGGACAAACTTTTAGTCCTCACAGAGCAGCACAATATTCATATTGCTTTTTCATTTTATAAAGTTATCACCAGTTAATTTTTCATTTACTAAGAGGGCTATGATAGGGTTTGTTTTAGACATGATGCTGAAAAAAATAAAGCAATTTTAAGAATACTTGAATAAATATCATATTGCTTTTAGAATAGTAAACATGATACACGAGTGCATTTATTTAAATACATAAAATAATACTAATCTATGATAGTTCAATTTAAAATTTAATGTGCCGCCGTATAGTAGATCACATAAAATTAAAATTAAAATTGAGACTATCTCAAATTAATAGGCAAATATCAAAATATCTCATTATTTTTACCCATTAACTACCGTTTGTTTTGGTCAATATATGATTAACTGTTTAATTATATCTTTATGAGTGTAATCCATTATTTCGGATCAAGATAACTTAACTCAAAAAATTACTGCCGCAGGGTTGGTCAATTATGAAATACATCACTTAATCTTATCTCTAGGAAGTCAACCTTGTTATTGATATAGGCGGACACCCTCCGTAGGGAGGATGAAATCAAAGCGTCACGAGGTGCCACCTATATCTCACAATGTTGTACTAATAATGAGACTGGTGGGTTCATTGTCAAGTACCCTCTTCCACTCACTATTTTTAACTTATTTATTTTTCTATAATAAACTTCTTATATTTTATAATCTCAGCAAATTATTATCTTATACAACAAATTATTAGATATCATTAATTAATTCTAAAAGTCTAATCTTATTGAGCTTAAGTTCATTATTATAACTAATTCTTTTAAAAGGGCCTAACCATTTAGGTGAACCTAGTTTTTCAATTATTGGATTAATTATTTATTTTATAAATAATAAAATCAATAATTTTATTAAAAATTTTCTAAGTAATCCTAAATCAAACTATTTAATTTAGGTTATCTAGAATAATGTGAAATTACTAATTTAATTATTAAATCTAATTTTATATTATTTAATTAATTATACGAATTCTAAACATGCTATTTAATACACTAATTTAATCTAAATAATAATAATATCTATAATAAAATAAACTATTTAAATTCTAATTATAACATGTATGTATGTCATATTACAATAATATGAGTAGGTACAAATGCATAGCATGTGATTAAGTATGATCATATTATAATTCATTACATAAATAAATAATATAAATTAATATTTTAATTTAATTTTAGTCGGATCTCTTAAGATTTTAAATTACAACTCATAAAATAAAAATAAATAAATTATATAAAAAATAAAGACACAAAAGCCCAATTGTACATACTCTTCTCAAATTCATTACTAGTCCAATCCATTTTCTTTATAATTTTATATGTATGAAGTTAAATATTTTTTTAAAAAATTTATTATATATTTTATAAAATAGTCCAACTCTTCAAATATTTATTCTGAAAAAATTATTTTATTTATTTAAAACTTAAACACCAAATAAATCAAGTCCAATTTTATTTAAACTTTTCAAATTCAAAATTAATAACCCGCAGCCGCAGGTGGGGCTCATAAGTCACGCACGACTCGGGAAGTCAACAATTGACACCCTAGCATCACCCTAGCATGCCTTTAAAGTCCGAATTCATCTTTGCATGCCATGATTCCATCACTGCCTGTTCGTCGTCTTCATGCATCATTCCTTTTTTTTTTTTGTTGTCTTCTTGTGGCAAAAAGAAAAAGAGCATGCTGGATTGCTCTTAGATCATTTCGTCATTTCATCTTTAAGGGGGGCATCTTGGCTTCTTGAGTTTAGTGGGCAGGAAAAAATTACAAAATTTAATATTATAAAAAAAATATTATATATCTTTATGAGTTTACATAATTTTAATCTAATTAAAATACCATTAATTAAAATTAATTATAAAAAATTATATAAGTACGAGTAAAGGATCCATACACAAAATTACTATTCATCACATGAATAAAATAAAAATATAAATACCTACTTAAACACACATATCAATAAATCATAATTTAATTAAAATAAATCATAACACTAAAAGCATATATTTAAAAAATTATTGCTCTGATACTAATTGTTAAATATTATGACATTTATAATGCAGTGAAATAAAAAATAAAAAATCGTTAATCTTTATTTTCATTAGATAAAAATACTTTTTATTTTAAGATCTTATGAATATATGAATTTGATGTTAAAATAAACAAGAATAAAAAACATATCTTGAATCTACGCTTATTTTTTTTATTAAAGAATTCTAAACCAAGTCTCTTGTATTACAGTGAAAGGAAGAGTGAGTTTTCTATCTTTTTTTTTTCTCTGAAGAAAAAAAATGTATTCTATTGTTTTATATATGTGTATGTATCCTATTTAGACTAATCTTTTTATTTTTAAAATAATAATTTAATTAATAAAAGTTATTAAATAAATTATTATCTCTTAAAAAGAGACCTAATTTATGTAAATCATATAAAGTCTCACTCTTTGTGGTTAATGTATAATACCCAATATTTAAGCATTATAAGTCTTTTAATAAAAGGTAAACACTAAAATTAAAATAAAATCTTTTTTTTTATAGTTTAAAAAATTATCCTTAAGATTTTATTTATTTAATTTCTTAAATTAAATATATAATTTGTATTTGGATAAGATATTATCTTTAAAATTAATTAATTTTATTCAAATATAAAACATACATATTTTTAAAAATTACTTTTTGGACACAAATAATTTATGTAATAACACAATGCATTTTTAATTGTTCACTGTAATAACTAAGGAATTGATATTGGGGACTTATGGACCTATAAATTCAAGCTCTAAATTTTTTTGGATAATTAATTAATTTAATTTATTAATTCTAGTGTTATTCTACTATAAATCTGAAATTACACTCTTGAAATTACAGATATAATTTACTCAGAAAACTTAGAGCAGTCTATTGATTTAATCACTACATGCAATTTAACCCTTTATAAATGGTTTATAATTAGAGTTAAATCAATTATCATTTTGCTTCTCTAATTACTTTTTTATCTTTAAGTACCATTAATTCACCAGTGAATAGTTAATTTATAACATTATTATAAATTGAGTGCTTTAACTGTTCAGTTTTAGAATTAACACTTAAGAGAACCTTATTTCTAACTTCCGTTAGGAAGGAATGGATTCCATATTCGTAAATAATATTCTCAACCGCTTATCTCACTATACCACCAAAATACAAATTTTTAGCATGTTCTTTAGACAAACCGTAACGAGTATTTTAAATGATATAATGACACAAATAGGAGTTTATGATCACTCATGATTAAAGTTGATCTGCATATGATTATCAGTTGACGTTATTTGAATTTTTAATTAATAACGATATTTTACATAAGAATTCAAATTACGTCTGGTCTAATCCTATATAATCATATTATATAAAATGCATTTATCATAATGTTACTACATTAGTGATTTGGATAAAATTATTACATTCTAAATATAGGTGGACCGCACCAATAATATTTAATTAAAGATCTCAAATTTTAATTTATTTATTAGAAATTTTTTTTTTATTATCTATAACTTTAATCATTTTATATAAAATAATTATATATTAAAATTATGAGCACATAAATAAATAAATTTATTTTGATATTTATAAAATAAAATTATAAACACTTATTAAATATAAAATTATAATTTTATTAATTTTATAAAAAAAAGTAAAATCACATTCTTTTGTAGTACTATCTCAGTATCTCTTATTATTTACAGTAATCTCCTTAAACATCGTGCCCCTTTGTATTGTTTTTGTATACACAAACATACATATTCTAATTTGGAAGTTTCATCCAGCACCAGCATAAGCCCTAGTTGTACACGGTCATGTAAATGATCCAAAAATACAGTGTAGCATTATGGAGCGATATACATAATGGGCAGAACGTGGCAAACTATATTTTCATTTGATAAAATATGTAAATTTTTAGGAACCTAAATGACAAAACCTTTATATGATACTGATTTAGATCAAAGGCAATTTCTTTTGCCAAAAAGTTGTCATTTCATTTCAGGTCCACCATTCAGAACCAAATGAGTAGTGGACATAGTTTGGGTAAGTGTGTTTTTTTTGTAGTGTGTGCTAGCTTTTCCGACGATTTGGATTTTCCATTCCATTTGGGAAATTCCTTTCCTGTCTTGTATATACCGTATTGGTATTTGTATTTTTATTCATATTATATTGTCGGTAACATCTTTGGATTCTCAAAATCACAACACCACACTTCTTCAAGACTTAATCCCCTTAAAATAAAATTACTATTTTATGCAAATCACAAAACCCAGAGAACCCTTTTTTTGCTCCATTACCCTGAATTCTTCACCAAAGTCCTGACAGCTGACATTCCCTTTTTAGCCTTAGTTCACGTCAGGAAAGTGACCCAATGAGAATGACACATCTAATATAAGTTTTTTTTTTTAAAAAAAATCTAAATCTTGTGATTAGCATTTAATTATGAGAATAAGTAGTGTTAATTTCTTTTTGTACGTGCTGACATAAACGATTAAGAATCTGTTAAAATGGATACACTTGCTTTGACTAATTACTTCAATATAACTTAAATATATACACGGTGCCAGAAGTCTCTGTACCAAAATCACTGTGTTAAGTCTTCAACCTAAAGAAAATCGGGCGGCGCCATGTCCTTTATTTTTCCTCCGCGGGAGAGAAAGAACCTTTTTTCCTTTTTTTTTTTTCTGCATGTTCCTCGTTAGTTTTTATAGGTTCATTTAGTTTATGTTTTGTTTTTCCGGCCTACTTATTTTTGCTAGCCAATCTGCAGCGTTCTTCAGTTTTACAGTCTTTATGGCCGCTATCACGCTTCAACGGCCAGCCTTCGTGCTTCCTCATTTTAGGGCATGCGTCTCTAGACTTGCTGCTTCTGGTCATTTTTTGTGGAGCTCATTCTTTAATGGTCATTGTTCGGTCGGCTTTTCCAATTATAGTGGGCCGAGTCAATTTGATAAAAGTTCATTAAAATTAATATTTTCGTCTTTTAAACTTAATATTTGTTCGTAAAAATTAAGATTATTTAATTTTTAATATATTTTATTATTATTTTTGTAAGTTTAAAGTCAATACAGTAAATATGGTCAAAACTTTAATAAAAATAAGGTAAAAATATCAAATTGCTACTGTGCTGTTACAGTGAAATGCTACAATAATCATACTTTGACTTGTATTTGATATTTAACCCTAATTTAAAGACAAAAACTTGTAAATAAAAGGCTAAAAATCCTAATTAAGAAGAGAGGAAAAGGAAAGAAAAGAGGCAAAAACTTAGAAAAAATTTACAATACAAAATTAAAGATCAAAGCCAAAGATTAAAGAACCAATATCAAGATCCAATTTTCAAGTCAAGATTGAATGAAAAGCACATCAAGGTGTCACTTTAATTAGTTTTTCTTCTATTTCGTTATCATTATATTCTTATTTTTGTGTGATCTTTATGAATTGATTAGATACTTTTAGTTTTGTTATGGGCTAAATTGTTTATCTAGGGTTAGGCTATGTGAACCTAGTATGGATTTGGATTGTGTTAATTTTTAGTTTATGTACTTGATGCATTCAATTGATTCATTCTATATTGTGTTTTAATGCTTTCATTATACATGATCAATATTTTGAATGATTGAGGAACCATGATGAACTCAACGGAGGGATTCATGTGTTTAGCCTATGATAATTTGATGCATGATCATAGGGTAACAACTATGAGTTCTATCTAGAATAGACATATATATAGGTGGCATATATGGTATAATTTAGACTTAATCTTAATTAATTACATTCTGATTTAATTACCATAGACATATAAGTGATTGTTAGAATGTGTAATATAGTCACTTGACCATCGACAGAGGCTTATGATGAGATTAGTATTTAAGCCAATCAATTAGTTTTAAGAGATTAACTAAGTAGTTAATGAGTTCAATGAACTATTAAGGGATGAGTCAAAACCCTAGATTATATTTATTTGTGAATTCTACCATTTACTTTTGTTTAATTTAATAGATAGAGTTATATTAGTAAATTAAATTTTAGATTGTGATTTTCTGAATAAAAGTTAGGTAGTTACAATTTTAGTACTTGATTTATAGAATTAGATCGTATAGTCCCTGTGGAATTGATATTTGTACTTAAAATTCTATATTATTTGATACAATAGCGTATGCTTGCGCTTAACTAGTAAAGCATCAATCACCAACGCACAAATTTTTCAAGGTTTTAGTGTCAGTGTTGAGCCTGCTAGCCACTTGTCAAAATCTCTCAGGATCTTGTTGAGGTTTCGCTGGAGAGCGCAGTTTGTTCTATAATCTGCAAGTTCTTTGACAAAATTGCTGCACATATCCATCGTAGGGTCAATAGTCACTATTCATTTTTGGTAATTGGGGATAATTTTTCGGCGGCACCAAACTCCTGTTAGCCAATTGTGTATGATGTAATCTACTTAATGTTGGGTTTTATAATCTTGCAAATTATTTTTGGATTATATTGTTTTAGATAGTTTTGATTGTGTTTATTAGATTTTGTAATTTCCTCGTCTTGCGTGAGGATTGTTTCTTTTGCTCCCTATTTATTAAGGTTGTACTTATCCTTTCTTTAGAAAAGTTTTCTTGGTTGAGGATATTGTTATTTCCCTTGACTATAAAAAGTAGGGGTCGAGCATTCGTCAGTATACAAGTATATATTATTAGGTTATATTAATTTATTTAATTGATTATTAGAAGCCTCTAATGATGTATTTTTACTGGTTTCTTTAATGAAATTCAATATATTTCAAATATATATATATATACACGGGGCCACAAAATCAAAAGGTTATTGTTTTAATTTTTTTTAATTAGGTTAAAGCAGACTTTTGATATCTATACATTAAAAATATATATATAAGAATCTTACTTTGTTATAAAAATTCAGCTATATTTTTGTTGTTTTAAGACTCTTTGATAGAAGCATGTGAGGGTTTGCCTCAGCGGTAAGTTTTGAATACTTCTTAATTGAGGATAAAAGTTTGAGTCCTAACTGATGTTAGGGTAGTTGATTTATTCCTCTGTATTGTAGGTATTTTTTAGTCTAGGTGGGATGTGCTTAAAATTATATTTGTTGCTCACAATAATCCCTATAGTATAGTTTTAATAAAGTGTGCCTAAAAGATGTACGTGCACCTTATAGTATGGGTAGGATATGCTCAAAATTATTTGTATTACTTTCGATGATCCAAATAGTGTAGTTTAGGTAAGGGGATGTGCTTTTTTGTTCGAGTGAGATGTGCTTAAAACTGCACATGTTGCTCTTGATGATCCCTATAGTCTAGTTCAGATAGAGTGGGCCTAAAAAATGCATGTGTGTCTTCTAATTTGGGTAGAATGTGCTTAAAATTATAGTGTTGTTTTCAATGATCTTAGTAGTATAGTTCAAGTGAGGGGGTGTGCTTAAAGCTATGCTTAAAACTATACGTGTTACTCATGATGATTCCAATAGTATAGTTCGAATGAGGTATACCCAAAGATATACGTGTACCTTCTAGTCTGGGTAAGATGTGCTCAAAACTATAAGTGTTACTTTCAATGATCTCAATAGTATAGTTAAGGTAAAGGGATGTACTCAAAGTTATACTGTTGCTCCCAATTATCCCAGTAGTGTAGTTCAGGTTAGGTATGCCTCAAAGATGTATGTATTACTTTCATAAAAGTCTCGATTGTATAGTTTGTTTATAATATCAGTGTGTCTCAAAGATGTACGTGTTGCTTCTGAAAAAATTTTAATTGTATAGTCTGACTTCTGATGATCCCAGTAATATAGTTTAAGTGGGGTATACCTCAAAGATGTATGCGTGCCTTCTAGTTTGATGGGATGTGCTCAAAACCGTATGTGTTGCTCTTGATGTTCTTAACAATGTAGTTCGAGTGAGGGATGTGTTTAAAACTGTATGTATTGCTTCTGATAATCTTGATAGTGTAATTCAGATAGGGTATATCTCAAAGATATAAATATTGCTCTAGGAAAAGTTTTAATTATATAGTTTAATTTTAATATTAGTGTGCCTAAAAAGTATCTATGTTGCTCTAAAAAGTCTCACTAATTATAATATCAGTAATATAATTTGATGTAAAATAATTAATGTAATTTAAGAAAAAAAAACTCTTTTAATGTAAAGAATTATTATTATTTTTAAAATAATAATTAAATGAGTGTTTTTAAGAGAGACGTGAAAGACTAAACAGACATGTTAAAGGCAAAGAAAATTTGAAAAGAACTATCTTTTAGCAGCGTTAAACGATTGTTAAGTTACTTGACTAAACAGTAATTATTATATAAATCGTATTATTTTTTTGTCTCAATAGTATTTCTTATGTACATAGCATTTATATCTTTTGCTTATTAATAATGGGGTAAAGTTTATAATAAACGTTTTGTTTTAGTAAATTATATTTCTAAAAAAAATTACAACTTTATTTATCTTTCAATTTATGTAGCAAAGAGAACCATCTGGACGGGGAAAAAGAGAGTGCCAATGAGAGTCAGTAATGCATGTAATGAAAAGACCGAGACAACTGTCATAAACAGCAACGATACAAGTTGGTAGCCAAGCCATGTTATATGTTATCATGTGCTTCCAGCATGCACAAACACAAACACACCTCTCGGTTCATCTCACAAAAGCAAGCAAAATTACTTTCCAAAAGCACCGTTCTGAACAACGAAAGGAAAGAAAGAAGAAGCTAAATTGGGTTCTTTGTTGGTTCTGTGTTCTTTTGTGATCGTGTTATGTCTAGTTTTCGCTTTTGTTTCTTGCTCTGAATGCGCACACAGACAGCTCCCTTATCTTCGTCTTCATCACCCGTGGTTTCACTTTTTAGTAACGGCTATCAATTATCAAATCAATATCATCACCATTCACCATCATCTCAGCCCATAACTCTCGTTCTCCATTATAATTCACCACCATCACAAGCCCCCTTTCCCTGTATCTCTCATTTTCCCTTGAAACGTTGTTCTCGCTTTCTTTAAGGGAGAATTTCAGGTTAAAAGTGGCCTTCTTTCACGCCAAATGTTATTGTTGCCCCTTCTAATGCGACTTTTAAGTTGAATTCTTCTAGTTTTACTCTATCTCCGTTTGCTGTCATTTTCCATTAATGGGTTGTTTGTCTTCTTGAACTTTATTCTGAATTTTAAGTTCATTTGAGCAAGAAATGGCTTCGATTCTCAGGTTTCGAAAGCTATGTTATATAGAGCCCACTAAGTTTCAATCTTTTGAATCCCCAAAAGTTGATCACGAGAAAGAAGAGGATGCTAATGTTATTTTAGCTGCTAAGAATTTATTTGAAGCCAATAAGAATAAGAAGAAAAAGTACACAAAGAAAGATCCTAGAGAATGGAGGTGCATAGATTCTTGTTTTTTGATAATTGGCTATTTGTGCACCACTTGGTGGCTTCTCTTGTTCTTGTATCATTTTTTTCCGGCCGCACTGCCTGGCTTTCACGTGCCTGAATCGCCTGGGGTGAGGCTCAAGCGCGATGGCTTGACTGCTCTTCACCCTGTTGTTTTGGTGCCTGGAATTGTGACTGGTGGGCTAGAGCTCTGGGAGGGCAGGCCTTGTGCTGAAGGCTTGTTTCGCAAGCGTCTTTGGGGCGGTAGCTTCACTGAAATCTTCAGAAGGTATTATTACAACCGCATAATTGACTTACTTGTATGTGCATTTCATGTTCTTGAATTTGGATTGGAGTAACTCTTTTGTTGTGAATGTTTATTGTTTAGACCTTTGAATGGCATAATTGAATAGTTGTTCTGTAAAATTTTATGTTATTTGACTTTGGTTTGTGAACTTTCATAAGAATTGTGGATGATGTTTTTGGCCTTCATGTCAATTTTAAGTTTTTGGATTAGATTGGACTAGTAAACTCATTTGTTGTATTACGCCTTTGATGCATTAGATGGAAACATGAAACTCATTTTTGTCAATCTCGTGGTTTTGAATTTGAATTGAATTTGTGAAATGATTTGCTTTCCATATTGTCAGTTCTGGATTTCTCAATTGCATCTTTGTTAACTTAGTGTTGTAAATTTGGTTTGCTTTTGTTAATTTATTTGAGAATTGTGTGGGTATTTATAGGCCTCTGTGTTGGATGGAACACTTAACATTGCACGATGAGACTGGTCTAGACCCACCAGGGATTCGAGTTCGTGCAGTTCCAGGGCTGGTTGCAGCCGACTATTTTGCTCCTGGATATTTTGTATGGGCTGTTCTTATCGAAAATTTGGCAAATATTGGATATGAGGGGAAGAATTTGTATATGGCTGCTTATGATTGGCGGCTATCCTTCCAGAATACAGAGGTATAAGATTTCTACTTCTTCCTCTGCTTCTTTAATGCTCTTTTGTCTCTTGAAGTAGAGTTTTCTTGCGGTATTATTGGTTAGGTTCCTCTAGTGATAGACAAATTATTTTGACACCTGCTTGGGAGTAGCCCATATCTCTTTCCTTTTTCTAACCAAAATGTTGAGTAAAAGATGGAGAAGAAACTAATCTTTGGATGGCGCGTGTTATTGAATTTCTTCCCATCGTAATCTAAATAAAAACCTGGTTTTGGGTAAAAATTTTCTCCACATCATCATTTACAGACAGGTTTGTACATCTTGTTGCCTTGTAGTTTACTATCAAAATTTCACCTAGAAAGCATACTTGTTTTATCATTGTGTGTGCTTGTTATGACTTCTTTTCTTTTGAATGTTGTAGGAAAAGAGAGAAACATTTCAGTTTCATGTGCTATCCAAACCCCCCTTGGAAGACCATAGGTTTAGGAATGCATTTATACTTCTATTATTCAATAGGCAATTTTTATGACATAGAAAGCATAGCTACATCAACTAAATAATTTAAAATGAGTTTCAACTAATATATTCTAATTGGGAACAAGCAGATTCGGGACCAAGCTCTTAGTAGATTGAAGAGTAAAATTGAGCTTATGTATGTAACCAACGACTACAAGAAAGTAGTAGTGGTGCCCCATTCCATGGGGGTTATCTATTTTCTACACTTCCTTAAATGGGTTGAAACACCTCCTCCCATGGGAGGCGGTGGTGGTCCAGGTTGGTGTTCCAAGCATATCAAAGCGGTCATGAACATTGGTCCGGCATTTTTGGGTGTTCCAAAGGCAGTTAGTAACATGTTCTCAGCCGAGGGCAAAGATGTTGCTTATGTCAGGTTAGTCTTTGAAAATTTTAGCTTATGGCATTTTACTTTTTGAACTTTGATTTTGAGGTAAATTAGTATTGACAATTACTTCATAGATTATAAAGTGAAATTTCATTTAAGGGGAAAGAAGATTTTCATATCAGATTGAAATTCATGAAAGATCTGATAAGAAATGGTTCTATATGAATTAGAAAGTGCATTAACTTAGATTTCATGATGAAGTTGACTTCTTTATACGACCTGCAGAACTATAGCACCTGGGGTTTTGGATTCTGAGATTCTTGGGCTTCAAACACTAGAACATGTCATGAGGGTATCTCGAACATGGGATTCCATCGTGTCATTGTTGCCTAAAGGAGGGGAGACCATCTGGGGTAACTTGGATTGGTCTCCAGAGGAGTGGAATGCTTGCCAACTGGTCAAGAAAGGAAGCTTTGAGCCCTTTCCAAATGATAACAATGCCAACCACAGTGATGTAAAGAGAAGCTTCCAAGTTAAAGAGACAGTGAAGTATGGAAGGATAATCTCTTTTGGGAAGGCAGAATCTCAATTACCTTCTTCACAGATCCCTAGTATTGATTCAAAGGTAGTCTCTTTTCACTGTTTCATTGTTTTTAAGTATCATGAAAAACGCAATGACATGTTTCAATACTTGGTATTTTAACAAACCTAGCAGCTTTTATCCTCATTTGGATATCCCCCATAGCCATATGGGCTTTTTGAGATATTAACTTCAACCATCCAAGTGGAGGAGATATGATAAACTTGTTTCTGAAGTCACCTGTCACCTAGGAAGTTCTATGGGTAGAGAGTGATGCAACGGAAAATTGTTTTCTGGTGGTTATACCCATACCTTGTGATATAAGCATGCTAGGTCTACTTTAGGGCTGTTTTGATCAATCTTCTATTTAGTCAACATTTCAGTGCCCCGTTTTTCCTTATGTTTTCTACAATCGGACATTGATTATCATTCATCAGCAGGAGTTTTTGCGCACAAGTGCCTCAAAAAAATTGAACTCATCATGTGGAGAGGTTTGGACTGAATATGATGAGATGAGTAGGGAAAGCATCAGGAAAATTGCAGAGAAAAGAGTTTACACGGCAAAATCTCTTCTTGATCTCCTTCGATTTGTGGCTCCAAAGACAATGCGGAGAGCTGAGACTCATTTCTCCCATGGGATAGCTGACAATCTTGATGATCCCAAATATGCTCATTACAAGTATTGGTCCAATCCTCTTGAAACCAAGTAAGTGTGAAATCCATTTCGACATATTTGATTGAAAATTGAACTATGCATAAGTATTCATTTACCACTTATTATCAACTCTAAACTACCCATAGGTATCATTCAAATATGAGATAGATTTTTGTAATATTTAGTGCAATTATTACCTGTTAACTAATGCTGCAAAATGGATATCTGTATCAGGTTGCCTAATGCTGCGGACATGGAGATATACTGCTTATATGGTGTGGGTATTCCAACTGAACGATCGTATGTTTACAAGCTTTCACCTACTGATAGGTGCAAGAGCATCCCATTCCGGATAGACACCTCCGCTTATGATGAGAATAGGTGCTTGAAAGGTGGAGTGTACTTTGTGGATGGAGATGAGAGTGTGCCAGTTCTAAGCGCTGGCTTCATGTGTGCTAAAGGGTGGAGAGGAAGAACCAGGTTCAACCCATCGGGCATTGCTACATACATCAGAGAGTACCAGCACAAGCCACCGGCCAGCCTCCTCGAGGGGAGAGGCCTAGAAAGCGGAGCACATGTTGACATTATGGGTAATGTTGCTTTAATTGAAGATGTACTGCGAGTTGCTGCTGGAGCATCCGGTGCTGAGCTTGGAGGCGACAGGATTCACTCGGATATAGTTAGAATGTCTGAGAGAATAAATCTTCAATTGTGATCATGCTGCAGATATTCGATAATCAGAGCCGCCAACGGCAGAAGAAAGTGAGAGAGGGTAAGAACTAACTGTAGATTAGAGTTGCAAGTCCCTTGACAACTAACTGCCATTGAGTTCCATGCCTAGCTACAACAAGTTCATGTGAAAAAATAAGTGAGAATGTGGAATAAGAGTAACAAGAGCAAGTGGAAATATTAACTCTAGTGGAACTTGAATGAAGAGGCTGACATAAACTGAGCTACTCATATCCTGTCTCAATGTTGTAATATTCTCAGTTTTGTAGTCATATAATAATAAATGTAATCGTTTCATTTTGCCATTTTTTTCTTTCGCTCAAATGAAATACTGACAGCACAGTATTGGATTTTTATTTTTGGATCAACATTAAGAAATGGTTGGGTTTTTTTTTAGATGCCACAATCTTTTTTTGTAAAAGGATAATATAATTGATTGCTGAGGCAGAACTGAAAAATTTTCTAGCCACACTGATACAACATCAGAATTTAAGGCAATTTTTGGTAGCTTAAGAGCTATTACATTGTGAGATCTCAATATAAATTCAATAGAAATTTAACCTCTTTCTTTCATGAGATTTCTGATATCATTGATGATCTATTTAATCTCTTTTGAAGAATTGATAGTTCCCTCAATCAAGTGAACTACATTCTTTGCATCAGATTCCATTACTATTCGGTGACATTGTAAACTCTTGGCCAATTTGAAATCAAACTGGATAGCTTTTTCTTCTGCAACCTCCACATCCAGAAGATAGCTGCTTAGTGAGATTGCCATTGATATGACTTTCCCATTGCATCCCTGATCACAACACCCAAACCAATTTTTACCCTCTTTCTCATTTACAACAGCATTAACTTTAATCTTCTGCCACTGGTCTGTACACATCTCCCTTACTGTGGTTGCATAATCCAAAGCCCAGTTTTTCACAGGGAGTTGATGTCGGTTACCTGCATTGTAGGATTCAAAGTAGGCTTCCACCCTAGCTACCAACTATTCAACGTTGTCCACTACCCTTTTCATAACGATAAGTGCATTTTATACCTCGCATTTTATCTTTTATAATTTAATATTTATTTGTTTTAAGTATGAATATGTGACTTTTCATTGCATATATTGTTATTTTATAAGTTTAAAATTAATAAATTTATTTGAAATGAAAATTAAAAAAAAAACAAAGAAAAAACACTAAATTTGCTATAAGAGATTTCTACAGTACTATAAACATTGATGTGGCTATAGTAATTTTGCTACACTGTCCCACATTGGAGTATTAAGATTTCAGACCGTAATGCTAGCATGATAAAAAAAATGCAAATTTTGAAAGAAGCTTAAGATTTCAGACCTTAGTGCTAGCATGATAAAAAAAATGCAAATTTTGAAAGAAGCTTAAGATTTCAGACCGTAGTGCTAGCATGATAAAAAAAAATGCAAATTTTGAAAGAAGCTTAACACCTAGGCACCAACACAATAGATTCAAAATTGGTGTCATAAATTTCTTGCGTGATTTGAACCTATAAATATAACACAAAAGCCTTTATTCAAAAGAGGAGAGAAAGAGAGGAGGATAAAGAACAAATTTAAAGAGGAGAAAGACTTATTTCTAGAGAAAGAAGTACCAATATTCGGTGCTTTTTTTTTTACTTTATCTCTTTTGTTTGAAGTTTTGTAGTTGTAAATATTATTTAAACATGTTTATATCTATAGATTTTTTGATAATTTTAGTTATGGTTCAATTTATGTGTCGCTAAACTTGAAATTCTAGGACTTGGTGTAATTTTATTTATGCAATATTTGAATGATTTGGTGGATTATTATTTAATTTATTTATGTTTTTCTATGCTTAATGCTTTTAATTGATTAGGAAATGAATTAATTGTTGTTGGTTTATAGATTGATTCGGAAGAGATTGACCTATTTATTGAATTTGAGATACATAGCTTTAATTGTTGTAGAGTCGGGAGGCTAATGGCATTTAAGTAATCACCAAGGGTTGCTTAATGATTGCATAGACAAACAAATTAGATAGAGATATCATCTTGAAAATATATGCTTAGGATCTCATTTGACGCTTAGGAGAGATAATGAGATTAATCTCTAAGTAATCAATTTCAATATTGGGTAGTGAATGCATAGGTAAATAAGTTAGATAGTAATATTAACTTAAATACATATGTATAATATTTCATTTAACGCTCGGGGAAAGGTAAAGAGATTAGTCTTAAACCCTTAATTAATGAATTGAATGGAAATGCTAAATAGGAAAAATATAAGAAGAACAAAATGAAATCAAGACAGTAGGATTTCATTTATCATAAATTCACTGTTTTGCAAGATTATCATTTTAAATTATTGATTTGTTAATCGTTTAATTTAGGTATTAGTTTAATTTTCTTAGTTATTGCAATTAAATCAAGTTGTGTATATAAAATTGAGTTGGGAAAACTCATAGTACTTAGTATAAATTCAAAAGATTAATCCTTGTGAAAACGATACTTAAGCTCATCACTTTATTACTTGATTATAACTTGTACACTTGTGGTTTCATTCTTGCATGTGTTAAGTAGCGAACCCATAATGAAGCTATTTCTAGCCTTCCAATTAGCCCATAGCAGCATTATTATTCTAGCAATTTCTTCTTGGTGACTGATCTAGCATAGTTCATAAAGCTCCATAGATCTTTTTCTCGTCTCCTTTCAACTATTTCTGTAAAATTTGAACACTTCTATATATTCTTGGCCAATTTGCATGACACCAAAGCATGAAAGACACTTTCTTATTCCATACGACATCTTGGGCATAAAGGGTTAGTTAATACCTTTTAATAACCAGGGTGTATCCTGTTGGTAATACATTGTTTAGTGATCTCCAGATAAATATTCTAACTTTCTTAAGCACAAAAAATGCTTTAGATGAACTTTCAGCTTTTCCTTGGAAGGAAAATATGCAAGTAATCCAGTTTTGCTTGCATATTCCTTCCAAGACAAGATGGTATCCACTTTTTATTGAGAATTAACCTCTTTTATCATAGTGCTAATAGGTTGTGTCATCAATTTTGGCTAAGGGAAGAGAGATGTTCTGAATCAGCTCTTTATTAATATCTAGAAAAAGCTGTTGTATGTTCTCTTTCTTCTATTTGTTCTGGTTCTCAATCAGTATTTCCACTTTACTATTTAGTGGTAACAATGACAGGGATACTGGTTTCATGGTAGATGCTATTGGCAGCCAATGATTTAAATTTTTAAGATTCGCATCTTTCAAACTCTTCTAAGTTAGTAACCCCTTACAATTGGCAGAATAAGCTAGGGCAACATCAGCTCTAGCCCTATACACCTCAGAGATTTCTGGCTTAGAGCCTAAGTATCTAGAGGGAAGATGGATAATATTAAGAAGTAAAATAACGAAAGCCACATGAAGAGCATAGAGGAGCAATAAAAAAGAACCATCTGCCATCAAGGAAAATAGGAGCAGGAGCCCCTTGACTCCTGTTTGGAGATGATACAATTATTATTATTAAAATTGAAGAAGTCTTAAATAGAACAGGCGTATTATGTTATGGACATGCCTATAGGATTAGTCTTAACACATATTTTCATTTTAAAAGTAACCAACCATGTATTGATAATAATAATTATAAGAAATAGAATTCATATCATATTAGATGGCACTCGTCCCATATAATTAGTTTATTTTTGTCCTCAATCCTTGCTATAATGAAAGGTGTTGAGGTAGTAGATGAACAAAGCTGTTGTTTTAATCTAATAGCTATGTTGTTTATCTAACAAAAAGCCAAGTGTCATGGACTGTTTTCGAATCGTGCGAACTTAGACGCGTTGTGTGCTAAGCATCCGAGAAAACCACACAAAGAGAAGAAAAACAAGCACACCAAGTGTTTTGCACGAATGCTCTCTTTATTGCTGAAGAGAAAACAAAGCTATGAGATGATTTATATAAATGAGGGTCTCCCTTTTATATACTAGCAACCCTATACAATTGACGGCTGAGATCTAAATGATCTAACAATGTATATACAAGATGGATAAGTATGTTCTAGAATATTCCTAGATGCCATCATATATTCTTTTCCTAATTAAGGTTAATAACCCTATTAAGTTGTGGGCTTGACCCGGTTCTTCACCCAAGTCAGCGGGTCTTCTAAAAGTCCCGGTCCAAGATCTATTTCAGTAGCCTATATAACCTCTAGGAGGCTTTGTTGCGCACTAAGTGTTCCAGGAAATGCTTGAGAACACTTGGGGCGTGACATTCTCTCCCACCAAATTGACGCGACGCCCTTGTCGCGTCTTCACTGAAAATTGCACACCTTGTTCATCAATCTGTCGCTGTGCGCTCTCGTATTTCCAGTGTGCTTCAACATCAGGTACCTCTTTCCACTTGACAAAGTACTCACGCCATGGAGGTTGATCTTTCCTCTGCATCGTCCGTCTGTTGCGGATGAGTTTCACTCCTTTGTCGACCCATGTGGAAATCCCTAAAGGTTCCCTACTGTGTGGCTCAAATTCTGCACCTCCTGTACCTCCACGGTACTGCTTCCAACAGCTTGCAGAATGCACTTGATATAGCCACTACCGTTGTCTCGAAGGTAACCCCACCTTGTACGAGACATTTCCAACTCTCTTGGCAATAAACCTTGGCCCCTCATCCCCACAATCAGGGCCCTTATGAAGTGGGCGTGCTGACTTGCGTTGTGGTGGAAGTATTGTCTCCATCACCAAGTCTCTCACACCATGCTTGATATGTTGTCGCTTGTCTTCGACCCACTCCTTATACTGCAAATGCACATCATGTGATGCCTTGGATTTTTGGATGACACTCGCATCCAACAACTCCTCGAGCTGCCTCTGCAACTCTCCCATCTCCAATGGAGGTGCCTGCACTATAGTTGGAAGCGTAATCTCCAGCTCCAACTTTTTCCCATGCTCGATATCACCTTGATGTGACTGCATCTGTGGTATATCAGTTAGTACGACCCCCTTGTGATCCTCCAACACTTCCGCAACCCTCATTGGTAGCTTGGCCTCGCCCCTTATCGCCTTATCATCCATCCCTCTCACTATGGCTGGATGTACTTCTCTTTTGCTCCCAGTAACTCCCATAAGTTGAATGGCGGAAAGAATTTTAGTGTTGGCTTTCGGCTGAGATTGCCCACCCTTAGGCTTATCTACCGTCGGTATCATGTAAGGTCCTCATTACATGATGCATACGTAGTCGTGTCGAGGAAGCGGCACTACGTCGTACTGCTTCAAGAACTCCATACCTAACACCACATCAAAATCATCAAGAGGTGCTATAGAGAAATTTACCTCGTCGCGCAATTTACCCAGGTGGATATCGACCCCTCGAACCACCCCATCCAGTGGCTTGGCCGCAGCATTCACTGATTTGAGGAACCCCTCCTCTTTCTCTACATAAAGTCCCAAGCATTTTGCCTCTGCACATTTGACGAAATTATGCGTCACGCCTATATCTATCAGCATTTGAGTCTTTATGCAGTTGATGTAGGCTTCAACATAGATGAGCGCCTTTCCTATTGGCGCGCTGGCACCCCGGTTGGCTTTCATTGTGTTAAGCAGTTGCAAACACCCCATTTGACCCTGCTCGCAAGCCTCGTGTGTTGTAACCATGGCATTGATAGCCTTCTTCTTCGGGCAGTCCTTGACCCAGTGATCCCCATCGCAAAGGAAGCAGCTTGTCTTCGGTCCATTCCTTCTATGGCCGTTGCGCTTCTGCTTTTCCCATTTGGACGGCTTACTTTTTTTCTCCTCATCCTCCGGAGGTTGAAACTCTTTGGCTCCCCCACCTTTGCTGTGATTGGGTCTCGAATGCTTGGACTTTCCTGAGTCACCCTTACGGTAATTTATGAGCGTTTCTTCCAATGTTAGAGCGTCGGATATTTTGGTCACCCCGCGCCGCTTCAGTTCATTGGATGCCTATTCTGTAACCCGTCCACGAAATTAAACAGCAAGTCCTCCTCGCTCATGTTAGGAATCTGGAGCATTAACAGGGAGTACTCCTCTACGTACTCGCTGATGGACTTGGTCTGCTTCAATTTCTTTAACCGCTTACGAGCGTCGTGCACCACATTCTTTAAATAGAACTGGCGCTTCAGCTCCCGTTGCAATTCTGCTCAAGTGTTGATTGCGCAGGTACCCTTGCGTATCTCCTCGCTTTTTCTGTGCCACCATAGAATTGCATGATCGAAAAGATATAAAGTTGCGGTATTTACCTTGTCTTCATCCAGCACGCTCATGGCGTCGAAGTATCTTTCCATCTCCCAAAAGTAGTTATCCAGCTCCTTGGCGTTTCGCTTGCCGCTGAACTCCTTCGGTTTAAGAGCCTCAACTCTTAGCGCCCCTTGAGCAGTAACAGACCTATTCGCCACTGCTCGCTTACACAGCACTACGTCCTCTTTGACAGCATCAAACCCTCTACGTAGCTCCTCCACTTGGGCTTGAACTTTGTCAAAGGTGGCGTATACCTTCTCCTGAAAAGCCTTGATCCAGTCACGCTGCCGATCAGCATAACTCTCGATGGATGTGTTGATGAGGGAGCACAGCTCGTCCCCTTGAGTGTCGACTCCCGCCTCGATCTTCTCTACTTGCTGCTCCAACTCCCCAAGACGATCCGTTGCCTTCCCAACAGTGCCACCGAGTGTTTTCACCATAGTTCTGAACTCATGGCCTGGATCGACAGATTTGTCGTGAGATACACTGTCGTGCCTCTTAGCTTTGTTCCGACCCCTCTCTTCAGTCACCTCCAACGGTATGGCATCTTTCTCCATCTTTGAACCTGCTTTGATACCAACAGTTACGGACTGTTTTCAAACCATGTGGCCTTAGACGCGTTGTGTGTTAAGCAGTTGAGAAAACCACACAAAGAGAAGAAAAACAAGCACATCAAGTGTTTGCACGAATGCTCTCTATATTGCTGAAGAGAAAACAAAGCTATGAGATGATTTATACAAGTGAGGGTCTTCCCTTTATATACTAGCAGCCCTATACAATTGACGGTTGAGATCTAAATGATATAACGGTGTATATATAAATAGATAGGTATGTTCTAGAATATTTCTAGATGCCATCACATATTCCTTTCCTAATTAAGGTTAATAACCCTAATAAGTTGTGGGCTTGGCCCGGTTCTTCACCCAAGTCAGCGGGTCTTCTAAAAGCCTCAGCCTGAGATTCATTCCAGCAGCCCATATAACTTCTAGGAGGCTTTGTTGCGTACCAAGTGTTCGAGAAAATGCTTGAGAACACTTGGGATGTGACACAAGGCTTTGCTGAGTGATGCATGAGCAAGAATAATACAACGTCCACAAATCTTGCTGACAACATGAGGTGACATATGAAGAGAGAAGATGGAAAATATTTCAGATTATTTGGATCGAGGAGTTTGTGTTTGAATTGTATTCTCTCTTAGCAAATGTGTTTCACTTGCATTGTAAACCGAAAAATAAAAAAGGAAGGATAGAAAATTAAACCATATATTATTAAACAAGTTATTTAAAGGGTTAAATAGAATTAAGTTAGGAAAAAAAACCAAATTAATCTGGTAAATATATATAGCAAGAAAAATAAGAAAGGACAGGATTAATGTTTGCAATCAAGTGCTAAAGATGTTTTAACAACTTTAAAGCACACACTGCTATAGTTACGGTTCAATGAAATCTTTCTAATTGCCTTGAAAAGGCATTAACAACTTGCAAAAATGGCTCATTTCCGTAAATATCATCAACATGTTTGTCTAAATTACCTACCAAAACATATTTTCTGCTGCTGCTACTTTTAATATTATGAATATTGGTGATTAAAAATCATGTGTAGTATGATTTTAAGTCAAAACTAATAAGGAGAAGACACGTAGCAAAAGTGCAAAGTCACGCGAAGCACCGAAAAACAAATTGAGACGCTAGCTAAAGGCAATGGCGTAGAAATCTAAGGCCATAGTACTATAATATCAGTGTGTAGGCGCTGAGGTGCAAGAAAATTGCACCACAGCACCATGATGATCAGAATGAGGGCGCGACGCCACATATATTGCCTCAACACTATCGATGGTGACACCAAGGTGTTGCTACCTAAAGATATCTTGCGCTGCGGTGCGGCCAGGCAAGGCCACAATGTCGTTGACAGTTATATGCCTTTTAAGGGTTTTTGTGCACTCTAAGTACAACTCGAAGTAGGGTTTCTTAGGATGTTTAAAAACTATATATAACCCATTGTTTTGGCCTGAGAGAGATCATTAAAAAGAGTGTGTATTCCTTGCAAATTCTTAAAGAGATTTTTGTGATCATTGATTAATAAGAGAAGCGCGAATTTTGATCCACTGTGGATGTAGACAATTGCCGAACCACATAAATTCTTGTATTATGTGTTTAATTCTTGATTTCTGTTTCTTCTTTTGATCTTTTTAAATTATGCATTCTTAATTACTTGTGTGTGAAAATCCTAATAAACTGGTATCAAAGTAATGATTATGGCAACTCATAAGTATGAAGTTAAGAAATTTAATGAGTCAAAATTACTTCAATCTATATAAGGTCAAGATGATGACTTTAATCTCTAAAAAGTCAAGATAATAATTTTGGTGGTGAGTCAAGAGCTTGACTCTGACCATTTAATTTCCATCTTTTATAAATAAAAGTCCCATATACATATTGGGTTAAGAAATATTAAAATATAATCTTATATTATAGCTACTATACGTTTCTTGTATGTGAGTCCTATAATGAGGCTTAAGCATATGTAATAAAGCAAGCCAAAGATGAAGGTATAACATTCATTCCTCATTTCGATCACCAAGAAGTTATAACAGGATAAGGAACAATAGGAATGGAGATTATGCATCAAATGCGAGATTCATTGCATGCTATTTTTGTGCCTGTTAGTGGTGGTGGCCTTATAGCCGACATAGCTCTTATATAAAGACAGTTCGCCCTGAGGTTTGTGAGTTGTGGTAGAATCAATGGCATTTTTCATTTTACTAGCATAGAAACATCACTAGTGGTAGAATCAATGGTATTTTTCATTTTGCTAGCATAGAAACATCTCTAGTGGTAAAATCAAAGGTACTTTTCATTTTGCTAGCATATAAATAAGGGGAAGAAGAAAAATCTGACAAGAACACCAATAGTTAAGAGGGGCTTTAGTTGCTGTTGCTAGCGCGCTGAGAAGGTTTATTGTTGTAGGCCAACGTTATAGGAGTTGAGCCATATGATGCAAATATAATGGTACTATCATTACATCATGGGCAGAGAGTTAAGAAGCGTCAAGTAAGAGGTTTCGCCAATGGCGTTACTGTCAAAGTAATGGGAGAAGAAACCTTTCGCTTGTGTAGAAATCTCATTGATAGAGTGAATCTTATTAATCGAGATTCCATTTGTGCTTTAATTGTTAGACACATAATATTATTTATGCCCTTAAATCATGTGAAATAACATTTTATTTGATTAATAAAAGTTTATTTATACATATAATTAAGCATACATTGATAAACTCATATTTATAAAGTATGTGATCTATGTATTAGACATATGATACTAAAACAAAGGGTATAGATCACAAGTTCTTTATAAATTAAATCATGTTCACAACCATTAATGAAAAAGATATTTTATTATGTAAGGTTGTAGTTTTTCTGCTTCTTATAGTGGAGGATTTACCTTGATCATTGAAGTAGAGACTTCGAGTAGAAAAACTACTGTATATGTTACATTGAACAAGACTACAGTAAATTTCGATCTGGTTAACTAAATGTCGTAGATCTTAATTCATAAAAGTTTTAATAAGCTTGATTGATCTTAATTCTTAGCAGATAATGAACTTACATTCATGCATTATATCTTTTGAGTTATTACGGAATGAGATCCATATAAATGGTTAAAACCTCGATATCTTGGAGATATAATTTCATGGGTCGTAAGAACATATATTTGCAAGATGGGATCTAATAATTAAGTCCACCTAAGATGTTTGCAGTACTTGATTATTAAAATTTGTTGCCACAGTTTATTCAATAAATTATTTGTTAAATAATAATATTTATTTGTAAATTTATTTATAAATATAGACATATTAAAAGTGATCATTAGAATATTCAGTGATTTAGGGGCAAATAAGTAATTAAAGAGGCAAGACATTTTTTTCAAGGCCTAACTTTAATTATGAATATCAATTTGAGGGTTAATTAAGTGGTTATTTTTGATCTAAAGATGAAGCCCAATTTAATTTAAATGAATTTTAATTAAATAGGCTTTTACTTTATAGTATGGGTTACTAGAGTACAGCCTTGTGGTTAACTTAGAAGAATTGGTGTATTATGAGATAATAAAAACTATGCTTTTTAAGTTGGAGTTAGGAAGCTTATGGGTTTTGCAGTCCCTCTACTAGCTCAAATTCTAATCCTAATCTAATTCAAAATACTCAAGGGAGATTCCTATATATATGAGAGATATGGGGTAATAATGAAATTGAACAATTACAATAACAATATAGAGAAAAAAAATTATTTTTACATATTCTTACGTAGGAAAAGAATTTAATTAATATCATTCTCTCAGATTTGGGTATTAGTGTTTTTAGAGATTAAGAAAGATTTACGTGTCCATACGCCTTGAGTTTGAAGATTGAGGATAGTAGAGAAGATTGCAGTCAGTCAATTCAAAATTTTCCATAGTGAAGAATTGAGGTAATCTTCTATCCCTATACATATAATTATGAACAAGGTAATCTGACTTTCATTGCGTTTATTTTTATAAACAGATTTTTTTTTTAATTTACAAACCAACAACTAGTATCAGAGCCGTCTTGTTTCATATTACATATATAATTTATTTTTATGTGTGGTAGCAGTTGTTTATTGTGGCACCAATTACATATTTAATATATATTTATTATTTTTACTAACTATGTGATGAATGGTTATACCCATAATAATTCATAGTTAGGTTAATGCTTGATGGTTCTTTAGTTTTTTTTTTAAGTCAATTAAATGGCTTATGGTTTTAATTTGTAATCTAAAGAATTTATATTTTATTATTTTTGTTGTTAATAAAAAAAAAGGAAAAATAAAAAAAAAGAGAAGAAAATGTAAAAAAAAAAAGAGGAAGAGTGGGTAACGGCGTGTAAAGATAATGCAACTAGGGTTTCGTCTGTAAAATATCACATAGGCCCTTCCTCGTTATAAATTTTTTTGTTTTTGATCAAGAAGCTTGCATTCTGTAAAAATAGAGTCTTAAAAATTTGTCAATGCAAATTAGCCCTAACAGAATTATTTTATTTCACTCAGCCCCCTCCAGGACTTGGGTAATCATAGTTTGGCTAGAGAACTTTGAGATATTTGTCAATAGGTCTCCAAATTTGACCAAAATTTATTTTTGAACTAATTTTTCTTATTTGCAAATTCAAAGTCAGGCCAAACTCCTTTTTAATTTTGGTCCAAATTTTATAAAATTTTATTTGAGCTATTTTATTAAAATTATTAGTCTAAAAATATTTTTATTTAAATTTTTTAAGAAGGCCTAAAGAAATTTTAAGCCTAAAATATGCCTAATTTATTTTTAAAATAAGAGACCAAAGAAAATTAAGAATCCTAAAATTCAAGTCCATAAAATGAGATAAGTAATAGGAGGTAACATTATGGAAGAGCCTAAGTTGACTTCAAAGAAGACTTTGAAGAATTTAAGCTTAATTTTAAATATTTTTCTTCCTAGGAAAAGCCATGAATTATGAGTGGTTTATTTATCTAGTTAATTGATTGGATGAATAACATGTCATATAGATTAAGGGTGTCACATTCACATGTCCATTCATAAAATATATCATTTTGTATGACATTAATGTTCTAATGAGATTATGATAAAATAATTGTCATATTTTTTAATATTATGTTAATTTATTATTTGACATGACCTTATTAATTATTTTATAAAAATAAAATTAGATATTAATGAGGAGAATGTTATTTTATAAATTAATTAAAAACTCTAAGAATTAAAATATTGAGTGAGAAATGGCTTTAGGCATAAAGCCTATGGCCTCCATTATTGGTCCTATAGTAAGGTAGATTAATGCCTTGTCTCAAATCTTGTAAGCTTCTTATGAAAGGTATTAATCAAAACTGATTACTAGATAGAATTTTTCTAAAGGATAAGATCCAATATAGGACTCATGCGAAATTGATTACCCTACAGTGACTTTTTTAATTAAAAAATATAAAAAATTGAAATAATGGTTGTACACTCAACTTAAGTTGATTGATATCTTTCCTACGGAGTTCTTGTCAATTAAATTTAAGGGCTAAAGAATCAGTAGTTTATTATTATTTGATATGAGATATCTAAATAATAATAATAAATTAGTATGGTACTAGTCTGATTCATGACGGATATGACCACCCGACAGAGGCATATTCTGAATAGAAATTAGATTACCGATGCATAATGTAGTTAAAGAGTTCTACATAAATGCATTTCATGTATTCATACAACATTTACACATGTTTTCAGATAATGTATGCTTATGTATGAATTTATTTTTCAGAATCATGTCTTTATTCAGATCACTAGCATCCATCTTTAACCAAAAAATATTAATCGAGAATAATTATGTGGATTGGAAAATGAACTTAGATATTGAACTCATAATTGAAAAGTACAAATATGTCTTGATTGATAAATACCCTCAAATACCCAATAAAAATGCACCCTAGGATGAAATAGATACTTACAATAGTGTGAGTAATTTTAAACCTATGGTGCATGCATATGGGTTTGTATCTATCATTCAAATATATCATATGTATCATATACATACATGCACAATGGATAAGCGAAATACAAATTTCATAATGATAAACACAAATAAACTTCACATGTTATCTCATAAATGTAAAATAGTTTAAGATTGAGAAATAATACCTTGTCAAGCCTTTGGTATATTGTCGAACCGAAGTACCCGCCTTGAAGCAACCCGTTCATAATTCTAGTTCTTCAACACGGTGGGCTTGAGGAAGCTAGAATAGTAGCTTATCCAGCAAAGGATTCAACTCTTGAATTCTTGTTTCTACCTTATAGTATGGGTGACCAAAAATGGAATAGGTGTTTTGCTCTCAACACTTAAGAGAATTCTCTAACACTTAGCCTTTCAAAATTCTCTCTACAATCCTCATTAATCCTTAGCTTAATTTTCACTTAATCAATTGAGCAACATATTGCTATTTTATTTGTTTATTATTATCTTTCATTTTCTCACCTAATGGCATCCATTATGTTTGCCATTAGTGTTTGGTTTATTATTATCTTTAATTTTCTCACCTAATGACATCAATTATATTTGCCATTAGTTTTTGTTTATTATTATTTACAATAAACAAAATAGAAAATTATTTAAATGAACTTGGCCATAATCTAGACTAAATGAAAAAATACTTTTTCATTATTAAGAAACATATTAAGGCCTACCATTAACAGATGCCACCCATTTATACTTATCTTATCATTTAATTAATATTAAAAAATAATTTAATCATATTAAAAAAATAATTTAATCATATTAAATTATGGTAGAAATACATGCTAATTTAAATAAAAAATTAATTGTTTGATTTCAATTTAAATAATAATATAATATATTATTATTATTTATTCAATAAACATTTTAATGAATAAAATAATGATATTATTTGTCCAACAAATAAGGTCATTTTGGTAATTTTCAAATCAAACAATAATTGGTCCAACATCTCATTGGTCAACAACTAATTGTTAACTAATTGATGTACTTAACTCTTAAGTTTTGACACGTGCACGACCGGAGGGAAACCGAAGTAAATGTCCGCTCTACTGGAATTTTCTAGATTAAACTATTTAATCTGGTACGCTACCCCAGTGCACAACGAGTACACTTCATATTGTGAGACTTTCTAGGTCCACTCCTAATTTGTTAAACAGAATTATTCTGTGAGTCCGAGATCAATGCCCCACGTACACGTCACGGATATTACAAATCAATGCAGTAGACTATACAAGTTAAGGTCATAGCGCATACGTATAATCCTTTGCCAATCATATCCTAGAAGAGCAGGGATATAGATCACTACCTTCAAATCCCTATGTGTTCATCTGTGAACTTATCTTTAGACACGTATCTTAATAAATAATATATGCAAACTCTTTTTTGGGTTTTTTGCTTATGGCCATAAGACTTTCTAAGATACAGTCTTTGAGCATCTTGATATATATAACTCATCTATGTGAGCTGACGGATTTCATATCTGTACACACCGGACTCTATAAGCATCAAACCATACCCAGCAACACCTAGCGGTCACACTGTGAAAGGTCTGTGACATGCGTGGAACAAAAGTATGATGGATCACTTACAAGCCCACCATGGTACTCAGGTCAAAGGACCACGTATACTACTCAACTCTAGAGGATCTTCTATTAACGGCTTCATAGGATGTCTATTGGGGTCCTCATTGAGTCTATTCAGTATTCAGTCCTTACTGAACACCTGTATGCTATACGAACTTTCAATAAGCCCATGGTAAGCTAAGAACAACCATCTAGACCATTTAGGTATAGTATACACTAGTCTATGTAAAAGAATTCCATCGTCATACTTGCATCGGTGAATTAAGACCAGGAACATATAATTTGAGAATAGATTTGCATAATAACATTTCTTAGCACCTATTGCAACTCTTGCAACTATGTTATTACTAATGTATTCTCAGGTCTTTGTATTATCACAGACAAGATTCTAACACTTAGACTTCACTGATTAATATAACATGCTAACCCTTTAGCATTCATAATTTTTAGTGATGTTAACTCTTAACATTGATCTAAACTTCTTTAGACCAAATTTGAACCCTTTCAGATCATATAATGTCTGTAGCGTCACAAGCATTGAACCATTTAATAATAGTAATTAACGATTTAATAAATAATAAACTAGATAAATATTATAAAATAAAATATTTATACAACAATAGAATGACACGTGAGCACAAATCCCAACAAATAGTCACTTGACTAAGGGCCCCTCTTCATCTTTTGGTCTCAATTCTAGAGAAAAGAATAGTAAGAAGAAGAAGAATAAGCCAAAGAAATTATCTAATTCAGGATTTGTGCAAATTCATAAAAATGTAGTAAGGCCCCAATGAAAGTGTTTCCAATATGGCATTAAAGGGCATTGAAAGAGAAACTATCATTTGGTTAAGTTTTCATTAGCTAAAATGATAGCTTCACCTTCTAGTAATATTATTTTCATTAAGACATGTTTAGTGGTTGACTTTACAGATTCTTGGATAATAGATTTTAAAGCCACTAATCATATTTGTAATTTGTTGCAAGAGTTTCAGGAAACTAAATTACTCAATGAATAAGAGACCAGTCTTAGGCTAAAAAATGACGCAACTGTTGAAGCCAAGGTAGTGGGAGTTGTTCAACTTTATTTTAATGATTTTAGGACTTTAGTATTAGATGATTATTTATCAGTGCCGAAACTCAAACGTAATTTGATTTTAGTTAGTTATTTAAATAAATTTGGTTATTCTGTTATTTTTGACTCAACTATAGTGATAAAAAGAAATAAGTCATTTATATGTTCTGGTACACTAGTTAACAATCTATACTGCATATATCTTAAAATTAACTCACTGCATGATACAAAATTGAATAATGAATCTAATCACCATAAGAGGATTAAAGTGACTCTCACTAATCAAACGTATCTATAGTATCTATCTTGATTATATTAGTCTAGATAGGATCCAAAGATTGGTCAAAGATAGACCTTTGAGTTCATTAGATATTAAACCATTACCAGTCTGTGAATCCTATATAGAAGGCAAAATAACTAGAAGACCATTTAATACTAAAGGTAATAGAGCCGTTGAAATAATAGAATTTGTGTACTCTAACGTGTAGGCCCATGAGCACATAAGCTACAAGAGGTTATGAATATTTCATCACATTCATTGATGATCATTCTAAATTCGGTTATGTGTACTTAATGCACCACAAGTTTGAGGCATTTGATAAATTCAAAGAGTTTCAGGCAGAAGTGGAAAGACAATATGTGCACTTTGATCTTATTCTGGTGGCGAATACTTCTATAGTGAGTTCAGGACCTATTTTTTTAGACAATGAAGTATTATTTTAGTTGACTTCACTAGGGTTACCCTAGCAAAATGGTGTAGCAGAAATGAGAAATAGAACTCTTCTTGAAATGGTGAGGTCAATGATGAGTTATTCAACTTTACCCATCTCGTTCGTGGGTTATGCCTTAGAAACAACCATGTTTCTTCTTAACTTAATTCCAACTAAGTCAGTCCCTAAAACACCTCTGAAAATATGGATAGGATGTAAACCAAGTTTATGTCACATACATATATGTGCTTGTCCAGCTCATGTGCTAAAAGGGAAGACAGATAAGTTGAAATCTACGTCAGAAGTTTGTCTGTTTGTTAGCTATCCTAAAGGAACAAGAGGAATTCTTTTCTATAGTTCTCAAGATAAAAAAAGTATTAGTTAACACTAATGCAATCTTTCTTGAAAAAGACTATATGAAAGACTTCAAGCTTAGGAGTAAGATAATTCTTGATAAGTTATTTGGGAACTCTAATATTGTGCCTGATATAGTCAATGGGTTAACTCCCAATCTAAATCATAATAACCAACTAGAGCCAATTGCAGAATAACAACCACCGGTACTTCGTCACAGTGAAAAGATTATTAAACGTTAAACTAAGTACATGTTAATTAGAGAGTCTTTTTAGGCAATCTCTAATGAGCATGAATTAGATCTTACTAGTTACGATGAAGCAATGGTTGATAAAGATGCAAACCATGGGCATAAAGCAATGAAATTAGAAATGGATTCCATGTATTCCAATAAAGTTTGAGAACTTGTAGAGAAACCTGAAGGAATAAAACCTATAGGGCGTAAATGTATCTACAAGAGAAAGAGATGGGTAGATGGAAAGATGAAAACCTTCAAAGCTATGCTTATTACTAAAGGGTACACTCAGAAAGAAAGTATCGATTATGAGGAGACCTTTTCGCCAGTAGCCATTCTTAAGTTTATTAGAATCCTCTTATCAATTGCAGCAAATCTTGATTATGGGATTTGACAAATGGATGTCAAGACTGCTTTTTTTAATGGCAATCTTGAAGAAAGTATCTATATGATACAACCAGATGATTTTATAGTTATAAGCTAAGAGCATATGGTTTGTAAACTGCAAAAATTTATCTATAGGCTTAAACAAGCATCTAGATAGTGGAATATTAAATTTGATCAAGCAATCAAATCATTTGATTTTGATCAAAATTCTAATGAACCTTGTGTTTACAAGAAGATAGATGGGCGATTGATGGTTCTTCTAGTCTTGTATTTAGATGATATACTACTCATTGAGAATGACGTAGGAGCATTATCATCAGATAAAATATGGTTAGCTAACTATTTTGATATAAATGATCTAGAAGAAGCCAATAACATCTTTAGAATTAAAAGTCTTAAGGGATCTCAAGTTAAAGATATTAGGCTTATCCCAAACTGAGTATAGAAACAAAATTCTGATCAAGTTTGCCATGCATAATTCCAAAATGGATTATTTTCTTTTAGATATGGAATTGATCTATCTAAGTATCAGTTTCCTAAGACAACTGAAGAGATAGATTGCATGAGAAGTATTCCTTATATATTAGTAGTGGAAAATCTCATGTATGCAATGCCATGTACTAGACTGGATGTTTGTTATGTAGTTTGAATAATTAGTAGATATTAATTTAATCCAAGACTATAACACTAGACTACAGTAAAGCATATATTCAAGTACCTTCATACAAAATAGGCTGTATGGCTCCATAAGTTCCTTATGGAACTTGAAGTGGTGCCTATTGTTCTTTATTAAGACAATAGTAGGGCAGCAGCACAGTTTAAGAAACCAAATACGAGAAGAAAACACATTGAGAAGAAATAAAGTTTAGTAAGGGAGTTTTGTGAAAAATGGTGAGGTCATTGTATCTAAGATTGTATAAGCAATGATCTAGTGGATCCATTCACCTAAGTAATTGCCAACAAAGGAGTTTTGAAAATCATATGAATAATATAGAGGTTCAATAGTTACTCAATATACTTTAGGGCAAGTGAGAGATTATTAGATATATAATGTTATTTATGCCCTTAAAGTATGTGAAATAACATTTTATTTGATTAATAAAAGTTTATTTATATATATAATTGAGCATATATTGATAAACTCATATTTATAAAGTATATGATCTATGTATTAGGCATATGATGCTAATACAGAGGGTATAGATCACAAGTTCTTTATAAATTAAATCATGTTCACAACTATTAATGAAAATGGCATTTCATTATGTAAGATTATAGTTTTTCTGCTTCTTATAGTGGATGATTTACCTTGATCATTGAAGTAGAGACTTCGAGTAAAAAAAACTAGTGTGTATGTTACATTTAATGAGACTACTGTGAATTTTGATCCGGTTAACTAAATGTCGTAGATCTTAATTCACAAAAGCTTTAATAAGTTTGATCGATCTTAATCCTGAGCAGGTAATGAACTTATATTCATACATTGCATCTTTTGAGTTATCATGGAGTGAGATCCATATAAACGGTCAAAATCTCGATAGCTTGGAGATATAATTTCATGGGTCGAAGGAACATATATTTGCAAGATAAAATCTAATAATTAATGTCCACCTAAGACGTTTGTAGTACTTGCTCATTAGAATCTATGGCTACAGTTTATTCAATAAATTATTTATTAAATAATAATATTTATTTACAAATATAGACATATTAAAAGTGATCATTAGAGCATTTAGTGACTTAGGGGAAAATAAGTAATTAAAGAGGCAAGATAATTTTTTTCAAGGCCTAACTTTAATTATGGACATCAATTAGAAGGTCAATTAAGTGGTTATTATTGATCTAAAGACGAAACCCAATTTAATTAAAATGAGTTTTAATTAAATGGATTTTTACTTTATAATATGGGTTACTAGAGTACAACTTTTGGTTTTTAATAGAACAGCCTCGGGTTAACTTAGAAAAATTGGTGTATTATAAGATAATAAGGACTATGTCTTTTAAGTTAGAGCTAGAAAGCCCATGGGTCTTGCAGTCCCTTTATTAACTCAGATTCTAATTAAACTCTAATTTTTTAATTCTAATTTAATTTAAAATATCTAAGGGAGATTTCTATATATATGAGAGATATGAGGTAATAATGAAATAGAACAATTACAACAACAATATAGAGAAAAAAATTTATTTTTACGTATTCTTACGTGGGAAAAGAATTGAATTAATATCATTTTCTCAGATTTTGGTATTAGTATTTTTAGAGATTAAGAAAGATCCACGTGCCCATACGCGTTGAGTTTGAAGATTGAGGATAGTAGAGAAGATTGCAGCCAGTCAATTCAAGATTTTCCATAGAGAGAAATTGAGGTAATCTTCTATCCCTATATATGTAATTATAAACAAGACGATTTGACTTCCGCTGCGTTTACTTTTATAAACAAAATTTTTTTTATTTACAAACCAACATCAATAAAGGCAAGTTCAGTATTCTTTCAACAGCATTAGTCACATTTGTTCAAGTATCTAAATTTTTTTCAATGTTCAGGACATGTTTGAGGTAAAAAGAAGCATATTTGAACCTGCTAAGGCCATCGCCATAGCACGAGCAGAATCATATTGCAAATATTAAGGGCTATCACCATAGCAGGAGCAGAATCATATTACAAATATTAAGGACTCATGGTGAAAATGTTGTAGCTATAATCAGTGGAGCCAAAATGAACTTGATAGACTGGGGTTAGTATCCCAATTTGCCGATATTGGCAGGCAGTGTGAGGTTGTCCTTGTAACTTGCATGCTTGAGAAGTGGACCAACTTTAAGAAGTTCTATGAATTGGTATTGTCGAAAAAAAAGTATTTTTCTTTAGCCAGTTTCTAATGAAAATCATTCTCAAGGATTTTCCAAGTACTTCTTAACTAATAACAAGAATTTGTTGGCAAGTAAAGTCCCTTGAATCCCATTGAGTTTAGAAACAGAAATGACGCTTGCAAAGAAAAAGCTCTTATTATTTATAGGCATTGCAGCTCTTATTCTGATTCCATACTTTAGTTGTATCTTATTGTACTCATTTCATGATCGCATCATCTAAGCAATAATAGGAAGAATATATAACTGAGCAGTTTAATACAGATCATCTACAATTTTTGGTACCTATCTTTGTGTATATAATTCTTTCTTTTATACAATATTATTGATTTCGCGTGAGCTCATATTAGCAGCTTCTATCTAATGTTAGTAACCTCAGTACAATGCTAGTCTATTAGAGATGAGATGAAAGAGTTGCAAAATAAGCTTAGTGCGTGCAGCAGTTCTACCTAGTTTTTAATCAAATTTAGAACCAAATGGAAAGTTTATAGGAGGGTCTTAACTCAAGAGAAGGTAAAAGATACGTACATAAATAACAATTGTGGTGTCACTGTCACAACTCAAAGTTGCGAAAATAAGGATTTCTTTGTATTATTAGACTATGTAAATTGTGAAGTGGTGTTGCTGCACTAGTGTTGCTATGCTAGTATTAGAGTGCATTGTTGTGTTGATAATGAAGTGGAAAGATCATTGTTGTGTTGAGTTGATAATGAAGTAGAAAGATTAAAGTGAGTCAAGGCTATTATTGTGATGTTATTGACCTGGAAAGATCAAGTAGAAGAAGTGTGAGTGCATAAATCAAAGTGGCTAGTAAAGGGAAGATTCGAAAGTCTGTTATAACTAACTTTTCCCGCCAATATGTAAATTCTACATTTTGTTAGTATGTTTCTTATGTTACGGATTCATTGCCACCTGTACTTCATATCACTATATATGTCTAAATATTGTAAATCTTAGCAATCATCAATAAAGAAATTCATTTGACACACAAAGCATGTTATTTTATTTCTTTGCTCTATTTGACACACAATGAATTGGTGTTAGCCATTAGTTCAGATGTTAAATATGATTAATCCAGACCGAACAATTACTATAGTTGAAAATCTAGAATTTGAATTATGGACGAGACAAGATCATTTACTTTTGAGTTAGCTCTTTTAAACTATTTATGACACCATCTTGTGTTTGAAAATTTATAGCAATACATCTAGAAAATTGTGGATTTCCATTGAAGGGCAGTTTGGCTCAGAACTGAAGGCTCAATCTTTACAGCTGAAGAGACAACTATTGATAGTAAGTAAAATATCTACGTCAATGTCTGATTATTTTTTGAAAGTAAAAAATCTAGTAGATGGATTGACTATGTTTGGAACCATCTTGTGTTTGGTAATTGACAACAATATATCTAGAGAACTATGGATTTCTGTTGAAGGGCAATTTGGCTTAGAACCGAAGACTTAATCTTTACAGCTGAAGAGAGAACTATTGATAGTGAGTAAAAGATCTATGTTAATGTCTGATTATTTTTTAAAGTAAAAAATTTAGTAGATGAATTAACTATGGTTAAATGTTTTGTTGAGGACGAATTTATCAAATTTTTGGTTTCTAGAGTTGGATCAAACTATGATTCAACAGTGGTTAATGCTGATTTGTATTGTTTCCAAAACTCATTGTTCTATGGGCATATAATATTTATCATATCTATAATAGCATTTTGATGTTGAGTAGCCTTGTTTTTTTACTTATTTTACAGACTAATCTTACAAAATTTTCACCTCTTCCATTAAATCTCCAAGTAGTATATTGTTGGCCTATACCTCAATTTTGTTGATTTCCTCTACCAAAGTTGCTAAAACCTCCATTAAATTACCATTAAAACTATTATATCTAGCATTATTGTTTTTAAAGGCATTATTATTATCAAATCTAGAACTAAGATCACTTTTCTTTTGACTCTTTTGAGCATAGTTAGGTAAGCAATTTTGACTCTCATGCTTTGTTCTTGCATATTCCTGCTTTCATGTGTTAAAAGCATGGAATATACCTTATTCAAACTAATTGATCTTAAGCTACTTGGTCCAGTTGATGGTTCTAGAAATACAGCCAATGTAGGATCAATAACAGCTGTATATATAGCTTTACATTAGATGCAAGAAAGACCTATTGACAAGGGTTGGTATTTATATTTTAGAGCTACATATTATCTTACAAATGATGAAACAAACTTGAGCAACAAAGTTAAATTTCTAGGTACTAAACAATTACTCATGGGTAATGGATTTGGCTTACAAATTAAAAGTATTGGTTTTGCCTGGATTAAGCATATGTCACAAAATTGTTTGTTACTTAAGGATTTGCTTCATGTTCCCTCAATCACTAAGAATCTGATTAATGTGTCTAAACTTATAAATGATAATAACATCTATGTTGAATTCTTTTTGTTTTTGCCTTGTTAAGGACAAGAGAGCAGGTCTTACATTGCTTAAGGGTGCTATGTGAATGGCCTCTATAAACTCCTTTACAACACATTAGAAATTGCTAATTGTTCATTCTATCCACCTAACATAGAATCATCGTCATATATCCATCATACTTTTATTTTGTCTATATGTCCAGTAAAACCACTTTGTAATATAAATAAGAATTAGTCTTGTGCGACTGATTCCAAAAGTTTGTTGAAAACAAATTTAGGTTTAATTACTTGTATAGCATGTTGTTTGTCATACTCTAGTTAAAGGGAATGTGATTACAACTTATGGCATAGGAGGCTTGGTCATCCATGTTCTCATACTTTTAAGAGTGTAAAACATTCATGTAACATATTGCCTTTGACAGAAATGAAAATTTTAAACTTAAATTTTGTGATTCTTATCAAATTAGGAAATTGAATAGACTTTATTTTTCTTGTACTGGTATCCAATCAAAATTTTCCTTAAATAAACTTAGTTATTTCCTATGAAACTTAACTTGAACTTTAAATTTTTTGAATGTATCTAAGGTTTTAAATTTAAGGAACACTTTGACAGGAAAATAAAGACCTTGCAATTAGATTAGAGTGGTGAGTTTAGATCCTTTAAGTCATATCTTGAACAAGAAAGAATCCATTTTGGGCATTCTTATCCTTATACAAATTCAAAATGGGGTATTAGAAAGAAAACATAGGTATATTATGGAAACAACCCTCACATTACTCTCTGAAGCTGCCATGCACTAAAATTTTGGTTGAAAGTAGCTCATACAACTTCATACTTGATAAACATACTTTCAACAACGAACAACAAAAGCCCATTTAGACTGATGTTTGGCCACAAACCTAATTACTCATTTCTTAAGTTTTTGGTTGTGCTTGCTTCCCTTTTCTTAGACCCTATAATTAAAATAAACTAATTTTTCGCTCAAAAAAGTATGTTTTCATAAGGTGAAGTGTTTAGTTGTGCTTGCTTCCCTTTCTTTAGACCCTGTAATCAAAATAAACTAATTTTTCACTAAAAAAGTTTGATTTCATAGGTATAGTCCAATTCACAAGGAATATAAATGCCTAAATCCATTTGGATAAGTATATGTTGTCAGATATATCACTTTCAATGAGAATAACTTTCCTTATATAGAACTCTTCATAACCTCAAATTCACTTCAAATTGAACTTGAATATCTAGATGAACAACCATCACAAATTAGTAATACCTTTTTTTTCCCTTTAATTTCTTTGAACAATAGCCCAAAAGCAATAGCACATCAAACAACATCAAGAGATTCTAGTTTCACCTTAAATTGTCAAAATTAGGTCAGTAACTTTTTATTTCATAACACAACAAACATTATATTTTACCAAAGCACAGTACATACTTTTGATGGTGTTCTGTGCATGTGCACATGCTATGGGTAAATGTGTACATTTTAAACAATTTAAATATTACATGTGTCACATATAGTGCAGCGAAAATATAACACACAATACTATCTCATTACATTAATTAAAATAAACTAATTTTTCATTAAAAACAATTGTGTTTTCATAGGTATAGTCCAATTCTCAAGGAATATAAATGCCTACATCCATTTGGATAAGTATATGTTGTCAGATATATCACTTTCAATGAAAATAACTTTCCCTATTAGAACTCTTCATAATCTCAAATTCATTGCAAATTGAACTTGAATATCTAAATGAATAACCATCACAAACTAGTAGTACCTTTTATTTCCCTTTAATTTCTTTGAACAATAGCCCAAAAGCGATAACACATCTAACAACATCAGGAGATTCTGGTTTCACCTCAAATTGCCAAAATTAGGTCAATAACTTCTTATTTCATAACTCAACAAACATTAAATCTTACCAAATCACAATACATATTTTTGATGGTGTTCTGTGCATGTGCGTCATGCTATGGGTAAATGTGTAAATTTTAAACAATTTAAATATTACATGTGTCACATATAGTGCAGCGAAAATATAACACACAATACTATCTCATTACATTAATTAAAATAAACTAATTTTTCATTAAAAACAATTGTGTTTTCATAGGTATAGTCCAATTCTCAAGGAATATAAATGCCTACATCCATTTGGATAAGTATATGTTGTCAGATATATCACTTTCAATGAGAATAACTTTCATTACATAGAACTCTTCATAACCTCAAATTCACTTCAAATTGAACTTGAATATCTAGATGAACAACCATCACAAATTAGTAATACCTTTTTTTCCCCCTTTAATTTCTTTGAACAATAGCCCAAAAGCAATAGCACATCCAACAACATCAAGAGATTCTAGTTTCACCTTAAATTGTCAAAATTAGGTCAGTAACTTTTTATTTCATAATACAACAAACATTATATCTTACCAAAGCACAATACATACTTTTGATGGTGTTGTGTGCATGTGCGCCAAGCTACGGATAAATGTGTGCATTTTAAATAATTTAAATATTACATGTCTCACATATAATGCAGCGAAAATATAACACACAATATTATCTCATTACATTAATAAAAGCAAACTAATGTTTCACTAAAAAAATTGTGTTTTCATAGGTATAGTCCAATTCACAAGGAATATAAATGTCTACATCCATTTGGATAAGTATATATTGCTAGACATATCACTTTCAATGAGAATAACTTTCCCTATATAGAACTCTTCATAACCTCAAATTCACTGCAAACTGAACTTGAATATTTAGATGAAAAACCATCACAAACTAGTAGTATTTTTTTATTTTCCTTTAAATTTTTTAAACAATAGCCCAAAAGCAATAGCACATCAAACAACATTAGGAGATTCTGGTTTCACCTCAAATTGTCAAAATTTTGTCAATAATTTTTTATTTGATAACACAGCAAACCTTACATTTTACCAAAGCACAGTACATACTTTTGATGGTATTCTGTGCGTGTGCGCCATGCTATGTGTAAATGTGTATATTTTAAACAATTTAAATATTATATGTGTCACATATAACACACAATACTATCTCATTACATTAATGAAATTAAGAGACTCGCCATTGAAGCGTGCTTTTGAACAAATTTAGTTGGGGATGTGGTAGACTTCCTCAAGTTAGATTGGTAACTTTTTTTTTCAGAACTATTTGAAGCAACTTTTGCTTTTAGTTTATTTTTGTCTCTCGAATTAAAAATGTTTAATTGGTTTTGTATAATGTTAACTCTTTAACATTCCAAAAGCATTACAAAATGAATTCGGCTGACACTAGTAATTTCACTTACTCAGCTGTATCAATTCATTTTCATTTCAATTGAATTCATAATTCACTCTATACAAAACAAATGAATTGAGCCACTATATATAGCTAAATGAGCCGCCCATCTTAGTCAATCAATTAAAAATGCTTGACATTTGTAAAAGGTGACAAAGAAAAGGAAAAGCTTACTAAATGGTTTAAATTCGTTGGTTAGATTTTAGAAGCAATTAGTGGCATTGTTTGTTCAAAATGTTGCCACCGTTTCCTTTCATTATAAAGCTTTCCTTTTGCTTTCATTACAAAGCTTTCCTTTTGGCCAATTAAAAACAAACATATATGTATTAACTTTTAATAAACCAATAAAATGAAAACAATAAATGGGAATCGAATTGTTAAAGTAAAGAATCAAATTCATTTTAATACATCAATGGCTGAATAATATATATATATATATATATTGAAACAACAATTATTTCATTATTATATTTATCAATGTTTAAATTAGTGCCCTTATAAAATATTGGCACAATTGAAGGTATACATTAAGTAGATAAAAGTGTCAAGTCTTACTTGGCACAATATTTAGTTTAACACTAAAACTGTAGCTACTCTTCGAGAGACCCTAAAATAAAATAAATGACCAAATGAATAAATTTTAATAAAATAACAATTGTTTTATTTAAATGATAATTATATCCACCAATGTCAAATTTAGTATCCATACAAATTATTGACACAATTTGTAGCATACATTAGGAAGATAAAAGTGTCAAGTCTCACTTGGCACGATCTTGGGTTTAACATTTAAACATTAGCAATTCCCTGAGTGACCCTGAAACAAATTTATATTTTTTAAAAACTTCCATGATCGAACAATTCAATCCAGTGCACTACCCACATGCTCAACGAGTACACTTCACATAGTGAGACTCACTAGATTCATACCCATTTTATATCACGCAACATTTTTATAAGTCCCTAATCGACGCCCTACATATATGTTATGAATAATACAAAATGGCGAGTTGAACTATATAAGTTGAAGTTAATCCATATTTGTACAATTCTTTTGTCATATATATTCTGGAAGAGCAGAGACAGAGATAATACCGTCTAGTTCCCTATTGCTCAACCATTAACCTAGCTTTTTAATTCGTATTCTGATAATCAATATCTGTAAACTACTTTGCGATATTGTTTATACCATGGGAAACTCTTTCTCGAGTTTAATGCTTATGGCCATAAGACTTGCTGAATACAACCTTAAAGCATCTGGATATTTAACTTACCTATATGTGCTGACGGATCCTATGTTTAAACACACCAGACTCAACAGTCAGATCATGAAAGATCTCTAACATATATGAAACTTAAATATAATGGATCACTCATAAGCCCACCATAGTGCTCAGGTCAAAGGACTACAAATATTACTCAACTTGAGAAGACCCTCAGTCCTCACTAAATACTTGTATATCTATATGGACTTCTACTATGTCATACCCCAGATCCAAAAAGATCTGACACACGACATAACTTACACTCATTCAATAATGTGCACTCATAATTAATATTGCCTAAAATTTCAAACTTGAATTCTATATAGGAATTCTTAGTAAGTTGCTAATAAATTCATCACAAAATTAAACTATGAACATACTTGGTGGAATATAAACCAAATATAATCACACTTAATAAAATAATACATAAGTATTTATTCAATAGGGATAAATCAAATATCTTAAACTACGAATCCATAAATTAAACACTTAGCAACCTAACAACTTTAGAAACCCAAAGGACAGCAGAAGCCTTACGAAATCCACTAAGCACACATGTACCTTATTTACCTGAAATCACAACAAACTATAATGAGTATAAAACTCAGTAAGCATACTAATTTTTCATGTACTAAAATACATATACATATATGTATATACAATGTATGTTTATAATATGTTATGATAAATCAAAATCAAAATCATAATCTTATCAAATCATATGTTATATAAGCTCTTAAATATTTTTTCAAAACATATAATAGGAATACTATCACCCAACTACTACTTAGTAAGACTTCCATATCACATATTATATATTGAGTCAAATGCCACCCATCGATGATATACTATATGAGAGGAATAGCACAAGTAAGGTTTAAATTACACATATATAATGCTTATGCCTAAAGGTAAGAGCCAAACCCTCACCTTGATCATCGGTGAGTCCACTCACATGCACCAGTACGCCACCACACATATGTGATGACTCATTCTTCTTTTAGGTACCCATAGGATCCTCTCTACATATGGAACACATAACACATACCAATTCCAAAGGAAATGCCACACATAAAGGCTCTATAAATCACATAAAGTGTCTACTAAGTATATAGTGAGTTCACGCATCCTTAAAACATAAAATGTTTCTCATGGACATATTTCACTTTAAAAGCTTTATTTGTTAAACACATTTCATTTTCAAAAGCTCACTTTCATAAACACATGTATGTCTATGCTTAATGTCAATTCTCATAATCATAAACATATGCCTTTCATACTTCATATCAAAATATACATTGGCATAACATAAACATATTTCAAAGCACATTTAAAAAATTATATATAAACAATTACTATATTTATTGTGATTGCAGTAAAAATCTAGTATACTTACCTCTCAACACTTTCGAGAATAAAGCTTAATTCTCCTTAACCTATCAATGGAGATTAATCTTTTAATAAGCCTCACTATTTACACAAAATACTTTAAATAGCTCATAAAATTACACAAATTGCACTTATCACATTAAATTGTTCTAATGAATTGGTTTTTCAAAACCTGTTATTCTAACCACTTATACTAAATAAATTTTTTTTATATATCAAATAATGTTCAATTACTCCAAAATTTGAATATGTCATTCTTGACTCATATATCTTTCTCATATATGAATATTATATAATAATTCATACACAATCCACTTCATAAACACTATCAAATCTAAATTATTATCCTGACAAGATCAATATATTTACTAGACATATTCAGTATCCTAATTTTATAAAATTATATACTAACTCAAAAATCATAAAACTACCACAGAATTACTACACATATCTCAATCTATGATAAATGTTTACTCAAAAATCCATGCCAAAAGTATTTTAAAACTATTTTATTCCATAACTTTAAAATTTTGTTAATCAAATACTGTAATGAGCTGATACACTTTAGAAAATCATAACAATTTTATCACATTAATCTAAATGCTCAATTTTGAATATTAGATATGTAAAATTATCATATTTCATAAATTTATAATTTTTTAGGATCATTTAGCAGATAAAAATTTATTCATCACTTAAGCATATTGTTAACACAAAATTTTTAGAATTTCAGGGTCATTTTCGTAAATTCACTAAAAATTTAATTTGTGAAATTTTCAATAGATTCAAAGTCTCAAATGATTATAAACATGTATAGTTTCATATTCATAAAAATCAAAATCAGAATCAAAGTACAAAAATTTACAAAATTCTTAGATCAATATACTATCAAGTAGAAATTCTGCAAATCCATCATGATTCATCAAGTTATCTATATAATCATCATCAATTCTCAATATATCTAAAAAAATACATATCAAATTCCTAATTTTGTATATTTTCAGAAATAAAAACTTAAATAAATTAACTTAATTAACACTAAGAAACTAAAAAAGAGTTATGATATACCTCTTAAAGCTTAAAATTCTAATTTCTTATTCTTTTTCTTCTTTGTCTTCTCTTTCTCTCCCCTCTCTTTCTCTAATTTCTCTCTCTAAAAGGGGTGGCTTGACTAAAATGAGTGAATTAAGGTTACAAATATATATTTTTATACTAAGAGGCTAATTTTTAATATTTACGAATTAGTCTCCAAATCTTTCAATGTATTACAATTTGGTCCCAAAACTAAATTTAAAGTCTTGCAAATAAACTCAATACTAATAATAGGTCATTAATCTATACAAACAATACTAATAACAATACATAAATCAAGTATCACTCACATACAAATAAAATATGAATATTATATATATAAATATTTATTCTTACCAGTTGTGGATAAGTGGTTACTACACACTAAACTTATGGTCTACTTAAACTAACAATCTGGACAATTTAGGTATAGATATACACTTATCTATATAAATCAGTTCTACTCGATAGACCATGTGTCGTTGAAAATAGATCAAGAACATACTTGCACAATGACATTTCCTAGCAATGCTTGCAACTCTTTGTAACTATATCATTATTAGTATATTCCTAGGTCTTTATCCCATTTTAGACAATGTTCTAACTCTTTAGACCTGATCCGAACTCCTTTAGATCAATACAATGTCTAAAATGTTACAAGCATATTGCCTTATAAGAAATAATTAGCGATTTAATAAAATATTTATTTATTGCATAAGTATAAAAATATAATATTCATACAAAATTGGGATGGCACATGAGCACAAATCCTAACACATACTTTATGAATTCATTCACCCGCACTAACATATATAACCCTCCATAGTGAGAATACTTCAAAACCTAGTCAAAGGCAATCCAAAGCACAAAAAAAATTATTACGTCTTATACAAACCGAGCCAAAATAAGGAATTCATGTACCAAAGGCTTATTTAAGTCAAAAGAATAAGCAAATTACTGGTGATTCTACTCCTATATCAGTATATAAGGTAATGAAGAATGTGAAATAAAAAAATGGCCATGAAAGAAGAATATTATACTCTTATAAGAAATAAAACTTGGTCTTTAGTACCAGCAAGTGAGGCAACTAAGCTAGTAGACAATAAATGGATCTTTAGTATCAAGTATAATCTAAATGATTCATCTCCAACATAAAGCTAGAGTGGTAGTCAAAGGCTTTTTACAGACTCCAGAAATTGATTACTTGAAAACATTCATCCTAGTTATTAAAGCCTCCATAATAAGGGTTGTATTGAGTCTTATAGTGATGCATATTGACCAATAAGACAAATAGATGTTAATAATACCTTTCTAAATGGCCATCTAACAGAAGCAGTATTCATGAAGTAACCTAAAAGGTTTATTGACTCTTCTAAACCATCTTATATTTATAATTTACATAAAGCCCTTATGGTTTGAAACAAGCTCCAAAAGCTTTGTATGATAAGTTGAAGTTAGCATTGTTATAATGGCATTTTTAGAATTGCAAATCAGACACTTCTATGTTTATTAGGGGTGAAAATGCCAAAGTGGTACTTGTATTAGTTTATATTGATGATATATTGGTGATTGGAAATAATTCTTCTTCATTAGAGTCATTCATCAAGTGTCTCAATAATACATTAAATTGAAGGATTTAAGACACTTCAATTATTTTCTAAGAATAGAAGTTACCCCACAAAATCTAGACTGCACTTGTCATAGGTTAAGTATATTAATGATATACTAAAAAGAGCAAATATACTCAACTGTAATACATATGATACTCCAATAAGTCTGGGCCAAAAACTAATAGCCGTTGATGTATAATTATTTACATCCTTTCTTATACAAAAGAATTGTTGAGGCATTATAGTATACCACATTGCCTAGACCTGAAATATCATTCTCAGTACACAAGCTGAGTTAATTCTTGACTGTACTAATAGTCCATTATTGGGAAGCTTGTAAATGTTTATTAATTCTTGACTGTACTAATAGTCCATCATTGGCAAGCTTGTAAATGTGTACTCAGATATCTCAAGGGAATCTCATATTATGGAATTGATTTTGTTGATTCAGGAGGTTATTTTTTGACAGGTTTTGCAGGTGTTGATTAGGGAAATAATCCTAATGATAAAAGATCCATTGGATGCATCTATGTTTTTTTAGATGATAACTTAGTTTCTTGGTCATCTAAGAAATAAAATGTAGTGTCCAAGTCTAGTACAGAGACCGAATATAGGGCTCTAGCTTAGTGAAGTGTTGTGGTTTACTTTTTTGCTTGAAGAGCTACGTGTGAAACCAATTGCAGTACCAATAATTTAGTGTGACAACCAAACACTCAAGCCTTTGTACTCTCTAGTCTTTCACTCTTAAACCAAGCATATCGAATTAGATGTTCATTTTATAAAATAAAAAAAATATGGCTAATAATCAGGTTGAAGTAAGATATGTACCACGTGTTGACCAAACAACTGGCATACTTACTAAATCCCTTGCATTTTTAAATTTCAATGTTCATAAATCCAAGCTCAAGGTTGTGCCTTGTTAAGGAAGTAAAGAAAGGGCTGCTAGTCATGAAAGACTCATTAAGAATAACACAGCAAAAAGAAGAAGTCCAACTTGATTTCAGCCCAGTCTTTGCACAAGGTATACCAGTTGCTGTGGTAACAAATATGCCAGCTACTACAGAGTCATTATGCCAGCTCATTACCCCCAAAAAGATTCTTGCCCGTAACTACCTTCCTCAAGCAAATGATAGTACAATCATTTGCAGCAAGATAAAAGAATATCCAAGGGACAACATTGGTACAGATGGTATACCAGAATTTGATCCTGGCCAAATATCACAGCTGGAAGAATATTCTAGAATGGATTAGTTTTTGAAATGAAAATTGATATAGATGTATATATATATTGTGCAATACACCAAGAGTAGCGTGTGCTTCTTTTTATAAAAATAAGTGTAATTTTGTCCTCAAGAAAAGCAGAGTAAAAACATTAATTTTCAAGTTTGTATCAGAGCCATGGAAGGTGCCTTATCTGATCGAGCAGAACAAAGCAGTGCCTCCTACAGTACCCTAACCTTACCAGTAAATCAAAGCACAAATACATTCACCTTTATAACACCTATCAAACTCACAAACTTGAATTATCCACTATGGAAATCACAAGTCATTCCAAGTGTAAGAGCTAATGGCCTATTGAATTTTTTGGATGGCACAAATAAGTGTCCTAATCCAGTCTTAATGAGAGCTGATGAACAACAGAATATAATAAGAGTACCAAATCCAGAATATGATGTCTGGATCAAGACTGATCAAGCATTGATGAGCTGGTTGCTCTCCTCCATGACAAAGTCAACTTTGACTTCTGTTGTTGAGTGCACCAACTCAAGTGAAGTCTGGACAACTCTAGCCAGATAGTTTGGAGCTCACTCTAAGGCAAGAGTTTCACAGCTCAGAGCTCGAATACAGACTCTTAAGAAGGGTTCACTTTCGATGCATGGTTATTTCACAATGATGAAGGGCTTTGCTGATGATTTAAGGGCTGCTGGAGACTTATCAGCAATGATCATCTGATAAGTCTAATTTTTGGAGGAATAGAGAAGGATTATGACCTTGTGGTAGTTAATGTAGACTCAAATCTAGAAAGTGTTCCTTTACAGACTGTATATGCAATGCTACTCTGTCAAGAGAATAGGATTGAGAGAGACCAATCACACCGAAATGTTGAAATGAGAAACTATAAAGCTAGCTATGCAAACAGTGGACCTCAAAATAGAAGGAGCTACACTGAAAATGACAGATCAATGGGGAAAAATCAGTACTGGAGGCAGAACCAAGGAAACTCAGAAAATCAAAGTGATTTTCAAAACAAAGGAAAAACACAAGGCACTAACAACAAACCACCCTCTAAATATGCAAATGAAATCTGTCAGATTTGCTTCAAAAAGGGTCAAATTGCTGCTGAGTGTTGGCACAGGTTTAAGAAAGACTTTATGCCAAGGAATCCTGGTTACAAGAACTAGAGAAGAGCTTACGTTGCTACACCAGAAGATATAAATGATCCAATATGGTACTTGGACAGTGGAGCCACGGATCACATCACCAATAGACTGGGGAACCTGAATACAACTTCAAAATACAAAGATAATATCTTTCTTACTGTTGAAAATAGTGCGAAAATTATCATTACTCATATTGGAAATACTGAACTAATTTTACCCAATATCAAAGTGACACAAAAAATTTACCTTAATGATGTTTTGGTTGTTCCACATATCACCAAAAATCTGGTCAGCATATCTAAACTTGTATATGATAACAATTTTTACATAGTGTTCTAAAAACTTTGTGTCTTATGAAGGACAAAATACAGGGGAGGGTGCTGCTTCAAGGAGTGGCTAAAGGAGGTCTCTATCTGTTGCAAATCAAGTCATCATCACTCATAAATAATACTAGCTAAGTTCATCTTTCTGAATCAACACACACCAGTCCAGTCCACGAGTCTATGTTATCAGTGTCTTCATTTCTTTCAGAGTCAGTAGCAAATGAATCTAGAGTCAAGGAAAAACTTAAGCTATGGCATAATAGGTTAGGACATCTCAATGTCTCAACTCTAAAAAAGACTTTACAATCTTGTAATATATTGAATTTCAATGAAAAGAGATACTCTGATCTTTGTACTGCCTATCAAATGGGAATTTTAACAGACTTAGTTTTGGACCATTTGATAATATTACAGAATACCCTCTTGATTTGATACACTCAGACTTATAGAGACCTACACCAATTCCTTCAAATCAAGGTTTCAGATACTATATTGCCTTTATTGATGATAAAACTAGATTTACTTAGCTATTTCCCTTGATTACTAAATCTGATACACTGACCACCTTTATCCATTTCAAAACACAAATTGAAAAGTCCTTGGAAAGAAAAATCAAAACACTCAAATGTGACATGAGTAGTGAATTCCGAAGCTTTGAAAACTATCTGCATCAAGAGGGAATCAAAAGCAGATATTCTTGCCCTTATACTCATCACCAAAATTGTAGGGTTGAAAGAAAACATAGACAAATAACTGAAACTGGTCTTGCTCTCCTAGCTCACTCATATCTTCTCTTGAAATTCTAGTGGGAAGCTTTTAGTATTGCCACCTATGTGATCAACAGAACGTGCACTTCTTTGTTGAATAATATAACCCCTTTTGAGACACTATATCACAAACAACCTGATTATTTATTAATTAAAAGTCTTTGGGTGTGAATGCTACCTTTTCTTAAGACCTTACAACCACCACAAACTTGATTTTCACTCATTAAAATGTGTCCTCCTTGGTCTGAGCTCATATTACAAAGGATATCTTTGCTTGCATCATTCAGGAAGGATATATATTGCTAGACATGTCAAATTTAATGAGATATCCTTCCCTTTTTACAATGATAGCAATTTCAATAAGATAGTTCCTACATCAAACATTGAGACCAAAACCCTTATGCACCAGTTCTACACAATTTCATCCCTTCAAGTTCCTACAACTGCAACTGATAGAGACATCCAGAGCACTACTTTAAGAAACAACATCTCCATTGCAAATCCACCAGACCACCTTGACAACATTAGTACACCACCATTAACTAATCATTCTTCACCAGCAAACCAAACACCAACATAAGAACCAGTGCTGTCAGAACTTCCCCCACCACCCCAGAATAATATCCTATCTCCTTCTCAACCCATATCCAACATTCACCCTATGATAACTAGAGCTAAAGCAGGGATTTTCAAACCAAAAGCCTACATACACTCAATTTTCCCCAGCCAATCCATCTCAACACCAAAGAATGCAAAATCAGCACTGTCTGATCCATTGTCAAAATTTACTATGCAACAAGAATTTGCAACTCTTCAGAGAAACAAGACATGGAGTCCAGTGCCATATACTTCAGGCATGAGATTGATAGGCAACAAATGGATTTTCAAAATTAAAGAAAATCCAAATGGAACTGTTGCTAAATTGAAGGCTAGACTTGTCGCCAAAGGATTTCATCAAACTCCGGGCTTGGACTACACTGAAACTTTCAATTCTGTCATCAAGTCATCCACAATCAGAATTATCTTGAGTCTTGCAGTATCTATAGATTGGGACCTTAGACAAGTAGATATCAACAATGCATTCCACAATGGCCAGTTAACTGAATCAGTCTACATGATACAACCTGAGGACTTTGTTGACAAAAATCAACCTCATTATGTATGTAAACTGACCAAGGCCTTGTATGGTCTTAAACAAGCTCCAAGGGCTTGGTTTAATAAGTTAAAATACACACTTACTCAATGGGGATATTGCTGCTCTAGAAGTGATACATCACTATTTTACAACACTCAACACCAGACCTTTACTTTACTTCTCATCTATATAGATGATATTATTATTATAGGAAGTTATTCTTCTTTGGTTGAGGATTTAATTCAGAATCTGAGCAATACTTTTGCTTTAAAAGATCTGGGACATCTACACTACTTCCTGGGTGTTGAAGTGACCATAACCAATTCAGCTCTTTATCTATGTTAATCCAAGTATATTAAAGACCTCATTGACAGAACCAACATGCTGAAATGTAAGGGAGTTGACACACCTATATCAACAAGATACAAATTAAGCAAATTAGATGGTGATCCCTTCATCCATCCCACACTGTATCGAAGTGTTATTGGGGGTTTGCAATACCCTACACTCACCAGGCCTGAACTAAGTTATGCAGTCAACAAACTTAGTCAATTTATGTCTAACCCTCTTCAATCACACTGGATAGCATGCAAAAGAGTCCTTAGATATCTCAAGGCTACTTCCAACCTTGGACTATTATACAAATGTTCCGGTAATAATCACATTACAGCTTACTCTGACTCAGATTGGGGCTCAGACACTAATGATAGGAGATCTATCAGTGGCTATGCAGTTTATCTTAGGGATAATTTAGTATCATGGAGTTCCAAAAAGTAATATGTCGTTACAAGGTCCAGTATTGAGGCTGAGTACAGGGCATTGGCTCACACTGCAATTGAAATCTCTTGGTTACAATCCTTACTTAATGAGCTCCAAATAAATTCTTCTACACCTCCAACAATCTGGAGTGACAGTGTCAGCGCTGCTGCAATGGCAGCCAACCCTGTTTACCATGCACGAACAAAACATATTGAAATCGACCTCAATTTTGTTCGAGATAAAGTTACAGATGGAAAGCTCCAAGTCAAGTTTATTTCCAGCAATCATCAAATTGCTGACTTATTAACCAAACCCTTGTCATCTACTCAATTCAGCTATCTTCAGACAAGCTCATGGTGTCACCAAGACCCATGCACTTGAGGGGGGGATGTTAAGGAAGTAAAGAAAGGGCTACTGGTCATGAAAGACTCATCAAGAACAACACAACAAAAAGAAGAAACCCAACCTGATTTTAGCCTAGTCTCTACACAAGGTGTACCAGCTGCTGTGGTAAATATGCCAGCTACTGCAGAGTCACTATGCCAGCTCATTACCCCCAAAAAGATTCTTACCCGTAACTACCTTCCTCAAGCAAATGATAGTACAATCATTTGCAACAAGACAAAAGAAGATCCAAGGGACAGCATTGGTACAGATGGTATACCAGAATTTGATCCTGGCCAAATATCACAGCTAGAAGAATATTCTAGAATGGATTAGTTTTTTAAATAAAAATTGATATAGATGTATATATATACTGTGCAATACACCAAGAGTAGCGTGTGCTTCTTTCTGCAAAAACAAGTGTAATTTTGTCCTTAAGAAAAGCAGAGTAAAAACATTAATTTTCAAGTTCCTTGAGCTTGAAAAGGGAGGGGGGAGGGTAGACTATGTAAATTGTGATAAGATTGAGGTGGTGTTACAATGTTAGTATTATAGTGCATTTCTGTGTTCATGTTGAAGATGCTGAGTTGATAATGAAGTGGAAAGATCAAAGTGAGCCAAGGCAATTATTGTGATGTTATTGAAGTGGAAAGATCAAAGTAGTTGGCAAAATCAAAGTCTGAGTGCATAAATCAAAGTAGTTGGCAAAGGAAAGATTTGAAAGTCTGTTATAATTAATTTTTCCCGCCAATATATAAATTCTGCAGTCTGTTAGTATTTTTCTTAAGTTACGAATCCATTGCCACGTGTACTTCATATTATTATATATATATATGTAAAAACTGTAAATCTTATCAATCGTCCATAAAGAAATTCATTTGACACACAAAGCATTTCATTTTCTTTGTTTTCTCTGTTTTCTCTCTCAGTTTCTCTCTTACCAAACAAGCAAATAAGCTGATTCTTAACTTGTATCAACAGAAATGATATGATATCAACCAAAATAAAATTAATATGTCAAACAGAGAATTCTGTATGTTAGTATTAAGAGTTGAGAAGAAAGCTTGCTATCTGTTTCATAAATCTTGACTAGATATTGAAATATGTCGAGGAATTTGGAGCCTAAGAGCTAAAATTATTAAGATTCAACTGAATTTTAATATCGGTGGCGTTGGCCTGTAAATAAAGCTTGAAATTGCAGAGTAATATCTTAATTACCTGCTATGTATATGCGCATCGTTCCATCAGCTCTCAGCAGTCACATAGATCCTGTAATTTGAGTCCGTTTAACATCATTAGCAAAGCTACAAGAACCAAAATTATTATGATTGTTATTGTTATCATTATTATTTGTTGGGATAATATAAAATAAATGTGGGGAAAATATAGAATTGAATGGTAGAAACTTTATAAAGTGAAACGTGTGTACAAAATTTGTATGTACTAAGAAATTTTTTTTCTTAAGACATGAATGGTGTGATGCACATGGGTTAAACAAGTGCCCCTCCAAGATACAATAAAGTACTACTTGTATTTGCCTACCTTATGCACGACAAAAGTAAACCCGAATACCTTAGAATTTAGCAAGCTTGCTAAGATTCAACATTTTATTTTATAGAAAACAAAATCCTATAGAATTTAATGCATAAGAATATATAAATATATATATATATATATGTAAAATTCGTTTTTGTTCTTTTATGTGAATAAAGGACTTAAGAAGTCTTTTTTGAGTTTTAAATGGCCAAAACAAGGCCCTTATTTATAGATGTTCATGTATCCATTTATTTGGGATATAACTCTTTACATATAATTCTTTATTTATAGCCATTAAATCAAATTTAAATGGTTACCATGAACGGTTATGTCTATTCACAAAATATGTCAGATTATGTCTTTTCTAAGAAATACAATTGTCTCTTCAAAAGAATTGCCCTTTCAAGAGACAGAAATATGTCAGTGAAATAAGCAATCGTAATATCGTGATCCATGCTTAGAAATAGTTTTAAGATTTTAAATTAGGAGCAAGGGAACATCAATTAGGAGAAGTAGTCAACTAGATTTCGAGATGTACCAAATCTCACAAGATTGAAACACAAACAAAAAATGCCAGTAATTGCTTGCCCAGAGAAGAAGTAATCAAGGGCACTCATTTTTCCAACCAACGGAAAAAGGCATCATTGTCCATGAGAAAGCATTTTCTATATACAAGAAATGTGAAGGGCAATTTGGAGTGGTTAAAAGGGGTGTGTCAATAGATGAAACAATAGGTGTCAGTGGACTAGACATGTTTCAAAAAATGTAGCTAAGTATATTTATAAACAAAAAGGATTTGATAGTGATTGGAGAACTGCAGCAATAGTAAATAAGGGCACACAACACAAAAAATAATTAAGGGTCAGCAGCAGAGCTCAGCTGATGCTTCAGATATAGCCTATACACGTCTGTCTAAATTCAAGTAAATTCAAGTGCCATAGACACTTAATTTGACCCCTTCTTTTGATTTTGCTAAAAGATCACGAGGAAGCTACGACAGCTCAAAATGTACCTCAGTAATACACGCCACTTCAATTTAGTTGGAACCACTGCCATTTTCTTTTATAGCAAATGACACTTCTATTCACAATATCTTGTGTTTCAGCTAAACCCAAGAAGGTTCATATTTGATTTTCTGTAGCCTTTAGGTACAACCAACCTTGCATTTTTTTTTTTTGGAGGGTTTTTTAAGTGAATTATTTGACTATTATTTTTACCCTCAAAGTTAGGGCTTTTCTGGCCTAAAGCAACATGATTGATAACTTGTATGAGAGGTACAAGGTGTCTCTAACTAAATATTATGCAACAACGACATCTTGAAAGCATACTTCTGCTAATCAAGCTTAAAATCGACCTTGAACATGTGGATATAGGCAAAACACATTCTTGGTATCATATCAAGTCACATTTCCAACAATATAATCTTTTATTCATCTGTCATTTTTCAGTTGATGATGACATCATAAAAATATATTAATTGGAACCATTTAAGTCCAAGTAGAACATTATATAAGCTCAAAATCAGAACCTTTTGAAATTGTAGCTTTCTAACCAGTCATAGAATAGAATTCAAAGTTCAACCAGTCATAGAATAAAACCTTTTGAAATCTGCTGAGAAGTAACTAGAAGTATGGGCTTCTCAAGTTCATTGCTTGCCACATTTGTTCTCCTTGCCCTAGAGCTTTATGTTGTTGATGGACAGCCTCTAGTTCCTGCAATGTTCATATTTGGGGATTCAGTTGTTGATGCAGGAAACAACAACCACATCTACACAATTGTAAAATCAAACTTTCCTCCGTATGGAAGAGACTTTGCCAATCACAGACCAACTGGCAGGTTCTGCAATGGAAAACTGGCTGCTGACTTCACTGGTATTCTATTTTTACATCCTTTCTCTTTCAATCCATCTCCTTTTATGATTCTTTAATGGTGTTTTTACTTTTGGTTTTCATTAAAAAAACAGCTGAAAACATAGGCTTCACTTCATTTCCACCAGCCTATCTCAGTAAAAAAGCCAAAGGAAAAAACCTCTTGATTGGTGCCAACTTTGCTTCTGGTGGATCAGGTTACTATGAAACAACAGCAAAGATATATGTAAGCACAATGATGAAAACTCAAATCTGCTTCTCTCTTTGTATGTCTGTGTATAGTTTGTGAAATTATGTACTTCGAATTTTGTGTTGTAGCATGTAATCCCATTGAGTCAGCAGCTTGAACACTTCAAGGAGTACCAAACAAAGTTGGATGAAATTGCAGGAAAATCCAATGCTTCATCAATCATATCTGGTGCTGTTTATCTTATTAGTTCAGGAAGCAGTGACTTTGTTCAGAACTATTACGTTAATCCCCTTCTTTATAAGTACTATACACCCGATCAATTCTCAGACATTCTCATCCAATCCTATGCAACTTTCATTAAGGTCTCTTCTTCCAAGACTTAGTTTACACATAGTGCTTAGTTTGAATTACTTACTGTGAAAGCAAGCAACATAGTCATTGATATAACTAAATTTTGTTGACAGAAACTATATGGGTTGGGAGCAAGGAAGATTGGAGTGACAACACTGCCACCGCTCGGTTGCCTGCCGGCCACCATTACAATTTTTGGCTCCGATAGCAATGAATGCGTGACTAAGTTAAATGATAACGCAGTTTCATTTAACAACAAGCTAAACGCCACATCTCAAAGCTTGGTAAATCAGATTTCTGGCCTCAATTTGGTAGTCTTAGACATCTACCAACCACTCCTTGACCTTGTTACCAAGCCTTCTGATCATGGTACGTGAATTGTTCTGCTCCATTGTTTCCAATAAAGAATTAGCATTAGCTGTGAGTCTAGTGCATACTCTAACATGACATGATCGTTAGGTAGTGTCAGATATTACGGTCTCACATTAGATAAAAAAATAGTTTGATTTAGTCTAAAGTGAATACACAATATTACGTAATAATATGAACTTTTAGGTTGATGACGTGGGTAGAGTCTATCAATTTAAATAAAATCAAATCTCTATCTCTTACATAAACTCGAATCATGTTGGATCTAAGCAACCTTTATGACCCAATTTACAAGTCTAGTACAAATTGGTAAGCCTTCTGGAGTCCAACTCATGGGATGACTGGTTTGAATCATTCGATGTTGCAGGATTCGTAGAAGCAAGGAGAGCTTGTTGTGGAACAGGGTTGCTTGAAACTTCAATTTTGTGCAACAAGAAATCAATCGGAACATGTGCAAATGCATCTGAATATGTTTTCTGGGATGGCTTTCATCCGTCCGAGGCTGCAAATAAAATATTAGCGGATGATTTGCTGACTAGTGGCATCTCTCTTATTTTCTAATTCTAATAAAGCAGTTGAATTTTACATATGTGTTTTCTAAATTAACAAACTCCTGTTCTCCTTCTGTTTTACTTTCTGAAATTATGATTTTGTTGTCATATGTGTTGGAAGGACCTTGTAATGTTGAAGCTAGCTAAGCTATCCATTTTATTTCTGTTGATGTAATTTTGTCTATGAATAAATTAAAGATTAAATTATTGTTCCGCCATCTGTTTCTATTCGTAATACATTATGCCAAGAGGACATGGACGATGGGCATTGTAATTGGTCTAGACTTTTGAGCGTTAATTTGTGCATCTAACAAGTATTTCATCTTACAGAGAAAAATTGTCGAGGAAATCGGGGAAATTAGGTTAGATTCTTCAATTTGATATTATTTATGTATCAACTTTAATTATAGTACCAAAATTATTTATTGAGGTTTTTTTCGTGTTTTAATATCTTCATGATTACTATTTAATACCTTAAAATTTTAAGCACATACAGAAAATTTTATTTATAAATAAAATAAAAATAAAATAAAATAAAATTATAAAGTAAAATGATAAATAATCACACATATAAATCACAAGAATATACGTAATTTAACAATAAATATTTATATTTATTGTAGATCACGAGATTTTAATTTCTTTTATTTAATTTATAAAAAACTCAAAATTACAAAAATCTTATACAAAAGACTCTCAAGGAATATATTAATAGATGAGCTCTTACAAAAGTTCTGTCAAAAGTTCTGTCAGTGCTATCTTGCACACCTAACACTAAAACACTTTCATTACACTCTTTTGCGCCCTCAACACCCTAGAGTTGTCTTAACTCTCTATTTTCTCTTTTATTGATGCATTGATATTTTAATAAATTACAATAATTTATATAAGCTCTAAAACATCTCTGAAAACTTATTTCTTATTAAAATAAGAGTCTATATATTTAAAAATTTTAAAATTAATTCAAACTAATTTAAACAGCTTAAAAGTAAGAAACTACTGAAACTAGGCACCGCAGCGCCACGAGTTAACGCCCCAGCATTGTTACGATCTCCTTATGGCATCGTAGCATTTGGTGTTGACTTTAATGCTACGATGCTCACACTTACAAAATTTTCTCCTCGTACTTTCATACTTTACTTTTAATTTTTCGCATTTATCTTTTTTTTCATTTATTCAACGCATACTTAATCTTATATCAATTCCTCGTTAATTTACAATTTGAAATCAAATTCAAACTTGATTTTAAATAACTAAATTCTAAAAAAAAAGAATAAAAAAATACATATCTAATCAATCTCAAAATTCCAAGATTGCATTCTTTTATTAAAAAAAAAAATTACACCTTTCTTGCACAAGGTTGTTTTAGTGATTGGTGACAAAGTGCAGTTTTTTTTTTTTTAATCTTTTTTCTACTTAATGGTGGAATTTGAGTGCACGTATGTACGAGTAAGCGGGCTTTTAGAGAACTTGTAATAAAAATAATAATAATAAATAATTGAAACGGTGAATTAAATTTTTTTTTTTAAAAAAGAAAACAGATTTTCTCCCGGCGGTGACATAATTGTGCTCTCTTGATAAAAGAAAATATCTATGGGATTAATGGGAAGATCGATTTAGCTATTTTTTTGTGAAAAAAAAATTAAAATTGGAATCTCAATTGCATCGAAAACTATATGAATGTACCGTAAGTCTAAATCTAAATAGTCGGCTAAATTTATAGTAACTCTATGTATAAAAATTAATTGCTGAACTAGTTAAATTAATGACATTTTCATCGGATAAGAACAAATAGGGCACATTTGAACTTATATTTCTTTCGAGGAAAATTTTAAAAAATGACCCAAATTTTAAATTTGTTATCTTTTATAATCATAAATTAATTCCCTATACTTTTACAATTAAAAACTCATAAAATGTGTTGGGAAAAATACATAAAGTAGATCTCACAATTAATCAATTAAACTTAAATTTTCTATTTTTTGTTTGGAATTTATTTTTATAAAAAATATCAAATAATAATAAAAAGAGAATAACAACAATAAAAGAATTTACGTGGTTCGGCTTAAATCCATCTATGTTCACAAGTTATCAAAGATAAAATTTATTATGTAAAATTGATTACAATTGCATATACTTTCACTGCTCATCTACCAAACCGAGCCTACAAGAAAACACTAATTCAAAATTACAAGTATTTTTTATTATCCTAATAATAGTTACACTATAAATCCCTAATTAGACCCAAGAGTTTACTAGATGAGAAAAATAAAAATAAACTTTTTCTTTTTCTTTTCAAACTCTTACTTTTTCTTCTCTTTTCTATTGCTCTTTCTTAATATTTTTGGTATCATAATGATATTACATTTTGGTATCTCCAAAATTTCATCTTCAAATGAACTTATTTATAACTTTTTACAATGCAAAAAGTCTTTATCAATTTTAGTGTCATATAAACTAATTTATTTTTTCTTCATGTTTAAGTCAAATAAATTGGCTCAACAACCTTTTATACACAAATCAAATAAATTGGTTCAACTAATACCATTTATACACAAGTCAAATAAATTGGCTCAATTACAACTACTTATAAACAAGTCAAATAAAATAGTTCAATCACCACCACTTATACACAAGTCAAATAAATTAACTCCACCACTCTATTGTATAAATCAAATAAATTTATTTCACCTAAATACAAATTTATCTTCAATACCAATAAAATGAACAAAATTTTTCTTAATCATTTAATTTTATAACTTCTTCCCCTTAACTCTCTTTACAACCAAAAATCTTCAAGTCCTCAATATCAAAAAATAAAACAATATTTCATTATCTATTTCTCCATTATATATTATGTGGTAAGTTTTTAAATTTTAAATTTTCATCATCCGTTTCACATTTTTATGCCCATATGGGTAAGTTTAAATTTTATATCATAGGTGTTAATATTGTAAATATATATTATGTCAATTAAAAGTGATTGAGAAAATTTTGATTTATAGATAAAATTAAGATTTTGATGAGAAAATTAAGAATTTTATACTCAAATGAATTATTTGACTTTTGACTTTTTATTGTGCAATAATATATAAGATTTAAGTGTTCTAACTAAAGAGTATTTTTGCCTACAGAATTATCTTGCTAAAAAATATAGGTCCCGAACTTTGTACAACATAATTGACTCCTATTTATACGAGCTTTCTTTAATTATTTTGTTTATTTAGTTAATTATTGTAAAGCGTTGAAGCGGAAGCACACAAATAAGCAATATTACCCAAATAAATAGTACAAAACAAGCAATTAAGAAATTAAAGAGAGAAAGATAGAAGAAAAAGACACAGAATGTACGTAGTTCAGCAACTTACTGACGTTTACGGCGGATCAAGATCACTCGCTCTTCTTATTAAATCATAAGGTACTCACAAAGTATACATTTTACAATAAAGACTCACAAAGAACACTTTCTCTTGCAATTTAGGAATTTTCTCTCACTAAGAATCACAAAGTATGTTTAAATCACAAAGATTTCTTTAATGATCACTAAGATATCACAAAGATGTGTTTATAAGCCAATAGAGAGCCTTTATATATGTTTTAGGACGTCTTAGGTTTACCCTAAATGTATGAGAGTCGTATTAGGGAGTCTTGAGGCAAGTGAGAGACAAAATAAGTCTCAACAAAATGGGAAACCTTTTATCGCGCTCAGCCCCGTGGCGTTCAACCCTCATCATCACAGAGAAGAAATAATTTCTCTTTAAGAAATTAAAGAGAGAGAAAGATAAAAGAAAATACACAGAATTTACGTGGTTCAGTAACTTACCTACGTTTACGGTAGATCAAGATCACTCGCTCTTCTTATTGAATTATAAGGTACTCATAAAGTATACATTTTACAATAAACACTCGCAAAGAACACTCTCTCTTGCAATTTAGGAATTTCCTCTCATTAAGAATCATAAAGTATGTTTAAATTACAAAGATTTTTTTAATGATCACTAAGATATCATAAAGATGTGTTTACAAGCCAATAGAGAGCCTTTATATAGGCTTTAGGACGTCCTAAGTTTACCATAAATGTATGGGAGTCGTAGTAGGGAGTTTTGAGGCAAGTGAGAAATGAAATAAGTCTCAACAAAACGGGAAACCTTTTATCCCGCTCAGTGCCGCGGCGCTCATCCTTCACCACTATAGGGCTGGTGCGCCCGCCTAGGCGCTGCGACGTTGGTCACTTGGTACTGCAGCGCTCAGGTTCTGTTCTGGGCACAGTAGCACCTAGCATTTGGTCATTGTGACGCCCATTGTAGCTTCATCTTTCACCTTCCTTCGCATCTGTCTTTGATCCTTGTGTACCCTACGCACTTGCCTTGCTCTCCAAATCATATCCCAACGATTTTCAATCAATATTCTCATAAATCTCCTCATTGATTCAAAATCATCCATAAAGTAACTTAATCTCTCATTTCTGCATCTTTGGTCACCTTACAAAATAGTGACTTCGGTTAAGTCCTTACATAGGATGAACTTAACCGAGGGCAGTGGCTTAGTCAATATGTCAGCAGGGTTTTTAGACGACGCTATCTTCATTAGACTAACTTTACTACTTTGGACAATCTCACGAATGTAATAGAGCCGCACATCAATGTGTTTCGATCTCTCATGCAACACTTGATGCTTGCTTAAGTGTATGGCATTCTAGTTGACACAATATACACTGATGTTCACATCTTCATTAGCCAATACCTTCGCGCATATTCCTTTCAACCATACGGCCTCTTTAATAGCTTCACTAACAGCTACGTACTCTGCCTCTGTGGTAGATAATGCAAACATGTTGTAGAACTGATCTTCATCACACACTACACTCAAACACTATGAATAAGTAGCCCATCAACGATCTTTTCTTGTCTAGATCACCTATATAATCTGAGTCTACGTATCTTCTTATTATTTCACTGCTGTCCTCATCCCTCTTATACATTATCTTATGATTTGACGTCTCTTTGAGATATCTCAAAATCCATTTCACTGCAAGTCAGTGATCCTTACCAGAATTTACCATGTATCTACTCACCACACTCATCGTCTGTGCTATGTCTAGTCTTGTGCAAACCATTGCATACATGATGCTCCCTACAACGCTTGCATACGGTACTTTACTCATCTGCAGTTTCTCTTCTCTAGATGTCGGCAACTGTATTGCTATAAGTTTAAAATGCATGGCCAAATGAGTAAAGATTGCCTTTGCATTGGACATACCAAACTTCTCTAGAATTTTGAATATATATCGTTGTTGGGATAAGAAAATAACATCTCTTCTTTTTCTCATAATATTCATACACAATATTCTCTTTACTACTCTCAAATCCTTTATTTCAAACTTGCAACTCAACTGCTTCTTGAGCTTTTGTATTTCTTCCATATTCTTACATGCGATCAATATATCATTGATGTAAAGAAGCAAATACATCATCCCATAACTTATTACTAGTCTACGTATCTTCTTATTATTTCACTACTGTCCACGTCCCTCTTATACATTATCTTGTGATTCGGCGTCCCTTTGAGATATCTCAAAATTCATTTCATTGCAAGTTAGTGATCCTTACCAGAATTTACCATGTATCTACTCACCACACTCATCGTCTGTGCTATATCTAGTCTTGTGCAAACCATTGCATACATGATGCTCTTTACAACGCTTGCATACGGTACTTTACTCATCTGCAGTTTCTCTTCTCTAGATGTCGGCAACTGTATTGCTGTAAGTTTGAAATGCATGGCCAAATGAGTAAAGACTGCATTTGTATTGGACATACCAAACTTCTCTAGAATTTTGAGTATATATCGTTGTTGGGACAAGAAAATAACATCTCTTCTTTTTCTCACAATATTCATACACAATATTCTCTTTATTACTCTCAAATCCTTTATTTCAAACTTGTCACTCAACTGCTTCTTGAGCTTTTGTATTTCTTCCATATTCTTACATGCGATCAATATATCATTGACGTAAAGAAGCAAATACATCATCCCATAACTTATGTTCTTGAAGTATATGCATCTGTCATACTTGCTCCTACTAAAGCCACAAGCCATCATAAATTCATCAAATCTCCTATACCACTATCTAGGCGATTGGTTTAACCCATATAACGACTTCTTTAGCAAACAAGTATGATTTTATTTTTCAGGCTCGAACTCTTGCAGTTATGCCATGTATATCATCTCTTTAAGCTCTCTATACAGAAAATATATCTTTACATCCATCTTCTCTAAATATAAATCAAGATTTGCACATATGGCTAACAAAATCCTAATTGATATGTGCTTGACGATTAAAGAGAAAATCTCATGAAAGTCAATTCCCTCTCTCTGAGTAAAACCTTGTGCAACTAATGTAGCCTTAAATCTTGTAGGCTCTATCCCCGGTATCCCCTTATTCACTTTATACACCTACTTGCACCCAACTAGTTTCTTTTGAGGTCTCTTCATCAATTTTCAGGTATTATTCTTCCTAAAAGAACTAATCTCTTCTTCTATGGCCTGCTGCCATTCTTTCTTGTTTTCACTCTCCATAGCCTCACCAAATATTCTAGACTCATCATACTCAAGAGTATAAGCAGAATTAAAAGTATGAGTAACTAAATCTGCTTATGCATACCTGACTGGTGGGTTAATCATCCTCTTTAGCCTGTATCTGGCTAACTAGTACTCTTCAAGTTCAATCTCAAGAGTCCTAGTCTTTCTTTAGGTGGACTTGGAGGAACTCGCAGGTGTTCTTAGTTCTTCATCAAAGATCTCCTTGTTGAAGTGCTAATCTGGGGGCATATCAGATCTATTCTTAAGTTCTACTTTAACTTCTATTGACTCAGGTGTTGAGTCTTCCTTGGGTACAAGTTCTTCTTTCTCATCTTCTTGGAAAGCTTTTAGCATGGTCGTCTCATCAAACGTCACGTCTCGGTTTATGATACTTCTTGGTGGTATTAAGTCTTTACACCACACTTTGTATCCTTTCACTCATTTGAGATATCCTATGAATACTCCTTTGATGGCTCTAGGTTCTAACTTCCCCTCCTTAACATGTACAAAGACAGGGCAACCAAATATTTTGAGGTGGTCATACTTAAGAGGATTGTCAGACCATTTCTCTTCTAGCATCTTGAAGTCAATTGCTGAGAAGTGACTTCTATTAATCAAATAAATAGCAGTCACTACAGCTTCTCCTTAAAATGTCTTAGACATTTTTGCATTGGTAAGCATGCATCTAACCCTTTCAAGTATGGTCATATTCATCCTCTCAACTACGCCATTCTACTGTGGTGTTGATCTTACTGTTTTATGCCTTGCAACATGCTTGGCACAAAACCCATCAAACTCGTTATTGCAAAACTCGAGGCCATTGTTAGTTCTCAATATTTTCACTCTTTTTTTAGTCTAATTCTTAACAAGAGCCTTCCAAGTCTTAAACACATCAAATACTTGATCCTTACTCTTCAACACATAGATCTATAGCTTTCTTGAATAGTTATAATCAAACTGAAAAAATACTTGACACCACCACGAGTCGTTGTCTAAGCTGATTCCCAAAAGTCTGAGTGTATATAGTCAAGAGTCCCTTTAATCTTGTGCTCACCAGTATTAAACCTTACCCTATATGCTTTTCCAAGTACATAATGCTCACAAAACTTCAAAGGCTGAAACTTATCCTCACCAAACATCTTTTGACTAAATAACTCTTTCAGGTTTCTCTTGCCTAAGTATGCCAATCTAAGATGTCATAACTTGGTTTGCATACTTTTATCATCTACAGAGAATAATGCAAAGCCACTCACAAATTCACCCTTAAGCACATAAACATTTTTGTGCTTTTCTCATCTTTTTACCATCATGGAACCCTTTAACACTCTCAAAATCCCTCCATTGATCCTGATGGAACACCCATTTTGGTCTAAAATCCCTAGTGAGATCAAGTTCTTTTTTAGGTCAGGAACGTACCTAACATCTGTCAACTCTCTCATTCGCTCATCATGTAGCTTAAGTTTAACACTACTAATTTTCATCATTTGACATGTAACATCATTACCTATTAATAACTTACCACTATTAATGGGTTAAAAAATTACAAACCAAGACTTGTGTGGGAACATGTGAAAAGTACAACTAGAATCAAGAACCCATTGTTAAGCATTTTTACCATCAGTAACGATAAGTGTCTTTGCACTGTCATAGCTATCATCATAGGCTAACGCAGTATCCGCTTTCTTCTTGTCTTATGTTTTCTTCTCTGGACAATCCTTTATGAAGTGCCCCTCTTTCTTATAGCAATAGCACTTCCTATGAGTCCTGAACTTTAACCTTGAGCCATTTTTCCTTCCATCTCTATATGAGGGTTTTCCTCTTACAGATAAACTTTCTATATTGCTCTCAATCTGCTTCCCTAATAACTTTGAGTTTAATGATGATTTCACATCGCTCATCATTAAACTTTTTATGCCATAAAGTAACGTATCAACAAAACTCTCATAACTCTTAGGGAGTGAATGTAGCAGGATAATTGCTCTATCTTCATCTTCTATCTTGATATTGATAGACTCTAGATTAAGAATGATCTTATTGAAGGTGTTTATATAATCTTTCATCGGCGTCTCCTCTAAATGAACAGTTAATACAACTTCTTCTTTATATGCAATCTGTTGGCCAACGATTTCTGCATATAAAAGGAGTCAAGTTTCTTCCAAAGACCAATTGTCGTTATCTCTCTTACTACTTCCTTCAGTACTTCATTGCTCAATAATACAACGATTGTGCTATGAGCTCTTTCTTGAATATTCATTCATTCTGCTTCAGCCTTAGATGACTCTGGTATATTTTCTTCTTCACTAAATGGTGATGTAGTCTCCTCTAGTGTCGAGCCTGACCGTTGGCTCATCAACAACCCCTTTACCTTTATATTCTACAGATTGAAGTTATTTGTACTATTGAATTTCTCTACTTCATACTTGAGTATGACCATGTCTTACTTAGAATCAAGCTCTGATACCAGTTTGTTGAAAGGGAAGCACACAAGCAAGCAATATCACCCAAGCAAATAGTGCAAAACAAGCAATTAAGAAATTAAAGAGAGAGAGAAATGTAGAAGAAGAACACACAAAATTCACTTGGTTCGGTAACTTGCCTATGTCTATGACAGATCAAGATCACTCACTCTTCTTATTGAATCACAAAGCACTCACAAAGTATTCCTTTTATAAAAAGACGCACAAAGAACATTCGCTCTTGCAATCTAGAGATTTTCTCTCACTAAGAATCACAATGTATGTTTAAATCACAAAGATTTCTTTAATGATCACTAAGACATCACAAAGATGTGTTTACAAGCTAATAGAGAGCATTTATATAGACTTTAAGACATCCTAAGTTTACCTTAAACGTGTGGGAGTCATATTAGAGAGTCCTGAGGCAAGTGGAAAACGAAACAAGTCTCAACAAAACGGAAAACCTTTTATCAAGCTCAATGCCGCGTTGCTCAGCCCTCACCGCCGTGGCGCTCAAATTCTGTTCTGGGCGTCGCAACGCCTAGCACCTGGTCGTCGCAGCGCCTATACCTGAGCATTGCACCTTCATCTTTTGTCTCTTTTTGCGTCCGTCTTCGATCCTCGCGTACCCTACGCATTTAATTTGCTCTACAAATCATATTCCGATGATTTTAAATCAATATTCTCGCATAAAGTGATTAAGTTTTGACAAATCTAACGATTATATTTGTGACTTCGTGCCATTTGTAGATGCTACAAATATATTTTGTTGGTTTTTTCGTTGTGAAGAGATGTAATTCTTTGTTAAATATACTAACTAAATTAAGTAAATAATTAGATTTAATAAACATACTCAATAAAATTATTTAATTTAAATTTAAAAAAATTAAATAAACAAATTAAATTACTAAAATAAATAAAGTAAATACACTAAAAGAACTAAATTATATAAACTAAATAAAAAAATTAATTTTAAAATATAATTTCTTAAAACATTTTGTGCAGCATGTAACGTATAGCATTCCCACCACGTTAAAATGCCACACGCAACGTACGCATGACATTTATGTAGTTCTAGAATATTACGTGCGGCCTTCGTGCTTGAACAAATCATGTTCTTTTTGCGTTTGACACGTTTGTAGAATAATAATTTTTTTTATAATTTTTATTCATTTTTTTCATATTAAACATTCAAATTTGACATATTATTGCATAACAAACATTCAAATAATTTATTTTGACCTAAAATTTATAATTTTCTCTTTAAAACTTTAACTTTATCCGTAAATTAAAATTCTCACAATAACTTTTAATTTACATAATATATTTTTACAATGTGTCCATTTCAATTACCCAGAGAGTTAAAGGGAGAAAAATTATGAAATTAAATTATTAAGGGTAATTTTATCTATTTATAAGTTTCTAATTAAAAAAAAATATGGAGTGAGGTTGTGGCTAAAACAATAATAGAGTTAAAATTTAGATATTTTCAAAATTTTCTGTTCTTTTTATTGCTTGTATATTATTTAAAAACGGAAAAAGCAAAAGCCAAAAAGGAAAAAAATTTAAAAATTGACCTTTAAATTTTTAGAACTTTTGTTCTTGGCTTTGTATAGGCTGGTTGAGACAGAGAGGAAAAATAATCAGAAATGGATTACAGTCTAGCAGCGCTGAAGGTGCTGTTCGCCCACTTAAAGGACGCTCGGGAGACTCCTTCTCAAAACGCCGTCACTCTCGGCGGCATTCTCTTTCAAAGAGCCTGGTTACAGGGCGTTTTGGTCTCGCCACCCGACGACGAGGGCAGATTGCTTCTCGACGACGGCACCGGCGTCGTCCAGCTTTGCCTTTCAGGCGACTTCCGTCTCCACCAATGGAACCCAGGTTTCTTTTTTATTTTCTAAAAGTAATATTTTTTAAAAAATTTATAATTTGGGCATGTTAGAATTTTGGAAAAGAGGGGGGTGGCGGCGCATTTTAGCTGGCTTTGGCTTGTGTATTCAGGGATGTATGTGATGGTGGTCGGTGGGTTTGTTGTCCGTACAGATGAACCCCCTATGATAAAGGTAAATTGAATTCCCCATTTCTCTTTTTTTTTTTTGAAAAAAAAAAAAAATAGTGATTGTAATTCTATAAATTACGAATATAAAGCTGGAAACACTTTTGTAAGTAAGTGATTTCAGACTTGAAAGTGCTTTTTGAAAAAGCCCGTTCCAAATATTATTCAAAAAGATCATAAAAAATGTTTAGTAAATCTAAGAATTTTTTTTTTATATTTTTTTTGTTGAAAAAACATTTTTAAAGTGTTTCTTTATAATGTATTGTGAAGATCTTACTCTCAAACAAATGGTTGTCTAGTCTAATCTAATCCATAGGTATAAAATCCTTTTGATCCTTTGAAGGGGATTTTTGAAAACGTTTCTCGACTCCTTTATCTAAAATTTCGAAGAAACCCTTAATTTGATCCTGTGATATCGTTAAAATACATTTAGCTTGCATGCATGCATGATTTGTTTGTTATATTAAAATGATTTAGTTATTTTGTAAACACCAGGTTCACAAGATTGTCGATCTTTCGGCTTTCCCAGATCGAGAAGCAATGTGGTATCTTGAAGTTATGGAGGCATACAAGCTATTTTATCAACCCCTGATTGAAGAATTTGTGTAAATTGATTCACCAATACAGACACTTTTGCAGAGATTTTATTAAGTTGCCCCATCTGTTGTACTCAAACTTCCACCTTTTCTTTTGCCCCATTTACTTTTCTTCAGTAAATTTCATTTAAAATTTTGATCTACTGTTATTTCGATTTAATTATTTTCATTATTTATCTGAGAGCAGCATTACATTAGCTTAATCTACTAAATTGCAGAGCAATTTTTTCGAACCAGACCCATCAGAAATAACTGGCTCCATGTATGGAAGCGTGTATTATTAGATGTGTAGAGCTTGGGCAAAAGTCAGGCACTGGGTACTGTTACTAGTTCCGGTTCTGCTACAGTGAATTTTTTGCTTTTTATAATATTTTTGTTGGATTTAGTGATTTAATAATTTTATTTAATAAAAAATTAAAATGAATATTAAAAGAGAGTTACATTCAAATCAAAAATACAATGGAATGCATAAGAGAAGGGTAAGATAGGATTTGGAGACACGAAAAGGTGAGAAAACGAAAGTGCTGTTGTTGCCTAGGTCATGTCACTGGGAACAAAATGTCCAATGCTGTAACATTGTAATTTGTCCAATGTTAGTAGCATTGTAGCAAGTCATAGTTAGGCAGTGCCCAATCTCTAGAAGTTCATTTTAAACTCGATTTTAATTTTTTTAAAGAGATTTAAACTCTTAAAATATATGAATTTTTATTTTAATTAAATTTAAAATTTTTAAACACATTATAATTCTTATATAAATTTTTTAAATTATTATCAAATATTAAAAGATTTAAAAAATAAAATAATTAAATAAATACTAAGCATTTATACATATTAGAGTGAAATTGCTATTTGAGTATTTATTATTCTCAAAAGAATAAGAAATCTTTTGAAAGTTCTTCATTATTATTTTCTTATAAATTTTTTAAAAATATTAATAAAAAAAATTAAAATTTTTAAATTCATCATAAATATAGACAATTAGTCAAGTCACGTTTATTAATTGTATTGTACTCTTAATCTATTTTGATTATTTTATTTATTTGTTTGATAATTTATTTTTTTCATTATTAAAAATATTAAGATTTGAAGTTGAACTCAATTTAAAATTCTTCGCTTAACCTAATTTTTCAAAAAAAAATAATGTTTCTTTTAACAATTCTATAAGAACTAATGCCTGAAGCTGATGCAAATAACCTTTTACAAATGTAATTGTGATTGAGGACAATCAGCTTTAAACCCCTAATTTTATCCTTTTAAGTAGTTGTACATTTACAAAATTGTATATTTTCTTTCCATGTGCAATTTCAGTAACCTGAACAGAGCAGGGTCTTTATCTACCACGTTAATGTGGCAACAAATAGCAGTTAAATACCCCCGGCCCCAGTAGCAGAGCCCTTCTCCGGGTTTGTTTGGTAGGATTGTGCTTCTGCTTAATTTTAGAAGTACGACACCTAAAATATTTAATAAAAATCCACAAATAGTATTTATCAAACACCCACTTACATGAGCCAATATTTTCCACTCCACACCTGCTTTAAATCCACATCATCAAAATACCAAAGGGACCCCCAGACAATCGAAGCAATATTTAGATAGAGGACTCGCGAGTTGAATATTTCTCCCACAACCTCAGCCTCACCCCGTCTACAAGAATCTGCAGAAAAGTGTTTCTCAAAAGATGTTTCCAGCTTCCCCAAAGATCACCAAATTGCCTGACTTTAACCTGGCTGCCAACAAATATGGAAAAAGTGTTTGCCCACATTGCTACATACACTCTAGAAACCATCAATCATGCAGGAGACAAATAATGTTTCCAGAATGTTTGCCCACAGCAGATATTTGTTTTCTTGGATCCAGAAAATATACATTTCTGACAGTAATGTTGTCTACCAGAACCTTCATGGCTGTGATTACAGAATGTGACGTGTGAGAAATTTGTATCATTTTATGGAGTATATACTCACCATTGGTGCGTAACAGCAATGGAAAAGTGTTGCTTGAACAATTGGAGAGAGAATCAACCGCGGGAACATGACCTAGCACCAAATCTGTAATAAAGGACAACATAACAAAATTAGATTAAAGTGAGAAGAGAATTGGACAGAAGAAAGAATTAGATGAGAATAATATTAATTAGAAAGAGAATGGAACAATTCCGGATCTCATTATTTGAGTAATTAGGTCTGTGCTCTTCAAAGGCAAAACATGATGCCTATCTATAATGGCTGAATTCCTAAATAAAAGAAACCAAAATTTACTGTGAACAACTCTTATTAATTAAAAGAAACCTAAACCAACACTATTAATTCAAATTGCCTAGTGATCAAAATCTTTAAAACGTAAAATAACTAAGCATGTGGTCCAATCAGCATATCTCCAAGGGATGATTTCTATTGTTCTTTTATTACAATTATAAGGCTTCATCATTTCAAGTGAGAAAAAGGAAAGGAAACTACTGACCACATTATCAGCAAAAAAACTTTGCATAAATAGGTATTCATCCATAAACTTGTTTCCATATATAATCTTCTCTTTAATAGTTTGCTTTTATTTTATATTTATCATAGATAAATCTCCATATTCCAAAAAATGAGGACATTAAAAGAAGGATACTCATGCTAGACAAATAAAATGCTGTTGAATGATGCTCAACATTTAAAGACCTTTTGAAGCACTGCAACAAGCAACAATAAGACAATTCTGAAAAGGATCTTACTCAATATATTTGTGGCAGCAATCGAGCAATCTACTAACATTAACACCATCCCCATGACCCTCCATCACATCTTTCTCTTCAACTCCATCCTTTGAAGTAGTCCACTTATTCAAGATACTAATTATCCTTCTAATCTGTTCCAAAGATAAGGAGACACAAAAACATAGCAAGAGATGGTCCTTTAGTGAGCGAAAGTATATGAACCTAATCAATTCTTGTGCATCTAATGTTTTCAATCTTTCCATTATGTCTGTAAAGTGTTTAAATTTTCATTACATACATCAAGTTGTCAACTCTCCATTACCAAATTTATTATTATTGGCAAGCTAAACCAAGTTGAAAGATGGGATACAGCAGTGATTCTAGCAATTGGTTTTGTGCCACAAGGGGTGCAGTTTTTCTCTTCTTTATTGGAGTCTTCTAACTGGTGATCAAGAAGATCATCTTCGATCATATCTGATGAACTCGCTAGAACTGATACATACTGATGAAGACTGGATACACTCATCTCATCTTCCCGAATTTTGACTAATAACCTTGCTATGACACTCCAGAGTGCACTTCGTGCTTCCAAATCATCAGAAGCAAATGAAATTATCTTAAGCAAACCCTGTAAGACAGCAAAATCTGGACAGGTGCAAAGGCTTACTTCTACATGTAATACAAATTTGAATAAGCTTTGTATATGCAAAAGGTCATTGTGTAAGTAATTTTAATAATAAGAGACAAAACAACTTACCCTGTGATATATCTGAAGCTAAATCATCTATATCAGACAAAATATTAGCAATTACAACTCCAGCAGTAACACAAGAATTGACAACCTGCAGAAAATATGTTACCATAAATGTTAATAGTTGCTTGATTACCATCCTAGCTTATTTGTCAAAGTGGAAGGAGAAAAAAAAAAGCAGCAGAATCTTAAGAAGTGGCATAATTGTTTCTACAAGATGATCAGTTCGCTTTCTTCATTTAATTGTATTGATAAACTATTAAAATATCATATTTTCAATCTTTGTGATCTTCAGGACAGTTTCAGGCATATTTTTTGCTACAATATTCAATCATCAGTTGTCAAGTTCTAATATCCATTTATCCTTCAAAATTAGCTCCCTCTAGTAAATAATATCAGACTTCCAATTATGACTTTAAATAACTCAATAGATTAGCCACCATCAACTAGAAACAGAGAAATGAAACAGCAGAAATATGCACTATGTATCATAAGTATTTTGCCATTTCTCAGCAAGCTGCAATGTACCTCAACTTTTTCTGGGAATTTGATGAGGTTACAAAGTAGTTGAAGAAGTTCCTTATTTGAGCTGATTTCTTGAGAATAATCATCTAAAACAGAAAGAGCTTCAACAGTGCGAAGAATGACATCAAGAACAGAGTACCTGAAATATATGGAAATAAAGCATCATATGTGAAGGATCTTACGAGTTAATTGTTAATTTCTAGAGCATACATTAATGATTACAGTTTGATACTGTAGTGATTAACAGCACTATAGCACCAGATAGTGAAGGCATTACGAAAACAGATTTGGCTGTCATTTGCGTACAAAAGTATGAATGAACATTAATTTCACATTAGACAGTGTAGAATTTCCATGGTCAAAACAGCATCTTCGTTCTGTATCATATAACATGAGGGGCAAAGGCAGTTATTCAAGTAGATAACAACCACCAAAATACCCACATAAAAGCCAGTGGAACAATGAACCTAACCCATTTGAATATCAATGTGTTTCATACTCAGAAATCCAATACCACTAAACATCCATGTAAGGCTGTAAAAGTACATTAGTAATATAGATTTCTATTTGCTTTTTGTTAATTAATGAACAGCTCTAGCTGAAATTTTGCCTTGAAAATCATCTGCAATGATGGCCAACTGAACTGCACTAATTTATAATAATTAAGCATGGGCATCGCAAATAGAAATTTAGAGAAGGACAATGAAAATCACCAAAATCAGTTTAGATATACGCCATTGTAAGATAATGGATAAGCAGATATTTATTGATGTGCTCTAAAGAATAGTCACTGTGACAACTCAATGTATGCATTATCCTACTGATAGCCACAGAGCTCACCAAAGGCAATTAATATTCACAAGAGCACAGTCCTTGAACCACACACATGGACTAGATATCTACAGCTCTATTCAAAACTCCTAATACAACTTTGCCATTTTGGCTCTATAATTAAATGATTTTTGAGCTAAAACATTATTTGCAAGTTAAACATACACATTCAGCAACTTAGCATATAAAAACAAAAGTTGTTTCCTTCAAAACTAGTATTTGAATGTCAAATCCCAAAATTTATTCAAAACAGAATCCAGTAATTTTCTCAAATAAAACACTAAAAGTGGACAACATGGACACTAAAAGAAATATATGGTAGATAACAGAATTGTTTTGCGAAACTAAAATGAGATGGAAATAGCGAACTCTCGAGTTAAGTCATAACATAAAAACTATCAAACCCATATTGGAGTATAAAAACTCTACTACAAATAAAGTGAGGTCGTACCTTTCAGGTATTCTTTCACTCATTAATTTGTCCATTTCAAATGCCAAGAGATCAACCAAAAGTTTTGATACACTCAGCTTCATCAGAGGAGGGTGAAGAATAAGCGCAACTTCTTGTTGACCTTCTAAGATGGCTAATAACAGCCCAACACTCTGTTCAAGAAAAATAAGCTACTTCCTTTTGTAACTAAAGCAACAATCCAACTTCAGTTCAATCTCGCAAATTAAATACAGCAATAATTTTTGAAGTAATACAAGTAATAGATATTTTGCAAATTGATAAGGACTCATTGATGAAACATGTAATTACTCTATGAGCTACTAACCACAACATTGAATTTATTCAAGGTACATCATGTAACAACTATTGGACAATTTTCTCGTAAATTTGTTGTTTTGGAATTGAGATGGTAGTTAATTTTCTATCTTGAGAAGAAGCATCACATTCTCAAACATATTAGATTGGAAAATCAGATTAGGCAATATTGGCATAAAATAAAAGGTCAAACCATACAATGTTACAATAATGAAAAATTTTGAAAACATCGTTAAAAGAAAAGTAGCCAATAGCTTCAAAAATAATATGATTCTCTTTTTCTTTTTCCAAATTCTAAAACTTGGACTGCTTTTAGAGTTTCTAATATCATAAACCGTAATATTGTATATGCTCACACAATCTTTTTATCATGGCACCATATGGCAAACAAAAAACTTATAAATAAAAAGTGACACCACCATCCCATGTTTTCATATTGTAAGATGGTAAATACATTTTCTTTCTATTGATTATTTGCAGAAATATCACGGTGAAAACATTTTCGGCCATAGTCCCCAACAAGTTATTTCACATATATATCACATACTCTACTAATTGAATAAAATTTCTTTTAATATATATACAAACTTTAGTAAAATAACAAAATAAAATAAGTCCAAAGTATCAAAACTTTATGTTCTGAGGTCTTTTAACAAGAAACAAAAAAGATAGACAATAATAAAACAGGTCCCACCAATCAGCAGGAAACACAACAAAAGAACTGAGGGGCCATCTGATGCTCATAGAGAAGTTTATAAAGAGGATTCTATACTTCAGTGAGCAATAGTCCAAGCCAGATCATCGTGACTCAAGACATAGGCAAGGATGACTCACTGTCAAATAGTTAAAAGAAGACCCCTGATTCTTATACCCAATCTCAGAGGATGTAAAGAAGAATTGTCAGTTAACAAGAGTTGACAATGCAATCAATAATGCAGCTTCGTCACTTTGCACAATTATGAAATTCATGATAAATACACAAATGTAAAGTATTTCTGCAGGTGGCACAGTGGATAAAATTATGATGAATCTTAAGACAGATATGCATGCATTTATACATGTATCATGTGTTTAGGGTGTGTTCATACCATAAGAGTTTACTAGATTATCACACAATAAGAAAATACAGACTTAATGCTTCTTTGTTACCTTTTCCATAAGTTGTAGATTTAAAGTATTTTCTGCAATCCATAAAATACGTTGTAATATGTGTTCAGATTGCAACGCCTTTGCCAAAATAGTACATTCACTACCTTGAAGACACAAAGTTAACAGCCTGTGTAACAATAGCATCCATGAGAGAAGTATACAACATTGTACGAGTAGAATACACACTAAGCAACCAAGGTGAATGTGACCATAACATATCACGATTGAGCATCATGATACAGGGACAACCATATCAAAACTAAACAAGTCTATTGTAGCATATGATAGGACCAAATTACCTACTTCTAGAAATAGGAATACAAAAGAAAAAATTTCATATCTTCAATAGCATATTAAATGTAAATTGTTCAACCTACTGAAACTCTGTATATTTATGATCCAAAGAAGTACATTTTGCACCGTATAGGAAAAGGTATTAAAGCAAAGGCCTTCAAGGAAATCTCAAGCTTAAATTCAAGGAAAAGTGAAGCACCAAAATCCAATGCTAGGAAAGAATAGCCTACCAGAGGTATAATGTTCTAAGCTACAACAGTTACAAATTTATAATTCCATAAAGCATAAACTGAAGATGGTTGAATCTCCAATATAAGTAAGACATAATAAAATGCTTTTGGCAATGTATTTGACAGTAATTAGGATAAACAGGCAACACCAGAAAGTCACATATCAAAAGATTGAGCAGGAATCCAGAGTTAAAAGCTTATATATTACCGGAAAGCCTCGACCAAGCATTGGGTGTCGTCTAGAAACAACTGATCCATAATCAATGCAATCAGTCCATTTGTGGAGGTTATACTCTTCATAAGAACTTCATGACAGGCTAAGTTTCCAATAGTGCCAAGGATAATCTCCTGAGTAAACAAGTAAGAAAGAAAAGATAACATATCACGCAACAACCAATTACATAAATCAACTTGAAAAGTGAAAGAATCAACTTCATACAAGAGAATTTCAAGACAGAGGAGGAAATGTGCCATACCGTAACACGTACAGATTGAGAAACCATAAGGTTTGCTAAAAGCACTTCAAGGACAAAGTTTTGCACCTGTGTAGTCCAGCAAAATAAATTAGAAATACAAGTTGTGTTAATGATAGATACCAGTGACATGTTGTACCAAAGAACAATCACAACTATAGCTTGGAAGCCGGCTTTCATCCAACATCATCGTTGTCCCTCTTACATGTGTTATTCTTCCTAAGGGCTAATTTCTGAAACAATTTACCGTTCTGGGTGCATGCATAGGGGAATAAATAAGAGGGGGCAGAACTCATGCCAATATAATGATGCAGCATGCATCACAAAAGTTAATACAGCAAATTAATCAGTTTCCAACAATCAAAAGCATGAATGAAAGCTTTAGAAGGGTTTAGGGGAATGGTTGCCAGATTGTACAACCAACTATTTAGCTAATGGGCTTCTAATTTTTTTTTAAAATCAAATTATATCTGAAACTTCCCAACAATCTAGATAGATACATTGAACATAGATAGAGAGAAGAAAACAAAATTATAAGCAATAAAAAGGCTAACTCGTACCATGAGCTCTGCATGAGTACTACTTGCAGCAAGATCCCACAAAACGCAACCATACTCTTCCCAAACTTCCTCTTCAGTTAATACACCAGGCTGTTCAACTTTATGGCACGAGTCATCAACTTCTCCTTTTTGATAAGAAGATCTATCAAAACCATTGACGATGTCCATGGCCTCAAAATTATGTTCAGGGGAACCTAGAACTCTATCTTCAGATGGAGCAGCAGAACTTTCTTCCATAAGACCCTCGCTTGGGACATCACAACCATCAACATCATTAGAATTGTGGCCATTCCTCTGATTAGCTGGTATGAGTTTACGTATCAACGAGATTATGTAACTCGGATCAACTGCTGTCGAAATGTCAAATAACTGAACAATAAAACATATACATTAAAATCATTGCATTAGCATCTGACTTCATCCACAACAGACACTGCCATAAATTCCTTTCAACCATGAATACATACATTAATACCACCAGAAAAACAATGACTCATTTAACCAACAAAAGTTTTATTCAAAGGATAACCAGTTTATTCCTGCTTCAAGAAAGTCGAGAAAGACTAAGGGCACATCAGTAATTACTGTACTTCTGCTTAATTTGAAAACACAGCAGCTAAAATTAACATAACCCTAACAATTCATCCTTGAAGGTATCATAATCATAACCAATATTAAAATGAGAAACTAACTCTAGCTTTCAAGAAATTTCAGTAAAATTTAAACTAAAACTATAGCTAAAAGATTTGTGTACAAAATAAAGCCGGAAGAAGCAACGGAAAAGTAAAAATAGTGAAACCGTTGATTGAAACCTCATCGGGCGGTGCAGAGGGATGATGTGCAGGTCCATCGTGTTCTTCTTCTCCGTCGAACGTCATAAGCTCTCTGGTTGTCAAGAGAAATCACGACCGTCAAATTAATTGGTTTTCCCTCTTTAATAACTTTGAAATGTTTTCCTTATTTTTTTTTCTTCGATTTTTACGAATTTTAAGGTGGATTTTGATAATTTATTTAAAAAAAATTTATTATACACGATTTATGTCTTACAAACTTCTTAAATATTATTTTAATATATTAAATAATTATTTAAAAATATAATATTACTCTATAGAGTTATAAAAATAATAAAACATCTGTCAAATTATATATTTAGATTCGCTTTAAAAAAAAAATTATAATAAATCAAAAATATTATAAATAAAAGATAAAAATCTTCTTTTTTTTTTATCTTAAAATTGAGATATAAATATTCATCGTTGATTCTATCTGTTTATGAGAATCATAGTTAAAGTTTAAAAATATATATATAATTTGTATTATATTTTTAAAAGAAAAAGTAACACGTGATATTACAGTTCAATAATGTTTCGTGTCTTGGTTAATATTCATCCATTAATTCTCTCTCTTTTATTGTAAGATGAAAATATGTGATTAGTTATTATTAATATATTATTTGAGATGAAAATAATTAAAATATTAATTTGAAATGTGAGTAATAGTCTATTATAATTATATCAACCTCTATTAAATTAAATTAAATTAATAATTAAAATTTTGTAAAACCACGTTAAGTTAAAAATAACCCAACCTTTTTAAAAAATTACAATATTAAAATATTTGTAATATAGCCACGTGACATTTATTAATAGGTAAAGATGCAATTTTGATTCAATTTTCTTACAACTTACAAGAATTAATGGTGACAAAGATCGATGTGCAAATCTTTCTTAAAAAGAATGACAATGGAATTCCATCGTGCATCACTTTTGAACGAAAAAGATATCTATTGTTTCCGACTTCAAGTTTAGACATAGAGAGTAACCAATCACGTCATCCTTTTAAGTGAAGAGAGATTTTTCTATCTGAGCCATGCATCACCATCCTTCTTTTACCACGAGCTACAGCCAGTAGTTGTAGGCGTTGAATCTGAAGACATTTCAACAGTATAATTCATGCCTCACAAGCGTTATGAGTACGAGGAGGAGCATGAGCACGAAGCAATTGAAGTCAATTGCAAAGGAACAAATAACCGGAGAGGAGTCGCCACCAAGCCGCTAAAATTTTTCCTTCGGGGTGTTAACAAACTAACAATAACTGTCTAGAGAGATAGAAAAAGCTGCCTGTAGAGAGAGAATCAAAGCAGTTAAAAGTCTATATAAACTCAGCATTAACTGAATCTTTCATAAATTTCTTTTCTTTGGAAGTCTTTTCTCTTCTAACAAATTAACAAGCACTTCATTTTTTATTTTATTTTATTTTTTTTTTTTTTGTTCTGTGAAAATGAATTTACATCATGATATGATGGAGTACTTCAATCAGGAAAAACAGGTGTGGATGGCAAGTGAGGGCTATGCTGAGAGCAAAGAAGCACTTCTGAGAAAAGTAGCTATGCGTGTTATCCTCCAAGTAAGTGCTTCTGAATACTTGCTTCTTTGTTCTTGTTTGGTTCCCGAGAAAAACGGAGGGAAAATAGATATGAAAATGGTGGCACATTCGGGATACATTATCTGAATTTGGATCTTGTGTTGATTGGTGAGAAAACAAAGTAAAAGAAAAGAAAGAGTATTTAAAAGATTTGAGTTTTGTCTTTCTTGGGAAATTCTTTATCCTCTCTGAATTGATTGAATTTCATGCTCTAATTTGTCTCATCTGCTTAATCTTTTAAAAGCAAAATAATTCAGCTACCGAATATGGAACTTGAGATTTCGAAAGGAATTAAAGGGCAAACACGTGCTGTAACTGCTGTAGCCTTTTTGGAATTCTTTGTTGGTAAGATTCCAGTGGGAAAAAACATAGAACGTAAAACCCTCAATGTGATGATAATCCAAGCATAAGATGGTAAGATAGTTTTATAGAACAGAAGTTTATTCTATAGATAATTTGTTTGCCATATCTGATTAATTTCCTTAATTATTTTCCCAGACATCAGTTTTACAAGATTCAGGCACTCAGTCATTGCGGCATCAGCTCTTCTCACAGCTTGCAGACTCCTGTACAACCACCAATATGACATGAACAAGCAGTCTTTTAGCTAGCAAATATGCAAATTATTTGGTAACGAGTCAAAACACATATCCAAATGAATAAATTATTGGATGAGCAACGGTTTGAAGAGCTTCAATTTGTGAGTTTTTTCAGGAGGAACTAGAGGCCTGCTTGAACAAGACTTACGATATGTGCATGGAGAAGCAAATTCTGCTGAGGCCACAATTGGAAGTAGGAGCTGGAGAGATATCTGAGGCTGGAGAGGTATCTGGGGCTGCTGAGGCCACATCAAGCTCATCAGTCTCGCACAGGCCTGGCAAGGAGCCAATGCAGGGTGAGCCAGAAATTGAAAATGACCCAGAGATGAAATTTGAACTCAATTGGATGCTGGGCAGTTCTGAGGAAGCAGAGGAATTGACCATTCATTCTCCAGTTTTCCGAACCCCAGCTCCTGTTTACCAATTTGAACCAGAGGAAGCTAGAGGAATTGACCATTCATTCTCCAGTTTTCCGAACCCCAGCTCCTGGGCAGTTCTGAGAAATCATCTCAACTGTTGTCCACCGTGCAGCAGCTGCAACTGCAACATACTGTAGAATTACCAATTATGAGTAGCTTTTCATAGAGGGAAGGGGATTTGAACTGAACAGAAGAAGGGGAAGTGATCATGGCGTGTTTACTAACTCGTGAGATTGATCGAGTGTAAAGCAATAAGTAGCTCTTTCAGATACTATTTTCTTCTTTATTTTCATTCTGGTCAGTATTTCACTTGCTGGCTAAGGGTACCCATACAGTTTTGGAAAATGAGCCTTCGATGGTTACTATCTTGAACGAGGTTGAAATTGAATGAATTTGCAAAAATGTTACTACCTTGACTTCATCTAGTTAGCTTACTATGAATTATATATATTGACTGTGTATGGCTTTCATTCTTCATAAAATATGAACTTCTATTGAATTTATAATTTGTTTGATTCAGACACGTGGTTTTCCAATTTGAAATGAAGAGTTGCATGGGCTCCAAAGTATGTTTAAGGCCAATGGTATCAACCAATTTTGAGGTCAAGGTTTCCATGTTTTGTTTTAGGATTCAAGTTTAACACGAAAGACTTCAAACTAAAGCTTATAGGTGGCATTTTGAAGGGTAAGCACATCAAATTCATGATAGTTTCAAGTTAATGTAAGTTGCATTTTTATAATGATAAAAATTATACTTTATTTATGTATTGTGAAAGGAGTAAATTTCCTTGATCTGTCGTAATGATATAATTAGGTTCCATTATTTTAGAACATTAAAATATTTAAAGTGCTCTTATAAAAATATTTTGTATTTACGTTCATAAAGAGTTACTTTCCAACAAATACTTAAATCCTATTGGTCACCGCATAAACGAATAGAAGTAAATAACCTGAGAGAAGTGGCCACTAAGCCGCCAAAATTATCCTTCAGAGTCCCAAGAAACTAACTAACAATAACTGTCTAGAAAGAGAAAACAGAACTACTTCCAGAGAGAGAATCAAAGCATCTTAGAAGCTTATATCAACCAAGCATCTTAGAAGCTCAATTCCCTTATTTTCTTTGCATTTAGTTTCTCTGCTAACAAACAAGCACTTAATATTTTTGTTTCTTTGAAAATGAATTTCAGTCATGATCATCCACTGCCTGTGTACAAACAAGAAGCTGTTGAGAAGTACTTCAACGTGGAAACGAAGTGGATGGCTGCTGAGGGCTATGCTGAGAGCAAAGAAGTGATTCTGAGAAAAATAGCAATGCGTGTGATCCTCCTTGTAAGTGCTTCTGAGTTTTTGCTTCTTCGATTTTGTTTGTTTCCGAGAAAATGGACAGAGGAAAGATGTGAAAATGAAGGTCATATTGGGGAGAAAATAACTGAAGTTAGACCCATTGAGTATTTATATGATTGATGAGAAAACAGAATAAAAGCAAAGCAAAAGATTTAAAAGCCTTGAGTTCTGTGTGTTTCCTTGGAATTTCCTTATTGTTTGGATCGCTTTATTTATCAAACTTTCTAGATTGTATATGTTTGGTTTCGTGTGATCCTTCTAGTAAGTGTTTCTGAATTCTGGCTTCTTGGTTTTTGTTTGGCTGCTGGGAAAACAGAGAAAAAGAAAGGAAGAAAAAAAAAAAAGAAGTTATTTTTTTTTGCTTTTCTATGATTTAACTTATGTACCCTTGTTTGCCTGTCGAGAAAATGAAAGAAAGAAAATATAGGGACTGGAAATGATTTATTTTTATCTTCAATCTATTGCAAAGAATTGTGACATGGGAATGAACCGATTGATTAATATATTGGAGTTCACTTTCTAAATCTAGTTCAATACAACCAAGTAATCAGAGGCTGAAATTTTTAGTTTTATTTCTCAGATAAGATAAACAAGAACTAAGTGATTAACATTAACTCCTTTATACAAATAACTGATTTTAAGATAAGAATTTATGTGAAGCTAATCACTTCGAGTTATTCTTTTCCTGCTGTTATCTGAGACTGAATTCAAAGTTCCTTTGAAACTATTCCTTCAGCTAACTAACTTAACTGTCTCATTTCTATACAATCAACTCCTTTGTGAAATCTTAAGAAAAACATAAACGAAATTTGTAATATTGAGTTGTTTGATATCTGAATGAAACTAGTAATTCTTTTTTAATTTCTGAAAGTTATTTACTGGTATTTTATGCTTTCATGCAGAATTCAATATCCGATAAATTTGACCCAATCATTCCTTATCTTGCTCTCAATTTCTTTGATCGCTTCATTTCAAGGCATCAACTTCCGGTATTCCAATATCAAAACCCGAAAGTTGTGAGTTATAAATGTTAGATTTTCACAGATAACTGACTTGAAATTCTTTAATCAGAATGTGCTGGGACGAGTACGAGATGATATAGTTCTTGCAGCTAATTGTTGCCTAACAATGGCTTGGAAGATGAGAGACCACTCCTTCTCATTCTCTGGGTTCCTGGTAAATTAGTATCTGTATACTGATCTTTATCTGTTAATACATTGAGGTACTTTATTTAATTTGTCTGATCTCCTAATTTGTTTATTAAAAGGAGAAAAGGAAACTGAACCAGGACTATAAAAAGCACATACTGAAGATGGAACTTCAGATTCTCAAAGGACTTAAATGGGAAATGCGTCCTGTGACTGCTCTATGCTTTGTGGAATTCTTTGTTAAAAAGATCCCAGTTGTAAGAGGCATCAAACGTAGAACCCTTAACGAGATCATAATCCAAACGCAGGGGGGTAAGATAGTTTACAGAACAGAAGTTGATTTTGTAGTTTCCGCAGTTCTGATTATATTAATGGGATTGTATTCTTTGTCTACAATATCTGATCAGCGTCCTGATTTTGACGACAGACATCAGTTTTACGAGATTCAGGCCTTCAGTGATTGCAGCATCTGCTCTTCTCGCAGCTTGCAGGCTTCTGTATGGTGACCAATATGATATGAGCAAGCAGATGGTTTTAGCTAGCACATGTGTGGGTGAGGTAGCAAGTCCAAATATATATACAGAAGTTCAATTATATGAATGAATTACCACTTGTACCTCATCCTGGGGAAGTGAAAATATTCTCTGAGCAACAGGATAGTTTGATGAGTTATGATACCTGTGTTGTTTCAGGACGATCTGGAAGCCTGCTTCGGAAGGACTTATAACTTGTGCATAGAAAAGCGAATTCTTCTGGAAAAAGAAGAGGGGTTTAAGGACTGCCCCCAATTGAAAGTTGGAGCGGGAGAGGTATCTGAGACTGCAGAAACATCAAGCTCAGCATCATTCTCAAACAGGCCAGGCAAAGAGCCAATGCAGGAAGAGATTCAGGATGAGCCCACAGAAAGCGTTATCGACCCAGAGATGAACTTTGAACTCAAGTGGATGCTGTGGAGTTCCGAGGATCCAGAGGAATGGACCATTGACTCTCCAGTTTTCCGGACTCGAAGTACTGTTTCAGATCCGAATGTTGATAGGACTGAAGCCAGAAACTATTTTAACCTTTGCCCACCATGCAGTACCTGCGCCTTACTGTAAATTTACCGATGTATAGCTTGTGAGAGAGAAAGATAAACACTATACGATACAGAAGGAGAAAAAACAATGAGGAAGTAATCATTGTTTACTAGACTTCAGATACCATATTCATTTTGCTTAGCATTAACACATGATGGAACCCTTTGATGTTTGACTGGAGTTGAAGTTGTTTTAATCTGCCGATCTTATTACATTTGCTATTAAGTACATTGCCTGTGCATGGCTTGAAGTCTTTCATTGAATTTACATGATTTGATGTTGAATAATAGAACAGCTTACACTAAATTTCATAGCACTTTTAAGCTTATAACCTGGGCCTTATAGCTGTTTTTATGCCTCTCAGTTAACATAACATTGTTATTTTAGATTTTAGGGGGTCCAAAAATTTACGTATTAGTTATAACATTTAATTTCGTACAAAACTTTTCTGCTAAAAAAATCATTTATTACATTTTTCTATATTTTTTATGGCGTTTATATCATCACAAATACTCTTTAATTTTTTTTTTAAATCTTTTCTTTACTTCCTCTGGATCATAAAAAATAAAGGTTGTTCTTTTTTGTTCTGAGATCATAATTGTGGTGTCATGGCAAATAATTGATTGAAAATGGCTTTTCCTTATAAACCACTTGATAACAGTTTGGTTAAGTATCGAAAATGTGCCATAAAATATTATAAACTTATAATTATATTACTGAGATGGCAAAATCCTATTAGTTATCACACCACTGTAGAGAAATAACTTGAGAGGGTTGTGTCATGAACTTTCTTTAAGATTTGTGTGACCTTAGTGCTTCGCGTATTAAGCAGTTTAAAATAATCATATAAAGAAAAAAAATAAAAAATAATCATTTTAAATATTTAAAAAAATACTCTTTATATAATTAAAAGAGATTACAAGTTATAAGATATTTTATATAATTGAGGTGTCTCCTTTTATACTAATAGCCTTACATAATCAACGGTTGAGATTTAAATGATTTAATAGTATATATACTATTAAGTGAGTGTGTGATTAATTGAGTGTACATGTAATTTTAAAATTTTATTATACGCAACAAAAGTATCACATATAAAATATACTTAATCTAACATATTCATAAGTATATATCTCAAATATGTCCGTATGTAAATTAAATTAGATAACAAATAAGTAAAACTTATTTAGATTGAAGGTAACTTTTAATTCTTCAAGAATTTCAATCTCCAAGCCTTGAGCTCACCTTGAACTGTGCTGTTGCATAATTCTAATTCACAACAAAATTGGTAGGATTGTGAATTTAGAATAATGACCACAAAATTATTCCAACAACATGTGTTTATATTTAAGTGAAAAATGGTATGAATACTTTATGTTTTTTGTTTTGTTCTTCAAACTTGTTTAGAACATTTGCCAAAAGTACTAAGTCAATTCTCTCTCAACTCTCACTTACGTATTTTACTTTCACAAATTGAATGAATGAATTCAATTCTCTTCTTGAAACACAATCTTGGAGCATTATGATATATTACTCACCTAAATGAGTTAATGGATCTCATATCTATACACACTGAACTCCATGAGCATCGGACTATTCTCAATGACATCTAGTGGTCAAACCATGAAAGGTTTCTAACATAAGTGAACCAAAGTGTGGTGGATCACTTACAATCCCACCGTGGTGCTCAGTTCAAATGATCACGAATATTACTCAACTCGAGAAAACCTTTCATTGACTGCTTTATAATAAGTTTATTAGAGGTCCTCGAGAGTCTGTTCAATACCCAATCCTTACTGAATATCTGTATCTCTATACGAGTTCCTACTAAATTCATGGTCTGTTAAGACTAACTATCTGAACCATCCAGATATAGACATATACTGATCTATATATAATAAAGTCTTCACCGACAAACCCACATAAGTGAAGATAGATCAAGAATATAATATTTGAGAACATATTTGCATAATGACATTTTCTAGCATCGTTTATAACTCTTTGTAACTACGTCATTACTAATATATTCTCATGTCTTTATTTTGTTTCAGATAAGGCTCTAACTCTTTAGATTTTGCTGACTTTTATAACCTGTTAACTTCTATCATTGCTAACTATTAGCATTTATAACTCTCAACATTATTAATTCTTAGCTATACTCTAAACTCTTTTAGACCAGATCTAAACTCTTTCAGATCATACAATGTCTGAAATGTTATAAGCATCTTATCATTTATTAAATATAATTAGCGATTTTAATGAAATGATAATATAAATACAAAAAATAATATTTATTCAACAAAGGGAATGGCACATAAGCACAAATACCAACAACTTCCACTTACTTTAGTGCCATTCGTAATAGTATCTAATGTCCATCGACTCCACATGTCATTTAATTATTTTTGGAATTAAGGTTTTAGTAAGTGGGTCTGCTATATTATTCATAGAGTCTACTCTACAAACTATTACATCTCTTCTAGCCAAATTTTCTTTAATGATATGATATTTTCTTTTCACATACTTAGATTTTTAGTGTGCTCTCGGCTATTTGGCTTGTGCAATGGCTCTATTGATGTTACAAAACAATAATATAAGATCCATTGAACTTAGAATTATTTTAGGTTTTGCGATAAATTTGCTTATCCATACTGCTTCTAAGGCTACAATATATTCTACCTCTATTATGGAATCAACTGTAGACAACTATTTGTTATTTTTCTAACTCACTGCAACACCATTAAAAATGAATACATACCCAGACATAGACTTTCTATCATCTAGATTAGACTGAAAGTTTGAATCTATGTATCCTCTCACTTATCAGTCACTTTCCCCATAAATGAGAAACTTGTCCTTAGTATCATTTAGATAGGATATGTTTCACAGTTATCCAATGGCGTTCGCCTAGATCAAACTGATACTGACTTGTAACACTTATAGCCATACTAATGTCAGATCTCATACACATTATGGTATAGGATCCATTAAACTTGAAACTATGCTAAGTTCATCTCGCAACTCCACCTTGTACGAGACATTACCAACCCTTTTGGCAATAAAGAATGGCCCATCATACTTTCGAACAAGACCCTTGTGAAGTGGGCAGGTAGAATTGTGCCGCATAAAAAATATTGTTACCATCACCAAGTTTTCCATATTATACTTGACACGCGTTCGCTTGTCATCAACCCACTTTTTCATTCACATCATTACCTTGTTGAGATACACTAGTGCTATGTTTAATTGCTCATACTAGGACTTTAAAACTTTTTATTCTACAAAACTCCTCCTCATATCACTAGATACAAGCACATAAAGTGTAAGAGGTTGTTGGCTAGTAGCTAACTCGAATATGCTTTGATTCGTCGACTCACTCAGCTACAAGTTGTACGAGAATTGCACCATGTTGAATAGCTTAGCCTAATCCTGCTAATTTGTGCTCGCAAAGTGCCGCAAGTATAGCTCCAATAGTGCATTCACCCTTTCGGTCTGCCCATCCATCTGTAGGTGAAAGCTAATGAAAAAGTGAAGGTTCAATCCCATAAGATTGAACAACCCCGTCTAAAATCTCCTCGCAAACCTTGTGTTATGATTGTTTATTATCACCCTTGGCAAGCCCCAATACTTGACCACGTACTTAAAGAAAAAGACTTTTGGTCTCCTTTGCACTCACTCCTTAGGCACCACTATGAAAGTAGCATACTTAAAAAATCAGTCCACCACTTCAATGATAGTCCCACATCCCTTAAATTTCAGCAAAGCTATGATGAAATCTATACAAATGCTCTTCTAATGTCTTTTAGATATAGGCAATAAATCAAGTAAGCCTGCGGAACTTTACTACTCGACCTTGTCTTGTTGGCATACGAGACAAGTATTCACAAAATTTTCTATCTCCTCTCATATGTATGGCTAATAGTACACCACCTTCAATAAAGCACGTGTACATCTTTGTCCTAGATGTCTAGCCTATTTACTATCGTGACTGATAGGGGCGTAAAAGTACTAGTATGATTTGAACCCAACTTTCATATTTTGATTTAAATCATAAGTATTTGACTATTTAATTGTATTTTCTAATCATAAATAGATGCACAATGAAAAATGTGACGCATAGGAATAAATGAAAGGTGATTCGGGTAAGAAACGAGCGAGATGCGCTCAAAAGACGAAAATAACGCAGCATATGGCTGAGCGCCGCAGCGCCCAGATCAGTGAGTAACGTCGTGGCTCTCAGCACCTAGCACCGCAATACTCGTCAACATCTTGATAGACCTGGTGCTCGTGCCCAGCGCTGCAGCTCCTGTGTGGATGCTTAAATAATCCTCTAAACTCTCTTATTTGGGGGGGAATCGAAGCTCTTTACGCCTAAGGTTTCTCATAGCAACAAAAATACTATTTTTAGGCAAAAATAGAGAAACTTAGCAAGGATAAAAATGCAAGCAACGAATACACATTCAAGCAAAGAGATCAAAGTGAATTTATTGAAGATTGAAGATTGAAGAATCAACTCTTGGGCAATCAAGACAAGAGGAAGAAAAATAACTTAGGGCATTAGTTGTGTTATTTTTTTCCTTAATTTTAAGAGATGATTTTGTTCATGATATTTTCATACTTTTACTTTGATTTTCTTGTTTTAAACATGAGCTAAATACTTTTTATCTAGGGTTAGACGTTCTTGAACTTAGTATGTAATTGACTCTTTTAAACTCTTAGTTATGAACTTTTATCCCTTAATTGATTCAATCTATCTATGCTTAATGCTTTCATTATACTTGATCACTATTTTGATTGTTTATGAGCCATGATAACTTTGACAAAAGGATACATGTGTTTAGCTTAGGGTAGATTGATACGTGATCATAGAGTAATATCTACGAGTTCCATCTAGGATAGACATATACCTAGGTGGCATGTATAGTTTGATTAGACTTATTCTTAATGAGTTGCATCTTATTCGGATTACCATGGACATATAGGTAATTGTTAGGGTGTGATATTATCATTCGACTATTGATAGAAGATTATGATGAAATCAGTGTCTAACCAATTAATTGATAATAAGGGAATAACTAAGGGGTTAAAAGATTTAATGAACTACTAGGGATACGTCGATACCCTAGATTACTTATCAAATTAGTGAATTCTATCTCCAAGTACTTGCGATATCTTAATTAGGTTTAATTTGATAGCAGTAGTTTAGTTAGTTAAACTCCATCTCAGAAGCTAGTTTGGATAAATGTAAAATAGAGTAATTTTAGTAATCGATTAAAGAATAGAAACAATAGTCCCTGTGGGATCGATAATCTGGACTTAGTCCTATATTACTTGGTATGAAAAGTTTACACTTGCACTATATTATTAAATCAGACATCAATGACACTCTTTAGTAAGATTCTGCCGCAAGTACCCCCACTTCAACACATACACCAGATGACCCTTAGTGTAGAGAAGCCCGTCTTTTACCCAAAATCATTGTGTTTTTCCCTTGTGCGCTTGTGTAGAAAGTTGTCCGACTAATGGATCATGCTTTATCCCTTTTTGAAATAGGCTGAGGAACTCCCTTCTGGCTTACTCATAGCTGCTAACCCAACCTTTCAGCTTAAGGTCTTTGCCACCACATTTACCTTACTCAGTTTATACTCAAGCTTGTAATTAAACTCCGCCAAAAAGTCCTGCCACCTAGCTTGCCTCAAGCTGAGCTTTTTTGACTTTGAAAGTAATTTGTAACCACATTGTCCGTCATAACCATGAACTTTGTCCTGAACAAGTAATGTCACCAACTGCTCAGACAGTGGATGACCCCAGTCATCTCATTCTCTTATATCGTATAACGCATTTCTATCTTATTGAGTTTTTAGCTCTCATACACAGTCGGATGGCCCTATTACATCAAAACACCTCTAAAGGCAAAATGAGATGTATCAATATGTACCTCATACGATAACAAGTGGTTTAACAATGCTAGAACCGACTTCTCAATCACCACCTTCTTCAACCAATTAAAAGCCGTTTGACACTCCTCTATCCACTTACATGCTTTAGTCTTCTTCAGCATGTTGGTAAGTGGTGCGGCAATGGTGGAATAATTTGTAAACCTTCGATAGTAGTTGACTAACCCAAGAAAAATCATAGCTCGGTAACTTTTATGGGTGCCTCACAAACTATTATAATGTATATATTCGCTCTATCCATCATCAACTTTCCATCTTTGATCTTGTAGCCCAAAACTTCCACCTCCGACTTGGAAAATGAGTACTTCTTCCTCTTCACATACAACTTATTCTCATAAAGCACCTTTAAAACAATTTACAAATACTCCATATGCTCATTGAGATTGTTGCTGTAGATAACAATGTTATCTAAGTACATGACAACGAACTTGTCAAGAAAGGGTTGGAGTAATTTATTCATCAACATGCAAAATATAACTGGTATGTTGGTAAGGTCAAACGGTATGACAAGAAACTCATATACTCCAAAGTACATTACACATGTGGTCTTTGACTCATCACCCTCAACTATCCATACTTGATGATAACTTGATCTCAAGTTTAGTTTCAAAAAGCATATCCCAATTGATCAAACAAATTAAAATTAAAGAAATGGGATACCTATTCTTGACGTTGACTTTGTTCAGCACCCGATAATCTATGCACAGCCACAATGATTCGTCATGCTTGCGCTTAAAAAGTATTGGCTTACAAAAAGGCACCTTAGATGGTTGGATTAATCCCGTATCCAACAACTCTTTGAGTTACTTTCGTAACTCCACTAGCTATGATTGAGACATTCGTAGGATTCTTTGGCTGGAGGCTTAGCCCATGGCTACAACTCAATCTCATGATCAATCACCTCTCTTAGGGGTAATTTCTGTGGTAATACTATTGGCATTACGTCCCTGTACTGCTGAGTATTTTTGTAATCTTTATTGCAGCTCATCCTTGCCCCCGTTCACCTTATCATCCATTTCCTATATTGTGGCAAGGTACGCCTCTTCTCCTCATGTGGCACTTTTCTTAGTTGTATAACGGAAAAGAAAGTGATGTTGGCATTTAGCTCAGATTGTCCACCCTTGGGCTTGTCTACCATTAGGACCATGCATGGTCCCTTCTTTAGGATACACGCGTAGTTTTGTCGAGAAAGTGGCACCACATTAAATTGCCGTAAGAAATTCATACCAAGAATAGCATCAAAGTCCTTAAGAGGTGCTACCAAAACATTTACCTTACCATGCCATTTTTCAAAGCGTATGTCCACTCAAAGTATGACCTCGTCTTATGGTTTTAATTGTAGCATTCACGGTTGAGGTAACCAATCCCTTTCTCCACCGTTAGGCCCAAATGTCTCATTTCTGCACGCTTGATAAAGTTATACGTAGCTCTGATATCTATTAGTGCTTAAGTCTTTTTCTGATTGATGTAGGCTTCAACGTACATAAGCACCTTTTTTATTGACGTGCGAGCTACCCACTTAGTATTAAAGGCATTGAGCGGCTACATACAGCTCGTTAGGCCCTATTCACTGGCTTGTTAAGTCTCCAATATCGTATTGATAGCCTTCTTTTTTAGAAAGTCCTTCACTCAATAATCTTCATAACTAAGAAAGTAATTAAATCTCAACTTTCTCTAGCCATTACACTCCTACTCTCTCCCTTTGGGCAGTTTGCCTTTCCCCTCCTTATCTTATAGAGGTTGAGAATCTTTGGCTCCTCTACCTTTGTTATGATTAGGCTTAGCATATTCAGACTTTCTGCATCACTCTTATGGTAATCTATAAGCGTATTTGCTAATGTAAAGGTGTTTACACTCATATTGTAATGTAGCTATCGTAGTATAGATTGAGATGTCGATCTCACGAGGAAGCTTTTGGCAAAATAAGTTGGTCAAGTAAAAATATTAAAGTAGTAGCAAGAAGAAAATTAAATAATTGGTTTAAGTGAATAAGATAGAATTGTCAATGAATTAAGAAGAATTCTTATGATGATTTAAGTAAGGCTTTGAGAATCTACTCTACCATTTGATTCAATATTTATAATACAATTGAAAGTTTCACATCCCAAACAATCAATCGGAAGATATATAAAATATAGCACATTGGATAACATATGTATTTGATATGACTAAACTCTTTGCAAACATTAACACAAACCATGTTCATTTATAGAAGTTATCTAAGATCGACAATATATCATTTTGACAATATTGCAATAAAAGATTAACTTGAATATCAAACAATTATTATCTTTACATTTTATCCAAGATCGACAATATATCGATCGACAATATTGCAGTAAAAAATTAATATGTAAAATACTATAACCAATAACAATTATAATTCAACAAGAATCACATAAAGAAAGTATGACTGAAAATATATGAAACATGAGAATTATAACCTCTAGATTATAGAAAAATACTAGATAAGAATTTAGGCACAAATAAACTTACAAATATTTGTAGCTCTTGACAAAGAATCAAAGTATATAAGTAGATTTATTACACATAAAAGTTCATCTCTTAGCCTTACCAAGAGCTCTAGCCTAACTTAAAATGCATGTTAAAGAGAAGAAAATATGAGAGAATTGTCTCATCTTAAAAACATCCTAAGAGTGTCCTTATATAGGCAATGAATGAAAATATGTTAAGCGTGACTTCAATCTTTAATAATTTAGGCCAACTACTCGTTCACCCACTTGCAGCACCTTTTTTATAATTGACATGACTAATGTAGCCTTGTTAACCGACATAAAAGTTGTATCATTTTGTCTCTTTTTTCCATAACCACCAGTTTTATGAAAATTGGATAAGTATCCAATGAGATATGGGCAAAATACCAAAGATATATAAGATTTCAACCAACAACTCTTTTATCCATTTGTAATACAATTTGGTCCATGATAACGGTTGTTTTGAACTTTACCATCAACATAAGAGTTGTTGATAATTAATTTAGTATTTCACAGCTTCAAGAATTATATCAATTGGGTACGTATTTTATGAAATACGATCCAAATACTTGAGTTGGGTCAAGCTGAGTGAAAGTTGTAACCCAATTTTATTGTATCTCAATCTTTGGCCTATAATATGTTGGATTTGACTTTTCAATTGTTCTTCAAGTTTATGTAAGATTGAGTCATGTTACTTTAGGTTTAAGAATTTCTTCATTTCGATTTCTACATTGAGAGTTACATCCATTTTACCTAAACCTGTGCAAATAACTATCATTAATCACAATTCAAGGAGAACGTTTTATTTCAAGATAAAAATACAAATATGCTAAATTTAGTGACATTAAATAGTGACTGAATCTCTTAATAAATATGCATTTTCATGTGTTCATCACAGCCCCTAACCAGCTTATTTCTAGTCTCTGGCAATTCAAGCGTAAATAGAAAATGCAAAACTACCTAAGCATTTCAAATAAAAAGTCAATTCAAGATCACTGTTGCTATTATGATTTTTTTCAATTATAACTTCCAAAAATTGTATGTGTGTGTGAACTAAGCCGTAACCATTTTATCACAAATCATAACAGATATAGCCTTGAGAATTTCTCCAAGTAAAAGCCTTAACTTTATATCCTCACAAGTGTATGACTTTTTAAAAGGTTAGGATTTCTCTCATGGAGTTAGAAAATAGTTAAACACTCAAGAAAAAGTCAATTTTAAGGACATACATACAAACCAACATTGATTCAAAGATGGAAAAATTAATTGTTTAGAAATTAATTATTCTTAACATACACCAGCTTTAGGACTTCAATTGTCTTGTGAGAATAATACCAATATAGCTTAGTAAGAAAACTGCCTTACAAAATATTTATCTTCTAAAATTGAATGAAGACTTTATTAAACTGAATTGATTCTTCTTTTTTTTTCTTTTTTTTTTGGTATTTTACTTTCTTTTTTTAATTTTTTTTTGAAGAATATAAAGAAGCGTTACAAAAGTTTCTTACCAAAATATATTATACATAAATGCAACCAACTTATTCTTTAATTCAAATAATATCAATCTAAATAACAATTAACCAATTCAAATGATCAATGAAGGTTCATAAGCTGTTTTCTCAACTTTTCCACTTACTCACAAACGATAAGTGAGATTAAAAAATATATACTTAAACATAGAAATTCTCTTGGCTATATAAATTGAATCATCCATCTTATCACAAGGCTTAGCATTGTGCTCAAAAAGTATTTTAGAAGTTATTCTTTAGTAACCTAAATAAAAACAGTAATTCAACCTAAACAATTTTGAAATCATACCTAGGTAGAAAAGCAAATTTCTTTATACAAAAATTACTAAAATTATGAGCAATAAACAACAATGCATGAAATATAAAACAAAATAACAAGAAGTTAGTTAAAATGCATTTCAAAAGTTAGAAATAAAACTCCTTACTCTGTCATTCTAATTTAACCTAGAATGCATCTTAAGAGTTCAAGAATGAACTTTTTACCCTGCCATTTTAATTAAATGTTGGATCCCATTATCTATTTTTTTTAAAAAAATTTTGAATTTTTTTTTTAACGCAAAATATAACTTATGTTTACTATCCTTCCCCAAATCAGATGAAACATTGTCCTTAATGTTTAAATAGAAAGAGATAAAGTATATGAGACATTACCTGAAAATGCTAGTTATTCGAAAGAAACAAACTTGAGAGAAACTTAAGCAAATATAAACTAAAATGATAATGCTAATAAATAAATAAAATAAAGAAAAATTTACAAATAAAGTGTCAAATCCAATTTTTGCTTGTTAAGGCCCACTGACCAATCGATCCGAGTTATTGCTGGGTCAAGTTCGTAAGTAACTGCCTGTAATTTGTCAATCAATTCATTCGCATTGGTAGCAGAAATGAGGATATGTCGTGTTGAATATGAAATAAATTTCTATTCCACAACTTGATCAAGAAAACAGAGTAAGCAATTAAAATAGTTATTAACATTCAACAAATCTATGGGTTTTCGGTGAATATTTAGTTGGGTCCAAGAGGCAATTTAAAAATTTTCTTTCAATGTACCAAAATCACCTGGTAAAGTAATAATAGCGTCTACATTGTAAAGCATTCTAACTATACATTCATGCATGGATGAGACTCGTAATTCTTCCCCTATTATTTTTTAGTCAGGTTTCTCACGGCTAAAGCTCTAGAATAATACCTAAAACTTAACTTCCTCCTAAATATACAGCTATTGACATACACCACATTAACCCAAAGCTACCCCCTCCATAAATCAAATGGATTTTTCTTGCAGTTAATATTTTTCCTAGATTGTTTGCTGCCTCTACAAACACTTTATTTTTCCCATGACTAGATCCACAAAATTCACATATATTTCAAAAATTTTAAACTGAAGTTTCCTCCATATCTACACTCACTTTTATCTCAATATATGAAAATGAAGAAAATGAGGTACTGTATTTAAAGAGTACCAAATGATAACAAAAATTGTGGTAACTCGACATAAAAATTTAAAGATAATGACCCATATACATTATTTAACCAAAAGATTTGAATTTAAGACATCTATATAAGTAGCCCTATTATTTATAAATTAAAATAAAATAAAAGTTTGAAATTAAAACACATGTATTTACAGGTAGTTGTGATTGTGGCTCACATCTTCCTCTGATTTTATGTCCAGTAATGGCTTAAATGCCCTCTATGAGTCGGGATAGGCTTCCCATCTAATTTTCTTACAAATTGGCAAACAGAGTCTTTTAGAGTTAGATTTTCGAGACTATACCGTTGATGTTCATTTTTTAATTTATTCTATAAATCAAGAAGTTCACGTTGCACGAGCCCACAGGAATACATCTCAAGAGTCAATAGGATATCATCCAAAGACTCCTTACTCAATTAATCCTTAATGAACTGAATTTTATCTTCTCGATTTCTAGATGCAAATCCTAAAGAACGACAACTCTGGTTACAATTTCATTGAGCACATTTATGACATACTTGTAACCTTTTTGCTCTTCTCCTTTTGGCATAAGAGCTTCTTCCAAGACCAAGCATAAAAAAAAAATCATTTGCAGACTCACCAGATAATTGAACCTTGGCTTTGATTAACCAACGAATGTCCACAGGGATATTACTCAACATTAATAGCCTTAGTCTTTCACATTGTACTTTGCAAATCTTAAGTAAAGCATTTTGAGGCAATAAAGAAAAGAAGTTTTTAAGTTTGGCAAGAATATTATCCATTTTAAAATAAAGAAAATAGATGAATGCAAGGTTTGAGAGACAGTTTTTAGGGAACTGAGAAACCGACTTTAATAGTCACAGAGTACCGTATCCGCCACTTGATTGAAAAATAAAATCACACTGAAGAAAAAAAAAGATAAAATACGAAAGAAAATAAAAACAGAAATAAGAAGTCAAAAGATAAAATATAAACAAAATATAAAATATGGTACAGATATATTATACCTAATCAAGCATAATAGACAAGATTCACAAAAGAGATCTCGTCTAGGTACATAGAGTAGTCTACCTTTTTCACATAGCTTTTCAGCCGTTGTCCATTCACTTTGAAAATTTTTCCATTAGTGAGGTCTTTGATTTCGACAGCACCATTAGAAAAAAAACATGTCTTACCATAAATAGACTAGTCCATCGAAATCTCAACTTTTCAGGGTGTAAATACAATCGAGAATTATAAAGATAAACCCGTTGATTTGGCTCAAAGTGTTTTCTTGAGATCTGTTTATCATGAGCTACTTTCATTTTAACTTTGTAAATCCTAGAGTTTTCATATGCATCATTTTGTAACTCTTCTATTTCTGATAATTGTAACTTTCTCTGAAGACCTACAGCACTCAAATCAAAGTTAAGGGCTTTCACAGTCCAGTAAACTTTATGCTCTAGCTCAATAAGTAAATGGCAAGCTTTTCCATAAACAAGCCAGTATGAAGACATTCTTAAGATGGTTTTGTAAACAATGCGATATGCCCATAATGCATTAGAAAGGTGTAAAGACCAATCTTTGCGATTCATGTTAACCGTCTTTTTTAAAATCTATTTAACCTCTCTATTTTTCTAGCTCAGCTTATCTATTTGTCTGTGAATGGTATGTAGTAGAAACTTTGTGAAGAACATCATACTTACGCATCAAATCTTTAAAAGAACGGTTACAGAAATGTGTTCTTTGGTCACTAATGATGACACGTGGTGTACCATACCTAGATAACACATTTTCTTTTAAGAATTTTATCATAGTTGTGTTATCATTAGTACGACAAGCTACAGTCTCCATCCATTTTGATACATAGTTAATAGCTAGAAAGATGTAAAGGTAGCTAAAAGATGAGGAAAAATGACCCATAAAATTGATACCCCAACAATCAAATATCTCAATAATAAGAATAGAGTTAAAAGGCATTATATGTCTTTGAGATAGACTACCTAACTTTTGACATCTTTCACAGGAAAGACAAAAATTATTAGTGTCTTTGAACAAAGTGGGCCAGTAAAGACCACACTGTAAACGTTTCGCGGTTGTCTTTTTCATAGAATTTTTGCTATAGTACTGCTTGTGGCGATCATTTTTCATAGAAAAATGATCGCCACAAGCAGTACTATAGCAAAAATTTAAGACAATAGAAACTTTACTTTCAGGAATGCAACGTCTCATAATTTAGTCAGGATAGTATTTGAAAAGATATGGATCATCCCAACAAAAATTACGTACCTCAACTAAGAACGTACACTTATCTTTTCAAACCAAATAATTTACGATATATGCGTACCAAGGTATTTGACTTATAGTGAAAAGATATTCATCAGGGAAATCATCTCGAATGGGTGGCAAATCAGTAGAGTCAGTGAACTCAAGATAAATGATCAGTAACAACATTTTTAACGCCCTTCTTATCTTTAATGGTTATATCAAATTCTTACAAAAGAATAACCCACATAATTAAACGAGCTTTAGCATCCTTCTTAGAAAAAAGGTACTTAAGGGCCACGTGGTCAGTAAAAATAATAATAGGTGAACCAATCAAATAAGAACAAAATTTTTCTAAGGCAAAAACAACAGCTAATACTTCTTTTTCAGTAGTAGTGTAATTCATCTGAGCATCATTCAAATTCCTACTAACATAATAAAAAACAAAGGGTTTTCCTTCCTTTCGTTGCCCAAGAACTGCTTCTACAGCATAATTACTTGCATCACACATAATCTCAAATAGAAGGTTCAAATCTAGTAATTACAGATATGAGCAATGGTGAGTTTGGCAATGAGTGTTCGGAATGCCTCCTCACACTCTTGTGTCCATGTAAATTCAGCATCTTTTAGCAAAAGATTACACAATAGTCTAGATATGGCAGAAAAAATTTGTATAAAGCTCCTGTAAAAGCCAGTGTGTCCAAGAAAAGATCGGACATCTTTTACCATTTTGGGTGTAGGTAATTTAGAAATTAATTTAATTTTAGCCTTATCAACTTCTATCTCTTTTTCAGATACAATATGACCCAAAACGATCCCTGAATATACTATGAAATGACATTTCTCCCATTTTAGCACAAGTCCTTTTTCTTCACACCTACTCAAAACAGCTTTTAAGTTAAGTAAATATAAATCAAAAGAATCACGAAAAATAGTTAAGTAAATATAAATCAAAAGAATCACGAAAAATAGTCAAATCATCCATAAAACCTTTCATATATTTTTCAACCATATCAGAGAAAATACTCAACATACAATGTTAAAAAGTAGTTGGTACATTACATAAACCAAATGGCATTCTATGAAAAGCATAAGTACCAAAAAAGCGTGTAAATATAGCTTTGTCTTAATCTTCTATAGCTATCTCAATCTGATAATATCCTGAATACCCATCAAGAAAGCAATAAAAAGGATGTCCAACTACACGTTCTAAAATTTAGTCGATAAATGGCAATGGAAAATAGTCTTTCCTAGTGGCTGTGTTTAATTTTTTATAATCAATGCATATTTGGTAATCACTTACTACCCTAGTTGGAATAAGTATGCCATTCTCATTTTCCACAACAATAACCACAGATTTCTTAGGAACTATTTGAGTTGGACTTACCCATTGACTATCAGAAATTGGGTAGATTATACCCGCATCTAATAGTTTCAAGACCTTTTTCTTCACTACTTCTTTTATTGTTAGATTAAGTCCACTTTGTGGGTCCCTACGAGGTTGGGCACCTTCCTCTAAATGAATTCTATAAGAGCATATCAATGGAGAAATACATTTAATATCAGCTATGGTCTAACATAGTGCAGACTTATGTTCTTTTAAAAAAATTATTAATTTTTTCTCTTGTTTAGCACTAAGTTCAAAAGAAATAATGATAGGAAATGTATCACCTGGTCCTAAGAATTCGTGTTTCAAACCTTTGGGCAGTGGAGAAAGCTTAACTTGTGGTATCTCAAGGTTTGATGGTTTCAGTTTCTCCATCTCTTATGGCAACTCTTTAAAGTTAGGCTGCCAAAATCGAGTTTCTTTATCCTGTGAGTTAAAAATACTAAACACATAAGTTGTTCCATCAAGATAATACAATTCTTCAAAATCAAAATCAAAGAGGTTTTCTAAAGAATCAAAGCCATGATTTTTATAAGCTTCATCCACTACAAGTGTGTCTATCATATATGAATGATAGCATTTGTCTTCTTCTCATGGTTACTTGCCAATATGAAAAATGTTCACCTCAAGAGTCATATTTCTAAAAGATCATTTCATTAGATCATTTGTGCAATTAATAAAAGCGTTAACAGTAGCAAGAAAAGGTCTCCCCAAAATAAGACAGATTTTAGACTCCATATTAACTACAGAATGAGTATCTAAAATAAGAAAATCAACCGGGTAGTAAAATTTATCAATTTACAACAAAAAATCTTTCACTATTCTCCATGGTTTCTTGATTAATCGGTCAGCTAATTGTAGGACTACAAATATAGGTTTAATCTCACCAAGTCCTAATTGCAAGTAAACAGAATAAAGCATTAAATTTACACTTGCTCCTAAGTCCAATAAAGCTTGACCAAACTCATGTGTCCCAATTTGGCAAGAGATTGTGGGACATCCTGGGTCTTTATACTTGGGTGGTGTCTTTTGTTTAACTACTGCACTTACCTGATCTGCCAAAAATGCAGTTTTCTTTACATGATGTTTACTTTTGATAGTGCATAGATCCTTAATGACTTTGGCATAAGTTGAAACTTGATTAATCAAATGCAACAAAAGAAGATTAATCTTAACTTGTTTCAAATGTTCTAAAATCTTACATTGAATTTCTGAATTTTTTTCAACAGGTCGAAGAACTTGAGGAAAAGGCACTAGGATTGAAAACTTATTTTCGGGCTTTTTGTCCACTGTGACCTCTTTTTCAATGGGGGCGTCTTTCCTACTCATAAATATGTTAGTTGAAGAAGTAGGCTCACTCACAATTTTAACACTTCGAGTAGTAATGGCATTGACTTCTTTAAGATTTTGTGCATTAGAAGTAGAAGCTTGTGCCATAAATTGTCCTTTTGGATTGGATTAAGGTTAAGATAAAAACTTACCTTGCTCTTGTACAGTTAAGGCACTTATCAGCTTAATGATTTGACTCTTGATTTCTTTATTTTCGTCTACTGCCTGTGTAAGAATTGTTTCAAATTTTTTATTAGTTTTATTTTGTGCCTCCGCAAATGCTTGTAGTATATCCTCTAAAAGACTCCTAGCTGGTCATGCATTATATTGAGGTGTACCATAAGACTTAGATTCTTGTTATTCTTACTTCCAAAGGTTGTTGGCTTGTTGGTCAGATTTGCAACTAAAGTTTGGGTGGTTTCTTCAGCTAGGATTAAAAGTTTCAGAGTAGGGTGAATAAGGCTTCTTGTATATCTCTAGGGTATTAGATTATTCCTTATATATCCATCTCATCTCACTATAAGTGGGGCAATCCTAAGCTAAGTGTTTCGCTTCTCCACAGATAAAACAAACATTATATGACTCAACCCTAGTAATCGTATAGGTGACTCTTCTATCTTTGGTTTTCAAGGCCTCTAATTTCCTAATTAAGAACTCTAACTGAGCTTTAAGGTTATCTTCTTCCTTAAAATGAAAAAATTCATTAGGTCGTGACCTAATTATGCTTTCAGTAGCACTAGGTCCAGTCCATGTATGGGCTTTTTCGACTAAGTCATTCAAGAATTATATGGCTTCCTTTGGATCTTTGTGAAGGAACTCCCTATTACACATCATCTCAACAAATTAGCGCTATCTAATTGTGAGTCACTTATAAAAATAGCTAACCAAGTATCAATTTTCATACCCATGGTGAGGGCACAGATTTATCAACTCTTTAAACCTTTTCCAAGCTTGATACAAAGTTTCATTATCTTTTTGGGAGAAGGAAGAAATTTATCTTTTCAGGCCATTAGTTTTGTATTGTGGGAAGTATTTATTAAAAAATACTTGGGTTATTTCTGCCCAAGTTCCTATAGACCTCGGCCTCAAAGACCACAGCCAACTCTTTGCTTTGTTTTTCAAAGAAAATGAAAAACATTTAAGCTTAGCAGTGTCTATGGCTTCAGATTGGCTATGGAAGGTGGCAATTACCTCTTCAAATTCTCTAACATGTACATAAAGATTTTCATTATCTAGACCATAAAAAGTGGGCAGAAGTTGTATTATTTCAGGTTTAAAATTCAAATATGGTGTGTTAGGTGGAAATATAATGCATGATGGTATGGCTGTGCGAGTAAGATGCAAATTAGAGTCCTAATGGGGTTATCCTCGTGTTGGGTTATTGTGTTGGAATTATAAGATGAACTAAATGGTGAATTTTCTTCCTTTACAAATTGTGATGGTGATTCTAGTTCTACTTCTCTCACAAATCTTCCTCATTTATCTCTAAGTCGATGTATACATCTTAACAAATTTTGTTTTTGAATGAAGGAAATTCTCAAGGAAAAATTAAGATGTAAAATAAAACACAATAAAAAATAGAAATGAGTTAAGTGGTAAGACTAATCATGAAATATAAATATAATAAATAATAAATGAACAAAATATAATAAACTGTAAAGTACAATATATAAATTAAAAAAGTACAATAAATAAATAAAAGAAAAAAGTACAATTAATTAACAAATAAAAATAAATTACAAAGTATAATAAATAAATAAAATAAAATAAGTTAAGCAGTAGAACCAGCCATTACAAATAAAATAAAAATACAATATATTAACTAACAAAAGTGCAATAAATAAATAAAAGAAAATAAAGTGCAATAAATAAATAAATAAATAAAAAAAATAAAATGCAATAAATAAATAAAAGAAAATAAAGTGCAATAAATAAATAAAAGAAAATAAAGTGCAATAAATAAATAAAAGAAAATGAACTAAGTTAGGCAGTAGAACCAGCCATTAAAATAAAATAAAATACAACAAAATAACTAAAGAAAATAAATTGAATTAGGTAGTAGAACCAGCCATGAACAATAAAATAAATTACAACAAAGGAAATAAATTTAAAAACTAAAATTTTACAAAGAAAATAAAATGTACAAAGTTACCGCTTTACTATTGATAAACGCAACCTACTTTCGCTTAATGTGCCTCTCCGACAACGGTGACAAATTTTGTTTACAATACAAATGTAACACGGCTATTGCAGTATAGATTGAGGTGTCGATCCCACGAGGAAGTTTTTGACAAAATAGATTGGTGAAGTAAAAATATTAAAGCAGTAGTAAGGAGAAAATTAACTAATTGGTTTAAGTGGATGAGATAGAATTGTCTACGAATTAAGGAGAAATCTTATGATGATTTAAGTAAGGCTTCTAGAATCACAATTATGCTTTATAAATCTACTCTACACTTTAATTCAATGTTTATAACACAATTGAAAGTTTCACATCCCAAACAATCAATCAAAAGATATGTAAAAATAGCACATTGGATAACACATGTATTTGATATGACTAAACTCTTTGCAAACATTAATACAAACCATGTTCATTTATAGAAATTATCTAAGATCGACAATATATCATTTTGACAATATTGCAATAAAAGATTAACTTGAATATCAAATAATTATTGTCTTTACATGTTATCTAAGATCGACAATATTGTAGTAAAAGATTAATATATAAAATAATGTAACCAATAACAATTATAATTCAACAAGAATCACATAAAGAAAGCATGACTGAAAATATATGAAACATGAAAATTATAACCTCTGGATTATAAAAAAATACTAGATAAGAATTTAGGCACAAATAAACTTACAAACATTTGTAGCTCTTGATAAAGAATCAAAGTATAGAAGTAGATTTATTACACATAAAAGTTCATCTCTTAGCCTTGTCAAGAGCTTTAGCCTAGCTTACAATGCATATTAAAGAGAAGAAAATATGAGAGAATTGTCTCATCTTGAAAATGTCCTAAGAGTGTCCTTAGGCAATGAATGGAAATATGTTAAGTGTGACTTCAATCTTCAATAATTTAAGCCAACCACTCGTTCACTCACTTGCAGCATCTTTTTAATAATAAAAATGATCGATGTAGCCTTTTTGACCGACACAAAAGTTGTATCATTTTGTATTTTCTTTCCATAGTCACCAAGTTCATGCAAATTGAATGAGTATCTAATGAGATATAGGCAAAATGCCAATGATATATCAGATTTCCTCCAACAACCCTTTTACCCATTTGTAATACCATTTGGTCTATGATAATGGTTGTTTTGGACTTTATCATCAACATAAGAGTTGTTGATAATTAAGTCATTATTTTACAGCTTCAAGATTTATACCAATTGAATGCATATTTTGTGAAATACGGTCCAAATACATGAATTGGGTCAAGTTAAGTAAAAGTTGTAACCCAATTCTATTGTATCTTAATTTTTGGCCCATAACATGTTAGATTTGGCTTTTCAACTGCTCTTCAAGTTTGTGTAAGATTGAGTCATGTTACTCCAGGTTTAAGAATTTCTTCATTTCAATTTCTACATTGAAAGTTACGTCCATTTTACCTAAACCTATGCAAATAACATTCATTAATCACAATTTAAGAAGAACACTTTATTTCAAGATAAAAATATAAAAAATGCTAAAATAAGTGACATTAAATAATGACTAAATCTCTTAATAAATTTTTATTTTCATGTGTTCATCAAAAGGCATTGAATATGTTCACCATTCCACGTGTCTTCAACTCATTAAATGCCTCATATTTACAATTTGTCTACAAATTTAAACAGCAAGTCTTCTTTACTCATGTTGGAGATCTATAGCATTAATAAGGGGTACTCCTCTATATACTTACTAATGGACTTGGTCTGCTTCAATTTCTTTAGCAACTTTCTAGTGTCATACACTATATTCTCTAAATAGAACTGGTACTTCAACTTCTGTTGCAATTTTGTGTAGGTTTTGATGGTGTAGGTACCCTTGCATATCTCTTCACTTTTCCTAAGCTACCACAGAATCATATAACTAAAAAGATATAGGGTTGCAGTATTTACCTTATCCTCGTCTTGTATGCCTATAATGTCAAAAAATTTCTCCACCTTTCAGAAGTAGTTGTCGAGCTCCTTGGCGTTTCACTTACTACTAAACTCTTTGGACTTAGAAGCCTCAACTCTCAGTGTAGACGTTGTAACTTAAGCATCAATAGCTCTATTCTCTACCGTGCATTTACACAATACCTCAACTTCTTTGACAACTTCAAACCCTCGAGCAACATCTTCATTTAAGTTTAAACCTTGTTCATAGTAGTGTAGACCTTCTCTTAAAAAGCCTTGATCTAGCCTTACTGTTTATTAGCGTAACTCTTAATGGATATGCCGATGAGGGAGCACAACTCATCCTTTTGAGTGTCGAGGTCTACTTTGAACTTCTTTATATTCTGCTTTAACTCTCCAAGGTAATTTGTCGCCTTTTCCAAAGTACCATTAAATTTTTTCACTAGGTTCCTTATCTCTTAGTTTGAATTGATGGGCTTTTCACAATAAGGTATGTTGTTCTTTTTAGCTTCAGGGTCCTTATCCCTCTCTTCAGTTACATCTGATGATGTTGCAGTGCCTTTCACCATCTTCTTTGAACTTATTCTAATGCCAAATATTATGGACCTTCTTTGAGAACCGTGAAGCCATAGCGCTTCGCGTGCTCAACAGCCTAAAAAAATACACAAAGAGAAAAATGAAAGACAAGTACTAAGTGTTTGAGAAAATACTCTCTATATAACTAAAAGAGATTACAAGCTATAAGATACTTTATATAACTGAGGTGTGCCTCTTTTCTACTAGTAGCCTTATACAATCAATGGTTGAGATTTAAATTATCTAACGGTGTATATACAAGATGAGATAAAATGAATATTTCTAAATGTCATCTCATCTAGATAGGGATAAAACTTATCCTGTAGGAATAAACTTATCCTATAAATCTTGAGCTTGGCCTATATCTCCATCCTAATCAAATGGGCTTTCTAAAACTCTTATCCATGTAGCGCTCCATGGAGCCAGTAGCTTTTAAGAGGTGTAGTCGAGCATTAAATGCTTAAGGAAATGTTTGAGAGCATATGGGACGTAACAACTGGCCTACCTGAGTTCAAACACTAAACTACCAAAAGAATAAAAGAAAAAAAAAATCACTTGACAGACTTAACAAACTAATTATCTTACCAGTCAAGAGGGAGAATCAATCAATCCACAATTAACTGAACCTTTCTCTACTTTTTCTTTCTTTCTTTCTTTTCTTTATATCTTTTCTTTGAAAACAAACAAGGAGATGTATGTTTGTTAGGCTATTAAGAAAAAAAAGAAGCAAATTAGTGAACTTTAACTACTTCCCTTATTTTGTTTCCCTTATTATCTCTTTTTTTTTAAAAAAAAAAAGTTGTCATTTCTTTTCTTTACATACTTATAAAATGAGCCGTGAATGGATTAACTTATAAGAATGAAATTGTTGATTTTGATAAATTAATTAAACCTTTTAAATCAATATATATTTGGGGTGTGATTTTCCACCTAAGGCCCAGCCCAAAAGTGACGGGGAAGTGTGAGGCTTGAGTTAGAAAATTTTGATTTTCTTGGGCTTTCTGTTGCCAAGAGCTAGGTTGGAGCTTTGATTTGATTATGCAAAAATTAAGGCTGAGTAGAGAGAGGCTGAAAATTGAGTCTAGGCTAGTTGACTTGAAGAGTACAAGAAACATGAGTTTAGTTACAGATGCTAGAGGGGTGACCAACAATAGCCCTCTGACACTTAAGTCAGGTGGCTGTTGAGTGGTGAATATTCTCAGGGGTTTATTTCTCTTTGAGAGAGTATATAATTTCTTAGAGAGAAGGAAAAAAGTTTTCTTTTATTAAAGTTATTATCATTTTGAATTCCCTTTTACTACTTTTAAGATTTGAGATAAAAGTTAAGTTTAGAGAGTGCTAGCTTAAAGATTTCCTCTCAAGAGTGACACGTGGTGAAATACAATTAGAGAACCATCCCTATCATGAGGGATATTTTAGAAAACTTGCTCAGAGGGGTAAGAAGGTGATTAGACTTCTCCTTACATTTGAAGTACTAGGTATATTTATAATGGGTCATTTGTTGGAGTAGTCAGCTCAAGTTGATAAGCTTGAGAGCTCTAAGGAGATGTCCGACTCTATTTCCCTGAACTCAGCGAATTCAATGCTAAGCTTTCTCAACAAATCTGAACAATTGTGTCAGCCGTTTCAACAAGAAATAAGGTTATGATGCATGTTGACGTGAAGATTGGTCATTGATTCTTCAGGGATTTCCTTACTTGACCTTATCTTTAGAACTAGTAGTAGGATGATGTAGCACCTAGGTGCTCCTCTAATGGGTTTGGTTAGTGAAGTGGTGAGGACTTGAGCTATATTAATATGCATGCTTATTGGTGGCTGATAGGGGTGTAAAAGTACTAGTATGATTTGTACCAAATTTTTATATTTTACTCCAAATCATAAATATTTGGCTATGTAATTATGGTTTTTGATCATAAATAGATGCACGATGGAAAATGTGACACATAGGAACAAACAGGAGGTGAATCGGACGTCAAACAAAGATGTTACGCTCAAAATACGAAAGGGGCACCAGGCCAGCGACTAAGCACCGCAGCGGCCAGGGCAGTAGCTGAGTGCCGCGGCGCTCGCGGTGGTGAACAGTACGGGGGGGCAGTATTTTTCTACAGTACTTATAAATAGTATTTTTGCTACAGTACTCATAAATAGTGTTTTGCTACAGTAACTTGCGAGCAGTATTTTGAAGACAAAAACTTATAAATAGAAGGCTAAAAACCCTAAGAGGGAGGAGGAAAAGAGAAGAGAAAAAGAGAAAAAAGAGAGGCAAAAACTTAGAGAGAGAATTCATAACACAAGATCAAATATCAAAGCCAAAGATTGAAGAACCAAGATCAAGATTCAACCTTCAAGTCAAGATTGAGAGATAAGCACATTAAGGAGTCACTTTGATTAGTTTTTCTTCTCTTTCTTTATCATTATGTTCTTGTTCTTGTTCTTGTTGATCTTTATGAATTAGTTTGATACTTTTGATTTTGTGATGGGTTAATTTGTTCATCTAGGGTTAGACTATATGAACCTAGTATAGTTTTGGATTGTGTTAAATTTTAGTTTATAAACTTGATACATTCAATTGATTTATTCTATCTTGTGTTTAATGCTTTCATTATACCTGATCAATATTTTGAATGATTGAGGAACCATGATGAACTTAACAGAGGGATTCATATGTTTAGCCTATAGTAGTTTAATGCATGATCATAGGGTAAAATCTATGAGTTCCATCTAGGATAGACATATACCTAAGTAGCATGTATGGTATAATTTAGACTTGATCTTAATGAATTACATTCTGATTTGATTACCATAGATATATAGGTGATTGTTGGAATGTGTAATATAGTCACTTGATCATCAATAGAGGCTTGTGATGAGATTAGTGTTTAAGCCAATCAATTGATATTAAAAGTTTAACTAATTGGTTAATGAGTCCAATAAAATACTATGGGACAAGTCAAAACCCTAGCTTATCTTTATTTGTGAATTCTACTCTTTACTTTTATTTAGTTAATTGAGAGAACTAGATTAGTTACATAAATTCCTGATTTTGGTTTTCTAAATAAAAGTTAAGTATGTATAATTTTAGTACTTAATTTATAGAATTAGATTGCATAGTCCCTGTGGGATCGATATCTGGACTTAAAATCCTATATTACTTGATGCGATAGCGTGCACTTGCGTTTAGCTAGTATAGCATCACAATCAGTGGCCCTATGATAATGTGAGAGGTTCTAGGGTGTGAGACATGTCCCTTAACACTAGTACTAAGTAGAGATGTGTCCTAACACGAGTTTCGTTAAATGGGCTTTCTAGGCTGAGTTATGGAGCTCAAAATATCCAGACGGTGCTTAGTTTATCAAGATAGCTTGCTTTGGGTTGCTTACAAAAAAGATTGGGCCTGAGTGCCAAATTAACTTTTCTGAATAAGTCAAGTTTCTCTCAACTTTATCCTAATAATATAAAAACCAAAGAACTTTTTCTAATATGATAAGTTAGTTTTATAAATTATATGGTTTACTTTTTTGATATTTTACATTTTTTTGGTTTCTTATCATACTTGTTAATCTTTGGTTGATTTCTGAAACTCTTTTTTTTTTCTGCACACCATCTGTTACAACAAATAAGTCAATCAATAAAAACATGATATGGGCATGCATTAAATATTTAATAAGTTAAGAATTGTTGATTGATAAGTTGAAAAAAAAATTATAAGATTATAGAAAATTATTGAAATTTTTCTGGAAGTCTTCACCCATACATATTCAAGAATTGCAAAAGATCACATAAATAAAATAGAGATAACAATCAAATACACACAAAGTATAAAAATACACGTGATTCAGCAACTAGCCTATGTCTATAGTAGATCACAAGATCTAAGCTTTTTTTATTTCTCAGTGATTACTAACAAACTACTCAAAGAACATAAAAATCACTCAAGATATTACAATGAATACCTAATAGAGCTCTCTAAGGGTCTATACTGTTGAAAATGGTACTTACGTGTCATTCTAATTTTGTATGAATATTAATTATTTAATATTTATACAATAAGCATTTTGATTAAAATTGTTAATATTAAATATATATATATAGTAAGATGCTTGTAACATTTCAGACATTGTATAATTTGAAGAGGTTCAAATCTGGTCTAAATAAGTTTAGACCATGACTAAGAATTAGTAACGCTGAGAGTTATAATTGCTAAGAGTTAGCAGGTTATAAGAGTTAGCGAAATCTAAAGAGTTAGAGTCCTGTTTAAAATATAACAAAGACCCAAGGGTATATTAACAATGACATAGTTGCAAATAGTTCTAAAAAATATCATTGTACAAATATGTTCTCAAACGTCATATTCCTAATCTATTTCACTAATGCAGATCTGTTGGTGAAAACTATATTTAATATAAATCGGTGTATGTCTATATTTGGGCAGTCTATATGGTTAGTCTTAGCAAACTATGAGTTTAGTGGAAGCTTGTATAGACATGTGAGTATTCAAGTAAGGACTGGGTACTGAACAGACTCAATTAGGATCTCTAATAGACATCCATAAAGCCATCAATAGATGATCCTTTCTAGTTGAGTAGTATTCGTGGTCCATTGACCCGAGCACTGTGGTAAGCTTATAAGTGATCCACCATACTTCGGTTCTACATATGTCAGAGACCTTTCATGATCTAATCATTATGTATCGTTAAGTATAGTCCGATACTCATGGAATCTGGTATATGTAGATATGGGAACCATCAATTCATATAAGTAGTTGTATATCCCGATGCTCCAAGATTATGTTCCAAAAAATCCTATTGCCATAAGTAATTAACCTGGGAAAAGTATTTCCCGTGTAAGAAACAATATCACAAAAGTATTTGCGAACGTTGTTTCTCAGAATACAAATCTCGAGATAAGTTCTAAAGTTGAGCATATAAAACTTGACGATGATGATCTATGTCTTCATTTTTTCAGGATATAAATAATAGAGGGATTATACGAATATGTATTAACCTCAACTTCTATGGTTCAACACGCTATTTTGTTATTTCCATAATATGTGTGTAGGGAAACATTTATAGATTTACGGAGGATTTTTATAAAGATAAAACAAGTGTGAACTTAGGGAGTCTCACAATATAAAGTGTACTCATTTTACACTAGAGTAGCGCACCGAATTGAATAGTTCAATCTAGAAAGTTCTCAGTAAAATTAAAATTATTTCAGAGTCTCTCAGGGAGATGATAGAATTTAAGTGTTAAGCTCAGGATCTGACAAGTAGGACTTGTCACTTTATCTTTTCTATTAAATACCACATGTCATGCCATTAATTGATAATGAAATGACATATGACATAATTTTATTAGCTCATTTAATTGTTAAAAGTTAATAATTATTTTGGGTAAATGAAATTAATTCAATATAAGGCCCTAAAAGCCAAATTCGGCCAAATGAAAAGCTTAGGATGAGGTGGCTACATTTGGATTGCAAATGTAAAGCAACTAAGCCATTCTTTCAAAGCTTTATTTTAACCAAATAAAGTGCATAGTTGTGTCATACTTTTGAGCAAGCATGAGGTGGTCATTAACAAGTGCATTAAGAATTATTTTGGCCACCAATTGTATTCTTTCAGCCCATTACCAATGCCACCGAGCTACTTTTAAATAGCAAATTACATTACCTTATCATACTTCTTTTTGAAGGCCACCAATATGAATATAATTGGTGAAAATAGTGGCAACTTATGCTATAAGGGTGGCATTCAGAAATTTAAGGTAGGTCATAAATATTTGAGTTTTTGAGGTAATATTTTCTATAAGATGGTTCTACACTCCTCTATTAATGTCGCAGTCTCAAAGTCATCTAATCTTTTCTTTTTTAATAGGATTTCTTTCATTAATTTCACGTTGCTTGGTATTTGTTTCAATGCATCTGCAAAAAAAAATATTAATTTGTAATTTTTAAAAATTTTAAGAAAATTAAAAATTAATTATCTAGTTTCTTCTTTTGCAACCTCTGAGAGAATGGGGGGGTAAAGTGAATGATTGCATGAGTTGATTCTGCGGATTGCTACTAGTATTTCCTATTGAGATTTTACTTATCTACTCTTTAGGATTTTACTTATTTCAATTTACCAATGAAGTTTTATGGGATTTAGTAGGGTATTTCAGTCCGCTTAAAATATACTTCGTAGCAAGTATGATGTCAAGCAATATTCAGTAAAATATATCAAGGCAAATTAAATATTCGAACAATACATTTAAAGTGTCTTTGAGATTTCAGAGTTTTTGGAAATCTAAAATTTATAGTAATCAAAGTATTTTTGAAACACCCATTATGATGTTATAGATTAATCCTCCATAGCAAAAAACTAGAGCTTCACATATCATCAACAGCTCAAGTTATGGGAGAGTTTGGCAATAATTATGCAAAAACTGCTCCACGACACAAACACTTTTCTCATTCATGTCGATGACTTTTGTAGCTCATTCTCTTGGAATTTCTCTGATGTAATTTGCTTTCCAAGTTTAATTGAGTTTCAAGCCTTGGGTAAGAGTTTGAGTTTGATGCTGTAAGTTGCATATTTAAAGGTTTTAAAGGCTTAGTCATTCTGTAGAAAATAAAAATTAATAAAGAAAAATGACATTTTGACTTTTAAAGTTTGGTGAAAGTGATAGTTTAGTTACTTAATTTTTAAAATAGATTTTTATATCCCTACTGTTTAATTTTTTCTATAAGTTGGATATAAAATATTATAATTACTATAATATATTTGACTATCATTGACCGATAATTAACCAGCATTGATCGATGTTAACCAACTGTTGACCGGTACTGAATACCGTCAGACTTTAATAAAGTATCATAGTTGATTGGAATTAGTTTGAAAAAAAAAAGAATAACGACCCTATTATTTTGCTTACTATTTTTGGTGGTTTCTTCGATGCTTCAATGGTAAAAATAACTCCATCATTGCATAGATTACAAAATTGAAAGTATGATGGTATCTACGGTGAATAGGTCTAGTGCCAATTAACAGTCAGTCAACGCCGGTCAATGATGAGTTAATATCGGTCAACGATTGGTTAACACCAGTCAACGTTTGGTCAGTACTAATCAATAATTGGCCAACGCTAGTCAATGATCAATATTGGTCAATCACATCGATCAATGTTAGTTGGTGCCTTTCAAATTGTGTCATGTATCTTTTATAAGTAAAAGATACAATGCCCTTATTACTATCCAACTTTACCAAAAACAGTTAATGATAAATGTAAATAAATAATTTTAAAAATTAGGTAAGTAAATTATTACTTTCACCAAACCTTAAACATCAAAATATCATTTTCTCAATGAATAACCTGAATGCCTTTACTATTATCCAACTTTACTAAAAAAGTTAATGACATATGTAAATAAATAATTTTAAAAATTAGGTAAGTAAATTGTTACTTTCACTAAACCTTAAACATCAAAATATCATTTTCTCAATAAATAACTTGAGTGAGAAGTCACCACCAAGCCGCCAAAATATTTTTCGCTCAATCTTAACGAACAAACTAATAATAACAGTTAGAGAGTGAGAAGAAACCTGCTTGTAGAGAGAGAATTACATCATTGTAGTAGGCTAGAAGCCTCAATAAGCCCCCCCATTAACAGAAAGGAGTAGCTAATCGTTGATCTTTCAAGTAAAGGCTTCTAAATTCTTTGCTTCTATTCTTGTTCGGTTCCCACGTAAAAAAAGAGGGAAAAGATATGTACATTGTGGCACATTGGGACAAATTATCTATAGTTGGACCTTGTGTCTCTGTTTGATTAGTTTTAAAACACTTTTGAGTTTTATTTGTATCTGTTAGACACAAGGTTTTCAACCTACAAAGAACCATGTATTGGCATAATACAAACAACTCTTAATGTAGGAACAACGTTAATAACACTATATCTAAACTTTTGTATGTCAATCTCTGACTTATGTCTTACATCAGCCTTAAAAGCCCAAATCCAAATTACTATAACAACCCTAGAAATAGAAACCTATATGGCTACTCTTCACTACCAAATGGTCTACCGTGTTTAAAACCATGCCTTAGATTTTAGCACTTCTTATTCAAACCAAGATGCCCTACTCATCTCTGTTAACTACACCAAAGTTCCATCATGCACATATGTTCCCAAATAGCTTTCTAACAAAGAACTTGTTAGACTTTTGCCAGATACTTGGATAATCAAGTACGAGCAAAACCACAAAAAAATTCAAACACCAATACCTCTACAGTCTAATAGATATAATTTCTTTCTATTTCACTCTTAACCATATAACCTTCACCTTTGACCAAATCAAAGCCCAATCTAACGCAAACAGTCATTCTGAGTTTATCCTTACTTTAACCATTAAGGAATAAGATTAGTAGGAAACTAAAGAGGAACCAACTTTTCTTCTATTATTGCTGGTAAGTCACTAACTAACGAGTAACCAATACCTCATTGATATAGGCGTAAAAGCACTAGTATGATTTATACCATCTTTTATATTTTACTATAATTCATGAATATTTGGCTATTTAATTGTGTTTTTAATCATAAATAGATGCACGAAAAAAAAATATGATGCATAGGAATAAATAGGAGGCAAATCGGACGTAAAACGAAAAAGTTACGCTTAAAATATAAGAGCGAGTGAACTAAGGTTAGGCGCCGCAGCGCCCAGGTTAGTAGCTGAGCACTGGGGCACCCACAACCCAGCGCCGCGATGCCCAGTGATGTTTTCTGAAGTTACATTTTCAGGTCTTGGCACTGCGGTGCCAAGCCTCCAGCATCGCAGCGCCCGTGCAACGTATAAAAGCCCCTCTCAACTCTCCTATTTCAACTTGGATTCAAAGCCCCTCGCACTTAGGGTTTTTTATACCAACAAAAACACTATTTTGAGGTCAAATAAAACACTCTTTTGAGGTCAAATACACAGACTTTAGAGAGGAAAAAAATGTAAAAAAATGAATTCACAACACAAAATCAAATATCACAGCCAAGAAATTAATATTCAAGATCAAGATTCAAGCTTCGAGTCAAGATTAAGAGATAAGCAACCCAAGACATCTTCTTGAATAGTTTTTCTTCTTTTTTCTTATTATTATGTTCTTATTCTTACTATTCTTCATGGATTGGTTTAATATTTTTAGTTTTGTGATAAGCTAAACTTGTTATTCAAAGGCTAGACTATGTAAACCTAGTATGTAATTAATTCATTCTATCTTGTATTTATTGCTTTCATTATATCTGGCCAATATTTTGAATGATTGAGGAACTATGATGAACTCGACAAATGGATTCATGTATTTAGCCTAGGATAGTTTGATGCATGATCGTAGAGTGACAACTATGAATTCCATATAAAATATATATATACCTAGATAACATGTATAGTATTATTTAAACTTAATCTTAATGAATTGCATGAAGAATATTATTCAGATGCTGAAAGAAACTGTATAGTTTAGCATAGCTCCTAATGATGATCCAAACATGCATATCATAAATTTCTTGAAAAAAGTGATACCTTCAAATACAACAGAGTCTCCGATGATGCCATGTAGAATATATATATATACCTAGATAACATGTATGGTATTATTTAAACTTGATCTTAATGAATTACATGAAGAATATTATTCAGATGCTGAAAGAAACTGTACAGTTTAGCATAGCTCCTAATGATGATCCAAACATGCATATCATAAATTTCTTGAAAAAAATGATACCTTCAAATACAACAGAGTTTCTGATGATGCCATTAAATTGAGACTATTCCTTTTTCTCTTTAAAAGACAGATCTAAAAGTTGGTTAATGTCATTGCCGTCAGGATCCATATCGACGTGGGAAGATTTAGCACAAAAGTTCTTAGACAAGTTCTTTCCACCAATAAAGACAGCAAATATGAGGAATGACATTACATCATTCAGTCAAATTGATGAAGAGTCATTGTATGAAGCATGAGAGTGCTTCAAGGACATGTTGAGGATGTGTCCTTATCATGGAGACTCTAAATGGCTATTAGTACAAACATTCTACAATGGATTAGTAGGCCAGTTGAGGATCATTATAGATGTTGCTACTGAAGGAGTTTTAATGAATAAATCTACAGATAAGGCTTATGATCTATAAGAAGAGATGGCATCAAACAGTTACCAATGGCCAGCAAAAAGAGTTACACCCAAGAGAGTTGCCAATATATATAAAATTGATGCATTTAATGCATTGATAACTCAAATCAATACTTTATCTAAGAAGTTGTTGCATTGAATGATGTCAAAACCCGACAAGTGACATGCAACTTTTATGGTGATAACCACATGAATAGGCGATGTATAGAAACAGTGAATTATATGGGCAATTTTAATTGTCAACAATCTAACCCACAATCAAATTCCTATAATTCGAGGTAGAGAGATCATCCAAAATTCTCTTGGCATTACAACCAAGATGAGCCATCTAGACCAATAAATTCCCCAAGATTCCCACTACCACAAGAAAAAAAGCCAATATTGGAAAAAATATTTATGCAATATATGAAGTCCAATGATGCCATCCTTCATAATCATTTAGTATCTTTAAAGAATTTAGAGGTCTAAATGAGACAACTTACTGCTACAATTAATAAGAAACCTCAAGGCACTCTACCAAACAATACTGAGACAAATCTAAGAGGAAGTGTGGAGCAATGTCAAGCCATCAACTTACGAAGTGGTAAGATCTTACATAATAACACACTATTAACACCACTTTCAAAGATGAAAAAAAAAAAGGATAGGGTTGAACAACAAGAGGATGTACAATCATTTAGACCACTTATTCCTATTCTTTTTCCTTAAAGGCTATAAAGGTGCAATACAAGTGCAAAAATTGAAAAATTGCAACAAGGCAATCCTAAAAGTGCCGAAAAGAAAAATTGACAGCATACAAGTGCAAAACATGTTGAAGAAAATATGCATAAATAGCCCTTGCAGTCATTCACACCTCTTCCACCATTTCTACAGAGGCTGCAAAATAAAATATTATATAAGTAATTCTCTAAATTTCTTAATATTTTTAAGAAATTACATATTAATATCCCTTTTGCAAATACACTCGAACAGATGCCTAGCTACGTCAAATTCATGAAAAGTATCATTTCCAAGAAGATGAGAATAGAGGATTATGAGACAGTGTCATTGACAGAAGAGTGTAGCGTTATTCTTCAAAAAAAGCTACTTCCTAAGCTTAAAGATCCTGAGAGATTTACCATACCGTGCTCCATTAGTAATCATGATCTTGCTAGAGCTCTATACGATCTAGAAGCGAGCATTAATCTCATGCCTCTTTCTATCTACAACAAGCTAGGTTTGAGAAAACAAAGCCAATCAATATCACACTTCAACTTGCTGATCGCTCTCTCGCCTACCCAAAGGGAATTATTGAGGACGTGTTAGTAAAGGTGGATAAATTCATCTTCTCCGCTGATTTCATTATTCTAGACATAGAAGAAGACAAAGAGATCCCTATTATCCTTGGAAGACCCTTCCTAACCAAAGGATATACGGTCATATATGTTCAAAAATATGAGATGACTATGAGGATATAAGATGACACTGTAACCTTTAAAGTCTTTAAGGAGCTTAAATTATCATCTGAGTGTAAGATTGTGGTAGTATTAATGTAATGCACCTAAATGCCAAAAAGCTCAAAGACATTGAGATGTTGAATCCTCACATAAAAAGAAAGATGTTAAGATATAGAAAAAGAAGAAAGAAGAAGAAGAATAAACAATAGATGACAGGATCGAAGATGAGGGTAAAAGAAAACCACTTCACTGGCTTAAGATTCAAATCTTTTCGGAGAAGCACAAGAAAAAAGAACAAGTTGCTGCCCAATATCTAATAAAGAAAATATAAAAGCCAAAAGAAAGAAAGCCCAACAAGATCACATATAAAGATATTTCCACCATTGACTTTGATCCTCCATAAGAGTGGAAAGAGCCCCGTCAAGCCAACGATGCTAAATCAAGTGCTTCTTGGAAGGCAACTCAAATAGTTTTTATTTTTGTTTTTGTTTAGTTTCAGTTTTAGTTAGGTTAGTTTCATTTCTTTGTAGGAATAAAATAGCAAGAGGAACATTCAAAGAGGCAGCATGACCAATTGCAAGCGTTAGAAGTAAAGAAAATCGCAGTTACATTCATGAGAACACAACACTGCACTACTTCAACTTTAGTTACCGGGGGGGAGGGGGCTTTCTTACTTTTAAATTTATTTTTAAACATTGAGGACAATGTCCAATTTAAGTTTGGGGATGGAAAACACATTACGTGTATTTATATTGCTGCATGCTTTGATTGATTATCTTGTGGGGTAATTTTTTTTAATTGCTAAGTTTTAGTTGTGATGATAATCATTAGTCTATGATAAGAAATAAAATATTGGCTGAATTTATTTTCACAAGTCTTTAGGAAACAATAGATGCTTGAGATAATTCTTATATCATGATTCTTGAACTGAATTCAAGCTTATTTTTTATCACTTATTCTTGAGCACAATGAAATAAGTATGTATTTGTTGAATTTTTTGCTTAAAAATACTATTTGCTTAAGTAGTACACTACAATCTCGAGGATCAACACTCTAGAACTTGCTTGATTACTACTTGAGGCGAAATCCTAGGAAACACATTGTAGGAAAATGACATTAAGCCATCTTTGGATCGATTAAGCCTTTTGAAGCCTACCTTATATGTATATTTATCCCTAGTCACCCTTTTTAGAGCCTAATTACCCATTTTTCTATTTAACTATATTACAAGTTTAAGACTTTATGTTTATTTATCCTAAAATCTACTAGGAGCACCATAAACTTTGAATTTACTTAGAAATATTTTTTTTTTAAAAAATGTTGTATATGTGAGAAGGGCACTACTGCAATGAAAAGTAATAAGTCTTAAATGTGCATATCAATCTAAGTTTGGGAGTACAAAAAAAAGAGAGAGAAAAAGTGTTTAAATATATAATACCCTAAGCTTAAGTAAAAGAAGAAATTCTTTGCAAAAGTGATTAAAAGAAAAATATAATTAACATAAATTTAGGGGAAGAGATGAATAACTCAATGAGAAAAGATCAAGAAGTTCTAAGTAAAGTTAAGTGTTCATGGTGTGAGTTGCGCTTCATATTTATATATCTCTATATCCTACCTTAACCTTAGTCTTACGTTATAGGTAAAGTAAAGTCCTAAATAGATCCCTAGATATGTGTATGTTCTACATTAGTAGAAAGTAGTATGAACAGCAATCTTATGAAAGTGTTATAAATTGAAATATTTCGAGACATTATCTTTATATACTTTCTTAATCATTAAGTAAATCTATGTTCTATTTAACTAATTACTTGCTTATTACACACACACATAAGTGATCATTTATAAAGGAGAATGAAGTATTTAATGAATGATATAAGGATTGTTGAAAGTTGTTTGTCAATTTCTGAACAGTTTTGTGCCTTTTAATAGCCTTTGAAATAATAAAGATGATCATCTAATCAACTTAAGCTTATATTTTTATTTTTTAGTTTTAATTTTTCAGTCATGAAAAAATTGTGAATGTTTTTCTTTATTTTACTCGAAAACGAGCAAAGTTTTATATTTGGAGGTATTTGATAGTGGCGTAAAAGCATTAGTATAATTTGTACCAAAATTTTGTATTTTGCTCCAATTCATGAATATTTTGCTATTTCATTGTTTTTAATCATAAATGGATGCATGACAAAAAATGTGACGCATAGAAACAAATGGGAGGCGAATCGGATGTAAAACGAAAAAGCTACGCTTAAAATATGAGAGCGAGTGAACTAGGGTTAGGCGCCGCAGCGCCCAGGTCAGTAGTTGAGCGTCGGGGCGCCTATAACCCATTGCCGCGGTGCTCGGTGATGTTTTCTGAAGTCACGCTTCTAGGTCTTGGCACCATAGTGCCAAGCCCTTAATGCCATAGCACCCGTGCGACGTATAAAAGCCCATCTCAACTCTCCTATTTCAACTTAGATTCAAAGTTTCTCGCCCTAAGGTTTCTCATACCAACAAAAATACTCTTTTAATGTCAAATACATAGACTTTGGATAGGCAAAAACATAAAGAAAGAATTCACAACACAAAATCAAATATCAAAGTTAAAAAATCAAGATTCAAGATTAAGAGAGAAGCAATCCAAGACATCGTATTGATTAGTTTTTCTTCTCTTTTCTTATTATTATGTTCTTGTTCTTGCTGTTCTTCATGGATTAGTTTGATACTTTTAGTTTTGTGATAAACTAAATTTGTCATTCTAAAGTTAAACTATGTGAACCTAGTATGTAGTTGGATTTCATTGATTCTTAGTTTATGAACTTAATTATTATAACTGATTCATTCTATCTTGTATTTATTGCTTTTATTATATCTAACCAATATTTTGAATTATTAAAGAACCATGATAAACTCAACAAATGCATTCAAGTGTTTAGCCTATAGCCTATGATAGTTTGATGCATGATCATAGTGTAACAACTATGAATTATATTCTGATTTAATTATCATAGACATATAAGTGATTATTAGAATGCGCAATATAATTATTTGACCATCGATAAATACTTATGATAAAATTAATATTTAAACTAACAATTAGTATTAAGAGATTAACTACGAAGTTAATAAATTCAATAAAATACCAAAAGACGGATCAAAATTCTAAATTATCTTTATTTGTAAATTTTACCCTTTTACTTTTGTTTAATTTAATTGATAAAATTAAATTTTAAATTGTAATTTTTTAAATAAAAATTAAATATAATTTTAATACTTAAATTATAAAATTAAATCACATAATCCCTATAAAATCAATATTTAAATTTAAAATTCTTATATTACTTGATTCGTACACTTACACTTAACTATTTTAGTATCAATCACTTCTAGACATCCTAGATTTCAAAGTGCCAAGAACTCGCAGCCTATAAAGGAACAAAACTTTCGCAATGCTTTTCAATCCCAGTTGAAAATTTTAACCTCGACTGAAATGCCCATAACATTTTAAATGTTGACTAGTATAATTCAAACAATTCCAAAAGTGTACAAAGGCTTTCTCAGTGGCACCGGTCCTTGTTGCACATAGGCGTTGAAAATTGACGACCAATGCAACATTTACTCAATTGATTTCAACAGCTTCCACTGCCGAAATCTTGTAAGAGCAATTGCTTAGTACACACACCCGTGGCTTACCAATTATCCAATTTACGACTTCAAACAACACTTTACAAACCCTCGCAAGTGTTACTCAAATCCATTGGAAGCTAAGAGTTCTTCACAATTAGTATCACCTGTAAAATGAATGAGATAATAGTAGCATTAATAATTACTATAATATTAAGTCTCGAGGATTTAAATTTGAATTGAAAAACCAAATTTTCATGAAACTATAAGCAAGTAAAATTGTGATACACAGATGGATAGTAATAATAATGTTACAAAAAGTTGTTTTCCAAAGTAAATAATTCTTACCTAAAACTCAGTAATGACCCCAATTACAGATTTACAGAATTTTCCTAGCCCTGAGATACCAATACGTAAGAAAAAATCCCACAACAGCACCAACAATTATCCCAGCTGTTGTTAGCCAAAATGCAAACTGCATTAAGTCAGATGAGAATGTAGCATGAGGTGATCAAATAATAATCACTTGGATACGAATGAAAAATTAACAATAAACATAATTAAACTTTTAGAAAGAACATACCAAATGTTCTTCAAGGTAGGACCTCAAGTTCATGCCAAATATACCTGCACCCACAAAATTAAGTAATGATATGGGCTCAAGAATGAATGTATTCAGAATGCTCCAGTTTAAATTCTAAAAAGTACCAACTGGCTAGCGAAGATGAATTATTCCAAAAGTTTCAGATTTCAGGGTCTGCATAATTAGTGCTTAACTTTAAACTTCAGGTCATTATTTCCGTAGCCTCCAAATGAAACTGAACTAACATAAAACATTGTTAAACTGCCATAGTTATATTATCTACATTAGTTTGTCTCCCCTCCCCCCTACCCTTTTCTATTAAGATCACTCCTAAATTCACCACTTTTCATAGCATTTATGTGTAATGGTCCCTCTGGAAACCATAAAAGGATATGGCTAAAGATAAAACATATGGCTAAAATCTATGACAATCAGACTGGCAATGGTTTCCTTGTTAAAAAAAGCATTTGTGAAACTCTTTCAATAACCATAGCATTTTATGTCCCACCAAATAACGTCATATCAGTCATTAAATATGACAGGTTCTTAAACCCAACAATGTCACTCAGACCTTGATGGCCAACCAGAACATTGCAGACCGAACATCAGCATTTAGGGTTTTGATAGGCTCCAGGTTCAAGTGCTCGCACAATATACAGATTTCACTAAAAATATGCCATTAGGGAATAGCGATGCAATTAATGAGAAAGATAATCTGTATTGCTTTTAACATACTTTTCTAACCATCCAGAGTTTAGTAAATATTGTAATTGTCTAAATTTAAGGATATGCCATTAGCAGAAAGTAATGAGATTAATGAGAATCACAATCAGCGTTGTTTTTATCATAATTTTCTTGGTAGGACTTGAATCTAATATTTGGGAAGACCTGTTTGTCACACAATTAACGGTTCAGGTCCTCATTGGTATCTAGAAATATTGACTTTGCTAACTTGTGGAACTAATACAATATATTAAATGATTATTGCCAATTAGCTCAAAGACTTAATAAAATAGTTTGTATCATGTTATTAATAGAGGGTGAACATTTATTTTCTTGCTGACATAGGATGTACCTGATACTAGAGCACCAACTGCCACACAAAAGGCCCCAACCTGGAGAAGCAATTCCACTCTGCTCACCTCAAGCCTCCGTGAGCTGATAATTTAAAGCAATTCAAATCCACATGATCAATAAAAGGAAAACAAGTCAAGTACTACAAGATGCTGGAAAAAACTTATTATGTTAAACTCAAACCATCATCCAGCCCCACCTATCAATGGGAACCAAAAGCTTTTTGTATAATATCATTGGTAGGTGTCAGTTTAGCTGCTTATCTGACAAAAGGCTCTAATGGAATGCAGAGCATGATTTATGGAGCCTTCTAGGCAATACTTTTCTTTTCATCAACAAATATAAACAATGGAACAAGATTTTTCAAGTGCAATACTTTGTCTCCATTTTAAGTTTATTTTTGATATGATACAATACAAATTCAACTCTAACAAAATTTTGCGAGTGAAAAACTTGCCCATTTTAAAATTAATTTTTGATTTGAACTGAGATAAATTACATCTATCAATGTGGTGAAGCCATCACCCCCTTCTGCTTCAAAATTTTAAACATATTATGAAGGAAAATGTAAAAAGAAATTATACTATGACCTAACTTCTTCTAAGGAAGAAAGCAAACCACATTGCAGAATGTAAGTCAAAATCATTGATGGTTGCATGCCAAAAAGATTATCATATCAGTATGTTGTTAGTCTTGTCTGCTGGTGCTATATTTGAAAATGTTACATGCTATATTTGAAGATTAAATAACAGAATCTATGATTTCTAGCACCAAACTCAATGTATACTCTTGAGGCACGCCAATAGATAAGGTCTGAGATGCTAAAAAGAAAATCTTAAGTCAATTCATCAGTGGCATGACAAGACATTGTAAGCAGATTCAACAGTTTAGGATCATTTCTATAGTGGCATAGAAAGATCACCCATACTCCAGCACCAGAGACAAGGTAAAATAAGTAATAGCTTTTTCTTTCTATTATTTTTTCTAGTTTCTTTTTCGGAAAATTTTGCAAAGATGCTTTCTACAGGATTTCATCCTCAGTTGAAATATTCAAAGCCAACAAGCAATCTGAGTCAAGAAGCCTGTGGGGTAAACTTATGGAGCTTTGTATTGCAAACACATTAAGGCATAAACTTTCAAAGAACTTGGTAATACCATGTGACATCTAAAACAGGAATCATAAAGCTAGTGAAGCAAACAAATCAGGAAAGTCAAAACATCATCCAGACCTTAAATTTACAGCAATAGAATCTTCCATTTCTTTTGCAGAGTCAAGAAGCCTTTCTGACTGCCCATGACAAGATTCACTTCTGTAAATAAGTAAAGCATCATCATTAGCTTCTATATGATAGATAATAATACCGTTTCACTGGTGTCTTCTAAAATGACAGGCAGCTCAAAATGCTAGCTAGCTTTACCTATTCCTTGAAGTTGAATCAGACTAAGTGTATGAAATACTTTCTTGTCCATAATCTTCTCACATGTATAAAACCATGACATCTCCTAATTGCTACACTTTTTACATCATAGAATGAAAGAACTGTAGAAATCACCAGCTATAGTTGCCAGCAAAGTTTTCTTAGGATAATTATGTAGAGATAACCTCTATTGGATCCCAATTAATTGTTACAATAACAAATAATTCACAAGTTTGGGTTATCTTTTCCGGAGGCAAGGTTATACTAGTCTTTTAGGGGGAAAAATTATAAAACCTAGTGACACGTCCAAAATATAGAAGTTATTCTCAAGTGCAGGATTGTCGAAGTAATAAATAACTCGATGAGAACGGGGTCGATCCACAGGGAAGTAGAATTAAAATTACAAATTATAAACACTTTAAAGATAATTAATGCAGTATAAGATGTTTGCAAATATTATTTCAATTAACCAATTCAAATAAAAAGCCAAGGTTATGGAGATTCACTCTTGGCATAAGAAATAAGAATATATTTAATTTTTTTATAACTCAATTGGAATCCTCACACAAAGAAGGTTCCAACCGGAAAATATAGCAATTAAAGTTCATCATCATTTATATATTAATTAGTATTTATTGTTTTTAATTATTATACACCAAATCTTATAAATGGGTTCAAGTATTTATTATGCCAATCTTTATATTTGTCTACAATAAATCAAGACTCCCACTTTACAAGAAAGGTTATATAAACCAAATCTTGTAAATGGTTTAAAGAATTTATTGTGCCAAGTATTAAGTTTGTCAATAATAAATCAAGAATCACCACTTTAGAAGAAAGGGTATTAATTCTACAAACAAAATAAATACATCATATATAAATTTGCATAACTTAAAAATGAAACATTAAATTCATGAATAATTATTAAACATATCTTATTACCTTGCCAAGAGCTTCACACTTTCACCTTAGCTTAAACAAAATTATTTGGACATAATAAAACTAAATGAAAAGAAAAGAAATGGAAGAAGAAATAACATGACTTAATAGTAAATAAGAGAAATAATAGTACAAAGAAATGGATACAAAGAAAAAGTATTTTGAACTAAATTCTAAATTTCTAATTACATTCTTTAGGCATAAACAAGCCACCTATTTATAGAAAAACATGGATAAATCGAGACAAATTTGGAGGGAACTACTTGGTTGATGAAAGTCAAGAATGGTGGCAAAATAATTTGCATTCATTATCACTTGGGCACCCACTTGATTATCCAATTTGGAATTGATGTGATTCGAATTAGCTGTCACTCAAAACATAAACGTTGTAGATAAATATCTTATATTTCCAAATTGAGTGATCTCATACGTATTAGATACGTATTTTTATAGTTATGGGCCAAATACTGATAACTGTTCAAACTGGGCCTGTACTGCAGATCAATTCTGTTCTAGGCCAATTTTCACCCTCTAAACACTCGAATTTCCAATACTTTGTGAAATACAATATGTTAGCCTATTGAGTCAGCTCTGCACAGGATTAAGAATCACCTCAATTGGATCTTTAGGTAAAAAGTTATGCCTATTTTACCGAACCTACCACAAAACAGTTATAAGATAATTAAGTACAATATTGTAAACATACTTAAGTTAAAAAAAATAGATACAGTAGTAATACAAAACAATCATGTAAAACTCTTATTAAATGTGTAATTTCAAGTGTTCATCACCTAGTACTCAATCAATGCCTGATCTTTTATGTTCAAAACTTTAATAAACTTTTGAGTATTTTATGTCACGGGTCGGACGTTAGCAATTGACTCAAAAGATTACTTATTTCTATCCACCCATATAAACTCAAAATCCACTCAATTTTTATCCGATATGGAACACAACATTCTTACCCACCCAATCACATGACACCTCCATCACGTTTGGCCCATCCAATCTAGTTTGTATTGCCTATCCCCACTAATCTTAGGAAACCTATATCTCATGTGGCAAGTCCATTTAAGGCTCAAAACAAAAATTTAAGGGCCCACATGTAGATAAGAACTTGGGTTTATGGGTCAATTATTTTCTATTGACCCAAAAGATTAGCCTATTAGATCATGTTGGCTACTACCCTCACATTAACCTAAAATCCATCTAATTTTTATTTAACATGAGACCTAACATTTAGTAGGGCTCTACATCTAACAAGTTAAACTATTAATTGAGGTTTCTCTATAACCATCAAAGCTGATAATAGTGGTGTAAACCTTTCTCTCTCTCTACTTTTGCGGATTACATGAAGTTTGGAATGAAATATTTCATAGTGCATCAATTTCATCCATAAACAAAATTAGAAATTAAAAAGAAATTGTCATTAAAGTTCCAACTCCTGAATTCCCATTGGTAATTTTTTCTTGAATAAAATGTCCATTTTTAAAAATTTCCTTCAAATTTGATAAACATGTACATGCTAATTACATGTAAGCGAGAAACAGAGTAACTTAACATTGCTAGTAGTGTGATTTAGTTAATACACTTTACAAATGGTTGTTAATCAACATTTAGTTGCAATTTGTAATTGAGAATCTACAAAAGATTCAAGCAACATATATCTTGGGGAAAAAAAAAACAAAGGTAGCAAAATTATTCAAATTACAAGTTATCTACAACTGAAATTTAAACATAGAAAACCTATAAAAGGTATGCTTAGCATGGAGTAGAAATGGGACAAAGGAATAACCTTTGAAGATAATTTTCGAATAGCATCTCAATTTCTTCCTCTTCTTCTGAAAATGAAAAAGATGAATAAATAAGAATACTACATTCCCGAGTCCTACAAACATTAAGTAACATTCCTTTATGCGAATTACAAGTATCATTAACAAAGAAACCTTTGTAGGACATACCCTCAGCAATTTGCTTTTCTAGGGGAACATCATCATTTCCTTCTCTAAGTGAGCAGTCTCTTCCCATAATACAAATACGACATATTTCATGTGGATCCTCCAAAAGATCAAGTAGCATTTGTCTGAGAGCCCCTGCCCTTGAACTCAATTCAACCTAAAATAAACATGGTAATTAAAGACATAAAGTTTCATAATGCAACTAAGTTACTTTTACAGTTTAAACTATACCAAGGTTTGCTTGCTGATACGAAGTTCCTCCAATACATCAGCAGTCAATCGGTTAGGCAAAACCTCGAGTAGAGCTTGAACCTGAAGCAAATGGCAAGTGAAAACTAAAATTAATTTGAAATCTAAGGTTGTAATATCAGAAATCACTGTAAAATGATATGAACATAACTGAGAGACACAACCAGAAGAACTTATCAGTCAATAAACATTTTACTGACAGTGAAAGGAGGAAATTATTTGTGTAATTGCAAATGAAGTGACAGTAAAATAAATGAATCACGCTGATGGAAGCATTTTTAGCTTATCCAAAATCCAGTTAGAGTTGAAACAAAAAGGACAATAAGAATGTGTAGATCTTTAATTGCATGAAATCACTTTTGTCCAACCAATTGGCAAGACTTTTCTTGTTTACAACATTCCTTGCTATTATTTCATATAAAGTTCATTGGATGAAGTTTCAATGAATATATTCAGAACAAAAATAAATTTCATTTGTAAATTGAAAAGGAGAGGCATTACATCATTGTTTTTCAATTTCGTTCATTCTGTTTTTGTAGTAAAACTTAGACATATTCCCCCACTTTTTGTGTTTCCAGATCTACAAAAATCCCTGGAAAAATGTACATGAGTAGGACTGTGGACCAAAATGGGATGAGGTACAAATTTTGATAGTTTCCATATATAAGAATTTATTCATGCAAAATCCTCATTTAGTTTACACAAACACAGACAACTTGTAAAGAGAGAGAATCGGGTTATTTATAAAATAACAAGGAATTGTTGGACCTCTGCAACCATGGAATGATTAGAAGAGGCTCCTTCAAAATAATAAAAAGTAATACGTAATCAGATTCACATATTTCCTTTAACTGGGGCACTTACAGTTCTTGAGCAATTATAGAAAGAACTATGTGCTGAATGTAATTTCCATAACTCAAAGTTCTTTTAGGATAATATTGTGATGTAGATAATGTGCACCAAAAGGAACAATAGATGGACCATAGTTCAAGAGACTGGCAATTTGCAGCCTCAGTAAAAGAAGTACTAGCTTTTGTACCAAATTCTAGCTAAACCCAAAAGCAAAGGCACAAACCGGAAAACAAAAATACTCACTATGTTCCCATACTCACACGAGGTTCTAAATGCATTAGTCTTTGCTCCAAGCACTGTACTCTTGAAAGCAATGCTGATTCAACAACCTGCATCAAAACACCCAAAGTTTTATAAAGCTCCAGGACAACAGAAAACCAATAGCCTAACACAAGGGCGTTGGACAAACAAGTAATACAAAACAGTTATATTTATGATCTTTAAGTATATTCCAGTGAAACATTGTGTAGTAAGCATATGCAAGAACATGACTCTTTTGGCATGGATACAATGAGCGAAAGCCAGGCCCCGCTCTAAATTTCTTGTAATAATGGAAAGTAATAACTGATATGTAATCATGTAGGTCTAAAATTAGAAGGCAGCAGAAATATACAAGCTCATAAATGGTGACAAGATATAGAAAGACTACAGAGAAAGATCATCCTTACAAAACTTAATTTTACCATTCTCTTTTTTCTCTCTCTTGCACTTTCTTTCTTCGAAGACAAAGAAGTAAAAAGTTGGAAGAGACATCTTCTTGGGCTTAGATCTTAGCAATTAACTTTGAAGTTATCTTTGAGGTGAACATAATCTTTTAATGCAAAAAAAAAATAAATTGTGTTATGTAGGAAACCACACACATTAAGGTATTGTTTGTTTTTGTGATTGAATCTGAATGGCTGGTTTTTTTCTTTTTTTTGATTAATATCTGAATATAAGAATTAAGTTGTTTATTTTTTTTAATTAATAAATAACTAAAAACTAATACTTGTACATTAATGCCTTTAAAAAATTTTAATATTCAATTAATCAAAAAACATGAAAAATATATAACAAATAACATTTAATTATACAAATTAATATTAATACAAATTTTATTGCAATTTTTTAAGATATATAATTGTTTTTCAAAGTTATAATTGCATAAAAGAACACATTAATTATTAAATTCATCAACAAAATAAGTATGTATTTTATAAAAAGGTGTTTGGTAAGAAATAAAATAGAAGAGTTCTGTATAGATAGATAAAGATATTTTTGAGAAAGAAATTAATCATATCATTCAAACTTTTTACATTCAGCCAAACAGTCAAAATTTTCTCTTTTCTAATTAAGCCGAAATTGACTCGAAATTGTCATTAACTTAAAAAAAATAACCTTTGAAAGATTAAATAAGCCAAATTGTCATATTTAGCATTAAGCCAAAAAACATAAATAGACAATAAATCACCTTTATCATACAATGTATAAAAATTGATATGTTGATAACTGACCTCGATCTCAAATGGCATACATGACCCACCATTCATGTTCCTGGGATTCAATCGAGATAACAAAGTGTCTAAAAATGCTTTCCCTCCTTTACTGAGAGAGACCAATAATGAACCAAGTTTAGTAATGCAGGTTTACTCTCCAATTATACAAAATAAGAATAGTAAGATCAAGCAATGAGATTATCAACATCACAAAAAAAGATGGAGATTACCGGTTATAGTCAAATATAAGGACCCGCTCTTGCATTGCTATAGCTCGCAACGAGCCCAAATTCAACAGAATGGCATGTTCACGGACCTAGGATAAAAAGCAGATAATAAATTTGTAAACATAGAACATATTTCCAAATTGAACAATGTGCTAGACTTCTGATTTAATTTGTATTACCAAAATACTGGAAAGAAATTATAATAGTGAATTTCAAATAGAAAGGAATAATAGATCACAAAGCTGAAGCCTGATTATCCTGTCACAAAGTCTCCGCCTACTTGATGTCTAATTTGTGTTAGTAGCAACCACTAGCATTCATTACCTAGTGTAGAACATCTTCGAAATCTACCAATATATGTTCGACATAAGCATAGGACTTAGTGTCTTAGATTTCTTTCTCTGGTTAGGTTAGAATTTTGTAAATTTTTCATATTATAATAAGATATCTTAATCAAATATTTTATTACAATAGAATTACTTTTTGGATATTTTATTTTATTATTATTATATTGCTTTTTTTAGTGAGATAAGTTTGCTTCTCTTAGAGGAATAGGTTTCCTTTTTGGTTTATTATTATTATTATTATATTCCTTTTCTGAATGAGGCTAGTTTCCTTTTTTTTTCCCTATAAAAGGGGTCAGAATTCATGTGCCTGAATTAATGAAAATTGAAATTTTCCTTTTCTAAATGATTTCTCTCTAAATTATTCCCCTTTTTTTCTATCCTCCATCTAAATCACCCCACTTTCTAAAACTTTTGCCTACTGTATTGAGTTTCCAGTTCTTGCCCACTACCCATCCTCACACAAAATGCTAATCAGTTTAATTATATGCATATTAATCGGGAAAAGTTAGAGGAGAGAGAGATTGTGGGAGAACAAATATAAGGATTCAACCTTCATTCTTATCCTGTACCACATTCTTTGCGCAGTTTAAGTCATATTAATTGCTTTCATCAAGGATAAACTCCTAATCCTCGGTATTTAAAATTTTCATTATATATCCCACTCTTTACAAATAAAGAAAGAAAAAATAGAGCTATTGAAGCAGAAGCAATAAAAAGCAATAAACCTAAGCATCTAACGCAGCAATCAAGCAATTAAGAATAATTTAGAGAGAGAAAATAAAAGAAAATACACAGAATTTACGTAATTTGACAATTTGTCTACGTCCACGATGAATTAAGATCTCACTTTTATATTATTGAATCACAAGACACTCTTAAAAGTATGCATTTTATAAGAAAGAATTCAAAAACTCACAAAGAATACAATCCTCTCCTGTAAACTAGGGGTTTCTCTCACTAAGAATCACTAAACTCACAAAGATATTATTAAAATATGTTTACAAGTTAATAAAGAGCCTTTACATAAACTTTAAGATGACTTAAGTTAACCCAAAAATGAGTGCGAGTTCAATTAGGGGGTCCAGGTACACTTAGGAAATAGCTTAAAATGGAAAACCCTTTTTCCTGCACCAATGCTGCTACGCTAGCTCTTTGGCGCTGCGGAGCTACATCGATCGTGCCCAGCGACGCAACGCTAGGCTCCTGGCGCCACAGTGCTGTAGACATTGCTCGCGAGCACTACAATGCCTAGGCCTGGGTAGCAACGACTTCTCCTTTTACCTTCGTCTTACTTCCCTGTGCATCCAACGCACTTGGCTTGTTCCCCAAACTATATTACAATAATTTTTAATCAGCTTTCTCACAAATCCCCTCCTTGATTCAAAATCATTCACAAAGTATTTACGACATCTCATATCTGCATTTTTGGTCACCCTCACATAATAGTGACTCCAGTTAAGTGCTTACATAGGACGAACTTAATCGGGGGCAATGACTTAGTCAACATATCAGTAGGATTTTCAGACGATGTTATCTTTGTTAGACTAATCTCATCACTTTGAACAATCTCTTGAATGTAATGGAGGGCATATCAATGTGTTTAGACCTCTCGTGAAACACTTGATGCTTGCTTAGGTGTATGGCATTCTGACTATCACAAAAGACACTGGTGTTCACATCTTCAGTCGCCATTACCTTCGCGCATATTCTTTTTAACCACACGGCCTCCTTAATAACTTCTCTAATAGCTATGTACTCTGCCTCTGTGGTAAATAGTGCAACCACATGTTGTAAAACTGATCTCCAACACGTACTACACCCAGATATTGCGAATACATAACTCGTCAATGATCTCTTCTTGTCTAAATCACCTGCATAATCAGAGTCGACATATCCTCTTACCATTACACTAATATCTTCAACCCTTTTATATATCAATCCACAATCCGACATTCCTTTGAGATATCTCAATATTCACTTCACTGCAAGCCAGTGATCCTTTTTTGGATTCATCATGTATCTATTCACCACACTCACAACCTGTGCTATGTCTGGTCTTGTGCAAATTATTACATACATGATACTTCCTACAGCGCTTGCATACAGTACTTTACTCATCTGCAGTTTCTCCCCTTCAAACGTTGGCGATCATGCTGCTGAAAGTTTAAAATACATGGCTAAAGGAGTAGAAACAGTCTTTACAGTGAATATACCAAACCTTTCTAAGATCTTGAGTATATACCATTGTTGTGACAAGAAGATAACATCTCTTCTTTCTCTCACAGTATCCATACCCAATATCCTCTTTACTGCTCCCAAATCCTTCATCTCAAACTCGTCACCTAACTGTTTCTTGAGTTTTTGTATTTCTTTCATATTTCTACATGCGATCAATATATCATTGACGTACAAAAGCAAATACATCATCTCACTGCTCGAGCTCTTAAAGTATACGCATCCGTCATACTTATTCTTACTAAATTCACAAGCCATCATAAACTCATCAAATCTCCTATACGACTGTCTAGGTGATTGTTTTAACCCATATAATGACTTCTTCAGAAAACAAACATACTCTTCTTTACCGGGCTTTACAAACTTTTACGGTTGTGCCATGTAAATCGTCTTTTCAAACTCTCCATGTAGAAAAGCTATCTTTACATCCATCTGCTCTATATATAAATCAAGGTTTTCACACATAACTAACATAATCCTAATAGATGTGTACTTGACGACTGGAGAGAATATTTCATAAAAGGCAACTCCCTCTCTCTGAGTAAAACCTTGTACAACTAGCCTAACTTTGAATCTTGTAGGCTCTACTCTCAGGTATTCTCTCCTTAACCTTATACACTCATTTGTACCCCGCTAATTTCTTTTGAGATCTCTCCACTAATTCTCAGGTTTTATTTTTTTTAACAGAACTAATTTTTTTTTCCATTGCCTGTTACTATTCATTTCTATTTTCACTCTTCATAGCCACACTATATGTTTTAGGCTCATCAAATTCAAGAGTACAAGTAGAGTTAAAAAAGTGAGCAACCAAATCCGCTTGTGCATACCTGATTGGCGAGTTAATCGTTCTCCCTAGTTTATCTCTGACTAGTTGGTACTCTTCAAATTCCATCTCAAGAGTCCTAGTCTTTCTTTGGGTGGACTTGAAGGAACTCACCGGTGTTCTAGGCTCATCTTCAAGGATCTTCTTGTTGAAGTGCTGATCTGGGGGCATATCAGACTACACTCAGGCTCCACTTCAACTTCTATTGACTCGGATACTGAGTCTTCCATGGACACAGGTTCTTCTTTCTCATCTTCTTGGGAAGCAATAAACCCAAGTATATAATGCAATAATCAAGCAATTAAGAATAATCTAGAGAGAAAAGATAGAAGAAAACACATAGAATTTACGTGGTTCGGCAACTTGCCTATGTCCATTGCGGATCAAGATTTCACTTTTATATTATTGAATCACAAAGCACTCACAAAGTATGCCTTTTACAAGAAAGAATTCAAGAACTTACAAAGAATACAATCCTCTCTAGTAAACTAGGGTTTTTCTCACTAAGAATCACTAAGCTCACAAAAAGATCACTAAAATATATTTACAAACCGATAGAAACCCTTTATATAGGCTTTAGGACGACTTAGGTTAACCCAAAAATGAGTGGGAGTTGAATTAGAGAGTCCAGGTACACTTAGAAAATAGGTTAAAATGGAAAAACCTTTTTTCCCTCATTAGTGCCGTGGCGCTAGCTCTCTGACGCCGCTGCGCTGCATCGATCATGCCCAACGCCGCGGCACTACTCTTCTGACACCGCAGCGCCCAGGCCTGAGCCTTCTCCTTTCCCCTCTTTTCGTGTTCGTCTTACTTTTCTATGCATCCAATACACTTGATTTGTTCTTCAAATCATATTACAATAATTTTTAATCAATTTTCTCGTAAAAGCAAAAGATGTATTTCTTTCCCAGACTTCCTGGACGTGCAGAGACAACTTGGAAATCTCAAGCATGTCAAACTGTGTTTGCTAAAATAAGAATATAAAGGGAAAACAAGAATTATCTATATACCTCCTAACTGACTGCATGGTACCAGCAACTAGAAATAGTTGGTTGCAGCAGTTCAAAGGCAGCACGAAGTATAACTAATCTTGTCAAGAGGCACACCATGTCTATACTCACAAATTTAGAGACCAAAAATGAAAAAGGAAAAAGAAAGAAGACTACAGAGAAAGTATCTGAGAATGAGTTAAAATAATAATACCAGCAAAGAGGGCATAGAGTTTGTCAAGAACAGCGATGGATCAACACTCCGGATATCTCTTGGACGAAGACCTAATAACGAAAAATTTCATCAGAGGAGAGCAGGAAATAATAAAGGTCAAATGCACAGACATGTCTCCACACACAAGACAAACCCAATAGTTATTGATAGAGCAGGATATATGTGATTAACAACCAACGATTTCCAAACAACTGTATCCACGTACATGTCATACACATAAAAATCCCTACAAAACATCAAGAAGCTTTTCTGGGAATATTTCACTTGCCACTTGACTTCAATAATTGACGTCTGTTTATCTTCCTAGAAGATACCATCCCATTTGACTTCACTTCTACCACCTTTTGAAGAGAAGGAAAAGGGATAAATAATTAGCAACATAATCTCGACTAGGCAAGGATCAATATAAATAAAAGTAAACATTTAAGAATTTTGTAAAAATTATGTAGAAAACGAGAACACGCAACTATAAAAATCAAAAGAGTAGGTACAAACAAATAACAAAAGCATCAACTAATTCTTATAGTTCATTTGGAAATGCTTTTGACATCAGTAGAAGTGCTTTCAAGTTGGTACTTTTGTGATTATTTTTTGTAATGTTTGATAGAAAATATCTTCAGATAATAAATTGAAGCATTTTCTTAGTCTGGAAAAGCAATCTTTGTAGAAGCGCTTGATAGGAGTGATTTTTTTTAAAGGCATTTTCTGATAAAGCACTTGCAGTTATTTTTTAGGTGTTTTTCCACACAAAGGCACTTGCAGGCGCACCCTCATTCAGCTACAGAATCATGCTCAGCTATAAACCATTTCCAGTTGTTCTCTAATTTACAAAGCACTTTCTGATAAAGCTTCTATCAAGTGCTTCCCTAACTATTATTACTGGTATCGCTTATATAAAACTCACTAATACTAGAATACAGCGTCTTCAATATCTTCAATAATTTTATTAGAAGAAGCAAACCTCATAAACTGGCTCCCGAATTCCAAGAGTCAATATATCACTGCCACTGGACGAGGTACTAATCCTCTGCGGCCGCTGCACTTTACTATCCTCCCTCACTCCATCCACGTCATCAGCATCAACCGTCTCCGCTTCGCTCAACCCATTCTCCTCCTCCGTTGATTTCGTCAAACACTTGACTCTGGGCGATGCCTTGACAGTGATCGGAACCAGCGGAACATTTCTCAACTTCTGCGAGACGGATTGAGAACACGGCCATAAGAGAAGGTAATGAACTGACGTGGACGGAGATTGAACTGAGAATTGAAGGAGATTAGATGATGGAATTAAGGCCATGTTTGCTTGCCAGCTTGGTTCATTTAAGTGTACGAGGCTTCTAAGCGATGAACTGTTGATGCTTTTTTTGGTTTGGATTTTATTAATTAAAAAATTAATAAAATGGCAGTTGACAGTTAATATTTGTGGCTGGTAAGTGGTTTGGGGAGCTTCTCCTTTCGTGTAATTTTCAGTTTCTTGTGATATTTTATTGGGGGCAGCTTTTTTTATTTTATTTGGGGAAGGGCTACAAATTTTTTATCCGAAAATTTTCGCAAATAAATAAAAATTTGGATCACTTAATTAATTTAGTCATAAATTAAAATTATTAATTTATTTAATTAAATATAATAAATTTAAATAAAAATATTATTTATTATTTTAACAGTATTTGTTATAATAAATAATATCCGCTACAGTGAACAGTGTTTATTACAATTAACAATGTTTTTTTGTTTATTCAATTAAAATTTTTATTTATTTATTAAAATTATATTTATTTATATTATTTATTAATTATTTAAGCATATTACTATAGAATTTAAATAAATTTTAATTATTTAATGTAATTAAATTAAATAAATAATATAAATTAAAAAATAATTTTTATAAACAAATACAATTTTTATTTTTATTTATTTATTCAAATTATATTTATATTTATTTATTAATAATTAAATAAAATAAATACAAATTTAAACAAATATATTTAATTTTAAATAAATAATATAAATTAATCATGCCACATTAAGAATGTGATAAAAAAATATCGCACTCATAATTATAGAGCAATAAAAAATATCGTGCCAATATTAAAAGCACAATTAAAAATTATCACATCCACAATAAGGGTGCAATAAAAAATATGACGTCCAATATAGAGTACAATAAAAAGTATCCCACCATTATATAGTGTTCACTTTGAGGGTGCAATGAAAAAATAATGCTTCCAATTTAAGGGCGCGATAAAAAAAATATCATGTCTACATTAAAGATATGATAAAAAAATATTGCGTTCAATATGAGGTGCGATATAAACTATCACACCTAAGATGGGTGTGATATAAATTATTGTACTCATATAGGCGCGATAAGACGAGGGGACAATTTCTCCCTTTTTATTTTTTATTTTATTTATAATTAAATAAATAAATATTTTATTTAATTTTTAATATATAGTTTATTATATACAATACAATCTAATTAATTTATATTATTTATTAAAAATTATATTTATTTTATTTATTATATAATTTTAAATAAATAATATAAATTAATTAAAATAAATGTATAGTAAAATAAAATTATAAATAAATTGGTTATAAAATAAAACAAAACAAATTTAAATTTAAAAAAAAAGTTACTGCAGTGATACTGTTTATTATAATAATACTATTTACTGTAGTAGGTATTGTTAAAATAATAAAAAGCATTATTGCCCATTCATTAAGCCTTTATTTAAATAAGTTAAAAAGTTTATTAATAGTTAAATTAGTTAAATAACCTAAATTTTTAACCATTTGTAAAAATTTTCCTTATTTCTTCATGGTCTTACAATAAAGAACGTAGTGGAATGCCATATTTTAATTAGATAGTCCATGAGTAGCGATGGCAAATAAATATATCATGAAAGAATGAAACTTATGCGGGCAAAATTGTGGTCAGTTTGACGAAAATATGCATGATAATTTAAAGAATTGCCAATTCTGTTCACTGCATTCAAGAAGAAGATGAAGATTTAACTAAAGAAGAGTGGAGAACATGGGTTTGTTCGTAGGGTTGAAGGTTTTAATTTTATTTTTACTTAAATTTCTTAAAATAAAATAAAATTTTAGTAAAAAAAAGGAGAATTGAACCCCAAGACCCAATTATATGATTTAAGAGTGAGCAGAACTTAGTTCGATTTGATTTGATTCAAATCAAATTAAAATCTGAATCGATCAGTTCTATTTGTTAGAATCAAATCGGTTCAATTAAATTCGATTTGATTTTTATTTTTTAAAAATTTTAATATATTTTTTTAATTTAATTTAAACGGTACTAAAACTGAATTGAAATTAAATCAATCAATTTAAATAAATTAAACTAAACTAAATTTTTTTAATTTGGTACGATTTTATTAAACCGAATTGGTCCCCATCTCTAATTTGACTTGAGTTAAATCCAAAGATTTGTTGGCTTTTCATTTGACCATCGGTTTTTGATTCAACGACAATATCCTTGTTAATGTTATAAGTTGTGATGTCATGATAAAGATATAATAGTAAAACCGCTGGTTCTCTGCTCTGTTAAAATTCCATGCCCAAATGAGACCATTCTTGACCTCACCTGTTACCGCATGCGCTGTTAGAAAATATCTATTAGGCTAATAAACTTTTTCAACCAACACACAACGGAAGAGGTTCCATACAGCGTTAATCAAACATCGTAATACAACAATAGGAACTAAAACTGAGATTGATGAGTTGGTTTATTTAGTAACAACAATCATCAATGCATGCATCGCTTCTTATCAAACCAAAGCTGTATCCGGCAAAACTGTAAGAGCCGAGATTCATTGCCGGCCAATCTGATATTGAGATTCATTGCAAGTCAATCTGAATTTTCATATGCACCTGTGGGGGTTTTAAAACAAACCATCAGATTTGATAGTCCTCCAAGTGGAGTGTAAATTCTTATAGGAAAAGCATTAAAGGCAAAGATGGTTACAAGATATAAATTTTCCAAGTCACGGTTTAAGGATACAGCAACCAGCTCTGATACAATAAGAACACATCATGAAACAAATCCAATAAAATTTGAAAATGAGTCTCCAAGTAACTCCTAATCTAGAAGTTTGATACGTGAAACCACTCAAGAAGAAGTTTTCAATTTGCGATTATCCAAAGATATACTCACTTGGGCTGCTGAACATTGCTTGAGGCTATGCACCAGCCATGTACATGTTACATTGTCACTTGAGCAGACGAGCATTTTTCTTCCCAAAAAAGAAAGCTAACAACTGATTTGCCACTCACCTACTCCAAGACAAAATGTTCTTTAGATTGCAACCCCACGACATAATATGAATTTTCATTGTACGTGAAAACTCAACATTCCTCGCAAAAGAGGCAAGTAACATTTTGGCAAGAATAGGTAAGAGAAGAAAAGTAAAAAAAACTTGTGATATACTATCTGAACAAGTTAGTCATGTCTATTTTGAAGGTTTTAGAATAGCAGCTTCATGGTCACTAGATGACTTAGAAACCCCATTAATAGCTATATTCCCCACTCCCACCTCCATGGCTTCTCTCTCATCCTGATCCCTCTTCTTTTTTTCAGATGCACTCCCTTCTGTGTCCTGCTGCCAAGTAGCAGACATAGAAGGCTCAAGCAGTCTAGGACCTGCACTTATCCAAGGATGACTGAGACATTCAGCAGCTGTTGGTCTCTTTTCTGGGACAAAATCAAGTATTGGAACAAGGAAGTCAGCCATGTTATTTGCATCTTGCTCACTGAACTCGTACTTCTCTATAAGCACCTTATTAAGAGGCCAAAAACGCAGACGATGGATGTGCCTTAAATCCCCATGTCTATTGAAGAAATCACGGGAATAGCGACCACCAAATGCAATCTGAGGAAAGTATTTCATAAGAGTGTTAATGGATAGAATAAATATCTAATGCTTCATAGTGAAAATTGAATCTATGAAATAACAGTATAAGAGCACCTATTTGCAAAGTTGTTACTCCTGACAAGCGCATGTACAATCTTACCTTGCGAGGCATCATCCCAAGAAGCTCCATCATCAATGCCAAGTGATCCTGCAAGCAAAAACTATAAAAGTTAAAAGAGAAAAGGAAGAAGGAAAACAAATAGCCACAATTGATTACAACAGCTAACCATGCATCATTTAAAATATGCAATAACATCAGAAGTTTGATGAGATGAGGACTAATAAATGTAAATCTAGATTTAACCCAAAAAAAAAATTTATATATATGCAAGAAAATAAATGCCTTCTAGAACTTGTATTACTGCTTTTCTTTTTAAGAAAAGAAAAAATGGATTTAAGTGATCACACATGACTAACCAATCAAACAAAAATCTGTCCAAGAATAGAGCAAACACAGTAGCAAAATCATAAAACTCAACGAGAGAAGCGAACCAAGTTAAGCTTTGGCAGTATCTTCAACGTTTTCCATACAAGAATTTGTATCTTTCTAGTCTTCTAGGGCATGTACTTAAAGATTCGCAGAAATTGAAAAACATTTTCCTACAAATCCTTTACTAAAATTTTTAAAATTTCTTATTAATTCCAGAAGCAGCTGTAATTAGTCTAATTAGTTTAAAATATGCGACACAAAAACAGAATCATGGGAGAGAGAGAGAGAGAGAGAGGTAAGTTTTAAGTAAAGATTCCCTAAAATAATCCTGTTTCTGTATGGGGGCTTTCAACCAGAATATCTGATTTAACTAAGCTGAATTACAAATCAAAATCCACGTTCTAATACCAGGTCCAACAATTGCCAATTTTAATTTTGCAAAATCTCCGTATATGTGAAAATAATAATAATTTCACAAATTCAAACAACGTTAACTTAAATACATCAATTTTCGAGACATTAAAAGTTGCTAATGCTTAATCATTATTAGATGTTATACTGAATTGGCTGAATAATATATCATGAGGTACAAACAGCAAGAAAAAATGTAGACAGACCTCGTCTCTATCATAATTGTCACCGCTGTGAGGATCAAAAAGAACATCGCCTGTGGCCAGCTCAAAGCATATGCAAGCAAAGGACCATAGATCTGCTGAAGTTGAGTATTTAGATCCAAGAAGAACCTCAGGACATCTATACTGCCTCGTCTGAATGTCACTTGTAAATTGTTTGTATGTCCAACAAGCATTTCCAAAATCAACCAATTTGCACTTCAGATCAACTGCTGCCAAAAGCTCTTTCCTTCTGGAGCGGCTTGGCCTTCTATGACCTGTATTAATACCTTCACTAGCATCCTTTATTTCATCAATCTTAGTTGATTCAATTCTAATTGCAGAACCATTCTGCAGTTCTTCAACTGAATCCCCATTTGCTGAGTCAACACTGAAATGATCAGGACTGGATGGTTTGGAATCTGCCTCATTTTCCTCGGATATTTCTTTCCCTGCACAGCCTTCAGCTGCCTTCTTTTTTATCTTCTTTTTTTTATTCTTGGTTAGACCACCACACAAGCTCTTAGTCTCTTTTGAAGAACTGAGTTCCATCACAATTTTATCCCTTTTGGTGGGAAGAATAAGGGGAGCACCTGATTTACGGGGATCTTTAGATGGATCAATCATTGACAAAAGCAATATGTTTTCTGGCTTCAAATCAGTGTGAATGACCGAAAGCTCACGATGCAAATAATCCAAACCCACTAAAATATGGAAACAGATTTCCTTGACCATGTATAAAGGAAGCCCTCTATAATCAGTATACTTAATAAGTGTCAAAAGGTTATCTCCCAAGTATTCAAAAACCATGCATACATGCTGCCCATTTGGCCCTGAATGCTTAAAATGATCTAAAAGCTTCACAACACACTTTTTATCACCTGGGTCTCTCTCAGCAATCTGTTTGAGGATCTTTATCTCATCCATGGCTGCCTCAGTATAGTGCTGAGCACTCTTCTGGACTTTCAACGCTACATAATGCTACAAACAATGAATTTCTCATGATGTTAAAGTGTTGAACATGCAAATTAATAGAAAAGACCTGATTCAATTTTCAGCATGCAGACTGAAAAATGAAAGATATAAAACACCTATAAAGCTAAGTAAAGATATGCAACTCAAACAAAACGGGTGAACTAGCAAAGGTTTATATCCTTAATGAAAGAAACCTCTAAAGTAACAAGAGAGATGAATAATAAGAATATAAATATCTTCAATTGGTAAAATATATATCAAGGGGGAAAAATCATAAAACAATGTAACTTTCCTTTGACAAATTGAATTTAATTAGTCAAAATAAAAGGTATTACATTTCACCCACTCCAAATATTCATTTCTCACGTGTTTGCCTGGAAACAAATGCAATTAATAACTCTTCACGCATAACTTGCGTACAGATTTTTCTTCCACTTTTCCCACTTTTTCAGCAACCCAAGCAACTCAACAAATCTTTTTTTTTTTTTTTAATGTCTTTTTCCCCCTTTGTTGCATTTCCTCAACCAAATAGAAATTAACTCACATAAAGCAAACTCTCATTGCTTTATATTAAAAAGAAAGTGCTTCATATTTCTTTGCTTTCCCTCCATACATCCACATCCAAATCTCTTAATAAGGAGGAAAAAACTCCATCAACAACAAGAAGGAAAAAAAAAAAATTATGAAAAAGGGAAAAATCTTACAAAAGTTACAGTGTCCCAAGCAAGCCAAACAGTAGAGAAATGGCCCCAGCCGAGCTTGGTCTGTACGACATAGCGGCCATTCTTGAATGTATCGCCAATGCGCACCGCATGGTAACCTCCTCTCCTGTAATCCTCAGTTCCCTCATCCTCTGATGTGCAATCACTCACATCACTTCGATCTCCATTCTTGTCATCCGCCATTAATAATTTTTACAAAAAAAACAAAAGAAAATCTGCAAATTCCAAGGAAAAACAAGGTTTTGATTGAATTGATTGGTTTCTTGATTAAATGAGAGTTTTAGTGGAAGAAGCAAATAAAGATCAAATTTTTATCGGTTTGATTCAGTTAGACTATTTCTTTAAATTTCTGTTAATAAAAAGAACGAATAGTTTGGATTGAATCATCGGAGAGAGGAACCTAACAGATTTTGGTTAGTTGATTGGTTGGTAGTAGTGGGAGGAAACGAGGAATTAGGGATCTTGAGAATGTTGCCGGGAAGTTAATCAGCTAATTATGCCTACGTACGTGGCGAGCGGCAGCTAGGAGTGTACTCAAGTTCTGAGACGAGTGTGGTCTATTTTCATTTTCATGGGTGAGCCAGGCCATATGAAAAGAAATGTATCGAGTGAGCAGTGAGCACCGAGATCGGGGCTGGGTTAGGCTTGGGCTGTTAACAAACATTTCAAAAAGTAATGAGGAAAATGTGTTATTTTAGATTAAAAAATTCTATAATGTGTTATTTAAATAAACCTCGAGGGGGTTCTTGTTAATAATCGTTTTAGCTCGAGATGGATGGAGCCACTTAGCCACAGCCCAGTCCAGTAATAGTTGTGTTTGCTGTACTCTCGTGTACTCGTCCTTATTGGTTAATTTTGACTCACCACTGGCATGACACGTGCCCATAGCTACACTGAAGGGGAACAACTTGCCTCGTTGGAAAAGAAAATAACATAAACATAGATTTGCAAGTTCTTATAAGATTTTTAAAAAAAAAAGGACAGAAAATGATATTTAGGATAATTTGATTATTTTATAATTTTTATATTAAATTAAATAAAAAAATTAAAATTATTATAATATTTTTAATTATCATTAATTGATAATTAATTATTATTAATTAATATTAATTAATTATTAATCAATATTAATCGGTCGTAAATTGAAATTGATCTACATTAATTAATGATCAATAATAATTATTAATCAATATTAATTAATACTTTTTAAATTATGTCACATGTTTTTTATAAATAAAATATTATATTATTTGTATTATCATTTAATTTAATATAAAAAATTTATGGTGTGATGTAAATAAATAATTTAAAATTTGAATAAAAAAATTATCACTTTCACCAAATGTCATTAAAACAAACGGTTCTGAGCGACGATTGATGTGGCAAGTCACTAGGACCTTGTGCCAAATTTCATAAGAAAAAATGCATTGAAAAAATAAATGTTAGATTGTCTAACTACAACAACCACAAATAAGGATAAAAAGTCCCTATTTTGTAAGCTTCTCGCTAATAGATAATTTATTTTTCAAAGTCAACCAAGTAACAAAGTTGTATTTGGGGATATATTGAGAATCCCAAACCAACTTATACCATCCAACCTTAGTAATAAAATTAGTAAAGCAATGTCATGTACTCGCAATTAAGAACTTCTCTTTCAAGAAATCACATCATCTTTTGAAGAAATAGAGAAATTATTGCGTATGTAATTCCAAACATAATCTGTATAATTGTCCAATGGGTTTGGTAAAGTCTAATGTATGCCCCTGCCAAAGATAAAAAACCTTAGCATCCCATAGAATGCCAACATCACTAATGTTCACATTAGAGAATCTATCAACTATGGACTCCTTATGTATCTATGAATCTTACCAAAAATAGAAAGACTTACCATTTCCTAATTCATAGCTAAATAACTTTTTTATTTGACTCTTCAAGTCTAACATTTTTCTCCATGTCCAGCTACAGTCCATTGGCTATGTAATACCCTAAAAATTGAGGGTTCGAAACTTATTATCAGTCACCTATCTAGTCCATAAGGATAATTTTACTACAATCAGATCCCAAATATATTTGGTAACTGCTTACAAATTCCAAGAGATGATTGGTTTTATACCAAGGTCTCTTTCTTTTCTACTTTTGCAAACCTCACCCTAAACCACTAATCCTCCATTTCTCCGTTGCTTAAGTCCATGCTACAAAAACTTGCAACATTTATTTTCAATTTCTTTGATGACAAACTTAGGGAGGACAAATATTAAACACCAATATATATGCATACTCATTAAAACATAATTGATCAATTGTAACCACCTTACATAACTTAGAACTTTTATAGTCCAACTTGATATTCTAGCAGTTATCTTACTAATTAGCTTCTGACAAAAGTGTTTCTTAAATCTTCCAAATATCAAAGGAATGCCTAAGCATTTGGTAGGTAGAGTACCAATTTGAAACTAAAAAAGCTGCAAAATAACCTCCTTGAAAGGATTAGGGACATTCCCAAAGAAAATGAAGCACTTACTTACGTTGATCTACAGACCAAAAACCATGAAGAAGTCATCTAGCACTTTCTTAAATTAGCCAGCCGAGCTGACATCACCATGAGAAAACAGAAATAAATCATCAATAAATATCAAATGATTTAATCTTGGTCTCTTACACCTCTTATTAAATGTGAAATGATTCTGAAGAATACAGCTTAAACTTCTACTAAAGTACTTTGTAACTAACATAATAAGTAAGGGAGACATGGGATCTCCTCATAGCAAACCTTTTTTCCTTGTAAAAAAAAAACCCTCCAAACTGCTATTTACCAGAACCAAGAACATGCAAGTTCTAACATACACTATGATTAACCGGACAAAAGAGTATGGAAAGTCAAGCCGTATCAAAACTTCTTTAATAAAATCTCAAGAGATTAAGTTATGGGCTTTGCGAAGATCTATCTTGATGGCACATCTTGACCTCTACAATTACGATCGTAACCCTTCACTAATTCATGAGCCAATAAGACATTTGCTATCTTTTTATGAGGGATAAAAGCTTACTAACTGGGGTTAACTAGATAGTCTACCACCTTCCTCAGTTTAAAGGTGGTTACTTTTATTGAGATTTGTGTTTACTTGTCATCCCTTTATGTATGAATATTTATTTAATATTTATACCAATATTATCATTTTATTAAATCGCTAATTATATTTTATATATGGTAAAATGCTTATAATATTTCAAACATTGTATGATCTGAAAGAGTTCAGATCTGGTCTAAATGAGTTTAAACCATTGCTAAGAATTAGCAATACTAAGAGTTATAAATGTTAAGAGTTAGCACTAATAAGAGTTATCAGATTATAAGAGTTAACGATATCTAAAGAGTTAGAGTCTTGTCTGAAATAGGACAAAGACCTGAGAATATATTAGTAATGACACGGTTGCAAAGAATTCTAAATAGTGCTAAAAAATGTCATTATGCAAATATATTCTCAAATATTATGTTTCTAATCTATCTTCAATGATACTAGTCCTTCAGTAAATACCTTAATAAATATATAAATCGATGTATGTCTATATCTAGATGGTCTAGATGGTTAGTTTTAGTAGATCATGAGTTTAGTAAAAACTCATATAGAGATACAGGTATTTAGTAAGAACTTAATACTAAACAGACTCACAAAGACCTACAATAAAAATCTCATAAAGCTGTTAATGAAGGGTCTTTCGAATTGAGTAGTATTCATAGTTCTTTAACCTGAGTGCCATGGTGGGCTTGTGAGTGACCCATTATACTTTGGTTCTACACATATCAAAAACTTTTATGGTCTAACTGCTGAATGTCGCTGGGTATAGTTCGATGCTCATGCAGTCCGGTGTGCATAGATATAGGATCCATCAGCTCATTTGGGTAAGTAATATATCCTAATGCTCTAAGATTATATTTCAGAAAGTCTTGTGACCATAAGCAATAATTCTTGAAAAATAAGTTTTACCCTTTGGATAAATAATATCACAAAAGTGTTTGAAAATATTATTTATAGAAATAAAATTTTAAAGATAAGCTTTCGGCCAAGCATATGGAGATTTGATGATGTTAATCTATATCTTCGTTTTACCCGGATATAAATGATGGAGGGATTATACGAATATGTTATTATCTCAACTTGTATAGTCTAATGTGCCACTTTGTAATATCCGTAACATGTGTGTGGGGTATCGTTCATGAACGTATGAAAGAGTTTCATATGACAATTTAGGCGTAGACCTAGAGAGTCTTACAATATAAAGTGTACTTGTTGTGCACTGGGGCAGCATTATGGATTGAACAGTTCGACCCTAAAAATTCCAGCAAACTGAAAATATATTTCAGGGTTCCTCAGATTGTGCACTTGTCTAGACTTAAATGTTAAGCACATCACTTAATTAGTTAACAAGAGTTGTTAACTAATTAGTTATTAACAAGTGACACAATTTTGCTCTATAAATTATTTCAGCATTAATTCACTCATGAACCATGTTAATAAAATTAAATAAGGTAAAAAAAATTAATTATTCAAATTATTTTTGAATAATTGAATAAATATTATTTAAATAAATAATAATATTTATTTACTTATTTATTATTTTAGTTTAGATGGAAGACATATACCTAATTAGGTATAATTGCCACTAAATTTTTTTTTTATTTTTTGACCATTTAATCAATTTTGGGAGCATTTGTGAAGTGCTTAATGCACCTAAAAATTATATTGAATAATTAATTAACAAATGGTGAAGCAAAAACTTGCAAGGAGAGAGGATTAAAGAGAGATTTGGGTTTTGGAGAGTTTTTCTTTGAACAAAGTGTTGTGAGAAAAACTAGAGATAAAGAAAAATAAATTCTTCTTATTTTTTCTTTTAAGAAACAAAACCTTATTGCTGAAAATTCAGTTGCTATTATTCTAACTTCATAATCCCACTGGATTGTTGTTAACTAGAATTGGATAATAGTACACCTGAAAATGAGCTCAAAGTTGGAGTTATGAAGAATCTAGAATTGAAATCTTCACTAAAGTTCTTCAAATGTATGTTTTCTGTCATCTTATATTATTAATAATATAAGTTACATATGTATATATGGATCATATGCTTAATTCCACTACGACATTATGTATATGATACATGTATTTAATTTTTTCAACATGTACACAATCACATGCATACACTCTAAAATACATTAACATTTTTTGTAATACATTTTATAAAAAATAGCACAACTTGCAGTTAGCTTATAGTCTCCTAGGCCGTGAGGGTCTGACCTGAAGAGAATAACTACCTCACAGCTTTAGTTATGTCTTTGCCCATGATGTACCAGAATTTTTGAAAGAAGAAGCTGTTATTGTTAGGGTTTATGCTTACGTGTGATCCCTGAATGTATATATTGTAGTAACCAGTATCTACAACCGGTAAGAATATGTATTTATATATATATATAAATATATATATATTTTATTTGTATGTGGGTGATCCTTGATTTTTATATTATTATTAGTAGTGTTGTTATAAGTTAAGGACATACTATTAGTATTGGGTTTATTTGTAAGACTTTAGATTTATTTTAGGGACTAAATTATAATACTTTAAAAGTTTTGGGGGCCAATTTGTAAATATAAAAAATTTACCTCTTAGTATAAAAATACACTTTTGAAATCCTAATTTGCTCATTTTTGGGTCGAGCTATCCCTTTAGAGAGAGAGAAGAGAGAAATAGAGAAGAGAGAAAGAGAAGAAGAAGAAGAAATTGGAATTTTGAATTTCAAGAGGTATATCATACCTATTTCTCAATTTATTGGTATTAATTAAGTTAATTCCTTTAAGTTTTGATTTCTGAAAATATGTATAATTGAGGATTTGATGTGTATTTTGTAAGATCTTATGAGAATTGATGATGATCTATAAGATAGCTTGATAAATCATGATGAATTGTGGAATTTCTGCTTGATAGCCTCTTGATCCAGTAATTTTATAAATTTTTGTGATTCGATTCTGATTTTTTATTTTGAGTATATGAAATTAGACATGTTTAGGATCATCTGAGACTTTGAATTGATTCAAAATTCCAAAAATTGAATTTTTTGTGAATTTACCAAAATGACCCTAAAATTCTGGAAATTTCCTGTGTAAATAGTATGATACAGTGACAAATAATTTTTGTCATACTGAATGATCTTAAAAAATTATGCATTTATAGAATATGATAAGTGTATATGTCTAATATGATATACTCAGAATTGAGTATTTAGATCAATGTGGTTAAAGTGTTATGATTTTCTAAAGTGTATCAGCTCATTGCAGTATTTGATTAACAGGTTCTTAAAGCTAGAGAATAAAATAGTTTTAAAATACTTTTGGCAGTTAATTTGAAGTGAAATATTTATCATGGATTGGGATATATGTCAAGAGTATTTCTGTGATATTTTTATAATTTTTGAGTTAGTATATGATTTTATAAAATTAGGAGATTAAATATTATTCAATTAGTATCTTGATCCTGTCAATTTAGTAGTTTGGATTCGATGGTGTGTATGGAATGGATTATATAGGAATTTTTTTAGAATATTTATATAGGAAGTATATATAAGTCAAAAATGATATATTCTGATTTTAGAGTAATTGGACATCATTTGATATATTAGAAAATTTTGTTAAGTGTAAGTGGTCAGAATGACAGGTTTTGAGAAACTAAGTATTTAGACCAATTTGATGTGATAAATACATTGTGTATAATTTTGTAAGCTATTTAAAGTATTTTGTGTGAATTGTGAGGCTTATGAAAGGATTAATCTCCATTGATAGGTTAAGGAGATTTAAGCTTTGTAGCTGAAAGTGCTAAGAGGTAAGTATACTAGACTTTTTACTGAAATCACAATAAACATAGTAATTATTTTGTATGATTTTGTAAATGTGGTTATGAATATGTTTATGTTATGTTAAAGTATATTTTGATATGAAATGTGAAAATATGTATTTATGAATGTGAGCATGGACATACATGACATATATGTATTTTTGAAAGTGAGCTTTCAAAGTGAAATATGTTTAACAAAGAGAGCTTTTGAAGTGTAATATATCCATGAGAAATATTTTGTGTTTTGAGGGTACTTGAACTCACTGTTAACTTAGTAGGCATTTTATGTGATTTGTGGAGCCTTTATGTGTGGCCTTTCCTTCGGGATTGGTATATGTTATGTGTTCCGTATGTAGGGAAGATCCTATTGGTACCTAAAGGAAGAGTGAGTCATTACATTCGTGTGGTGGTGTATTAGTGCATGTGAGAGGACTCACCAATGATCAGGGTGAGGGTTTGGCTTTTACCTTCGGGCATGAGCATTATATATGTGTGATTTAAAAACCTCACTTGTACTATTCCTCTTATACGGTATGTCACCTACGAGTGACATTTGGCTCATTATGTGATATGTGATATGTAAGTCCTACTAAGTAGTAGTTGAGTGATGGTATTCCTATTATATGTTTTGAAAGAATGTATAAGCGCTTACATGACATGTGATTTAATAAGATTATGATGTTGATTTATCACAGCATATCATACACATGCATTGTGTACATATATGTATTTGTATTTTGATATATGAAAAACTAGTATGTTTACTGAGTTTTATACTCATTATAGTTTATAGTGATTTCAGGTAAATAATGTACATGTGTGCTTAGCGGATTTGGCAAGGCTTCTGTTATTTCTTGGGTTTCCTAAGTTGCTAGGTTGCTGAGTGTTTCATTTGGGGACACATGAGATATGATATTTGATTTGTCCCTATTGAATAAATACTTATGTATTAGTTTATTGTGTGTGGATTGGATTTGGTTTAAGTTTTATAAAGTGTGGTTATTGGATGATTTTAAGTAAGAATTTGCAATGAATATATTCTGGGCTCCCGGTAACAAAGTTGCTACTGGTGACGTAGTAGAGTGGTAATCTCTGAGAAAACTCTGCGTATCTCCAGTTTAATAATTGTCCCAGTCATAATTCAATTGCTATAATTCTGAAAGAAATTGAAATGAATGTTTAAATATGTTCAATAGAGGATTATATGTATATGTTAGATTATGGGTTGATTTTCTTTAATGTTGAACTTACTAGCAACTTGCTAAGGATTCCTGTATCGAATTAAAGTTTGAATTTTGTGTAATACTATTTATGGGTGCACATTTTTGAATGAATGTAAGTGATATCGTGTGTAGGATCTTTTAGGTCTGAGGCGTGACATATATACTTGTGTATTTATATAAGTGTACATTTTTTATTAAATCGTTAATACCAATTTATATGGTATTATGCATGTAACATTACAGACATTATAGATTTAAAGGAGTTTGAATTAGATCTAAATGTGTTTAGATAAGGGCTCATAATTAGCCACACTGAGACATATAATTGCTAAATATTAGCACAGTTAAGTGTTAGTTGGTTATAATACTCAGCAGATCCAAGAGTTAGAACCTTGTCTGTAATGGGACATGGACCTGAGAATATACTAGTAACTGCATAGTTGCAAGAGTTGCAATCGGGTGCCAGAAATGCAAGTTGCGCAAGTATGTTTTCGAATAATTATCCTTGATCTATTTCTGTCGATGCAGGTCTGTCAATGGATACCTTTATATATGGATCAGCATATGTATAAGGTATAGATGGTCGTTCCTAGCCGATTGTGAGAGCCTCTGATAGACATTCTATGTAAGCCACCAATGGAGGGTCCTCTCGAGTTGAGTAGTATACGTAGTCTTTTGACCTGAGTACCACGGTGGGCTTGTAAGTGATCCACCATACTTTGGTTCCACGTATGTCACAGACCTTTCATAATGTGACCACTGGGTGTCGCTGGGTATAGTCCGATGCTTATGGAGTCCGGTGTGCACAGATATGGGATCCGTCAGCTCACATAGGAAGCTTGATATCCAGATGCTTCGAGGCTATATCTCAAAAAATCTTGTGGCCACAAGTATCAATTCCGGAAAAGAGTTCCGCTAAGGTAGAACAATATGACAAAAGAGTTTGTGCATGTTGTTCAGTGAGATATAAGTCTTCAGATAAAATATGGATGAGCAAAAGAGGATTTGACGGTGATAATCTATATCCTCGCACATCTAGGATATTATGACAGAAGGACTATACGTATGCGTTGTAACTTCAGCTTGTATGGTTCAACGTGCTGATTTGTATATCTGTGACGTATGCGTGGGGCATTGCTCACGGACTCATGGAATAGTTCCATTTGACAAATCGGGCATAGGACCTAGAGAGTGCCACGATATGGAGTGTACTCGTTGTGCACTGGGGCAGCATAATAGATTAAATTGTTTAATCCATCAATATTCAGCACTACCACGGGAATGCGTGCATGTCTGTATTTAAGTGTTAAATACAACAATTAGTTAATAATAATTATTTAATAATTATATTATGACATGTAGCGAATTGTGGACCCTCAGTTGAGTTTATCCAAGTGTGAGATTTGGTAAGACCCATTAAGGGATAGATTAATAACTATTCATGAGGGCCCAAATGGTTATTTCATACTTTAATTATTTAATTATTAAATAATCAAAATATCTCACTTTTTATATTATATAATATATTTTTATATTATATTATTTTATTATTATTATATAATATTTTATTATATGATATTTTATTATATAATAATATTATATTTTTGGTGCCAAATAATTGGCACCCATTATTAATATTTTATATATATTATATTAATATTATATTATTATTTTATATATATTATATATATATATAAAGAAAGAAAGAGAGAAAGAAATGATTTGAAGATTTTGGTGTGTCTCGGCCATTTTTGGCTGAGAAAGAACAAGAAAGAAATGGAGAAGAAAAAAAGAAAAGAAGAAAGAAGAAGGAAAAAAAGAGAAAAAAATGAAATTGTTTTATTTTTTTTTATGCTTCTATTTGAAGCAATGATGGATTGCTTCAAATTCTCTATTTCTTATCATTTTAGAGAAAATGATGTAAATACATACCGGCCATTTTGGAGTTTAAGAGTTAAACCTAGTGCTGCGTATAGGACTTTTGTTCTAGCTCACCAAGCCCACCGTATTGGTGACTAAAACTGCCCATAAGTTGGTCTTCATGTGGACTCCAAAAACAAATACGTGTATAACGTTATACGTTGAGGTGAGTTCTCTACCATATTTATTTATTAATGTGATTAATATATTTATTTATTGTATTTATTGCATGTTTTACGTTTCCGTCGCGTTAAAATTTGTATACGATATGTGTTTAGGCAATAGATACACTTACACATGCATACACCCACACATATTAAGATCCGCCAACAAATGGTATCAGAGCCATTTATGGCTTATTTGGGTGTAGTTTGAGTGAATGGATGCAGAAGACCCAGTGTAAATAGCGCGTTTCAAGTGTTAAAATGGGTATGTCAAAGGGGAAGCACTGGGCGCTGCAACGCCAACGGTGACATCTGGCAGCGTGGCAGTGCATTGTTCACTTGAACAGTAGCACACGAACAGTAAATACTGTTCATGCTAAAGCAAATGTACTGTTCATAGCTACAATAAAATGTAGTTACTGTTCATAATTGCAAAAATTTTTAACAGTGTTTCAAATTTAATTTTGCATGTGTGGATTTATGAGATATAGTGATAAAGGTTATCAGTCTATATTATAAATCATGGTTTATGAGATGCAGTGATAAAGAGTTACCGGTCTGCATTATAAACAAAGATTAATTTTTATGTTGGTAATTACAATAGGAGCCCTACTAGTAGGGGTTAGTTGTGCTTGCATAGAAAAATTAATTAATTGAGAATCACCCTTTCTAGGAGCATGGAGATCTAAATACAAAAATCTTTCTTAATTAGATTGAAAAATATTGCATTATGAGATAATGTTTTATTCTGATTCGTCTTGGACGAGTTACGTCGGCCTTTTTTCAATATTGCTACAGCGTGAGAAACTTGGTCGATTGAGCTTAGACTATACCAGTTAAACATGAGATGAGACAAATATATGCGAAAGTATTGCCCAATATTACTACAGCATAAGGGTAGTATCGGTAGCATATATTTGATCATTGATAAGTTAATTTGGAATACACTTATCTAATATTGCTACAGCGTGAGGATAAGGTGTATTTAGGATCAAGTGGTAAGAGTTGCATGAGATGCAATTGACAAGTGTTGTCTACCTGTTGGGTTTACAAAGGTCAATATTGCTACAGCGTGAGGCCCGAGTAAATTTCAATGGGATCTACTTCCTGCTATATAGTTTAAAAAAGTTTAAACTATTGTCTTTCCGTTTGAGAGATTACCGGAATTATGTAAAGCAGTGGGAGGGTGTTTTAAATCAAAAATTTATAATTAGTATACCCATGATTTAAAATATTATATTAGCAATTTAATAATCATTCCGCTTACATCTCCTGTTAGTTTGGCCTGTCAAAAATAGTGGCCACTACGAGCTAGTTGGTGTGCATAGATGATGTAGTCCAACTCAATGGTGCTAGGAATTACTCTGACCGGTAAATGAATCTTAGAAGTGTTTTGGATTAAAAAAAAATTGGATTTATTATTGATCAGAGTTTGTCGTAAGGTAATTCTGATAATACCTCTCTAAATGATTGAATAGAGAAAGTGTAACTCTCTCTGTTAAGAATGCTTCACTTTTTCCTTCAAATCTATCTGGTGTGACTAGATGTGTAAGAGAGAAGAAGATGAGATAGATCCCCAGTATCAATCTTCAAAGGCAATATTTATCTAAAGATCAACAAGAGGGTCTATAGATGGAAAGTGTTTCCACTACTGTAAGGTTGGGTATTGAAAATCCCTCTACCCTAGAAGCCTTATAATTGTTAGGAAGACTTCCACAGGACTGTGTATGCAATACAATATGTTGCAAAGATTAAGAGAGACTAGAATGCAATAGCTTGTAGAAGTAAAATTGAGAGTAAAAAATGGTAATTTCTTACAGGTCTAAATTGTTGGGTAGCTTAACTTACTTCTTATATGCAATACAATAGTTGTGTTGCATAATAAGTATGATGTTTTATTAACTGAATGTCAGTTAATAAATAGACATTATATATAATTAGAAATGTCTGTAGATCAAAATCCTTAAATGATATGGAGCTGTGGTATATACGTTTTGGTCATATAGGCGTGTGATGCTTATCCGTCCGATTAAGGATGGTTGGATTCCCAATTTGACTATAAAGACTTAACTAATTTATGAATAATGTATTTACAGAGATGACCAAATATACCAGAATGTACATCACATTCCTTCAATTAGATTGAGGTAGTGAGTACATTAATAGCAAATTTTCGTTTGTTTAAGGAAGAATGAGATTCTCACTCATTATAGTCCTCTGGGTAATCCATAACATAATGATATTTCAGAGATGAAGAATTGGACTTTATTAGATTTGGTCTGATTGATAATGAGTATTACCGATTTATATCTGTGAGTATCTGCTCCAAATACAGTTGCTTATTAAGTTGAATTCTATCAGAAGCTATTCCTTCCATTTTTGTATGAGATACAGAGAAGAATGAAGCCGTATCTTAAATAAGTTAAGACTTGGGGTTGTCCTGCTTACATAAGAATTACACAGCAGGTAATCTTGTTTTGTAAGAGTTACTCGACAAGATAGACAACACCTAAGAGGCACAAAAATAGGTTCGTTATGTATCCTATATATTCAATTGGATACAAGCTCTATGATTCAGAGAAGCGAAATGTGTTTGTTTCTCGGCATACTACTATCCTTGAGGAAGAGTTTCTCATGGATCGTGAAAATCATAAAAAGATTAAATTTAATGAAGTTATTCTAATAATCAATGAACCAAGGATGGGAACTTACGCTCAATTAAGCAGTGGCCTTTTAGCACACTCTCCAAGTGGGTCGAAAAGGATGTTTATGTCATCTTTTAGGTATGGATGATACCTGATGGTGAACTTGAAGTTTCTTGGTAGAAGAAAATCATCCTTAACCTATAGGGAGTTGATGTTGGACATCAATTCGGGGAGTAATAAGAAGCCATGAAAATAACATTGATTATATGCATTAGAATCAAGTCAGGGACTTGGTTAAGCTACTTGCGAAAATTATTCTCAATGGTTGTAAAGGGTTTACAAAGGGGTAGTGAGAGCCAGATAGAAGGTAGAGACCTTCTAAGCCCTTTATTAGTTTTAGAAAAGTAATCTTCAGTGATCTAGGATCAACTAAGAGGAAACCATTCGACCAATATTGATGCAAAGTCAATTAGTATTTTATTAGCTCTTGCAATATATTATGTCTTTGAAGTTTAGCAGATGGATGTAAGAAATGTGTTCCATAATGGATATCTCAAGTAAGAGATATTCATGGAATAGCTTGAAGGTTTTACGTTCAGTCAGACTTCTGAGCTAGTGTACATGAAAGGTCAGTGGGAGTACGATAGTCTTTTTTATGCTCTTTGTTGAAGGTATACTAGTCATTGAGAATGATTTCAGTATGTTAGAATTGGTCAAAACTAACTCGTAAGAATTTCTCCATAAAGGATTTGTGAGAAGCTTCCTTTATACTAGGTATAAAGCTTTATATAGATGGAGTTAGGAAGCTGATAGGACTCTTCTAAATCATTTCACATCAATGACCTGGTGTTCATCTTTCGAAGAAAGTGTCTCTTCAAATCAAAGATGAGAGTGTTAGAGTGTCTAACACACCAGATACGTCAACTCTTCAAAGCTTGATGTATGCTATGATATATTTGAGACCTGAGATTAGTTTAGCTGTAAAAGTTACGAGCCGATTTTAGTTTGATTCAGGTGACCACCATTTGATGGTAGTCAAACATATCCTAAGGTACCTTTAGGGTACAAAGGATAAGTTTCTCAAATATAGAGAAATTTGATTATAAATGAGAATATGCACGGAGTCAGACTTTAATTCTAACCTAGATGATAGAAAGTCTACATCTGGGAATATGCTCATTCTTATTAGTATTAGACGAGTTAAAGATGCACCATACTGGGATTCACTACTAATTTGTCAAATGGCGTAGTGAAAGCTGCAGTGAAGATTCGTAGATTTGTCACTGGCCTTAGAAGAGTTCCAACATAGATGGATCTTATCCCATAAATTTGTGATAAAATAAGGTCATAGTACAAGCCAAAGTGCCAAGAGGACACTAGTACTCTAATTATGTTAAGAGGTGTCTCATATAACTGGAGGGATCTTGGCTGTAAGGAGATGTAATTATTCGTAGAAGTGTTCTATAAATAATTTAGCAAACCCACTTTCTAATGCCATGACTCTAATAATGTTTATGAAACACATAGAGTCAATGTGTATGAGATGCCATCAAGAATAATACTAGAGCAAGTGGGAGATTGTTAGGGTCGGTGCTTACATGCCATCCCTGAATGTATATACTTGTGTATTTATACAAGTGTACATTTTCATTAAATCGCTAATACTAGTTTATATGGTATTATGCATGTAACGTTGCAGACATTGTAAATTTGAAGGAGTTCGAATCAGATCTAAAAGTGTTTAAATAAGGGCTCATAGTTAGCCACGCTGAAACATATAATTACTAAATATTAACTGGTTATAATACTCAGCAGATTCAAGAGTTAGAGCTTTGTCTGTAATAAGACATAGACCTGGGAATATACTAGTAACTGCATAGTTACAAGAGTTGAAATCGGGTGCCAAAAAATGCAAGTTGCGCAAGTATGTTCTCGAATAATTGTCCCTGATCTATTTCTACCGATACAGGTTGTCGATAGATACCTTTATATATAGATCAGTATATGTCATACCTATAGGGTACAGATGGTCATTCCTAACTGACTATGAACTTAGAGCTCATATTGACATATGAGTATCCAGTTATGACTGAATATGAGGCAGACTCACAAAGGCCTCCGATAGACACTCTATGTGAGCGGTCAACGGAGGGTCCTCTCGAGTTTAGTAGTGTACGTGGTCCTTTGACCTGAGTACCACGGTGAGTTTGTAAGTGATCCACCATACTTTAGTTCCACGCATGTCACAGGCCTTTCATGGTGTGACCGTTGGGTGTGGTTGAGTATAATCCGATACTTATGAAGTCCGGTGTGCATAGATATGAGATCTGTCAACTCGCATACAAAGTTTGATATCCAGATGCTTCGAGACTGTATCTCGAAAAATCTTGTGGCCACAAGTATCAATTCAGGGAAAGAGTTCCGCCAGAGTAGAACAATATGAAAAAAGAGTTTGCACATATTGTTCAGTGAGATATAAATCTGGAGATAAGATATGGATGAGCAAAAGGGGATTTGACAGTGATAATTTATATCCCCGCACATCCAGGAAATCATAACGGAATGACTATACATATGCATTGTAACCTCAGCATGTATAGTTCAACGCGCTGATTTGTATATCTGTGACGAGTGCTTGAGGCATTGTTCACGGACTCATGGAATAGTTCTATTTGACAAATCGAGTGTAGGACTTAGAGAGTCCAGTGATATGGAGTGTACTCGTTGTGCACTGGGACAACGTGTCAGATTAAATTGTTTAATTCAGCAATATTCAGCACTACTACGAGAATGCGTACGTGTCTGTATTTAAGTGTTAAATACAACAATTAGTTAATAATTGTTATTTAATAATTGTATTATGACACGTAACGTATTGTGGACCATCAATTGAGTTTATCTGAGTGTGAGATTTGGTGGAACCCACTAAGTGGTAGACTTGGTAATTATTTATGAGGGGCAAAATAGTTATTTCATATTTAATTGTTAAATAATCAAAAGATCTCTCTTTTTATATTATATAATATATTTTTATATTATTTTATTTTATTATATTATCTTATTATATAATTTTTTATTATATAATAATATTATATTTTGGGTGCCAAATAGTTGGCACCCATTATTTATATTTTATTAATATTTTTTATATATATTATATTATATTATTATTTTATATTATATATATATATAAAGAAAGAAAGAGAAAGAAATGATTTGAAGATTTTGGTGTGTCTCGGCCATTTTTGGCCGAGAAAGAAGAAGGAAAAAAATTTCATTTTTTTTTTTTTTTTTATGCTTCCATTTGAAGCAATGATGGATTGCTTCAAATTCTTTATTTTTTTATTTTTTTGGATAAAATGATGTAAACATACACTGGTCATTTTGGAGTTTAAGAGTTAAACCTAATACTGCGTATAGGACTGTTGTTCTAGCTCACCAAGTCCACCGTGTTGGTGACTAGAACTACCCACGAGTTGATCTCTATGCGAACTCTAAAAGAAATACGTGTATAACATTATACGTTGAGGTGAGTTCTCTACCATATTTATATATTAATGTGATTAATATATTTATTTATTGTGTTTATTGTATGTTTTATGCTTTTGCCACGTTAAAATTCATATACAATACGTGTTTAGGCAATAAACACATTTAGACATGCATATACCAACACGTATTAAGATCCGCTAACAGTTATATCCATTAGGTCCTGAAGCTTTATCCTCATTTATGCTAAACATAGCATTTTTAACTTCTTGTGCAGTGATAAGGGTAGTTAATGTATCTCTATCTTCTATCTTCAATTTAGGGCCTTCATTTATGATTATCTTTTGGATGGTCATCCTGGTGGCTATGTTAGTCCCTAACAAATCTTTATAATAACTCACTATAACATTTTTTAAAACCTCTGGATTAAGAGTGATTTCTCCGCTTTGCATTCTATCAAATTAATTTTATTTTTAACTCTTCTCTACTTAACTGAGTTATGAAAATTAGTTTAAAATGCTACCATTTATAAACAACATTTACAATTTTTTTCTCTTTAAGTTAAACTAAAGAGTATAAGCATTTTTAAATACCCACTCATTTCTCTTCTCTATATCACCACATCACCATTTGGCGTCAATACGAGACAAAGAAGATTCAATTCCCATTTATATAAAGGTGTCAAATGAGTTGATTACCCAAATTTATAATGGGTTTAACCCATTTTTCATATAAGCCTAGCCCAATTCAACTTATCGACAGATTAGGATGGGCCTAATTTTAAGGCTTATAAAATCATCGAGTAATAACTCCAAAAAAAAATTAGGCCTAAACTTTAAATTTATTAGGTTCAATAATGAAAAATACTTTAAAATAATAATAAGAATAATGATATTCCTTCTTTAAAAATGTATAATAATACTTCATTTTTGTAATTTATATAGTGACTATTTAATTATTAATATTATTGATAAAATAATTAAATATATTAATTTTGTGAAATCTTTTGTATTACAAAAACTTTAATTTTTTTTGCATCTCAAATTCTTTGTTAAACTAAAATATATTTTTTTTTATAAATACAATATTTAATGTGATATTACAATTAATATAATTGACCTATTTCATACTAATTATTATATTCAATGCCTTATGAGTTGTCCAAGTATTTAAAAATTGATTTATCAAATATTTTTACTACATAAGAATTAAAATACTTGACATTTTAAATTAGAGGAAATAACATAAAAAAAAAATTCATATACATTTTTTATTTTGGTACATGATCTACTAACTCCTCAAATCTTAAATGTAGCATTTGAGTTGACTTTTAGTATAAATGGTAGGGTTTTAAATGATTGAAAGAGTAAATTAACAAATGATACACTTAAATGCTTAAAATATTTGAAAGTTGAAATGCGACAACAAATAAACCACAAAATGATAGTGAGAACATGGTTGAAGATTTTGAAAATCTAAAAATATGATAAATAAGTTCAGCTAATAAGTTAAATTTATCTTTTTTTTTAAATTAGAGTTAGAACATTGTAAATGATTAGTAGTTTAATGAGTATCAACCTAAAAGAGCCATCATAGAGTATATATGACCCCATAACTTGTATAAAGCGTATATCTCTACTAAAGGAGTTGGTCATTTTTTTAAGAAAAGTAAAAAGCTTGAATCCAAGAAGACAAGGTCAGACACCCTAAGAGCGTCTTGTAAACCAATTATTCATTCTCGAGATCCCAACAAGGCTGCCGAAGACATCACTAAACCAAAGGATGTCTTGACTCTTCACCAAGTATTAACAAGTTTTTACACCAAAAGTCAACCCTTGAGTCCACCCGGTAGAATCATATATACAAGACTACTTTGATGAATCTATCTTTATTTGCCTCCGTAAAAGCAATTGAAACAAGTATACAAGCATAAAAACTTCCACCTATTCAAAGTGTTGAAAAGAAAGCAATGGTTTTTGTATTTATTATTTCCCGATCACTTGAGAATTCAACTTTCCTACCTAGGAGAATCTCCTACTTACCCATGTTTATTCCATTTCTTGTATTTCACCTCACTATAGAAGTTGAACAAATACAAGCTCATTTGGCATTATTGTTTCCTCGATCAAATGGGATTCTATCGATGACATTTGATTAAGTTGTTCTCAAATGAATATACTAATACTATAACAATGCAATTTTCACTTTAACGAGTACCAACCTAATTAGGATGTACTAATACTATAATAATGCAATTTCACTCTTTTTTTTTTTAACGAAGTCCCTCTCTTTACTTTATCACATCAAAATGTGTATATTTTATTTTAATTTAAAAAAAGAGCACTCTATTAAATTCAGATGATTTACTTTTTACTCCCATCGTCATAATATTTATAAAATTAAATAATTGAAGAACTTTTTTTTTTTTATACATAATAAGAAATTAATTCAATTGAGTTGGTCTAAAAAGCCCGCCTAAACCCGGCTTAACAGATAAATTAAGTCTCATAAATAGTGATGGGCTTTAGCTTAACTTGGCCTGTAAACTCATTTAAGCTCACATTAATTTAGCCCAACCCGCCTGCCGACACCTCCCCCCTCTCAAGAGATCCTAAATGTGAGAGAGTAAACACAACTCATCTTTTAAGTCTAGAAATATGGGTATATGGGGTGTTCCGTATTCCCCTCCCATGAGTCGATTTCTGTAGATGGAGCGTAACCATTTTATGAATGAAAAGGATTGAAAGACAACAGTGGTCATGATATATATATATATATATCTTCCTAAGTTGAAGGGATAACGATGCAGCAACCAGCTTTGTTACATTTAAAGAAAAAACAAAACTTATCAAATATAAAGAGGTCCCTCCAAACAACTCCTAGAATAGAAGTTCCATACACGGAACCCCCTAAAATAACCATTGTACAAATGATATACTAAAATTTGTCTTTTGGACATAGCTTAGGATATGCTTGAGAGTTGAGACATGTAGAAGTTACTTGAAGCCAACCTGAAGGCACTGACAATTGTTTTGCTACTCGCCTACTTCAAGAGATGGTCTTACATTACAACATTTCTCACAAAATGAATATTTCTCATTGTATGTGACCCAACATTTCTCACAAAATGTTCGAGCAACATTTTGGCAAGATTGTGTGAGAAGAAAAATAACTGAAAATTTGTGTGACATACAACTTGAACAGGTCAATGAAGTCTATTTTGAAGGTTTTACAGTAGCAGATTCTTCATGGTCTGTAGATGGCTTCGAAACCCCATTAATGGCTATATTCCCCACTCCCGCCTCCATGGCCTCCCTTTCATCCTGCTCCTTCCTCTTTCTTTCAGATACACTCCCTTCTGTATCCTGCAGCTTAATAGCAGGCATAGAAGGCTCAAGCAGGCGAGGACCTGCACTTATCCATGGATGACTGAGACATTGGGCCGCTGTTGGTCTCTTTTCAGGAACAAAATCAAGTATTGGAACAAGGAAGTCAGCAATGTCGTTTGCATCTTGCTCGCTGAAGTCATACTTCTCCATAAGCACCTTATTAAGAGGCCAAAAACGTAAACGACGGATGTGCCTCAAATCCCCATGTCTATTGAAGAAATCACGGGAATAGCGACCACCTAATGCAACCTGAGGAAAGTATTTGTGAAGAGAATTAACGGCAAGATAAATATATAATGCCTCTTAGTATAAGCGCACATATTTGCCAAGTTACTCATGATAAGCACACAGACAATCTTACCTTGCGGGGCATCATTCCAAGGAGCTCCATCATCAACGCCAAGTGATCCTGCAAGAAAAACAGAAAGTTGAGATGAGATATTGACGAAGAAAGAAAACAATAGCCAAAACAGTTCATAGCATTGGCTGTCCACTAATAATGCATCATTCATATTATGTAATATCATCAGAAGTTATAGATGAGGTGAGGACTAATAGCTGCAATTCTTGATACAAGTACACTATTGTGCGTGTATATTATATATTATATATATATGTGTGTGTGTGTGTAAGAAACCGAAGATGCAATCTAGAACTTGTTCTACTGCTTGAACTGATATAGATAGATTAAATGATCAAGGAGCACTATGAAATCCAAAAGTAAATGTAATGCCCCAAAATGGAGAAGATGATGGGATAAAATCATAAACCTTGACAAGGGCTTAACAACAAAAAACAACCTGAAATAGGCTTTGCATTTTTCTAGTGCTCTAGAGTAAGTACTTCAAAGACTCATAGGAAGTGAAATCCTTTCCAAATATTTCTTGTCAATTCCAAAGCTGTCATCCACCTCATGATATAAATTTTCCCTGCTAGAACTGTTGTTCAGTTACTCTGGTAAATGTTATACATGCAACACATAAGCAGAATAGATAACAGAGGGTAACAAGTTTTATCTAAAAGATTCGATCCATTAACCCTGATTCTGCTTGGACTCTTTAGACCACAAGACACCTAATTCAACTCAGCTGAACACAAAAAAAGCCAAGCCCCCACTCTAAAAGCAGATCCAACATGTGCTAAGGTACAAATAATTTCATAAAATCCAAGAACATTAACTAAAATACATCAAATTTCCCACACATGAAAAGTCATAAATCTTTAATCATTTTAGCTGTTATAACAAATTGATGCAAAATAAAAAATTTGAGATACTGACAGTAAGAAACAATGTAGACAGACCTCATCCTTATCGTAATTGTCACCGCTGTGAGGATCAAAAAGAACATCGCCTGTGGCCAGCTCAAAGCATATGCAAGCAAAGGACCATAGATCTGCCGGAGTGGAGTATTTAGATCCAAGAAGAACCTCAGGACACCTATACTGCCTTGTCTGAATGTCATTTGTAAATTGTTTGTATGTCCAACAAGCATTTCCAAAATCAACTAATTTGCACTTCAGATCAACTGCTGCCACAAGATTTTTCCTCGTGGTACGGCTTGGCCTTCTATGACCTTTAACTCCATGACCAGCATCCTTAATTTCATCACTCTTGGTTGATTCATTTTTAATCACAGAATCATTCTGTTGTTCTCCAACAGAATCCCCACTTGATTTTGCATCAACACTGAAATGATCAGGACTAGATGGTTTGGAGTCTGCCTCATTTTCCTCAGACACTTCATCCCCTGCACAACCCTGAGCTGCCTTCTTAGCCTTCCTTTTGATCTTCTTTTTTTGATTCTTTGTCAGATCCCCATAGATACTCTTAATCTCTTTTGAACCACTTGGCACTGTCAAAATTTTCTCAGTTTTAGTGGGAAGGATAAGAGGAGCACCAGATCTGCGAGGATCTTTAGATGGATCAATCTTTGACAAGAGCAATACATTTTCTGGCTTCAAATCAGTATGAATAATGGAAAGCTCACGATGCAAATAATCCAAACCCACTAAAATATGGAAACAGATTTCCTTGAGCTTGCGCATAGGAACCCCTCGATAATCAGAATACTTAATAAGCGTCAAAAGGTTGTCTCCCAAGTACTCAAAAACCATACACACATGCTGTCCATTTGGCCCTGAATGCTTAAAGTGATCTAAAAGCTTCACAACACACTTTTTATCATCTGGGTCTCCCTCAGCAATCTGTTTGAGGATCTTTATCTCATCCATGGCTGCCTCAGTATAGTGCTGAGCACTCTTCTGGACTTTCAAAGCTACATAATGCTACAAACAATAAATTTCTCATGATGTTAAAGTGTTGAAGAATGTAAATTTATGGGAAGGGCCTGATTCAAATTTCAGCATGAAACTAAAAAATCATAGTTATAAAGCACTTTAAAAGCTACATTTAAGAAAATCAAATTAAAAAAAAAAATTACTAACTTAATAGATGTTTATGTACTTATTGAAAGAAACCTCTTAAGTAGCAAGCAAGATGAATAGTAGCAAAATTATATATCTGCATTTGGAAAATAAATGTTAGAAAAAGAAAAAGAAAATAAAGGAACTGTCTTCTTTATATATATATATATATTAGGACTGTTTTTACTTGAACCTGAAAAATCCACTCCACTAACCCTAATGCACAATCTGAAAGACACACCACATTAATGCACAATCCCCTTTTTTGCGACAACCAGATAACAAACATCACTTGAGAGATTACTTTCAACAAGTTAAAACAAAAACTATGCAGTTAAACTCACAACAAATATTCTTTCTCACTTAATTTTTTAACCCGCAAATGCAAATAGTTGCTATTCATGAACAAACTTGCCAACTAATTTATCTCTTACTTTCCCCACTTCTTCAGAAACCCAATTAAAGTCTATCTTTAACTCAACAAATCCCTTATATCCTTTTCACTTCTCGCTATTTCCTTAACTTTGTAATCAACCGGACAGAAATTCACTCAACAGAAGCAAACCACTCATTGTCCAACTCAAAGTGCCATACATCTCACATCAATTACAGAACAATTCCCATCAACAATAACAAAATTTTATCTAAGAAAAAGAAACATACTGAGGTTTGAGTATCCCAAGCGAGCCAAACAGTTGAGAAATGGCCCCAGCCGAGCTTGCTCTGCACAACATAGCGACCATTCTTGAAAGTATCGCCAATACGCACCGCATGGTACCCTCCTCTCCTGTAGTCCTCTGTTCCCTCATCCTCTGACGTGTAATCACTCACATCACTTCGATCTCCATGCTTATCCTCTGCCGCCATTACTCAAACAAAAACTTGGCAAATTAAGCGTAAAAATCGAACTTACAGAGTCCGATTGACGTGATGGGAGATTGGTTGAAGATTCAGACAGAGATCAAATTTTTATCGGTTTCTTCGGATTGGGGTTTTGATTTTCTTTTTTATTCTTTAAATTTATAACAAAAGCGAAAAAGGGAAGACCTTTGGGATTGAAAAAAGAAAAACCTAATGGAATTTTATTCACTTTTTTTCTTCTTCTTTTTGTGGTGGGATTGGTTGATTTGGTAGTGGTGGAGGAAATGAGGGATTAGGGTTTTTTATTAGACTGTCTTGCCGGGAAATTGAAGTAATCAGCTAATTATGCGCATGTGGGGGTGAGTGGAAGCTGAAGGGTGCATGTCACGTGCTGAGACGCGCGTGGGTTTATTTTTCAATTAGATGAGTGAGTGGGTCATACATATTGTAACGTATCAAGTATCAACGATCAAGTGGGCTTCAGACTTCGGAGCGATGGAGATTGGAGAGCCAAAGTCACTGGTTATGTTGGTTGTACTTTAACGTACTCGTTCTTACAGCTTTGACACTGTCTGATTTACCACTGGTGTCGCACGTGCCAATTGCCTTGTAAGTCTAGACTTCACAACCACAACGACACCCTTAAAATTTCGTATCAAAATCATCTTAGCAAATGGCATTAAAATTTTAAAACTAAAAGGGTATATCATAAAAGTCAAGCTGTCGGCTAATAGAAAAATTCCCGCCTATTTTATTAAGTTAAAAAAAAAAAAATTAGTTAGGGCTGATCAGAAATTATCTCTGTAAATCTCTTTAAAAAAAAAGAAATTATCTCTGTAAATATTTTTTTAACGATTTTGTTCTCTCAATAATACAATAATTAAGAATAAAAATAATTGTAGAACACAAACTCTGAATATCCATAAAATGCATAAAATATTAAAATAAAAAATAGTAAAAAAAAAGCATTAAAAATAGAGAATAGTGAAAGAGAATGCTTACTTATAATTGTTAAATCGAATAGTTGATAAATACAAAATACAAATCTTCTCTCTCTTCAAATTGTTGCAGTTTCACTCTTTTTAATTTACTAAATAAATAAACGAAAAGACTCTTCTTATAAATATAAGTCCTAAAAGTAATCACAACTATCACAAATCTAAGGGCTGAAATATTTTTGTAAAAAAAATGTCTCTTCAACTAACGTGCCTCTCTAAAAGCACTCATCAACTGTTTGATCAGTATTAATAGTCTAAGACGAGATCACGTTATTAATAATACAAAAAGATGCAATAATTTATTTAACCATTTGTTAGAGCACACATCTAAAAAGATCACTAAACATTAAATGAAATTTGGCATTGATTTTAAGTATTAATTCTCATCATCTCCACGACGAGACAATTATGTCATGCTAACCATAAATACATTATTAATTAGCACTCCATTTAGAACCCAAGAGATGGTCCCAAGGACTAGTTGACCCTAAGGATTTCATCAAATCACCACACTAATAACTATAATACAGTTTATAATATTAACAAGTTAATTTTAAAAAATAAGGAACCACTATTCTCCCCTTTAAAATCTGAGTCCAAACCCAACCCTTCACGAAACTTAGCATAACTCGTGAGCCTCAAGCATAAATTTCCTTAAAACTCTTCATTGAAACCCACGAATGACCATAGCATAACTCATTATACAAACATCTCAGGCCTTAAACTACCACCATTGGAAGTTTAAACATTATATAAGGAGTATTAATAGTCTAAGATGCGATTACATCATTAGTAATACAAAAAGACTCAACTGTGCATTTAACCACTGTCAGTGTGCTGGTGTCAATTAATTCATGCATGTGGTTTATATGTTCATTACGCGAATATACATATCTCATACATATAAATACACAATGGAAGTTTAAAATTAAACAATAAATACAATTATATATATTAATTAAATTAATACAAATTAAGAATATACCATCTTCGAAGCCTTTTGGATTAATTTTTTTGAGAGACCGCTTGAAGTAAAGCTCGTATGCAATTTTAGCAATCAACTGGGTGAGTTTAATCATTTAGAATAACAGTTTAAATCTAATAACTGATTTAACTCTTAAACCTAATTCTAAGATAAACTTTTAAACCTTTGTTTAACACTTAAACAAATAAACAAAAGTTTTGTATTTGCTTTAATGACTAAGCCTTGATGGAGAAGAAAATGGATAGTAGAAAAGAAAACAATTTTCTCTCGTTTTGGTGGCGACCACTTCCTTAAGCAAAAACTAAATGAAATTTTGTTTCATTATATTCCTTATAAGTTAAAAAACATTTAATTTTAATATTTACTTAACTAAAGTTAACCATTAATCTTAATTGAGTTTATTAAAATTAACACTTAAGTTTAGTTAAATATCTTACTAACCTATTTATAGTTAACTTTGGATATTTAACTAATCTAATCTTAGTTAATTATTAATTTAGATTAAATTAATTAATATTTAATTATTAAATAAAATATTTTAATCTTTTAACCTAACTTTAAAGTTAACTCTTAATCAAAGTTAAATTAAACTTTATTTAATAATTAAATAATAAAATAACTTGATTAATTATTAATTAAATAATCAATTATGTGAAATTATCATTATACCCTTATTTAACCTAAAGTGAGTCCCATCATATCACACACTTGAGTTAATTAAAGGTTCATTATACGCCACGTGTCATCATTTAATTAGTCAACAATAATTGTTAATGAATTAATATACTTAACACTTAATTATTGACACGTGCGCATCCCGAGAGTTACTGAAATAATTATTCGATTTAGTTGAATTTTTACTGGATTAAACTATTTAATCAAGTAAGCTGCCTCAGTACACAACGAGTATACTTCATATTGCAAGACTCTCTAGGTTTACACTCGATTCGTCAAATAGAACTATTCCACGAGTCTGTGAATGATATCTCACGCACACGTTACGAATATTACAAATCAGCACGTTAGACTATACAAGTTGAGGATAACATGCATACATATAATCCTTCTGTCAATTATACCCTGGATGTGCAAAGATATAGATCTGCACCATCAAATTCTCATAAGCTCATCTATGAACTTATCTGCAGATTCATATCATAATGAACAATATATGCAAACCCTTTTGCTATATTGTTCAACCCTGTGGAAAATTCTTTTTCTGGGTAGCTTATGGCCATAAATCTTTTTTAGATACAATCTCGAAGCATCAAATATAAAACCTATCTATGTAAGCTAACAAATTTTATGTCCACGTACACCGGACTCCATGAGCATCGAACCATACTCATAGACATGTAAATGTCAGATCATAAAAGGTCTCTGATATCCGTGGAACTAAAGTATGATGGATCATCCACAAGTCCATAGTGGCGCTCAGGTCAAAGGATCATGAATACTATTAAACTCAAAATGACCTATCATTGATGGTTTCATAGGATATCTAATGGGGTCATAGTAAATCTGTTTAGTATCCAGTCCTGACTAAATACCTCATGTCTATACAAGTTCTAAGGTTATGGTCAGTAAAGAATAACCATCTGTACTATACCGATATAGACATACACTGATCTATATAAAAGGGATTCACCGATTGACCTGCATTAGTGAACATTGTTTGAGAACATACTTTCATAATAACATTTTCGAAGTCATTGTCCTATTTCAAATAAGACTTCTAACTTTTAAAATTTTTCTAATTCTTATAACTTGCTAACTCTTAGCAGTACTTATTGGGATTTGTGCTTACGTGTCATCCCATTATGTATAAATATTTAATGATAGTATTTATACAATTATCATTTCTAATAAAATCATTAATATTATTTATAATAAATAGTAAGATGCTTGTAAAGTTTCAGACATTGTATGATTTACAAGAGTTCAAATATAGTCTAAAAGAGTTTAGATCAGTGTTAAGAATTAGCAATGCTAATAGTTAAAAGTACTAAGAGTTAGCAGATTAATAGAGTTAGTGAAATCTAAACAATTAGAGCCTTGTCTAAAATGGGATAATGACCTGAGAATGTATTAATAATGACATAACGGTAAAGAGTTGTAGATAATGCTAAGAAATGTCATTATGCAAGTTTGTTCTCAAACATGATATTCCTGATCTAATTTCATCGATGTGGGTCTATTGGTGGAACCCATTAATATAGATTAGTGTATGTCTATATCTGAATGGTCCAGATAGTTAGTCTTAGAAAACTATGAGCTTAGTGGAAGCTCATATACACATACAAGTATTCAGTGAGGATTGGATATTGAATAGACTCACAAAAACCTCCAATAGACATCTTATAAAACCGTCAATAGAAGATCTTCTGAGTTAAGTAGTATTTGTGGTCCTTTGACCAAGTGCCACGGGGGGCTTGTGAGTGATCCACCATACTTTGGTTCTACACATGTTAGAGATCTTTCATGGTCTAACCGCTGTGTGTCGCTGGGTATGGTCCAATGCTCATAGAGTCCGGTGTGCGTAGATATGGGATCCATTAGCTTATATGAGTGGGTTGTATATCCTAATGCTCCGAGATTGTATTTCAAAAAGTCTTGTGGCCACAAGCATAAACCTCAAAAAATATATTCCGAAGGGATAAACAATATCACATGTTTATGGATATTATTTAAAGAAATATAAATATAAAGATAAGTTGATAATTGAGCAAATAGAGATTTGACGGTGATGATCTATATCTCTGCTCTTCCAGGATATATATGATGGAGGGATTATACAAATATGCAATAACCTCAACTTGCATGGTCTAACGCACTGATTTATAATATTCATAACATGTGTATAGGGCATCGTTCACGAACGTATGGAGGAGCTCCATATGACAAATCAAGTGTGGACCTAGAGAGTCTCACAATATAAAATATACTTATTGCGTACTAGGGTAGCGGACTAGATTGAATAATTCGATCTAACAAATTTTAGCAAAATAGAATATCTATTTCGGGATCCCTCAGGATGTGCCTTTGTCAAGACTTAATTGTTAAGTACATCATTGAATTAATTAATAAGAGTTGTTAATTAATAGAATGTTGACAAGTGGTATAATTTAGTCCATGATTTAATTTTACCTTAGTTTTACCATTTAACCTTGGTAGTAAAAACTATTAAGGTAAAAAATAATTATTCAAAATTGTTTTAAATAATTAAATTAGATATTATTATTATTATATTATTAGATAATATGATAATATATTAATCATGACCATTGTATTTTAATATAGTGAAGGGCTTAGATGTTGACCATTTATTTACCTAATATGATTAAAATAATTATATTTATTAGGTAATGATTTATTTAGGTGGTCATTATTCTAGTACTTAATAAATTAATTTTAAGTGGGAGACCAACAATTAAAATTGGTGGAGCACTTATTTTTATTTTATCAAAAAGTATTGAATAACAAAAATAAAAATATTAAGCTAACAATTGATTCATTCATTTATTTTGGAAGAGAAGATACGGTTAAGTAATTTCAAGGTAAGTGAGAGAGTTTTGATTTTATGTTTTTTTTTTCAGTGTTGAAAGTAAAGGGAACTTTTCTTCATCTTCTTCTCTCATGAATGGATCAAAATAAATAAATGAAAATGGAGATAGAGATAGAGATTAATAATTGTAGACAAGAGTTATGCTAAAATTAATTAATCTATGAAAATTATTTCTATTATTTAAACAATAATTGTATGTAAATGTTTACCATCTCCATTTAAGAATCAAATAATTTGTGTTCAAAGAGTTTGAATATATGTGCTGAAAATTGTAAAACTAAGCAACCATTCTGTTTACGCTCAAAATATAACGCGGCTATCGCAGTATAGATTGAGGTGTCGATCCCACGAGGAAGCTCTTGGCAAAATAGGTTAGTGAAGTAAAATATTAAAGCAGTAGCAAAGGGTTAATTGATTTAAACGGATGAGATAGAATTGTTTATGAATTGAGGAAAATGTCTTATGATGATTTAAGCAAGGCTTTGAGAATCACAATTATGCTTTATAAATCTACTCTATACTTTGATTCGATATTTATAACTTAACTGAAAGTTTCACATCCCAAACAATCAATCGGAAGGTATGTAATATATAGCACATTTGATAACACATGTATTTGATTTAGTTAAACTCTTTGCAAGCATTAACACACATCATGTTATTTATACAAGTTATCTAAGATCGACAATATATCATTTTGACAATATTGCAGTAAAAGATTAACTTGAATATCAAACATTTATTGCCCTTACATGTTATCCAAGATCGACAATATATCAAATTGACAATACTGCAGTAAAATATTAACATATAAAATAATATAACCAGTAACAATTATAAATCAACATGAATCACATAAGAAAAGCATGACTGAACATATATGAGACATGAGAATTATAACCTCTGGATTATAGAAAATAAAATAGATAAGAGTTTAATCAAAACCAAACTTACAACATTTATAGCTCTTGACACCGAATCAAAGTATGGAAGTAGATTTACTACACATAAAAGTTCATCTCTTAGCCTTACTAGGAACTCTAGCCTAAATTACAATACATGTTAATGAGAATAAAAGAAGAGAGAAAAATTTTTTCTATTAAAAACGTCCTAAGGGTCTCCTTATATAGGCAATGAATGGACATATGTAATGGATGACATTAATCTTCAATAGTTTTAAGCCAATAACTCGTGTATCCACTTGCAGCACATTTTTGATAATGTAAATGATCAATTCAGCTTCTGCAGCCGACATGAAAGTTGTAGAATTTTGACTCTTCTTTCCATAGGCACTAATTTCATGCAAATTGGATGAGTATCCAATGAGATATGAGCAAAATTTCAAAGATACATCAGAATTCGGCCAACAACCATTTTACCCACTTGCAATGCGATTTGGTCCATGATAACGGCTGATTTGGACTTTACCATAAACATACGAGTTGTTGATAGTAAAGTCAGCAATTCACAGCTTTAAGAATTATACCAATTGAGTACGTATTTGTGAGATACGGTCCAAATACGTGAATTGGGTCAAGCTGGGTAAGAGTTGTAGTCCGATTCTGTTGTATCTCAATTTTTGGCCCATAACATATTGGATTTGGCTTTTCCACTATTCTTCAAATTTGTGTAAGATTGAGTTATGTTGCACCAAGTTCAAGAATTTCTTCATTTCGATTTCTACATTGAGAGTTATATCCAGTTTACCTAAACCTGTCCAAATAACATTCATTAATCACAATTTAAGGAGAACACTTTATTTCAAGCTAAAAATACAGAAAACACTAAAATTAGTGACATTAAATGGTGATTGAATCTCTTAACAACATGCATTTTCATGTGTTCATCACAGCCCCCAACCAGCTTATTGCTAGTCTCTAGCAATTCAAGCGTAAATAGAATATGCAAAACTACCTAAGCACTTCAATCAAAACGTCAGTTCGAGATCACTGTTGCTATCATGGTTTTTTCAATTACAACTTCCATAATTTGTGTGTGTGTGAACTAAGCCATAACCATCTAACCACAAACCACAATAGATATAGCCTTGAGAATTTCCCCAAGTAAAAGCCTTAACTCCATATCCTCACAGGTGTATGACTGTTTAAAAGGTTAGGACTTCTCTTATGGAGTTGGAAAACAGTTAAGCACTCAAGAAAAAGTCAATTTTAAGGACAGACATATAAACTAACATTGATCCGAAGATAGGAAAATTATTTGTTTAAAAATCAATTATTCATATCATACGCCAACTTTAGAACTTTAATTGGCTTGTGAGAATAATACAATTATAACTTGGTGAGAAAACTGTTTTACAAGGTATTTGTCTTCTAAAATTGAATGAAGACTTTATTAAACTGAATTGCTTCTTCTTTTTTTTCTTGTTTTTGGTACTTTTGTGTTTTTTTTTTTTTTAAGAATACAAGGAAGCATTACAAAGGTTTCTCACCAAATTATATTATGCACAAATGTAACCAACTTATCCCTTAATTCAAATAATATCATTCTAAACAAAAATTAACCAATTCAAAGGATCAATGAAAGTTCATAAGCTGTTTTCTCAACCTTTCCACTTACTCACAAAAGATATGCGAGATTAGAAAAATATATACTTAAACATGGAAATTCTCTTGGCTATATAAATTGAATCATCCATCTTACCACAAGGCTTAGCATTGTGCTCAAAAATATTTTGGAAGTCATTTTTTAGTAACCTAGATAGAAACAGTGACTCAACCTAAACAATTCTGAAATCATACTTAGGCAGAAAAGCAAATTCCTTTATACAAGAATTACCAAGACTACAAGCAGTAAACGACAATGCATGAAATCTAAAACAAAATAACAAAAAGTTAGTTAAAATGCATTTCAAAAGTTAGTACTAAAACTCCTTACTCTGCCATTCTAATTTGACCTAGAATGCGTCTCAAGAGTTCAAGAATGAACTCTTTACTCTGCCATTTTAATCAAATGTCGGACCACAATTTTTTTTTTTTGCAAAATGCAACGTATGTCTACTATCCTCCCCCCAAATCAGATGAAACATTGTCCTCAATGTTTAAATAGAAAGAGATAAAGTATAGGAGACATTACCTGAAACGCCAGTTATTTGAAAGAAACAAACCCGAGAGACACTTAAGCAAATATAAACTAAAATGATGGTACTGATAAATAAATAAATAAAAAGAAAAATTTACAAATGGAGTGTCAGATCCAATTTTCGCTTGTTAAGGCCCACTGACCAATCGATCCGAGTTATTGCTGGGTCAGGTTCGTAGGTAACTGCCTGTAATTTGTTAATCAATTCATCCGCCTCAGTAGCAGAAACCAGGATCTGTCGCGCCGAATGTGAAATAAAATTCTGTTCCACAGCTTGATCAAGAAAACAAAGTAAGCAATCAAAATAGTTATTAACATTCAACAAACCTATGGGTTTTCGGTGGATATTCAGTTGGGCCCAAGAGACAATTTGAAAAATTTCTTCCAAGGTACCAAAACCACCTGGTAAAGCAATAAAAGCGTCTGCATTGCAAAGCATTCTGGCTATACGTTCATGCATGGATGAGACTTGTAATTCTTCCCCTATTGTTTTTCCGGTCAGGTTTCCCACGGCCAAAGCTGTAGGAATAATACCTAAAACTTGACTTCCTCCTAAATGTGCAGCTGTTGACACACACCCCATTAGCCTAAGGCTACCTCCTCCATAAATCAAATGAATTTTTCTTGCAGCTAATGTTTTTCCTAGATTGTTTGCTGCTTCTACGAACACTTTACTCTCCCCAGGACTAGATCCACAAAATACACATATATTTCGAAATTGTCGAACTTGGGTTTCCTCCATATCTACTCTCACCTTTATCTCAATATATGAAAATGAAGAAACTGAGGTGCTGTATATATAGAGTGCCAAATGATAACAATTATTATGGTAACCCGACGGTTTGTCAAAACAGAGTTAAAAATAAAATACAAATATTTAAACATAATGACCCGCATGCATTATTGAACAAAAAGATTTGAATTTAAGACATCTACATGAGTAGCCCTACTATTCATAAAATAAAGTTTGAAATTAAAACACATGTATTTACAAGTAGTTGTGATTGTGGCTCACATCTTCCTCTGGTTTTACGTCCAGTAACGACTTAAACGCCCTCTATGGGTCGGGGATAAGCTTCCCATCCAATTTTCTTATAAATTGGCAAACAGGGTTTTTTAGAGTCAGATTCCCGAGACTATACCGTTGATGTTCATTTTTGAATTTGTTCCATAAATCGAGAAGTTCACGTTGCACGAGCCCAAAGGGATGCGTCTCAAGAGTCAATAGGATATCATCCAAAGACTCCTTACTCAGTCCATCCTTAATGAACTGAATTTTGTCTTCTCGATTTCTATATACGAATCCTAAAGAACGACAACTCCGATTACAATTCCATCGAGCACATTTATGACAGACTTGTAACCTTTTTGCTCATCGCCTTTTGGCATAAGAGCTTCTTCCAAGACCAGGCATATGAGAAACAAAATCATTTTCAAACTCACCAGACAACCGAACCTTGGCTTCAATTAACCAACGAAGGTCCACAGGAATATTACCCAACATCAATAGCCTTAGTCTTTCATACCGTGCTTTGTAAATCTTAAGTAGAGCATTTTGAGGAAATGAAGGAAAACGTTTTTTAAGGTTGGCAAGAATGCGATCCATTTTGAAAGAAAGAAAAGAGATGAATGCACAGTTTGAGGGACAGTTTTTAGGGAACTGAGAAACCGACTTTAATAGTCACGGAGTACCGTATCCGCCACTTGACCGGGAAATAAAATCACACTGAAGAAAAAATAAAAAGAAGAAAATAAAGTAAAATAAAATGTGCAAGAAAATAAAAGCAAAAATAGAAAGTCAAAAGATAAAATATAGACAAAATATAAAATATGGTACAGATAGATTGAACCTGATCAATCACGATAGACAGGATCCACAAGAGGGATCTCGCCTAGGTACATTGAGTCGTTTACCTTTTCCACGTAGCTTTTTAGCCGCTGTCCATTCACTTTGAAAGTCCGTCCATCAGTGGGGTCTTCTATTTCAACAGCACCATTAGGAAAAACATGTCTTACCATAAATTGACCAGTCCATCGAGATCTCAACTTTTCAGGGTGTAAATGCAATCGAGAATCATAAAGATAGACCCGTTGATTTGGCTCAAAGTGTTTCCTTGAGATCTGTTTATCATGAGCTACTTTCATTTTAGCTTTGAAAATTTTGGAGTTGTCATATGCGTCATTTCGTAGCTCTTCTATTTCTGATAATTGTAACTTTCTCTGGAGACCTGCAGCATTCAAATCAAAGTTAAGGGCTTTGACAGCCCAATAAGCTTTATGTTCTAGCTCAACAGGTAAATGACAAGCTTTCCCATAAACAAGCCGGTATGGGGACATTCCTAAGATGGTTTTGTATGCAGTACGATATGCCCATAATGCATCAGAAAGGCGTAGGGACCAATCTTTGCGATTCGGGTTAACCGTCTTTTCCAAAATCTGTTTAACCTCTCTATTTGCTAGCTCGGCTTGTCCATTTGTCTGTGGATGGTATGCAGTGGAAACCTTGTGAAGAACACCATACCTGCGCATCAATGCTTCAAAAGAACGATTACAAAAATGTGTTCCTTGGTCACTAATGATGACACGTGGCGTACCGTACCTAGATAACACATTTTCTTTTAAGAATTTTACCGCAGTTGTATTATCATTAGTACGACAAGCTACAGCCTCCACCCATTTTGATACATAGTCAACAGCTAAAAGGATGTAAAGATAGCCAAAAGATGAAGGAAATGGACCCATAAAATCAATACCCCAACAGTCAAATATCTCGATAACAAGAATAGGGTTAAGAGGCATCATATTTCTTCGAGATAAAGCACTTAACTTTTGACATCTGTCACAGGAACGACAAAAATTATTAGTGTCTTTGAACAAAGTGGGCCAATAAAGACCACACTGTAAAATTTTCACAGCTGTCTTCTTCATAGAAAAATGGCCACCGCAAGCAGCACTATGGCAAAAATTTAAGACACTAGAAACTTCACTTTCAGGAATGCAACGTCTCATGATTTGGTCAGGACAGTATTTAAAAAGATATGGATCATCCCAATAAAAGTTACGCACCTCAACCAAGAACTTACGCTTATCTTGTGCACTCCAGTCAGATGGAAGTTCACCACAAACCAAATAATTTACGATATGTGCATACCAATGTATTTGGCTTATAGCAAAAAGATGTTCATCTGGAAAATCGTCTCGAATGGGTGGCAAATCAGTAGAGTCAGTGAACTCAAGGCGGGATAGATGATCAGCAACAACATTTTCAACGCCTTTCTTATCTTTGATGGTTATATCAAATTCCTGCAAAAGAAGAATCCATCTAATTAAACGGGCTTTAGCATCCTTCTTAGAAAGAAGGTACTTAAGGGCTGCGTGGTCAGTAAAAATAACAATAGGTGAACCAATCAAATAAGAACGAAATTTATCTAAGGCAAAAACAACAGCTAATAGTTCTTTTTCAGTAGTAGTGTAATTCATTTGAGCATCATTCAAAGTCCTACTAGCATAATAAACAACAAAGGGTTTTCCCTCCCTCCGTTGCCCAAGAACTGCTCCTACAGCATAATTGCATTACACATAATTTCAAATGGGAGGTTCCAATCCGGTGATTGCATGATAGGAGCGGTGGTGAGTTTGGTAATGAGTGTTCGGAATGCCTCTTCACACTCTTGTGTCCATGTAAATTCTGCATCTTTTAGCAAAAGGTTACACAATGGTCTAGATATGGCAGAAAATTTTTGTATAAACCTTCTGTAAAAGCCAGCGTGTCCAAGAAAGGATCGGACATCTTTTACCGTTTTAGGTGTAGGTAATTTAGAGATTAATTCAATTTTTGCCTTGTCAACCTCTATCCCTCTTTCAGATACAATGTGCCCTAAAACGATTCCTGAAGATACCATGAAATGACATTTCTCCCAATTTAGCACAAGTCCTTTTTCTTCACACCTACTCAAAACAGATTTCAAGTTAAGTAGGCATAAATCAAAAGAATTACCAAAAACAGTCAAATCATCCATAAAGACTTCCATGCATTTTTCAACCATATCAGAGAAAATACTCAACATGCAACGCTGGAAAGTAGCTGGTGCATTACATAATCCAAATGGCATTCTACGAAAAGCATAAGTACCAACAGGGCATGTAAAAGTAGTTTTTTCTTGATCTTCTATAGCTATCTCAATCTGGTAATACCCTGAATACCCATCAAGAAAGCAATAAAAAGGATGTCCAGCTACACGTTCTAAAATTTGGTCGATAAAAGGCAATGGAAAATAGTCTTTCCTAGTGGCTGTGTTTAACTTTCTATAATCAATACACATTCTCCAACCACTTACTACCCTAGTTGGAACAGGTATCCCATTCTCATTTTCAACAACAGTAACCCCATATTTCTTAGGAACTACTTGAGTTGGACTTACCCATTGACTATCAGAAATTGGGTAGATTATACCCGCATCTAATAGTTTCAAGACCTCTTTCTTCACTACTTCTTTCATTGTTGGGTTAAGTCTTCTTTGTGGGTCTCTACGAGGTTGGAAACCTTCCTCTAAATGAATTCTATGGGAGCATATCAATGGAGAAATACCTTTAATATCAGCTATGGTCCAACCTAGTGCAAACTTATGTTCTTTTAACAATTTTATCAATTTTTTCTCTTGTTCAGCACTAAGTTCAGAAGAAATGATGATAGAAAAGGTATCACCTGGTCCCAAGAATACGTGTTTCAAACCTTTGGGCAGTGGAGAAAGCTCAACTTGTGGTGTCTCGAGGTTTGATGGTTTTGGTCTCTCCCTCTCTCGTGGCAACTCTTCAAAGTGTGGCTGCCAAAATCGAGTCCATTTATCCTGTGAGTCAAAAATACTAAACACATTAGTTGTTACATCAGGATAATACAATTCTTCAAAATCAAAATTGAGAAGGTTTTTCGAAGAATCATAGCCATGATTTTTATAAGCTTCCTCCGCTACAAGTGTGTCTATCATATATGAATGATAGCACTCGTCTTCTTCTCGTGGTTGTTTGCCAATGTTGAAAATTTTTACCTCAAGAGTCATATTCCCAAAAGATAATTTCATTAGACCATTTCTGTAATTAATAAGAGCGTTAGCAGTGGCTAGAAAAGGTCTTCCCAAAATAAGAGGGATTTTTGACTCCATGTTAACAACAGAATGAGTATCTAAAACAAGAAAATCAACAGGATAGTAAAATTTTTCAATTTGCAACAAAACATCTTCTACTATTCCTCGTGGTTTCTTGATTGATCGGTCAGCTAATTGTAGGACTACAGATGTTGGTTTAATCTCACCAAGTCCCAACTGTTCTGCCAAAAATGCAGTTTTCTTCACATGGTGTTTTCTTTTGATAGTGCATAAATCCTTGATGACTTTGGCATAAGTTGGAACCTGCTTAATCAAATGTAACAAGGGAAGATTAATTTTAACTTGTTTCAAATGTTCCAAAATCTCACCTTGAATTTTTGAATTTTTCCCAACCGGTCGAAGAGCTTGAGGAAAAGGCACTGGGATTGAAAACTTACTTTCGGGCTCTTTTTCCATTGTGGCCTCTTTTTCAAGGGGGGCATCTTTACTACTCGTAGATGTGTTAATTTCAGGAGTAGGCTCACTTACAATCTTACCACTTCGAGTAGTAATGGCATTGACTTCTTTGAGATTTTGAACATTAGAAGTAGAAGCTTGTGCCATGAATTGTCCTTTCGGATTGGATTGAGGTTGAGATGGAAACTTACCTCGCTCTTGTACAGTTAAGGCACTGGTCAATTTTGTGATTTGACTCTTGATTTCTTTGTTTTCGTCCACCACCTGTGCAAGAATTGTTTCAAATTTTTGATTAGTCGTACTTTGTGCCTCCATAAATGCTTGTAATGTATCCTCTAAAGAACTCCTAGTTGGTCGTGCATTATATTGAGGTGCAACATAAGACTTGGGTGCTTGTTGTTCTTGTTTCCATTGGTTGTTGGCTTGTTGGTCAGATTTCCAACTGAAATTTGGGTGGTTTCTCCAGCTAGGATTATATGTTTCAGAGTAGGGTGAATAAGGCTTCTTGTACATCCCTAGGGCATTACATTGTTCCTCATATATCCCTCTCATCTCACTATACGTGGGGCAATCCTGAGCTAAGTGTTCCGCTCCTCCACAGACAAAACAGACATCGTGTGACTCAACTCTAGCAACCGTGTGGGTGACCCTTCTATCTTTGGATTTCAAGGCCTCTAACTCCCTAGTTAAGACCTCTAATTGGGCTTTGAGGTTATCCTCTTCCCTAAGATGGAAAACTCCATTGGGTCGTGACCTATTTGTGCTTTCAGCAATGCTAGGTCCAGTCCATGTATGAGCTTTTTCGGCTAAGTCATTAAGGAATTCTATAACTTCATCAGGATCTTTGTGAAGGAACTCACCATTACACATCATCTCAACAAATTGGCGCTCTCTAATTGTGAGTCCCTCATAGAAATAACTAACCAAGCGCCAATTTTCATACCCATGGTGAGGGCACAGATTTAGCAACTCTTTAAACCTTTCCCATGCTTGATATAAGGTTTCACTGTCTTTTTGGGAGAATGAGGAAATTTGTCTTTTCAGGCCATTAGTTTTGTGTTGTGGGAAGTATTTATTGAAAAATGCTTGGGTCAAATCTGCCCAAGTTCCTATAGACCTCGGCCTCAAAGAGTATAGCCAACTCTTTGCTTTGTCTTTCAAAGAAAAAGGGAAAAATTTAAGCCTAACAGTGTCTATGGCTTCAGGTTGGCTATGGAAGGTGGCAATTACCTCTTCAAATTCCCTAACATGTACATAAGGATTTTCACTATCTAGACCATGAAAAGTGGGAAGAAGTTGTATCATTCCAGGTTTAAAATCCGAATGTGGTATGTTAGGTGGAAATATAATGCATGATGGTGTGGCTGTGCGAGTAGGATGTAAGTAATCTTTGAGAGTTCTAACGGGGTTTTCTTCGTGTTGGCTCATTGTGTTAGAATTACAAGATGAACTAGAAGGTGAATTCTCTTCACTTACAAATTGTGGGAGTGGTTCTAGTTCTAGTTCTCTCACAAATCTTCCTCGTTTGTCTCTAGGTCGATGCATACATCCTAATTTTTTTTTTTTTTTTTTAAGGAAAGAAATGCTTAAGGAAAATTAAGAAGTGGAATAAACATAACAAGAAATAGAAATAAGTTAGGTGGTAAGACCAACCATGAAATATAAATACAATAACTAAACAAAAGACTATAAAGTACGGAAAAAAAAGTATAATAAATAAATAATAAAAAGAAAATACAATAAGTAAATAAATACAAGGTTAGGCGGTAGAACCGGCCATAAAAAGAAAATACAACATATTAACTAAAGAAAATAAATTGCAATAAATACGTAAAAGAAAATAAAAATAAAGTACAATAAAAAAAAAGTGAATAAATAAATAGAGTACAATAAGAAATAAAGAAACTAAGTTAGGCGGTAGAACCAGCCACAAAATAAAAAGAAAATGCAATAAATTAACTAAAGAAATAAAGTACAATAAATAAATAAAAGAAAGTGAACAAAGTTAGGCGGTAAAACCAGCCATTAAAAAAAAGTGCAATAAATAAACTAAAGAAAATAAAGTGCAATAAATAAATAAAAGAAAGTGAACGAAGTTAGGCGGTAAAACCAGCCATTAAGATAATATAAAATATAATAAATTAACTAAAGAAAACAAAATAAATTAGGTGGTAGAACCAACCATGAATAATAAATAAATTACAACAAAGGAAATAAACTAAGAGTTTACAAAGAAAAGAAAATATACAAAGTTACCACTTTAGTATTTATAATCGCAACCGACTTTCGCTTAGTGTGCTTCCCCGGCAACGGCGCCAAATTTTTGTTTACGCTCAAAATATAACGCGGCTATCGCAGTATAGATTGAGGTGTCGATCCCACGAGGAAGCTCTTGGCAAAATAGGTTAGTGAAGTAAAATATTAAAGCAGTAGCAAAGGGTTAATTGATTTAAACGGATGAGATAGAATTGTCTATGAATTGAGGAAAATGTCTTATGATGATTTAAGCAAGGCTTTGAGAATCACAATTATGCTTTATAAATCTACTCTATACTTTGATTCGATATTTATAACTTAACTGAAAGTTTCACATCCCAAATAATCAATCGGAAGGTATGTAATATATAGCACATTTGATAACACATGTATTTGATTTAGTTAAACTCTTTGCAAGCATTAACACACATCATGTTATTTATACAAGTTATCTAAGATCGACAATATATCATTTTGACAATATTGCAGTAAAAGATTAACTTGAATATCAAACATTTATTGCCTTTACATGTTATCCAAGATCGACAATATATCAAATTGACAATACTGCAGTAAAAGATTAACATATAAAACAATATAACCAGTAACAATTATAAATCAACATGAATCACATAAGAAAAGCATGACTGAACATATATGAGACATGAGAATTATAACCTCTGGATTATAGAAAATAAAATAGATAAGAGTTTAATCAAAACCAAACTTACAACATTTATAGCTCTTGACACCGAATCAAAGCATGGAAGTAGATTTACTACACATAAAAGTTCATCTCTTAGCCTTGCTAGAAACTCTAGCCTAAATTACAATACATGTTAATGAGAATAAAAGAAGAGAGAAAATTTTTTTCTATTAAAAACGTCCTAAGGGTCTCCTTATATAGGCAATGAATGGACATATGTCATGGATGACATCAATCTTCAATAGTTTTAAGCCAATAACTCGTGTATCCACTTGCAGCACATTTTTGATAATGTAAATGATCAATTCAGCTTCTGCAGCCGACATGAAAGTTGTATAATTTTGACTCTTCTTTCCATAGGCACTAATTTCATGCAAATTGGATGAGTATCCAATGAGATATGAGCAAAATTTCAAAGATACATCAGAATTCGGCCAACAACCATTTTACCCACTTGCAATGCGATTTGGTCCATGATAACGGCTGATTTGGACTTTACCATAAACATACGAGTTGTTGATAGTAAAGCCAGCAATTCACAGCTTCAAGAATTATACCAATTGAGTACGTATTTTGTGAGATACGGTCCAAATACGTGAATTGGGTCAAGCTGGGTAAGAGTTGTAGTCCGATTCTGTTGTATCTCAATTTTTGGCCCATAACATATTGGATTTGGCTTTTCCACTATTCTTCAAATTTGTGTAAGATTGAGTCATGTTGCACCAGGTTCAAGAATTTCTTCATTTCGATTTCTACATTGAGAGTTATGTCCAGTTTACCTAAACCTGTCCAAATAACATTCATTAATCACAATTTAAGGAGAACACTTTATTTCAAGCTAAAAATACAAAAAACACTAAAATTAGTGACATTAAATGGTGATTGAATCTCTTAACAACATGCATTTTCATGTGTTCATCACATTCTAACTCTATAATCCTACCAAACCGTTATAGACTAGAATTGTCAACAATTCACTTCAAGGTGAGCTCTTCAATTAGATTGTTGAAGAACTTGTAAGAATTTATAAAGCTACATTCATTAGATAAGTGTTCTTTATATTTTATTTTAAGTAATACAATTGCTCATCATTTATAAGTTGTTGTATAATAGTTATACTTGAACATATCTGTGATATATGTGGTTAAATTTGTTAAATTAGGTGTATATGTTCACATGCTTCCGCTGCATGTAGTAATTTTTTAAATTATGTATACACTCGTATGTCACACACTCGATTTCTAACAGTGCTAACTCTTAGTCTTGCTCTATACTCTTTAGACCAGATCTGAACTCCTTCAGATCATACAATATCCATAACGTTATAAGCATAATATTATTTAATAATAAAATTAACAACTTTTATTCAAAATGTTTATTGTATAAATATTAAACAATTAATATTCATACAATATTAAAATGGCACGTAAGCACCAGCTCTAACAAACTCTCACTTGCTATAGTGTCATTCGTATTGGTATCTCATACCAATATAATCCATGTGTCTCTCCAACGCTTTAGGAGTTAAGGCCTGAGTGGATTCGCTACGTTATTCATGAAATATTTTCTAGATGTTATTATATCTCTAGTAGTCAAGAACTTTCTAATTATGTGATATTCAAAGTCCACATGATCAGAATTCTAGTGTGTCATATGGCTTCTTGGCTTGAGCAATTATATCGTTATTATTATATTATAGTGGAATAGAATTCACTAAGCTTGAAACTATTCAAAACTCTGCAACTAACTTGAATATCCACAGAACTTTCTTTGCAAGTTTCTCAAGTCGCAACATATTATATCTCTAAGGCAGAATTAACTATGAATTTCTAAATTGCACATTTCTAACTAGCTCTGGTACCAATGCGAAGAAACACATTATCAGATATAGATTTTCTACCATCTAAATCAAATGAAAAGTTTAAATATGTATATCCCTTCACCTATAAAAAACCTTTCTCAATTTAATTCAGACATTTATCATCTATACCTCTCAGGTATGTTAGATATATTTTATTGTTATTTAATGGTTGTGACCTGGATCAAACCAATACCAGCTTATAACCCTTTTAGCTATCTAAATCCAGGTCTCGTACATAACATGACATGCATCAAGCTACATGCATATGATATGATAGACACTCCAACCTTTTTATTTTCTTCTCGAGGATACTTCCTCCTAGAAAGATGAATGCCATAAATGAAAGGTAGATTAACTGTCTCACAGTAAATAAAGTTGTACTTTTTAAGGACTTGTCCATGTACAAAGATTGAGAGAGTCTCATCAACCTTCTAACTGTATCTCTTTAAAGCTTTATACCTAGTATACAGGAAGCCTCTCTCAAATCTATTTGGAGAAGTTCTTTACTCATATAACTCTGAGCTATTTGACTTACAACATACTAACTTTATTTCTAACATAAAGAACTAGTCAGATAATTATACTCCTATTATTCTTTTTAAGCATATATACTTTCCTTTTGTTCCTAATAAAATTAGACTTTTTGATTTTCTCATCAAAACAAAGATTTCTGCATTGGAAAAAACTGCTTTAAGTCCATAAATGGACTTCTTCAGTTTGCACACTAGATTAGAAGTTAAGCTGGATGCAAAACTTTAGACTATTTCGTGCATATTTCTTACTCGAGATATACATAATAAAACACTATCTTTCCGTTTACTGGCCAGACTTCAATATCATAATGTGTGGCAATAGCCAATAAAATTTGAATAGACTTTAGCATAGTTATTGGTGAAAAAATTTTCTCATAACCAATCATAGATATTTGAGTGTAACCATTTATCACCAGTTGGACCTTGAAGGTCTCTACCTTCATATAAGGCTCAAACTTTCGCTGTATAAACTTATTTACAACATATATGAATAATTCCTATAGGAAGCATAACTAAGTCTCAGACTTGATTCTTATACAAAAAATCAATTTTAAATTTTATAACATCTTTCTTTTTTTCTAAATCAATGTCAAACATCACCCCTCTATAGGTTAAATAATTCTTTTCTTCAACTAAGAAAACACCAAGGGTACCTTTGGGTATCAAAATACCTAATTTGTGGCTTTGATATCCTTTCTGACCTATGACGAGAGTGTGTGAAAGGTATTTCACCTAATTGAACTTAAAATTTCACCATTGGTTTATATACATTCTGATTGACTTCATCAAATTCAATCATTCTACAATCCTATAACCCATAAGAAACCATTTCTCCTGAGAGGTGGCATCATGAGCAATGAACACATTTTGTTTCTCTGGATCATAGAATAAGCATCCCATCGAATGCTTGGGATATCTAATGAACCGATACGTATACCCATTGGGTACAAGTTTATCATGTTGCCTGACTTTTATGCAAGCAAAGCAACCTAAAGCCTTAACATACTTAATACTCGATTCCCTTTTAGTCTATATTTTATACAAAGTAAAAGGAGCGACTTTCGATAGAACTAAATTCAATAAGTGAGCAGCAGATACTAAAGGATAATCCCATAGACATTTTATAACATCAGTGAAGCTCAACATCAATTGGATCGTATCTAATAAAGTTTAATTCCTCATTTCTAAAACACTTTTGTGTTGAGGAGTATTTGGAGGATTATGTTGAACAAGAACTGCATTCTTCTTTAAATAATTTGTGAATTTACTGTTTATATATAAACTGTCTCGATTTAATCAAAGGCATTCAATCTACATAAGGTTTTATTTCTTTACTTTCTTAGTTAGAATCTTTTGAACACTTCAAAAAATTTCGACTTATGTTTCCTAGACACACATGTACGTTTCATAACAAATCATTATAAAGACAATGAAGTATCAAAAATTGCCCAAAATAGTATGATTAATTGGTCTAAATACATCACTATGTACCAGTTCTAATAAATCAGTAGCCTGATGTCCAACACCTACACAAAGATTTGGTCATTTTTCCTTGAATTCAGAATTCATAAACTAGCCAACGTTCTACAATCAGAACAAGTATATAACCATCCTTAACTAGATGAGATTATTGTCTCACGACTACATGACCTAATCTTATGTGCCACTATTTTTTATTATTCAAAGTTTCCGAACTACTATTTATTTTTAGTCAAGGTGTCTTAAATAGTAACACTTACTATTTTAAACCTTATCACAGTAGAAACACATTTCATTGTAACTATTCTCTATTTGTGATTCGGATATATTATTATTTTTCAGATGAGGCACTATACTATTAAGGTATGTGCTTACGTGTCATCCCTATTTGTATGAATATTTATTTGATAATATTTATACAATATATATTTTATTAAATCACTAATACTTTCTAAATGATAATGATGCTTGTCACATTACAGACACTGTATAATTTGAAAGGGTTCATATCTAGTTTAAATGAGTTTAGACCGGTGCTGAGGGTTAGTAAAGTTGAGGGTTATAAATACCAATAGTTAGCACTGCTAAGAGTTAGCAGGTTATAAGAGTTAGCGAGATCTAAAGGGTTAGAACCTTGTCTATAATAGGATAAAGACCTGAGTGTATGCTAGTAATAACATAGTTGCAATAGGTGCTAGAAAATATCTTTATGCAAGTATATTCTCAAACACTATGTTTCTGATCTATTTTCATCAATGCAGGTCTATCGGTCAATCTTTTATATACGTATCAGTGTATGTCTATTTCTATAGGGTACAGATGGTCATTCTTAGTTGACCGTGAACTTAGAGCTCGTATAGGCATACGGGTATTTAGTTATGACTGAGTACTGAACTAACTCATAAGAAACCCAATAGATATCCTATAAAATCGTCAATGGTAGGTCATCTCGAGTTGAGTAGAATATATGGTCCTTTAATCTGAGCTTTACGGTGGACTTGTGGGTGATCTACCATACATTGGTTCTACAGATGTCAGAGACCTTTTATGGTCTGACCACTACGTATCGTTAGGTGTGGTCTGATACTCATGGAGTCCAGTACATAGATAGGGGATCTCTCAGCTCACATAGGTGGGTTGTATATCCGATGCTTCGAGATTGTGTCTCAAAAAATCTTACGGCTATGAGAAACAAACCTAGGAAGGTAGTTTCCATAAGGTTGAACAATATAACAAAAATATTTATTTATATTGTTGATCGAGATATGAATTTGGAGACAAGATTGGATGAGCACATAGAGATTTGAAGATGTTGATCTATATCTCCGCTCATCTAGGGTGTAAGTGACGGAAGTATTATACGTATGCATTTTGACCTCAGCTTGTATAGTTTAATGCTTGATTTGTAATATCCATGACGTGAACGTACGACATCGATCATGGATTGGTGGAATAGTTCTATTTGACGAATCAGATGTAGACATAGGGAGTCCCGCATATGAAGTGTACTCGTTGTAATAACCAGTATCCATAATTGGCAAGAATAAGTATTTATATACATATTTTATTTGTATGTGGGTGATACTTGATTTATGTATTATTATTAGTAGTGTTTATATAGGTTAAGGACATACTATTACTATTGAGTTTATTTGCAAAACTTTAGATTTATTTTAGGAACCAAATTATAATATTTTGAAAGTTTTGGGGGCAAATTTATAAATAAAAAAACAATTAGCCTCTTAGTATAAAAATATACTTTTGAACCCTAATTCACTCTTTTGGGTCTAGCTATCCCTTCAGAGAGAGAGAGAAGAGAGAAATAGAGGGGAGAGAAAGAGAAGAAGAAGAAGAAATTAGAAATTTGAATTTTAAGAGGTATATCACAACTATTTCTCAATTTATTGGTGTTAATTAAGTTAATTTCTTTAATTTTTTATTTTTTAAAATATGTATAATTGAGGATTTGATGTGTATTTTGTAAGATATTGTGGGAATTGATGATGATCTATGTAGATAGCTTGATAAATTATAATGAGTTGTAGAATTTCTACTTGATAGTCTCTTGATCTAGGAATTTTATAAATTGTTTTGATTCGATTCTGATTTCGAATTTTGAGTATATGAAATTAGACATGTTTAAGATCATCTGAGACTTTGAATCGATTGAAAATTCTAGAAATTGAATTTGTAGTGAATTTATCAAAATGACCCTAAAATTCTAAAAATTTCCTGTGTGAACAGTATGATACAGTGGCAAATAATTTTTGGTCCGCTGAATGATCTTCAAAAATTACGAATTTCTAGAATATCATAAGCTTATATGTCTAATATTATATACTCAGAATTGAGAATTTAGATCAATGTGGTTAAATTGTTATAATTTTTTAAACTGTATCAGCTCATTGCAGTATTTGATTAACAGATTTTCAAAGCTATAGAATAAAATAGTTTTAAAATACTTTTGGCAGTGATTTTGAAGTGAAATATTTATCATGGATTTAGATACGTGTCAATTTCGGTGGTAGTTTTATAATTTTTTAGTTAGTATATGATTTTATAAAATTAGGAGATTGAATACTGTTCAGTAAATATCTTGATCCTGTCAGGATAATAGTTTGGATTCGATGGTGTGTATGGAATGGTTGTGTAGGAATTTTGATATAATATTCATTTATGAGAAGGATATATGTGTCAAGAATTATATATTCTGATTTTGGAATAATTGAACATCATTTGATGTATTAGAAAATTTTGTTAAGTGTAAGTGGTCAGAATGACAGGTTTTGAGAAATCAAGCAATTAGACCAATTTGATGTGATAAATGCAATAAGTATAATTTTGTAAGTTGTTTAAATTATTTTGTGTGAATTGTGAGGCTTATGAAAGGATTAATCTCCATTGATAGGTTAAGGAGAATCAAGCCTTGTATCCGAAAGTGCCAAGAGGTAAGTATACTAAACTTTTTACTGAAATCACAATAAACATAGTAATTGTTTTGTATGATTTTGTAAATGTGGTTAGGAATATGTTTATGTTATGTCAAAGTATATTTTGATATGAAATGTGAAGATATGTATTTATGAATGTGAGCATGGACATACATGTGTTTTTGAAAGTGAGCTTTCAAAGTGAAATGTGTTTAACAAAGAGAGCTTTTGAAGTGTAATATGTCCATGAGAAATATTTTGTGTTTTGAGGGTACTTGAACTCACTGTTAACTTAGTAGGCATTTTATGTGATTTGTGGAGCCTTTATGTGCGGCATTTCCTTCGGGATTGGTATATGTTATGTGTTCCGTATGTAGGGAGGATCTTATTGGTACCTAAAGGAAGAGTGAGTCATCACATTCGTGTGGTGGTGTATTGGTGCATGTGAGAGGACTCACCGATGATCAGGGTGAGGGTTTGGCTTTTACCTTCGGGCATGAGCATTATATATGTGTGATTTAAAAACCTCACTTGTATTATTTCTCTCATACGATATGTCACCTACAAGTGACATTTAGCTCATTATGTGATATGTGATATGTGATATGTAAGTCCTACTAAGTAGTAGTTGAGTGATGGTATTCCTATTATATGTTTTGAAAGAATGTGTAAGCGCTTACATGACATGTGATTTGATAAGATTATGATTTTAATTTATCACAGCATATCATACACATGCATTGTGTACATATATGTATTTGTATTTGATATATGAAAAACTAGTATGCTTACTGAGTTTTATACTCATTATAGTTTATGGTGATTTCAGGTAAATAAGGTACATATGTGCTTAGCGGATTTGGCAAGGCTTCTGCTGTTCCTTGGGTTCCCTAAGTTGCTAGGTTGCTGAGTGCTTCATTTAGGGACACGTGGGATAAGATATTTGATTTGTCCCTATTGAATAAATACTTATATATTATTTTATTATGTGTGGTTGGATTTAGTTTAAGTTTCACCAAGTGTGGTTATGGATTGATTTTAAGTAAGAATTTGCAATGAATATATTTTGGGCTTCCAGTAACAAAGTTGCTACTGGTGACATAGTAAAGTGTTAATCTCTAAGAAAACTCTGCGTATCTCTGGTTTACTAATTGTCTCAGTCATAATTCAATTATTATAATTCTGAAAGAAATTAAAATGAATGTTTAAATATTATTAAATGAGTGTAAGTTATGTCATGTATCAGATCTTTTGGGTCTGGGGTGTGACACTCGTTATGCACTGGGGCAACATACCGGATTGAATAGTTCAATCCAGTAAAATTCAACAAAGCAAAATATTTATTTCAAAAATTCTCGGGATGCACGCATGTTCGTACTTAAGTGTTAGGTATATTAATTTATTAACAATTATTGTTGACTAATAAAATATGGACATGTGGTACATAATGAGCCTTCAGATAAATTGATTCGAGCGTTGGGTTTGGTGGAACCCATATCGAGTCAATAAAGGCATTTTGATAATTTCACATATATGATTATTTAAGAGTTAAATAATCAAGATATTTTAATATTATAATATATTAAATAATGTATAACTCTACCATGGTTAAAAGTTAACTAAAATTAAGTTAATGATTATTTAATTATTATATTATATTAAATATAAATATATTTTGATATTTATTTAAACTTGATGGACAAGTTTACTTGACCCAACCATAGTTAAGAGTTAACTATGATTAGGTTAATTAAATATTATTTTAATTAAGATATTTGGTGGCCAAATATCTAACTTTACCATGGTCAATTATTGACTACGGTTAGGTTAAGTGAATAAAGTTAATATATATATATATATAATGAGACAAATTTGAAGATAGTGTTTTTGTAATTGGTGGTCGGCCATTTTAGATGAGAGAATGAGAGAGTTTTATTTTTATGTTTTAAAAGTTAAAACTATATAGAGTTTTATTGATCATCTTTTTTCTTTTTAAAAAGCTACCATTGAAATACATTCAAGCTTTTGTTGTTGATCAATAGTTGATCAAAGTGAGAACAAATAGCTTGAAGGTTTAAAGTGTTGAACCTATTTGTTGGATTCAAGCTGTCATCTAGCTAATCAAACTCACTCTGCTGATCACTAGAACTACCATCGAATCGTACTTCCGACAGATTCCTAGTTTATTAGTTCAAAGGCTTCAGAAGTATAGATTTCTCAATTCTATTTTAATTTTGATTAAATGTAATTTAATTGTATTCATAATATATTTTAGACTTCCGCTGCGTATTTGATGTGTATATGTATGTATGTGATGCGTATGTATTATTTATGAACACAAATATCACATGTATACACTGTAGATTAATCGACACTTTCAAATCTCTGGTATTGATTTTGATTTTTTAAGTGTTGGATAAGTATGTGAATTGGCTCTAAAGTTCAAATGGTGCATTTCAAGTGCTGAAATGCAGGATTTGACTAATTGAGCTGCTAGAACACTGCAACATTTATGTCTAACGTGCGGTGCTGGGGTTTCTAGACCCCAACGCTGCGGCATTCATACTTAGTGCCGTAGCGTTTGAGGGTTGGCGCCGCAGCACTAGGGGCTCTGCCCCTCAGCGTTGCAGCACTAAGAGCCCAGCGCCACAACATTGATACTGTACACTTAAAATTAATTTTTTAAAAAACATTGTTTAAAAAATTAAATAAATATGTGGGGGTTTATGAGATATAATGATAAGAGTTATTAGTCTGTATTATAAATTGAGATTATTTTTCTTTGTATTGGTAACCACAATAAAAGTCTTATTGGTAGGGGTTAGTTATACTTATACAAATAAATGAATGATCGAGAAATCACATTTTCATGTGATAGGAGCCAGTGTATTAAAATTTCTCTTAATCAGATTGAATTTTATTACATTATGTGATAGTGTTTTAAAAGGTTCCGTCTTGTCAATACGGTGTTAAACCGGTCACATCAATCTTTTTCCAAGATCACTATAGTGTGAGGGACTTGGTCGGTGTCATTCAGTTTATATCGGTTAAATATGAGATGAGGTAAATATATGCAAAAATATTATCCTAGATCGTTATAGTGTGCAGGTAATATCAGTAACATATATTTTTTAATTGACAAGTTAATCTAAAACACGCTTACTCTAGATCGCTGCATTGTGCAAATAAGGTATATTTAGGATCAGAATTAAGAGTTGTATGAGATACAATTAGTAAGAGTTGTCTACTTTTTGAGTTTACAAAATTGCTACAGTGTGAGGCCTAAGTAAAATGCCAATGAGGTCCACTTCCTACTGTATAGTTTAAAATAGTTTACACTGTCGTTATCCCATTCTAGATATTAAAGGGATTACATACACCAATGGGAGGGCATTTTAAATTAAAAATTATATAATTGTTATATCCATGATTTAAAACTTTTTATTAGCGATTTAATAATTTTATGTCCGCTGACAAATTTTATTTTATTTTGTTTTTATGAAGATATAATAGCATCTGTCAACCCATTAATGCGCATACTTGATGCACATTATTTTATTAGCGATGTAATCCGTCTAACACCGTATTGACATAACAAATCTTCACTAGTAGGGTTCTCATTGTGGTTATCAACGCAAAAAAATATAACCCTGATTTATAATACAGAATAATAACTCTTATCACTGCATTACATAAACCTCCACATGTATAATTAATTTTTAAACAAAATAATTATTATTATTAATATAACTTTAACCAAACCAAAGTTTACTATTAAGCTTACTTGAGTTAAAAAAAGTTAACCTTTAAGTTTAGTAAGATATTTTACTTAACCTAACTAAAGTTAACCTTTAACACTATTTTAGTTTACATAAATATCTTAATTTGACTTAACCACTTGGTTAACAATAATAAAGTTAACAATTTATTTAACAATTAAATAAGCATATAGTTTTGTTTATTTAACAAATAAAAAATACCTAAAACAATATAAAATTGCTCTGACACCAATTGTCGGTGCCAATTAATTCATGAGTACAAACATGTAGTTTATGTGTTCATTATGCAAATATATATATCTCATACATATACATACATAGTAAAACTCTAAAATTAAACAATAAATACAATTATATACATATTAATTAAATTAATACAAACTGAGAGTATATTACCCTTAAACCCTTTTGAATTAATTTTTCTGAGAGACAATCTAAAATGAAACTTGTGTATAATTCTAATAACTAACTGAGTGAGCTTGATCATTTAAAACAACAGTTTATATCCAACAATCGGTTTAACTCTTAAACCTAATTTTAAGATAAACTCTTTATCTTGCATTTTACTTATTAAACCTTTGTTCAACACTTGAACAAATAAGCAAAAATTTTGTATTTGCTTTATGGCTAAGCCTTGATGGAAAAGAAAATAAATAGTAAAAAAGAAAACAATTTTCTCTCACTTTTCTCTCTTTGGTGGCCGGCCACTTCTTAAGAAAAACTAAATGAATTTTTGTTTCATTATATTCCTTATAAGTTAAAAAAATATTTAATTTAGATATTTATTTAACCAAAGTTAACTATTAATCTTAGTTGAGTTATTCAACTTAACACTTTAGTTAAATATCTTACTACCCTAACCATAATTAACTTAGATATTTAGTTAATTTAACCTTAGTTAACTATCAACTTAAGTTAAATTAAATAACATTTAATTATTAAATAAAATATCTTAATCTTTTAACCTAACCTTAAGGTTAACTCCTAACCAAGATTAAGTTTAACTTTATTTGATAATTAAACAATAAAATATCTTAATTATTTAATAATTAAATAATTAATTATGTGAAATTAACTCAAAGTAAGTTCCACCATACCACACACTTGAGTTAACTTAACCAAAAACTCATTATGCATCATATGTCATCATTTAATTAGTCAACAACAATTTTTAATGAATTAATGTACTTAACACTTAATAATGGACATGTGTGTATCCCGAGGGTTACTGAATATTTATTCATTTTTGTTAGATTTTTATTAGATTAAACTATTAAATTCGATATGCTGCTCTAATACACAACGAGTACACTTCATATTGCGAGACATATTGGTTGTGTATATGTTGAAAAAAATTAAATACATTTATTATATACATGATTGTGCAACAAAATTAAGCATATAATCAATATATACAAATGTAACTTATATAATTAATAATATACGATTATAAAAAACATACTTTCGAAGAACTTCGGTGATGACTTCAATTTCAGATTCTTCCTAACTCCAACCTTGAGCTCACTTTAAAGTGAATTATTGTACAATTCTAGTTTACAACAATTCAGTGTGATTGTGAAACTAGAATAGCATCAACTGAATTTCCAACAACAAGCTTTAATTTTTTGAAAGAAAAATAAGAAGAGTTGATTTTTCTTTCTCTCTAATTTTTCTCATAAACCTTTGTTCAAAGCAAAACTGTCCAAAATCAAAAACTCTCTCTCAATCCTTCTCCCCCACGTTTTTGCTTCACCCCTTGTTAATCAAAATTAATTCCAACCATTTTTTGGTGCTCTAAGCACTTTACAAATGCTCCACCAAAATTAGGTTAAGTGGCTAACTACCAAAAACTATTTTGGGTAGCCATTTTTAATGGACTAATAAAAATGGACTATTAAATTCTACAAATGGTGCTCCACCATTTAATTTATATTTTTTAAATTAGGTATGTCTTCTATTTAACAATAATTAATTTATTTTATTATTCAAAAAATATTTGAATAATTAATTTTTACCTTATTTGATTTTATTAACATGGTTAATGAGTAAATTTATAGTGAAATAATTTATGGAACAAACTTTTGCCACTTGTTACATCTAATTAGTTAACAACTCTTGTCAATTAATTAAGTGATATACTTAACATTTAAGTCTAGACAAGTGCACAATCTGGGGAACCTTGAAATATATTTTCGGTTTGCTAGAATTTCTAGGATGGATCTGTTCAATCCATAATGCTACCCCGGTACACAATGAGTACACTTCATATTGTAAGACTCTCTAGGTCCACACCCAAATTGTTATATTGAACTCCTTTATACGTCCGTGAATGATGCCCCATACACACGTTACGAATAATACAAAGCAGCGCAATAGACCATATAAGTTAAAGTTATAACATATCCGTATAATCCCTCTATTATTTATATTCGGGTAGAGCAGAAATATAGATCAACACCATCAAATCTTCATATGACCTACCGTAAGCTTATCTTTAGAATTGTATTTCAATAAATAATGTTCGCAAACACTTCTGTAATACTATTTATCCCCAAGGTTAAAACGTTTCTCCCATAAATTACTGCTTATGGCCATAAGACTTTCTGAAATACAATCTTAGAGCATTATGATATATTACTCACCTAAATAAGATGATGGATCCCATATCTATGCATACCAGACTCTATGAGCATCAGACCATACCCAGCAGTCAGACCATGAAAGGTTTCTGACATGTATGGAACCAAAGTATGATAAATCACTCACAAGCCCACTGTGGCACTTAGGTCAAGGAATCACGAATAATCCTAAACTCAAAAAACCCTCCATTGAGGTCTTGATGAATGTGTTTAGTACTCAGTCCTTATTGAATACTTGTATCTTTATACGAGCTTCCACTAAACACATGGTCTGTGAAGACTAACTATCTGAACCATCCAAATATAGATATACACTATATATTTATAAAGGTCTTCACTGACAGACTAGTATCAGTGAAGATAAATCAAGTACATAATATTTTAAAATATTTTTGCATAATGACATTTTTTAGCACTATTTGTAACTCTTTGCAACTACGTCATTATTAATATATTCTCAGGTCTTTGTCTCATTTCAAATAAGGCTCTAACTCTTTAGCTATCGCCAACTCTTATAACCTGATAACTTTTATCAGTGCTAATTTTTAGCATTTATAACTCTTAACATTTATAACTCTCAGCGTTACTAATTCTGAGCACTAATCTAAACTTTTTAGATCAGATCTGAACTCTTTTAGATCATACAATATCTGAAATGTTATAAGCATCTTACCATATACAAAATATAATTAACGATTTAATGAAATGATAATACTAGTATAAATATTATACAAATATTCATACATTAAGGGATGACACATAAATACAAATCTCAACAACTCTCACTTGCTTTACTGTCATTCACGATAGTATCGAACTCCCATTCACTCCACATATCTTTTAAATACTTTTGAAGTTAGATTTTAGTAAGTGGGTCCGTTATATTATTTATAGAGTCTACTCTACAAATTATTATATCTCCTCTAGCTAAGATTTCTCTAATGATATGGTATTTCCTTTCCACATGCTTAGACTTTTGGTGTGCTCTTAACTCTTTAGTTTGTGCAATGGCTTCGTTATTGTTGCAAAACAATGGTATAGGATCCATTGCACTTGGAACTATTCCCAGTTTAGCGACAAATTTATGTATCCACACCGCTTCTTTTGTTGCTTCTGATACTGCAAGATATTCTGCCTTTGTTATGGAATTAGTTGTGAATGACTGTTTGTTGCTATTTCAACTAACTGCAGCACCATTGAAAACGAATACATACCTAGATGTAGACTTTCTATTATCTAAATTAGGCTGGAAGTCTGAATCTATGTATCCCCTCACTTGTAAGTCACTTTCTTCGTATATTAGAAACTTGTCTTTAATACCCTTAAGATATCTAAGAACATGTTTTACAGCCATCTAATTCCATTCACCTAGATCAGACTAATACTCGCTTGTAACACTTACAGCTATACTAATGTCAGGTCTCGTATACATTATGGCATACATCAAGCTTCCTACAGCTGATACATATCATATGTTAGACATTCTAACTTTTTCATCTTCACTTTGAGGATACATATTCCTCGAAAGATAAACGTTATGGCTAAAAGGTATATTAACTGTCTTACAGTTATTGAAATTATACATTACGAAGACATTATCCATGTATGATGATTGAGAGAGTCTTATAAACCTCCTAGCTCTATCACTATAAAGCTTTATACCCAGTATATAAGAACCCTCACCCAAATCTGTCATGAAAAAATTCTTACTAAGGTAGCTTTTGATAGACTATAACATACCAATATCATTTTCGATAATCAGTATGTCATTCATATAAAGAACCAAGAAGACTACCATGCTCTTACTACTCTTTTTATATACACATCACTCTTTTTCGTTCTTGATGAAATCAGACCCTTTGATTACTTCATCAAAATGAAGATTCCAGCTTCGAGAAACCTACTTAAGTCCATAAATAGACTTCTTCAGTTTGCATACGAAACTAGAAGTTTGGCTGGATGTCAAACCTTCAAGTTGTTCCATATAGATCTCTTCTTCAAGATATCCATTTAAAAACACCATTTTTACATCTATTTGTCAAATTTCATAGTCATAAAATACAACAATTATTATAAAAATTTGAATTGACTTAAGCATCACTATTAGTGAGAAGGTTTTCTCATAATCAATTCTGGATCACTGAGTATAACCTTTTACTACCAAACGGGCTTTAAAAGTCTCTACTTTTCCATTGGGCCTATGCTTTCACTTGTAAATCTATTTACAACCGACAGAAACAATTCATTCAAAAAGCTCAACCAAGTCCCAGACTTGATTTTGATACATTAAGTCAATCTCAGATTTTATGGCCTTTTGCCATTTTTTCAAATCAATGTCCAACATTGTCTCTCTATAAGTCAAATGATCATTTTTTTTCAAACAAGAAAACACCAATAGCACCTTCAGGTATTAAACCATACCTTTTAGGTGGCCTTGATATCCATTCTGACCTACGTAGAGGGTATGTCAAAGGTATTATACTCTAGTAAGTCTGAAGTTCCATCATTGGTTCAATTACATCCTGATTGAGTTCATCTAATTCAATCTTTCCATTATCTCCATAATCCATGGGAAACTATTTCTCTAAAAATTGGCATTTTAAGTAATGAACATATTTCATTCCTCAGAATCATAGAATTGGTACCCTATTAAATTCTTAGGATATCCAATAAAAAGATACTTGTATCTTTTAGGTGCAAGTTTATCCTGTTACGTAACTTTTACGTATGTAGAACTGCCCCAAATCTTAACATATTTAAGACTTGATTTTCTTATTTTCTATATCTCATAAGGAGTAGAAGGAACAACTTTTGATAGAACTCTATTCAATATATGAGCAGCAGTTTCTAAAGTATATCCTCATAGATATTCAGGGAGATCGGTAGAGGTCATCATCGATCGAACCATATCCAATAAAATCTGATTCTTCTTATCTGAAATGCTATTGTGTTGTGGAGTACTTGGAGGACTATACTGAGTGAGAATCTCATTCTCTTTTAAATAATTTGAAAATTCACTGCTCAATATTGACTACCTCGATCTGATCAAAAGCATTTGTTATACTTTCTGGTTTATTTCTCTACATCGATTTGAAACTCTTTGAATTTTTTTAAAGTTTCTGACTTGTGTTTTATAAGAAACACGTATCCAAATCGTGATAGATCATCAATCAAGATAACGAAGTATAAAAAAATCACCCATTGTAGTGTTATTTATTAGACCACATACATCACTATGTACAAGTTCTAATAAATCAATGGCGTGGTGTCTAACACTAATAAATAGAGCTTTGGTCATTTTTCTTGAATACAAAATTCATAAACTAGATAAAGCTCTATGGTCAGATCAGGTATCTGATCATCCTTAACCAGACTAGTTAGGCATCTTACACCTATATGACCTAATCTCATATGCCATAATTCTGTATCATTTAAAGTTCACAAGTTATTATCAGCATTCACCTATGCATTCATGACATTTCCTACTGTATCTAATATATAATGGTCATTATTCAACTGACATTCAGCTAATAAAATATTATCTGAATCATACAAACATAAGAAACTGTTCCAAACATACGTATGATATCCCTCACTGTCCAATACAGGAATAAAAATAATTTGTCAGATAATGTTTGGCATATACTAACAATTATTCAATACAACATTTTTATTACATAAAAGAAGTAAACTAAAATGTCCAATAGCCTCGACCTGTAAAAAATCTCTATTTTCAACACGAAGTTGTACTTCTCCAGGCTATAACATTCTAACTTCCTTCAAACCCTACAACACATTGCAGATATGATAAGAATAATCAATATCTAATATCTAGCCAATACCAGCATCAAATGCTAAAGAAATTTCAATAATAGACAAATGCATACCTGAGGGGTTCTTCTTAACTGTGGTAAGGTATTTTGGGCAGTTCTGCTTTCAATACCCATCCTCGCTATAATGAAAATATTTTTCTTTTGCTTTGTTCTTATGTTGGGGCTTGGACATGTGTTGCTTTTAAGGACCCATTTTGGGTACATACTTTGCTTTCTTTTTATTATTTCCTTTAAACTTCTTAGAATTCTTTAGGACATAAGATAAAGCACCCTGAACATAGAGGATCGTGCCCCATTTGTTCATGTCGTCTTGAGCTGTTTTCAGCATCTTATGCAGATCAGTATAAGTAGGAGGTCAATCATTGCATGTTGAAGTTCATCATAAACTGTGCAAATAACCCAATAAGTGATTAGAGAATCAAACTGTTCCTTAATGTATTGCTCAATGAGATATCCATGGCTTTTAACCTCTTAATGTGAGATATGATCTTGAGGATATGAGAACTCACTGGACTGCCCTCAGGTAGTCTAGCTTGAAAAAGAGATTTAACAATCCTGTAAATTTCAACTTGAGGCCAGTCACCAAATCACTCTTTTAGATTGAGCATTATACTTTCAGCACAGTCCATGTGGACATGCTCCGTTTGGAGTTCTATAAACATTGAGCCAATAATGTACAATTTAACTTTTAAATCATCATTCAACCATTTTTGATATGTCTCTTTTTCTTCCGTAGAAGCATCATCAGAAACGGCTCAGGATAGGCACTGATCAATTACATATTTAAGCTTCTCAGAATCTAGAACTATTTTGAGATTCATAAGATAGTCAGCATAATTTTCTACACCTTTGAGTTGGTGCACATAAAAAATACAAACTAATGGTTGCTTGAAGTGATTTGATCTTGACAAGACAAAAGAAAATATGTTAGTGGAATATTTCAATCGCTAATAAATAACGTTTTAGATTATGAGTATAACAATTATACATTTTTAATCTAAAAAACTCCTCCCACTGTTTTATATAATCCCTTTAATCTCTCAAACGGGAAAATGATAGTTTTAGATTCTTTACTATACAGTGAGAAATGGATCACATTGGCATTTTACTCTAACCTTACGTTGTAGAAATATTATCCTTTGTAAACCCAAAAGGTAGACAACTCTTATCAATTGCATCTCATACAACTCTTACCACTGATCCTAAATATACCTTATCCTTACATTGTAGCAATATTAGATAAGTGTATTCCAGATTAACTTGTCATCAAATATATACTACTAGTATAACTCTTACACTGTAGCAATATTGAGCAATACGTTTGTATATATTTGTCTCATCTCATGTTTAACCAGTATAGCTCGAAACACCCCGACCAATCTCTCACGTTGTAACAATATTGAAAAAAACCAAAGTGAACCATCTCATACCTTATTGACAAAACAGATCATTATATAATATTATCTTATAATACAATATTATTTAATCTAATTTAGAGAGATTTTTTAATAATTATTATAATTATTATTACTATTAACAATTATAATAAATTTTCGCATCTCATACCAATCTAATTTGTAATTAGAATATTTGTTTATACAAGCACAACTAACCACTAGTAATAGGGCTCCCATTGTGATTAATAAGCATAAACAAATATATATACAACATTTGATATAATAATTGTAATTGTATTAAATGAACCTCACATACAAAATTTTTTAATTGGAGTGTATGTTCAGAATGATTAGCGTTAAAAGTTGAACGTTATAGCATTATACAATATAATGCTCCAAAAAAATTTACACTTTTTTTTTGTTCTCAACCTTAAGCGGCTTGAGTTTTTGACTTACGAATGCTCCGACGTTCGGCCCTTTGAACACCCTTATATTAAGCACCTTAACGCCCTAGTGTTATCACAAATAATGCCCTAGCGTTCACTGACAAATGCACCTGTGGTAACTAGTGAACACCCCAACGTTCGATTTCTTGCGTTGCAGTATTTTTTTTTTTACATAAACTATTTTTCTACATTTTAAACACTTCAAAATGTAATTTTTACTATTTTCAGGCATTCTAAACACTTCATAAATATTCCAACAACCCATAAACACAATAAACATATTCTAATACCACTTGTTAACGTATTTTATGGTATATGCATATGATTGTGTACGTGTTAAAAAAAAATTAAATATATGTATCATATAGATGATTTTACAGCAGAATTAAATATATAATCAATATATACACATGTAACTTATATCATTAATAACATAAGATTACAAAAAACATACATTTAAAGAACTTCTGTGATGATTTCAATTTCACATTCTTCCTTACTCCAACCTTAAACTCCCTTTGAAGTGAATTATTATACAATTTTCGTTTATAACAATCCAGTGGGATTGTGAAGCGAAAATAGTAGGAATTGAATTTTCAACAACAAGCTTTTATTTCTTAAAAGAAAAATAAGAAAAGTTAATTTTTCTTTCTCTTTAGTTTTTCTCATAACCCTTTTTTTAAAAGAAAAACTCTTCAAAACTAAAAACTCTCTCTCAATCCTTCTCACCCCATGTTTTTGCTTCACCTCTTGTTAATCAAAATCAATTTCTACCATTTTTTGGTGCTCTAATCACTTTACAAGTGCTTTACCAAAATTAAGTTAATTGGCCAACTATCAAAAATCATTTTTAGTGGCCATTTTTTATGGTCTAATAAAAATGGATCATTAAAGTTTACAAATGGTGCTCCACTATTTAATTTATATTTTTCAAATTAGGTATGTCTTCTATTTAATAATAAAGTAATAATTAAATAAAAATTATATTTTATTTATTTAAATAATATTTATTCAATTATTCAAAATCTATTTGAATAATTAATTTTCATCTTATTTAATTTTATTAATATGGTTAATAGGTGAATTCATAGTGAAACAATTCTTAGAATAAAATTGTGCCACTTGTTAATATCTAATTAGTTAATAATTTTTGTCAACTAATTAAATGATATACTTAACATATAAGCCTATACAAGTGCAAAACTTGAGGAACCCTAAAATATATTTTCGGTTTGTTGAAATTTTTAGGATGGAACTGTTCAATTCATAATGTTGCCCAATGTATAATGAGTACACTTCATATTTTGAGACTCTAAGTCCATACCTGAATTGTTATATTGAACTCCTCTATAGGTCCATGAATGATGCCTCACACACACGTTACAGATATTATAGAACGCCGTGTTAGATCATACAAATTGAAATTATAACATATCTGTATAATCCCTTCATAATTTATATCTAGGTAGAACGAAGATATAGATCAACACCTTCAAATCTTCATATGCCCTACCGTAAGCTTATCTTTAGAATTGTATTTCAATAAATAATATTCACAAACACTTTTGTGATATTATTTATCCCTAAGGTTAAACTCTTCTATCAGAAATTACTATTTATGGCTATAAAACTTTCTAAAATACAATCTTAAAGCATTAGGATATTTTACTCACCCAAATGAGCTGATGGATCCTATATCTATGCACGCTGGACTCAATAAACATCAGATCATACCTAGTGATACCCACCGGTCAGACCATGAAAGATTTCTAACATTTGTGAAATCAAAGTATGATGGATCACTCTCAAGTCTATGACATTTAGGTCAAAGGACCACGAATACTACTTAACTCGAAAGACCCTCAATTAATGGTGTTATGGGATGTCTATTAGAGGTTCTTGTAAGTCTGTTCAGTACTCAGTCCTTATTGAATACTTATATCTCTATACAAGCTTTAACTAAACATATGGTTTGCTAAGTCTAACTATCTGGACCATCCAAATATAGATATACACTGATCTATATATTTATTAAGGTCTTCACTGACAGACCAGCATCAGTGAAGATAGATCAGGAATATAATATTTTAAAACATACTTGTATAATGACATTTACTAGTATTATTTACAACTCTTTTGCAACTACGTCACTACTAATATATTCTCAGGTCTTTGTCCCATTTCAGAAAAAGCTCATACTCTTTAGATATCGCTGACTCTTATAACTTGATAACTCTTATCAGTGTTAATTCTTAGTATTTATAACTCTCACGTTGCTAATTTTTAGCACTGATCTAAACTCTTTTAGACCAGATCTGAACTCTTTCAAATCATACAATGTCTGAAACGTTACAAGCATCTTACCATATACAAAATATAATTAGCAATTTAATGAAATGATAATAGTAATATAAATATTTAACAAATATTCATACGTAAAAGGATGGCACATAAGCACAAACTCAACACAATCTCATAATGGTGCTCAAGTCAAATGATTACAAAAATTACTCAACTCGAGAGGACTTATCATTAACGATTTCATAGGGTATCTATTGGGATTCTCGTGAGTCTATTCAATATCCAGTCCTTATTGAATACTTGCATGCCTATATGAGCTCTAAGCTCTTATTCAGATAAGAACAATCATCTGTACCATGCAGATATGGACATACGCTAATCTATATAAAAAGGATTCATCAATAGACCTGTATTGGTGAACATAGATAAGGAACATATTGTTTGAAAACATATTTTCATAATAACATTTCCTAAGTTTTTATTCCATTCCAGACAAAACTTCTAACTTTTAGAATTTTGTTGACTTTTATAATTTGCTAACTCTTAACAGTACTAACTCTTAGCATTTATAGCATTGCTAACTCTTAACCCTGGTATAAAATTTTTAGACTCGATCTAAACTCCTTTAGATCATACAATATTTATAAGGTTACAAGCATAATACAATTTAATAATAAAATTAATAGTTTTTATTCAAAATATTTATTATATAAATATTAAACAATTAATATTCATATAATATTGAAATGGCACATAAGCACCAGCTCCAACACAGTGCACACATCTAAAAAGGTCACCAAACATTAAATATAATTTATCACTAATTTTAAATACTAATTCTCATCACCTCTATAACGAGATAACTACGTCAGGCGAGCCAGAAATACATTATTAATGAGTGCTCTATTCCTGTCAAGAACCCAATAGCTGGTTCCAAAGACTACTTGACCATAAGGATTCCATCAAGTCATCAAACCGATAACTATAATACAGTTTATAGTATTAACAAGTTAATATTGAAAAATAAAGGACCATTATTTTCCTTCTGTAATTTAAGTCCTAACCCAACCTTTTAAGAAACTCAACACAACTCATAAGACTCAAGCTCAAACTTCCTTAAAACTCTTTACTCAAACCCTCAAATGACCATGGCAAGATTTATTATGCAAATATCTCAGCCCTAACCCACCACCATTGGAAGCTTAAACATTATATAAGAAAATATCCTTAAAATGTACTTATAGCCTCAGTCTTAAACATTCTTGATGTCAATAAGTACTTATTGGCAACTGGTATTAATCAAATCAACCACTCTTATCCTCTGAGAGGTTGAATATATTTTTCTCTCAAGCAAGTGAAAATATGCTTATTAACTACTTGCTTGAAATTAGGAACTCATATCAATCTAAGAACTTAAAACCTCTCTTATTTCTAAGAATTTTGGAATCCATAGATTTTTAGCATAAATCTTGCTTTGATAAACTTAGGACATGTCCTAATATAAGAAAGTAATAACTTGCCCTAAGTTAATAAGGATTCTACTACCAAACACAATAAGACCTATAAAGATAGGGGCTAAGATATAAAGAAGGGGGCTAAGCCTTTTTGAACTTTTTTTCTTCTCCTGAATTCTATAAGAAGAAACTATAACATTTAGGATTCCATGACAACCTCAAAATAAGCTCTGAGATAGTAAACTTATAAATTTATTCATTTATTTGATAAAGGTATTCTAGCATTGCCTTTTTATCTTCTTTTTTTAATATAAAAACTATCTTCATTAATGCATTTAAGTGAGTTTTAGATTCAATAAAGTGAATGTAAGCTCACATATAGCTGAACTGCTATAATTCCATATCTTGAATATTCTTATGATGATTTTTTCTTTAATCTTGATTGAATAGTTTTTTCTTTGATCTTGATCAAATGTTGGGCTTAAATAGCCTAACATGCATGTTAAATCAATTATAAAATTATCTCAATTAAAAGTTAACATACACACCAAGTCTAATGAGTGCTAATAAATGATCATCTCGATCCAATTTATTAATAAACTCATTCACTGTTAAAAAAAAAAAATTAACCTGGCTTAGGATAACTCAAAATTCGGAGTCTATCAATCTAATTCTATCAAATCTTATTGTTTAGAATCAAAATTAACATTTTTTAGTTGGTGACGACTGAATTAAAGCTAATTTATTTCAATTCTAAGGAAGCAAACATGATGTATTTGGTTTGAAATAATTATATGCACTACTATTGGTAACCTATTGACAATTGCCCCGTTGTATAACTATTATCGTTTATATGTTGAACTTTTCATGTATTGATTTTGCATATTATTTCTTGAACTTAATTTAGTGGTATTTTTAATCGTTGAATTGGGCCCGATTGCTGTAATTGGACTTGAATCTGAGTATCTTTTATAGTCATTTTTTATGGATGTGAATAGTAAATATGAGAGATGTACTCAGTATATCTAAAAGTTTGATCCCTGTACCCAACTCTCCTAAGACAATTGTGATTTGTGAGAACAAATATCATCGGAGTGGTCATACTACTTTTGTTCAATTGTTTGATAAATTCAACTCCTAGCAATATAATATAAAAAATATTATTATTCACTTAGCCATGCTAAGTACCATCAGTCGAAATTAACACTTTGCAGTTGGTACCAACAAATTTATTCAAATATAAGAAAGCAAACATGATAAATTTTGTTTTCATTTATTTAAGATCAATCCATTCATATTTGGTAGTTCCAACTTCATTCTATTCTTTTTACTAAATGCATAAATTTTGTTCTCCTCTGTTAGAATAATCCAACCCCGTCACCATAAGGATTAAGGGGTTCAGAAATGTACTTGAACCATTCTTCCTGTGGGCTTACATATTATTTTCTATTGTACTCGATTATTATTTTTATATATATGAAAAAAAAAATAATTAAACTTAAGACCTAAAGAATACACTGCAAGCCCTTAAATTACTGGACTATCAATTGGGTGACATTAGGCTTCGAGTGCTTTTAACAGAAATTTAATGGGCGTGATTCGTAAATAGGTGGGGTGAGTGCAGCAAAGCAAAAATCAGCCCATCACAAATTGCTTGAATGTCAGTGTGTCACGTATTCAGCTAATCCCCATGGGTGGGACTCCCAAAAAAAATTCCTTCGAGAGTAACTATCACTCTTGATTTAAAGTCTTGATAACCCTTAATTATAAATATCATTATTCTTTTAAAAAAATATATATATTTAAAAATAATGACACACTTTATTGCAGTATATTACATAGACCTGTAATCTTTTACACCATAATAAATAGAAATAGAAGAACATCAACCCAAGACCAACGTCAAAACTTTGTGGCTTGGCTCAGTTGGATATAATTTTTTTTTTCTTTTAAATATAAAAATTCAGCTTAGCTTGAATTGATTTAAGCCAGCCTCAAAACTTCTAAAATGTTACCCAAGTGGGCCTTTGCTTGATAAAAGTCTGAACGATCTGACAATTACTAGGCCTGGCCCAAACAACCAGGACTTTAAATATGTAAATAAATATATATATATATATATATATATTTACTTGACTATTGCTTGGACTTAAACCTACATTAAAAAAGAAAAAGTGAAGTGAACTCGATCTACCACTTTTTTTTTTTTTTTAAGGAAATTTCACTACTAAACGGAACAAGTTACAAAGGAAAAGCTTTAGAATAATTTAAAGCAAGTTTGGGTAGCTTATCTGCCAACTCATTTTTTGTCCTAGGAATAGAATGCAAGGCTGGTTGAACAAAGCCTTTGAGGAGGGTGCGAATCTCCTGGATCAACTATTTAATTTCAGTGTATGAACTTAGCTCTTTTTTAACAAGACAAACAACATTGCTAGCATCCAATTCTATAATCACTTTGGAACAATTCAGGTCAGAAAGCTAACTTGAGCCCCAAGTGGATTGCTTCAGCTTCAGCCGGTTCTACATTGTTCCAATATTTCCTTGGTGCTACTGCCATTGCTATGGGGTTATCTTCCTCATTACTCGATCTACCACTTAAACATACTAAAGTGTGTATTTGGTTACACATTTTTATTAGTTAAAAAAATAATTTTAATGACGTTTGATTGTAATTGAAGAAGAATTTTTAGAGATTATAAAAATTATTTTAATATACTTCTAAAAATTTAAAATTTAAATTTTTAAAAATAATTTTTTTATATTTGTATAATAACACATATACCTTAATAATATTTTATTACTTTCATAACATATTCTTAAAAAAAATTATATTCAACTAATATATTTTAACTTTTTATTAAAAGTCTTCATATCTTCATATATTTACAATTATTATATCTCTATAAAGGTTTGTTAACAATTTTTTTTTATCATAAGTATGTAGTATTTTATTTTATTTTTAATTTTTATATTAAACATAATAATTTAATTAATTTATTGATTGTTATATATTAATTTTACTTAAATTATTGTAAATTTGTATTTATTAATGTTGAGAGTTCTAATTATTTTAGTCATTATTTTATAATAATTACAAAATTAAATTTTAGTACAAATCGTTTTTTGTATTATCTATAAAAACAGGCTAGTAAATTTTAAAGATCAAATTATAAAATTTATTTTATGTAAAAAATATTGATTTGTTTAGAATTTAAATCAAAATTTTATTAAATATTTTTTTTATAATTTAATATCAGATAAGTATTTTTAATAATATGTAAATAAATAATTTATTACTTCAAATAAGTATTTTAATTGAGAATCCAATGATTAATGATTTTTTTAAAAAAATTATTCTTTCAAAAATTATATTTAAAAGGTTTAACCAAATAAACTCTAAAATGCAGAAAAAATTAACAATACTAATCCGAATATTATTGGATCATTTATCAAATCATTTAATTATGAATGTGATAATTTGAAGCAGCATTGATCTTTAATACAGATCTAGAAAGAATGGCATTAACATTTTTAATTTAACCTATCGTGAACAAATAAAAAAAAAGAGTAAAGAAAAAGAAAGATAAGGATATAAATAAAGAGAATTGAAGTAGAGGTCGAGGGATTGGCAGACAATAAGGTTAGAAAAGAGATACCATCGCCTGCTTTATTCCATCCCCTCAACAACTAATCTGTCGAGAAGATTTATGCGATTCATTTGATCTCCCCCCCTCCCTCTGAAGCTTCCAACTTATTATTATTTTTTTATATTGTTGTTCTTTTGGAAAATGTTAAGCAAAGAATCAAAGTCAAAAGTGATGATGTGGAAATTTTGTTACAATTTCGAACCGCATAAAAGTTTGGATTGGAGCAAGGTGATTGTGAAAGGAATATAAAGATTAGAGATAAAAACAAGACACTGACCAATTTGTATTAATAAAATATAAAAAAGGGATTAGATTATTAAAAAAAAATAAAAGAAAAATTGAACACCAAATTTAAATTTTGGTTGCATTTGATAAGGTTAGGTTATTGAAATAAAGAGATTATTATTCAAAGTAAAACACAAATCACATCAGAAATCACATTTCACATCAACGCGCTTTCTGACGTTAAAGAGCCTACGCCATCGCTGAATAAGCTGATAGCCCCATATTCATTTTCATTGACTGAAAAGTGGAAAAGTTAGAGCTCCAAACTCGAGAGTTAGAAACTTCGAATTCAAACCATTTTTTTTTTCTGTGAACGCCCTTTTTCTCTCTTGTAATATTATTAATAACCAGAAAAATTAGTGGTCTATAGACTATTTTTTTTATAAAAGCTAGTCGGGGCTGAGTCTCAAAGACAAAAGTAATAGTAAGGAAAGTTCGCAGCAGATAGAAAGAAAATGCTTTACTGCCTTTTGATGTCATCCCATTTGCATTTGGAATACTAAATACTAAACACTTGCTTAACACGTAACGGATGAGTTATGACTTACTTCTTTCTCTTCCCGATTGCTTTCGAAATTTATACACAATAAGTAACAACTCTACTGGCTCAGCCGAGTTGGCGCACCTCCAAAATTCACCGCTTATCTGGTTCGATCGCCTCTCCCTCCACTGATGCGTGAGTATTTCCATACATATATATATATATATATATATATATATCTCTAAAAACAAAGTAACAACCCTACTGCCTACTGTTTTTATACGAGACTTGTAATCCTCCCATTATAATTTTGTCTTTTAATGTATATTAAGATTATATTTATATAATTAGAATATAAAATTTATAATTTAATTAATATATTATTTTGTATGTTTATTATTAATTATTATTATATTAATAAAAAGTAGAAGTTAACAATTATCTGAGAAGATGTAATCACCGATTAATAACATTGAAAATAATTAAAAAAAAACTCAAACCAAATTCAATTTTTTTTAGGTGCATGGTACATATAATTTTTTTCTTAGGTGGTTTTTTTAAGACCACATGAACCATACCTAAAACCTAGGTTAATATTTTATATTTTAATTTGATGCCCTGGTTTTGAAAAATCAATTCAATCTTCTTCATTTCATTCTTTGGCCAACCAAATCCCAATTCTAAAATTTTATTTTTTTCTTTCTCGCTCACTTTGTCATCGGCTCCCTCAACACTCCTTATAACTCATAACAGTCACCAGTAGAACTAATAAGTAGGCTCACCAATTTAGCCTATATTCAAATCCAGATTTAAAAAAATTTAAAAATCTAGCATTGCTCAAATTCAAAAATTTTGATTTTTTTTTTAACAATTTAGATCCGAGTTTTTCTCAAATATAAAAAACTCAACCGAAACCCGAATTTTATTTTTTATTTAAATAAAACTTAAATTAATTTTAAAATTTTAATATATATAAATTTAACACTTTTTTTAATAAAATAAATATCAACAAAAGTTTAAATTAAACCTAAAAAACATATAAATATATTAATAAAAACTCGAGTTTAAACCCTAATCCAACTTAAAAAAATCTAACAAAACTCAAGTTTTAAATTTATACAAAAAATTTAGATTCGAATAGTAAAATTTGAATTTAAATTTTGCTATCCCTACCAATAACGAATTCAAATTTTGCTATCCCTACCAATAACGAACACCACTCCACTTGGCACTTATTCAATCACTCACTCGCTCTCACAATCTCATTTGACTCACTCACTACGTTTGCAACTCATGCAGTCACTGTGCTAATCTTACATGCCGTAACCACATACTAGCAGTCCATTAGCCAGTCACTGCTTACTGCCCACCATGGCACCACCACTCTACAATGTAGGCGAGCTGAAACTTGCGATAACTAATTTCACGCCTGCACCGCCAAGCAGGCCACCAAGCAATCCACGATGCCACGCCAAATTCACTTGCACTTCGCCACCAATTCACTAGCTACCATTATCATTTGTCAGCCAGCTGTCAAATTTAGCCCAATCGTGACTAGCGAGTCTCCACCCTCCCTTAGTCAAATACCGAATTTCAATTTCTATTTAATTCAAATTAACAAATTTCAGAATGTTCAAATTCATTTTATTTTATTATGATTTATTTTGTTATTAGATTTTTGATTGAAATTTTGAATAAATTTTTTTCTTAAATGCTTTTAAGATGTAGATGGCTTTGTGATTATGTGAATGTCTTTTAAAATATAGATGGGTTAACTTAATTTGTTTGATTAAAATATGATTAAATTGTTGTTTACAATTATACAGTTAGAACTTAGAATTTAGATGAATATATTACTACATTAACATTTTTCGAAATAAGTATAAAAATCATTGAAAAGGAAAGATCATAGAAGGTAAGAAAATAAATTTAAAATTTTAATAATTATAAAATGAAAAAAATTAATTTAATAATATATTAGATTGTTAATACAATCTAACAATTGCCTAACAAAATGAACACTCAAAATTTATATGTAAAAAAATTAAAAGAAAAAAATTCCTATAAAACATGAGTTTTGAGAACTCAAACTATGTTTGAATTAAAACTCATATCTGATCTATGCTTAAAACAAAATCGAATGCAACACAAGTTTCAAAATGCTTCAAAAAAATCTGAGTTTGAGCATGAGTGGGGTAAAACTTGAATTCGAACTTGAATTTTACCATTCTTAAATGACATATCATATGCTATGTATATGTAGCACTACCCATATATTAATTAATTAATTCACATCCATTCAATTGAATTTCCATTAATTCAAATTTACAAATATCTTCAAATTTATTTCTCCATTGAACTCAATTTCAAAACTAATTTCTAAATAACTGATTTATAATACAATATTAAGTGCCCTTTTTTTTAAAAAAATATAAAGATTTATATATTATTTAGTAAAGTTTTAATGTAAGTAAATTCATATATTTGAATAAAATATTTATTATTTTTAATCTTTTCTACCTTTAAAAATAAATATAAGAAACTAACATTTTAATATATGTACCGTTTCAAATATCAAGATTTGACAATAAACAGAATTATGTGTGAAGTTATATTAAATATTATAATAATATCTATAAAAAAATTACAGAATTAATTTAAAATTTTCGAATTTAACATTATATTAACTAATTTCAATAATTTTGATTTGTGATAATCACATTCAATTGTTAAAACACATCGCGTTCACACTTGGATTAGTGAATACTCGCCTCTCCTCTTAGTTGCAATATAATACTAAAAAAAACCAGGAAAATAAGAAAAACAAACGTATTTGATGTTAATTAAAATATTAAAAAAATAAATTAAGTTAAATATTTAATGGAAAAAAACAAACCTTTATAAAAAAAGTTGGCTTATGTTCTCCCCTTCGCAGCAAATCCTATATTTTTCCCTTCGCATGGTGCAAGTAAACCGTTCAGTCAAAAGGATCTGGTACGTGTGGGGTCCATAAGAATAAAAACTTAAAAAGAGTCGAACAAATACTATGAAATCCAATCCCTTCCCTTCCCCAAGAAGTAGAGCAATAAAGATGATGCAAAGCTTACACGATAAGCCTTTAAATTATCTACAACATGCTAGTGCACGCTAACGTCACAGTACCCTAGCTCCCCATTGGTGTCCCCGCCGCCCACCCTGTCATCATCGTCAGCGTCTCTCTCTGATCGAAACGTGGCATTGGAATTTGAAAACTTCCTGCTAACTACCTCTTTTTAAAAAATAAAAAATAAAAAATAAAAAGCAAGAAAATTTAAAATAAAAGACTTTACCATCTATCGAAGAACTTGTTGTACGGAAAGTGCGCTTTAAAAGACTTTACCATATTTGATATTCCATGATCCTTCTTTATCGTTGCTAAGGAAACGTGCATCGTCTTGTTGTATATTTACTACCATACCCTCCTCGTGGTGGGCCTGACAAGCTGTGTCTGTTACTGTTTAATAATACAAAAAATTAACAAAAATTCAATGTCCCAACCAATATGTGTTCTATCAGAGTTTGTTATTATCAATAGACGTGAAGGTCTTTGAGTCGTATCCCGTTTTATGAAATAAAAAAAATAATAATAGAGGGTTTCCTAAATCAATACTTTCCAAAACCAAAAGTAATTATTTATTTATTTCTAAATGTTGTGTGTTTTTAATTATTGCTGTTTTGTATTGTCTGGGCTCATTGTGTAGACGACTAGTGACATGCCTTGGAAATGATCGTCCGTAGCTTTCATTACTTTTCTGTGGGAAGCCCCGCTGCCTAAGGATCCTCTGACGCGCTCAGTAGAAGAAAGGTGGGGATATTAACAGTAACACTCACCCCAGACCGTAATTTTAATTTTAATTATATCTTATTCTTTTTAATTTATAAATGAAAATACTTTTAATTTTTTTATAATACAAATAACTGAAATAATTTAAATAAGGATAATTTTATTTTTTAAATTAAATGAAAAAATAATTAAAATTAAAGACGGTGTTAAAATGTAATTTAGGTAAATTTGAAAGAGTTGAAAATTACTCAACTTATCCGGATGTCTTGACACGTGTAATTTTTAATTTTAAAAATAAAGACAAGAGTTTCGTTATTCGTGGGTGCTGATGAGCTTTTCGGGGGGGGGGGGGGGGGGGGGGGGGGGATGGGGATTTTCCTTTGGAAGATTTTGATTTTTGAGCGAGTACCAAATTTACGTACAACCGATGAGTTTGGTATTGTGGCACTGGGCCAACTGTTGTTTCAACAACATTTGGTCAATGTTCCCCAATTGTCTGAAGATTTGGTTTGCCCTCATAATTTATTGACTATTTTACCCTCAGCCGCCGGCTGTCCATTGCCCTTTTCTTTTTCTTCCGTTTACCTAGGCATATTAGATAGGAGTGTCAGAGGCCCCAAATCATCTTGTCCTAAATTATGAAACGAGAGAGTTGAGGAGTTGGTCATAGTTATCGCCAAAAAGTACTCTACTAAGATTACAATAGAGTAGACCTTATCTATTAAATTGTCTACCAAAATCAAATACCTAAGAAATTTAAATATACGGTCCTCTAAAATGTGGTTTTGTGACACGATAATATATAATAATAAATGACTATAAATCATTATAAAATAAATTTAAACTAGAACACAGAGTGGAAATTAATTCAAAACACCGAGAAACAAAAGGACATATAAGGTTATAATTGACTTTTCCGAATACGTTGGTTTAGAGAATTTGAGGCTCAAGATGGTAGAAGTACGAACGGGAGGTGAAAGACCAACTTTAGACTGGTTGCTTCGGTAACCAATAAAAGGGTACACACTAAACAGAGAAAAGTGAAAACTGAGTCAGGCAGAGGACACGTGTGAAATTAGAATAGAAAACTGAGGGTAAAATCGCCATGGAGACAAACTGTCGTCTTACCCACGACGTTATAAAAGCACAATCATATTTGCACCTCTCCCATTAATTCCGCTCTGTCATTCTCTCTCTTGAATCTCGATCCCTTTCTGTAAACTCCCACTCTTTGCTCATTAAAACTTCGTTACTCAAAGCTCTGTTTGCGAATCTGCTGTTATACACTCTTCCTAATCGCAGTCGTTTCTCCTTCTCGAGCCAATGTCAAGACGAGGTGGTGGTCGCCGGCCTGATTCCCGGCGCGATCAGCCAACTCCGGAGCCTGCGCCTGCGCCGTCATTCCAGCGAGGAGACGGAGGACGGGGCCGCGGCCGCGGCCGCGGCCGTCAAGGTCCAGCTGGTGGCGGTAGTGGTCGTGGATCACAATCCGGCGCCGGTGAAGTCTCGGGAATCGTACATTCGGCTTCAACTTCGGCGGCCCCGGCTTATTCTCCTCCTCAGGCTTCTACTTCGGCGGCACCGGCTAATTCTCCTCCTCAGGCTTCTACTTCCGCGGCGCCGGCTTATTCGCTGCCTCTGGCTTCAACTTCTGCCTCGCCGGCTCATTTAACTCCGTCGTCTTCGGCTTTAGTTTCTTCGCTGAGCCAGGAAGTACAGCAAAAAATGACATTGGAGGCACCACCGGCGTCGTCAAAGGCCGAAAGATTTCCGGCGAGGCCGGGTTTCGGAACTGTTGGGAGGAAAATAACGGTCCGAGCGAACCATTTTATGGTCCAAGTTGCCGACAAAGATATTTATCACTACGATGTAACGGAGAAACATACCTTTCTTGTGCTCCCTGTTTTTGGTTTCATATATTTTGCCTTTTTTCTTTTGGAATAATGTTTTTGGTTTTTTTAATTAGTTCTTATTTTTTTCCCGAGCGTAGAAGGTGCTGCTTTTTTTTTTTAATTTCCCTATGTATTGACTTTGATCCTTGTTTCTACTGTTTAGTAAATTTTTAATTTTTTTTGTGCTTTTAAAAAAAAAAAAATTTAATTGTATAATATTTTTAAAAAAATTATTATGTGAGCAGTATGGGTGTCCCTTGCCTTTATTTATGAATTGTTTTTCTATTGATGTTTAGGTGACTATAACTCCAGAAGTAACGTCCAAGAGAATTAACCGAGAAGTAATTTCTCAGCTTACTCAATTGTACCGTGCTACACACTTGGGTGAACGAATTCCTGCCTACGATGGCAGGAAGAGCCTCTACACAGCAGGTCCTCTACCTTTTGAATCGAAGGAATTCGTTGTCAAGTTGCCTGATAACGAACCTCGTGCCAGCTCATCCAGTTCCGCCAGGTATTTCTTGCTTTTAGCACGTGTATTTCTGTAATGTCATTGATTAAGAACTCGAAATTTAATGCCTCGAGCTATTTGTTTTGCAGAAAGGATCGTAAGTTTAAGGTCGCTATCAAACTGGTGATGAAGCGTGATCTTTACTCTTTGCAGCAGTTCCTACGCAGTAGACATTGCGAAGCTCCCCAAGATATTATTCAAGTCCTAGATATTGTTCTGAGAGCGGCTCCATCAGAGAGGTAACTTAATCATACTTGCATTGACGTTTAATTTCTCTCTCTCTCTCTCTTTTTCTAAAATGTAATTATGATATATGACGTTCTTCCAGCCCTGCCAGCCCGCCTTGTTTGTCCACAGCTGAACTTTTAATATGTATTATTGGAAATTATCCTTATTTTGGTTTTGTAAATAGTTGGACGAGAGTTGTTCTGAATATTTGAATCTATTTCCTGGTTTAATTTTTTGGTCTTTGAATGCTTTGGAAGGTTGAAAATAGAATGGCTGACATACATTATGGGATGGAGGTAATTAATGAAATTGTTAAACTTCTGCATCAGGTATGCTGTTGTTGGGAGGTCATTTTTCTCTACTCATCTTGGACCCAAGGGTGAACTTGGTGATGGTGTTGAATATTGGCGTGGATATTTTCAGTCTCTTCGGCCAACCCAGATGGGATTATCACTTAATATTGGTATTACCTCTTCAATTTGCTGTTTTGGTAGTGGTGGTGCTTTCTAAAATTATGCAGGTGTGATTATTTTAGTTGTAATTTTGCTTCTTAAATATATGTTTTTCATGTTGCCAGATATTTCAGCCCGTTCCTTCTATGAGCCAATTCTAGTAACTGAATTTGTTGCAAAGAATTGCAGAGACTTATCAGGGCCTCTATCTGATCAAGATCGCGTGAAGGTATCATTTAGTCCTCCTTTTTGATGGGGTGGCTATAACTAATTCGAGTATCAATTTTAAAATTGTTACCAATTTTAATGTGCATCAATTTTGGTAGTGGTGGTTCTCCTCCCACCTTTACTGATATGTGAGGAGAACCATTTCAAAGAATACTAACGGATTGGTTATTAGTTTGTTGCTTTTTCTTCCGAGGAAGAGGCTTTGTGTTTTCATTGAATTAGGCAAAGAATTTACTTATGTTTTGAATGTTACCTAATAGTTTAATGTGGAGAATTGGTAACATAGGTATTACATAACATGAATTCCATGATTTTTATATACAACTTATTTGATCCAGCTAATTTTACAGTGTAATTAATCAATTATTAAGGCAATTGTTGCTTTATATTCTGAAGAAGATGTTTTTGGATACATTTGTTTTTAATTAGATAGAGAGGTTACCTCAGGTTTTAAAATTTTTGTATAACCAAATGTAGGAAATGGTCAATGATTTGGCCTGTAATGCTGATGATAAGAAGATCTTGAAACGACTGTTAAAATATCTTCCATGCTTACTAGCAATTTTGCTGCCACCTATGTATGCGGTTTTCATTTTGTTGTATATGTAGTAGTTGGTAGAACTATCTCTAAATTTGTAAGTTTGTATCAATTTTGGCGGAGTTCTTTTCAATTTTATTGTGAGGTAGGGAGGGAAGGGGGTTGAATGTACTCAACGAGTTTGAAGATTGTATACTTTCTTTTTTCTGCCTCATTGATGTTGTATGTTTCTTCATTTGACTGTGTGTTCTAGCTGAAGAAGGCCTTGAAGGGAATAAAGGTAGTACTTACCCATATGGAGTATGCCAAGAGTTACAAGATCACTGGAATATCCAGGGAACCAATGAGCCAGCTTACGTAAGTTTTTATGTAGTTAGCTGATAAACTTGTGTAAGACATTTGCATAATTTCTGGTGACATGTAGTCTGTATATTGTGAATGTCTAAACTATTAGTTCTGTTGAGAGGCTTATATACATAGTTTGTGAATTGAGAGAAAGGTATGTGGAACATGTTTGTGTTTAATTTATAGATAGTCTCCATTGAAGAAGAATATTTTTACATCATGCTGCTCTCTTTGTCATAGAGAATTCTTTCATGGTTGAATTTGCTTTTTGGCAAGTTGTTAATTCTTAAAAACTTAGAAATTATTGAAATGCACACATAAAAAATGATGCTTTTGTTTTGTTATGTTGTGTTTCATGTATGATTGACTGGTGAACTTTTAGCTTCTGACCCTTAGATCATTTTTCTCCAATCTGATATATAACATAGATACATTTATGTCAGTTCTGTGGTGACTCCAGTATTGCCTGGAACAGAGATGTACTGCCTCCCACATATTAAAGTAGTCATTTATGTCTCTAATGTCCTTCAATTCTTATTAATTTTGTTTTCAAAATTTCTTTTCTAGGTTTACTCTTGAGGACAAGGTGACAAAGATGTCAGTAGTTCAATATTTTCGTACGAAATATAGGATTGAACTTAAGTACAAGTCATTGCCTGCTCTTGAAGCTGGGACGGAAGCAAAGCGTCTTTATTTGCCAATGGAGGTTTACCCTTTTACGATGAAAACTTTTGACGAAAGAAATTTTTTTTAAACCTGTTATTATAATGTTTTCTTTTACAGCTTTCGAGGATTGTTGGAGGACAGAGATACACTAAAAAGCTGAATGAAAGACAGGTAACTGCTCTTTTAAGGGCAACCTGTCAGCGTCCGCGAGATCGCGAAGAAAATATTGTGAAGGTAGAAGCTTGTTGAAATTTTTTAATATATCTGTGGTAGAGATTTATTTTTCTTGTTTGGCTTCCTGATTCTTGCAACCGGAGCCCCATTCTTCTGCAGATGGTCAAGTCAAATAAGTTCAATGAAGATTTTCTTGTGAACAGAGAGTTTGGAATTCAAGTGGGGGATGTTCTTACATTGGTTGATGCTCGAGTCCTGCCCCCTCCAATGGTAATTATGTGCCACTATTTTTCCCTTGTTAGAGTATTACATGACTTTCAGTCTCATTATTGTTAATTTTTGTCCCTTTTGGTTGATGCAGCTTAAATATCATGAATCTGGTCGAGAAGCGAGTGTTAATCCTGGTTGTGGGCAATGGAATATGATTAATAAGGTGAATTACGGGTTATTGATTACATAGTTGGTGACACGAGCTTTGGGAAAATGTAGGAAAAAGGTTATCAATTGTTTTTGGAGGGATTCATTCTGGTTGTTTTTTTGGATGGATAGGACATTGATTTACTAAATGTGACACAAAATGATTGTGCCGTGTTCTTTTGCAATTTATCATCCCTTGATTTAGGTCATCTTTGTCAGTGCAATAGCAAAGCTGCTGAATATTGCAGATGTTTAATATTTTAGTGTGACGTACATTATATGTAGTTTTATATTGCCTCATCTTTGAAGAACTTTCTCTTTTATGTCTACTTCTTGGGTTTGGATTGTATTTGAATTCAACTCAATCCACTATCCCTTGTGAACTAGAAACTTATATCTTTTTCACGATGATTATTTTTGATGGGTCATTCTTGGTAATTTTGGTTTTATAGAAAATGGTCAATGGTGGGAAAGTGGAATTTTGGACTTGTGTGAACTTTTCAAGGCGTGTGAATCGAGATTTGCCATTTCAGTTCTGCGAGGACCTGGCGAATATGTGTAACAGCAAAGGAATGGTATGACGTGATTTCTAGTTGGCATTTCATGTTTGTGATTAAGGTGGCTTTTCTGAGTTTATTAATTTTCCTATGTTTATTTATTGTCATGCAGGAATTCAATCTGGACCCTGTTATTCCAATCAGTTCTGCTAACCCTGATCAAATTGAGAAGGCACTTACGGATATTCACAGGCGGATTACACAAGAAGGAAAACCACTTCAGCTGTTGATAATTATTTTACCTGATTATACTGGATCATATGGTGAGTATTATAATTGTATTTGATATTTTACATTAGAATTTGCTTGTTCCGCTTAATATGCATCCTGCTGCTTGCAGGAAAAATCAAGCGAGTTTGTGAAACAGAACTTGGCATTGTTTCACAATGTTGTCAGCCTAAGCAGGCATCAAGGCTCAATAAGCAGTATTTTGAAAATGTGGCCCTTAAAATCAATGTGAAGGTTTGGTTTTCCCTTTCTTTTTTTTTGGATTGATTATTATTAGTGTTTTGTTTGCTCTTTACTCCTAGCTGAACGCAAAATCTTCTGTAAATGTATTAGGTTGGGGGTCGGAACACTGTTCTTGCTGATGCTGTTCAGAAAAGAATACCTCTTGTGACTGATAGACCTACAATTATATTTGGTGCTGATGTCACCCATCCACAACCAGGGGAGGACTCGAGTCCTTCGATAGCGGCTGTATGTTCATTTCATCTTTTGGGTCGGCTTTCTAGTTGTTCACTGTTCTGAAAAGCTCAATTGACTGAAACAGGTGGTGGCCTCAATGGATTGGCCGGAGGTGACCAAGTACAGAGGACTTGTGTCTGCACAGGCTCACCGTGAGGAAATAATCCAAGATCTCTATAAATCCTTTCAAGATCGTCAAAGGGGTTTAGTTCATGGAGGAATGATAAGGTTAGAACTAGACATGGATACGTTTCTGGTGCCTTAATTAGCAGAAACTTATGCTTCTGTTTGTCTTTTGCAGAGAACTGTTAATTGCCTTCAGAAGATCAACTGGATATAAACCCCACAGGATTATTTTTTACCGGTAATGGTTTACTTGTTTTCAGTGATTTGTATTTTTCCTAGAAAATTGCTGATATTTGTTTCTTTTGCATGGCAGAGATGGTGTAAGTGAAGGTCAATTTAGTCAGGTTTTGCTCCATGAAATGACTGCCATCCGACAGGTAATGTTAATTTGTTTTGATTAAGATTTCTATTTACTGATTGTCATGTGACAGTGAATTTCTAGATCATAATGAGGGTGACATGATAACATGAACTTAGAAAATTTGCGCTTAGATGTTATATCTGAGTTGAGCTTAGTGTTGTCCAGTTGATGGTGTTCTGTGTTTTGTTGTTTGTAATATCAATAGGTAGTTCTAAATGGACATGGTTTTGGGAATTTGGAAAGTTTTGATATTAATGTGTTTGTCTTGTATTCAATGAAATTTTTAATTTCATGGCTTTAGTTTGAGTTATTGTGATGACTTTTAGTCAACATGCTTAACTATTGCCTTTCCAGGCTTGTGCCTCACTCGAGGATGGATATATGCCGCCAGTTACATTTGTGGTGGTACAGAAAAGGCATCATACTCGCCTTTTTCCTGCTGATCACAGTAAACGTGATCTTACAGATAGGAGCGGCAATATTCTACCAGGTTCCCAGTTTTCTTCGTGTGATTAATGTCTTTTATATTTCTTATTTTACCCAATGGTTGGGATCTGTTTTTGTTTAACCTTTTCTTCAACATTTGTTTATGGGATGTCCTTGTTTAATAGGAACTGTTGTCGATACCCAGATTTGTCACCCTACTGAGTTCGATTTTTACCTTAACAGCCATGCTGGAATTCAGGTGAAACATGACTTTGCTCTCTCAAACCAACTTTATTGAGCCTAACTTACTCCATTTGCACAGTTGTGATGGATCAATTTGAATTATTTATTCAGGGAACCAGTCGGCCAACTCACTACCATGTGTTGTATGACGAGAACAGTTTCAGTGCAAATGCCTTGCAAGTGTTAACAAATAACTTATGTTACACGTAATATGTTTACCTTCTCTATGACTGGATTATATAATACATTGGTATTTTGCTTGTGGTTCTTTTGTAATTCTTACTTGTTGAATTTTCAGGTATGCAAGGTGTACACGATCCGTTTCCATAGGTCTGTCTCAGTAACCCTTGTATTTATATTGTTTCACTTGCCTGGTCTTAAGCTACAAAATATTTATTCTGCCGGCAATATTAATGGATTTCTGTTGTTCACATATGCAGTGCCTCCTGCTTATTATGCACATTTAGCTGCTTTCCGGGCTCGTTATTATATTGAGGGCGATGCATCTGATGGTGGATCTTCGGGAGGGCATAGAAGTACATCAGACAGGAGTTTGGAGTTCCGCCCCCTTCCAGTCATCAAAGATAATGTCAAAGATGTCATGTTCTTTTGTTGAAAGTAGTTAGCCTTTCATTTTCCCGTAGTTTTTGGGCTGGTTGTATGCATTATTGGAAATGATTTTGGGGTGGTTGTATGCACTTTTGGACACGATTTGGTATGTGCGCCGTTGTTAATGGTGCTATTTTGGGAATTTCACAATTAAAACGAACGAAACTATTTTTTTTTAAATTGTGCTATTTTAGGAGTTTCAGAATTAAAACGAAGAAATTCACCTTGTAAATATCCAACTGCATATCTACTTGTTTATTGTTCTTAACGTAAATTAAAAAAATTCTCTTGTTTATTTATGCTCTGTTTATTTTGCAATCAGTTAATATTAGCGTTGCCTAAATCTCAAGGCAGATGCAGTCTCCTATTTGTGGTTTATATACTTTATTGTTTTCTGAAATGAGGGAACGAGCAGGTGACTATTTTTGAATAATCAGCGGATGGATTTAAAGGGTTTCAATTGGACAAGAGTTTAGATATTGGAATGGTAATTCGCTTTTTTTAATTTGTGAATAGTTACGTATGTTTGATACCATAAATTGCGAGATTGGAATGGTAATTCGCTTTTTTAATTTTTATTTGTGAATAGTTGCGTATATTTTATACCATAAATTGCTCATCTCAGCTTGTCATCTCTCGTCTTATATTTGCCGAGATGGTGAGCTTGCTGATAGTGATTCATGCCAGTCCGTCGGAAATAATCAAGAAAATAGCTTTGCATGCCACCCGAAATTTGGTCCACTGTCTAATTTTGTCTGAAAGTTTCAATTACCAAAATTTGTCCCTTTTAACCGAATTATAATTATTTTGTTACAATATCAATTTTGCCTTTAATAGGTGTATTGATTGTGATGTTAAAGAGGATGCCACGTCATCAAAAATTTATTCTAAATTAGCAAATAGCCCCTTACTAACACATGAATATATTTGTATTTGTAGATTAGCTACTTTTTGAGTCGTTTATAGTGGTTGTTAAGGTTTGTACATGGCCCATTTTTCCTTCGATTTTTTTTATATTAACTGGCTGAAAGCTCTTAACTAACAGTTAACAAACAAGTCAAAATAAAATAACAGCGACCTTAATTTTTCAATTCATGCATACATTATCAAAAATATTTATCAACTCCCCAAAATAAACTGTTTAACAGTAGCATAAAATAGCAATATTTTATCAAAAAATATTCAAATAACTCCTTACAACACTGATTTAGTAGTTATTAGTTTACCAAATTTTTTAACCAATATACAAATTTCTCACAATACTAATCAACAAAAGATATCCAACCATGCAGCAAAACTTCAATTCCATTATTGGTTAAGAGCAACTTTGATAATATAAATGGTCACTTGACAAAATATCAAAATTTGAAAAAAATTCAATAAGTTAAATTTTAGATGTATGTGTAAGAGATGCAAGTTTTATAGGTTTTAAAAGCCTGTACTTAAAGAATTCAATACAAGTGCAATATTTAATAATCAAAATAGTCATATTTGGCACGAGGACAACGCCTCTAATTATTATGCTCCAGATTAACAACCCCATATGAAAAAACATGTAATAAATGATGCAATTACTAGATAACGACTCATTACTTTGATAATTTTAGTAGTATTCATGTTAAACTTTTTTTTTTAATGGGATTAGCTGTGTGCCTTGTAATGAGATTAAAAATGTAGTGCACTATAAAATTTGAAATGAAATGGAATACTTGTGCTTTCAAGATTGATTTATGCTGCTTAGGGCTATTCCCCTTTCCATTTGTACAACAGTGTTTCTAACCCCTCTTAAGAGCTTTGAATATCTTCTTGAAAAGGATGAAATGTTCTATAAAGTCTCTAAAGCGCTTACTTTAGCATATACAATGTTTGCATTTGTTTGAGTATTGGCTGAAGATTAAGATCCCCACTAAAAGAATAATGATTATCATGTTATGGTAAATCAAAAAAATAAAATGAATAATAAACTAAATTAAATTACCCTAATTAACTAGGTAAGTGCATGTAGCTTCTTTTATTGTGGCCAAATTGATTGTAGTTGCCACATCTCATAGTACATCTCATATTCAAATATTTCCTATCCAACCTTTCATATAGTTGCCTTTTTTTATTTGTTCTAAGCCTGCCAACCATCTCCTTAATGTTAGGTGGCTAAATTTGTGGGCCTTCAACTATTAGCCAATCTTCTTGATCAGGTAGAGAATGAATCACACCACTATATATTTTAAAGTATGCCTCTATGGTAAGCTTAGGATCTATATAAACTTCTGCTGAGCCTTTCCTATGATCATACAAGGCAAAATATGCCTGTAAGGGATGCCATTGACTTGGTAGGCACCGCAATCATATATATTCTTATCAAAGTCAACATTAAAAGTATGAGACCATCCACAACTTCAAACTCTGTTCCAGTAGCATTTATGATCTTGACATATCTCTTTGCCTTTCTTGATTTATCCAACTTTCTTTTCATAGTTGGTGACAATACTCATACCCATTGCTTTGCTACTTGATGCTTATTTCTCAATATTTTCATTATTTTGCTCCTTACGAACTTCAACATTCACAAATTAGTTAACCCTCCGTGGACATCTAACCAACAATTCTATGACTATGTCATATTATTGATCATATGATTATGCTTTACTTTAATTTGAAAAGCATGTCTGAACCATTAGCTTGGCTTAATACTTGCTAAGTAATTGTAACCCACCATATTAATAGTCTTAATTCAACGATTGCTCCATCAATACCTGACTTCTTAGTTGCCCTTACTGCCTCTCAAAATAAGGCCTTGAATCTTTGATCTTACCATTATTTTTTGAAATTGGTAGTGAAGTGATAGCGCTTGCAATATACCCTTTTGTTTGTCAGTCATAAAGGTTATTGATTGCTCATTATCAATGTTCAGCCACTGTCTAAGGATGTCTAGAAACCAGTACCATGAGTCTCAATTTTCAATCTCTGCCACATATAAAGCTAATAGAAAAATTCCATTGTTCGCATCTAAAAGGACAATAGATAACATGATACCTCTAAAAACGCCCTTCAAATGACACCCATCAAGTCCTATAAACTAGCTACAACCACCTATGAAGTCATCTCTTAAAGTTAAAAATTTGAACATAAAACTCTTAAACTTAATTGGAGCATTCTCAACAGTGACATCATACTACAATTTAACAAGTATACCAAGGTTCCTTTACATCAGCACATGAGCATAATCTTTGAGTCTTTGATATACAGATGCATAATCCCCAAATTCTTGCCTCAGTGCAGTAGTTTTAGCTCTGTAATTTTTTTCATACTAATATGCACCCTAAACCTTTACTTTAACTCATCTCTCATTGATTTGCATGGTATTGATAAGTAGTCCTTAGGGCATTAAGAAAATACAAGGCAATCCAGGCATTAGTAGCTTCTTTTGTAACAGAAGCCTTATCACAACTATGCTCTTTCTGTAGTTGCTGGATTCTGAATTTAGTCCCAAATTTCACTCTTGATGTAAAAATGAATCATTGGCAACCTATAGTTGTACACTTATCCCTAAACCTCCATAAATCACATTTTAGTTGCTTTACTTTAAAACCTTCCCTGATGTAGTATTTCTTCAAAGTACTTCTAAAATGGTCAACCTCATCAAATTCCTACCCAATGTATAAGTTACCATCTTCATGGTGACCTTGAAAAAGTATACTTTATTGAATAAACCAACAAAATCTTCTAGTTTTAAAATTTTAATTTGATGAGGAGACTAAGGTACATTCTCTATCATCAGACTGATAGCTTGGTTGTAGGTGGGAATATTTGCTTTCAATTGTCACCCCCTTATGGATTTCCTCCCTCTTGCTCATTGACTTGTGTATTTCCCTCATTTCTCTCACTGTCAAACCATAAACCAACAAAATCTTCTAGTTTTAAATTTTCAATTTGATGAGGAGACTAAGGTACATTCTCTATCATCAAACTGGTAGCTTAGTTGTAGGTGGGAATATTTGCTTTCATTGTCACTCCCTTATGGATTTCCCCCATTTTGCTCATTGACTTGTGCATTTCCCTCATTTCTCTCACTGTCAAACCATAAATCTTGGTCACTGTTTGACCATATTGCTTCCTCATCCCTAGGACTATGCTTGGGCTAGGGTTATGTTGCATTTTGAGGTTGAGTTATTTTACATTTCTAGGGTTAGGCTATGTGGTAATAGTAGGCTTTTTAGGTTGCTTGGACTGTGTTTCCTTTATAGGGTGGATGAACTTTGTTGTAAGTGTTATTGTGTTTGGACTGTAAGGTGTGTGAGGCGCCAACCCCGATGGGTATAAGGACGAACTCGTAAGGCATCATATGAAAAGAGTTCCTGGGTTCGATTTCTTGGGGGCACAAGTAACCTGCAAGGATGCGTGTCAGGGCGTTAGTGGAGACTGGTGGACCAGTGGAGATTGGTGGGCTCCAAACAGTCTTACATAGGTGATTCAACAAGAGCTTAATACATTTGAGATTCTTAGTCATTGGTGGGAGTAGGATTGGCTGGAATCTCATTATGCTGTTGTGGTTGGGACCATTGGTAGACTTGAGAGCAAGGTCCCATAATTCACTGTCTTGTGTTTGGATTATGCTAGGGGTAGGGCCAAAGGCTAGGCCAGGGACAGGGGTTGGGGCAGAGAAATTAACAGTGGCTAGATGTCATGGATCTCTTAAGAACTGTATAGTCTTAAACACGCTATTCTCTAAGCAGCCTAAAAAATACCACACAAAGAAGAGATGAGAAGCATGAACATAATATGTTTGGGAAAAAACTCTATTATATTAACTGAAAGAGATATAAGCTATTAGATGGTTTGTACAATTAAGGGTATCCCCTTTTTCTACTACTACCTCTACATAATCAACAGCTAGGATTTAAGATGCCATATAACGATCTAACAGTATACATATAAGATGGGATAATATGCTACGAAATATTTTTAGATGCCATCAAATATTCTACAGAATATTCTCTAGCTAAATAGGGGTTTACAACCTTAATAAGTCACGGGCTAAGCCTATATCTCAATCTCAATCAACAAGCCTTCTAGAAGCTTCAGTTCATGTAGCACTCCATGGTTTAAGTAGCCTTTAAGAGGCTTAGAATCGCACCAGGTGCTCGAGAAAATTCTTGAGAGCCTTTAGGGTGTGACATTATCCTCGACCAAATTCACGTGACACCCTTGTCGCTTCTTCGTTAGAATTAGCGCACCTTATTTTCGAACTACCACAGTGCTTTTTTGTTTTCCAGTTGGCTTTATTATCAAGTAACCCTTTCTACTTGACGAAATACTCACGACTCAGAGGCTAGTTTTTCTTCTGTATTATTTTTACATTAGGGCTAAGTTTCGCCTCCTTGTCATAAGTGTGGAAGCTCCTAAAGGTGTCTGGGTTTGTCGCCAATGCTCTGTGTCCTCTGCATCAATATGGTATGGCTTTAAGCAGCTTGCGTGATACATCAGATGTAGCCAAAGTCTGAAAGGCAACTCCATCTTATTTGAGACATTGCCAATCCTTTTGGCAATAGGGAATGCCCCCTCATACTTTCGAATAAGACCCTTATAAAGTATACAGATAGAATTGTGCGGTGTCAAAAAAAGTTTTACTATCACTAAGTCTTCTACTTTGTATTCTACATATCTCCGTTCGTCATTAGGCCACTTCTTCATCCGCTTCATTGCCTTATTGAGATACGCCCGCACTTTGTTTAGTTGCTCTTTCCAGGACTTTTTAACTTTTTACGCTGCAGGACTCCTCCTCGTATCACTAAAAATGAGGGCGTGTGATATAAGAGGTTGTTGGTTAGTAGCTAGCTCGAATAGGATTTGGTTTGTCAACTCACTCTACTATAAGTTGTATAAGAAATATGCCAAGTCGTGTTGCTTAACCTAATTCTGCTGATTTGCGCTCACAAAGTGCCGTAAAGCAGCTTCAATAATGCATTCACCCTCTCAGTCTGCCCATCAGTTTATGGGTAAAAAGGTGGAAAATCGAAGCTTCGATCCCATGAGATTGAACAACCATGTCCAAAATCTACCCGTAAACCTTATGTTATGATTACTTGACCAGCCTCAACCTTATGTTATGATTACTATCACCCTCGACAAGTCTCAATACTTGACCATGTGCTTAAAGAAAACCCTTGTGGTCTCCTCCATACTATACTCTTTAGGTGCCGGTATGAAACTAACGTACTTGAAAAATTGGCCCACCATTACTATGATAGTCATACATCCTTAAGATTTTAGCAAGGCCACGATGAAATCCATAGAGATGCTCTCCTATGGTCTCTCTGGTATGGGCAATGGCTCTAATAAATGCACGAGACTCTGTTGATCGACCTTGTCTTGCTAGCATAAGAGATAAGTCTTTACAAACTACTTTATCTCTTTCACCATGTGCGGTCAATAGTATATTACCTCTAATAGTGCGTGTGTATGTCTTTGTCCTGGATGTCCAACCCATTTTGTATCATAACACTCCTTAATGAGGTTTTGCTATAAATTCTCATACTTTGACACATACCATACGGCCCTTAATGTAGAAGCCTGTCTTCAACCCAAAACTATTGTCTTTCCCAAGTGCGCTTGTGCGAAAAGCTGTTTGGCTATAGGATCATGCTTCATTCCCTCTTAAAATAAGTTGAGTAACTCTCCTTCTAGCTTGTTTATACTTGCTAACCTGGCCTTTTGGCTTAAGGCATCCGCCACTACGTTTGCCTTGCCCAATTTTTACTCGAACTCGTAATCGAACTTCTCTAAAAAGTCTTGCCACCTAACTTACTTTGGACTGAGTTTTGTTGAATTTGAAAGTAACTCTTCGCCAAGATGTCATCATCAATACGAACTTTACCCTAAACAATATTGTTGCTAAGTGTGTAGATAATGGATGACTTATATTATGTCATTCTCTTTTATTATATAGTGCCTCTCTGTCTCGTTGAGTTTTGGGTCTTATACACGGTTGAATGGCCCTGTTGCATCAAAACACCCTCAATTGCAAAATTATATGTGTTAGTATGTACCTCATATGGTAATAACTGGTTTGACAATGTTAGAATCGGCTCTTCGATCACCGCATTCTTCAACTAATCAAAAGACATTTGGCACTATTTGTCCACTCACATACTTTAGTCTTCTTTAGCAGGTTGATAAGGGATGCGAGAATGGTGGAATAGCTTTTGATGAATCTTTAGTAGTTGTCGACTAACACTAGAAAAGACTACAGCTCAATAAATCTCGTGGGTGCCTCTCAGTCCATTATAATGTGAATCTTCGCTCTATCCATTATCAACTTGCCATCTTTGATCTTGTGGCCCAAAATGTCCACCTCCAGCTTGGAAAATAAGCACTTCTCCCTCTTTACATACGACTCATTCTCACAAAGTACCTTCAAAATAGTCTACAAATACTTCACATATTCCTCGAGAATATTGCTGTAAATAACGATGTCGTCTAAGTACACAACAACGAACATGTCATGGGAGGGCTAGAGTATATTGTTCATTATTGTGTAAAATGTGGTTGGTGTGTCGGTAAGGCCAAACGGCATGACAATAAACTCGAACACTCCGTACTGTGTTACACATTTAGTATTTAGCTCACCACCCTCGTCTATTTATACTTGATGATAACACGATGATGAGCACAATAAAATACATATTTGTTAAGAGATTCAGTCACCATTTAATGTCATTAATTTTAGCATTTTTGTATTTTTAAGCTTGAAATAAAGTATTTTCCTTAAATTGTGATTAATGAATACTATTTACACAGGATTAGTAAAATGGACGTAACTCTCAATGTATAAATCAAAATAAAAAAGTTTATGAACCTGGAGCATGAATCAATCTTACACAAACTTGAAGAACAGTTAAAAAGCCAAATCTGAAATATTATTATTGACAGGAATTTGTATCTTACAATCAGATAGTATGTGGTTGAGTACATCAGGACTTGGATGACCATATCTTCTATGGTAGATATCCACTGTTCTCTGTTTACTATTTAACTGTGACACATGTAGGCTGATATCCTCAAGTCTTTTTTCAAGAACTGGGTTATTTATCTTACAATCAGCAAATAGAGAAACTATATTGTTCTGAATTTTCTTAGTCTTTAGGTTAGCTTGTGCAGTCAATATTAGAGGTTGGGGTGAGCTAATACAGACCATTCTTAGTAGTGCCTCTAAGAAGAGCTTTCCCTTTCGCATCCTTGATAGCAACATTTAGTAAACTCAATGGTTAGGTTAAGATCTAATGTGAGTTTTGATATGCTGATCAGGTTTTTCTCCATTTGAGGTACATGTAATACATCATTGAGTTTTAATTTTTGAGTGTATAGATAAGGTATATCCAGAAAACAGTCACCAATATGAAATTTTTTTAATTTACTACCATTGCCAACAATAATATTCTTCATACCTGAATATTTTCTAGCTACAGACATATTGTTGAAGCTGTTTGTTACATGGTTTGTGGCACCGCTGTCCAAATACCTGTTCATGTCATTAGGTCCTTCATCTATTGGTGTTGATACAAAGCTTGCTGGAAGGATCTGGTTTTGTAGAACCTCAGTATTCATGGCTTGCATCTGAGGTGGATTTGGTACAAAATTCTCTTTAAACCTGTGCCAGCACTTTAATGCTCCATGTCCCAGCTTTAAACAAATCTAACACATGATTTTTTAGGTGTTTTTGCCTCTTCCAGCACTAAAAGGTTTGCCTTTTCCTATGCCTTGGCCATTATGAATCAACTGACTTGATGTATTTGCAGCACCAATGCTTGCATCAAAACCTTATTTGTTATTATAACCAGACTTGAATTTTTGTTTTCATGCAGTGTGTGCAAAGTTTGCTGACATGTGATTTCCAGACACTACATTGGATAACTCAATCCTTCCTTTTTGACTCATCAAAATGGAGTAAATTTCAGCTAAAGATAGTTCATCAGATTTAATTGAAACAAGTAATGCCACTGGATCATACTCTGATCCAAAGCCAGCAAGCAGGTATGATATAAGATCTTGATTGGCCACTAGTTTACCAGCCATCTCCAGATTGTCTACTATACTTTTTACCTTCATGAAGTAATCATTCATCAATAAATTTCCTTTCCTAATAGTCTGAAGTTGAGCTCTAAGTTGTGTGAGCCTAGAAAAGGATTGACTACCAAACATCAATTCCAGATGTTTCTAGATTTCACACGAGGTTTTACACTGGATTACTGAGCTGAGCACAGAATCTATCATCGTCCAAACAGCCAGCTCATGATTAACGAGTCTTGCTTCCTCTATGTCAGGTAAAGAGGATTTGATTCTAGTGTTGAACCTAAATCTGTTGCATCTTGAATTAAAAACTGTTATGGACATAACCTTTCTCCTATCAGTATATCTTCCAGATCATTTCCACAAGCACAGGCTAGGACCTGTGATTTCCAAAGCAGGAAGTTATTGCAATCTAACTTGATTATTTTTGAAAAAGTGTAACTGTTTGTTTGGTTGATGGAAAAATTGTTCAATTGAGTATTTAAGAAATATGCATGAGATTAATTTGCATTTGATGAACTCGCCATTGGCTCTGATACAATGAAGACTTTAGAGAATTTAGGAGATGAAAATAGTTTTTTAGGAAATATTGTTTTCCTAGAAATCTATAGCAGAGCAGGACATAGAGAAAAGGATAGACGAATTTATTGCTTCCTTTATTCACTTTCTTTTCACTTACTTTACAATGACATTATGAATGCTATTTATACAGCATTTAATTACAAAGGATTGTAATGTAATTTTGGCAGGAAATCTTTAACTGTCTAACAAACTCTGTTATCAGATCTAACAACTTCTAATCAATTGTTGACTTGACAATCCTAACAGCTCATTCACAACACTCTCTTTCAGAGCAAAGCTGATTTTTAAAAAATAAAATATGAATCAAGTTAGCCACTAAAAAATAGACCAGAAGTAGTAATATAATGTTCCACTTTTAGTAAAAATTAGATGGGCTTTAAATTTGTATAAATGAATTGCGGGTTTATATAAATAGGTATGTAATATTATAATAAACAAGTCGTTTGAGTTAATTGGCCACCCTTAAGTTCATGACACTTGCTTTTTCAACATTAAGCTTTTGATACGAGATTATTCAATTATATGTTGGTATTGTATTTTAAAAAAATACAAATTGTATGTTGGTATTGTAGATATTATAACATAGATTCATACTGAATATCGAAATCTATTTCGTATTATAATTTGTGAAGTCATTCAATAATCTTGAAGATCGAAATAGAGTGGCTAATAAATATCTGGGACAAAAAGGTTCTGCCATCATTTCATGATATCGAAGATCTTATGTTAGGTAGGATACACTTCTTACATTCTTTTGTAAAACACGACACGTGAGGTAATTGACTAACAACTTTCATAATTTTAGATTACGTGCATGACTCTTGAATAAATAAGAGCCCATGATATGATCCAATCTCCCGAAAAAATTATATAATAAAGGTTTATAATTCGTAGTGATAAGTAAGCGAAATCTTTCTATACACACTATTTAAAAATTATTTTTCTGTATTTTCACCGGAGCTTCAAATTTAAACATTGAGGAATTATTATTGAAAACAGCCATCAACACAAACTTAACTAACCTTGTGTGATTTTAGTATGGTTTAGACAATTAGGAGAACTAAAAAAGAACAGTGACAACTCGGCCATATACCAAATAACCATTTTCACAAGAGATATAAATCTCTTAATGGAGGATTCAGAATTTGATAGAGAACTGAAATCCACAATCAATACTAAACGTAAATATATTTTCCTAGAGATTAATTTATTCACATCGATATCAAACTTGTAATGTCTGTTTATGATTTGTGTCATCAAATCATAGACCTAGCAACGAGATTGATGTGTATATAAATACGGAGAATTATAATAGTTTAATCTCTTAATTTATTTAAAATTATCATTAGGTCTCAAGTTTTTTTATTTAATTATTTTGTTTACTATTTTTATTCTAATATTTTTCATTTTTTCTTTACAAGAACTAATTTAAATATATTAAAGCTTCTATAAATAATTCACAAAAATTAGAAACTAAATTGTTAATTTTTCTGTAAACAAAGGTATTAGTATATCAAATTTCTATATATTGTTAAACGTTTTATATTATTTTATGTCCTTAAAATATGCGTAATAATATTTTATTAGATTAATAAAGTTTATATATATTTAATTGAGTATACATTGATGAGCCTATATTTATAAAGTATGTGATTTATATGTTAGGCATATGATGCTAATATAGAGGGTATAAATTACAAATTAAATCTAATTCACAACCATTAATGAAAAATGACATTTCATTATATAAGGTTGTAGTTTTTCTACTTTTTATAATTAATAATATATCTTGATCATTGAAGTAGAGACTTTGAGTAAAAAAACTAGTGTATATGTTACATTGAACGAGACTACTGTGAATTTCGATTTGGTTAACTAAATGTCGTACATCTTAATTCACAAAAACTTTAATAAGTTTGATTGATCTTAATCCTGAGCAGGTAATAAACTTATATTCATGCATTGTATCTTTTGAGCTATCACAGAATAAGATCCATATAAATGGTCAAAATCTTGATAGATTTGAGATATAATTTCATGTGTAGTAGGAACATATATTTACAAGATAGAATTTAATAATTAATGTCCACCTAAATTGTTTATATTAATTGATCATTAGAATCTATGACCACAATTTATTCAAAAAATTATTTATTAAATAATAATATTTATTTGTAATTTTATTTACAAATATAGACATATTAAAAATAATCATTAGAGCATTCAATGACTTAAGAGCAAATAAGTAATTAAAAAGACAAGACATTTTTTTCATGACCTAACTTTAATTATGAACATCAATTAGAGGGTCAATTAAGTGATTATTATTGGTCTAAAGGTTAAGTCCAATTTAATTAAATGAAATTTTAATTAAATAAATTTTTACTTAATAACAGAGTTATTAGAGTGCAACTCTTGATTTTTAGTGAAATAGTCTGGGGTTACCTTAGAAGAATTAGTGTATTATAAGATAATGAGAACTAGACCTTTTAAGTTGGCTCTAAAAAACTCATGGGTCTTGCAGTCTATCTACTAGCTCAAATCCTAATCAAACTCTAATTTCTTAATCCTAATCTAATTCAAAATACCCAATGAAGATTACTATATATATAAGATGTATAGAGTAGTAAAACAATTACAAGAAATATAACCAAAAAAATTCTTTTTATGTATTTTATTATGGAAAAAATATGTGGTTATTATCCTTCTTTTAGATTTGAGTATTAATGATTTTAAAAATTAAGAAAGATTCACGTGCGATTTATTTATTACATTTAAGTATTCTTATTAATATGAAATTTATATGACATCAATTGACAATGAATGCATAGATGTTGCTTCAATTGAGATATAAAGTTCGTATCCTAATTTTATAAATCTCTTATTATTATTATTATTTAAAAATAATTGGAGTGTACAATTTTTACTTAATTACTTTATATTATATTTTACTTTTATAGATAATAACTTGCATCATATGTGCCACATTTAATTCTTTTTTACGTTGATATTTTTTGACAAAATATACTATATTTATAAAGTAATTTATACGAACTATAAATTAAATTATACAAACTAAATCATACTATCTAATATACATAACATGATTGGTAAAGTTATTATCACATAATTTAATTATTTTATTTCTTAATATTTATGATTATAGGAACCATTTTCTACAATTCTTCCTACACTTTCTACACGTGGAAAATAATTGAAGGTATTCTTATAAACAATTATTTTAATAAGATATCTCTTAGTCTTTGTAATGTAATATATAACCGTAAATAGAAGGCCAACCCACATTCAACATCAATCGTTCATTATGTACATATTATGCTTTTAAATAATATTATATTTTTTTAAAAATATTTTAAAATTTTTATTTTAAATAATGTGTCAAATAATTATTAAATAATAAAATAATATAAAAAATAATTTTAAAAATTATACTATTTTATCACTTAATAACTACTTAAAATTAAAATTTAAAATATTATTTAAGACATGCAACATTGCTTGTATGCTTTTCTCATTCATTTAATATTTTTTATTTTCATTCATTTTTTTCTCTCAATTTTGACAAATGTTAACTTGAGATCATGGAGATCAAATCCTTATTCTTTAAATTATTCTAACTATTTGATGCCAAATCAAGTGATTTAAATAAATTTGTATTATTAATTTATACATGTAGTACTATTGTTCTTGACTTATATTCAAATTACCATGCTCTTAATATAAAATCTAATAAATTATATATTTTTTTAATACAAATAAAATTCCCTATTAGGTTGCTGTCATTTTTTACATATATTTTGAAATCAAATATGAAAAATAAAAAGAAAACGTTTGGGGTTCTGAAGATATGCTTTTTAAGATCTTGTCTAATAGTTTTCTGAAAATAATGAAATAAACCAAGTGCTCCCAGTTAAATATTTTAAGATGAGCAAAACATGCTCGAGTAATATTACATATGTAAAATTATATCTAAAAAATTTCATTTTAAATTGTGCAAAGTATGATATGATATTTATCAAATAGATTGTAAGTTTGACAATTTCAAAAATAATCACATGTTATTTGAAATGGAAATTTAAAATATCATTAAAAATATATAATGATGTGTCAAGTAATTATTGAGTGATGAAATAATATAATGGATAATTTTAAAATTTATATTATTTCATCACTCAATGATTATTTGACACTTCAATTTGAAATATAAAATTTAGGATATATTTTGAGAAGTGTAACATTATTCTTTATTAGAAATATTAGTATTACGAGTGGCAAAATGGGTTATGGCACTATTATTCGATACGAACTTGACACACTCTATGCAAATATAGATAGAGCTAAATTGACACAATTAATAAACAGGTTGAATTCGTATTACTCGTTTAGTAATCGTGTCAAATATGTGTTTGAGCTCTGTGATTTACAAATTCATTTAAGACACTACTGTTTAACTTATTATTGAACAAAAACGAATACATAATTTATTCATTTAAAATTTGAATTAAATTATCAAATTAAAAAATAAAAACCCTAATTATAACTTCTTACTTCTACTCACTAAACTTTTTATACAAAATGAATTTTATTTTCTTAATTGTGTTTTAGAATAATTTTATTATTACATGCATAAAATATTTAATTTTTGATATAATTTTAAATTTTATTAATCATAACTTAAACGAGTTAAATCATATAAAATGAATATAATCGTAAACAAATCAAATTGTGTGTAATCGTATAAACAAATTGAATTTAATCCAAGAATTAGTTTAATATAATTCAGTTTGGTATTTTTTAGAACCGAGCCAAATCGAAAAAATTTAAATTTTTTATTTTTAAAATCGAACCGTACCGAATTATGTATGATTTGGTACGGTTCGATTCGGTTGGGTCTACTAAATTTTTTTAAAAGACAAACTATATATGTAAAAAATAAAATTCATACAAAAGTGTATGTGAATTTTAAACCTAAATTAATAAAAGCCTATAAACTAAACAAGTTAAAAATATTAAAAATTAAAGTTCATCTAAATATTTAAAGTATCCATCAATTTAAAACACCAAATTAATTAAAAATCTGTGAATTAAACAAAAGAGAAAAATATTAAAACTAAAACTATCAAAATTTATTATATGAAAATTTATCTATATCCTTTGATTCGGTTTGATTTTTTCGACGATCAAAATAAAAAAACTAAACCGAACCGAATTTATTCAGGAATTGAAATAAAAAAATTTGATCGGTTAATTTTTATATTCTAATACTAAATCAAATCGACCGGTTTGATTCAATTTAATTTGATATTGTCAGTTCAAGTACTTTTTTATTCACTTCTAATTTAATTTATTTATTTAAATGTGTTTAATTATGTTATATTATATAATTCAAATATTAAACGATTAAATTTACATTTGATTGCTTGATTCATTTATATATATAATATAAAAAAAAAATTGTTAAAACCCTATGCTAACATAACATAACACAATTATGATTCGTTTACATAAATTGTCACCCTTAATTAATACGTCATTTTTATGAGTGAATAAATTGTGAAAACAAAATGGATTGCTTGTTTCTTAAGAACATTTCCCAAGTTATGCGAACCACAAAACTATTTCCATCTTTTTTTCAGATTAAAAAATTTAAAAAAAAAACTGAATAATTTTATGATATGCTTATTATTCATATTCTTGATATAAAGATTAAAGACTAATGATGCCTGTTGCCTTGTTGAAGCAAAGGGCCATTGCAACGATTTTTTACACGAGGCATTTCAAATCTATAGTACTAATTGAAACTCGACCTTTCACTTCGGTTGTAAGATAACTCCTTGATGAATATACTAGGAAAAGGGTTTGAAGAAGCAACAAAGAAAAGAATATTTGTATAAATTAATTCTGCTGTTAAACCATTGATCCCTCTGTAAATGTAATTTACAACAGTGCTAATTAAGCAATCCCTAATGGTTGAAAGCGTCATTCTACAAGGCTAATGAAGATACATGTATTCTGAAGAAAAACACCAGCCCAATTCCCAAATAAAGATCCATAAAAATAATGATATATGGACCTGCCGGTTGCTGTAAATATAAACCGGCTAGAACATATACAACTGAACAAAAAAATTGTGGTCTCAGACCTTCTGCAGTTGATGCTACAAGACCAGGAAACTACCAAGCATGAATATATGGAGAAGGAAAGCCACGACGCTTTTAGGTATCAACCTGTGAGGAACATTTCGTGAACTGTTATCACTCAGCTGCCCCGCATTTACAAATTCACTTCTACCGGTATTAGTTGTCGTAGAGACATTGACAGACATTGAACCTGATTAGATAATTTATGTAAAAGGCATGAGCATTTGTCACTAAGGTAAATGTAAGAGTAACACGAGGCTTTCTACAGCACCTTAACCAGTTCTATTTGTTTTCTTAACACAAAAGATCAGTTTAATGTTTGAAGTTTCTAAACAATACCTGATTATTGTTGTAGAATGATATTATGGTGAACAAAAGAAAAAAATAATCATTTTACACAACCAACACATTATGCATGATTCAAAAGGTAATTGCAACTTACAGTCATAGTTTGTCCATCCAATTCGTTGACCAGCTAGATCATAAACAAAGATTTTGTCTTTCAGAACTAGATCTGCAAAGAGAGGAACAAGAGTTGGTCCCTAAAATTCCAAAAGCAGGTCAAGCTCAAAATATAACCAAGAGGAAATAAAAGGTTTCAACACAGTTGAATTGTTAGCAAGGCTCCAGCCAAAGTGACATTGGAATTATGAGGTAGAGTTAAGAGGATAAAACTATATATCCAAAATGTAGTCTAGTATGTATACAATGAGAAACATTTTCAATTTGGTGTAAATACCTCCTAAGATTGTTTGACCCTGAATTTTTTGAAAGCCAATGCACCACACTGCAGCACCACCCTGTAAAGGAATACCTATCTCAGTTATGGATTCGAGATACACAACCAAAATGCTGCAGAATGAGAGCCAACACAACAGGATTTACTTCATGAGATATCTTTGTAGTAAAATTATACATAAACCACTTTGCCAACAGATTCACTTGTAAATCAGTAAGTAGCTTGTATAGTAACAAAAAGAGTTGCGTAAGAGAGAGAGAGATTTCAGTAGTTGCGGCTGAAGTTTTCTACAATGCAGTACCATTATTACAGGCAAAGTGGAACATGCAAAACCAAAATAAAGGGGAAAAAACATCACTTAAAGAAAAGAAAAACCAATGACAAAGACAAATTTTGGTCAACCACAAGGAAACAATTAAGTAACCCCTCTTCAAACTTATCCTGTTCCAATTCAGCTTTTTGCCACATGAACAATAATCAGACATGCCCTTGGCAACTTTTAGGACAGAACAGATGTATTTCCATATGCAGCTAATATATTTATGTACGTGCGTACGTTTATCATGCATTTAGATTAAAGTGCTTAGAAACTTACAACAGAATTCTGCTGTATAAGGTAGTCTTGAGGGTTTAAAATCAGGGATGCACCACCAGCAAAATTGAAGCTAACTTGGGGAAATGTGAAAGCAATACTGAAAACAATATAAACAAATATAAGAGTAAAGATCATCTCAGAAGAATGAGCACTCAGTCAAAAGAATTGAGCCAATAAATCAAGAAAGGGAACCTGGAGGTGATTAAAAAACACTGATTTCCCTTGGAGAGAATCGGGCGCACATATTGTGAAGCAGAAATTGTAATCTGAACAGCATGAGAATAGTACATGTCAATCTATACTAAAGTTATTTTGCCACATTTCATGATCATATAAAACTTCCATCTTATTCACCACAGGAAAAAAAAAAAAGATAGAATGATGAACAAAAACATGCACTTTTAATGATTGTTTAACATTCTATTACAGTTCAAATGTATTAATTAGAAAGTCAGTTTTGCTTGCTGATACTTACAGCATTGACTAGAGGATCATAAGCACCTTCAGTAAGGTATGCCAGAGTTGTCCCAGTATCAACTATGGTTCCTTTGTTGCTTGATGTTGCAAACACTGATGGGTCAATGGGCAGAGTTTGGCCACTCACGGAAATGCTCTGCAGATTCAGATTATAATGAGGCCTGAAATTGTGGACAAACATTTGGTTAGTCAAACTTGCTACAGTCCATTATTTTATTTTTTAAATCCTCATTCGTTCACAGAAGATCCATGCACTTCCCATTTTAGAAACAAAATGAGAATTGTAAAAGTTGTTCTGCAACTCTGGTATTATGGACATGTTAACAGCTCCAAACATTCAAGATACAAGCTTCCACATGTTGCCACAAATCTAGGTGTTTCTACAAAAAATTTCAGCACAGGCAGAATTATTATTTTCCTCCTTTCTTGCTTTTTAATTAATTAATTAATTTTGGTTTCTCTCTAAACACTATCATTATTCAGCATACTTCAATGAGCTCCCTGACTCATCTTTACATGAAACAAATAGTTATTTTGTTTCACTCAAACAATAATTCTCTTTCAAACTTGAGCACATACACACCCAACAAAGGTAATGAGGACTTGACAACAGGATGCGAGACCAGTGTTTCAAGACATCAAAATTCCATTCAATGAAATAAACAGGAGATCAAAATAACAGTTTCATGAAATGAAAATAACATACTGTGATGGCACAAGTGGCGAATAAACTATATTTGGTTCCACAATCTCACCGAGAACCAATATACCCCCACCATTACTATCTCCTTTTAAGCAGTGGGAGAACACTCTTGGTGTTAGACCCTGCGAAGAAAGCTGTGAGATTACAGACATAGCCTGTTGGCCAAACCCAAAGATCCCATCAATTGCTCTATCTGACTTTGTCAAGTCGCCTGTCTGCGTGGTACTACACCTGTTCCACAATCAACTTATCAAGATTTGACTTCTAACTTCTAAACAACAAAACACATGAAGAAACTACTACGTTAGACATTGACTGACCCAAAGACTATTTGAGCAGAAGAATTTGTAGTCAAAGAACCATCAAAAATAGTTTCTAAATGAAACAAATCTGATACATAATAGCCCGATGTCCCACTGCCATCTCCATATTGAAACGTGTAACTGCACTGATTGCTCTGAGAAGAACAGCCGGAATCTGCCGAATCAAGTCCCAAACTGCATCTTTGGTCTGAACAAGAGATCAATGAAGCTGTTGATGAGCTCCTAGGATCAAAGAAATTGAGCTGAATCTGTTTTTAAGAGAAGCAAGCCACAGTTGAAAGAAATTTAGCACTCAATTCCTCCTATCGTTCATAAAATTTTGGCAAATGGACATTAAATAGAAAGTTTACACATAAGGAAATGCAAATTTACTTGGAGTCCACTTGTTGCTGGGCAACCATTGCAGGTACCGCAACTGACCCACAAAACATCACTTCCAGTATCAATCTGCACATGGAATTCTCTTGGTGGAAAACCCAATTGAACTTTTGTATAATAAAGCCTACAAAAGAAGTCCAAGAAAACATTTAGCATAATCAGTAAAAGAACCAAATTTAATCAAATTATTAAAGAAATTGTTACACATAACCATGAATTCTAGTAAAATGAAAATTCTATGAAACAAAACAAAGGCCAAAGCAATAAAAAGGAAAGAGAGAGAGAGAGAGAGAGAGAACATTTAATTGAGACAAGGAGCACTGAAACTGAACTAACTTTGACTCAACAAACAAAGAAAATATAGAACATAAAAAGAAAAGGCATAGACACAATCACAGAACATAAAGAATCCCGTGAATTTAAATGCAACTTACTGGAAAGAAAGATAAAAATCAGTAAAATGCAAGATGCGAAAGTAACAACAGTTGCAGAAACCACTAAACAAAACCAAATGTTTCTGAAAACAAAAACAAACCCATTCCTCAAAACTCAACAATAACGACAAAAGAGTTCAAAATATAACGAAATTACCCAACAAGAAAAGGATCAAAAGTCCCTGCAACTGGAAAATCAACGACCCCAGTTGCAGATTGTAACAATCTCCCATGCCTGATCCTATCACGAGCTATAAGCTGATCCAACTCGACTTTATGGCTCACTGGAATCGCCCTTTCAAGCGTCAAAGTCGGCGGTAAATGGCCAAAAACTGGAGCCGCCGACAACAACAGGGCGGTGATAATAATTCCAAGCGGAAACATCACCGCCATTTGTAAAAGTCTCTGCTTTGTTAATACACAACACAGAGAGTTGAGAACTTTAAAAAAGAATGTTTTCCAACGGCTAAAAATTGGAAACAGACTGCAAATTCAATGGCAAAGCAATATCTGATATTTCACAATTCCAGAGGGATGGGGAGAGAAGTTTTGAGAAAGAGAGATGGTAAAAGAAGTTTCAAAAATTTTATGTATGGATTACGTTTACGTTATATATATATATGTAGAGCGTGTGATTTTCAGATTTTGTTTGTTGTTTTTGTTTTAATGTGGTTAATGGGGACATGGGAATTTCACAGCTGATGTTGCTGTTTTGTAGATTACTGACTAATGATGATACTGCAGCACATCATGTGCGTAACTAGTACGCCCTTTTTTTTTTTTTAATTGCAAAATAAAGAATCTTGGTTTTGTGTTTTTAGATTTTACTTAATACATTAAATTTTTTTTTAAAAAAAAAAATTATTATAAAAAGACTTTCCACAAATAATAAGTGATTTAGTTGTGCACTCCGATGCTTGTCTCAACAAAAATCCTTTAGTTTAGGACAGGAGTTTAAAATTAGATATTTAAATTCTCATAATTGTCAGCAATTTAAATTTAGAGTTTTAAATTAAGGATTTAAATTCTGACGGTGATCAAATTTAAGTTAAGAGTTTAAAATTAAGAATTTAAATTTTAATAATAATTGAGCATTTTAAACCAGAGATTTTAAGAGATGAATTTGAGTTTTAATCTTGGTTATGATAATTTTAAAATTTTTAATTGTTGAGAGAAAATTTAGTTGATTATACTTGTAATTAATAGGGTTGGCTTGGGTTGATGTCATTTACCCTGACGATGTGGACCAAGTAATATCGTGAAATATTGAAACTTACTGACATGCCACTTATTATTAAAAATTTGAACGTTATTGGAGATTCGCCACTTATTATTTAATGTTACCGGATTTTTTTTTTCGTTATAATTTGTGAGTTTCATAGATTAAGCACATGAATCAAGTATTAAGCTAAACCTTCCATTGTAAACACTTTTCTATTTTATCAAATAATTTAGTCCCTTTTAATTTTCATAAATAATTAAACATATTTCACATGATATAATTTCTTTTAGAGAAAAAAAATTCAATACATAAATATAAAGAAAACTATAAAAATCACTTCATATTAATTAATAAAAAAATTATCAATTTAATTGAATTGTCGTCTTTATTTTTTGTTTAAATATCTTAGTTAGTCTATGTCATTAAAAAATATATTTAAAACATAATTTTTTTTATAATATTAAGGTAAATTTAATTAAATATGGGACCATGTACTATAAATAGACATATTAATTTACTTTATTGACTTTCTAAAATGTCATTTAAATCTTTTTTAATTATAAAACTAACTAAAAATATAAAAAAAATAATGTTATATTTATATAGTTTGAATACAAAATATGTATCTTAACTGATGTGTCATTAATCGGTGACTATCACTTATTGAATAGTTATTTTATTTATTTATTATTAATAATATAATTATTTAATATTAATTAATAAAAAAACATGTAAGATATCGAGATATAAAATTTATATTTAAATTATGTAAATATTACACAAATATAAAATTAATTGAATAATTTAATAAAATTGTAGAGATTAAATTAATAGTTTTTAATTAATATTTAATTCTTTCTTAATTTGAGTTTCTAACTTTCATAAAAAATTTAATATATGTTTAATCTTAATACTTCATTTATCAAAGTTTCATGAATAAATTGAATCAACCCTACAACTACATATAATAATACAAATAAAAAAAAAAGAAATTCACATATAATAATACTATACGTTATAAATAATATTTTAAATTAACATATTAAATAATAAAATAATATAAATTTTAAAATTATTTATTATTTTATTTTATTATTTAATAATTACTAAAAAGTGAAATATTATTCGTACATAAATGATTACTCGAGTCTTTAGTAATCAACTTTAATGTCTTGAATCTTCGCAGCAATATGAAGTAAGCTTCCTAAAAATTAAATTGAAGGACAAAAAAAATGGTTGACCCTACTAAGCACGATATAAATTTCTTAAATCAACGAGGGCCCACATTGAAAGGGGCCCACGATCACCAATCAAATATAATCCACGGTCATTGATTGAAGTAAAAAGCCGAAGATCTGATCAATCTTCCAAAATTCCACTAAGGCAAGCGAGAGCCCCAATGCTTGGGTACTTTAGCAAAAACCAATTCACAATTATTTCACATTTTTCAATTTATTTGGTCGGTTTCTATCTCTCTTTATAAAAAAAAAAACAAACGCCCGCACACAAAACAATATTTAGCCTCCACTTCCCTTGTCTTTTACTTTTTCCACTCTTATTTATTAAAAAAAAAACTTGCCTTAAAGCAAAAGTTGAGTTGGGTTGTGTTGTGATGTGATGTGTTTTTCGCAATGACCACTCTATCCCTACAGATTTCTCAGCCTCCTCAAGAGACCTCTGCAATAGGATGAAGAAACGAGGAAGGGATAGGATTCGTATTTTTTTGTGATAAAGGAGGGTAAATATGGGATTAGTGGCTCGCCTTCCTAAGCAATCGAAACAGGCAACTGCAAGTACTTGGCCGTTACGGACACCGCGTACTCTGCATAAATAGGTAAACCTGCAAAAGAGTCTTCGTGTTTAAGATTTAATCATGAGCGGATTATTTAAAAAAAAAAAAGAAAAAGAAAATTGTTTATAAATTATGAATTATTTCTGTCTACGTACATTTGTATAAATAAGAATTCAGAAATTAAGAAGAGAATCAACAATTGTAGTTAATTTTATATATATATATATAGATGATTAAATGGACGATGGATGATGGACGCTATTTAATAGTGTATGATATTGTTAAAATAATATTAAACTTATTGAGTGGTGGACGACATCATCCATCTAATCAAATCGTATAATTTATTTTACAATAATAAATAAATAACGAGATTAATTATTAGGAACACACAAACAATTAATCTTCTTTTTTGAAATTCTCTCCATTATACAAAACATTAAAACGTGGATTATTTTCTTCGAAAGCATGAAATTTCAGTCAAAACATGCGTTTCAGAAAAAAAAAAAAAAAATAGTGTGAACTTGGTGGGGGGGAGGGGGGAAAGGTGAAACTAAGAACACATCTATTGACTGCTATTGAAATGAAGACGCAAAACCATGGTTAAATTATTGTATCATTGGCTGCGGATGCGCCACGACATTCTCGTTAATTTTACTTGGTTAAAATTATATATTGACAATTAGAAGATCCATAAAAGTATATATAATTTAATTCTTATTAACATTTTTAAATGTAATATATAAATCAACTTGACACTAACTTATGAATTAAGTAAATGCAAGGCAAACTCCTCCAAATGAAGGTGCCATCAAAATAATGTCACCAAAAAACATGAAAGGCATGTTCAACACATCACTGCATATGTTAGATATTTATGGATCATATTTTATTTAAAATAAAAATAACTGATGCAATACAAGAGCTCGACTATGTTAATTAATGGGTATTGATATCATGTAAATTACAACATGAAAAAAAAAACCATATAACATAAACTTTTAAAGACTATGAACCAACTTTGCAAAGTTAAAAATTTAAGATTTTAAGTTACAAGTATTGTTTCATTTTTTAAAAAATAAAAGACCTAACAAATATTACATTATTTGAATTAAAATTCTAAACATTACTAAATAAGATTATACATATAAAAAAAAAAAATTTAATAAATTACGTAACTCATCATATATTAAACAATATTATCATGTACCATTGTCTAATTAATTTATAATTTTAATACTATTCAGAATGTGTTACAAAATTGAGTACGTGTCCAAGTATTATATTGTTCATTAGGACAAAACTCTTTTTATATATTAGTGTATATTTATTTAGTCATCCCAAAATTTGTATTAATCTTAAAATTTTTCCTGTGTTAAATTTTTTTTTGTAAATTTATATATCTTAATTTAATAATATATAACAACATAAGTATTAGTTTATATTTCTTACCTTAATTCGATAGAATTAACTTATATTTAATTTTTTTAATAATGAATTTATTTATATTTCAAAATACTTTTTTGGTTAATATTGCTTCAAAAAACTTAAGTGTTGTTTAATCATATATTTTCACAAACTCTATATAATAATTTTAATTTAATAACACCCAAGGTTTTAAAGTGAATCTAGTATTAATAATAAATTCAATTAATTTAAGTGATTTAAAATTAACAATAGATAAATTATATATTTTGAGAAATTATTAAGCATAATTTTAATAATGTATTATATATTTTATCTGTATTTTATTATTATTATTATTTGAATTTATTTATATATTTATATTATAAGAATTTATTTATTATTGTTTTGAGGTACACAAAATTATATAAATTATCTTTTAAATTTTAAATTTTTCTTTAAAAAAGAGTTTACATAAAATATAGGGATTAGGTAAAAGCAAAGGCTGATGTTAGTAGTGGGTTTTAGTTGAGTCAAACATAATGATGAGAAGATGTTTTGATTGGCAAAATATGTATTTGTTTATTAAGAAAGAAAGTATGTATGTGTATGCAAGAAAAAAAAAAAGGTGAAAGCCATTAATGAAATAGTTAAAGGATGCTCCATAAACCATATAGTTTGCCAAAGGGTGGTAATGGTTTCCTTAGCAACAAAGAAACGTCCGTAGCCACAATATTAAACTCAAAATACTCCTAGTCACTTTTCTTTCCCCTTCCTTCCTCCCCTCCCCCCCCCTTCTTTTTTTGAGTTTATATTAGAGTGATAAAATAAATTATGATATGATTATTTAATATACTTTAAGTAAATATGGGTAGATGTAAATTAGTATGTTTAATAAACGAATTATATTCGTATTATTCGTTTATTAATCATGTCGAATATGTGTTTAAACTCTAAGCTTCATAAATTCGTTTAGGATACATTATTATTTAACTTACTGTTAAACTAAATGAATTATTTTATAATTTATTTAAAAATTATTTTGTATTTATTTATTTAAGACTTGAATTCAATCATAATTTTTTTTTAATTGTGTTTTAGAATAATTTTATTATTAGATGTATTAAATATTTGATTTTTTTTATGTAACTTTAAATTTTATTAATTATGTCTTAAACATATTTAATTGTATTAAATAAATCGAGTATGGTGTTATTATTCGTTTAAACGAATATAATCGTAAACGAATCAAATTGTATTTAATCGTATAAATAAATTAAATTTGATCTATTTATTTAAATATTTTTAATCATAATTTAATTATTAAATAAATCAAATTTGTGTTTGAGTATTTGATTTATTTACATAAACAAATATGAAATTTTTTATTAATATTCTATATTGACACAACATGAATACAATTTGTTTACACTAATTATCACTCCTAATTTATACTTGTGTAAAAGTTTTATTTGAATTTGTTTTAATCTCAATTATGTTCAAATAGAATTTAATTACGAGTGTTAATGTTTTTCATCAAAGATAATGTGTACTTTTTTTGAAAGAAGATAATGTCTACTTTTAAATATGAGAATATTTTTTCATTTGTCGCAATAAGACTTTGTTATTAAGAAAACATTAATATTGTATTAATATGATTGAAATATAAATTTTGTATCTTAACTAATATTGTATTTGAAGTGTTCATCATTGATTATTAATTTATAATAAAAATTTAAAAGTTAACTACTTAACAAGTAGTAGCCACCTAACAATTATGTAAGTCTAGTACTACTTTTAAAAAAAAATGGCACTTCTCACTATAAGGACTAAGGAGATTAATTTCTCAAATCATTTGCTCACTTTATAAAGTTGTTTTGAAATTTTTGAAAAAAAAGAGAGAGCTTAATTTGGAAATATTTTTGAGAAGTCTATTTTGAACTAGTAGTGCTATGTATTTTAAATTTTATCTTAAAAATGTATTTTAAATGAAGTAGTATGTTATGTGTTAATTAAATGGATTTGTAAATTTTAAAATCATGATCCATAACATAAATACCACCTCATTTATTGATATAGCTATTGGGATAAAATTTGAAATATCTAGGCACTATTCATGTTTGAGAAGTTTACTTCAAATGAGTCGTGGTGGAAAATTTAAATTCATCTAAAAAAAAATTCAAATGAAGTAATATTTATTATGTGAATAATGTAATAATATAATAAATGGGAAAGAAGGCATTGGAGCGACGAGGGTGGAGGAATGAGTAGCAAGTACGGCTTTCGAATGATGCAGGAATGACCAAAAATAACAATATCGTAGGACACCAATGAAAAATAGTATTGGAAGATAGAAGATTTAAAGTAGATTATATGACACAATGTGTAAACATGAGAGGAGGTAAGGTTAAGATTAAGATAAACACTTTGAGTGGAAGAATATCCAACAAAGACACATATTGTAGAGTGTGTAGCAAGTTTGTGTAGAGAGTAGCGCTAAAGCCAGGGATAACAAAGGCAGCCAAAGTTGTAAAGTTTGGAGTAGTTGGGAGGTTGACCAAAGAGTTTAGGAGTGACAAGGTAGTTGACGAGGTAGATAACGGTGAAAAAGGCGAGTGATCAATATGACAAAGGCATAGATGCATGATATAAAAGAGATAGATCAACTTTAACAATGTGACAATGATGACATTTAAAGTATCCATTATATTTAGGTGTGTGTGAGGGAGAAGTAAGGTGAGAAATTCCATTAGTAGCAAGAAATATAAGAAAAGCTTGATATTCTGCCCACATTATCTGAATAAGCAGTGTTGTGCTTAAAGAAATTTTCTATGAGTGACTTAAAAGAAACAAAAAACATAAAAAAAATATGGGATTTGCATTTGAATTGATACAACCAAAGTGGTTCACAAAAATACTATAATATTTAAAGTCGTTGAAAGAAGTGACATGTTAAATGAAACAATAATTTCAAGAGGAGATGAAGAAATAAAAGACAAAATAGAAGAAAAAAAACAACTTGTGACTTTTATTGCATTAACAAGAATTATAATGAAAATCTAAAAGACTCGATAACTCTAAATGAAAATTATTAACCATAGGCCCAAAACTTAATGACGAAAGATGGCCAAGATGATGATGCCACTCGAACAAAGTAATTTTGATACTGAAAAAGGCAACAAGAGAATAAGATATGACCAGAGATGCCAACCATTTATACATGTCATTCTTTGTGCATCCTTGAAAAAGGGTTGCCCTGTGTGAAAATCTTTCTCAAGAAAAGAAGAGGGTAAGAATTCAATGGATGTATAATTTATCTGTCAAAATTGAAAAAAATGAAATAAGGTTCTTGTTCATAGTAGGTACACAAAGAATATTATCTAAAAAAACATTTATAAGGGTATAAAAAGAGATTTGGAACTAATATGAGTGATAGGTAGACTTGTATTATTACTAATCACAATATCATCATAATTATCATAAGAAGTATAAAGTGAGAGATTGCAAAAATTAGAGGTAACATGATGTCAGGCTCCACTGTAAAAAAGCTAATTAAGCGAGTTTGTGGTAGTGGTCGTAGTAAGATGGGCTTGCGATTGCCAAGAGGCAAGAGGGCAGGGTTGCCATTGGGAAGGTTTTTATGGCAATGGGGGCAGTTGCAAAGTAGGTTAAAGTTGGTGAATCACTAGGCATTGTAGAACAGTGTGACCTTAAACACAACACTATTAACAGAGACTAAGATAAGGGTGCGGTGGATGGCTACCATCATAGGGTGTAGTAGGGTTGGTACCAAGACCAAGAGTGGCATAGGATGTGCCAAGATAAGATGGTGACGGTGGACAAAGAGATGTGTTACCGATTTGTAGTTTTTATGGGAGATAGTTGGTAGATGTGAGTTTGAGAGAATTATGGGGTTGGTTGGGTTCCTGTGCATTAGAAAGAACAATTTAATTATTTGTGATGGCTATAGTTGAAGAGAGTAATGGGTGACTAATGCAATAGCTAATCGGAAAGAAAGAGATGGATTGTGGAGGTGCGGAAGGTGGTGAAAAAAAATTTAATTAATTATAAGTTTTAGAGAGAACAAAAAATATGACTTGACTTCTCATTAACTAAAATTTGAATTTATAGAATTTACAATATTTCAAAAAAGAAAAGATTAATCTAAAGGAAGGATAAGCCTAAATGATTGAAAAGTCAAATACAATCTATCTAAATACTAATAACCTTAAAAGTTTGAGAAATTAAATACAATTAAAAAAATAAATTTATCTAAAATGATAATTACTAAATTATATCAATTTTACCTAAATAACTTAATTTCGGTTACGAGAATTCACTTCCTTTAAAATAAAAAAATGACAACATCATGATTATTAATTTTAAAGTAATAATGCAGAAAATTAAAATCTTATTTTGAAAATTTATTCCATGAATCCAACACCCACAGTATGCATAATGCATCACAAGCAAACTCTAAATGTCAAAGATTAATGGGGATGGCAGCATATATATATATATACACTTACCAAATTTTTAAACCAATGTGAATGGGAATAGGATCATCTTGGTCCCTTCTCTCCTGAGATATTCATTTTACTATTTTGAATTAACACAAAATCCCAGTTATGCTCTTTAGTTGACAAAACAAATTTACCAGAAAGAAAGAATGAAAATGAAGTTGTAATATTGACACCTTAAGTTGGATTTTGTTTCCCTAAATGGGCAAATATTCGAAGCCTACGCATTCATTGATGTGAGAGAGATCAAGTCTATGCATGAGCAGTAGGCACCGACATTAATAAGAAATTGAGTGGGAAGTTTCATATTCCTATCCCTACTTTTTTTTTTTAAAAGAAAATGATATGTAACCCTCGAGATAGATGTAACTTGGAAAAAGAATGTCTTTAGATTAACTATGTGATTATGTTAATTTCAGTTTAAATGATGCATGCTAATTATATAAGATTTTTTTTTGTGTTAATGTTATGTTCTTATATAAGAATCGTTGGCCATGTTGCAAAAGAGTCCTATGTTGAGCCAAAAACTCTTGTGTAGTTTAGGTGTGGTTCATTTGTTATGATGCATTTAAGATTCTTTAGATGCAAAGAGTTTTCAAGCAAATATTAATGGATTACAGTATTATATATAAAAAGTGCTTTATGAAGATTTTCCAAAAAAACATGATTAAAATTTAGTGAAGAATATTATTCTTGCTTCAAAATTGGAACAGGTTGGTACTTGGTCAAAATCCTAATAAATGATAAAGATGGTTTCATTACAACTTCAATATTTTATGGTTATGGCTTACCCCATAGCCGAAAGGACACATCACAAATCCCAAGTCCCACCTCACCAGCAATGCCTGCTCCTGCTCCTCTGCCCATCCTCAAATCAACAATCTTCTTCTTTTAGAAAACAATTCAAACAGAGCATGAGTTGGCTGAGTCCCCCAAAGACTCACATCCCCACTTGGGTTCGATCACCTTTCTTTTTAAATGGTGTAAAAATATTAAAAAATATTATAATTTCCTCGTTCAAAAAAAAAAAAAAGAAAACAATTCAAACAGAATTGAACCCTTCATTTTTCTATAATATTTGATCAAGGGGATTCAAAAATTGTTAAAGTAAAAATATATACCATTATTATTACCAATTCAATAATCTTATAAATTATTGAATCAAAATAAGTATACATCTAAAACCATTGTGTCCTATTTGATTGATTTGCTAATTGCTAGTCAAGTTGAAAGAAGAACAAACTCTGGAACAGAAGTTCCGCGGTTGTTTAGAAAGAGTAACCGTGACTTGAAGTTATAATATTTGATAATTTCAAGTAACTACAATTTTTGCTGATCCAATTAAAAAGGGGATCGAGATTCTTTGATAATTATACAAAAAGGGTTAAAGAAGAAAAATAAATGTTTACCCATTTGTGATTGGGGGTTTATCTTTTAAAGATTGAAACTAGTTGCTTAGGTTGTGTTATCGAGATTGTTAAAAATCAAATTCATGAGCACGACATTGTCTCATGCAAGCAACTGGGTGTAAGTCCAAGGCCAACTTCACAGGTTATGACAATTTCCAGAATCCATATTAATTACTTATTTGAAATAGATATTACTTGTAAAGAATAATTGTTTGATCAAATAAAAAGAAAAAATGATTGGGAGGTCTTAAACATCGTTCCTTTGAGGAGTTGATTGAGTAAAGGCTATGTGGCTTGTGCACTGGATAATAGATATATGCTTCCTCTCACCACGTACTCATGCTCTACTTTTCTTCTAAGGCACGTGGCACAGAATCCTCTTAATAAATGTGGGTGAATTGAAGGAAAGAAAATGATTAAGCTATCATTTTCAAAAATAAAAATAAATAAATAAATTTCATTGACGTGTGTTCTAAAAGCATTGGTTAATAAGTCCAGAGTTATAAGTAATGGAAGTGAAGTTTATTTTGACCTTGAAACGAAAAGTTGACTGAAGTTTTAATGCTCTTCACCCCCCCCACCCCCCAACTTTTTTTTTTTTCCCGTTAAGTTGTAGAAAGAAAATACCATGTATGGTTTCAAAAAAAGTTCCATGCTCCTGCTTTCATTATTATTAGGTGGTCCTTTCCCTTTCTCTTTATCGGCACTTTCTTTGCTTAAAAAATTCTTATTTTATATGTTCATTTAATTAAATGGTACCAGAGAGAAGAACGTTTCTTTTGGGAATTGAACGAATCTCGCTCTAGTCTGATCTCAATTCTCATTTTATCATACCTTGTCCGCCATGGCAACTATTGTACATATCAATGATTCACCCTCTCCAAGAAGATCGATTTGCCCATGGCTGTTTTCAGGGCTCCCGTTTTCTGAATCATGTTCCCCCAAAACTATATTTATCTTTTGAATCACATATAGCCATCCCAGGTTGGAGGAAATGAACCTAAATTCTAGACTTACAAATATGAGATTTCTTTTGAACACTACAACATGAACTGACATGTCTACCATGCACCCGGGCCCACTGATCACAAAGTGTGCCGACACTAAAGGACCCAATTTTTTGCATGCATAAAAGTAATAAAATGTAAATACTGGACCAATCTGTAGCTTGAACCAACTGAGCCGGACCTACACAGCCTATCATCGCATTCGCATAGGTCGGACTATTTTACCGCATCACACTGGACTCAAGCCCAAAAACCATACAGTTCCAGGTGTCACAGCCCGAGTGATTGCAGCAATTTATCCAACACTTGGGACATGCCGAAACCTGTGGCGTCGAACCGGATCGTCATCCCAACAATATGACAAATGTAACATCATGAATCATTTGCAGGTATCCTTACCTTTTCCAGTTTGAACTGAAAGAGTTTGATCTGTGAGACAAACAGTATTGCTCTTAACAGCTTAAGATGAAATACAAAACTCTTAAGAGTGGAGCAACAAGCAAATTTGAAAAAGAAACAATTTCTTCAACTCTACACATACTGTAATGTTTCTAGATACTTATTCTACATCAGTTGCTTCGTTAACTAATAGCTTGTTCTCCGTCAACAAAATGAGCCTACTGAAAGATTTCATTTCCTATGCCTCTTGTCTAACTTGCCCATAATAACTGCCACAATTAGCATTACCAATTGTGATCCTGCTTTTCATCCATCGTTGTAACTGCAAGCAATGACAGGATATAGATTATATATTGGTTACAAAATTAGTGCTAATAAATGAATTATCACAAATATAAAAAACTTAGGGAAAGAAGCTGACTTTAAAAAAAAAAAAAAATTTTGTCCAAGGATAATTAATCCATGAAGTTTTTATTTTCACATAAATTTCATATTCTTCACTGTTGAATTCAGGATAATCCAAAACTTAGAGCTATGCAATATGACTTCTTTACCTTATTCTTCTTCCAAAAGAAGTGATGTGCAAGAAAGAAGGGAGGACAATTCCTCTGGTGTTGTGGTTCCGAAGCCTTGCCATCTTATTCTACCAAATTTGTCAAGAAGAAAAATATACCTGTGGGGTTACAACATTAGTAAGAAATACTTCTATAGTTCACAACTTATGACTAAATCTACTTGGCCACTCAATAAATTGTAAGAACATACCCAGTGAGAAGGTTTAGTATTTTAAGCTCCTTTCTGAAGTAATAGTGGTCACCAAAAGAATAAACAATCTGCCTATGGAGTGCAGTCTCCCCTCCATCATTAGATTTCCTCATAATTTTAAGAAGCATCCACTTAACTGGCCTCAAAGATAGGAACCAAGAGTCTATAAATGACACCTGAAATGATGATAGTTTTATTATTAAGAGGCACATAATGATTTAAGTGTGATATTTGATAAAACTGATGTCAAGTCAACAGGTGATTAGAACATCTGAATGAAAACATTTAGCCGAATGATCCCTGGCATTTTGATGTTATGTGGTTTTAAAAAGTCAAAATCAATTTCTGGCGCAACCTCAAATTAAAATAGCTTAAATTAGCATGGTTACTAGTGAATCTTCAGTTAATGCAAAATTAAGAATATTCTAATAATCAACCATCAATGTTCACATGTTATTATATAATGCATACTTTGGCCTGACATCCAGTGTGTTTTGGGCCAACAGCAATTGAAGCTCAGACCAGAAGTAGCATAACCATGATAGCTTAATTGAGCATAAAAAAACTTACAAGTGAGTTTTATCAATGATTTCATGTTCTTGAACTACAGCAATGATTTACAGAAGTCTAAGAAAGCTATTTTGAGAAGTAAGCTGGAAGTAATGAGGAAATTTGAACCAATCTCAGAATGAAACAATAAATTTAAGGTACCTCATACAGGTGCACATTTTTTGAATTCCTAAAAGCCTCAAAAAAGGGCACACTCCAAGAATCAACCATAGCCTGTCAACAGAAAAGAATATTATCATATTTCTTTGCAAAAAAGAAAAGAATGTTACCATATCACAGTAAAAAACAATGGCGATTACAAACTCCTGCAAATTCAGGTTCCAATTGAAGTTGTTAAACCATGATTCTGTCATGGACATTTCCCTTCACTATTCTCGTTTTTTTTTAAATTATTTCTTCTCACCTTTTTGGACCATCATGAGGCATAGCTTTGAAATTGGATCATAAGACTCTAAACCAGGAGAAGAAACAACAAAAATATAGAATAAACTAAGAAGTTTAAAATTTTGTGTACAAGCCAGAAACTAAAGGGGAGGCGGGGTTGTAGAAGACAAATATCTTAAACCCATAGTCTTCTATCTAAAATCTTTGAAAATGAAAATCCTATGGTAGATCCTTGGTTACAAGTTGCAATTTGCAAATGACAAAGTGTATGTCACTCGCTTCATTCTAAATAAGAGTCATCCCCCTTCTTTTTCCTCCATTTCACTCATAGTAGTTCTAATTTCTCTCCAACTAACAGACAGCCCTTAATGATGCTTAAGGTGGATATTGTGTTAAACATAAAAAGGAGAAACAAAAGCAAACATGTCAAATCTCAATACCTGTGAATTTGCACGAAATGTGAGACATAGTAAAGAAGCTTTTGGAATAGCTGACTTGTCAGTATTAACCACATCCCCAGTGGAACAAATGGGCAACTTTAAAGTTCTACCATCCGAGTAAGTCACTTCCAAGCTAGGAAACTTTACAGCTGCCATTGCTGGAATGATTATTTTATTTGCCATTGCAATCTGCACAAATACCATTTAGTCCAATTCTATCAGTAGAATAAAACTTGAAATCACCAATTTTCAGTCTTGACTTGAGCGAAAGCAACATATTAACCACATTAGCCCACTATAGGTTTGCACACAGATATAGTTTAACCGACCATATAGTTTGAAGAAAGTTCAAAATACAATCAAATATAAATTGGTATAATTTTATATATGACTTCAGTACAAAGAGGAATTACCTTGCCACCATGTTGCTTTAGTTCGTTAATGTCGGCGAAGTATCCTCTATTCAACTCATCTGCACTGCCCTAAATCACATCAAACAACATTAGTATAATTTCAATACAATCTCGACACTCAAGTCTCAATCAAATTAATTAATAAATAAATAAATAAAAAGTGAAACTTACAGCCGGGCACGCTCTTTCTCGATTGCTTGTTTGCTCCCAAGCTACAATGAGAAATACCCATTAACAATATTTGCATTAAAACGAAACATGGGTGTAAAGGCAAATAAAAAGTTTCTAAAGAAGGGAATTTGATTTACCTTGTAAATGTCGAGGAAACGAGTGGGGGAAATTTGGGCGTAGTGCTGAGAAGGAAGAGGAGAGAGCTTATCTTCATAACTCAAGAGTTGCTTTGCAGTGATGATCGAAGCTCTCGTATGATTTATAACTCGATTTATTCTAATCATTTTTTATGAGTCTGATTTTCTTCTCGATCTTCAAGAACCAAAGAAATCGAGTTGAATTTTGTTTCTTGATGGTCTTCCACTCCAGAGACAGACAGCGTCCGTACTCAGTCAAGCAGCAGAAAGAAAAGGTGCTTCATGATCTTGTCTTGGGCTTGAGCTTGGGCTTGAGCTTGGGCTTAAGGCTGTTCAAATAATTTGAAGGCCCACAAAATTTGGATTGATTACCCAAATCCGAGTTTGATTTCGGCTCACATAGGCAATTAATTTATGTTCACATAAAAACTAAAATCAAAATATTTTATCCAAAAAAAATTAAATCAAAATAGAATTAATAAAATGTAAAAGAAAAAAGCACATAAAAAATTTTCAATGATGTTTTTAAGTTTTTACTAGGTGAAATCAAAATAAATTTAATCAAATGTTTTAAAGATTTATGTGGTAGGTGAAATTCACAGAAAGAGAAATTTGAACTATGTGAAAGAAAATAAATTTTTACTAATGTTTTTAAGTTACCCAAGAAGAGATAGAGAAATTGTGAATGGGATTGATCATTGATATGACATAGCTTTGGTAAAGAAAGAACAAGAAAGATGTTTTCTCAATGCTTTTAGTTGAAGATTTGGATTTGGAGAGTTTTTGTTTCTTGGGAAAAACAAAGGAAAAAAAAAAGAGAGAAAATTTAGAAGACTTCGTGGAATGATTTGAAAATATGTATTTTTATTGATTAATGGACAATTACATGGCATGTATGGGGACGTTTCAACTGACTTGGTGCTTTCGAAGGCGGGGACATTTTTATTTGAGTTTCAATCACTGTAGGATCTTTGGAGTTTAGCTTATGGCAGTAAAAATGTTGGCCATGAAAAAATTAGTGATACTGTTTTGTTGAGGTAGAGGCAACCAATAGTGGGTGTCCATAAGCTGAATGTGGATGTGGCTTATAACAAATCAAGAATTTCTTGTTTGGTTAGTAAAAAAAGCAAAGAAAATTCAAGAGACAAGAGAGAAAATTATGAAAGTTGATATGTTATTAATCTTCTATTTTGCAAACTACAACAGAGTTGAGTATTTATAGTACAACTGATGTCTAGTAAGTTGGCGAGAAAATGAAAATATTTAATAACAACTTGTTCTTTTAATAACAAACTTGTTGAGTCAGTGTAACAAACTTTGCTGATTTAACATTTACACTTGTGTATTAAATAACCATCATCTACATTTTTAATTTATCTTATATCATCATTGATCAACTCACTCTATCATCATTGATTACCATTAGCTGAATCAATCTACAACTTCACAATAGTTTTAGAATATTAGCAGCAACATATCAAGTATCAAAATCACACATATAAGCATATACTTAATATCCCCTCTCAAGCCATAGGTCGAGGATAAACCTGAAGCTTTGATCGAAGTCTGATAAATCTTTCAACAGTTAAAAGTTTAGTTAAAATATCAACTATTTGGTCTATACTAGAAATAAATTGAACCTTAATATCACCAACAACAATCTTGTCCCTAATGAAGTGTATGTCAAGCTCAATATATTTAGTTCTTGCATAAAAAATAGGGTTAAGTGCTAAAGCTCAAGCACTTTGATTATTACACCATATAATTTGTGTGTGAGTGAACTTAACATGTAATTCAGATAGAAGGTATTTGATCCATAGAATTTCAGAGTAGGTGGAAGTTAATGCCTTGTACTCAACTTCAGTAGAGGATTGTGCTACCACATTTTATTTTTTCGAAGACCAGGATATGAGATTATTCCTTGGATGCACACAATAACCCTTAATGGACCTCCTGTCATTAGGATCTGACCCCCAATTTGCATCATAATATGCTACTAGATTTAAACTTCCTATATCAGTAATATTAAGACCAAAATCTAATGTAAACTTGAGGTATTTCAGCACCCTCTTATAAACTTTTCAGTGTTTGAAATGAGAGTTAAAAATTGACTCAATTTGTGAACTGAATAAGATAATTCAGGCCAGATCAGTGTAATAATCTATAAAGCCCTAATGATACTCCTATAGAATGAAGGTTTTGTAAACTCATCATCACATTCTTCAAGAAGTTTCTGGCCAATGCTCATGGGAGTGGCATATCCCTTACAATATTCCATGTTTGCTCTTTTTAGCAAATATTTTGTTTAGGATAGATGAATACTAAAAGATGTTGGTGTAACCTCAACACCAAGAAAACAGTTAAAAACTCCCAAGTATTTTAAAGTAAAAGTGGCAACAAGTTGACTTATAAATTGTTTTAGAAAGAGGCTGATATGTTAAGTAACAATGATATCATCTATATAAATGAGTATTAAGATCAGATTTCCATTTATACTCCTAATAAAGAGTGATGAATCTAACTTAGAATTAGAGAAGCCCTACTATAATAAGGTATTTTCAATTTGTCATACTAGGCCTTAGGTGCCTGTTTTAATCCATAAAGTGCTTTTTGAACATTACATACATGATAAGGATAAAAAGGGTGAATAAATCCTTCTGGTTGTGTCATGCAAATAGCTTCCATAAGATCTCCATTCAAGAAGGTATTGTTTATATCCAATTGCTTTATAGACTAATAATGTATAACTGCTAAGGTAAGAACCACTTTGATCGTTGAAGACTTCACAACTAGATTGAAAGCCTGTACATAATCAATTCTAAGGGTATATAGAAACCCTTTAGCAACTAACTTTACTTTGTACTTAAACATAGTGCTATCTGGATTATATTTAATTCTGAACACCCATTTATTGTTGACTACTTTAAGAGCTTCATCTGTAGGAACTAGATGCCATATTTTATTTTTGAGAAGAGCTTCATAGTCTTCTTGTATTACTTTCTGCCATCTAAGATTTACCAAAGTCTCATTGACATTTCTTGGTTCAGTATGGATTGATAAAGACTGATTAACATAGGCCTTTGGTTTAAAAATTCATACTCTTGACCTGGTGATCATAGGGTGTTTATGTTGAGGAATGTGTCTTGGTTGTTACTGGGCAAATGGTTTATTACTGGTGTTATTGTTGGAGGCTGTATATTTGGTGGTGTATTTTGTCTAATTGTTTCTAAGGATAGATTTTATGGCATAGGAGTAGTATTTGTTGAGGTGCTTTGTCTTAATGTGTTTGATGCAGATAAGTCTGCTATAGATATAAGAAGTGAAAGAGTATTATTGTTACTAATAGAATCAACTGAGGGAATAAAGAAACTTAGAGCAATATTAAAAATATATTTATGGTCATAAATAACAGAAGACTTTTGTGTTTGAAACTCAATATATGAAAATGAAATTTCATCAAAGAATATAGGCCTTGCAACATAAATTCTTTCTGAAGGATGTATACACTTGTAACCTTTATGAGTTAGGCTATAGCCTATGAATAGACATTTTGTTGTGTGAAAGTCACATTTGTGTTTGTTGTAAGGTTTTAACAAAGGAAAACATGAGCATCCAAAGGCTTTTAAGAAATTATAATCTCGTATTATTTTATATAGCCTTTCAAAAGGAGATTGATAAGCTAAGATAGGTATAGGCAGCCTATTTATTAGATAAGAAGTAGTATGAAAAGCTTCCCACAAAAAAAAATGGGCATTTTGGCTTGTGCTAAGAGAGTGAGTCTTGTTTCTACAATATGTTTATGCTTCCTCTCTATAACACCATTTTGGTGATGAGTATGGAGACATGTAATCCTAAATTGAATCCATTATCTTTCAAATTGTAGAGCCTTTATGACCTGTCCAATTATTTTTCCACTTGTTTCTAAAACCAAATGAATACTGTTAAAGCTTTAGACTTGAATTTTAAAGGGAAAAGCCAACTATATCTAGTAAAGTTATCAATAAAATTTATATAATATTTGAAACCATTTAAGGATTCACAAGTTGCAGGCCTCTAGATGTCATTATATATGAGTTCTAAAGGTTTTGTTGTTTTGATTGAGTTAAAAGGAAAGTGACTTTTATAAAGTTTACTAAGCTAATATGCATCACAAAATTCAAGTTTTAGAAACTTGTTGCAGGCAGTATACCCATTGTTAAGTTTTAATATTGTTTTGAGTATTAAGGGACTTGAATGATTAAGCCTCTTATGCCAAAGATTGTAATAATTAACATCATTAATAGATAAAAGTATTGATTTTATTATAACTGTCATTTCTTTGTATTGATCTTGAAGAAACATACTTATTGAGTATTTTATAGCAACTAACAGATTTTGGACTTGAATTAGTAGTATCAAACTGATTCTTATTTATGTTACAACAAGACACTTTATCAAAAAACAAAAAAAAAACAAAGACTTTGGTAAATTCAAATTTGAATACTGAATATAATAGGACTCAGAATTGTGAAGAGAATTCTCAAAACTTGTCAACAACAACCTATATAATCCTTTCATAACCACACCTTGCAGTAGTAAATTCCCTTTATTCTTGTCCTTTATAAGGCACAAGTTAGAAAGAAAAATCAATGGTTATGTTATTATCGACAACAAGTTTAGAAATGCTAATAAGATTCTTGGTTATAGCAGGTACATATAATAGATTGTTTAATATTAATTGATCACCAGAACTTGATTTAAGAGTAGTTTTTCTTATATATGTAATGTTCAAACCAAGTCTATTACTAATAACAAGTTTATCTATACCCGAGTACTCCATGGTGAGATTTGCAGCATTGTGTGTCAGATATGAGTTGCACTTGAGTCTAAGTACCATCCCTCATCAACAAGTCCTTTATATGTCTGTTGAACTGCCATATAAGCTGTTATATTGTTAAAATTTCCTAAACCTCATTGTCATTGATTATTATTTTCAGAACCATTATTGCTATTTGAGTTACTATATCCTGCTGGTCCTCTAAGCATATAATTAGCATTGAACCTGTAATAACATTTTACAGTAATATGCCCTTACTTTTCACATAGCTGGCATATTAACATTGCCCCTGCCATTGTGCTGGTCCTCTACCTCTGTTACCTTGAAATCTTCCTCTTTCTAAACCAGGATTGAACTATTATTATTATTATTATCATAACCACCAGAGTAACCATTTAAGCCTCCTCTATTAAAGTTTCCTCTGCCATTTGTAAATTGTCTATTCTTTTGGCCTTTTTGAGCAACATTAGCTACAAATCTTGTTTGATTATTTTGTTTTCTAACACCACTACTTAGCAATTTACTTTATTATGTTAGGAGCATAGCATATGCTACATTTAGATTAATATTTCCAATTTTACTTGTAATCATCACAACCACATAATCATAATCAGAACCAACACTTATTTTTGAAACTAAATGCATAATAAAGTCATCTTCATCAGTTGGACAACTAGCAATTGGACAACCAACAGTGTCTAGTTCATCTATGATACTATTTAATTTTAGGAAATACTCAGACATTGTTAGTTGTTCTTTCTTAAAAGCTGATAGCTTTATTTTTAACTAAACAAATTGCCTTTCTATAGCTTTCCATAAAAATAAAGAGGATTTATTATCAATCACAAGCCTTAAGATACTGTCATGAATGGTAGAGAATAACTAGCTCAAAAGAAACTGATCTTGACGCATCCATACCTCAAACTCAGGATTTTCAGTTACCTCTTCACTTTCACTTGTAAGATTTGAATTATGATCTATATTTGTTTTGGCTATAAACTAATCAAGACACTTGGCATCATCATTAATTAGCTTCTCCAATTAATTTGCTCTTATTACTGTTGATACCTGTGATCTCCAAACTAAATAATTGGTTCGATCCAATTTCACAGTTGATGGAAAGGAATATGATGAGTTTTGATGAAATTGATGAATCTGAGTTGAAGAACTTGAGTTATTAGAATTGGCGTTGGCCATATATAGCTCTGATACTATATAACAAATCAAGAATTTCTTGTTTGATTACTAAGAAAAGCAAAGAAAATTCAAGAGTCGAAAAAGAAAATTATGAAAATTGATCTGTTATTAATCTTCTATTTTGCAAACTACAACAGAGCTGAGTATTTACAGTATAACTAATGTCAAATAAATTGGCAGGAAAATGAAAATATCTAATAACGACTTGTTCTTCTAATAACAAACTTGTTGAGTCAACGCAACAAACTTTGTTGACTCAGCATTTTCACTTGCGTATTAAATAACCATTGGCTACATCTTTGATTTATTTTGTATATCACTAATAAACTCACTGTATCATCATTGATTAACATTAACTGAATTAATCTGAAACTTCACCATAGTTTTAGAATATTAGTAATAGCATATCAAGTCTCAAAATCACACAAATCAGCATACACTTAATATAGCTATACAAACAGAATGAAACTTGATTGGCACTGGATGGATTCTCTAAAACTTGAGGGGATTAGTATTGTTAGATTTGGTGTTTCAACAATCTTGTGTGGATAAGAATTGAGATGAATATGAAAAAGGGGAGTCACATTGAAGTCAAGGATGCGTGAGACGCACAAGGGAGAGGTGAAACGAGACTTGGAGGCGTGAAAAGGCAAGAAAATTGGAAGTTCTGTTGTTTAAGCCGCAACATTGTGGTGCTAGGAACAAAAGGTCTAACATCGTAGCACTGGATAGCCAGTGCCGGGACGCTGGATCTGGTCGCAGCTGACGTTGCGGCACTTAGGTTTGAGGAAGTCCGTTTTAACTTGAGATTGACTTGTTTGAGATGATTTTGGACTCCTAAATACGTGGACTCTTATTCTAATTAAGTTTAGGGTTTCTAAGCATGTTATAACCCCAATATAAATCTTTGTAAATATTTTAGATTGATTATCAAGCATTAAGAAAGACTCTACGAGAGAAGAAGAAGTAGATAGATACTAAATGCTTGTGGGCATTAGGGTACAACCGTTGTTTGCGTATTTATTATTCTTTGATGAATAAAGATACGCCATTCATAGATTCCTTTGAGAGTTCATCATTATTATTTTTTTGTAAGTTCTTTAAAAGAGTTAATAAGAGAGGTTATGAATTTTGAATCTATCGTAGATGTAGGTAATTGGCCGAACTGTGTATATTAGTTGTGTTGAGCTCTTCATCTACTTTATATTCTTATTATATTTGCTTGCCACATATAATTCTACTGCGTAAAGGGATTATGGTTCAAGGTAGATCTCTACTAAGATTCTTCGCTTAACTTAATTTCTAAAGTAGAAGGGCATTTCCTTCAACAAGTACTTATGTGCTTAACAAAATTTATCATTTTCGCATGCTCTAACTTTTTCTGCAGAATGCCTTACACTACTGGTTGCTTTACAGGATCAATGGGATTTGAGGTGCCGGGGATTATTTTTTATCCTTTGGAGTTTGAGACGGTTTGTAAACAAATGGTGCATGCCATTTCTGTGCAGCAGTTTAATGGAGTTGGGAGAAACTTATTGTAGTCTATTGTTGCATTTTACGCAAACATGTGAATGCTCTTGTTCTTTAATCAAGTGTGAAATAAATACTATTGCACACTTCTTAACGAAATGGGATCTATTTTCTCCATTTCGAAGGTTTGGGTGGACTTTGTATCCAGTAATTTGTATGTCTGTGTTCATAATGATATACTTTGTTCTCATTAATAAAAATAAACATTCTCATTAAAAAAACTAAATTAAGCTATATTTATCATTTAATTAAGAAAAATAAACTAACATCTAAGATTTAGTGTCCATTCTCTGCAATGAGACATGGACACTTGTTTTTTTCCCTAGTTTTTATCGACCTCGAAAAGCAAGAACAATTTATTAATGCACAAGCGGAGTATAAAGTTTCTGACGCATATGTAAGAGAAAATGGGCAATCTCACTAGCTATTTGATACCAGTACATAATATAAGAAGATTGTCGTTACAATATTTCAACACTTGACATTGTTTATTTAGGTCTTCCAGCTGCTCAATTCTCTTATTATATTCGTTGATAACTGTTGCATGCCATGGTCATAAATGTCAAGCATGATTTTCGTTTTTAAACTCAAGAAGATCGATCTGGTACTTTTCTATCCATCCTTCTATTATCTTGATTTCAGCTTTTCGTTGCGTGACCAACCATTCCGGATCACTTTGCTTTGATGGAAGTATGTCCAAGCAATGAGATCCTGCACAATAGATTACACATGCACTTGAAATTAAATTTTTATGATCAGAAAATAGCAACAAAATAGTATTCCAACTCACCATGGTCCGTACAGAGAGCAACAACACTATCAGATACGTTTTTCAGCACCCTATTCATCATAGTAAGAAGAGTACTGTTATGATTAGGTTTGATATATAAGTGAACTAAGATGAATTTATGAATCTATTTATATATGTTTACCCGCCCGAACTATAAGGATCTCTTCCCCCATTGGAGAAAATGATATTGCTTGCAAACCTGTGAAGAATCAATTTCAAATCCTGCCAATTTGGGAATAAGACAGTTGTTAATTAAATTCATTAGTAAATACAGTAGCAAGTCTCAGTCCTCCATAGTATTTGTAAGAGCTACTTGTGAGAACATACTTGGCCTCCATAATAAGTTGTCACCCAATGAGGTTGAGGCTTGACGCCAAACAAGCCTTCACAGGTCCTAGTGAAGTTGTTTAGATCAAAAGGATCTGTAGGGAACATTGTATCATTGGGACCATGACCAATCGGGAATACCAATTCTGTACATACCTGTTGATAGAACAACATTATTATCAAATTAAATATATAAACAACGATTATTTGGGATAAAAACATCCAGGTCCTTGATTTTTCAGGCGAGGACATAATTTGTCCTTTTGTATAAAAAAGTCTCTGATTCTCATTGAATGGCTAATATACCCTTATTATATTGAATTTTGACTATCATAATGCAGGAGTATGTAACTTAACCGTAAAGGGTATCGAAAACATTTCATTCAGGGTTAGGGACCTATTTGATAAAAATGGACGAATTATGTCCTTACTTGAAAAACCTTAGAGGTTATGAATGCTTATATTAAGTTACCTGCCACGTAAACCTATCATATGTTTGAGTGGGATTACCGAATTCATACATATCATAGCATGATCTGTTCTGCATATAAGCAACAACGCCTGCAAATATTTTGCCAAGAGTATGAATTTCTTCAGGTTCTCCATCAATGGCGCTGCAGAGGCCACTTAATGGATACATTGGGGGCTCATTATATTGAGCTGCATCTGCATACATTGAGTCTAGGTAGTCCTTGAGTTCATAGATGCTGTTTAACGGTCTGAAACGAGATTGAAATAGAAATAATCTATTAGAGTTCTATTTTTTTATATTAAACAGGACAGTGGTGAAGATCTACTTGTATGGCTAATTACTTGCAAGTTCTGAATTTTTCGCTAAGGATTGAAAGACCATTTTTCCCGGAAGCTACTTCATCAATTTCAGCCCATGATTTGCCTATAGTTTCATAGCAACTCTCACTAGTTTCCTGCACCACATATCCATCGTGACATATAGATCGATGGAATAGAAAATGGAAACTTTAAATTAGTTCAAACAATTACTTGAAATTGCATAAACTAATCAATATATATTAATTTCACATGTTATTACTTTAAAGTCCTTGGTTACAATAGTATAGTAACCAACTTGCGGAGCAATGTCATCAAAGTAAAGAATTGGAGCTGATGAAGCTAGGGCTCCAAGGGCAATGTGGGGATATTTTAACCTGAACCATGCAGCAAGCACTGAAAGATTACAAATATATATAGAAGTTGATAAGTTGAAAGTAATGACCTAATGAACACGTTATAGTTATTGTTGAAATGTAATGCAGTTTCTAAAAATATTTAAAACATGTTCAAAATATCTTGTAATAAAGTCTAAGGAGTAGTTGAGGAAATTTTTAAAAAAATCTAGAATTATGTAATAAATCTAATTATTTAGGGTGTTAGGTGAGATTTTATAAAATTGAGGTGTGTATAAGTCATTAGAATTGTGTGGCTAAAGTTCCACACATAGTTGGTCCCTACGTGTATAAATAAGGGTGTAACAATTTGTAAGAACCCAACAATTATATAAGATATATAAACTACAAGGGTTTCATTTTATATTTTTCTCCATAGATCAACTAAATATTATGGTTGTCCTTCAAATATTAACTTTATCATAAATATCTTCTTCATCAAATAATCAAACACTTTAGTCCATCCTCAAATTACCAACAATGGTATGACAGATATCAATTTTCTTTAACATGGTATCAGAGCTTATAATTTCTAACAAGTGATATCAGAGCTTAGTTTGATCATAATTGGGTGTCATATGTTGTGGGGTGATATTATTTTTAAGAATTGTTAGAGCTACTATGGCAAAGGAGGCTTGAAATATCTTGGAGGAAGGTTTTCAAGAAATACCAAGGTATGCACAATCAAACATTAATCTCTAACAAGAGATTTAAAAAAAATTTAAAGAGGGTAGAAGTTTATTGAAAATGCAAAAGGAGGATAAAATAAAATAAAATTCTCAACAAGGAATAAAAAAATTGTTGACAAAGAAGCAAGCCACAATGTCTAAATTTCAAATGTTTGAACACGAAGAGAAAATTAAAAAAGAGGAGGAGCTCTTTTATGTCTGTCAAGCAATAACAAGAAAAAGAAAATATCACAACACATGTGATAGAAAAGAAAACTAACAGACAATAAACCGTGATAAAGGGAAAAAAAATATCACAATAGAAGCAATGGAAAAGAAGTCTACAAGGCAATAAGCCACACAAGAAGCAATGTGGTCACAAAAAGAAATTTGAAGCCAAAAACTCTAACAAGACTTCCACAAGAAAAAATGCATGCAACAACATTTGTAAAATCACCATAAAAAAAGCAAAGATGGTGGATAACAATCTCAAAATCAAGACACTTTAAAAATGCATTAAACAGGAGTGTTGAAATGTAATATATTTTTTAAAAGTATTTAAAAAATATCAAAAATATCTTGTAATAAAATCTAAGGAGTAGTTGAGGAAAAATTTTAAAAAATTTAAAATTATGTAATAAGTCTAAATATCTAGGGTGTTAAATGAGATTTTATAAAATTGTGGTGTGTATAAACAGTGGAATTGTGTGGCTATAGTTTCACACATATGTGGTCCCTACATATATAAATAAGGGTACATTTGTAACTATTTGTAAAAACTAAAAAATTGAATGAGATATGTAAACTATAAGGATTCTATTTTATATTTTGATCAATTAAATATCATAGTTGTCCTTTAAATATTAACTTTATCACAAATACTTTATTTATCAAATGATCAACACTTTAGTCCATTCTTAAATTATTAACAATAGTATGAGACCTATCAATTTTTTTAAAATGATATCAGAGGCTCTAATTTCTAACAGTTATCAGTGAATTAGATCACAGCAACCTGTTGAATATATAAGTATTTCAGCTACTTACTTCCCCCATATGATCCTCCAACAACGATTACTGGAGACTTTTCTGCAGAATATTCTTTCTTGATGTGTAAGAGCACAGCAGCATAATCTGCCATAGATTGGGCCGAGTTTAAATAACCAAGAGTACTTGCATTTTTCATTGCTTCTTCTAATGAACCAAACGGAATCGATTTCCCATAATATCGATGCTGCCAAGATCATCAAACTTTGGTTCAAATAACCAGAAACTTTGAAAAGAAAAAAATAGAATACATAAAATTCTCAAAATATGTAATTCTAACCTCTATATAAACAAGTAGTGCCTTAAAACGGAGTGCGTTTTCAGGGAGAAAGCCATTGATGTCCATATCATATTCTATTGACTCTTCGCCGCCAAAGCACGCAAAGATTGGTGCAGTGGTATTTGCGCCGCCCCAGTACTTAAAATTTATCACATATCTTTGTTGAAAGGTGCTGTAGCTTTCAGGCTTATAGTTAAAATGGTCAAGTGTTTGTGGGTAGAAAAATGTTTCGAAATTCTTGGATTCAGATGCAGACATGATTTTAGGTTCGTTTTGGATGCTTCTTCGACGCTCTCCATGTCTTGGGATATGAAAATGAAATTGGGTTGCTGAGACACAAAAAGACGAGACAAGGAAAAACAGTAGAGGAAATGAGTGTCTAAGAGAGTCCATGCTCGCAGGTTTTTGTAAATTTCAGAAGGACAACAGAGAGTTCATTTGAGTGCGTTGAAGTTTGGCGTTTGTAGTATATATCTATTTATACTGTTAAGATTTAGGAATGTGCTGATTTACAATTTAATATGAAATAATGGTTGACTTGAATAATTATAAATAAATACATAAAATAAAATATTGCTAAAAGCAATTTGAAAGGTGAAGATAATGCTGCCTGACGCATTAGCCATTCTTCGTGCTGTGCATGGAGTAATATAAATAATTTCAAAATTTATTCTAAAAAATATATTTTTTGTAAAATAATACGTAATATATCATTTATAAACTAATTTCACAAATTTCAAATTATTCACATAATGATTGCTACTTTAATTTTATTTATATTTTTATATCAAACATGCTAATTTACAATGAAAAATCGACTTATATATCTTGATCAGCACAATTAAATTAGAGTCATAATTTTTAAAATTATTTCTTATACAATTTTCTTTTATTTAGCACACGATGAATGTCACTGCACAGCCATATATATATATATATATATTCTATTAAAATTATAAATCTACTAATACAACAATTAAAAATCTCTTGCATTTCGCCATCTTGATTACACAGTACAGGTGATGAATGCCACTTCTTTTTCTCTTTTTGGAATATTACGTTACAAATATAATTTCTTTCAACTTGTTTATTAGTATTATAATAAAAACATTTCTTGAGACCTCATCTTGTTCAGCATAACAAGGTGGAGATCAAGATATCTGCAACGGAACCAACCTGTATATATTCTCCAATAACCATAAAAAATATATTGGGACCTGTTTTGATTAACTCAATAACAAAGAGATCAATCTGAATATTTACTCTTTAAGAAATTAAGAATAAATATCTTTCAAACAACTTCTAGAAAAATTTAACCCACATATAATTATGAGGACTTGAATCCCTTCTCCAGAAGGAGAGAAAGCAGGTGAGAATCACCCACCAAGGAGTGATTCTCGAAATTCACTAGTATTTCAAAAGGAAAATCATGTCCAATTTTTACTAGGGATTGAACCGCCACTTAATTTAAAGTGAGAGAGGTGTATATCTTACTATCCAATTAAAGAATTTGTATTGAAATCCATTTTATTTAATATGCACTTTTTATAAGCTTTGAATGTCTAGCATATAATAGTGATTAATGATTAATGAGACAGACTCATATCTCCTTATTTTTTTTTCCATAGATTTTGACATATTCTGAAACATTGAATTAGGAAATTTTGAATTAACATTATGTTCAATATATATATATATATATCAAGAATAATACTACACTTTATAATATTATCAAAAAATTTATATTTTAAATAATGTATTAAGTAATTAAAGGGTGGTGACATCGTATAATAAATTATTTTAAAAATTATACTATTTCATCACACAATAATTACTTAATATATTAATTTGTGATATAAATTTTAAGACAATATTTAAAAAGTACAAAATTACTCATATATCAATTATGCATTGATTATAATGCAATAATTATGAATGTCAAACTCATCTATTGAAAGTAAATGGATTCAATGCATAAAAATAAATAAATAAATATTTTAAAAAATTTTGTGGTATTGAACCTACTCCATAATTGATAGGCATGGGTAACAACACACAAATGTTCTATTAAAAAAATTCTGGCTGCTTGAGTTTACAATTGTGTTTTCTCCCAATTTCTTTATTTGCGGTGCCGGTGAAGCATGAGAAAAAAATGAATTGAAACTTATCTTATGAGTTCATTGTCTTAGTGACACAATAATGTTATATATCTTAAATTTTAATTTTAAAATTTGGATCTTAAATAATGTGTCAACTAATTATTAAATGATTAATTTATGTAATTTTTTAAAAATTACTTATTACACTATTTCTCTATTTAATGGTAGCTTGACACCTCATTTAAAATATAATTTAAAAAGTATTATTCCTTATTAAAATTCAAGTTTTTAACTCAATGTCTTTTCTTACCAGGTTTGTAGTCGAAATAACAAAGGTAATGGACTTAATGGATGGGTTAATATGTATGAAAGTTTCAAAAGTAATTTTTATTTTATTTTTCTTTTGGATAATTAGAATAGAGTAATACTACAAATTTTAAATTATGTTTTAAATTTTAGATTTTAAATAAGGTGTCAAGCAATCATAGGATGATAAAATGGTGTAATTAATAATTTTAAAAATTATAAAATTAACCATCTAAAAATTACTTAACACCTTATTTGGAATCCAAATTTGAAATGTGTAATATCATTATATATATTAATCGCTTACTAAAGATGGTCAATATTTGAATAAAAATATTACATATCTTAAATTTGGATCCTAAATAAAATATTAAATAATTATTAAGTGATTAATTTTTATAATTTTTAAAATTACTAATTACACAATTTTTCCAGAACATCCTCTAATTGCAAATCTAGTAGTTAGATCTGGGAATTTTCGTTTCTTCTGTTTTTTGTCAATTGAATCATGATAGTTGGAAAATTATATGCTACTCTCCTATTATTATTATTATTATTATTCACTTACCACTCTATTGCTTTAAAATATTTTAAGAACTCTTTATTTTCTATGATATTAACATTTCAAAATCAAATTTATTAATGTTAATGGAATTGCTTTTAACCTTCCAAAATAATAAGTAAATAAATAATACAAGAAACAAAGAAGGTAAATAGTCACCGCCCGTTGTAGCTTCATCATCCCGCATTCAATTTTTACCACTTAACCATCTGAACTTTCGTTTGAACAAATAAGCTGGGCAGGCAGTGAAGAGAATGGGCCATTTCATTTTCTAAATCTCTTTGACTCGGCTCTTATCAATTTCGTCAGGCGTATAACTTGTAAGTAAACGAAAAAAAAAGTAACCACAAAAGATAATTAAATAAATAAAGAACAAGTAACACTTAATCAAGAATTTAGACATGTGAGTAAATAAGTAGATATTCTGTAATGATGTTTAAATGCTGTGGAAACGTCATCATCTATCAAAAAAGCTATTTGCTAGAAGTTTTTTGGTGCTGAAAATTATAGCAGTCTGCTGGTTCATCCACTTTCTGTATCTTTCTGCGTTTTGTGGAACTTTAACCAAGTCAGATAACTTAAAATCTTTAAGAATATTTAATTAATGAAAAGAGGAAAAAAGAAAACAAATAATGTTTTTTGTCTTCTAAGCATGTCGTGCATTTTAGAGGATTTCAACAATTAGAGATACTGGTTAAAAGAAATAATTGTTACTTAAAATTTTTTTAGCACATTATTTAGGATAAAAATATTACTTATCTAGTTTTAGCACAATATTAATAATTCTTATAGAATTTATTAGTTGTAAAGAATATTAATTAGAGAACAATTAGGAAGTTTTCTTTTGCTGAAAAAAATAAGTAAGTTTTCTTTTTTTAAAAGAAACAAATAGAAATATTTTCTTTATAACCAAATTCAAATCCAACTCAAGGTTTGGTTAGCCAAAAAAAATTTAAAGCAAACCATACTTAGGTATAGGATCTTTAATAAATCAATTCTTCTCCTTTCTCTTCGAGTAGAAAGAGAGAAAAGTAAAAAAGGAACTCAATTCCTTCCATTCTCTTTGACAGATACATATAGAGAGAAAAAAATAACAGTTTTAAAAAAAAAAAACTTTTAAAGAGAAAAAATTATTTAGAGATAGAAAGTGCTAAAACATCTCTTTAATTATATTTCTAATATGATTTTGAGTTATAGTAACATGTTGAATATATTATTCAACTCAAAAAAATGAATGCATATTCATGAGAATTGAGTTGAACATGTTTTTCAACTAAAAAAAGTGAATGTAGATTTATAAGAATTGAATTATTATAAATTTTTAGTGTTCTTTTTTAATTTTATATTTTTTATTATATATTGATTTCAAATTCTTAATTATTTAAATTTTGAGTTGGACGAAAAATTTTTAAACAGTAGTTTACCGTCTTAGTAAAATCATAATAACCAGGAACTCTTTAAAAGTGTAAATGATCAACTTGAGGATGAAAAATTAGTTGCAAAAAGCAATTTTGAACCTTTTTTTTATAACTATTATAAATTTACTAAAGAGATAAGTAATAATTGTTGATTTCATTGAGAGACAAAGTGGTAATGAATTGATCAATTACACTTTTAAAGAGGTCCTTATTTATTTACTTCAACTTTCAGGTAACAAGCACGTTGTACCGTCCTCTACAAATGTATTACCAAAATTATAACATGCAGACTGAGGAGAGTGGTGAGCTACTTGGTCAGCCCTAGTCAATCAGCATTTATCCCTAATAGGAAGATATCAGATAATGTCTTACTAGCTCATGAGCTTGTGAGGGGTTATGATCGCAACAGTGGGAGCCCAAGGTGTGCTCTTAAAATAGATCTCCGCAAAGCTTATGATTCAGTATCTTGGGATTTCCTAGAAGAGGTATTGATGGGTCTGAATTTCCCTTATCACTTTATCAACATCATCATGAAGTGTGTCAGAACAAGCACGTACTCAGTTATGGTAAATGGCAGACTAGAAGGCTTTTTCCCGGGGAAGAAAGGTTTGAGGCAGGGGGATCCCATGTCCCCTTTGCTTTTTGTTATGGCCATGGAATACCTCAGTAGGAGCCTAAGTTGTATTCCTCAAAACCAGTTTATATATCACAAAGGGTGTAACAGGCTGAAACTAAACCACTTGATGTTCGCAGATGACCTATTGTTGTTCTCTAATGGGGATGTCAAGTCCGTGGGCTTCTTTAAACAAGCACTTGATGATTTCTCAATGGTCTCAGGGTTGCACCTAAACGCTGGTAAGAGCTTCATCTTCTTTGGGAATGTGCCTCAACCTACCAAGGAGACAATCCTTCAAGTGACTCAGTTCCAGCAAGGTGTTTTGCCTATCAAATACTTAGGTATCCCCTTAATCTCTGGAGGACTGAAGAAAGACCACTGTCAGGAGCTCATTAATAGGATCTCTGCAAGAATCTCAAGCTGGACTGTGAAATATCTGAGCTATGCGGGGCGGTTGCAATTAATAAAATCAGTCATAATGAGCATGCATGTCTACTGGAGTTCTATGTTCACCCTGCCTAAGTCGGTCACCAAAGAAATTGAAAGCAAATGTCGTAATTTCTTATGGCATGGAAGTAACCAGCAGGGGAAGAGAGGTTTAGTGGGCTGGAATGAGGTATGCAAAGATAAAACTGAGGGGGGTCTTGGCATTAAATCTATAAGCTTGTGGAATTCAGCGGCAGTTACTAAACACATCTGGGAGCTGGTTGCTGTGAAAGCCTCATTGTGGGCAAAATGGGTAATTGATAACAAACTGCGGAGACTAAGTTTTTGGGGCATCACAAAGCCAATGGATGGTAGCTGGACTTGGAGGAAGATGCTGGGATTGAGAAGTCAGATAAAACAATTGTTCTCCTATGAATTGGGCAACGGCAAGTCCTTTCAATTTTGGTGGGATCCATGGCTGGGTGGAGAATCAATAGTTAATAAATTCCCCCACATACAAATCTCCGATGCGGATATTCCTCGGGGTGCAAAGGTTAATGAACTATGGCAGCATGGTCATTGGAACCTTCCTGACCCTTTGGACGAGTACACTTCTCAGGTATGGGACTATCTCCGTAAAAATATTTCAATTTCGGAAAGAGAAGATAGAATTTCATTCACCGCAAGTCCCAATGCAAAGTTTTCCATTGCGAGTACTTGGAGATATCTTAAGAACAATGAGGCTAAGGTGGGATGGAGTAAACTGATATGGGGAACGCAACATATACCTAGACACAGCTTCGTTACTTGGCTAGCTTTGAAGAACAGATTATCTACCAGAGAGAGACTTAAAAAATGGGGGGTTATCCCATCAGATGATTGCCCCCTTTGTGGTAATGACAAGGAAACAATCACACACTTATTCTTCCAATGCAACTTTTGTAGTGAAATTTGGCACAAAGTACTAAGGGCGTGTCAACTCAATCAGTGCCCGAACAGATGGCAACGAGTAATCTCCTTCATGTGCAGGAAATCTAAAGGCAAATCCACTCTCAGTAAGATTAGAAGAGTATCGTTCTGCGCTACAATCTACTTTATTTGGAGAGAACGGAATTTGAAGGTCTTCCAACAGAAAACTCCTTCTACAAGCGAAGTTTACCAAAAGATTAAGGATGTTATTTGGATTAGATGTATAAGTGCTGTAAATGGCCAATGGATTGACCACATTGCAGTCGGTTGGTAAATGTAGTTAACTGGCTAGGATTGTATTGTTTTACTTTATCTCTTTTATTGAATCTTTTCTCTGTAATACCAGCGGAATTTAGCATTTATATAAAAAATTTTACTTACCAAAAAAAAACTTTCAGGTAACAACGAGGAAAATGCCTACAACCTTCCTTTGTAGCTAACTTGACTTGAATTAATTCACGTTCTCTTGCTATAAATGAGCACATTACCATTAGTTGCGGACTTATATTTATCACATAATTGGCAAGAAATTATAAATTGATATTTATCCATATTACCCGAGCGCACTCACTTGATTATATGATAGTGTTCAATTCGAAATAGACAATTATAAAATAGGGAAATTAATGCTGATGTTCATCAATCGGTACCTGCGAGCTGCTAGTTTAAAAACGTGTTAACGAATGTAAAGTTGAACGTGATTCACATAGATATTGGATTGATGGCTCTTTCATATGCGTTTTCAATCTTTCTAAATTTGAGACAGCAAGGCAAAGAACATAAAATGAAGTGATTGAAATTTATGCACGCAAGAGACACGCCTGGCACCTAATTGTAATTCGAGTGAACTTGAATTTTTCAAAAAAGTTTTCGTGTTTTCTTGCAGGCTATTTTTTTTTTTTTTAATTTTGTATGAGAATATTCACTATGATTAGTGAGAACAAAATACATCTTTATAAATACAAGCACATAAAGTGATAGGCACAAAATCCGCTCAAACCTTCAACACGGAGGAAATGGACACTAAAAAGTGTGCAATAGTATTTCTTTCATACTTAATTAAAGAACATGTTGAAGGAATTATCCTTTTTTTATTTATGAAATTAGGTTAAACAGAAAAATTCTAATCAAATTTAATCTTAAACCTTAATTTTTTTACGTAGTGAAATAATTTGTCTATCAGATAAAAATGGTAAGAATTCAAAGCAGAAAATAAAGAGTATAACACAATTACTTACGTGGTTCAGCCAAATTGTCTACGTTTACGATAGATCCAAGGATTCTAATCTCTCTTATTAACTCTTTAGATATTTTATAAGAAAAATCTAGTGAAGAACCCTCAAAAAAACCTAATAGTTAGTATGCATTCATTTTACTATAAATAATGAACACCTAAACAATAGTTCCACCTTAGTGCATACAAGCATTTAATGTCTACCCAGTTCTTCCATCTCTTAGAGTCTCTCTTAATATCTAATTTCAATTAAAGGATTTACAAGAGTTTATATAGGAGTTATTTTGTGCTTACTAACCTTAATCCTTATTGGAGTAAGAGTCAACTTATTTTGAAAGTTCGAAACATCTCAAAACTCATAAATCTAAAACATAAATGGACTTAGCCCGCTTTGGCGTCGCGGAGCTGAGGTCCTGGCGCTGCGGTGTTGAGTATGTAGTGCCCAGCACTGCGGTGTTGAGAACCTGGCACCGCGCCGTTGGGTTTCTGATTTGGGTGCTGTGGCGCTTAACTCTAGGCACTATGATGCTCAGCCTTGTCATCAGGTCTGCACTTTTTCCTTGCTTCCTTTGAGTCTTCGTGTTTCGTTTCACTTCTTCCTTCGTGTTCCATAAGCCTTAAACTTTCTCATGTATGTTCCACACATTTTAGACTTCTTGTGACTCCTCTTTGATATTCTTATCAATTCTTGCCAAAATAAGATTGTTGAATCATCAAATTTTTAATAAACCTTTCCTTGATTCAAAATCTTTCAAATAAGAAAGCTTATGGATCTGATCCACACCAATACTCTATTACCTAAAGTTTAGTCTAGTTAAGTCTCCACCAAGACTTAACTTTCCCCCAAACTAGTGACTTTAGTCTTTAAAGGCATTCATGCACCTTGCATAGGGTATAGATGTGTTACACTCCTTTTTGACCCTCATTACCTCGGTGAGCATAGTTTGGATGTCATCTAGTGGTCTGCATTACCCTCAACACCTCACGTTGGACCACTCATGGCCATCTCAATAGGCATATAGAGCCCTTCATTTTTCTTCTCACCCTCAAACCTTATAGATCATTTCTTTATCCTCAGTTTTTCTTTTTCTGTTCTAATTGAATACTCTTCCTTATCGAGCTTGCCTAAGGATATCAAGTTCGTCCTCAGATTAAGAACATGCCTTATACCATGTAAGTTCCTAATTTCTCCACCTTGAATCCCCAGTCTTATGTTACTAACTACATGATCTCACAAGTCATGTCATTCCCCATTAGAGTTTTATATCTTCTCGCTTTATAATTGGTAAACATCGATCTATCGAGACACATATAGATGCTACACCCCGAATCTAGTATCCATTTATCAACGTACTTTCTTTTTGAGGCTATCAATATGTCTACAACTTCAGTATCTTCTCCAAAAGTATTGATTTCAGCAAACCCTCATTGTCCTTTTGATTTATGACAGTCCTTCACAAAGTGCCATTTTTTATTACAAAGAAAATACTTCTTGGATCTCCTCCTGGATTAATTGCTCTTCTTTCGTTGTGCTAGCAATTTCGCTCCATTTTTGGACTCAAATATTTTTGTCAATTATTTTGAGTTCAATGATGTCTTGATGTCATTCATCATTAAGGACTTCTTACCATTCAACAATGTATCCACAAAATTCTCATAGCTATTCGGCAACGAACTTCACAGAATTATAATCTTGTCTTCATCCTCAATCTTGATGCCTAATTACTCAAGATTTATGATGATCTTGTTGAACTCATTAATGTGGGCTTTCAATGAAGATCCCTAGTGCATAGTTAACTTATGTAATTTTTTTTTCACAAGAAGTTTATTTGTAAGAGACTTCTTTATGTATAATGTCTCGAGTTTCTTTTATAGCTCCAAAGTAATTTCTTCATCACCAACTTTCTCTAATACTTCATTGCTTAATGCTAAAATTATGGTGCTGCAAGCCTTTTTCTGAATCGCGTCTTAATCTTTCTGCCCGAACTTTAAAGTTGTCATCTCTTTACTAGTTAAGGAATTAGCTTCCTTAAAGGCTGAGTCTAGCAATTCCTTCACTAGTTGAGCCTTAACATTTTTTCTCTAAAGATTGAAGTCATTTATCCCATTGAATTTCTCTATTTCTTGCTTGATTTTAGCTATGGTTTAAATATCTCTGATGTGTATTATTGAATCTTGGCTTTGATACCAGTTTATTGGAGAAATCACCCATCTCCCCGTGAGAATAGGTTAAAGGAAAGAACCCTAACCAAGTTTAACCTTGAACTCTAACCTATTTGTACAGTAAAGTAACATGTATATCAAGCAAAAATAACAAAAATTCAAAGTAGAAAATAAAGAGTACAACACAATCACTTATATGGTTTGGCTAAATTTCCTACGTCCACGGTAGATCTTAGGATCCTAACCTTTCTTATTAACTCCATTTACAAGCAAAACTCAATAAAGAACCCTTAAAAGAGCTTAATGTTTAGTGTACCCTTACTCTACCATGAACAATAAACACCTAAACAAAAGTTCCACCCTAGTGCACACAAGCACTTAGTGTCTACCTAGTTCTTTCCTCTTTTAGAGTCTCTCTTAATATTTTATTTTAACTAAAGAATTTACAAAGGTTTATATAGGGGTTATTTCATGCCTACTAACCCGAATCTTTATTGGAGTAAGATTCCATTTATTTTGGAAGTTCAAAACTTTCAAAAACTTAAAAATCTGAAACAAAAATGGACTCTGCCCGCTTTGGCACTGTGACGTTGAGGTCTTGACCTCGCAGCGTTGAGTATGTCATATCCAGTGCTGCAGCACTGTGTTTCTGATTTGGGCACCGCAGAACTCAACCCTGAGCGTTGTGATGTTCAGCCTTGTTACCAGCTCCACGATTTTTTCTTGCTTTCTTCTCCTTTTCGAGTTCTGTTTCGCTTCCTCCTTCGTGTCTCATACACCATAGACTTCCCCATATGTGTTTCACATGTTCTAAACTTCTTGTGACTCTACTCTTTGATATTATTTTTAATTCTTACCTAGATTATTGAATCACTAAATCTCCAATAGACAAGTAGTTTCTTATGTTTACGTAAATACGTAACAATGGACCATAATAATTTTCTCTCGACTCCATTAAAATGCTATGAAAAAAATGGCATACACCATTTGCTTATAATCTGTCTCAACCTTCAAAGGACCTATAAATAATCCTCGACACTTAAAATTTCATAAATCCTATAAAGCAATTAGCAACAGAAAGCATTTTGTAGAGAAAGGTGACCATAAAGAGATAATAGATTTTGACAAGTACATCAGCACTGATCCCCTCAAGTCTCAAAGAATTTATCCAAAGTTAATCAACTTTATTCAAATTGAAAAGACGCATCCACATTCAGCTTACAGACACTCGCTGGTAGTGGCCTTCCATCTCAAAGTTGCTATATCACAACCTCTCACATGGCCAACATCTTTTCTGCCATGGATTAAGTACTGAAGAACTTGCAATTCCTAAATTCAAATAGCAATGTCTTGCCTTTTGAATCATAGTTTCTACAGAAAAGTCACCATGTACTCTATACAATCGACCATTTCGAGCATTTCAGCAACCCTATAATAACATACAAAAAAATCAAGGTCATAAATAGAAAAAGTTTGAAACACTTACATGATTAATGTCCTTAGGCATTGGCTAGTAAAATCTAGTACTATTGAAGAAAAATATGTGTATTCCCAAATTATAGAGATCAAGTGAATTGAGTAATGCATGAAAGCTTGTCTCTAGACATTCTCCTACGAAAAATAGGTTAGATGTACGTCCACATGCCAATTAGATAAATTCGACAAAGTTGGTAAGATGTAAGGGTTAGGCAAATGGAACCGGTACGAGACCTGATCGGTCCTTTATCTCGTTCGGGATAGAGAAATCTGTCCCAAACAGGGCATGTTTCAGTTCGGGCCTTGTTCCGACCCGTCTAGGATAGGTTGGGACACGGGCCAAAACTTGGACATGAAAAATTCAATTTAAATATCAACTATATTAAATATTATAATTTTGATTTTAATTTCTATTACATTAAATCATAAATGTTATAATTTGATTTGGCAAATCTAATTTCAATTTCAGTACGTTAAGTATTATAATTTCAATTCTTATTTCAATTTTAATTACGTTAGATGTTATAATTCTAAATCTAAACTTAATTTCAACTATGTTAAATATTGCAATTTCGATTCTAATTTTCAATACGTTAAATCATAAATATTGTTATTCCAATTCGAAAAATTTAATTTCAATTTCAATTACGTTAAGTACTATAATTTTAATTATAATTATAATTTTAATTTCATTAAATGTTATTGCTAACCATTTGATCTCATACCATAAATTTTGAAGAGTAAGGGTTGATCGTGAATTTAACAATCAGTAGCTTTTGCAGTTGGAAGACAAAGCTCTAGATTTGCCACTAGCATCATTGAGGGTGACAGATGCTTAATGAGGACTTTTCCACTTCAAGTATCAAGGGAGTTCCTTTTCTGCCTTTTAGTATATTCTTGTTTTGTATGAATTTTAGCCTAAGTGATAATGATGGCAAAAATTGAGCTATGATGAGATTAAATAAGTCTTTTAAAAGATATCCAATTGAGTTTTTCATCAAGAAATTATTAATTACAATTTATGACTAATTCGGCTAATTATATTGAATGATGCTATAATAATTATATGGCTTCTCATGCATATAACTTTGGATCATGTAATAGGTTATACTTTATTCTTAACTTACAGATTGATAATTGAATTCCTTTATAGTTTTTCAAAGCTTGGCCTTAGCTTTCTTAATATGACCTACCATATGACTAATGTGTGCTATAATAGCTAAACATAAGTGCATGCTATCATATCGAGTAATATAAGATTTTAAGTTTAAATATCGTTCCTATAAGGACTATATGATCTAATTCTTTCAATCAAATGCTAAAATTATAATACTTAACTTTTATTCAGAAAAACTAAAATGTGATCAATCAATTAATCTAGTTATATAAAATTAAACTAAACCTAAATAACGAATAAACAAAGAGTTGAATTGACTAATTGATAATAATCTATGGCTTAAACTTATCTCTTAATATTTTATTGGATTCATTAACTTCTTAGTTAATCTCTAAATACAAATTAATTGGCTTAAATACTAATCTCATCACAAGCTTGTATTGATGGTCAAGTGACTATATTATGCATTCTAACAACTACCTATATGTCTTTGGCAATTAGAATAGAATGTAATTCATTAAGATCAAGTCTAAATCTTACCATACATGTTATCTAGGTATATGTTTATCCTACATGGAACTCATAGTTGTTATCCTATGACCATGCATCAAATTATCTTAGGCTAAACACATAAATCTTTTTGTCAAGGTCATTATGGTTCCTTAATCATTCAAAATATTGACCAAATATAATAAAAGTATTAAACATAAGATATAATGAATCAATTATATGTATTAAGTTAATAAACTAAGAGCTAGCAAAATTCAACTATATGCTAGGTTCAAAAGTTTAATCCTAGAAGTAAAAACTTAGGCTATGATGAAATAAAAAGTTATAGAGCTTATTAAGAATAACATAAAAATCATCAAAAACTAGAAAGATAAAGAATTGAATAGATAAAATTAATTTTTCTGCAATCTTCAATCTTCTAGTCTTCTTGATATTCCAAAAATTGCTCTTTTTCTCTTTTTTCTTCCATCTCCTCTTGATTCTTTTAATTGGACTTTTTGATCTTCTATTTATAGGTTGAGATCTTCAATTTAAGATAAAATATCAAATATAAGTCAGATTAAAATTACTATTCATGTAGCGCTATGGCGCTCATTTTTAGATGCTACAGTACTCGGCATTGTAGTAAATTATTGTAGCAATTTGATGTTTTTGTTTTATTTTCTTCGGGTTTTCATTCCCATTTACTCTATTGACTCAAAACTTACAAAATAACAATAAAAAAAATAAAAAAGTTAAATAATCTTAATTTAAATGAACAAATATTAAGTTTGAAAAATAAAAATATTAGACATAATTAACCCTTATTAGTGATATAACTCCGATTTGCATTAATTTTATAGCCAATTGTTTAATTTCAAGTACATCTAGGCTGGAGGTCCATCATAATCTAATTTAAATGATGGAATCTAATTTGCATATATATATATATATATATTAATCATCTGTTGCAACTTTGAATTAGGGTAGCTTACAACCTACAACCCATTCATGTTATTTTACTTTTTTATTGCTTAAAAGATAACAGTAGATGAGGAAAATGTTAAGTAAATAGAAATATTGCAAAAATCATATTCCTTAGCAATTCATTGACACTCATGATGGTTAGTTTTCACTTAGTCTTAAACAACAAAAAGAAATACTTGCTTTTTTCTTCTAAAAAAAATATTTAGTGGTTTTCTATTAAAATGACAATTTTTTTCACTACCTAAGTCATGTTATAACCCTTATTTCTTTCAACTGTAGAGTATTCTAATGCATAGTCGTTATGCTTTGTGTGCAGGTGCTCTTGGGATTCAGTGAAGGAAATATATACTACAAATACTATCAATTTTGTGTTTATATATATATATATATATATATTATTTTCATCAGTATCTTTCTATCGTTAGCTTTTAAAAAATTACAATATAACTTGGGAAGAACATTGATGATAGAGTTGATCAATATTTATGTAATTTTTTTAAGTACTCTATATTAAGATTTAATATATTTTTTGATAGTATGTTATAAAGTAATATAGTTATATGAATTTTAAATTAACTTTTATGAATCAAATTTTTTAGAGATATAAATTATACGTATAGAAATATATATAAATTAAAAGGTTTTTGAACAACAAAATATATATATAAATAATGTGTACAGAAAATTACATTTATCGACATAAAATATCTTAATTTCGTGTTAATTTTTATCATAAATTTGTGATAGTTATTTTATCACAATATCAACTATCACCTAGACTTCACTTTCGACGTGGCAACTGCCATGTCAATTGGTACATTGTATACTAACTCAACTTATTTTGCCACCTAGAAATGCTATGCTAGATGCGACGTAAGATTTTAAGACAAATATGTGATAAAAATTTTATGTCACATGTTCTATCTAAAAGTATTTTATCGCAACTTTGTGATAGAAAAATTCTATTGTAACTTTATAAGTGTCACCTATTGTGATATAATTATTTTGTCATGATAAGTGCTTTGGGACAGAAATTTTTTATTATGAAAGTCTTATTTTATAATAAGGCAAAAGTTATAGTAACTCCATCTATGTGATTATAAATCCCATAAATTAGATTTATATAGATAAAAATAAATTACTTATTGCCTTATAATACTATTGTCAATATACATAGTTGTAGTGAAAAAGTTGAATAATCAATTCTTAATGAATTCTATGAGCCATTATTGCTTGGTAGTAGGTTAAGACTACCTAACATACTTTATGGAGATTTACCTAAGTGAGTAAAAAATTGGATTGGTTCCTATAAAAGCAAAGTAAACATCTATAAAATACTCATGAAGTCAAAGATAGCACAAGGACATAAAGTGTAATATCACTAAATAACAATTTTTATATAGAAATTAATGTGAGTAATTAGTTTATTGACTCATATTAAAGGTACTAAAAGTTCATAGAAATTACAAGTTTCACCTTATGTGTAAGATGCGATTGATAACTAAGTAAGTGATTCATAACCTAAAAAACACCAACTCATATACAGTGATTTCTAAAATTGATTTTAATAATAAAAATATCTTGTGTATTTTAAAATATGTGGATATTCCAATATACAAAAAATCCACATAGAAGAGAAATGACTTACAAAGTTTATATATAGTAGCTCTTCCACTAAGTAGTAATAAGTCAAGGACTAAGGAGCCTCATGCGCACGAGAATATGACAACCCAAGCCTATTTCAAGAATTTATTCCGAAAATCAACATAAATTGGTCCACATTTTGTTGTTTTTAGGTATTGATCTTAATATTGAATTTTTTGGGCTTTAATTGATTCGAATTTTGAAATTTTGAATTAAAATTTATATCAATTTATTAATGTTGAAATAGTTGATGATAGTTAAAGGGTAACAATCATTGTAACTAACTGTTAGAATTAAGCATGGTGACTGTCTAAACAGTCACCATTGCTAACAGTCTTAATGATTATTAGAAGAGACATGGTGATTATCTGAACAATCACCAATGCTACTATATTTATGTATGGTTGTAGAATTACGAAGACATCAAATTCTTTCCCTTCTTCTTTCTTCACTGTTGTTGCAAAATTGTCAAAAGAAATTCCTTTCATTATTGTTCAAATTGTTGCATTAAAAATGCATTTTTATAACAATCAACCATTCTATCTTGGGGCTATACGACCAATAAATATAGCTACATCATGATTTACTCCTACAGAGGTAGATTTAATCTTTAAAAACAGTGCATCTGCACACCTTGGTTTTTTCTATTTTAACATTATCTTGTTGTAGTCTTCCAATTTTCTAACACATTATTGAGTAATAAATCCATTTGCAAATAAGGAAAAAAAAAATTGAAAGGGGACTGAGTTGTATTTGTATGCTGGCATAAACCCGAGTTTCCAGGTCAGGTTACATTTTTAATCTCTATAAATTGTCACAATAGTTGTTTACCTTCTTTATATGTCTTTTAAAATCTCGTTACCTCCTACTATCTTATTTAGGATCACCATCCAATTTTTTTTTTTTTACTTTAATATTCAAAGAAAGATTTAGGTGAAATAGGAGGAATACGTCATCCATGCGTTTGTCCAATAGAATTTTTCTACTCATGCTTTTGTTTGTTAAATTGGGGCAGACCATAGTAATAGTAATACTGAAGATAGACAAAAGAATTTTATTAGATGATTCCATTAGAACCATTTTACCTAAGTTTTTTCTCTATTATTTAACAATTAATAACATTTTAATCTCTAAAATTAGTACAAACAATATTTTTACCCTCTTTTAATTTACATCTACACAAACTAATATATTTTGAAAAATATTAATATTTAATTTTACATATTTATTTTAATAAGGGATTTCCAAGATCAATTTTAAAAAAATTTTATAGATCTAGAAATATGTATTTCTAATTAAGATATAAAAAATACGGTAATTACTTCATAATATATTTTTTTCCATATCAATATTTCTTAAGAATATCAATAATTAATTCATAAGAATAATTTTTTCTCATATCCACATTAATTAACTCTTGCTCGCACAGGGGTGAACTGAGGAGGGGAATGATTTACATATAATAAAAAAAATAAAGAAAAGATAAAATATATAAAAAGATATGATAATTAATTCCGAGAGAGTTTTTTTTTTCACATCCATGTTTTCTATATCCTTGTTATTTAAAAATATTTATTTTAATTAAAATATAATTAATGTTGTAATTATTACCATATTAATTAAACATATGTATATTTCCAATAACCGTATTTTTTCCAAGATGATCATAACTAATGGAAATCAATTATTAAAAATAAATATTTATAATTAACTAATAATATTTCTAAAAAATATGAATATATAAAGTAATCAAATATAGGTGCAGATGTCAATTGCTAAAAGTAAGACAATAAAAGCAATATTTTTGTTAAATTTGGGGGAGAAAAGTGTTATTTACTTACCCTATAAATATTAATGTAAAAAATATTTTTGTTCCTGAACAATGTCCCTAACCCTAAATATAAGACTTTTGGTAAGAGCAGGTTTTACGCAGCAGAAGCATAAAATTATGGTTGATTTCAAGAGTGAAAAAGAATTCATAAAATTTTTAGAAAAGCAACTCCTAAGGGTTAAGATTTTGCTGCTTCTTTATATCATTCTCCCAATGACACACACTAGCCACAGACTACAATTCCAAATTGTTGACAGGAGTCTGCGATTGGGTTTTGGTGAATCTTTTTAATTTATTTGTGGTGCACGAGGGATGAGATGATACCGATTGAAACTTAATTTTATGAATTCAACGTCTTCCATTAACAGGTTTGCGGCCGAATTAGGAACAGTGAAATGCACTTTTATGAATGGGTTATGCATGAAAAAGTTCCGAAAGCAATTTCTTCTCCTCTTTATTTTGGCAAGTGGAATATTCACCATCTTTTATTAGTGTGATTGAAGCAAAGTTTGGTTAATGTGGAATGTGTGATCATCCTCAAGCCACAAATACATTTCGATGTGGGTAATCTTTTTTCTTTATATTCTTCCTGTGATGTAGTGTTTCCTTTTTCTTGATACATCCAGTTGCTTCTGTTAAAGATGGAAAGGTGGGATCTTTATTGAATTTACTAGATTTGATCCTAACAACAATCAAATTGACTTTTTCGTAAACACTAAAATATATTTATTGAGATAAAATATAAAAATACAGACAACAAATAATTGTAGGAAAAAATATTATTTTAACCAAATTTAAATTGTGGGAGTTTACTTTTAAACTATCATATACTACTGTTAAATTTTTTTTTATAAATGAAGGCAAAGAATATCGAGGGGTGTAATTTTATAAATTTAAAGTTATTTTAATTTAGTGAATTTAAAGTGTGGAGTTATAGCCCCACACTATATTCAAAATGCATAACTTAACTTTATGACTAGATACTGTGGATACGGAAAATTTGAGGTTTTATTATAGTTCTCTTGATAAGCTAAGTGGGTGGACAGAATTGGTGGTTTCATTATACTTCTCTTGATTTCAACTCTTATATGATGATCAGTTATAAATTTATTAAGGAATTTGAAACGTTATGTATGCAAATTGCAACACAGACCTAAAAACCATCCAATGCTAAAAGATAGCAGAAAAAGTAATCAACTTCATAGAGAAATTAGACACGTGAGGAAAAAAGTAGTTCTTCTATGATGATGACTAACTTTTTCTAGAAAAATATATATATAATTGAAAATCTGTAATGAGGCTTAAACGTTTATGGAAACGTCATCGTCTACTAAAAGCTAGTTTTGATGCTGAAAATTGCAGCCGTTTAGTGATGCACTATCTATCTTTCTGTCTTTTGCGGAGCTTTAATCAATTAAATCAGAACAGTATATCTATGAGAATATTTAATTGTCAAAAAGAAAAAGAAGAGGAAAGAGTTGTGTATTCGTCATCTTAATGAAATTATGGCATTTTAATGGATTTCAAAAGTTGGACCTGCCTGGTTAAATTGTGCACCGAATTTTACTGGTTCAATTCCAGCAGAACATTTGATGATTCTTATAAATCTATAAATCCGATTACATATATGCTTCTTATGAACAATGGATTTTAGCGGCATGAGAATATTGATTAAAATTATCGGAATATAATTTAAAGAATAAATTAAGTGTGTAGGGTATGTAAGAATTGAAGATAAATGCAAAAGAAAATGAAAGTCAAAGGCACGGTGCTCAGGTGTGGGTGCTGCGACAATAAGGTGCTGGGTGACGCAACGCCTGAAACAGAACCTGAACGCCTCGGCACCAAAAGCCCATCGCCATGGCGCCCATCACAGGAAAGTGTTTCCTATTTTTTTGCTTCTTATTTTATCTTCCTCTTACTTCAGGACTTCCTAATACGACTTTCACATATTTTGGGTAAACCTAAAACGTCTTAAAGCCTGCATAAAGGCTTTCTGTTGGCTTGTAAACACATCTTATTAAAATTGAAGCGAGATCTTTGTAATCAAACATACTTTGTGATTCTTAGTGAGAGAAAATTCCTTAGTTGCAAGAGAGAGTATTTTTTTTATGAGTCTTTCTTGTAAAATACGTATTTTGTGAGTGCCTTGTGATTCAATAATAAGAGTGAGTGATCTTGATCCGCCGTAAACATAGGCAAGTTGCTGAACTACGTATATTTTTATATGTTCTTTTTCTACCTTTCTCTCTCTTGAATTCCATAATTGCTTGTTTTGCACTATTTACTTGGGTGATATTGCTTGTTTGTGTGCTTCCGCTTCAATAAATTAGTTATCAGAGTTTGGTTTTTAAGTACACATGATTACACTAAAGTATGAGTGTTTACGCTCAAAATATAACGCGGCTATCGTAGTATAGATTGAGGTGTCGATCCCACGAGGAAGTTCTTGGTAAAATAGGTTGGTAAAGTAAAATATTAAAGCAGTAGCAAATGATAAAATTAATTGATTTAAGTAGATGAGATAGGTTTGTCTATGATTTGAAGGAAATGTCTTATGATAATTCAAACAAGGCCTCGAGAATCACAATTATACTTTAGAAATCTACTCTACACTTTGATTCAATGCTTATAACTCAATTGAAAGTTTCACATCCCAAACAATCAATCGGAAGATAGGTAAAATATAGCACATTTGATAACACATGTATTTGATGTAATTAAACTCTTTGCAAGCATTAACACACATCATGTTCATCTATACAAGTTATCTAAGATCGACAATATATCACTTTGACAATATTGCAGTAAAATATCAACTTAAATATCAAACATTTATTGCCCTTATATGTTATCCAAGATCGACAATATATCAATTTGACAATACTGCAGTAAAAGATTAACATATAAAACAATGTAACCAGTAACAATTATAGTTCACCAAGAATCACATAAGAAAAGTATGACTGAACTTATATGAGACATTAGAATTATAATCTCTGGATTGTAGAAAGTAGAATAGATAAAAGTTTAATCAAAATCAAACTTACAAATATTTGTAGCTCTTGGCAACGAATCAAAGCATAGAAGTAGATTTATTACACATAAAAGTTCATCTCTTAACCTTGCCAAGAACTTTAGCCTAAATTACAATACATGTTAATGAGAAGAAAAGAAGAGAGAATTATCTAATGTTAAAAATGTCCTAAGAGTCTCCTTATATAGGCAATGAATGGACATATGTCATGGATGACATCAATCTTCAATAATTTTAAGCTAATAACTTGTTTATCCACTTGCAGCACATTTTTTATAATGTAAATGACCGATTTAGCTTCTGAAGCCGACATGAAAGTTGTAGAATTTTATCTCTTCTTTCAATAGGAACCAATTTCATGCAAATTGGATGAGTGTCCAATGAGATATGAGCAAAATTCCAAAGACACATCAGATTTCAGCCAACAACCATTTTACACACTTGCAATGCAATTTGGTCCATGATAACGGCTGATTTGAACTTTACCATCAACATACGAGTTGTTGATAATTAAGTTAGAATTTTACAGCTTCAAGAATTATACCAATTGAGTACGTAATTTGTGAGATACGGTCCAAATACGTGAGTTGGGTCAAGCTGGCAGAAGTTGTAACTCGATTCTATTGTATCTCAATTTTTGGTCCATAACATGTTGGATTTTCCTTTTCCACTATTCTTCAAATTTATGTAAGATTGAGTCATGTTGCACCAGGTTCAAGAATTTCTTCATTTTGATTTCTACATTGAGAGTTATGTCTATTTTACCTAAACCTGTCCAAATGACATTCATTAATCATAATTTAAGGAGAACACTTTATTTCAAGCTAAAATTATAGAAAATGATAAAATTAGTGACATTAAATGATGACTGAATCTCTTAACAAATATGCATTTTTATGTGTTCATCAATGAGGTACAAAAATTTAACAGTATGGATGACTTTAATTTGTGAAAGATGAAAGTTAAGGCAGTGTTGGTGAGTCAATGGTTAGACTCGGCATTAGAGGAGAGTGCAGCTCCATCTAGTGAAGAAGAAAAGATGATAGAGTCATCTAAAGCTGAAGCAAAAAGAAGGGACATTCAATAAAGAGCTCAAAGCACAATTGTTCTATCATTGAGCGATGAAGCACTTAGGGAAGTAGCAGGTGAGACGATGACGATTGGTCTTTAGAAGAAAATGGACTCCATTTATATGCAGAAATTCTTAGCCAATAGATTGCATAGAAAGAAGAAATTGTATTAACTGTCCATGTCAGAATGGATGCTGATGAAATATCATATAGACGCATTCAATAAGATCATTATTGATCTTAAGTCTATCAATATCAAGATAAAAGATGAAGATTGAGCAATTATCCTACTGAGTTCACTCCCTAAGAGTTATGAGAGCTTTATTGATAAGTTACTCTGCGATAGAGAGAGTTTAACAATGAGTGATGTGAAATCATTATTAAACTCAAAGTTATCAGGGAAGCAGATTAAGGGTAATGCAGAAAGTTTATCTGTAAGAGGAAGGCCCTCATATAGGGATGGAAGGAAAAATGGCTTAAGATCGAAGTTCAGGACTCATAGAAAATGCTATTGCTGTAAGAAAGATGGGCACTTTATAAAAGATTGTCTTGAGAAGAAAACACAAGATAAGAAGAAAATAGATGCTGCACTTGCCTATGATGACAGCTATGACAGCGTAGAAATACTCGTTGCTACTGATGGTAAGAATGCTGAACAATGAGTTCTTGATTATGGTTGTATTTTTTACATGTGCCCGCACAAGTTTTGATTTGTAAATTTCTAGACCATTAGTGTTGGTAAGGTGTTAATAGGTAGTGATGTTGCATGTCAGATGATGAAAATTAATAGTATTAGACTTAGGCTACATGGAGTGAGAGAGTTGACAGATGTTAGGTATGTTCCTGACGTTAAAAGAAACTTGATCTCACTAGTGATCTTAGACTAGAATGGGTGTTCCATCAAGATCGACATAAGAGTTTTGAGAGTGTTAAAGGATTTTATGGTGGTTATAAGATGAAAGAAGCACAAAGGTGTTTATATGCTTAAGGGTGAAGTTATAAGTGGTTCTGCATTATTCTCTGTAGATGATGAGAGTATGCAAACTAAGTTATGACATTTTAGACTGGCACACCTAGGCGAGAGAAACCTGAACGAGTTATTTAGTCAAAAGGCTTTTTGTGAGGATAGGTTTCAACCATTGGAGTTTTGTGAGCATTGTGTGCTTGGGAATACAAATAGGGTGAGGTTTAGTACCGAAAAGTACATGACTAAGGGGACTCTTGATTACATATACTTGAATCTTGGGGACCAGTTCAGATAACTACTCGTGGAGGTGCCAAGTATTTTCTCAGTTTGATTAATGACTATTCACAGAAGTTATGGGCCTATGTGTTAAAGTGCAAGGATCAAGTATTTAATGTGTTCAAGACTTGGAAGGCTCTTATTGAAAATAAAACTGGCAAAATGGTGAAGAGATTAAGAACTGACAACGACCTTGAGTTTTGCAATAGAGAGTTTGATAAGTTTTGTGCAAAGTATGGGATTATAAGGTATTGAACGGTAAGATTAACACCACAGCAGAACGACATAGCTGGGAGGATGAATAAGACCCTACTTTAAAGGGTTAGATGCATGCTTACCAATGCAAAGATGTCTAAGGCATTTTTGGGACAAGCTATAGTGACTATAACTTATTTGATTAATAAAAGTTCCTCCCCAACAATTGACTTCAAGACGCTAAAAGAGAAATAGTGTGGCAATCTTCCTAAGTATGACTACTTCAGAATATTTGGTTGCTATGTCTTTATATATGATAAGGATGGAAAGTTGGAACCTAGAGCTATCAAATGAGTATTTATAGGATATATTGAATAAGTGAAAGGATACAAGTTGTGGTGTAAAAACTTGACACCACCAAGGGGTATCACAAGTCGTGATGTGATGTTCGATGAAATGACAATGCTGAAAGCCTCTTAAGAAGATGAGAAAGAAGAACTTATGTTTAAGGAAGACTCAACACCCGAGTTAATAGAAGTTGAAAGTGAAACTTGAGAGTAAATCTAATATGCCCCCAGATCAGCACTTCAATAAGGAGATCTTTGAAGATGAACTAAGAATACCGGCAGTTCGTCTAAATTCACCCAAAGAAAGACTAAGACTTCTGAGATGGAACTTAAAGAGTACCAGCTAGCCAAAGACTAACTTAGGAGAACGAAAAACCTATTAATCAAGTATGCATAAGTAGATCTAGTTGCTTATGCTTTTAATTCTTCTTACACTCTTGAGTATGATAAGCTTAGAACATATGGTGAGGTTATGAAGAGTGAAAACAAGAAATAATGGCAGCAGGCTATGGAAGAAGAGATTAGTTCTCTTAGGAAGAACAATAATTGGAAGTTGGTGGAGAAACCATAAAAGAAATTAGTTGGGTGCAAATGGGTGTATAAGGTGAATGATGGGATACAGAGGATAAAGCCTACGATATTCAAGACTAGATTAGTTACATAAGGGTTTACTCAGAGAAAGGGAGTTGAATTTCATGAGATTTCTCCCCAGTTATCAAGTATACATCCATTAGAATTTTGTTAGCCATGTGTGCAAATCTTAATTTACATCTAGAGCAGATGGATGTAAAGATAGTTTTTCTGCATAGAGAACTTGAAGAGATGATATACATGGCATAGTAGCAAGGGTTTAAGGAGCCCAAAAAAGAAGATCGTGTTTGTTTGCTAAAAAAATTATTATATGAGTTAAAGCAATCACCTAAACAGTGGTATAAGAGATTTAATGAGTTTATGATAGCTTGTGACTTTAGTAGAAGCAAGTATAATGGATGTATGTGCTTCAAGAATATAAGTTATGGGATGATGTATTTGCTTCTATAAATTGATGATATGTTGATCGCATATAAAAATATGGAAGAAATACAGAAGCTCAAGAAGAAGTTGAGTGGTGAGTTTGAGATAAAGGATTTAAGAGCAACAAAGAGAACATTGGGTATGGATATTGCGAGGAAAAGAAGAGATGTCATATTCTTGTCTAATAGCAATATATACTCAAAATTCTAGAGACATTTTGTATATCCAATGCAAAAGTTGTCTCTACTTCTTTGGCCATGCATTTCAGATTTTCAACAGCACAGTTACCGACATCCAAAGAAGAGAAACTGCAGATGAGAAAAGTATCGTATGCAAGTGTTGTGGGGGAACATCATATATGTCCAATGCAAAGGTTGTGTCTACTCCTTTGGCTATGCATTTTAGATTTTCAGCAGCACAGTTACCGACATCCAAAGAGGAGAAACTGCAGATGAGAAAAGTATCGTATGCAAGTGTTGTGGGGAACATCATATATGTCACGCCCCAGACCCAAAAGATCCGACACACGACATCACTTACATTCATTCACTGCATGTGCACTCATAAATAATATTACACAAAATTTACAACTTTTATTCAACACAGAAATCCTTAGCAAGTTGCTAGTAAGTTCAACACTAAAATCAACCATAACCTAACATATAAATATAAACTTCTCTTGACAATATTTAAACATTCATTTCAATTTCTTTCAGAATTATAGCAATTGAATTATGACTGGGACAATTATTAAACCGGAGATACGCAGAGTTTTCTCAGAGATTAACACTCTACTACGTCACCAGTAGCAACTTTGTTACCGAGAGCCCAGAATATATCCATTGCAAATTCTTACTTAAAATCATCCAATAACCACACTTTATAAAACTTAAACCAAATCCAATCCACACACAATGAAATAATACATAAGTATTTATTTAATAGGGACAAACCAAATATCCTATCCCACGTGTCCCCAAATGAAACACACAACAACCTAGCAACTTAGGGAACCCAAGGAACAGCAGAAGCCTTGCCAAATCCGCTAAACACACATGTACCTTATTTACCTGAAATCACCATAAACTATAATGAGTATAAAACTCAGTAAGCATACTAATTTTTCATATATCAAATACAAATACATATATGTACACAATGCATATGTATGATATGCTGTGATCAATCAAAATCATAATCTTATCAAATCACATATCATGTAAGCGCTTACACATTCTTTCAAAACACATAATAGGAATACCATCACTCAACTACTACTTAGTAGGACTTACATATCACATATCACATAATGAGCCAAATGTCACTCGTAGGTGACATACCGTATGAGAGGAATAGTACAAGTGAGGTCTTGAATAACACATATATAATGCTTGTGCCTGAAGGTAAAAGCCAAACCCTCACCCTGATCATCGGTGAGTCCTCTCACATGCACCAATACGCCACCACACGAATGTGATGACTCACTCTTCCTTTAGGTACCAATAGGATCCTCCCTACATACGGAACACATAACATATACCAATCCCAAAGGAAAGGCCACACATAAAGGCTCCACAAATCACATAAAATGCCTACTAAGTTAACAGTGAGTTCAAGTACCCTCAAAATACAAAATATTTCTCATGGACATATTACACTTCAAAAGCTTTCTTTATTAAACACATCTTATTTTGAAAGGTCACTTACAAAACACATGTATGTCCATGCTCAATGTCAATGCTCACATTCAGAAACATATATTCATATTTCATATCAAAATATACTTTGACATAACATAAACATATTCTTAACCCCATTTGCAAAATCATACAAAACAATTACTATGTTTATTGTGATTTCAGTAAAAAGTCTAGTATACTTACCTCTTAACACTTTCAGCTACAAGGCTTAAATCTCCTTAACCTATCAATGGAGATTAATCCTTTCATAAGCCTCACAATTCACACAAAATACTTTAAATAGCTTACAAAATTATACACAATGCATTTATCACATCAAATTGGTCTAAATATTTGGTTTCTCAAAACCTGTCATTCTGACCACTTACACTTAACAAAAATTTCTAATACATCAAATGATGTCCAATTACTCCAAAATCAGAATATATCATTCTTGACTCATATATACTTCTTATATATGAATATTATATCAAGATTCCTACACAATCCATTCCATACGCACCATCGAATCCAAACTACAAACCTGACAGGATCAAGATACTTACTGAACAGTATTCAATCTCCCAATTTTATAAAATCATATACTAACTCAAAAATTATAAAACTACCACATAATTACTCTTGACACATATCTCAGTCCATTATAAATATTTGGATTCCAAATAACTGCCAAAAGTATTTTAAAACTATTTTATTTCATAACTTTAAAAATCTGTTAATCAAATACTACAATGAGCTGATACACTTTAGAAATTCATAACACTTCAACCACATTGATCCAAATTTTCAATTCCGAGTATATCATATTAGACATATAAAATTATCATATTCCACAAATTCATAATTTTTAAAGATCATTCAGCAGGTCAAAAATTATTTTCCACTATATCATACTGTTTACACAGGAAATTTCCAGAATTCCAGGGTCATTTTGGTAAATTCACTACAAATTCAATTTCCGAGATTTTCAGTCGATTCAAAGTCTCAGATGATCCTAAACATGTCTAATTTCATATACTCAAAATTCAAAACCAGAATCGAATCACAACAATTTATAAATTTCCTAGATCAAGAGGTTATCCAGCAGAAATTCCATAATTCATCATGATTTATCAAACTATCTTATAGATCATCATCAATTCTCACAACATCAAACGAAATACACATCAAATCCTTAATTATACATATTTCCAGAAATAAAAACTTAAAGAAATTAACTTAATTAACACCAATAAATTGATAATTAGTTGTGATATACCTCTAAAGATCCAAAATTCCAATTTCTTCTTCTTTTTCTTCTTTTTCTTCTCTTTCTCTCTCCTTTATTTCTCTCTTCTCTCTCTAAAAATGGGTAGCTCGACCAAAATGAGAGAATTAGGGTTTTTAAAAGTGTATTTTTATACTAAGTGGTTAATTTTTGGTATTTACGAATTCACCCCCAAAACTTTCAAAGTATAACAATTTGGTCCCTAAAATAATTCCAAAGTCTTGCAAATAAACCCAATACTAATAGTATATCCTTAACCTATAAAAACACTACTAATAACAATATATAAATCAAGGATCACCCACATACAAATAAAATACGTATATTTATATATATAAATATACATATTCTTACCGATTATGGATACTGGTTACTACAATTCTCCCCTCCTTATAAGAATTTCGTCCTCGAAATTCATAACTTAAGCACATAGATGAGGATACTTAGATCTCATTTCTTCTTCTCATTCTCAATTTTCCTTTTCAACTGTATAGTTTATTCATAAAACATTTACAAAGCAATCTTCCTTGTATATAGGATTTGCTCATTGTGGTCCAAAATCCTAATAAATACTCATTCATATGTTAGATTATCTCTAAGTTGGCTTATAGCTGAGTATACGAGAGGAGTACGAAACATATATCCATAAAATAAACATATGACACACATTATGGACTTATAAAATTATACACACATATTTTTATTCTTTTTTCCCATTCGTTCAATATTTAATGGGTATCTATACACTTCACCTTTCATTCATTAAAGAATAACATAGATGTAGAATACCCATACTAATCTCTTATATAAAATTCTTAACTCCTTTAAAAATTTTAATCCCTTCAACATATACTCATACGTCATAATATCATTCACTACCTTGATATCATTCAAAAAAAAAATGTAGTATTTCTACGCAACTAAGTTGTCATTCAAATCAGAATATTGAAAGCATTATCTTAAACGATCAAAAATCAACTTCAATAAAAAGACCTTTAGTTCAACTGATTCTTAAACTATAGATCTTAACATTATATCTCTTACTTTAACTCTTAAAAAAAATAGTCCACCTTATTGGACATCATTTTCTCATTGAGATTGACATGTCTGCTTTTTCTAATATGCTCGATTTCAAATAGAAAAGATTCTACTAGCACAATTATTGCGATGGCAAATATGATTCTTTTAACTATTCCTTTAACGTCATCCACGTAAAAGGAAAGGACAAAACGATTATTGATTTTCTTTCATAAAACTCTATAAATAGCCTAAACCTCATAATCACTTTTCTAGCAATAAATAAAACCAACCTTCTTACCATCTTCATAATGAATCCCATTATCATAACTCCTCCTGTTCCTTTTTCTCCACCACAATTTCCAGACCTAATCAAAACCAGAACACTTCATTCCCGTGCCAAAGAATTCATCAGACACTACGCCATCTTAGCAGTCCAAAAACACGGCCTCACAGTTCTTGGTGGCCCTTTGTTCAACTTAGAATACCCTTTCTTTCACCTGCACTCTTTTTTCCCATTTTCCCAATGGTCCAAACCTGTCCTTTACTTGTTATGGTACCTGTTGGATCTGTATACAATCGCCATGGAATTCCCATTACTTAGAACCCTCCAAAAATTAGAAAAATGTGATGAAGATCATCCAGCCCTGATTTTTCTCCAATGGTTTTACCCAAAGACATGGTGGATAACTAAATTTCAATACATGATTGCAAACAACACAAATGCTGCAGTCCCCAGACAACATCTTTGGTCAGTCTTACTTCTCCAACGGAAGAGTATGATTATTTCAGATCACGAGATTCATTATTACCCCACTGTTAAGGATTACTTCACATTTACCCTTTCACTAAAGGGATCAATTAAGCTCTGGCCTGAAGAAGTAATTCAGCAAAAGAGAGAACTTGAAAGAATTCTTGCTCAGGAAAATCAAATAATTCCTCCGTCTGTTTGGATCTCCCCAGAAGATGCTGCACCTTGGGAACAAGTTGAAGCTGACTTTACAGAAGACTTGAATTTTGCCAATATACTCAAATTCCAACAAAGACAAAAATATCATCTTTCACATCTCAGAAATACAGATTACTCTACTCATCATCACCATATCCCAAACATGACTTATTATGCCAGGTACAGACAAGCAATAGATAACCTTCACCAATGGCCTCAGCTAACTGTCCCGACAGAACCTACCCAATCTCAGCCAGTTGTCCCGACAGAACCTACTCAATCTCAGCCAGTTGTCCCGACAGAACTTGACCAACACCAACCCAATCTTGACTTATCCCTCTTTCAAGACTCCCAACCTTATCCAACCGACACCCAAATCCAAGAGGAAGCCAGCACATCCCTCATCCAGACCAGCTCACCTGGAGAAGATCAAGATATGGTAGACCCACATTCCACTCCGCCAGAGCCCTCATTCAATGTATGGGAACAACAACTTCATAAGTTCCTCTCTCACGGATACGACACAGATGAAAGCGACCAAGGAGACTCATTTTGACCTACATTGTTGTTTCTATTTTCACAGAAACTAGATCCGTGTTGCTCTATCACATCAAAGAGAGACTGATTACTGCTTTATCTTTATGTCAAGTGTGCTTTATCTTTCTTCATATCTGCTTTTAATCTATCGGCCAAAAATTAATGTTAAGACCACAAAATCTTTGTAATTAATAAATTTAATTTGGCCTCATGTCCAAAGTCCAATTGTTAGCTCAAAAAGTCTTCAAGTCATTGATGCATTGTTGGCCATTAGTGCCAAAACGGCTAAGTCCCTAAATCCATGAAATAGGCCTTTATTGACTTTTCTTAATTATCTTACCTAACTTATCACGCTTCTGACACAATTTTTATCACACTTACATATCAACATATATTTATTCAAGATTTTGCGACCTATTGTCCCTTATAAAATGATAAAATAAAACTCATTCCTTTTTTTTTTGTTTTACCTCACAAGAATCGAGAAAAATATATACTTGAACATACTTACACATATGCTCCACAGCTATTATCAATTTGTTTCTCTATAAATACATTATTATTGCATCCTTATACAAACTCAAAAATATTCAAAGATTAGGGTGAGCATAACAATGGAGGAAACCTCAGCTCGTCGATTCACAAAAATTTGTGTCTTTTGTGGATCCAACCCTGGGAATACTGAAGAGTTTACAAAAGTTGCAGAAAATCTTGGTAAGGTATTAGCTGAGCGAAATATACATTTAGTATATGGAGGAGGTAATCGAAGGTTAATGGGGTCTGTGGCAAAAGCTGCACACAATAAAAGTAGTCGAGTTTTGGGTATCATTCCAAAACCTCTAGCTATTAAAAATGTTGTAGGAAAAACAATTGGGGATGAGTTACAAGTCTCATCTATGCACGAGCGAATGGCTCAAATGCTTAGGCATGCAGATGCTTTCATAGCTCTACCAGGAGGTTTCGGGACCTTGGAGGAAATTTTTCAAATTGTCTCATGGGCACAATTACAAATCCACCAAAAACCTATTGGTTTGTTAAATGTTAATGGTTTTTACGACGGGTTGATATCTTTTCTTGACTATGCAGCGGGAACACAATTCATCCCACTTCTAGCACGACGGATTCTTATTTCAGCTCCAACTGTTGATCAACTGATTGATCAATTGCAGTCTTTTATTCCTCTGTCTAATCCAACATTGCATCAGTTAGATTGGTCTACTCATGACAGTCAGAAGAAGCGCAAAATAGACTTAAATCTCACTCCGTAGCCTCTACTGTATTTTTGTTGCTGCTATTGTTGTTGTTTTCCTTTTCAATAAAAGTTGTTTCAATTGATGTCTTCAATACTCTACTTCTCTATATTTTGTCATTGAGAAAATTATCTCAATTTACTCTATGACATGCAAATTATCATTATAAGATATTCAACATCACTCTTACTAAGCATATGAGTCATAACTTAAAAAAAAAATCTAAATAGTAACATTAAGATCCACAAGGTACCATTATCCACAACAACAACAATCTTAGCAGCTCTTGGATAATGTGTCATCTTCACAAAATCATACAAAAATTAAGGAATATGTCAAACTTTTACACAACAAAGCTACAAATACAATCCTAAGGATTTGGCATCTGCTCGGTTCCCTTGACTCGACACTTAAAAGTCTACAGAATCATATCTTAGCTCTGATACCAATAAAAGCTGTCACGCCCCAGACCCAAAAGATCCGACACACGACATCACTTACATTCATTCACTGCATGTGCACTCATAAATAATATTACACAAAATTTACAACTTTTATTCAACACAGAAATCCTTAGCAAGTTGCTAGTAAGTTCAACACTAAAATCAACCATAACCTAACATATAAATATAAACTTCTCTTGACAATATTTAAACATTCATTTCAATTTCTTTCAGAATTATAGCAATTGAATTATGACTGGGACAATTATTAAACCGGAGATACGCAGAGTTTTCTCAGAGATTAACACTCTACTACGTCACCAGTAGCAACTTTGTTACCGAGAGCCCAGAATATATCCATTGCAAATTCTTACTTAAAATCATCCAATAACCACACTTTATAAAACTTAAACCAAATCCAATCCACACACAATGAAATAATACATAAGTATTTATTTAATAGGGACAAACCAAATATCCTATCCCACGTGTCCCCAAATGAAACACACAACAACCTAGCAACTTAGGGAACCCAAGGAACAGCAGAAGCCTTGCCAAATCCGCTAAACACACATGTACCTTATTTACCTGAAATCACCATAAACTATAATGAGTATAAAACTCAGTAAGCATACTAATTTTTCATATATCAAATACAAATACATATATGTACACAATGCATATGTATGATATGCTGTGATCAATCAAAATCATAATCTTATCAAATCACATATCATGTAAGCGCTTACACATTCTTTCAAAACACATAATAGGAATACCATCACTCAACTACTACTTAGTAGGACTTACATATCACATATCACATAATGAGCCAAATGTCACTCGTAGGTGACATACCGTATGAGAGGAATAGTACAAGTGAGGTCTTGAATAACACATATATAATGCTTGTGCCTGAAGGTAAAAGCCAAACCCTCACCCTGATCATCGGTGAGTCCTCTCACATGCACCAATACGCCACCACACGAATGTGATGACTCACTCTTCCTTTAGGTACCAATAGGATCCTCCCTACATACGGAACACATAACATATACCAATCCCAAAGGAAAGGCCACACATAAAGGCTCCACAAATCACATAAAATGCCTACTAAGTTAACAGTGAGTTCAAGTACCCTCAAAATACAAAATATTTCTCATGGACATATTACACTTCAAAAGCTTTCTTTATTAAACACATCTTATTTTGAAAGGTCACTTACAAAACACATGTATGTCCATGCTCAATGTCAATGCTCACATTCAGAAACATATATTCATATTTCATATCAAAATATACTTTGACATAACATAAACATATTCTTAACCCCATTTGCAAAATCATACAAAACAATTACTATGTTTATTGTGATTTCAGTAAAAAGTCTAGTATACTTACCTCTTAACACTTTCAGCTACAAGGCTTAAATCTCCTTAACCTATCAATGGAGATTAATCCTTTCATAAGCCTCACAATTCACACAAAATACTTTAAATAGCTTACAAAATTATACACAATGCATTTATCACATCAAATTGGTCTAAATATTTGGTTTCTCAAAACCTGTCATTCTGACCACTTACACTTAACAAAAATTTCTAATACATCAAATGATGTCCAATTACTCCAAAATCAGAATATATCATTCTTGACTCATATATACTTCTTATATATGAATATTATATCAAGATTCCTACACAATCCATTCCATACGCACCATCGAATCCAAACTACAAACCTGACAGGATCAAGATACTTACTGAACAGTATTCAATCTCCCAATTTTATAAAATCATATACTAACTCAAAAATTATAAAACTACCACATAATTACTCTTGACACATATCTCAGTCCATTATAAATATTTGGATTCCAAATAACTGCCAAAAGTATTTTAAAACTATTTTATTTCATAACTTTAAAAATCTGTTAATCAAATACTACAATGAGCTGATACACTTTAGAAATTCATAACACTTCAACCACATTGATCCAAATTTTCAATTCCGAGTATATCATATTAGACATATAAAATTATCATATTCCACAAATTCATAATTTTTAAAGATCATTCAGCAGGTCAAAAATTATTTTCCACTATATCATACTGTTTACACAGGAAATTTCCAGAATTCCAGGGTCATTTTGGTAAATTCACTACAAATTCAATTTCCGAGATTTTCAGTCGATTCAAAGTCTCAGATGATCCTAAACATGTCTAATTTCATATACTCAAAATTCAAAACCAGAATCGAATCACAACAATTTATAAATTTCCTAGATCAAGAGGTTATCCAGCAGAAATTCCATAATTCATCATGATTTATCAAACTATCTTATAGATCATCATCAATTCTCACAACATCAAACGAAATACACATCAAATCCTTAATTATACATATTTCCAGAAATAAAAACTTAAAGAAATTAACTTAATTAACACCAATAAATTGATAATTAGTTGTGATATACCTCTAAAGATCCAAAATTCCAATTTCTTCTTCTTTTTCTTCTTTTTCTTCTCTTTCTCTCTCCTTTATTTCTCTCTTCTCTCTCTAAAAATGGGTAGCTCGACCAAAATGAGAGAATTAGGGTTTTTAAAAGTGTATTTTTATACTAAGTGGTTAATTTTTGGTATTTACGAATTCACCCCCAAAACTTTCAAAGTATAACAATTTGGTCCCTAAAATAATTCCAAAGTCTTGCAAATAAACCCAATACTAATAGTATATCCTTAACCTATAAAAACACTACTAATAACAATATATAAATCAAGGATCACCCACATACAAATAAAATACGTATATTTATATATATAAATATACATATTCTTACCGATTATGGATACTGGTTACTACAATATATGTCCAATGCAAATGTTGTCTCTAGTCCTTTAGTCACGCATTTTAGATTTTTAGCAACACAGTTATCGACATCCAAAGAGGAGCAACTGCGGATGAGAAAAGTACCGTATGCAAGTGTTATGGGGAACATCATGTATGCAATGGTTTACATAAGACCAGAAATAGCACAGGCTGTGAGTGTGATAAGTAGATACATGGCAAATCCGGGTAAGGATCACTTGCTTATAGTGAAGTGGATTTTGAGATATCTCAAGGGGACGTCAATTCACAGGTTAATATATAAAAGGGATGAGGACAACAGTAAAATAGTAAAAGAATACGTAGACTCAGATTATGTAGGTGATCTAAACAAGAGAAGATCGTTAACGGGTTACGTATTTACAGTGTTTGGGTGTAGTGTGTATTGGAGATCAGTTCTAAAACATGTGGTTGCACTATCTGCTACAGAGGCAGAGTACATAGTTGTTGGTGAAGCTATTAAGGAGGCTGTGTGGTTGAAAGGCATATGCGCGGAGGTATTAGCTAGTGAAGATGTGAACACTAGTGTATATTATGATAGCCAGATTGCCATACACTTAAGCAAGCATCAAGTGTTCCACGAGAGGTCGAAACACATTGATGTGCGGCTCCACTACATTTTAGAGATTGTCTAAAGTGGTGAAATTAGTCTAACGAAAATAGCGTCGTCTAAAATCTTTGCTGACATATTGGCTAAGCCATGGCCCTCGGTTAAGTTCATCCTATGCAAAGACTTAACCGAAGTCAGTACTTTGTGAAGGTGATCGAAGATGCGGAGATGAGAAATTGAGTTACATTGTGGATGATTTTGAATCAAGGAGGGGATTTGTGAGAATATTAATTGAAAATTATCAGGATATTATTTGGAGAGCAAGTCAAGTGCATAGAGTACGTGAGGATCGAATATAAATGTGAAAAGAGACAAAAGTCAAAGAGACGTAGTGCCTAGGTGTGGGCATCGCAGCGCCGTGGCACCCAGTGCGAGAAAGTGTTTCCTATTTTGTTGAGTCTTATTTTGTCTCCCTCTTACTTCAGGACTCCTTAATACGACTCCCATATATTTAGGGTAAACCTAAGACGTCCTAAAGCCTATATAAAGGCTTTCTATTGGCTTGTAAACACATCTTAGTGAAATTGAAGTGAGATCTTTGTGATCAAATATATTTTGTGATTATTAGTAAGAGAAAATTCTTTAGTTGCAAGAGAGAATATTTCTTTGTGAGTCTTTCTTGTAAAAGATATATTTTGTGAGTACCTTGTGATTTAATAATAAGAGTGAGTGATCTTGATCCATCGTGAACGTATGCAAGTTGCTGAATTACGTAAATTTTTGTGTGTTCTTCTACCTTTCTTTCTTTTTAATACCTTAGTTGCTTGTTCTGCACTATTTACTTTGGTGATATTACTTATTTGTATGCTTTCGCTTTAACAAGTGGTAACTTTATAAGATTGATTGAGAATGGTACCAGAACTCTTGGCAATGACTTTTTATGAACAATACTTTTATGATTTTATGTTATGATCAATAGTAATTTAAAAAAATTAATTATAAAGAAAAATAGTAATTATTAAATAACTTAAGAAGTAATTAATAATATTTTATTATAATATAGTTTAAGTCCACTCCCAACTTTGCTAAAGAAGCCCAAGTACTAGTGGCTTAATTTTCTTATTTATTTAAAGAAGTTTGTGTAAACGCGCTTATGGGACTTAAAAAATAACACTAATTTTTTCTCTAACAAGTAGAACTCATTTTCTTAACTCGCGATCTCTATGAATGAACCATGAATATTGCAGTAAAATGAGAATAAATTAAATAATAAAAGTTTGAATATAATTTCAACTACAAATCTTATTTAAATATTTAAAAAGATTTCAAGTGAAAAAATAAACAGATTCCCTTTAAGAATCTTACTATAAACAAGCATAATAAAAAAATGTCTTTAAAAAGAAATTAAATTCATTTAATAAATGTTGAATTGAATTACATGTCCATGTTAATTTACTTTGAGAATAAATTAACTTCTTATTCAGTAAAAATATGGATCCCTTAATAGGGAGGAAGGCTAATTCACAATTCGAATCACATATAGTCAGAAAATTACATTGATTTATTCTCTCATACTTGTTCACGCATACACCCCATACACAACACTCTCTTCTTCTTCTTCTTCAAACACCGATTTAACGTCAAAGTATTGTTTTTTACAAGAAGATGGGAGAATTTTGGTCAATTTGAAAGAGTAGAGCAAGGACGATAAAGTAATTATATGTGAAGGTTCTGATCCAAGTGTTAGAGATGGTGCTTACATGCCTTTCTATTTTGTATGAATATTTATTTTATATTTATACATTATACATTTTAACAAATTATTAACATTTATTATATAATACTAAGCTTGTTACTTTTTAAAAATTGTAGATCTAAAGGAGTTTATATCTAATTTAAAGGTGTTTAGGTCAGCACTAAGAGTTAGAACTTTATTTGAAATAGAACAAAAGCTTAAGAATATGTGATAGTTGTTAGCAGTTATAAACAATGCTAAAAATATATTACTATGAAATATGTTTTCAAATATACTGTTCATGATCTATGTTTACCGATACGGGATGATTGGTAAACCTTCAAATCAGTGCATGTCTATATCTAGATTGTCTAGATGATTAGTTATAATAGACCGTGAGTTTAGTAAAAGTTCGTATAGGTATGTAGGTGTTCAATAAATACTATGTACTGAACAGAATCACGAGGACTTTCAATAGACATTTCACAAAGCTATCAATAAAAGGTCTTTTCAAGTTGATTATTATTTATTGTCCTTTTGCCTGAGCACTATAGTAGACTTGTGAGTGATCCAACATGCTTTGATTCTACACATGTCAGAAATCTTTCATAGTTTGATTAGGTGTCGTTGGATATAGTCAAATGCTCATGGAGTTTAGTGTGCATAGATATGGGATCCATCAACTCATATGAGTGAGTTATATATCATAATACTTCGAAGTTGTATTTTAAGAAGTCTTGTAGCTACAAATATAAACCTTAAAAAGAGTTTCTGTAAGGTTAAACAATATTGCAAATGTATTTGTAAATATTATTTCTTGAAATATAAATCTTGAGATAAGTTCATAGTCAAGCAAATAGATATTTGACGGTGAAAATTTATATCTCTGCTCTTCCAGGATATAGATGATAGAGAAATTATACGAATATATTTTAACCTCAACTTGTATGGTTTAATGCACCAATTTATAATATTCGTAATATGTGTATGCGACATTATTTATGGACTTATAAAAAATTTTCATAAGATAAACGATTGTGAACTTAGAGAGTCTCACAATATGAAGTATATTTATTGAACACTAGGTAATGGGCTGAGTCGAACAGTTCAATCTGAAAAAATTTCAAAAAATAAAATTTGTTTTAGAATCTCTCAGAAGTATACATGTTAAAGCTTAAGTGTTAAGCTTATTTTTTTAATTAAAGTTAACAAATTTTGTTGGCAACTAAATGGCAATTAAGATGATTAATAGTATATTTGAATGGACACTTGGCTTAATAAAGGACACATGTCATTAATTAAATAAAAAAAATACAAGTAAATGAGATCTGTATTTTACGCTTGGAGTTGTTGCATTCGGCCATTAAGAGAACATAAGGAAGAAATATTCTTCTTTCTTTACTTAAGACCAAAAACTAAGTGAATAGAAGATAAGTGCTTAAGAGTTAAGTAGGAGTACCAAAATCTTGCTAAAATTAAACTACTATTCTAACTTCTTGAGCCTACTATAAGGACTAGAATTGTTTGCGAAGATACTTTAAGGCGAGTCTATAAAAATTGAAACTACATTGACGGTCTTTTCAGGTATATTTTTATAAGTATAATAGAATTGTTGGAATAGTTTTATGTTTTCATTGCATAATGTGAGTGTGATAGACATTAGATATTTCAATGATCACTCTTACATGTAAGCACAAATGCACTTACACCAAGAAACTTTAATGGCATCATATGTAGGAAGTTTTTTTTATTAAAGACAACCACTTATTAATAACAAGCTGAAAAGAAAAGATGGTATAATAGAGACATAATTAGTTGTTCCTTCTAGAACAAGCAAATAGTACAGAAATGAAGGAAATTAGTAACCTATATATAATAGTTCTAGAAAGCAAAATTCTCATTGCAATGATAAATGTGCTAACAAAAACCCTTTAACAACTATAAGAGACTAGAAAGAAAAATTAAAAATTAAGACACAGACTAATAGTGGTGGAAGGATATAATGAACTAAATGACACTTTTAAAGATACTTAAGATGATCAACAATAAGAGAATGGACCAAGAAGTACTTAACATAAATGATCACTAGATAATGGGATAGAAGGTGAAATACCCCACAAAGTAATGAGAGAAGAAACCTAAGTGAGGGTGAAAAGGTCCTCTATGAAAGCATGAAGGCCTACATATGAAAAAAAATTAACTTATTATATTTGAATATAAGAACACTAAGAAAAGTAAAGAAAAACACCATAACTTACCCTTTTCTTGAGAAGTAACATTGGCCGAAGGGATAGTAGATGTTTACATAGCTATAGAAATGCCTGTAGAGATGATTCTCCCTAGTAAAGGAACCGGATGGAAAGACTCGAAAGGATCAACTATCGAAGGATTAGTGGTGGAAGCATCAGTAGTGGAATGACTAACAACAAAGAGATAGATGGCAGAAGGACCAGTTACAAAATTCCATTAAGAGTAGAAGTGAAAACTTGATGCGCTGCATCAGAGGGGCTGACATCACTTCTAAACCCCTTGCTTGTACCAATACACCTAGGAAAGTGATCAGACTCATAAGAGGAACATACATACGAAAAATTTATTATATCACCTTTGAGAGAGATACACACAACCTTGATTATAGCAACTGCAATAAGAAACTAGAAACCAGGAACCTATAAGAGAAAGAAATTCTTAGAAGGAAGAACCTTTTATAAGTAAAAAAAACTATATAAGTCCTTACTATTATGCTCATTGGAACATGGAGGAAACAAGATTTCAACATGAATAATTTTTTGTAGCATCACACGTGTGAGGTAAGTAATGGCAAGAAACAACTAAACCTATAGGGATACTAAGCAAAAGGTTTGGAGGGGTCAAAATTAGTAAAACCTCTTCTATAGTTAAGGCACACAAAAAGTGTCGCACCCTAAAAAGTCAAGCATACTTTAAGAGCATATTAAGTCTAAACAGGTAAAGATGGAAAGGTTATTTCTTGTTAAAGTACTTTTCGAAAACCTTTTCATTACTAGAATAGTAGGTAGGGTCAGAGTAGTATAATAGTCAAGTAACCAAAAGTGATTTGCACTACGTAAAGAAGGTCAGGCTTCCTCCACTCCCCCACTCACTATAATAGTGTTCTTCTTGAAATTGGTCTTTTTGTCTTCAAATTAATAAAAGAATCTCCTCTTGCATTTTTTAGCCTGTTGGTAATTAATATTTGAATACAAAAAAATTATAACTCAATACTACATCATAGAGCGTGAGAGTATAAGAAGGATAAATCATATAGTTTAGGAAAGCAACATCTTGAATTAAATAGAAGACATTTGAATGTACTTAAAAGGAGGGCAGGGGGTGTGAGGAGAGGGGGAGATAGTGACATATAAGTATTCAAGTATCAATGGCGGTACATGAAAATGAAACCATTCTAAATATTGCCGAAACAATAGAAGCTCCCCAAATCTTACCAAATGAGGATTACGATTTGAGTCACTAGTTAGAAGTAGATGGATATTTACATCCCTAAGGATGTAATATGCCGATTTAAATTCCTCTTTTGAAAAGTTGTATAATTCTTTCACATATTTTTTTTATATTCAGTATTTTATTGACTAAAGGAAAAAACAAACTATCTTTTATTCTCACGAATATAAATAAGAATGAAGGGCATAGAAATGCATTTTTTTTTTAAATTCAAAATTTTCAAATAAAAGAAAATAATTGTTAAGTATTCAAAGAGTCTATATAATCAACCACATGTCAATTCACTTGGAAGGATTTATTGCCTGCATTTAAAGAGACATTATTGGTGGAATAGAATCGACAATAAGAAGAATCTAAAAAGTTCAAAATAAAAATAGGACACGTTGACTAAGTGAAAGTAAAGAAGTATATTCAAAAAAGCTTTTGATCTAACTAGGACACTGCTTCACTTTTTGGGGGCATTTGTTAGGCCCATTCTTAACTCGCCAAACCAGTTCAATTTTTCTATTTGCTTAAAGAAGTTTCTGTAAACGTGACCGTAGAACTTGAAGAATAAGCTCGATTTTTTCTCCCATCAAGGAGAATCTATTTCCTCGACCTATGATCTGCATGAATGGACCATGGATGTTATGAGAAGATGGAAAGTGTTAAATAATACAAATTTGAATATGATTTCAACTACAAATCTCATTTAAATAGTTAAAAAAGTTTCTCTATGAGAAGATTAGTTGATTTTCTCTAAGAATCCTCTTACAAATAAAAATAATAAAAAAAAGTCTTTAAAAAAACTAAATTTGTTCGGTCAATATTGAATTGAACTAGTTCATATTAATTCACTTGGAGAAAGAATTAACTTTTTACTCTATAAAAATTCTTATCCTACTAATAAGGAGGGAGGCTAAATCACATTTCGAGTTACATGCAGTCACAACAATGTATTGGTATATTCTCTCATATTTGTTCGTGTATATACTCTACAATATTAAATATTTTCTTTTTGTAAATATTAATTTGAGTATTATAATATTTTTTTGATAAGAGGATTGAAGGTGTTTTGATTAATTTAAAAAAGAAAGAGTAAGAACGAAAAGGTAATTATATGTGAAGGTTCCGTTAAAGTAGAAATTACGATATGAAGGGGAAAAAAAAGATTACTTATCTACGAGTTAGGGTGTAATCTATACGTAATTATAGAATCTTCAAAGGTTTTGGAACCTTTTAAAGTGAGTCTCAACTTTAATATTTTTCTGCTTCTTACAAGTTAATAAGGAATTGTCCTGCATCGAACAGGTTAAATCCCTCTTGAATTGAGTGAGTGTTAACTTTGGGTCTGTTTTTTTTTTCACAAATTTTATTCACACTCTCACTCTTTCTATAAGTACTGACCTAATCCTCTAACGCGTGCCCATGTAATCATGGTAAAATTTATATTTTGATATTCATCCTCTAACATGTGCGCACTTACTTGACTTTTATATAATTGTATTGCCACTTTCATTTGACAATTTACAATAGGGAAATCCGCACGTGTGAGATGGCTAATTTAGAATTTTGTTGCCCTCTTTATATTGACATAAAGACCAGCGGGATTTATATGGAAAGTAGATTGATATTGCTCTTTCTTTTGCGTTTAAATTTTTTCTCCAATTAGGAATTAAAGTTTGAGCACTTGCTGTAATAATTTAATGGCAAAGATTTGTAACGTATTTATTCTTCCACTTAGACGTATTGAATTCAATTAAATTAAATTTGAGATGACATGGAAAAGCACATAAATAAAGAATGAAGCAACCCAATATGCATGCATCATACATGTTCTACTGTAGTAGTTAGTAATTCCAGTAAAATCGAATATGCAAAGCACTAGTTCTTTTTTTTTTTAATATATACAAAAACTTCAGTCAAATTTTGGGTTAGCAAACAAATTAGTTGAATTAAATCAAATCCGCATATAAAATTTATTCGTGTAATTAATTTTGGATTAAACTCAGATTATAATTCCTCTTCAAACTGTGAGAGATCAAGCAAGAAATTCATTACAACTGCTTTCTCGCCTTTTCTTGGATCTACAAAAACGAAAGGAAAAAACTTCGAAGTCTTGGTCACGCATGCCTGTGTCTCTGTCGAACACGAAGGAAGCATTTTGAATTTGGTGCGGATTGCAACACTACAATTTCAAATTCACTAATCTGTTTGCATTCACATTTATTATCTTGAAGTGGTTACTTTGTTAGCTTTAAGATAAGGCTATCACATTCATTAAAAATTGGTTTTATTTTATAATATATATTTACTTTAAGATAAGGTAGAATACGTTTATTTAAAGTCCACTTTATAATTATTGTCAATTATTTATATCATAATTTTTAATAATTTACTTATTACAATTATAGTCGATGAAGTTAATTATTAAGGTAAAGGATTAGAAAAAATTAAAATTAAATTATTTAAAATTATGACATATATATATAGATAGTATCTTTTGTGCAAATTTGTATGCAGTAATTTTTTTTTTTTTTGGTATATAAACAAGATTAAATCAAATCATTAGATTCAGTTAAGATAAAAATAAACATTATTTTCTATTCAGTTAAAGATAAAAATAGAAAATATATAAGCTTTTATATCAATTTAATTTATTAATGAATTTCTTTTGTAAAATTAAAAAAAGAAAGCAAGAAATTCATTAATATGCTATAATTAAATTAAACAGGAATCTTAGGAACTCACAAAACCTTATATGTAAAGAAGTAAAAAGTTTGACCTAATTAACGATAGGTGTCGTTGTAATTTGGTTACAATATGTATTCCACCTCTGCGCAGAAATGGCTTTCCAATGTCCTACCAAGTGTTGATGGTTTCCACATACCATACACCACTTTAATAAAAATGCATGAATCAGAACATAACAATAATTGCTGGGCTACATTGCAAAGTTGCAACAATCTTGAATTTCTGCCAATTTGTACTACCTCTAATCATCTCAATTTCGAAATTTTTTTATGGCATATGACCAAACCTAATTAGATGGCCTTTACATATTTTTGGTTCCTTTTTCTTTCGACTTTATATTCTTAATCTTTCACTCAGAAGAAGGATGATGGTAACCGAAGATATAGTTGGAAACTTTTGGCAACAAAATTAATAGAAGAATCAATTTTAAATTACACAATTCTGCTTATTTGAAACAAAAATTATAAAAAAAATATATTATCTTGATTTTATAGATATATATCAACTTAATTCTCATTTTTTTAATATATTTATCATAATAGTTTTTATAAAGATGAAAATGATAGTTATTCGAAGACAAAAATAATAATAATAATTTATCAGAAACGTCATTACAAGAACTAATATAGTATATATTGAAACAATAAAGATTAAATTAGTATATATTTATAAAATTAATAACCAAAATAGTATTTCTCCAATTATAAATTTTAAGAGCTTGTCAAATGATATTCATACCTAGCATATGATCAAATCCACCCAACAACTTGAACTTTTTTTATGTAACTGGTGATAATTGTCGTATAGCCTATTTCTTAAGATTAATTGGCTGATAAATATGACAAGTATAATCAATTGTGCTGATGACTATAATGAGCTAAATCCCTCAAATTATAATAATTATTTTTGGGATATAATAATAATTTAAAATTCTGAAAAAAATTTAAAAATAAAAATAATCATTTAAATTCCAAAAACAGTAATAATTTTTAATATAATATTTAAATGTTTAAAAAATAATTATTCGTATTTACAATTTCTAAAAAATAATAATAAATATTTAAATTTTCAAAAAAATATTGACAATCAAAATATACTTTTCTCTAAATTTCACCTCTCAAATATTATTTTTAGGCTCCAAATTTTTTAAAATCACAACGCAAACATTTTATATATTATTTTTAAAGATAACATTTGAGTAAAGTTTTAAAAAAAAATAGTAGTTTGGGAGTGTTGAAAGAGTTTGAGGATAATATAGTTCAAAAATATTTTTTGTAGTTAATAAAATTTAAGTTTTAAGTTGTTAGCTATAAAAATTATTTTATTTTAAAAATAAGCTATTTTAAAACATTTTCCTTAATATATATATATATATATATATATATATAAATAAAGGTGTCTCCTCTAAAAGCATCTTTACTGTGTCCCTCCAATTTAAACGAGTGTCTGTTTAAAAGATAACTCATTTATTTTGAAAATTTTCCAACATACCAATCTTATATATCTTGTCAATGCCGTTTCCCAAAAAAAATAAAATAATAATAATAATAATAAAGCCCTTTCGCGAATTAGAAATCCCCTTCCAATGTGAGTTCTCATGAAGTATTCTTTTTTGCTACACGTGATTTGAATATCACTAATATGTGGTTAAAAAAAATGTCCTTTTATTATTTTTACTAGCTATTAATTGAAAATTTATTTTGCACACCAAAAATAATTAAATGAGGATGAATTCATATGCCTTAAATAAGGGCGCACCCCAACAAAGATAATAGTGTTATGACTCATTGCATCATTACCGCTCATCTTAAGATGTATGGAAAGGAACATTAATGAAATGAAAAGCTCACAAAGCTCTCGTCCTCTATTTGCATGATGTTGTTTCTTTCTTGATTTTACTTATTTTGATTTATTTACCATACGTTATCAACGCTGAGATTTTACTTCTGAAAGTATCTCATGTATATATATACTCTCATATATGATATAACTATCCTTGTTAGTATGTTATGTGTAGTTGTCATTAAATTGAATCTTTTACATTAAAAATTTAAGGGTTAATTTTATATGCTTGATTATATTATTATAGCTTTACCATTGTTTTGGATCTATATTCTAAAGACAAAGAAGAAGAAAAATATAGTATTGAAATTTAGAGTTCAAAAATTTAAGAACCTAAAGATTGGAGATCTCAAAGAATTTGAAGAATTACCTAAAATAAATTAAAGAATACAATCCAGATGTCTAATCTAACAAAATTTAAGTTCTATGTCCTAGATATCTTAGGCTAAAAGTATTTATCTTGAATTATGGATGCTGAAATTCACATGAATGCTAAATGTAGGGGGTTCTGTTTTTCTATTAATAGAGGTTTTGGATATCGGTTTATATGATTCTAATGAACCAACATTAAATTTGAAAATATTAGCTAATCAATTGTATCTCACAGGCTGCTGCTCAATCGATTAGTTATGAAATACCATTAACTTTATGTGTTTTATCAATATTTCTACGTGCGATTCGTTGAAACCTAAGCTTTTTTTTTCTAATTTTTTCCTTTTTGTTCTAGAAAATAAAAAAAGAAATGAATAGATATCTTCATTTTTTTTATTCATTTATTTATTCTTTAGGTTAATAAAATCAACATAATCATTATTAGAAATAATGCATCCTTACAAGATCACGCTCAAGTTATGACTTTTCTTTACCACCTACGTCATCAAGCATTGAATGGAGAGTACCTCACTATAAATGATTGATGTATCCTTTGGAATAACTTGAACAAAAGAATTGTCTATTTGAAGTTAATGATACTACCACGCTCTTAATTAGTGATTACATTTGCATTTGCAAGATTAAAAGTTAGTCAATTAATAGAATTATGCACTATTCGAGATTGTTTTATAGTTAACATTATATGAAGAGAACATAACAGATAAGGACAAGCTAAAAAGACATTTTCAATATTTTATGCCTCTAATATGGTTTTAAAACAACATTATTGAGTGAGTGAATACAAGAAATATTCAAATATAATTTCATATCCCCTTGTTACTATAAAGAATGATGAACTTTTAATGAGGAATCATTAATCTCATCCTACTAATGATCCACCAATACTTAGAGTAAATGTTGTCTCATAGAAAATATGGTTTTACATAGTAGTGGTGATAATCATTGGTGTGACAATGGTTATGGTCGTGGTTAAGGTCAAGGTCAAGATCAATATAATTATTGAATTTATAAAAATTATTATAAAAATACATTTAAATGGGATCGTAATGAAGGGAAATAAGAAAAAGAAGTGCAAGATAAAAATACATGTCTTTGATACAAAACAAAGGACCATTTTTTATGTGCTTGTCATATACCTAAGCATCTAACTGATTTGTACTAGGCATATTTGAAAAAAAAGGAGAAATAATAAACTAAAAATATATGATTAGTTTATTCTGCATGATTAAAGGATAATAACTCCCTTCATTAATTCTATGATTAACGACCCCCCTTTTTAGTTATTATTCCAAGCCTTTGGTTATAATAGAGGTGCCCATCATTAGTAAACTCAGGGCTCACACTACTTGAACGCCTTAAGATAGACTTAAAATTCAAAGGTAACATCTTTTAACCCAAAAATTATAGTAAAGTTTTCAGTATTAATAAGTTAATACTGAAAACTGTGGGGCTCCTATAGATTTTAGGGTTAACTCTAATCTTAAAAAGGGGTCCTTATCCTTAAAATTAAAAAATTATATTCTTAATCATAGAATTAATAGCGGGGAGTTATTATCCCTTAAACATAGAATTGATTAGAAGGGTTATTTTCTCTTAATTATGAAATTTACTAGAGAATTATGAGGATTATTACATTTCTAAAAGACTATACCAACAATACTTATAAAAATGAGCACTCAACAATGAAGAAGGGAATCCTCAATAGATCCAAAGCAGCCACTTTCTCCCTACGACAACCTCGACATGATTTTCTTTTACTATTCTTTTTGTAATATTCATGGTACCTTATACTATTGTTCTAAAGAGATTGTTCTATAGTACATGTGAGTAAGCCCATAAAGCTCGGTAAAGTGGATGTATACTTGAATTGGGTTGAACTACTATATATTTGATGTCTTTTTTTTCTCTTTCTTTTATCTTTATTTTGTTAGTCTCAATTGATAGTTTTTCAGCAAAAATTAAATTTAACTCATTGACTTGAGAGTTACCCAAAGTTTTGGGTCAACAGTTTGGTGCCATTTGTAGAGATTACAATAAAATGTTATGAAGACTAACCATAGAAATTAAAGATCTAAAGATAAGTTTTTAATTTTGATTAAAATTTTATGTTAATGTTTGGTTTTACAATGATATGTCTTAATTTTATTCTTTTGAGTAATGCAAAATCAATCCATCTTAGCTAAGTGATTTTGATGCTAATCCCTCAAATTTCTTTCTGATTTGATTTTGTAGTAGAATAATTTTTTCTACCAAAAGAAAAGTGGTAATAATGAATAATAAGTAAAGGAGAGCCCCTAAGCCACCATACCTCTGAATTAAAAAAGATGTTACTATCAATTGTAATTCTCTACCCTATTAAAATAAAAATAAAAAAACCTAAAGAAAGCAAAAGGCAGATAGAAGAAAAGAAAATTGTTAAAAGAAATTTGCTAAAAGAGAGGCCGTTCCTTTTCGATAAAAAATTTAAAAGAAACAAAATAAAAACTAAAGAAAGCAAAAAAATGTCAAAAGAGGAAGATGTGCCTCCTTAAAAAAAAAAGAGGCTGTAAAGGGGAAAATGTTAAAGGAGTTCATTGGGTAAAACAAAAAAAAATGCTCTTCAAATTTATACAGAAAAATAAAATAAGGGAAACTGATTCCATGCATGCATGGTTTATGATTTTTCTTTTTTTTTTTTTTAAAAAAAAAAGAAGAAATGTAAAAAAATCTCCTTAAATGAACAAAATTCTTAGGATATTAGAAAAGAAAATGGGATAGTTGTGATTTGAAATATGAATATATATATATATATATATGAAGAGGCTGCAACTTTGGGAAAGGATGTAGGAAAAAAAAAATATTCTAAACAAATAAAAGAAGACAAAAAATAAATATGTAGAAGAAGAAAAAAAAAGAAAATGAGAAATGTGCAGGGACCACATAAATTCTAGGGAGCTTTTCTCATTCAACCTCTAGAGTTAAGAAATATAGTTTTAACCATTGTAGTTTTGAAAGCTTTCAGATAGGCCCCCAACAAAAATTAACTTTTTATAGCCTCCTTATTAAGGACTCAAGAACTGAAATCCTACTCGAGTTCGACCTTTTAGGCTCTTAAGGAGCCTAATAACTTAAAATTCTCCCCAAGGACTCTAGACACTTAAACTTTCCTTGAGTTGGTCATTGAGGCTCTTCTTGAGCTGATCACTCTCTCCGAGCCCGAGCATGTGAACACTCCTCGAGGCCAAATATTTGATCACTTAAACACCTCGAGGCTAAACCCTTGAAAACTTTAGAACCACGAGGCTGAGCACTTGAAAACTCAAGCCCCTCAAGCCCGAATATGTGAGCGCTCTATAAGGCTAACCAAGTAAACTTTTTTTGTGTGCTCAATGTTGGTTATTTTTTTACATATTTTCTTTTTTTTTGTTTTGGGTCATATGCTCTAGAACTCTACCCAAGAGGAGGAGTAAAATAAAAAAGCGCCTGAGACCTCGTAGATAAGGATTACGCTCGTAAAGACCTTGTGTGTAGTGTCCCGAGCTCTACCAAAGGTTAAGGAATATGAAGACTTTATACGAGAGGTCTTGAGCCCTCCTATAAGTAGTTTAAGTCCTTATGCGTGAGGTCTCGAGCCCTGCCATAAGTCAAAATTTATTAAGACCTTATGCAGAAGGTCTTGAGCCCTTCAATAAGTAGTTCAAGTCCTTATGTGTGGGGTTCTGAACTCTACCATAAGTTAAAATTCATCAAGACTTTATGTGGGGGATCTCGAGCCTTTTCATAAGTAGTTTAAGTCCTTATATGTGAGGTCTTAATCCCTGCTATAAGTTGAAATTCATCAAGAACTTATGTAAAGAGTCTTGGGCCCTTCCATTAGTAGTTTAAGTCTTTATACGTAGGGTCCTAAGTCTTGCCATAAGTTGAAATTCATCAAAACCTTATGCAAGGGGTCTCAAGCCCTTCCATAAGTTGAAGTCCTTATGCGTGAGGTTCTGAGCTGTGCCATAAATTAAAATTCATCAAGACCTTATGCAAGGGGTCCTAAACCTTTCCATAAGTAATTCAAGATTTATGCTTAGGGTCCCGAGCATTACTATAAGTTAAAATTCATCAAGACCTTATGTGAGAGGTCCTTATGCATGAGAGCTCTACAATAAGAAATTATCAAAGCCCTATGTGTAGAGTTCCAAGCCTAACTGTAGGTAAGAAATTACCAAAACCATGCACATACATAGAGTTCTAAGCTCTACCATAAGTAAGAAATTAACAAAACCATGTGCATAGAGTTCTAAGCTCCACTGCAACTAAGAAATTACCAAAACTATGCACGTGGAGTCTCGAGCTCTGCAGTGGGCAAGAAAGTATCATAGCCCTACCCATGGAGTCTTGAGCCCCACCGTAGGCAAGCAATCACTTAAGCCTTACTTGTGAAGTCTCAAGCCCTACCGTAGGTGAGAAATTACCAAGGACTCCCACGTGGAATCCCAAGCTCCACCGTAAGTGAAAACATTGTCGAAACCCTATGGATGAAGTCCCGAGCTCTATCGCAAAGTATTATCCTAAGCAAAAAGATCCGGTGTGTAGAGCTATAGGCTCTAACACCTATTGAAATCATCCCAAGCATGAAAATTATACGCATGATTGTTGGGTGCAGTGTTTTAGTACAAAACCGTATTGGGTGTATACATGTGGTTTGTATTCATCACATTAAAAATCATGTATATATGTAATTCATGCATCTCATACATAAATATTTACGCAACGGAAGCTAAAAATTTAATTTTCTAAAGCAATGAACACAATAAATTTTGTTCTATTACAATAATGAACAAATTAAATTATGTTAATCATATTAACACTATAATTAAGAATAATCATCTCACAAGTCTTTTGAACGATTTAAGCTGAAATACTATCTAAAATGAACTGTTGATAATTTTAGAACTCAATAAGATAGACTTGAGTCATTAAAATAACAACTTTAATTTTAGTACTAATTTAATACTTAAACTCACGAGATTAACTCTTAATCTCTAATTTAACTTTTAAACTATTGATATTAGTTAAACACTTTAATTAATATATATTTGTTTCAAAGTAATATAAATTATTTTTGTCAATATAATTTTTATATAAAAAAATTAATTTCTTCCATTATGTTTTAGGCCGACCAACATGAAAAGAAAGAAGATAATCTTTCCATCAACATTTAAAGAAATGAAACAAAACAAATTTTTTTCTCTCTAACTCCTCTCTTAATAGCCGAACCAAAAAGAAGAAGAATACCAAATGAAAATATCAAATTACTTTTATGAGCCAACATCTTTTCTTAACAATTAAGCAATTGGTCCACTTAAATCTTAGCCATTAAAACTTGTACCCGTTAAATGTAAAATAATCAAAACAATTATTTTTTAAATCATTTCCGTCCAAGCACTTAAAGCCAAGAAATATGAATTGTTTTTATATTACAAATATCTCATTTAAGCTGAGCCATTCTTATTATATATATATATGTTAAAAGAAACAAAACAATTTTGTTCAATTGAATGGCTAATGTTCGGCTAGCCATTAGAAACAAATGATTTTCCTATTCATTTCCTTAAAGCAAGTATTATTTTAACCTAATTCGTTGGTTAATATTTAATTATGGTCAAGTTAAATATTTATTTAGTAATTAAATAAATATATTTTAATTATTTAATAATTAAATAATCAATTTAATAAAATTATTCTTAAGCTTTTACTTAATCTAAAGTGGATCCCACCAAAATACGTATTTAAATTAACTCAATCGAAGATTTACTATGTGCCACATATCACCATTTAATTGGTCAACAAAAATTATTAACTAATTAATGTATTTAACACTTAAGTATTAACACACACGCATCTCGAAGATTCCTAAAACAAATATTCAGTTTTGCTGAAAATTATTAGATTGAACAATTCAATCCAGTATACTACCCTAATGCATAATAAGTACACTTTATATTGCGAGACTCTCTAGGTATACGCTCAACTTGTCAAATAGAACTATTCCATACGTCCATGATCAATGACTTATGCACACGTCATAGATATTACAAATCAGCGTGTTAGACTATACAAGCTGAGGTTATAACACATATGTATAGTCTTTCTATCAATTATATTTTAGATGTGTGGGAACATAAATTAACATTGTCAAATCTCTATATGCAAATCTATGAACTTATCTCTAGATTTATATTTTCGTAAAATAATATATTGTTTAACTCTACAAAAAAAAGTTTTTTCTAGGTATCTGCTTTTGGTTAAAGAACTTTTTGAAACATCATTCTTGAAGTCTCAGGATATACAACTCACTCATATGAATTGATGGATCCTATATCTATACACACCGGACTCCATGAGCATCAATCTATACCCAATAACACCCAACAGTCAGACCATAAAAGGTCTCCAACATGCATAAAATTAAAGTATAGTAGATCACTCACAAACCTATCGTGGTGCTCAGATCAAAGGACCACGAATACTACTCAACTCGAGAAAACACTCCATTGGAGGCTTTATAGGATGTTTATAGGAGAATCTCGTGAGTCTATTCAGTATCCAGTATTGACTGAATACCTATATGCCTATACGAGCTTTAAGCACATGGTCAGTTAAGAACAACTATCTGTACCTTATAGATATGGACATACACTGATCTATATGAAAGAAATTCATAGACAAACCTGTATCAGTGAAAATAAATCAGGAACATAGTGTATGAGAATATACTTGCATAATGACATTTTCTAGCACTAATTGTAACTCTTTACAACTATGCCATTACTAGTATACCCTTAAGTCTTTGTCCCATTACAAACAAGGCTCTAACTACTTAGATTTCACTTATTATTATAACTATTAACTCTTTGGCATTTATAATTCTTAGTGATGCTAACTCTTAGCGCTAATTTAAATTTTTTTACGCTGGATCTAAACTCTTTCAGATCATATAATGTCTGTAGCACTATAAATATAATACCATATATATATATATTTATTTAATATTAACGATTTTATTCAAAATATTTATTGTATAAATATTAAATAATTAATATTCATACAATATTGGAATAACTTGTGAGCACCAACTCTAACAATAATATCCTAAGCTTCATCGTAGATAATTCTACATACCAACTTGGGCAGGAATCACTTATGCATGAAGTCTTAAGCTCCATCGTATGCAAATTTAATTTTAAATATCAAAATATAGGCCCTTGAGCTATAATAAAGGTGTTTGCCATCAACAAACTTAATGTTAACATTACCTTAACACTCCAAAATAAACCTAAAATTTGAAGGTAAAATCTTCCAGCCTAAGAACTACAATAAAATTTATAGTGAATATTAAAAATTGAGGGGTCCATGTGTTAACATATTTTAGGGTGTATATATGTGATTGTATACATATTGAAAAAACTAAACACATGTATTATATACACGAATTTGGCAACGAAATTTATCATGTAATCAACATATACACATGTACTTCAATTCTTAACTACTTAAGAATACGGAAAACATACATTTGAAGACCTCTAATGAAGATTCAAATCCAGATTTCTTTACTCCAACTTTAAGCTCACCTTGAAGTGCACTTTTGTTCAATTCTAGTTCATAACAATTCGGTGGGATTATGAAGCTAGAATAGCAGCAATATAATCTCCAGCAATAAGGTTTTGTATTGCTTGAAAGAAATATAAGAAGGATTTATTTTTCTTTCTCCTTTTATTTTTCTCACAAGTCTTCTTTCAAAGAAAAGCTCTCTCAAAACTAACTCTTCTTTTTCCTCTCAATCCTTGCACAATTTTCATTCACTCACTTGTTAACACACATGAAACTCAACCATTTTTAGTGCTCTCAACACTTTACAAGTGCTCCACCAAAATTACATTAAGTGACCAACTAACAAAATAATTTTTGGTGGCCATTTTAATGGTCTAATAAAATTAATCATTAATCACAAAATAGTGCTCCACTTAATTTAGTTTATGTTTCTCAAATTAGGTACGTCTTCCATTTAGGAATAAAATTTAAAATAAATAAAATCATATTTTATTTATTTAAATAACATTTATTTAATTATTCAAAAACAATTTGAATAATTAATATTTACATTATTTGATTTTACTAACATGGTAAATGGTTGAATTCATGGAATAAAATTGTTTCACTTGTTAATTTATAATTAGTTAATAACTCTTGTCAACTAATTAAATAATATATTTAACATTTAAGTCTAAATAAGTGCACAACCCGAGGAACCCCGAAACATATTTTCGGTTTGCTGGAATTTCTAGGATGAAACTGTTCAATCCATTATGCTGCCTCAGTACACAATGAGTACACTTCATATTGTGAGACTCTCTAGGTCCACGCCTGAATTATCATATAGAACTCCTCCATACGTCCGTGAATGATGCCCCACACACACGTTACGGATATTACAAAGCGATGCGTGAAACCATATAAGTTGAGGTTATAATATATTCATATAATCCCTCCATCATTTATATCCGAGTAGAGCAGAGATATAGATCAACACCATTAAACCTCCATATACCCGACCAAAAGCTTATCTCTAGAATTGTATTTCAATAAATAATATTTTCAAACACTTTTGTAATATTATTTATCCCTAGGGTTAAACTCTTTTCCCGGGAATTATTGCTTATGGCCATAAGACTTTCTGAAATACAACCTATAAAGTATTAGGATATAATACTTACCCAAAATGAGCTGATAGATCCTATATCTATGCATACCAAACTCCATGAGCATCAGACTATACCCAACGACACCTAGTGGTCAGACTATGAAAGGTTTATGACATGTGTGGAACCAAAATATAGTGGATTACTCACAAGCCCACTATGGCACTCAGGTTAAGGGACCACGAATACTACTCAACTTGAAAGACCCTCAATTAATGGCTTTATGAGATGTCTATTGGAGATCTTTGTAAGTCTGTTTAGTATTTAGTCCTTACTGAATACCTATATCTCTATACGAGCTTTCACTAAACGCATGGTTTGCTAAGTCTAACCATTTGAACCATCCATTTATAGACATACACCAATCTATATATTTATTAAGGTATTCACTGACAGACCAATATCAGTGAAGATAGATCAGGAACATAATATTTGAAAACATATTTGCATAATGACATTTTCTAGCACTATTTGTAACTCTTTGCAACTTCTTACAACTACGTCATTACTAATATATTCTTAGGTCTTTATCTCATTTCAGACAAGGCTCTAACTCTTAAGATATCGCTGACTCTTATAACCTGATAACTCTTATCAGTGCCAACTCTTTGCATTTATAACTCTCAGCGTTACTAATTTTTAGTACTGATCTGAACTCATTTAGACCAGATCTAAACTCTTTCAGATCGTACAATGTCTAAAACATTACAAGCATCTTACCATATATAAATATAATTACCGATTTAATGAAATAATAATACTAGTATAAATATTAAACAAATATTAATACATAAAGGGATGGTACGTAAGAACAAATCCCAACACCATGTTCACCCTGAATTTTGGAGTCAACTTTAATCCTAAAAAATGGAGTCATTATCCCTAAAATTAGAGAATAATATCTTTAATCATGAAGTTAATTTAGAGAGTTATTGTCCCTTAATCATGAAATTGATGAGGAGAGCTATTATCCCTTAATTATAAAATTTATAAGGGAATTAATAAGGATTATTACATTTTTAAAAGACTCTACCAACAACACCTATAAAAAGGAGTATTCAACAATAAAGAAGGGCATCCTTATAGATCCAAAGTAGCCACTTTCTCACTACAAGAACCTTACCATAATTTTATTTTACTATTCTCTTTGTAATGGTTGGGTGTATTGTATGACTATTGTGAAAAAATTATTCCATAGTACATATGAGTAATCCTATAAAGATCGGTGAAGTGGATTTAAGACCGAATTGGGTTGAACTACTTTATATCTACTCTCTCTCTCTCTCTCTCTCTTATATTTTTATTTTATTAATCTCAATTGATAGTTTTAGAACGAAAAACAAATTTAATTCATTAGCTTGGAAATTGTTCAAATTTCTAAGTTAACAATATATGTAGTTAACCGACCATGATATACCCATATTATTGAAAGCCTTATTTAGCTAGATGTGACTTCTTATAATTTTGTGCTTTGGAGAGAGAGCTTATTAAGAACTCGAGTTTTGTACTTAAATGGTGAGTGAACTAAGATTTGTACAATGAAGTAAAATGATATGTACGCTGTGAAACAAATTCACTATACCACGTGACTCATACCATGTGTACTTTCGGTAACCAATTTAGGAACATGAGTGAATGGATCTTTGCATCCTCATTTTATAAATTCCATTGAGATTAACTATAATTTCAACTAGTATCATTTATTTCCATTAACTTTATTTTGAATTGAGGTTTAATGTTAGCTACGTATTTTTAACTACGACTATATTTAATCTATGAAACATGATTGGAAAAATAATTAATCTAGAACTAAAAAATGAGTTGGATTTGAAGAATTTTTTTTCTTACATTTGACTTATGTATTCATTAGTTCATAAGTTGTATAATCAATAAAAGGATGAATACAATTATAAATATATAGAGTATATGAAAGTTGAGCATAATTACTATAAGGGATTGAGTGTGCTTGGATTGATATAACAAAATCAAATCTATGATACAAAATAAGCAAAATAATTGATAAATCTCTTGTATATGATTGCATTTAAGATTTCTTATTTGTGTAGCTCCTAATTTGATCATGCATCGCACATTGCATTTTTTCACTCGTGGTCATTCGATCCGATGAAAAGTAGTATTTATAATTTTTTAATCAATAATTATCTTTATCAACTATCAACTTTATGTTAATAGCTCTTTAAAAAAAAAAACTCTATGTTAATAGAAAAATAATATGAAAAATAAGATCAAGAGAGAATCATGTTCTATAATAAAACTCTCTCTTTTTGTTGTGGAGATGCCCGTAAACTTTTCAGAAAATGAATCAGTCAGTTGATGTTATTTTGGCTAGTGAAAGTTAGTAAAACCTAGTATATATTTGATGTCATATGGTAACTGAGAAAGGATATCATTTTTAATATGTCAAATTGATGGGTATTATAGAAATTTTATTTTATTTTCTAGGAATGCGACGGGATTATCGTTACAATATTTTAATCATTGATATTAGTAATTATTTTAGTTCTACTGGCTCCTCTTAGTTTTTATACTGTGGATTAATTTATTAGAATCACGCATGCGCTTCATCTTGAAACTCAATAAGCTCGTCATGTACTTTGCTATCTATCCCTCAATTATCTTGACATCCGCCTTTCGTTGCCTAACCGACCACTATATATGGATCACTTTCCTCAGTCGGAAGAATATTCAATCAATGAGATCCTGCCAAATATAGCATGTATCATAATATTTTTATACAAATTTCTCATTATAATAATTGAAGAAAATTAAAGTAAACTCCCCGACTCTTCCCAGGACATAATTGAAAAAAATAAAATTCCCTAATCCTTCTCAAGACTTGAATCCTTAATTTTAAACTGGACTTGAACCCAAACCTTAAACTAAAAGTAGCACATACATTCCTATTTGGACAATGCAACTATTGAAAATATCTTATTTTATACTTTTATGCATGATGACAAACAAACATAGCATATTTTGTGATATATCAAATAGGTTTTTATCCGGAGAAAAGCGTGTAGATGGATACCATTGACCGTATAGACAACAACAACAACAACATTAAGAGATGAGATGAGGTGTTCTCCAATATTCTATATGTCAAAGTCACCAAAAAACAGAAAAAAAAAAATTAGAATCTTAGAATATATGAATGTGCATATGTTTACCCGGCGCTGCTATAAGGATCTCTCAACCGTTGGAAAAAAAATGATATTGCTTCTAAACCTATGGAGAATCAATTTTAAGTCCTGCCGATTTGGCACAATTGTAGTATTTAATTAGACAGTGATTAATGAAATTCGATAAATACAAACGTATGTACGAAGCTTTTGGAAGAGGTAATTATGGAACATACTTGGCCTCCATAATAATTTGCACCCAATTATGAGGTTTAGCCTTGATGCAAATAAGCCCTCGCCAGATCTTAGTGAAGCTTTTTATATCAAAAGGAGACAGAGGGAACATTGCATCATTTTGACCATGCATGTATACATATAGACTAAGATCTTCTCCTAATGAGTTGATAGTGAAAAAAATAATAAATTAAAAAAATATAATCGTGCACAACTAATATAAAACAGGTGTCAAGAGATCTTTCAAAAATTAGGTAACTTAAATTAAATTAGGAGACGATTTTAATATTTTATTTATTTTTTTAGCAAGCCTTCAGAGGAAGGAAATTTATTAAAGAAAAATAAGGAAGTACAATGTCAGGGGGGATATCATGAGTCTAGCCCCTCATAAATAGACAGAAACAAAGGCACAAAGCATGCTACAAAGAAAAATGATTAACAAAAGAACAATTAGCTAAAGCGATAAGAGGAATAACCATAGGCATCTCTATAAGGATAAACATCTTCTCGTCTTGTCTCTGGAGGATGGTCGGTCTTAATACACTTACGTAATTGATCTCTTAGAGACTAGTTGTCGAAGAGGTCTATTGATGTCGAGGATTTTGGAGTTGAGGATTGTAGGTAAAATCCTGAAGACATTCTTTTATTCGATATCAGGTATGTCTCCAATGGTGGTGAGCTAATGGTGGGTGTGTCTGTGCAATGAGTCTTGTCGTGGATCTTAGATGAGACATTCACAAAATATTGAAACTCAAAATTTATGGGCCATTTTGGAGAATTGAACTTTGACTGAAATCTTAGGAGGGAATGCATACATTCAATTTAGATCACTCTAAATTTCAAAAAAAAAAAAGAAAGAAAGAAAGCAATATAATAAAAACTAAATTTAATTTAATTTAATTAATTCAAACTTTTTAAAATAATTTGTTTTTCTAATTTGCATGGAAAGTTAGTCATTTTTAATTTAATAAACAATTCAATTTTTTTTGCCCACTTTGGTCTAGATGTAAAAAGAGTAAATGATTTCATTAATTTTCTTCTATGATATATCATATCTTATTTGATTTATTGACATCATTGCACATATAAAATCTATTACTTATTCTCTTTTTCTTTCTTATCAAATATGTACTTCCTTTTTTGATTGATTTTTTCTACCTTAATTTGACTTATCAAGTTTTCGAGTCCTTTATTTTTTACTTTAAGTTTTTATCCTTGTCTCGTCCATCCAATATGTTTTCAATTACGTGTCATATTCTCATTAGTCTTCAACTCAAAATCGTTCTCAAACACGATTTTAAATTATAAAATTTCAACAAACTTTTCATTTATTCAAAATCAATAAGAAGCTTTCTAAGATCCATTCACTTCTCATAAAACACTCAATTACTTAATGATGATCTTATTAAGTCGTTACACAGCTTAATTCCACTAAGAATCATGAGTTAGGTCTCCAAAATTCAAATACATCTTATCTAGGGTAATTTTTGTAATGTGATCTCATGTGTCCATCTGGGCTTTATCACAATACCTCTGTGGTTGAAACTTATCTTTGCTATTAATTTATTCCATACATTATCTTTTGACCTCTTTTATTTTGTTGAGTTAATCTTAAATTTTTCTTTTAGGTATGCATCACCTTAATAATATATGTTAAACGGCAGACAACATTCCTATCAAGCACATATAACTTGTTATGCTTATCACCCTTTATTGTCTCTATAGAACCTTTAAATGCCTTTAGTATTACTTTCTTTTTTTGTCTTGAATGAACATCCTACTTGATCTAGTATACCTAGAGATACCAAGTTCCTTCTAATACTAGGATTATATTTTACACTAGGTAACTCTCTTATTTTTCAATTATGTAACCTCATTCTTATACTACTAATTTCCATTACTTCACAAGTTGTATTATTACTCAATAACACTTTATCTCTATTAATGAAAATATAATTGGTAAATAAAGACCTATATGGACTCATATGAAATGTATAGCTAGAATCAAATATCCACTCACCAACATACTTTGTTTTTCTGAAGCTACCAAGGTTTCTACAACATCATAGTCACCCTGATAAACTATTGTAGCATCACCTTCTCTTTTCTTTTCATTCTTCATGCCCTTTCTCTAAGGACAATCCCTTATGAAGTGCTATACTTTCTTGCAATCAAAGCACTTTCTAGATTTTATCTTTGACTGATTTTCTTTTCATCTCTAGTCTCAGCCTTTCCCCTTACAATATATGTAAGCTTCAACATCAATCATCGTTAAAGTCTTCTTGTCATATAAGAGTGTATCCACGAAGTGCTCATATTTATCTGGTAAAGAACTTAATAAGATAATGGCTTTATCTTTATTTTCTATCTTGATGACTATTGTCTCAAGATTAATGATAATTTTATTAAAGGTATCAATATGGTCTTTAATTAAAGTACCTTTAGTTATAGATAACTGATACAACTTCTTTTTTATGTGTAGACAATTTATCAGAGAATTCATTTTGTACAAATTATCAAGCTTCTTTCAAAGATTAATTATCATCTTCTCTCCTGTAACCTCCCTCAGTAATTCATCACTCAATGATAATATAATGGTATTATGTGCTCTCTTCCGAATAATTTACGATCAAGGTCAAATTTAAATGTCCCAAAATCTTTTTTATCACTGGTCTATTCAAATTTAACCATTAACTCACTAGTAAAGCCATCACTTTCATCTTTTCCTTCTATAGATTGAAATCATTCTTCCTATTCAACTTTTTAATTTTATACTTGTGAGATGGCATGATCGAATAACTTTAACTCTGATACCATGTGTTGGAATTTTCATATACAGAATTCTTCACCATAACTAATCAAGAATTGTAAAAGATCCAACATAATAAATAGAGATAAAAATTAAGCACATATAAAACATAAGAATATACGTAGTTCAATAACTTGCATACGCACATGGTGAATCATGAAATCCTAGCTTCTTTTATTAACTAGTTATTACTAAGAATTACTCAATGATCACAAAGATCACTTAAGAGTATACAATGAATACAATAATAGATAAGCTCACCAAGAGTTTATACCAGCACTCTCTAACATACTCAATACTCAAGCGCTCCCTATGCTCTCTATTCTCTCTCTTGATACTTCTTTGATGATTTCCACTCTAGTGGTTTTACAAAGATTTATATAGGCTCTTAGGCATCCATAGAAACCATATATTCAGTTGGAATAGGAGCACACGTGTAAGAAAATTCAAAACCAACTCAAACAAATTTAGTTGTAGCTAAAATAGGAAAACACTCAAACAAATCCGCAGTGCCGCTGTGGCATCAGGGTGGCACCGTGGCGCCACTAAGGCTATACAATGGCGCCTATCTTCTGCTACGTTTGGCGCCACAACTCCAAGACTTAAAGATGCGTCCTTCGCGTGTTTTAAACCCCTCTTTACTTCTGATTTTTTTTTGTTTCCGTTCCTTTCTTATCCATCCAATGAGTTTTCAACCATCTGTCGTCTATTCATTAGTATTCAATTCAAAATTATTCTTAAACACAATTTTAAACTACCAAATTTTAAACAATAAAATATTTAAATATTAAAAAGAACATATCATTTAGGTTTAATCATTCAAGTTTATTTAATTTTAAATTAATTTAGATTTTATACGAAAAAACATATACTGCTTAAGAGGAATTCAATTTTATTCCATCATCATCTTCTAGGTTTCTTGATTTATAATGCTATTATAAGATTACTAATATGTGAAAATCTATTTGTTTATGGAATTGTGTTTTTTCTATGACCGATTTATAGGGTTATTTTACAATAAGATTGTGTATTAAGAAAGTCTTTATCAGCAAGAGTCTCGAGAAAAATACTAACTAGAGTCCACATTATATATTAAGATGAATGATTTAGTGATGACCTTAATAATAATTGAAATTGCTGCTCAAATGCAAAAGATCGATATAGTTCCTAGCAATTATACTACTCTAAATTATCTCAATATCGTCATTTATTTATTTGCACATGACAAACCTCATTACACAGGATCAACTTCTCATTAAATGGCCTTCAATATTTGGCTCCTCTTTCTTTCGATTTATGTTCTTCATTTTTTAATCAAATGAAAGACAATAGGAGCCGAAGATATAGATGGATAACTTTGCTAACAAATCAATAGGAATCAATTCTAAATTCGTTAATGCGGCTTATCATGAGCATGTAATACAAAAACAAGAGTTTGACAAAAGTATTCATACCGAGTATATATATACGATCAAAATATGTTGTCATTCAATAATTGCCATGGCCATTAACGCTTTACCACGTATCTAAACTATATCGAATCAAAGATATTATGCACTCATGAGAAAAAGGCATTACTTTAGTGTCTGTAGATGTTCAATAATAGTTCTCCATCTTATTATGAAGGCACTCTAAAAATTCCTTCTTTTATTTCAATGTCATGAGAAACCCACAGATAATATAGTGCTTCCTTTGGGTATCAATAATGTCTTTATCCTAGTGGAAGACAAATCGATTGCTCTTTGATCAATCTGCTAGATAATGATTCTAAATTTAAGCAAATAAAAAATGAAAATTATTTTCTTTTTGCTGGTGGTCATTAACACCTCAAACAGTCATTTGTACTACTGATGTTATCTTACCAATCAAATGAAGTTGTTTCCCAAATTCTCCTCCATATAGATTTTCAAGTTCGAAATCTGGCCTCTTACAATGTAGCTCTGATAAAATATCAGTTATTTGGTATGGTGACATGTGATCTTATCAATTATACGTGGTTAAGATATGTCTTTCAATTCATTTTTATTAACTACTAATATGTAGAAGTTTAATTTGTTCTTTAAAAAAATGTACGATCAGGGTATTTAAAATCCATATGCATCAAAGAATGATGCAGCCCAACTAAGACATTAGGTCAATTTTGAGGACCTCTTAAAAGAAGCATGGCAGATTCCAAAAGATCAAAAATAAATATAAATAATGGCCACGCCTGCAACGCACCATTGTGTTGCCCTTTGTAGCCCAGAAAACCAACAACGATTGTGCTCATTGCAGAGAGTCAAGAGCTTCATTCATCAAATTTTCCATTTAAAAGGGACCATATATATCTTTTATCACATCCTTTAACTTTTTGTTTGTTCTTTAACTAACCCAAGTTCACATTTCAATGTGTAATGCTTAGCAACTTTTTATTTTTCTGCTGTGGAGATGCCCTTAAACTCCGAGGAAGAATCAGTCAGTGGATGTTATTTTGGTTGACTGGGCCCTCCATCTCTGAGATAATGGATGTTGGATAAGTGCCCTTAATGCCCTACCAATTGGACTTTAAAAATGATACTAATAACAATGGTCCTTTCTCGGGTAGCACATGCCAGCCAATATATACTAGGTTTTGTTAACTTAATTAGTGGCAATCTTCTTATCCACCATACAAACTATAATTTATTAGCTAATAAGGTGACTTTTTTATTGAAAAATTTTGTGACATTTCTTCCCCTTTCGCCACAAACAAAAACAGTTAAGTGCTTTGTGGCATCATGTAGCGTTTTTAACATGTCACTAGAATTTAGTGGATTCCTTGAAAGTGAGTGGGACACGAAGTTATTGATGTATAAGGGAAAATGGGTAATCATATGACTAGTTAGCTATAATTGATAGCAGGAATATAACAACATTATCCTTACAATATTTTTACACTCGGCATTAGTAATTATTTAATTCTTTCAGCTGCTCGACTATATCCCGATAACCCTTGAATATCATTAGATTCAAGCATTAGTTTCATCTTTAAACTCAAGAAGATCGTTATGGTACTTTGCTAGCCATCCCTCAATTATCTTGACCTCAGCTCTCCGTTGCATGACCAACCACTGTGGATCGCTTTCTTTAGCTTTAAGTATATCCAAGCAATGAGATCCTGCAAAATATATTGCATATATGCACTTGAAAATAACTTCTTTTTTCTCAAGAAAAATACTTTTTCTGAATAGAAAATAGCGAACAAACATCTCAGGTTTTATATATATAACTTAGAGATGGTTACCATTGACCGTATAGACAGCAACGACGCTCTCAGAGATGTTCTGCAACACCCTATCAAGAGGCACAAATATGATTAGGGCTACATATATAACAACTAAACTAGATGAAATAAATGAAGTTCATTTTATTACGTGCTTTCAGAAGAAAATACATAAGAATTTATGAATCTATTTATGTTTACCCGCCAGTGCTATAAGGATCTCGCAACCCATTTGAGAAAATGATATTGCTTCCAAACCTATGGAGAATCAACTTTAAGTCCTGCCAAGTTATTCAATAGCAGTAATAAATAAGACACTGATTAATGAAATTAATTAACTAAATATACAAGTACGTGGGAAGTGTTTGCAAGAGCTACAAATGAAACATACTCGACCACCATAATAAGTTGTCACCCAATGAGGTTTAGGCTTGACGCCAAACAAGCCTTGGCAGGTCTTAGTGAAGCTGTTTAGATTAAAAGGTGCAGGAGGGAACATTGTATCGTTGTGCGCACGGCCAATAGGCATCACCATCTCACTACATGTCTGTGCATAGCCCAGCAATATCATGATTAAAGAAATATATCAACAATAATATTAAGTGGAGTTAATTTCCATTCCTAAGAATAAGCCACTACTACTTTATAGTTATTAATTTAATTATTTGCCCTTAAAAATTTCCTCCACTTGTGCACTACGAGGATAAAATATTCTGTTCATTCCTAAACAAATTAATATCTACTGGATTTAGATTGCAAAGCCAGTATCAATTGTTGCTATCCAATCACAAATCAATATCAAAAAAAAAAAGCCTCTTAGTCACAAAAGAACTTAAGATCATTCATAACAATATTAGTTAGAATAAGAAGCTTAGAAAAAATTTTCCCTTGAGGAAGATAAAGTTTAAGATCATAGAAGATAAAGAGTTTGAATGCTATCAAAATAACTTACCTGCCATCTCCACCCCACATTTGTTTCAGTGGGATGGTTGTATTCATCCATGTCATAGCATGACCTATTCCCCATGTAAGCAACAACACCTGAAAATATTTTGCCAAGAAGATCAGTTCCTTCAGGTGCTCCATCGATGCCGCCACAGACAGCACTTAGTGGATATGTTGGGGGATCGTTATATTGAGCTACGTCTGTGTATAGTGAGTCTAAATAGTCCTTGAGCTCATAACCTCTCTTTAATGGTCTGCAACAAAGAGAGAGAAAAAAGGAAAAAAAGTGATAAAGTAACAATCATAGTTTTAGTCTGCCTAGAGTATTAAACATGACAGTGTTGAAGACATTTTATATTACTTGCAAGTTCTGAATTTTTTGCTGAGGATTGAAAGACCATTAGGCGTAGAGGCTACTTTATTAATTTCAGCCCATGATTTGCGTACAGTTTCATAGCAACTCTCACTAGTTTCCTGCACTATCCATCATGATTGTTATTCGAAATTAAAAGAAATAAAAAAGGAAACTGCAATCAATCAAAATTTCATTTTTTATTACTTTAAAGTCTTTGGTTACAATAGAATAGTAACCAACTTGCGGAGCAATGTCATGAAAGTAAAGGATTGGAGCTGATGAAGCTAGAGCTCCAAGGGCAACGTGGGGATATTTTAGCCGGAACCATGCAGCAAGCACTGAAAAACATATTAGGTAAAAGAAAATATGTAAGTTGCAATTGATATAACCAAATCAACGTTATTATTATTATTACTGCATGAGTAATTTACTGCTCAACCGAAAAGTTGTTTGGAGTACTCACTTCCTCCATATGATCCTCCGGTAACGATTACCGGAGACTTCTCTGCAGAATAATTTTTCTTGATGTGTAAGAGCACAGCCGCATAATCTGCTATAGCTTGCGCCGAGTTGAAAAAACCAAGAGTGCTTGCATTTTTCATTGCTTCTTCCCTTGATCCAAATGGAATTGATTTCCCATAGTATCGGTGCTGTCATGATTCCAACAATAAGTTAAATTAGTTATAATAACTTCCTATGCAACTCAATATGAAAAACAGTTCAACAGTTCCAAATTCGCATAAGATCATAAACTCTTACCTCAATATAAACTAGAAGAGCTTTGAAACGAGGGCCATTATCAGGGAGAAAACCAATAATGCCCAGATCATCATCTAATGACTCTTCAGCGCCAAGTAACACAAAGATTGGTGCATTAGAATTTGCACCGCCCCAGTGCTTAAAATTTATCACATATCTTTGTTGAAAAGTAGTATAGCTTTCAGGTTTATAGTTGAAGTGATCAAGTGTCTGTGGGTAGAAAAAGGTTTGGAAATCGTTGGACTCGGATGCAGACATGGTTTTGGGTTCATTTTGGATGGTTCTTCGATGCGCTCCAAGCCTTGGGATATTGAATTGTGTCGCTGAAACACAAAAAGAAGCGAGTAGGAAAAAGAGAAGAGAAAATGTGTGTTTTGGAGAGTCCATGCTTGAAATTTTTGTATTAATTATGCAGAATTATATAGAGAATATGTCTTTGAGTGATGAAGTTTTGGGGTTGTAGTGTCTATATTTAATGGAAAATTCTGATTCATGCATTTGTGATGAAATTAATGCTGATCTAAAAGAAAATTTAAAAAGCTAAAAAGCAATACCGAATATTGGCCAAGATGGTGCCAACTTTATCTCACCAGCCGCACTGGCCAGACTATACCTATAACAGTGGATAATGAGGCATATGTTGCAGAGACAGAAAGTCTATAAAGAGCCTTCTGTTTTTCTATAACTATAAAAATTTGTGACGCTTGAGAGATGACATGACCTAATGAGTAAGGAGGGCAAAATGCGCGGGGATGGGGACTTCGCTCAATGTGGGGTAATTTTTATGAAAATAAAGTTAAGCGTAAAGAAATATTATTTTTTGAATTATTAATACAGTAAGAATGAGATTAACCTTCATACCAAGTTCTTGTTCTATTTTTTATAAATATATTAAATATAATTTTTTAATATATATTTATATATTAAATACTTTATTAATTTTTATTTTATAATTTATATATAACTAAAACATAACATAATTTAATAATATATTTTTATTAATAAAAACAAAAACAAATGTATAATAAAAAAACTCTTAAAATTTATTTTTTTAATTATAAATGACAAAAAGACTGTTACTTTTGAGTTTGGTGGATATTAATTTTAATGAGAATATGAAGCAATTAATAGAAATATTAATGACATTAGGCACTAAAATATTATTTAAATTCTTATTTTTTCTATTTGTTTTTATTTTATTTGTTATTTATTTAAAAATTTATTTACTAATTACTATTCATTTTATTGAAAGATATTATATCATCTAGTTTGTTGGTTTGATACCTTTTTAATCATAATATAGATAAATTTTTATATTGTTATGATTTATGAATATAAATTAATGTTTAATATTAATAAATAAAAAATAAAAAAATGGGACAGAAATAAAAAAGGTATTGTTTGTATAGAGATTTTTCATCTCCATCCTATTAAATTTTTTTTAAAATAAAATGAACAAAGCTTAAGCTAAAAATGGGATGAGGTATGAAAAAAGTCTTCGGCCCCTACCCCCACCCCCATTATCATCCCTATTAACGAGATTGAAACTTTTTCTTTTTTAAAAAAAGGATTTTGGACGAGGATAAAAATCTCTTCTATTAATAACCCAACCCCTTACTCTCAATATATTATTCAAACTCGGGTGACTGCAAGTGCAATATATCTTAGCAGCCAGTTGAGTCACGCCCTGGGGGCAATGAGATTGAAACTTAATCTACTAATTTTGTTTGACTGGAATAAGGATACTCTTTGCACTTCATAGATAGACTGATGCATATAAAAATTCGAAGGACTCGTTTATTTTTTTAAAATTCTTTTGACTAACGTGAAATCTTAACCTACGTACCTTTTAATATATATTAATTAAAAATGAGTATCTATTTTGTAAATTGAAAATCATTCATGTAAGTCATGAAACATCTATATTATATTATTGGCAAATTACCAATTTAATTTCTAAAATTTTGCTAAACAACTTAATTAGTTGTTATATTCTTTTACTTAGTCTATGTTTTGAAAAAATAACTTTTGAAATGCACTTTTTTAATGTAGTGAAAAACATTTAATAAAAAATGAGATTCTTTATTATGATTAAATATATCAATTTATTTTATTACTCTCAAAAGATGTTCTTTAGACAATAATTTTTTTAAACAACAAAGTGTTCAGAATTCAATATGATCTGTGCAATCTATGTTCAGAAAATCAATCTTATCTGATCCAAATCGATCTACTTTTTATTGGATTGATAGATTTGTGGATTGGATTGAATTGAAAAGTTTTTAAGTCGGCCTTCATAAATTGGTTCATGGATTTACTTTAACAAATCATATTTATAAATAAAATAATTTAAAAAGTTAAGTATCTCACTTGTTCCATTACTCAAAGGTATTAAAAAAAAGTTAATCTTTCCAAATTATAAATGACAACTAATTATTTTGCTGAATTTTAAGTTACCTTTAGTTATTGGAACCACCTTAGTAATCTTTCAATTATTTTTCTTAATCTTTAAATAGGATTAGTGAGTTTAAAATTTAAATTCAACTCATCTATTACACAATTTGCAATATAGAATGATTGAGCCATGCTCTAACACAATCGCTTAACCTATTTCAGGCTTAAGCATCCAGGCCCTTTTAACACCTTTAAATGAAACTAATATTTTTATTATAAATTTATATTGAATTAGGTTTTATATTTTGAAGGATTACTTTAAATTAAAAATTAATTATCTACTTAATAATGGATCACAGGATCTAATTTAACAAACATCTTTAAATAAAAAGAATTAAGAAAAGATATATTAAAAAATATAAGGATTAATTGAATAATTCAACAAAATTTTATAGATTAAATTAATATTTTTTTATATTATCCTCTCTTTAATAGTTAATTCTTTTTTTTTTAAAAAAAGAAGGAAAAGAGATTTAACCATTGTGGTATAATGGAGGCTAAACTAATAATGGTGGCTTTTCCTATTATTTAATTATCCCACTTAACTCTAATAACTTTTTTTGACAAGTATCAATGACTTAAAAAGAGGTCGAGAAAATGGATGTACCAATGTAATTAATCAAATAAAATTATTTAAATCAAGTATTACACTGTAGAATTGTGCGAGGTAGATTAAAAAAATCTCATCATGCTACAAATGCAAGCCTGAATATTCCACCTATAAATCTAAGTAATTTATTAGAGTAGATGAATTAAAATTGTGTTTGAGCATATTTTTTAATTAAAAATTAAGGAGGAGTTGATATGTGATCAATGACACATTGAATAGATGAGCAAGAAATAAAAACGAAAGTCAAATGTAAGGAGAGGCGTGAAAATAGAAGAAGGAATCTAGTCATGTTTAAACACTACAACATTGAAAACTCAATGCTGTAGCAATAACTCTAAGAAGCCCAATGCTACAACTATGGCTTTAGAATGTTGCAGCATTTGCTAAAGTAGTATTATCGCTACAGCAATGGACTTTGAACGCTACAACGTTGCCGATTCAAAAAAATTCTATTTTTGGATAGAATTATATCTTAAGGTCGGGTTTGGACTTCTACAACATATGAATTCTTATTTCAACTAGAAATAGGGTTTTTAAAAATTTTGTAAAAACTATATAAACTTTGGTTACCCCTTAGAATTTATCAAGCATTAGAAGATACTCCAAGAGAGAAAATAGAGAGCTACAAAGCCTTGAGTGTTAAGTGTACAAGAGAGTGTCATAAATAGTATCTTAGTTCGAAGTAAAAAAAGTACTAATAAATCATTTAAGAGTTCTTTATTCATTGTATTTTTTGATAATCTCTTGAAAGAAAGAGAGATCTTTGTGATCTTTACTTTTGTGAAAGTATAAGAAAAGCGATTCCATGATTCACCGTGGACGTAAACGTTTATTGTTGAACCACGTAATATGATTGTGTGATTATTTTATCTTTATAGTGATCTTATTCTTATTCTTATTTACTTGTGATTGAAGTCTATTATAATTTTTTATGGTTTATTTAGAGTGCATGTCAAAAATATTTCAACAAATTGGTATTAGTACAAAAACTAATTTGTAAGAGGGATTAATGCTAAGGTTAATATTTGTAACATAACTTATAATGCTTTTGTTGGATAAGGTTAAAATTAGTGATTAATTGACCCTAAGATCATTTGGGTTGCATTTGGAACTAAGGATTGAATTAAGTAATTTTTGTGATTTAATTAGTATATATTAATTGGATTGAGTTAGTACTATCTTGTGTTTGGTATAGAATCAGTATGATCTATGTTAAATCAATTAAATTACAAATAAAATCATGAATTCTTATTTAAATCTAAATTATGGATAGATATTTGTAAGAAATTTAAGTTAATTTTAGTATAATATAATTGATAAAATATTTTTATTGTTAACATATTAAGTAAGTTTAAGAGAGAACTAACTAAATAAATTAATATAAATCAAATTAAATATTGATTAATAAAAAAATTGATTATGATAATTAAAAAAAATTCCTTTAAATATATATTATTACTTATAAGATATTTCATTGATATTTTAAAATAATTTAAATAATATCTAATTGATATTTAATATTGTTTGAATTTTTAACGTACATTTTAAAAACTTTCTAAGCGTATGCAAAAGGCTTCACTCACAAGAAAATAAAGAAAACAATTCACAATAAGATGATAAAACCACCATATAATCACATAAGAAAGTTACATAGTTTGGCAACAATTACTACGTCAATTGTGGATCACAAGATCTCAGCCTCTTTTATTCATTCACAAATAACATAGATCACAAAGATCTCTCACAAAAGATAATTAAAGAATACAATCAATAGACGAACTCTCAAGAATCTATTAGTACTTTTTTATTACTCAAATCTAAAGCACTCCTATGATACCTCTCTAGCATGTTCAATACTCAAGACTCTTTAGCTCTCTATTCTCTCTCTTAGAGTTTCTTTCTAATGCTTGAATAATCTAATAGGTTTATAAGAATTTATATAGTATTTAGAATGTCCTTAAAAACTATATTTCTTGTTGGAATAAGAGTCCAATAGTGTAAGAGTTCAAATCTCACTCAAAGAAGTTAATTCAAACTAAAATCATCAAATTCTTAAATAGACGATGACATGGCAGGATAAAGCTTTCGCCACGACAAGAAGAACCCAACGCTATTGTGCTGTGACTACTATTTTAGGTACCATGGCACTAAGTTCCCTGCATCATGGTGAGCCTGCCTAGACATGTCCTCTTGACCTTTCTCGCCTCTTTTTATTTTTGGCTTTCCGTTTCACTCTATTTTTCGTGTGTCTGACGCGTACTTGACCACATGTTAACTACTCAATGATATTCAACTTAAAATCATGAACACACATAATTTTAAATTATCAAAATTTTAACAAATATTTATTTAAAATAAATACTTTTATTAATTAAATTATATATCAAAATTATTACAACTATTTCTATATAAATTATTAACTATTGACTTTAATATCAAATATTAGTTTAAATAAATTATTGAATATTTTAACATTTAATGTTATTTACATATTAACAAATAATACTTTTATTTAAAATATGAATTATTTAATAATATTAAAAATATAATTATGTATAGCAATAACTATGAAATTAAAATATATTTATCCGAGAAACTTTAGTTCTAAAATTATTAGACTAATTATCTTATGGCACTCCGTAAAATTATTAGCCCTGTGATTGTTGAACTAATTTTAAAGATTGGACTAGTAATCCAATCCTAGATAATTAGTCCAAACATAAGATTAGATTTACTGTCATATAAAATATTTGAATCCCATAAATTCTATTGTCTTCCAAACATGCCGTTATATAAATATTACACATTGTAGTAGATCGAGCCAAATTCTAAACCTTTTGTTTAAAAAAAAAATATCTAAAAGAAAAAAATATATTCAGAAATATTAGAAAATGACACCACTTTCTATAGATGATGAGTAAAAAAGTGGTACAAGTTGCATTGCCATTTCACTCTGAAAGAGAAAATGTATCTTAGTCTATCATGAAATTAGCAAATAATTAAGTGGGTCTTTCATAATGATGCTTAAATTAATACTGTGGAAACGTCATCGTCTACTATAAAAGCTAATTCCTAGAAGGTTTATTTCTTGGGGAAGGAATATTGCATTTGATTAAATATATATTCCTGCTACTTTATGCCTTTCTGCGATTTGTGGAACTTTAACTAAGACAGAACTTGAATATCATCGCCAAAAGGAAAAAGGAATATAAAGAGAGAAATGCATACCACATTTCACAAAGCAGAAAGTTTGGTTATGCATTGATCATGAATTGATTGTTGTTAGTGTGTTACTATATGTTGGTGCCCCGCAGAGCCGCAGACTCCACATTTTACAATTATGATAAAAGCATAAAAAAGAAGAAAAAAAATTTATTGCCACATCTTCTTTCTTTAAGATATCCAAAGAAAAATATTAATCCTTTAATAAAATTATCTTGTATATATATATATTTTTTTCTTTTATTTATCTAAAAAAATATATTAATAGCATTTATTAGGATTATATGCAACAAAACTTTATTAAATTGTGATATGATGAAGTAAAGGTTTGTTGTATACATTCAATTTAATGATTGAAGAATATAATACATATTAAGTAATCTGGCCTGAAAGTTCTTGGAAACAAGATTGACACTGAAGATGTCAAATGTAATTTTCTAGGATCCGTATCGAGAATTATTTATTTCGTTTTAAGAGTTCTGTTATGTAATTTTTTTTTCCCTTTCCCTTTTTCTAATAACTTTGATGAAGCAAAAAAAAAAAAAAAATTGTATAGGAAGAAAATAAAAGAAATAATAGCTAGTCAAAAATAGCCTTGTACGTGAGTGTTATTGATAAAGCCTTTTGTATTAAAACATGAAGTGTGAAATTCAATTCTCACTTACATCTAAGAGTGAAGCTGTATTAGGGTTTAGAGGGTCATGCCCCCAAGCTCCAAGACTTTTAATTTTACTCAATAATAAATTTTTATAATTTTTATTTTTTAAAAATATATTTTTATAATTTAACTCTTTTAAAATTTTAAATATAACATTAAGACCTCGTATAATTAAATTTTAACTCAATATAAATTTTAACTTTAATGTTTAACTCTCCTCACTTTAATTTCTAGTTCTACCCCTACTCACACCAAAGTACTTTAAAGTTAATTATAAAATTATGTAATAAAAAAATTATCTCACTCATTACCAAAATATCCTTTAATATATATAATAAATAAAAATTTTAATTTGTCTCTTAATAAAATCAGTAATTATTATTTTCTTTTTTGGGAATCTTCCTTTAACTATTTCTTCTCCTAAAAGTTGATATATTACACTCTTAAGAAATTTTCAACAATTGCAAATTTATTAAAGAAAAAGATAATAATTATCAATTTCATTGAAAAGAAAATTTTATAGTAATTTCATTTCAGTGGATTAGTGGATCTAGATCTACATAAACTTCTCTCTCTTACTATATAAACGTGAGCAAATCACCATGGGTGGCAGGCTATTTTTATCATATAATTACGATATTTATCTTTTTTTTATATATATTTTTGCATGTAACACGTGTTCGCACTCATTTGATTATAATAAAATTACACTTTCAACTTGACAATTATTACAGGGAAATTTTATGTTGATTAATCTGCACGTGTGAACGGGCTAAGTAAGGAATGCCACTCCATAGTTCTAATGGATGACAATGTGTTGATAAAAGTTCAACGTGACTCGCATGGATTGGGTGCATTATCCTTTTAATTTGAAAAATTACTAGGTCAGTCTTTGTATAAATTATTTCTTGAGTACTTAATTTTTTAAATATACTTCGATTAGTTTTTATTATTTAAAAAATTCAATTAAATTCTTACTTTTTCGGTTCTATTTTTATTTTACTGTTAACTGAATGATGTGATATATATACTCTTAATAATGATAAAAAAAATTAAAATTAACGAATGATTACTAATTTTAAATTAATTGATTATTAAGTAGTGATTAAAATTAAAAATACTACATCTTATTGGTCCAAGATTATAACTTAAAAAAATTAAGAATAAAAAAATTAAAATAGTTACAAAACAACAAGTTGAAACTATGAAACCACTATTCATGCAATACTATCAATCACTAAACCATCCTTACAATATTACCAATTTCTAAACTATCATTCCAACAATACCACCAATCGATGAACCATCATCCAACAATAACACATTAATTTGTTTTAGGTTTTTTATTTTCTCCCGCATAGGCGGCGAGGATGAAAATAGTGGGTGGGTGGAACAGTGGCACGGTGGAATTTCACAATGCAGAAATCATGAAATTTCATATAATTATATTAAAAAAATAATTTCAAGAATTTTAGTCAAAATTTGGGTTACGCAAACAATTTGGTTAATGAGATTAAACAAATAATTGGACTTTTGATAAGAACTCGCTGCTCAAAAGTGTTGGGTGTTTTAACTCTAAATATTATTTCAATTATATATTAAATAATATATTATCATGTATATAAAATATACAGATATTAACAATATAAATATAAGTAAAATAAACAATAAAAAAAGTTAAAACTTAATTTTGATTATGAAGCATGATAGTAATATCGTCTCAAAGTTAAATAAACTTTCTATCATACAGTAGTGACAATTCTATATAACTCTAAGATATATAAGTCCACTACTTATAGTCTCTCTCTTCAATTAGCATAATTGTTAAAAACAAATATCCAAATGCTCAAAGTCATAATTGCTCATTTACATATTTGATATGTATACATATATATAAATTTTCTTTTTCATCACCACACACTAACAAAAAGGGTATGGGCAACTCTTAATACCATAGTATGTAGCCTTATTTAATAATTTTATGGTAATAAATATGATTTAATGCATTGTAACTTTTAATATATTTTACTAGATATAATCACTAATATTAATATATTGCAACCACCATATAAATAATAATATATAAATATTCATATAATTTCCCCTCAACTATCTTATCTAGAAGGATATCTTTTATAATCTTTATTAATTGTGTTGACCCTAAAATTTTAAGTAATTTTAAATCAATAATTGAAATTATTATTTTTTTTTTCAAGAATAGGGATTGTTAAAGCAATTGAGCTTCGTGAAAAATGAGCTAGATTGGTTTGCTATAAGGCTATTAGGCTTGATAAGGATCATGCAATCATAAAAGAGTTAGACTATGCTGAAAGATTTTTCGACGATGGCATTCTGATATTTAAGTTAGCAAGGGTTAGAAAAAGGTAAAAAAATAAAAATAAAAAGGCAATAAAAGATCAATAGAGAGAGAGAAACTACAATGTGTTTTGAGAACCTAAAAGGTCTAAATTTCTTAGCTCAGCAATTTAGACCTTATTTATAAGATTGTGATGTGAGTTCAATTTATAGTCATAGAATCCTATTAGAATTGGAAAGCATCGAGACTTCTGCTTCTTGGATTCATTTATAAGAATTTTACCAAAATCAAAGAAAGCGACTGAAGATAAACATTGAAGCTATGAAGAAGGCTGCTTGAAAGACCATGTGAACTAACTTAATTCTACCAAATATAAACAAAATCTTCCCTTTCCAACTACTAAGCTTAGCACGAGCCTTATTTGCTAAAACTTGCAAATGATAACTACAAGGATAGCATTTTAAAACTGGAACCCTTAAGTAAGTAAAAAGAAAGGTGCCTTGAGAGAAACCTAAGGATACCAAGAGATCATGGCTACAATGATTAACATGTGCCTAAGAAAAAAATGACTTTCGTCCTTATTGACAGTCTACTCTGAAGCCAAATTGTAAGACCTTATAAATTTCATCAAATTCTCAATAAACCTATGACTCACTCTAAAAAAAAATGAAAATAAAAACATCATTGGCATAAAGAATATAAGTGGAAGCTATGCAATTCCAACGACTCAAAATTCTAGCCGCTGGTTTTGGAATTGACTAAATTATGAATGCCTTTAAAAAGCACCTCTTCCGCCAAATAAAAATAAGGTGAACAAATAATCTCCTTCGTGCACTTCCCTACGACAACTAAAATAACTCCTTGGAGTGCCATTAATCATGACCAACAACTAAGTGAAATTGAGAATTTTGAAAATCTAGTTGATAAAAACTATATCAAATCTAAAATGCTTAAGGACTTAAAGAAGAAATTTCTAATTAAAGTTGTCAAAAGCCTTTGTAATATTTAGTTTCAACTCGACGTTACCTCTAAAAGATTTCTAGTCAAGCATTTTAACACTTGCAGGAATCATAAAAATACAATCATGAATACGCCTACCTCAAATGAAAGTCATTTGATTTTGCTAGACCAATTTAGGCATAAGAACCGCAAGTCTATCTATAATAATCCTAATAATAATTTTGAAAACAAAAATTGGCTAGAGCTATCGATCAAAACTAATTGATCCTAATAGCATCTACCACCTTAGGAATCATAACAATAAAGCTAAAGTTTAGATTAGTTAGGAGAAAAATGTGAGAAAAAAATGCTTAAAACCAAAAAGTACATCCTTTTTAATAATATCCCAATAAAGTTGATAAAATAATCCTGAAAATTTATCAAACCTAGGGCATTAGAAGGATCCAACAAAAAAAAATAACTTGCCTCACCTCCTCATTCAAGGGAATGCTAGTCAACATTTTATTATCAATATCTAACACCAAATTATGGATGTGACTATGGACCTAGGAAATCACATTAGGATCCACTAAAGCACTAGATTAGAGATCTCTGAAATAATCTACAACATGAGAGTAAATGTGCTACATATTATCATTCCAACCATCATTAACCCTTTAATACGAGAGTTTGCTGCTTGAAGTTTTGTATAGGCATAAAAAAAACCTTTGGACACTTATCTCCCTCTTTTTCCATCTAACTTTGGTACGATTCCACCAAAATTCAAACTCCAAACACAAAGCATAAAAAACTTTGAATGTAGCCTCAACATCAATAAAATCCAGCATGACTATACCAGCTTCAATCTTTGCTTGAAGAGAAGCAAGGGAATTCATAATCTCTTTCAAATGGTCAAGAATATTACCAAAAGTATTCCAATTCTAATTCTTCAAGTGATTTTTCAGTACCATTAGCTTCTTTGTAACTATAAACATGAGACAATTATAACTAGGAAACAAATTTCAAACTTGATTAACCATGTCTTTGAAACCAACATGAGAAGTTCAAATAGATTGAAATCAATAAAAAAAAGTGACTCAAATTATATGAGGAAGAGCAATACAATAAGATAAAGTCTAAGAATCCTGCCATGCTAAATTATAAAGAGCACGGTCTAATTTTTCCTCTATGTGGCTACCATTCTCCATGGTTCTAGCCATGTGAAAAATAAACTCAAAGTAGGGACAACCGTGAAATCATTGTTGTCGGGGATCTAATATATATGGATGTATGCATGTACAATTGTGTCTCTTACCTAAAATAAGTATCTTATACATATTCTACACAACGAAAGCATGTAAATTACGATAAATACAATAAATAAAATATAGTAATCACATTAATATATTACTAGTATAGAGAACTCACATTAACGTGTAACATTATACACGTATTTTTTTCGGAGTCTGCATGGAGACCAACTCGCAGACAGTTCTAGTCACCAATACGGTGAGCTTGGTGAGCTAGAACAGCAGCCTTATACGCAGCACTGGGTTTAACTCTTAAACCCCAAAATGGTCAGTGTGTGTTTTTATCATTTTCTCCAAAATGATAAGAAATGAAGAATTTGAAGCAATCCACAATTTCTTCAATTGGAAGAATAGAAAAAATAAAATAATTTCATTTTTCCCTTTTTTTGCTTCTTCTTCTTCTTCCTTTATTTCTTTTCTCTCCATTTCTCTTCTCTTTTTCTTCTCCATTTTCGTTTGCTTCTCTTGGCACAACACCAACACACACACAACACTATTTCTCATCTCTCTCTCTCTTTATATATATATATATATATAAAATAATAATATAATATATATAATAATAAAATAAATACATAATGGGTGCCAACTATTTGGCACCCAAATAAAATATTATTATATATAAAATATAATATAATATAATAAGAGAGATATTTTGATTATTTAACCATTAAATAACTAAAGAGTGAAATAACCATTGTGCCTATCATAAATAATTACCAAGCCTACTCTTAGTGGGTCCCATCAAATTTTACATTTGGGTAAACTCAACTGAGAGTTCACAATATGCCACGTGTCATTATACAATTAGTAAATAATAATTATTATCTAATTATTATATTTAACACTTAAATACAGATATACACGTATTCTCATGGTATTACTAAATATTACTAAATTAAACACTTTAATTCGGCATGCTGCCCCAGTGCACAACAAGTACACTCTATATTGCAGGACTCTCTAAGTCCACGTCCAATTCATCAAATGGAACTATTCCATGAGTCCATGAGCAATGCCCCACGCACACGTCACGAATATACAAATCAGCGCGTTGAACCATGCAAGCTGAGGTTATAATGCATACGTATAGTCCTTCAGTCATGATATCCTGGATGTGCGAAGATATAGATTATCACCGTTAAGTCCCCTAGTGCTCATTCATATCTTATCTCCAGACTTGTATCTCACTGAACAATATGTGCAAACTCTTTTTCCATATTATTTCACCCTAGTAAAACGCTTTCCAGAGATTAATGCTTGTGGCCGCAACAGTTTCTGAAATACAATCTCGAAGCATCTAGATATCAAACTTCCTATGTGAGCTGATGGATCTCATATCTGTACACACTGAACTCCATAAGTATCAGATCATACCCAGCGACACCCAGCGATCACACGATGAAAGGTTTGTGATATGCGTAGAATCAAAGTATGGTGGATCACTTACAAGCCCACCGTGGCACTCGAGTCAAAGGACTATATATACTACTCAACTCGAGAGGACTCTCCATTGACAGCTTACATAGGGTATTTATCGAATGCCCTCGTGAGTTTGTCCTATATCCAGTCTTAACTGGAAACTTATATGTCAATATGAGCTCTAAGCTCACAGCCGGCTTGGAACAACCATCTATACCCTATTGGTATGACATATACTGATCTATATTAAAAGCTTGCATCGGCAGAAATAGATCAAGGACAATTATTCGAGAACATACTTGTACAGCTAGCATTTCCTGGCACCCGATTACAACTCTTGTAACTATGCAGTTACTAGTATATTCTCAGGTTTATGTCCCATTACAGACAAGGCTCTAACTCTTAAATATGCTGAGTATTATAACCAGCTAACCCTTAGCTGTGCTAACATTTAGCATTTATATCTCTCAGTGTGGCTAACTATAAGCTCTTATCTAAACTCCTTTAGATCTGATCTAAACTCTTTTAGATCTATAATGTCTGTAATGTTACATTGCATAATACCATATAAATGAGTATTAGCGATTTAATGAAAATGTACACTTATATAAATACACAAGTAAATGTACATTTAAGGATGGCACATAAGCACCGATCTTAACAATCACAAGAGTTACTAAAATTCTAGAAATCTAGACAATAATAATGCCTAGGAAAGTAATATATTAGGGAGTTGAATAAACAAATAATAGTTAACAAGAGTAGCACTAAAATCCCCAACCACAAACCAAAGAAATTGACTAGCTAAAAAAGAAGTTCAGACCAAAGACTTCACCATTGAATATATAGGAAAGTTGCATGAGCATATAATAGCTGACGAGAGCAATAATTGATAATAGTTATGATAGTGAGATGTTAAGCACCACCACCAACAATATCTATGACAATAACCATATTACTTTTAGAAACACGTAATTTTGATTAGGAGTTGGTTGTGTGCCTTACAAAAGAAAGATGCAATGATTGTTAAAAATAGAGTCTAAAGCAACTATTGGTTCATTAGCAACAATAAATAAAAGTTTGTGCTTCTAACATGAGGAGGCTAATTCTTGATGAGATTAAGGATTGGCCTTCCCTCTAATAGTTTAGAATAAAATATTTATAATTTTATATCTATATCCACATTTCGCGACCTATAAATTACCTTAATATGCTTTTTTTTTGCTCTCAATCTTCTTTTCTAAGATTTAGAAAGAACTATTTGAAACCATCCTCCACAGATGGTCTAGTAAATACGTACCACTTTTTAAAGTTTTTCATATAAAGGATAATCACTACCAAGCTCTCTAGGCACTTCAGGAGTTGCAAACATAGAAGTTCTATCAACCTCTACTGACGTAACTATATCAAAGTCCATTATTTTATCATCATCTCCACTCACTGACAAATCATCCTAGTTTGGACGTTGTCAATCTACATGATATCCACACCCCTCTTAACGTTATAGGTAATACTGAGCAATAAGTCATAGTTCCCCTTATCATATTCCACTAACTTGTTATTCATAATTTCATCATCCCCCTAATCTTTATATCATTGATGGCTCTGAGCAAAAATACCACCCGACTTCAATTCACCATGCACGACCTCTTCCATGTCAATATCCATATATTTTTCTCCTTAAACAATAACTCCTTCCTCTCAACCATATTGTTGGTGAAACCCATCGAGCCCTAAATCGTCATGCATGACCTCCTCTAGGTCTTTAACCCCATGAAAAAAAACTCAAAGCCATGGGAGTTCTAGCCATAGTTCCCTGCACATTTGTAGTCATTTTTGCATTAGCCAAAGGCTGCTCCAACGAAACATCCATAGCTTTTAAGCCTTGTAGAAGGAAAATGTCCTTATCCTTAGGTATTAAGTTAAGAGAAGAACTATAATAGAGATCAATATTAATACCCTTGCATAGCGAAAATATAAGATTATCAAGCAAATATAACAAGAATATAAAGCAGATCAATAAGAGCACAACACAACTAATATACATGGTTTAGTAATTGTTTACGCCCACAGTGGATCAAAGGATCTTAACCTCTCTTATTAACTCTTCTAGAGAATTTTACAAGAAAAACAAAGTGAAAAACTCTCAAAGGATTTATGAATGGTGTACTTTTGTTCTTCCAAGAACATCAACACTCAAACAATGGTTCCATCTTAGTTTTTAAAAATACTTAGTGTCTACCTAATTCTTTTTTTCTCTTAAATCTCTCTTTTTAATGCTTGATCTCAAAATAAAGGGTTTACAAGGTTTATATAGAGAATAAAACATCTCTAGAAACTCTAAACCTAATTGAAATAAGAGTCCACGTATTTAAGAGTCTAAAACCTCCTCAAACAAATCAAGACGAGCCAAAATAAGACTTTCTTAAAACTGGGCACCGCAGCGCCAAAACAACCCCGAGCCAGCACTGTGGCGCTGGCCTTTTTGCTTCCAACGTTGCGATGCTACGACCTTGGCGCTACTGCCTGGACATCAGTCCTTCATTTTTCTTCTCCTTTTCATACTTCTAAGTCCCGTCTTGCTCCCCCCATATGCATTTAATGTGTCCCAGCTTAACTTCAACAAGACTTTCCCCTTTGTATTCATCTTTCTTACCCATACAAGATTTTTGAATCACCATTTCTAACAAACCCGTTAAAATTACCCTTCATCAGATTCTTTTTAGCCTTGTTCCAAGAATAAGAACGAGTCTGACCTCGAGTTTCTATGATCTCCTTTCAAAATTTCATACCAGATAAAACCACAATCGAAACATTTTAATGGTAGATTCTCATAATGTACCTTAACTTGAAATTGTAGCCTTCTCTTTCCACTATTAGGAACTGAGGCAACTAACTAGAAACATCCACCTCCACCAGGACTCTCGCATAAAAACTATAAATGTCTTCCCTTGTAGCCTGATGAACACTTGAAAATGCATGTTGTTAGGAGATTCAATCACCATTTAATGTCACTAATTTTAGTATTTTCTGTATTTTTAGCTTGAAATAAAGTGTTCTCCTTAAATTGTGATTAATGAATGTTATTTGGACAGGTTTAGGTAAACTGGACATAACTCTCAATGTAGAAATCGAAATGAAGAAATTCTTGAACCTGGTGCAACATGACTCAATCTTACATAAATTTTAAGAATAGTGGAAAAGCCAAATCCAATATGTTATGGGCCAAAAATTGAGATACAACAGAATCGGATTACAACTCTTACCTAGCTTGACCCAATTTACGTATTTGGACCGTATCTCACAAAATATGTATTCAATTGGTGTAATTCTTGAAGCTATGAATTGCTAACTTAACTATCAACAACTCGTATGTTTATGGTAAAGTCCAAATCAGCCGTTATCATGGACCAAATCGCATTGCAAGTGGGTAAAATGGTTGTTGGCCGAATTCTGATGTATCTTCGGAATTTTGCTCATATCTCATTGGATACTCATCCAATTTGCATAACATTAGTGCCTATGGAAAGAAGAGTCAAAATGCTACAACTTTCATGTCGGCTACTGAAGCTGAATTGATCATTTACATTATCAAAAACATGCTGCAAATGGATACACGAGTTATTGGCTTAAAATTATTGAAGATTGATGTCATCCATGACATATGTCCATTCATTGCCTATATAAGGAGACACTTAGGACGTTTTTAATAATAGATAATTCTCTATTTTTTTATTCTCATTAACATGTATTGTAATTTAGGCTAGAGTTCCTAGCAAGGCTAAGAGATGAACTTTTATGTGTAGTAAATCTACTTCCATGCTTTAATTCGGTGTCAAGAGCTATAAATGTTGTAAGTTTGGTTTTGATTAAACTCTTATCTATTTTATTTTCTATAATCCAGAGGTTATAATTCTCATGTCTCATATATGTTCAGTCATGCTTTTCTTATGTGATTCATGTTGATTTATAATTGTTACTGGTTACATTGTTTTATATGTTAATCTTTTACTGCAGTATTGTCAATTTGATATATTGTCGATCTTGGATAACATGTAAGGGCAATAAATGTTTGATATTCAAGTTAATCTTTTATTGCAATATTGTCAAAATGATATATTGTCGATCTTAGATAACTTGTATAAATAACATGATGTGTGTTAATGCTTGCAAAGAGTTTAACTAAATCAAATACATGTGTTATCAAATGTGCTATATATTACATACCTTCCGATTGATTGTTTGGAATGTGAAACTTTCAGTTGAGTTATAAATATCGAATCAAAGTATAAAGTAGATTTATAAATCATAATTGTGATTCTCAAAGCCTTGCTTAAATCATCATAAGACATTTTCCTCAATTCATAGATAATTCTATCTCATCCGTTTAAATCAATTAACCCTTTGCTACTGCTTTAATATTTTACTTCACCAACCTATTTTGCCAAGAGCTTCCTCGTGGGATCGACACCTCAATCTATACTGCGATAGCCGCGTTATATTTTGAGTGTAAACAAAAATTTGGCGCCGTTGCTGGGGAGGCACACTAAGCGAAAGTCGGTTGCGATTATAAATACTAAAGTGGTAACTTTGTACATTTTTTTTCTTTATAAAATCTTAGTTTTATTTCCTTTGTTGTAATTTATTTATTATTCATGGTTGGTTCTACCACCTAATTTATTTTTTTTTCTTTAGTTAATTTGTTATATTTTATATTATCTTAATGGCTGATTTTACCGCCTAATTAGTTTATTTTCTTTTATCTATTTATCGCACTTTATTTTCTTTAGTTTATTTATTGCACTTTTTTTTAATGGCTGGTTTTACCGCCTAACTTCGTTCACTTTCTTTTATTTATTTATTGTACTTTATTTCTTTAGTTAATTTGTTGTATTTTCTTTTTATTTTGTGGCTGGTTCTACCGCCTAACTTAGTTTATTTATTTATTATTGTACTCTATTTATTTATTGCACTTTTTTTATTGTACTTTATTTTCATTTTTACGTATTTATTGTAATTTATTTTCTTTAGTTAATATGTTGTATTTTCTTTTTATGGCCGGTTCTACCGCCTAACCTTGTATTTATTTACTTATTGTATTTTCTTTTTATTATTTATTTATTGTACTTTTTTTTCCGTACTTTATAGTCTTTTGTTTAGTTATTGTATTTATATTTCATGGTTGGTCTTACCACCTAACTTATTTCTATTTCTTGTTGTGTTTATTCCACTTCTTAATTTTCCTTAAGCATTTCTTTCCTTAAAAAAAAAAAAAAATATTAGGATGTATGCATCGACCTAGAGACAAACGAGGAAGATTTGTGAGAGAACTAGAACTAGAACTAGAACCACCCTCACAATTTGTAAGTGAAGATAATTCACCTTCTAGTTCATCTTGTAATTCTAACACAATAAGCCAACACGAAGAAAATCCCGTTAGAACTCTAAAAGATTACTTGCATCCTACTCGCACAGCCACACTATCATGCATTATATTTCCACCTAACACACCACATTCGGATTTTAAACCTGGAATGATACAACTTCTTCCCACTTTTCATGGTCTAGATAGTGAAAATCCTTATGTACATGTTAGTGAATTTGAAGAGGTAATTGCCACCTTTCATAGCCAACCTGAAGACATAGACACTGTTAGACTTAAATTTTTCCCTTTTTCTTTGAAAGACAAAGCAAAGAGTTAGTTATACTCTTTGAGGCCGAGGTCTATAGGAACTTGGGCAGAAATGACCCAAGCATTTTTTAATAAATACTTCCCACAACACAAAACTAATGGCCTGAAAAGACAAATTTCTTCCTTCTCCCCAAAAGACAGTGAAACCTTATATCAAACATGGGAAAGGTTTAAAGAGTTGCTAAATCTGTGTCATCGCCATGGGTATAAAAATTGGCGCTTGGTTAGTTATTTCTATGAGGGACTCACAATTAGAGAGCGCCAATTTGTTGAGATGATGTGTAATGGGGAGTTCTTTCATAAAGATCCTGAGGAAGCCATAGAATTTCTTAATGACTTAGCCGAAAAAGCCCATACATGGACTGGACCTAGCATTACTGAAAGCACAAATAGGTCACGACCCAATGGAGTTTTCCATCTTAGGGAAGAAGATAACCTCAAAGCCTAATTAGAGGTCTTAACTAGGGAGTTAGAGGCCTTGAAAACCAAAGATAGAAGGGTCACCCACACGGTTGCTAGAGTTGAGTCACACGATGTCTGTTTTGTCTGTGGAGGAGCGAAACACTTAGCTCAGGATTGTCCCACGTATAGTGAGATGAGAGGGATATATGAGGAACAATGTAATGCCCTAGGGATGTACAAGAAGCCTTATTCACCCTACTCTGAAACATATAATCCTAGCTGGAGAAACCACCCAAATTTCAGTTGGAAATCTAACCAACAAGCCAACAACCAATGGAAACAAGAACAACAAGCACCCAAGTCTTATGTTGCACCTCAATATAATGCACGACCAACTAGGAGTTCTTTAGAGGATACATTACAAGCATTTATGGAGGCACAAAGTAAGACTAATAAAAAATTTGAAATAATTCTTGCACAGGTGGTGGACGAAAACAAAGAAATCAAGAGTCAAATCACAAAGTTGACCAGTGCCTTAACTGTACAAGAGCGAGGTAAGTTTCCATCTCAACCTCAATCCAATCCGAAAGGACAATTCATGGCACAAGCTTCTACTTCTAATGTTCAAAATCTCAAAGAAGTCAATGCCATTACTACTCGAAGTGGTAAGATTGTAAGTGAGCCTACTCATGAAATTAACACATCTACGAGTAGTAAAGACGCCCCCCTTGAAAAAGAAGCCACAATGGAAAAAGAGCCCGAAAGTAAGTTTTCAATCCCAGTGCCTTTTCCTCAAGCTCTTTGACCGGTTGGAAAAAATTCAGAAATTCAAGGTGAGATTATAGAACATTTGAAACAAGTTAAAATTAATCTTCCCTTGTTACATTTGATTAAGCAGGTTCCAACTTATGCCAAAGTCATCAAGGATTTATGTACTATCAAAAGAAAACACCATGTGAAGAAAACTGCATTTTTGGCAGAACAGGTAAGTGCAGTGATTGAACAAAAGACACCACCCAAGTATAAAGACCCAGGATGTCCCACAATCTCCTGCCAAATTGGGACACATGAGTTTGGTCAAGCTTTATTGGACTTAGGAGCAAGTGTAAATTTAATGCCTTATTCTATTTACTTGCAGTTAGGACTTGGTGAGATTAAACCAACCTCTGTAGTCCTACAATTAGCTGACCGATCAATCAATAAACCACGGGGAATAGTAGAAGATGTTTTGTTGCAAATTGATAAATTTTACTACCCTGTTGATTTTCTTGTTTTAGATACTCAGTCTGTTGTTAACATGGAGTCAAAAATCCCTTTTTATTTTGGGGAGACCTTTTCTTGCCACTGCTAATGCTCTTATTGATTGCAGAAATGGTCTAATGAAATTATCTTTTGGGAATATAACTCTTGAGGTGAACATTTTTCATATTGATAAGCAATCACGAGAAGAAGACGAATGCTATCATTCATATATGATAGACACACTTGGAGCGGAGGAAGCTTATAAAAATCATGGCTCTAATTCTTTAGAAAATCTCTTTGATTTTGATATTGAAGAATTGTATTATCCTGATGAAACAACTGATATGTTTAGTATTTTTGACTCACAGGATAAAGGAATTCGATTTTGGAAACCAGGCATTGAAAAGTTGCCATGTGAGAGGGAGAAACCAAAATCATCAAAACTCGAGACACCACGTGTCATCATTGGTGACCAAGGAACACATTTCAGTTCTAGAAAACCTCATAAAGCTTATTGGGCTGTCAAAGCCCTTAACTTTGATTTGAATGCTGCAGGTCTCCAGAGAAAGTTACAATTGTCAGAAATAGAAGAGCTACGAAATGACGCATATGAAAACTCCAGAATTTATAAAGCTAAAATGAAAGTAGCTCATGATAAACAGATCTCAAGGAAACAATTTGAGCCAAATCAACGGGTCTATCTTTATGATTCTCGATTGCATTTACACCCTGGAAAGTTGAGATCTCGATGGACTGGTCCATTTATGATAAGACATGTTTTTTCTAATGGTGCTGTTGAAATAGAAGACCCCACTGATGGACGGACTTTCAAAGTGAATGGACAGCGGCTAAAAAGCTACATGGAAAAGGTAAACGACTCTATGTACCTAGGCGAGATCCCTCTTATGGATCTTGTCTATCGTGATTGATCAGGTTCAATCTATCTGTACCATATTTTATATTTTGTCTATATTTTACCTTTTGACTTTCTATTTTTGCTTTTATTTTCTTGCACATTTTATTTTACTTTATTTTCTTCTTTTTATTTTTTCTTCAGTGTGATTTTATTTCCCGGTCAAGTGGCGGATACGGTACTCCGTGACTATTAAAGTCAGTTTCTCAGTTCCCTAAAAACTATCCCTCAAATTGTGCATTCATCTCTTTTCTTTCTTTCAAAATGGATCGCATTCTTGCCAATCTTAAAAAACGTTTTCCTTCATTTCCTCAAAATGCTCTACTTAAGATTTACAAAGCACGGTGTGAAAGCCTAAGGCTATTGATGTTGGGTAATATCCATGTGGACCTTCGTTGGTTAATTTAAGCCAAGGTTCGGTTGTCTGGTGAGTTTGAAAATAATTTTGTTTCTCATATGCCTGGTCTTGGAAGAAGCTCTTATGCCAAAAGACGACGAGCAAAAAGGTTACAAGTCTGTCATAAATGTGCTCGATGGAATTGTAATTGGAGTTGTCGTTCTTTAGGATTCGTATCTAGAAATCGAGAAGACAAAATTCAGTTCATTAAGGATGGACTGAGTAAGGAGTCTTTGGATGATATCCTATTGACTCTTGAGACGCATCCCTGTGAGCTCGTGCAACGTGAACTTTTCGATTTATGAAACAAATTCAAAAATGAACATCAACGGTATAGTCTTGGGAATCTGACTCTAAAAGACCCTGTTTGCCAATTTATAAGAAAATTGGATGGGAAGCCTATCCCCGACCCATAGAGGGCGTTTAAGCCGTTACTGGACGTAAAACCAGAGGAAGATGTGAGCCACAATCACAACTACTTGTAAATACATGTGTTTTAATTTCAAACTTTATTTTATGAATAGTAGGGCTACTCATGTAGATGTCTTAAATTCAAATCTTTTTGTTCAATAATGCATGTGGGTCATTATGTTTAAATTTTTGTGTTTTATTTTGAACTCTCTTTTGATAAACTGTCGGGTTACCATAATCATTGTTATCATTTGGCACTCTATAAATACAGCACCTCAGTTTCTTCATTTTCATATATTGAGATAAAGGTGAGAGTAGATATGGAGGAAACCCAAGTTCGACAATTTCGAAATATATGTGTATTTTGTGGATCTAGTCCTGGGGAGAGTAAAGTGTTCGTAGAAGCAGCAAACAATCTAGGAAAAACATTAGCTGCAAGAAAAATTCATTTGATTTATGGAAGAGGTAGCATTGGGCTAATGGGGTGTGTGTCAACAGCTGCACATTTAGGAGGAAGTCAAGTTTTAGGTATTATTCCTACAGCTTTGGCCGTAGGAAATCTGACCGGAAAAACAATAGGAGAAGAGTTACAAGTCTCATCCATGCATGAACGTATAGCCAGAATGCTTTGTAATGCAGACGCTTTTATTGCTTTACCAGGTGGTTTCGGTACCTTGGAAGAAATTTTTCAAATTGTCTCTTGGGCCCAACTGAATATCCACTGAAAACCCATAGGTTTGTTGAATGTTAATAACTATTTTGATTGCTTACTTTGTTTTCTTGATCAAGCTGTGGAACAGAATTTTATTTCACATTCGGCGCAACAGATCCTGGTTTCTGCTACTGAGGCAGATGAATTGATTAACAAATTACAGACAGTTACCTACGAACCTGACCCAGCAATAACTCGGATCGATTGGTCAGTGGGCCTTAACAAGCGAAAATTGGATCTGACACTTCGTTTGTAAATTTTTCTTTTTATTTATTTATTTATCAGTACTATCATTTTAGTTTATATTTGCTTAAGTGTCTCTCAGGTTTGTTTCTTTCAAATAACTAGCGTTTCAGGTAATGTCTCCTATACTTTATCTCTTTCTATTTAAACATTGAGGACAATGTTTCATCTGGTTTGGGGGGAGGATAGTAGACATACGTTGCATTTTGTAAAAAAAAAAAAAATTGTGGTCCGACATTTGATTAAAATGGCAGAATAAAGAGTTCATTCTTGAACTCTTGAAACGCATTCTAGGTCAAATTAGAATGGCAGAGTAAGGAGTTTTAGTACTAACTTTTGAAATGCATTTTAACTAACTTTTTGTTATTTTGTTTTATATTTCATGCATTGTCGTTTACTGCTTGTAGTCTTGGTAATTCTTGTATAAAGGAATTTGCTTTTCTACCTAAGTATGATTTCAGAATTATTTAGGTTGAGTCATTGTTTCTATCTAGGTTACTAAAGAATGACTTCCAAAATATGTTTGAGCACAATGCTAAGCCTTGTGGTAAGATGGATGATTCAATTTATATAGTCAAGAGAATTCCCATGTTTAAGTATATATTTTTCTAATCTCATATATCTTTTGTGAGTAAGTGGAAAGGTTGAGAAAACAGCTTATGAACCTTCATTGATCCTTTGAATTGGTTAATTTTTGTTTAGAATGATATTATTTGAATTAAGGGATAAGTTGGTTACATTTGTGCATAATATAATTTGGTGAGAAACCTTTGTAATGCTTCCTTGTATTCTTCAAAAAAAAAAAAAACACAAAAATACCAAAAACAAGAAAAAAAAAAAAGAAGCAATTGAGTTTAATAAAGTCTTCATTCAATTTTAGAAGACAAATATCTTGTAAAACAGTTTTCTCACCAAGTTATAATTGTATTATTCTCACAAGCCAATTAAAGTTCCAAAGTTGGCGTATGATATGAATAATTGATTTTTAAACAAATAATTTTCCTATCTTCGGATCAATGTTAGTTTATATGTCTGTCCTTAAAATTGAGTTTTTCTTGAGTGCTTAACCGTTTTCCAACTCCATAAGAAAAGTCCTAACCTTTTAAACAGTCATACACCTGTGAGGATATGGAGTTGAGGCTTTTACTTGGAGAAATTCTCAAGGCTATATCTATTGTGGTTTGTGGTTAGATGGTTATGGTTTAGTTCACACACACACAAATTATGGAAGTTGTAATTGAAAAAACCATGATAGCAACAGTGATCTCGAACTGACGTTTTGATTGAAGTGCTTAGGTAGTTTTGCATATTCTATTTACGCTTGAATTGCTAGAGACTAGCAATAAGCTGGTTGGGGGCTGTGATGAACACATGAAAATGCATGTTGTTAGGAGATTCAATCACTATTTAATGTCACTAATTTTAGTATTTTCTGTATTTTTAGCTTGAAATAAAGTGTTCTCCTTAAATTGTGATTAATGAATGTTATTTGGATAGGTTTAGGTAAACTGGACATAACTCTCAATGTAGAAATCGAAATGAAGAAATTCTTGAACCTGGTGCAACATGACTCAATCTTACACAAATTTTAAGAATAGTGGAAAAGTCAAATCCAATATGTTATGGGCCAAAAATTGAGATACAACAGAATCGGATTACAACTCTTACCTAGCTTGACCCAGTTTACGTATTTGGACCGTATCTCACAAAATACATATTCAATTGGTGTAATTCTTGAAGCTGTGAATTTCTGACTTAACTATCAACAACCCGTATGTTTATGGTAAAGTCCAAATCAGCCGTTATCATGGACCAAATCGCATTGCAAGTGGGTAAAATGGTTGTTGGCCGAATTCTGATGTATCTTTGGAATTTTACTCATATCTCATTGGATACTCATCCAATTTGCATAACATCAGTGCCTATGGAAAGAAGAGTTAAAATGCTACAACTTTCATGTCGGCTACAGAAGCTGAATTGATCATTTACATTATCAAAAACGTGCTGTAAATGGATACACGAGTTATTGGCTTAAAATTATTGAAGATTGATGTCATCCATGACATATGTCCATTCATTGCCTATATAAGGAGACACTTAGGACGTTTTTAATAATAGATAATTCTCTCTTTTTTTATTCTCATTAACATGTATTGTAATTTAGGCTAGAGTTCCTAGCAAGGCTAAGAGATGAACTTTTATGTGTAGTAAATCTACTTCCATGCTTTAATTCGGTGTCAAGAGCTATAAATGTTGTAAGTTTGGTTTTGATTAAACTCTTATCTATTTTATTTTCTATAATCCAGAGGTTATAATTCTCATGTCTCATATATGTTCAGTCATGCTTTTCTTATGTGATTCATGTTGATTTATAATTGTTACTGGTTACATTGTTTTATATGTTAATCTTTTACTGCAGTATTGTCAATTTGATATATTGTCGATCTTGGATAACATGTAAGGGCAATAAATGTTTGATATTCAAGTTAATCTTTTACTGCAATATTGTCAAAATGATATATTGTCGATCTTAGATAACTTGTATAAATAACATGATGTGTGTTAATGCTTGCAAAGAGTTTAACTAAATCAAATACATGTGTTATCAAATGTGCTATATATTACATACCTTCCGATTGATTGTTTGGAATGTGAAACTTTCAGTTGAGTTATAAATATCGAATCAAAGTATAAAGTAGATTTATAAATCATAATTGTGATTCTCAAAGCCTTGCTTAAATCATCATAAGACATTTTCCTCAATTCATAGATAATTCTATCTCATCCGTTTAAATCAATTAACCCTTTGCTACTGCTTTAATATTTTACTTCACCAACCTATTTTGTCAAGAGCTTTCTCGTGGGATCGACACCTCAATCTATACTGCGATAGCCGCGTTATATTTTGAGCGTAAACATAGCCTTATTTAATTAAGAGGCAGAACCATACCCCTAATGATACCCATGACTATCTTTGGACTTCAATATTCTCAGCATATACTGTAAATCCAAACCCATACTTGATAGTTCTTATGAATTTCAATAGTATAAGGGTTAAAATTCGGATGCCATTAATAAAGATGGAAATAGCCCGAATTCAGAGTATAAGTGCCCCTGCCTCAAACTCTTTGCATGTTCACAGCATCCTTAGGACTTAGAAACCTTTTGGCTTCGAAAACAAGTCCCAATCATGTTTAGAGTTCCATAATTTATTAAGTCCCAATTTTAGGGCATCCACTTTGATTGGTTGCGATTATTTTTTTAATATCAAACGATCAATAAAATTAGATTTACTTTGAAGGAGACATTTTTTATGTTCTATTTCATCAATCATGATAAAAAAAAAAAAAAAAGAAACTGGTCCCCATTGAAGCAAAGAGGTGGAATTTGCAACGGATGTGTAGTGATATCCGGTGAAAAGGAAAGAATAGATGCAAAGGACCTTTTCACTAGAATTGTCGATGTTGCTTCCACTGATTCCAGTTGCTTCTGTTTATACCGTGCCAGCGGGTTAGCCATCTCCTCAATCACGTCGGCCATGGCGAGACCGACGGAGGAGAAAGCTGAGAGCTAAAAAAGGAAGGTAAAAAGAATAAATCAGGTTTAGGCAGTTTAATGCTTCCTAATTTGGTTCTACGAGACGGGGCTCTCCTACATTGCTTTTCGATGCCAAGAAAATAACCTTCTCAACTTATTGGAGCATGGCATATTCAAGCATTACTTTTGATAATTACTTGATTGGTCACGTAGATCAGCATACATGTTATAAAGTCATTGAAAGTCTTGTTAATTTAACGAAAATTAAGTTCTTGTAACAATGTGAAAATGTGATGTCAATTTATTGTGAGTTAATACTTTCTCCAGATCAAACTTTTGTGACTCGATAAATACCGATACATTAGTCTGTTGTTTGTGGTCATTTTAATTTATTTTTCAGAAGTCAATTCTGTTGCTAGTCTTTTCAATAAGTCTGGCATTGTACTCAGCAATCCAAAGTTCAATAATTTTGATCTCTCTCTGTCTCTGTGCAACCAGCCAATAAGGATCACTTGGAGTAGAGTTGAGTATATCCAAGCAGTGAGCTCCTAGATAAAGTTACTATTCACAGTCAAAATTCTGTAAGAAAATTGAGAAGAAAAAAATTCCGAGACTCGATCATAAAAAAATAAGCATACCTTCATTTGTAAATATAGCTACAACAGTGTCAGATATGTCCTGTAAAACCCTGTAGTTTTAAGTTTTAACAAAGATAAATTAGTGGATGCATAATTCCTATAAAAAAAAAAATTGTATGATCAAACCAGAAGGGCTGAAATTTTTGGTTCTTTACCCTCCAACACTATATGGGTCTCGCAGTCCATTGGAAAATATGATATTGCTTGCAAAATTTCCAAGGACGGATTTTATATCCTGGAGATTATATAAAAAAGCAGTAAATTGTTAGTTTTTTGTTAAAATGTTATGTGTATTGCTACCGCAATTGGCCATATGTTTATTAATATTGTAATGGAAATAGAATTGGAAGAAATGTAAATGAACTGTAAAAGATGATTACATGGCCACCAAATTCTGTTGTGATCCAATGCGGTCTTGGGGTTACGCCGAAGAGAGCTTGACAGGACTTGGTGAAATTGTTCAAATCAAATGGCGATGCTTGGAACATTGTATCATTGCCACCATGTCCAATCGGCATTACCATCTCGGTGCATGTCTGAAACATACAAATATTTTGCATAAAAGAAATAAGTTAATGACTGTGATACAATATCTTCGACAAAACTTATTCCTAGAACAGAAATGAAACTGAAACTGAAAAGCAAAGTAGGATTGCAACAGTGAAAATGCTAAAGAAGCAAACAGAAAAAGAATTACATAATTTAATTAAAAAAAGATGACCAACTTGTGCGGTGCTTATAATTTGATTAATAAACTGAAGAAACTTTCAAATTCAAACGCATCAAACTTCTCTAAAATAGGTTCAGTACCAATTATAAGCTAGCATTAGTCCTAATCAGGACTTAGTACTATTTATCTACCACTCAACCCAATTGCTTAAGTGAATGTCCAATAGTTTAAAATTCAACTTAAAAATTTAAACTGTTAGATAAAGATATAATATTAGTATTAGAAATAAATTTTAATAATTTAATATTAATATTAAGAATAAATTTTAACTGTCTCCTTCACATAAAACGTAAATTCAAATTTAAGGTTTTATATAAAATGTAAAACGTAAATTTGAGTTTAAGGTCTGAAAACACAATAAATCCCTCAAAAATTGAAACATAAATGAATTATGAAATTAATTAAAAATAAAGACAACTCAGGACTTTAACTCTAAATTATTAGGTGAAGACGTAATATTAGTATAAAAAATAAAGTTTAACAAGTACCATGTTTTTCTAGCATTAATTCCAAATTTAAATTGATTAGAACGGATGCAAGAATTCAAAGTTATAAATGACTTGATTAAGTCAAGTCTTGCAAATTACAAGGTTATATCAAAGTATTCTTCTTTAGTTTTCTACCTGTGACAATTAGTATATTGTTATTTAGAATTTAAGAAAAAAACTTAAAAAATATATGTTTGGATACCTGCCATGTCCATCCACTCTTATTGCTTGGTTTGAAGTCCAATATATAATTGCAATGTCCTCCGCCGAGAAAACTAGCGTTGAGACCTGCTGCTACTTTGCCAAGAATATCAGTTGAATCCTACTCCATCGATGGCATTGCAGATTTTACTGACCGGATTATCGGGCGGATTATCGTACTGAGCAGAACCCACATAAGCAATTTCCAGATAATCCTTGAGTTCTTGTGATGAATTCAAGGGACTTGACAATTGAAAGAAACGGATAAATTAACGCCACTACAACAATCAGCTTTTTCATCAAGTGGTTCTGGCAAAAGGAAAAAAAAATGTATTGAATTTGAAAAGATGAGTTTAGGATTATATCGATTACCTGCAAGCGCTGAAAATATTGCTGAGGTTTAGAAGGCCATTTGTTTGAGCTGCAACTCTATCAATTTCAAACCAGGACTGTTTTATGGTGCTGTAACAACTTTCACTAAATTCCTGCGTCATCCAACAGGTATATTACGGTAGCATTTTTTTTTTTTTTGGGGGGGGGGGGGGGGGGGGGGGGGGGGGGGGAGTGTATGAAATATGAGGTCAGAATAGATTTGAATATATAAATTCAAAAATATATATTAATTTTTTATTATTCATAGCATATAAACAAATAAATGTTTGAAAATACATGTTTTGACATGCTATGTCCTATAGGCAAATAAATAAATATTTTGCGGGAAAGGGATAAATAAAATTTATATATAGGAGTGTTTTAAAATACTAAGCAATTATCAGATATTAATTTGAGTTAAAAAATTTCAATTAATTTGTTCAGATTTAAAATATCTTATTTTCACTGGCATACTTGAAAACAAATCACCTTGCTGAAAAACGCTACTTAAACCATGACAAGTTCGACTAATATATATGTTTATTATATACACATCTCTCTCTCTCTCTCTCTCTCTCTCTCTCTCTCGTAATCCTATGCCATAAATCATAATAGGTTCTATTTGTATCTCTATCGGGCGGAGCTTCTTATGGGCTTAGGGTGTCTATGTCCTCCCAAACTTTAATTTTTACAATTTTTATTATGTAAAATATGTATTTTTATAATTTATTCTTTCAAAATTTTAAATTCGACAATAAAACTTCAATATAATTAAATTTTAATTCAATATATTTTTTATCTACCGTGCCATCTTAAATTCTTATTCTGCCCCTAATTCTAATTTCTATAATTATAAGTGTGTTTATATATCTTACCATAAAATCCTTGGTGACAACAACATGATATCCATTTTGTGGTGTGATGTCGTCAAAGTAAAGTATTGGCGCAGATGATGCCAAGGATCCAATAACAATATGTGGATATTTCAGCCGTAACCACGATGCAAGCACTGAAATTTTAACAACCATAAGAGTTTAACCAATACGAAAATTGAATAATAATTTGTGCTAGCAACTTTCTGTGGGGCATACACATATATATATATATTCTTCTGGAAGAAATTTGTAAAATGACTTACTTCCACCGTAAGATCCTCCGACAGCAATAACGGGGCAATTTTCAGCAGACAGGTTCTTTTTAACATCTGTTATCAATTGTGCATAATCTGCCAACGCTTGCGTTGAGCTGAAAAATCTAAGAGTACTAGTATTTCGGTATGCTTCATCTACGGATCCGAATGGCATTGAGTCTCCATAATAACGATGCTGTATATTGTAAAAAGTTATTCTTATCCCTTTCCTGACAATGAGATAATATCATCTTTTTACAAAGTTTAGACATATTAATTTAGTGCTTCAAAATCCAGATAAACGGCTGTTATTAGCGTTAGTCAAAACAGAGACCCATTTGATCACTTTGTAATAATATCAATTATGGAGTAATTAATGGAATAGAAAATTTTGTCAGAATCTATAAACAAAATCTATTCGTCAAAGGAGCTTTTGTCTGCATGGTTCTCTCTCTTTACTAACTGTTTAAACTTGAGTTCGATGGTAATGCATTTGAAACTATACTTAGTCATTGAATTTGTTGTAGACTTATGTGGGTCATCACCTAATTGTGCATAAATTTCATTATAATAACCTATGATATAACATTAAGGCTATGATATAAATTATAAGAGTATGTCGTGCATTTTATTTTAATTATCTTCTCTTTTCTCTTAATTACCATGATAGTTAACTTTCAAAATCAATATATATGTAAAAAAATTCCTAAATATGCTTTACAATCGCATGACTCACTCCATATTATATTCTATTTACGACCATTTGTGAACACATCCCTTATATATGAGTATCAACTATCGTCAAATGTATTCATTTTCTGGAAACACACTCACCTCTATATACAACAGCAGGCCTTTGAAACGCGAAGCAAGATCAACAATAAATCCAATATTAGGGATGTCCGAGGTCACCGAAGCCTCCTCTCCGGTGTAAACAAAGATTGGAGAGCTAGTATTTGCCCCGCCCCAGTACTTGAAGTTCATGATATATTTCTGTTGAAAGGTGGCGTAAGTCTCACTAGTCTCAGGCTCAAAATTAAAATGATCCAAGGTTTGCGTGTAATAATATGTAACAAATTCTGATGGGAGGTCTGAGTAGGACTTGCTACTCACTGGTGACCTCCTCAACCTATCAAATCTTATTGACCTGGGATATGTTGCGGCTGCATGTATTGTTGTGAGCAATAGCAGCAGCTGAAATGACAATTTTAAAGCCATTCTGAGCTACGAAGATCTAGCTGCCTTGACTTGGATACATATATAGGGACTACTTAGCAGTTTCTTATGTCTTTTTAGTCTTTTTATTTATAATATCTTGTTTTGAGCGTCATTTACAAAGTAAGTGGTTTATTTTTTATGCTAGCCTCTAGTATAAAATATATATTTTTTATGATCTTTACGAGGAAATTAACCTACTAATTGAACTATTATCAGCAAAATTAAATAATAATATATGACTCCTAATTGTTGTTGATGTCACAAAGCGAACTCTGAAGAGGAATATGCATGTTATTGTTGTGCAATTAAAGGAAATTCTCCCATCATCTAAGGAGTATAAAATTCATATGGCCAAATCGAATTCTAGAATGAATACTACTTTTAGTGGGAACCTAAATTTATTATTTGAAAACTTAATAATTTAATTTTAAAGTTTTTATTGAATTATTCTTTATTGGAAGATAATTAGGACTTTTTAAGATGAAAATAATAAAAAGAATGTAATTAAGTATTGTTGAAGGATAATTTCTGACTGTCTATGTAAATGAATGATAGACTGATATGTGAAGAGACCTCTGCATTAGATTGGCCATTCAACTCAAATTGACAGCTGGCCACCAGACTCAGTATGAGACCAAGCTCATTAGTCTTCTTCATTTTACCTAAAGGTACGTCAGATGAGCCTTACCTAAGATTTCACATTACTAGTCAGTCTCATAGCTAAAGAATAGGTCAACATGGTCAAGTACTTGTCACATTATTATTGAGCCCTACAATCGACATATATATTAGCAAATCGTCACACTTACCATGTTGGTGTACAAGTGACAATCAAACAATTAAAATGAGATACCAGCAAAATAGCTTAGCAATCCACGTCACTATTGAACCCTACACTTGTCACGTCAGTTCACAGAAATCACATCAAATGACAGTTGACAAGAGAAGAGATCATATAGGATTGCAAAAGTTCTCCTTCACTACAAATGGTAGTGCAAAAGTTATCATCCACTACAGCAATTCATTGAAGATAAGATCACATGAGCAATTAGCAAGGGACTAATCCTGAAGCACTATATCATACTCCCCTATCAACATGAGAGACAAAGCACAATAGAATTGCCAAATGGCACTGAATAGGGATTGCATTGACACCAATATCCATTCCCTATTTGACATGTGTCAAATCACTTTTAGGATAATAACACCTTTTAAGTAGGATATTTCTTAGTACAAATATTCTCACACTCTTAGCATAATACCTAACCCTAAAGGCATTATACTCTTAACTCTACTAAAAAGTCTCCAAGTGGCCCAATTAGCTCATACTATCCTCTATTATATAAGCCTCACTTTCTCCAAGGTGAGAAAAGTTCATTTATTACTCCACTTTTTTTATATTCTTTTCATTTTCTCTCTTAGAGAACTCTCTTTCTCTTTATTTCTATATTAGGGTTTTTTCCTCCAACTCACTTAACAATCTTATATCATTTGATAAATTATCAAAAATCACCATATCTCCTTATTAAGAGAACATCTATCAAGGCATGTGAAAATGGCCTCAACAAGTCTAAATAAGGAAAGAACATATGAGATCCTAACTTACAAGTGTTATTATATTTGCTGTAATTTATGTCTTGTAATATCTCCTTTATATAGTTGATTTTGATAATAAGCTCTACCCGTGGATGTAAGCCTTAGAGCCGAACCAAATAAATTTGTATGTTAGTTCTCTTTCTGTTGTGTTTTCTTACTAGTTGTTTATTAGTTTGTGTTTAACTGAGAAACCATAAGATTGATACAAACATGCACCTAATCCAGACCTTAATCCCATATCTACTAAGCTAATGATCTTAAAAATCCTTCTTTGTTCTAATATTGAGTTGTGAGCTCTATCCGGGTGATCTCTACTGAGTCTTACTTTGTATAATCACCTCTAGACAGCTCTCTGAACTTAGTTATGATTTAAACCATCCTTTGACTATTTTTTGAAAACTAAGTATCCTCAGCCATGCTTAGATTTGTATCTCTTGAGCACCTCCTTTAGTCTTAAACACGACCTCAATAACCTTTTTTAACTTAATTGAGCCAAGTTATCCCCTCTAAGTAGCTCTCCAATCATTGCCTACAAGCTCTGGCAACTTCTATTGAGTTGATGTTATTCCCTCAACAAACAATTTCCCACTTGTTTAAGCTCAAGAAACGGTTGGGCCTTTAGGCCCATAGGCTGACTAAATTTAGGTATAAATAGTTGGCATCATCTGTGAGAACGCAACAAAAGGTTTTTCAATGAAATCTACTTGAAAAATTACTTAAGGAACTATATGAGAAGTTTGAGATTATGATATAAGATCATAGTGCTGTTCTCTAAGGTCAGAGGTAAAGGTAAACCCTACAGAGAAATTTATGCTAAGAACTCTAAGTCTAGATTCTAAGGTAAAGTGCTAAAGGAAGCTCGTCACCAAGAGTTTAAGGTAACCTCTTTTCTTTCTCATTTTCTTTGTTATACATAAGGAATCATAACCCAGTGTGATGAGTTGTATAGATCTATTTAAGGTCAAAATCACTAAGATATGTAGTAAGACCTCCTAAAAGTTATGTATAAAGACCTTGGTTGATATTATCATTTTAAACTCTTGACTGGATTATATTAAGACCTCTACTAAGGTCTGGAGAACGTTAACCTTTCATAGGTTGTAAATTTGAAGCCTTTATAGTACAATGCATTAAGACCATCAAAACTTTCAAAAATATTCGAGATAAATATGTTACGACCTTTTAAGGTTTTATGTTGGGACCTCAACTAAGGCCAAGAATATATATATCTCAATTTAAGAGTACCAAGGCCTTCATAAAGATCATGGATATTAAGACTCTTTAAAGGTCTATGCTCAAAGCTATATAGAGCTCAATGTTGAATTCCAAAGCTATGTAAGAGCTCATTTATATTTTCAAAGCTATGTATTGTTCAGTTTTATCTCCAAAGCTATATAAGGTTTACTTTCAGAGCTGTATAGAGCTCAGTGTTGAATCTCTAGAGCTGTATAGTACTTAGTTTTATCTCTAAAGCTATATAAGAGCTCATTTATACCCCTAAAGTTATGTAAGAGCTCATTTATACCCCTAAAGTTATATAAGAGCTCATTTATATCTCCAAAGTTGTATAGTACTCAATTTTATCTTTAGAGCTATGTAAAAGCTCATTTGTATCCTTAGAACTATATAGGGCTCACTATTAAATCTAGAGCTGTGTAAGAGCTCATTCGTATTTTTAGAGCTGTATAGAGCTTAGTGTTGAATTTCTAGAGTTGTGTAGTGCTCAATTTTATCTCCAAAACTATATAAGAATTCATTTGTATTTTCAGAGGTGTGTAGAGCTCAGTGTTGAATTTCTAAAGCAATGTGGAAGCTTCGAAGCCCTTAGTCTACAACTATGGATAGTACCTTGAAAATGACAAAGATGGTTATTAAAATTGCAAATATTTTTGAAAGGATTGTTACTTCCAATAGTGGGCTCCCTTAGTTTACACCGGTGAGTGGTGCCCTAAAGATGCCAAAAATGACTTTATGTGTGACAAAATCAATCCTTTTTTTAGGGTCATTACACTCGACTACTAAAGCTCATCTGTGTACAAAGTACCTTGAGGATGCTAAAAAAGGATTTTTGTGTGACAATTATTTTTTATGCTAAAAATGATTGTGTTAAAATCTTTTTTAATGGGTTTATTACATCCAGTAAGGGTTGAGCCACCACGTGCAGTAATATGTCTCTATAATGGTTTATCTCCATTTGGTACCAAAGGGTTAAGCCTTAACGTGTGTCAATATGTCTCCAAAAAAGTCGATATTTATTTAGCATTAAGGGGTTGAGCCCTAACATATGCTAATATATCTGCAAAGTAATTTGTCTTTATTTGGCCTTAAAAAGCTGAGCCTTATATTCTCCAATGAATCTCATATGGGATATGTCTTTAAATTTATTTTATCTCCTCTTAGTACCAAACTTGGGATATGTACTCAGAAAAATAAACGAAGGTATATGTTGTAAGCATGGAGGAGGCAAAGCTTATAAAGCATTGAGGCATAATCTATAATTTTGGTCTACCTCATGCCACAGCCACGAAAAATAATACTTAGTAGGTAATGAGATGCTAAACACTGATGTTGAATCTTACCTTCAAAAAGTATAGATTTTGGTCCATGTATTTTTTAAGAAGTTTTTACTATCTTCATACTAGAAACTAGAAGGTTGATATTAAGACATACTTTGGGACTGCCTATACAAACCAATGATAGACTGACATATGACTTATTGAAAGCAAGATTGAGCTCTACACCAGATTGGCCACTCAACTCAAATTGAGACCTGACTACTAAACTCGGTACGGGACCAAGCTCATTAGCCTTCATCATCTAACCAGGGGGGCACATTAAATGGGACCCACTTAAGATTTCACATCACTACTCAGTCACTTGACACATTATCATTAAGCTCAACAATTGATGTACACATCAGCAAAGCCCACACTTGTCATATTAGTGTACAAATGGCAATCAAACAGCTAAAATGAGATACCAACAAAATACCTTAGCAATCCATATCACCAGTGAACCCCACACTTACCATATTAACTCATAGAAACTACGTCAGATGACAGTTGGCAAGAAAAGAGATAAAAAGGCACAAAATGATGTAGATGGTATTGTAAAAGTTATTATCCATTTCAGCACTTTATTAAAGATAAGATCATATGAAAATCAATAAAGGACTAACCCTGAAGTGCCACGTCATATTGCTCTATCTACAAAAGGGATATATTAGTACAAAATTACTAAGTGGCATTGAATGGGGACCGTTTGTCACCAATATCTATTCCCCATGTGACATATGTTAAAACCACTTTTAGGATAATAATACTTGTTGAGTAGGATATTTCTTCATAAAATATATATTTTTTTGTATACTTTAAGCATTACACCTAGTTCTAAAGATATTATACTTTTCTCTCTACTAAAAATTCTCCAAGTGGCTCCAATGAGCTTACATTAATCTCCACTATATAAGCATCACTTTCTCTAATGTGAAGAGGGTTCATTTATTATTCCACTTTTCTATATTCATCTTATTCTCCTTTTCTAAAGAACTTTTTAAAGAAATTTCTTCTCTTCAATTCCATTTGATAATTAAATACAATTATTTTTTATTTAATAAAATGTTTAAAAAAATCAAGAAAACATTCAAGTATCGTCTATTAAAATTTTTCTCTTCCTCATTTCTCATCAGCCAAATTAAACCCTCAATTTTGGTTAATTTTGTTTCCATTTTTTTCACTTTCATGTAATTTAAGCTTTTATTCTCTCTTTATCATTCCTCTTGTTTGAAATATCTTCTTTATCGATTGATTTTTATTAAATAAAATTAATATGCTCTTTGTATATCTATAAAATACAATTTAGGTTTTGTTAAATAAAATATTAGAAAAGTTCAAGATTAATCTATTAAAACTTTTTCCTCATTTCTCATCAAAGCTAAATTGAATTCTCATTCTTAGTTAATAATATTTTTCATCTTGCTCACTCTCACCTGATTTAAGCTTTCACTCTCTCTTAATCATTCTTTTTGTTCAGAATATATTATTTGTATTTTCGATCTTTCAACTTCTGCTGGTAATTATATTTTTAAAAGAGATCTATATATCCTCTGTTACTTTAAAATGGGAAGTTAATTATTCTAAAGGACATTGAAGAAGAAGAAGAAGTATTTCATACATGGGATGAAATTCTAATTAATTGGATCTTTTTTTAGATGCATTGCCAATGATGAATCCTTAATATACTGTTTGAAAGGTTTGGCTTTAAGGCATTGATTGAGAATTCAAGACAAAGAGGAAAATAATAATGAAATCAACTTAGAATCTTTATAAAGAAGGGGAAAAAATATCATTTTACTATTATAGTCTTAAATATGTAAAAAAAACAAATATATTATTTATTGTTCAAGTTTAAGACAAAGAGTAAAAAGATAACGAAATCAACCTAGAATCCTTATAAAGATTAAAATGAGGGAAAAAATTTTGTTCAACTATTATGGTCTTGAATATGAAAAAATATTATTATATATTGTTCGAGTTTAAGATAAGAAAAAAGATAATGAAATCAACATAGGATTCTTGTCATCTAAGCCAAGTTTCTTTTAAGAAACAAATTCAATTTGTTGACTCCCAAGTTACCAAGAATCCCAATTCCACATTTGCTAAGCCCCGATAGAGTGTTTTGTTGATGATGATATCTATCTCTATAAGAAGTAGTAAATGAACCTGAAGACATCACATGAAGATTCATCATAAGCATATTATGGACCACATCCTAATCGACTAGTTGTTTTCCCATCTCCTTTATATTAGAAGGCCTTCAAGGAGTGGTCCTTAAAATACCTCAACCTTAGTTAGTAGTAACTGAATAACCACAACCAGAAGTGGTAAAACAACCACGGCTAAGATTCGACGATCGTTCTCACTATTCCACACCAATAACGCCACCAATGGACCCTCGAATAAGAGATCAACTAGAAGAAAACTCCTCTTGGCAATTGCGCTTTTAACTATCAACGCCATTTTATATATCTACCAAGAAAACAAAAATAAGTACCAACACTCAAAGAAACTAGAAGTCAGAGGGATAATACATACTCCCTTCTTAAAAATAACTCACCCTGAGGAGGAATGCCTCTATTATTCTTCCTCACTAATAGGACTTCCTCACCATAACTCGGTTCAATCTTAATTGTTGCTCTTGCTTGAGCCTTCAAGTCACGGGGATCAAGTTGATTCAAGGAATACATAATTCCTAAGCAAAACCAGAAGCTACCAAGAGTAAAGGTCAACAATCATCACAAGAAAATCAAAAGCCTCAACTTCTCAAATAAAGAAGCTGTATGAGGAATAAAGTCAATAAAAACTTAAGAAAGATCCTAAAAACCATTCGTAAAAGAAAAGAGGAAAGCAAAGAAAAATTTTAAGTCATAAATATACATCACTTATGGTGGAAGACAAACAGACAAGAAGAAAATTCTAGAAGAAAAGTTAGAAATATAGTACTTTCTCTTTCAATTATGAAGCAAAGCCAAAGGCAGATTATGAAGAGTTTAAAATGGCTTCCTTCAATATAAGAAATCCTAAAGCCTAACCATAGATTAGATCTAATAGCTAGAGAAATTTCTGCCTAAAAGCGTTTTCCCAAGCTAAAAGGGGGGAAATAGATTATATTCGCCAGAAGCCCCAAAGATGTAAAAGAGCCATCCTCATAGAACATCATTGATGGAAAAAGAAAAAAAAAGCCTAAAATACAAATGGGGCATATTAAATGTGAAATTAACAAATGATAGAATAAACAGAACCCACCACAAAGGCTTCTTAACAAAACAAAGTCTCAATCCTTAAAGAAAATAGATTACACAAAGGATAAAGAAAAATGTCAACCATATGATATCGAGCACCCCGTTTGAGATACGTTCATCATAATGAGCACCATATTTGAAGGAAATTTATGGCCATCCTCAAAACAAGTCCCTAGCAATCTCCAAAAATTAAATTACGCATCCAAGACTTGCAAACATTCGAGCATATCCAAACAAGATAGCAAGAGATAACAATACTCAGAATGTTTAATGAGCAATAAAAAATAACACAAATACCAAGATACAAACATTAAAGCAAAAATAAATATTTTTCATTCATCTTCAAAGAGTTCACTACAAAAATTCAAGAAAAGAAAATAAAAAAAAATCAAACAACTAGAGGGTTAAGGTTATCTTTAGTAACAACAAATGTGGAGGCAGAAGCATCATCAGCTTGAGGAACAGTCGAAGAGTCAGCAGCAGCCTGGACAAGAACATTCTCATTATCCTATGGGGCAACAAAAAGTTCCTCTACCCAAAAGAGATCTACCCTAGCATAATGACTCTTGAAAATGCCCATTAACTAAGTTAAAGCCTCAAATACCTTATCAACTACATGAAAACTCGAGAGTTTAGTCTTCCTCATTTGTTTACTGAAGAAAAAAGCCCTCCTCTTAAAGGATCCTGGCCTATTTCTCAAGCTCCTTAACCTCAGCCTCAAGCACCACAACCCTACTCTCAACCAAAGTAGCCTTAGCTTTAGCTACCCCCACATTGGCTTCTCCTCAGTATGTTTCATCTTAGATAAGTAGAAGTTGAGCTCATGCTTAAAGAACTTTGACTGCTTCTTAGTTTTCTTTAAGGCCTCCTTGGCCCTAGTGACCTCACCTCAGCAGCCATTGATAAGGCGTAATTGTATAAACTATTTTATCTTCCTAACTTGATATTTATTCAATTTATCTCAATAATTTGGCTATTTATGCATCGTTGTTACTTTATAGGTTTAAGTATTATCGGAGCAAAAATACCAGAAAACGGACGCAAATCGGAGCGTTAGAGATAAAAATACAAATGGAGGCATTGTTGCTACAGTAACACTATTGCTACAGTGCAGCGCCGCAGCACTGGATTTCAGCGCCGTGGCACCGATTGCAAAAAGTGAGCGCCGCAGCGCCAAATTTCAGCGCCGCGGCGCCGGGACCTGGACAGCAAATGCTGACAGGTTGCTGAAAATCAGGAAATCCAAAAACAGCCCCAAGTGCGCCCTAATTCCGTGCTTTTACCTATATATTTGCACAAAACTTACATTTTGAGGGGAGACTCCAGCTGGGACAGCAGCTGGAAACACAAAGAAACACCTAACTTCTAAGTTTAGAGAAATCAAAGAGGAGGGAAGCAAGCTTCAACAACAAAGACATTTGACAGGGATGTCTTCTTTGCTTTGATTCTTTACTTATTGTAAGATGTTTAGTTTACATGTATTGATGGAATTAGCTTCAAGATTGTGTAGTTTAATGATGAGCTAATTTCATTCATCTAGGATTACATCCTTGAACTCATTATGTGATTGATTTTAGTTCTCTCTTTTATGGTATTAATTCAGCTTTTGATATATTCATTGTGCTTGTGCTTAATGCTATTTGATTACTTGGCTAGTAGTTAAATTGATCTAGAAATGCTTAAATAAACTTGACAAAGGCATTTAGGTATTTAGTCTTAAGCATATTGATGCATGATCATAGTGTAGTACACTTGAGTTTCATATGGGATAGACATATACTCATAAGGCATGTATGGCTCATAAAACTTGTGCTTAATGAATTTTGTTCAATTTATTTATCATAGACATATAGATATTTGATTGGATTGAATAGATTCACTTGACCTGCAAAAGAGGCTTGTGATGTGTTAAGTGTTTTGGTCAATATATCAAGTTGAGAACCAATAGACCTAAAAGAGATTCTGCTGAATTTATTTGCATAATGGGGGATAGTTTGTAATCCTAGGATTTCTCATATCGAATTTAACTTGTTGGTAATTTAGTTTATCACTTAGCATAATTAAGTTGTTCTTTTACTTGAGTAGTTTAATATCATACATCAAATCATTTTCTGGATAATAGTAGAAAGACACCATTTCAGTACTTAAACTAGAAAAGACAAATCATTCTCTGTGGGATCGACACTTTTCTCATCATATATTACTTGTTGCGACACGTGCACTTGCGCTAATTTGTGTTATAGAAAACACACAACAGCCATCATCTAAATATCAGTCATTGCCTTTCAAATATCATGAGATGATTGGTGAGGGCAACCATACCTTACAAAAGAAAAATAAACTAAGAAATTAACAAGTATAAATTTTAAAAAAAAGAACTAAAAACTAACAATAAGAAATATTAGAGAGCAAGATGATTACCTTTAGCAAGCACCTAATTCTATAAGACACAACCTAAGAAATACTACACATCAACACTAGCATAGCATGGCCCTTTGGAAGTGTCTGTTCTACCTCCCTCAGAATAGGCAACACATGTTCATACTTTTCCCTCTTTGTCAATGGGAGATCCAAATATGAAGAGACCTTGGTCTATGCCATAACTAAGACCTCAAAAGTCAAAAACCTACTAAGACCTTCTACATTAGCCCATCCTCCACTAAATTTAGAAGAAGGTGGAAAAAAGGGAGAAGTTACCCCACTAGACAGAGGAGTAATATTATCCACGCCCTAAAGCAAAAGACTTGGATAAACAGGAAAAGAGACATCCATTGGCTCCTCTCTTTAAGAAGTCCTTAAAGCTTTTTCCAACCTATTCTTCTTATGATGAGCACCTGATAAGGTCTCCTCTATTAGACACTTAACCTCTATATTGAGAAGGTTAAAAACAAGCCTTTATTCTTCTTGTTTACAAAAAGAGGCTCAACATTAAAGAGAGACTTCTTCTTCTCCTTCCGCATAGCTATAAATAAGATATAGATAAAAATATTTACCCACCAATACAATCAAATACAAAAAAAATAGATAAAAGCAATTACCCTCATTTCGGGACTTAAAAGAATTCGAGGGAGTAGAAATGTCTTTAATCAGACTATAGAAGATAAGATTGCCTCAATAAAGCAACTTCTCATAAGGACCACTAAAGGCAAGAGTTGCTCTGACATGGTTCATCTCCTCTTTAGAAAGCTTAGGCTTCAAAGACTAAGAAACAGCTAAAAAAATAAAAACAAACGTTAGAAAAAATAATTAAAAAATAATTTATCAAACAAGAGAAAAGGGAACCAAATAACGAGTGAGCTTTCTTGGAAAAATATCAGAGGCATAATTAAAAGCCATAGAGACCCTCATAAATCTATCCTCATTCTCCTCTAGCAAAAAACTAGAGATGCTTCCCCCCAGCATTCTTAGAAGGCAAGGAAGAAGAATGCATTTACCAAGAAAAGAAGACCAAAGAACGATATCTTTAGAATGTAAAAAGTAAGAAAAACACTTTGAATCACAAAAGATAAAGTGCTCTTTAAAGAATGGTAGCAAAGAAGTGAAAAACTAAAAAAGCCACAAAATCATATATACTATCAAATAAAGAGAGGTCTCAATTGTTGATTCAAAGTTTGAAAGTCAAAAAAACGGTTGAAAATACATCTCTTTAAATAAACAATGCGATTAACAATTAATTCCCAAGATGATGATACGTCACTAAAGAAAAGGAATGTCTACTTATTAAAACCATCAGACAGAGGCAAACTTCTTAAAAGATTGCAAATATAAATGCAATAAAAAGCACCGACTAAAAATAAAAGTCTAATCACCACCATAAATTACACATCCACTAAATATAGGCCTAAAAAGCATCTACTCAAAAAGAGAAAGTCTACTTGACAAAAGAGTAACTACAAAAGGGCCCAAAGAATCGAGGACATAAGTCAAACACAATTAAAAGGCACTCTAACTAGCACCTCAATTCAAAAGCATTACTTATAAAGTTTTCAGTGTTAATAAGTTAGTATTAAAACTGAGAGATCCCTGTTTTGCCCTAGATTTTATCGTACAAGACCTAAGGTCTTCGGTTCATAAGGCACAAAGACATCGACTCATAAAATCCTAAAGAGGACTTCGATACATAAGACCCAAAAGAAAAGTGTCGGCCAACAAAATGTCCTCGAATCGTACTATCTTCTCCGAGCTTATCAAAATAATGGTCGAAGCCCGATTACCTTATTCAGTCAAACTTCTAAAAGAGAAAAGATAAGTTCACACCCTCTAAGCTGGTTAGAACAATGGTCGAAGCTTAGCTACCCTATTCGGTCAAACTCCTCAATGAAAACTAAGATCTCTTCAAGCTATTTAGAGGAATGGTTAAAGCCTAACTACCCTACTCGATCAGACTTACTACCCATAGAACAGATAAAATAATAGTCAAATACCAACTACCATGTTTAACCAAGCCCTGAACAATGAAAAATAACCCCTACTTATGTCAAATAGGGGAAGGTCCAAATACAACCGTCTCAGATAATCAAAAAAGCTCTTAAAAATGACTTAACTTATAAAAGACGAAGAGAATTATGGATAAAGTTAAATTTATCAACGAAGAATCTCTAAAATAAAAGAATATTCCTAAAAACACAATATAAATCCTACCAAGGCAAATAAGATCAAGTGCAATTTAGAAAAAAACTCTGATAGCAGAATCCAAGAAAATAAAGTCCATAAAAGAATTTTAAAAGTTATGAGTAAAACCTACATCCTTGCCCTATAAATAGAGGAGAAAATTATCACTAGAAAAAAGAAAAAAGATTGAAAAAGAAAGATAAAGATAGACACATCTATAGATACACATATCTATATAGCATTCTGCTCAATCTTTTTTACTTTCTCTTTATATGAGCCCTTACTAACTTAAGCATCAAAGTGCCTACACCGAAAATATTTTAGCGTGGCCTCACATTTTACTTGTAGGATTTTTGTTAGACATTATATTTTATAGGGACAAAAACATTTTTATTGATCTAGTTTTTTGTCACATCCTTACTGTCTAATCTAAACTTCCCTAGAGAATGTTTTGGATAAACACTTATATATTTATCAATACATTTCAATTTATGAGTAATTATATATATTTAGCGCTAAATGCAGTGTTTCTTTTGAAATGACATATATGAAGCATTGTTTTTCAAAAAACAATAATGAAGAGTATTGCTAGAAAAAAAAAATGTAGTATAGTTCAAATCATAACAACGATCTCTTGAATGGTGTCTAAGAAACATATAGTAACTAGACAAAATTATTTTTCGACAGAGAGTTCTGTAAGTGCATATATGTTATCATAAATTTAGATATAGCACATCAAAAGCTTGAAATAGTGATCTCTTTAAGCAAGGGTAGACCCACATAAAGGCTTAGGGGGCTATGCCTCCTTCCCTAGCCCTTGAGAAAATTTAGATTTTTTAAATTTTACCTTTTCAAATAGGTTTTTTATGATTTGTGTCCCCCTCTCTCTTCAAGATTTTGTCTAACATTAAAATTCTATATAATTTTTAATCTTACAGATATATTTGGTTTTACCCCTCATTCTAGCAAATAAAGTCTTATAAAATTTAAATATGAGGAAAGAAATAAGAAAGTACTATTTCACGCTCTCACTTGAGTGTTAGAGCAAAGCTAGCATAATGACTAAGCTATTTTAGAATATCTAGAAAGCCAATTGCGTGTAAAGCCTACGTGTGACATTATCCCACAAACAAGCAAAATTATTTATGCCAATAAATTTCATAGAAAGCATATGTGTGAAACTGAGGCACTACCATGCAACATATAATATGATCATCGATCCCATTTAGCACGCTTTTACCATGCAAAGCCTAACTCTCCTATAAATAGCCCTCGTTCTCAACATCAAGCAATGAAAATTGCATACAAACACTAAGTTAAGTGTCTACCAAACAGCAATATATAGAAAAGCTTGCACTTTTCATCCTCATCACCAATGCCTCAAATCACCGTACCACCGTCTTGATTAACTTGTAAAACCCTATCCAAGGCTAGAGTTGCCCAGAGCAGATACAGAGTCTGTTGCCAAATGTTCTTGTCAGAGATATGGCTCAGTGGCAGATGATAAGGCGTAATTATATAAAATATTTTATCCTCCTAAACTTAATATTTGTTCAATTTATCCTAATAATTTGTCTATTTATGTATATTAATGTTGTTTTATATATTTAAGGACTATCAGTGCAAAAATACCAGAAACCGAATGTAAATGATATTTTTAGAGATGAGAATTCGAGAAGGGACAAAAATGGTCAAAATGTGAACAGTGCTGTGAACAATATCCATAAACAGTTCGAATGAACAATATATTACTACAGTACGATAAACAATGTCACGCTACAGTAATATAAGCAATGCATATGTTACAGTTTGCCCATTATAGTGCAGCGTCAGGGCATTGGGTGGAGTATTAGAATCAGTGGCTACAAAATAACTCAATGTCACAGCATTAAGGCCTGGGCAATAAAAATTGACAAAATACATAAAATATTGATATTTTTGGATCCAAAAAAACCCTAATTTTGGTGCTCCTATCTAAATATTTGTCTAAAACTTACTATTTGGGTTGGGAAGTAAAGAACACTAAATAAAACACATCATTTGGGCTTGAAAGCAAGAATCAATAAGAAGAAGAAGAAATTCTGCATTTTGAAGGAAGAATGCCACTGTTGCATCAGGGGAAATTTTCTTTTCTCTTCAATTTCGTACTTTGTTGTTGATTTTAATATGTATAATGATGTTGTTAGATGCTATGAACTTACGTTTACAATTATGAACTAAGTTTTATTGATAAAGTTACAATGTGAACTCAATATGTAGTTTGAATTTATTATTTTCCCTTATTCATATTGTTGGTATTGAATTGTTCAATTTGTTATATGCTTAATGCTTTTAATTACATGACAATGAATTAGAATGATTTGATAACCTTAATGAACTTAGAAAAGAGAATTTCGTGTTGGCCATGGATGCATTTATGTATGATCATTACAAGTAGCTTTAAGTTTCATATGAGATAAGAATATACTTATATGGCATATATGACCATTTAAAGAACTTGAACTTGATGAATCTTATTTTAATTTGATTATCATATTAATACTGGTAATTGATTGAATGAGATATACTCACTTGACTTTCGGAAGAGGCTTATAAGGATATTAGAGTTCTTGGTTAACAATTCAGATTAATAGTTCTAAGGAGAGTAATTAGATTCAAGTGAAATATTGAGGGATTATTGTAATCCTAGGCAATTGAGTATTGTTGTTGTCACATTTGTTCTCTTTGCTTAATTCTTGTAATTATTCTTTTTGTTTAGTTAGTTTAAATATCAAAATCATTGAATTGCCAATAGTTTGAATAAGAGTAGAAAGACACAATTTTAATAATTAGCAAGTAGTAAAGACAATTTCTCGTAGGATCGACACTTTTCTCATCATATATTACTTATTGCGATAACATGCACTTGCATAAAAGTATATACATACAAAATACACAACAGCAGGCAACGGGGATCATACAATCAGCAACTACACTTTGGACTATACTACCATACAATCAATAATAATTTGGACACCAAATGTCGCTTCCCAGAGACTACAACAATGTTAAGGACCTGAGTGCAACATGGCCAGTTCGATGGCCAGGAAACGTGTCAACTCGATTTGAATCGCTCCTAATTCATTTTTAACCATATTGCAATCTTCAAAATAAAGTAGCGCTCTTTATGAAAATTCTACCTTGTACTAATTTTCTATTAGTGTCAATTAAGAAATTCCTGTATTTCTTTAAAAAAGAAAAAAAGAAAAAAAGAAAATCCTTTGTGTTTTATATTTCTATGAAATGCCAAATAAGAATCTTCATATGCAACATTAAACCTAGGGCTAGATAACTTGAGATCTGAGATGGGTCTATGATGGAACCAAACATACCTAAGTCCCACTTGAGCACTCAAATCGATTGTGAATGGGACTTGAATTGAGACTGTCCCAAACCGTATGGGACAACTCTTTTTGGACTGGTTAGATTAATTAGTTCATATCTCAAATTAGTCCAATTTTTATATGTTTCGACCATTTTTTAAGTTTTTAAGTATTGGACTAGTTGAAGTTTTTGAGTTAATTTTGGCCCAATATTTTTTGTATTTTTATATTGTGGATATTTTTTATTTTTGAAGACCTTTTTTGAAATATTTTATTTTATATTGGTTACTAATTTCATTATGAAAAATTTTGCACAACTTCTATTTTGAAGTTAATTTTTTGACCTATTTTATGTTAATTTCTAATTATATGTAATCTAATAAGTAATAATTAATAACTAATAAATTTCAAAATACCAACATAAGAAATTAAATGACTAAATATAAAAAATAAATAAATAAATAAACAAACACATAGCAAAATGTTTGTTTATATTCATAGTAAAATTAATAAACATTCATTCTAAAATACTTAAGCTTGAGTATATGCATGCACATCTTAGATTCTTAACAAATGTTTTAAGTTTTTAAAACATTCAGGAAAACCTCCTCAAACATTTGAATATTCCCATAAGCATAAATCATAATATATACTTGCAAAAAATTATAACATTTAAATATAAATTATCACTACCAAATCACCATTTACCAAACACCAATAATAATCAAATAATCCATCTAAATTTTAAATTTTTTAATATATCATTACAGATTCCATAAGTTCACAATACAAAATCACAAACCATAAGTCCATAAGTCCATAAGGGCCATAACCATAACATTCACAAATAATAAATAAAATATTACACATCCACAACACTTAAATAAATATATTAAGTCCAAAATTAAAGCTAAAAATAAAAACATGTAAATTTAATATAAAATATCCACTGAAGTCCAAAGTTAAAACCAATTACAAGTAATTGATCTTCAATTCTTCATTCACAAAATTGTCTTTTGATTCTTTAGTAATCTGCAAAACTTTAACCAAAATCACTTGTTACACAACATACATATTATGCTTAAAATATATATCTATTTGAAAAAGAAAAAATTCATGATTATTTATATTTATTGATTGAAACATTACCTAAAAACTAAAAATAAAATAAAATAGCACAAGTAATCTCTTGTTGGCTATTATAGTAAAGGTTCTTGTATCATAATTTGTGCAAACTCTACATAAAAGTTAAAATATTTGCACAAAATTAGATTATCAAATAATACTAAAAAAAACAAATAAAACAACGCCGTTTTGGGCTACAAAATAACCCACCAAATGACGTCATTTTACATTCTAGGTTCAAAATGTAAAACGACATCATTTTAGCTACCTAATAATAAACAAAAACAACGTTGTTTTCAAATTGTCCATTCAAATTCAGAACGCCTAAAACAATGTCATTTTAATCTGGATTCTAATACCAATTACGACGTTGTTTTGTCTTTACTATAAGAATAATTCCAAAATGATGCCATTATTATAATTTCTAAAAAGAAAATCCATTTTTTGAACACTCTCACTTTTCACTAAATGCACTTATACATGTTAGCTTTTTTTAATTTTTCTAATATACAAAATTTCTATCACTAATTTTTTGCAAAGATTTTGTGATTCTTTGTACCACAATATTGTATTACATATTGTCACAAGGTAATGCTAAAAAATAATAAACTTTCATTGTGACACAATCTATTTTAAATTACTAATACTCTAAAATAGTTGATAGTATCTATCATAAATTTTTTATAGAATCATATTTTTATCACAAAATTTCTATCATAAATTCCTTTTTTTAGTAGTGATGGCAGGTCTAACACTACACTCCCTTTGAACTCAATTTTCTCTCTTTTCTCACAATTTTGAAAAGCTTACAATCTCACCATAGAAGATCTCACATATTTCATAGCATTGCGTATAGAAATAATACTCTCATTCAATTCTTTTAACTTATTAGTCATAATCAAATTCAAAATGTACATATATCAATGCATATGCATAAACTCACCATTTAACACTAGTGCATCCTTTATATCATTGGTACTGGCATTATTGATTGTTGTGGTTACACTTTTTTTATGCCCCAATCCAACAAGCAAAATTCAAGTTATTTGATAATCATTTCTCCTTTATGGTTTAAAAGAGGAGAAAACCTCAAAATCCTCCTATGTAACTTCCAATCACAATCTATAAATTGGGTAATTACAATTATGTAGCTGTGATTATAAGTGGAAATCCAAATGTCTATTGTCAAACTCACTCATTACTTAATCCCACCAACTATACTCTTTAATATAGTTCTATTTTTAGCAAACAATTGTTAATATCCCTAGTTATGATTTTACGTAATGGGACATGAAATCTGAGAGCTCTTGCATTATAAAAATATCAAAACTCATCATTCTACAAAAAATTGAATGGTAATTCATGTATAACTACCATTTTTATAACTATTTGTCGATATGAATCTTCACTCTATCCCTTAGCCACAACATTACTACTATTTCTCTCGCCGTCTCTAATAGATTCTTTACCTAAAAAACTTTTGTTGATTATCAACCAATATGTTTCGATATTAGTTACATCTCCATAAGTGTTTCCTAATACCACTAGTCCTATCTTGAGCTAAATTACAGGCATACAAATTTTCACAATAATAATGCTTTGCTTTATCTTTTGTGGATTTACATCGAGTAAAGTGCAACTATAGTTTTAATCTTGATGCTTGTGATACAAATATTCTCTTTTTGAGATTCGTGTGTAGAGGCAAAAAATTTTCTTCAAGTGCTTCCCTCATTTTCATAAGATTCTAAATCTATATTATTTTCTAAACTTAAATCTAAACTCATCTACAAAATAATGAAACAATGAAAAGTTATTAATGAGTTTGTTGTTTATAAATAAAAATTATCAAATATTATACTAACAGTAAGCGACACCAGAAAGAATGAATGCAACAAAAATAAATAATTGATTATTATTGTCAAACCACTCCAAAAAGAATAAGTTACCCGAATATAAGTTCTAAACCAAAACCACAATTAAGAAAATAAAAATGAAAACTTTGGAAATATCACAAGTTCAAACTTCAAGTAATCCAGATCACAAGTTTAGAACAAATCAACAATTTATGGCACAACATAAAGTCAAATGAACTATTACAAAGGAATAAAGAAGAAGATTTTTAATTTTACAATTGACACTGTTAATTAGAATTTTATTTATTAATATAAAGGCAGCATCCAGTAACCAATGTTATCTTTTTGGATTTTGAATTGCAATAATCTTGGCAACATAGATCTATTGTCATTGTAGTGTTACTTATAAATACTAACACTACTACAAAAAGTAGATTTCGCGATAAAATTTTTGTAATAAAAAATTAACGATAGATACTACCATAAATTTTTCATTATCACTAATATGTAAAAAATAGTACCATAATATATTTTAATACTAATTGGTGATTATAATCTAACACTATTTTGTAAAAGAACGGATCACAAAATTGTTTGTAATAGCAAATTGGTAAAGTATATTAACATTTACTAGGGTAAAAAGATGACATAAACAACATTTTTTTTGTAAGTAAAGAATTTTTATAAATGTTAAATCTAACAGGTATTACAAAGAGAATAATCAAGGGAAAGAAGTTAAGACATTACAATTCTTAGAAGTCTTAGATACATTTACCAACCAACTGTAATGTGATCTATCCCTTGGCTATTGATAGCACTTATACATCGAATTCAGACAACATCCTTAATATTTTGATAGACATAGCTAGTAGAATGAGTTTTCTATTAGAAGACAACCAGATTTTGCTCTCTCCAAATAAAATAGATTGTAGCACAGAATGAGACTCTTCTGATCTTACTGAGCGTAGATTTGCCTTTAGATTTCCTACAGAGAAAGGAGATCACTCGTTGCCATCTGTCCAGGCATTGATTGAGTTGACACGCCATAAGTACTTTGTGTCATATATCATTACTAAGCCTGCATTGGAAAAATAAGTGTGCACTTGTCTCCTTGTCACAACCACAAAGAGGACAATCATCTGATGGAATAAGCCCTTATTGTTTTAGTCTCTCCCTTGTAGATAATCTGTCCTTCAAAGCTAACCAAGTAATGAAGCTGTGTTTAGGAATATGTTGCATTCTCCATATCAGTTTATACCATCCCACCTTAACATCATTATTCTTGAGACTCCTCCAAGCACTCGCAATAGAAAACTTTGCATTGGGGCTTGCTGTCCATGAAATTCTATCCTCTCTTTCAGTAATTGAAAAAAAATTTCGGAGATAATCCTATACCTGAGCAGTGTTCTCGTCCAAAGGATCAGGGAGGTTCTAATGACCATGCTTCCATAGATTATTAACCTTAGCATCCCGTGGAATATCCACATCAAAGATGTCAATGTAGGGAAATTTATCAACTATTGATTCCCTACCCAGCCATGGATCCCACCAAAAATAGAAGGATTTGTCGTTACCCAAATCATAGGAGAACAATTATTTTATCTGACTTCTCAATTCAAGGATTTTCCTCCATGTCCAGCTGCAATTCATTGGCTTTGTGATTCCCCAGAAACTTAGCTTCAGCAGTTTGTTATCAGTTACCTAATTTGCCCATAAAAAGGTTTCCACAGAAACTAGCTCCCAGATATGCTTAGTAACCGCTGATAAATTCCACAAGCTTATAGATTTAATGCCAATATCGCCTTCTTTTTTTCCTTTGCACACCTCATTCCAGCCCATTAATCCTCTCTTCCCCTGTTAGTTACCTCCATACAATAAGAAATTACGGCATTTGCTATCAATTTCTTTAATGACTGACTTAGGCAGGGTGAACATAGAACACCAGTAGACGTGCATACTCATTATGACAGATTTTATTAATTACAGCTGTGAGGATATGCACTGTTTAGTCTGACAAGCCGGGACATACCGGTCCCAGTGGGCCATCACTGGTCCAGACCTCACAGTGGCCTCCGAACATAGTACCAATTATTTAACTTTGGCCTCCCTAACGCTCGAACCCGGGTAGGACATACCACCTCAAATGCCTAACGAGTTCAAAGTCAGTACCATTGGAGCTGGCCAGCTCTAATGGTACTGACTTCGAACTCATTAGGCATTTGAGGTGGTATGTCCCACCCGGGTTCGAGCGTTGGGGAGGCCAAAAGTTAAACAATGGGTACTGTGTGAATGGAGGCCACTATGAGGTCTAGACCAGTGATGGCCCACTGGGACCGGTATGTCTCGGCTTGTCAGACTAAACGGTGCGTATCCTCATAGCAGCCTCCCCGCATAACTCAAATATTTCACAGTCTAACTTGAGATTCTAGCAGTTATCCTATTAAGCTCCTGACAGTGGTATTTTTTCAGTCCACCTGAAATTAGGGAAATACTAAAGTATTTGATAGGCAGCATATCTTGTTGGTACTGGGTAATCTATAGAATTGTCTCCTTGATAGACTAAGAAACATTCTCAAAGAAAATGAAACTCTTACTAGCGTTAAGGTGTAGACCTGAAACCATTAAAAATTTATTAAGAACTCGCTTAAAGTGACCCACCGACCTGTCATCGCCATAAGAGAACAGGAATAAGTCATCTGCAAATATCAAGTGATTTAACTGCCGCCTCTTACACCCCCTATGATATATAAACTGGTTTTGAGGAATACATCTCAGGCTTTTACTAAGGTATTCCATGGCCAACACAAATAGTAGAGGGGACATGGGATCCCCCTGCTTCAATCCTTTCATCCCCGGGAAAAAGCCCTCTAATCTGCCATTAACCACAACTGAGTACTTGTTTATTCTGAAACACTTTATGATGATATTGATAAAGTGATAAGGAAAGTTAAACTCCATCAATACCTCTTTCAGGAAATTCCATGAGACTGAATCATAAGCCTTGCGGAGGTCTATCTTAAGAACACATATTGGGCTACCACTATTTCGATCATAGCCCCTCACAAGTTCATATGCCAATAAAACATTATCGGTTATCTTCCTATTAGGAATAAAAATTGATTGAGTGGGGTTGACTAAATACCTCACCACATTCCTTAGCCTGCATGTTATTATTTTGGTGATACATTTGTAAAGGACCGTACAACATGCAATTGGTCTATAGTCTTTCAAGCTATGAGGATTATGAATCTTAGGCATGAGAGTAATGGCAGTGGCATTTATGGGGTTGTAGAATTGACCTGAGGAGAAGAAATGTTGCACAGCTTCAGTCACCTCCTTTCCAAGAATGTGCCAATATTTTTAAAAAAATTAACTGTTATAACCATCAGGTCTTGGGGCTTTATCACCATTGATGCTAAAAATAGCATTTTTGACTTCTTGGGCTATGACAGGAGCATTCAGCATGTCTCTATTGTCTACCTTCAGTTTAGGGCCAGCATCTATGATTCTCTTTTGTATAGACGCCCTATAAAAAGTGTTGGTACCCAATAAATCTTTGTAGTAACTGACTATAGCATCTTTCCCCATTTTGGCTCTTAATCGAAGTGATCTATTCTGAGCTCTTCTCTGCTTAACTGACTTATGAAAGTAGTTGGTGTTTGAATCCTCTATCTAAATCCATCTAATTCTTGATTTTTGTCTTATAATGCTTTCTTCAGCATAAATAAATTTCCTTAAATGCTGATAAATACCCCTTTCCTCATCTTGAAGAATTTGGTTGAAGGATCAAACTACTTTGTAAGGAGGCCAACATCAATTTGTAGTCTTCAATCTTTTGCTGGACATCAGAGAAAAACCCTTTGTTAAGCTCTTTTAGCTTGGGTTTTAATAACTTGAGTTTGAACCAGACCCGGACCATTGGGGAGCCATAATAATCATACTGCCAACCTCGCTCGACTGTGGAGAGGAACTCGGGATGGGCACATCAGGCATTGAAGAACTTAAAAGGAATAATGCCACTATAGGAAGCTCTAGAGATGGTTACCATAAGATGGGAGTGATCTGAAATGCCTGCTGGTAAAACTTCACACTCAGAAAACGCCAATGCATCTAACCAGTTTTCATTAACAAATGCCCAGTCAATTTTCCTCCAGATTCGTTGTCCTCCTCTTTGATTATTGCACCAAGTATAGCGACAGCCATGGTTCTTTAACTCGAATAACTCTAGTCTCGATGTCCAATTTTTAAACTGTTCCTACATGTTATCATTTACCCATTGGCCCCCAATTTTATCATTATTGCTGAGGACATTGTTGAAGTCCCCTTGCATTAAATAAAGTGTAATGTTGGAGTCAAGTCATCACAAAGGTCCTTCCACAGGTTTTCTCTCTCAACAGAGGTAGAGGCACCATAAATAAGGGTCCAGTAAAATACCATACCATTAATAAGAACTCTACTATGTATGAATTATTGGTGCTTTTGTAGGATCGTGACATTGCATCTAGCAAGATTAAAGACAATCCAAATTCTTCCCATATCTAGACGCTCTGAATTATTTTCTAGCTTCCAATCCCGTAATGCTAATTTCTTCCAAATGGTATCTAGATTAGATAGTTTAACTTTTGTTTCTAACAATCCCAAAATACATAATCGACAAGATTGAATCAAAGACCTTACCTTTGATTCTTTACAAGGGTCATGGAGACCCCGAATATTCCAGCTTGCGATCATTGTCCCCTATTTGGGGATTTAGAGCTCCTAGTGGCACGTCGACCCTTCCCTATAATTCCCACATCATGCGTCAAATTAATAGCTTTCCTTAAGTTGAATTTGTCCACTACCTTAGGAATCTCTAATCCCCGTTACCTGACGCTTGTTTCATTGCCTTATCTATTGGGACATTCTCCTCATTGCCTTCTAGAGTCTGTATATCCATCTCTGCTTTGCCTGTATTTAGCTTTTTTTGTTCCTGCTTTTCAAGGTTGATAATAGATGCTTTAATTTCACCTTGATTGTTCTGATCCATCTCTTTTTCTTTCCACACATGTTTTATCCCTATCTTACAATCTTTCCCATCATGACCAATCCGTTTATATTTGGGGAAAACAGTGGACTTCCATTCATAAGTCACCTCCTGCATAACCATATTACCCTCTTCATCCTCTAAGGTAATCATAGAAGGAAAATCGTCCTCCACATCCATTTTCACCAGGACTCTCGCAAAAGCTAGCCTTGTTCTATTCAAAGTACATTGATCACAGAATTTAGGGGATCCCAACGAGCTAGCAATATGACTCAAAAGTTGGGGGTTCCAGAATTCCCACGGTAGTCCTGGGAATTACACCCAAATAGGTAGAGTTCTGATACTAGCTAAATCCATAACCATTCTGGGCTTCCAAGCTTTGAGGATCAATGGGCGTTTATCAAAGGTCAGAGGTCCATCCTCAAGTGCTTTCAATTGCCCAAGTTCATTCTCAAAGTTAAACAGAAATAACCCATCTTTGATGGAGTGAACCGAAACTAAGCCAAAATGCTTCCAACGATTCATTACAAAGGCTTAGAGTGGTTGAAATCTAGGAAATAATCCATACACACAACTAATTAACGTATGCTGCCATCTATTCTCATCTTCTTTAAGTTTATTACAATTGAATTTAACAATTTTCTTACCATTCAAAATAGTAAGGGGAACAAATTGTAGTTCACTTCCATAGCGTCGAGTTCAGTTGTCAGTAAACAAGGACACCCACGGCTGGTTGGTGTACAAGACAGTAGGCTTGCTGCCAACCCTTTTCACCACTGTAGCAACCGCAGCCAATGGTGGTGCACCAGAGCTCATCCCCCCGCCAATAGAAGCCGAAGCCGAGTTCTTGTCACCTTCAGCCATCGCGACAATAATCCTACAGCCAGATCGGTCGACCATTGGAGGAGACTGCCCAGAACCAGCGTCAGCGGGAACCTGTCCAGAACTAGCGCCAGTGAAAGCCAGCTCAGAACCAACACCTGCGACAGCCTACCCAGCACCAATGCCAGCGAAAGCATGTCCAGAACCAGTGCCAGCAAAACCCTGCCCAGAACCACGCCAGCGAAAGCCTGAGACAAAGTGTCCAAGTTTGTCATGGCACAGCCGCCATTTGCGAGCGTCGAAGCGGAGCATGTGAAAGCTTCACTAGTAGTAGAATCAGCAAACACAGTCGGCAGCCCCTCGATAAGTTTTGAGACAGTGGGATACACAGACAGCTGCACCTCAGCCAGGTCTGTATGACCTTGTCCCGACCAGGAAGAAGCATCTGCAGTAGCCGGAGGGTCACTCGCGACATACGCCGGAGACAACCCCGATAAGGATGGGAAGGCAGCAGGTTGGTTGCAGCTTGCAACCTCCATCGCTCTGACATGAGGAATAGCAGAAGAAGAGTGCCCCATGATAGCTAGGAGCGGCAAGCGGTGGCATTTTACTTGATTTTTTTCTCCCCATAAGAAACGGCGTAGGTTAGTACCGTGCGCCGAGAGAAAAAACCTAGACTTTTTGGTTAACTTTTTATTTTATTTTTGGCATTTAATAAAACGACATTGTATTTCAAACTTTATGGCTACAAAAACAATGTTGTATTGGCATTGAAATAAGTTTTTTTTTCACAGCTTTCGATAAGACATCATAAACAACGTCATTTCATCCTTTTCAAACCAGGAAAACAATGTCATGTGGGTAATTGCTAGTACCTAAATATGGCGTCATTTTAGGTTAACATTATTTGAAGCTGAAAAAGCCAAAAACGACGCCGTGTGATTTACATATTGGAAAGTAAAATGACAAAGTTTGTGTGGAATTATTATGATTAAGAAATGATGTTATTCTGTGGTGTTTTATGAAGCTGAAATGACGTTGTTTTACATGCCCACAATTATAAACACAAAAACATGCTCTACACTTAGTCATTTTCAACACTTTCACTTTCACCACTTTCCTCTTTCTCAAAATTGTAGAACAAACAACATTAAAAAATTTCAAATCGTTTTCGTTATGTGGATATGGAAGTGGGTTTGGACACAAATTACAAAAATTATCTCAGCTCGTTGTTCAAGTAAATTTTTTTAAAATTTGTTTTTTATTGTTATTTTTGGCACAAGATGTTGTTTGAATAAAATACATAAAATTTTCTTTTTGAGGCATTATTTTGTATTGGATGTTGTTTTCAATTATTTATTTTTGGTATATGAGATAACATGTTGAAAAGTTGGAATATTTTTTATTTCATCCGCGCCATGCATGTGGTCCCTGAGTTGTATGATTTTTTATTGTGCTTTTTTCTTTTGTTTATTAAGGCATGTATATGGTTATTATTTTGTTGTTTGTAATTGTTTTTTATTTAGGGGCAGCGTGTGGTCTCTAATATTTTAAATGATGTACTAGTCCAGGATGATGTCTGGTAAAGTATTTTTTTTTCTTTTTCTCGTGTCCTTATTAAATTTTCCTATGTATGTGGTCCTATTAGAAAATGGGTTAATGAATCTCCACTTGAAAAAGTATAACTTGGACAAATTTTATTTTGAACCATTTGGTTATGTTGTTATTTATTATCTCAGGAACTCTATGAGCAATTATTATCACTGTACATCTTAGAAATTCTTTAATTAATCTTTTTTTTTTGAAGGATTACATACATATACATATATATATATATATATATTACATCGTGCATATTTGGGGGAGGAAATATTTGAACCCAAGTGAGAATATAAGGCTTCGGGGGTTGAGCCCTCGTACTCTTCTTTAATTAATCTTTTACAAATCATATCTTTGTTATCATAATATGATAACGTACTTGTTGAATTAATTGCATACAATAACCTTGTATTTGTGTTGATGTTGTATAAGCAATAGTTGGTGGTGGTTCTTGTGTTAGTGTTTTTTTGAAATAAATGACATTTACTGGTGGTTCCTGTGTTTGTGTTTTTTTGAAATAAATGATATTTAATGGTGGTCCCTATATTTGTGTTATTTTTTCTTGATTGCATGTTGTTGTTTGGTAATTTCGTAATGAACAAATATTATGATAATTTTGTAATAATCAAATGTCCCTGTGTTTGTGTCGATATTCATGCATGTGACTTTAGTAATTTATAATAGTATGATTTAAATACATAAGTCTATGTAAAATCACACAACAATATTTTGAGTTAAAAGAAGGGAGAGGGAAGATCAAGGGTTGATCGTCGATCTAACAATCAGGTGCTTTTGAGTTGGAAGACATTGCTTCATATTCGCTATTATTGTCACTAAGACTGACAGGCACTTAACGAAGACAAATGCCAGCCTCAATGTCAATGGTGGCAACTATTGAGTATTGATATAAATAAATAAATCTAGAGCATTGCAACGTAGCCAAGAATCGATAATTGAATTAAAGTGAAGGCAATACAACACTTATATAACCTTTTAACTGCAGTTATGCATGCAATAGTACATGCTAGTAATAATTTGGCTATTGACTTTGTGCTTTTTTTTTTTCTTTTTTTTTTATTTAACTGCTCAAAGTATTGTATATGATGTTTTAAGTTTGTTTAGATCTTTAGAACATAGTAATAATTATTTTTTGCTATTTTTGTTTTTGTTCATTTAGCTATTCATAATATAGTCATAATTTGGCTGCTTACTTTGTGCTACTTTATTTTGTATTTGTTGCAACATGATAGAGAAGGATTCAGTAAATAGTAGGAACAAGAATGAATCAACTTAATATAATAAGGATGGCAACAAAATAATTGTCAAGTACAACAAATTTGGGGTGTTATAAAAGGATGAAACTAGACAATGGATTCTCATTGTCTACATTGATTGACAAAATGTGCCTTATCAATTGAATGAGGCCTTTTGGAAATGGGTATAGATAATATCTTTAGTAATATTAATATTCCTACCAATAACTGCCTAGTATTGGCATTAATAATTGATTGTATTCTTGAATAGTTTATTAGTAACTTAAAGTTAAACAATGGATTCCCTTTACTACAATACTAACCTAATCATTTATGATGTACAAGATCATTTTTAGGTGGATCTTCACAATAAGAAACATATTTTGCATTCCATATACATTTCTCATTGCACCTTTAGATATCATTTCATAATAGATTACATTTTACCTCACAAGGACAATAAACAAGCACTAAAAAAATCACCCGTAGAATATAAGTGGATTTAAAAAACTAGATTGAAAGGTATTTTTTTATTCTAGGTTATCTGTGAATTTTGCGATAAGTCAGTTATTAAATAAGTGTTTGTTAAAAAAAAATATATGTTTATGAGTTTACTATTCTTTAGTAAAAGCTATCATTTAAATATTTTCTTATGTTAACATGCAAAAAGTTAAGGAGGAATGTAAAAAACAAAAAAGCTAACAAGTATAACCACATTTTAAGCTGAAAGGGTTATGTTAGCCTCATTGAGGAGAAAGTAACTGCCAAAACCATATCCTTTTTTTTTATCAATTTCTTATGTGTTTAATTGATATAACATTGATATACTAATTGCTTCATAACTAGATGGAGGAAACGGGTTTACTAGGGATGCAAATTGATTGGAGTGTCACTTGAAAGAGACCAAAGAAAAGAAAGAATGGCAAATGCACTTTGGATGTGATGTCTGTTATTTCAAAAATTGTAATAAACATTAACTTTGCAACAAGTTTATTTTCAAAGTATTTAATTTCAAAGCATTTTATTATAACATGTTTGTGAGAATGTCATTGTAAAACCAACTTGAAAGTGAAGTGAGAAATGGTTCGACCAAGTTAGAAGGCATCAATGATATTTTGGCTCAATCTTTGCAAAAGAAGACAAGTAGTAGACATTTTCAAGGTCTCGGCAAGTATATCACCAGCAATATCTATTTCAACATACCTATTGAAGATGTGTCATTAGCCATAGAGAGGGAGAAGAATGATGAAAAGTTAGCAAGAATGATGGAAAAATTAGATGCTTTAGAGGAGAAGGTCATCAAAATCAAGAAGGCTTCAGAGGTGGTCAGTTTTAATAGGTTATCTACTATAAAGAAGTTGGATATAGATGTTGGGCTCCAACAGGCCAGTTCCAACAAGTCAATATTTTTTACTTAATTTAATAGACTAACATCTACTAATACCACTAACTAATTTGTTTCTGAATGATGAAACCATAAAGACCATCCACAAAATAACCAAGAAAACACTCTTAAAAAAATTCCAAGCATATCCAAGAAACTAATATGTTGTGTACTCCCAAACAGTTGGTAATATAATATGATAACATAAGTTTAATTGTCATAGTTAAATATCTTGCAAACAATTAGTCATCATACTTGTAAACACTTGGTTATTACATAATCAGGTTGCTACCTTAAATGATTTAGTTTAATATTTTGTAAAATTTTGCTAATATGATACCAAATTGCAGTTCCGGTTTAATCTTCTTGTCTTCCTCTCTCTTATACTGATGCACTAATAAAATTACTTACATTATATTGTAACTTGACTTGTAAGTTGTTGTCGTCACTCTGAGGAAGAAAATGGATGTCACTTCTAACACCGTATATGCCTTTAAGAGGTGTACAAGGTAAGCAAAAAACTACAACTTGGCTAGATGCCTACAACTAGCAAATTTTAAGACAATGATTGACAAATATCTTGAAATGAAGGCAAGGGAAGTGAAGTTTGAGGAGGAAATTTTTGGAACTGAGTATAATTTATGGGTATAACAACAGGACTTTGAGTATGTATTGTACTTAACACCACTTAGTGTGACCTGCATTCAGTTGTATATAATGTAAGTACAATATTGATTTAAATTATAATTTTTACCTTTCTTTCATTTCCAATATTAATAAATCTAAATTTATTTATTACCCAAGTTACTGTATGAAAAACTAAAAGTCTCCAAAATGACTAGAAAGTATAGCTTCATTGATCCTTACATTATCTCCATGTCAGGAATGTTAGCAGCAAGAATCGTGGTCAATGACCATTTGCATGCAATTGATAATCAGCTTCAAACTACAGCATAGAAATAGATTTAACTCGTACTTTATAATCCCAAGTATAACTTGTTTTACTTGTTATTTTATGTTTTATTCTATTTATCCATTTAGTAATGTTTTTCTTTTGAATTGACATAGTTTCCATTAAGTTCTCGTTGTTATTAACTTGTCCAATACGATTGTGTATCACATTGACCCTATGGAAAACCACATATGCAACGACTTTCATTCAATCTTGAATAAGTGCAATCTTGTCTTCTAAACAATAATTTAATTTCTCTTCACCTTATTAAAATAGTAAAAGTTATTTTATCTTCGTGCTTGCAATGGCATTTGCATTCATTTGGCACAGGGAGGCAATAAAAAGAGATTGACCATTAATTAGATTGAAGTAAAGGTAATGCAACACTTCTATAAACCTTATAATTGAATTCTAATTTAAATTATTCATCAATAACTTTTTAAAAATTATTTTGTAGGCTCCGATTCAATCAGGATCAATGGAATGTGGGTTGTATGTCATGGTATACATAAGAGATATAATAAATGATCCTGACATGCTCTTATATAACATAAGTTACTTCTAAATCATTTTACTAGTTCTTATGACATAAATACATATATATGTTCATTATATAAATTGTTTAATTCTTTTACTTCATCTATTTCAAGTTAATAGATAAGAGTATATACATTGAAGAAGAAATTGATGAGCTTCGGGTTGAATAGGCATCATTCGTATCTACTAATACATAGAGTAAATAAGAGGTATCAAACTTTAGTCTATTTATTAGATGTTCATTTGTCATATTTTGTTTTGTTTTCCATGTTTAACTGAAGCTAATACACATTTTTTGTTCTTCAATTTTCAACATGAAATCTTTTATGTTGATGTTCGTGACTTGCAACCTTGTTAAATGTTTTGTTGACTCTAGTGGTTACCATGTTGTTAGTTACTATATTGTTGTTTTTTAGACTTTGCTGGATATTGTTGGTTACTATGTGCTTGCTCTGGTCTTAGAATATAACTTACTGTATCCATCCATTACTTGCTGGAATTTGAACATTAGTTGCTCTAATGTTTGCTAAATTTTTAACATTTACTTGTGGAAGTAGTATTGAGTTGCTTTGCTAGTTTGCTAGAATTTGAACGCAATTTGATAGAAGTTAATATGTTGCTACAAGCTTGTTATCTAAATTTTTATAATACTTGCTGATAGGTGTTACTTTAATTACAACTTATAGTGAATGTAAAATATATATGTTGGAGGTTGAATTACTTGCTGTATTGGTGTACAATACTCATTTAGCAAGAATATTTTGGTATTCCTTTATGTGTATGCAAGAATATGTTATATATTTTTTATAGTGCATGTAAATTATATATACGAATGGGTTTGTTGAAATTTGTAACATTACTTGTTGTATTGTTATATTATAGGTGGATATTATTAAAAATACAAAAAATATAAGTTAATTAAAATTACTCAATTTATTAATTGTATTTTTTTTGTGCTGAATGAAATTTCTATCACAAACTAGCAATAGTAATATATCACAATTTTGTGATAGTAATCTATCACAGAATTGTGATAGATTTAGTAATAAACATAGTCTATCACAAAATTGTAATAGACATTATGCCCTAGATAAAGGTGGAACGGTAATAATGTCATTTACTATTAGTTTTAGCCTTGATAGCAACTTTCCTTATTCTTCAACTCCAGCAACGTCTATCTCAACTAGTTAGGGTCAGGGTGAAAGTGCAATAATTACAAGCCACATAACACTAAATTGAGATAAATTCTATCATATAATTGAGATAGAATTTATCACTAAATTAAGTAATTGTTGATATAATCAATATGACATCATCATTGCCAATATAACTACCACATCATCATCAATAATGAATGTCAACATCATAGTATGTCAGCATAATGACATCATCAATGACATCATTTGTTAGTCATCTCACCCACCACGCCATCTACCACAACATTCACCACATCATATTCTATGTGTACATTCAATTGTCATTTGGCAAAAAGTATCATAACTTTGTGATAGAATATATATATATATATCATAAAGTTAATTCTATCATTATTTGGTGATAGATTTCATCTATCACTAATTAGTGAGCCCAAATAAGGTGATAGATGAAATCCATCACAAATCATGCTTTGTGATAGTTTTTCATTATTACCTTATCTCCTTTTTTGTAGTAGTGTAAATAGGTGAATAAAAAATAATATATACTTTATTAATATGCTAAATTTACCAAAATAAATCCAAAGGCAAGTTGACTTGAAATCAAAAATATAATATGACAAAGGGAAAAGGACATTTGGATCCCACAGTTATAATAAAAGTGATAATTTACTCACTCATTTTTTAAAATTATCCATTTACATCTTGCCATTAATTTTTTTCTGTTAAATTGAAATGTAATAAGCGCAATGTAGTCTTTTACTTATAAAAAATACGTCACACAATCTAAAGGGCACTAACCAATATTAACTAACATTGACCAGTATTGACTAGCATTAACCAGTGTTAACCATCAATTGCCAGTCATTAACTGGCAACCAATGATAAATCAAAATTGACATTATTGAACTCAAAATTTTGTAATCTACGCAATAGTAGAATATTTTTCATCAATGGAGCACCATAGAGGTGCCAAAAGTGGGGAGAATTTGGTCCGCCGCCTCTCCCCCCATATTCTCCCCACTTTTGGCACATCTACAATGCTCCGTTGATGAAAAAAAATTTACCATTGCGTAAATCATTTAATATTGAATCCGATGATGTTAATTTTGATCATTTTTGCTATCGGTCGTCTTTTAATATTAGTCAACATTCAGTTAATACTGATTAATTGTCAGTTAATGACAGTCAATGGTATTACAATAATTGTAATATTTTCTATTCAATGTAACAAAAAAAAGTTAATAAAAAAGAATGTAAATAAATAATTTTAAAAATTGAGTAAGTAAACTGTTTATTTTACTATAATTGAAGTCCAAATGTCCTTTTCTCTATAACAAATTAGGAATTTACAAAAGAATCTCTTGACTTGAAATTGAAAATATAATATGGTAAATTAGAAATATACAAAAGAGTCCCTTTAGCACAACAATCAGTAATTTATCTAATCCTAATATGCTAATTGCATAATTACAAATATGCTTCATCACATTTAAAACCCAAAATGGTTTTAAAAAAAATTGAAACAATTACTAAACTTTTAACTAATCTTATAGTTCCAAGATTATGCTTCGTTACATTTAAAATAAAATAAAAATAAAAATAAAATATTATAAATAAAATTGAAACAATTACTAAATTTGTAATATGAAAATTTTGGTAAGTATTAAGCTCATGACTATGAGTCATGGTTGTAATCATACCTCAGCATCGATGGTGAATAACGATAACAATGTATGTAGTGGTAGCAACGATCGACGAGGGTGAAAGATGAGGTTCGAGATATTAGCCGAAAGCTCGGGATGACTAAGTGAACAGCTGGGGCGAATGGTGGTGACGAGACAGTCGTGTTGTGCTGACGGTGTTGAGGATGACAACTGACGAGTGATGATGAGTTGAATTGATGACAGATAAATTGCGTGAAGTCTGAGAAAAGATAAAGAGAAGAAAATTAACTCCATCCAATTTTGGTTTTGAATTTGCAATTGAGAATTTTCAATTAGGAGTTGAACGGAGACAAAACGTGTCATTTAACACCTTTTTTTTTTGTTTTTAATTTCATTTTCAAGACAAATTCAAGTTTGATTCCGAAAAGATCAACTCCCTCATTAAAAGACCCAATTTGTCATAATTTGCAACCCAATCCCATTCTAACCCATCAATCTGGCTTTGAAAACGACCTGCCATTTTAAGGATTCGGGGTGAATAGAAAATATTAGTTTTATGCACGTAGGTTGATTTGGTTGGACTTCTTAAATAAAATTTGTAAATGTAAAAGTTTTAGAAATAATTTTTTTTAAAAACAATTATTTATTATTTAATTATTAATTAAAAAAATTTAAAATATTAAATTGTTCGATTACATATTATTAAAAATATTTATTTATTATTAAATTATTAAAAATAACACTTAAAAAAATTTATATTCAAATTCTAAACAAATTTTAATGTATAATTTTAATTTATCAAGTATTTCTTCAAATTCAATTTTTTAAAATACAATAATTTTAGTAAAATTATTACATAGTAATCAATTAATCAAATAAATTATTGTGTTTAATGCAAAAATTATAAATAAAATAAAAATAATATTCATCGATGACAAAAGATTTTTGGCAAAGAGTGTTATAAAGATATGATAGTTGTAGAGATATAAAAATATGATAATTTTTTAATAAAATATTAAAAATATGTTAGTTAAATAAAATTTATTTTTATTAAAGTATTTCTTAGAATTAAAAAAATATTATTAAGGTATATATAACATTACATAAATATAAAAAGAAACTCAAAAAGCACTACTCTAAATTTTAAGCTTTTATAAGTAAAATAATATAGATATTTTAATGGGATAATGACTTTTTATCCTAGAAACATGGGTTAATACATAATTTTATCCCAAAAATTTAAAAATAGACAATTTTATCTTAGTCTATTAGTCAATTTTTATTAAATTTGATAATAAAATGGTAAAATCAAAATTCAATACAAATTTAAAGTATACTAATAAAGTATGACACATGTTAATCTCTGATTGTCAATCTCTAATTGGTTAATAATAAAAAAAAACACATGGCACATTTTTATAAATTCAATTTTAATATTTATTTTTAATAATATAATATAAAAAATAACTCTGTCATTGTCACCAATAGCCGCGCGGCCTTTAATGATAAAAATGATCAAATTTTATATCATTGGACTAATTTTTTATTATCTACACAATAATGGCAGTGGCCGTTGCTCCCTCTCCATCTTTTTGACTATTTTTCGCCATCTTTTTGTATTCTTTTATCAAAAATGACTCAACAATTATGTAGATAAAAAAAAATAAAGTTTAATTATATAAAATATAATTATTTTTATGAACTTCACCATCACTAAAAAATAGCAATCGATGGCGATTCACCGAAGTTTTTTTTGGGTTTATTTATAATTTATAAAATAAACTTTTAAATCTATCATAATGTGACACGTGTTATATTTTTTATTTTGTTAAAGTTTTTAATTTTATTTATGTGTTATGTGTCCTGTTAAAATTGTGTCACATAGAATTTAATAAGGACAAGATTATTATTTTATAAAAAAAAAATATTTTTTGTCAAATTTAATAAAAATTAATTAGCGAATTAGGACAATATTATTTATTTTTAAATATTAATGATAAAATTAAATATTAACTTATATTCTTGGAATAAAATTATCATTATTCATTTTTTAATTTTAAAAAAAATTTCTTTAATTATAATTAAATATTGTTAAAAAAAATTTAAAAAAAAATTAAATTTAAAAGATAAAAAATTTCAATTAAACAAATATTTAATAAAGATTGATGGAGCACGGTTCACAGAGAATATTAACACTGTCAGTCCTGAAGGTTTGGCGACTTTTATTTTAATTATATTGTCATCCCATTTACTTAATTGAAAAGGCTACTTTGATGCTTTTGCAAATTTGTCACGTAAATTATTAAAATAACCTTAAAAGGTGAGGTTATTGTCGTCTTTTGACCATATTTTGTGCCAACCACGGCGTAACAGTGTAATATCCCCCCTTACACCGATATCGGCGCCGTGTACGGACAGACTAACACGTGGCACCATCGTGTTTGTCCGTTACTATCAACCTCAATTCTCTAGGTCGGCTATCTCCTTTATAAAAAACGAGTCCAATCCCTAGTCATTACCGATCCAAAATTCTCTCTTTAGATCTATTTAGACAATTTTCTCGCTCACTTAACAAGCTCTTGAAGGTAATTTGCAAATTAATTTTTCTTTATTAGGTCTGGATATTATGTGAATTATGATTGAAAGATTTAACTTCTTGTGATTTGGTTGATTTGATTCAGATTCTTAGGTACAGTATTGAATCGATTTGTGGTCTTTTATGTTTTAACTATAACATCTTAATAATTGATTCAAGTTTGTCTGGATGGTTTGTTTAATTAGGGTATTTTGATTGTTAACCGATAATTAGTTGCGATTGGATTTGCAGATATAATTGCTGTTGAAGTTTCCTTTCATTTATGATTTAAGAATTTTATTTTGTTATCCTCGGAGCAACTTTTTGCAGCTAGGTTTTGTGTTTTTGATTGATTTATGCTGTATTATATTCAGATCAAACACTAATGAATTGATCTATATAGTATTATATATATATATATATAATATTTCCATTTTCTTGATCTTATTTGAAGGTCCTAATGTTTGTATGATATGATTCATAACCCAATTATATTGATGTGGAACTTCTATATGATTGATTCGTTGAATATTATTTTCTTTATTTTATTCTTTGCAATATCGGTGGTTCTTGTTAATTCTTTAAGAGTGTTGTTGTTCTTGTGAATTAATTTAGTTAACAATTGATTGTATTAGTTTTTGTTATCATTGCTGATGGTATTAGATGTTGTTTGCTTTCTGGTCTGTTGTTAATATCTTGGTTCTTGTGAATTCTTTTAGTGTGTTTAAGAAAACTAGGTCACCATTGATTTGTTCAGTGGAATTACTATTGTAAAGTTAATGCTTTTCAACTTTTAATAGCTTATAAATTTTATTGCACAAGTATGTTATTTTATACTCAAATGGTGAGTTTTGATTACATTTGAGGAAACACTTGTGTTGATGGCAGATCAAGCTTTTTCATTTGTATTGATTTTTGTTGTTAATTATAACGTTTTGACGCTTCCTGGAAGCATTTCTGATGTTATGTTCTTTTGGTCCAATAGATGCAAATCTTTGTGAAAACTCTCACTGGCAAGACCATAACCCTTGAGGTTGAAAGCTCCGACACAATTGACAATGTAAAGGCCAAGATCCAGGACAAGGAGGGTATACCACCCGACCAGCAGAGGCTTATCTTTGCTGGCAAGCAGCTTGAAGATGGAAGGACCCTTGCTGACTACAATATCCAGAAAGAGTCCACCCTTCACTTGGTCCTTCGTCTCAGGGGTGGCATGCAGATCTTTGTGAAAACTCTCACTGGCAAGACCATAACCCTTGAGGTTGAAAGCTCCGACACAATTGACAATGTCAAAGCCAAGATCCAGGACAAGGAGGGTATCCCACCTGACCAGCAGAGGCTTATCTTTGCTGGCAAGCAGCTTGAAGATGGAAGGACCCTTGCCGACTACAATATCCAGAAAGAGTCCACCCTTCACTTGGTGTTGCGTCTCAGGGGTGGCATGCAAATCTTTGTTAAGACTCTTACCGGGAAGACTATTACCTTGGAGGTTGAGAGTTCAGATACTATTGATAATGTTAAAGCTAAGATCCAAGATAAGGAAGGAATCCCGCCTGATCAGCAGAGGCTCATCTTTGCTGGAAAGCAGCTTGAAGATGGAAGGACTCTTGCTGACTACAATATCCAGAAGGAGTCCACCCTTCATTTGGTGCTCCGCCTGCGTGGAGGTATGCAGATCTTTGTGAAAACTTTGACTGGGAAGACTATCACTTTGGAGGTGGAAAGTTCAGACACGATTGATAATGTTAAAGCAAAGATCCAAGATAAGGAGGGAATTCCACCAGATCAGCAGAGGCTCATCTTTGCAGGAAAGCAGCTTGAAGATGGGAGGACCCTTGCAGATTATAACATTCAGAAAGAGTCCACCCTTCACTTGGTTCTCCGCCTCCGTGGTGGCATGCAGATTTTTGTGAAGACACTCACTGGAAAAACAATCACTCTGGAGGTTGAGAGTTCAGACACCATTGATAATGTAAAGGCCAAGATCCAAGACAAGGAAGGCATTCCACCAGACCAACAGAGGTTGATTTTTGCAGGCAAGCAGCTTGAAGATGGTAGGACCCTGGCAGATTACAACATCCAGAAGGAGTCCACACTGCACTTGGTTCTGAGACTTCGCGGAGGAATGCAGATATTTGTTAAGACTTTGACTGGAAAAACCATTACATTGGAGGTTGAGAGTTCTGACACCATTGATAATGTTAAGGCTAAAATTCAGGACAAGGAGGGGATTCCTCCGGACCAGCAGAGGTTAATCTTTGCTGGTAAGCAGCTAGAGGATGGGCGCACTTTGGCTGATTACAATATCCAAAAGGAGTCTACTTTGCATCTTGTCCTTCGCCTCCGTGGTGGTTTCTAATGGCATTGTGGCTGTATGTTAGTGTCTCTTTTGTTGGGACTCTTCTGGATGGTCCTGGTTTGTGTTTGAAGACCTTTATGGATGGTTTAGAATAAGCTTCTTAGCTTCTGTTACTTCAACGTATTTGTTTCTATATTCGGTTGTTGAAATGGGGTCCTTCACTTTAGTGTTTAGTTCCTAATAAAGTTTCTTCCATGGTACAATGCTGTGCTCTTAATATACCATGGTTTTGTTCATGTTTCTGACTTTGATATATTAGTGATTTGTTTGTTTGCTTTTATTGCATTACCTTTGTTGAAGCTATATATACGAAATGGATGCACAGTTGGCATATGGTTGTGCTTATGCCTGGTTTATCTCGCAAATGCGTGGTAGATTAGGGGCAAGGTTTTGATGGCACAACTTGATTATTGAATTTGTGCTTGCGCGGTTTATCATGCAAAAGCTGCCGCAAAATGAATGATTCGTTTCAGTTATTGGCTTTTTGATTGATTGGAATTCGAGGGGTTTGTGTGGGTCTGAATTTAGGGGTGGGCGGAAGGCCGGTTCCTGACCAGGAATGGATAACTACACACAAAGATTTGGCTTAAAATATCTTATACCTCTTTAGCTTTAAAATTATCCTCAAAACGCCCTTTTTATTCAAAAAATTTCATTAAATCAGCTGAATAACATTACTATAGCATCTTTTAAACTATAATTAAGTTAAAATTTAAATAAAATTGATGCATTATTGGCATGTTACACAATTTAAACCACTTATTTTGTTTAATATATTTAAAATATTATAGATAAAAATGAAGTACATTATTATTAATAATGTATTGGTTTATTTAATATATTTTAATTAAAAACTTATAAATAATTAAATGAATTAAAATATAACATTAAAAAATTTAAAAATAAAACAAAAAGCAGCAATTGGGCACTTCCAGGCGATCATCATCATCAACAACAATAATAATAATGAAGGATTGAGTTAAACATTCATTCCAACGAAATCTAAATTTTGTTGTCTATGGATTGTAAAGATATTTTTGTCAAATAAACACTAAAAAATGGGGGAAAAAAGGAAGATAAATATCAATTGGTGCATTTTGGCACACTACCACCACTAGGGGTGCGCAACGGTTTGGTTTAACCGAAAATTAAACTGAATTTTTTAGTTCAGTTTAAAGTTTGGTTTTTTTTTTTTTCAAATCAATCGATTCAGTTTCAATTTGATTTGGTCCGATTTGGTTCAAACCAGAAAAAATACACTAAAAATTAAAACCAAACCGATTCAATTTTTAAGTAGTAGAACCGATCAGTTCTAATTTGTTAGAATCAATCGATTCAGGTTTAGTTCGGTTCCGACCCAAACCGAACCGAACCGAAATTGAAAATGCCCACTCCTAATCACCACCATTCAAATTGTTGGACAGAGAGCTTATGAATGAGAACACTTTGTAACAGGCCGTCATTTAACATTGGCGTTATAATGGTTGTCGACTTCATCTTTCTGATTTCACTCTATTTAGATGCTCAAAAATAGCCCTCCCATCACGTGAATAACAAGATTTTGAGTTTGGTGATATCAACATAAACATGATGTTCTAATGCTAATTATGACCACAATGGCGATCCCCTTATGCATCTTTTTTTTAATTTTTTTATTTTGAATTATTTTATAATTTTTTATATTAAAATATATAATAAATTAATATATTATATTAGGTGTCTTTTTAAGGTAAGACCATCAAATTACCCTTAATGATATTCAACTTAACAAAAAAAATTAATATAGAAGGATGTTATAAGTATTTTAAAAAATAAGAGTGTAATCATCTTTTAAATCAAACTTTATGAATGTAATTATCGGTTCACTTCTTGATATCAAGTTTAAGATTATTATTAATATTGGTACTGTTATTGTACAAAAATCTACAAAAGCCAAAGTATAAGCCTATATGCATACTCAGTATCACAGACTTTTCCGATACTGTACGGCCTTAGAAACCTTAAAGTGCTAAGTAGCCTACAAAACAACCAATAAAAAAAGAGAAAAATCATGTACACTAACTATTTGATAAAACACTTTCTTATATAAATAAAAAAAATATGCAAGCTAAGATGGTTGGCTTAACTAAAAGCCTCCCTTATTTATAACACTAGCTTCATACAATTAAGGATTAGGATTTACAAAGCTAATTAATCATCTAATGGTATATAATTAAGATGAAATAATATGCTATGAAATATTCTAAGATGCCACCAAATATCATGTAGAATATTCCTACTTTAAAACCTTTCATACTTGTCCATCAAGTAACGAGGCTTGGCTCATTTGTCAATGGTTTAGCTCACCATTCATGAACTTGAGGTATCATCTACCTTTCTCCATATAAAGTCCCAAGCATTATGTATTTTCATGCTTAATGAAATTGTACGTAGCTCTTGTATCTACTAACACTTGAGTCTTCTTACCATAGATGTAAGCTTCAATATACATAAGTGTCTTCCCTATTAGTGTGTTAGTTGCCTACTTAGCATTAAGGGGATTGAGCAGCTACAAGCATCTCATGTTGGCTTGTTCACTAGTTACTTATACCTCAAACATTGCGTTGAAAGCTTTTTTTTTATTCAAATAGTCCTTCGTCCAATAATCCACATCACAAAGGAAGCAATTTGATCTTGATCCATCTCTTCTATGGTTATCGTGCTTCTTCTCTTTCCATTTAGGGTGGCTTGCCTTTCCCCTCTTTATTCTACGAAGAGTGAAACTTTTTGACTCCCCTGCCTTTTGTTATGGACCTTTTCGAGACCATGCGGCCTTAGACGCGTTAGGCGCTAAACAGCCGAAAAAACCACACAAAGAGAAGAAAAACAAGCATGCCAAGTATTTGCACGAATGCTCTCTATATTGCTAAAGAGAAAACAAAACTATGAGATGAATTATACAAGTGAGGGTCTCCCCTTTAATATACTAGCAACCCTATACAATCGACGGCTGAGATCTAAATGATCTAACAGTGTACATACAAGATGGAATAATATTCTCTAGAATATTCTCAGATGCCATCACATCTTTTATGGAATTCTAATTAAGGTGAACTACCCTAATAAGTCACGGGCCAAGCCCGGTTCTCCATCCAAACAGCGGACCTTCTAGAAGCTCCGGTTCACGTAGCGCTCCATGGTCCAAAAGACCTCCAGCAGGCCTAGTCGCGCACCAAGTGTTCGAGGAAATGCTTGAGAGCACTTGAGGCGTGACATTCTCCCTCACCAAATTCACACGACGCCCTCGTTGAGTCCTTACTAAAACTCGCACACCTTATTCTCGAACTGTCACAGTGCATTCTCGGGTTCCCAGCTTGCTTCACTATCAGGCAATCCTTTTCACTTAACGAGATACTCAAGACTCGGACGGCAGTTCTTCTTCCTTATTGTCCTCACATCAAGGATAAGTTCACCTTCCTTGTTGTAAGATGTGGAAACTCCCAATGGTTCCCTAGTTTGTGACCCACACTCCGTGTCCTCCGCATCACCATGGTATGACTTTAGGCAGCTTGCGTGAAACACCGGATGTAGCCGAAGTCTCGAAGGTAGCTCCACCTTATATGAGACATTGCCAAACCTTTTGGCAATAGGAAATGACCCCTCATATTTTTGAACAAGGCCCTTATGAAGTGGGCGCGTAGACTTATGCTGCGTCGAAAAGATTTTCACCATCACTAAATCCCCTACGCCGTACTCAACATTTCTTCGCTTACAGTCAACCTATTTCTTCATCTATTTTATTGCCTTGTCCAGACATACCTGCGCTTTGTCCGACTGTTCCTGCCAGGATTTTACAGCTTTGTAGGCTGCTGGACTCTTCCCTGTATCGCTGGATACGAGCGCGTGCGGCGTGAGAGGTTGCTAGCCAGTAGCTAACTCGAACGGGCTCTAGTTCGTCGATTCACTCCTCTGTAAGTTATATGAGAACTATGCCACATCGAGTAACTTGACCCATCCTGCTGATTTGCGCCCACAAAGTGCCATAAGTATAGCTCTAGTAATGCATTCACCCTCTCGGTCTGCCTATCCATTTGTGGGTGAAAGCTGGTGGAAAAGCGAAGCTCCGATCCTATGAGATTGAACAATCCAGTCCATAATCTCCTCGTAAACCTTGTATCACGATCGCTGACTATCACTCTTGACAATTCCTAGTACTTGACTACGTGCTTAAAGAAAAGTTTTGCTGTCTTTTCCGCTCTACACTCCTTAGGTGCCGGTATGAAAGTCGCATACTTGGAAAATCGATCTACCACCATAATGATAGTTCCACACCCCTCGAATTTCTGTAAGGCTATGATAAAATTCATAGAGATGCTCTCCCAAGGTCTCTCCAGTATGGCTAGTGGCTTCAGTAGCCTTGCGGGACTCTATTGCTCGATCTTGTCCTGTTGGCACATGAGACAAGTCTTGACAAACTATTCTATCTCTTTCCGCATGTGTGGTCAATAGTAAACTGTCTCCAATAGGGCGCGTGTACGCCGCTGTCCTAGATGTTCTACCCATTTCGTGTAGTGACACTCCCTAATGAGGTTACGCCGTAAGTTCTCCCACTTTGGCACATATACCCGGTGTCCTTTGGTGTAAAGAAGCCCATCTTCTACCCAAAATCGCTGAGTCTTTCCCTCGTGTGCTTGAGCGACGAGCTGTGTGGCTGCGGGATCATGCTTCATTTCCTCGTGAAATAGGCGGAGCAAATCACCTTCCAGCTTACTTATAACTGCTAACTCAACCTTTCGGCTATAAGTGTCCGCCACCACGTTCACCTTTTTCGATTTGTACTCGAGCTCATAATCGAACTCCACTAGAAAGTCCTACCACCTAGCTTGCTTTGGGCTGAGTTTCTTTTGACTTTGGAAGTAACTCGTTGCTATGTTGTCTGTCATCACTACGAACTTCGCCTCAAGCAGATAGTGTCGCCAAGTGCGCAGACAATGGATGACCCCTGTCATCTCCTTCTCTTGTACCGTATAGCGTCCTCTCTGTCTCGTTGAATTTTCGGCTCTCATATGCGATCGGATGGTCCTGCTACATCAATACACCACCAATGGCAAAGTTGGACACATCAATATGTACCTCATACGGTAACAAGTGGATCGGCAATGCTAAGACTGGTTCCTCGATCACTGCTATCTTCAGTCGATCAAAAGCCCATTGACACTCCTTAGTCCACTCCCATGCTTTAGTCTTCTTTAGCAGGTCGGTAAGGGGTGCAGCAATAGTGGAGTAGCTCTTGATAAATCTCCGATAATAGTTGACTAACCCAAGGAAAGACTACAGCTCGGTAACTTTCGTGGGTGCCTCCCAATCCACTATGGCACGAATCTTCGCCCTATCCATCATTAACCTGCCGTCTTTGATATTGTGACCCAAAAAGTCTACCTCCAGCTTGGCGAATGAACACTTCTCCCTCTTCACATACAACTTATTCTTGCGGAGCACCTTCAAGACAGATTTCAAGTGTTCCACGTGTTCTTCGAGAGTGTTACTATAGATGACGATGTCGTCTAAGTACACGACGATGAATTTGTCGATAAAAGGCTGGAGTATGTTGTTCATCAATGTGCAGAAAGTGACTGGCGCGTTCGTAAGGCCAAACGGCATGACAAGAAATTCAAAGGCTCCATAACGTGTTACACAGGTTATTTTCGGCTCATCACCCTCGGCTATCTGCACTTGATGGTAACCTAATCACAAATCCAGCTTCGAAAAGTACTTCGCCTGTCCTAATTGATCAAACAAGTCAGCAATTAAAGGAATGGGATACCTATTTTTGACAGTGACCTTGTTCAGTGCCCGGTAGTCTATGTATAACCGTAATGATCCGTCGTGCTTGTGCTAGAAAAGCATGGGTGCACCGTAGAGCGCCTTAGATGGCTGGATAAATCCTGCATCCAGTAACTCCTTGAACTGCTTTCGCAACTCCGCTAATTCTAGTGGAGACATTCGATATGAGGCTTTGGCTAGAGGCTTAGCTCCTGGCTCCAGCTCAATTTCATGATCAATCGCCCATCTTGGTGGTAATTTCTGTGATAGTGCTGCTAGCATCACGTCCTGGTGCTGCTTGAGCACTTTCGTGATCTCTGCTGACAGCTCATCTTCGCCCTCATTCACCTCATCAACTGCCTCCCATATAGTGACAAGATATATCTCTTCTCCCTGCTTGGCTCCTTTCTATAGTTGCATGGCAGAAAGGAGAGTAGTGTGGGCGTTGAGCTTTGCTTACCCACCTTTTGGCTTGTCTACTATCGGCACCCTGCATGGTCCTCCCTCTAGGATATATACGTAGTTATGTCGAGAAAATAGTACCACATTAAACTGCCGCAGAAAATTCATACCAAGAACAGCATCAAAATCATCGAGAGGGGCTACCGAAAAGTTTACCTTATCGCTCCATTTTCCAAGGCTCATTTCGACTCCATTTACCATTATTGTAGCTCATCATATGTATTCTATTTTCCAAGGCTCATTTCGACCCCGTCCAACGGCTTGATTGTGGTGTTCACAGTTTTGAGGTAGCCAATCCCTTTCTCTACCTTGAGGCCCAAGCGTATTGCTTCTGCACGCTTCATAAAGTTGTGCGTAGCTCCAGTATCCACTAGTGCTTGAGTCTTCTTCCTGTTAATGTAGGCTTCAACGTACATCAGCGCCTTTCTTACTGGCGCGCGGGCTGCCCGCTTGGCATTGAGGGCATTGAGCAACTGCAAACATCCCAATTGTCCCTGTTCGCCCACTTGTTGAGTCTCCAACATCACGTTGATAGCCTTCTTCTTTAGACAGTCCTTCACCCAATGATCCTCATCACAAAGGAAGCAGCTAGATCTCGGTTTTCTCCTGCCGTTACGCTTCTGCTATCTCCCTGTGGATGGTTTACATTTTTCCTCTTTATCCTGTGTAGGGTGAGACTCCATGGTTCCCCCACCTTTGCTGTGATTGGGCTTTGAATTCTTGGACTTCCTCGCATCATCCTTACGGTAATCAGTGAGCGTGTCCGCCAATGTGAGGGCGTCGGATATATTCTGCACTCCACGCCGCCTCAGCTCATTGGACGCCCATGTCTGTAATCCATCGAGGAAATTGAACAACAAGTCTTCTTTACTCATATTGAGGATCTGCAGCATCAGTAGTGAGTACTCCTCTACGTACTCACCAATAGACTTGGTCTGTTTAACTCCTGTAGACGCTTCCTAGCGTCGTACACCACATTCTTCAAATAGAATTGACGCTTCAGCTCTTATTGTAACTCTATTCATGTGTTGATGGTGCAGGTACCCTTGCGAATCTCCTCGTACTTTCTACGCCACTACAGAATTGCATGATCAGAGAGATATAGGGTCACGATGTTTACTTTATCCTCGTCCCGTACGCCTAGGGCACCAAAGTATATCTCCATCTGCTAGAAGTAATTGTCGAGATCCTTGACGTTTCGCTTCCCACTGAACTCCTCGGGCTTAGGGGCATCGACCCTTGGTGCAGACACTGTAACTTGAGCAGCGACAGACCCGTTCGCCACCGCCCGTTTGCACAGCACCACATCTTTCTTGACAGTTTTGAACCCTCGACGTAGCTCCTCTACTTGGGTTTGAAACCTGTCCATCGTGGTGAGGACCTGCTCCTAGAAAGCCTTAATCCAATCTCGCTGCTTATCGGTGTAAGCCTCGATGGATGTGTTGACGAGAGAGCACAGCTCATCTCCTTAAGTGTCGAGGCCCACCTCGATCTTCTCTACTTGCTGCTCCAGCTCTCCAAGGCGATCTTCTGCCTTTTCGACAGCGCCGCTGAGTGCTTTCACCATACTCCCGACATCCTGACCTGGATCTGCTGACTTATCACAAGGGACACTGCCGTGCTTCTTAGATTTAGGGTTCTGACCCCTTTTCTTTAGTCAAATCTGATGGTACACCGTCTTTCTCCATCTTTGAACCTGCTCTGATACCAACTGTCACGGACCTTTTCGAGACCGTACGGCCTTAGACGCGTTGCGGGCTAAGCAGTTGAGAAAATCACATAAAGAGAAGAAAAACAAGCACGCCAAGTGTTTGCACGAATGCTTTCTATATTGCTGAAGAGAAAACAAAGCTATGAGATAAATTATACAAGTGAGGGTCTCCTCTTTATATAGTAGCAGCCCTATACAATCGACGGCTAAGATCTAAACGATCTAACGGTGTATATACAAGATGGAATAATATTTCATAGAATATTCTTAGATGCCATCACACCTTTTATGGAATTCTAATTAAGGTGAACTACCCTAATAAGTCGCAGGCCAAGCCCGGTTCTCCATCCAAACAACGGGCCTTCTAAAAGCTCCTGTCCACGTAGCGCTCCATGGTCCAAGAGGCCTCCAGCAGGCCTAGTCGCGCATCAAGTGCTTGAGAAAATGCTTGAAAGCACTTAAGGCCCTGACACTTTGCTATGATTGGGTGTAAAATTCTTAAACTTCCTCGTCTCTGCCAATGTAAAGGCGTTAGATATATTGGTCACTCTATGTTGCTTCAACTTATTAGATGCCTATCTCTGTCGTCCATCTAGAAAATTGAACAACAAGTCCTCTTCATTCATATTGCAAATCTATAGCATCAACAAAAAATACTCTACGTATTCACTAATGGACTTGGTTTGCTTCAAATTCTTTAGCCACTTATAAATGTTATACATTATATTCTCTAAATATAATTGGCACTTCAATTTCTAGTGCAATTCAGTCAAAGTGTTGGTAGTGCAGGTACCTTTGCGAATCTCTTCACTCTTTCTATGCCACTACAAAATGACATGATCAAAAGGATACAAAATTATAGTGTTTACCTTATCCCTTGTCCTACACGCCCATTGTATTAAAATATCTCTCTATCTATCAGAAAACAGTTGTCAAGCTCTATTGTAAAAAATTACAAATGCATGAAATTGTAACAATATAGTGATAAAGAATGATGTCGAACCCATGAGAACTATTTACCTATTATTTGTTAAAATTGTTCTAATTCTAAATTGTTTGAAAATATAAAAAAGTGATAGATTTTGAAATTTAAAAATTAAAATAAATAAAATAAAATTAATAAGTGAAGAATTGACTAAACAATTGAAACGAAGAAGATTTCACTTAATAAGAAAACATTAAGGCTTTCGACTCACCTAATCAATTCAATCCTAAATCCTAACCATGCAATCAATCAATAATCACCTTATTTTACCATGAAATATTCTTACTTATCTAAGACCCTCTCTCAAGCAGAATTAGAATTATCCAACATATGATAACCTACGATATGTCTATGTGAATTTAAAAGCATTTGAGCATAATAAGATTAATAATATTTTACATAAAAGATGCACAAATCATGTTAGCACATTCCTATCTTTTGTTCAATTCATAGCATACATCATACAAGCTAAACTACATGCATCATCTCTCGAATTAACATGCTCAATGAATCACTCAACAATTGGTCAAATGATTGAGAATATTAAATTCAATGATGTATACTCAAAATGAATGATAAAATTATGGTCACATAGAATTAGGATTTAGAATTATAAAGAGGCTACATCATAGCCTTAGCAATAGAAATTAGCTCATAATAGAATCAAAACAATTCATAATAATTTAGAATTCATAGTGAAGATTATACAATAAAATGATAAAAGAGTCAATAAAGAAACTATATGTAGATCAAGAATCTCAAGCATCGACAAACTCCAATTTAACCTCCGTCTTGTTCTTTTTCCAAGCTTCAAATTCCTCTCTTATGGTAGAAAATATTTTTTCACACATGACTCTCTTCAAACTCTAACTTTTCTCCCTTTTTATAATGCTTTCTTAAAAACAACTTCCTATTCCTTCTTAAAATGAGATTCTAAAATTGGCAGCTTTCAACCCCTAATTTGTCACTCACTATTCTCTATTAAGATGTTCGTTTATGGAAATATATTCAACATAAAAGTTGTATGGTTTTCTTTTAGATTTTCATTAACATCAAGATTGTATTTTTTGGAGTTCTCTAAAAAAAAGTTACACTCCAATTACTAAAGAATATTCCTAAAAACTTGAAAAAGAGAAACTTGTAAAAAATTTAAGAAAGGGAAAGTTTTAAAAAAATTGGAAAAGGGAAAGTTTCCTCTTCAATTTATTTAATCTAAACAAAAATAAACAAAATAAATAAAATCTCTAATGAATAAGAAAATTAAACACAATCTAGCATAAAATTAAGAATAAAAATATGACAAAACTCATATAAAAATTAAGTACATCAAGCTCATTGGCATCTTTCTTGCCACTAAACTCCTTTGACTTAAGAGTTTCAACTCTCAGGGTAGCGATTGTAACTTGAACGGTAACACCTCTATTTGCCATTATTTACTTGCACAATGTCACATTCTCCTTAGTAGCTTTTAAACCATTACATAGCTCCTCTACTTAGGATTGAATATTGTCCATAGTGGAATACATCTTCTCTTAAAAAGTCTTAACCTAATCCTGTTGCTTATCAACATAACTCTTGATAGATATATTGATGAAAGAGTGCAGCTTGTGACCTTAACTATTGAGGTCTACCTTTAACTTCTCAATTTGCTGCTTCAACTCCTCAAGGCGATTCGTTACTTTTCCTACAACGCCACCAACCTTTTTCATTATGGTCTTTAGATCATAGTTAAGATCAACGAACTTTTCACAAAGAACATCGTTGTGCCTCTTAGGGTCTCTACCCTTATCATTAGTTATCTTTAATGATGTTGTCACATCCTTCGTCATCTTCTTTAGACTTACCTTTGATACCTTTTTAGAACTATACAACTTTAAACATTTTAAGTGCTAAGTAGTTTGTAAAATAATCAATAAAGAAAATAATAAATATGTATGCTAGTTGTTTGAGAAAATTCGCTATTAACTAAAGAAAATATGGAAGTTAAGATGATTTAACTCAGCTAAAGGCCTCTTTAACTTATAACATTAGCTTTATATAATCAACAGCTAAAATTTACAAAGTTATAAAATGATATAACGGTATACAATTAAGATGAAATAATATACTAAAGAATATTCTAAGATATCCTAGCAAGCAGTTAATAATAAGGATGGGGTTTGTTTATATATTATATTCCTTATGTTATGTTGACCCTTAAATTTTGGATCTTAGTTGTTTTTATGACATTCAATTTGTGGACAAGTGCCAAAAAAGTATATAAATATTTTTTTTATGCATAATTTAAATGTCAATTTTATTATTATAATACATTATAACTTATGAGGTTATTATAAGTAAATATAACATGAAAAAGGTCACCAAAAAATATTAATTGTTTATTTTTAATATTTCATATATTTGTTTAATTGTATTATATACTTATATTTATTTTGTAATATTTACTTTAATTTGTTTTAATTTAGTAATTAATTAAAAATTAATAAATTAAATATTTTATCATTAAATTAAATAAATTATTAAATTATAAATTAGTTGTAATGACATATTATTAAATTATAAAAAAATTAATTTTTTTACTTCATCATTAAGCAAATAAATAAATAACTTATTATTTATAAATTAAGTATTTTATTATATAAAATAATAATATGTTTATTTATTTTCTTTTCAATTGTTTTTTAATTTTATTTATTTAGTAATTAATCAAAATATTTAACTAATAGCGCAAATTTATTCTTCGATCTCGATTTTTAAATTTCACATTTTTTCAACCATTCATTTTATTTTATTTTATAACTTCACCACAATACAATATATCCGCCTTTCAATTATTTTACTTACAATCAAATAATTTTTACAACCACTTTTTAAATGTTTTCTAGAGAGAATGAGAAACATTTTGTTGAAAAAAAAATACAAATTAGAATATAATCGTTTAATTATCTATTTCTTAACTTATAATGACTAATCCTTTCATTTATAATATAAAAAAATAGATTAAAAATAGGGCCATTTCTGAAAATTTCCCATTATTCAATTAGGCAATACTGGTGGCATATATATTCATTACTACTATGGAAGTGATTTTTTATCTTTAACACTCGTCGCCTTGGAAATTAGAGTAAATAAAGTGTCACCAAAGTTTTAAAATCTTCATTCATTTGCAATCCGCTAAAACGAAGAGAAACAAAATTTGGTGATCCAGCTCTGTTCTTAATTAGAGATCTTATCTCATCATGGCTCCTGTTGGTCCCCGATCCGGCGATGCAATTTTCGCCAACACGGAACGCGTGGTAACTGTCTATGATCTCTAAAAATTTTATTCGGGAGACTTTTTTTTTTTTTTGGTTGAAGTAACTTTTCATCTTTGAAATTTAATTTTGTGCAGAATGCCGAGTTGTTTACGTTAACTTACGGAGCGACTGTGCGCCAATTGCTGACCGATCTGGAGGAGGTTGAGGAAGTTAACAAACAGCTTGATCAAATGTACGTTCGCTTTTTGTATTCTTGGTTTAATTTTATTTTATTGTTATTTTGAGTTTTTGCAAAATTTATATCCATTCTTGAAGTGTTTCTGGAAATTTCAGTTAAAGAGAGAAAAGAGAAGTAAAATTCAGTACATACTTTTGCTAGCTTAGTTTTTGAGTGAAATGGATAGAAGTGGTAAAAAATTAAGGAAGAGTTCGCTATTTACATTTACATGTGTTTTGTCAGTTTATTGGGAAAGTAGGAAAACAAAAGTTACTTCTATTTTAGGTTGAAATTTTGAACCTGTGGAGAGACTTAAAAGGTGAATTGAGAGAGAAATTGCTTGCGTCTTGCTCTCTCCGCATCATTCATTGAGTTTTTTTATTTCAGGATATTGTTATTGATTAAGTGGAAAACACCATGAAAGTGGACGTATAACAGGCACCTGAAAGAGTAGTCTAATTATAATACTGAATTAAGCACAACTGCACAAATGGCAAAAAGTGAAAGATATAGAAAAAGGTTAACTGTAGATTTATATTTTATTTTTTTGTCTTATGTATTTGTTGAAAAAGTAGACATAGAGCGAGTTAGGATTCAAGATGCTATGACAACTTAAATTCTGGAATTCATGTGCTTTAATATCTTGTGACGCCTATATTTTTCCTTTAAGTACAGTTTCATATTAGACTACTTATATTTTTTGAATTTGGTTCCCAGAATTTACTTGAATAACTAGTCTCTTCATCTATAAAGATTCTTATATGGATAAGTAGTCTCTGTCTTAAGTGTTTGTGGTCCAGTATCTGATGGAATTCTCAGATTTATGATTATAAAATGTGAATTTCATGTCATATTCTTACAATTGAACTTAATTATGTTGCAGGGGCTACAATATTGGAATTCGACTGGTTGATGAGTTTCTAGCGAAATCTAATGTCTCCAGATGTGTTGACTTCAGGGAGACTGCTGAAGTGATTGCAAAGGTCTACTTTGATAACTTTGTTCATTGTGATGTAAAATTATGTCAATCCCAGTTTTCAGTGGAATTTTTCTGACCAATGTCCTAGTTTAAACATGTGTATTGGACCATCACCTTTATGTGGTTGTTAAATAATATTATCTCTATAATTGTTGGCTATCAAATTCACACACGAGTTTCATTCTCTTAAAAGTTACAGTCACTTCAGTTTGCTCTAGGACGTTTGACATTTAGTAGTAGCTGATATGAGTTGAACTTAACTTGTATTCTGCTTTCTTCTTATGAGCAACGGTGGATTCATTTAGAACTGCTGGTGTTAACCAAGGTGGTTATGGTTCTTGTATGAGTTACTGCAGCTTGAACCTGTCCTAATTTAAATATGACCTTATCACACCAACTTTAGCAGAATTGTCTAAACACAATAGTTTGAATTGAGTTGAGGCCCTTAATGACCTTTCCTAATTCAAAACTTGTTTTAGTGTTACTCTATAATATGTGCATTCCTTACCATGTATAATAACATTAGCATACCAATGTATGAATGTAGACAGAATATGATGATAGCTTATGTGATTCAATACCATAATATTCAGCTAAAATTTTCTTAATTTGTTCTGTTGCTTTATAAGATTCTTAATTTTATAACTGCTAGTAAGGAATATAACTGCAAAACTTTGTGCCTCTTCATGCTATGTAGTAAACAGTTGACACAAAATTTCAAACAGCAGACAGAATCTATTTGACAGAATATGATTAATTATGGGCACATTTCTCTTGGTATACTTAAAGAGAGCCACCTATTCATAGCACAGAATACAGGATTGGAAGTTCCTGGATATATTGATATCTGATTGTGATTGAGGATGGCCCTTGAACTTGATAATTATGTCTGCAGTTGAAAATTTATTCGGTTGCTAGGTTTTGTTGTCCTCTGCTTGGAGCTTTGCACGGATATCTAATAGTGATTATTGATGGTTTGTAAGTTTTAGTTTCTCTTTGGCATGGGTTGTGGGGCTTTCTATGAAATGTTTTTCCTTAATGGTTTGTTTTGATTACAAAGTTCAACTTTTAAAAGTGAAATATGCTTGTCATACTTGAGAGAGTGAAAATATTTGCCAAGTTGTGTTTGTATGGTAAGAAATTGTATGCTTTCTCAATTGTGACTTTTAAGCATAAAGTAGGCTAAATGAGTATGAACCCTGATAAAGCTTCTATACAGGTGGGTTTTAAAATGTTCTTAGGGGTTACTGCAACAGTGACCAATTGGGATGCTGATGGGACATGTTGCAGCATAATTTTGGAAGACAATCCCCTGGTCGATTTCGTTGAGCTTCCTGATACATGTCAAGGTCTTTACTATTGCAACATCTTGAGTGGAGTCATTAGAGGAGCGCTTGAGATGGTGAGTGCTATCCTGTTGTATTCCACAGCTTCGAAACCATCGTTTTTGTGGGATTTGTTTAAGTTGCTTCTTTTTCTCTTGGTGCACTCTACTGATTTAAGTCCTTTATAAGCCTCCTATTGAAATTGACTTCAGCCACTACAAATTTTGTGGCCAAGATCATGTTATTGCAGTATATTGTTGATTTATTATCACTAATTTAAATATTTCAATGTCCTGTGCCCAAGAGCTCTCACCAAACAATTTTGATATTAATATTCTTTACATTAAGCATATATATGTTACTAGCAGGTGAATTGAATATGTGTGACAATAGCTCCTAGATGGAAATGCAAGGTCCTGTATTTGGACCATTGTCAAATAACCGTGAATGTTCCAGACTTCTATAAACCACCTTATGCCACATTTATTTTGTGTGGTTGGGCAGATACCTCCTTCCTTTCCGTTATCTGTAAGAATTCATATGAAGGAAATGCGTTTGCTTTCTACCTGTAATGGCTTTCTATTTCTAAACGTTTTTTTCACCTCTGTTTGATGCAAAAGTATTCTCCTATTTGGTGAGTTACTGTCTTAGGATCCTGATTTATATGAAAATATACAGATACTTGGAAATAATTTATCCTTTCAGTAGAGGAATGAGGCTTAGTTGATTCATGTAGAGGAAGGTTGTTTCATTGTTTTCCATTGGTTAATTTGGAACTCGTTGGGTCCTGAGCTGAGTACCCCCAATGCATTAGCTCAAGGAATGGTCTTCATGCCTATATTTTACTTTCATCATCTATTGTTTGCCTACTCTTCCTTGTCATTATAGTGGTCTGGATTATCTTCTGTTTGCAGGTATCAATGAAGACTGAAGTCACTTGGATCCGTGATGTGCTTCGAGGGGATGATGCTTATGAGCTGCAAGTGAAACTTTTGAAACAAGTTCCAGAAGAATACCCATACAAGGATGATGAGTAACCTCTCGTTTTGGTATATGATATTCTATTTCTTCTGTTTTCCCTTGAAAGATGGCAATTTAGCAGATTGTTATTTATAAATGCAGTCTCAGAAACTTTTTAAAAGAATTTGCTGTCATAGATATTTCTCTATTTTGATTGGAGTTGATCTGCTTGGTTTAAATTTTTACTTTCTTTCTAGGTGTAGCACTAAAAACACCTGATCACGTCATGTCATATTATTATACCATACCTGCACCTGTGCTGATCTAGCTGGATGAGTTTCCGCATAAATCCATAGCATTCAAAATTTTGGATGTTACACTAGTTGTCAATGAGCCTAATGTAGCTTGATGGTTTATTTTCCAGATTATGAATTAGGATGTATTGACTATTAGAAAGTAGTTGCGGGAAATATGAAGATACGTTATAATTTTGTAAATACTTATGATAAAATGGATAGCAATTGTGATTCATCCAGGCTCCAGCAAGCTTAGGACATTTAAGTGCATGTTTGGAATCATGGCACCCCAAAATATGTTGGCAAATGTTTTAAAAATAGATTATTTAAGAATCTGATTTTCAAATATTAAATTTTGTTGGCAGGGATTTTAACAACAGAAATTTTAAAATTTATGGCACCACCCAAAAAGCTCCACAACATTCAGGTGCAATGCTATATCTGTCAGAGTCAGAGGAGGCATATATATATATATTTTTGGCAGAAATTTTAACAGAAAACTAGCAACTTTATGATGGGGCATGCATAGCATACATTCGTTTGGTAGAAATTTCTAAATTGACTTGCTTACATCATAAATGACAGCACATTCAACTGATGATCTGAAAATGGTTAAGGTTGCCATGTTATACTTCTTAGAGGACGCATTCTTTGCGAAGGAACAAAAAAAAAAGTGGTAAAGGAAAAACACACACTTCTTCTAGATAATCATAAAGAGTTTAATGAATTTCTATGCGGTTAGGGTGTTTGGAACTAACTATTAATGGTTTTAAGAGGATTGTTGAGCAAGCCACAAAGCTTAAAGCAAAGCCATAGAAAAACCGCAACATGAGTAAGGATTGCTGTACTCTCACTGCTTTTTGACAACGTTCCAAGTAACACGCATAACTTGGGTACTTCATATGTAACATTAGTAATTTGAGTTAATTGTCTTCTCATTGCAGACTGTGTAATTTCTTATTCAGATTTGGGCATATGAACCTATTAAGATAGTTGGCAACAACTATGGTACAGTTACAGAGGGTCGAATGGTTCCATGGATCATAAAAATGGAGATTCTCGAACACCATGAGTTATGATGATCTCAATGATAAAGTTTTCGATTAGAAAATTATTTTTCAATTAGAAAAATGTAAGTATTATTAACGATTATTATTATTGTTTTTGGTTTTAAGGTAAGGTTATTGTCGCAGAAATTCAATTTTAGTACTAATTCCATTTAGGAATTAGTATTTGCATTTATTTTATTGTTATGGTTTTTAACGTGTACTCTAAAAATTTTATGCGTTTTACAAAAATTTTACTTATAAGTACCTAAGAATATAAAAGATCATATCCAAACAATAAAGATAAAAAAAAAACACTATAAGATACAAGATGTATGTGGTTTGACAATAAACAACTACTTGATTAATGATTTAACTTTTTTCATTAACCGTTCACAAAGAACTCTCAAATTTTCTAGATCACTAAGATTTCCTATATCATTTAGATCTTCTAGATCACTAGTATCTTCTAGATCACTTAAATCTTTATAAATAATATATTAATTAAGGAATACAATAAATAGTCATAACTTCTCACAAAAGATCTATCACTACTCTCTTATACATTTAGTACTCAAGTGATCCTGACACATTTCTAGCGCACTCAGTGTTATAGGGCTACCTAAGCTCTTTATGCTCTCTTATGTTCATATCGTTAATACTTTTGATGCTTCATGAATTCTAAGAGCTATAAGGGTTTATATAGTATTTACAAAGACCCTAGGAACCTTATTTCTTATTAGAATAGAATTTTACATGAAATAGGAGTTTAAAACTAATTCAAACATGTGAAACTTTCAAAAAAAATATGTTTTCCCGAATTGTCAGTGCTGCAACACTACTGGCCAGCGCTAAGGCATTGGTGTGACTTCGAACCAACGCTATAGTGTTGGACATGCTATCTACAGCGCTGAATTCTTAGCGCCGCAACGTTCACACTTAGGCAGGTTTTCTTTTGTGCTTCTACGCCTTTTCTTGCCTCTAATTCTTTATTTTTCGTCATTTTTTTATACGTTCAACGCATACTCGACCTCGTATTCGACTCCTTAATTTTCAACTCAAAATCATGCTCAAACACAATTTCAAATCGCCAATTCTAATAACTATATTAATATTTATTTCATGGTTTGTTGGCAAAATGAAATTATATGTTGATAGAGAAAATGAAGTCAATATGCCTTATATGCACTAGTTGTGTAAAAGGTTGAAGGTGAAAGAAGACGATAAGTTGCATGAGGATTTGTTACAAGGAGATAAATTTGACAGTTAACCAGAAAGACAACAATAAGATGAATGAATCAGTTATGAGAATGATGAGATTGATGAGAACAATTGTCACGCCCCAGACATAAAAGATCTGATATATGACATAGCTTACACTCATTCAATAATATTTAAACATTTATTTTAATTTATTTCAAAATTATAGCAATTGAATTATGACTGGGACAATTAGTAAACCAGAGATACGCAGAGTTTTTTCAGAGATTAACACTCTACTACATCACCAGTAGCAACTTTGTTACCAGAAGCTCAGAATATATTCATTGCAAATTCTTACTTAAAATCAATCCATAACCACACGTGGTGAAACTTAAACTAAATCCAACCACACACAATAAAATAATACATAAGTATTTATTCAATAGGAACAGATCAAATATCTTATCCCACGTGTCCCCAAATAAAACACTCAGCAACCTAGCAACTTAGGGAACCCAAGGAACAGTAGAAGCTTTGCCAAATCCGCTAAGCACACATGTACCTTATTTACCTGAAATCACCATAAACTATAATGAGTATAAAACTCAGTAAGCATACTAGTTTTTCATATATCAAATACAAATACATATATATACACAATGTATATGTATGATATGCTGTGATCAATCAAAATCACAATCTTATCAAATTACATGTCAGGTAAGTGCTTACACATTCTTTCAAAATATATAATAGGAACAACATCACTCAACTACTACTTAGTAGGACTTACACATCACATATCACATAATGAGCCAAATGTCACTCGTAGGTGACATACCGTATGAGAGGAATAGTACAAGTGAGGTTTAAATTACACATATATAATGCTCAAGCCTGACGGTAAGAGCCAAACCCTCACCCTGATCATCGGTGAGTCCTCTCACATGCACCAATACGCCACCACACGAATGTGATGACTCAATCTTCCTTTAGGTACCAATAGGATCCTCTCTATATACGGAACACATAACATATACCAATCCCGAAGGAAAGGCCACACATAAAGGCTCCACAAATCACATAAGATGCCTACTAAGTCAACAGTGAGTTCAAGCATCCTCAAAACACAAAATGCTTCTCATTGACATATTACACTTTAAAGCTTTCTTTGTTAAACACATTTCATTTTGAAAGCTCACTTTCAAAAACACATGTATGTCCATACTCAATGTCAATGCTCACATTCATAAACATATGTCTTTCACATTTCATATCGAATACACTTTGGCATAACATAAACATATTTCTAATCATATTTACAAAATCATACATAGACAATTACTATGCTTATTGTGATTTCAGTAAAAAGTCTAGTATACTTACCTCTTAGCACTTTCGGGTACAAGGCTTAATTCTCCTTTACCTATCAATGGAGATTAATCCTTTCATAAGCCTCACAATTCACACAAAATAATTTAAATAGCTTACAAAATTATACTTATTGCACTTATCACATCAAATTAGTCTAATTACTTAGTTTCTCAAAACCTATCATTCTGATCACTTACACCTAAAAAAATTTTCTTTAATATCAAATGATGTCCAATTACTCCAAAATCAGAATATATCATTCTTAACTCATATATCCTTCTTATGTATGAATATTATATCATAATTCCTACACAATCTATTCCATAAACACCATCAAATCAAAACTATTATCCTGACAGGATCAAGATATTTACTGAACAATATTCAATCTCCCAATTTTATAAAATCATATACTAACTCAAAAATTATAAAACTACCACCGTAATACTCTTGACACATATCTAAATCCATGATAAATTTTTCACTTCAAAATCACTGCCAAAAGTATTTTAAAACTATTTTATTCTATAGCTTTGAAAATCTGTTAATCAAATACTGCAATGAGCTGACACTCTTTAGAAAATTATAACAATTTAACCACATTGATCTAAATTCTCAATTTTGAGTATATCACATTAGACATATAAAATTATCATATTTCATAAATCCGTAATTTTGTAAGATCATTAAGCAGATAAAAAATTATTTGTCACTGTATCATACTGTTAACACAGGAAATTTCTAGAATTTTAGGGTCATTTTGGTAAATTCACTACAAAATCAATTTCTGAAATTTTCAATCGATTCAAAGTCTTAGATGATCTTAAACATGTCTAATTTCATATACTCAAAATTCAAAGCCATAATCGAATCACAACAATTTATAAAATTCCTGGATCAAGAGACTATCAAGCAGAAATTCTACAACTCATCATGATTTATCAAGCTATATACATAGATGATCATCAATTCTCACAATATCTTATGAAATACACATCAAATCCTTAATTATACATATTTTCAGAAATAAAAAATTAAACGAATTAACGTAATTAACACCAATAAATTGAGAAATAGTTATGATATACCTCTTAAAATCTAAAATTCTAATTTCTTCTTCTTCTTCTCTTTTTCTCCCCTTTCTTTCTCTCTTTTCTCACTCTAAAAGGGATAGCTCGACCCAAAAGAGTGAATTAGGGTTTCAAAAGTATATTTTTATACTAAGAGGCTAATTTTTGGTATTTATGAATTTACTCCCAAAACTTTCAAAGTATTACAAATTAGTTTATAAAATAAATCTAAAGTCTTGTAAATAAACCCAATGCTAATAGTATGTCTTTAACCTATACAAACACTACTAATAACAATACATAAATCAAGTATTACCCACATACAAATAAAAATACGTATATTTATATATATATATATAAATACTTATTCTTACCGGTTGTGGATACTGGTTACTACAACAATGGTTTTCGAATTGTCAAAAGAAAGTCTCTCAAATGAGAAACAATGTATGTCAAAAATGCACTTCAACCAACCAATTCAAAAAAAATCAACAAGTTTGTGGAGTTACCCACCATATGTACATCTATTATGTATATATACCGAAGAAATAATGAATTCCAATGCAGGTATGTCCATATTGTCCTCCATTTGGTAGTAGTCATGCAATTTAATAATAATAAAGAATGTAGTTTACCTACCATCCATATCCAACTGTGGTTTTGGATTCACTAATGGGTGGATTAACATAGCATGAGTTATATCCTTTGTAAGCAACAACACCGATAATATTTTGCCAATAAAATCGATTCCAAAAGCTGCCTCATCAATGCCACTACAAATCATGTTACTGGATATTTTGGTGGCTGATAATATTGAGCTGCATCAGCATACAATGTCTCCAAGTAGTCTTTTAGCTTATGAGGTGTTTCCAACGGCCCAATTAGACAAGAAAACAAGAAATTTATTAAAGGAATTGTCATTCTCTTTGTGAGATTAGGTTTAAGCAAAGAACCCTAACCAAGTTTAACCTTGAACTCTAACCTCTTTGCGCAGTGGAATAACCAAGATATCAAGCAAAAATAGATAATAAAGAGCACAACATAATCACTTACATGGTTCGGCCAATTTTCTACATCTACAGTGGATCTAAGGATCCTAGCCTTTCTTATTAATTCCCTAGAGAATTTATAAGAAAACACAATGAAGAACTCTTAAAAGAATCTAATGTTTAGTGTACCATTACTCTCCCACGAATAATGAACACCCAAACAACAATTGCACTCTAGCGCACATAAACATTTAATGTCTACCTAATTCTTCTCTCTTTTAGAGTTTCTCTTAATGTTTGATCTCAAACTAAAGGGTTATAAGGGTTTATAAATGGGTTATTTCATGCCTACTAACCTAAATCCTAATTAGAGTAAGAGTCCATGTGTTTTGAAAGTCCAAAACTTTTCAAAACTCAAAAATACGAAGTAAAAGAAAACTTCCCCCCGCCCCCTCTCCCCCGCTTTGGCGCTGCAACGCCAAGGACCTGACACCGCAGTGTTGCATCAAGCCACGGCTAGCGCCTCAGCCTTGTGCTGAGCCTCTGCACTTTTCTTGCCTCCTTTTGCATCTTTAAGTCCTATTTCTCTTTCTTATGCATATCTCACACGTCCTAAACTTTCTCATGCATATCTCACACGTTTTATACTTCTTGTTACTCTCTTCTTTGATATTCTTCATAATTTTTGCCCAAACAAGATTGTTAAATCACCAAAGCTCCAATAAACCTTTCTTGATTCAAAATCTCCAAATAAGAAGGCTTTTGGATCTGATCCATACTAATACTTTATTACCTATTGCTGAGTCCAGTTAAGTCTCCATCAAGACTTAACTTTCCCCAAGCTAATGACTTTGGTCTCCAAAGACATTCGAGCACTTTATATAGGGTATTAATACGTTGCACTCTTTTTCGACCCTTATCACCTCAGTGAGCACAATTTGAATGTTGCCTAGTGGTTTGCATTACTTCAACACCCCACGTTGGGCTACTCATGGCCATCCCTTTAAGCACATAAGGCCCTTCATTGTGCTTATCACCCTCTAACCTTATAGATATTTTTTCTACCTTTAATTTTCCTTTTTTTGCTCTAACCGAATACCTTTCCTCATCGAGCTTGCCTAAGGATATTAAGTTCCTCCTTAGATTAGGAATATGCTTTACACCACGTAAGTCCTTAGTTTCTTCACCTTGTATCCTCTGTCTTATGTCACCAACTCCTGTGATCTCACAAGTCATGTCATTCCTCATTAGAGCTTTACCTTTCGTGACTTTATAGTTGGTAAACAATGATTTGTCGGACACATATGGATGCTACACTACGGATTTAGTATCCATTTTCCAGCATACTTTCCCCTTAAGGCTACCAATATATCTACAACTTTGGTACCTTCTCCAAGACTACCAATAGTAACACACCCATCCTGGCCTTTTGATCTAGGACAATCCTTCACAAAGTACTCTTCCTTATGACAAATGAAACACTTCTTAAATCTCCTCCTTAATTAGTTTTTATTCTTCCCTTGTGTAAACAACATTGGTTCACTCTTGAATTCAGATCTCTTTGTTAATTCTTTTAATTTCAATGATGCCTTAACATCATTCATTGTTAAGGACTCGTTACTATATAGCAGTGTATCTACAAAGCTACTCTTCGACAACGATCTTAACAAGATTATGGTCTTGGCTTTATCCTCGGTCTTGATGCCTAATTGCTCAAGACTTATGATAATTTTGTTGAACTTGTCAATATGAGCTCTCAATGAAGATCCTTCATGCATAGTTAGTTTATGCAGTTTTTTTTCACATGAAGTCTATTTACAATAGACTTTTTTATATACAATGCCTCAAGTATCTTCGATAGCCTTAAAGTGGTTTCTTCATCACCAACTTCTCTTAATACTTCATCACTTAATGTTAAAATTATGGTGTTGTGAGCCTTTTTAAAAATTTTCTCAATCTTTCTCCCTGGACTTTGAGGTTGTCGTCCCTTCACTAGCTGAGGAACTGGCTTTTTCTAAGGTTGAGTCTAGCCATTCCTTTACTAGTAGAGCCCTAACCTTCTTCATCCAAAGATTGAAGTCATTCATCCTATTGAACTTCTTTATTTCTTACTTGATCGTAGCCATTAGGGGTGGGCATTTTCGGTTCGGTTCGGTTTTTGAGGGGAACCGAAAACCGAACCGAACAGTTCGGTTTTTGTAAAGTAAAACCGAAAACCGAACCGTGGGTAGATGAAACCGAACCGAACCGAACCGGGTCGGTTCGATTCGGTTCGGTTCGGTTCCTCGGTTTTGTTCTCGGGTCGGATGTCGGTTCAGTTAGCGGGTCGGATTTCGGTTCGGATCAAATTTTAAACTCTGTTTTTCTGAATTTTTTTGGGCTTTTTTAAATTTTTTTAATTGGGCTCCATTAAAATCAATTTCTTCACTTTTATTGGGCCATTTAGTTAACAAATCATCTTTTTAAATACTATATTAAGCCCACTAAAAAAAATCTCATAAAAAATAATATATATTACACAAATAAAAATAAAAACAACTTAAATTAAAAGCAATTATAATTATACTTTGACTTAACAATTATAATTTATAACATACAAATACAATTATATAATATAACAACACATAATTTATAACATAACCAAATAACAATAAAATATAACAATATAAAGTTAAAATTAAAATTTAAAACCTTAAATTAAAAGCAAAATGTCAATATAACATAAAAATAAAAAAACTCGAAAGGTTAATAATTAATGTCTATAAAAATCCATAAAAAGAATATCAACACAAGTAAAATATAAAAATTCATAAGAATATCAACACAAACAACAAAAGTCCATAAAAAAACAAACACAATTAAAAGTCCATAATAAGATCAACAATAATCAAATCTTTAATATTTGTGATATAGCAACATAAGTACATAACATTACTCCCCAATATCACCGTAGCTCTCTTCCATATTCACATGTGTTGCAATATCCAATGATGTAAGCACAGAATTCTCCACCTCTATATAACATAAAATTATAAGATATCAATAACATATTAAGTATTAACATAGTAGTAAAAAAAATTAATAACTTAAATTTATGTAAATGATAAATATTTAAATGTACTTACCAGATTGAATTGACTCATAAAGTTCTAAATCTTGAATATCAGAGGCATCAATGCTAACATGAAGTTCTCTATCTCTAATTGAAGATTGAAGCCAATTCTGTGTACAAATCAGAGCTTCTACCATTTTTGGAGTCAATGAACTTCTGAATGGATCAAGAATGCGTCCACTTGTACTAAATGCACTCTCAGAAGCCACTGTAGAAATAGGAATTGCAAGTAAATCCTTAGCAATAAGAGACAAAATAGGATATTTAGTACAATTGTTCCTCCACCAACCCAAAATATCAAAATGAAGATTATGAGAATCTTCACTTTGCTCCAGAAAATATATTTCCACTTCTGACTTTCCAATAATTGGTTGCAATTTTGCCTTTTGTCTCTTAAAAGCTTCCTCTGTATCATATTTCATTCTTTTATTCCTCACATCCAAGTCATTGTCTTCTACCTTTAAATTGGATAAAGGAACATTAACAGATAAAATGCAATATTGGGCACGATAAAAATCATACATGGAGAACAACAACTCCTTAATCCCTTCTTGCATACTCTTAACTAGATTTGGCGCATACAAGTTCCCATAACAAAAACTTACATACTCCATCTTGTATCGGGGATCAAGAACAACAGCAATAATCAACAATTTATTCATAGTATCCAACGAACCCCAGTATTTATCAAACTTTGTTTTCATGTTAATGGCCATTCTCTTTAACAAATTATCATCATCACCTTCCTCACTCAATCCTGTAAGTTGGAATTGAATCTTGCTTACCTAAAAAAAAATACAAATTATAAAAGTCTAAAACACATATATATTCAACATTTAATTAATTTATTTGCGACTGAAAAAGAAACAAATTTTTACTAACCTGACTAAAATACAAATGAGATGTAGGCGTCAAAGAGGCACTACATTTCAAAGTTGCATCATAAAATGTCTTCAAAAATTCAACAAAGACTTGAGCATTTTCCCAATCTTCAGATTTGGGAGGCCCCGCTTTACCCTTCCCATCATCACCATTGTTGAAGTAGTTGCAATAGTGTCCATCTTCCTCTTCTAAACGCTCGAATGCAATTTGAAATTTCAAAGCACTACTCAACATCAAGTAGGTGGAGTTCCACCTAGTAGGGACATCCATAACCACAAGCCCTTTCCCTTGAATATTTTCATGTTCAACACACTTTCTAAATTTTTCTAATCTCATGGGAGATGATCTAACATATCGGACTGCATTTCGAATACTAGCAATTGAATCACTTATTTCTTTCAATCCTTCACCAACAATCAAATTAATAATATGAGCAGCACACCGCAAATGTAGATATTTCCCATCCAAAAATGTCCCATCAACTTCCCAACTCTTTAATCTCCTCCTCATGTAGCTAATTGCCACATCATTAGCACTAGCATTATCCACAGTAATTGTGAATACCCTTTGGATGCCCCATTCACGTAACACATTCTCAATATATTTTCCAATTGCTTCTCCCTTATGATTTGTGATTTGAGAGAAATTTAGAATTCTTTTTTGTAACTCCCAATCCGCATCAATCCAATGAGCAGTTACTACCATGTAGTTTATATTTTGTATAGAAGTCCAAGTATCAGTAGTAATACACACCCTCACCTTATTTGCAGAAAAAATACTCTTCAACAAAATCTTTTCATCGAGGTACAACTGATATATATCTCTAACTAGGGTTCTTCTAGATGGGGGATCGAACCTTGGACACACAACATGGCAGAAATAGCGAAATCCTCTACCCTCAATAAAACTAAATGACAGCTCATCTAGAATCACCATTTTGGCACAAGCTTTCCTACAATCCTCCTTATTATATGTAACAGACATGACATTACTAGCACAACCTTTAGCAATTGGATTTTGACTTAATACCCCTTGACTCTCATCTATGATGGTGGCCAAATACTTCGTACAAATTAATAAATGCTTTTTTAAATTAGAGGTCCCATTCTTAACAGAATGAGCAGCATAAGTTTTACCACAATAAATACATTTGGCTCTATCATTTTCAATCTTCACAAAATGAGACCAACTATCGGAAACTTTAAGGCCACTTGATTTTTGGGGTTTGTCAACACTTTCTTGTTCTTGTTCAATCCTTTTATCCATCTTCCTAAATTAAATTAACACAAACAAGTTACTAACTCATAAGTCATAACACTTAACAAATTTACAACTCAACTACAACAATATTAACAAATATTGACCTAACAATGCACCAAATTAAGCAAAGTGTACCAAGGCAACACAAATTAGTTAAACTGTTAAACAACACATCCATCTATTTCATAAGAAACTTTATGAGAAATATATCTATCTCAACTTAGCACTTTCTTCAGCACAAAGCTTCATAATCATAAAAGATGGCAATACAAAGCACAGCATGGTTCAGAAGTAAAAAAAAAAAAAACAGAAAATTGAAGATGGGTGTGAATGACACTAAGAACTTGAGATTGAAGCTTTCTGAAGTTAAGCACTCACAAGACGCAAAATACCAACTTTCATATCTACATTTGGATCTAAATTTAATAATTGTACATTGAAGAAAACAAAAACATTGTAAAAACAGCCATAGAAACCAAACTCACGTTTAATTCGATCAAGATAAATAAAAGCTACATATTCACACACAAGAAGACATCAAACCCAGGTTTAAGTTGATCAAGATAAGCTGAAAAATACTGAAATGACCACCACAAATACTTAGAAAAAAAGAAGTTATACTTTATCACCCAATAACTTATTTTGTTTCTTAGTTTTTCTTCCTAAGCTAAATCATGACACGGTTCAATTATTAGCAAGATATAGATTGCGTAAAATTAAAAACAAAGCAATAGCAAAAGAATTCAATTCATATCCATAATAGTTTAAACTTTAACGCATTAACATGAAGTAAATACCGTGGTCGTCGAACGTGGACAGCACAGCAGTGAACGGCAGCGTGGACAGCGGCTTGGAGGGCGGCGTGGACAGCGGCGTGGATGCGGACCCGAGCGGTGAGACCGTGGTCGTCGAACGTGGACAGCACAGCAGTGAACGGCAGCGTGGACAGCGGCTGGGACGGCGGCGTGGACAGGGACCCGAGTGGTGAGACTGTGGTCGTCGAACGTGGACAGCACAGCAGTGAACGGCAGCGTGGACAGCGGCTGGGACGGCGGCGTGGGCAGGGACCCGAGCGGTGAGACCGTGGTCGTCGAACGTGGACAGCACAGCAGTGAACGACAACGTGGACAGCGGCTGGGACGGCGGCGTGGATGCGGACCGGAGCGGTGAGACCGTGGTCGTCGAACGTGGATAGCACAGCAGTGAACGACAGCGTGGACAGCGGCTGGGACGGCGGCGTGGATGCGGACCCGAGCGGTGAAACCGTGGTCGTCGAACGTGGACAGCACAGCAGTGAACGGCAGCGTGGACAGCGGCTGGGACGGCGGCGTGGATGCGGACCCGAGCGGTGAGACCGTGGTCATCGAACGTGGACAACACAGCAGTGAACGGCAGCGTGGACAGCGGCTGGGACGGCAGCGTGGACAGCGGCTGGGACGGCAGCGTGGACAGTGGCTTGGACGGCGGCGTGGTCGTGGTAGTCGAAGGTCGCCGGTGTGGTTGACAAAAACAGCAACGTGGACGCCGGTGTGGAGTCGTGGACGGCGACCGGTGAAGCAGAGGCTGAGCCGCCGAGAGACGAGAGACGAGAGACGAGAGAATGAAATATTTACAATTTGGATTTTGGAGAATTGAAATTTGAGAGTAGGGTTTACTGTTTAGCCCTTATATATTATAGAGAATAGATTTAGTGTAACCATGATCATTATAATAGTTTACATCCTCTAATCAAAATATGCCATGTGGCATTTAAAAAATTTTTTAAAATAAATTTTGGTTAACCGGTTCGGTTCTCGGTTTTTTAATTAAGAACCGAGAACCGAACCGAAAATTCGGTTTTCTATTTATTAAAAACCGAAAACCGAACCGATTCAGAGTAAACCGAACCGAACCGGACCGGTTCGGTTCGGTTCACTCGGTTCGGTTCGGTTTTCGGTTTTTATGCCCACCCTTAGTAGCCATAGTTTAAATACCCTTGGTGTGTATTATCGAACATTTACTTTGATACCAGTTTGTTAGAGGAATCACTATTCTCCTTATGAGATTATGTTTAAGCGAAGAACTTTAACCAAGTTCAACCTTGAACCCTAACTTTTTTGCGCAGTGAAATAACCAAGATATCAAGCAAAAATAGTAAAAATATAAAGCAAATAATAAATAGCACAACACAATAACTTACATGGTTCAGCCAATTGCCTACGTCCACGGTGGATCCAAGAATCATAGCTTCTCTTATTAACTCTCTAGAGAATTTACAAGAAAACACAATGAAGAACTCTTAAAAGAATCTAATATTTAGTGTATCCTTACTCTCTTACGAACAATGAACACCCAAACAGCAGTTGCACTCTGGCGCATACAAGCACTTAGTGATTACTTAGTTCTTCTTTCTCTTAGAGTCTATTTTAAAGCTTGATCTCAAACTAAAGGGTTTATATAGGGGTTATTTCGTGCCTACTAACCCTAATTCTAATTGAATTAAGAGTCCACGTGTTTTGAAAGTCTAAATTTTTTCAAAACTCATAAATCCGAAGTAGAAACAAACTCTCTCTGCTCTGGCACTGCAGCGCTGCGTCATGCAATTGCCTACGTTCACGGTGGATCCAAGAATTATAGCTTCTCTTATTAACTCTCTAGAGAATTTACAAGAAAACACAATGAAGAACTCTTAAAAGAATCTAATATTTAGTGTATCCTTACTCTCTTACGAACAATGAAACCCCAACAGCAGTTACACTCTAGCGCATACAAGTACTTAGTGATTACTTAGTTCTTCTTTCTCTTAGAGTCTATTTTAAAGCTTGATCTCAAACTAAAGGGTTTATATAGGAGTTATTTCGTGCCTACTAACCCTAATTCTAATTGAATTAAGAGTCCACGTGTTTTGAAAGTTTAAAATTTTTCAAAACTCATAAATCCGAAGTAGAAACAAACTCTCCCTGCTCTGGCACTGCAGCGCTGCGTCATGCGGTGGCTAGAATCCCACGCTACAACATTGGGCATACTATCTGTAGTAACCAGTATCCACGACTGGTAAGAATAAGTATTTATATATGTATAAATATACGTATTTTATTTGTATGTTGGTGATACTTGATTTATATATTGTTATTAGTAGTTTGTATAGGTTAAGGTCATACTATTAGCATTGGGTTTAATTGCAAGACTTTAGATTTATTTTAGGGACCAAATTGTAATACTTTGAAAGTTTTGGGGGTAAATTCGTAAATACCAAAAATTAGCCACTTAGTATAATAATACACTTTTAAAACCCTAATTCTCTCATTTTGGTCGAGCTACCTCTTTTAGAGAGAGAGAAGAGAGAAAACGAGGGGAGAGAAAGAGAAGATAAAGAAGAAGAAATTGGAATTTTGGATTTTAAGAGGTATATCACAACTATTTCTCAATTTATTGGTGTTAATTATGTTAATTTCTTTAAGTTTTGATTTCTAGAAATATGTATAATTGAGGATTTGATGTGTATTTCGTATGATATTTTGAGAATTGATGATGATCTATAAGATAGTTTGATAAATCATGATGGATTGTAGAATTTCTGCTTGATAGTCTCTTAATCCAAGAATTTTATAAATTGTTGTGATTCGATTCTGGTTTTTCATTTTGATTATATGAAATTAGACATGTTTAGGATCATCTGAGACTTTGAATCGGTTCAAAATTCCAAAAATTGAATTTTTTGTGAATTTACCAAAATGACCCTGAAATTATGGAAATTTCCTATGTAAACAGTATAATACAGTGAAAAAAAGTTTTTGTCCTACTGAACGATCTTCAAAAATTACGAATTTATTAAATATGATAATTTTATATGTCCAATATGATATACTCGGAATTGAGAATTTAGATCAATGTGGTTGAAGTGTTATGATTTTCTAAAGTGTATCAGCTCATTGCAGTATTTGATTAACAGATTTTTAAAGCAATGGAATAAAATAGTTTTAAAATACTTTTGACAGTGATTTGGAAGTAAAATATTTATCATGAACTGAGATATGTGTTAAGAGTAATTATGTGGTAGTTTTATAATTTTTGAGTTAGTATATGATTTTATATAATTAGGAGATTGAATACTGTTCAGTAAGTATCTTGATCTTGTCAGGTTAGTAGTTTGGATTCGATGGTATGTATGGAATGGATTGTGTAGGAATTTTGATATAATATTCATATATAAGAAAGATATATGAGTCAAGAATGATATATTCTGATTTCGGAGTAATTGGACATCATTTGATGTATTAGAAAATTTTGTTAAGTGTAAGTGGTCAGAATGACAGGTTTTGAGAAACCAAGTATTTAGACCAATTTGATGTGATAAATGCATTGTGTATAATTTTTTAAGCTATTTAAAGTATTTTGTGTGAATTGTGAGGCTTATGAAAGGATTAATCTCCATTGATAGGTTAAGGAGATTTAAGCCTTGTAGCTGAAAGTGTTAAGAGGTAAGTATACTAGACTTTTTACTGAAATCACAATAAACGTAGTAATTATTTTGTATGATTTTGTAAATGTGGTTAGGAATATATTTATGTTATGTCAAAGTATATTTTGATATGAAATGTGAAGATATGTATTTATGAATGTGAGCATGGACATACATGTGTTTTTGAAAGTGAGCTTTCAAAGTGAAATGTGTTTAACAAAGAGAGCTTTTGAAGTGTAATATGTCCATGAGAAATATTTTGTGTTTTGAGGGTACTTGAACTCACTGTTGACTTAGTAGGCATTTTATGTGATTTGTGGAGCCTTTATGTGTGGCCTTTCCTTCGGGATTGGTATATGTTATGTGTTCCGTATGTAGGGAGGATCCTATTGGTACCTAAAGGAAGAGTGAGTCATCAAATTCGTGTGGTGGCGTATTGGTGCATGTGAGAGGACTCAGCGATGATCAGGGTGAGGGTTTGGCTTTTACCTTCGGGCATGAGCATTATATATGTGTAATTTAAAGGCCTCACTTGTACTATTCCTCTCATACGGTATGTCACCTACGAGTGACATTTTGCTCATTATGTGATATGTAAGTTCTACTAAGTAGTAGTTGAGTGATGGTATTCCTATTATGTGTTTTAAAAGAATGTGTAAGCGCTTACATGATATGTGATTTGATAAGATTATGATTTTGATTGATCACAGCATATCATACATATGCATTGTGTACATATATGTATTTGTATTTGATATAAGAAAAACTAGTATGCTTACTGAGTTTTATACTCATTATAGTTTATGGTGATTTCAGGTAAATAAGGTACATGTATGCTTAGCGGATTTGGCAAGGCTTCTGCTGTTCCTTGGGTTCCCTAAGTTGTTAGGTTGCTAAGTGTTTCATTTGGGAACACGTGGGATAAGATATTTGATTTGTACCTATTGAATAAATAGTTATGTATTAATTTATTGTGTATGGTTGGATTTAGTTTAAGTTTCACCAAGTGTAGTAATGGATTGATTTTAAGTAAGAATTTGCAATGAATATATTCTGGGCTTCCGGTAACAAAGTTGCTACTGGTGACGTAGTAGAGTGTTAATCTCTGAGAAAACTCTGCGTATCTCCGGTTTACTAATTGTCCCAGTCATAATTCAATTGCTATAATTTTGAAAGAAATTAAAATGAATGTTTAAGTATTATTGAATGAATGTAAGTGATGTCGTGTGTCAGATCCTTTGGGTTTGGGGCATGACACTATCACTGGGTGCCACAGCGTTCAGCCTTGTATCGAGTCTCTATGCTTTTCTCACCTCCTTTCGAGTCTTCGAGTCTCGTTTTACTTTTTCATTTGTGTCCCACATGTCCTAAACTTACTCATGCATGATCCACACATTTTATACTTTTTGTGACTCTCTTCTTTGATATTCTTCACAATTCTTACATAAATAAAATTGTTGAATCACTAAAATTTCAATAAAATTAGTAACAAAAACCAAGTAAATTGATTTCTTAGCCAGTTTTGAAACTCATAATCTTCAATAAATTATTGAAATATTTTTTGGAAAATTTGCCGAGTTGACCATTAATTTAATATAAAATTTTATTTTGACCGAAGTCAAATATTTTAAATTATACTAACCAAATATACGTAACATTTACTATTTTACCCTTATTACAATTTTAATAAATTTTTGTTGTTATTTAATCTTTTATTTTATTTTATATAAATTACTTAAGAACATAAATTTTTAAATAATTAAATTTTTAATTAATTATAAAAAGATATTATTTTTAATAATAATAATTAAAAAAATATGAAAAATTATAAAAACAAAAAATGCTCGTTGGGCGCATGCCTTGGCACGCGCCCAGCGAGCACCCAATTTAATTTTTTTAATAAATAAATTTAAAAATAAAATAAATAGTAAAATATATCTTATAAATATAAAATTTTATTTAAAAACATAAAAAGGCTTGAGCGTATGCGTTGTGCGCGCGCTTAAGGCATGCGTTCAACAATATTTTACTTTAGCTGCATGCATTGGACGCGCGCCAAATATATGTGCCCAACAAGGCTTTGCTTTGAGCGCATGCATTTGGCGTGCGCCTAATAAATGCACTCAAAGCAAATATATTTATTTGATTTTATTTAAATATATAAATCATCGTAACCTTAAATATATTTTTTTTCTTTCATTCTCAAAAGTACTTGTAAAACTCAAAATCTTAGATCTGCTACCAATTTTAAAGATAAATCTGAATTTTTCATCTTTCTGCGACGATTCAAAGATTCAGACTCAAGACGAATAGCTGAAGTTAAAAACTAATAAGTTTTTGTTTATTTTAATTGATAGTATTATTTTTATTTATTGAAATAAATGTAATAGATGAAAAGTAATGAATAGATGATTAAATTTGATTATTCAGACGTGCTGTTATGGTTGCGCTGTTGTTGCGCATGACTGTATATATAATTGTTGCTGGCCGCCAATTGGTGCACGTCTGTGCGTGGCTGCACATGTAGTTGTTGTTGGCCACCGCCTTGTGCGCACACCAATCGCAACAAGGTATTGATGTACAACAGTCATGAGCACCAGTTGCAAGAAGGTGCTCATGCACACCACCGCAATAATGTAACACTACCACCAAATATATTTATTTATTTTATATATATAAAATAAAAATATATTATATATATATATAAATATTTATATATTCAATTTTATTTTTAATTTAATTATATATAATTAAATTAAAATTATGTTGTATATTTTTTAGGTGGCGTTGATTATGTCACAAATTTCAACCATTATATGTTTTGGGGGAAGATAGGAGAGCTGTAGCGATGGTTTTGAAAGATACATGGGATATCAAAATATACATATGGTTGTTCCAAAAAATATTAGATACAAAGCGTTGTTGAGAAGAATTTGTCATATTTTAGGAGTTAATCAGGTGCATTATAAAGTAACTTTGAAGTTTGAAATTCCATCAAATACCATAAAGTTGAGACCCATTTCACTTGAAAATGATGATGATGCAATATTGTGGTTAAGTTTACAGAATAATATGGCTACACTGCTTTATGTAACAGTAGATGCTCGAGGACCTGAAAGTAATGCAGAAGCATCAAGCCAATTTGAAGGCTATGCTAAGTAATTCCCATCAACAACTCCTGTGTATATTCAAAATTCCCTAGAGGATTATCACTATTCTCTTTCGATGCTCAACGAACAACAAGGCTACACATATGACCATAGTCAGATATATGGAAATGTTGGCGTTGATCTTGACTATGATATTGGTGAAGATGATGATCATAGTTACGAGGTTGATGAAGATGGTAGAAATGATGATAATGATGATGATTATGAAGAGAATGAGGATGTAAATGATGATGCTGAGGATGATGATGCTGAGGATGATGATGATGAGAAGGGTGATAATGATGATGATGATGAGGAGGAGGAGGAGGAGGAGGGTTATGGTAAAGAAGAAAGGGTTAAAGTAGAAAATCCATTTCAGTTTCAACCTGAAATACCACCATTTGACTTGAATGTATCGAAAAAAATTTCTTGAACTGGGATTGATGATGTATTTGTAGGAAAATTATATAACAATAAAGATGAAATTCATGAAGCTATAAGTATGGTTGCACTGAAGGGAAAATAGAGCTTTAGAGTTTACAAACCCACCAAAGATCATTTCAAGTGGAAATACGATGATGACAGCTGCAAGTGGAGATTACGGGCAGTGTCGACAGAATGGCAACGTTGTTTTTTTGTTAGGAGAGTAGATACATAGCACACTTGTGTTTTGAGTCAATTACGGGATGGTCACGGGCAAGCCAAGAGCGGAATTATTGCTAAAGTAATATAAAAATAAGTTTACATCGATCAATAGAAACTATAGGCTGAAAGACATTCAAGTAGACATACGTGAACAATTCGGTGTTCAGATAATGTATACTAATACTTGGCGCGCTAGGTAGCATAGATTAAGATTGATAAGTGGTACTCCTGAGGATTCATTTAGATTGCTTCCTGTATACAACTATGTGTTGCAACAAAATAACTCGGGTACGGTTACTTATTTGGAAACTGACGAGGATAATCACTTTAAGTATATCTTTATGGCGTTAGGACAATGCATCAGAGGTTTTAATTCATTAATTCGACCGATGATTACAGTGGACGGAAAATTTTTGAAAGGTTCCTATCTTGGTATAATGTTTGTGGCCGTTTGTAAAGATGGAAACAATCAGATTTATCCATTGGCTTGGGAAATTGCTGACTCAGAAAATGATACTTCTTGGGAATGGTTTATAGTTAAACTGCGAGGAGTTATTGCAGATCATCAGAATCTTGTTTTTATATCTAATCGACATGCCAGTATTAAGAAGGCTATAGGGGCTGTGTTTCCTCATGCATATCATGGGTTCTGCATATATCATTTGAAAGAAAATTTGATGACAAAATACAAGTTACCATCAGATAAGTCTAAAAAAGGGGTATACCTATCTACCTACTTCACTACTGCCAAGGCTTATCGTGTCCATAATTTTTCAATACCAATTAAACATGATGCGACAAATGAGACCTGACGTAACAAAGTATTTGGAGGAAGATGTTGGTACGGTGAGATGGACACGATCATCTGGTGCTTTCAGAAGGTACGACATTATGACTACTAATATTGCTGAGAGCATTAATGCAGTTGCAAAAGAAGCAAGAAAGATTCCGATGACTAATTTGGTGGAGTGAATACGAGAGCTAATGCAATTGTGGTTTTATCATAGACGATTGATAGCATAAAATATGACCAATGTATTGATGAACTAGGCACATCATAAAATCATGAAACATAACAATGACGTAAGTCGAATGACCATTTCTCCTGTTAATGATTTACGATTTGTAATTATGGATGGTGGAGTAAACTAGATAGTAGACATTGGCGAAAGAATATGCAGCTGTCGAAAGTTTGATTATCGGCAACTGCCTTGTTTCTACGTACTCGCCGCATGCAGATACATTAGATTATTGCACGAGAGTTTTTGTTCGACTTATTACACATCTGAGACTTTATTTCGCGTCTATAGCAAGTCAATACTTTCGGTTGGTTAAGTGTCAGATTGGATAGTCCCAGAGTATTTGAAAATTATGGACATTCTGTTGGAGCTGGTGCTCACGTGCCATTCCAATATTGTATGAATATTAATTGTTAATATTTATACAATAAACATTTCGAATAAAGATTGTTAATATCATATTAATATGGTATAATGCTTGTAACATTAGAGACATTGTTTGATTTGAAAGAGTTCAGATCTGGTCTAAAGGAGTTTAGATCAGAACTAATAGTTATCAAAGCTGAGAGTTATAAATGCTAAGAGTTAGCACTGTTAAGAGTTAGCAGGTTATAAGACTCAGCGAGGTCTAAAGAGTTAGAACCTTGTCCATAATGGGACAAAGACCTGAGAGTATACTTGTAATGATATAGTTGCAAAGAGTTGCAATAGGTGCTAAGAAATATCATTATGTAAGTATGTCTCAAATATAATGTTCCTGGTCTATGATCACCAATGCTGGTCTATCGGTGATTCACTTTATATAGATTAGTGTATGTTTATATCTGACTAGTTCAGATGGTTGTTCTTAGCTGACCATGAGCTTAGAGCTTGTATAGGCATGCGGGTATCCAGTCAGGACTGGATACTGAACAGACTTATGAGGACCCCAATAGATATCCTATGACACCGTTAAAAGAAGGTCCTTTTGAGTTGAGTAGTATTCGTGGTCCTTTGACCTGAGCGCCACGGTGGTCTTGTGAGTGATCCATCATACTTTGGTTCCACATATGTAAGAGACCTTTCATGGTCTGACCGCTATGTATCACTAGGTATGGTCCGATACTCATGGAGTCTGGTGTGTGTAGATACGAGATCCGTCAGCTTACGTAGGTAAGTTGTATATCCGATGCTCCGAGATTGTATTTCATAAAGTCTTGTGGCCACAAGCATAAACCCAGAAAAAGAGTTTCCCACAGGGTTAAACAATATAGCAAAAGTGTTTGCGTATATTGTTTATCGAGATACGAATCTGGAGATAAGATTATGGATGAGTAAATGGAGATTTGACGGTGCTGATCTATATCCCCGCACATCCAGGGTATAAATGATGGAGGGATTATACGTATACGTTATGACCTCAACTTGTATGGTCTGACATGCTGATTTGTAATATTCGTAACGTGTACGTGGGGCATCGATTACGGATTAATGGAATAGTTCAATTTGACAAATCGGGTGTGGACCTAGAAAGTCCCAATATGAAATGTACTCTTTGAGCACTTGGGCAGTGTACCGTATTGAATTATTCAATACAGTATAATTCAGCAATTACTAAGGTTACGTTAACTAAAGTATATGGTTAAATGGTGGGACCCACTTTAGGTTAACTTGGTAACCGAGTAAGGATATAATAGTAATTTCACTTTATGATTATTTAATTGTTAAATAAATGATTTAATTTAACTATGATTAAAGGTTAATCATATGGTTAATTTAGTTAATTTTACTTAATGGTTAAGTAAAGGTTAACCTAACTAAGGTTAAGTTAGTTAATTATGGTTAGAATAATTAAATATTTATTAACTTAAAGGTTAAGTTAAAATAATCTAACTATAGTTAAATGTTAACTAAGGTTAGGTTAAGCCAAATGAAATGCAAATGAAATTCAAATTAGTTTGAAATTTATGCATTAGTATATAAAGTGAAATGAAATTGAAAATTATGAATGTTTTAGATTTTAGGTTTTACATTTTGGGAGCCAATTCAATTTGAGAAATTGAAATTGTTTGTTTTGTGTTTTAAGTGTTAGAACAACAAAACAAATTAGATAAATGGTTACTAAATGTAATAACTAAAAACAAGATTTGTTTTATTTATTCAAGAGTTGAATAAAAGGAAAAACAAAATTGATTAAGTTAAAGAGTTTAACTTTAAATCATGTTTAAGAGTTAAACACATATGCTGGATTAAGATGCTGTCATTCTAGACAATCAAACCCACCCTTGTTGATTGCTAGGATTGATCAAAGATTCATTTCATGGTGGACTTCAAAGAAAATTAATTCAAAGGCTTCATTGGTGATATTTTCTCAATCTCGAATTTTAAGTTAATCAAATATGTATTTTCTGTGTTCATTGTATTTAATCTTCCGCTGTGCACATGTATGTATGAGATATGTATATTGTTTGTATGATGAACACAACCCACATGCAAGTACTCTAGTTAATTTGTACAACCCAACACACCCAACACATTCAACCTCTGATAACACATCGTCAGACAGGAAGACGTCGAATAAATCAGATTCTATCTCAAGGAGATGAACCATCAAAGAATATATGTAGTCGTTGTAGACAACATGGACATAATCGACAAACGTGTCAAAACCCTGTACCTTTACAGAGCAGGTGATGTACTTTCATTTATAAACATTTACCTTATTGATATTAAATTACGTATAATATAAGGCTAATATTTAAATTTTTTTTGTTTCAGACGGATCTGAAAAAATATGAAAAAGAGCTATACCATGAGGCTTAATTATGTATGAGAGTCAAGCTTCGTCACTTCTGTAATTCAATTATTTTGTAATGTATTTATTTTGTAATTCACTTATTTTGTTCCTGCACTTGTACTTTGTATTACATACTTACTTATTTTATTTTAATGCACTTGTCTTTAGTATTAATGTTGATAATTTTCACAAAATTTTGACAGAATCTTCTCTATAATATGGACGATCCCAAACCTGCCATATTGAATAAACACACTTCTATCAAACTGCAAAATAACTTTCGCATACATACACCCAAATTAAAGCCCACAAACAATTATAGTATATCAATTATACACCCAAATCAATGCATATAAAAAAATTATAGTACAAAATATCTATGAAGTTGTGGTCCACAAATCAACGGTCATCTTCTGTCTATAAAAGGTACCAATGTCAAAGAACGAGTCAAATGACCGACCTAACATAAGATATTCAATATACATACAGGCGAAGACGCCACAGTCCCCGCTCCCGACCTCTTGTTATGGCACATTCTCCCGAATATGAGTCACTAGTCAAGGAAACAGATTTGGGCTTTGTATGCCCCTCAAACTATAAAATCTACACCTTTGAGGGTACAAAGGCATTGCAACACAAAGAGGCTTTATAAATTTCATGATGGACTCGTCTGAATGGCCGTTCACGCTGGAATCATAAAGAACGATTGCAAACCGAGCAAGGTCGAGTTGCGCTACAATCCAATGTTCTTGATTGATATTTAAAAGAATATATACCTATAAAAATAATTATGGTATTATTTTTAACTTAATGTTGTTACATGCACAGTAAAAAGTCATTATTATTCTTAAAAAGTACCTTATTAACTATTGCCCAAGGTTTAGCGCCAAGTAACTCGATCTTTGTTCCGAGTGCATAAGCCAACAATATTTCGAGCCAGTCATTGTTGTCTGGAGAATTGGCAGTGAAGGACATTTTTCACATTTGTCGAATATACTCCTAAATACAAATAAAAGATACTCGTTAAAGCCGATAATAGTTAATATACACATTCATAGAGATGATAATGTTATATGCACAATAAACGGGTAATATAATAGCTTACGCAGAAATATGCATCTGCAGTTGTATAATCTTGTAAGTACATGTCAAAAAATATTCTTTTGACGCAAACGCAAAACCTTCAAATATTCATTTATGTGCTGCAAAACACAGAATATGTATAAGTTTTGATATTATTAGACAATTTACAAAACAAAAAAAGTAAAAATAATTCCTCACCGAATTGTCAAGTCAATTTTGTAGTATCTCATTAAATCATGTGTTGTTCGGATCGAGTCCGTGCAAATGAACCCGTTGTGTTGGGTCATTATTTTTTATCCAATCCAAAAGCTCAGCATATTTACTCTGATCAATAGGAATTAACTGCCCATTTATGTCAATAGTAGGTCTTACTTGCAATTCCATAAGTTTCTTCTTCATGGGCTGTTTTAACAGATTGGTATAAGAACTAACTTGGGCTGTTACCTTCTTGCAAAGGTGCCCATACCTACTTATGTTTTCACCCAATGGAGTAGGTATAATTTTTAAGCTTGTAAAGCTATCAGCAACATGAGCAAATGACTGATGGTGAGACTCTCTGTCAGGAGCAAATGTTTGAAAGTCAGCAGCCATAAATTCGATACCCTACAAAACCAAACAATACCAGTTAATGTATTGACTTGTTAAACTTTGTATCCAATAAATATATTTTAGGTTTAAAATGTACCATACTCTGCCCTACATTCTCGGAGATCTTGACTGGTTTAAGCTGTTGCATCAAGAGAGATATCTGATGCAAGATATTTTCTTCAACCTTATCAATCTTGGCCGAAAGCTCTGCGTTACCCTTATCAATCCTGGTAAATATCCTTGTTTCAAGATCATCCATCCTCTTCTCCAAGATTTGATACTGTGATGTTGACATGCCGGATTAAAACTATACATAAGTTATTATAATCAATTTTCACAAGTTAATACTAATCAGTAACATAAGCATCAGATAATTCAAGGAAAAAAAATTAAATTATTATACCATTGATTCTGTCGCTGGCGAGGTTTTAAATTCCTGGAGATGCTGCAGATTATCTGTGAATTGGGTATCCGAGATATCAACTGTCTCCAACTTAAGACTCCCTCCCTATTCTTTCGATGGAATGCAAAAGTTTACCACTGCGCGATAGTCTGCAATCTTCTCATGTTTGCGGGGTACCAACTGCCTATGAACCTCCAAAGCCTTTATAATATTTTAGATTTATTAATTATTATTAGAAAATATAACACAAATTATAAAAAAGTTATATATATTTTTTGTTAAACATAAAAGCATACCCCCAACATCATCGAATATGACATCTACGATATTTTCGTATAATGGGGTGCTCGTATCAAACCAATTTAGAATATGAGAAAAATAGTCTCCAATCCTATAGGCAAACAGCTCCCAACACCTCGGGGTTGCTTCGTAGATCCACACCTGTGATGATAATAAATTTAAATATTACAATGTCAACAAAATAAATTTTTCTTTATCCCAATATGATAATGAATCAAAAAAATAGAATTATCTGCCAAGAATGCGTGACTAAATGAGTATAAGTTGTATGATTTCTTATCCCTAGCACCCGCTTTTTTTACCTTCGTTAACTTTTTAATTGGAGCTGTGCATAAACTATTGTAGAGTACAATCCATGCAATCGTGCCCTAAAGATAGACATTAAACTTATCTAAATTATCTACGAGACGAAGTACAAAATATTGTATGATTCTATTCCGATCACGTGGCATTATCAATTTATAAAATACATAAAATAGACATATTTTCACTGCATCTACATCATCATCAAATGTAATGCTCACGAACCACAGATCCAAATCCTTGTAAGTCAACTGACTTCTATCCGAAAAATATTTATGTCATAGTCTATCTCCTAACCCACTTACAACAGGATAATCCCCCATCCTCAAACTAGTAATCAAATAAAAATCTTGACGAGAGAATTTAATACGTCTTTTACCTATATAGAACCATAATTCTTCATATAAATTTTTGGTATGCACACGTCTTAATAAAATCGCATGTGCTAAAATACTTAAGCATGGAATATCTGATACATTCAATAAATTATCAAAACATGTGATTCTAAATATTTCTACCTGTCTCGAAGTCAATTTGTATTTTTATATTTCGTATAACTCATAACTTCAAGTAAGGATGTACGTTCGCTCGGTAGAAATATTTTTCGGCAATTATGTGTTCTTTTGTAACATTCTCCTTCCTGAAAAAATTATTAATATTCACAAAACAATAATCAACATAACATATAACAATTAAATTATAATTTAATTTAATTACAACTAACAACCTAGACAAAATTTTTATTTACATAATAATTAAATAATTATAAATAAATATAAATAACATAAATTAATTAAAAAAATTTAAATTTTTTTGGCTTTTTTTTTGTCAGACCCGCTTACGCGTGCGTCTACTCGCCCGCCACCCGCAACGCATAGATGCACGCGCTGATGCGTCTGACCAAAAAAAAGTCGAATTCCACCATTTCCGACCAAGTTCCTAATTTACTCACATTTTTAACTTATACTATATCTACATTTACACATTTCTACACATTTCTAATTAATATAAATTATCATGCACAAAAATTATAAAAAAATTAAATTTATAAAATACACTTACCAATTTTCTCCCATGAAAAAATTGTTGAGTGTTAACCGTGTGAGAGGGGAGAGTTAACTGTGAAAGTGAGAGAATTAACTGTCAATAATAAAAAAATCGTGAGTAAGAGGGAAAAAGAAGAAAATACTTTATTTTTTTAATTTTATTTAGTATAATGTTAAAATAAATTATATATATATATATATAATTGGTTATCGGTCAAAATAATTTATACAATATTAAAATCAGGCAAATTTTTCAAAATGTTTTGGTTTCGTTTTGGAATGAAAAGCCATAGCTCTGAGATGAAATCACTATAGCTGTCAAGTGGTAGATGATTGCTAACTATAAGTGTCAGTGTTTGTCTTTGACTATTGGGTGCTTTCAAAATGAAACTGAAGCACTGCATTTAGAAGCTGGCTCTTAGAAACATCCCCTGAAATTTGTCAGAAACCAATACGTGACAGGAATTAGCTTGTGTTTAGATCATAAAGTGCAGAAGTTTTGTCCTACATATAACTGATTATAAATCTAATTAGCGGAAACGATATGTAAGATAGAAGACTTTGCCATTACTTGCAAGTGCTGAGTATCTTGCTGAGGGTTGAAAGAACCTTCAGGCTTAGAAGCAACTTCATCTATTTCAGACCACAACTTCCTTAAGCTCTCGTAGCATGTTTCACCGGCTTCCTGCACACGCGGCCCCGTATAACAACTTTATATATCAAACCATTTAAAGTGAAAAAGATTTTAGAGTACCCAAAAAAAAATCAAAATTTGATATATATAACGTTACTCTGAAATCCTTGGCGACAATAGAATAATATCCATTCTATGGCGTGAAGGCATCAAAAAAAAGAATTAAAGCTGAGGAGGCCAAAGCTCCAAGTGCAACATGGGGATATTTTAGCCGAATCCATGAAGCTAGCACTGTGAATTAATTTCAATCAGTTAATTGTTTCAATTTCAGTGGATGATCAAAAAAAGGAAACAAGTATACAAATAGTGACTTACTTCCTTCGTATGATCCTCTGATGACGATAATCAGAGAATGTGTAGCATCATATGTTTGCATTATACATAGGAGGATTTCTGCATAATCTGCTGTAGCTTGGGCAGAGTTGAAATAACCAGGATTGCTTGTATTTTTCAGGGCTTCTTCCCTTGATCCAAATGGAATCGATTTCCCATAGTACCTATGGTGTAGAAAAATTAAATGAGGTGAAGTAAGTATTAAGAGGCAGTTTACTTGAGCAATTTAACCAAAATATTCGAATCAATATATAATTTATGGCATACCTCAATATATACTAGGAGATCTTGAAACTGGATGGCGTTATCAGATAAGAAACCGATAACGGAGAGATCACCATCTAAGGGAGCTTCACCCCCAAGATAGGCAAAGATTGGTGCATTAGCATCTGCTCCTCCCCAGAACATGAAAGTGATCACATTTTTTTGTTAAAAAGTGGAGTAGCTTTCAGGCCTGTAGTTAAAGCGATCAAGAGTTTGATTGTAGTAAAAGGTTTGAAAGTCCTCTGAAAAATTAGCTGACAGAATTTCGGGGTTTTGTAAAAATTGTTCCTCTGATCGGACTAAGCCTTGGAATGTTGAACCTTGTAGCAGAAACGTAGATGGATGAAATTGTAAAGATATGTAGAAGCCATTGAATTGAAACTATTGAACAATGCAATGCATGGCAATTGACAATATTGTGACGAACTGAGCAAAGACTATTTGCTTGAAAGCTGGTTGGGCACATCCCTTTATAACAATACGCCCTTGGTTTAATGCATGCGGAAAGGTAAATCATTTAACATACATCACAGCCAATTTTACTACCTTGGTCTGTATAAAATAAATGCATTAATAAGTCTTTAATAACTACTGGAGAATGCTTCATCAATTACTGAATCTATATTTTGACAAAAACGATCAGTTATATAAAAATTCTGAGACAGTGAGCTGGCATTTGTAGCTCTGTGCGGTCATAGTTCGAACAATTTAAACTTGTATTTCAGCAAACTTGCCTCAAAATAACTTTAAACATTTTTCCATCCGTTAAAAGGAAAAAGAAAATTGCCAAAAATAAATATTAAGACCAGGCAGCCCAGCCAATGCTTAATAGCAAGAATGAAAAAAGAAAGACTTGGTCCTCGTAATCGCCACACTACTTTTCAAATATTGGTGCAAGTGAGAAGGGCGTTTTTCATGATGCTAATGTTTCAACCACGTCATGTCTTTAAGTTTTTATTTTAAAAGAAAGCAATCATAGCAGTAACTAAATTAAATAAAAGAAAACGTTTAAAATAAATGGTATGGTTCTATTGAGCAATCTTATAGGAGTAGGACTATACAAGTAAGATCAAGGAGATTGAAATTCGGTATGGAGAAGTTACTTTCACTTCACCTGAGAAACTTCAACCTCTTTTCTGACATTTGAGAGAGAGGTGAGAAGCACCAAGCTGATATCAATTTAGTCGCCATAGTCAACATAATTCTGATGGGATACACCAATATGCGCTTTGCAGTAACTTCTTGTAAACAAGACAACTCTTAAAATGTATTCATATTCTAGAAATGCTGAAGTTATTAAACATGCACTTCAATTTTTTTTTCACTTATCACGGGGCTAAAGGAATTCTAAAAGCAATAAAAATTAAGTTGAAATGTCTAATTTAAACCCAACTCAAGTCAACAAGAGCAGACCCTTTTCATCATAAATTAATTCACCTCTCATTTCTGCAAATAAATAAATAAAAGCTATATTAGTTCGTCTTTTTCTAACCGTAACATTAATTTACGGTATGTCAAAGTAATTAACTTCTCTTAACGTTCCCCTGCCAATGCCATGCCAACATTTAGTTACAAGTTGCATGATCGCATACTATAAACAAAGAAGCGATAATTTAAGCCAGAAAATAAAGCAGAAGCAGTAACAATAAGTGATTCCCTTTCTTCTTACGCATTAATGACTTCCACAAACTCTAGCCAAAATCAACAAGCATGGACCCAACACATGTTTGCTTTAGAGTAATTTTCTTTTGATTTGCTGTTTTCAAGAGTACAGCGCTTGAATTTGATTCTGTGGTTGGACAGCTGTTGTGGGGGTGCTTTTGAAGCTATAGCTACTCGTAGAAAATGCTTTCACAAAGTGTTGCATACACTCACAAAACAACTGCATGCGCATATCCCAAATACCCTATTTCAGTTTCTTTTTTTTTAAAGAAAAAAAAGAAGAATTATGGAAAAAAAGGAATTCGCGTACAACATATATAAAACGATCGTAACTTACCGTATAGTGAATAAGATAAGTAATCTACCCACTCTTTAATAAAATTATTTTTCAATTCTATGTTTTTTTTTTTTTTGGTAATTTTTCAAATCAAGCTCTTTTTTTTCATTTTGAAATGTGAAATAAACAATTCATTTACATTAAAAATATCAACTATGGTAATTGTTGAAGTGGAAGCACACAAACAAGCAAAAAATTTTACCCAAGTAATATAATAATGCAGAACAAGTTACTAAAAAATAAATAGAAAAATTGGTAGAAGAAGAATACACAAAGAATAACGTGGTTCGGTAACTTGCCTACGTCCACGGCGGATCAAGAGCACACTCTTCTCTTATTATGAGTCACAAGGCACTCACAAAGTATGTCTTTTACAAGAAAGATCACAAAGAAAACTCTCTCTCTCACTCTAGGAATTTTCTCTCACAAAAAACCACAAAAATCTCTTGTTTATCACAAACATTGTCAAGATTTCTAGTTGATCACAAAGATCTATGTTTGATCACAAAGATATGTTTACAAGTCAATTGATAGCTTTTATATAGGTTTGGGACGACCTAGGTTTACCCTATACGTGTGGGAGTCGTATTAAGGAGTCCTGAAACAAGTGAGAGACGAAATAAGGAAGTTTTCTTATTTTAGGATACTGTTCCCGTCTCCAGCACTGCGGCGCTGACGCACTTCTGCTGAGCGCTGCGACGCTGGCTTCCTAGCGCTGCGGCGCTCAGGTTCTGGACTGAGCGCCGCGACGCTTATGCCTAATCACCGCAGCACTGGCGCCTGGTGCGCCCTTTTTTATTTTTCGCCTCCTTTCACGTCCGTCTTTGATTCGTGCGCACTTTACGCACTTGACTTGATCTCCAAATCATATTCCAATAATTTTCAATCAATAATCTCATAGTAATGGACGTTAGTAATTATACAATGTATAAAAGATATCATTCCCTTCTACTTATTTTTCTGCTATTTGGTCCAAGAATGCCAACACTTCTTCTTTTTTTTTTTCTCTAAGAAAGAAGAATCCCAACGAGTTAAATGGGAGAGAAATATGGGATCCAAGAAGAAAAAAAAAAGTCTGATTTTTAGAATGTAGCTATTTTAACTTCACTTTTTTTTATGTTTTTTCTCATCCTATCGAGATTCTCTTATAATTCGAGTTTTCATCTTATGACTAATATAATATACTTGTTAAAATTCTTTTAAAAGTTAAACTCCGAATTAAAAACATCTAAAGTCTTCATTCTCATCTCTGCAGTAATCATCCTTTTAGGTCTCATCTTTGAAAATTAATTCTATTATCATCTTTGTCTCGCCACCTTTCTCTTCATAATCAGATTGTTGTTCAGTGAATTATTGCATAATGACTAATTTTATAACATATCAACAATGAATTTAAGGAGAAAATTCGGATATTTTCTGATTTAAAAAAGAATGCTTTAGTTGTTCAAAGTTATCTATAAAGAGAGAATATGATAAATTTATGAACATCTTTCAGAAAAAAAAAATTTCTTATATTCTTTTTTTTTCCCACAGGGAGAGAATTAACGGTATCGCTAGCACACCAGAATAACCGTTAAAGCTTTGATATAGAAAACAGGCTCATATCACCAAGATTAGTTAGCTTTAGCACCCAAAGAGAATTCTTGTTGAAGATTTTCTTTTGTGTTAGCCTCGGCATGATTTGCAACCAAACTTTCGACCATATAAAGAATCACAACGACGTCTTCAGATTTTAACCTACGAGGAACGGCGGGCATTGTGTGTCACTTCTTTCTGGAATACGCTTGGCCCCATCACTTCTTAAATTTAGAAACTACTCGATCAGAATTCCTGAATACTGATACTGAAATTTTCCAAGTACCCTCCCTTTCATTCTTGGATTTTCATTTTATTTTACTATTTCATGAATATTACATGAAGATATGGTTCTGAATTTTAATACTCACTTCTCTTGTCATGTTAGCATATAATTCTCCCAAAAGTAAGTTATTCTTTAGCGTAAAGAGAATTTCTCTAATAATTTCAATTAGAGAAAACTGAAATTCTGAAGCAGTTCCAAGTCTCCGAAAATTACCTGGTGGAAAACCTTAATAATATGGACAAAAGAACTCCACTACACAAAAAATAAAAAATAAAAAAGCAAAAACAAAACAAACACACACCCGCACTCAGTAAATTTCACCCATAAATTTACAAATCTTCAAAAACTAACACTAACAAACACCTTCATACCGAGAAAAGAGGTGCACTAGGATCAATTATCTTTAAAAATAACTACCACTAATAAACACCTTAATACAGCAAAAAAAAAATGAAAAAGTGCTCCACTTGGATCAATTATAAGAAAAATCTCCCAAAACTACAAGTAAAACGAAAATCAAAAACAAAAACCTTAACGCATACAAATGAGCTTTACTAGCATAAATTGGAAATCTACAACACCTTAGTCAGATGAAATTTAGTATCTTTAATATTCCATAAATACAATAATACAATGAAATCCCTTTTTCTATTTCTTTAAAAAAAAAATTACATAAACTAAATCTCCGCCCAACTTGGTATAAGTTGATACAAATGCCATACCCTCATATACCATCCAAAAGACTTTACATGTTGAAGCAACTAACATTCACATCTAATAAAATTGAAACTGACAGTTATATTAATGGTTACAATTAAAAAAATAGAATCTATTTAAATCGAAGTGATTATACTCTAGCACATATATTCAAAACTTTTTTTTTTCAATTACTAACACAATCCTCAACACTTACTATTCTTGACGAGTGTTTTTTTATATTGTTAATACAAAAAATTATTAAATATTTTCAATCAATATATGGTTCAGTTTTTCCTCACAGGACACATTCAACTCAACCAAACTGAAATATTCAACTCAACTAAACTGAAAATATGTCCAAGTACAAAAAGAAACTTGCACCTTTTAGGACAATAGAACTTGGTAAAATGGCCCAAAAAATGTGAATGCTTTTCACTATAATTATATAAATTATGATACAATGATTAACAACAATATAGGCACAACAGGGGAAAACAATATTTATAGCCGCGCACAGCATATGCAACTCAGAAAAAATTAAAATAAAAAATAAAGCAGGATAAAGAAAAGAAAGATACAACCAAACTCACCCAGCCACGGCCTTAATGCAAGTATAGACACACATTGCTAACTCAACTAGAAGCAGTAGTACATAGAATACAACGCAAGCGAGATGCACCTGATTGGGTATCATCATCTTCGTCCTCAACACCATTGTCATACTCATATTCAGACATTGGTTCCCGGTAAGAGTCTCCAGTACCTTTCTTACCATTAACTGTTTGCATGGAATCCATAAGACAATTCATGTGATAAGAGTGACAACAAAAGAACACGATGACTGACAAATTTTGTATAGAGAAAGGATCAAAACACATGCAACATCTTGCACCACCCCTTGTTTTTGACTTAACTTCCATGGTTCTAACACTCAGTGCTTTTTCAATTGCCTGGGAAGACCTACTGCCGTCTCTTTTCACTCGTGCATCGTCTTCTTCATTGCTCAAGCAAACTGCTCGCCTTGCTTCTTTGTAGTATTTAACCAAGAGATTTACAATATCAGCCTGTATGTTTCACAACATACAAAAGCATGAAATCATTACATATTTATTTTGCTCAAATACTACAAAGTATGTAGATCACACTACCTTTAGAATGTCATTGCACCCATGTCTAAGAGATGTTTCAGTCCTATAATCAGTTATAATTTTCACTAGGCGATCTCTTAGCCTGAAATTAACACAAACTTAAATTACATAAATCAAGCAGGATACCACAAAAAAATTTAGTAGTTTCCAACAGCCAAGTTCAAATATTAGCAATAATAATAGCATCACTTCGGACTAGAAAACTACAGTTACTGATGCAGAACAAAGTCTCCCCTTTCTTTATCTATTAATTTGTTGGACTATCCGACATACATCAGTTTCCCTGGGAATAAAATAGGAAGTACGAAAAAGTACTACTAAACCAGTACATCACTTCAGTCTTACTTACCGAGGTATCTCTAAGCCATTAGGCACCATATTTACAATATATAGAGGATCAAGATTGCCAACTGTGTGCTCCAACAACACACCCACCTGCCAGTTGATGGAGGCAAGCTTAGGAAAATTTGCAAAATAACATGCAATTACATCCAACTGCTAAATAGTGCAAAAATACTTTTATTTGCACATTAAATATTTCGGATATATACCATTTCAGGTTTGTGAAGGCATTGCTTAATCAACTCTTCCCAAAGTTCATCATCATGCTGCGAGGTAACAAATTCTACGGCCTGCAAAAAATTAGAAAAAAATTTCACATCACCACCGGACCTCAAAGTTGCCACACAAAGTACCCACACCAAAGCAACTGAAAAGTATCTGTTAAAAGGAAAAACCCCAGTTAACAAAATACATACGATACCTCTTCTATATCCCCCAATTTATTAATGATGACAGCAAGGGCTTGTTTTGTATTTCCCATTCTACCAAGAATGAACACCTGCTCCCTTAGAAGATCCCTCTTGACACAAATTTCATATGCCTGAGGTATAATCTCAATAGGTTAATTTGTTGAAAAAATAAATCAAATCACTAAACTAACCATTCAAACCTTCTCGAGTGTGTAATGCTGACTACTACGAAGAAAAGGAAGTAGCATCTTGGGATCATTGTCTGCATAAAGCTCTACCTGTCACAGTAAAATAAGCAACAAAGATATCATTACACAGTAAGCACAGCAACAAAGACATATATTGACTATGATAATCACACTTTGTCATATATTAGGCATAAACTCTAAAGTTATCTACAATCATATCCCTTGTCTTATATTTGTAATTCTCTGAACAGTTTAAAGATCAAAAAATAAAATGTAATCAAGAATGGAACATTTGTATTCTAAATTGAACCATGGATTTATATATAGATATTTGAAAAAGAAAAAGTAAAATTAAACTTTTATCCAACCAGAAGAGATATTAGACCCCACAATGGAGGACTGCTAGACTGCTACTCCAGAATATCCATTCCAGTGCAGATAGACTACTCATTGAACAGAATTGCTTATTATTCAAAATGCCCCCAAAAACTTTCCAGAACATCATAAGGATTGCAATAACCGCATTGATTAAGTTCAAGAACTTCTGTTTGTTAACTAATAGTCGGAAACCCCCAACAACAAAGGGGGAGAAAAAGCCCTCAAACAAGAAAGAGTAATGAAATAAAATAAATTATGGAAGTGTTTACATCTGGAGATATATCAACTGAGAGTAAAACACAGTATGTTTGTACTGATCAAAAGCAAGCTATTTCAGCTCTTCACTACCTGCATATCATGAAAATCTTTTCCCACATGTGGATTTACTTCAAATAATGCATGTAGATATAAATGCAAGAAATATCTTGAATCACACTTGTTGCTTGCATTCAGAATCTTCATGACAACTTCAGATGGAGTAATCAAGTCCTTGTTCTGGATCAACAAAGGGACTGCAAGCTTGCTATCTAACAGCATCAGTTGCACAACCTGCAAAAGCAAAGAAAACAGACGAGCTGGATAATCATGTAATAAAACAATAATGAGAGAAAACCAAAGAAAATTCCAGCATAACCATTTCCAATAGCAAATCATGAATGGCTTTTTTGAATTTCAATGGTTGATTTCTTCATACATTGACATAAACATGGCATCAAAATTTTTTTGAAACAGATGTGAGTGCCTACTCTCCATCAAGCAACAGCATGTAAAAACACTGAACTTGCAAGAAACCAAGTACTTGCATCATCATACCTTTTCACGGATGGCATCATGTAAGTTATGTTTTTCGATGAAGTCAAATATATCCGGCTTCATAAGCTGAAATATTACAAGCAAATAATGTCAAACCTCAGAACACATGCAACATGTTTTATGCATAAATAATTGTAAAAGCCAAAATATAATTCCAAATGATGACTGCAATTGTGCACAAATTTCCTCACAGACGAATATATATCAGAAAACTTACATCAGCATAAAGTGAAAAAGCTTTCTCATATTGCCCATCAATTACATACAACTCTGCTAGTGCCTAATACAAAACAGGATAATTGTTTAGAATGAGTATGATCACATCATTATATGATAAGTACACGTACAGGTTCTCTAACTAACCTCCTTGAGTGCATCAGTCATCGATGAAGTATTTAGCTGAGGTTCTATGGCAGATATAACAGGCAACACAGAGTAAATGACAGATGGCCATGATTTAACAGTTGACAAAAGATCCTTGTGGAAAGACGGATTTGTTGCAAGTGCTACCAGAGCAACCTGTGCCATAGAAAACAGAAAGAGACCTTGATCACAACCTGGCACATGACAAGTAAGAAGACGGATTACATATATCTTCATTCAGGTTTTTTATACAAAACCTCATAAGCAGTATCACGCAATCTAGGATTTTCCGTCGGTATGTATGGAACCAACACAGGGAGCTGGCGGAGATGAGCAAAATGGAAAACCCATCTGCAAAAGCAGCCCACACAAAGTATTAGCAATAAATCTATAGAAGATTTATGAAATAAATGTTTATTAATACCTTTCCCATGCTGATGCTGATCCTCGCAATAATTTAGGACACAAAGATGCAGCGTCGGCATATTTCCTTTCCACAATCAGATGATCAAGATATCTAGATCCCACCTATGCATAGAGCAAACAAAGTTAACAAACTATGCTATAAAATACTCATTATAACATGTAAATTTAAATACTATTGCATAGCGTAACAACCCAATCAACAAGAAGATATAACTCAACCATATTTAGAAAAATACAAAGCAGTCACATGCAACTGCAGTGGTACCACATGCTACCTCATGACTAATCATAGAATTGACAGTGTCTACGGACCTAAATAGAATTAAATTACAACGGTTAAGATAAAAATATTTATGAAGTGATCGCAAGTTGACAAATTAAGCTTTGTAAAGCTAAATTATATGTGTACATAACATAAGATGTCTCAGTAGAATATAGTTACACATAAGATGTCTCAGTGGAATATAATAGAGAAGCATTTATTTAGTACCAATTTATGAATGGTGAGGATATCTATTGAACACAGTTCCTCTTATATCATTTTTTATAAGAAGTCCATTCCTTTATTAGATATATGACAAAGAAAGCCAATAGAAATATAAATAATTAAAAAAATACCTCGTCAAGGAGTTCACTCCGTCCCTGACCCGCTTCAACTGCTGCTAAAGCTTTTTCATGCCACCCGTGTTCAAGGAGCCAAGCAATATGATCTTCGGCATCCCTAACAATCATAAATACCTTAGGTTCTCATTTTAAACCACCATAGTAATCAATTAAAAGAATCGTAGAGAAAGATCAGAAACAAAAATTTATACATGATAATGGGAAAAAAAGATCAAATCTTCGAGAGTAGCTAACAGAATATTGGAAATATTCCATTTTATGAAAACTTTCAATCCTCTGCTTGTTAAATCACGATATTGTTTTCTGAACAAACTAAAAATCAAAACATTACTCTCTACAAACATACTAATTGCTTAACACTCAACACTGACCTTGGTTTTGCAATGACTACATCCTTTGGGGATACAATATAGTACAAAGGTTCATCACCAGCAGCCCACTGCCCACCAGCGTAGCTGCTACCTAATGCATGTGAAAAAGTATTAAAACCTATTGAATGTGAAAAAGTATTGCAGCTAAATGAATTTCAATCTCCTACTATATAAAATATATAAACTTCAAATATGAATATATTAACCTGAGAAAGGAGCATGAGCAAGAGAATAGTCCTTAGCCTTGTAATGCTCAAAGCCATGTACTGGTAGGGCATCCGTTGATAATTCATCATTATTCCATGTTATAATACGTACTTCTGGTCTCTGTGCATTCCCCTGCTTAAATGGATTAACAAATTTAGGTTTTGAAACTAAAGCAAGATGTCATCTTTTACAAAACGCATAAACAGAAGGAAGGCAGACAGTTTAGTCTGTAAAACACATAAAAACCAAGGATTATATCATTTGGCATGTAAAATAAATAATTAAAAAGGTTGCACAACTATCACTATTCAAGGGCAAATGGTATAAAACATAATAGAACTATCTACAAATATGAAAAACAAAAGTGTAAACTGAGAAAAGAAATACATTAATAAACATTTTCCTCCTTCAATGGAATAATAACCATAAAATCAAGCCCACTCGATTCACAATTTAAAGGAAGGATAACACAGATACAAATTGACGCTCTCAGTCCATGCAAATAACGAATCCCATAACAAAAAGGAAGTGACAGACTGCTATCCCAGAAAAATACTTGGTAAAAATAGAAGGACGATGTTATATAATTCATATAACGAAACTGAAAATAAAAATATTGAAAAAAGAAAAGAAAAGCAGGCCAGTAATATTAGCTAGACCAACAAAAAGAACATATTAGAGGTGTTTTCATGAGCAGCACAAATTTCATTCAAAGTCATGAGTGTTTTTGTAGTCACCTCCTCATATTACTGTTTCTTCAAAGTAACTGATAGTTGAAAAGATTATGAGAAAAGAAAGAAAAAAGAAAAAAAAAACTATCAAAAACCAGTAGCAATAAACTCCCCATTCCTGAACAATTCAATTAATTTGCATATTATGAGAAACTGAATTCAAATATAGAGGGCTCAAGGCCAAAAAGAACTATAAATATTTCCTAGCATGTGATAAGAAAATACCTGCCGTGATGGAAGGGTGTTACTAAATTCCTTCTCTCCATCTTCCTCCCCATGAATATATGCCAAAACAACCAAAGAATCACCAAAGGGAGCAATTCCTGAAATATAGTAGCTGGTCTGAAAAGATGCTACTATATCCACCTGGTTCATGCTAGATGTCACCACATGCCTATATGTCCCATTGGCACCCTCAGTCTGATTTGTTCTTATTGATGCAATTTTTACATATGTGCCCCAGCCAATGACCAAGAGAGTGTCATCCTGGATGCAACAAAAAGATGGAGAAAATGTCATCAATTCTTAGAAAAGGAAAATGTTAAAATAGGATTTATTACAGCTGTTTAGATAACCACTAGTAGTCCACAACTACTGTGAACTTGTTCAATGCAGATGAAATATCTAATATTTATATAAAAGAATAGAAGGTTACAAAGTGTTTCTTGCAACTTTCCAAAAACACAAAAAGCCAGCAAGAAGAGCACTGGCAACTGCTTGATAAGTGCACATGATCCACTGAACTTTGACTAACCTGCCATACTAAATGAGGAAGCAAAATCTCAGGACGTGGGCTTCCTCGTGGCCTTTCAATAAATGTTATACGCCGATCATTGGCAGCATCATAAACTTTTACACCCGCATCATTAGCCCAAGCAACGAGACTTGTTCTCCACTTCACTGTATGAATTGGGCCTTCACCAGAGTGCAAAACCTAGATATAGAAGATTTCACGGCATTGAGGAACCTAAAAGTTTTATAGGTAATTTACATAAGATACAGGTCCATAAACTAGTACAAACCTGGTCCCGGTAGCCTAGCCATTTTTTTGAATTCAAATATAAATGACCAGCCAAACCACCGGCAACAAATCTTCTAGATGTTTTCTTGGTATAATCTGGGTCCAGGGAAATGGCCTTCATTGGGCGATGATACTCAAACTTCATTTTTTCATCAGTGAAAAGGCTGTTTATCACAACAGAACCATCATCTGAACAACTTCCTATATATTCACCTTCTACATCAAAGCTAAGGTCATTGACCGCAGCAGTATGAGCAGAGAATTCCTTAACCTGTAAAGAAGAAATCACGTATATATATCAAACCCAAAGCAAGTGATTCTACACATAATAATCAGTCAACAAAGCCAACCAAAAAACAAAATTAGAATTTCATTCTGTGAGCCAACGTGATTTGAAGAGCTGAGACACTTACAACTTTAACAGGCAACCCAACCCCAACTCCAGCCCAGCACACCACATAGTGTGCAATTTACAAAACACACTCACATCAAATTTGTGTCAAAAAAGTAAAAGCAACTTCGTATGATGAACAAACAGTGTGAAACTTGCCGATGATAAAATGCCAATTTAAACAAAAGCGCATATTTGGCAGTGAAATCAATATTGTGGTGACTGGTCAGTCAACTGCTCTAGTTGAAGGACTGGCAGTGTGACCACGGCTCTTTCTAAAAAGAGAGACATGTTGATGGCTCTTTCATATAGATTATCGTATCTAGAATTTAAGTATCTGACACCGGGAAAAGATCGCTTATATTTGCTTCTAAAAAAATCAAATATTTACTGCTTCTAACATAAAACCATAATACTTTTCAAAAAACAAAATGCAAAACCATAATAAAGAGACAAGATAAATCAATGTTTGATCTTTTACTCTCTTCACAAATTTTCATATTTGAAAGATACACGACATTTCTTTCCCTGACCAGCCAAGGTGACACAATCTCTCCAAGACATCACCAAATAAAATATAAAACCATTATATTACAGTCTCTATATATCTAATAACTAAATTTTAAATAAAAGATTAAATTACACACATCCTAATTTCATACTAAAAATATACCGCATGGAAGTAGTTTCTGGATCATGGGACCCACAACAATATGATATATGATTAAAAAGTAGTATGACCAATTTCAATCTGTAATTAAAGGAGTACAAGGATGGAAAGTACAAAAGTTGCTTCAGCAAGAATAACGGTAGCTAATGCAACATTTCCTGTTATTCAAGAATCTTAGAACTAATAATGAGAGTGACAAAAGAATCCAAACTAACATTCACTTCCCATGTAATTTCATCTGCTCCTTTGCCTGAACCAATCAAAATTCACCCTCCCTCCATGAGACCATTCAAATGTTCAAAATTCCATCAATGCAATGATTGCCAGTCCTAATGCAACCTAGATGATTCATAACTAACACATCAACAAGAAACATGAAGACCAAAAGTACCTAGCTTGACATTATGAGTGAAGAGAACTATTAACAATTCAAATTTGCACTAGTCATAGACCCCTTCTGAGCACAAATGTCCAACAGATAATGCATTTGAGAGTGTTTTGACACCATCAAAGAGCTTTGAAATAGCTAAGAGTGCTTTGGGGACTATTTAATAATGTTTTGCCAAACAGACAATGATGCTCTCTTAGGATCAAACTTTTGGAGAAGCACTAGATAAGTGCTTTTTGAGAGATCATATTTTGAGCCAAAAAAAAAGCACTTGAGATGCTTTCTAGAAAAGCATTTGTTAGGTGCTTCTTTAAACAGCTCTTTCAATTGATTGTGCAAAAAAGTACTTTTACTCAAAAATGCTTTCCAAATAAACACTGCCAAATGCCCTTCAATACTTTACCAAACTACCAAAAAAAAGTACCAAATGCCCCTTCAATGCACCATTTACGATCACATACTTTACCAAACTACATGGAGACTTCTAGCGCGCAAAAAGCATCAAATCAGTCGGCTGAAATCAAAGCGCTAACGCTAACATTTAATTTACTCAAATTAACAACCAACTAAAGACACAAAACACGAAAAAAAAATCTTGTAATCAAAATTCAGATCAATTTAACGAGTCAAATTTCCTTTGACTTACCTGATTCCCCAAAAAATCAAGAATATGAACAGTGCCACCGTGAGTACCGAGCGCTATCATCCGTTCAGCTACAGCAATACACGAAGCGGCATCGTTTGCTATAAGCGAGGGTATGCTGCCTCCCATTCTCTGGTACTTGAGCCTTGGCTCTTCTTCCTCCTCCTCTTCTTCTTCTTCATCTTCATCTTCCTCCTCTTCTTCTTCTCTCTCGTCGTCGCCTTCGACGCCGTTTTCCGACGGAATCGGAGCCATTTGTACGGTTATTTTCGTCAGGTTGGCGTGGCTGGAAGTGAGAAAGGGGAGAATGATTGAGAGCAAAGAGAGAGAACCGAAGATCTGTTATTCTTTCTCTCTTTTTTTTTAACTTCTCAAGTTGCTGAGATAAACAGGTTGTTTTAATTATTAATTTGCTAGGCAACAAGAGTGATACCGAATGACAGTTGCCACGTGCACTGTTTCTTCTACTTCCCTTCCTTCTGTTTGGGGCTTTTTCCCTGTGTTTTACTCGGTCTGTAATGTTACGACGTGTCGATATGTGCACTTGTGTGCACTATTAATTTAAGGGAAATGACGTTAACTTAAAAGAATAGACACATAATTTGGAAAATTTTCTGAATTGAACATAAATTTTTATTTTAATTAAAGTTAAATATTTTAAATTATATTAATTAAATATATGTTACGTTTATTAATTTATTTTTATTATAATTTTAATAAATTTTTGTTATTATTTTATTTTATATAAATTAATTAAAAATATAAATTTTTAATTAATTATAAAAAAATATTATTTATAATAATAACAATAATAATTTTTAAAAATAATAATATAAATTATAAAAAAGAAAAAAAAACTTGCTAGCGCATGCTCAACAAGCACCCAGTTAAATTTTTTTTAATAAATAAATTTAAAAAATAAAATAAATAGTTATATATTAATTAAATATTATTTATAATAAATTAAATATAAATTAAAAATAAAATTTTATTTAAAAAAATACAAAGCCTTGAGCGCATACGTTGGTGCGCGCCTAAGGCATACTCCTAAGGCTTTATATTATTTTGGCTGCATGCATTGGTCGCGTGCCCTAACAACGCTTTGCTTTGGGCGCATGTGTTGTGCGTGCGCCTAATGCATGCGCTCAAAGTAAATTTTTTATTTTATTTTATTTAAATATATAAATCATCCCAACTTTAAATATATTTTTTCTTTTATTTTACTCCTCACAATATCATCTCCTATCGTTTTATTCTCAAACCGTAAAACCCAAAATCTTAGATCTGCTGCCAATTTTGAAAATTTATCTTTCTTGATGCCACGATCCAAAGATTTAGATGAATAGCTGAAGTAAAAAACCAGTAAGTTTTTGTTTGTTTTAATTAATAGTATTTTTTATATTTATTGAAATAAATGTAATGAATGAAAAATAATGAATAGATAATTAAATTTGATTATTTCAAACGGTGCGTGACTGCATATATAGTTGTTATAGATGTTATTTCTATTATTGTTGGTCGCCGATTGGTGCGCAGGTACACGTGGCTGCACATGTAGTTGTTACTGGCCGCCGCCGTGTACGTGCACCAGTCGCAACAAGGCGCTCATGCACAACAGTCATGAGCACCGGTTGCAACAAGGTGCTCATGCGCACCACCACAACACCATAACACCACCACCACCAAATTTATTTATTTATTTTATATATTTAAAATAAAAATATATTTATATATATAATTAGTTATATATTTAAATTCAATTTTAATTTAATTATATATAATTAAATTAAAATTATTTTGTATTTTTTCAGGTACCGTTGATTATGTCACAAATTTTGACCATTATATATTTTGAGGGAAGATGGGAGAATTGTAGCAATGGTTTTGAAAGATACATTGGATATCAAAATATGCATATAGTTGTTGCGAAAAATATTAGATACAAAGCGTTGTTGAGAAGAATTTGTCATCTTTTAGGAGTAGATCAAGTGCATTATAAAGTAACTATAAAGTTTGAGGTTCCTTCGAGTACCATAAAATTGAGACCCATTCCATTTGAAAATGACGATGATGCAATATTGTGGTTAAGCTTACAGAATAATATGGCTACACCGCTTTGTGTAACAGTAGATGCTTGAGGACCTGAAAGTAATGCAGAAGCACCAATGGAGCAAAAAAAATGTTGCTAAGCAATTCTCATCGGCAAATCCTGTGTATATTCTAAATTTTTCGAATGATTATTATTATTCTCCTTCGATGTTCAACGAACAACGAGGCTACATGTATGACCATAGTCAGATATATGGAGATGTTGGCATTGATCTTGGCTATGATATTGGTAAAGATGTTAGATATAATGTAAGTAATAAAGAAAAAAAATAAGGAATGTTATGAGAATGATAATCATAGTTACGAGGTTGATAATGAATCGAAAAAAATGATGATGATTATGAAGAGAATGAGGATGTAAATGATTATGCTGGTGATGATGATGATGATGATGAGGATGATTATGGTAGAAAAGAAAAGGTTAAGGTAGAAAACACATTTCAATTTCAACTTGAAATACTACCATTTGACTTGAATGTATCGAAAAAAATGTCTTGTACTGGGATTGGTGATGTATTTGTAGAAAAATTATATAACAACAAAGATAAAATTCATGAAGCTATAAGTGTGGTTGCACTGAAAGGAAAATAGAGCTTTAGAGTTTACAAATCCACCAAATATCGTTTCGAGTTGAAATGCGATGATGACAGCTGCAAGTAAAGATTACGGGCAGTGTCAACAGAAGGGTGACATTTTTTTATTATTAGGCAAGTAGATACAGAGCACACTTATATTTTGAGTCAATTACGGGATGGTCACCGGTAAGCCAAGAGCCGAATTATTGCTAAAGTAATAAAAAATAAATTTACATCGGTCAATAGAAACTATAGGTCGAAAGACATTCAAGCAGACATATGTAAATAATTCGGTGTTCAGATAACGTATACTAATGCTTGGCACCTTAGGAGGCGTGCATTAAGATTGATAAGAGGTACTCCTAAGGATTCGTTTAGATTGCTTCCTGCATACAGCTATGTGTTGCAACAAAGTAACCCGAGTACGGTTACTCATTTGGAAACTAATGCAAATAATCACTTCAAGTATTTATTTATGGCGTTAGGACCCTGCATCAGAAGTTTTAATTCATCAATTCAACCGGTGATTGCAGTGGACAGAATATTTTTGAAATGTTCCTATCTTGGTACAATATTTATGACCGTTTTTAAAGATGGAAACAATCAGATTTATCCATTGGTTTGGGGAATTACTGACTCAGAAAATGATACTTCTTAGGAGTGGTTTATGGTTAAACTGTGAGGAATTATTGTAGATCATCAGAATCTTATTTTTATATCTGATTGACATGCCAGTATTGAGAGGGCTATACAGGGTGTGTTTCTGCATGCATATCATGGGTTCTGCATCTATCATTTGAAAGGAAATTTGATGACAAAATACAAGTTACCATCAGATAAGTCTAAAAAATAGGTATACCTATCTGCCTACTTCACTTCTGCTAAGGCTTATCGTGTCCATGATTTTAATACCAATTAAACAAGATGCGATAAATGAGAACAGATGTAACGAAGTATTTGGACGAAGGTGTTGGTAAGGTGAAATGGGCACGATCATCTGGTACTTTCAGAAGGTACAACATTATGACAACTAATATCGTTGAGAGCATTAATGCAGTTGCAAAAGAAATAAGAAAGCTTCCGATGACTAATTTGGTGGAATGGATGCAGGAGCTAACGCAATTGTGGTTTTACTATAGACGATTGGCAACACAAAATATGACGAATTAAGCACATTCGAATGACTATTTCTCCTATTGATGATTTACGATTTATAATTATGAATGGTGAAGTAAACTGGATAGTAGACATTGGCGAAAAAATATGCAGCTGTCGAAAGTTTGATGATTGGCAATTGCCTTGTTCCTATGCACTCACCGCATGCAGATACATCGGATTATCGCGCGAGAGTCTTTGTTCGCCTTATTACACATCTGAGACTTTACTCCGTGCCTATAGCGAGCCAATACTTCCGATTGATCAAGTGTCAGATTGGATAGTCCCAGAGTATTTGAAAAATATGGACATTCAGTCTCCGATAGCACATCGTCAGTCAGACAGATGTCGGATGAATTGGATTCTATCTCAATGAGAGAAACCATCAAAGAATATATATATAGTCGTTGTAGACAACATGGACATAACCGAAAAATATGTCAAAAACCTGTACCTTTACAAAGCAGGTGATGTATATTCATTTATAAAATTTACCTTATTGATATTTAATTATGTATAATATAATGCTAATATTTAAATTTTTTTGTTTCAGATGGATCTGAAAAAATATAAGAAATAGTTATACTATGAAGCTTAATTATGTATGAGAGTCGAGCTTCGTCACTTCTGTAATTCACTTATTTTGTAATGCACTTGTATTTTGTATTACATATTTACTTATTTTATTTTAATGCATTTGTCTTTAGTATTAATGTTGATAATTTTCACGAAATTTTGACAAAATCTCCTCTATAATATGGACTATCCCAAACTTGTCATATTGAATAAACACACTTCTATTAAACTACAAAATCACTTCTGCACACATACACCCAAATTAACGCCCACAATCAATTATAGTATATCAAGTATACACCCACCTAAACCTGCCATATTGAATAAACACACTTCTATCAAACTACAAAATCACTTCCGCAAACATACACCCAAATCAATTATAGTATATCAATTATACACCCACCCAAACCTGCCATATTAAATACACTTCTATCAAACTACAAAATCACTTCTACACACATATACCCAAATCAACGCCCACAATCAATTATAGTATATCAATTATACACCCACCCAAACCTACCATATTGAATAAACACACTTCTATCAAACTACAAAATCACTTTCGCACACATACACCCAAATCAACGCCCACAATTAATTATAGTATATCAATTATGCACCTAAATCAATGCATGTAAAAAAATTATAGTACTAAATATCTATAAAGCAGTGGTCTACAAATCAACGGCCATCTTCGTTCTATAAAAGGTACCAATGTCAGGGAATGAGTCAAATGGCCGACCTAACATAAGATATTCAATATACATACAGGCGAAGACGCCACAATCCCCACTTCAGACCTCTTATTGTGGCACATTCTCTCGGATACGAGTCACCGACCAAGGGAATAAATTTGGGCTTTGTATGCCCCTTAAACTATAAAATCTACACCTTTGAAGGTAAAAAGGCATTGCAACACGAGGCTCTATAAATTTCACGATGGACTCGTCTGAATGGCCGTTCACGCTGGAATCATAAAGAACGATTGAAAACTGAACAAAGTCGAGTTGCGCTACAATCCAATGTTCTTGATTGATATTCATAGGAATATATACCTACAAAAATAATTATAGTATTATTTTTAACTTAATGTTGTTACATGCAGAGTAAAAAGTCATTATTATTCTTAAAACGTATCTTATTGACCAATGCCCACGGTTTAGCACCAAGTAACTCAGTCTTTATTTCGAGTGCATAAGTCAATAACATTTTTAGCCAGTCATTGTTGTCTGAAGGATTGACAATGAAAGACGTTTGCCACATTTGTCGAATGTACTCCTAAACACAAATAAAAGATACTCATTAAAGTCGATAATAGTTAATATACACAACGGTATGATAATGTTATATACACAATACACAGGTAATATAATAGCTTACGTAGAAATATGCATCTGCAGTTCTACAATCCTATAAGTACATGTCAGAAAACATTTTTTGACGCAAACGCAAAACTTTCAAATATTCATTTTTGGGCTGCAAAACACACAGAATATGTATAAGTTTTGATATTATTAGACAACTCACAAAACAAAAAAAGTAAAAATAAGTTTTCACCGAATCGTCAAGCTAGTTTTGTAGTATCTCATTAAACCATGTGTTGTTTGGATCGAGTCCGTGCAAATGAACCCGTTGTGTTGGGTCATTATTTTTGATCCAATCTAGAAGCTCAGCATATTTACTCTGATCAATAGGAATCAACTGCCCGTTTATGTCAATAGTAAGTCCTACTTGCAATTCCACAAGTTTCTTCTTCGCAGGCTGTTTTAACGGATTGGTATATGGACTGACTTAGGTTGTTGTCTTCTTGCGAAGGCGCCCATACCTACTTATGTTTTCACCCAATAGAGCAGGTATAATTTTTACGCTTACAGAGCCATCAGCTACAAGAGCAAATGGCTAATGGTGAGACTCGCTAGTATGAGCAAATGTCTGAAAGTCAGCAACCATGAATTCGGTATCCTACAAAATCAAATAATACCAGTTAATGTGTTGACTTGTTAAACTTTGTACCCAATATAATTTAGGTTTAAAACAGACCATACTCTACCCTACATCCTCTGAGATTTTGGCTGGTTTAAGTTGTTACATCAAGAGAGATATCTTATGCAAGATATTTCTTCAGCCTTATCAATCTTGGCCGAAAGCTCTGCGTTACCCTTATCAATCTTGGTAAATATCTTTTTTTCAAGATCATCCATCTTCTTCTCCAAGATTTGATACTGTGATGTTGATGTGCTGGACTGAAACTATACATAAGTTATTATAATCAATTTTCACAAGTTAATACTAATTAGTAACATAAGCATCAGATAATTCAAGAAAAAAAAAATTATTATATCATTGATTCAGTTGCTGGCGGGGCTTCAAATTCGTGGAGATGCTATAGATTATTGGTGAATTGGGTGTCCGAGATATCAACTGTATCCAACTTAAGACTCCCTCCCCATTTTTTTGATGGAATGCAAAAGTTCACCCTCGGGCGATAGATTGCAGTCTTCTCATGTTTGCAGGGTACCAACTTCCTATGAACTTTCAAAGCCTTTATAATATTTTAGATTTATTAATCATTATTAGAAAATATAACACAAATTATAAGAAAGTTATATATATTTTTTGTTAAACATAAAAGCATACCCCAACATCATCGAATAAGACATCTACGACTTTTTTGAATAATAGGGTATTCGTGCCAGATCAATTTAGAATACGAGAAAAATAGTCTCCAATCCTGTAGGCAAATATCTCCCCACACCTTAGGATCGCCTTGTAGATCCACACCTGTGATGATAATAAATTTAAAAATTACAGTGTCAATAAAATAAATTTTTCTCTATCCCAATATGATAATGAATAAAAAAAATAGAATTACTTATCAAGAATGCGTGACTAACTGAGTATAAGTTATATGATTCCTTATCCCTAGCACCCGCTCTTTTTTACCTTCGTTAACTTTTTAATTGAAGCCGTGCATAAATTATTGTAGAGTACAATCCATGTAATCATGCCCCAAGGATAGATATTAAACTCATCTAAATTATCTACAAGACAAAGTATAAATATTGTATGATTCTATTCCGATCACGTGACATTATCAATTTATGAAATACATCAAATATCAAATAGACACATTTAAACTGCTAGACATCAACGTCAAATGTAACGCTCACGAAACACGAATCCAAATCTTTGTAAGTCAACTCACTTCTACCCGAAAAATATTTATGGCATAGTTTATCACCTAACCCACTTACTACAAGATAATCCCTCATCCTCAAATCAGTAATCAAATAAAAATCTTGACAAAAGAATCTAATACGTCTTTTACCTATATAGAACCATAATTCTTCATATAAATTTTTTGTATGTACACGTCTTAATAAAATCTCATGTGCTAAAATACTTGAGAATGGAATATCGAATACATCTAATAAACTATCAAAGCATGTGGTTCTAAATATTTCTACCTGCCTCGAAGTCGATTTGTTTTTTATATTTCGTATAACCCATAACTTCGAGTAAGTATGTACGTTCGCTCGGTAGAAATATTTTTCGGCAATTACGTATTCTTTTGTAACATTCTCCATCATGAAAAAATTAAAAAATTATTAATATTGACAAAATAATAATCAATAAACATATAACTATTAAATCAAAATTTAATTTAATTACAACTAACAACCTAGACAAAATAAATTTTTATTTATATATTTATTAAATAATTTAAATAATTAAATAAAATAATTATAAATAAACATAAACAACATAAATTAATTAAAACAATTTGGCTTTTTTTAGACGCAATGGCACGTGCTCTACGTGCTGCTAGTGGCGGTGAGTAGTCACACGCACCATCGCATTAGGCGCAAGCCGCTTGCCACGCGCCTATGTGCCTAACGCAGTTGACGCGGGCCACGCCGTTGGGCGCCCGCTGCTTTGGCTCATGCCCAACGGCGTGCACCTAACGCGGTGGCGTGTGCATCTACTCGTCGGCCACCAGCAATACGTAGACGTACACACCGGTGTGTATCATGAAAAAAAATGCCGAATTCTGCCATTTCCGGCCATGTGCCCAATTTACACACATTTTTAACTTATATTACATCTACATCTACACATTTCTAACAATAAAAAAAAAACTCAAAATCACAAAAATTAAAATTAAAAAATACACTTATGAATTTTCTCCCCTTTTTTTCAATTATATCTTCAAACTTTAAAGAGTTTAAATTTATGTGTAAAATGAGGAGATTTTTGGGTGTTAACCGTGAGATGACAGTTAACCATGAGAGATAAAGAGTTAACTGTGAGAGGGAGAGAGGGAGAGTATAGGTGGAATAGATTAAAAATTGTGTTTTTTTATTTTATTTTAGCATAAGGGTAACGTAGAAAAAAAAGAAGATATTTGGTTATAATTGTATAAGTTATTTTGACTTGATCAAAATAACTTATACAATTTAAAATGGAGTCAACTCGAAAAATTTCTCTTTTAAAAATACACTCCTATCATATAACATAATAGATTCTATTTATGTTAATGTTAAAAAAATTAAATATAGTATTTTAACTTATACACAAAAAAACTAATTTTAAAGTGATATGAATTACTTTTTTTTTTTCATTACATATGTCTTTGAATGAGAGCTATTTTTAGTGTCCATTGTTTAAACATCTGTTGATCTTTTTCACGTACACGTATTCATTTTTTTTAAAAAGGCAAAAGATTTAAGAAAAAAATTGAAAATAGAGAAAACAAACCAAAAACAATTGAAAATAGAGAAAACAAACCCTTAAATATCTTACCAAATTAGACGAAAGTATTTTTCACAAGAGTTCATATTCTTCATCTTTGGTGTTCAGAATCACAATTTAATGTATTTTTTATTTTATTTTTTAATTGTAAACTTTGTGCATGTGGTGTATTTGATAATATTTTTCATTTATTAGTTAAATAAAACTCTTTCATCTAAAGATTTTTTTTTTAATTTTTCAATTTATTAGGATAAAATAGTTTTTGGGGTTTGTGGATTTGTCTTGTGTCTTTAAAAGAATAGACACATAATTTTAAAAATACACTCCTATCACATAATAGATTCTATTTATGTTAATATTCAAAATAATAGTTTTTTTTTTTGGAAAAAGTTATTCTAAGTTAAAAAGAAAAAACTATCTCACTCAAAAGCGCTACACATCTTTTAGATTCAGTTCTTGCTTTTGTCCCTTCTTCGGTGGCTTCTTCTCATTATCACCACTAATTAACTCTTCAATTTTTCAGTTTCTTTATAGTTTTTTTTCTTTTTTCTTTGTTCTAGATTTATCTCCAATAAGTTTTCGTTCTCTCTCCGCTCCTTTGGCGGCCACCCTTGCCAACAACCCGATCGAGAGCCATGTCACCGCCACGTTATACCGCAAGGCCGTTGCACTAATTGGCATCTCTAACCACCGCATCTCCCTGCGGCCAAATAGCCTTTCAAGCTCGTTGTCGTGCACTAGCCATCTTTCTCCGGTGAGAGACTCTTTCTCAATCGATGCTTGATTGGATCTGGCCGACATCGCGTCCCTTCATTGCTTTCCCCGACCACCATGCAGCTCATCATCTCATTCAGCCATGGCGGTCGATCTGATAAAGAACCCAGCTTGGGTTGCTGCCAACTCCGGCGTGCCACTGATGAGCTTTCTTCTTTTGTTTTGCCTCTCTTCTTTTGGCACCGACTCACTGTTATTACTTGACCACCAAGCTCTGCCGTCGACCATCTCACAGAGTTACACATATTGCAGTTGTTGCTCGGATGTTGGATACTGTAATAGATTTGGGTTTGAGTGTTCTTTGATTGTATCTGTGTAACGTTTTTTGTAATTTTTTTAGTAATACATTATGTAACAATCCTCCTACGTGAGGTAATTTTTTTTCTCTTTATGAGATAGTCTTCCTCTTTGTGAAGTCAAATCCTTCCTACATGAGGGTCGGATTCCCCATCTGTAACAAGGGGTAGATATCCCTCTGGAGATAGGTCCTTCGGGACTTGGTTGTATTTTCGTATTTAGAGTAATAGGTTCGAGCGAGCCACAAAAGTCTTATCTTATCCTTGTGAAGCATTTCGATAATTATCTGATGTATATCAGCAAACCTACTATGTAATGTTGTAAAATTTTTATAATATTACATTTGAAATTTCACAAAAAAAGTTCAAAAAAATAAATATAGTATTTTAACTTATACACAAAAAACTAAATTTGAAGTTATATGATTTGCTTTTTTTTTCATTACACATGTCAGCCTCTGATTGAGAGATACTTTTAGTGTCCATTGTTTAAACATCTGCTCATCTTCTTCATGTACACGTATTCATTTTTTTTTAAAGGCAAAAGATTGAAGAAAAAAATTGAAAAGAGAGAAAACAAACCCTTAAATATCTTAACAAATTAATTTAAAGAATTTTTCACAAGAGTTCATATTTTTCATCTTCGGTGTTCAGAATCACGATTTAATATATTTGTTATTTTATTTTTTTAGTTGTAAACTTTGTGCATGTGGTGTATTTGTTAATATTTTTCATTTATTGGTTAAATAAAACTATTTCATCAAAAGAATTTTTTTTTTGGTTTTTCAATTTGTTATGATGAAATGTTTTTGGGGGTTTGTAGATTTATCTTGGCTTTGGCATATGCTTTTGGTGTTTTTGTTCATTTATTTCTATGATTTGGTTTATTCCTCTTTATTGGGATTGTCAATATGTTCGTCTACTTTTGGTGCTTTTGGTTCATTTGTATGCGATTTCGTATATTATTGTTTGGTTGTGAAAAAGGAATAACTTTTTTGGGTTTATTGTTGTTTATTATCATTTATTGTGTTTTTAACTATATTTTAGGTATGGTGTACGTTTTAGGGTTAAGGTTTTGATATTGTTACTCTTTTTTGTTGTGATTTGCATTTTGAGATGGGTGCACGAAGAAAAAGGGGAGGTGTTTTTGTGATGCTTAGTGTTATATGATTTGATGACCGTTTGAAGTATGTGGAACCCAATACTTGTAGTTTGATCAATTTATAGAAGCCTACATGTGACTATGTATTGAAAACCCCATTGAGACTAGATGAAAAGTTCAAGGTTAAGGCAATAGTGTCTTGGGTTGACGAGCCAATAGTCTTAAAAGAAGATGGGCATTTAGTTAAACTGTTATATAGATGTTTGAAGTTAGGGATTTACCAGAAAGAAGATAGGCATTTAGTTAAACTATTAGACAGATGTTTGAAGTTAGGGATTTACCAGAAAGAAGATAGGCATTTAGTTAAACTATTAGACAGATGTTTGAAGTTAGGGATTTACCAGTTATTAATTGACTTTGACGTTTACTTTTAGATATACAAACAACCTCACCTATAGCATTAAATATCCTAAAACCCAAGTCAAATCAGGCAAGTCAACTCAAAAGAAATTTATTTGATAATGATGAGGGAACATACGAAAAAGTGCCCAAATAGTCAATATCCCAATATTTTTCATTCCTAAAACACCATCATGTCTCTGATAAACCTCAACCTTAGTCACAAGTGTACCAGGCATCCTAAAATAGCAATATGAGCCCATAATATAATGTGGGAAAACATCATCCAAACTCACAAAAACACATGCAGTCCTAATTAGATCAACAATACCCACCTTTATCAGTCCAAAGAAACACAATCTCATCAGTACCCCAAACTGTCACACATCTACCTTCATCAACCTAATCTGACCCAAGCCTACAAAAAGCAGCCAAATTTGAGCCACCCTACTAGCACCCTTGGATGACCCATCCTCACTAGAACCCAAAACGTACCTACCTTACCAATACCTCAATTTGGCATACCCCCATTAGTAACTCAAACTGACCCACCTTCATCAATAGTAGCCCAAACTGTCACACCCTCATCAACAACAACCCAAGTTAACCCACTTGAACCTAGGTTTAATGATGTTCATTGATCTGACAACAACAGCGAAGATGAGATGAAGTATAAAGAAAATGAGGGTGAAAATATTAGACATGAGCAGGAAAACGAAGAAGATTATAATGATAAAGTTGTGGAGGATGATGATGTTGATGAAGGGCTGAAATCTAATTATAGTAGTGGTAATTAAGGAGATAACTTGTTATCCTCATCTAAGAATGATGATCTAGTAAGTAAGTCCAATTCTAGTATAGGCATAGACTTGTGCAAAAGAGGGCCCGTGATTCGGAAGGGTTTTATATAGGTAAGGGGTTTCAAGATATAATCATGTTTAAGAAGGCTATGACAAAAATATTGTGTTATGGAGAGGTTTGATATTGAGAGAATAAAGAATGAGATGCATAGGTTTAGGGCAAAGTTTGAAGAAATAGGATGTAGTTGGTTTATATATATAGCACTGGTTAATTATGGTTTAGTTTAGAATTTAACAAATTATTAAGAACATACATCACTACCCTTCTGTTTGACGCAACCGACAGTAATAAGTTTAGTAATAAGCATAATGGCCCTATTGTTCTGATGGATAGTTAATGAACAAAATAGTACCAAGCACATAGATAACTGGTAGGGGTGACAAAATAGGTCACAACATGATTATTCAACACAAATTTGACACACTGTAAGTGAATATGGGTAGAAAAAATTAACACGATTAATAAACGAGTTGAATTTATGTTACCCATTTTATTAATCATATTGAATACATGTTTAAGGTCTATAATTCGTTAATTTGTTTAAGTCATGTTTAATAAACGAATCATATTTGTGTTTATTCATGTTTATTCGTTTGTCTATTTGTTTAAGTCACATTTAATTAAATTATAAAATTAAATAAAATTATAAAACCAAAAATATATATAATTGAAAATTAAAACCCTAATATATCTAAACTCAAAAGACTCTTCTCCTTCAATAGCGTTGGATGAATTTTATTATTTTAATTACGTTAGAATAGTTTTATTATTAGATGAATTAAATACTTGATTTTTGGATGTAATTTTAAAATTTATTAACCATTACTTAAATGTGTTTTAAACGAATCGAATATTTCATTTAAACGAATATAATTGTAAACGAATCAAATCGTGTATAATAGTATAGATGAATTTAATTTAATTCATTTATTCAAACATGTCTAATCGTGTCGTGTCATGTAATTCATTTATTAAACAAATCAAATTTGTATTTGAGTGTCTGATTCATTTAGTAAATGAATTGATTCATTTAGTAGACACGATATGAACACGATTCGTTTACACCAATTGCCACCCCTAATAGCCGAGAGTTTGAGGCCAACTTGAGGTCTAACCCTAAGATGACAGTTAGAGCAATTAATGATGAGTTGAAATTGAAATATAGAGTGCATATTAATAGGAATAAACGTTATAAGGCCCTTAAGAGTGTGTCTAGTAGTCATAAAGAATCTTACCAAAGATTAAGAGATTACTCAGTGATTGTAAGACAGAAGAATGAAGAAGTCTTTGTTAAGCTGAAATGCACACCGATTACTCTTGATAGATCTTTATTATTTGAGAGATGCATGATAAGTTTTTCTGCTCAGAATAAGGGATTTATCAGAGGTTATAGATTATTCATTAATATAGATGGTATCTATTTAGAGAGGTTTTATGAGGGAATGCTCCTTTCTATAATGGCATTGGATACAAAACAAATGGCATTTTCCTAATAGTTATATGCATATGTGAGACAGAGTGTGCTAACAGTTGGGGTTGGTTTTTAGGATTTTTAAGGCAGTGGCTGAATATTGATAATCACAGTAAGATAACATTTATGATTGATCACATAAAGGTATCATGGCAACATTGCAAGCATACTGGCCACTGTCACCATTCAAGCACTATTGTAGACATATTTCTGCAAATCTCAGAAGGCAGCAACAACCTGTTGTGATATATAAATCATTATTTTGGTAGCAGCTAGGGCCACAAGAGAGAATGAGTGATTAGAGAACATAAAGTGATATATAATGTTGTCTTAAAGGCTATTCCTTCATTTTTTTTATTAGAGAGAATGAGAGTTTAAAGGAGAAAAAAACCAAAAATCCAGCATATAAAGATTTACTCCCTCATTTTTATACTATATAACCTCTTTTTATAGGCAAGTTGTAAAGTCCTTCTGGAGTTGAATTCATGACATGTTAAAATCCTTTAAAACTGGGACTGTAAAGTCCTATTGACTGATTATTAGAACTTAGAATGTATCTAACTCAATGACCCTGAAAAGTAAGTAATATGAATCTTTGGTCAATAGTGAATAAACAACTTTTCATTTGCCTCTGGGGGCTGATCGACCTCTTACAGGGATCACAAGTCAACCTCTTAGAGAGTTTACTAGTCGGCCTTTAGAAGGGCTAACTGGTCAGCCTCTTAGAGGGTTTATTAAATCAATGACTTTTTGGCCGAAGACATTTTTTTAAGTCAACATCTCAAGTCCCCATATGGTTGGTCTTCTAGTAGGCTACAGTAGATCTTGTAAAGATTGGATTTAGGCTAAATCCTAAAAAAAGGAATAGAGGTCACCCAGTTTTTAGTGCTGCCTTGTTAGTAGTGGAAACTAATACTAGTAGGTCTCGATTTTGCGATCTTATAAAGTTCTCGAATTAAATGCTAAGTTCTTAGGAGAAGAAAATTGTTCAATAACTAAAGTCTTCTTTATTAGTTTTTATGAATCAAGTGAAGTGGTTGTATTGATTGATCATCTTGCCTACTCGTCTTGTCTAATGGTGATGAGGTATTTGAAATTGGCACAAAAAGCTCATTTAATGCTTGGTGGCCCTTAAAAAATATACATTGAAAGACGATTGAGTGAATAGTTATGCCTTTTTATATTTTTGATGATATGGTCACATATTGAACCATTAGAATGGACTAGAAAGTTAAGGGGTGCTCTTAAAAATGCATATCAGATGATGAGATTTTTCACTCATGCGAGGGTCTCGGCCCTTAGTTTTTTAGCTTAACAGTTGTGATTACTCTGAAGACCTTATATATATAAGCACAGTCTCTCAATCTCTTTACTTTAACTTCATCTGACAAGTTTAATAGTAAAAGGTTTTGTGTTTTATGTGATCATTCTTTTTATCTTTGACAATTTTCATATAAGTAATTTATTACTATTGTTCTTTTTTTTATGCTTTTCTCTGTTGCCTTATGCTTTCTGCATTTTATTATATTTTTTAGGCATATATTCTTCATAGTTTAAGTGCTTGATGTGAAGATGCACTAGTGCTCGTCTATGTGTTTTAGATGCTTGACATAGTATATTATTGATAGATTATCTATCATATTTGTCTAAGTACTAAAACTATGTCTTCAGCCAATGATTCTCAAAATATATCTAGTCATGAGTATGCAGTTTCGATGGGAACTCAATTGCCGAGAGTAGCTTAGCCTAAGAAGTTGAAAGTGGAAGTGTTTAGGATTGAGGACTCTAATTGATTGTTAAGAAAATTACCCATGAAAGAGATGTTAGGGTAGAAATGCTCGAGGGCTATAATGATTCTAAGAGGACACCCACTGGTGCGAGAATACCGACTAGTGCTCCTCGAAGGAGAGCATTAGTCTCTAGTCAATCGAGTATGCCGAAGTAGAATAAAAAGAAAGTGTTCGTCCATTGGACTACTGAAAAGATCCCTTTTGAGCTGACTGCCCCCTACTATCCTTCAAGTGTAAGGTAAAAGGACCTCGATCTGTTGAGAGTGAAGAATAACATACCTAGCTTAGTTGTATTGAGGGTGCCTAGGAAGGACAAATATATAAATGCATAATTGGATATGAAGACGGCACTTAATCCTACTTTCTTTAGTTTAGGGTTAAGACTTCCACTTCAACCTTACTTCGTACATATGTACACCCATTTGAACTTAGCATCATGTTAGTTGAACCTCAATTCATAGAGGATACTAATCGAATTTATATGTAATGTGATTGAAGGTTGGTTTTAGAAAGCCTATCTTTCCTAAGTTGGAATAAATCTATCAGGGTAGAGTGAACTCTAATCAGTAGCAGAGGTGGGTGGCATGACGCAATATGACAAAGTAACGTATCATGCCAAAATAGCACCACCCATAAAAAGTGTTATGCTGGGCTGCAATATGTGACACAGCGTGCCGTGCTAGCACGACCCATTACGGGCTCAACACGGCACAGTCCGTGGGCTGTGTCTATTTCTTAAAATTTTTAAAAATTTAAATATATAATGTTTAATAATTTTTTTTAATATCTACAATTATTTTTTCTTAAAAAAAATTGAACTTTACAAATATTTTAAATTTTTAATTGCAATTATTTTAATTTTAATTATAATTATAATTAATAATGATAATAACAATTATAATAATATTTTATATTTTATATTTTAAATTGAAAATTTAAAATGTATTTATAATTATAATTCATAAATTCTCTATTGAAAATTTGAAATTGCAATTTCATTAAAGATAAAAATTTATTGATATTATTTCAAATTTAAAATATAAATACAAAAATAAAGGGTCAAATTTACATCACTATAATTATAACACATCCCAACTAGGTTGACATATATTAAACTATCTATTATTGCCAATTTAACCATTTTTAAATTCTATTAATCTTTTATCACCCTTTTTTGCCAATTTTACTTTTGGTCATTTGTATCTTCCCAATCTTTTACGTACATTAAAGCCTTTAAAGTATCTGATGAAAATTTTGATTGCTTTTCATCCAATATCTTGTATCCTATATTAAAAGCAAATTCTGATGCTATAGTAGACACCGGAGGTGTTAGTAAATCTCAAACTATGGTGGATGACACAGAGTAAAATCTTTCATTTGATTTTTACTATGACAAATATATCAAATTCTCTTTGTTGTCGTGTATTCAACATAAAAGAGTAGTCAATATCCATATTTTTTTTTTCAATTCATAAGCAACAAAAATACTTGAACTAAAACTTACCTTTCTTTTACATTTCAATAAAATAGTCTAAGAACTTGATCATGTGTTTCTTCTATCGTTAAAGTTGATCCAAATTTAATTTTCATAAAAAAATAAATAATTGCTTGATGAAACTATAAATTTCATCAAAATTATAATACAAACCACAGTTTTAATTTTTGGAATTTTAAATTTGTTGAGATTCCAAAAATTAAAACTTTTATACCAAATCAATTAATTTTGGGATTCGTTATTATTGCATAAATAAATAATTGAGAAATTTTCTTCTAATGTTTTTAGAATTTAATCTCCATAGCAATAGCAATGTAAATATTAAAAAACATAGAATTATCTTTATATTTAACAAAAAAAATACTAATATTATAAATTAAGTCAAAATTATAATACAAACCACAGTTTTAATTTTTGGAATTTTAAATTTTTTGAGATTCCAAAAATTAAAACTTTTATACCAAATCAATTAATTTTGGGATCCGTTATTGTTGCATAAATAAATAATTGAGAAATTTTCTTCTAATATTTTTAGAATTTAATTTCCATGACAATGCAAATATTAAAAAACATAGAATTATCTTTATATTTAACAAAAGAAATCACTAATATTATATATACGAGTTAAAATGATGAACACATGAAATTATACATTTAATAAAGATTTTACATCATTTTTTTTGTATTACTAGTATTTTTAACCCCTCTAATTTAAGTATGTTCATAATATTGTACCTAATTAGCTTTTAACTTTTTTGTGGTAGGTTCGATAAAATAAGCATAACTTTCTACCTAAAAATTTAGTTGGAGTAATTCTTAATAGTTGACTTAATGGGTTAACATATTGTATTTAGAAGGCATTTAAAGTTCGATCGTTTAGAGGGTGAAAATAGCATAGAATAGAACTAATTTGCAATACAGGCCTAGTCTGAATAGTTATCAATATTTGGCCCATAACTATAGAAATACATATCTAATACGTATGAGACAACTTAATTTAAAAAGATAAGAAAATTATCTACAACTTTTACTTTTTGAGTGGAAGCTAATTCGAAGCACATCAATTCCAAATCGGATAATCAAATGGGTACATTAATGATAATCAATGCAAATTAATTGCCACCCTTCTTGACTTTTATCATCCAAGTGGTCCCCTCTTCATTTATCTTGATTTATCCATGTTTTTTTTTATAAATAAGTGGCATGTAATTAGAGAGTTAGATTTTAGTCCAAAATACTTGTCTTTTGTATTATCTCTTTGTAGTATTATTTGTTTTGTTTACTATTCTATAGTCATGTTATCTATTCTTCCATCTTTTTTCTTTTTCTTTAATTTTATTATGTCCAAGTAATTTTTTTTTGCTAAGGTAAAAAGTTAAAACTCTTAGCAAGGTAATAAGATATACTTAACTCTTATTCATGAATTTAATGTTTTATTATTAAGTTATACAAATTTATATATGATGTATTTATTTTATTTATAATATTAATAATACCCTTTCTTATAAAGTGGTGTATCTTGATTTATTATAGATCATTTTTATGGTTGGGACAATAAATTCTTGAAACTATGTATAAGATTTGTAGATATAATTTCTTGTAAAGTGAGAGTCTTGATTTATTGTAGACAAATATAAAGATTGATATATAAAGATTTGAACTCATTTATAAGATTTGATGTATAATAATTAAAAGAAATAAATACAAGTTAATATATAAATGACGATGAGCTTTAATTGTTATATCTTCCGATTTGAACCTCCTTTGTGTGAGAATTCCAATTAAGTTATAAAAATAATTGAATATATTATTATTTTAAATATCAAAAGTGGATCCTCATAACATTAACATTCATTTTAATTAGTTATTTGAATTACTATTTACAAACGTCTTATATTGCTTTATTTATCTTTAGAGTATTTATAATTTGTAATTTTAATTTTACTTCCCTGTGGATCGACCCCGTTCTCATCAGGTTATGTATTACTTCAATAATTCTACACTTGAGAATAAACACCTATATTCTGGACATGTCACAAAGCAATAAAAGATGAAGGTTAATACGTACATGAACATTCTAACACGGTATTATTAAATACTTATAAAAATACATATAATAAAATATAATTTTTTAATCATCATTAGTTAGTATACCGTCTTTCATTTATTATTATTATTATAATAATATACAATATATACACTAAAACCTACACAAGATTTCACCGTCATATATGTGACATTTCAATTATTTTTTACGTTAAGTTTGAATCTTCTACTATCCAATCCCAAATTACTTAACATAATTTTAAATTCTTATCATCTAGCAGATAGTGAAGCAATAAATTCTATTGCATCTATTTTTTTTTCAATTTGAGAATTGATTATATTTAAACAATTTTGAACAATTAAATTAAGAATATGACAAAAATACCTCAAATAAAAAAAAAAACTGAACTACACGTGAATGTTAATTAAATTGAAAATAAATTTATAACTGCAGTATTTGCACTTGCATTATTAAAAGTAATACTAATAAGTTTATCAATAATATTAAATTCTTTAAAAATATTTATTAAATCACTAAATATAACATCTGTGTGTGTAGATGTTCCAATTCATGAAAAGCAATAACTTTTTTTTTTGCAAAGACTATGCATGATCAATATAATATAGTGTAACACAAATAATCAAAATCATTGGCACCCATCCAACAATCAGAAGTAATAACAAATATTTTTTTAAATTGTGAGATTTAATCTATTAGTTTTTGTTTACTATCTAAAAATACGGTCAAAATATCAATTTTAACAGTATTTTTAGGAACATGAGTCTAGTTGGGTTGAACATACTTTTTAATAAATCTCTTAAACCTTTCATCTTTGATAAATGAGAGAGGTTATTCACCTGCAATATATTTAATAAATCTAATACGCATGCGCTGCTGATTAGATTGGAATCCAAAAAGAGTTTTTCTAAGAGCACTTTTGGAAAGTTCAGCTTAAGTTGCCTCATTTGAACTATGTTTCTTATAATATACTTTAGCATGTTGACTCAAATATTTGGTGCTATAAGACAATTTGACATCTAAAGCATTACCAAAAAACTTATAGATTACTTTTTCTTCAATATTTTTAGAAGCATCTGTAAAATTTTCTAATGTGAAATAATTCCAAATTTTTTATGTTCATCCTCTTTTTAATTTTCTAATACTTCCTATATTCTCAATTATGAAAGCAAACTGACTATTAGAAACTTGTGTTGATGAGAATGAAATATCTTTAAATTCATTTGGAGAATTAAGATTGAAATTTGCCATTGTAAAAAATATAAATAATTTGTGAGAATAATTTTTTTAAAAGAAGTTAAAATAATTTAAGAGAGAATTGAGAGAAATTTGAGTTGAGTTAAGAGAAGATCGAGAGAGTGTAGAAAGGAGAAGATAAGAGGTTTGAGTGTGAGTAAGAAATTTATGAGATTTTTTTTTTGGATAGGGGGTTGAGGGTGGTGTTGTTGCCTTTTATAAAGAACCTATTAGCCACGATCAATGGTAACATATTTTATGATTGTTGATTTGTCACAGGTCATTGATTATTAATCTTAAAAAAATAATAATAAATTTTATTTTGGTTGTTGGGCATGTATTTTTTTGGAAATTTTTTTTAAAAAAAAATGGCCCATAGACAGCTAATGAGCCAATTGTGCTAGCTCGACATGATTTTGTACTGTACCAATGGGTCATGCTAAGTCGTAGCCCAGTTGTTCGGGTTTTCTTGCCTGGGTTGGCACAGTATAGAATTCTCTTGTGTCGTGCTAACTCAAGCATGAAAGCTTATATGGACTTAATTCTTGTAGGTTATCTCGGTCTGTTAAGATCTATTTGCCACCTCTAATCAACAGAATAATTTTCATTACCTCTCTACTCATGATAGGAGAAGAAGTATTTTCTATAATTTAGAATATAATTTAAAAAATAAAAAAAATAACTAGATACATATTTTATATCTTAATTTTATAAAAATTCTAACATTATTATAATTTGATAAATGTCATGGTAATGTAATCACTTATTAAATTTTTAGGATGAAAATACAAGATTAAATATTTTTTAAAGTATTAATTAATTTATATATATTTTTATTTTTTAAAATATTAGCAACACTCTTGAGCTAAAGCTAAATATCAACAATGCCTAACAAATTCAAAAAGTGGGTAATTATGTCAAGCAAATTTTAAAAATTAAGTACCGATCGTTAGTAATTTTTTTCTTAATTAACTTCTAACATGTTTGTAAATGAGAAATGCTTATTTAACCCTTGACTTTAAATATGTTTTAATTTGTATTTTTGTTCATTTTCTTCTTCTTTTATCTCTTTCTCTTTATTTGTATTTTATCTTCTTTGTGCCTCTCTTCAATTTTTTCTTTTAACGATAATCCAATCAACAATTATACCATTAACAATAATGAAGAAAAATTATAAATTGGTTGCCAACAACATCTATGAAAAATAAAATATATACACACTGAATTAGGATTTAAAAAATCCACAAAATTAATTACAATTCATTTACAAATTTCCACCAGTACATCCAAATCAATCAACATAAAATCATCTTCAAATTTCAACTTCATAATCTTTTTAAAACTTCACAAATTATCTTAAAAAAATAAAATAAAATGAAGCATAAAAAACAAAAATGAAGATTCGGACCAAAATCAATCACATCAGCTGTGCATGATCTCGTTTAGTTGTTGCAGTGGCCTTTGTCTCTTGGTTATGGTTGCTGGTAACCATGGATGATTGATTAGGGTTAGGATTTTGAGAGAAAAAAAGAGAAGAGAGAAATTAGAGTTTTAAAATATTTATTTTATATAATATTAATAAATTATGTATTTGATAAAATTAATATATTATCGTTTATTATTTTTTAATTGTTAAAAACTAACGAATTTGGATTAATGGTTGGATATTTATGCTTATTTTTTTAAATTTATAGATATTTCTAATATAGGGCTAAACGTTGAGGGTGTTGATGAGAATTGTTTATTTTTAAGATAAAATTAATATATTACCGTTTATTATCTTTTAACCGTTAAAAACTAATTTTTTAAATTTATAGATTTTTTTAATATAAGGCTAAACAATGAGGGTGTTGATGAGAATTCTCCTTTAAAAATAAAATTTCTAAGGTCAGGCATGCTTTGGCCATGGCCAGTAGTACTATGTCTCCTTCCAGGTCTGTTAAGAGGGAGCTCTAATGTCAGCAATTTCATAATTCTTTAGTCTTTACCAAACAGAGCCTCAAACACTCACCATCACCATCACCATCACCATCACCTTCTTCTCCTAACAAACACTTCTCAATTCCACATATCCAAATACCTTAAATCATCAGATCTCCGCGACGATCAAACAATCGAATGGCTGGCACTTGCACACGGCGTGATCTGAGCTGAGATGCAGCCGAATCCCTTCCCATTCGGCACCGTTTTGGGGAGTCCGTTTCTATTGAACGGAGATTTGAGCGAGAACGGAGGCTTCCGGAGCCCTAGCGCTTTGTTTTTGGTCCCGTTCTTGTTGTTCCAAGGCGGCTCAATGGATTTGTCCAAGGTCGGTGAGAAGATTCTCAGCTCTGTACGCTCCGCTCGATCGCTTGGACTCTTGCCTTCCCCTTCTGATCGCCCCGAGGTAATTTGATTTTGACCGTTCGATTACATGTCGTTATGTCATCGACATTTAGCGCTGTTAGTGATTTAAGCTGCTGCTAGAGATAGCGACGAAATTAGTGAATTATGTAATCGTAGTTTAAAAATGCTTGGTTGTTATTTGGATTATCTTAATTTTTTTTTTCAAAAATGCTTTAATCACTGTGACTTACAATTTTTATGAGCTACGATGTGGATTCCAGTTGAGTGTGCTTTTAAATGAGACTCCTCCTATGCCTTTGTTATGATTGCAGAGTGTACTCTAACTCTTTCCTGTGACATTCACTTAATGATTTTCTGTATATCTAATTCGAACGACTTCGGGCATCTTTGACTCTTGCCTTGTGGTGTGTCAGACTTTAAGATAAGCTTGAAACGTTCATAAATGGCTGTTATTTAGAGTCTGGGATTTAACTGGAAGTTGCTCCTGTGCTGATGAAACAATAATATCCTTTGGCTGTTTAACTTCTGTGGGGAGTTGGAACACAAGAAAGGGAATAAGCTTTCTTAAAGTGTTAAAAGAGGCACATTAGGTTTTCTTTGGTGTGTTGATGGGTTCGAACATTTAGGGAAGATATGTGGGTAATTAGGATATGATGGTGTTACAATAAATATTTATTTTTGTTTATTTATCTAACTTGCATTCGTTGCTAGGCCAAGCCTATGATAATTGGACCAAGTTGATTCTTCTGGCCTCCCAATCATTGAAAATCCGGGAGAAATACTTGGTAATCCTAGATCATAAGAGACGGACAAGCAACATAGCTGCAATCAGAGTGGTCATGTATTGTTAGAACATAGGGGTGAGAAGGTGATAGAGAATTATTGACCCGTGGATATTCCTGATTCTTGCTTGTTTCCTGACTGGGCTTGGTATGGTGAGTGCAATCTGAATATTTCAGCAAGATGAGCTAAGAGCATACTAGTAACTTATTATTATTATTATTATTTTTCGCTTCAATTCAGTTGATCATGATATTATGAACGTCTTATGGATGAAGTAACTGATTACCGACTGATTTGGCAGAGTGTTAGATCCCAAAATTATCTAAGCCACATACCATATACACTTGTGCTTGATGAGATTGTCTGTCAAACATGTGACTAGGTGCAGAATGTTTCCTGATTTATTACTGAAAATTGGAAAAAAGGTCAAATTGCTTCATGCAGTGTTTTTTTGTTAGTGACTTGGTGAACCATCACTGTTATAATGTTGATAACATCTTTCATGATTATTATTTCATTTTGGTGTCGATTCAAAAAGGTTTTCGTCTCCATGATGTATGGGAGGAAAATGTGCATTCAGCTCACTGGGAACAAACCACCCAATGTCAATAATTATATTTTAATTGAAAGTTGGCAGTCTCCTGTAAAGTATGCTTTTTCACTGATTACCATCATTGATTTATTGAAAAGCTAAAATGAGTCATTTATTGTAGAATTTGATTTATATGTTTTTGTTTTCTTTTATAGGTTCCCGCTCGAGCTGCAGCGGCAGCAGCTGTTGCGCGTGCTCTTGCAGGACTGCCTGCACATCAAAGGTTCATTCTTCCATCAAGTTCTGAAGAACTGAGCTCTATATATGGAAGCAGACCTCAGGCTGAAGTTGTAGAGGAACTAGAGGAAGAATTCTATGAAGAGGTTTGACTTGCTTGTAAACTCATCTCTGGTTTATATAAAGGTCTGCCTTTTTCTGCTTTGTTTGTATGATACTTGGAGAATGTGTGTGTTTTGACATGTCATTGACATGGTTCATTTAGTGGTTTGGCAGTCAAAATTAGCCTTTACTCTAATTGGCTTGTATTTTGATCAGCAGTTGATTTACTTTATCCAAGTGAGTTTTTGACATAATATCTTCACATACTTGCTTGGAAATTGTTAGGTTTAGATATGCAAACGTGCCCATAGGAGCTGCTTTTTCATTCATTTTGTCAGTGGTAGCTGAGAACTAGCTGCATAGAGGATTTTTATTGGTTTAATTTTTTTTTCCTCATCTTTGAGATGAAAAGGATCTAACTTATATTGCAATTTTTTAAGCATTTGTGCTTTCTCTCTACAACGACATATATCTGCTGCTGGGAAAGTAGGATGTTTATTATACCATTTACTGCTGCTTGCTAATCTAAGAACTCCCTTCTGAACTGAGGAGAGCTAGGTTTTAACTTGGGGCGGGCAATAAGGGCCAAGCTTTCTCTGTCAACCATTTATGATGGAGGAATGATCTTGTAGTCTTGTTGAATGAATATGTATTATCATTCATTATTTGATAAGTTGAAACAATTTTCAATGAAGAAAGTCCTGAATGGCAATACTGGTTTCCTATCATTGCAAAAGTTGATGGGAAATGTCAATGATATGCTATTGTTGGCATCCACCACAAAAATTCAAAGTGTTTATCGGTTGATGTTGATGTGTTTTATACCATCCAAAGTTGATCATAAAGATAAGTATCTAGGGTTGTTGACAGGTGGTTGGTAAATAGGAATTTTGCTTCAAATGTGGATAACTTCCAATGAAATTCGGATGCTCATGATAGTGAAATACAAGGGAAACTGTGGAAATGAATAGATTCTGGTTGTAAAGTAGATGATCTAGGTGTAAAAGTAAGCTTTCCAACTAGACAAAGGTGGAGGCTTAGGCTATATATTCTTGTATCATGTTCAATGTAAAAACACAAGTCTCTTCTTTCACTCAATTGTTTCTACAGAAACAAAAGAAATTCATTTTATAAATCTTTTCATTTACATATGTGATTTTTGCATCAAAAAGTCTCATAGTGATTTTGTTTTCTCTTTTTTAAATACTGTAGTTTTTGTTTCTGGTGGATCTAAAGTAGCTAGTTATACATTTTAGCACATTGAGTAGTTCTGCGATCCTGGTGGATTTATATGCATGATTCTGAATTTCAACAATTTATCTTATTAGGGATTCTATAAAATAGTAAATGAATTTGATCTCTCTATTATACGAGCCTATTAAGTTTTGATTACTTTGCTACACTAAATCTCTCCATGCAGGAGTTTGATCCAATAAGTCATGTATTAGAGCATATTCCATCTGAAGAGGATGAGCTGGCATATTTTGAGAAACAGGTATTGCCCCAACTTTTCTATTAATTTTTCTTTGGCTTCTTTTAAAGAGCAGATAATGGCTTGTGTGCCTTCTGTCTACCTTAATAATTAAGGCTTGTGATGTTAGCAAGCGAGGTTCCAAACTGTTTTCAGTTTTTTTTTTAATTATTATTATTTATAATAGTTATTTTTTGTGCATAAGTAGTACAACAACAATAACCTTTCCTTTCTATAATAATAAGGCAAGGCTGTGAAGCCTTCCTTTAGTGGTTTTGGCGTGTCCTTGCCTTAAGAAGCTGTAAAGCTTCCAGTGTTCTTGTGATCCTTTGATTGTGTGCTTAGATATGTGATATTTTTAATAAATGTGTCTTGTTCTTGTGGTGCCTATTATTTGCATTTGATCAAGCAATTTTCTTTACTTCTCCTTTTATTTTTCTTTCAAATGCCTGATGTTTGGGAATTTTGATAACTTTATAAAAGACTGTGTGCCTTCAAAATGGTCTTATACTATCCGTGTCCAATTTTACCTTGAACAATAAAAAATACCCTAAATCTTTCTCTTTAAATGCTGTCTGGGATTTCAAACAACCTCTATCCATGATTCTCTATAACCTTTCGATCCTTTTTCTCGACTGATGCAAAACTACTTAACCTAGAAAAGGTGAGCATCTTTCCAGATCATGCACAGATCCTATGGTTAAATTATAATGAAGATCCTGTCCACCACAAAGGCCATATATAAGATAGAATAGTGGAACAGGATTCTTGGAGCTGACTCCAACTATTTTAAGATTGTGGCTTAGTTGAGTCAATCACAAAGGTTGTATAGATAATTCATGCCAGCTGTCCTTGCTGCCAAGGTTAAATCCACTCCACTGTATGTAACATGGTCAAATGTATTGCCAAGACATTATGGGTCTCCTAAAGTGGAATGGTGATTCGTGAACAAGATTTGACAAATGACATATCTTATGATAGTGGCTTCGTCCTATTAAACACTTCTTCAACATCATGCATGAATAATAATTCCTTTGTCTTTAATTTCTTTATGTTTTGCTTCACATTTGTATCCTATGATGCCTCAGTGTTGATTACTGTTGTTAGAAGTGTTGAGACTTCTGTTGGTTTGTAGGCTGCTCTTAGATTAGCACAGCTGGATAGAGTATCCGAGCGCCTATCCCGCCAAGTTATGGAGCATCATGAAGTAATGGGTAAGTTGTTTTCATCAGATTTGCCTTCTCCAGGAATTGCAATTTTGGTACATTATCTTTTTAGGTATTTACATGAAGATTACTAGATATCTTAATTGTTGTAACAAGTAGCATTGTTTTGTTCATATGATATGGTCTAAACTACGATTTGATAATGTTTTAGTTTGGGGAAATAGTTACATTAAGCAAAGGTGTACCTAGATGCAATTGGTGGACTTTATATGCTTTTAACATCTACCCCAGTTTAAAGAGATTCTGTTTTTGTCTAAGTGCGATTATGTTTTTGTCTAAGTGTGATTTTAGTTGTCATTTGTAAGAGATTTGAATACAGTGATGTTATTTGTAATGGATATTAATACTTGCTCTTGGCCAGTGAAGGGGATGAATTTAGTAAGGGAATTGGAAAAAGACTTGAATGTTGCAAATGTCATCTGTAAGGTAAGAAATATCGTGATGTTTTCTTTATTTAAAGAACCTCATGGGGACTAAACATAACCTCATTCATTTGTACTATTATTTTTTCTTTCCATGTAGAAAATTCTTACCCAAAAAAGGTTCTCTTGTTCTATTATTTTTTCTACTACTGTCAATTTCTTGCCTCAATTTGGTTTTAGTTACAGTTATTTTTGCATTTGCAGAATGGAAGACGGCATATAACCTCATCAATCAATGAGGTATCAAGAGATCTCATTGTAAATACTAATTCTAAGAAGAAGCAAGCTCTTCTGGTATATTTCTTTTTGTTGATACTTTAGTAATTTACCCATCAGTATAGTTTTCATAGTTTCTATTTCATTTTAAAACAATTGTGAGATTCACACATGGGTTAAAAAAGTCATTGTTTTATAGTGTCAAATTTTCTTGGTAAAAGTACTAAGATCATATTGATACCTTGAGTCCTATATTCATCGTAGAACTAATTAAACTTGACTAAGCATTAATCTCAACAAAATGGAGTTGAGTTTGTGAATCCTTGTGCTCCATTCGGTTTGAGTAATACACAAGTCTCAGGCAATAATGTCCTTGTCTACCATTTCTGTTTCAACTTTTCATATCCTCCTTGTTCTAACAGCATTTGCCACGGAATCTATATGCCTTGTGAGTTCATCTGTACCAATTTTCCTGGTTGCAGGACATGATTCCAATATTGACCGAGCTTTGTCATGCACGCGAGATGCAAGTGGCGCTTGAATCCCTTGTCGAGGAAGGAAATTACTGCAAGGTAGGTTTACTTATCTGGTAAATCTTCAATTCTCTATACACTTTCTTGTTTTATATTACATGTGATCTTAATATTTATGGGTAAATTTTCTAAAAGATATAGGCTAAATGATTGTCATTATTCAGGCATTTCAAGTCCTATCTGAGTATTTGCAGCTGTTAGATAGTTACTCTGAGCTCTCAGCAATACAAGAGATGAGTCGTGGTGTTGAGGTGAATATTAAATATCTCTATGAAGAAGTTTGGTTAATCTAAATCAACTTGAGTTATTTTTTTTATTCTTCTAAAAAGGTTGTAAAATTAATGCATTAAATTTATTTCTGAAGTTAGAAGGTATTTTGGTGCTGCATTATTTTCACCTTGAGACGATAGGCTTTCCTCCTACATTTCTCATATTGATTACTGATTTATGATTTGTATGTTTTTCTATTAAAAAAATGAATACAGGTTTGGCTGGGAAGAACTCTTCAGAAGCTCGACTCACTTCTTTTAGGAGTGTGCCAGGAATTCAAAGAGGAGGCATATATTAATGTCAGTATATCAGTCATTGCAATGATGGTTCATTATTCTATTCCTCAAAATAGTGCATGCATGAAGTTTGTCAATTTCTACTTTTGAACATCTTCCCTTGCTGTAACCTCCATCATATATTTGAACTTTTTGAATCTAAACCAATGAACTCTGTCCCAAATCGCTATTCCATCCTGAAAACCCACCTTCGTATAAAAGAGAATTTATTATATTTAATGCATATGCCGGAACCAGTTTTAATTGTGTCTCAGCAGTAGTTCATATCTCTATATATGACGTCAACTATGTGTTCTAGCTAAAGTCAAAATATCTTTAGCAAGTTCTAACAGCTGCATCTTTTATTTCTGCCATCATTACGTAGATTTCATGCACTAATTAGTTACCATCCATCTTTTCATTCGCAATGTCGTTCTCACCAAGTCTTAGTCAAATTGGTTATAATATTTTTTTTGAAATAAAAGGGTTTATGGATGTCATTTGTAACACTTTTTAAGTTTTTCAAGTTGGGTGATTTGTACTTATAATGCTTTTCAGGTGGTTGATGCTTATGCATTGATTGGGGATGTCTCAGGTCTTGCTGAGAAGATACAAAGCTTCTTTATGCAGGAAGTTATCTCAGAGACTCACACAGTGTTGAAGAGTATTGTGCTAGAGGTAGGGATATAAATATCAAATATTACGTCTAGAAATGAATATTGTACTATATATATTCATATTGTTTCTTCCTGAGGCAAATGATTCTATGGGTACTGGCATAAGTTAATTACATTATCATTCTATCTTGATGCCCTGATAACCTGAAAAAGAAACTATATCTTGCTACCTTGATCCATAACTGATACCCATACTCTTCCTGTACCCGTATCAATACGTTGTCCTTGTGTGGACATATGTTGGAGCTGAGGCCACATGGTCCAACACTTGGTTAAATCGTTCAGTTAATTGAAGTGGGTTTCATATGATTAAGTATGCAAATTCATATGCGTGGTTTTTGGCTAGGAGAATGCGGGTAAACTAAATATACACATGCATTCAACATATTGTTAAGGCTGTTATAGTTATTTTCTTGTTTTTTCTATTTATTTTTCCTTCTGTCCTTTTCCTGTTTAAATTAATTGGCTTTTTCAGTGTTATATTAGAGCATCTTTAGTAAGATGACACATTGAATTTTACAGGATCATGATGTAACAATGCAAAATAGCAGGTACGCTATAACAGCCATATTGTTGCTTACATAATGAAATTAATTTTAATACGAATCCTGATTTACTTGAATTCTGTTTCAGACTTACCTACAGTGATCTGTGTCTGCGGATACCTGAATCTAAGTTCAGACTGTGTTTATTGAAGACATTAGCTGTTTTATTTAACTTGATGTGTTCATATCATGAAATCATGAGTTTTAAGTTAGAGGATAAGGTAAGGTTCCTTGCCATTGCTCTTTTGTTCAGTTTATTTTGGTGTTCTTTTAGGTTTGTTACATCTGATATTACTGTTTTAGATCAATTTTATATTATCTCCATTGTTAGTTACATATCCGATAACACTTCCCTATTACTGGTTAAATGAAGCCCTTTGCTGCTTCAGCTTTTTGCTTGAACTCTAGTTAGTTTTATTATTAATTTTCTCCTGTTGATATGCTTCCCAATGCTCATCAACTGAATCTGATTGGCAGATTTACTTTGCATCCACATTCCATTTAGGTCTGGTTTCCTGTCTTCTGCTGTTGCCATCCTCACTTACAAGAAACTAACAAAATTTTAGTTACATCCCTCTTATTCAAAAATTACATTGATTGTCTTCCGGTCTTTGCACTGTTATCTTCTTTAAACAGAAGTTACTATTACAAGCCTGATTATTTCATCTTGAAAAGGGTTTTATTTCCAAAATTTTTATTTATCTTTGCTAGAAACAAATAATGAACATTCATTTTTAAATCTATAGAACTTGTTACAAAATTGTTAGAATTGGAATTTTGCATACTTCCGACAAATATGGGTTTAGTTTGAGATCAAATCTTCTTTTATTATTACGCTGTCAGCTGTGTACAAATAAATTGGCTTCACATCCCTGTTTGTGTCAATTAGCTGGAAAAATTTGCTTATATAGGTGTTGTATGTAATTGCAGAAAAGACCAAACATGATAATTTATTTAGAAGTATTTTTATTTATTTGTTTATTTCCCCTCATTTTGGCAAATAATGTCATTAGGGCGTGCTTATGGGCATTTGTTTTGCTAAGCTTAATGGAGTCAAGGGTTCTCTGCCTATTATTTTATAAATTGAAGCCTGTTGGGGCTGGATAATGTAGAATCATATAGGGGTGGGCAGAATCAGGTTCTGTCCGACCCACCCCGAGTCCTGATCGGACTTGAATCCGCTACCCAGTCCCAAACCGACTGAGCTTGGTTGTTATTTAATTTCTTTCCTTTTCAACCCTGTTTATTGCTATTGAAAGGGTTCTAAAAGATAAAATCTGGCAGCCAACTGGGTCAACAAAAGATAAAGTGAAAAATTTTACATTTTTTTCTCTTTTCCAGATTTTTCTAGCAACTAAACAAACTAACAAGAAAAAGATTCCAAGAATAACCTTAGAATGAAAAGATAAACAGAGTCCTTGAACAACAATTATAGTAAAGGAAAATAAGAAACAAATTATAAATGCAAGGAAAAGAGAGATGAGCATTGTTTTTCCAACTACCAAATTACTCAGAGCAAACCATTAAAAGAAAATTATTCAATGACCAAAGCTTCGATCATTTTGGTTTCTCTCGTTAAAAAAAAGGAATAAAAAAATACAAAAGGAGAGAAATAACCCAGAAATCCTAAAAGTAAAGAATCAAAATAAGAGCTTGTTTCATTGAATGAAAATAAGAATAAATAAAAGCTTGTTATTTGTCAAATAAGATTTAAATTATTTCATGCATGCAAAATATACACGATGAAACATAGGCTTCTTTCTACTGAATTCATATATGATCACATTCTTTCTATTATAATTTGCACAGCATATACACAATAAACATTTGTTTTGTCTGCAGACTCCAAGTATGAAGCAGAAGGAAAGTGACATATCAGGCAGTTCATCAGATGCTCAGCAAATTAATTCAGTCACAAGAAATTATTGCAATTCCCTAGAAGTTAATGGCCCTGTCTCTAATTCTGTGGACAAGATGTCTCATTCTCCTTCTATACAGGAGTCGGTAACTGCCATCTCTTTGGCCGACCCAATTGAATCTAGTTTGGCAAATGTAGATTCTCATGATCAAGTAGAGGAGATTAGGTATGATGGTAGTGCAGCATCCAGTAGTGGATCCCCTTGGTATTATCTTCGTAAAGATGCTACAGCATTTGTTTCACAAACACTTCAGAGAGGACGCAAGAACCTTTGGCAACTAACCACTAGTCGTGTATCAGTATTGCTTTCTTCAGCTGCTGTTTGTTCAACAAGCATTCACCAATTCTTGAGAAATTATGAAGATTTGAATGTCTTTATCTTAGCTGGTGAAGCTTTCTGCGGAATCGAGGCTGTTGAGTTTAGGCAAAAATTGAAGGCTGTTTGTGAAAATTATTTTGTAGCATTTCATCGACAAAATATACATGTAAGTTTGGATTTTCTGCTTTATATTGTCTACATATTGCGAGTACCATTATATACACGATTTGCTTTTCTCTTTTATATATTGTGCACATAAATATCTATGGTTTCTATGACAGGTACTTCGATGCATCCAGTGAAAATAACATATTTAGTCATTTCTCAATTTAGTTGTTTCTATATTATGTTTACTCTCTCCATTTCATAATTAACTTATTAAACTAATGAGATGTAAAGAATATCATCCGAGGTATTTTAAATTTTAAAAATTACTTTTACATATTCTTCCTCTGAGCTGCTTAATTGTAGTGGGTTTATTAGTTATGGAAATGTAGTTTCAAACTGTCTGCATCAGTGAATTGAAGTGAAAAATGGGACATCAGTACAGAGACATGAGCATCAATTTGATTCAAAACCATGATACTGCATTTCATAATTTTTCCCCATGAATCAATTACCAACTGAAAATACTGGTTGAAAAACTTTTTGTGGGATAGCCTTTTTTACCATGTTATACAATTGACTATTTCTTTATGTATGGAGACAAATTTGATGTGGTCTGGTACATGCTAAGGTTATTTTTAGTTTCTTCACAGGCACTTAAAATGGTTTTGGAGAAGGAGAATTGGATGAAATTGCCGCCAGATACTGTTCAAGTAGTTAGTTTTGCTGGGCTTGTTGGTGATGGAGCTCCTCTTATTGTTTCATCTGACTCATCTAATGCTATAATTCATTCCAATAAATCTGCAAATTCAATTGTTACCACTTCCAAGAAGAGTGGATTTTCTTACTGGCTTAAAACTGGGAACCCTTTTTCACCGAAACTGGTATATACTTCCAAAGAAGGTCATAGTTTCCCCCATCTTAATGGAGTGACCGATGGCGAATATGATGAAAGTATTAATTATTTTCTTGGAGATAGAATTACTCCAAAAAGTAGTGCCACAAATCATATGAATGGTACCAATTCTGTCTCAGAAGATGAAAATGAAGATCTTCTTGCTGATTTTATTGACGAGGATAGTCAACTTCCAAGTCGAATTTATAAACCCAATCTTCGGAAAAGTCGCTTGTCACATTCAAATGATGATGAGATCTCATCCCAAACAGGATCATCTCTTTGTCTTCTCAGGTCAGATGCTCTTTAATTAATGTGAAGGAATATTAAATAGCAAATTCTTATCTTGTATTGTATACCTTTTTTTTCCTTGAAAGTTCTTGAATAACCTTGATTATGCTATATCAGATGTATTTAGCTCTGTATGGTTTTACATATTAGGTTAATGGATAAATATGCAAGACTTATGCAGAAACTAGAGATAGTGAATGTTGAGTTTTTTAAGGTATGTTCTCGATATATCAGTACCTTCTTTGCTACCTTGTTTCTATGTGTTTAGCTTTTTTATGCAACCTAAATGGTGGTTTCCTGATTCAGTATATTGTTACAGGGGATATGCCAGTTGTTTGAGGTCTTTTTCCATTATGTATTTGAAACATTCTGTCAGCAAAACATTACTTCAAATGGAAAAGGCTCAACCAACCCTCTCCATTGTAAGGTCCTTTTTTGTGTCTCTTTATCCAGTTATGTATTTACCAACTTTCCAAACTTTCACTATTTTTATTTCTCCATCTCTATATACGTGGTCCAAAATCACCATATCTGGACTAAACCACTTTGAATTAGAGTTGACACTTAATTAAGAATTTTATTTTCATATGATACTCAGATCGGCTGAAGACTGCCTTAACCAAGATAACACAAGATTGTGATGAGTGGATAAAACCTCAATTGACATCATTTTCGTCTTCTTCACCTTCATCTGTGGCACATGTGGAGGTGACACCTACTTGCCCTCCAAGTCACTTGACAGGCACATCTTTTGGTCTCAAGGTATTTTACATATTTTAGTCAAGGCATGTCATTGATTAGCACTATTAATTGCTTATTATCCCTAGTGATGATACTATGGGCTGTAGGTATTCTGACATCAATATTCCTCCCTAATGTGCTAAATATGTACTATTATGGTTTTATTTTTAACGCATTTTGACCCATTTTCGATTCATCCTAATCAGTTGCATCTCCTCTAAGCCATCCATCATTTTGGTTTTGAGTTTACAATTCTTGAAGCCCTAATGCTATCATTGTTTTTGATTGTTCTGCTTTAAGAAGTTTATTCTGATTTCTTCCTTAAAGTTAAAAGGTTCTGAATTTTTAGGGACAGGCCTTATGGAGTCATTTCTTTTAAATTCTTCTTCCCCTTAGTGATGGAAAAGCTTTGGGAAGAGATGTCACATGATGAAACAAAAATCTTTTCTACCAACTTCTATTTTCCTTATGCATTTCATATTTTGAAGGTTTTACTCCTTCCCATGTTACATTGGATCAAAATATACAAATACACAGCTATATATGAGACAGTCATGACTCATCAGACAGTGTTCTGCAATTATGTGATTAATCGAGAATCCTGGTCTTTCGGCAATAATTCCTATAGTTTCCCGTAGTTAAGTGATTTTATTATATGCTTTTGTTAGGTCCTATGCTGAATGTTTGATTTTTCACCTTCTCAATATTTCAAACTCCAAGATGATATTATTGTGTTCAAAATAAGTCACTTAATATTCACTTCTTACCTGGCATTATCTTAAAACCCAATTTACTGGTAGTTCCTAGGATAACAATTAACTGAAAAATTTCTGGTTCCCAAAGATATTGACATGTGGAATCTTGCTTTGGAAATGAGAGAAAGTGACATATGAACATCATGACTTCGAGTATACTTAGATGAGGATTGAATAGGGGTTTCAGTGGTTAGATCACATCATTTGTTGAACATATACCGAAATCCGACTGACCTCCTCAATGTGCTGATGGTGCACTGTTTTAACCAGGTGAGTCATAATAGATCCTTGTGACCTTTGATAAGTAGTCTTAACTCAACAACGTAATGTATAGTGGTTTCTTGGCTCTAAAGCTATAAATACACCAAAGTTGTCCACTACAAGTCTGTTGAGGAGTACTTTCCTCATATATAATTCGACAGAGTTATGCTAGTTGTTTTAGTAGTGTACTTATTTGCTAGATGGGCTTGCCTTTCTACTAATTTGTATATTCTGCCCAAGTGGGTATGTATGTTAAAATGCATCATCTTTTTGTAACCTATAGACCACCTGAGAATTATGAGGAAGATTGACATCTGGGTGTTTGTACCTTTTTGTTGGGTTTTCCCTACAACTGTAGGAAGTAATTGTATTTGAATGCAACATTTTGGGCAACGGACACTCAAGTGAACTTTTGGGTGAAATTTTTTTCAAGATAGTTGTGTATTGACACAGTGGACCATGGACAATAACACTGAACAATCTGGTTCAATGTTATACAACCAAGCATTTCAATGAGAAGAAGGCTCTGTATTCAGAATATTTCTGCCCCTTGGTTAAGAGGACATTAATATAGAGCTACTATATCTCAGTGTTTCCTAAGACTTCACATTCATGATATAATGTTGAGCAAATTGATTATGCCTAACTGATGGCATCTAATGGGTGACTGCTTAGAAACAGGTCTCAGCATTTTTGGAGACTCAGCTATTGCTTAAATTTGTATGAGAAGTAATGTTTTTAGCATGGATGACTTGGCCTCTTTCAGTCTTCCTTTCTATTATTTTAAGGTCTTGAGCATCATCAGTAAGTCCTTGAGAAAATAGAAGGCTGCATCTCTTGTTGGATATAAATAAATAAAATGATATGGTGATTTCTTCTCAATATATTTTTGGTTATATTCTGTGAAATGCGTGCTGGTTCCTTAGTTACTTTATACTGTAGGTTGCTTTTAGTAATTTTTGTTCAAATATAGAAAATAAAGCGTTGCGGTATGCAGGCCTGTAAATAATAGGACCATTATGTTGCAGGAAAGATGTGCGGGTGCTGATACTATATCTCTTGTTGCTCGGATTTTGCATAGATCTAGAACGCGTCTCCAATCACTGCTTCTGCAAAGTAGTGCTGTTGAAGATTTCTATATCCATCTGGTATGTTTCCTTTAATTTGCATTGACATGTATCTTACTGGTCTGAAAAGTACAGAATCTAGGAAACTGAATGCAGCCTAATTTTTTATCAGTCTTATTGTTGATTAACAAAATTTACAAGATTTTTGCTAAGACCAGACTAACAAGTTCTATAACAGATTGAGATTTGCTATATTCTAATTTGATGAGTATTTAGTAGATATATTACACACTCAATATTGTTATAGCCTCTCTAATATGAAATTCTCAAATTAAGTGTTGAAGATTAGAGAGCCAACCTGTTGTGCATTCATGTGCATATGTGTGTTTGCATTTGTGTATGATGTTACACATCTATTATTTTTTCATGTCCCATATTTTTAGATTAGAATTAGAGAGCAAAAGGCTTTCATGGCTTCAACAAAAGGCTTCTATCCAGAGATACAGAATTTTGTCTTCTCATCCTTGTGTTCCTAGACATTATGTTATTGCCTAATTTATTGAAAAATCTGCTCTCTTGCTCCATTCATTACTCATTTAACTTTGCCTTTAAAATGTCATATGAACTTTTTTGTTCTGACTATTTTTTCTTGAAAGGTTCATATAGATAATTGCTTTTCCGTATCAATGTGATCTAAACGTTATATGGTTTTTGCCAGGTGGATTCAGTGCCAGATCTTATAGAGCATATACATAAGACAACTGCAAGGCTGTTGCTCCATATTAATGGGTAAGATGATAAAAGCCTATTATTGTACCCTTTTTTAATTAATAAGGAGTTGCACTAAGTAATTAAATTGCATATTTATATGGACCAGGATCAATGACACTTATTAAAATTACAGCCAAATTTTTAGACCTTTGGATTAATGTATTCTCAACGTTGAGATTATACATAACATACAAAATTAATGTGCATATGGCGTAGTATGTGTCAGAGAGAGTGAGGGATTCTATTTACATCAGGAGAACTCAATGCACCTCTTTTTGCTTGTTGATCTGGTTTTGTTTTATGGTTCGTAGACAATGGATTTTGCAGTTTGTCTTGGCCTTCCATCTAGGGATAAGTACAATTTTACCCTCATGTTTTGGGTTAATTAACAACTTTGCCCCTGTTAAATCTAAAGTACCCACTTTTGCCGTAATCCGTTAATTTTTGCTGTTAGTTTTAATGGTGGAAGGGTAAAAATGTAATCTAGCCATACAAATAAATTACCCATTGAACACGTGGCAAAATCTTACCCATTCATTGTCTTTTCGAACACGTGTCACAATTTCATCCATTAATTTAATTTAATATAATTTTAAAAATAAACTTTAACAATATGACACATGCCAAAATGACTCATTGAACACGTGTCAAAATCTTATCCATTCATTGTCTTTTCGAACACGTGGTACAATCTCATCCATTAATTTAAGTTAATATAATTTTAAAAATAAACTTTTACAATATGACACGTGTCACAATGTGATTAGTACTTTTAGACACGTGTCACCATGTAATTGGTTTATTTTTTTTCAATAATTTGTAAATAAATTAAATTATACAAAAAAATTAAAAATAAAAACTGGCACTGTCGCTGAAAAATGGCGTCCGTCCAGCCGACCACCGACCACCCGACCGCCGACCACCGTTTTTCGGTGACACGTCGACAACAAAAATTTATCAAATTTACATCATTGGACTCCATTTTTCTTGATCTATATAGTGGGGGGGGGATCATTTTTGGTAAAAAAAGACCAGAAAATGGTCAAAAATGGAAGAAAGTGGCGGTGCAAGTCACTGCTCCACCGTTTAACGGCGGCTGGCGGTGGCTCCGGTGTAGATCAAGAAAAATGAAGTCTAATAATGTAAATTTGATAGATTTTTATTGTCTGCGTGTCGTCGAAAAACGGTAGCCGGTGGTCGTTTTCCGGTGACAGTGTCAGTTTTGTTTTTAATTTATATTATTAATAATATAACCAATTATACGATAACACTTGTTATTTATAACAAATCATTTAATAACACGTGTCCATTTACATAAATTTTATATATTTTTATGTGTTATTATTTGGGGTAAAATGGTAAAAGTATATTAAATGTAAATTTTTCATCCAAATTGACGGCAAAAATTAACGGATTAGGGCAAAAGTGGGTATTTTAGATCTAATCGGGACAAAGTTGTTAATTAGCCCCAAACTTGAGGGTAAAATTGTACTTATCCCTTCCATCTATTAACCAATTTTCTTTTTCTGACGTCCACCCGGAGTAAACAGAAGTCTCCATGTATTTGGATACCTTAGTAACAGAGGGTCTGTTTTCATCTGGGAACTTGACATTCCCTCTTTTCTTTCATTGATGTGGTTTTTAGGTAATGGTTCATGGAATGATGGATTTTGCAGTTTTTCTTTTTCTTCCACGCATTCAGGAATTTTCTTTTCCTGATATCCACCAGCTGTAAACAGAATAGCATTTCATATATTTGGGTACATTATAATTGCTTTATATATTGTGCAAAAACACCTCTTTGTTACACCCAGACGTCTGCATTTTACAAGTAACAAAAATCAAATATAATTCCAAACTTTGTAAGAAACCACTTTTTTGTGGAAGGATTTAAACAATTTAATTTAATCAGATAATGCATCTCATCCATGTCCCAAGTGTCCAATTTAAAAAGTACCATTGTCCAACATAGTGAAAACATTTAATACTTGGCACATGAAAGGACAAATCACACTGATTTGCATTATGGTCATGTAATTCACACAAAACAAACCTCAGCTCTGTATCTGTAGGTATGGTACCCCTATTTTCTGCTGCAGTTACACCAGCAATAATGTTTGACAAGTAATAACATGCTGTTGGTAATTAGCTATGCTGCAAAAGGTATTCTTGAGTGGTTAGCAAAGAATAGTTGGATGATCTTTCTTTCAATTGACCATTGTTGTTTCGTTTTATCTAAATTTCCAATCATGTTCATTAAGAAACATAGATGGTGTTCATTTGATCTAAATTACCTAAATTTAGCTTCAACATATGTCACAATAATAATTATGAGTTTATGAAAATTATGGTTTCCTCAACTAAACCATAATCATAATAGTGGTTGCAACAATGTCCGATGCTTGAAAAACCTTCCTTGGTTTCTTCAACTTGGGAAACAAGCAGAATGGGGGATAGAGAGACGAGGTAGCCCCAATTATAAGGAATTGCAGTACCCATTTCTTTATATCAGAATTCTTCACCCTGCCCCATTCCCCTTCCCCAACCTTCCTCTCTCTAATTATCTGGTTATCTGCTGTCCAGTGTTGGTTTCTTAGATGAGGTTAGAAACCTTCATTAATTCCTTGAACTAGGAAAACAAGTAGCATAAGGGATTGGGATACCAGGTAGCCCCATTACAAGGAATTGTGGCACCACCAAGTGTAATCATAGGTTTGTTTAAATCAGAATTCTTCACCTGGTTCCTGTCCCCCCAGCTCTTTTCTCTTATGCTTTTGTTGCTTTTCTGTTAAGTTGTAGTTACTGGATGAGGTAAAAGATTGCAGCACACTCTTCATACTTGTGCATTCTGTTATTTTTAACTAGCAGTCTTCTCTGGGCTATTTTCTTCATCTTTGATGAATGATCCTATTTTTTCTCTCTTTTTTTTGGCAGCTATGCTGATCGAATTTCTAATGCTAAATGGGAGTTAAAGGAGCTTGGACTGGAGCATAACGGGTTTGTTTCCTTGGATTCTATTTTATCAGCAAATTTTATAGCTTTTGGAGATCATTACTTTGTTAATTTTATCCTCTAGCAATTTGTGAGTATCAGGAATGATTTTCTTGGCCATGTGATTAATAAAAGTGTCAAATTTGCTTTTATTTGCAACAGTGTCTAGTGCATTGATTTGTTTTTGCTGTATGAATGTTATTAAGATTCCTGGATAGCACATTTGGGTCTGGGTATGGGTGACTCTTGGTCTCCATGTTGGGAAGTTATGAATATTTATATCTGTTTGCTGCTGCCTGAAAGTTTTGTCAGTAACAATTTATGCCCCTTTGAGGCTGGCCATGTATCTACATATATTCTTCACCCTATGTACTATCGTGATATGAACCTTTTAATTCTGGGTTTCCATGCCTGAGTCTGTTATTATCAGTACGGTTTTTCTGCTAAATGATGAATTCCTACAACCACTTTTTGTGACCTACACATGTATCCTGCTCATTCTATGTTGGTTGCCACATAAATCTATTGCTCTACGGTGTTGCTCCTGCCATTTACTATTTGTCTCTATATTAAGCATCTTTACAGAAGAAATGAATTAATGTCTGATGTTGAAATCCTATTCTCTACCTGGTCAGTAGCTTTAAATTTTTTAAATGGTGGATTATGTGTTGTTTTACAACTTCTTCTATGTTCATAACATTGCAAATAAATTAATGAATAAATAAATAAATAAATAATATGTATTCTTTATCTGAAAGGAGTTTAGATGAAAATGTTGGTCTGCCTGTGCTATCTGAGCTGGTGGGAAATTTGAAGCTTATTATCATTGTAGCTGTTTCTACATTCTCGTGGACTGCACTTAGAATAGTTCTAAAGGTTGAGGGATTTTTAGGTATCAAAATAAGGGAAATAGAGTTTCAAGAAAAAAGAAAAAGGGAAATAAAATTGTTGTGGGCTGAATCTTCTGCTTGATCATGCATTCAGAATTTTAGTTAGTCTGATGGATTTCCTACTAAATATAGTTTTTTAACATTTTTATCTTTTGGATATTTTCTGTTTTCTTTTTTCTTTATCTTGGAAATATGAATCCAACTTATACTCTTAACATTAATTGTTTTGTAATAGATATGTTGATCTGTTGCTGGGAGAATTTAAGCACTATAAAACAAGGGTCGCTCATGGGGGAATTCACAAGGAGGTAATTGTTGACTTAGATCTTATTAGGCAGTTTCCTGTTCAATATGAGAACTCGGAATTCACATCTAGAAGTTCTTTTTTGTGAATGCTGGATGTTGATATATGTCTATTTTATATTGATGTTTTGAAGAATGGTTCATCTATGTGAGTGGGTATGTGTGGGGTAGGTTAGTAATTGATTGCATGACTGTCTAAAGATTATTTAATTATCACCCAACATTCTGCTCAATAATCCTTGTTATTGGTGGCACATAACAATGCAAATATGAAATTGGCTTGCTATTTATATGTACAGCCATCATTCTCTTCTCTTGCTCAACTTTAGGTGATTTCATTATACAGATAAAGGTTGCTGTGGATAGGAAAAACTTAAATTGTTAATGATATGAAATCACTAATTATTGGAACCGTCTTATTGTTCATCAAGGTTCAAGACCACCTTCTAGAATATGGAGTTGAAATTGTTGCTGAAACCCTTATAGAGGGTTTATCACGAGTGAAGAGATGTACTGATGAAGGACGAGCTCTCATGTCTTTAGATCTTCAGGTGCTTGTTAAGCTGTGATGCAAATTTGCATAGTAAACATTTCCATGTATTTTTTTGGATAAATTAAGAAAAGTTGACTCCTGCTTTTGCTTTTATCAGGTTTTAATCAATGGCCTACAGCATTTTGTCCCCATAAATGTCAAGCCAAAGTTACAAATAGTTGAAACTTTCATCAAGGTAAGCATGGTCACGAATAATACAGTAAATCTTACAAATTGATGCACAAATAATGAAGTTAAATATTAGGGTGCATAATAAAACTGGAGGGTCACAGTTTCACGTGTTTGACATGACACTGCAGCTATGTTTGAAATTGTTGTGCTTCTGCTTAACTTTGGAAGCACAGCAATTGAAGCGTTCAGTAAACACTTGCAACTTTGCTTTTAAAGTTAAGCTTATTTTACTTTACAACTATCTGATAAAAACCCCTACATAAAAAGCATTGAAAATTATGTTCATCTCCTTCAAAACTTATGTTTGCCAAACATCTATTTACTCTCACTTGATAACTAATGGTTCCATTTCACAGCACAATTCCTAATGGACCCTTATTCGGATAGAAATGTCCATGGATAATGTCTCAATCATAATTAACTTGTGCTCTCTCTCTCTTTGAACTTTTAACAGGCTTACTACCTTCCTGAAACTGAATATGTTCACTGGGCAGCTGCTCACCCTGTAAGAAATTTTTTGCTGTCTTAAAACTATTGTATACCTTTCAGTGCTTTGATTCTGTCGCATCTTGATGCAAGAATACCTTTTGCTTGCAGGAATACAATAAAAGTCAAATTGTAGGGCTGATCAACCTTGTTGCTACCATGAAGGGTTGGAAGAGAAAAACCAGGCTGGAAATACTGGAAAAGATTGAGTCAGCTGGTGCATAGTTTGCAGAATCATGTAAAGTTTCTGTCTTTATACTACCATTTTTTTGGTCCTTATAAAGTGATGTATATTTATCCTGCTTAACTATGTAGAGTGCATTTTAAGGTTGTATATTTCCAGATGCCTAAGCTTGTAATTGATGATATCTCCTATCGGAAGGGAGTATCAGATGTAATTTTGGATCACTTATCAGAAATAATTGAGTTCATTTTCAAAAGGGATAAAACTTTTTGTTTTTCTTGTTCATTTGTCCTTTCGTTAAAAATGAATGGGCAGAATTTAGCCTTTTGTAAACTGCATATTGTGTTGCACATTATGACGATTCAAGTTCAATAAAATGCACTACACTTCATTCATGCCGTGCAGGTTAAGTCTGATTTATTTGTACAGAGTTTATATCTTGAGATGAAAATGTCCTCAGAAAATATAATGGTAAATTAAATTGGGATTAGTTAACGGCTTTTATACTTTTAATGAATACAAACAAGAGATGCATCTAAACACTGCTTCGAGGACACACTACGTATGGGCAGCATAAGAGATTTTATAGGAAATTCCTCGGCATCAGAAATTGGAACTCAACTACTAACTTTGGGAAATTCCTCTTTTCGACGGATGCCACGTGACATACGCTTTGGATTTTAAAGTACAGCAATATTTTGTCTTCCAATTGTGTGGTCTGTTATTTCTTATTTCAAACTTCTAGAAATAAGAAAATAACATAATAAAAATGTTTCAAGATCAGCAACATCTCTCTCTTCAAGTTATTTGGATCAAAGACTTTGAATCACTGAATTGTCGAAGGGCTTATTTGTTTTAAAATCAAATGAAATGAAATGAAACACATTTTTATTATGTTTCCGCATAAAATAACTTCGTCAAAATAAATTGCAACGTCTGCCTTGGCAGCTTTTTCCTCCTTGATCGCTGTTTCTTCTTTCAATCCTTCAGTTATTAATCCATCCACTTTTCGTGTTACTCAGACTCTGTGTTTCCTTTTTCTTTTTCTTCTTAGCTTTGTAATGGCGTCTTCTTATCACATCATCTTCTTCTGTTTAATAGTAGAAGCAGCAGTGGTAGCAGAAGAAGCTGGTGAGTCTGTGATTGCACCCACCATGTTTAATGCAATACAGGGTTGGTCTACTGGCACCTGCATTACACAATATTCATATTAAATTTCAGAAAATTTAATTACATAAAAAGGGCAAGAAATGAAATCAGAATTTCATGTGAAAATCTGAATCAACAGCAAGTCAGAAAAGTCAGTTCTCGATTAGTACTTTCAACATTAATGCATGAACTCCCTGTTTTACGTTATCCTCTCTCTCAAGTCTCTACTACGTATAAACGTAGAAAAATTTGCTTACTCCAATTCTCAATGCTTCAAAGTTTAATGCCAATCCTACCCTATCTCCCTTGTGCCAACATTACACCTTTTCCAAAACGAAATACAAATAACAAATAAAAGCCACCTACATTACTAATAATTTTTAAAATAAAAAGTATTGTATGATATCGGAATAAAAACATCATATCACTATTTATATAAAATTTAATTAATAATTTAAAATTGATAAAAAAAAAACCCATTTACAATTTAATAGAAAGCTAACATTACTTAAATACAAAAAAAAAAAAAATCACTTATCTTGCCTTATTTGACTAAACTTTTCATTATTTCTCTTGCCCTCTTGATCATGTCTTCATTATTTATCTCTCCTTATTTTTTTTTTAAAACCACTTATCTTGCCTTATTTGACTAAATTTTTCTAAAAAAATTGTTGTATTTCATTTTTGTCACTAAATTTCTTGTATAATTAAAGTTTAACTTCATAATATTTTAACTTTGATATTTAAACTCAGTTATTTTAAATTTTAGTTCTAGCCCCGATTATTCTCATTATATTATAAAACATTATTTATGAAATTAAGTTGCAAATAAATTTGAAATGAACAAATATATAGAAAAAAAAAACAAAAAAGGAAGAAGATTAAAAATGAACAAATATCGTTTGCTTCCCTATGAAATTAAGCGCCGCTTATAATTTTGTAGTTATAACAATATTTGGTTTGTTATGGCAATTTGTGCCAGATATCTCATCCAAGAAATTTATTTTTTGGTAATGTTTGTACTACAAACAAACATTTAGCCCCCCCACACGCCCTCGCAACTCACAACCATATCTTAAAATTATTAAACGTAGGCCCTTCAACATACAACATTGCATTGGTACTCACCCTCTTTGTACAGAATGGCAGTGACAACTCTGATTAATAATGATGATGCTATCATGATGAACATAACGATGTGTTATATATTTGAGTAATATTATATATTTTAAATTTATTTAAATAATAACGTATTAAATAATAAAATAATATAAAATATAAAATTATTTATTATTTAAAATACAGATTTAGAATATGTAGTGTTATTCTAAATTTTTTTTTTATTTTGAACAAATGTTTGGTGTAATTACGATAACTTACAAAGTGGCCGGCTCCAAGAATCCAATAGAAGTGTAGGTTTTTGTATGACTTTGTGAACCCTTTTGTAACCTCGTCACCCCCACAGAATAATGGAGTTCTCTGAGTGCTCAGAAATTTCTGAAGCTCTTCCCACCTGAAAAACCCAAAAATAAAATTAGCAGTAAAATTAGAATCCAGTCTTTAAATAATGATTATATATCCATTGACAGTCTCGAATTACTTGAGCTTCTCAATCCAGGCTTCAGCTCCCTTTGTTGAACAAATAACATCCAGCTACAAACAATCACCCACCAAGATATAACATAAGCACTGGTTATGATGTTAATTTATATAAAAAAAAATGGGCATAATATTCTTTTATCCTGTAGTTTTAAAGCAACAACTTTTAGAATGTTTAAATAACATTTATCTTCGAACTTGATTGATATATGCGATTTGCTCGTGATTATAGAAATGGACCAAGATACAAGTGGAAGTGGGCGGTACAGTTGGAATCCAACCCATTTTATGTGGCCAATCCGAAAAGAATTAATTGTGGGAGATTGTTGAAAAGGACTTGATAAAGAGATCATACTTGCCCATTATATACAGTCACATTCACTCCTTTTGCAAGCAGTATATCAACCTGTAAGATTCAGGAAAACATAAATAAGAATATTCATACCAAAAAGATAAAAATAATCAGAATCATCCATCTTTCTTGTAATGAAACGTGAAGCAACTTAAAAGAGTGAAAGGATGCATATCATGTGCTTGATTGCCAAGAATAAGCAAACCAAATACTTAAAAAATATTTCCATGATAAGATTGTTTTGGAATCTTTGGTTTTAATCAAACGTGTAAAAGTGAGTTCTAGTTGAAATCTCAACATCCTTATTGCTGGCCTGAAGTCATTATTATAAGGATAACAAACAAAGAATATGTCCAGATTGTATACTGACCACATCAAAAAAATGACAAAAAAAATAATGATAAATAATAGAACTTTGGTTAGCAACGGTTTCTATGTCTTCTTCCAGGATAAATTAACTTAAAAAGCAGTCAGTCCATTGAAGTTAAATAAGAAAAAAAATAAATATTGAAATATACATTGTATTTTGACAATGCCCAGAACAAAAAAGTTACAGAAGTTTTAATCTACCTCATTAATCCTTGGTCTCATAAAATCGCCTGCAAGCACTGTGAAAACATTATCTGATTGACCTCCCCATCTGTAACAAGAAAAATTATACTTCAATCAGAGATGAATTGTCATTCAATGAATTAAATTACATTTTCAGAGTAGGAATAAGACTTACGACACGTTTTCTGGGATAATCTTAAGTTTCTTTTTAATATCACCATTCATCAAGCTGTAAAGATCACCATCGCCACCAGGAGTAGAAGATTTATAGGTAAGATATCCCGAGTATTTTCTCATTGAACTTCCTACTGATAACTCTGCAGCTGTTAAAGATACCGGGTCCATGCCCGAATCCAGAAGAAAATTGTAAAAATCCTGCATAATTCAGTTTGCAAAAGAAATTAATTCATCATTGAGAAAAAAAAAAACTTGTGGGTAGCATTAAAAAAAGAACAGAAGTGTGTAACGAATTAACACAATACCACATCATTGCTGCTGACACTAATGACATCCTCTAGTTGACTCCATGAAGATGTAGCATTTACAAATTGACCAGCACTAAGCTGCTGCTTAATCTTTTCACATAAACTGTTCCCGCAAATGGGATATTAGTTTAGGTTATAGAAGATTGACAATCCTCTCATTATCTTATTCATTATTTTTAATCTGAAAAGTAGTACCACAGACCTGTTTGATTTCTCCAAGCCGGTGTTATCAAGCCTTGATACATCTTTAAGAAGAGGACCCCATGAAAACTGCATATTTTAGTTAAATAATTGAAATAGTAATTTATAATAGATCAAGAGTTAACAGTTTGCTCTGCTCACAAGAAATTACTTACCACAAAATCCTCTGGAGAGATCCAACTATCTCCCAAGACAACTCCTACATATAGAAAAGTAGAATTTGTCAACTTATGTTAGCCAAACAGAGTATTGAATAATAATATAGATCATTTATTTGTCCTTTTTTTTTTCTCTTTTGTATTAGAAAATAAATTACCTCCAAGTTTGAGCTTTAACTCTCCAGATTCTATGGCTTTCAGTGCTGATACTCCAAGAGTGACAGCAAATTTTCCTCCATATGACTCTGCTACAATGTAGAGAGGACTCTTTTGCAAATTTTGATTTTTGTTAAAAATCTCCTTCAACAATGTAGTTAAATCAGTTGCTGCCTCTACATCTGTTTTCACTAACAAGCTCTTATCCTCTACATAACTGTATCCTGCTCCAACAGGATTATCCTGTATCGCAACAAAAACAATAATACATTACTAACAACCAACAATTTTAACAAAAATTCAATCCTCATTTACTTCAAAATAAGCAGAGTTTTAATCATGGCCAACTCACAACAAACAAGAGATCTGCTTTTTGCAACCATGTCGAATTCCTGGGCTTCAAATTGGTGTCTAATGGCCCAATCTCTTGAAAATTCCCAATCCCAACTCCTGAAGCTCCCTGTATCCATGAAAAATGAATATATGAATTATACAGATTCAGATATTAGTACATGCAAAAAGATAATAAAAAAAAATAAAATAAAAGAAAAAGAACCTTTGTTTTCTGTTTTACATTCAGTCAGTGTCAAACTTCCTATTCTAAACAGTATTGAGTCAAACTTTCTGGTTTTTTTGCATTGGCACATTCTGATATCAGATTGTTAATACTTACAGGTCCACCTTGCAGCCAAAGAATGATCGGCCATGGCTTTGAGGGATTTTCAACTCTGTATGGACTTCTGTATAGCCACCAAAACATGTGTGCTTCTGCGTAACGCAATCCAAAACAACATCAAACCCAATGTTAGAAAACATTTTTATTTCATAAAACAAAACAAAACAAAGAGAGAAGCAGCCATGTCATGAGCTTTCTGGGGATCAAAGAGACAAGAACAAATGATCGACAATTCAAATAATTAAAGATAAACTTTGGCTTGTTACTTGGTCTGACTTGAACATATCCCCACTCTTCAGATCCATCCACGTTTCTTCTCAGAGCTACTGCTCCTGTTCTTCCATGAACATGAAGAGAAAGCAAGAGTAGAGACAAAGCAAAAACACCAAGCCTCTCCATTGTATAAGTGAACGCACAAGACACACCCCACTTGACAAAGTGAATAATATAACCTGCTGTAGATGGAGTTATATACAATGAGGGAGAGCTGTCTGATTTTGAAAAAAGTTTTTCTTTGTTTCTGTCTGTAACAGATGTAACAAAAATGTGGAAGCTTCTACAGTAATTTAAGGTAAAAGTATAGTATATTTGTGCTTTTTATTTTTTAAATATGATAATATCTGTACCAAGTTTAATAATGTATATCTGCGGGCACATATTATAAAGTAGATAAAAATAAATAAATAAATAAAAGGAGTAAAGTTATGGAAACAGGTTGGAGAAGTCTTGGTTTCACACGGTGTCTGATTCTGCAATTTGTTGGTAGGTTTAGATTATTTTTGATATTTTCAAATAAGAATTTTAATATAAGAAAAAAAAAAAAAATGTTGAAACTTTAAAGATTGAATAGAAGAAGGGACGGGGTACAAAATTGTACGTGGACTGGAGAGCTTGCGTGCAGGAAGGTAGAATTGTTTTGCAGTGAAGAAAAGGACACCACAGCACTGAAAGTCCCATCTTTGCAAAATAAATTAACTATCTTAATTTTCTTTTTCCTGTACGGGTATGCGTGGGTTATTTTGTTGGAAACCAATGAAATCTTGCCCAATTGAGTTTCTGGTGGAAGAGTGGAAATTTTGTACTTATTTTTCACTTTTACCATGAGACGTTCTATCTCTCATCTCGGGTTGTGCTACGTTTGTAAAATTAAAATATAAAATTTGAATTTTAATGAATTACTATTATATCAAATATTATGACAAAAAAGGATTTGGCCGATCCTTTTAGTTTGGCTCTTATGTTTTTAAACACTTTTTAGTTTTAAAAATACACGAAAAATCATCTCTATTAGTTTCTTTCATTTTTTTTTTGACAAAAATAAGAGTAAAATAATATTTAACTCTTGTTATAATATAATGTTAGACATTTATTACGTCTTTTTCTTCTTCTTTCATTTTCTTAGCCCCCAGCAACATCGAAGAAATGGCTGCCATGGCCGTTTTTTCAAATTTTTTTTAAAAAGATACTAAAAAAAAAAAAAATCAAAAATAGCTATACCAATCCAAAACAACACATAATATTTTGGCTTTTATTGCTTATACCAATTCAAAAAGGAAATAAAAAAAAATGAAATCATCCCTGCAAAATCTCTCTCTCAAGCTTCCTCATGGAGCCAATGAATTACTTGGCTTACAACCTATTTCCAAATTCAAGAAAAACCTTAATTATATAGGAGGTTGTGTGAGCAAAATATGTTCCACACATACAAAATCATTAAAGACACATAAAAGAAAAAGCAGATCTACCAAGTCACAATTATATTTATTTATAGAAGATATGTCCTCATATCTCCCTTTAAAGCAAGAATCGAATTCCCAATAACAAAAACTTCTCTATAAAAAATGAAGCAGTCACACTGTATTATCCAAAATTCAGTCCTTAAAGATATCGCCCTAAAAATCGCTTCTTGCCTCGAGGTTCAACTCTCAATTGTAGTGAATTTATTTTCATTTATAATTTTTCTTTTAGGTAAATTAATGATTTTGATGGTTATGGTTTTGGGGAAATGAAGGGACTTAAAGTGTGTGCTTTGGCAAGTTGTTCACGGTTCTGGAGAAACTTATGTGGGTTGGGTGAAGATGGTGATGATGATAGCTGTACAGAGAAGAGAGATATTAATGAAGATGAAGATGATGATTAAGTGCGAAAATGTAAATTTAAAAAAGGTAAGGTCAGATCAGATCTATATGTTATCTATTGAATTTTTTACCAATGAGAAGTTGAGATAAGCATGGATGCATCTCATGGTGGTTGGTAATGGAGGATGGTTTTATGGAGAGAAAACTTGTATAGACATTTTTGGTGATGATGATAGCTATATAGAAGAAAGAGATATTGATGAAGATGATGATGATGATGACATAGTGATTGGTGTTTTTGTTAAGAGCAAAATTATAACTGTGCATTTCTAAAGAAATTTTCTGTTAAAACAAACAAAAAGAATTAACGGACTTTCAGGTATTTTTGAAACTAAATGGGTATTCAAGACACATAGGCCAAATTAAAGGGGTCCATTGGTCATTTTTTCAATAATTATTAACTTTTTGATCTTTATTAATGCTGTAGATCTTGAAATTTGGGCATTCTTAAATCAATGAGTTGAATTTATTTATTTATAGAAATAATAATTAGACATCTCAAAAAGCTATGCTAAAATGACTACTCTTTTCACATTTGCTAGACTTATGATTTTAGATATATTTGGGATCAATCAAAAGATATATTAAACACATATAGATATAAAATTATAGTAGTTCGGTTCAACATAAACCTACATCCACTTCATCGAATTTGTTTAACTTAGTTAAATATGTTATTCAATTCATGTTTCTTAACATCAAGAGTACAAAGCAAGTCGAAGCCTTTACAAAATTAAGAACAGAGTCTAGAATAGTCATGATTACAATTATTCTAGATTTTCCTCTTAATGTGGCCTTAAGGGCTTTAAATAAAGCCTAGGCTACTGTAATGGAGCCATCAGGGGTTGTAATAGTGCCTTAAAAGTTGTTTCTTCCTTTCTTGATCATAGAGAGAATTAAAAAGAAGCAACCAAAAGTCTGATAGATGGAGACTCGCCCCTCATCTTTTTCACTATTTAGCCTCTTTTTATAGGTTTAAGTTATAGAGTTTTTTTGAAGTTGAATTTGGGACATATTAGAGTATTTTTATAATTGAGACTATAGAGTCCTATTGACTAAAGAGTTCTGCTAAAACTTGGAACATCTGTTTTTAAGGTCCTTGGGAGTAAGTAGTGTGAGTCTTCAGTTGGTGGTGAATGTACACCTTCATGTCTACCTCTAAGAGCCAATTGGCCTCTTGAAGTGCTTACAAGTCAACCTTATGGAGGGCTTATAGGTTAGCGGGCTTATAGGTTAGCGGGCTTATAAGTTTGGCCTATTAGAAGGCTTATGGAATTGATGAATTTTTGACAGAGGACATTCCTTTTGAGTTAACATCTCGATGTCTATATAATGGGGTCTTCTAATGGACTATAATGGGCCTTCGTGTGGGCCACGAATGATGCATTCTTGGGTTATTTAAGCTCAGGGCTTATAAGTCACGTTAATCCTTTAAGGGATTGGGCTTGGGCTGAGATCCTAGGAAGGAACATGGGTTCCTTAATTTTTAATATTGAATTCTCAATAGTGGAAACATATAATAAATAGTTCTCAATCCGACAACTTTATAGAGTTCTCGAGCCAATTGTTAGGTTCTTAAGAGGAGCAAAATGTTAAAAAAAATGGAGTCTCCTCTATTAGTGTTCAGGAACCAAGTGATATAGTTTCCTTGACTAGTCGTTTTGCCAAATAGTGACAAGGTATCTGAAATGGGCTTAAAAAATACATTTTAATGCTTGGTGACATTTCAGAAAATGTGCGCTAAAAGGTAGATAAGTGAACAATTATGTCTTTTTAAATTTTTCGATGAGTTCACATCTTAAATCGTTGGAATTGATTGGACGGTTAGAGTGTACTGTTGAAAGGGTATGTTAGATAAGGAGACTTTTCGCTCGTGAGAGTGTTTTGAGCCTCAGATTTTAGATCAATGACTGTGATTACTCTGGAGACTTCATATATATAAGCACAGTTTCTCTATCTCTTCATTTTCACTTCATTTGGTAAATTTAAGAAATAGAAGCTATGAAAATTCATTAAGAAAGAAGCTATGTGTTCTCTATGATCAGCTTTCTTATCTTCAATGATCTTCATAAGGTAAGTGTTTTCTTTACTGTTGTTCTTTATTTTTAATGCTTTTGTTTGTTGCTTTGAGTGTTTTAATGAATTTTTACGTTTTGTTATGTTTATCGGACATTTGTTCTTCATTGTTTGAGTGATTGGGATAAAGATTCTTGAGTGCTTGGTATAGTAGATTATTAGTAAGTTGTCTTTTTCTAGATGTTACAATCATGTCTTTAGCCGAAAATTCTCAGAATATATCTAATTGTGAGTCTATCAATCTTCGTGGGGAGTCGGCTTCTTAGAGTAACTTAGCTCGAGAAATTGAGAGTGGGAGTGTTCAAATAGGCCAAGGACTCTAGTTGATTTTTAGGGAGCCTATATATGGATGGATGATGAGGTAAAGATGCTCGAGGGCTCTAATAATTTTGAGAAGACACCTAGTGATGCGAGAGTGCCACTTAATGCTCTTTGAGTGGGAGCATTAGTCTCTGATTAGTCGAGTAGATCAAAGAAAAAAAAGAAGACATTTGTCTCTTAATTTGATGAGAAAGTCCCATTTGAGTTGGATTGTTTGGTCCATAATCCTTCCGGTGTATGTAAGGAGGACCTCGATATGTTGAGAGTGAAGTACAACATACATAGCTCACTTATGCTGAGGGTGCCTTAGGAGGATGAATATGCGAGTATGTCACCGGTTGGAGAGATGACCCTTATTCTTACTTTCTTTAATTTAGGGTTAAAACTTCTACTTCAACCCTACTTCATACATATGTTCATTCATTTGAACTTAACATTGTGTGAACTGATTCTCAACTTATAAAGGATATTGGTTAGCTTATATGTGATGTAGTCGAAGGCTGGCTTTGTGAGCTACCTTCACTGAGTTGCAACAATTTTATCAAAGTAAGGCAAACTTTGATCCACAGAAAGAGTTTCATTATCTTTCTACTTATGATAAAGAGAAGAGATACGCCCTTATATGTGGTCTACCTTCGAGTAATCACAAATAGAATCACTGATAATTTTTTGTTAGTGAGGAGTGAGGCAGAGAACATATAGGATTGCTCAAGCATCTGTTATCCCTCAGGTCTTTTCTAGATAAGGTCCTTGTTTGCTATTTTTCATATCTTATACTTTGTTTTTCGATGACTTTATAATAAACCATCTTTGTTATTTTAGCAACGTTCTAGATGACCAAGTCTAAATTAACTTGAGAAAAGAAGGACATAGTCTCTTAATCTCGAAGATAAGAGGGGTTTATCAAAGAGATTCTCACTCAAGAGAATCTAGAGAGCACGGGCTTGGTCGATCAACGTGTTGAACTACCAAAAAAAGAGAAAGAAAAAAAGTGAAAAGGTAGTCTTTGGATCTTTCTTTTTAGTGTTCAATTAATACACAAAGATGTTTATTCTGATTTCTCTTAGGTCTTTTCACAACAATAGAATGAGGTGATGGTAGTAAGAAGCATCTTCGTCCATCTGAGACGCTGAGTTAGAGGAACCAAATAAGGATCCTAAAAGGATTCTTGCATTACTTGGCCTAAGTAGAGGAGGCTCGAGCGGAGGTATTGGGTAGAGAGCCATTTGGGGGAGCATCTCGAAGAATAGGAGGAAGAGGCCGATCAAGTTCCTTTTGAGTTAACATCTTAATATCTATATAATAGGTCTTCTATAAACTACAGTGAACTTTTGTGTGGGTCTTAAGTGAAGGGTTCTCAAAATATTTGAGTTCAGAATTTATAGGCCGCGTTAGGTCTTCAATGGATTGAACTTGGTCCAGGATTCTGAGGAATAAATATTATATAGCAAAGTGCATGTTAATTTAAATACAAATTTTATATCCCAAATTTACAAGTCTTATTGCTCTCATCATTATTTTTTAGTGTGAAATGAATAATATTTAACCAAATTAACTTATATTCCAACTTTACATATTATTTCTCTCCTCACTGTTCTCCGGTTTCAAATGGTAATATTTGGCCAATTTGGCGGGTTTAGTTTAGTATTTCATAACATGTTGGTAGAAGGAATCTTCTATACAGCAAGTGCATGGGCATTCAATCAATGAAATTATGCCATGTATACACAATGTACACATGTCATAAGTTCATTCAATACTTACACATGCATTCTCAACGTCGTAGAAAAATAGATTGCGTTTGACAATGTGGAAACTATTCACTTTTGCATCAAATCAAATCAAAACCCTTTCAAAATTCAAGTTGAGGGTAAGTCTACCGAACATTTATTAAATAATATATATTTTTTAATTTCAAATATTTTAAATTCATATTTCAAATTTCTTTTTGTTATTATTTTATAACAAGTTTTTTTCTTATATATATTTTAACTTACGAATTACAATTTATGTATATAATATAATATTTGAAATGTGTAACAAATATATAAAATACATGATGAATTTGAGATATGTAGTAAAAACAAAATTGAAAAACACTATCCTTCAATAAATATAATGTAGAATAGCTTCAAATTTAAGGGTTTATACGTAAATTAAACCTCTTAATTATTAAAATGAGAATTTGCACATAATAATGATATCTCATATCCACATGTAAATGAAATCTTTTAGTCACTTCTCTTCATGACTCATGTGAGTCTTTAATTAGTGTTTCGAAAGTTGTCTAATTAGTAATATAGATTCTGAAAACAGGAATAGTAGGAGGCTGAATACTTGTACTAGCTTAGCATAGCAAAGCTTAGCTTAGGATGATGATATGAGGCTGCAAATATTTTCCGTGTTCATCAAACAATATCAAGTTGATTCTCATTTATTACGTCTTACCCATTTTTCTTTTTTGCTTTTTCTATTTTACTTTTTGGTGAAACAAATCAAAATTTCTTCTTCCAACGTCAGCAATATAAAAAAAACCCTAATGCCAGAACCCTCAAAGTGGTGATGAAACCAAAACCAATGTGATGATTGATACTATGTGATTGAAATCTAGTTAAGGAAAGTAATTTAGCTGGATGTGGGGCATATGTCTATAGTCTATATAATTATACAATTTGAGAATTTTATGGTAGGGTCCAAGATCATAAATAATTAAATATAATTGTTGTCCTCGAGTGAAGTGATCATTTCTTTCAAGAATGTCCAAGAAAATTCATTTGAATCCCATGAGCACACCATAAACAGAAGTTTAATGATGCAAACTTTTTAGATTGATATTTGCTTCTACATCATTTTGTGTCTTATTACTGAATTCAAATTAATCAGTTTTTAGCATAAACTAATTAATTGTTGATTATGCTCTCCTGTAAATAAAGATGAATAGAATATCCGAAAATGACAACCGCTTACTCACGAGTCTTATCAAATATCAACTTGGGACAAATTTGACAAACGCGTTTTCCTTTTGAAAATTAGAGACAAAAGATCGGAACCTTTAAATGCGAAAATTAATCACATGTGATGTGGGTGAACATTAATTTACATCCCATCAATATTTTCCAACTAGGCGGCTGACATTTCTATAATTGGAGTAGGGTAGACTCAATGATCACAAGCAATGGAAATATTAAATTTTTGTATAGAATTAATAAGTTATATATATCTATATCTATTTATATATATAATTGATAAATAAATAAAAAAATAATTAACACCCTCGCCAAAAACTGCTGCCCTCTACCAATTAACAATTTACAACGTCAATCTCGCTTTATGCTAAAGCCACTTGTTTGTGTTTAAATTTAGTAAAACTACAGGTTTAAAGTTTATCCATCATTTATAATACAAATAAGTGAAAATTTATTTGTTGAGAAAAAATAATAATTCAATAAAAGTTGTTAGGTTGAAAAACGCTGTCGAGTTTGTGTTTGAGACTAGAAAAGGTGCTCAAAGGGTCCAGAATTGAAAAGAGTAGAAATTAAAATATATTTTTGAGGTTAAGCAGACTTAAGTTTCATCGAAATGGTTAGAGGTGGCCCAAATCAAAGCTAAGGTTAGAGAGCTATTCAAAGGTAATCATACAAAATCGGACTTAATAAGCTCACCCAAATTGAACTTGCAATTCAATATTTATACAAAGTAGAGTTGTTGGAATCATTAACTTAGTAAAAATAGGGTTAAGGTCCGAATTAGGCATATGTTTGTATTAGTCTTGTAGTTTTTAAGGTAAACATAATCTAGCAAACAACTAATAAGATAATGTAATACAAAGAGAACCAACACATAAATTTATGTGGTTTGGCTTAGAGGCTTAGATCCATAGGTAAAACTCATCATCAAAATCTATTAAATGAAGGAGATTTTACATGACATAAATTACAATAAAGGTAATAACACTCATAAGTTAGGATCTCGTATGCCTTGATGAATGTTTTCTTAATAAAGAGAAAGGGTGATTCTTGATGATTTATCAAATGATATAAGGTTGTCAAGTGGGTTGTAGGCAAACCCTAATATAAAAATGAAGAGGAAGAGAGTTCTTCAAGAGAGTAGAATGAGATGAATATGAAAAAGTGAAGTAATGAATGGACCCTCTCTTATCTTGGAAAAAGTGAGGCTTATATAGTGAAAGTTAGTGTGAGCTAATTGAGTCACTTGAAAAATTTTTAATAGAGAGAAGAGTATAATATTTTTAGGGCTAGATGTCATACTTAGAGTGTGAGAATATTTTTTTTTGTACTAAAGAATATCTTACTCAGTATGTGTCATCATCCTAAAAGTAGTTTTGACATATATTACATGGGGAATAGATATTGGTGACAGCATGGTCCATACTCAGTGCCACATGACAATTCTGTGCTGAATTGTCATTTCTGTGGATATAGTAGTATGATGTGGAGCTTTAGGATTGGTCCCCCACTGATTGCCCATGTGTTCTTGTCTTCAATGAGGTACTGAAGTAGATGATAGCTTTTATAGTACCATCAATAATAAAGAACAATTGTCTGTGGTCCTCTACTAAGTGCTTTGCAAGGCTGCACTAATCATTTTGTGCCTTCTTATCCCTTCTCCTACTGGCTGTCATCTGATGTGGTTTTTGTGAGTTGACGTGGCAAGTGTGAGACTTTGTTGACGTGTATATTGATTGTATGGCCCAATGATAATGTGGTAGGTGACTTAACCATGTTGACCTGTCCTTTGGTTGAAGGACTAAGTGGTGATATGAAATTTTAAGTGGGTCCTATTTGACCACCCAGGTCAAATGATAAAGGCTAATAAGTTTAGGTCTGTGCTGAGTGTGGTGGCTAGGTCTCAATTTGAGCTGAGTGGCCAATTTAGTGTAAAGTTCAGTTTTGCTTTTAATAAGTTGCATGTCAATTTATCATTAGTCCATATAAGTTAACTAAATTATCCTCTAACATCAATCCCTTAATTTGTAGTGTGGAGAGAATGAGACAATAGAAACTACTAAAAAATAAGTGGAGCAAATCTTTGCATCTTAGAGGTAGGTTTTAGCATTAGAGTTTAGCATCTCATTACCTATTAAGTACCGTTGTTTGTGGCTATGGCATAGGGTAGAACAAAACTATAGATTATGCCTTAGTGCTTTGTAAGCTTTGTATCCTTCATGCTTACGACACATTCCTTCGTGCATCATTCTAAGTATATATCCACAGTTTAGTACTGAGTAGAAATAACACCAATTTGGAGATACCTTGGCACATGTTAGGGTTCAACCCCTTAGTACCCAAAGGAAATAAATAGCTTTGAAGATACATTGATGCATGTCAGAGCTCAACTCTTTAGTGCCAAATAGAGATAAATTGCTTTGGAGTCACATTAATGTACATTAAGGCTCAACCCCTATTGGATGTAATAATTACATTAAAAGTTTTAACACAATTATTTTTAAAATAAAAAATAATCATCACACACAGATCTATTTTTGGCATCTTTAGGCACTTTACATATTGAGGGGCTTTTGTAGTTGAGTGTAACAACTATCATAAAAAATAATTTGTCACACATAGAATCATTTTTAGCATCCTCTAGGCATCACTCATTAGTGTAATTGAGAGAGTTTAGTATTAGATGTAATAATCCCCCAAAAAATTTATTGTAACTATAATAACATTTTTTTGCATCCTCAAGGCACTATCCATATGTGCAGACTAAGGCATTAGAGCTTCTATACTATTTTGGAGATTTAGCATTGAGCTTTATAAAACTTTGGAGATAGAAATTAACTCTTACATAGCTCTGGAGATATAAATAAGCTTTTACACAGTTTTAAGATACAAATAAACCTTTACACAGGTTTAGAGTTACAAATAAGCTTTTACATAGCTCTGAAAATAAAAATGATCATTACATAACTCTAGAGATTTAATACTGAGCTTCATACAGCTTTGAAAATATAAATAATCTCTTATATATCTTTGGAGATAAAATCTAACACTACACAGTTTTAGAGATTCAACATTGAGCTTCACACGGCTCTAAAAATATAAATGAGCTATTATAAAACTTTTGAATTCAACACTGAGCTCTACACAGTTCTGAGGTTATAAATAAATTTTTACATAACTCTAGAGATAAAATTGAGCACTATACAACTATGGAGATATAAATAGGCTTTTACTTAGCTTTGGGGGGGGGGGGGGGGGGGGGGGAGATACAAATGAGCTCTTACAAAGTTCTAGAGATAAAATTAAGCACCACACAACTTTAGAGATTCAAAGCTGAGCTCCACAAAACTTTAAAAATACAAATGAATTCTTACACAACTCTAGAGATAAAACTAAGTACTACACAGCTTTGAAAATACAAGTTTTAACACCGAGCTTTACACAAATCTGAGCATGGACCTCTAAAGGGTCTCAATAAACTAAACCTTTATGAAGGTCTTGGTACTCTTTAATTGAGGTTTATATATATTCCTGGCCTCAGAAGAGATTTTGACATATAACTTTAAAAGGTCATAACATATTGATCTTAACCTTTTTAAAAGTCTTAATGCATTGAGCCTTAAAGGCTTCAAATTTACAACTTAAGGAAGGTTAACATGCTTCAAACCTCAGTAGAGGTCCTAATATGATTTAATCAAGAGTTTCTAATGATAATATCAATAAATGTCTTAATAAATAACTTTTAAGAAGTCTTATTACATATCTTAGTGATTTCGACCTTAAATAGAGCTCTGCAACTCAACATTAAGTTATGATTCCTTATGTAAAATAAAGAAAGAAAGAGAAGAGGTTACTTCAAACTCTTGGCAATGAGCTTTCTTTTCACGCTTCACCTCCGAATTTGGACTTAGACCTTTTAGCATGACTTTCTTTATTGGGTTTATCTTTACCTCTGACCTTATAGAGCAATATTCAAATATGATCTTATATCATCCTTTCAAACTTTTCGTACAGTTCCTCAAATAGGTTTTCAAGTAGAGATCTAAGCTTTGGATATGAAAGGACTTTTTATTGAGTTCCTATAGGTGGTGCCAACTGTTTGTGCTTAAATTTGATAAGCCTATGGGCCAAGGGGTCTAGTCGTCTCTTAAGCCCAAATAAATGAGGATTTGTTTTCACTGAAGAAAAGCAATAGCTTAGTAGAGGTTGTTAGAGCTTAAAGGGCGGTGAGTGGAGAACTACTTAGAGGGGATAAATTTACTCAGCTAGATTGGAGAAGGTTATTGAGGTTGTGTTTAGGGCTAGAAGAGATACTCAAGAGGTGTAAAATTGAGCAGAAAAAAGCTTAAAACATATTTTAGAAACTGAGGAGACTTAAGTTTCACAGAATAATCAAGGGGTGGCTTAAATCGGAGCTAAGGTTAGGGAACTGTCTAAAGGTAATTATATAAAGCTAGAGTTAACAGAGCTCATCTAAACTGAGCTCACAACACAATATTGATACAAAATAGGATTATGGAATCATTAAGTAAAAATTGGGTTAAGGTTCAAATTCGGCGTATATTTGTATCAATCTTATTATTTCTAAGTTAAACACAATCTAGCAAACAACTAATAAGAGAATATAAAAAAAAAGAGTACCAATACACAAATTTATATGATTTAGCCTAAAGGCTTACATCCATGGGTAGAGCTCATCATCAAACCATTATATGAAAGAGATGCTACAAAACATAAATTATAATAAAGTAATAACACTCATAAGTTAGGATCTCATATGTTCTTTCCCTCTTTGAATGTCTTGAGTCCATTAATATGCCTTCATAGATATTTTCTCAGGATGATTCTTAATGATTTACCAAATGAAAAAAAAAATGTGAAGTGGGCTGTAGGGAAAACCCTAATAAAGAAATAAAGAGGAAGAGAGTTCTCCAAGAAAGGAGAATGAGATGAATTTAGAGAAGTGGAGTAATGAATGAACCCTCTCTCACTATAGAGAAACAAAGCTTATATAATGGAGGTTAGTGTGAGCTCATTTCACCATTTAGAGACTTTTTAGTAGAGAGAAGATTGTAATGTCTTTAAGGCTAAGTTTCACATTTAGAGTGTAAGCATATTCATTTTGTACTAGAAGATATCGTACTCATCAAGTACCATATTCCCAAAAGTGATTTTAACATATGTCGCTTAAGGAATAGATATTGGTGATAGCATGGTTATACTCAATGTTACTTGGCAATTTTGTACTAATATATGCTTTCTGTGGATATGGCAGTATGACATAATACTTTAGAATTGGTTCCTTATTAATTACCCATGTGATGTTATCTTCAATAAGATACTAAGGTGAATGACAACTTTTATAGTACCATCTACAGTAAAGAGAATTATCTGTGGTCCTCTATTGAGTGCTTTATAAGGTTATACCTATTATTTTGTGCCTTCTTATCTCTTCACTTATCAGCTATTATCTGATATGATTTTTGTGAGCTTATGTGATAAAGTGGGGCTTAATGGTGGAGTGGATTGCTGAGTTATTTTGCTGGTATTTCATTTTAACTATTCAATTGCCAATTGTTCGCCAACATGGCAAGTGTAATGCTTTATTGATGTGTACATTGATTATGAGGCTAATAATGACGTGATAGATGACTTAACTATATTGACCTGGTCCTTTGGTTATAAGACTGAACAGTGATGTGGAATTTTAGGTATGTCCCATCTAGCACCCTCTAGGTTAAATGATAAAGACAAATGACCTAGGTCTGTATTAAATCTGGTGGCCATGTCTCAATTTGAACTAAATGGTTAATCTAGTGAAGAGCTCTGTCTTATTGTCAATAAGTCATATGTTAATTTATTATTGATCTATGTAGACAATTCAAAATCATCCTCCAACACCATTATATATTTAAAAAAAGCGAAGTCATGGCATAAGAAATGTTGGTGAAGATATTCCTTTTTATTTTATTTTTTCATTTCCTGACCTGTTTTTAACAAGATCGAATAAAATTTCAACTATGTATAATTTTATGGTTAATTTATCAATTATTTTTATGTCTTACACATATGTTACACGTATAGGAGAACGTAACAAGAGTGTTACCCTGTGCCTTCCCGCTCTTCACTTGAAACCTAATACACGTGATTTATGATACACCTAATATAATTGTTGTAATATATGATACAGCTAATCATTCATGATTTATGCATCGTTTGTCTCCAATTAGCTGCCACAATTATCTGCTATTGATAATTTAATTTGGATCTACATCAATGGTTTAGAGACGGTTGTGAGCAACTTAATTAATGAAATCGTGTTAAATCATGTTTGAAAATGCATGAGATTAGTTTCTTATTCATTTTTAATCATAAGTAATCAATGTAAATAAATATAGTAACTAAAATTGCATATTCAATTTAGCCACATTCTTATAAAGATTTAGGATCCTCTCCTAAATTAATTTACTTAAGATTTTTAAAAATATTTTAACATGTATTTTGTATTAATCATAAGTGATTAAGATTGATTTTTTAAGTAATTATTAATTACGTATTAGTATTTATTTAAATAAAAACTTAATTTAGAAGAGGATTTAGATCTCTTATAAAATGGCCTGTGAAAGATACGAATAATATCATTCATTTCATTTTAAATCGAACCATCCAAAATTCTCGGGTTAGGACCACTTCACCTATTATTAAGTAACCTAATAGTTTTAACATGTATTGATTGCTTTCACTGAGAGAGACTAATTCATACATCTTATATTATAAGATGTTGCTGATTTTTAGGCCTTTTGAATTTAATGCTCGTTGTCTCCCAACCGCAAACTGATTAATACACTGGGCCAATTCATAGGGCCCCTGGAGATCGGGATATGCATATGAATGAATGTATTTGCCGTGCCGTGTGGCCTGTGGGTGTTCAATAAGAGCCTCACAGTTTCCTCTCTATATCAATTATCTGCTGGCAACTTGGTTGAATCATGTCCAACCTTCTTTCTTTTTTTTTTTAATTTATTAAGATATCAAAATTCATATTTAAAATTGATGTTGTATAAAAATCAATAAAGATCTAAATTTAAATTTATATATATATATATACATATACAAGTATATATGATAAAGTAAGACGCGTAAGCCCAAAGTACTTCTTGGAACACTATATGTGAACCGCGGTTTAATAGATATAAGGTTGTACTAAATAATAGTGAAAGTATGTAAACTTTTAAATTAAATCTACTTAAAAGGTGTTTAGTATAAAATAATAGTAAGTTCGTATTATAAAATTAATGGAGAAATATAATCTCAATAAGACACTATTTAATCATTTGACTCTTTTTAAAATAAATATAATAACTTTCTTATTTTAATTGGTCTATAATAAATACATTAGAGTTTTATTTGGAATAAAATAAATTTTTTACCAAGTTTATTTGTCAAATTTGATTTTTTCTTTTAAAATGATAAAAACTCATAAATTAACCATTTTTAAAGAAAAGAAAGGGTCAAATAAGAAGTCTAACCCTAAGTACAAACTTTAGTACTATAAATATTTTTCATAATTACAACAAAGAATGAGTTTTTTTTGACATCTTTGTCAACCCTATAATATATGTAGACACTATTTTCTTCACTTAACGCAAAAGAAAAAATCTTAGGCACAGGAAACCTTTGCAATTCTTTTTTTTTTCTTTCCCTTTTTAATGTTTTTTATAAAAGAATCTACTCATCATCATTGTAATGCCTTGCCCCATAACTTACACACACTGCAAATAAGTTCTAAGATAAAAAAATTCAAAGTTCTATAGGTGCATTATTCTTAACCTTCACCACAAATTAGAGTGTATAATATAAACTCTAACTTACATTGCACGCTACAACCTTACATAGGTTCCAAGGGTCTCTAATCCTTTTTAAAATTACCAATTTGTCAAGTGTTTATCTATTATTTATTGTGCAAGCTTAGGTCACACATCTTTTATAGTAGGTGATTAGATTTATCTGTTTTAACTTTTTTCTCTTGGGTTGACTTGAGCAAATTCACAATATCAACTTTTTAGACTCTAGAAGCTCATTAAGAGTTTGGTAAGCTTTACTATAGAACTGTTAAAGGGATGAATGGGCTAAATTATGATGTTTCAGGCGTAAGCTCTATTATCTGTATAGCTTGCCACCTAAGCGTGAATCATTATAGCCAATAGTGTTTTGCCAACTCATGATCTCTTAGTACTACACCAAATATTTTGGCAACTCTACTAGTAAGTTTGGCTAAGATATTGTGATGGTAAAAACCAAGAGAAAAGGTAGAAACCAAAGAAACACCATCAACAAAGAGCAAGATGAGCTTTCTCGCCATAGTGACACATAAACTAATATGCTCTTACATCAAGAAGAAACCTAAGGAAACAAATAAGCTATGGACATAAATATGAAGACCAGAGCCTTCCTGTTCAACGACACCATACAGGAAACCTTATGCTAAAATAAGAAGGAGTTGTTTGAGGCCATCAAACTAACCAATACAGCAGAATAACCTACAACCACAATAACCAATCTGAATACTGCCAAGGGTACTTATGAGAAGTAGACTCAAATGGTCTCTGCTAACCACAACATACTAAAGGGTAAGGTATGATCCCTCACTTGATTTGATGTTTTGTCCATGATCAGCCAAATAAGCGTAACTAGTATATGGTAGACATAGAATATGTTCCTTTGCCACTATACCTGACTAAAATCCTAGACATGCCGTATCCTAGGGGCTATAACATGCCATCATTCTCTCTGTTTGATGGCAAGATAGAGACCCTAAGGAACATATTAAAAGGTTCATTGACTTTCTTGACGTGATGCCAATAATAAGAGTCTACAACTTAGAAAATTCTCTAAATATCTCATAGGCCATGCCTACACTTGGTTCTTTTTGCTACTAATTTGATCCATACTCACATAGGAAGAGTTGGCTTCAAAATTCTATAAAAACTTATTTCTAGAGTGAGGAAAGGGTCATTGTGATCTAGCTTAACTAAGCCAAATAAAACTATATAAAGTCATTGGTTAGGTATATCAAACATTTCAAAGATCTAACTTTGGATTGCTATGAGTAGAAAAGTGAAAAAGAGTTCGTAGAAATCTGTATCAATAACATATTGAGTGAATATAAAATTCACCTTAAAATATGGGAATAACTTCTTTTATCAAATTGGTAAAAGCTGCTAAAAGGACTACCTTATCAATAAAGGTAGCAATTGCTAATAAGTAAAGAAGGCCTAGTGAGAAGAAAAAGCCAGAGCCATAAGCTATATATGTGGACCATCGGGCTAAGCCATACAACAAATAGTCTATCAAGGAGCAACTCACACTGTTTAATGAGGAAGACCTAAATATCCTCTTGGACTAATGGACATTTGACAATTTCATATGGCTTTACCTTTCAAAGAGAAACTTGATTGAGAAAGACAGAAGATGCCCTAACTTCTATTGCCTACATCAGACATTTTACCATACCATTATGCACTGAGCCAACTATTTTAGAGGTTGATTCACAACAAGATCAAAGATGAAACCCTAAAGATTCTTAATAAACCTCAAGCTATAGACTTGAATTTGCTCCTTCAACATACAGAGCAGAGAGTGGTTATAATAAACATGTTAGAGGACATTGGAGATGTCAACCTAGCAAAAGGAAAAAAATCATAAAAGAGGTAGCTATAATAATATAGGAAAAGAAGCTTGAGAAGCCAGAAGAATAGCCGCGATATCTTATAGTGAAAGCCTTACAACAGAACCCTAAATTTAAATCCTTGTTTGATTAATTAAGATATGAGCTTGAGGCGTGAAAGGCTATAATTAAACCACTCATTGAGATCTTAGAACAACATAGGCTATAGTATTATGTAGCTAATGCCTAAACTAACTAGGCATACTTAGAAACTGTCAATGACATAGTATTCACTAGTGAGGACTTAGAGACCCAAGACGTAGACAATATGTGCCATTTATACTTAGAGCCTAGAATTAATGATGTGCTTATCAAGTAAGCACTCATTGACACAAGCGTATTGATCAACACCATACCTATAACTGTACTACAAGCTGCTCAGACGAGGAGAAGAATTTGAGTTTCTAGCTTCGACAATGTAGTTGAATATTCTGAGGGTATCATAAAACTAGATTTGAAGGTAGGACTTTTGCATCATTCTACCCTATTTATGTAATAAATGTCGAGATCGTATACTATATAGTGCTCAATAGGCTAGGGTAAACACATACATGTTAGTAATATCCACTTATCATTAGTGTGTTAAAGGCCAATTTGAAAGAAAACCAATTAGGATTGTAGCCAATCCCACACTGTTCCATTAAAAAAAGAGTTACCATGTAAATGCCTAAGCTTATAATCAGTTTAATAATGGCCTTAGCAATATATTGGCCAAATTTGTAAGAGTGCCATTATTGAGGGCTAGCAAGTATGACATGCCTCATAATCTAGACTAATGAGAGGTTGTAAGTAGAAAGAAGAAAAAGAAGATCATCGAAATCGCATAGCTAGATAGAAGTCAAGTTTTCCTCAAAAGGGCCAAGCTAAATTACCCTTATCACTAGAAGCACGTGCTCAATGGGTGTATCATTCACTATTTATAATAATTTGTGGGCCCAACTAACCTAAAAGGAAGGGTCTCGATCATTTTGAAGAAAGTTTCTGTAATAACAGCGTGTGGATAGTAAGTTAAATTACTTATTTCATATTTATGTATGATTATTGTTTGTGTAGTATTAGAACATGTATTATGAGTTAGAATGTGACTTAATTGAATTTATTGATGCTAGGCCCAAACTATATACTGTAATTTGGACTAAGGCTATTATGAGAAAAAGGGTAAATGTTGAATTTGATTGATAAAATTCAATAAGGGATAAAAGAATAAATTTTTTGAAATGATATAAATCACTCATTCCCTTAACCTTAGCATTATAAGCCGCCAACTCTTTTGAGACTTACAAGAGAGAAAGAAAGAGAGAGAGAGAGAGAGAGAGATAAGAAGAGGTTAAGAGTGATATGATGATCTTATGCTACTAAGAGGTATTTTTATAGCTCTTTCTCTAATCTTAAATATTTGTTGTATGATTTTTGTGAGGTTATGATTTCTAAAAACTTGTTAAATTGGGGATATGATAATTATTTTGTGAGTTGTATTGATTATTGAGAATGAATGTATGATTAAGAGGAAGAATTATGATAGACTTGCAAACTTACTGTATGACCATAGATCAATTCATAATTTTTATGACATTTTATATTTTGATATTTATTTTTAATCCATGTAAATAGACATCCTATTGAACATATAGAACTTTGACTCATTTGAAAACACCATAAACTCGATTTTAGTAATTTTCTAAATATGATCCTGGAATTTTGAGAATCGTTAATTTCTGTAAAAGGTTCAAATGAGGAACTAATTTTGAAATATCAAATGACCTTAAAAAATTATGTTTTTTAGAAAAGGATACTTCTGTATGTCTAGTACAACATATCCAAGGTTGAGTATTTAACTCACTACTTTCAAACTATTATGATTTTTTAAAGGGATAAGGATAATTTTACCTTAAGAAATTGGCCTAAAATACAAGTTTGCCTTAATTAGATTTGAAATGCCAAATTTACTCGAATTTGTTAATTTTTGCTATTCGTTTTAATGGTAGAAGGGTAAAAAAGTAATCTAATTATATAAATAAATTAAACTTTGAACACATGGCTCAATCTTATCTATTCATTATCTTTGAACACGTGCACAATTTCATCTATTCAATTATTTAATATAATTTTAAAAAATAATTTTTAATAAAATGACAAGCATCAAACAATGATTAGTTACAAATGACATGCATTATTATATAATTGATTTATATTTTTATAAATAAATAAATAATAAATAATTAAATATAGATTTGCCACCATTACTAGATTATCGCTGGTCAAATTTTATATCACTGGACTTTATTTTTCTTGATCTACATAATGGTGGAGTAATTTTTTTTAAAAAAAAGGCTGAAAAACACCTAAAAATGTTGAGGAGGGGCGACAGTGCCAAAAAATGGTAGCCAACGATCAGTCAGTCTCCGTTTTTTTATGACAGTGGCATTCTATTTTTAATATTTTTATTTTTAAAAATATTTATTAAAATATAAATCAATCACATGATGACACATGTTTTTTAAATTAAAAATATATATTTATTAATTTAGTTTTTAAAAATATAAACTAATTATATGATGACACGTGTAATTATAATTAATCATATTATAACACATGTCCTTTTATTAAAATTTATTTTTTTAATTGTATTAAATTAAATGAATGGATAAGATTGTGACACGTATTCAAAGATACTAAATGAGTGAGTTGTGCCACGTATCCAAAGTTAAATGATAAACAATAACGGTAAACTGACAATTGTATATTAAAACTACTATTTCCATCCAAATTGATTGTAAAAATTAACAGATAATGACAAAATTAGGTTTTTCAGATCTAATTGAGGTAAATTTATTAATTAAACCAAACTATTGAGGCAAAATTGTCCTTATCTCTTTTCTAAACTATACAAATTCATTGCAATATTTTATTTGGCAGATTCTGAAAGCTTTGGAGTAAAATCATTTTAAAATATGATTTGTGTAGATTCAGCTATAGATTATTTGTTATGGACTTAGCTATATGTTAAGAGCAATTCTATTGTGGTTTTTTAATTTTTGAGTTAGTATTTAAGTTTATAAAATTGGGAGACTGAATATTGTTCTCTAAATATTATAATCTTGTCACGCTAATGGTTTATGTTTGAGTATAATTATGAAATGAATTTTGTGAGATTATGATATAATATCTATGTATGAGAATGATATATGAGTCAAGAATGACATTTTGATTTTGTGGTAATTGGTCATTAATTGATGTATAAGACAAATTGATTAAGTGCAAATGGCTAGAATTGACAAGTTTTGAGAAACAAAGTTATTGAACAATATGATGTGATAAGTGTGAGTAGTGCAACTTTATGAGCTATTCTAAGTGTTTTGTGTGAATAGTAATGGTTACGAAAGGATTAATCTCATTTGATAGATTAAAAAAATTAAGCTTGTTATATGATCAATGATCGATAAGTATACTAAATTTTGACTGAAATCACAATAAATATAGTATTTGTTTGTGCATGATTTTGAAAATCTGATTTATAATATATATTTATATCATGCCAAATATATTTTGATATAAAAATGTGAATGACATACGTTTTGTGGTAATTGGTCATTAATTGATGTATAAGACAAATTGATTAAGTGCAAATGGCTAGAATTGACAAGTTTTGAGAAACAAAGTTATTGAACAATATGATGTGATAAGTGTGAGTAGTGCAACTTTATGAGCTATTCTAAGTGTTTTGTGTGAATAGTAATGGTTACGAAAGGATTAATCTCATTTGATAGATTAAAAAAATTAAGCTTGTTATATGATCAATGATCGATAAGTATACTAAATTTTGACTGAAATCACAATAAATATAGTATTTGTTTGTGCATGATTTTGAAAATCTGATTTATAATATATATTTATATCATGCCAAATATATTTTGATATAAAAATGTGAATGACATACGTTTATTAATGTGAACATTGACATTGAGCATGGACATATATGACATTCATGTGTTTATGAAAGTGAGTTTTTAAAATGAAATATGTTTAAAAAAGAAAGCTTTTGAAGTGACAGATATCCATAAGATATGTTTTATATTTTTTTAGAATGCTTAAACATAGTATTTACTTAGTTGGCATCTTTTGTGATATGTAGAGCCTTTATGTGTGACTTTTTCTTTGGGGTTGGTTGATGCGATATTTCTATATCATAAAATTAAGTGCAAGTATACACTATCGTATGTAAGTAATAAAGAGACTAAATAGTCGGATGTCGAACCCACAGGGATAATTTCTTCTTTTAAACCAATTACTAAAATTATGTCTTTCTAATAATTATTCAGAAAAATAAAAATTTAAGAATGAATGTAGAAAATATAAAATTAAAAACACAATGCAAAGAGAATAGGGAGATAGCAACGTAGAGAAAACCTAGGATTAATACTATCCCTCAATATGCTTTTTAATGATTAATCTTCTAATATTTAACTCACTTAGTCTTTGTTATTGATCAATACACTAATGTATTCACAAGCCTCTTCCAAGGTCATGCACATATACCTTAATTTGCCAAATACCTATATTCATATGGTACTTGTAATAAATTAAGATTCATTAAGATTAGGTCTTATTGATCATACATGCCAATTAGGTATATTCCTATCCTAAATTGAAACTTGCATATGCAACATTAAATGTTACTCTACAATCATGCATCAAATTACCTAGGTCTAAATATTATGATTCCTCTTCTGAGTTTATCAACAATATTACCAACTCATTCACCATATATTGGCCAGATATATTGAAGCATTAAGATCAAGTAATTTGAATAATATCAAAGAACTAAGTTTATTGATTATTTTGAAAAGATATGACAATTAAGCGCACATATTGAGTTCAAATATTAACCCTAGAAAATAAGTTTAGTTCATAGTTACTAGAGAATCACAGCAATAAAAATAAAAATAAAATATGATACAATCAATTGCAAACCGATGTGGACGTCGAATTGCTCTTGATTGATGTTGCTCTAGATTCTTGATGCTCTTGAACGCCTTGAATCTCTCTATAAAGTTACTTCAATAAAACTTCTATTGCTCTCAAAGACTCGTGCTCTGTATTCTTGGTGTTCTTGAATTTCTCTAGGTTGATCTAGGTTCTTCTTTGATTTTTTTATTATTTATATCTAGGGTCTAGTGGCCTTTTATAGGGTTTGATTTAAACTTGAAAAACTCAATTTTGATCGCACTAGGATTCGCACTACCGCTGGGGCGATATGCTTCTGTCGCTGGGGCGCTGCATGAAAATGGCTTCATCGCCGGAGCGGTGGTATTATAGCGCTGAGGCGCTGGAGCGTCGCTGGCGCGATGACTCTTTGGCCCTGGGGTGCCAGATGCGACTTCAACAGACCGTATTTCATATTTCACTCACTATTCCAGCGCTGGGGCTATAATCCTTGTGGCGCTGGGGCGATGGACACATACTTTGAAAACTTTACATTTTAGTCCCTATTTTTGCTCCTTTTGCATTCTTTCTTTAAATTTCGTTCAAGTCCATATAAATAACAATAATGCACATAAATAGCCATCTATTCTCATAAAACAATAAAATATCACAATAAAAATATAAGAAAATATATGACAATTTTGCCTTTATCATTGGTGTTGGAATTTGTGCTCATGTGCCATCCTAATTTTGTATGAATATTATATTTTCATACTTATGTAATAAATAAATATTTTATTAAATCATAAATTAATTTTAATAGGTAAGATACTTGTAACATTTTAGACATTATATTGATCTAAAGGAGTTCAAATTAGGTCTAAAGAGTTAAAATTTTGTCTAAAATAGGATAAAGACTTGAGAATATATTAACAATGACATAGTTGCAAGAGTTGCTATGAAATGTCATTATGCAAATATGTTCTCAAATTAAATGCTCCTGATCTATTTCCACCGATGCATAGTCTATCAAATGGAATCGATTAATATAGATTAGTGTATGTCTATATCTGGATAGTCCAGATCGTTAATCTTAGCAAACCATGAGTTTAGTGGAAGCTCATATAGATATACATGTATTTAGTAAGGACTGAATATTGAACTAGACTCAATGAAGACCTCAAATAGATTTTTCATAAATTCGTCAGTGGAAGGTCTTCTCGAGTTGAGTAGTATTCATGATCCTTAGACTTGAGCACCACAGTGGGCTTATGAGTGATCCACCATACTTAGGTTTCACACATGTCAGAGACCTTTTATGGTCTGACCGTTGGGTATGGTCCGATACTTATGGAGTTTGGTGTGTATAGATATGGGATCTCTCAGCTCATATGGGTGAGTTAAATATTCAGATGCTCTAAGATTGTATTCTAGGAAGTCTTATGGCTATAAGTATTAAATCCAAGAAAGAGTTTCCTGTGGAGTAAATAATATTGCAAATGAATTTCCATATATTATTTATTAGAATATGAATTAAAAGAGATAAGTTTATGGTTGAGTAATAGGGGACTTGATGCTATTGATCCATTTCTCCATTCTTCTAGGATATTAATGATGAATGGATTGTACGAATATGGATTAACCTCAACTTGTATAGTTTAACTCGCCATTTTGTATTATCCATAACGTGTGTGTATGGGGTATTAGTTATGACCTTATAGAAATATTTCGTGAGACAAAATGGGTGTGAGCCTAGGGAGTCTCACTGTATGAAGTGTACGCGTTGAGCATGTAGGTAACGCACTGGATCAAATTGTTCGATCTGGGAAGTTTTGAAAAATATGAATTTATTTCAGAGTCTCTCGGTGAGTAGTTAAGGTTTAATTATTAAACCTAAAATTGTTTCAAGTGAGTCTTGACACTTTTATCTACCTAATATATGTCTAAAATTATGCCAATAATTTGTATGGGTACTAAATTGAGCATTGGTGGATATAACTACCATTTAATAAATTAATAATTATTTTATTTAAATTGTATTAATTGATCATTTATTTATTTTATAGTCTCTTGGGGAGTAGTTAATGTTTAAGTATTAAACCTAAAATTATACCAAATGACACTTGGCCTTTTTATCTACCTAGTGTATGTCTCAAATTGTGCCAATAATTTATATGGATACTAAATTGAACATTAATAAATATAAAAATAAATAAATAAATAATTTTTTTATTAAATTAAAAATTCATTCTGCAGTTTATTATTAATGGAATTGAATTTGATTCATTATTTTTTATTATTATTATTATTAAGTGATTGCTTTTGTTTAATTTTCATTGGCCATTAACAAATGCAATTGAATTGAATTGAGATTCAATTCAAAAGAGAAAAGGGTTTGTGCATTCAAATTGAATGCATTATTTATGAAGCAAGAGGTGGCATGCATTACACCACCAATTGCCTTCACAATTGGCCACTGAGGCAAATGAATTGAGTAACCAATTCATTTGCCTTCTTATCATCAAACATTTGGCATATTAATGACTAGTGATTGGTTGAATGAGAGGCAAAATTTCTCTATATATATGGCTTAGCAAATGAATGTTGTGTGAGCCGATTTTAGAAGCAAAAATTTCAATAACTTTTGCTTTTGTTAATTGTTGACAAAAACAAAAATATTTAGGAAAAAAATTCAGTTCGAGAGAAAAATTATAAATTAAAACAAGAGTTGCTTCATACATTCTAAAAAATAGAAAGTTACTATTCTAGCTTGTGAAAACCCACCACGTCCCCAACTAGAATTATTCAAAGCACGCTTTGAGGGTGAGTCTCATAATCTCATTAGTATAATGAGATTATTTTAATGTGTATTATATTTCCGTTGTGTTGCATGTGAGATATGAAAAATTTAAATTAATTAAAATGCACACATTCACTTATAGCACGGTACAATTGCACACAGCATCAACAATTGATATATGTGATATATGTTTCGTTTGTAGGGGGGATCTTATGGGTACATTAAAGAAAAAGTGAGTCATCACATTTTTGTGGCAGTGTATTAATACATGTGGAAGGACTCACTGATGATCAGGGTAAGGGTGTAGCTTTTACTTTTAGGTATGAGCATTCTATGTATGTGAAATTTAAGCCTCCCTTATGCTATTTCTCTCATATGGTATGTCATCGATGGGTGGCAGTTGCCTCATTATATGCTATGTGCTATGTACTATGTGATATGTGAAGTCTTACTAAGTGATGGTTGAGTGACAATATTCCTATTATAAGTTTTGAAAGAATGTGTAAGCGCTTACTCGACATGTAATTTTAATAAGATTCTGATTTTGATTTTGATATTTTTTTGTTAGAGATGGTACTTATGTACTATTTAAATTTGTATAAATATTTGATATTTATATAATACACATTTTATTAAAATCGTTAATATTTATATGATACTAAACTTGTTACTTTTTAGGCATTATAGATTTAAAAGAGTTTAGATCTAATCTAAACGAGTTTAGGTTAGTGCTAAAATTTAGCAATTTAAGAGTTAAAATCTTGTTTAAAATAAGACAAAGACTTGAGAATATATTAATAATGACATAGTTGCAATGAGTTGCAAATGAAGCTAAGACATATCATACTATACAGTATGTTCTCAAAAACATTGTTCCTGATCCATGGTTGCCGACATGGGTTGATTGGTATACCTTTTGAATCAGTGTGTATCTATATTTAGATTGTTCAAGTAGTTAGTCTTACCAACTGTGGGCTTAGCAGAAGCTCGTATAGGTATATAGGTATTTAGTAAGGATTAAGTATTGAACAGAATCACGAGGACCTCCAATAGACATCCCATAGAGTTGTCAATGGAGAGTCTTCTAGAGTTAAGTAGTATTCATGGTCTTTTGACTTGAGCACCACAATGGGCTTGTGAGTGATCCATTATATTTTAATTCTACACATATTAGAGACCTTTCATGGTTTGACCTTTGGGTGTCTTTGGATATAGTTTGATGCTCATTGAGTCTGATATGTGTAGATATGAATCCATCAACTCATATGAGTGAGTTATATATCTTGATGCTCTGAGATTCTTTTTTAGAAAGTTTTGAGACCACAAGCATAAACTTTGAAAAGAGTTTTCTGTAGGGTTACAATATTGTAAAGGAGTTTGCAGATATTGTTTACGAAAATACAAATTTAGAGATAAGTTTACGATTGAGCATATAAAGATTTGACAACGATGATTTATATCTCTTCTCTTCTAAGATATAGGTGATAGAAGGATTATACGTATATGGTTAACCTTAACTTGTATGGTTTAATGCGCCTTTCTATAATATCCATAATGTATGTGTGGGGCATCATTCACGGACTTAGAGAAGAGTTCTATAAGATAAATAGGTGTAAACATAGGGAGTCTCACAATATGAAATATAGTCGTTGAGTACTAGGGTTGTACACCAGGTTGAATTTCGAAAAGCAGAATTTATTTTAAGATTTCTCAAAAAGCACAGAGGCTTAAAATTTAAGCTTTTATTAATTAAATAAACAATTATTGTTTATTTAGGAATGTGTGACAAATGGCTTTTTGTCATTGGTTTTTAGTGGCCACATGACTTAATATGATTGGCTATTAGTGGACACTTGTCCATGGAAATTAGTAAACCTATATAAACAAATGAAATTGTTTCATTTGTGAGATGCGAGTGTGTTATTTTGGCCAAGAGAGAAGAGTGGGCAAGTTGTTGCATTTTCTTCACCACGTAGACACATTCAACCCTTTGGGAGAGAAACAAATTCAATTGCTAGAAATTTAACACAAGGCTACTATTCTAGATTCGTAATCCCACTGATTATTACGAACTAGAATTGCTTACGAATCCATTGTGTGACTCTAGATTCGATTCTTCACCAGAAGTCTTCAAGGATTAGTTTTTCTAATTCTATTAATGTAATATATTTACATTTAATATGTGTTTGTTGAATAAGAAATTAGATTTCCATTTCGCTACGCATATGTATGTTTGATATGCAATGATTTTTAATGAACACCATTTACATGCATGCACTTATTAGGCACTTGTAGTTTCACTATGGTATATTATGCTCATGCACTGTATATATGTATATATTTATTTGGTATATTAAAACTATTGTGGTTATTGAGTTTTATACTTATTATAGTTTATTGTGATTTTTAAGTTACTAAAGGTTTGTATGCGCATACTAGATTTTGACAAGGCTTTTATTGTTCTTGGGTTTCCTTAGTCACTAGATGTTAGTTGGTGGACACAATTTTGGGGCTTAATGGTTTGTCTCTATTGTACATATTTATAACTGGCTATACATAAGTTTTGAATGTGTATAAATTATGATCCATTGAAGATGCTTTTGATTGATTTTTTGATTGGTTTACTATTGAATTATTAAGGATCTTTATGATGAAATCTAAGCTCAAAATTTATAAAATTTTAATTATTAGTGTACATCATTGAATAAGTGTAAGTCATGTCATGCATCAGATCTTTTCAGGTGTGAGGTATGATAGTTTTTGTGTAAAAATTCATACGATCACAAAGCTTATTACGACTTTGGATGAGAAAATTCTTTTGCTCCGAAATACATGTAGGCTGACTGTTCCACATTTATTAAAGAGCTAAGAGAAATTGATTTAAGCCTTGATAAAAGGTAATAGAAGCCTATGCTAGTGAATATCAAGCTTTTAATGGAAGAAAATAACTCATTATCTAGCCTATTGAAAAAGTATAGTGAAGTATTTGTATAAAGATACCAAAACATACATGGACTAAACCTTTAGATGATTTTCTATGTGCTCAATGTATAATTTGGGATTAAGTCTGTTAAATAACAACGTTGTAGCTTTCATACTAACTTAGAGTAAAAGATTAGGAAGGAAGTAGAGAAGCTTATAGCTTCTAAATTTGTGAAGCCTATCAAGTATCCCATTTATTTGGTCAACATAGTACTTGTAAAAAAAATAATGGCCAGATCTGCGTCTGTGTTAAGTTTTGAAACCTTAATAAGGCTTATCTTAGGGACGATTTTTCCTTGCCAAGCATAGATATCCTCATTAATTCTACCTCAAGTCGGGGAATGTTGTCATTTATGTATAGCTTTACCAGCTACAACCAAATTAAAATGGCATCATGAGACACTAAAAAGAAAACCTTTTACATAACTACTTATAATACATGGTTATGTCACTTGGCCTTAAGAATGCGAGAGCTATTTACCAAAGAACTATGATTGTTGTATTGCATAAGATGATGACTCTAGAAATTGAGAACTATATGGTCAAGTTTGTCACACAAGATGAAAATGTAATCATCTTCGAAAAAGTGTTTAAGCACTGCCATCTATATAACCTTAAAATAAACCAAAAAGTGTGCTTTTGGGGGTCTTAGTAGGCAAGTTCCTTATGTTCCTAGTCCACAAAAGGGGTATCGATATCGATCCAGCCAAAGTTCAAAGTATAGCTTTAGTGCCACCTCTATAGTCACAAAAAAAAAAAAAACCTAAAAAGCTTAATTGATAAGCTTTCATACATCCAAAGATTCTTTTTATAAACTAACTGCTCTCCAACTTTGGTCCATTGTTAAAAAGAATGCTAACTTTAAAGAGAGGGAGTACAACAAGTAAACATCATGAAAATCTAGTTCATCATTTTGGCATCACATACTATAAAGGTCTCTAGCAAGAGACAATTACTGCGCATTTTATCTAATAGCTATAATTATAGCCATAAACGCCTTGTTGGCTTAAGAAGATAGCCAATAGCAATAGCATTCCATCTATTATGTCAACTAACAATTATCTGAGTCAAAACCAAATACTATAGGCTAGAGCATATATGGCTTACTTTCGTATATGCCTCATAAAGGCTAAAATAGTACTTCCTGGTATATCCACTCCACTTGATGACAAAGATTAACTCTATTTGGTATTGTCTTGTAATCTAGCATACTGGCTTCTTATTTTTATGAACTTTAACACCACTTGCGTAGTTACAAGTAAAATCAAGAGTTAGGCTATCGTTAACATAATCACGACATTTTTTACAAATCAATATGTACCTATGTTAAAAGAAATAGAAAGGGCTTTGCCTTAGCAAATGTGTTATGTAAAAGAAAATGAATTGTGGGAACCCAACTTCAATAGTTTAACTATCATTACAGCCAATGGTACTGCTTTGAAATTATCAACCCACAAGAAAAGTCCTATATCTTTTCTTTTTAACTTGATTTTTCTTACACTAATAATATAACAGAATATAAGGCAGCCATTATGAACATATTACCACCTCAAAGGTTAGGTGCAAAATGGATCAAAATCATGGGAGATTGAAAACTCATAATCCAACAAATCAAAGGTAAGTTCATTGTACGAGAGCCAACACTATTACCACACAGAACTATTGTACAACAACTACTGGATATGTTTGAGGAGGCTATAATAGAACATATGGCATGAGTAAAGAACAAATGCGCTGATGCCTTAGCTATTATGGGAGGCTAAATTGAACTTAACCGGTGAACTAGTAAGTATCACAGTAAGAAAATGCAGTAATTCTATCATCTCATAAGCCATAATGCCAAACACAACCTAAGCTGTAATAGAAGCATTAAGAGAAGATATCAAATGAGCATTACATAATCCAGGATACAATATGCACTTTAAGGCCCTCAGAGACTACACATTAGGCATAGGTAACCTTTACAAAAGATTCCTTGAAGGAATACTCATGCGTTATATCTATGATCAAGAAGGCTAGTAACTTCTAAGAGAGTCACAAATTTATCTACAACATAAAACATATAAGCAACCTATACAGAAAAGTGTAGAGGGTTGGATATTATTGGCCAGAAATTCAAGCTCAAGCACAGGCTATACAAGCTAATTGCTATAATTGTCAAGCAACGATTCATAAAGAAGAGGTGTTTATAAATATAGTAGGGGAGGATTAGCAAGTGCATTATATAAAATACCTTATTAGTGGCATATTATGACTCACTTTTCAAATACTCACAAGCTCAAATGGATCGTCAAGTGGTATTTTATGGAGAACGGGATCTTTTTCCAAAAGAGCCTCACGGAGATGCCTAGATTCTACAGAAGCACATAAAGTGTTGCATGAAATCTATATTGAAGAGTATGATGAGCATTATGGTAAGCAAAAGCTGTACTACCATCTACTAAAATTGGGCTACTATTGGTCTGACATGAATAATGATGCCAAAAACTTTGTCAAGAAGTGCCACATTTGCCAGATCGACGCTAACCAACAATACTAGCACCATACGAATTTGTAGAACATGATAAAACCTTAGCCCTTTCACACTTGGGGGCTAGATCTAATCAAGCCAATTAACACTCTTAGTAAAAGGACATATCTAGATACTAGCAACCATAAACTACTTCTCTAAATAGGTTAAAGCCATTTTCATAAGGAAGACAATAAGTGTTGTTGTATTAAACTTTTTATAGAAACATATCTTGTGCCTCTTTATCATCTCGTACAAGATGATCAGTGACCAAAGCATGTTGTTTATGAACATATAAGTTGATGCCACCTTAGAGTGTTAGGCATCAATCACAAACACTCTACACCATACTACCCTTAAAGCAACGACTAAGCCGAGTCAACTAATAAAATATTGCTAAAATACTTAGTAAAATAGTACAAGAGCACTCCATAAACTGAAGTATGCACCTCTATGATGACCTATAGGCCTATAAAATATTTTTATATGAAGCCATTTGTTGCTCCCCATACTATTTTGTATAGGGTTTGAAGCTATAACATAATTCAAACTTTCCGTGTCCATTACATGAGTAATACTTACAAGATAATTCCCTGATCCCTACAGCTAACCTTACGGTAGAACTTGAGACCGTTGAGAAACATAAAGATGTCTAAAGGCGTAAGATACTGTACTAGCATAGAACTACAAAATTATATGCTAAGTATATCAAGGATATGGGTATCAACATGAGTAACATTATGCTAAGGATGGTTAAGCACATAAAGAAGAATAAGGCTTTACCTTCTAAATTCATGGCATAATGGGAAGGGCTTTACCTAGTTAAGGAAGCCCATGATAATGGTTACAACTGTTTGGCTATATTGGAAATGGAAGGTTAGACATTTCACGACTTTATCAATGAAAAATGGTTGAAGAGTTACTACAGCTAGGTATTAGTGTTCATTTTAATAAGTGCAACATGCATATTTAAGACAAATAAGGCTTTATGTAAGCATTTCACTAGTAGAGAGCAAAAAAAGCATAACTTATTTGGTAAGCGATAAGCATGCACTTCATGCCTTATGAATGGCTTAAAAATATGGGATGCCTATTCACACAGTGGATAACCAAGTTCCTTATTACATTTAGGCAAAGTCCATTCATATAGTGAATGGATAAACCTTTTGAAGTTGATCCCAAGCATATTCCCTACTTATATAATAGATGGCTAAGCCTTATATTTAATCCCAAGAATATTACCTAGTTATATAATGGATGATTAAGCCTTGAAATTGATCTTAAGAACATTCCTTTCTTATATGGTGGATGGATAAATCTTAAAGCTAATTCCAAGCACATTCCTTACTTATATAGTGGTTGGATAAGCCTTAAAGAATTTCTAAGCATATTTCTCACTCATATAATAGATGGCTAAGCTTTAATAGTAGGCTTGTAGTGACATTGGAGTTAATTTCCCTATCAAAACTAAAAAAACTTTTTCGTTGTTCCTAAGCATACTAAGCCTTGGCATTGTTCTTAAGCTCACTTGGTACTCTTTCTAGGTATACTTAGCATTGTTCTCAAATATATTTTCCTTGGCAATATTCCCAGGCACTTATCACCAATTTTATTAGCAGATAAACTTATTGTTTAAACCAATCAAGTACACTTCTCTTTTAAGTGAGGTCGTATGCTATACTTTATAAAAATCTCAAGCAAGCACATAATACATACATAGATGCCCATAACCATTAAAAAATGTGAATTATTGACATAAGAGGTTAAGTGCCTTTCTTGGCATAGAACCTAATGGTGAGATGATCACTTTTACTCAATTAAGTGAAAGGATAATAGTCGACTACACTACTCGCTTAGATTCATTCCTATGAGGAAGACCATATTAAATAAAACATTTAGTGAGTTTGTGTTGTTCCAAGTGTCACTTTTATAAAATTTCCCATAATAGTTGTAAGGAAGTCTGTGTTGAAGCTAGAATCTTTATAGGGTCAACATCTTACAACATCTATGCTAGTATGATCATAAAAATTTGCATTATTCTAGAGACCTTATATGCAAAAGTACTTATATAAGCTATCGATGCATTAATGGAAGTTCTGTTGTTTTAAAAATATTGTGCTAGCTCGATTTCCCATATTATTCAGATGCCTTATATGGAAAATATCTCACATAGGTTACCTATGTTAGAATAATCTCTATGAATGGCCATGAGAACCCAATTGCCTTGTGGAAACATCCCATGGGTTGCCCACTTCTGCCTAGGTATATGGAATCATGTGCACAATAGTATATAGATGACTTTACAATGTGGTTTTTGTAAGATTCCATGTTATCCCATAGATGCTTGAATATTTATGAAAGCCTCCATGGCATGTTTCTATGTGAGATGCCTCTATGGCATGATCCCTATAAGATAAGCCTTCATAGCATTATTCCTATATAAGATAACCTTATAATAATGTTCCTGCAAAGAGACCCTCATAATAAGGTCCCTATATAATATACCTTCATAGCATTACACTATAAAAGAAGCCCATATGATGTACCCCTATACTAAGAACCCTTACAATGAAGACCCATAAGAAAAGGCTTGCATGAGGTCGCCAAAAAATAGATAATAGCTGAACTACAATAAGGCTCACCTATAAAGGCTGAGTCATAGTTAGTATGTGAACAAAAACCATACATAAAACAGCACCACAAGTTGTTAGCGATACCTACCAGGAGTAGCTCAGTAAAACCTAAGACAACATAATCCAAGTCAAAAAGGGCAAGGTTACCCCAAGATACGAAGAGAAGAAAGGTACTCCCTTTTACACTTTAACTTTATGCTTATATAGACTATAGAAATTGGCAGACTTGTAACACTAAAAGAGTACACACAACTAAGGTACTAATATAAGCCATAAAAAGCACATATATGCCTTGGCTCTAAATATACTTATACATCATAAAATCAGCTAGAAGAGAAAAGTCATTGAATATAAAAGAGGCATATATAGAAAAAGAAGGCCATCAACAATTAGGCTACATCTATCATAACCACTTCAGTAAAATCTTAAACAATATAGGCTAAGTCATAGAAAGGCGAGGATACCTTTGTATACGACAAAGAAGGCCATCAACAATTAGGCAACAATTACCATAAGTAGCTCAATAAAATCTTAGACAACATAGTCTAAGTCATAAAAGGGTGAGGATACCCCTATAAACAATAAAGAAGGCCATTAATAATTAGGCCACATTTTCCACAAGCAACTAAGTAAAATATTATACAACATAGTTTAAGTCACAAAAAGGTGAGGACAACTATATATATATATATATATATAATAGATAAGCCATCAATATATATATATATATATTTTCATAAATAGGCTAATAGAAACCTTGGAGAGTAAAATCCAAGTCACAGAGGGCAAACATCCAACCTAAAGGTACTGCTCTTAATGCTTTAATAATTTTCCAAGCTAGTAATTACTTAACAAACAAAATAATAAGGAGGCTGCACACAAGACTCTAGCAATAGAACATGCCATACATGATTCATGGACTCAAAATCTGGCTTAACACCCTCATATTAAACAAAGCCAAGATGAGAGGAAAAGCCTCTGAGTATAGAAGGCATATGAATGAAAGCAGGGCAAGGCCTCAAGGTTAGTCATAACCAACATAGCCATATCTTCCATAAAAAAACTAAATGAAAGATTGGGTGGTGCAGTCTAAATCATTTAGGGCAAGGACGCCTCAAAAGCATAATAAAGGTATTAAACCTTAACTCTTTATATTTACTTTCAAATAGGCTATATAATAGTCGTGCAAACAAGTATCAAGAAAGGGTAAACACAAAATAAGGCATCAACACATGCTATACAAAGGTTAAACACCTTTCCTAAAAGTTTTCTATATTACATACTAGGAGCCAAGCATTACACAAGAGTTAAGTGCACACTTTATAGATATATAGATGCCTATCACGCTTTCCTATAAAACTAACCAACATATAGGAAAATTATAAAAGCCAATAGAGCATATGTATCTGCTCTAAACTACTCAACATGTCTAAGCTATAAGACAAATGCAATAGTTATCCTATGACCACCAAAATTGGCCATACAATGCTTCACACAAGCTCGCACTATCATTCAAAGAGATGACTATTACTTCACTAGTTGAACAAGTCATAAACTTAATCTTGAGTTTAAAGACGACTATTACTTGACTAATTGAACAAGTCATAAACTTAATCTTGAGTTTAAATAAATAAGAGGACCAAACTTAGTTAAAATCATAACTACACTGGTCACTTCATATCTTTAGTTCAAGAGATGGCACAAGTCAATACGACCAGAAAGCACAAAGATATGAATCAGACTTAAAGGCTTAAAGAAGCTACGAAACGATAAGAGGTCAGAAAAAACTTTATAGCACTTATATTTTTATGGCTTTCTCTATAATATAAATACTCAAACATATGATATAGGCAAAATATATTTCATTCAGCTTAAAAAATATGCTACAGAAAAAGCTAATAGGGTGTAGGAAATTCTAGTAAGAACTACACATTTGCAGCAATATTTATAAAAGGTTTTTACAAAAAGGGGAGTTACCCCATTCAAGTTCTATGCAAACAAAAAAAGAAAGAAAGAAAAAGAAATCAAGAGTTTTGAAATAGGGCGTAATCAACTTACGACCTTTATTCTTATTTGCAGTAACGATACTGGCTTTATCTATGCCTTAGTCAACTTGAACTAAATCTGCTTGAGATCCTTCTACACTTTCTATCTTAGCTTGAAGTATGGCTAGCTTAGCATCCAAATATTTAAGAGAATCCTCCTTTTTAGAATAAAGCCATGTGCAATCTAAGACTATCTCTTTATATGTTAGGCTAGTTTCTCCATAATAAAACCTACTTTGCTAGTGTCCTACCATATTACCTTCCAAGCCTTTAACACTCTGGCAGATATCTACGCCTCTTTTTATCACGCTTATAACCTATAGTAGCATTTTAATCTATCTTATGAACATGCATTTAAATGCTAGCATTATAGAAAATATAATGCTAAAGTTTGGAACATGCTTTTCCAGATTATTTTTAGCAAAAGAGACTATTTTAATAGGGATTGAGTATCCTTCAAAAATTTCCATATTGTAATTGAATTAATATAAAGAAGTCAGAGAATCAATACTAGGGATTGGGTCATTAAACATAACTAGAACTCTTCTATAATTTACATTTAATATGGAGTAATAAGTTGGACAAGTACTTGAGAAGTAATAGCAAAAGCTCTTACAACAAGAAAATAGAGAAAGTTCAAACTATAGCCAAAGATCAAAACTAGTAATGAATAGAACAATCAACAGAAAGACAAGAGTCTTATCAACATCTACAAACTCGGGCACAAGAGTTTTCAACCCTTTAGTAGGGCAATAAACAACACCTTTTCAAGAGTTTTCTCTTACTAGACTACCCATATAAGGCACTAGAAAGCAAAGCAAGCTGTAAGTGCCCAACTAGACAGTGCCTGCAAAAATAACTCCAAAAAGTAATCGAAGGCAAAAACAAACCTCAAAATACCTATAGAATGCAATTTGACATGTCTTTTAAGGGAATGAGTGTTAGAAGATGACTATTTTGCACAAAATAAGACAAACAATTAGACTTGTAATCAGAAGATTGCCATAAGAAAAACTAGACAACTACGACTAAGGCTCACCTATCTCCTCAAGTATTCATTCCTTACGAGTTATCTTTTGACGAGTTAATAATAAAAACTTAAGCAGCAAAAGGCTTAGAAAATGCAGCACCAATTGTTTGAACTTGGCTCATAAGACTTTTCTAGCCAATTAATGCTTGCCTCAAATTGATGGCCTGCAATACTTCTTCATCAAAGCCGTCTATAACACTCTTAATTTGGTCCTCCAAACAAGAATCCTTCTCATACTAACCAACAATTATAAAACAAGATAGAACTTGAACTAGGCTTGACTTGATAATGGATAACATGTGAGTTTTTGCTAGCTATAGTAATTGTAGAACTTGAACTAGGCTTCACAAATCATCTATGTCTATCTTTATTGCTAAAGATAAAGTGCTTGGTTTCTTCTTGCAAAATTCAACAAAAAGACTAAGATTAAACTTCCAGTAAGCTTCAAAACTATTTAGGGCCACACTTACATAGGTAAGGCCAACAACTTCTATATTTATATTCTAAGGTTTGCAAAGTTGGCTAATTTGGAATGATAGAGCTTGATGATCAACTTGTTATAGCTTCACAACATCAACCCATCTGTATGAAATCTTTGATCCAGGCTAAATTTTCAACTTTGATCTAAGCTAAGTATGATAAGAAATGAAGCTTATGTTTAGATATTATTCAGCAATATCAGAAACATCTTCAACAGAGAACAAAAGGCATAAAACATGAGCATCATTTTAAATCAAATTATAAAAAAAGGTAACTTGAAACAAGTCAGACATAAAAGTATGTGGCCTAAAGATAAAGCTAGCCATATTTTTCAAGCAATACAACATGTTCTTGGTATAATATTTGTTATGCAACCAGTGCACATTCATCGGTATTAACCTAGGAAATAAAGTATCCTCCACTATGATATAACCAACTTTTATAATTTGCATGATTTTGTCTTAATTGGAGGGATCTTTGCTGTAGCGTTCAAAGTGCTTAAACATGAAAACCTATGAAAAATTAATACCAACAAGCGTGTCCGTAATTAAAATTCCCTAAGTTGCAAACTTCAACATGTCTTATGCCATCTAATTATTAATATACAATAGCAAAAAATAAAAAAATAAGGAGCTAGAAAGAAAGAAAAATCCCTACTACATGTATGGCCATAGGTAAGAGACTCATCTGAGGATGGTCAATGATCTGATCACATAATGCAAATTTACTTGACTATAGGGCTATTAAAAGCTGCATTTCTATAGTTTGAGTTATAACCATTCTCTAGCATCTATTGGCATCTTTACATAGTGTTAAAGAAATACTTCACCCTCTTGGCAAAGGTAGGTATAGAATCAGAACTGTACTTTTTAAGGCCAAAATTTAGCTTTTTTAGTAAAAGCAATTCTAACTTATTAAAATCAATAAAGAACATCTCACCATCCTCCAAGATTGGTAGACTAGTAAAGTCCATTGCGTTGTTCAAAGTGGTGGTGAACTCCTCCTAAACAACAAAAAAAAAAGGAAAATAATAATTAAATGGCGAACTAATTTTCTCAAAGGTGACTAATCCTTTATGATCTTCAATTTTAGAAGTAAAGATTGTCAAATAAATGCTGCTTCTAGTCAGACGATCCCTCAAGCCATCATCACTACACTTATGAGCTACCTAATTTGGTTAAACAGTTATAGGATTGGACGATGCACAAAAATAGATATACACAGGCATCTAGTCTCCCTTAGCTAAGCATAAGCATGATATGAAGTCTAGGGGTATCAAAATGACCTTGGCCAAATCTTCTTCGATTAAGCCATCGCCACTTAAAGATTTATATTTTTAAGCCAGTTTAATCAAAAAGTAATCTTCAAGGTAAAAAAGATGGTCTAGTACACCATCAAAAAGAGACTTCTTGGAAGATTTTATGGTCTTTAATGATGAGGCAATTATCGAAATAAGATTCTATTCTACAGAAAATCAAGTAAGTTATAATCCATCAAGAAATAATAAAAATCCTTAGAAAATATATAAACGAAAAAGGGCCTCAAACATTTATGTCAAAACATATCCTAGAAAAATTATTTAAACTAACTTTTATCTCTTTGATCAAATAATCAAGTCAAAAAGATGTGAAAATGCATAAAGCTAAATTTTTATAGCATCCAACATGCGAGCCTACAAGAAGTCACAAGAACTAGACAAGAGAACAATGCTACAAACACGCAGATTATGCCAAGAATGAACTTTCTTGAAAATAATCATTAGAGACACTATTGGCACTTACTAAAGTACCATGAACCAAAAAAACGAGGCTGACTTCATAGAAGAGTCTTGCAAAATACTGAGACAAGTGCAAGAGATTAAAGGTAGTAAAGTAGAGACAAGAAAGCATGGAAAGTATAAAGAGAATCTTGAAAAGAATGGAGAGAGAAGAAAAAAGTAAAAAAGTAAAATAAGTGGGTCAATTGGCCTTTATTTATAGGTGGTGAAAAATAGTTATCAATTTGATTTTAAAAATACTAGCTGTTGGAACAATTACTATCTTAAAATAATGAAAACAACTAGTAAATCTTGAATTACAAAGGCAATGAGTTAATTATAAGAGTAGTGAAGTAGCTATTGAAACAGTTGTCAAATTGTAAAAATATATTTCAATCTTGAAAAAAATAAGTCGTAAGAAAGTAATACCAAGCCAAGTAGCAGGCTAGAGGAATGAAACTGTAATTGAGGGACTATGTTGGTCATATGGCTTATCTCTCTTGAACTGCACAACCTATATAATCAAGGGAGTTAAATGTTGCTATACAAAAATCTACAAAGGCTCAAGTCTAAGTCCACATGCATATCCAAGTACATATAATAAAATAAGACATGTTAGCTCAAGCTACTTTTCGAGCTATTACTTGTGGGTCATAATTTAATAAGTATATGATTACATTAAATAAGGCTCAAAATGTGTGGACCCCTTAGACTAAAGCGCACTTTAAGGGTATTTAGTTTAAAATACGAGTAAGCCCACATTACTCAACTAATAGAGAAACATAGTCCTAGTAAAATATTATTTGACAATTTAATTATTTCTTAAAATAAAATATAATAATTTTCTTATTTTAATTGGTTTAAAGTGCGCTTTAGTCTAAATGTCCACACATTTTAAATCTTACTTAGTGCAACTCTAATACCTATTAAATTAGAACTTATAGGTAGTACACCAAAAAGTGATTTGAGTCCATGTCTTACCTTGTTATACGGATAATTTAAATTTGAGCATTTATAAATTTTTGTACAATAACAATAAGAAAGCTGATTTTCAATAAATTATAACTGTATGTATTTTGTTTATTTATTTAAGATACATCTAGAATGAATCTCTAAATAAATTAAAAAGTACTTAATATTACACCAAATGCACAAGCTGACCCGTATATCATATGTCGAACTGATTTATTCAAGAATCAGATAGTAGATAAATGTCATCGAATGATTCATATAAAGCTCGCGGCTAACTTTAATTTAGGCTTCTTCTTTCTCACATAAAGGGATCTCTTAATGTTAGCAAGTCAAGCAAAGTAAAAGCATATAACGTTTAACACAACATTACTTAATTAACCTTCCTTAATTTTTATATATATGTCTCTGCTTCTGCATCTTTTGCTTTTCTTTTGCTTATTTCTCTGGCTACAGACTGTCCGTTATACTTTAGTTCTATTTTTTTTATATTGCAGGGGCATGTGTTGCGTCAATTTCTTTAGGGTTATTGCACGAGTATTTGGTTTTTATGTGTACTTTCAATCTTGTAGTTTCTATTGGATTCATCACTATTTGATTAGTTGTGTTGACATAGCTCTGTTAGTAATAATTTCTATTGAACATATGTTAATTTTAAAACTTAAAAATAATTCAATGTGATTATATTACGTAAAAAGTAACATTATATTTTTTTAAATGGTATCTTAAATATCTCAAATTAATATATTAAATAATTATAAATTATTAAATAGTAAAATAATACAACTGACTAAATCTTAATAATTATTTATTTTTTCATTTTTCTAATAATTATTTGATATAAAATTTTTGAAGTTAAATCTTAATAAATTAAATACACCACAGAGAGCACATTCATTCATTAATATAATAACATATTTAAACATTAAAATATCTGAAAAAAAATCCAACGTGTAATAGTAATATTACACATTCGTCAAACGCTAACCAGTCACTTGGGCTTTTGTTTTTGTCTGGTCTTTTATGAATGAACTCTTTAAAGTAATTTTAAGAACATGAACGGTATAGTTTTTGACTTAATTGTAAAAAGGTAAGCAGTAGCCATCTCAAACGTGATCTATTTTGCCGACTTTGTGCCCTTCTTACAAAGTGACGCTAAGAAGAACCTAAAATCAATTAAGTGTTGCGTCAGCTCCTCTCTCTTTTATTCTCCCCCCTTTCCCAATCGAACGGTCCTAAAGACACTTCAACCTACCATCCCCTCATCTCAGCCGTTACACACCCCCCACCCTTGTAATTAATTTTAACACATTCTTTGTCTTCTTCGTGCCCTTTAGTTAATCTCTCCATTGTTTAATTTTATTGATGAGTCTTATGTTGCAGCATTTTCAGGTTCTTTAAACTTTTCTTCTTCTCCATCTCTTTTTCTCTCTCTCGCTCTAAAAAAAAAAAAAAAAATCTTTGTGCAGCAGCCTCCGTTGTTGCATTTAATATCATCTCTTTATTTGTTTATGGTAATGCAAGATAATATAAAAACTAATTAGCTTCTTCGTATTCTTGCTATTCCTTATAGTTGACTTAGTTTAATTTTCTTGGTATCCAAACAGTGACAAATGTTGGTGCCGCCGTGGCTAGAATCTTTATTATCAATGGCATTCTTCACCATTTGCCCTAGGCACAAAGATTCACCCCGAAATGAGTGCAATATGTACTGCCTTGAATGCATGAACGATGCGTTTTGCTTCTATTGCCGATCTTCTCGGCACAAAGATCATCCTGTAATTCAAGTGGGTATTTATTCTTTTAATTCAATTCTTCTTTTCTGGGTCATCTTGATTAAATAATTGATCACGTTCATGTACATTTACAGATCAGACGGTCATCGTATCACGATGTTGTTAGGGTTGCTGAGATTCAAAAGGTTCTGGACATCAGTGACGTGCAGACTTATGTGATAAACAGTGCACAAGTTCTTTTTCTAAACGAGAGACCGCAGCCAAAGGGTCCGGCCGGTAAAGGAGTTTCTCATCTCTGTGAAATATGTGGGAGAAATCTTTTAGACCCATTCCGATTCTGTTCATTGGGATGTAAGGTTAGTTTCTTCCTTCCTTTTTTGTTTTTAATCAAATTGTCCTTTGTTTCTAATTAATTTCAAATTTTCATTATTTTGTCATTGTCGGTGCCAATAATATATCGTCATAATTAAGACCCTTTGGATGTATTTAGGAAATCTATTTTATACAGCGAAAAAGTAGTAATAACTAATAACCAAAAAAATAAAAATAAAATAAATATTTTGTAATGTTTGGTTAAATACAAACAAAAAAGGGTTTGCAGTTTTTTTTTTTTAAAAAAAAATTATATTTTGAGAATGCTTTGGAAATAAGTAGTGTAAGTACTTCAATTTTAATGAATGTAGAAAACAAGTGAAAGTATTTTTGAAAAAGTCAAAGGGTAATGTTATATATTCTAAGTTATGTTCTAAATAATGATATGTAAAATAATTATTGAATAAAATGGTATAAATTTTAAAATTATCTTTTACACAAAATCATATTACAAAAAATTTCTTTTGAATAAAATTATACATCTCAAATTGTATCATAAATAATAATGTGTTAAATAATTATTGAGTAGTGAAATAATGTAACAAATAATTTTAAAATTTATACTATTTCACCATTCAATAATTGTTTGACACATTATTATTTGGATACAATTCAAAATACAACTTGAGATGTGTAGTATTACTTAATCTTTTTTTACATATGATCATATTATTTTTAATTATTATAAATATACAGCAAGCTTTTCATTGGTTAATAATGGTGGTATCTAAATCTTTTTGCTTTTAGTTTCAATTCATTGTTTAATTTACTTGGCTTTTGAATCTATTAATCTGCGAATTTTCTATTAAGCAAACTTTGTTCTTAAATTAGCTTGCAGGAATTAAGAGAAATGGGGATGTGAGGTTTATCTTAAGCAACAAGAATGGGGAAGAAATATCGCAAGCAAGAGAAATATTGACAAGAAGATTGCCAACTAAGGAAGAAGAAGAATTGCGTGAAGGAACACAACAAGATATTTACAGAAGCACGACTCCTCCAACTCATTCTAATTCAAGGAGAAGAAAAGGCATTCCTCATAGAGCACCTTTTGTTACCTAATTAATAATTAATTTATCTTATCATTAAGCCTTAAAGCTTTGTACATTATATGATTATATAATATCCAGCTCATGATTCTTCACAAAGCCACCGCATGGGAGGGGACAATGTGCCCTAAAAGATTAGGGCAATTAACCTTAAATTAATAATCAAAGTATAATAATTAGGTTTAAGTTACTTTTGGCATTTGGGTTTGGGGCTGACTTAAGTTTCAATAATGCTGCATTAGTGCTTTGGGACAATGCTAGGTGTAAATGTTGTGTATACACATGAACGGTTTTTATATATATAAATATAAAGCAACAACTCAGCATTTGTTAATTCTTTTCAGTTCTTGACACATACAGAACACAATGCTAATGGCGCAGGAAAATTCATGAGCTCCATGAATTTGTCATTCCATTATAAGGAAATAATCTTTTTCTTTCTGCCTTGATTGCTCTCTTCTCATTGAAATTTATGAGTTTAGTTATGTTTTTCTAAAGAAATGTATCACTGCCATGTTTAAAATCAATTTTGGATCATAAAAGTACAGAAGCATGCGGCTTAAAATGTTTCATGAATTTTATCGGTTTGATAGTTAATTAGTTGCTGCTGACTTGCTAAATAGGTAGATTGCAATTGTAGTCCAGTTGCAAGAACGTGGTGGGATTAAGTAAATATAGTAGGTTATAATTTATAAACTGACAACGCTACAATGGGATCTATTATATTTGGCTAAATCATAGTTCTTTTTTTAAGTCCTTTTTATCTATTATTTTTCTTTTGAGTTTTTTTTTTTAAAACTAATTATTACTTCTTTCTAGAAATAATTGTTCATTTTCTAATACTGTTTTTCTCACCTAAATTTTTTTAAAAAATAATAGTTTAAATTATTTTTAAAAAAATGGTATATAAAAAAAACTAACAATATTTTTTCATTTTTTTCCTAATACGATTCAACATAATCACAATTATATATATAATTATTGGTGAAATTTGGTGATTCAAAATTAAGAATAAATTTAATTTTGAGTTAGAAACTAAGGAGGAGTTGAGATGTGATCAAGGATATATTGGATGGATAAGCAAGGGTCGAAAACGGAAGTTGGGTGAGAGGAAAGGCGTAAGCACAAGAGTAGACTTGGTCATGTTTGAACGCTGTAGCATTAAGAGCTCAATGCTGCAAGATAATTTTAGTATGCTCAATGTTGTAGCATTGTCCACTAAACGCCGTGGCGTAGGCTCGAAGTTGTGTTACCGCCTCAGCGATGGACCTTGAATCCTGCAGCATTGCCTACTTAGGAAAACTCTATTTTTGAGAAGTTGCATCCTAAAGTTGGTTTTAGGCTCCTACAATGTGTGAACTCTTATTCCAACTAAAAATAGGATTTTTGAGAATTTTGTAAACACTATATAAACCCTTGTGGTCCCTTAGAATTAATCAAATATAAAAAATATGAATATAAGAAAGAATAAAGAGTTAGGTAGGCCATAAATACTAAGTGTATGAAAGTGTAACTATAAGATCAATTGAGTGCTAAGTATATAAAAGAGTGATGATAGATCATTTAATGGAGAGATCTAACAATTTCGTTGTATTTCTTTATAAATCTCTTATTGTAAAAATTTAAGTGATCTGAGAAATAAGTGATTTAGAAAATTTGAGTAATTTAAGAGATCTTAGTGATTTAGGAGATCTAGGAGATCTAAAGGATCTTTGTGAACTGTAGTTCTTTGTGAATTATTAATGAAAGAAGTGTTGGAGATAGTGCTTACGTGCTAATTCGATATATAGTAAATATTTCAATAATAATCAATAATACATAATTATATAGTAAGAAGCTTATAACTTTTCAAATATTGTAGATTAAATGAGTTTAGATTTGATTTAAAAGAGTTTAGGTTTGTGCTAAAGTTAGCAATTGTAAATAGTTAAAACCTTGTCTGAAATAAGGACAAAAATTCGAGAATAATATAGTAATGACGTAACTATAAAAAAGCTGTAAATGGTGCTAAGAAATGTTAATGCATAATATATTCTTATAAACATCGTTCCTGATCCATGGTTACTAACACTGGTCGATCGGTATTCCTTTCGAATTAGTGTATGTCTATATCTGAATTATTTATATAGTTAGTCTTAGCAGACCATGGACTTAACGAAAGTCTGTATAGGCATTTAGATATTTAATAAAGATTAGGTACTGAACAGACTCAGGGGGACCTCTAATAGACATCCTATAAAACTATCAATGGAGGGTCTTCTCAGGTTGAATAATATCTATAATACTTTGATTTGAGTGCCATGGTGGGCTTGTAAGTGATCCATATTACTTTGGTTCTACGCATGTTAGAGACATTTTATAATCTAACTGATGGGTATAGTCTGATACTTATGGAGTTCGGTGTGCGTTGATATGGGACCTATCAACTTATATAGTTGAGTTGTATATCCTGATGCTCTGAGATTGTATTTCAAAAAGTCTTGTGGCCACAAGCATAAACCTCTGAAAAGAATTTTTTCATAGAGTTAAATAAAATCGGAAAGAGTATGCGGATATCGTTTGTGGAAATACATATCTAGAGATAGTTCATGGTCGAGCATAAAGATTTTGACGGTGATGGTCTATATCTTTACTCTTTCAAGGATATAGACGACAAAGGGATTATACAAATATGGTTCAATGCGTCGTTCTGTAATATTTGTAATGTGTATGTGGGGTATCGTTCACAAACTTGTGAAAGTGTTATGTTAGACAAACGGGTGTGAAACTAGAGAGTTTTACAATATGAAGTGTATTTGTTGAATATTAGGGTAGCAGTACAGATCGTATGAATCGATCCGAAAAGGTTTCGAAAAGCAGAATAAGTTTTAAGACCTATTTGAAAAGTGAGAAACATAGTTTGCAAATATTTCAAACAAGTCCCTATTGTATGGAAAAGAAAAATGCATATATGGCATCCATGCATAGCCATTTGTATGACAAATGGCAGCATATATAGAGTTGCATGTGACAAATGTTATCTATGCAAAATGTTTGCATGGATAGCAATAGTATTAGCTTGGATTTTTAAAGCTTAGCTACATGATAGACATATATCTATAATGGAAGTGTTAAACTAAATAAAAACAAATGAAAGAGTTCATTTGTTGAAAAATTTATTTTATAGAGTGCAAAATTCGTGCAACATTTTGAAAGGGAAAATTAAAACTTTGAGAAAGTTGTATTTTGGTCATTAAACTCAATCTTTAAGCATTTGATGCTTCAACTAGCTCATGTGTTGAACTTAGTTTGATTTTTGCATAAAATATACATCAAAATTTACCATTCTAGCTACTCTAATTTCACCAAATGTTGGGGTCTAGAATGGTTCAAGAGAGGACTTCGTTGTGAGCTCAAATGATTTCAGAGTTCAACAATCCTCACCGAATCATCTACAAGTGTATGTATACGATTCCTATACTATTGTTGATTCAGTTGTAATGTGTATATGTTGATTATATTATTTTATTCTACTGCACAATATATGTTGGACATGTTTTTTGAAAATTTCAACATGTACACAATCACTTGCATGCACCCTTTAATGCACTAACAAGAAACTGGATCATTGATCCGTTGTGGACATTAGCGTTTATTGCCGAACTATATATATCTTGTGTGTTGTAGTGATTTTTTTGATCTTTATTGTTGTGTTGATATTTTATATTCTTAGTTACTTATGAGCAAAGTTTTTTACAAGGTATTTAAAGTGTTAGGGTTCTAAATACCAACCTAAGAGGTATTAGGATCAATTTGAAAACTAATTACTAAGTGAAATTAGTGACAATGCTAATTTTCTGCAATAAATTAGTATTAGAGTTATAATTGAGGTCAATTACTGAGCATAGATAGCAGAGCCAGATTGCATAGCAAAGGTTGTTCAACTATGGGATTTACAAGTATGAAAAGGTATAATGAGGAGGATGGTTATTTGAAAGATGTAAAGGTGATGGTTTTACTAGTGAGTTTAGAGTTAGAGATAACCCTTGAAGAGAGTCAAGCCATAACCAGTTATGAAGAAGCCTGCATCATTTAGATCCAAGTGAGACTAAAGAGTCATTCAGATTGAACGTAAAAAGAATTGATGAAAAGATCAAAGTCTAGAAGGGCAGAGGTATTGACAGTAAAAAGAAGGGTTGAGAATAAAGATGGAAGAAAAAGAGCAATCAAGATTGAAGGGAAGATAAAAAAATATGCATAGGACATTTAGTAAGGGATTGTCTAGAAAAATAAGATGATGCTGTAATAGTTTATAAGTTAGACTTGAAAGTTGTTGAAACCTTAATAGTTTATGCAAAAATGTATGTTTTGTAAGTAAATACTTGATCTAGGGTATAGTTTTCATATAAGCCTTGAAAAATCATTATTTACTAATATAAATCTATTAAGGGTTAAAAAAGTACCAATGGGTATAGATATAACTTTTGTATTAATATGGGATTGGTAGAAAAAAATTGATATTAATGGTGAAAAGGTGAAGAAGTTACTAGGTATGAGATTTCTTCATGATCTCATAAAAACTTAGTATTCCTAGGAGTGCTAGATCAAGTGGGATATTTATTCAAGGCAAAAAGAAGGAATATTGAAGGTATTAAAAATGGTTAATGGGTGAGAAAAACATTAAGGCTATATGCTTAATGACAGTGCTGTGTATGGCTTAACATGAATTATTAAGATGATACAAACCAAGGACAGCATTGGAGATTATCTCACCGGTGTGGCAGGAGTCGAAAGAGAATGCATTGTAAGAGGGATAAGATTTTTTCACGGAGGTATTATCATGGTATCTAGGTGACACTAGAGATTATGATACGAAGGTTGCCCGAGAAGAGATACATTCAGAATCTTTGAAGACCAAAGACACGAGCCTTAGAAGAGTTAAGTTTGATCATAAGACTTAACTAGACTCAACATTAAAAGAATTGAGTGTTGGTCGAGGAGGGGATGATCTTGGATAGCTTCTTGAGAGAGATTATGAATCAATAAGGGGTTTGTTGGAATTTTGTGATTCAAAATCAAGGATAAATTTTATTTGAAGTTGGAAACCAATAAGGAGTTGAGATGTGATCAATGACACGTTAGATGAACGAGAAAAGGTAAAAACAAAAGCCAGATATGAGGAATGACGCAAGTATAAGAGGGGACCTGGTCACGTCTGATCACTACAGTGTTGCAAACTCAATATTGTAGTGATAATTTTAGTATGCTTAACATCATAGCCTTAGTCATTGAACGTCGCTGCATTGGACCAAAGTTATGATACTACACTAGTGATGGACCTTGAATGCTGCAACGTTGCCTATTCGAAAAAAACTCTATTTTTTTTTATAGAATTGTATCCTAAAGTCAATTTTGGACTCTTACAACGTGTGAGCTCTTATTTCAACTAGAGATAAGATTTTTAGAGACTTTATAAATACTATAAAAACTCTTGTAACCCCTTAGAATTAATCAAGCATAAAAAAGATAAACATAAGAGAGAATAGAGAGTTAGGTAGATACTAACTGCTAATTGTGCAAGAGTGTAACCAGGGGATCACTTGACTACTGAGTGTGCAAGAGAGTGTTGATAGATTATTTAAGAGAGAGCTTTGGATATGTGTTGCATTTATTGATTAATCTCTTATTGTAAAGATCCAAGTGATCTAGGAGATACTAGTGATCTAGGAGATTTAAGAGTTCTTTGTAAACTATTAATAAAGGACGTTGGATCATTGATCTGCTATAAACATAGGCTTTTGTTTCCGAAACACGTATATCTTATGTCTTATGGTGATTGTTTCTTTATCTTTATTGTCTTGTTGATATTTTATATTCTTAGTTATTTATGGGCAAAGTCTTCCACAAAGTTTTTAGAGCGTTGTAGTGCTAAATACCAGCCTAGAAGATATTAGGACACGTACAACTTATTGAATAGGATCAATTCTAAAATTAATTATTAAGTGAATTTAGTGATAAGGCTGATTTCTCGCAACAATTATATTAAGAGTTTTGTTATTATTTACTTTAAGGGCAAATGTTAAGAAAGAAGAAATAGTAAATAGAAAACATAATCTAAAGATATAAATCTAATAGGCAATAACTAGATATAATATATATCTACTACTAGGGATAATATTAATAGGATCTAATGTTCAAAGGGCTAATTACAATATACATAAAGGGTGGAGTTTTTTTTTTAAAACATTTTTTCACTTAAATTTGTTTTTATTTGAGAGTGTATTTCAAATAAACAAAATGTAAAATTAGACATTAAAGTAGAAAGAAATAGCTAAAGAGAGAAAAGAGGATGAAGGGGGAGTGCCTAAGTCATAAGAGGCTTGGGCACTGCAACATCCCATTAGGCTGGAGCCCAATCTAGCCGTTGTGTGCCACCGTACCCAGGCCTAAAGTTGTGACTCTCTAAATAGTCACCTACCCCTTCCAATAAGTGTCACTTTTCAAGAGGTATTGTGTTTCCTGAGAAAGATACTTAAACTCTATAAATACTGTATGCACACTTGATTCAAAAATATTAACTTATCTTCTCAATCCTTTTGATCACATTTCTCTCTTATTAACCATTTTCTAAAATTCATACTTGTTGTCCAAGTAAGTTATATTTGGTGTGAACCTTTACAACTTCTTATAAGTTATTGAATCCTAGAATTATTCTACTTGTTAATTTAAGTGCATCTTAATTATTATCAATTATGGAGGTAAAAATAGTTTAAGGATAGTGCTAAGCACGCATTGACTTCTATATCTTACTTATTGTATCCTTGTTATTTATCCCCATACAGCACACATTTCAACAACAAAATTTAGATTCATATTTTTAACCATTGTTCCATGTAATTCAATGGTGAAGATTCAAATGAAATTATAGTATTTAATATTATTATTCATTTATCAATACTGTAAGTATAGCCATATGTATTCATATTTTAGTTGTATTAAACTATCAATTTGAAGCATATTAAACTTCTAGTTTAGAAAATTTATGACAATAAATATAAAAGATCAAGTATAAGTTTACGAGTTAGCTTGAATTTGACATAACTCAAATTTAAATGGCAAACCATTATGCCAATTGTACCAATATATCAAGTATAAGTCTACGAGTTAGCTTGAATTTGACATAACTCAAATTTAAATGGCAAACCATTATGCCAATTGTACCAATATATATATATATATATATATATAATGTGTGTGTGTGTGTGTGTGCAAATCACATTGAGCCATACCTTAACTATTATATCGTTATGATGACTAATGTTTCATTTGACTTCTTTAACAAAGAAGTTAATTCTTCACCACATTAACATCATCCCATCTTGTAGATATGATGATGAAGTACTTGACTCTATTATTGACCTTCATAGAATATATTTTTGAACATGTTTTAGCCATGCTAATGACACCTCAATTGGTAAGGAATCTAAGTCAATCATAATTTTTAAAAATGTTGGTTGATGTGTATGTAACCAAATAAACTAATGCAACCAAATCAATTACAAATCAAAGTAGAATTTAATTTATATGAATGGGTGGGCTTCCAAGCTATGAACTAATTACTGATTAAGTAACCATATTTTACAGAAACTAAGTGAAACTAAGTTTCTATCAACCTTTATTCATTTTGATGTAAAATAGAAGATTGAATAATCAATTTAAATTCTCTAGTAACTTGTTTTTTTTCCCCATGGTTTGGTATTATTAATGGTCCTATGCCGTCTAGTTTCATGAGTGCTCTAAAAATGTCTACCTAGCTCTCATAAGAGCCGACCTAATTTCACATTCACATAGACGACACTCTATCAAGCGTGTTTTGCACGTATAACACACCACTAAGCTATAAAGAGCTATAGAGTTCATTAAGAGTATTACTCACCCTTTTCTACTGCAGATGCACTACCTCGCTATAAGAAGAGACTTATAAAACATAATCGATAGTACAACAAAATAACAAGTGATTTGTTCTTACCCTTATGAACTTACTTTAATGGGATCGCCAATTAAAAGGTAGGGTTACCATTACTCTTGTCTCATACTCTAGGAAGAAGTCTCATCCCCTTTGATGTCTATTATACTAATATCTTATTTAGTAGCTTAGTCATATGATCAACCAAATTCATCTCTGACTTCATATAATATAGGCTCACTACCCTAGATTATAACAACTACTTAATAATCCCATGTCTTAGACGAATATATCTAATTTTGTTATCGTAGATCTTACTCTTTACTCTAACAATGGCTGCTAGACAATTACAATTTATAAAAATTATATAAGAGGGTGAGAATTAATGTGAAGATTATTCATGAGTGTTCTTCACCACTTAGCCTTAACGCAAGCATTTTCTAAAGTTATCAATTTTAATTCTATAGTAGATCCTGCTAACAAGTTTGTTTAGTGCATTTCCTACATATGGCTTCTTCACCCAAGGTGAACACATATCTACTAGTAGACTTTACCTTATTGGACTCAATGATCCAATTAGCATCATAATAACATTCTATCACAGGTTATGATCTATCATATGAAAGCACATAAGTTTTAAAAGCATATCAAGTATTTTACAATTCTATCTAAGGCAATCCAATACTATTTTCTTGAATTCTCAGTATATCTACTCAGTCTCCTTATAGCATATACTATATCAGGCATAGTATTATTCATAAAATATATAAGACTACCAATCATTTGTGCATATCGGGTCTGATTATCAATATGTTCAATATTCTTTCAAAGTTTAACACTAGCATCATAAGGTATTGTCACCGGTTTGCATGCTCTGTACCCAAACCTCTTTAGAAACTTATCTTTATAGTGTTCTTATGATAAAGTGAAACTATTAGATATTCTCATTATATTTATTCCAAGAATGACATCAACTTCTTTCATATCAAACTTAGTTAATGGAAATCTCATAATCTCTTTTATTACTTTCATACTAGGACTAAATATTAGCACGTCATTTATCAAAAACCATTTAATACTAAAGTATTATTAAACTTTTTATATCACTGTTTTGGTGCTTGTTTTAAACCATACAGGGACTTCACTAATTTACATACTTTATGCTTTGTACTAACACTAGCACAACCTTCTGGTTGTTCCATGTAAATTTTCTCTTTTAAATCTTTATTTAGAAAAGCTGTCTTTACATTCATTTGATGCTTGAACAAATCATATATTGTAGTTAATGCAATAAAATCCTAATGGATGCAATTCTAGTTATAGGAGCGTAAGTATCAAAATAATTCAAGTTTTTCTTTTGAGAGAACCCTTTGGTAATAATCTTGCTTTATATTTCTCAATTGTACCATCAGACTTTGTCTTATTTTTAAAGATTCATTTGCAACTAATGAGCTTAGTACCCAAGGGAAAAGCAACTACTTGCCACACATGATTACTCATGATTAAGTTGATTTCATTATTAATTGCCTCTTTCGATAAAGAAGTATAATGAGAAGTCATAGCCTCACTATATGTTTTAGGGTTCTCTTCCACAAGAAAAATATAGAAATCGTTACTAAAATTAATGGCTTTTTTCATTCTCTTACTTATTCTAAGTTCATTGTTAGATCTTTTTGAAGGGTCATTATGTACTTTTATATAAGTCGAAGTATTCTTTAGGTTTGTTTTCTTAGGAAAAATAGATTCAAAAAATTTTGCATTCTTAGATTCTATTATGTTATTTTCATCAAACAAACCAATGGTATTTTATAATACCAAGAATCTATATGAAGCACTATTAAAGGCATAACTTATAAATATACAATCAATTGTCTTAGGTGTAATATCCAATCCCTATTAATAGTATTGGTGCCTAGATTTCGGTATAGAGCAAATAAGACACCGTAGGGTTACTCGATTTTAACCCTATTAGAAATATTCCCTTTATAGTGCACGTGAGAGATATTAGACCTAATTTAGTAATTTTACACTCGATCGGTACGCCGGACGACCCTAGAATATTTTTGGAATTTTTCTTTATTGGCTTAGAAAAGGAAATCCTAATTTACTACATGAATTTCCATTTAAGGGTTATGAATGGAACAAGCCTTTGTTGAGAAATATAATCCATATATTAGAGAATGGACCAATTAGAAGAAATCTCATGGATTGCCAAGTTGGAAGTTCTAGTTAGTTCTTTGAACTATTCTAACTAGATAGTTACAAATGAACTAATTACATAATTAGTTTTTAACTAATGGAAAATTAGAAGTGTTAAGTAAGTTGAAGGGTAAAATGGTAAATTGAGGGAGCACTATATATATGTTAGAAGTGTGTAGAAATTTGAAGAGAGATCAAAACCAACACTTAGCCAAAAAAAGAGAGAAATTCGAGCTTCAAAGGGGGGGTTTTGCTACAGTGACTATTCAAGTTTTTTTTTCATGATTTTTCATGTGTAATCAAGCTAAAATAAGGTTACATATGAATCCTTAAGCTTATTTGAAGCCTCAATTAGTGGAAATTCAAGAAAAAAGAGGTAAGAAAAGCATTATTTTATGAGTTTGATAAGTGAACTTTCAAGAATGCTCTAATTGACATTCTTATTTGTATTCTTGGCTTAGATTGAGTTGAATTCTAGTTTGGAGCTTGGAGGAGTCATCAATTTGAAGAAATTGGCAAGGTGAGAATTAGGGTTTTTGATGATTTTGTTGTAGAGATTTCAATTGGTTGTAATTAGGGCTTTAGAATGAAATTGGCATGATTTTGTTGTAATTGGAACAAAAAATTTGGAAAAGGAATGTGTTGGAACCTAAGGTGAAATTCTGCCACTTTAGGGAAGTTAGGAATTGAGTGGTGTTTTGATTGAATTGTTGTGTGTAAATGGTGCATATTTTAAATTGAATGTATATGGTTGATGGAAAAACCAAAAATGAAGAAAATGAGACATAATTGTCCATGTTGGAAAGGTGAAGGGCAATTATGTCCAACCAAGTTATAAGGTGTTCAATAATTTTCAGGGTACCGGATGGTGAGTTAGTTTCGATTATGGCTCCGTAACTAAAATCGGGAAATAGTATGCATCCGGGCTTTGTATGCCGATTAGGGCGTTTAGTAGTTAAATGAGATTCTAGCATTCGCTTTAGTTCTAAATGTCATTTGTGGCGCATAGGTGAAGATAACCGAGAGCGTTTGTCACGCCCCAGACTCAAAAGATCTGACACACGACACTTACATTCATTCAATAATACTTAAACATTCATTTTAATTTCTTTCAGAATTATAGCAATTGAATTATGACTGGGACAATTAGTAAACCGGAGATACGCAGAGTTTTCTCAGAGATTAACACTCTACTACGTCACCAGTAGCAACTTTATTACCGGAAGCCCAGAATATATTCATTGTAAATTCTTACTTAAAATCAATCCATTACTACACTTGGTGAAACTTAAACTAAGTCCAACCACACACAATAAAATAATACATAGGTATTTATTCACTAGGGACAAATCAAATATCTTATCCCACGTGTTCCCAAATGAAACACTTAGCAACCTAACAACTTAGGGAACCCAAGGAACAGCAGAAGCCTTGCCAAATCCGCTAAGCACACATGTACCTTATTTACCTGAAATCACCATAAACTATAATGACTATAAAACTCAGTAAGCATACTAGTTTTTCATATATCAAATACAAATACATATATGTACACAATGCATATGTATAATATGCTGTGATCACTCAAAATCATAATCTTATCAAATCACATATCATGTAAGCGCTTACACATTCTTTCAAAACACATAATAGGAATACCATCACTCAACTACTACTTAGTAGGACTTACATATCACATATCACATAATGAGCCAAATGTCACTCGTAGGTGACATACCGTATGAGAGGAATAGTACAAGTGAGGTCTTGAATAACACATATATAATGCTTATGCCCGAAGGTAAAAGCCAAACCCTCACCCTGATCATCGGTGAGTCCTCTCACATGCACCAATACGCCACCACACGAATGTGATGACTCACTCTTCCTTTAGGTACCAATAGGATCCTCCCTACATACGGAACACATAACATATACCAATCCCAAAGGAAATGCCACACATAAAGGCTCCACAAATCACATAAAATGCCTACTAAGTTAACAGTGAGTTCAAGTACCCTCAAAATACAAAATATTTCTCATGGACAGATTACACTTCAAAAGCTTTCTTTATTAAACACATCTTATTTTGAAAGCTCACTTACAAAAACACATGTATGTCCATGCTCAATGTCAATGCTCACATTCAGAAACATATATTCACATTTCATATCAAAATATACTTTGACATAACATAAACATATTCTTAACCCCATTTGCAAAATCATACAAAACAATTACTACGTTTATTGTGATTTCAGTAAAAAGTCTAGTATACTTACCTCTTAACACTTTCAGCTACAAGGCTTAAATCTCCTTAACCTATCAATGGAGATTAATCCTTTCATAAGCCTCACAATTCACACAAAATACTTTAAATAGCTTACAAAATTATACACAATGCATTTATCACATCAAATTGGTCTAAATATTTGGTTTCTCAAAACCTGTCATTCTGACCACTTACACTTAACAAAAATTTCTAATACATCAAATGATGTCCAATTACTCCAAAATCAGAATATACCATTCTTGACTCATATATCCTTCTTATATATGAATATTTTATCAAATTTCCTACACAATCCATTCCATACACACCATCGAATCCAAACTACAAACCTGACAGGATCAAGATACTTACTGAACAGTATTTAATCTCCCAATTTTATAAAATCATATACTAACTCAAAAATTATAAAACTACCACATAATTACTCTTAACACATATATCAGTCCATGATAAATATTTCACTTCCAAATCACTGCCAAAAGTATTTTAAAACTATTTTATTCTATTACTTTAAAAATTTGTTAATCAAATATTGCAATGAGCTGATACACTTTAGAAATTCATAACACTTCAACCACATTGATATAAATTCTCAATTCCTAGTATATCATATTAGACATATAAAATTATCATATTCCACAAATTCATAATTTTTGAAGATCATTCAGTAGGAAAAAAATTATTTTTCACTGTACTATACTGTTTACACAGGAAATTTCCAGAATTTCAGGGTCATTTTGGTAAATTCACTATAAATTCAATTTCCATAATTTTCAATCGATTCAAAGTCTCAGATGATCCTTAACATGTCTAATTTCATATACTCAAAATTCAAAACCAGAATCGAATCACAACAATTTATAAAATTCCTAGATCAAGAGGTTATCCAGCAGAAATTCCATAATTCATCATGATTTATCAAACTATCTTATAGATCATCATCAATTCTCATATGATCTTACGAAACACACAACAAATCCTCAATTATACATATTTTCAAAAATCAAAACTTAAAGGAATTAACTTAATTAATACCAATAAATTGAGAAATACGTATGATATACCTCTTGAAATTCAAAATTCCAATTTCTTCTTCTTTTTCTTCTTCTTCTCCTCTTTCTCTCTCCTCTATTTCTCTCTTCTCTCTCTTAAAATGGGTAGCTCGACCTAAAAATGGTAAATTAGGGTTTAAAAGTGTATTTTTATACTAAGAGGCTAATTTTTGGTATTTACAAATTTGCCCCCAAAACTTTCAAAGTATAACAATTTGGTCCCTAAAATAAATCTAAAGTCATACAAATAAACCCAATACTAATCGTATATCCTTAACCTATAAAATATTACGAATAACAATATATAATTCAAGTATCACCAACATACAAATAAAATACGTATATTTATACATATATAAATACTTATTCTTACCAGTCGTGGATACTGGTTACTACAGCGTTAACGGGAGCAGAAATCGGGAGCGAAATTGAGCGGGGATCGAAATTGAGCACGGAGCGGTTGTGAGTGGAAATCTGCCATTTCTTTTACTTTGCGTTTATTATATTTCGCATAATGAATGTGCATGTTTTATGAGCTTTCGATGCATAACCATGATTTATGATCTTGATATATATTCATAGACATGCCGTTACATGTTCGAATTGAGAAACAGTTTTAAAATTTCTGCATTTGTTTTTAAGGCCATTGGTACCCTCAGATTATAGTGGTGATGATTGTATTAGACCCGGCCGGTATATCCCGTGCACATGGGCAGGTCTTGGGGGTGTGTTACTAACTCCAGAAAGTCAGGATGTCGAGTCATGTGAGTCACTCTATGTGTACGGGGTATTGTCTCGTTATATGCATGCGATCTGCTTAGCCAGTGAGATGTCTGGAGATGTCACTGTGGGTGCTACTAGTTGAGGTGCCTCGTGACCTACTCACGTGTGCGGTGCTAGTTGAGTCGCTACGTGGGTATAGAGCTTTAGGGTTACCATTGGTATAGTTTAGAAAGAAAATGGTCGAGCGAGGATTTTACTAGTTTTCGATTTACCGATAGCATTTATGCATTTATATCCACACAGCAGTTATTATATTATACAGATTCTAAATATAGTTTTCCAAAGATGTAGATAAAACCCGCTCGGCAAGATTTCAATAGCATATGATGTTAGAAACCGTTTTACAGTTTTATGTCAGTTTTAGAAGCATGATTTCTGCGTGAACTTTAGAATTTGCTATCTATACATGATGTTATTTTATTGAAATTTTATTTACACTCACTGAGCTCCTTTAGCTCACCCATTTTATGTTTTATATTTTCTGAACCCCTTTCCTAGGTGCAGGTCTCGGTACGCAAGTTGCTGATTCTCCTATTGCCGAGTAGTCTGTCGAATCCGAAGATCATTTTTGTACATGTAAATGTGCTAAATAGCACCCTTTACTTTATGCATAATAGTTGTAGGCATGTATATTTGGATGTATGTTTTGAACCGAGAAAAAGCGATTTCAATTTTATGATGATCGTTCTTTTTACTTCTATGATTACGCTTATTTGTGATTTAAATGAATAATTGAGTTGTGTTGGATTTGATTTGGATAGGACCGGAGGTTCGAATTGGTAGAATTGAGATGTATTAGAAATAGAAGTGAAATTTCTTTGCAGGTTTTATATGAATTTTCTGAAAAACAGGGGAAACTCTGTCTGTTTGTTTTTAAAATTAAAATGTCATTTTCATGTATGTTACTAGACCTTCTTAGTAGTAACAAGAATTAAAAAGAGGTTCGCCTCGCGGAATTTCTCAACTTACCCAGTTAGGTTCGGAGGAACTTCCGTCGGGGTGCCCGGCAGGGTCATTGGAATCTATAGTAGAGGGTCTCGGGTCGGGTCCTATCATTAGGTCCCATTCCTTTTCTTTTAGGGTTAGGAATTAACACCTTTATAAGACATCCCCACACTTTAAAGTATAAAAGGTTAGATGCATGACCTTTCATAACTCATAAGGTATAATTTTAGTCTTCTTATATGGAATTCTATATTGTATATGGAAAGTAGTCAATATTGCTTTCCCCCCACAAGTTTATAGGTTAACATATAATTCATCGTGTCATTTAATGTTCTATTTGTACTTTCAACCACCCCATTTGATTTAGGAGAATATAGAGGTATAACTTCATGTATAATTCTATTATCTTCACAATATGAATTGAGCATATTGATAAACTCCTTTAGATCAGATCTGAACTCTTTCAGATCATACAATGTCTAAAACGTTACAAGCATCTTAACATATATGCATATAAAATACATACTTTTTTCTATTTATCAGTTCTTAATCCTTTTATTTTCTTTACAAGTTGATTATCGACTTATTACTTATAGAGTAAGAACTTCACATAGAACTTATCCTTATTTCTTAATAGATACATTTTGGTATACTTTGAGAAATCATCTATAAAAGTAACATAATACTTTTTTTCTCCTCTAGTCATTATATCTTTAAGGTCGCCTAGGTTATTATGAATCAAACCAAGTAATTCAGTTTTTATAAAAGTTATTGGTTTATAACTTTTTCTTAGTGGATATCCCTTCCACACAAACATAATATTTATACATTTCATCTAAAATAATGTTAAAAAGTAAACTAAATCTTTTCATCTTTCTTAAATAAAGATAATTCAAGTGATTTAGTCTATCATACCATAAATAAAAGGCTCAACAATATAAACTAAAGAAGAATTCTTATTAGTAGAAACTTTAAGTATATTGAGTTTGAACAATTCATTTGAAGAATATCCCTTTCCAACAAATGTTCCAACCTTAGTCATTATAAATTTTTCCTCTTCAAAAGAGATTTTTACATTTTCTTTTCTTAGCATAAATACAAAAACATAATTATATCTAATGTTTGGAACATGGAGTATATTATTCAAAATAAGAGATTTTTTAGATGTTAACTAAAGAAGAACCTTCCATTTCCTTACCATCAGTACAGAATAAGAATCATTAAGATAAACTTGTTTCTTTCCTTCTCTTGCTTGAACCTAGCCATGAAAGATACTCTTGTCACCACATATATGTCTAGTGGCTTTAAAGTCAGCGACTCACTTTTTATTGCCACTTGCAACCATGTTTACTTAGAAAATAACCACAATTGCTATCACATCATCTTCCTAAACCAAATTGGCCTTAGAAGTTTTCTTATTTCCCTTCTTATTTCTATACTTACACTAATAGGCTAAATGACCACCTTTTTCACAAGCATAACGTTTACTTTTCTTCTTGAATGAGGGTTTATTTTTATTAAAGTAAGAGTTATTTGTGGACTTTTGATAGTTTTTATCATGATTTTCACTCTCAACCAAATTAGCCTTAAAATCTAATTCTTTGACTTTTTCTATGTTCTCTCGTTGGCGATTATTTTCTTCTATTCTTATATACACAATAGAATCTTTCAACTTTAAATGCTTCCTTTTGTTCTTGTTACTTTTATTGTAATCTTTCCAAGAATCATGCAACTTCTCAATCAAGCAATCGACAACAAAAGATTTTGGGAGAACAATTCTCTCATTTTTCAAATAATTGATCAAGAGATGAAATTCATAATTTTGTGATTTTACATCATTTTTCTCAAACATTTTAAAATCTAGGAAATTAACAATTATATATTTTTGGGTACCAACATCTTCAATTACACACTTTTTTTTCAATTGAGTCTAAATTTTATATGCATCATTGTATGTAGAACAGACATCATACAATTCATTTGAAAGTGTATGAATAATAGTATTACAACACACTTATTCACTTTATTCTGCTTTAGAAATTTCTCCTTATAGTTTTCAGCATTGACATCCGGAGGTGGTTGTGTAAGATGGTTTGCCATACTCATCACATCCAATGTTTCAAAAATGCGATTTTGCCATCTCTTGAAATATTTTCCATCGAATTGTGGTATCTAGATAGCCTTAGAGAGTAATTTGGATACAACCAATAATGAAGAAATACATATAGTATCCATAGAAATAATTTTAATATTATTGGTTGGTGTGTATATGTACAAGTAAAGGATACAATAAATTGGTGTCAAGGCGCGCTAGGCACTATCCATAAAACTATTTTTACCCTCACGTTGATAATAATCAAGGTACAATAAGGTTTGAATGGTAGTATAGTTTCTAGAATTCAATGACAATTAGAATTTCTAAAGGTGCACACCAAACGCAAATTCCTTAGACAACAAAAAAAAAAAAAAACTTTGAGTGTAGTTGATAAGTAAAGAGAATTTGAATCAAAGATGAAGAAGAGTTTTTCAAACTTCAAATGGGATATGTTTGCAGTATTTATAGAGATAAAATATTTCTTTGGAGAAATACAACACCTCTTTAAGAGTCACATTTTTCAGCTTCCAGTGCCACAACGCTCAAAGAAGAAGAATCAAAATGCTTGATAGGGCATCGTAGTGCTCAACCAAATACTACTTGAGCGCTAGTTTTCCTCTTCTTTTTACATTTTCTCTTCTCAACTCTTTTTCTCTACTCTATATCGTTGATGTGCATTGATTTATTTGAAATAATCTCATAAATATCAACAATAAATACATGCATGCAGATAAATTTTTCAATTGCAATAACAAGTGAAGAATTTGAAATTGTATTAAGTTATGTTTAGTTCTTTCATATATCCCACATCGAGAGTCAAGTTAAGCACCAAGTTAGGCCCAAATGATGGTTAGCCACTTGGTCTAGTTTATTATTTTACAATGTATTCTTTTCTTCATTTTTTGTAAAATTATTATATATACAAAATTAAAAATTTGGAATATAAGACTTTGTACTATAGTTAATCTACACCTATTGATAGCTAGAATATGCAAACTAGTCATTGTATAGTTAGTGATGAGGGAAATGGTTCTGAGTCTCTTCTAGAGTGATTTGAAAATTTTCTTATATTTTGGAGCAACAACATTTTCGTTGTGTGGAGTAAAATTCTAAGTTGTATTCGTCACCAATGTGCTTATTCAAACACAAATTCTTTAAACACAACTAAAATATACACCTACCTTTGCTACATTTTTATTGGTGAATGAGATCTTCGAAAACTTCCTCTCCAATTAAACTTTCTTTTTCTTCTTTTTGTTGCTTCTTCTTTTTGTTCCTTCTTTTTGTTCCTTTAAACTAGTAAGAAACTTAGAATGAGGGGCAATACTTTGTATATTGCTTTCGTGTATATGTAGGGAGGCAATACATTATAACTTATAATGGATCTTATAGAAACCAAAACAAGAAGGAATCATAATACAAAAAAGAAAAGATATCAAATCAAATTTCTTTGAATCCTCAACTTCCTTAACCAAGTAAAAGCTAGGTTGTGTTTCCTTGCTGCATTCAAGATTGCACGTCAATGCTTGCTGATTATTATATTGATCTTAATACAAGATTTCCTTCCATTAGTAAATTATTTTTTTTGACAACGTTCCGTTAGTAGATTATTAACTATCACATGTTGACATGTTATCCCACTCACCATCTCAGTAAGCTAAGACATTACAAATATAAGTGTACCATCCTAAAAATTATCACCTATATATTTGTTTAAGTTAAGATCCGTGTTAAGAGGTGTTAAACACTTTACACTTATTCATATTAACTTTTTGCAGGAGATCTTGAATTTAATTTATTTGAGACATGTGAGATGGAATTTGTTGTGGTGATTTCAAGGAAAAAATGCAGCTCTATAAGATCCTTTAACGCAAATCTTTTATTCAAATAAAAAATGTATTCTCGATACATTTTTTTGATTATGTAATAATGATATCATTAACATAGATTAATCGAAGGACAAAACTACTTGAATTTTATTAAAAAAATAATAAAGAATTTGATTTGAAACTACTAAACCCTTACCTAACCAGTACTGCTTTTAAGTTGTCAAACCAAATCCTAAAGCCCATTGGATGCCATAAAAAGTCTTTTTTAAGGTGACGAACATGATGAGGCCCGGAGATGTCTTTGAAACCATCGAGTTGTGATTTAACTATAACTTATGTTAAATATCTATCTAAAAACAAATTATTGACATATGCTTGTCTGATGTTTCAATTGTAAATCATTTCCAAATTAAGAATTATTCATTTTTGTTTTTTCAACTTTAACCACATGGTTGACATGCCTCCTTAAAAACTACTCTAGAGGTTTGATGACACCCTTTTAGCTACCAGCCTTGCTTTGTACCTAAAAGTTGTGCCATCAGGGATTTGTTTAATTTTAAACGCTCATTTGTTACCAAATGAAATTAGTATATGTGACTGAAGAGGAAACCGTAGTCCAAATGCCCGCTACGCCACTTTGCTTTGCCATCTCGTGAGTAGCTCTTAGATGAGTCCTTCCTAACCTTAGCATGAACTGATTCTGGGCATCTTCGATGAGAAGGAATTGGATGAGGAGCATCGAATGCAAGCCAAGCTGTGGAAGAATAGGGTCTTTGCAAGATGCGCTGCAAGTGAATCAGAAGGTTCGTGAGAATTTTTGAAGATGTCCATCACCATCAAGTTTTATGTTATATTACATTGGTAAAGACGTTGAGTTTAAATACAAATTTATTTGTGATAAAAAAGGCACGATCCTTAAACTATAGCCCTAAACTTTAGCATGGAAATTAGAAAATTACAAAACAATTAATCAAAGAATATAAATAAGGTAAAAAACACAAGAATTTGTCTTGCATGATTTTAGGGAGACAAATTTGGAATCCCTTTAATAGAGTCCTTGCTGGATTGGTTGACTTGCACAAGTCCTTGCTGGCTTGGTTAATCCCTTTCTTTATTATTCTTCCTCAAGTTGGCAAGTGGAATGGAATGAACTCCTAACTTGTACCTAAAATCAAGGAAAGATTATTTTAATAATGCCTTTATGAAGATATCTACTATTTTTATTTTTGAAGATACATGTCGTGTGATGAGGGACCCGGTAGCAACTTTGTCTTGCACAAAATGATAATCTATCTCTGTGTTTTGGGCAAGGATGAAACACTGTATTTACGGTCATATATAATGCACTGAGGTTATCACAAAATAGTTGAGGTGCCTAGTGAAGTGTTATTCCTATATCTCAAAGAAGAAAAATAAGCCAAGTAAGTTCTGTCATTGTAGAGGCTAAAGATCTATACTTCTCAAAGTTTGATCTTGATACTCTCGGTTGTTTCTTTGAGGACCAAGAATACACAGTAGCCAGTAGTGCTTCTTCTAGTTTTTATATAACACTCCATAATCTGCATTGCAAAAACCATTTAGTTCAAAAAAGCTTTGAGCAAGGAATCATATCCTATAGTTCATTGTTCCATTTAAGTATCTAATGATCCTTTTTATTGCATGCAAATCCCTTTTTGTTGGCACTTGGAAGTATTGGTAGACCTTGTTTACTGCATGGAGAATATCTGTCTTAGTGAATGTGAGACATTGTAAGGCTCCAACGAGTTGTCTAAACTATTTAAGATTGATTGGTTTGTTGTCACAAGATAAAATTTGTTGTTTGATAGCCATTGGAGTAATAATGTGTGAGCACTCTAGCATCTTTATGCAACATAAGAGATCTTTGGTGTACTTTGTTTAAGTGAGGAAAATGCTTGTATCAAATTACCTAGTCTCCAATCTAAGAAAGTAGTGTAATCGGCTAAGATCCTTCAAGGAAAATTCTTTGCTAAGATTGTGGATGAGCTCTTCAATAAAATTTTCTTTGTTACTTGTTATCATAACATCATTGACATAAACCAACAATAATAAAAGCATATTGTTAGTTTTTAACACAATTAAAGATGAATCAGCTTTGTTACAAGTAAAATCGAGAAGAAGAAGAAATTAAGAGAGATATCAAACCAGGCCCTTGGTGTCTATTTCAAACCATATAGGGTATGATTAAGTTTGCACACATGATTCGATAACATTTTATCTTTGAAACCTGGTAGTTGTTTTAGGGTTAATGCTTACTAATTGTGATGCTATATTAGTTAAGTGCAAGTACACGTCATTGTATTAAGTAATATAGGATTTTAAATCTAGATATCTATCTCACAGGGACTATGCAATCTAACTCTATAAATCAAGTATTAAAATTGTACTTACTTAACTTTTATTCAGAAAATCACAATCTGAAATTTATTTAACTAATCTAATTCTATCAATTAACTAAACAAAAAACAAAGAGTAGAATTCACAAATAAAGATAATCTAGAGTTTTGACTCGTCCCCTAATATTTCATTGGATTCATTAACCACTTAGTTAATCCCTTAATACCAATTAATTGGCTTAGACACTAATCTCATCACAAGCCTCTGTCGATGATCAAGTGACTATATTATGCATTCTAACAATCACCTATATGTCTATGGTAATCAAATTAGAATGTAATTCATTAAAATCAAGTCTAAATTATACCATACATGCCACCTAGGTATATGTCTATCCTGGATGAAACTCATAGTTGTTACCTTATGATCATGCATTAAACTACCATAGGCTAAATACATGAATCCCTCCGTCGAGTTTATCATGATTCCTCAATCATTCAAAATATTGATCAGGTATAATGAAAGCATTAAACACAAGATTGAATGTATCAAGTTCATAAACTAAAAATTAACACAATCCAAATCCATACTAAGTTCACATAGTCTAACCCTAGATGAAAAAATTAATCCATCACAAAATCAAAAGTATCAAACCAATTCATAAAGATCAACAAGAAAAAGAACATAATGATAAAGAAAGAGAAGAAAAACTAATCAAAGTAACTCCTTGATGTGCTTCTCCCTCAATCTTGGCTTGAAGCTTGAATCTTGATCTTGGTTCTTTAATCTTTGGCTTTGATCTTTGATTTGTGTTGTGAATTCTCTCTCTAAGTTTTTGCCTCTTTTCTCTCTTTTTCTCTCCTCCCCCTTCTTAGGGTTTTTGGCTTTCTAAATATAGGTTTTTGTCTTCAAAATACTATTTACGAGTACTATAGCAAAAATATTGTTCTTAGACACTGTTCACCGCGGCGCTTAGCTACTGACTTGGGCGCTGCGGCGCCCAGCCCTAGTGCACCTTTCGTATTTTTAGCGTAACTTCTTCGTTTGACATTCGATTCACCTTCCATTTGTTCCTATACGTCACATTTTTCGTTATGCATCTATTTATGATAAAAAAACCACAATTAAATAGCCAAATAATTATGATTTAGAGTAAAAAGTAAAAGTTGGGTATAAATAATACTAGTGCTTTTATGCTCCTATCAAATACCCCCAAACTTAAGACTTTACTCGTTCTCGAGAAAAACAATGAAAAATATTCACAAATTATTTATGACTCAAAAATAAAAACTAAAAACAAGCTCAGGTTGATTAGATTATCAATATTGTTGTCTCAAAAGCTGCGAAAAATAGCACAAAGCTCTTCAAAAATCAATAAAAAAACTTTTAACAATCCTCATACCATTGATCAAGTACTTCATTCTCCCTTGTAAGTGATCACTTATGTGTGTGTGTGTAATAAGCAAGTAATTAGCTAAATAGAACATAGATTTACTCAATACTTAAGAAGTTCATAAATATGATATCTCAGCATATTTTCAATTATAACACTACCATAAGCTTGCTTTTTATACTACTCTCCACTAATATAGAAATACATATGTCTAGAGATCTATTTAGGACTTTAATTAGCTTGTAATGTAATGCTAAGGTAAATGTGAGATATAAGGATATATATAAAGTGCAAATCACACCATTAACACCTAGACTTTACTTAAAAACCCCTATGATTCCTTATTCTCATTGATTATTCATCTTTCCCCCTAAACTTATGCTATTCCCATCTTTCTTTCAATCACATTTTTGCAAATAATTTCTTATTTTTCTTAAGCTAGGGGTATTTTGCATTAAAACATTTTTTTTAACCCCCAAACTTAGATTGATATGCACCTTCAAGACTTATTGCTTTTCATTGCAGTATCCATCTTTCATACATCCACAACCTTTTTTATTTTAAGAATATTTCTATGTAAACTCAAGGTTTATGGTGCTATCGGTAGATTTTAGGATAAGTAAACTCAAAGTCTTTAAGTTTGTAATGTGGTTAAACAGGAAAAAATATAATTAGGCTCAAACGGGGTGATTAATGATAAATATACATATAAAATAGGCTCGAAAAGGCTCAAACGGTCCAAAGATGGCCTAATGTTATTTTCATAAGCATGTGAATTCTAGAATTTCACCTCAAGTAGTAATTAAGTAAGTTTTAGAGTGTTGAACTTCGAGATTGTGGTATACTACTTAAGTAAAAAGTATCTCTAAGAAAAAAAAATTGAACTAATACATGCTTCTTTCAATGTGCTCAAGAATAAGTGATCAAAAAATAAGCTTGAATTTAGTCCAAGAATCATAATATAACAGTTATCTCAAGCATTTATTATTTTTTAAAGACTTGTGAAAATACATTCAGACAATATTTTATTTCATATCATGGACTAATGATCACCATCTCAACCAAAACTTAACAACCTAAAAAAAACAATTACCCCATAAGAGAATCAATCAAAGCATGCAACAACATAAACACAGGTAAAGTGTTTCCCACCCCCAAACTAAAATTACACATTGTCCTCAATGTTTAAAAATAAACTTAAAAGTAAGAAAAATTCTCATGGTAACTGAAGTTAAAGTAGTGCGACGGTGTGTTCTAATGAATGTGATTACGATATTTTTTACTCTAACGCTTGAAATTGCTTGTGCTGCTTCATTGAATGCTTGAATTGCTGATTTATTCCTACAAAAGAAAACTAACATAACTAAAACTGCAAATAAGCTAATAAAAATAAATATTACTTGGGTTGCCTCCCAATAAGCGCTTGATTTAGTGTCGTTGACTTGACGGGGCTCTTTTTACTCTTATGGAGGTTCAAAGTCAATGGTGGAAGCATCTTTATATGTGAGCTTGTTAGGTATTCTTTCTTTTAGCTTCCACATCTTTTTTATTTGATCTTGGGCAGTAACTTGTTCCTCTTTCTCCTTGTGTTTCTCTAAAAAGACTTGAATCTTAGACCGGTGAAGTGTCTTTTTTGTGCCATTCTCTTCTATCCTATATCGTACTACTTCTTTTTCTTCTTTCTTCCCTTTCTATGCCTTAACGACTTCTTTTTTATGGCCTTCTTTTTTATGTGAGGATTCAATATCTCCATGTCTTTGAGCTCTTTGGTGTTTGATGGCACCACATTAATGCTGCAACAGTCAAGTAATGTAGTGCACATGGGCTGATTCTGCTCTTTGTTACTAGTATTTTTTGCAAGGTTGTCACTTTTCTGCACCTTAGAATGTTGTTGCACTTTAATACCAGTTTCTGCACGTTTCATTGTTGAGAATTCTGCACTTTTCTAAGATTCTGCACTATTTTCTGGACTGGTATGCTGCTGATTTTTTTGTTTCAACACTTATTTGACACCTCAGTAGCCTTTGAAGAAAAGGAATAGGTGGTTTATATATTTGTACTTTATTTTTCTGCACTTCCTTCTCCTCTATACTTAGTTGTAGTGGTATGGATGTGTTTTCTTGTAAGATCTCACCACACCTCAAGTTGATGGCTTGGCATAGCTCTATATTTTCTTTTGGATTTGTCCTAGTATCGATTGGTAAAGTGCCCTGAGGTCTCCTATTAATTACAGCAGCAAGTTGTCCCAATTGAACCTCTAAATTCTTCAAAGATGCTGAATGATTCTGTAGGATAGCATAATTGGACTTCATATATTATATAAATATGTCTTCTAATGTCGGCTTATTTTCTTGTGGTGGTAGAAATCCTGGGAGATTTATTGGTCTAAATGGCTCCTCTTGGTTATAATGCCAAAAGAAGTTAGGATGATCTCTCCACCTCGGATTGTAGAAATTTAATTGTGGGATAGGTTGTTGACGATTGAAATTGCCCACATAATTTACTGCTTCTATACACTGCCCATTCATGTGGTTATCACCACAAACGTTGCATGTCACTTGTCGAGTTTTGACGTCATTCAATGCATCAAAATCTTTTAGATAAAATATTAATTGGAGCTATCAATGCATTAAATGCGTCAATTTCATATATACCGGCAACTTTCTTAGGTGTAACTCTCTCTGCTGGCCATTAGTAACTGTTTGACGCCATCTCTTCTAATAGATCATAAGCCTCATCTGTAAACTTATTCATTAAAACTTCTCCACCTGCAGCATCTACAATAGTCCTCAAATGGCCTACTAATCCATTATAGAACGTTTGGACTAATAGCCATCTAAGGACTCCATGATGAGGACAGTTCCTTAACATGTCCTTAAAGCGCTCCCATGACTCATACAATGACTCTCCATCAATCTGACTGAATGAGATAATGTCATTCCTCATCTTTATTGTCTTTGTTGGTGGAAAGAACTTGGTTAAAAACTTCTGTGCTAAATCTTTCCAGGTTGATATGAATCTTGACGACAATGACATCAACCAACTATTGACTCTATCCCTTAAGGAGAAAGGAAATAGTCTCAACCTGATGGCATCGTTGGAGACTCTATTGTATTTGAAGGTACCACAAATTTTCAAGAAATTTATGATATGCATGTTAGGATCATTATTAGGAGCTCCGCTAAACTGTACAGTTTCTTTCAGCATTTGAATAACATTCGACTTGATCTTAAAGTTATTAGCGTTGATGGTTGGTCGTCGAATACCAGACTGAACACTACTTGTAGTTGAGATAACATACCCTCTCAAAGCTCTATATGGTAACATGGGCTCAAACACAGGATTATTGATGTGATCATTGTTTTCTTCTATAGTATGAACTGTCAAAGTAAAACAAAAAGAAAATCAAAGTAAAAAGAATAAGATAAAACAAAAACAAAAATCTTAATTAAAAGTAAGTAGCTTGGTATTCATATTGATCTAAAGAATAGATAACACTAGTCTCTGGCAACCGTGCCAAAAACTTGATTGCGATGCTATAATAGCTAAGCGCAAGTGCACGTTATCATATCAAGTAATATAAGATTTTAAGTCCAGATATCGATCCCACAGGGACTATGCAATCTAACTCTATAAATCAAGTACTAAAAATGTACCTACTTAACTTTTATTCAGAAAATCACAATCTAAAATTTATTTACCTAATCTAATTCTATCAATTAATTAAACAAAAAACAAATAGTAGAATTCACAAATAAAGATAATCTAGGATTTTGACTTATCCCCTAATATTTCATTGGATTCATTAACCACTTAGTTAATCCCTTAATACCAATTGATTGGCTTAGACACTAATCTCATCACAAGCCTCCGTCGATGATCAAGTGACTATATTACGCATTCTAACAATCATCTATATGTCTATGGTAATCAAATTAGAATGTAATTCATTAAGATCAAATCTAAATTATACCATACATACCACCTAGGTATATGTCTATCCTAGATGGAACTCATAGTTGTTACCTTATGATCATGTATTAAACTACCATAGGCTAAAAGAAGCTTCTTGGTTTGCCATGGTTAATTGACAAAGGGTTCTTAGTAGCTCTGATACCATAAAGAGGAAAACATATAGAAAAGGTTTTTTTGTTATATTATATTGCTAAAGAAGTTGAGTTTAAATACAAGTTTACCTATAATAAAAAAGGTATGGTCCCTAAACTATAGCCCTAAACTTTAGCATTGAGATTAGGAGATTACAAAACAATTAATCAAAGAATACAAATAAGGTAAAAACACACAAATTTGCCTTGCATGATTTCAGGGAGACAAATTTGGAATCCCTTTTATAGAGTCTTTACTGGATTGGCTGACTTGCATGAGTCATTGCTGGCTTCGTTGATCCCTTTCTTTATTAGTGACCATGTTTAGATGGTACTAGAAGGCCCTTATAAGTTTCTGTGAACTCGCTTAAAGTTTAATGGTTTTTGTTTCAATTGCATGCATATCGAGTTTATGACGTTTTACATACTGAGATGTTTGGAATATAAATTAGAATAAAAATAAGATTTTTATTGATATGTGAGAATTCATAACTAGACAAAATTTGCTTTACAATTTTTTTATGAAGATACTAAGATCTCATTTTGAGTAGCTAAACATTGATGATGTCATTTTTTTATTTTGTCGTTGAGGTACCAAGCTAGGTCTCACAATCTTAGGTTCAACCACATATGTTGTCGCTATTTTATTTAGGGTTGATTTTGATTGTAGTTGTAATTTCTTTCTTGATTATTTGTTCATTGTTTACTACATAGTCTTTATCAAAATGATGGTGCTAAACTATAGCAAAGCGACTATACTAGCCATAAACTTGACAAGCTAATTTGGAGTTATTTCTTTCGTCGAAGCCTTGTTTAAAATCTCCTCTTGGTTGGTTAGTTGTTGTTTCCTTCTCCATTATTTCTTTTTCTATTATTTGGTTGATTTTTCCTATTGATTTAGACATAATGTTTTTGAAGGATATTTAGAATAGTTATTCTTTGTAGATGTTAAGAACCTATTTTGATGGATTTTTCTACTAACCAAAGTTTTCTCAACACAAAAATCTTGTTTCAATTTTTTTTTATGATACTTGGTTATGTTTGTAGAAGATTTTTTGAAGTTTAAAAAAGTTATTTTACCTCTATTAAAAAAAGTTCAAAATTTGAATTTTTAGAAATAAATATAAAATTAACCCTAAGAATTATATGCTCTTTAATCCTGCATAAACAGTATCCCTAGAAATTAAATATTATAATTTTTACAAGATGTAATAGCATTAGGAAGTATACCTCAATCCATAGCTTGAAACATTTGAAGAAGATTATGTATAAAAATTATATTTCTCTCTTAGCCTCTTTTAATTTTTAATGTAAGTTTTCAAAATGATTAATTGATAGTATGGGCTACTTTTATAGGCAATGAGAGGACCAGCTTTCCTATTCTTATTATGATTCACTTTTCGTCAAAGTAGAATCTTTAAATAACTTCTCACTTAATAAAATAATTAATTAAATTTCTTATTATAGTAAATCTATAGTGTATTAATATGTGCCATAAATTTAATGGTTTAATACAATATTTAGCCCACATATCTAAACTATTAATACCATAGTTAATAATAATACTATTGCGAATCATAGCGATTATATGTTATTATATGTAACATACTTCTTTTTATGTATAACAACACTAGCATATAATTAATATGATAGTCTATAATTGAGGAAGGTAAATAAAAGTCCAACAATAATGTCTTTATCATAGACTATTCTATTTTCATGTGCTCAATCTCATATGCAGACATATAATTAACAATAGGAAAAAAATATTAAAAACATATAATTGAACTCAAAGTATCAAACAATAATTGTTATATAAATCTGTAAATCATTATTCATGACGACACATAAGACCAATTCTTTTCACTTAGTCTTCAAATATATTTGGTAGTATTCTTTTTGTTAATGGATTTGTAATTATCATTTTTGTATTCATTCGTTTTACTAACACTCTTTATTTTTGAATTTTTTATTTAGTGACAAAATATTTTAACTCCATATATTTAAGACCTTTAGAATATACTTGTCGTTTTTAGAGAAGAAAACAATTGTATAGTTATCAAAATAAATTTTTAGTAATTTGTCAATAAAATCGACAACCCCGAGTCCTAAAATATATCTGCTAGCCATAATCTATAAACAATGGCCTCAAAGCAAGTCACAAACTAAGTTCATAGTATATGAAGTTATGATAGACTGTTTTACACTTTTTTATAAGATTGCTCCTCCTATTAATAGAAAAAGATAACCAAAAGTAGACTTTTTGTTATGTAGATATCTAACAAAATTCAAATCTAAATAACCAATTACTTCTAATTGATTAGATCTCTCTAAAATGTGAGCATATGACTTTTTATTTCTTGTAAGTACTTAATACTTTCTTGGCAACTTTTCATTGATCAATTTTTGGATTACTTTGATATTTACCTAGTATATAGCAACAAAGCTAATGTCTAGTATTGTGCAAATTTGAGCATACATTATGCTTCCTACTAGAGATGCATAAGAAATATTAGTTAGATAATTTCAAGGAGTTGTGTGCTTCTTGTGGCTCATTTCTTGGTATGTTTGTTTTGCTTTTCCTTAATGTAATTCACACATACACCTAGAGCAGTAAAATCTAGATTCATCCTATTACACTAATCTTTCTAATCTTTTTCTTTTTGGGTATATGACCCAAATGCTTATGCCACAAGAAAGCTAAGCATTCATTAGTTAAACAGGATTTAGTTCCAATTTTATGATGTAAGGTTAAAATGGTCTCAACAAATTGGTTTCAAGTTAAAATACCAGAATCAATAAATTATTATTTTTTTAAATAAAATAAAATATCCATTTCTAAATTTAAAAGAGGAACCCTTGTTGTCAAGATTTGATAAAGAATCTAAATTTTAAGAAACTAACGGAACATAAAGTGTTTACAATAAATCTAAATGATAAGCAATTTGTAAAACTAAACAATAGGTTTCAATGGCCACAATTAAAAATCTTTGACCTGTTTCCCCATGAATAAAAATTGCCCATTTGAATTTGTGGTTTAGATTGTAAGAAGATCATTCATAGTATTTGAAATATTAGTGGTACCGCCACAATAAATCCACTAGGTATTATAAGGAAATTCAATTAATTTGATTCTAAACATACAAAAGCAAAATGCTTACCTTTCTTTTTGAACCATACCTTACGTTTCAGACAATCATTTTGATAATGCCTAAGTTTTTTTTTTACAAAAATGACATTTATCCTTCGTTTGTTCCTTTTTTTTGTATAACCTTATAGGATTCCTTAACCTTACGTGATTCTTGCTTTTATGCCTTTATTAAGCTTCTTCTTGTATTTTTTTTAGCCCCTTAACTAGTGAGATGAACTTTATGATTTTCTTAATTTTTAAGCCTTGTCTCCTCTTGAACAAACATACTAGTTAATTGATTAATATATCAGTTATCCTTAAGACCATTATAGTTGATGTTCCATATTGAGGAAGTAAGGAGTTCATGATAAATTATACCAAAAAATTATCATTCACTTTGATGCCCAATATTTTTAACTTTGCTAGTATATTTATCATCTTGAGGGTGTACTCATGTATGCTATGTGAACTACCAAATTTTATGGTGGTTAAATTAGCCATTAATATTTTAGCAAGAGACTTATCTACACTTTAGAAGTGTTCTTTCACAAATTTTATAAATTTCTTAGCATTACTAATTTTGGGAAGAGTAATCTCAATATTATTTGCTACAATCATTCGAAAAAACAAAAGATTTAATCTGTTCTATCTTTCTCAAGTTTTGTCCAGAGATTTTTCTTAATTAGTGAGAACTAGTTTTTCATTTAAGAGTGCTATATTAAGATTAAGCACACTTAAGAAAAATTGAATTTGTTCAGACTAGTATGAGAAATTTAAATTAAATATAATGTTTGTATGTCATGTTAGTTTGTATAAAAAAAAAATAGCATAAATATTTTGTATGAAAAAAAAAATCTGTATGTCTAGTGTTATTCATTATAATACTACCCTCCAAGAGATTTTACGAACCAACCAACATGCACCGCGAGAAATTTCCTCCAGTTGCCGTAAAAATGAGGATGACATATCATTAACAGGACTCAACAAACTTGTTGAGACCTGTTGTTTACGTGTACGCTTGTGGTGCATACATTTCAATTTTATCTGTCAGGTTCAACGAATAACTTGCACAATATCGAGTATCTGGTTTTAATCATCTAAAATTATTCTATCAGCAGTTTCTGCAACAACGAATCAAAGAAATGTCCTTTCACTAAATTAGCCCGTTCTTTGAAGCTCATTTGTGAGCAGGCAGAATGTGATTAGTGGTTCAAAGCGTGGAGAAGAAAGGCAACGCATCTGATACGGGCCACAAGAATTCTACGTCAATATCAACCGTTCAATAATTTTCCAAGTTCAAAACGGTATCCTATGCACGTACTGTGCATGCGGACAAGGAGGAGAGAAAATTAGGGAGTGACAGCTGAAAGAGAGAGTGAGAATTGAATATAGGGCCACCCACTGTATCCAAAATATGCTCAAGTTCAAGAGAAGCTAACTGCAATCACTGCTTTGGCGCCACATGCACTTCATACACAATTGTCAATAGTTGCTTGCTTTGGATCCTCAACATGGTCTAATACAAATCTGTTTTTTTTCACATTAAAATTTGTCTATCTTACTAGCTTTAGAGCGCTTATCAGATAATTTTGAGTTTTTTAGTCAAATAATTTCTAATATAAAATTAAAACTAAAGTGTTGTAATTAAATCCTGCTCGTTCGCTCTAAATTAATTTATTTTACAATCAATCAATTTTTTGACCTTCTTTCTAATCTCTATCTAGGTCTCTTGTATTTATCCTATTTTCTAAAATTTTCAATGCATTTACATTTTACTTAAAAGGGGATTTCTTTTGTAGAGTGGGTTCTCTATTATTTTTTTTAATAACAATGCCATCCTTTTTCCCCTCTGATTGATTCTGCTTTTTTCCTATTTTAAATTATGGGACTAAGATAGATGAACATTAATAAATAATTTTCTGTTGATAATTATTAACTAATTACAGTAATTTTGGGAGTAAAGCCGAACAATCCTTGCTTTTGTTAATGTGCTGGAGTTGGCTTGTGAATTCTAAGTGTATGTCACAACCATGAAGAGAAGGAATATATAACCAAGCTATATTAACAGGTGTCATAAATGGGCTGAAAGAAAAATCACAGCCGTTAAATTTTATGAGGGGGCAAGTGGGGCTTACTTTCCGAGTACGTCATTTGTTCTGTTGGGGCTGTCATTTATTAGAAAAAAAACTGCATCGTCACAAAGAAAATGAGAATATACAAGGAACCAAGGTGCAAGTGACAGAAGACATTCACTTCAAGGTAAAGGCTTAAGAGTAAGATAAGAAAACAGTAAATTGAATACAAGATTACAACTTTTTGCCTTCTCTCTTCCTCTAGACTTCTATATCGAGTAACAAGTAGCGATCCGCTATATGCTTATTCATCTCCATGTCTAAAGATCTGATCAAGTTCTTCCAAATTAACCCACCAAAACTTGAACCATCATCACAGAATCAAAAAGAAGAAGACAGTGAACCAATTCAAGCGGCTTCCGATGACTATGAAGATTGCAAAACGCCAACTTCTATCGAGCACAAGATACCAACCATTCAAAGCTGTCCACCAACACCAAGAAAGAAAGTGCAAATATCCTTTCATAAGAGAAAGATGGCGCCTGAGGTTCTCTTCTTTGAAGCTACAGGGCGTGAGGAAGTAGAGTCCTTTTTCATGTCAAGCACTGACCTATTTATGAGAGTTGAATCTCCTGCTGCCAAGAAGAGGTGTAAGAGTTTGTGAATCTCTTATAATCTCTATATCATCCCTGTAAATTATTCTAGCTATAACAATATTATTGTAATATTCCTTCTATTAGCTTGATCATCTTCAGTTTTGATGTCTGTATAATATATATGACAACTGCATGGCTTTAATATTAATTTATGGCATAATATTTATAAGCCACGAGTTGTGATAAATAATACATACATAGTCAAGGTAAGTTGCTCTGAATTCTTTTCATGGCACCTTTCACAGTATTGTTATATTGCTCTCAATAGTTAACTTATTGCAATATTCTTTGCCTCTTTCCCACCATCTTTCCATAAATTTCATTTTGTAATTCCAGTTACTTATTTGGGATATTTATAGACCTTATATAATTTATTTTTCGTATGCGCTTGTCTGTCCAGATTTTTCTGCATTTACCCATTTTTATTTCCTTTTATTAATTCTAATAAAAGACACGAAGAAACTTAGGCAATTGGAGCGACATCAATCATACCACGGCCTATTCAAAAGTAAAATTATAATTATGGATAAGCATAAGTATGACATTTGATTGACTTCTTTTTAGAAAGATACGAAAGCTTAAAGGACTTAAGAGTGGCTTATTATAGTTAGCCCCAGAAGAGAAGCGGGATTAGTAGAACAAGCTTTCGTATGCAGAAGTGGAGCTATCTCATTGCAGCATAATTATTACTTTTAACTAGCAACAGCAATTACTTTAGTTTCCTATATAATTATTTGTTTAAATCTCAATTTACCATTGTAATTTCAAGGGCTAATTTGTCTACATACTGCTGAATAGAAGTTAATTCATCATTCTACGTATATGTATGCATTCACTTCTTTCTTCATGTTTAATTCTCTGATCATAAAAATTTGTTAATTTTAATCGGCCAAGAAATGTAATCGCTGTTATTCATCAAGTGGGCAAAAGGAATCCTTCTGGCTCTTCCAATTTCTCAACTTTCCAACAACTAATCAAATTTGTATGAATGGAACAATTACTTTGTAAATAAACCAAACGAGTATGGCATTACATACACAACCTAAACATTAATGAATTGATAAGGATAAGACTGTTTTTTGTTAGGAAATTGAGGGTGATTCAGGGTTACAATTAAAGCGAAATTAGAGAAATAATAAAAATAAAAATTAAACCAAACGTGATTCTATTTTTAGTCTACGTCCACGAGCGAAGATAAAAGAAATTTTTATTATTAAAAATAGAGAATACAAGTGTTATAGTGTTTTAACCTTACCACCCAAAACTCCAATACACTCAATTCTCTCAAATCACTCAAAGAATACATAACTTTCGAACTCTCAAAATTAAATTAAAAAATGAATTGTTAAACTCTTCCTTTTATAGGGAGAGCTTAGCATATGGACAGACTCTTTTAAGGCTGTCCACTATTGTGTAATTACTAGCACCGTGTGTCAACAATTATGTAGCTGGCACACGGTGCTAGTTACTAATAATTCTCCCATTTGGAGATTTGATTGAGAATCAATCAAGTCTCCACACCATTTTTTCTTCTTCGCTAAAGTCATGTTGCCTACGTATCTACTAGGCCATGCAATGATCTACACCATACAAACTTGTTGGTATTGATGGACTTGGTCAACACATCTGCTAGGTTATCATCTGTATGAATTTTTTTCATATCCACACTTTCATCTTCTACCATTTCTCGAACAAAGTGATATTAAACACCTATGTGCTTCGTTTTTGAATGAAAAGTTGGATTCCTTACAATGTGTAAAACACTCTGACTGTCACAAAATAATTCAACTTTCTCTTGCTTTTGCCCGAGCTCCTCCAGTAATCTTTGTATCCAAATTGCTTCCATATAAGCTTGTGTAGCTGCCATGTATTCTGCTTCTGTAGTAGATAATGCCACAATAGTTTGCAGTTTCGAAACCCAGCTTATAGCTCCTCCTACAAGTTTTAACACATACCGAGTAGTGGATTTTTTTTTATCAAGGTCTCCTGTAAAAATTTGAATCCACATAGCCTTTAACAATAAAATTTGATCCTCCGTAACATAAAGCAACATCAGAGGTACCCTTAATGTATCTAAGGATCCTCCTGACACAACTTCAAAGCTCTCTACCAGGATTCGTCATGTCTCTACTAACTGCTCTCACTACTTGTGCAATGTCTGGTCTTGTACAACTCATAGTGAATATTAAACTTCTCACTGCTGATACATACGATACTCGAGATATCTCATTCCTCACTGCTTCTTTGCTAGGACACATTTTAGAGGATAACTTAAAATTAATAGAAAGTGGGGTACTAATTGGCTTACAATCTTGCATGTTGAAGCGCCACAAGATTTTCTTTAAGTAGTTCTTCTGAGAAAACCAAATCTTCCTGTTATTTCTATCTCGGTGAATTTGGATCCCTAGAATCATGTTTATTGGTCTTAAGTCCTTCATATCAAATTCCATAGCCAACTGTGCCTTCAATTCTTGGACTCGATCTTTGTTGGAGCTCGCCATTAACATGTCATTCGCGTACAACAACAAAATAATGAAATCGTTATCATCTTCAAACCTTTTGTAGTATGTACAATAGTCTGAACTAAGACTGTTGTATCCAAGGCTGATGATATAGGAATCAAATCTCTTGTATCAACATCGGCGCTTATTTGAGACTGTACAGAGATTTGTTCAACTTGCAAACCAAGTTCTTTTTTCTTTCTTCTTTAAAACCTTCCGGTTGGAGCATATAAATTTCTTCTTCAGGTTCTCCATGAAGAAAAATTTTCTTCACATCTAGTTGCTTTAGATGTAAGTCAAATTTTGCACATACTGCCAGGATTATTCTGACTGTCGTGAGTTGAACCACAAGGGAAAATATCTCATTAAAGTCAATACCTTCTTTCTGAGCATAACCTTTCACCACCAATCTCGCACGATACTACTCTACTTGGTCATTACTATCTCGTTTGATCTTGTAGACCCATTTGTTACCAATGGCTTTTCTTCCACGTGGTAGTGCAACCAGCTCCCATGTTTTGTTCTTATGCAAGGATTCAATTTCTTCTTACATTGCTATCATCCATAGAGAAACATCTTGACTTTTAGAAGCCTCCTGGAAAGTTGTTGGCTCTTCATCCTCTGTTAGAAGGCAGTATGTAACATGAGCCTCCATGACATACTCTGAGTGCCACGTTGGTGGTCATCTTTCACAAGTTGATCGATGATCATCTATAGCCTCAGACTCTACTGGTTCTTGTTCTTCATGCTCTGGTGCTGCTTCAAAAGAATCTGAATCTTCTTGTACTTGATTATTTTTTATTTGTACCGTTGTAGTCTCTGAAATTTTCCTTCACTGTGCTATCATCTTCATTATTCCTTTGCAGTTTATCTTCTGCAAATATCACATCTCTGCTAATGACGACCTTGTGGGTAGTGGGATCCCACAGGCAATACCCATTGACTTTATTAGCATATCCTAAGAAAAGATATTTTCTGGATTTTGGATCCACCTTCGTTGTTTCTTGAGGATTGTACATCATGTACACAGGACTTCCAAATGTATGAAGGCGAGAATAATCAACTGGTTTCCTAGTCTATATCTCCATCGATATCTTCAACTCGATTGCTGTTGATGGTGACCGTTTTACCACATAACAGGTGATTTTTATTGCTTCTTCTCAAAATGCATTGGCTAAACTTGCAGTTCTCAACATAGCTCTTGTTCTCTCCAACAAGGTTATGTTCATCCGTTTTGCTACTCCATTCTGTTGAGATGTGTAAGTTGTGCTGAATTACCGCTTGATGCCTTCTTGTTGACAGAATGTAATAAAATTCTCACCAGTATATTCTCCTAAATTATCTGTCCTTAAACACTTAATCTTCTTTTCTTATTCAAGTTCTACACATGCTCTGAATATTCTGAAAGCTTCAAACACATATGACTTCTTCTTGATTGGATACACCCAACATTTCATAGAGTAATCATCTATAAATGATAAAAACTATCTCGTTCCACCTAAGGACATTACTAGTGCTTGCCAAATATCAGAGTGAATTAATTCTAAAATTTTTTTACTTCTAGAACTGGATGTGCTAAACTTTAATCAATGCTGCTTATTTATGACTCAGTGCTCACAGAAAGGTAAATGAACCGATTTGAGCCTAGGAAGTAAATTTTGATCAGAGAGAATCTTCAAACCTCATTCTGACATATGGCCCAGTTTGCGATGCCACATTATTGTTGACTCTTCTGCTGAACTAGTTAATGCAACAGATGCATCTCCTTCCTACAATGTTTCTCCATTAAATATATGCAAATTTGCAGCAACTTTTTCTGCCTTCATTACTACAAGCGTGCTTTTGAGAATTTTCATGGTCCTATTTTCAATTTGGGTCTTACAACCAGTGTTATCTAATTATCCCAATGATAAAAGATTCTTCTTAAGGCCTTTCACATGTCACACCTCCTGGATAATACGAACAATACCATCGTATATCTTCATTTTGATAGATCTTATTCCAGTAATTCTTAAAGCATGATCGTTCCTCATATATATAAATCCTCCAGAGGTAGGTTCATATTGATGGAACCATTCTCTCTTACAGGTTATGTGCCATGTAGCTCCAGAATTCATGAGCCATACATTAGAGAACTGTTTTCTATTTTCAACAACTATTGCTGCTTCGCTGTATAAAATTCCACCATCATCTGAGGTGCTTGCAATGTTTCCTTGAGGTTTGTCCTATGCGTTTTTCTTCAATCCCCAACAATCCTTTTTCAGATGGCCTTTCTTGGCATAATGGTAGCACTTGACGTTCTTCTTACTTCTGAATTTTGGTCTACCATTATTTTGACTCCCACTAGGACCACATTCTGTTGATTTATCTCTCATCATTGTTAAAGCTTCTGCTTGCTATGAATATTCCTATTTGTCTTCTTTATTTTTTCATCTTCGTTCTTCTCCCAATACAGCAGCTGTAACATCATCGAAAACTAAGAAGTCCTTTAGGATGTTATTTTTCAAGTTGATAATAAGTTGATCATACGAATCAGTTAGGCTTTAAAGTAAAATTTTTGCACGTTCACCTACCTCTATTTTATGCCCCAAGAAAGTGAGTTGGGAAAAAAGAGTATTTAATGTGTTGATGTGCTCTGTAACTAAAGTGGATTTTGCCATTCGAAGAGTATACAATCTCATTTTTAAGAAGATCTTGTTGTGCAAAGATTTGGCCTCACATAATTTTATGAAAGTATCTCAGATCTCTTTTGTTGTCTTCTTTTCTGCCCTACTGGATAGCACATTATCAACAAGTGCTAGATGCAGATCAGCAACTGCATTACTGTCAATTTCATCCCACTTGATATCATCAATGATACCAGTGGGCCTTTCATCAATTGCTTGTAAGCACTTATTTTTTTTCTTAAAATCACCTTTATTTTCATTTTTCACAATGTAAAATTACCTTCATTGAACTTCTCAATTTCGTATTTTGCCGCCATCACTTTTTATCACAGACTGCTTTCTGTTAGGATCGGCTCCCACCGTTTCACGTAAATGATAACTATACATGTAAACAGTATCCATATATATAAACAGTAATTATATATATAAATAGTAATCTCTTTTAACCGGAAACTCTAATACTACTTATTAGAAAATTAAGAGCGATGCAAAATCACAATTAAAGTGAAATTTAAAAAAAAAAAAAATTAATTACATATGGACAACTTTTTTTTAAAATCTACTATTATATAATTGCTAACCTCGTATACCAACAATTATATAATTGTCAATAACATTTTTGGCACCTTACAAATCTCTCCCTAGTTTCATTTGATTTCTGGGTCATGTAGCAATATCCTGCTGCTCCTTTGCAAATTCCACGTAATCTCTCACATAATGGCTTATTTTAATTTCTTATTGAATTTAATTTCTTTTATTATATCTCATGATGACGGTGTAGTATGATAGACAAAAAATAATTAACGAATTTTCCCAACTTAAGTTAGCACGTTACGTTACTGGACGATACTTTGGTTATCCAGTAACGTGCTTTTTTACACATACAATGGCTTATTTAACTATTTTTTAAATAACACTTATATCATACTTTGATTTCCTTCCTCTTAATTTGAAGGACTTCAAGAATATCTTTAATTATTTGGAAATTTTCTAGTTTCAATCAAACATTTGTAAAAATAAATATAAAATGACTTTCGATCATTTTAAAATATTTTACAGTAAATATGCTTTCAAGCACGCGGTGATAATATGTAATTGTTAACCCTTAAGTCCAGAACAATGGAATTGCTAGAATATAATCAGGATCTTTCTTAGAGTGGCGTTTCTTTTTTACTATTATTTTATTAGTATTTTGTATCATTTAATAATTTAGTTGGTCCAATAATGTTATCCGTTCGGTGCTATTTTCTTCAAACCAAATGATGTGATTATATGGGAAAGAACAAGTGTAATAATTTCTCTTACAAAGCAGAAATGAATATAGTATAGTTTATTGTGTCATTGTCAGCAAAGATCGAGGGAACCCTAAGGCGTCCGGCCATACAAATGCAACAGGTTATACTAGTAACCGTGACTAGATGGAGAACGCATGTGAAAAATAAGACTTAATAGTTTCATGTCAAGACTTTTGTGTTACATATTAGCATGTAATAAGGTAACTCAATCAACTTGTTTGAGCAAAATTAAGTAGTTGGCTGCCATGGGTTAGTGTTGAGAATTCCAAGGTTATGGAGCCACGTCTCCCAGAAAGGGCATTGACAGAATATAGTAATATATAATAAAGTATGCTATTAGAAAATATGACTAAGCTCTCACGTACGACGTTAACTTTCCTTTCTTTTTTTTTTTTGAATTCCCGTACGACGTTAACTTTAATCATATCATTTACATTATTTATTGAGACTTTTGTGTTGTAATATTTTTATGGTTAATATTTAATATTTTAAAATTATTTAAATATTTTATAAAACAATTTATTTATAAATAATTAAGAATATAAAAAATTAATTATACAATAAAAATAACAATCAATTACATAAAGTATAAAAATATATGTGATATGGTAATAACTACTTATTACGGTGAATCATTAAACTCTCACTTTTTTTATTCAATTCTTTTATATACAAAGAACTCTTATAAGAGAAATGCAAAAAATGTAACAATAGATGAGCTCCTAAAAATTTATCTGATGTTATATTGCGCACTTAGCACTCTTATGACATTTTTTTGTGCATTTAGCACCCTAGACTAACCTCTAACCCTATATTATCTCTCTTGTTGGTGCATTCACAATTTTAATGAATCATAAATGTTTATATAGTCTCTAAATAGCACTTGAAAATCATATTTTTTTTTATTGAAATAGGAGTTCATGCAAAAAATAGAGTCAAAAACTAACTAAAACAAGTAATCTGAGACAAAATAAGACTTTTCCCATAAGTTGGTACCGTGGCGCCAAAGCGATTTTGAAGTGGCACCACTATATCAAGACTTGGAATCTCCTTTGTGCCTTCTCACCTCTTTTTGCTTTTAGCTCTCTGTTTTCGTCACTTTCTCATACGTCCAACACATACTCGATCTCGTATTCGACTCCTTATTGATTTTTAACTCAAAATCAAACTCTACTTTGATTTTAAATCACTAAATCCCCAATAATCCCCTTATTAATTCAAAATATCTTTAAGAAGTTTTTCAATGATCATTCATGTCAACACTCAATTACTCTAGTGTTAACTTTCAGTAAAGTCTTATGCCAAGACTTAACTCTTTTAAGGCTTATGACTTCGTCTCCCAAGATACACATGTATCTCTATTCAGGTAATTATCATATTCAGATTTTCAATTTTTTTTTTTGACACCATCATAATACTTCCATGGCTAGATCCTTCTTCTTACTATACATTCACTTTCGACCCTTATCACACAAGTGAGATAGTTTTCAATACTACACTTGGTAGTATCCCTTCAATAACTCTATGTTGAGCCTTTACAGCATTGTCTTTCAACTATGCTTCTCACCTATAAACCCTTTAAATACCTTTTATATTGACAAAATCCAACCCAAGCCTTTCTTGAGAATTAAGACGGATCCTACGATGAAATGGGACTGACATATTCTTTACTCATTTCATTTAATACAACGATGCTACGTGCCTTAACAAAAGTGTACACGTGTACTCTAATAATATACACAAAAATATACAAATACATTGACTAAGACACTTATACAGCTATACGTGTCATAGGCCAACCTCAAAATGTGAAGACTGTATCACACTGCACAAATTCATGTGACAACCTAGAAAAAATAGGGGAAACAAGAAAAATGGTGAGCTTGTGGCTTAGTGAGTTGACATAATTATAAAATATTATATACTTTATATGTATTGTAAATAATAGCTTTTCAATAATAAATAATACAATATGAAATATACACGTATAAATCTATAATATAAAAATAATAATAAAACTGTATACTGAGTAGTAAATAAACTTTTATTGAAAGTATGAGCTGTCATAAAATCTGTGCTAAAATTAAAATCATAACATAATACTAAGGATTTGAAAATCTGAAAGCGTAAACTATCATCAAATTTGTTCTAAAGATGAATATATGTAACATAGCTCTGGGAACATTTACCTTTTATATTATATAAAAACTAAAATTACAACAAACTTGTACTCGAAAAAAAGCTGGTTTAACCTGACGAAGTAAATCACGCATAAGCAGAGCGAGAGATTTGAGCTATTCTAACCCGGCGAAATACTGCATCGCTAGGGTAGAACAAACTAAACTTGTCACGTCTTAGACCCAAAAGATTTGATACACGACATAACTTACATTCATTTAATAATAAGCACACATGCAATCTTAATATTTCTAGTATATTCTTAAATTCTTATTTACGGGTTGGTCTCATATTTAAAATATAAACATAAACATTTATTGACAATATTTAAACATTCATTTCAATTTTTTTTTAAATTATAACAATTGAATTATGACTGGAGCAATTAGTAAACCAGAGATACACAGAGTTTTCGCAGAGATTAACACTCTACTACGTCACCGGCAGCAACTTTGTTACCAAAAGCCCAAAATATATTCATTGCAAATACTTACTTAAAATCAACCCATAACTATACTTGGTGAAACTTAAACCAAATACAACCACACTCAATAAAAATAATACATAAGTATTTATTCAATAGGGACAAATCAAATATCTTAAACCATGTGTCCCCAAATGAAACACTTAGCAACCTAGCAACTTAGAGAACCCAAGGGACAACAGAAGCCTTGTCAAATTCGCTAAGTACACATGTACCTTATTTACCTGAAATCATCATTATAATGAGTATAAAGCTCAGTAAGCATACTAGTTTTTCATATATCAAATTACAAATACATATATGTACACAATGTACTTGTATGATATGCTGTGATAAATCAAAATTATAATCTTATCAAATTAAATGTCAGGTAAGTGCTTACACGTTCTTTCAAAATATATAATAAGAATACCATCACTCAACTATTGCTTAGTAGGTCTTTTATATAACATATCACATAATGAACCAATTGTCACTCGTAGGTGACATGCCGTATGAGAGGAATAGTACAAGTGAGGTTTAAATTACACATATACAATGCTCATACCCGAAGGTAAGAGTCCAACCATCACCCTGATCATCGGTAAGTCCTCTCACATACACTAATACGCCATCACACGAATGTGATGATTGACTCTTCCTTTAGGTGTCAATAGGATCCTCCCTACATACGGAACATATAACATATACCAATCCTAAAAGAAATGCCACACATAAAGGCTCCACAAATCACATGCCTACTAAGTCAACAGTGAGTTCAAGCACCCTTAAAACATAAAATATTTCTCATAGACATATTACACTTCAAAAGCTTTCTTTGTTAAACATATTTTATTTTGAAAGCTCACTTTCAAAAGCACATGTATGTCCATACTTAATGTCAATGCTCACATTCATAAACATATTGTTAGGGTCGGTGCTTACGTGCCATCCCTGAATGTACATATGCTTGCATATTTATACAAGTGTACATTCCCATTAAATCGCGAATACCCAATTATATGGTATAATGCATGTAACGTTACAGACATTGTAGATCTGAAGGAGTTTGGATCATATCTAAAGAGTTTAGATAAGGGCTCATAGTTAGCCACGCTGAGAGAAATAATTACTAAATATTAGCACAGCTAAGTGTTAGTTGATTATAATACTCAGCAGATCCAAGAGTTGAAGCCTTGTCTGTAATGGGACATAGACCTGGGAATATACTAGTGACTGCATAGTTACAAGAGTTACAATCGGGTGCCATGAAATGCATGTTGTGCAAGTATGTTCTCGAATAATAGTCCCTGATCTATTTTTACCGATGTGAGTCTGTCGGTGAATACTTTATATATAGATCAGCATATGTCGTGCCTATCGGGTATAGATGGTCGTTCCTAACCGACCATGAGCTTGGAGCTCGTATTGATATATAGGTATCCAGTTAGGACTGGATATGAGACAGACTCACGAGAGCCTCCGATAGACATTTAATGTAAGCCGTCAATAGAGGGTCCTCTTGAGTTGAGTAGTATACGTGGTCCTTTGACCTGAGTGCCACGGTGGGCTTGTAAGTGATCCACCATACGTTGGTTCCACACATGTCACAGATATTTCATGGTGTGACTGCTAGGTGTCGCTGGGTATGGTCCGATGCTTATAGAGTCTGGTGCGTACAGATATGGGATCCGTTAACTCCCATATGGAGTCAGATATCCAGATACTTTGAGACTGTATCTCAGAAAGTCTTGTCGCCACAAGCAATAATCTCAGGAAAGAGTTCTACCAGGGTCGAACAATAATACTGGGAAAGAGTTTGCGCTTATTGTTCATTGAGATACAAGTCTAGAGATAGGACATGGATGAGCACATGGAGATTTGACGGTGATAATCTATTGTTAGAGCTGGTGCTCACATGCCATTCTAATATTGTATGAATATTAATTGTTAATATTTATACAATAAATATTTCGAATAAAGATTGTTAATATCATATTAACTGGTATAATGCTTGTAACATTACAGACATTATTTGATCTGAAAGAGTTCAGATCTGGTCTAAAGGAGTTTAGACCAGAACTAATAGTTAGCAAAGCTGAGAGTTATAAATGCTAAGAGTTAGCACTATTAAGAGTTAGCATGTTATAAAAGTCAGCGAGGTCTAAGAGTTAGAACCTTGTCTATAATGGGACAAAGACCTGAGAGTATACTTGTAATGATATAGTTGCAAAGAGTTACAATAGGTGTTAAGAAATATCATTATATATGTGTGTCTTAAAGATAATGTTCTTGATCTATAATCACCAATACTGGTCTCTCGGTGATTCACATTTTATAGATTAGTGTATGTCTATATCTGACTGGTTTAGATGGTTACTCTTAGCTAACCATGAGCTTAGAGCTTGTATAGGCATGCGGGTATCCAGTCAGGACTGGATACTGAACAGACTTATGAGGACCCCAATAGATATCCTATGACACCGTCAAAGGAAGGTCCTCTTGAGTTGAGTAGTATTCGTGGTCCTTTGACCTGAGCGCTACGGTGGTCTTGTGAGTGATCCATCATGCTTTGGTTCCACATATGTCAGAGACCTTTCATGGTCTGACCGCTATGTGTCGTTGGGTATGATCCGATGCTCATGGAGTCCGGTGAGCATAGATACGGGATCCGTCAGCTTACGTAGGTAAGTTGTATATCCGATGCTCCGAGATTGTATTTCATAAAGTCTTGTGGCCACAAGCATAAACCCGGAAAAAGATTTTTCTACAGGGTTAAACAATATAGCAAAAGTGTTTGCATATATTGTTTATCGAGATACGAATCTGGAGATAAGATTATGGATGAGCAAATGGGGATTTGACGGTGCTGATCTATATCCCCGCACATCCAGGGTATAAATAATGGAAGGATTATACGTATATGTTATGACCTCAACTTGTATGGTCTGACACGCTGATTTGCAATATTTGTAACGTGTGCATGGGGCATCGATTACGGATTAATGAAACAGTTTCATTTGACAAATCAGGTGTGGACCTAGTGAGTCCTAATATGAAATGTACTCTTTGAGTACTTGGGCAGTGTACCGTATTGAATTGTTCAATACAATATAATTCAGCAATTACTAATGTTAAGTTAACTAAAGTATATGGTTAAATGGTGGGACCCACTTTAGGTTAACTTGGTAACCGAGTAAGGATATAATAGTAATTTCACTTTATGATTATTTAATTGTTAAATAATAAGAATAAATATTTATTTATTTAATTGTTAAATAAATGATTTAATTTAACTATGATTAAAGGTTAATCATATAGTTAATTTAGTTAACTTTACTTAATGGTTAAGTAAAGGTTAACTTAACTAAGGTTAAGTTAGTTAATTATGGTTAGAATAATTAAATATTTATTAACTTAAAGGTTAAGTTAAAATAATCTAACTAAGGTTAAATGTTAACTAAGCTTAGGTTAAACCAAATGAAATGCAAATGAAATTCAAATTAGTTTGGAATTTATGCATTAGTATATAAAGTGAAATGAAATTCAAAATTCATAAGTTTTTTAGTTTATAGGTTTTGCATTTTTGGGAGCCATTTCAATTTGAGAAATTGGAATTCTTTGTTTTGTGTTTTAAGTGTTAGAACAACAAAACAAATTGAATTAATGATTACTAAATGTAATAACTAAAAAGGATATTTGTTTTATTTATTCAAGAGTTGAATAAAAGGAAAAACAAAATTGATTAAGTTAAAGAGTTTAACTTTGAATCAAGTTTAAGTGTTAAACAAAATGCTGGATTAACATACTGTCATTCTAGACAATCAAACCCACCCTTGTTGATTGCTAGGATTGATCAAAGATTCATTTCATAGTAGACTTCAAAGAAAATTAATCCAAAGGCTTCATTAGTGATATTTCTCAATCTCGAATTTCAGTTAATCAAATATGTATTTTCTGTGTTCATTGTATATAATCTTCCGCTGTGCACATGTATGTATGAGATATGTATATTGTTTGTATGATGAACACAACCCACATGCAAGCACCCTAGTTAATTTGTATAACACACCCAACATCTATATCCCCGTACATCTTAGATACCATGATGGAAGGACTATACGTATGCGTTGTAACCTTAGCTTACATGGTTCAACGCGCTGATTGGTGCATCTGTGACGTGTGCATGGGGCATTGCTCATGGACTCATAGAATAATTCTATTTGACGAATTTGGCGTAGGACCTAGGGAGTCCCATGATATGGAGTGTACTCGTTGTGCACTGGGGTAGCGTGCCAGATTAAATTGTTTAATCCAGCAATATTCAGCGATTCTACGAAAATGCGTGCATTTCTGTATTTAAGTGTTAAATACAATAATTATTTAATAATTGTATAAGAACACGTAGCGTATTGTAGACCCTTAGTTGAGTTTACCTATGTGTGAGATTTGGTGGGACCCACTGGAGGGTAAACTTGGTAACTATTCATAAGGAGAAAAATGGTCATGACACACTGTGATTATTTAATTATTAAATAATCATTCTCTCTCTCCTTTTATTTGATATAATATATATTATTATGTATTATTATTATATTATATATATATAAAGCAAAAGCAAGAGAAGAAATGAGAAGAAAGCCAAACCGCCGAGAGAGAAAGAAGAAGAAATGGAGAGAAAGAAGAAGAAGAAAAAAAAAAGAAGAGAGGAAAAATGAAATTGTTTCATTTTTTCCTCTACTTTCAATTGGAGTAATTATAAATTGCTCTAAATTCTCCATTTCTTATTCTTTTGGAGAAAATGATATAAATTCACTCCCGGACATTTTAGGGATTAAGAGTTAATCCCAGGCTGAATATAGAGTTATTGTTCTAGCTCACCAAGCCCACCGAGTTGGTGACTAGAACTGCACGCGAGTTGGTCTCCATGCGGACTCCAGGAAAAATACGTGTATAACGTTACATGTTTAGAAAGTTCTCTAACCTTATTAATATATTAATGTGATTAATATATTTATTTATTGTGTTTATTGTAAAATTTATATTTTCGCTGCGTTAGGCAATAGACACAAGTGCACATGCATACACCCACATGCCTAGATCTGACTGCACCAACAAATGGTATCAGAGCAATTTTGTGCTTATATGGGTGTAGTTTGAGTGGATGGTTGCAAAAGACCTGGTGAAAATGGCGCGTTTTAATTGTTGAAACGGGTATGCCAAATAAGAGTTCAGCGGGCACTGCTGCGCCAAGAGGCTGGCGCCGTGGCGCTGGGATTTATAGGCCCAGTGCTGCAGCACTGAAGACCTGGCGCCTCGGTGCTGGGATTTCTTTTTCCTAGCGCTGGGGCGATGGTGAGCCTGAGTCAGGGCGCGAGTTTTTAGAATTTGCGCCTCAGCGATAAAGTGTCACCACCCCAGCGTTGGAGGTTTGACCTCGCAGTGCTAACGCGGTAAGACGAGAGGTACAACCTCCCAGCACTGTAGCGCTAAAACGTGGGCGCCGCAACGCTGGAGAGCGCTGCAGTGATGCTTGATAGCGCTGAGGCGCTAGGTTTGTCAGCCCAACACTCTAGCGATGATGATAATGTAAATAGTGATATATGAAATATGTGGTGCAATAATTGGTTGGAAAGTGTAACTTGTTGCTATATAATTTTGCCAATGTTAATTGTCGGGTTTAGTTGACGCAAGTTACAACAAAATACAAAATATGTTATTTAGAGTAATCTTAGTATTAGAAGTGTAATAGAGTGTCATGTAACATTTGCATATGGCTACTTAAAAGAACTAACTTATATTGAAATATTGACTTGATTGCAATACTACTAGCACAATTGTTTTGTAAAACATGTATTAAATGAAGCAATTCAATCATTTGATGGGTGGCTGAAGGTAAATTTTTTGCAATTATACTATTATCTAAAGGAGTATATTTCACATAAGTACGAAAAAACAGCAGGCAAATTACAAAGTTGATTGAAGAGATATGGAATTGAGAAATAACATGGCCGAAAGAGAGATAAAAATATGCTTGTTTGGATGTACAGAAGAAGGGTAGACTTTACAGATGCTTAACCTATTCGATATGTCGCATGTTGAGCCCACAATTGTATTGGAAGAAGGTAGAGAAGTTGAGGCGTTTGCAAATTTAGGTCATTTAATGTACGGATGGGACATATGTTAGTATAGTTAAAATATTTAATTTTATTGGATACAAAGATTTGAGTACCGACAACTCTGATACTAAATGTTGAACACAATGAAATACAAATAGAACACTTTTATTAATACTCTTATACACTAAACTCATGACTTACAATACAAACTTTATAAACTATCACTCGTTTTCACTTACAACACAACAATCAACTTAATACTCACACACTCATTGTTGAGCTTATTACTCTTACTTAACTCTCTATCAACTCTTAACACTTAACACTTGATCAAGCTCTTCGAACACTTGATCATTTCCTCCCACGTGATCAAGTTCCTAACACCTCTTTATCACTAGATCAAGCTATTGAACACTTGATACATATTTACACTAGATCAAGATCTTTTTACTTTAATGCCTAAATCAAATGAAGAAGGAAGTATTTTTACTTATTGTCACTAAATCTAAACCACACAAATTAAATATTTTAAAATTTTCTCAACCATACAAATTTTCATACTTATCTATTCCAAAAATATCTCCACCTACCTTGGATATTTCTAAAATTTGGGCTTGGGTTTTGGCTCTAGAATCCTCCATATCTTGGACTTGGCCTTTGGTTCTAAAATTCTCTATATCTTGGGCTTGGGCTTAGGCTTTAGTTTTAAAATCTTTCACGTCTTGGGCTTGGGCCTTGATTTTAAAATGCTTCATATCTTGGACTTGGGCCTTGATTTTAAAATATTCCACGTCTTGAACTTGGGCCTTGTAGTATTTCATTTTATAGTAAGCCTAAAGTTGGTGTTGAAATTTTTATTACTCCCTCTCAACACTAACTTTCTCTTTATTGTAGCATTTCATTTATCTTTTCTTTTAGTCTTTAGTGTGAGCAAAGCTTTTCTTTTTTCTTCAAGTTTCTTTTTATATTCCTCCAAAGTCATCTCCTTATCCTCGGACTCATTCTCTTCCAGCTCTTTTGTAGGATTCTCTTTGTTGGTATCTGCAATAATTTCATCTTTAGCAAATTTCTTAGCACATGTGTTGTTCTTAGGTCCTTTGACCTCTAGGAAAATTTCATCATTTAGAGTTCTCTAATTACTGCGACTAGGCCTTCATGTTTATAGCTAAAGCATTTTTTCTTAGAGGCACCACTATCAAACACCACTACTTGTGTACGTTTATTCAACTCTTTCAATTTTGCAAATACCTTATCCTTCTTGTCTCTCACCAGCTCTTCCTTTGGTTTTTGATATTGTTTCAGACATTTTTGGCCTAGGTTTCTTATTTTAGAACGTTATGTCTGGCTACCACTTGTTTAAACATGGGTACCACAGAATTCCCCCCTAATTTTCCTATGGATGAGACTCGGCTTTTTTAGTAACCTGCTTACCATCTTTCTTGTTATTAAACTCATTTGGCTTAGGAGTTTCAACTCTCGATGTAGCTATTAAAACTTCAACAGTAGCAGTCTCATTCATGTTAACGTATTTTAGGGTGTATGCATGTGATTGTGTACATATTGAAAAACTAAAATTATGCATCATATACATGAATTTGGTAGCGGAATTTATCAAGTAATCAACATATATACATGTAGTTCAATTCTTAACAACTTAAGAATACAGAAAACATACCTTTGAAGACCTCCGATGAAGATTTTCAATTCCGGATATCCTTGCTTCAACTTTGAGCTCACCTTGAAGTGCACTTTTGTCCAATTCTAGTTCACAACAATCTGGTGGGATTGTGAAGCTAGAATAGTAGCAGTATAATCTCCAGCAACAAGGTTTTGATTACTAGAAAGAAAAATATAAAGGATTTATTTTTCTTTCTCCTTTAATTTTTCTCACAAGTGTTTGTTCTTTGAAAAACTCTCTCAAAACCAACTCTTCTTTTTCCTCTCAACTCTTGCACGAATTTTCATTCACTCTCATGTTAATACACTTGAAACTTAACTATTTTTAGTGCTTACAGCACTTCACAAGTGCTCCACCAAAATTAGATTAAGTGGCCAACTACTAAAATAATTTTTTGTGGCCATTTTATAGTATAATAAATTTAACCATTAATCATAAAATGGTGCTCCACTAAATTTAGTTTATATTTCTCAAATTAGGTATGTCTTTTATTTAGGAATAAAATAACAAATAAATAAAATTATATTTTATTTATTTAAATAACATTTATTTAATTATTCAAAAACTATTTGAATAATTAATATTTACCTTATTTGATTTTACTATTATGGTAAATAGTTGAATTCATAGTAAAATAATTCATACACTAAAATTGTGCCACTTGTTAATATCTAATTAGTTAATAACTCTTGTCAACTAATTAAATAAGATACTTAACTTTTAAGTTTAAACAAGTGCACAACCCGAGGAACCCTAAAACATATTTTTGGTTTGCTGAAATTTCTAGGATGGAACTATTCAATCCATTATGCTGCCCCAGTGCACAATGAGTACACTTTATATTGTGAGACTCTCTGGGTCACGCCCGAATTGTCATATAGAAGTCCTCCATACGTCCGTAAACGATGCCCCACACACACGTTACGGATATTACAAAGCGGCGCGTTAGACCATACAAGTTGAGGTTATAACATATTCATATAATCCATCCATCATTTATATCCAAGTATTATAGAGTAATAGGATATAATACTCACCCAAATGAGCTGATGGATCCCATATCTATGCACACCAAACTCCATGAGCATCGGACCATACCCAGCGACACCCAACGGTTAGACCATGAAAGGTTTTTAACATATGTGGAACCAAAGTATGGTGGATCACTCACAAGCCCACCGTGGCACTCAGGTCAAAGGACCACGAATACTACTCAACTCGAAAGATCCTCCATTGACGGCTTTATGGGATGTCTATTAGAGATCTTTGTGAGTCTGTTCAGTATTCAGTCCTTACTGAATACCTGTATCTCTATACGAGCTTCCACTAAACTCATGGTTTGCTAAGACTAACCATCTGGACCATCCAGATATAGACATACACTAATCTATATATTTGTTAAGGTATTTACTAACAAACCTGCATCAGTGAAGATAGATCAGGAACATAATATTTGAGAATATATTTGCATAATGACATTTCTTAGTACTATTTACAACTTTTTGCAATTATGCCATTACTAATATATTCTTAGGTTTTTGTCCCATTTCAGACAAGGCTCTAACTCTTTAGATATTACTGACTCTTGTAACCTGGTAACTCTTATCAATGTTAACTCTTAGCATTTATAACTCTCAGCATTGCTAATTCTTAGCACTGATCTAAACTCATTTAAACTAGATCTGAACTCTTTCAGATCGTACAATGTCTGAAACGTTACAAGCATCTTACCATATATAAATATAATTAGCGATTTATTGAAATAATAACACTAGTATAAATATTAAACAAATATTCATACATAATGGGATGGCACGTAAGCACAAATCCCAACAATTCACCACCACTTGCTTACATAGCATAAATTTCTCTTTAGTGGCTTCAAACTCTTTACACAGCTCCTATACTTGGTCTTAAAGCTTGTCTATGAGGAGATAGACATTCTCTTGAAAATCTTTGGTCCAATCTTATTGCTTGCTACTACAACTCTCAAAAGATATGTCAATCAGTGAGCACAACTCGTCTCTTGAGTATCAAGGTCCACCTTGACCTTCTTCACTTGGCAATATGTTACATTTTTCACAGTACTATAAAGCTGCTCCATGCTTATATGATTTGGACATTATGAGTCAATGGTGCAGTCATTTTTATAGTCACTCTATTCATGAATTATTATTGAGAGTGATAAGTCTTCCTTTACTAAAGTGATCGATGCTTCAGCATCCCACTTTTCTTTCTATTTCTTTTCTAAGTTTGATGTAGTAACATTACCCTCAGTAGACTTTTTCTTGGACCAATAATATTTTACTATATGTTTGGTTTTTTCACAATTGTAGCATTTTCCTTCAAACTTTTTCTTTTATTTAGATTGACTACCATTGCCACGAGTCCTCCATTCCTCCATTATTTGTGAGCTATCTTTTTTATGACTCCTTGACTTATCATCATCTCTTCTAGATCTTACACTAACACGCCGTTTAAATAAACCTTTCCATTTGTCAACAAAGAGTGCTTCTTCATCACTTTTAAGGAGTCCTCAGCCATTTGCTTGGCAATGGCTTTTTGATCAACAAGAAAAATTTTAAATTCAACCAAAGATGGTTAGGTTGGCCATCCTTATACAACAGTAACAAAGCTTCTATACTCGGGCCTCAAGCCATGGATGATATTTCTTTT